>OV839568.1:108797317-113597317 GCA_929447395.1 Epistrophe grossulariae | reverse complement strand
TGATATTATGACTTGGTTTATACGCCTTCTGTCGTTTATGGTCTTGTGGCAATTATATATTATCCAGTGGTTTTTTTATTGTTGTTGTCTGTTTATAGGTGTTTCGTGACTTATTAATTTCAATAAGTGGCTATAAATTGTGCTCGATAAAAGGCGCAGTGAGTCAATCAAAGTTTAAAATAAACTTTTAATATTATTTTAATAAATTCGTAGAAAGGAATATTTTTTTCACTTCATGAAATTATAGTTTTTGTATTCAAATGAATATAAGAAATTTTAAACACTTATTTAGTTGTTGTTATTTGACTTTTAATTAGTTATCTGTTTTTGTTTAACTCTTTTTAAAAAACACAATAGCCAACAAAGTCACTTTGCATTTGACAGTTATTATTTATTTTATTTCTGAATGAAATATTTGTCTTACTTTATCATCTGATGTAGTTACATGTAATTTCAATTGAATGTTTACAAGTTTAACCTAAAAAACTCAAGAGCATAAAATTAAATACATACAATGTACCTATTAAATGTACATGTACGTATACTTCAAAATAGAAAATAAAAATTCTCAAAGTTCAATTAAATCGATCTTCAGGTGCGACTTAAATAATTATTGTTCATTGACCCCAGCATTTAATATAAATGAAAGAAAAAAACTTTACTATACTCGATACAAAAGTAAAAAACCTCAATTTTTGTATCCAAACCAAAAAAGCAATTTAGATTTCTCGTAGCCCTTTAAATTAGACGGAATATAACACATGTTTTTTTTTTTTTTGAAACTATAAAAACGATTGCGGTTAATAAACTTATAGCCAACCAGACGCTAATTGACTCATTAATTAAAGTTATGTTTTTTTATTTTTTCTTTAAATAAATTCAATGAAATTAGAAATCTTATTTTTTTTACTTAATTCAAAATTAGAACACATTTTTTTTTGTTTCGATTATAAATTTCGAATATTTTTGGATCAAAAGAAAGCGAAAATTCTAATGATCAATAAATTTGCGATTAATTAAATTTTTGTGGGTAATTTTATTTATCAATTGTACATATGCATAATGTATAATATTCTAGGTATGTACATAATTCTGTTTTTTTGGCACAAGTGTACATACTTGAAGAGAAATAATGGATGGAAGTATTTATAGTAAATGAACTTTTTACGACCTTCTCTTCTATAATTCTTAATTCATTTGAACTACAGGTATTTTTGTGATTGTTGTAGTTGTTGTTGTGGATAGAAGTTTTTTTTCAGCGAAGAAACCGACATACTTAAACCACAATAGTTTTTCCATTGTGATAATTTTTTTTGTAAAAGTTTTGTAGGTAATTTGTGTTCAATCATTCTTTTTATATTCTACATTAGGCAAACAAATTAAGGGTAAACAAAGCTTAATTTCAGGTTATCGAAACGCTATAATCTTTGCAAAATCTACCATTTTAGAAAATATGAAATGATATTTGACTTAGGGGCCAGTTATAGCTTTCATTGAAACTCATCATTGAAAGTTTTAATTTCTTATTTTGAGACACTTAAAAAGCAAAATCAGTAATTATTTTGATGCCAATAAAAAGCTCTTGACTCAATTATTATTTCCAGTCAAAAAAATATTTCATTTTGGCCCAATCTTCCACATAAAACGATTTCTAAGATTTCAATGATCAATGATAAGGTAGTTCAATCATTGAAATAAAGAAATTCATTTGATTTGCAAGGTTTGGCCAAAATGAAAATTTTTTTTTACTAAAATTAATAATTGAGTCATCACCCTTTTATTGGCATCAAAATATTCTTTTATTTTGCTTTCAAAGTGTCTCAAATTAGGAAATTAAATTTTTCAATGATGAATTTCAATGAAAGCTATGTATAACTGGCTCCTTAAAATCTATATTGGTTATGGCCAGAAAGCACATTTTTTTCTGCGAAAGCAATATTTTTGATATTTAAAGTAAATTTAATATTTAAATGAAAAAGAATTTCTCTCCTTTCAACTGTCATTTTTTGTATTAAACATTAATTTTTTGTGTTAAACATCTAAATTTTAAATTCTCTTATTATATATTCATTGTGTAAAATAGCATGAAATTCTGACATCAAACCACTATAGGTATGTATACAAAACTAAGTTCTTAAATTTGATTTAAAACCATTTTCCTCCCATATAACTTTGTGAGCTTTGCCGTATAAACAACAACTTCTTTATATGCTAATGAATTCTTACATTAGCTTAAATGAGTACTTCCATAGAAGAATATAGTGACATTTTACACGTGGCAGTATATGTCACTCCCTAACTCCTAATATTGCATAAATTTCTAAACAATGTTGACACATTCTATATAGAATTGCTCCCACCAACAATGTAGGCAAGCTATGTACATATTTCACTTACTGACTGCTCAGCTCATATTTCTTCAGGCAGAAGCTATTCGCCATTTTTTCCATAATTTAATGTCAATTTCGCGACGACGACGCGACGACATCATGGGGTGCAATTGTGTGTGAGCTTCGCTGAAACAGAAGCAGACTTATAGACCATCAAAATATTCTCACTGTGCAAACAAAATGTCCCTCACTGATGATGGTGAACATCATTTACAGGCCAAACCCGTGACAAGGGCAAATATGAAATATCTTTATCCAAACCCAATGAATTTGAATAACATTATATGTACAATGTACACACATGATAGGTAGGTACATACATAGTTCCTACAGTATACATTTATATGTTTCATTGAATTATATGTATAAATGACTTCACTGATAAACTTCATTAATATGTGATATTTTATTTTTGGGTCATTTATTCGAGAATAATATTCAATATATCGTAATAACAAGTGTACATATAGCTACAAAACCATTTCGTTCCAAAAAACAATAAAACCCAATTCGCTGAACAATATTTGTGTATTAATTTCAAAGCGTTTTTTGATTACATACCTCCTATATAAGTAAAAAAAATGATGATGGGAGTGATTCGACAGATGCCAAGATGAAAGTAGGTATATACGTATCTATAATTCACCATTTGGCCCGATTCTTTTCTTCTTCTGTACCACGCAAAAAGAGAATTATTAGCCAAATTATTTTTTTTCATTTGCAATTTAGTTAGTCTTTAAGTACAAAGGAATCATAAAATGTGAAATCTTAATTTCATTAAAAGTACATATTTGATTTGAATAAAATATTGATATAAATATCTATAAGAAAATAAGACTTCTGCATTTGAAGTCGTAAATATTTTTTTGTTATGAATAATAAGTACTTATTTCCTGCATAAAATTCATTGGATTCTTGACAGATTTTCAAAATAAAAATTAAATTAATATTATCTATGTATATATAAATGTTTTTTTTTTTTAATTTGAAATGACCTAAGATATTTCGGCAACGATGAACTAAAAGCTATATAATAATTATTCCTTTTTCGTGACCTATTAAATTTAAATATAATTGAATCCTACTTTTGAGGGGCTTCGGGTCTTTTTTGTATGAATTTGTTTTTAAACAGACGACCTGAAGAAATACGTAAACACGTACGAGACGTCGTCTGTTTAAAAATAAATTCATACAAAATGACCTGAAGCCCACAAAAGTAGGATTCTATAACATTTAAAAATTGTAGGTATATGGAAATAAGTTTATTTTTGATTTATTTATTTATGCCTTTTTAGAGCAAGTTGTTTACAGGTAAATGGTACCCAAATAAAAATCGGAAAAAATGTATACCCAATGAAATACAAAAATAAAAATACAATAAAAAATTGAAAGTTAAATTATTTTTTAAAAAACTAGTTTTCAGATGCCAGTTAAGTGCAAAGAAAGTAAATTTATGATTTATGAGAATTGTCTGTTTTAATATTATTTTTGTGAACTACCAACAATTTGATGTGAAAACAGATTTCGTATATACCAAATATTTAGGTACTATAAAAATTTTCTGTTTTTTATTTTTTATAGTTTTTGAAATTTAAATGGCTGAAGATAATGGTGTATCTGTAGCAGAAAGTTGAAATTTGATAAAATTTATAATAAACGTATAATATATTTCTTCCTACAGCTACAGCTTCAAATTAAAGCGTTTTATACAAATACACATAAACTACTTTGTTCCAGCCGCAGTAGTTTATAAAAACAAACAAACAAACAACCAAAAATGTTTTCCTTATCAATAAATAAAACAAAGGTTCTCAAAAAATATCGTAACTTTGAACAAATTTGATATTTTGATATTTTATTAAAATAAAACACACTTCCTTTTCATTTTTTTTTCTTCAAATATCTATGTTTTTTATGTAAACCTACGCATAGATATTTTTTTTCATAAATTCTTTTTTTTTCTTTCTTGATTTATTGTCATATTCTCATTAAGAAAATGAGGTTTTAATTTTGTTCTGCTTTAATTATTAAAAAAAATATATTTTGAAATTTATAAAAAAATGAAAGTGCGATATCAGAAAACAACTTATTTTTTAATATAATATAATCATATATATTATTTCTATAGTCTAGAGTCTAGACTCACTTTCTGACTCTCATACTACACCGATTTTGACAAATGAGGTGTCAAACGAAGCGAAATTACCTGCTGATTTGACGAATTACAATTTTATATTAAAAATGTTAATAATTTGTTCAAAAACTGCATTTGTTTGTTCAATAATTTATTTGCGAAATTAATGGGTCGTGAATTCGATTTGTTAATATTTTCTCAATAAATCGTGTATTTGATGGTGAAATTACTTTAGGGATCTTTCTGAGTGGATTATTTTGATAATTTAAAGTGCGGGGTATTTTCGTAACTTTGGGTTATTTCATATTATTATAGGTGTGTTTTATGCATTGCTGCATAGCCAGCGCAGCAAAATTTCCCTTGACAAACAAAAACAAATTGATTGTTGGCGAAAAAGAAGTCAGTAAAAAAAAAATGGCTGTGCTGGCGATAGAGCTTTCAATTATTTAAATGAACGTATATGTAACTGTGACAATTCTCGCACGAGTAGGCTAGTTATGATATAATGTACTCGATTTTATAATTTAAGACAAAAAAGTAGTTACGAATTGGAATGAGTAGAAACTTAAGGAAATAAAACAAAAGAATAAGCTTAAACGATTATTTATTTTATTTTTTTTGAAGTGATGGTAGAGTCAAATCGATGACAAATTGTTTTCCAGGTAACAAAATGTTGCATTTCCTTTAAAGGTTGTCTCAAAACGAAAGATTTGAATTTGCCGCCATTTGTGCAATAAATTTGTTGGCAGCCCCTAAAAAAAAAAGAAACAATTTGAAAGCTGACATTTTAGGGTTCAGTTCTTGTGTTAATTGATCTTTGTAAGATAGAGACTCAAACTCTGTAGAGAACTTCTTGAAATTTGTAATTCTTGTCGACGACCGACGCGGCGCCGAATTGATGTTTCTGGGTTTTCATCAGTAATCTCAAGCATTTCTTCGATATTGACATCTGGTCGGTTTCATTTTGAACGTCCAGTGTACCTATTTAAAATCACCATTTGATCCATTCTCCCTGAATTTTTCAATTACCCTCTTTATAGTTGATGAACTTAAATCAATATTCTGATCATATTTTGAATTTTTGAAATGTGGACACCAAACATTCATAATTTTTAAAAAATTCTTCAACAATGAAAACATGTTGTTCTCCATATTCGTAACTAACCCTTAACTGTCAGCTGTCAAATTGTTTTGGGATTGCCAACACTTTACTACACAAATATCGGCAAATTCAAATCATTGTAACCAAAATAAAGAAAGACTTCTGAATTCTTAAAAAATATATGATTAATATATTATATATAATAGAAATATATGTTAAAACATTTTCATAACTTGTTGAAGTGGTTTTCTTTAAAAAATAATTTTTTAAGTATACATATGTATAAACAAAAAATTCCATAAAAAAAATGGTACCTTCACTAATTATAAGTATTTAACAATATACAGCTAAAAACCTTATTTAAAAAAAAAATTCTTTAAACTGTTTTCAAGTTGGTGATTTTTTAAAATTGAAATGTCTAGAGTGAGAAGGAGAAGAAGTGACATTTTTTTGTTTTTTTTTTTACCAATACTGGTGTTAAGCGATAACTTAAATTTTGGTCTAATTCTTGTGTCTCTATTGTTATTACTTACAAAGTTAGCTTCAGATAAAGGGGTTAACTACACGTTTGTTTTGAAGTTTTTTTTAGGCAAGAAGGGGTTAAGATTACTTAACACCTCTATGAGTTGAGAACGCATTTTTAATTAGTGCACACTTAACCCCTTTATATGCAATAAAAGCCGAAAGATAAAATACCAAGCAATATATTGTTTTTTGCATAGAGGTGGTAAGTGCTATAGACCAAGATTTCTTTCCAAGAGAGAAGAAAACCAAACAACTTTCTATTGAAAAAATTAAAAATCTCGATGACCAGATGAAATTTGTACCCCAAGAACACCGTTGGTTTTATGAAAAGGCTTTTTTCTGAAATTCCTGATAACAAGAAGAAGCCTAAAACCAAATTTTAAGAAACCCAACTTTCACTTGACCACTTTTTCATAAAAAATAAATTAAACTCATTTTCGTTTAAAGGGATCAAGTGCGGAATTTTTTGTAAAACACCATTTTCTAATGAATTTAAATAAAATTGGTTGACATACACAAAATTGTACATTTTTTTTTTCTTTTTTTATGGCTTTTTTTATAAGTTTCTCTCGATTTCAGAAAAAAGTTATAAACGTAAAACTTTAAACGCTTATAACTCAAAACTTCAAAAATGTCACTTGACCCCTTCTCATTCTCAACGCTTCAATTCTTTATATACAATACTATTTTGGCGTAAAAGGCCCTCCTATAAAAAATATTGATCTAAATCTGTTTGTAATCAAAAAGAAAGTCGAAAAAAACGGTTCGATGGCAGGCACGCGTTGATAACAATTTTTGGTACATATAATATACATTTTTTTTACCAAAATGTAGACTGCATTATTACAATTCTACACAAAAATTTGGTATCAAAATTTTAAGAACTGCGGTTTGAGAGATAAATAACGTTTTTCATAAAGGTTGTATTGGTAAGTACCTACCGTTATTTTTGGAACTAAAAATAAAATCTTAAGTTTTTCAAATTTGAAGAAAATCGTTTCAACAGCTTAGTCTGTAGGTTATGTATATATGACAGATATACAGACAAACAAAATTGAAATACATACATATTCACCCCTGTGCTGATTTCCGTTACAAATTAAATCGGTAAACTAAATTGATTTCCGCACGGATTCAAAAAAGTTGTTCTGAATTTCACTTTCACGTTAGCCAATATTTTTTCGAAATGAGTAAAAAGCAAATTCGAAACATCAAATTTGTTCAAAAAAATATAACAAATAAAACAAGAATTATAATAGAAGGTATGGTACCTTTTTTACCAACATTTTTTTAATTTTGTCAATTCCAATTCGGATATGAAAATTCCAAACGTCAAGAATTTTCAATCCGATCGAAAATCAAAGCCCACTCAATCCGCAAGCGAAAACTATTTCAAAACACCGAGTTTAAAATCAATAGGATTTTATATGCTATCGGAATTCAGAACAGGGGTTAGGTATTATGTACCTTTCCATTTAGCTTCAGTTGTACTCTGATTCGAGGATTAACAGTTTTAAAACTCGCCCTTCTTTAACAGCCAGACGAGTGCACTCTTAAGTTCTTTTTCGAAATAAAAAATCAATTACTAAATAAATAAATGATATAACTCCCTTTAAACTTTATCTAAAGGCCAATTATTGGTTTCGCATCAAACAAAAGTTTTTTACCAAACCAATGAAAAATGAAAAATTGTAGATTGCGAAATTCTACACAAAAAACATTACACCTAATACTTTGTTCTCGTAAAGCCTATGTACGCAGTTCGAACTAAATTTTACCTCCATATAAAATTCTCTCCAAATTTATCTAAGCTAAAATTTAACCAAGCATTTTAGACGAGTAGTATCCCAGCAAAACTATCCGCGCGAAATAATAATTGTTCGAGATTATTTTTGACAGATTCTTTAATTCTATGTATTTATTTAGTGTAATAAATAAACTAATATTTATATCTTCAAAATTCAAACCACGATATAGCCTTGAACTATAATTCGTACGACCAGTCGTGCATTTAATTTTTGTTAGATCAATCGTTCAGCATACAGGATGAAAGGTAATTTATAAAAATCTAGAAAACACTCAACACCTGCTTTGACGGTTGTTTTATCTTCCTCGTTTTCCACTCTGTCTATATTCTCGCATAATTTTGGTCCATTGTTTGCTCTTTGTTTTTGTTTACAAAAATCAACAACAAAGGAAAAGCTTCAACAACCCTATGGAACACTTCAAAAGTTCAATACATATATATTTACACTCTGTGCAGACTTTTTCATTCTCCCGTAGATATTATGTATGTAAATGTAAATTTAAATTTTCAGCCCCAATGCTACTATACTTATGCATCCATCAGATTCAGATATGTACATACATACGTATATCCCATGAGAATGTTTACGTTTCACATTCACAGTCTGATGAAGAATTCTCTTCAAGTTCAAAGCTTCATCCTAAAGGCCAGTGGCTCTGGCCTGGCACTACACTGCACTGCACTGATGTGGGACTGACTGGCTAGTGGTTACGTTTACGGTAGGAGGAAAACCCTCTCTATGTCGGCAAATAAAAGATAAGACCAGTCTATAACTATGACGTAGCTCATTCGCGTCGTGTCGATGTCGTGCTGTTGTGAGATACAAACACCGGCCGAATGTATCTAGAACTGTGTATAGTGTATATGTATGTACTACAGACGTGAGACGGACCGATTAAAATGCGACCATGTGGGGAAAAAAATATCGTATTGGGGTTTACTTTTTGTCATTTTGGAGCGCCCTCAGTTAGAATTTGATTGTGAAACAGATTGGTTGTTGCCTGGCGTCTGTTCTTTCGGCGCGGCTCGAAATTTAGTTTGTCGTGTTGTCGTCGTGTATATTTGAAAAATTCGCAAGGCACAAACGGTAGCGTCTCTCTCGAAATATATACCTATTCATAATTTCACATCTAGTGCAACGCAACGCAATAGATACTTACAAATAATGGTGTTGTAAATTGAATAAGTGTCAGTGAATAACTGTTTTCATCGAATTGAGTGGTTTTGTAATTCGCTGAAGAACAAGAAAATTATTTTTTTGATCGACAAAAAAAATCATTTATAATAATTTGATTAATTAAAAGCGCGAGAGAACACTCGCATTGTTTGATTGTTTATTTGTGTATTTACATTCGGCGCTCTGTTTGATGTGTATCTATCTATTATGATCTGGCAGTAGTTGAGAATGATTTGATTAGATTAAATCGCATTTTTGTGCTGTTTCACAAAGGTCGCTTGCAAGCGAGTCTTCTTTGTATTTTCAGGCCTGGATGGAATCAAATGCATTATTGAATTAGACTGAGATGTGTAGGTGATTTTGATTCGGTTCAACGCGGCGGAAATACTTAATGATTCACAATTAAACTCGTGTATCTAAACTCTTTTCTACAACAAGATACTATCATTATTTACTTAAGGCAAAATAGCAAAGCAAAACAACTGATATAGTCTTGTCATGAATAAATACTGTGGCAATCTTCTGGATAAAAATATATATCCATCAAACAAAAAGAAAAAGAATTGCATTTTGTATGGCGATGGCAAGCTATTCGACTAGTCTATATTTTATGCTTTCAGTGCGGCGCGCGTGAAAGGCGTTCTAGAGAATATTGTTGACAACGCGCAGTAATGTCTTTACTTACATATATAGACCGAGTTTTTTGCTTATCCGAAGTTTCTTTTGTCTTAAAACATTTTGTATACTTGTTTTGCTAGATATTTTTCTATTTAGGGTAGCAAAATTGCGTTTATATTTACAATGAATTGTTTTCAGGCCAGGAAATTGCCAAGCGATAAGATTCAAATACAATGACAAGCATGCAGAAGATTGGTTTATAAAAGTTTGAACAAGATAGTGAGACATTGATGAGACAGACATTCACTTAACCAAAGAATTTGTTTGGTACCTATGTATGTATATCCCTTTGGGATGAAAAACTATTTCTGTATTGATCTCTGAAAAGAATACTTATAGGAATTTTCGGATTTTTGCAGACATTTTTTCAACCTCCACTATTAAGATGACTCATTTTATTCATCCAGAAAACTTTCTGCTCGCATTTTATTTTGGTTTATTGAACCCTTTCTCTAAAGGAATTGCAGCTTCCCAAATATTCAAGCATTTCAATTTTATGGCCAGTGAATAAAATTAAAAAAAAAAAAAAAAAAATGGTATAAAAACACTCCATAAAGCTTGACGAAAGCTCCAGACAAATAAATAAGGGTTGAGATTTATTAAAGGTTTGTGTGTCATAATGAGCGTCTGGGGAACACACCCATTTGATATTTAACCACAAAAATATTTACCATTAAATCTCCCATTAGTTTTGTATTTTATTTGACCATGTTGATAGAAGAGGTAATAAAAAGAATGGTGGTGATATCTTAATTCCTGGACAAATTCTGTACTTAGGACTTTGAAGAAATTCAATTTTTTACTTCTAAGTTACTGAACATCTGTTAATTCGTCCTTAGTTGATATGATTAAAAAAAAATCTTTTCTCTTTTATTTGTTTAAGAATTCGTAATTCGCAGTAGAAGATTCTTTTTAAGGGTTAAGACTTTAAAAACCATTTTCCTATTTGTATACAACTAAACTAAACGAATTTAAGAACGTACGTACCTTTCTCTCACATACTTAATACAATCAACTTTACATAATAAAGTCTAAACGTTCTTAGGATGTTTTTAAATTGTCTTGGCTTTGCTCTCATTAAATTCATTTCTTCCATCATGCATAAGCCCAGATTGTACAAAAATTTTACTGTTGAAATTTTTTTTTTAAATACATCACCCTATAAAACCCTTGGTATGCAAAAACCCTTGATATTACAAAATTTTTCGGTGTTCTGACTTTATTTGTATAGGTACAAACTTATAGGGGTAAAAAACCACCTGAGTTGGATCCTGTTGTAATATTATAGTGCCTTAGCTGCGCACTTCAGTGAATACAAATTTTAAGCTAACATTTTGAAAACATACCTAATTTAATAATGTATTTAAACTACGTTTTAATTCACAACTTTTATCGCCAACTAATTTCAATGCGATAGTTACAGAACACGGTAGAGTTTTTTTTAGTTCGCTGATATACATTCTAATACACCATATTTCTGAACATTCTTAAAGTTAAAATGACGTTTGGTTAAGTTTAACAACAAAATTTGGTTAATTTTCCGCAGCAAAATCATTCATGAATTTTAACCAAATTGTGTAAATCATTTCTCATACAAAATTTGCTAGTTCCATTAAACAAATCTTAAACTTAACCAAATGGTAAACTTATGTAGTGTCTCACATCATTGCCAACGACCGCAACGTCAAAATCAATTTCTGGCCATACAAATCAGTTATCGTTCCTCATTTTAACTTTCATTGACTAACGTTTCTTCCATCAATGGCCTTCGAATTAAAATGGCCCAATATTTCCGTCATTCCAAAAACTACACCAGCTACAATTTTCGCCGTTGATTTCACAAAGTAGGAACACAGGAATATTTTTGATTATCAATCAGCAAAACTATAGTCTTATGAACTTTCTTTATAAGATGGCGTACAGCAGCTGCAGGTGCTGCAATATTTCGTTTGAAATTTCAAATAAAAAACCGTTTTTTCGGCAAAACGGCATCCGCATTGGCAGTAACTTTGGAATATTTTTCAATGTTGTTCAAGCGTAAATCGATCCATATCATATTGGGGAAGTTTAAAAACGAGTTTCTGTCAATTTTTTAAGCTTATAAGAGATGTCAGTGTCCAAATAACGTATGATTCAAAAAGAAACCAACAGATGGGTCACCTTTTAGGTCCGGTGCACACATGCGTTTTTTTGACGCCGCGGTGACGCTGCGGTGCCGCAATCGTTCAGTGCACACATGCGGGTTTTTCTCGCTGGACTCAATCTGCAAATCACGATTTGCTTGCAGCAATAGAGGTTTATAAAAAGAAACGAGTAATTTTCGCTTAACTAGTGGATAAAAACTATGATCTTAAAAAGAAAGGACGTTATTTGGTACATCCTTTTGTTAATCATTGGCTAACAAAAGGCGTATTTTATATATCTTATCTTTGCCGGTCATGGTATGGCTCGGAAGCAATATTCTATATTTCTGGACACTTTTTTATTTCACCGATAAATAATTCGATATCAAATTCTTCCATGTTTGAAATCTTTCTTCCAAATTTAATTTGCGTCAAAATGACGCATGTGTATGTACTGATCCATAACAAACAATGTACTGAAAGACGCAAAAGCGTCTGCGGTGACGCAGCGGTCTCGCGGAGACCTGCGAGTGTTTTTCCCCGCAAGAATGACGCGCAATGACGCAGCGTCACCGCACGTGTGTGTGCACTACTCAATTTATTTGTGAGTACTGTAAGACGCAAAGGCGGTGACGCTGCGTCACCGCGACGTCAAAAAAACGCATGTGTGCACCGGGCCTTAAGTCCTAGAAAATTGTAGTAAATATGTAATTAATGAATGTACCAAAGAACCTGTGTAGATTGTGACTTTTCACTACATTGAATACCCTCAATGAATTTGAAGGACCCTGGAAATTTATTTTTGAAAAAAGCGCTAACAAATTTCAGCCACTATTTCATGGCAACTTGGACATTTATAATTTTTTTTCATGAATTTGCATCTTCTGGTGCTTGCAACTTTATGGCGCACTGTTCTGTCACAATTACAACTTCCATTTTATGTTCCATTTTATCATCTTTTATTTTTTTACAAATAAGAATAATGCTTCTAATAGTACTTATACCGTCAAAAATAATTCCATTTATTACAAATACAGTTTTTTGTTCCGAAAAAAAAAACAAAACACAAAAAAAAACGATGTTGTTTTTAAAATTTTTTTTTCAGAACCATTCTTTCTATTTCTGAAAATGGATAAAAAGCTTCACAAATTTTATTGAAAGAAGACTAGAATTTTGTATGAATTTTTGTTTGACGTTTTTCCAAAAAACAAAACGATTACGGCGTAATTTCCGGCTTTGAATAAATGTAAGATGTCCATTAAAAATGGTATATTTATCAATACAAAAAAAATTACTCAGCAATTGAAATAATTGATGATTTACAAGTTATGTATTATACTTTGTATACCTACATATCTGTATATGAATTAAATTGCTTTGAATTTTTGAAAACTTGAACTTCGAATATCTGCGAACATCGTCCTCTCTTTCACAAAAATAGAAAAAAAAATATCTACGACACAGACCAAGAGACAATTATGGTTAACCGCACATGAAATAGATTTAAGCAGTGGCGATTATAACGTCCAGGCTTGATGGAGGTTTAATTGCAGAGTCAGCGTTGACGATGTGTCTCCATCGTTTTTTTTTTTTTTGACACAGCAATTTTCTCGTGGTACGGTGTGACACCAACAAAATTAATGTGAAACGCTTTCCTTATTCCTATTATTCTACATATGTATGTATTTTTATTTTAAATAAAGCGAAATTTGACAAAAATTGATGAATATTTCTCCAAATGGCGTACAAATTGGCAGAAACTCATATGTTTTGAAAATAACAAAATATGCGTATGCACGAAAATGGCACGGTTTCTTATAGAAAATATGGCATTGTAATTTATTGATGGGTGGCAATGCTGGACAGAGACCATTTCACAGGGTGACAGAAGAAGACGGGAATTTTTCAACGACCTACATACCTATTTGTCTGGGTGCAATTCTCTGAGCATAATTATACTAATTAGTGTAAATATATCAATCTGACATTTATATTTTGGAAAACATAATTTTTAATTGCCTGTTTTGTTTACACACAAACATCAAGTCAATAAAATTAACACCAAATTTCTTTTTAAATATTTGACAGGTTTTTTTCCTCCATAAACAAGTTGAACTCTTGACATCTTTTGAAAACATCAAAATGTCAAAATCCAAAGTAACATGAAATCTGCCATCATCATAACAAGCTTCTATTTATACGATTATATGTAGCCCATAAAGCTTACAATAAAAAAAAATTGTTTTGTCAAAATTTGTTTTCCTTCCTGCATCACTTGATTTAAAATATTTTTGGTATCTTAAAACTTTGCGGGTGGGTGGTGATAGTGACTGTTGAGCAGATGATAGAAAAAAAAGAAGAAAAATAAGAAAATTTATGTGTTAGTCTTATAATTTTATTAAAACACATTTTAATATTTTATGGAACAGATTATGAAGAGTTTTTTTGTTTTCTATGAATATTAATAAATCATTTAGCATTGGTGGTTTATCATTAATTATATTATGTATCACACTAAATCTTAAAGTGTTTGTCAGATGTTTAATCATATTTTGTTTTGTATAAGCATATACTTTGGTGTTGAAGCTACGCTAGTAAGAGTGTGATTTAAAAATCATTTCTGAAAAGTATTTTATTTTATGACAACATTATATTATGACACTAAATGAGTGATATTTAAGATTAATGTATTTTTTTTTTGTAAACAAAAAAAATAAGAAAATTTCAATTAGAGATTTATTTGAATTTTTATTTCATATATCATTCTCTGAGAAGTCGTCAAATCTTTTACAGAAATTTTACGCGTGCTATTGGATAAAGATGACAAAATAATATAATAAATTCTATATGATAAATAACAAAAGGCGTAATTTAACTTTAACCTACTGTCAGCTTACTGTGAAGTTAGCAGTACGTATTTTTGTTAATGAGGACTTCAAAATATTGGTAATTTTTTCTTGAACTACATAAAAAACTGTAAATTTGGAGTCCCATTCCAAATTGATAAAGCCTTGTTGTTAAAAAAAACAGAATGTACTGTTTACTTCACAGTGAATTTAGCAGCACAGGGGGTTACGCCCCCTATTTGATGAACTGCAAAATGGGGTATAGAAATGCAAACAAAATGGAAAAAAAAACTGTAAATTCCTGTTGCGGTCCCGTTAGTCTAGGAGAAAATTGTTATGCCAACTTCACAGACGTATCGGTATCGGACTAACTCTAACTTTCAGTTATCAAAAATCTATCGAAGTCAAAGTGTTACACTTTGAAAATGCGCTTACACGATCAAAGTGGATAAGGTGACAGTTTAGAAAGAAGCAATGTTCATAGTGTTGCCCTCTCTTTTTTGATTGTGTTCTAACAAACAGCTGACAAAAATTTCTAATTAGTTAATCCAGAGTTAACTTAAAAAATTCAAAGAGTTATCTCGAAATCTCTTCTTTTTCAGATTAGAAATTACTTTTCGAACCGCTAAATACAAGTTGTATTAGATGGTTCCAAATCTCTCTTTCTCATGCATTCATCAATGACCTCTTATCAGAAAAGCATTTAAATGTATTCCTAATAATATTACCAAAAATTAATGTACTCTTATAGAGAAGTAGCAATTTGGATTCCTCCTCTAAACTAATTCCACCGTAATACTCGTCATTCTAGGGTTCTTTTTACCACGTAACTGACTGGGCGCTACTTCTAATTAAATTTTATTATAATAAAATAAAACATTTTTTTATTTTTCCCAAAATATTTCCTACTGCACAAAAATTTAAAAATAAAATAAAAAATATCTAGGTACAATCTGCTTTTTCTCCTATAATGCATCAATAATAAAATCTTATCTAATCAAACAAATGTGGGCTTACAATAATTATTGTTTAAAATCACTACCAATACCAACCACCATACGGTCTTGTTCTCGGTCATATAAACAATCTGTTTCAATTTATTTGCTTCCCAGAAGAATACAAAAAAAAAGAAAAGCAACAAAAAAAAAAAAACAACTCCAAAATTCATACATTTTCCCACAGCATCATCATCATCATAGCGGTGAACTGTAGCCGCAAGCCGATAAAAACAACACAATATTTCATTACCGATTAATTAAAAATCCATTAAAAAAAAAGAAAAAAGATTTTTCCTAGTTATCGCCAGTAAATATTTTTTTTTTGATGAAAAATAAAAAATATTTTGCTTACGCGCATAAGCATCAGGTGAATGATGAAAATTTATGACTTTTTATTTGCCACATGTGGAGGCGCAGATTGATGCAGAATCAAATCGATCTTCGACTTTGGCAGCATTCAAGTAAAAATTTTGGCAGAAAATTTTAAGCAAAATATTATTTTTGCAATTTTTTTTTTTTTAATTTTATTTTAAAAATAAAATAAATTATTTTAGTATAAATTATAATGACAGAATGGTATCTTGAGTGCAATATTTGTGTCATATAGAAAAATTAATTGGTCATCGTTGTTAATTTGTAGGCTGGTTATAATGTGATGATTGCCAGAAAGTGGTGATGAAAACGATTGAAGTTGATGTAATTTTAAGTAAATTTTTTTCGACTTTAATAGCATTGTTTCTTTGAAAATAAAATGCTAATGAATTTATTTCATCATTAAATTTGTATTAAATGATAAATTTAAAAATAAATTGGGAATAATTATTACGTTTGAGAAACGCAATAAGATGAAAATGAACATTGTTTAAAATTGTTATGGGAAGGGAAGCGATAAATCAATATTTATAATTGGAAATTTCTATATCTAGAAACAAAGGTTATTTTTATTTGAAACCAAGGGCAAAATATGGTTTAGGAAATATTTTAATCAGTATTTTACACTATTTATGATTTAAAATTCGAATAAAATTTTTATATCGTCAGATAAGTACGTAAAGCTGCTAAGTCCACTTTCGGCCGAAATTGAGATTTTGATGCTATTTTCTCTAGAAACCCATTCTGCACAAATTGCTTTAATAAGTATTGTCTAATGTATCATAGTTGTAGCAAAATTTTATAGAGAAAATCAGTTTTTATGTATGGAGCATTATGCAATTTGTTTTTTTGTTCACCTGTAAAATTTACCAATGTGGATTTAGCAGTTTTACGTATTTACAGCCGATGTTATTTCTAAATTCGATTCCAGGTTAGATGATTCTCATTTCTCATACAAATTCAGATTTCGGAATGACGTAATTTCAACCAAAATTGCTCGAAATTCGGTACGAAAATACGCAAAAACTTCATGAACTCACGCAAGTGGAATAAATTCAAAGTAAAAACCAGTTAAAATTTTAAAATTTGATGTAAAAAAAGAGAGAGAAGACAACAAAATCAAGCAATTAACGGTAAAATCAAATTCAAAACTAAATGAGCTGTCAAATGAATTTAGCTCATTTGATATAAATTTTCGAAATTACCTCATTTCTGCTCTAAAGAAAACGTAGTATTATGAAGTAATTTCAACCAATTTTGCACGAAATTTACTTTAAAGTTTAATCCATGGGCATAAGTAACGGGGATTCGATTTGTCCCGAATAAACAAAATCGTTAGATTTTGGCCAGTTCGCATCCGTGCTTCATTTGTGAAGACAAATACCTACATGATTTGCATTCAAGACACGGTTTTAAATGCCATTTGTTCTTTTATTCGTCGGTCGTTGGTCGCTTTCATGTGAATAATCTTTAACTGTCAAATCAAAAAATTTAGCGTTTTACTGGTCCAACTGCTGAGCTTGTCAAGGGCTGTTTGTAGGAGCTTTGCAAGTTAAAGGACTGAATTTCTCTAAGGTCATTAACATCATAACGCTTAGATATATTTAACTAAGTTAGTGATCTTAAACCAAAGTAGGGGATATAAGACTCCTATTTGGGGAGTACCTCTATACATGCTTTCACTTTAAACTTGCTATCACTTATTACATTTCAGCTTTTATACAAGTCTCGTTTGAACCATGGGATCAATCCAATTTAACAGCTAATAAAAATGCCAAAAAGCTTATACATGCATTCTTAAATAATTCAATCCAGATTGTTTTAAGATAAAAATGTATTTTTCAGACATCTTTATTTCATTTTCAGTAAAATCAATTTTAATTGATAAAGTCACTCTATCTAAAATTGCTTCTTACTCATATTAGGAGCTATGTTTACCATTTTTTTTATCAAATGGCCTATTACCTAACTGCTTAGCATTGCTGATAAGGGAGTCATTCTTTATTATATTTAACGGTTTGCTTTAAATTTTTTATTTTTGTTACGCTGGTCTTCGTTTTATTTACTTTTTTCTTATCCAAACAAAGGGTACATTCATTGGAATTTTTCAAGGTATGACATCATCAAAATTCCTTTATCTATGTAGCTAAGTATAGTTGATAGTTATAAAAAAAAAGGTTTTTTTTTGTCAAATATTTGTGTCTATTGATAAACGAAATCAAGTCACCTAATGTATATTGATAGGTATTCACGGTTTATAAGTAAAAAACCAATTTTTTAACCCTCAATGAAACCTTTTATTGTTTGGTTGGTCATGCACCATGGTCATTACTTTGTTTGTTATTTTGTTGGATGAATAACAACTTTATTAATGGTATTTTTTCAGAAAAAAAAATTTAGTTATTCATATAAATTGACGTGATTTGAAATGTTTCAAGATTTATTTTTAAATCATTTTGTCTTTTAGGTTGAAGATTGTGTTGTTTGCAATTCTAATCTTAGCATGTGATTTTGCAATTCTAATCTTAGCATGTGATAATAAGTTTTTGCATATTATAGTGTAGAAAAAAAAGAAGAAATTTATTCAAATTCAAATAAATTATAGACACAATTATTAAGCTTTATATATCCACCCCATCTGCTTCACTTCATATACGAAATTTTTTACAGATCCACAAAATATTCAAACATTAAACACACTATAACAGCATATTATATTCCTTATCAGAGTTTATTCTGCTTCCATAGAAGGTAATAAATCTGTGCTGTTTTTGACACAAAAATTCCAGCTCACAGTATTTTAATTATAAATACCAAAATAATTTGTAGATAGGATACCGCTGATTCGAATGACTAATTTTATCTAAGATAATTTGATTATACGCTATAAAACATATGCATTACTATATTTACTTTAATAGCTAATGAAGTGCTCAAGGCCCTCTACAATGAGGGATAAATATTTTTTTCACATATCAGTAAATCAGTGTTTAAATTTAAGTGATTTTTTTTGTGTCAGACTTTTAGCTATTTGTATTCCAGAGACAAACAATTAAAATCAAACCAGAAAAAAAATTTTAAAAGTAGGTTCAAGGTTATACCTTAGCTGTTTGTTTTTGATTCATCTTTCTATATTTAAAGAATAAGTATTGTGTCAGTTATTTTTTATTTAACACACCCCATATACGAACAGTTTTTAAATCCCTCATCAATTGAAAGTCTAAACTATAAAGATACAACGGGAATTTTTTTTTTTGTATAACTTCATTTAAACTGAAGAGCATCTTCCCAATTCAGATTTGTTGTGCTTGTTTCTTTATTATCTTCAGGCAAATTATTTGTGTTGAATCTTATATGTACAAATGTATCTCACTCTGTTCCATAGATAATAGAGCCGTATTTTGAAGTAAACATGCCACAGTGCAGATTGATTGGGGCCCATCTATAATGTCCCTATTTTTCTCGAATAACTGCAATATAAAAATTAAACAATATTGATTTCATCTATATATGGAGGCGATTTTTTTTTTGGAACTTTTAAACACTGATTTTCGCATAAAAATGTTTAAACAATTTTAAATCACAATAAAAATATGTATATTGCCGAGTTTCGTTTTAAAGATTTAAGTATTTTTTCTATAGATAAATTAATCAAATGCTTTCGTTTTAATATAAAAATAAAAATAATTGAAAGAAAGAAAAAAATAAAAATGACTCCAGACTGTATATATAGAGCATAAGAAAAAATTTTAAAATATTAATTTTTATTAAAAAGAAAACAGAAAAAAACATTCCATATAAGAAAGGTGAAAAAATTTGTTTTTTGACGAATTCTGGTTTTCGGCACCTTTTATTTTCTGAAAATCAATGCAGGCTTAATTTTTTTTTATAAAACACTAACATTTACAGATCAAGCCACCAACTGGTTGCATTTAAATAAAAAAGATACAATATTTGGTAAGCAAAGGCATGTTTTCAAATTTAATATCAAAAAAGCTTCATTTGCGTTATCAATAGCCGTGTTCCTTTGAAGCTATGGCAATATACCTTCTGGGCCATTTTCAATGGAACGCACAGAATTGATTTCCCTACACATCTAATCCAGTGATGCCAGACTTTGGGAGCAAGTTTTCCACATTTATTTGCAGAAAATTCCATTTTTCCCACGCTGTTGTTATGATTTACGAATATCCCTTGCATTGTGAGGTTCGAAAAATCCCTTTTCCCTTTTTAGTTTACTTCAGAACTGAAACTCCCACAAAAAGAGATGAATTCAGTGATCTGGGATCACTGATCTGGCACCTAGTTCTTATCTACTCGCTCATGAGAGCACGAGTATAGTTAATAACGCTAGATTATCGTTGTTTACATCTAGAATTTCAGCACCTCCAATGGAACATGGCTATAATGTTAACCTATTCAATGATTTTTACATACGATTTAAGAACGAGGCGGCTCCAGTACAAAATTACGTTTGGTATTACTTAATGGCCAATATTTTAATACATCGAACCATTTTCTAAATTTTCGTCAATGATAATAAAATCCTCAAGTTATCGTGGTGGCCCCGAATACACATGACGGGAGCCCAATGGTATTTATCTTGTATACCCTTTGCAAAGTACGGACCTGTTGATGTAGGTATTTAAGCTGATATATGAATGTATGTAATTTACTTTGTCTTCGTTCATAGTGGGTAGGAGACGAGACGACACATTATCCATGGAGATTGTCTTGTTTTACGATTGTATTTTATTGACTCGTCATTTCTTTAACTAGAAACTAAGTGTAGGCATTTGTAACTATAATTAAGATGGTTTCATATGCACATGAACGATAACTAGCAAGTGTTTTACAAATGCTACAAATAATTATAAAATTTTGTTTAAGGAAGTCTGTTTAGTGAGCTTAAATTGTGTCACTACAGAGATTTGGTTATTGAGTTTTAAACATCAATATCGCAAATAAATTATCTGAAATTGTCAAGAGAAGAGAGAATATTGTTTTTTTTTTTTTAAGGAGTGTCAGTGTCGATTTTATAAAAATAAAATAATTCCAAATAAAATCATTAAATTCTTTCGATGTCTCAATAAATAATTGACTACTCAATTATTTATGTTATCTTTATTTTTTTTCTTCAATATTGTTTTGTAAAATAAAATCATGTAATTTTTTTAAGTTACCAAAGGAATTCTTTGGATGAGTCATGTTTTACCTAAATATTCAGAGCAGGAATCGTATCTCGATTGTGTTAATCGGTTGATACCCCCTTGGGTTTGGATCATAAATTTTACCAAAGAATTTTAAAATGTAAAAAAAAAAACAAAGCTGAGAAAGAGATTTGTTCTTCTTTTGGTTTGTCATCTACCTTAACAAACGATGACTCTGGTCAGCAATTTTGAATTTTGAGTATTTTTTCATGATGACGTTTTTTATCACAAAAGTTTAAAAATAAATTCAGTATGAATGTCTAGGTTAAGATATGTCGAGTTCATAAAAGTTAAAGATCATCAATACTGTCACATTCAAGTTCGATTTCTGCATGTAAAATACAGTCCGTTTGAAGTGTTGATATTTGGTCAGCAATGAAATCATATTTTACTCAAAATAAACATAAATAGTTTTAGCAGTGATTCACCACGTTTATTTTCAATAACTTATTTAAAGAAACAAAGGGGTCAAGAAAAATTTAACTGTTTTCTCTCTCAATAAACCAGATTTAAGTCTCTCAAATAACCAGATAAAGTCGAATTGTTACCCTGAGCTCTGTCATATCACATTTTCAAAATTTTTGTAGATTAATTTACATTACAAGGTATAGTTTTTATACACAAAAATCATTGCGGTACCTGAGAGTATGAGTTCTTTTGCTCCTTCTGAATCCATTTGATCCTGTTGGGCTACTGGTATTTTTCCGACCTTTCTATTCTTCTCGAGAAATAATTAATTGAAAAATTAACGATTTTTTCGGAGCGCAGAATAAGCATTTCAAAAGTTAAAATTAATTGTAAGTTGTTTTTTGCGTAGCAAAATGAATGGTGTATAATGAACCTTAGTGAATATTTACCTATGTTTTTTAAGCTATCGTTAACGAAAACATTTTTAAGGACTTCTAAACTCGCATAAAATTTTACAAGAACTGCTGAGTGCTGATAGACCAATCACACACACATATACCTCCAAAATTCTGCTTCACTATCAAATTGACTTCAATCACCTGATTTTTATTTAATATACCTATGTATGTATAGGTACATCTGAAATTTCTATCTAAAAGAAATGTGCAAAATCTTCATAAATCTATTTTTTATTATTATTCTAATTTGATTTGGTTTAAATTTAGGTGTGCAAATAACGAAACGTTATCAATATTAAAAAAAAAAATTAAATTAAATTTTGTTAAGGAGAATTCTTACAGTAACACAACTTAACATTTAAAATAAAAGAAAAAGACTTATTAATTAAAAAAAATGCAAATCAAAACCAATGAAGAAAGGAGATTTTCATCTTTTTCTACGATGTCTCTTAAAAAATTGTACAACAACCTTCAGAAAAGACAATTTTTGAAAAGGTATGATAAAACTACATAAATATAGTAGGTACCTTGCTAAATTTGCTTTTCAAAAAAATATGTCAAGATTAAATATGTTTGTAGTTGCTTGTAGAATTTCATCCATCAAAATATCTTTTATTCTTAAAGTATATATAGAAGCATTTAATCTTTCCTTCTTAAAGAAATAATTTTTTTATTTTTTGTTTATAAATAAAATAATTATAAACTTTTTAAAATAAAATATTATTTCAAATGTTAAGGGCCAGTCAAGGTAATCAGCTTTATCGCTAACTTAATGGGAAAAACAAGAAAATACAATTGCGAGACTTCAACGAAATATTTTTTCCCCAAGAACTTACTTTGGGTAATTTTTTCTCAGATGCGGTGGCATATGCAACTATGGCTGTGCGATTCCTTTTGTTAGTATTCCTAGCTCCTATTTTCCAACCTTTTCCACTTTCCTATCCTCTCCTTATACAAAGGCACGATTATTTTTTTCTGTTTGCTGAGTAGGAGGTGTTTTGGAGAAGGGCGAGTACCACCCCAATCCGTCGAGCTCAGCCGTGCAAAAAGCAAGCGTGCCACTGCCCTTTTTCAACACCGAAGATGCCTTCGTGGCCAACCCTAACTCACAACAATGGCGCCCAAACCCACGACCCTGAGATTAAGAGTCTCATGCTCTATACCGACTGAACTAGCCGGGCGGTTCCAGTGCCTATATTCACATGTTTTGTGTCAATATTTTATTGTTGTTTCTAATTTTGCGGTTTGTATTTGTTGTTAACTTCTGACACTTTCACCTTAGATTTGCGTAATGTGAGTTTAACCAGAGCTAAATAATCCTTTAAATTGAACCCGAGTTAAATCAGAAGCAACTTTTCGGTGTTGGATAAACTTTTACTTTCAGTTTTCAAAATTCAATATCGAATCAGTATATATAATTGCGCTTTTATCTATCGAAACACACAGGGCGACAATATGAAAAGTGCGTCGACCTCTCTATTTCAATAATCTTTGAACACAGATTCAGTTAATTAAATCACCAGAGTTAAATCACCACATCCAATGCATTAATTCCGAATCTAAATTGAATAATCTCGGGTTAAACTCCGATACTAGAATGATCTCGTACTGGACTTAGGAGTAAAATGATGCAAAATGATAAAAATACCAATTAAAACGTTAACAAGGTACGGGAACAATTAGTCAAAAATGAGTCGATTTTCCTAAAAAAAAAAAAACGATAAAAATAATTTTTTCAGTTTTTGGATGTTCACTGGCAAATCTGTACCTAACTTTCTCAGAAATTCTGCGATATTTCTTCTAAAGTTTCAAATACAAAAATGGCCCTTGAAAGAAATAAATATTTTTGTTCAATTATTGAAAAAGAAAAGTCCCAGTTGTATGTAAAGACTTTAAATGAAAAGCAAGCAAACTATTATAAGCTTATTTTAATATCACATCCCTCTTCAGTCTACCTACACATTACCTATTCACGAGTGGAAATATGAAAATCAACACTCAAAGCCAATTTCACAGCTGGAATTCGAACAGAAGACATCATGAAGGTTTCAAAATAAAATTGAATAAAAAAAAAAAAAAAAAACAAAGTGAAACTGGTGATAAAAACGAAATAAAAATACAATTGAAAGCCTCCCCAATGTATGTATTATCCGACGTCATGGCCAACATTATAACAGCTAGAGTGTTGGTACGCACTCCTGCTTGGTTAAATATATAATACGTTTAACATTTTATATACCTTCTCAACATAAATGAACTTATTTTAAAATTCAATTAGTGCCATTAAAGTAAACGATATATGTATACGGTTTCAGTACACAAACATTGACCCTAATTACTCATAAAGAAAACAAACATAAGCAATCCTCACAGCACGGGGTCAAAAAATAAGCTCATTAAGTTGTCAATTAAGTTAGTAGATTAACAAAATTTTTATTTTATTTCAAAACCAATAAATTTAAATTTTTTTATCACACTCCTCACACTTAGATTGAAAACTGAGTTTAAATTTTTTTTTTTGATTTTTTAAGTTCTTCCGGTGTCGGTGCGGGTGGGCAGAATTTTGATCATATTTGCTCTTTTATATGAAAATCAAAATAATTCTCTGACGTCTATGTGCTGGTTTGTTTGTAAAATTTGATTGTAGATTTCAATTTCTGAGAAAACGACCTTGTATTTTATAATCAAACAAAATTATCTTCCGATTTATCTTCATAAAAATTCATTGCCTAAAATAACATTCAAAAGAAAAACATTACAAAATCTATATCCCACATATACTTATAGTCGGTAGGTAGGTAGGTAGGTATATCGTTCTATGAATTAATAAAAGGGAAAATCAAACACAATCCAAGAGATAGCCAATGAACCATCCAATGACGACACGCCGCCAAAATAATTGTATACACCCAATAAACAATCAAAAATCCATTGAATGTATGTATATGTATTTATTCATTTTCGGACAGAATGTGATTTTTCTTCGAAAATAGATTTTTCACTTTGCAACGCGTTGAAAGCCCAGGAAGTCAAAAATTCATCAATTGAAGATAAACAATTTATATGTATATAATTCGGTTGAATATTAAAAATATTTAAAAAAAAAAAACAAAAAGGACAACATCTTATACCTACGTATAGACAAAACAAAATATTATGTTAAAATAGTGTACTAAATTAAAAATTCGTGATTTTCAAAATTAATAATGATTTGACTTTCTACATAAGTGATATTTAATATAAGAATTCGAATTTTTTTGATTTCGAATGTGTGAATACAGAAAATGGTGAAAATGATCGATTTGGATCGACATTCCGAGTGTCCCTTGGGGGAGGCTATGGCTGGACCACAGATCCCTTGGACTGGAATGCGATATGCGTGTTTAAAAGTATTACATGCTTATTGTAAAGTATTTAATAAACAGGAATTATATGATCTCGTTGTAAGGTAAGCAACTTTACAAAAGTCAATTTCAAATAAAATTTAGTTTTTTTTTTATTTACTAATTTACTAATATAATCATTTAGTTAGAATTAGGAAAATTTGTTTTGTTCAAATTAAAATCTTTTTAATTTTTAAAATTATTAAAATTTAAATTATTAAATTTAAATTATTAATATTTAAAATTATGGTAAAAGAATGTTTGAGATACAAGTTTAATTTATGGTTAAAGGTCAACAAAATTTAATACATACAAATTTTACGACATGAGTTATAGAACCTGCAATCACTTTTAAAAAACTGCCTCCATTTATTAAGTTGGTTTGGACATAATTTGGAAATACGTCTTCGTATTTCTTAAGGCCTGATGGCTATAACAGCTATGTTAAGGTAGAACTAGAATAGGCGGTAGCTGTCGGAAGCTAGTGTCAAAAGCGAACGAAAAGTTGCTTTCCAAAACGTCAAATTCATAAGTCACCCATAATGCACTTGAGTGGTTGGAAGTGATTTTTTTGATTTTTGAAGCTAGCTGTCAGTCCACGTACGAAAGAGCGGTCGGTGAGCGCTCTCACGTCCGACGGTGAAAGTTAACGAAAACTAAACGAAAAGTTCCAAATCGCAATTATGTGCGCGTCATATGAATTTCTTGTTTTCGCTCGGTTTCGTACGACCACGTACGTTGGCTTCCGCCTATTCTAGTCCTACCTTTATTGTTGAGCTCCTGTGCCTTAAATAAAACAATTTCATTATTCTTCAATTAACATTCAAGAAATAACTATAATATTTTTTTTTCTATTATTATTAAACTGTCATACGATAAAACACTACACATACCATCTGAATTATAACTCGACTATTGAATTAACATTTATCATGTGTAGGGCGCTAATAAACTGATGTGAAATTTTGTGTATTAAAATGAAATTATAATTAATCATCTTTACACTCTTAAAAAATTTAAAATATTTGAAATAAATAAAAACAAATAAACCCATTAAAAAATATATAACACAAAATGAGTTCTTTTTCTAAAATATATATATGAATTATTGAATATTTTTTCATTCATAATTCTTTTGGTGATAAATCGAATAAAACAACGACCACTGCGCGTGCCAGGCCCCAGCTGTTGCTGACAAATTTATTCGGTCCCTTGACGCTCGTTAAACGTGTTGTCGGCATGTTGACAAGTTGATATTTCCTAGTATCTGAAGATGAAAAAATCCGAAGAGAAAAGAAATGTAATGTTACAAATGCTTGCAATAAGCAATACTGATAGCGTTTATATTCCAAATCACTAATATCTTAATAATAATTTTACGACTGTAATTTAGGCTGAGAGAATTCAAAAGTGATGTAACATAATTTTGTACACTTTTTTTTATTTTTACATCTATATATACGTCAACAAATTATACTACGACACCAGTCTAAATATTTAAATATCTAAGCTTTGCAAAAAGAAAACTTTGTCCCTTTGAAGCAAAACAATGTTTTTTTTTTAGATGTGGATTATATCACATTTTTGTATTAATATTATTTAACCGGTGATTAAAAATACCGCATGTTAAGAAAAAATATGTCACATCCCAAAAAACAAACAATTTCGAAATTGATAACTGGATGAGATTATTTCCCCGAACTATTTTTCATACAAATTTAAAAAAAAGCTCACATTGACCTATATATTCTCTTTATAACTGAACAATGTACATACATATCTAAAACTTAAATATTTTTGACAATAAACCAGCCAACGAATTTGCTTCCTTTTTTCAACCCTGACAAAACAGGTACTACTTAAAATGAAAGGACACTTCACGTTCCATGAAAACATTACATAGTCCCTTTTCACACAAGGATACTCAGTTTCCAGCAACTTTCAGTTTATAGAAGAGAAAGGCACCAAGTAAGAGGAACGAACGGTCTGCGATTGGGAATTGGAAATTAAAAGAAAACGTCAAAAAATCTCCAGCAACTTGTTTCCTTGTGTGAAAGGGGACATACAATCATTCTGAAACGATTTTCTGCTAGACCTAAACTAAAGCACTGCAAAATGTCGGTTGATGAATTTCAGGGAATTTCTCGGTTTCATATCAAATAAATTTATTCTGACCGAAAACTGTAAAAGTTACTGGTATTTTTCTCATTTTTTTTTTTGATAAAGCCTAGTACTCCATGCTGATGCGAAACGAAAAATCCCATACAAAAATGACACAACGAAATCATAAACGAAAAATTTCGTTCTGCTTTTCGTTTTGCAGTACGCTGTTCGAAGAGCGAAATTTATAATTGTAGCAGATTATTTGGAGAAGTCTCCGCTCCTTTTTCGCACTGAATTAATTATACAGACTATTTATTGTGTGCGGAAAAATGACATTTGTGTTTTATTTGTGTTTTTTTTTGTTTATCATTTTCTTACACTATGGGTTTCTCTGATTTTTTGAGTTTATGTTTGATTTTATTTTTGGAATTAGTGAAACTCTCCAAGGATATTTTCCGTTGTGTTTTCGCAAGCGTTTCGTTGTCTGTTTGGAGATCACAGAAAAATTTCGTTTCGCATCAGCAGCGTACTAGGCTTAAGACAAAAAAAAAACTTGTGCAAAATGGAAATTCAAATTTTATTAGGTTTGTTTGGTGTACTGAGCACTGAGGAGCACTGGGTTGCCCTGATGAACTCGTTCTTGTTCAATGTATGTTTTTCTTATAGCACTCTCACGAAATCGAAGTTTTTTTCGGGGTAAGAATTCAAAGCTGTTATAAAATAAGTTAAATTAAATTCGTTGAAATTTTTACAAGAAGTGTAGCTTCAACAAGGTTTTCAAAATAGCTTAAGCTATATCTTAAATAAAAATGTACATAACTGTGTCTTAAATTCGAAAATAATTAACACAGTTGCAAATACTTTAAATATTTTTAACAAAATTCTTTTAAATTATGACTTAAAATAAACTACAATAATTCATTCTGCCCCCACGAGTGACAGAATAAATAATTAATAGTTGTAAAATAGTTTTAGTTGTAGTTGAAAAAAAAAATTGTATGCTGAGAAAAATGCCTTTTAGTGCATTTTTTTAACATGGCATGAAGGGTATCAGATTTGATTTGTTTTCATATTCATAAAACATAAAACAGACATGTTTCCAATTCGTCCCCAAAAAACAGTCTTTTCGATAATCCAGCATTCTCTGTCTTCAATCTGAGTCATGCTATGAGCCTATGTGATTCGTAACTCTGCAGTAATTCCATTTAAAATTTAAGTGTCTCTTTCGAAGATTATAAGGGATAATTTATTTATAATATTGTGTCCATACAATATTTCGCAGTAAGATTCTTTGAAGATTCAATTATTTTTTTGTCGATTCGTTCAGCCTATTTGACCAAATTCTATTTGTTGATTTTTCGTTTGCCTATAATGATGTGCAGTTCCCTGTCGTAAATATTTTTTCTTCCCGCATACGAAATCTTCAAAGAAACAAACATCTCTGTGATGAATTAACATGGGGGATGATGGTGATGATGATTCGACCTCCCACTTTCTTTTACAGAAGATGTTTATGTTTTTTTAAAGTTCACAAAGCAGGTCAAGTCAATTTTTGACTCGCAATCAATCAGTTCTTCAAAGTAATGCAACGGAAATAAGAACGGAATTTTTTAAAATAAACAAAAACAAACTAAAAATGTACAAGTGCACAATTGAACAAACATCAAATTTAATAATCATCTCAATCGGAGAACAAATTGCTTATTCTGCAATCTGCCTAATCTTTTGGCCCAAATCTTTTTAAATTTGAATTTAAAAAAGAATAAGCATCTATAAAAGTTCTTCTAGTTGCCACCATATTTAATTTAATCACAGACACCAACCAAAGAAGCTCTTCATTTTCCCAGTATTTGAAAGCTCTTAAGAGAAACACTTACAAAATGTTTTTTTTTGTTATATTTTCTATGTGTGACGTCAGACTAACGACCGACAAATATTTAAAAATAAAAATTGGACACCCACTGATGTGGCGATTGAAAATAGATGGAGATTGTGTCATTTATTGACATTTATACTCATAGGGCATTGCATCCTTCTCTTTAACGACTTAATTAAGTTCTTTTATTGGCAATAACATGAAAGTAGGAGGATACAAATCTCAGTTCACCTTCTTTTTTTTTTAATTGCGTATCATTAAGTTTAAACCCAAGTATGTCAACAATTTGTTAACTTTGTCATTAGTTTTGTTGTTATCCAGAAAAATGCTCATTCTACCCGCAAACAAATATAATTTAATTAAATTCCCAATTTGAGTAGGCTTTTTGTTGATTCTGCCATAAACATAAAATTTGCAATCCCCTCCATCCAGGGTTTTCCTATATTTACCTACTTAAATTAACAAAGCATGATTAACGGTATCATTTTATTTTTATTTCATTACAGAAAAACATGTCAATCATGCAAGTGTCCGCGCGAAGCGCATGCCATTTACCAGGAACAAGTCACATCGGTTCGCGAACGTCTTGGCTTCAAGAGTACATCGCCAACGCACTGGGAATCAGATCAAAGACAGTTAGGATACACTTGGGTGCCACCAGGAATTATGACCTCATCCAAGGTTCAGCGTTATTTTGATAAAATTCCTCAGGATAAAGTTCCTAAGCTCGGTTCAACAGGTGAACGCTATCGGGAACAACAAGTTATGATGCAACTTCCCAAGCAGGATCTATCGCTTGATCATTGCCATCACGTCGAACCACAACATCGTGCCTCATATGAAGATTTCGTTGCAGCAAGAAACGAAATCGCCTTAGACATTGGTAAATGAAAATTGAAAATTTATTTTTCTTTGTGACTTTTATTAAAATTTTTGTGATTTTTTTTTTAAAGGTTATATTAAGGATGCTGCACAGAGTACTCAATGTGTACATTGTGATGAACGTATTCCAAAAGGAGATATGGCAGTGGTGGCGCCAAAATTTGTGGATAGTATGATGTGGCATCCGAAGTGTTTTACATGCAATACTTGTGATGAACTCCTTGTGGACCTGACCTATTGTGTTCATGACGATAAGATCTATTGCGAGCGTCATTATGCGGAAATTTTGAGGGCGCGTTGCAATGGCTGTGATGAAGTGAGTACCTACTAAAGTTTTTTTTTTTTACTTAATAATTGGTCAGTTTATCTTTCTGAGATTTTGGATATCTCACTACAATCTCACAAATAAAAACAGTATTCCTGAACAAAATTTCTTAGTTTTTGATGGAAAACAAACTTGATTTTTAAAAGTAGGAATATAAGAAAGGACTCTGAAATATAAAATGACCGAATTTTTTTTCAAACTCTATCTTAAAAAAGTGATAATTTTGAATTTTTAACAAAAAATAGTGTTTTTAAAAAGTATTGTCTGTAACATTTGAATTTTTTAAAATTTTCAATCGAGTTAAAGAGCGTAAATGCTACATGTAATTTGCTGGTGAAGCAACTGTAGTGTAGGGATTTATTTTGATAAAAAAAACAACACTTTCAAGGTTTTTAAAACAAATTAAAAAATAAAAAGTAAACAAAATGTTTACTATAAATAAAAACAAAAATTATATTCCTTTCAAAAGAATTCTCACAATTTTGTACAGTTAAAAATAACTATAATCTCTGTATTTCTAAACATGTGTCTAATAATTTTTTTTTTTCAAAATAGAAACATATTTGGGTGTTCAGAAAATTGAGATCTCAGAAATTTTTCTCACTCAAAAAGTGAGCAAGCGAATCCGAGACATTTTTCATTTTCATTTTCCTGAACAGGCCTAGCCTATTGATTCTGCTTCGAAAAACTCTATGCAGAACATTAAAGAATTTTTAAAACATTTTTGCAAAATTTTTGAATTAAAATTCAAAACAAATTTCAATTTAGAATCTGACAGTCGTATTTATTAGATTTTTGTCTACTTACACTGTCTAACTATTTTCAAATTGGTGGAAATATCCTTTATTTATTAAAAACAAATATGACATTATTCACGGTTAAGATAATCTAGTCTTGTGTCTAAGTTAGGCAGCTATAAGACAACAATAAACAAGGTTTTTGAACATATTTTCCAAAGTTGAACAGTTATCTAAAATTAGACCATGATGGTTTAAATTTATTCAATATCAATTAGATAATTATAAATTTTCGGATTTTGAAATTATAAATTGAAAATTAAAAAAATGGTGTTGAATTATTTTTTTGTCCAAATTTTTAAATTTAAATATTTTTTCGTTATAAAAAATTATTTATAAAATTACATCAGAATCGGTTTAGTACTTAAATAGATATACGTGATTAGTCCAATAATAAACCAATTTTCTCAAAAAACTTCTAATCTATCCATTTCTGTCGTTCGAATTTTTTGTCAAAAATCTTAAATGCAGTATTATTTCAATAACCTGAGACATAACATAACGTGTAGAAAATTTAATCAAATCGTTAAAGCCGTTTTCGAACAAAATAAAAAAAAAAAACCAAAACCAGTTGTATTTCTGTCTTGAACAGAGTTGCTTCTATTTTAGAATTTAGAACTTCAATTTATGTAGGTATATTAGAAGAATCACATTATGGTATCATAAAAGTATCAGAACAAACATATTTCACCAAATGAAATATTTAACGGTTTGAAAATAGACCTAACTTACGGGACTGGACTATAATTTTTTAAGGTCAGTCTATACATCAATGCGAAGTGAAACCAAATTTAAACATCAAAAGATCTTGCATAAGAAGTTTTACAAAAAAAACAAACCTTGTTGTATGCTTTGCTTATGAATATTTTTCTTAGTTATAAACTAAGCTTCAATTTTAAATTTATATACATTTATATATGTACCTACTTCGAAATCGATGTTCTTTAAATATTTTTCAGTCGAAATAAATATAGGTTCAAAAGAAATATATACGGACGAGCAAAAATATTTGACGGAAATTGAATTTCGATCGAAAATTAGTCCTAATGATTTTATTAATTTCTTGAATACGAATAAAAAACAATCCAAAAACGGGAGTCAGATTTATACTCAAGCGCCTTCTTAGCAATTTGTTGCCAGGATTTTTTCAATAGAAAAGTAAAAAAAAAGTGGAAAAAAGCAGCATGTTACGAATTTTTGCTCATTGCAACAAAAATTTGTTGAAATTAAATTGAGAGGCCCAAATCAGTGTCTAACTGTTTACTTCAAAAAATTATTTATTTTTACAAAACCAAGAAATACAAAATATTATATTTACATTTTTGTATAGATTCTTGTCCATTTTCCATGCATACATTTTAATTTTTAATGATCCCATGGAGGAAAAAAAACAATTTCCATTTTTGTTTTTTTCCAACACGTGCCATAACTCATTCTCTCTTTCTGCTAAAAAACGTTTCTTAGATGCAATTAAATAAAGTAATTGCACTTTTATCAAAATTATCAACGCTGAACTTCAAACGAAACTTTATTCTTGCCCATGCCTATTATGGAACGGGTATCCGGGTCCTGTCGTCTATAAATTTTATATCGTTCAAACTTAAACTACACCTTAGAAAACTTTGTGTATTTCCTTTTCATCGATAGTCAAGTTTTATATAATGCAGGATAACCGCCACACCTTAACATTTAATTAATACACTATATCTACAAAAGCAATTAAAAAATAAAATTAAAAACTAACCTTTCAACGGATAACCATTTTTGTTTTTTTTTTTTTTGTCCAAAGAATTATTTTCTTTTGACACGATTGCGTTCATGGTTATAGTTGTGTAACAGCTTTTTAACTGATTGAGAAATTAATTACAGCAATGGACATACATAGTTTAAGCTAAAATCAAAATCTTATAGAAAGCTTAAACACAAAATGGCACTAAAATGCCATCCCGCTATATATAAATCGCTTATCGAACAACTGATATGAACAATTAGCACGCAAACTTAAATAGTTTTCTATGAGAAATTTAACTCAAATATTATACAAAGTCACGCATAACAAAAAAAAAATAAAAATATTTAAATTCAGTATAGAGATGTCGTAGATGGTGGTGGTACAGTACACAGGTGTGTCAATTAGGCGCACAAAAACTAACAAAGTTGTTCACGTCAAAATCAATGAGCAATCACTTAAGAAGCTTATATATAGCTTTAGGTTGTAATTTTATTTATTGTAGTTGTGGCAATTAGTTGGATCATGGCACGAATCAATAACGCTATTCCTCATAATGTACATATAATGTGTTGGAGACCTCATATTGCGGTTTAGATTTTATATATCTATAGTATTTTAATTTGTTGACAACGTTTATTTTTGGAAAAACATAAAATTTTAGTAGGTACATATATAAAACGTCTGGGCAGGTTCTCCTATAGAACTCACTTAAGTCTGTTGAATAGAATTCAAAATAGAGCTTTTGAAAATAAAAGGTGCACGACAGAAATATAACGGAAACATTTGTATCGAGCGAATATCGCCGAAATGTTTTATGTTTCGGTATCGCTATTTCATCTAAATTTTGTATAAATATTATTTTAGTGAAATATATCCAGTTGCATTCATATATAATCCTCCTGTAATATTCTCACATCGAATAGCCTTGTGAAGTGCAGAGGTTCTTCTTATATAGTTGCACTACACGAATGTAGGTAGGTCTATTTTTATATCCAATGTTGATACTCAGAACCTTAAAAGTAAACCAATGTGCTTGCACTGTTTTCAATCATTTTAGTGCAGTCACAACTGAAAACTTTTAATTTATAAATTAATATATTTTGGGTCATACCGCATCTATAGATCGAGATCGAGAATGAGCTTAAACGGGTATTGCACAGTTGAAGAATTTGATTACGATAATGCGAACATGAATGCATGAGAATTTAGTCGATCAAATAGAATCGAAATGGTTGTCTTGTGATAAGTGCAAGTGTGATATAAAGGGTTACTCAAAAAGAACGCTGGATATATTAAGGCCGCCATTTTTTTTTGGCAGCATTGACAAATAGTTCATTCGTTTAGGACCAGTTTGAGATATACCCAATTTCAAAGTTAAACCTTATAGCTAACTCCCGGAAAAAAATTCTTTAATTACTTTAGATCCCAATTATAAATTTAACTCTATAGATTAACTGAATAGATATTTCTGAGAGAAATAGTGAGGGCGACACTATAAAAAACGGACTATTCATGGTGTCGCAAAGTGTCGCCATCTCTGATATGATAGTGAGAGCGCATTACCAAAGTGTCGCTCTTTGATTTCGATAGATTTTTGACAGCTGAAAGTTCAAATTAATCCTAAACTCATATTGAATCAGTGTCTGTAATAGGCACTCACATACAAAATGGTTATTTAATAAAACCAAATGACATATAAAATGTATATCACATTGATGTTAGTTTAAACTTTGATAGAAGGTTAAATCATTATTTTAAAACTTGCCTTAGGTCCTGCATTAAACACACTCACTTAATTTAGACTCATATTTTTTTCCGGAATATAAAATTCATCAAATAATACCTACATAATTAACAACCTGAATTCTATAGCAACCACAATACTTCATTTCGATCTCTATTAAATCCGGTATAGCCCATATACATAGGTATTCTTAAAAACGATTGTATGTATGGAGAAATTCTTTCCCAGTAAGATATCACATTTAATTCATCTATTTGTGCAACGATAAATCCATTTTAGTTAAAACGCGCGCGTAATATTAGATTTTTTCTTCTATCTCTGGTTATAGCTACATATTGCATCCAAAGAGAGCTAACACATTGGTAAAACCACAATCAAACGAAACTAGATAAATTTAAAATTGAAAAAACCACAATCATCTCCATAAGCGTTAACACTATAATGTCAACATCATTTTAAACTAAATACACCACAATTCAGTGTTGCCACTTAAATTAATTAATCAGATATTTGTATTGAATATAATTTTAAGAGGGTTTTTAAATTAAATTAATTTTTGCTATTTAATATAATTTTTAGATTCATTTTTGCTGTAAGAATGAAATCCATTACATTAAGCTTTAATATTTAAGCTCAACATAAAAGCTTAATGTTACAGTTTACGCTAAAGACAAAGTAGATAACCATTAATTTGAAATTAAATATTTAAGTTTCGTTTCAGCAAATGAGTCTCAGTAATTTGAAGGTTTGGAGATGAAAATAAGTCTGGGCTGAAACTAATTTTTAGTTTTAAAACCAGAAAAATTGTTTTCTTTAAAAGGATAATCAAATGTTCCACTCCTATTGTTCTATTTAGTCAAAGATTTATGAACTGAAACAATAACAAAAATTGGATTTGTAAACACACTTTTCGTCCATATTTGTTGACAGATTCACTAGATAGACTAGTTTACTATCGTCATATTTTATTTGTAATTCTTTGTTACTAACTCAACGAGCAATAAGTTTTTTTTATAATCATAGTTATTGCTACATTTATCTGTCGATTCCTCCACCTATTTTGTTTATACACACATAAGATATCATTCAAATTTCTCCATAAAATGGGAACCCTTTGAATATATTTCTATGGTCTACATATTACTTCTATACCTATACCATTCTGATAGCTTCAGCTATGCACGGTGAAAAGTCTTAAATTTGCCCCTTCGCATCTCCTATATCATCAAGTTTGTCATCTTGTTTACTACCCGGTGCGGCGCCGCGCCGCGCCGCGTTCCAGAAGGTCATATTATTGTTATTATATATGGTTTGGTTAGATTTCTGAATTTTGGTTTTCCTTTCGACTTTATGCCTAACAAGAGCAGGCCTCTACCAAACCAATCTTACCATAGATACTTACTGCCACAGTTAAGACAAAACTATCGGCTGGTAGATACTCCATCTGAAAGTGATTTGTGTCTATTGTAGAAATAACTTTTTCTTGGCCAACTGTTGCAATATTGTCACTGAAAAACCACCACAATAATGTTGCCAGTATGTTATATGTGAACTACCACCGCTATCATGCGCTTATACCAGCAAGTTTTAACTTTGTTGGGTTAAATGAAGTAATAACAAATCTAACGGATACATTATATTACTTGATGTTATACACCGCGAATGGTAAAGATTTTAAAATAATTGGCTCTGATGTGCAGTAAACGCCCAGTGGCGCGGCGCCCGAAAATAATATTGTAATTGAAAAAGTGGATAAGAGCAAATCTTATTTTTCCTTCGGCTTTTCTGGAAGAAAATAATATTATTAATTGATTTTATTAATCTTGAATAGTTTTTGATGGTTTCGTTAAGTGATTCAAGATAAAATTTCTTCAAATGTGAACCTTCCAAAAAGATTAAGATTTTTTGTAAAAAAATAATAATTAGTTCCACGTAAAAGGTTTTGTTCTTTGGATTGAATTAAATCAGACATATTTCGAGTGATATACCTACTAATGAGTTTGCAGTTAAAATTACGAAATACAATGGAAAGAAAGTGATTGTAAATGTAAATAAAAGTGATATTGTTTTTATTTTTATAAAAGTGTCATTATTGTGTATAAAAATTATTTTTTTTTCGAAATGCTCACACATACTTTGGAAATAGTAATTAAAATCCTAATGGAAATGCGGATTGGAAGTGATTAGTTATTTACGTTGTGTGTAAACGGAAACACTTATTGTCTATCAAATACCTTTCTTATTGTTATTGAATGTGCCTAACCTTGTTATTGTGTAATAATTCTTCAAATTTTTCTTGAAGATAACATTTGAATAATTCTTAAGAAATAATTTTCATTATATCTATTTAATTACATATAGTTAATGCTTACATTATTATAGAGGTCCACGTAAATTTCATAAAATCAGTGCTTGTATTTTTTCGTATATCAAATTCAAAAATTTAAGCAGACTAACTTTATAATGAGGCAACAAGTATTTTCCCCTCTTTTCCCATTTTACAATCTTCATATATATTTTCGAGTATTTCCCTTTACAAAAAAAAGGATCACAATCTGTCTTAAACGAATCTTAAATAAATATGTTAATGCGATATTTATTTGAACGTGAACTTCCTTTTTCAAATCATGAATGAATACTTTTCTTTTAATCTGGGGAAAGTAGGACTGCAACCCAATGAGCGTAAACGAGTTTTTTTCAGTAAAAAAAATAAAGTGCACAACTGGGTCGCACATTCTAGCTTTTTTGAAGGAACAAAATGTGAAAAATTTCGACAAACATTACAGCGATTTTTTTTAAATTCAATTTTTACAAATTAATGTGTAGATAAAAATAAAGTTTAAAAAAAAAATAATCCCAATATTGAAATATCGAATTAAGAAATTGTTTGAATTTTTTGGGAACGGGTTATTATACTATATTCCAAAATTCTGTATATTAATTGAAAATTCTGTAGGAACATAATTCTGTATTCCATTATTCTGTAAATCTATTATTCTGTACTCCAAAATTCTGTAAATCCAGAATTCTGTATATCAAAATTTTGTTAATTCAAAATTCTGGAAAAATGCTGTATTGTAATGTTGTTCAGTAAATAATGTTTGTCTTTAAATTTATCTTGCATTTTAAAATTTAAAACCGTCGATGCGCAACTTATTTTTTCTTTTTTTTGTTATCAACAAACGATAACTTGAAAAAATATTTATAAATAACATCCACATAATTAATTTTTAAATTAATTTTGGTTTTCAATAATAATAATCAATCGTTTTCACGTTGACGGTTGAACAAGAAATATCCGATAAATGCACCACATGGACGTTTGAAACGCCAAAATTCGACTTTTAATTTTAACACACCTACACATTGAGTTTCGAAGGGAAAAAGAAAACTAAATTGTGGAAAACAGAATTATTAAATACAGAATTATCAATTTACAGAATTTTGAAAACAGAATTTTGACATATACAGAATTATGAACCCAGCCCGGGTTTTTTTTTCTCAAATCAATATAGCCTTAGAAAACAGTTCAATATAATAAAACAAAAATTGCTTGTATTGAATGTATTTTCTAATGAATTTGAAGCAAAATATTTAATAACTTATTATACAAAATTCTGTTTAACAAATATTATCAAAATAAGTTGAGTAGTTTTCGAGAGAAGCGAAAATCAACAAAAAATGTTTTGTGCGGGACGTAGCACTAGTACCTACGTTTTATTATCAATCATGATCTGATTCGGATCAATTTGTAACACATATAAACATAAACAACACGTAATTCTGCATTTTATCCTATTTCAATGATCCATAAATTAGTTCTAGTTGTAGCATATGTCGGGGGAATGTCAGAAAATCGTTAGGTAGTAATGAAGCTTGCAAAAATCGACCCATCCATACTTTTTGTGCCATAAATGAAATATCAACGGTTTTTTTTTTATACTTATAAGGTCCTGCACTTTAACCGTCGATATTTTGAATTAAAAGGCTCATTTTATCGGTTGCCCTCAAGATGAAGGTATCTAATTGAAAATGTATCTATTTAATTCTTTTCAACAAATTTTAAGAGTTAATATATGTCGAAATTCATCATAATACGTCGTTTTATCAAATCCAAGAGTTTTTCTGTCATGTGCACTTGCGAAAAGCTAAGAACGAATGGATACTAAGAATATTGAATCCAGAGGCTTTTGGGTTACAGCGTTGCCGAAATGGTACGATTGTGCTTTTTTGACACAAAAATTTCATCGTGGCACGGTGGCACAAAAAAAATAAATATGGCACGCTTTTGTCATTTCCATTTGAAATAAAGTGAAGTTTATCGGAATTGCCTGAAAATTGTTCCAAATGGAGAAAAAAAACTAACTAAGAGATTTTATTTTTTTCTGACAATACATGAAAACCTCAAATCATTTCTTTTAATTTTTAGTGATTTCACCCCATAATTGAATTATAGTTTTTTTTTTTATAGAAAACATTTGAGTTTTTTTTATATTGTACGAAAATGGCACAGGAATTTTTTTTTTGGCGGAAACGCTCTTTGCAAAGCAGGTATTAAATACCTAATTTAGTCCATATGTACTAATTTTTTCTAGGTATGGTATAGGTTTATTTGGTTTTCAATTTCGAACCGCATTCACCGCACTCCCATACTTAATTTTTTAAAAGAAAAGTTTTCCCATTTATTATTAAAAGATTCATGAAAATACAAAACAATGACCAACTGCAAATAATACCCAAAGCGCCTAGCCCAACAAAAAAAAAACCTACAAAAAACGCGACAAAAATTAAGTGGATTCTTATAAATAAAAATATAAAATTCAACAGCAAAACTGATAGCTTTCATCCCATATTCTGCATAGGGCCAACAAATAAAACAGCTGCAACTGATATAATTTTTTTTTTGGCACCTGAATTCTTAAATTAAAAAAAAATACTTATTTTTTTCTTCCTAGCCCTCGACGAAATGTTGACTGACAAATTGCCTTGAATTTAAAACAATGCTAATATTAGAATGTTTATATAAAATTTGATTGATTGACAACAATGTTATATGTTTTGTTTTTTTTTTGTTGATTTATTTCAATAGTTAAAATGTCTTGAAAATTCATGACTGGAAAATCAACAATAACTAAATGTTATATTTAATTATTATTTATTTTTAAAATCAGAAAAAAATAACAAACAAAAGCTGACTCGTTGTTTAATTATTTGTATGTATTACACTTTTATTTATATTTCGAAAAATTTTCTATGGTTTATATTATGTCTGTTGGCATGTGACCAGTTCGGGGTTTTTGTTGATTGCAATCAGTTTGACAAAACACACAACCAAAATACTTATAAAAGCGGGATATGTATATTAAAAATTTCTTTTTTAAAAATGTGTGTATTTGCATATCAAATTTCCTATACAAGAATTTTTAACAAAGAAACAAACTTCATTATTTAAATCAAAAATTGTTAGAAAAGTTTTTGTTCAAATACATTTATATGAATCAGATTACAGCTTCTGAAGTGGAAACACGACGGAAATGAAGATGTTATGTGCACAATAATGGCAGAATCTCTTTCTCTCCATCTCTTTCCCTCATTTGTCTACCTAAAATGAAATAAAATTTTAAACAATTATGTAGAATTTTAGAATATGGAACTCGAAAAATTTTAAGCAAGAAATAAAAGAATATAGATCCTGATTTGTTAATCCATTTCCGACTAACCTTGCGAAAGTACAATGTTTTACGTTTTGTAGTATATAGATTTTAACTGATAGCGATCTTAAAAATTGGAGAAATGTTGCCGGCCGGTGGGAAAGCATACCTATTCGCTAATTTATTTTCTAAGGAGTTTGCGTACCAAAACGGGGTTCTCCACTGAAAATCCTCGTTCGAAAATGGCCGAGCACATTTGATTGATTTTTGTAATTTTCTTTCCGTTCTGGAATGGTTTTGATCTCCATGACGACTGCCTAAAAAAATTGCGCATCTGGAGAGTATTAAAAAACCTCTATAAGTTCCCCAGTTTTTATAAAACAAAATTCATAGAAAAGTTGCACACTTTTAAATATTATCCTGCAGAAAGAACAGCGGGTCCAACTTTTGTATTCATAATCGTTATACATATACATAAGTTTTTTTTTAAATTAAAATCTTGATTTCGAACTTTAAAAAAGTATAACTTAATACAGTTAAAAATGATATCATTGTTTTTAAAATGTACATTCCATCAGAAACACCCTATTATGATTTATCATCGTTATTTTATTCTTTAAAAGTCATTTTAGTTCTCACGCAATAAATCTCAAATAAAAGTGATCTCAACAAGCTAAAAAAAAAAAAAATAAATCAAAAATATAACAATTCCTCTCTGCAACAAAAATATGTATGTATATACATGTACATTTATCTATACTTAAATAATAAAATTCAAAAATTCTTCCTCGCTTTAACAAATAAACAAAAAAAATCCTACCTCAAAACAATCTTTTATTTTGTTGGCCTTCCAAATATGTATATTTTATGTGTGTAATGTGTATCTACCATTGACAGAAAGAAGCGGCAAAAATGTCTGTGTCTCATTAGACTTGGTATAGTAGTACAAAATCATTAGCCCTATAATATGTATAATTTTCTTTTGGCAAACACTCAATCTCGTCCATATAGCTAGTAGAATAAAAAAAATGCTTCTAATTCACTTTGCAACAGAAAACTCTGTCATGGCGCTGCTAATACTAGTGGTGGTGGCGTGGGTGTTTTTATTTTCAATCGAAAATACATTCATTCTTTAAAAACAAAATATCCATTAAACGTACATACATATATCTTCATAATTAGTTAAGTTATGTTGCTTGTGCATCATCATCATCATCATCTTCATTGCAAATTGCACTCAAAATGGCATTGAACTAGATTCTCACCCTCGAAATTTATAAATTCAACACACTGCAAAAAAAATGTTGCTGCAACATAATTATAAATGTTTCTATGTTTACACGTGGCACTTGCATTGAATTTATTAAAAATAATATAAAACAAAAACATTGATTGATGAAACGAATGAAAATTTGGCGACAAGAATTTATAAAAATAAACATTTTGATTTGATATAATAATAAGCTTATAAGAATGTGTAGCTTATGGATACACAACTTGCGCAACATTTTTTTTCGCATGAAGAAAGTGGTGGTTGCTTGTATGATATAGCTTAATATTCAGTTATTCGCCTTCTCTTGGCGACATTTCTACAACGGATTGTGACAACTAGGCGTCTTCCTTTGTCCATTATGTTGTTTTCATCTGTTTGCTAATCTCATTATAATACCACCGTACGCTACGCATTGTAACGTGTACAAAAGTCATTACAACATAAGGTTGTTATTCTAATTGTTGCATTTACACAAAGTTCGATAGTTCGTGAGTGTCACACTTCGATCTAAATTTATTCAATGCTCTTTAGTTGATTCGTTCTATCAGTTCTTATTTTAGATAGTGTTATTTTTATTTTTTATCAATCTGTTTGTTTTGGCGTCCCGTCGGGGTCAATACACAAAAATACAACAAAACGCGGCAACAACAACTGGGAAATATATACTGTTTGAGGGTTGTGAGCTTCCCACCACAGCATCATCACCAGAATTGTATCTTTTCAATTTAAATGTCACGCCGCGCCGTTGATAGAATCCGATGTCTTTCTTTTTTTTTTTTATTTTTTTTTTTTTAATGATGATGCGGTTTTCTAATTTTTGATTCCACCTTATCCCATACGTGATTCATATGTGCATCGCGACTCTTAAAAAACAAGACGGAAACCGTAGCCCCGATTGTGGTGCATTAAATAAATTGATTAGTCGCAAATCGATCGATTAAAACGAATCATCTTAAATAGCAGCCGCCTGGTCGAACGTCTGTTGCGCTCTTGGATTAAAAATCAATTCAATTCTGAAAATATTTGAAGTTATATTCGATAAATTATGATCCAATTGCGCGGTGAATAAAACGATACAAATTATTATTACAATTCAAATTCGAGCTACGAAATTGTTTAAAATTTTACATTTTTGAACTAAAAATTTTGATTGGTTACGAAATAAATTTTCTTCGCCACCGCGGCCGTGATTACGCAAGCGAATCTGCGAAGTGCTGTTCTGCAAAAAAAAATAAAAAAGTGCTGCGTTGCGAGTGTATACAGTTGATTGAGCAAAATGTTGTCAGAGGTTGGTGAATTAGTGTTTTCATTTGTGGTGGGTTACATGGGGGCGCTGGAATTTTTATATGTTGTCCGGCATTTATACCATTGGGGTTTTCGACATAATCCTGAAATGCGGGATTATAAAAGTGAAGCGGAGAGCTTGCGGAAGCTTCAAGATCAACTTAAAAATGCTATTGCGGAAGCTAAGGAGAGAGAGGCGCTAGGGTTAAAGGCCATGAAGGATGGAGTGATGTATAAAGATGGATTTCGTATCGATGAAGATCAAAAGAAAATCGAAGAGCTGAAAGAAAAAGTAAAAATACAAGAGAAAATAGTGGAAAGGCAGCGAGAGATCGAAGCTGAACTAGAACGTCAACGAAAAATTGAAGAAGAAACAAAACAGCAATTGAAGAAAGCTGAAGAAGAATTACGTCGAGTAGAGGAAGAAAAGAAAAGAGAGAAACAAAAAGCCGAAGAAGAAAAACGAAAAGCTGAAGAGGTGAAAAGAAAAGCCGAAGAAGAAGAGAAACGAAAAGCTGAAACAGCAAAGAGAAAAGCCGAAGATGAGAAACGAAGAGCAGAAGAGGAAGAAAATAAACGAAAACAACAGGCAGAAGAAGAAGAAAATATGAAAAAGATCATTGAAGATGAAAAGAAGAGAGAAGAAGAACAGAGGCGTCAAGAAGAGGAAAAAGAAAATGAACGAAAATTAATTCAGGCTGAAAGAGAAAGGGAAGAGAAACAACGGATGTTAGAAAAAGAAATCGAAAAAAAGAAAGAAGAAGAACAGCGGCGCCAAGAAGAGGAAATGGAAAATAATCGAAAATTACTTCAGGCCGAAAAAGAAAGGGAAGAAAAACAGCGGCTGCTAGATATAGAAGCCGAAAAGAAGAAATATGAGGAAGAACAAATGCGCCTGGAGCAAGAGGGAAATGAGTTAAAATTATTGCAGGCTGAAAAAGAAAGAGAAGAAAAACAACGACAACAAGAAATTGAAGATGAAAAAATTGTTCAAAAATTACTTGAGGCCGAAAGAGAACGAGAGATAGAAGAAAAAGAAAACACTCGAAAACTTCTTGAAGCTGAACGTCAACTGCAAATTAAAATGCAAGAACAAGAACAAGCCGCTGAGAGAGAAAGGCAAATCATGGCAGAAAATGAAGCCGCTTTAGAAAGAGAAAACACTGCAAAACTGATTGCTGCCGAAAAAGAAGCCATACTCAAACAACGTGAAATCGAGGAAAACGAGGAAAACGTAAGAAATCTTCTTAAAGCCGAGCGAGAGCTGGAGTTGAAGAAGCGAGAAATGGAAGAAGAAGCAGCAAATCTTCAGCGACTTATTGAAGCCGAAAAAGAAATAGAAGAACGGCAACGTAAGATCGATGAAGAGGCACTGCAAAAACTTAAAAACGCACAAGAAGAAATAGAATTGAGACAGGCATTCGATACGAACTTAGAGGCAGAAGAAGAAGTCGTTCTTAAAAAAGAAATTAGTCAAGCAGAACAATCAGTACCACAGACCGTGAAGACACAGTATGGACAGACCTCTAGTGAATCCTTTAAACCAAAAACCCTTCTCTTTCCTGAAGTTTCAGAAGAATCGTCATCTGCTGAGCCCATTTCTAGTTTACAATCATCCTTCTCTACGCAACAATCTTCCGAAGCAGTTCTTCCGCCTGAACTACATTTTGACGAATACGAACGACAAGCACCAGATGGTGGTGAAGATATGCCATCTTTGCAGTACTCTGACGATTACCTCAGGTCATTGGATGGTATCAAAAACAAGCCGTTGGTGCGTGAAGACGGATCTGGTCGAAGGAGAGCATTCAAAAAGCGACGTTCGAGTGGAAGTTCCACTTCTTCACGTGAATCAAGAGCGTCACGTGAAGAAGAGTTGAAGATGTTCACGTCTTTGGAGGAGGAAGAGTTTGAAAATATCCGAAAGGGTGATAGTGAGTATGAAACTATCAAGTATGCCAGCGAACCAAATTTGAAAGTTGGCAAACAGCATCGTCGCCACAAACGTAGTCCCGCCAAGGATGCCAAACGTGACCCTAATGATAAGGGATCCCTTGAAATGCTCAACGAAGAAGACTCAAATCCATGGGGAGAAGTTAAACCAGAGAATTATAAAAACACTGATTTTTGGAAGCGTGAAAAGAACCTCTCAATCGATGAGGAACAAGAGGAATTCGATGCAAAACAAAGAATCCAATCACCCAGTATGGCGGCAGTGAATATTCCGAAGATGTCATCATTCGAAGAAGCAACTAAAAGTCAACATCAAGAGGCAATAATAGCCTTACAACGACAAAGGTCTAAGGATCCGGTAAGTATAATGGATATATACGAACTACAAATATACTGATTATGTATGATTTTTAGGAACCTATTCAAGAACCAGACGAAGAAAGTGAAACAAAGAACGTAAGTAAAGTTTCTGATGCTAGTTCATCCCCAGCTGGAAGTAATTCCTCTCCCGCTTTTGCTTCTGCTTCTGATGCTATTTCGCCTGCTTTAAAATCCTCTGAACCTACGCGAGAAAAGTCCTTAGAAGCGGAGGAAGGTAAAGATAGAACACCTTCACCAAACACCGGCCTGCGCAGAAGTCCACGTGTCGACGAGATGAGAGACTATGAAGAAAAATGGAAGTCACAAAATCGTAAACCACGTCCCGAAACCGCAGAAAATCCCGCTATAGAGATCGAATATGCCTCCGATGAAGAGGCTATGAGTCCAGAGCATCTTTTGGAAGGAATTAGTGACTTTTATGATTTCAATGCATCCATCAACCCATCAAGATCACGATCACGTTCACGTTCCAAAACTCCAGCACTCAATCGCTCAGTAAGTCTACCCGATCGTCGTACATCCTCCCCGCTAAATTCTTCCCATATTCCAGTCAGATCAAAGTCCCGTAGTCCTAGTCCTGATCCTGCTTCATATAAATTCATTGTCCAACGCGTTATACCAAGCCTCGATACAGATCAGCCACAGCCGCAGTCGCAGCCATCAGATCATGGCTTAAGTGACTTTTACGATTTTAATACAAAACTTAACCAAGAAGTCCTCCCAGGGACGACTTTGCGGAGGTCTGATAAGGCTCATAGGCATCGTACTTCGGTGGATTATGTGTTGGAAGATCTGAGAAATCAAAATACCGATGATGGTGGATTGATTGTGAAAGAACTCGAAGAATCAAAAACTGCTCCAACTACGCCTGAATATGAGCGATCCATCTCAGCAGAAATGCGAGATATTCAGAAGCTTAAAGAAGAGATTATAAGCGGCAGTTTCAAGAGATCAACATATGTCGGGGAGTCTATGGACTTTTCGGATGAATTCGAAAGTCTCCGGGAAGAGGCAAAACATTTCCGAAGATCACAAAGCCGAAGCCGATCTCCGGTGTACGATGACATAAATAAAATGACAGCACAGTTACTAGCAAAGAAGCAACTGCAACAAAAAATTCTGGAAGATATAACAAAAAGTTCTCAGAACTCTGAACAATTTTCTGCTGAAATAATGAACATCATGGTGGATCGTAATAGGAGAGCCTCCGATACGGCACTTATTCAAAAACCAGAAATAATTTTTCAGATTCAGGACTTAGTTGAAGAAACCGATGAGAATTTTAATATTTTAGATTGCGAACCGGAAGAGTATCACCATTTTAGGAGATTCTCTTTGGGTCAAGAGATCCCTGTTGAGCAGTATCCAGAGGATTCCACTTATATATCGGAAATTGAAATAAAGTCCTTGGCCGATTTGCAAAATTTGAATATAAATCTTGAAGAATTACAAGGTCTGGGAATTTTGCAAAAAGAAGATCAAATTGTTCGTGAAGAAGGTGTTGAAGAAGCCTATGAATCGGGAAGTGATGATGAACGACAAACGGTCGTTGAAGTCGACGATGAAATCGATGAAGACATTTGGGAGTATAACGAAAGACCTGCTGAAGAATCTCACAATGAACAGTCAGAGTGTGAAGAAGCTGATCGTGAAATGGACAGATATGCTGGCCGCAATGCGGATGACTGGCGTGATGTCGAAGGTGCAGTTGGTGGGGTGTCCGATGAAGACTCTTTTCAAATAGATCAAATTTACGATGAGGCTATAAAAAATCGCAAACCATCTGGAATTCTCCGGGACTACGACTGTATTCTTAAAGAAATTCAAGTGTCTGATGAGGATCGTTTGGAGGAGGAAAATCTCCTGGAAAAATCCACATTCTCCAATGGTAATATCGTGAGAAGTCTTGAACCTGGATTATGGTCCCCCCGGAGTCGATCAAGTAGAGCCAGCAGTGGAGAGAGTTCAAGGAGCCTTATAGAATACGAAAGGAGAGATAATGAGATGAGGTATTTAGCTGATCCCACAATGTCAGCCATCAATTCAACACGCTTAAGATCCCGTTATGGAATTGTACCTTCGACTTCCCTTCCAACCGGCTTCGAAGATGATGATGTGGATGTGAATTATGTGCCCAAAAAAGAATACAATTGGAGGAAAAATTTCAAAATTGACGATGATTCGGAAGAAAATAAAAATCAAAATCACACACAATACTTAGATAGTAGAAAATTTAGCCTTGGTGGCGAGAGCATAACTTTATTTTCACAGAGTCCAGAACATTCTGAAGAAGGTGGTGGGAATTTAAAAAGAGTTAATATGACAAATGAAGAGGAACAACTTGATGATAAATTGCAACAAGAAGGAAATGAGAAATCAACGAAAAAGAAGAAAAACAAAAGAAAATCCAGAAAAGGCTCAAAGGGAAGCATTGGTGAAGAAAAAGAAAATCTATTGCGACAAATAAGCCTTAATACGGATGGTGAATCAAAAAATAATCGTCGAGAATCAAAGAAAAATGAAGAAAATCTTCTTGAAGCCTCGAGTCACGAAGTTACGTCGTCTCAAAAAGATGAAGAAACTGAAGGTTCACATTCGAAGAAAAAATCTAAAAAACACAGGAAAGCTAAAGATGAAATAGTTTTGCCGAAATTAGATATAGTTATTCCAACACCAGAGAAGAAAGCTCCACCACCGTCTGTCGCTGCTCTACGGGCAGCACTTTCAGCACCACCACCAGTGCCACCGGAGAAAAAATCTCCACCGGTAATAATAAAGCCTAAAAAACTTTGGGAAACAGCACCTCCAATATTTGATAAGCAATCTTCAACATCTCAATCGAAAACAATTCCGTCCAGTATCCGTTCATCTATAAGTCCCCAGCCAGCAACCACTTCACAGCCTATTTCCCCTAGTGTGCGTTCTTCTGTAAGTCCTAAACCCATTTCAACGTCAGCTGCTAAAGAAAACGGTGTTGCAGTGGTCAATGAATCTAAGATCTCAGAATCATCACACTCACCTGTCAAAGCATCTGCTGAGGTTTCACCACTAAAAACCACAGTTCCTACATTAGAATCATCTAATTTGCCTGTCAATAAGGAGGAAGAACAGAAAACAGAAATGGTAAGATCAGAAATCATTGAAAATTCAGAACCCTCTGAGTCCGCCAAGAATACATATGAAAAAACAAATATTACCCAACCCGAAAATGATGCTAACCTAGAAGCGAAAAAATCCAAACTGTCAAATTCAGAACCCATCTCAGAGCCGTCCGCAGACTCCACACAAAATCCAACCTTGATATCCAAATCCGAGCCAAGCACAGAAACACTTGATTCCATAAAGGACGCCAGTAACCAAAAACAAATCCCAAAAACTCTCGATTCAGACATATTAAAAGATGGCGGTTTGTACCCTCTGTTCTAATATTTTGCGACTAAAATTTTGTTTTTAACACAATGCTCACTTCCTGCGCTTCTTAACACCTGCAGCCAAAATAAATCTAATATCTATATAACAGCAACAAACAAAAACTAACAGCAAATTCGGAATTCCTTATACTATTTACAAAAAAAGCAATTTTGGTTTTAATTAATTTTTTTGAAAAAAAGCTTGTATAATAATTATTTGCATTATTTTGATATTATTTACTTTATTTTTATATATTTTATTTTTACTTTTTTTTTTCTTATAGACACGCAAAAACTAGGTTTTTCCGCATATATCCTTAAAAAATCTAAAAAAAACACAAATATTATACATATACATCCACATATAATATGTTGTGCAAGCCAACGCTGTTCATATTTTAAATATATATATTTATAAATTCCTACTTTATTATATAAACAATAATTTTTTTGTTTGCTTAAATAAAAGGCTTGTGTATAATAGAATTTTTATTTCTATACATAGAAAATATAATGAAGTTTCAAAATTTCAAAATTTGAATTCTTTATTTTGTTTGTTTGAATTTTAATTTTATTTAATTTTTTTGTTTTTGTATAAAATATATTCTTTAATAAATATGATTCTCATTAAATAAAAGACATAAAAAATGTTTCATTTTTGCATTTTATTTATTTTTTAAGATTTAAACAATATTCATTAAAAATTTTGGTAGATTTAAGCTCAAACCTGAAAGCAACCACCGTACCCTGGCCTGCAGTATAATAATTCACTGAGCTCGAAACAGAAAATTCTTTTTCTAACTCGCTACCCTACCAGAGAAGGAAAAAAAAAGTCAGACTTCTGTATTCGACCCCACGTTGCATAAACCCTCATACTTATGTACGCTCATATCAGGGCAAATGAAGTAATTTTGTTGAAAATTTTCAAATATGATTCCAAATCATCTTATTTCCCATGTAAGTTCACATTTGCCATTTCAACAAAAAAATAGGTGAATACATAGCTTATGAACACACCCAATTGGAATCCATTCAAAGTGGAATCAATTGAAATTCGAAACGGAAAGAAAAAATAACAAAAATATGTGATTGACAGCCAAATAAAATATAGGCGAAATTAGTAAATTTGAGATGCAAAAACTTTGTTATAGGCGTTTTTTTTACAAGTCCATAAGAATTTGTCGAAAAATACGACATCGGGACTTACCCAAGTCATCACAGTGTGATCACTTGGGTCTTGGGTAAGTCCCACAGCAAACAAGCCCATCACTGTTATAAAATGTCATCACTACCTTTTCCACTTTATGGTGAGCATACAAAATAAAAATTTATCAGCCACACCACATTAAAATAAAAAGAAAACCCAAATTATTCCCCTTCATAAAATAAAATTAAATAGTAACATAGATCTTAATTTCAAGTCATTGATAGGAAAACAAAATAAATTCCATGACAATGATCGCCATTTTTTTTTTATAAAAAAATTGTTTCATTCGATGACTCAGATAATTTGACGTTTCCATGAAAACTATCGATATCAAAATGACAACTAGCGCCGGTAATACAATTTTTATCGGGACTTAAGTTAAGTCCCGAACATTATTTGGACTTGTCTAAGTTCATATTTGTTGTATTAACGTGTAAAGCTACCCGCAAACCAACGCGATGGCGGTGGCGATCACGATACAAATGTGGATGCCGCACATATAAATCAAAGGAGAGGCACACATCAACTGCGTAGATGTGTGCCTCTCCCTTGATTCACATGTGCGGTTCGCTTAATTCCGATATCGTATTTTTCGTCAAATTCTTTTGGACTTACAAAAAAACACGCCCATTATATGGAGATAAATTATGTCCGATCCTTTAGGTACATACTTTGCGCATAGAACTATCAGATTTTGAAGAACAAGGAAAAAATTCTCATAAATATTGTAACTACCTAAAAGTATGAGAACGTAAATTCACAGCATTCTGTACTATGTACCTTATGTGAATGACACGCATGACATGATGTTTTGCTTTTATTCATTTACACTTTACTGGCATTTTGATTTTTTTGACAAAAAAAATACTGATAGGAGAAATTTGCCGCACATATAAATCAAAGGAGAGGCACACATCAACTGCGTAGATGTGTGCCTCTCCCTTGATTCACATGTGCGGTTCGCTTAATTCCGATATCGTATTTTTCGTCAAATTCTTTTGGACTTACAAAAAAACACGCCCATTATATGGAGATAAATTATGTCCGATCCTTTAGGTACATACTTTGCGCATAGAACTATCAGATTTTGAAGAACAAGGAAAAAATTCTCATAAATATTGTAACTACCTAAAAGTATGAGAACGTAAATTCACAGCATTCTGTACTATGTACCTTATGTGAATGACACGCATGACATGATGTTTTGCTTTTATTCATTTACACTTTACTGGCATTTTGATTTTTTTGACAAAAAAAATACTGATAGGAGAAATTTGACTTTTTTGAGTATGGGAACGACATTGGACTGAAATTTACACAAATGCACAGAATTTGAAAGTAAAGGAACGCCCCTAATAGTGCAGATTGGCGCGTTCAGAAAAATGAGATCTGAGACATTTTTCTCCCACAAAAAGTGAGCAAGCGATTCCAAGATTTTTTTCCTCAGAATTTTGACAGCAAAGCTGAGGAATCCTGTTCATGTAACTGAGATCTCATTTTTCTGAACATGCCTAATAATTTTGTTCCAAAACAGCTGACAAAAAAAATCTCATTTTAATATCAGTGCTGCCTATTTTTTTAATTTTGTTTTTTAAATCCTAGTACGCTGCTGATGCGAAACGAAAAATCCCATACAAAAATGAAACAACGAAATCATAAACGGAAAATTTCGTTCTGCTTTTCGTTTTGTAGTACGTTGTTCGAAGAGCGAAATTCATAATAATTGTAGCAGATTATTTGGAGAAGTCTCCGCTCCTTTTTCGTACTGAATTAATTATACAGACTATTTATTGTGTGCGGAAAAATGACATTTGTGTTTTTTTTTGTTTATCATTTTCTTACATCATGGGTTTCTTTGATTTTTTGCGTTTATGTTTGATTTTGTTTTTGGAATTAGTGAAACTCTCCAAGGATATTTTCCGTTGTGTCTTCGCAAGCGTTGCGTTGTCTGTTTGGAGATCACAGGAAATTTTCGTTTCGCATCAGCAGCGTACTAGACTTAAGCGGTGATGTGTGTTTTTAGTGAGTTCATATACATGAACAAAAAACACGTCTTATGTTGAAACAACTGAAAGTTTTGAAATAACGTAATATGCAAACTACAGAAATAGTGCTTAAATCAGAAATTTAATAATTTCTATTGACACCTAATTTCATTTAGAATTTAATTTGTCTTTTAATCGCTTGTATTTATCGTTTTATTTTTCTGTTTATGTTTCTGTTTTTTATACATGGAATTTTGACATTTTCAATTTCTACCATATTTTGAATGGATTCCACTTCTGGGTGTGTTCGTTTCGTATGTACGCAAGTTTTTACCCAACTTCAATTTTGTTAATTTTTGTTTTTGCAACAAAAATAAAATCAACTAAAGTACGAATAGTCCAGTCAATAAAGCCAAAAAAACAGCCCAATTAGGAAATAATCACCGGAAAACTGGATTTTGGTATATAATCTCCTCATGGTGTTCTTAAGAAACTGTCAAAAGAACCCGCCGTTAACAATTGTACGGGGGGTTGAAGGTCCCCCAAAATGGATTTTCAGGAATAACTCCCAAATGGTAAGTTGTACAACAAAAATGTAAAGGAGTAATTTGTAGCTTGAAATATTTCGTTTCCGAAATAAACCAATTGGAAGAGTTAAGGTTCCTACTTTTCTATATAGTTGGCCGACTTAAAAATATTGAAACTAGAAAATGAACATAAAAACACAATAGCAGCACCTACAATATCATTTTATAACTTTTTTCAAAGCCAGTAACTTATTCTTTAATTATGTTTTTAAATTAAGTTATTTTAGTGCTTTGTTTTTGAATAAATGATTTTTAAACTTAATTTTTCGAATAAAATTCAAATAAAATTCGAAAACTTAAGAGTTTAAAAATCATTTATTCAAAAAATAAGCACTAAAATAACGTACATAATTTAAAAACGTAACTAAAGAATAAAAAAAGTTATAACATGATATTCTAAGTGTTGCCGTTGTGTTTTTATATAGTCATTTTCTATTTTCAATATTTTTTTTAATTTGCCCCTCCCACCTAAAGGGATGGGGACCGATATCTTAAAATCCTGCTATTATAATGTACCGACAACAAAAAAAAATTGGTGCATTTATCACAAAATACACAATTTTTTAACTAAGCCGGCCAAGAGTTATGCCTTCAACCCCCCTAAAATTATTAGCGGCGCTCATATCGATGGGCACAGTTCCTTAATAACGCCATGAGGAGGCTATATACCAAAATTCAGAATAAGTAGGTAGATACTTGAAAGTAATAAATCAGCATATTAGAGAGATAATAATTATAATATTAGTCTTGCTCCAAAATGCAGACAACAGTTTGTTTAGTTCATATTGAACATAAACACTCAAAAATCCTTAAAATATGCAATATGGTTTATGAATATGATGTTTTCATCAACGACGAAGCAAAACAATGTGCTATTCTTTTAAGAGCTTATACTTGGTACTTTTTATGCAAACAATACATTTTTAAATAACTGAATTGTTTCAATTAGATAATTTACCTATCTACATACGACACAGATTCATACGAAAGTTCTAAAATTTGAATTATTATCTCTAAATATAACTCACTCCTCCACATCCGGCAATTAAAAGTATTTTATATGAATTGAATCGGTAAACGAGAAGTATACTAAATAAATATTTTCGTTCAAATTCAAAATAGAATTAAAAAGAAATAAAATCCTATATCCTCAAGAATTCAGATTGACCTTTAATTTAAATAATTTTATTTATTTCTTCAATCACATATAAGTTTCTTTCACAAAATATTTATTTGGCAATGTGTTCCATTTAAAATGCATTCCGTTTCAAGGGCCTCCTTTATATTTGAAAAGGTTTTTTTTCTCACTCCTCATAATAAATATTATTTCACTAAAATAATCAATTTTATTGGCAATGCGGAAGATGATTGAAAGTAAATAAATAACTCCCAAAAGCTATATCTTCCAGATCTGAGATCAGAAGGAAAACTATTTTTCAGTGACATGTGTTTTAAAATTCACTAACGCCGAGTCTATATATGATGCACGAAATGCACCACCAATTTAAATGCAGAATGACAACGTACTAAATTTTTCTAAAAATACATCACTGGCCGGCCACTCAAGTGGATGGTTGCCAATTTTGTTTTCTTCAATTTTTTTTTTTTTTTGTTTTGTATGTTTTTTTGTAACAATGCAAATGCACCAACATGACAACGAAAGAACCCCAAATGAATTCCATCTGCCACACTACACGCCGCGGCCGGGAACTCTGTGTAAAAGTTGTCGAGCAAGCACACACAAAAAAAAAGAAAGATTAATAGCGTACGGTCTTCACTTTGACAAAAACGAAGCAGAAGATTCTTGTTTGGTCACTGGTATTCGTCTTCAGATGGCCTAATTCTACGCCTACTCATTCAAGGTGTGGTACTTTGATTCTATAAGTACTTGTAAATCATTTAGATATTTTATTGCACGTCATTTTAAATTGAGTCTAACCAAGTTAGTCACAGATTTGTATGTTTTGTGCGTGGACTTGCTTGCAAATATTTTGATGTGTCATTAATATTTGACAGATTTTTTTTTGTTTAGTTTGTTCTGTCTTAAATTTCCGAGTGAAATAATTATTGTGAGTGACAAAAAATGTTGTTAAAAGATTAGTGCCAAGATTTATATGAATTTCGTGGTTTTTGTTTTCAATTTCGAAAGACCTTGCACTCGATTTCTAAAGAGAAGTTAAATTATATTTTGAAAGTGAAAGCGGGTTTTTTGTTTTTGAAGTATTTTGACAGAGAACATTTTTTTTCTGTCATTTGAGTGGTCCCTAAGTGATTTTTTAAAAATAAATTCAAATAAGATTAAGTTGTTCCTGGTTTGAGCAGGTTGAGATCATAACCGTAAGATAAATAAATGCTAAAAATATGATTTTTAAATCAGCAGATCTTTTGAGACATGTACATATTTTCTTTGTTTAATAAATATCTTAAACATATACAAAATTTTTCAATCAGTGCGAGATTAAAAGGCAAAAATATCTTAGTAGAAAGTTCAAATACTTATACCTATATTAAAAACGATGAAGTACATAAAATACCAGTTTAATTTTCTGAAGTAATCAACCTATCCAGGGTGATTCGCAAAACATGTGACAAAAAGCCGGAGTATTTTTGGTTAAGACAAAAAATATATCGTCAAAGAGGGAGATGTGTTTGTTTCCGTTTAGGAGGTAGGAGTAATTTTCTAAAAGAAATGATTTAAAAGGAAAAAAAATATCAAAAACAACTTACGATATTTTAGCTTTTAAATATTTCTACTTAATATCAAAGTTCGAAAATGAAACTTTAAAATGGTTTTTGTGCAAATCGAAGGTTAAAGTGAAGGATCTCGTATGTCGAAAAATAAAAAAAAATACCTATTATTAATGCAAAATTGGCAATTTCAGCGTAATAATTTTACAGAAGGAGGCAGAGTTCAAAACCTCATATTGTAGATCGCCATACAAGATTTGACATTTTTTTTATTTCTGAAAAACATGTAAAAAGAATTGCTATAGGTTTGGCACTTTAACCGTCAATATGTACATAGGCACATATTTTTTTAATCAACATTTTATCTCAATATTTCGACTTGTAATAATATATTATACTATTTTTTCTAATGATCGACCCAATAAGGGGAATGTTAACAGCATAAAATTTCTACCAAAGAATCTCATCTGTTTTTACTAGCGATATTTTATGATATATTATAATGATGATAAAATACCCAAAAACAGTGGGTTCCAGAAATCGACACACAGAAACGATTTAAAAAAAAAATTATCTCATGCTTTTTAAGTCATTCGAAGCGAAATTAAATTTTACAAAAAATAAAAAAAAAAAAACTTTTACCAACAGTAATTGAGGTACCCAAGAACCGGTTTTTGAATTATTAATTTTCTCATTGCTGACCTTACGGATTTCGATAACAGAATTTTGTGTAGAAGGTCTTTTTATATATCTAAATTATATTGCAGATAAATTTTCATAAATATTCTAATTTAAAAATCAATATTTTGAAAACGGTTTAATAATTTTTTTTAATTAGGTTTTTAAATGTAAATTTTTTCTAAAAAGCATTTAAGAAATTTTATAGATAAAATATCATTTTTTTAAGATAAGTACTCTTAGGATTTTTTAAATTTTTTGTGCATAATATCTTTAGAAGAATTTAGACGGCGCACAGTGGCTCGTTTCGACTTTTTTGGTTGCTAAAATCATAACTCTTAACAATTTTTTTTAAATCTTAATGGGAATTTCTATCCTTTCTATAGAGCTATCACAAGCTGATTAAAAACGAATTTTTATTACCTAAGTACATATTTTAATTTTTATCATAAAAGAGTACCTACATTAAAAAAATATTTTATAGGCAGATAACAAGTCAAATAGCGAACAAAAAATTAAAAGTAATAGTTAACAAGTCCAATAGCGGACAAAAATCAAACGAACCAAAAATATACAGGTAGTTTTGCATAAGATGCAAAGAAGCGAAATAGTCTAGAGCGTGTAGGTTGGGTCGAGACATGAACAAAATCATATAATAATAATATTTAAAATCAACGGCAACATTTACAATGTCATGTTATACTTTTTTTGAAAGCATTAATTCTGTTTTTAAATTTAATTGTTTTAATGAATAGTTTCGGAAAAAATAATTTTCAAACTCAAAATTTTGAATAAAAAAAAGTGGACTCACTTCTTCAAATAAAATCTCCCTGCCACAGTTCAATGCAACTTTATGCGGCTGATTTTTGGGATTATATGAACAAATATGTATATCCGAATTGTTTTCCCGTTATTTAAATGACGGACATTTGCGGAGTTTTTTTTATAACTTAATTTAAAGTTGAAAAAGTGTGCCCAAAATAGTATTTAAACAAATCCTGATTTTTAAATTTTTAAATAAAAAAAAAACATTTTTTATTTTAAAAATAAACAAATATTTTAAGTAAAACAAAAACTACAAGTTTTTTAAATGAGTTCTTTAAGTGTTTACACTCAAAATTTTATTTTTATTAAAAATTATTTTTTTTGCGCAAAAAAAAATTGTCTACTTTGACTGGTTCTAAAAGCTAAATTATTCATCCAAATGAATTTTTTTTAAATTCTAATGGTCCAAACATTTGTTAATTTAATAAATTTAAGAATTTTGCATTATAAACCCACCCGAAAAATGATTATTGCCGCTGGTCCTTATTCTAAATTCACTGTGCAACCAAAAGCTCTTTCCTACTTAGATTCGTATCTATGTGAGGTGTGTTTTATTCATTCCTGCATAACCAGCGTAGCAAAATTTCCCTTGGAAAACATTAAAATTTGAATGCTGGCGAAAAAGAAGTCAGTAAAAAAAAGATGACTGTGTTGGCGATAGAACTTTGAATTATTGAAATGAACGTATAGAGTGAGTAATCGTTTTATTCAGACTTGTGCTGCGCTGGCTATGCAGCAATGAATTAAGCACACCTATTGCCGTAGAATTCAGGTTCCATTTAAAAAGACCTAAGGTTTTTTCAGGAATATATTTATTGAAAAAAAGGGTTTTGCTACTGTCGAGTAAAAACAGAAGAAAAACAAATTTTGAATAACTCGAAAAGGTTTCCACTTTCCATAGAATTTCCAACTTCCTTTTATTGAAACTCTTCCTTTCCGTTTGCGTAAAATCATTATTTTAGTTTTTTGAGTACATATTTACTTCTAACTTTGAAATCTTGCAATAATCTACCAGACAATTTATCACCAGCTGTAAGACTTTAGAAGAAGAACAATTAATGGATTTCTATAACTTTAAACAATAAAAAAGTTTATTTTAAAAATAGTACCTGGTATACTTTTATGCTTATATTAAATCAAAAACATAATAAAACAATACAGATTCTTCTTCAAAAAAAATCGCAATAATTTAGGGTAGATTGTTTTGAATAATAATAATTTAAACACGAAATTCTAACCCACATAAATTATATTTTAGTTTTATTTATTATATATTTTGTGGCGCGTACCTATACCTACCCAAGCAGAAGCAATATATTAAAAATTTATGCTTGCCAAAATAAAATCACCCATCGAGTCTTTCAATCATCAATCTAAAACGCCTACAATGAATATTGTTTTGTACGTTTTCATTTTCATTTTCAAAACGCTTGCAAAAAGCCATTTTTTTTTTAATTTAAAAAAAAAATATAAAAATATGTATAAATGTATTTGGCGATAGGTAGGTAAGTCTCTCTATATACTAGGAAAAATTTTTAATGTTCCTCAAAATAGAATTATAATTTGTTTTTCGCTTAGGTGAATTAGCATCGTTGTGCCGAGTGCAATTTTTAAATATATGAACAATTATCTAGAACTTGCTGTCGGTCGTTGCGTTGGTATGGACAAAATAAAAATATGATAATCGACTTTGATCATCAAAAGTGAGCTTAAATATTATAAAAATCTAATATTAACTTCTTAAATACAAAATATACAAAAAATGTTGGCAACAAATAAAACAGGAATGTTTATAGGTACCTTGGCAAATATGTTTCTCTCAAAATTTGACAGAATTTATCTTAAAAAAAAAAAAACACAAATTTATTCGAATGACTACATGCATTTTATTAGCCAGGACATGAGTACATACATTGGTCTTAAAGTATTATAAACACTTAATATTATGGTACGTTTGCAATGTTCACACGGTCGAACGATATTTTAATGATTTGACAATTTTTGAATTAATGGCAAGATGCGCCAAAATGAATCATATTTTTAATATTTCATTGTAATGAAGCAATTAAAAAAATGTGAATCACTTTTGATAACATAAAAATAATGGAATAACATTTTAAACGATTTTGTACGATGTTAAACCATTTTTATCATATTAAAAATGCTTGAACATCGTACTAAATCGTTTAAAATTTCACGCGGATATTGTTAAGAGTGTTTTCGGGGACTAAGAAAATTGTATTATATTAAATCGATTTTTGGAAATTTTATTATTTTTTTAATTTATTTTTATATTTTTAAAACAAAACTTTCAAGAATATATCTTTGTGGCACGCGTCCCTCAATAATCTTCCTTTTCTAAATTTCTATAATATTTCAAACTTAATTTGACAATTTAAAAACAAAAAGACAAACTATAAAACTTAGTTGACACAAAAAACTGCGTTATACTAATGAATTTCATCGTAAATTAATTTTAAGAAAAAAACAAAATGTGACGAAAAGTTTAAAATAAATAAAAATTAGTGACTGGAAAATCCTCTCAAAATGTCATCTTAATTTGATTTCTTAGAAAAATTAACAATTTGTTTGTATCATTTTTTTTTATTAGATTTAGAAAATGATGCAAACATTATTTTAAAGTGGGTGAAAAATAATTCTAGAATCACCTTTCGAATATAAAAACAAAAAAAACAACCTGAGATCCATGATATTGTGATAATTATATTAAATTCCCATCGAATGCAAAACTGTTTATTTTTGTGTTTATATTTTCAAATAAAATGAGAATACAAATTTGGAAAACATATTGCGTAAGGAATTAAAAAAAAAGAACATTACAGTATTTAATTGTTCTAATAAAAGAAATTAATTCAATGCAAATTTTTTGTTTAAATTGGAACTCCACATGTAAATTCAGAAAAAAATTAGAAATAACTGAAAGAAAAACAAAATAAAAATCAAAATATAATGTTCTGTGTGTCTACGTCAGGGGAAATATATCGCTTTTTGATTGGCGATAAGGTCTTCTTTTAATTATTATAAAAGCCTCTCTACCACAAAAATCCTGTAGTTTTTTTTTAATTTAATTTCTTTTGTAATTTACGAACGAGAAAATCATCTTAAAAATTTAAATGTTCGTTTAGAGATGAATGAAAATTCAATTAGATATACACTGTCTGAGTTAAAGAATTTGCAAAGTATTCAAAATTTATAGAAAGAATTTGTGGTAAATCTGTATTTAAAAATATTTACAACAAAATATTGAACATTTGGTTTTAAGTTCTTGCGTTGAAAAGCTATTTGTTTCAATGAATTTAGTCTTACGACACATAGTTTCCTAAAAAAAAGTTGGGATAAGTTGCAGAAAAAAAATAATCAGGATGTATAAAATTTGGTTATATACATATCTACAACAATTAATTTTTTTAGTAATAAATTATGAAATTATACTGAAAAACAAGTAGAAAGATTGATCAAACTTAATTTGAAAATTTTTAAAAGTTAAAAAAAAGGATACAAAGTCACCATTTACGAAGACCAATTTTACTTTATACAAAAGTCAACATGTTGTTTGAAGAGTTGTGTTCGTCCCAAAACATGTTCCATTTTTTTCTGAAAGGTGACCAATTAAATGACCATTTTCGACGACACTCAGTTACGAATAAATGAATTTTGTAAAATGGGGGTGTTCCTAAAATTGAATTTTTTCAAATTTGACTAAACTCTCGATTGGTCCCTTTTTAAAAATTATTGATCACCCTTAATTTTTTTTAACCACCCCTTAATTTTTTTTAACCACCTCTTAAACTTTTTTTTTGATTATTTTTTTAAATTTTTTCCCTTTTTTATTTTAATTTTAAAAAATTTTTGTCACATGACAAAATAAAATTATATAACATGACCATTTTTAAAACTATTCTAACTCCTCAAAATATATTTGTGGGTAGTAAAAAAAATTAAAGATTATTAATCAAAACGAATTTTCGGGGGCAGTATTCATTTGGACCTCCATTTAAAAAAAATTGATTTATTTTCGTAACTGTGAGTGGTTGAAAATGGTAATTCAATTGGTCATCTTTTACAAAGAAATAAAAAAAAATCGGACACTTTTTGAGGCCAAGTTAACACAGCTTGTTTATAGCGCAACATTCATTTTATGTTTTGGGACTGTTCCTAGTTTCTCCTTTGATGTTCTACAAAATAATCTTAAGATTTTCATCAAATTGTAAATATTTTGGAGAAAAAGTCTTTACAATTTTTTTTTGTATTAATAAAATTAGTTTAAACATTTTTAAGAAGAATGAATGTTTAGCTAATTTTAATCATTTATTTTTTCGCAGTTTAAAATTAATTTAAAAAAAAATCATTAAGTAACGTTTTTTTAAAATATCAATTTTTTTTTGGCAAAAATTGTTAAATAATAATTAAATATTTTTTTAGAAGCTCCTATAAAAATTGGAAAAAATAAATAAAACAAAAACGTTTTTGTGATAAGTACTGTGAATATAACGGCTTTTGTAAAATTATTTCCAACTAAATGACAGATCGTCCAAATTTTGGCACACAGAAAATATTTCAACAAAATCAAAGGAGTCGTTTTGAATAAAAAAAAGATTTGTCTTAATATAGTTTTCTTAATTGCTGTATGAAAGGTACCGAAATGCGAACAACTGTTTTTTAAATTGTATGGATAGTTTTTCGAACCACTAGGTCATATTTTTCAGAAAAATCGACAAAGTCGTTTTGGAAATACACATTTAGGAATGTCATAAAACCATACAACCTTTTGCGTACACTCTAAAGTCACAGAAACTCAGTTTATCCATTTGGCTACTGCCAATTAACCGAACGTAAATTGGTAGCTCTGAATTTTCACAAGACTTTAAAAATCCAAATCGTTAAAACTCACTAGAAGATACTTTGATGAATACTTTTAAATACCTGCAAAATAGAGTTGTAAGATATGTACGACTGTGATTTTTAACACACTAAATAACGATAATAGAAAGTTTGGGGTGTTTCGAAATACATATGTTCTTTAATTTAATAATTGGTTACAAAAAGTAGTGACAAGGCACTAGGAATAGCCGCTGACAATAAATGTGAAAAATCACCAGCTGAATATTTAAAAAATTGAAATTGAAATAAATCGATTAAAAATTCAAATTGAAATAAATCGATTAAAAATTAATTAGGTAAAATAAAGGGCAGCGCTGTAATTTATATTTATATGAATGTAATAAAATTCAAATTCCAGCCCGTTATAAATTTTTGTGATGTACCTACCAAGGCAACAAAATTTTAAAATAAATTACAATTAAATAGTTTTTTTTTCTTTCCACATAAGACTTAAAAATAAAATATAAATTTAACACTTAATTTGTGAATTCAGTTTACACGTATACAATATGTAATGCGTGTCCAAAATGCAAAAATTCGGGGAAAAGTCGAAAAACCGATATTTTATTTTCATATTTTATTTTTTTTATTTCTAATATAGGAATGTGAAGAGCGGTTTAAAAACCTCTACAAAATATTTGTCTGATATTTTGTCGTGATGGTTTAAAGGTTTGTCATCTAAATGCCCGTAGTTTAAATCAGTATAAACTGGATTATTTGAAATTTATATTTGCAGCTTCTGGAATCGATGTAGTATGTGTTTGTGAAACATGGTTTAAGCATGATATTTGTGATACACAGTACAATATACCTAATTACTTTATCTCTAGGAATGATAGAGTAACATGTACATGGGGAGGTGGGATCGCAATATACTGCAGATCTTCCCTTAAATGCAGAATTATAAGTAGATCGGTTGATCTTGACATTGAGTTTTTAATTACGGAAATCTATGATAGTTGCACTAAATGTTTGGTTGCCTGCGCTTATATTCCTAACCGAAGTTGTTCTCCTCAACCATTCTTCTCTGTTCTTTCACAATTCTCGCCTTTTTATGAACATGTTATAGTTCTTGGTGACTTTAATGCCGACTTGCTTAGAAATGATTCTCGAGCTTTCCAAATAAATGATTTGGTATCTTCTTTGGGACTTCATATATTTAATTCAACTAATCCAACGAGATTTGCAAAAGGTTGTATTCCTAGCCTTCTTGATCTAAGTATTGTATCTGATCCTTCATCTGTTCTTCTTTTTGAACAGCTTTCTCTCGACTCTTTCTCTGATCACGATCTTTTATTTTGTACTTACAATATTGACTTAAATCACTTATGTGACCCATCATCTTTCACGTTTAAAGATCAATAGACCCCCCTTGGGAGGACTGTTATTATATTTCTGACCCTAATGCCAAGATTAATTGTTTCCAGAAAGTACTTTGCCGATTATTTAATGAATATGTTCCTGTTAAAACGGTAAATATCCGTAACAAAAGCTGCCCTTGGTTTACTTCTGATGTTGTCGAATCTATTAAAGATCGCAACAAACTATATAGAAAATGGAAACATTTACCATCTGACTCAAATTGGATTGCTTACAAGGTAGTAAGAAATCGTTCCACTATGGTAATAAGAAACTCCAAAAGAAACTATTATGCTTCCAAATTGAATACTTCCCTTCCCTCAAAAACTCTTTGGAGTAATCTGCGACAGATTGGTATATCTGGTGCAAAAAATGTCTCAAAATGTGAAATTGATCCTGATGTGTTAAATAATTGCTTTCTTGATAGTGATGATAAAGATTTTAGTTTTAACTTATCTGAAAGCAGAAATCCTCACTTGCAAGCGACAAGGAGTTTCGAAATTGAAACTATCGACGAGAATGATGTTGTTAAATGTGTTGGTTTTATTAAATGCTGTGGGTGAAGATGGAATACCACTTCGATTCATAAAATTAATTCTCCCTTACATAACATCCTGCTTGACCCACATTATTAACCACTGCATCACAACGTCAACTTTCCCTGAGTCATGGAAAATAGCTAGGGTTGTGCCTGTTGCAAAAAAAAAACAATCCGGTGTCCGCTACTGATTTCAGACCTATAAGTATTTTACCTTGTTTATCAAAAGTTTTCGAGAGATTAATTGCTAACCAGGTTATTCAACATTTGTCTCTATATAATCTACTGCACGCTGGACAATCTGGTTTTAGATCTAACCACAGCTGTTCTACTGCCATGGTAAAAATATTGGACGACATAAGACAAGATTATGATAAAGGAAATGTTACGCTTCTTTGTCTTCTTGATTTTTCAAAGGCTTTCGATAAAGTTGTGACAAACGATTCCTTTTCAAATCTTCAATCTATAAAACAGGGTGTTCCACAAGGATCAATCCTTGGTCCGATTATTTTCTGTATGTTTATCAATGATTTACCACCTGTATGTAAACATACTACGGTACACCTTTACGCTGACGATGTTCAGTTGTACTTGGCGCAGCCACCCAGTAATATAACTGAACTTGTAAGCAATTTAAATGAGGATCTTCGTGATATTTACTCTTGGTCTATAACTAATGGATTACTATTAAATCCCAGAAAGTCACAGGTTATTCCTATATCTATGAAAAAATTAGCACTAGACATCTTACCTGATATTTTCCTTTCTACAGATAAACTGAAAACTGTTCAAACTGTGACAAGTCTGGGTTTTGTACTGAACTCCAACCTATCTGGATATGACCATACAAATTATGTTATAGGTAAAATATATGGAAGTCTTCGGAAGTTGTGGATGGCTGCAAGCTTTACTCCACCTGATACTAGAAGAAGACTTGTTAAAAGCCTCATTCTACCTCTGATAACTTACTCTGAAGTTGTATACCCTAATATCGATTCCTTATCCCAACGTAAGCTCCAAGTAGCGTTTAATGACTCGGTAAGGTACATACATGGGCTGCGCAGATATGACCATATTTCTTGCCATGTCAAAAACTTTTTGGGAACAACTCTAACTCATTATATTGATGCCAGAAATTGTATTTTTTTACATAATCTTGTTACTTGTAAGACTCCGTTTTATTTGTATGAGAAACTTAATTTTTCTCGCTCCCTTAGAACTCTTAGCTTGATTCCATCACGTTATAATTATCTTAATTCATCCCGTTTATTTTTTATTCACGCCGTTAAATTATGGAACTCCCTACCAATGAATATAAAATCTATCTCTAATGCCACTCGCTTCAAAAGTGCTATTTTTCTTTACTTCTCTTTGCTACCTTAAACTCAAAGCTATTCTTCTCTCAACTTTGCTTTACTTTTTCTATATCTATATCTTTATCTTTTAACTATCAGCCACTTCTTTTCTCCTTTATATAAAACTTTATGTTTTTATTTTTAATTTGAATACATTTGTAAATAACTCACATTAATATCTATACTATCTCTTAGTACTATAAAAGATAATAATCTTAATGTACGCATATTTATATAAATGTATACAATAAATTGAATTGAATTGAATTGAATTGAATTGAATTTTTTTAACAATTCTGGTCTGAAATCAAAACAAATACTAAAACACAATTTCAAATTTTCTTTTGAGGAAGTATGACATGTGTCATGATATATTTTATTTTATTTAATAGGGGTTAGTTTTGTTTGTAATTATAAATTTAAATGTTAAATTACAAAAAAAAAACTTAACAACTTTTTGAACAAATTTTTGGTTCCTTTGGAATTCAAAGACAACCCTTACTCTTTTTTTAAACCATATCGGCGGCTAAATACGTAAAACTGCTAAGTTCACTTTTGCAAATTTTACAGGAGAGCGAAAAACAAAAAAAATTACAAAAGGCTTCATATAAAAACGGATTTTCTCTTTCGGATTCTGAAACAACTAAGATACATTAGACAAAAGTGATTTAGCCAATTTGTGCAAAATTTGTTTCTTAAGAAAATGGCATCAATTTTGGTCAAAAGTGGACTTAGCAGCTTTACGTATTTAGCCGACAATATATCTAAAATTTGCAGCACCAACTTCTTGCACTCTTGAATGGTAAAATAATTTGTTTTTTTTTTTGTTAAATACTCCGGATAAGTTTTACATTTTAGCCTTTTTTGTGAGTTATTAAATATCTCAAGACTTTTTAGGTAGATCAAGGAGAAAACTTTTCGCCTTTTTGATTAAATACAGTTTACTCCTTTATAAAAAGAGACAGAGAATTTGAATTTTTGCACGTTTTTATAATTGAAAAATTATTTTAAATTTTTTTAAAATCCGGCTACAAAACGTCAAATTTTTGGAATTTTTGTTTATTTAAGTTATAATCTTCGAAAAATGGTTAGTTTCATTTATTTTTCCATTGTAAGGGCCTGCAATTATTGCAGTAATTTTTGTTTGATGATTTTGGTTATACCCTTCTTTTTAGTTAACAATAATTAAATTTTATTTTGACTCAAAAATTTAGATTCATTTTTTTTTTTTAAATAATCAATGATTTAATATTTTAAATGTTCACATTTTTTTTTTTAAATATATTAAATAAAGTACACGTCACTTCTCCCATATGTAAACATGATTATTATAACTTTTTCAATCTAGAAAAACAATTTTTCACCTTCCCTTTAGAATAACAAGGTTGGGGTGCATAAAGCAACCTGAAGGTATAATGACTTTAACACCCCTATTACGACTGTTAATTATCAATTATTGATAGTTGATAAATATTGAAATTTTGTACATTAAAACTCAATTTATTAAAAATCTGATAAACTATTCCATGATAATTATCACTTTTCTTGTAATTCGCAAAGTTCTGTACTATTCGCAATGATCAAAAGTTGTACCAGTTGGATTTTTTTTTATTGATTTTCGAAATTTAGCAACTATCAGTTGATAATCGTAAAAGGGGTGTAAGATAATGCAAAACAAAACATTCATAATATATATATATATATATAAGAAATTTTCAAAGTTGAAAATCTCAATTTCAAATTTTTTTCTTGTAATTTTTTAGTTCTTGAAAAACGAATGGTCCCCAAAAATAGGGGAAAACAAATATTTATTTAGAGAAAAAATTTAAAAATTGCTATTTATCTTCTATGATAATTGATGACATCTTGGTTCCATTACATATACAATTCGAAAAATCAGGGCTCATTTTAAAAATATTTTCTATTTATCACTTTCAAACAAAAACCTTCATTTAGCATTAACAAAAATTGTCTTAATTGCCTCAGAAGCATTTAACAGAATACAATAAAAAAAAACAAAACAAAAAGAAAGATATGCATCTCACCATGAAACAACAAATTATCCCTAAGTGTCAAAAAATATTATATTCATTTTCTAGCTAAATAATAAACAAACCTTTTGCGTTAGTGCAGTTCTAATGAATGACATCTCAAGACCACCAAAAAATGCATGTACATAATATGTAAATATATCTATGCTTCAAAAAATTTTGAATATTTTTTTGGCAAACAAAATCTCAAAATACGAGCATTTTAAAAAAAATATATTCCAATATCTCTAATGACATGTAACCTGCCAGACTGCATTTTATGAAACCATAGCTAAATTAAAAAGGAGAGACTTTGCAAAGTCTGTTTTCATTATACATTTGCAGCATCCCACCAGATCTGTTATAGAGATCTGTGGCATCACAATTCTAAAATTAGACTTATATCAGCACACTTCTGCAATCTGCATCTCACATATGCAACCAATTAGTCGCTATATAATATTTGCAATGCATTTCTCCTGACCTAAATTTACGTGGGTCAATAATTCTGAACAAATTTTCTGACTCAGATCTGACCTCACTCAGGATTGATAAATCCACATAAACTATGTAAATAAAAAGTAACTAATCGTACTATACGTCAATGTACATAAAAGTATAGAAACCATATGTCGAACTGGAATTTTTCTTATTTAAAGTTCCAAAATTTATTTATTTGCAAAATGTTAACGAATAAACATACACCACCACATTATAATTATAGTCCCACCCGTGGCTTGTGCGGTATTGGCGAATACGTTTTTTTACCACAATCTACTTTTCTTTTTTTTTTGGTTTTCATTCAAAATCGATCTATTTTTTTTACCCCCCGCAGCATATGAACAGAACATGAACAATCCAAAATATTCTAGATGCGTACCGCGCGTTGTTATTTCTCACTTTTCCCATTAAAACCATTTTTTGGCCAATTGGCGGGTCGTGTGCACAAAACGTGAAAACAAATTTAAAGAAAAAAGTAAAATAAACGTCTTGAGTTAAAAAAAAAAAAATAAATAAAATTTCAAATTATATTGTATCTCTGAGATGTATTTATGCGGCTTTCGTTTGGTTATAAGTTGTGACGAGTGTCTTAATGGGAAGTTGGTTCTCGTTCTCTGCGTGCCACCTTGAAAAATGGCTTGAGAGAAATGACTTCCAGTATAGGTACCTACATCATATAGAGCGACAGGTGTGAGTGATCACAGACAGCTTTAGCTATGGATTTGCATTTCATTTACCTATTAACGTTCTGACCTCAGTAAAAACGATTACGTCCTAATCCCAATAATAAGCCCACACATCTGAGTCTGCTTAGACTATAGCCACCTTTTGCAACACAAGTTCCTTACATTTCCGCAGCTGCTGGTTGTACCCCATGCCTATAGTGACGGCGACGGAGAAGGGGTTGGGTGGCTCGCTCCACATGATTTGTCTTACAAAAAATACACATTTCACCGAGATTGAGAATCTATGAATAACACAAGCTCTCTTGGATTTATGTACATATGTCTCTCGCAAGGGAAACGCACTGATCTTTTTTGGAGCAACTCTGTGTGTCTCTCTTCGAATGGTTGTCTCTTTTTTTATCTTTATGTGCGTTCGAGATATTTTTATAATTATATATTGAACAAAAAATATACACATTTTGTGTTTGTTCTTAATTGAAAAAATATTCAAAATGAAGAAAAATTCAGAGAAAACTCGCCTCCATCTCCGCCGCCGCGCCGCTGCCACCGACACCGCTGCTGCTGCTGCCTTCCGTCACTACCATCATCCTCCGAATCTGAAACACCAAACAATATTTTATTCAAATGCATTTGAGGAAAAGCTGAGATAGTTTTCCACAGTTCATATTTTGACTCGGGGAAGTTTAAATCGTTCGTTAAAAAAATTCGCGTTTGGAATATATTCGGCTTCTATAATTTTCTTTGCTTTTTTTGACATTCTTCTGTTTTCTGTTGGTGTTCGCGGTTTGAATTTCAAATCAATTCCTTTCAATTTGTTTTTTTAAGAGAACAATAAATTTTCTAATTTAATTTAATTCAAAATGGCTGATGTGGAAGTAATGCATACGGTTACGGAAGTTAAGAAATCGCGTAAAGTGAAAAAGTCATCAAAACGCCGTGATGATCAAATTGAAGCTTCGGAAATTCAAATAACTGAAGTCGATCAAACCGCTGAAGAAATCGAGAGGGGGTACGTGTCGTTGTTTCCAATGGTTCACAAAATCAGATGAAAGAGATAGTTCTTGTTTTCTAAAAACAAAAAAAAGAACACAAAAATTGTGTGTCCTTTCTGGAATGGAATGATGCCTAAATGAGGATATTGAGTTGTGTTTCGGTATTTTTAAACCATTAATTATATTTCTGGTTGCCAATTTTGGAAGCAATACAACAAAAAATAGATCGAGCGAAAGAGAAAGAAAGTATGAAGTTGTTATGCAACATTGAAAGGCAGGCAGGCAGAGTATTATTTTTATATATTTTGAGTTAATTAGCTGGATTTTTAGAGTTTTTTTTTGGGATGAGGATTTATTTTCAGAAACGAGGATATATAGTACGATCGGAAAATACAACACACTCGTTTTTAGTATTTTTGGATATTTTTCGTACATAAGTTGCTTGATTCAGAGTTTTGCTGTTTTGTGTTTATTTAACATTGAAAGGCCAAACTGTGTAAACATTTTAAATGGGTTGATCAATATACAAACAAATTGACGTCAAAGATATTATTATAGTAAGAGACTTTGCTTACGAAAAGTTAATATACGATTATTTATGTACGAAGGTATAAATTATAAAATAAAATATGATCGTTGTATTCCATGGTAAAAATAAAAAAATCTATGTTGATAGTTAATTATTTGTGATACTATATGGAATTTCGTAGGCGATAAAGTTTATAAGAAAGGCTAAAATATAATGTAGATTTAATTAATGTTACGGTTGTTTGTTTACAAGAGATTTTAATTTTTAGAATATTTCAAATTGGAATTGTTGAATTGCTAGGGTTTTAGTGCACAAAAATTAGTTTTTCGTCGCAACGATCTTACTTGGGCTCATCAATTGATTAGTCAGGATCTTGTCAACTGAATCAATGGATAGAAAACCAATAAAAAAAGGCAAAACAATGTTTTAAAACAAATATACATAGTTTTACATTCAAAAACACGAAATTTATGTATGGCAAGTTATGGATTCTTAAAAATCAAACTCGATATTTTGATTAAAGTTGACATTACGATGACACTGATACGAAGTCGAAAAAAGTGGGTCTAAACGGATGGGTTGTTTAAACTTGGTACTCAGCGTTTTTTGGTCATTCCCCCGAACCGGTTTTTTAAATATTTTTAGGACCAAAAATAACGGTACTGCCGTACAAATTTATTTTGCAAAAATTGTTAATCTTATTTATATTATTTTTCTCAAAAACGTGCCCACTTTAAAAAAACCAGTAATTGAAAAAAGGCTCATTTTATTAAAAAAAATGGTTTTAAATGGTACCTCCCATAAAACCCTTTTTTTATTTTCGATTTTATCAAAAAACGCTATTTTGATCAGTTTTGTGTGAAGAATATTTCAAAAAGTTTTATCTTAAATTATTTTATACCAAAATTTCCAAAATTTATTTTAAAAAAACTTTAAAATTTTTTTTCAAAAATCACTTGGTTCCTTTTTGTTAAACTTAGCACCAAGCTGGTTTTTAACATTTTAACAAATAAAAAAAAATTTCAAAATTATTTTTTTTTTGAAAATTCGATATTTCGAAACTGTTTAGATGATTTTTTTTCAAAATTGTTTTTTTAACTCCGCATAAATAAATGATAAAAAATTGAGAACCATTTTTGTTTCTTAAAAATAATGTTTTAAAAAAACCGCTCCAACGGATACTATGGAATTATATTTTTTAGCAACTCAATCATAATTAATATTACATACTAATTGTTTCCGAAACAGTTTCATTTTTTGTATAAAATCAATTTCAATCTTACCTTATACATTACTGAATTTAATTATATTAATGCTGTGGCTCCAATTGAATGATTTAAGGCGATGTCAATTTCAATGGCAATGTCAATTTATTGCCTGTGTGGGCATTTCATTGGCATGTTATTTAAGTTGTCAAATTTCAGTATGGAAATGCCGACTACTGTCAAATATGTTTTGCTCTTTATATTCACTATTCTTGATAATAAAATAAATGAATTCACTAAATTTTTCATATTTTAGCCTTAATTTCAAAATGAAGCAAAAGTTATTTAAAATCGTGGAGAAACCATTTTGAAAAAGGCGATACGTCAATTCACCTATCATCTATATGTTTTCACTCATAAAAAACGACAAAAAAACCAAAACCAATAACGAAATGATATTAAAATTTTCTGTGTAAACGAGGTTAAACGGGAGTTTAAAAAAACTCATGTCATTTCGTTTCCATATTCATCCCTGTTCTACTTATATTTTTGAACTGGTAGGATGTTTAAATAAAATACAAAAAATGAATTTGAATGAAAAAAAAAAATCTCTTTCAAAAACTAATGAAAATTTGTATTTAAGTTGCTTTAGTTCACCGACTTAATTTAAAATTAAAAAAAATTATGCATAACTAAAATCTTTATAAACAAAATTTTAAGAACAAATTTTGTCAATTTTTAGTTTCTAAAATTCGTGATCGTATAAAATATTTTTACAAACTAGAATTATATAGTAAAATTACTCGTGTATAGATTTTTCTCGATACTTATTTCTTCTTGTAGTAATTTTAAAGAAGCTGAAAAAACGAGGAGTTAAGGCACTTTATTGTTCTATAAAAACCCCTGGGAAAAAAAAGGCGAAACGTAGAGTAAAAAAGATTTGTGTTTTATTTGCATCCATTGAAACTGATCATTCAAGTCCAATATAAAAATTCTTTAAAAGTTCTATAATTTTTTATTTGTTCTTCGTTATATGAGATATGTTTCTTAAAACTAAAAATTGTTAATATACAATTTTTTTTTAAAGTAACTAAATTTTCTCTAATTTTTTTAAATCTTATAATAAGACCTTGATTTAAAATTCTCTACTCTCATAAAAGTATTATGAACCTCAACTATTTTTGAAAATAAGTATAAGATACAGGGGTTATTTTTTTATTGATTTTTTTAGAACATAAAATTTTAAAAACATTTAAAAAGAAAAAATGTTAACTTACCTTATTTGAAAAAATTAAAAAATGTTTTTCAAAATTTAAATTTATTTATGAATTAGAAAATTATGTTTAAAAAATTTAATCGAAATAACTTAAGTCATTAATCAGCGATTCGAAAATAAGAATAAGATTTTTGGAAGAAATGCTTCTTAAATCAAAAAATGGTTCTATGAGAGGTTCCGTTTTTTTATAATTTGCCCGGACACATTAACGGTTTTCACTTGCAAGACAATTATTGAACACATTACGAGCTTTGAAAAAGTAGAAAAAAGTTACATGTATCGATGCACATTTTCTTGAAAATAGGCCTTACCTAAATTAATACTCAGATTTATTTTTCATAAAAATCTACTGAAAAAATTTAAGGGAATCTCTTAAGGAAGTGCCAAAATTTTTCAGAAAATACCAAAAAGATGTTCTGATTTTCTTAATTTAAACAATTTTTTTATTTTGTGAAAAAAAAAACAAATATTGAAATTAAAGCATGCCTGGCCTCAATTTGGTAAATTTACATTTACTGTCTTATAAAACATGCTTTAATTAATTTTATAAATCAAAACAAACTTCAACTCACGCACAACTCAAAAACTTCCAACATTCCTCTACCAAAACAACCAACAATTTAAAAAATCAAAAATAAACTCAAAAAAATGTTTATAAACAATGAATACACATTGGAAAACAAGAAATATATTTCACCAACGACACGTTACGCCCCTCGACTAAACTAAAGGTACTTATGTTACAAATTATAACTTATTTACATAAATATATTTTCATCACTTTAAAATTCAAAAATATCACAAAATTGTGTCTATTTGATAAAAATTAAAAAAAAATTTCTTTTATCTTAAATACTTTCTGGTAAAACAAAATTTTATATAATTTATTATTTTTTCTTTCTAGTTAATTTTCAGTGGGGAATATACAAAGGCAATGAACAAGGATTGGCATTCTGGCCATTTCTGTTGTTGGCAATGTGATGAAAGCTTAACCGGACAGCGGTATGTGATCCGTGATGATCATCCCTACTGTATTAAGTGCTACGAAAATGTGTTCGCTAACACTTGTGAAGAGTGTAGCAAGATCATTGGAATTGACTCGAAGGTTAGTATAATAAACAATTAATTTATTAATTTACAAAAAATCATTAAATTTGAAATTTTAATTTATATATAGGATCTTTCCTACAAAGACAAGCATTGGCATGAGGCATGCTTCTTATGCAATAAATGTCGCATATCATTAGTTGATAAACAATTCGGTGCTAAAGCCGATAAAATCTACTGTGGCAATTGCTACGATGCTCAATTTGCATCACGTTGCGATGGATGTGGCGAAGTATTCCGTGCCGGTAAGTGTCTTACATATCACGATATGTTTTTTTTTTTTATTTTATTGGTCTTGATGTAAATAATTTTTAATCAAGCGTGCGTAGAATTTATAAGAAGAAAGATTTACTTATTTTTTTTCTCTTTTCACTGCTTTCAAAATTTTATTCCTAATTTTTAATTTAATCTTGTATTTTTTTTTTATATTTTTTTAAATAATTACCAACTAATTATAATAGAGGGTAAGTGGTAATGTCTCTTTAATGAGAAGAAAACAAATCCCAATACATGGCTATTATGTTGTTTATATTCGTGCTTCATACATACATATATAAATGTTTTAAATGTTGTAATTACATACAATTGTTAATTTCGATGAGAGCATGAATTTATTTTATTGATGTTTGAGGATTAAAAATCATTTGTTGTATTGCTGTATCTTGAGGACAGTTTAGATGTAATTTTAATATAAGATCTCATTTCACTGTCGAGTTTGTAGTTAAACAATGATTGGTGTCTTTTGGAATAAAGAATAGCCAGCTTAGAAAATTTGAACACGCGAACAATAAAAAACAAAAGTGATTATAAAATAATTTGTTATTGTTTATAGTACATAAAACAAAATTTGATTTTTTATTGTTTGCGTTAACAATTTGCTGAGCTTTTCAAAAAACACGGCTTATACAGTAGCTAAACTATCGTAAATAATTAAAAATATTAGTTTAGATTTTTGATATGTTTTCTAAGTTGGTACAGCCATTAAAAATTCAAGTTTTTCAATACCCCCACCACAGAGAGAGCCACCATCTTGAAAAAATCGCCATATTTTTGGACTTTTCCCTGTTTTTTTCAAAACATTTCTCGGATGCTAAAAGAGATGTTGGAAAGATTTTAATTAAATTTTGAAGAAGGTTTAATACTTTCAAGAATCGTTTCAAATTTGTTAAAAAAAATTACATCCGGTTATATAACCTCAAAAATAGAGAAAAATTGTTGAAAACTAACATTTAACTAAGGATTTCCTGGAAAGTAAAAGTGAAATTAGAACGATTTAAGATTAGTGCTCTTAAGAATCCAAAATTTGATAAAAAATACTCCTTCTCGTTAAGAACCTGAACTAAAAAAAGTGAAAAAAAAATTTGAAAATTCATTTTGAAACTGGAATTTTAAATGGAATGGATTTTCACGGTTTGAGTTCAATTTGAGTTGATTGATTTGAGTTGTAGGGCTAGTTTTACCTTCTCGTTCCCAACACCATGTAAATCTGTGAAACCAACAGAGTATTTGAATTTTTCATAATCTTTTTTTTTTGTAAAATCTTAGTTCAAAGAGTTTTTTTCAGAAAGTATCAGTTAAAAATTTTGTATCAGTCTCAAAAATTATATAATTCAAATTAATTAACAAATGTTTTTTTTTTTAGGTATAGCTTAAGGAGATATTATTATTTTTTGAAAACGATTTGTTTGAATATGGTGGCGCTCGTGATTTCCCAACACCTACCAATTTAAACAATACTTTTCAATTATTCAATATAAAGCCCAAATTTTTAGTGCGAGATTATTCCAGTTTCGGATTTAAACCCGAGTTAGAAATATGTTTTTCAGTCAATTTATATTCCGAATTGACTCATCACATATGTTGAGTTAAATCTGTATAAACTGAATAAATATATCTGAAAGATGCTGTTCTTCCAATATCGAAAAACTAGAAAAATCACCCTTTTCATAGTGTCATATTGTATTGCCTTCTCTGTTTCGATAATGAAAGCGCATTCCTACAGTTAATTAAAGTTAATTTATTTTCTATTTCTTCAAAAACAGTTTAACTGATTTTAATAAATGGAAAATGTTTCAAAAAGTTTAAAAAGTGTTGTAAACCAAATTTTATGATTTAAAAAAAAAGTTTCAATTTTTTTTAAGAACTTAATAATTTAAAAACAACTTTGTCCATTTTTATTTAACTTGGCACCCAGCAGTTTTTTAACATTGTCTAGCAGATTCCAAATAAAAATTAATCTAATAACCAAAAATAACGGTAACTCCCAAACAAGTGTTTTAAAACCTGTAAGGAAAATCTCATTTTTCTCAAAAACGACTCCTACGATTTTGAATTTTTATGTGAGATAATATCAGTACGATCGCCATTTTATTGGAAAAAAATATTTATTGATTATCAACGGTATCTCTCATAGAACCATTTCTTTTGGTTTTTGACCATCTCATCATCCGATGAACCGATTTTAATGAAATTTTGTACAAAAAAGCTTCTAATAAGTTTTGAATGATATTGCATATCAAAATTTTCAAAAAAATTTCAAAATTCTATATTGCGAAAATAAGTGATTGATATTTTTTCAAAATTATTTTTTTAATTCTCCCTTAATAAATGCTAAAAAATTGCGTACCAATTTTTTTAACATGTTAGCAAACTTTTATAAAACAAAAATTTTTTTTTTAAATCCGCTTCAATTCGATTCTCAAAATTTTGTTCTCAGAAATTGAGATTTATTTAAGAAATCAAATGGTGTACACCACAAGCAAAAACAATTTAAAAAGTTGTTTAATATATTTATTCCAAATTGATTTTTGATTTTTTAACAATTTTTTCAGTCTAAACTAAAATTACCATGCATATGTGCAACACGGTGCTATATTCTTCATATTTATGTACTCACATAATACTACCTTAAACTAAACTATATATGCGTTTTTGGCAGGTGGTAGAAAATATAGGCTCCCATAGATAATGTATTACTTTTGTCAGATGAATAGTTTTTAAAGTATTAAGTCCATTTTTTACTACTTTTGGCTTTTTATTTCTAACGATATAATATCATAAAGTTATTTAACCATTATCATAAATTTTCGATTGCTTATAGCTTCATTTATAGCCTTGAACCACAGTAACAAATTCTATTTAATATTTTGAAAATTCTATACAAATTCAGCTGTTCTAAACTTTCAAACGAAATTTAAGAATGAATTTAATCTATAGTATTAAAATTGCCAGACAGCTTGACTGGTTGATATTGTATTAAAGTTTAATAAAACAAATACCAAGAACAAGTCTTTTTTTATAATATTTTTTTAAGATTTATGTATGTTTTGAAAAAATTTTCTGATTGACAATTCAAATAATTCTGTTTTTTCTAATCTTTTTTTGTCATTTAATGATTTTTTTTGTGGGTTTATAAAAGTATAATGGTGTTTTTCAACAGAATTTAATAAAGATGTTAACTTTATGATATCATTAAAAAAAAAGATAAACAACGTACTCCAAAATTGAACTAAGAATATTAAAACATGAAAGTATTATTCTTTCACAAAAGAAATACAAACAAAAAACGACAATATATTATTGAGTCCAAATTTCTTTTGTCAACTCGACCCACTCTTTTCTGTCAAAAAAAAAACAATAACCAAATACGTACAAATATAATATGTTCAAGTTTTTCCATAGTTGGAGTGATCAGTGTGGTGTGTGTTTTTATGTTTAGTGTCCAAAACCTGCTATCAGATCAATTTGTCTTAATTTTCCACAAATGTCAGATGAAAAATAACTCGCATGCATATATTTCAGAATAGATATACTCAACGTATACTGCAATATTATACTGGTTTCATGATGACACATTTTTTTTATAAACAACACCACAACACACTATATACACCGGAACGTAACGCCATTCTTTGATAAAAATCTGCGATCACTTGTAATGAACTTGTTTAATAGGTTGGTAGGCATGTTTAGACGTTGTTTATTGATTTGCTTTCATTTAAATTTTCTAGGTACATTTATACTTTTTTGTTTTATGAAAAAACTAGTAAAAGAACGGTAGATGGTAATTTCCGGGTTTTTGGATGTCCAAGAAAAATCTAACGAGCCATTTCTTTAGCTTGAGTTTAAGAAATTCAAAGATTAAAAATTTCATTAGCCTGCCTTTAGCATTCCTTCAAGTGTATCGAACGAAACTATCACTAAGCAGTTCGTTGGAGATTCGCCGTTGCGCCGCCACACTGCCGTTCACTAATTTATTCGCGCATCGCATGTCACTTACATCACATTTAAGCCGCATGCTGGTTTCGTGACAACATTATGTACGTCATCTGAAACATTAAACCTGCCTACAGACTTCTAGTATAATATACATATATATACAACCAGTTTATTTTGTCTTCATTTAAATCACAATAAGCTTTTATCGCCTAAAGAAAACAAACACGACAATATTTAACCTTATTACGAAAGAAAATGCGTCTGGATTTTCGTCTGACATAAAACTGGATTTTTTTCCTTTTACATTATTCCTACATATATACATATGTACATATGTATAACCTTTACTCACTTGTATGTATATTGAAAAGCATTGCACTGAGACTTGTACGCCCACTTGTTAAAAATTCAATCGAAGGTAAAGTAAAATTTATATTTTTTTTTATTACTTTTTTTTTTGAAAATTTAAAAAACTTTGTTTTTTTTTAATTTTTTTTATAACTTGCATTATTATTAATATTTAAATAATGCATAAACCTTTCACTAATAATAAGTTATTTTATTTTCAAACTCAAAATCAAGCTATACCTAACTGGTAATCATGTCTGGACCAATGCATGGGGGCGTTAGTGTTATTATTATTATTGTGGAAAACTTGTCCTTTGACCATTATAGCAGACGGCTGGCTGGTTGGCTGGTGCAATTTTCGAGGACATTTTGATATGATGTGTGGGTTTATTGTGAATGGATGAATTACTTGCTTTTGATTCGTATCAATGAAACCATTATTAATATACAATGAATTTGAGAAGAGAAGACACCAACACAACACAATAAATGTGCACTGTGAGTCGTCGTCGTTGTTGTTGTTGGTAAAAAATGCCTGTCATTTTATTTTGACATTTTTATGAATGAGCGGTGAATTGTTTTTGTTTTATGGTGTCATTGCATTGTGTTAATTTACAAAAGCCTTGAAATAATCGAAGTGCTTTAATTCGTTCAAACAATGCTAATTGAGCTGGTGAAAACTTTTATTTGTATATTAAAAAAATTACACCTTTATTGTCTTTAAACAAAAAAGTTACTCATACGCCACAGTGTCTTGAAAGAATTTAAAACAAGTCAGTTAGAATTTTTTTTTGTTAGGTTACCAAATTTTTGTTCAAATACGAGTAACTGTTTTATGGTAAGAAATATAGCCAATTTGTATTCTTTTTTGACATATAGTCCATGCGGTAAAGTTTCGAATGCGTCAATTTTTTTGTCGTTTAATGAATTAACTCATTGAGAAATCTCGCATGTATTTTACCTAATACGTGATAAGTATGGAATATTTTTATATTCATAAGTTCAAACTTGCAACGTTTTTGTTCAATCTTGGTTAGTATTTGGAGTTTTGTGGTTATACGCCACTTTTGATTAGTCTAAAGAAACTAAGCATTTGTGAAGTTTCGAAAAGATTTGGTAACTAATTTGCTTTAACTAAATTCTAAATAGTTGTGAAAAATAATCCGTGGAATATTAAAAACATGTGCGCGGACTCTCATATAATCCTTAAACATTGTCAGAAATAGACATAATATGCTGCAAACATCAAATCTGGTAAGGCTATTTAAATAAGCAAGATCGATCGATTGAAGCGGTTTTTTAAAACAATAATTTCTTATTTATAAAATGCTGTAAACATTTTTAAGAAAAAATTGGTACGCAATTTTTAAGTATTTATTGAGGCAAAGTTAAAAAAATAATTTTGAAAAAAAATCATCTATGTACATACGAAATAAAAAAAAAATTTTAAAAATGTTTTTTTCTTTTTCAAAATTTTGATTTGCAATTTTATTTAAAATTATTAGTACAAAATTTCATTAAAATTAATTCAAGAGATAATGAGATAGTCGAAAACCAAAAAAAATGGTGAGAGATACCGTTAATAATCGATTGATACAAAATTTATTCCAAAATTGTTTTTGAGAAAAATGAGATTTTCTTTACCTTTATGGAGGGAGTTTTTTTTTTGTTATACTAATAATTTGGAATAATATTAATTTAAAATCGTTTTCGAATTCATAAATTCTATCAAACAAATTTTAAAACTGTTTTAAAAAGCAAACAAAAAAAAAAACAATTGAAAATTCTGTTATACAATTCTCTAAAAACTTTTTGAAACATTCTCCATTAAAAAATTGATCAAAATTAGTTGAACCGTTTTTTGAGAAAATCTAAAATCAAAAAAATGATTCTATGGGAGGTACCATTTATAACCATATGGCAGGAACCAAAAAACGTTTGGTACCGAGTTTCAAGGCAGGCTGCGGCCAAAAGGACAGGCAGACATAGAATTCCCAATTTTTTAATCGCTTATTTCGAGAAAAATTTAAACCCCGAATTCTTTGTATGGCAGCTACCCCTTTTAAATGAGTTAAAACAAAAATTCGAATTATCCCTCCAAAAAATCACAAAAAAATACTACGTACCAATTTTTAAACAAATCGTTCCGAAATCGGACATAAATGCACAGCCCAACGAACCAGTATGAGGAAAACCACTCCAACCTCTCCAACATCATTTTTTTCGTTACAACGGCTAAGCAACCAATACACGCTTTATATAAATTAAAGATGAAATTATGACAGCTTACGCCTTTTGCTTCTGATTTAATAGCATCAGTGCCTTGATAGAACTTATGGAATTTCTATTTTTGGTGAATCTTCTGAAAGCATTCAGTTCTTCCAATGCGGTATCTTTCTGTCAACTATCTATATACTATTTACAATGTAAAAATTATACACAAACACGAAATTTGTTTACTAACATTTAAATTGTCCATATAAAGCTACAATAATACAATTACTTCCTAATGTCCAGCGACTTCCACTATTGGTCTTATTTAAATTTTTACAAAATAAATAACTTTTGATTTATTGTTTGTAATAAGAAATAACCTTAATTAATGTGTTTATACATATATATCTGTCATTAACTTCTTCCTACACTAGATTCTGTCGATTTGTTTATTATTCGCACCTCAATTGACAAAAACAAGTACCTAGCTCTTCCAAGCTTGGACCTCATTATTCAAACTATCAATATTTAATTAATTGTTGGTAAATTACAATGATTTCTCAATAATTTATATGTGTTTTCAAATGTAAACAAAATAGAAAATAAAGCCTTCATTGGATATTGGATGGGAATGGCCTTACAATATCCATAAAAGTAGAAGTGTATCCCTAGTTGTCTATCAAGACAAAAAAAAAAACACACAAAATATTCTCTCTGTATAATCGAAAGGTTGATGATGCTTGTATACTGCTATACATTTTGCAACTTAATTTAAGAGTCAATGTCAATCCTAGGTAACATTTGCACTAATCAAACAAAATTCTAATTGAATCTAACTCCTCAACTCAACTGTAATAATAAAAGAAAAGTTATATGTAGGATGTGATTTTATTTATTCGCTATCATTGTGTGGGAATGATAGCACCCAAAGCTATTTCAATCGCTAAACCTATTCAAGCCAAGATCAATATTTAAGATTGATTTACGATTAAATCGAATGAACGAGCTGCTTTAAGCAAATAATTACGCTTCATCCCTAAAAGGCTTTTACTAATAAAATCTGACATATTAAAGATGTTACAACCCATCTGTTAGTTAATTTCTATGCAAATATACAATCGAAAACAAGTGTTTGTATCTTATTTATTTTTTCATCCATGGAATTATTTTTTTTGTTGAAATTGTCGTGTGGGTCTTTAGATATTGAGACACTCCTACTATAGTTAAAAATGCATTAACATTTTAGAAAACAAGATGCAATTAGTTTGTTATCCCACTCAAATTGGGCAGTAAGTGAGCCAATGAGATACACATGTTTGACAAAGTTTGAAATATTATTTCCGAAATGTTTCTTTTGAATGTGAAACGTTTATTTTTATGTATTTGCAAAATCCCAAAATCTATATTAATTTCGAATAAAATATTTTATATTTTATTGTTTGTATTTTATTTCAATATGACAGTTTTAATATATATGTTTGTCTATTATAAACTTCGCTGAGAGCGAAAACACAGTCTTGACATCAACCTTGTTATGATTCATGATTATGATCACTGTTATAGATCTTATAAAATATCTTTTTTGTTTGAAAATTATTTCTGTGGGTTGAACTTAAGATTTGAAAGTATCCGATGAAATACCTGCTCTTAACAATTTTAACAATTTAAAGACCTTGGCTTTGAGAAATAAAAATAGTGTTGAATTTTGTTGTTGCTTTTCACTCTGATTTTAAGCCGATTGATTTCACTTAATCAGTATTAACAACTTCTTATATATCCTATATATAATAAAAGAAAACTTTGTATTACTTTTTGGATTATCAGTCAAAGCTTATAATGTTATACACTATTAATAAGATTTTCATAAATTTAAGTAGATTTGCTTTTGTAGTCATTTTAATTCGAAAAAAAATGACTGCAACTTTATCGTTTTTAAAAAGAATTTTATTTATGAAAAAAAAACTTTAATAAAAATTTAATAGTTTTGGTTTATAAATTGCTCTTCACTTGAGGTCAATTTAATTTTAATGATACCTGTTTTTTTCAAACAGAATCTGTCGAAGTTTTAAACGATTGAACTTAAAAAGTATAATCTTCAATAAATCGAAAAAATTACTTTTACTGCTTTGATATTGTATTTTTCAACATATAATATTGATGCCAGACTTTGGGAGCAGATTTTCCCACAGTTATACCCAAAAGTTCCTAATTCTAAAAAATAGTGGAGACTTCTGCACAATTATTATCAATTTCGCTTATCAAATAGCATAGTACTGCTGAACGAAAACCAGAACGACAGTTTTCGTTTATGGTTTAGTTGTGTTATTTGTGTATGGTTTTTTTGTTTCGCATCAGCAGCGTACTTTGGGCTTAAGAAGAGAAATGAAAAAATAAAAATGAACGCATTAATATATTTCTAATAAGTTCTTTCTATGCATGACAATGTTTTATTTGATCATATTTGAATACATTTTTTCTTTCTTAATAAAATAACGAATTTATGAGTAAAGTTGAGAATAACGTAAAATCCCTTTTTTTTTACTTATTTTAGACGTAAATTTACCACAAATATGGATGTTATAAAAAACGCAAAATAAAAATAGCATATACTGGTCACATATATAATTACTAAAGAACTTGGTGAATAGTTCGTTCTCTTTAACCCTACGAACTAAATTAGGTTATGGTCATTGCATCTGATAATGAGAGTTTCCGTTACATACGGATATGGAAAATTACACTTAGCGCATATAATTTAGCATGGCCATGATTTAAATTGGTTGCTTTCTTTTATTTTGTTGATTAAAAGTAAAACATTGAAAGTTGCTATATATCCAGTCAATTGGGATTGGGTATATGATAAGTCGATCGTATAACACACAAAGTCGATTTTTATAATCTCGAAAAAAAAAAATTCGACTGATTAAAAGACTGATTGTTCAAAATTTTCTTTGGCAAAAAAAATTAAAAAAGTCAATATTTCCTCGACCTTTGTTTAAAGCTTTTTGTCAAGTAAAGATTTCAAAATTTTGATATTTTGCTAGATGATCAAAAAAAATTAGGTTTTTTCAGTTGTATATTTTCCAGTTGTCCAGCCATTCGAGATTTTTTTGTCGATCATACGCACGATCTTAATTATAAATAATACATCCTTATTTCGACTTTTGAGTTTTATGAGATATGAATTTCTCATTTCTATTCTTTTCATGCCCTAATCCGTGAAACTGCCATCATAACAGAAGTTATGTAAGCCTTTGGCTGCTCTTAAAATAAGAATTTAGTAGAGTTTTAAGTGTTGCGATTCACTGAACTATTGAACGCCAAAAATTCTTAGACATGCAATTGAATGGAGAGCTAAAAGCATGCAATCAATTGAATAAATCTAAAATTATTGCATTCAGTTCAATTCATGATTCCAAAAGACTTGAAAGACTTTCAAAATTCCCGATATAAGATTGAATGAATCATTTCTAAAATGAAAATGTCACTAACTTAATTTGTTGCTACTTAATTGACAGTGTAAATTACATTGTAGTTCATTGATCCAGAAATTATTTTTTCAATTTTATTTTTTGCCGATTTTAGGGCCGTTAATCATTTTGCGATATATGAATTAAGATTAAATGTAACTTGCTTAATCAGTACTAATTACTGACTAAATTTATTCACCATTGAATCATAAAAAGTTTTAATCGTCACACCCTTAAAAAAAATATATTTAAGTTAAGAATGTGAAGATTATATACTGAGGCCAACTTTATGTTTGTGTCACACCTGTAACAGGTTAATCCTTACATAACTATTCGTTTTTTCAACTCAATTTGAGTTTTGTTGTTTCTCGGTGGAGACAATCTTCCCCATTTACAAAAAGGAAAATATTCCCATTTAAATCAGAAATTATTTCACTTTTGAGTCAGAAAAAAAAATAACTTCCAAAATGCAGGCATTTACCACATTTTTAGTATATAAATACATAATACTATAAATCTTCAGTGCCAATCAGTTCAAATTAGAACATCATATTTATTGAGTTTGGTTCATGAATAAAAATCATACGTAGACACACGTGTAACTTTTTTTGTGTCACACTCGTAACAACACAATTCAACACAATTTTTTGAATTTTGTGTTTTCTTAACTGATGGTACCGAAAATTAGCCTTTAGTTTATTTAAATAAATACATAAGTTGGCTGTCGCGACAGAATTAAAATTATTAAATTTTTAAAATAATTTAGGATAATTGCTTCAAAAGGAGTAAACAAATTGGCAGAAAAACTTCTGTATTGACATTACACGAATATAGAGAAAATTATTTTTTCTTCTAATTTTTGTATGTGTTTCACCCCACAATTGAATCATTTCATATGGCACGAAAATGGCACGTTTTTTATAAAATGTGGCACGGAATTTTTTTTAGGTGGCAACGCTGGCTACTTAGGTTATTATTTCAAAAATAATGAATTAAAGTCTCCATACCACATTTAGAAATCACCAGTTTTCTCAGATCATACCCGTTAAGCAACTGCAAAAAAGAAGTATTTCTTAATTCAGTATACATACAAAATTAAAAATTTGAAGGTGCAACAGCTCGTGTAGGACATATAGGGCAAGTGAATTATACAACTCTCAAATATTCCTGGCTCTATATAATTGGTGAGAATGAAGGGAACCTACAATTTTCTGACGAACCCGAACGACTATAGTGAGGGGCACTTTTCATGATAAGAAATACTATTGGAGGATTCTTCGCAAGTGAAAAAATACTTTCGTTTTTTTTTTGTTACCACAGGCTTAAATTCAATCCAAAGACTTTCGGTGTTACAGTCCTACACACATAACCATAAGCCACGGGCTACTAGAAAAAAAATCTCAGCTCCTACAATTATAATAAATGCCAATATCCGTTTTATAAAAAAAAATCAATTTTTATTTTATTAAATTAAAATATTGATATGAATAATTTATTAAAAATTATATATGACGATAGTGTTGCAATCGTAAACACTCTGATGTAATTTTATTTTCATTGTTTTTATTTACATTGACATTTAAATTCTAAGTGCATTGTCATTTACATTGAAATTTTCAAATGCTTTCTCTTTTTTCAAACTAAAAAGCTATAAAAAAAATTAAAAATTCTACTTTTCAAAACATTTCATTGTGTTATATTTCCAATTTTCTGCAGTCTGTCCCGCACAATCTGCATTAACGATAATTGTTTTAAAATAAATTTTATATTTATTCAAAGTTCGTTTTTCTTTGCATAACACTCGAATTCAGATCTACAAAAAAGAAAAAACTCTGAATTCCTGTTGGTAAACCTACATTGATTTAATGTTTACACTATATTGGACGCATGATTTTTACCATTGATTCCTGTCTCTGCAAAGTGTAAATATGTTCATTACTATTTGGAATATTGATTACAAAAAAAAAAAAAAAAACAAGTTGATTGCAAACGCCCACCTGCGATCCATTTTATTCTCACTTCAAGTTTACACCTTTAATGCAGTAGATTCCTTAAAATTTCTCCGCAATGAAGAAAATGAAGTAGCCCCCTCAAATTAAATTATAAACAAACCTAGAAAATTGCATTAATCGCTGGGGTTGCATTTTTTGAAAAAGAATTGGGTTTCTCCGTATTAAACAAAAAAAAAAAACTATACTTCACTGTACAACCAAATTTGTTTACCATAGAACTGATGAAGTGAGAATGTATCTCTAACTAACTTAAGCTCTAGCTCTATACCGGCAACCATATAATAATTATTGTGGGGAATCGAACCATTTCCGCTGGCATTATTGTTGGAGCTATAAGGGGCTGAGGCATGTCGGATCGGAATGGTTGTATCTTATAATGGAGCACTGGAGCTGCTGTTGTATGATGAACGTTTGAACGGTTAACAGAGAAGTATTTAAATTCAGTATCTAATCGGCATTCAATGTGAGCGGGTTGCGTATACTTATGTTTTTATATCATAACTTACCCTCTTCTGTGTACCTACTGTATATACAACTTCTCGTTTGGCCTTCTTGGTTTTGTCGCGTGCTTCTTTTCCGAACAAAACAGTGACAAGTGTGTTAAGGGCTTCCTGAATAAATTATAGCTTAAAACTCTTTTCTGTCGGATATACAAAATTTTTGTCCTCAAAGAAAAGGGATACAAAAAAATGCATTGCAATGAGTGACTGTCTAGATATTGTGTTGGGTGTTGTGGGTGCTTTGTTTAAAATATTTTATTATAATGCAACCAAAAAATGTATGTCACGTTTTTGGACCCATTCAATTGGATTTGGGTATCTACTCCGTCGTGGCGGCATGCAGCGGGTGAAATAATGCTATGGAGCACTTTCTTTTAGCCTTTTTTGTTTATTAGATACTTTTGCTTTCGCCACACATGGAAGCGGCAGTTATTTTTAATTCAATTCAATGCGAAGCTAATTAACGTATAATTTTTTTTTTATTATAATTTATGTGCCATATTGTTTATCAATTGAACATAAAAAGTTTTATCTGTTTATCTTATCTAGATATTGTGAGCTTCATGAAAAGAGGATTCAATGCAAGTGTTTTTTTTTTTTGTTTAATTCTATACTGTATGTAAAACATCTGTTTTGGTTTTTATTAGTTTTAGTGTACCTATGTATATACCTGCGCTAGAAGGCAAATTGGCTTTGAAGTTGAAATGAGTGGTTTAATTTATTTTTTTTTTATTTATTATTCACATTAAATCACATTCAATGATTTTTTATTAGTTAAAAAAATTGTTGATATACTGTTTTAATGAAATAAATTAAAAGACATTTAGTATTTTATTCTTCAAAGCAATAAAAAATAAACCAAAATACAAATTATGAATTACACATTATGGTTGTCTAAACCTTCGACAGCCGTTGAAAGAAGTTTATAAAATATATTCATTAAATTTTCTGCAATGATTGTATTTTATTAAGTATAATCTCTGCAAGACTTGGTCCTTTTCTTATTTAAGGCTGGGGACATACTTATTTCACGTTTTGATTTCTAAAATGTTTAGTCATTGTATAACTAATGATGGTGCATTTCTTCTTCAAAACTGAAACAACCGTTAGAAAATAGTACAGTCAATTTGGACAAAAAATAGAGATTACTTTATATTCACAAAAATTTGTAAAATACTAATTTAATTTAATATTTCTCAAAGCTTTAAATATGACGAAAAATATGCGTAGGTATTTCACGCAGCGCCTCCCTATACAACTATTGTTAAACTTTTTTAATTTAAAAAAATGGTTTATTTCGTTTCCTATGTAGTATATATGTAGGTACATATATGTATGTACATAAATACGAGGGAAATTGTATGCAAGCCAAAAATGTTCATTTTGAACATTTCTTGTCTTAAATTTAGCTCTCTGCGTCCAAAAAGAAAGACGATGGGGAAATTTGGAACCCAAAATCGATCTTAAATCCATAGTCTTAATCGCACAACCTGGATTGCAAGTTTCAATGTATACTTGTCAAGTGGATTTAGGCTTAAACGGACATCATAAAACTATAAAATGTTCAGCTTGAAATGTTGAACATTTCTTTTCTTAAGTCTAGCTCTCTTTATTTAAAAGCTCAAAACGAAAGAGGATTAGGAAATTTGGAATCCAAAATTGATCTTAAGATCTAGTCTTGATCTTCTAACTAGGTTTTCAGGTTTCAAGGTAGTCAAACTATAAGGCTAATAACTTACATGGGATTTTGGGCGCACGATAGTTTTGTCATAAGAAATATAATAGATGAGCTGTGTTTTTTGATCATCTTTTTTATTGGTTTCGTATAACGAGAGAAAATTCGACGTTTTCCAATGTAATTTGAGCTGGACTCCAATAATGAATTGATTTCCTATAGAGGGGAAATTCAAATTTTGCGTTTCAGGTTTTCATACAAAGTTGCATAACGGAAAAAGGGATTTTGACGTTTTTTGATAAAATTTATTTATTTTTTACTTATTTACATAATAATGGCTTGATTGATTTTGTTAAAATTTTAAAATCTAGTGCTTCTAGTTTAAATAGTTTAAACAATAATTACAACAACAAAAAATAAAACAAAAAATTCATGTATTTAGTACTTTTGACTTTTTCAATATATTTCGTTAAAAATTAAATATTTATTTATTATATATTAAATATCTCAACAGCAAAAAATCAAATGTGTTTCTAGTCTTAAAGTCATAATAACGTTAATGTCAGTAATTTTTAAGAAAATGACAAGAAATTGAAATGTTCGAATCCCAATTAAATTGAAAATTAGTTGCATTAAATATAAACCAAAAGTAACGAGTTAAATCCAGAAATTTGAGATTTTTTGTCCAAGCCACCAAAGTTAAATCAATTAAATGAACTATAAGAAGAAAATTGAAAAAATCAAGAAGTAAATAAATTTACCTTAATAATGTCAAAAATTATATGAAGTGAAAAATTATTTAGTTGTCATTAAAGTTATCGATTTTTTTTTAAATAATGCTTAACAATTAATGCAATTGGCACTACATTACAAAAATATATTTCCATTCAAATGCGGGCATCCAATTTGTCCATTGATATTTTTCATGATATTTATCTCATTTTGTCTCTGCTCCCTTTGTCTTTTTCTTCAAAATAAATGCAACCACTTTAATGGATTATAGCTTTTTTTTTGAGAGCAAAGTAAATTATATAAAAAGTGTTACATCTTAAGTCATTGAACCTTTACAAAAATTTAAAAGTATCAACAAAAAAGAGAGCGATGACACATTGGAAATTAATTCATAAATGAATATGGAGTTGATAACTCAAACCAAGTTCATTAATCAACTGACCTTATACACTATACTTTTTTTCTGTTAATGTGGGAATGTAATTTATTTGAGTTAATATTTTTTTATTGGCATATATATTTTTTTAATTTGAAATGTTAGATTTTTGTATGAAATTTCATAAGTTTAAGTGAAAAATATAATTTAGTAAAATGCCTAGAGATTTTTCATTCTCCCGCAATCTCTTATAAAACTCAGTTAAAGAAGAATATTAACCAGATAAAAATGAAGTTTTTTTCCTTATCGCAACACATACTAAAACAAAATATATGTAAATCCAGTTAAATTGTTTGATTTAATAGAGATATCTTCAAAACAATTTTGTTTAAATCGTTTTACATGTAATCTATCTACACGTACATGTATATGTGCTTATAGATAACGCTACTAACCAGGACTTGTTTTCAACAGTCAGGTCAAACATGGCATGTTGTTTGTGACTTGTGAGCCTCATGTTTTGACACAACTATTAAGTAACAGCCGGAAACTCACAACAGCTCATCATATTATATTACGAGTATCTTAATAATCCCGGCGCGGCGGCGCGCGGCTTCTAAGAAAACCATAAACATTCATCTCAATATTTTATCACCTTGTGTATTGAACTCAAACTCAAAAAAACACTCTTTGAACTAGTTCTTATAGATGGTGAAACTATATAAGATGACAAAACAAATTAAATGAAGAACACTTAATTATAGCTATATACGATCATCAGGTGGGCTATTTTTGAATTATAAGTAAGTGGTCGTTATATTGTTTCGTTCTGGGTATAAAACATGAAATCAGTAAGAAGTTTGTTACTTCTTTCTCAGAAATGTATCTTATTTTTAATGGCTTTTTTTAACTGCCATTATCTTGACTACATAATATATCGATCAGATGAAAAACTTTTTAATTAATTTTAATTGCAAGATGACTATTTTTGATTGGTTTAAATGGTCAATCTATTAATTTATCACACTTCTCTATAGATAGAGATCTTTTGATCTTTTGTGTTTTTATATTTATCCAAATGATTTTCTTAAAATTCAAAGGGAATGCATTTTTGAACTTTTTTTTATTTTACTTTTGCTATTGAAATAAAATCTACAAAATAAAATGAGGAAAGAAAATGAATATTAAATTTGATGAACATAAATTTGATTTATTTATTCAAAGGAAATTTGCTGATGGAACATATATACTAACTTAGTTTGTCTTTTTGTATTTTTTGTTGTTGTTATTTTACTGCATCATGCATAGTTATGATTAAAGATAGCTACATACATATACCTATTGATTGATGAATGATTATATTTTTTTAAATTAAACATCGAATTGGTGTGTTTTTGCTTCTCTTTTGGAATTGAAATTGATAGAAATTTTGGTGATCTACATAATATGTCTATCACTTGACTTATAGTTGGGGTCAATTAATTCAAACTTTATTAAAAATTGAATTTTGTTGTTCTTGTTGACAGTTCATTTTTTTTTTGCTTATTTATTGAAAGTACGATTTCGAAAATTAAAATTGGACAAATTGTAAACATATACCTTGTAGGAAAATCAGAGTACTTATACTTTCCCGAATGTTTTTAATCCACTTCATCAAAATCGGACCTAAAATTAAAAAAAAAAAATATTAGTCCATAACGTATGGAGTTCTCGAAATATTCAAATGAAAAATTTCGAAAGTTTGAACTTTTAAATAGTATATTTACGGTTAAATTGCAGAACCTCCTCATGACAAATTTTGTATGCGATCTATGTAACGAGCTATTTCTAATTCTGCCGTTTTCTGTAAAATCCTCAGAACAGCATTGTTAGGTACGCTGAAATTGCCAATTTGTTTGCATTAATAAAAGACAATTCACTACGATATTAAAGCATTTTTAGTATGCCACTAAGTTAAAAACAGGATTTTCCAAATTATAAACGATTAGCATCGTGGTATATTTTTAACATTTTATTAAAGTTAAAATCACCAAATGCCTATTTTAACTACTTAGTATAATACTAACTCCAAATGTCACTTTAACAATTAAAAAATTGAAAATGGTATGTTTGCTTAATTGTTTGCACGGACTGTCACCTTTTTAGGCGTGTTTGCAGCTGAAGTATATTAAGAAAATACGTTCATATTATGTTACTAGTTAAAAAATGTTCAAAACTAAGAACAATTTAGTAAAGAGCTTTAAAGTTAATAAATTATTAAGTATTATCATGGTAATACCTCAATATCAGGCTGTTTAAAATTTCACGCCATTATTTTGGGATTTTTCGACCGTCGATATCTCAAAAACCAAATGTTATGGAATAAATTTAAGGTCAGGTTTGGATTCAGTATAGATATCAAAATCATTCGAAAAAGCATATTCATTCTCAGATTAAAAAAAAAAAAAAACTAAACAAACAAACTTAATATCAATGCTAATTGAGAATGAATAAAACAAATTTCAAGATTGTAATCAAAACGAAAATGGAGAAGTCATTTATCGGCAGCCGGTTAAGCCATGTTTAAATGTACCTACTTATGATACAAATTTTGTAAATTTTACCATTAAATTAATAAATAAAAATATAATAAATAAAATAATAATAATAAAAAAAATAATAATTTAGAAGTCCAAAAAAGTATGTTTTCTTATGCCGTCCATCGGTCTGTGTGACCGTGCGTCTACTGTGATTAGAGCTAAAGCCTAAACGGTTGGACCGATTTATTGCAAATAATGTGATTCTCTAGAACTAGAAGGAAAATTAGAATTTTTATTTAAGCTCATATAAAACCAGCAGCTGCCACAAACCAACTTTGGTTCTTTTCAAATTTTCTCGTTAACGCATCTAACGATTTTGATTAAACTCCATATCTGTAATGACCAAAGTAGTTGTTTCAAATTTCAGCTAAAAATTATAGCTTTACGGAAATATGATTTTGACGTATTTTTAAAAAAAAAATTACTTAGTTTTAAGTAATTCATGTAGGTATAGCTTTTTAATGGTTTGAATAAATTTGTTATAATTTTGCAATCGGGTGAAGAATATATTGCATTTAAATATATTGAAAATAATTTTTTTTAAACAAAGAAAAAGTCAATAAATAAATTCCATTTTTTAGTATGTATTTTCAAACCAAACAAAAATCAAGCAATAAATTCATTTTTGTTAAGTAGTTTTTACTAAATTTTTTCATTAAAATGTAGCTACATTAAAATTGTTAGCCACAAGAGTAAGTTTGAGCGACCTAGTCGGGCATAATTTGTTTTGTCGAAAAAGGATAGCTGATACGGAAAGAGGCGAGGAATTTAAATGTCTTTTCTTGTAAAAGAAGTAAGGAACATAAATTTAAATCTTAGAAACTGCTTAATGTTTCTGAAAAATTCAATTTTATAATTAAAAAAAAATACAATTTTGTTTTACCTAATCTGTTCGATCCAAATATTTTATTTATCAAAATTTTTTCGAGTAAATAGAAAAAGAAAGAAACCGAATGTGCAACAACAAACTTTTGTGAGGTCGTGACGAAAAAAAATTTTTTCAATTATAAAATGAACAATAATAGACTAAACACCACCAAAGGAGTCTGATTGGCTTGGTAGCTGTGCACGTAAAAGCTATTACTTTATAGCCTATAAAACTTGGTGGTACAGTAAAACAAACTTAAGAGAAACCCGCTTAAGAAAAAAACCAGCTTATCTGAAACACTTTTTTTATCCCCGATTATTTTTCGACCAATTACCTTGAAAACACTCCGCTTAAATGAAACTTGCTTAAGCCAAAAACCCGGATACCTGACAAATATTTTCAGTTAAATTTAATATTTTTCATTTGAAAAAAATTCTCTTAAGTAAACATAATTTAATCGAAGGAAAAAAAAACCTCGGAACGGCTTCAGTTCTTTTTTCACCACGAAAATGACATTTGAATTTCTGATATGTCACAACAGTTTTTGTAATTTTTGAATCCGCCTTTTTGGAATTTTTTTTCACTTATCCGGATTCCGCTTAAGTGATTTTTTTTTCACTTAAGCGGGGTTCCTTTAAGTTAAAGAAAGACTGTGATATTTTGCCTTTTCTCTTAAGCGGGTTTTACTGTATAACGAACTCAAGTTTAAAAACAAACAATTATTTTCAAAAACAACTACCTTGAACGTGTTTACTGTTCCTTGTTTATTTGTTTATATTTTTATATAATGGTGATTCATACTATTTAATCACCTCAAAATTTATTATTATTTTTCTTAACAATTTCAATCCATCTTATTTTAATTAATCATTACATATATCTTTCTTTTACATATACATAAAATTTTTTAAGAGGTAACTTGTTTCTTAAAATAAAAAATATACAGAATGTGTTTTAGCTTTCAAATTATTTGTTTACGAAAACAATTTTATTTTTTATAGAATGTTTACGTCGTAAAAAACCGCATAAATCAATTATAATTAGTAAAAAAGTGGAGAAAAAAAATTTTTATAGACACAGATTTTTGTTGTTTGTATATATGTATTTAAATACGAGATTCTGTAGATATTTGTTTAGGTATATGTATAAACATTTTTTTCTGTATAGTGGACATATTTTGGTTGAAATTAATTTTTGAATGGCTGCAAGCGATTGAAATTGACGAATTTAAATAAAAGTTGCTAATGTCAATTTTCTATATTTCTTTAAGAACTTATTTACTTAAGGTGGCACTATAGTCCGGTGCGGCCTCAACCAACAGACTTCTTCCAGTTAGCTATTTCCAATTTTCACGTAAAGTTGGTTGACGTCTTCTTCCATTTATGGAGTACGGAATTATTTTTCTGTATACCATCAAAATAATGAAATGTCTTAATGCATAAAAATTCGTTGAGTTTAAAATATAAAACATAGTTTATGATATTCAAAATAATGATACATAATGTAAAAACTTAATTTAACAAACAAATCCAAATCACCAACACTTAAAGTTCAATAAAATAAAATTAGTTGCAATTAATTCTGTATACAATTCTGGTCTGGTCTACCGCCACCTTTTATCCATCTTCTTTGATTGCATACTAAATGTATCTTAAACAACTTTAAGCTTTCAGCTAAATAGAAACCATTTACAACATCAAGACATATTATACTAAGATGTTTCCCCAATGATAAAATTGATGCCCTGAGCGAATGCATCTCATGGATTGATGAGACAAACTTATTACATACCTTCATATGTACATGACCACCAGCAACTTTAAATCGGTGAATAAATTGCCAACGCATTTTATTTAGCTGATGGTACGAGTGTATCCAAACATAACAACAGCAAAAAATAAAACAAGATATTCCAAATGAACTCGTATTTCATATTAAGTACATATATACTGTTGCGCCATTGACATTGAATCAATGATGATGGAAGTGATGGCTAAGTTGGTCTTACTTAACTAGCCTTAGAGGCAATGTGACGCATCGATCGTCCGTCGTCGGTGAAAAATATATTTTTGTATAAAATTAAGTGTACTACTGCGTCTTATGTACTTACTCCTGAATCTTTTCTTCGAAAAAGATTTGATTGATTTTTCTAATAGTTGGTACTGAGCAGTTTGTTTAGCAATATCTACAAGATTCAACAAAAATATTGATCTTTGATCCAAAAAAATAACATTAAGTGCATATAACTGTTAAAATGCCACACGGTTTAAAATTCTGGGGTATTTTTTAATACAGCTCTTGTATTACAGCCGTATGCAATACAGCAAATATTACATTTTAATACTAAAGAAATATTAAAAAAAAATTCTAATCAATTCTTATTACATTCTAATATTTTTGTATTAATATATTATTTGTAATACAAAAAAGAGTTGATCTTAACCCAAAAGAATAAAACATATCCCTTGCAGAGAGGGAAAATTTCTCTCTCAGTTGCCATTTCAAATATAATAATTTTTCTAATTAATTTTTATTACATTTTAATACCTCCTCGCCTTTTTTTTGCTTCGATGCTCTTTTTTGTCAGCCATATTGAATATGAACATATTGAACAGACTGCGTCACTTTTTAATACAACCAAGATTAAAATTTATTAATATTGTATTAAAAAGCAAGAAAAATAAAAATACAAAAATTTAAATATGCATTATTTTGAAGGCGCTTTGCAGTTTTTCGAGGCACAATATGTTAATTAGTAGACAAAATTTCAATCGTAATAAGATTTCTATTCTCATTTGTGAAAAACGATGGAGAAAAGAATGTTATTATTATAAAAATAATAATTATTATAATAAAAAAAATAAGAATAACATACAAAGATAAATACGTACTCTTGCAAAAATACACATTCATTGTATTCATAATATTTTCTGTGTTGCATTAATTCTCAAGAGAAATTTCCTTTTGAGAGAAAATTTTCTTGTGAGAAATTTCTTTGTGAGAAATTTCCTCAATTTATTTCCTCTCTTTTTCTAATAAAGTTCTATTATAAAATGTAATAATTTTTGTATTAAAAGTAAAAATGTAATATTTGCGATGTATTAAACTTTAATACATTTTTGGTGTTTTCATATATGTAACCCAAAAAATATTAAAAACTACACCAAAATTTTTAACCGTGTAATCAGTAAAATCTTATTTTAATCAAAAACAGCTTCTACGATTTTTATAAAATTTGTTCTATATTCCTTGATAAGTATCTACGATGTAGTAGGAAAAGATTTTACAACAGTACCTACCGTTTAATTTATGTTCGACTTTATTATTTGTATAGACAGACTTGTAAAAAAATGCAGTCGTTTGTTGAATTCAATTAAAATATTGCATTGCATTGACTTCACTTTGAGACTTCGGAATTCAAATTATGCAATCACCAAATTCACTTCCTTCAAAAAGATCATTCAATTGTTTTGCAATCATTTTGTTTTTGCTTTCATTCTGCAACAATCAATTGAATGCAATCTTTTGGGAATATATGTATTCTTTTGAATTCTTAACTGCATTCTTTTGAATTCTTAGTTGCATTCTTTTGGATTTATGGAGGGAAATGGCAATGCAAAGATTGCAAGATTGCATTCAATTGATTGTTGTTAAATGAGTGGGAAAAAAATGATTGTTATCTTTTTGATTCAAGTGAATCGGTGATTTCATAATTTGAAGTCTCAAAGTGAAATCAATAAAAGCTTATCATTGAAGTCATTAACGATTTCATTCACAAAAAATTGCATTTTTTTACAAACCTGGCATACAGAACCTTCTAATTAGTATAGATAATACTGCATATTAAAGTTTTCAATTTCCTTTGCATTAAAAAAAAAGGAAAAAAAAAGAATTACTTTTATTGCACACAATCTAAAACTTTTAAAATACATACATACGTGTAAATTCACAAAGTGATCAACCAAAAACTCTTAATATAAGCAGACGGCTAAGCCAAAAAAATCGATAATATACTTAATGAACATACATTTGTAGATGAACATAAAAAACGAATAAAAAATCATCAATCTATATATCTATTTGTTAAATATGATTCTTAATAATATAAATAAAACTCCATTAAAAGAACTGCTGAAGCGTAAAAATCGTTAACATCAATCTGTAAACCTAAGATGGTTTCTTTTGATTTGCCGTTAGTTTATGGGTTAAAATTAAAACCATAAAACCAAACAGTGACATTATAATTACTATTAAGATAACGATTTGATAGTTTATTTTCGCATTGTTCCAATCCAGGGCTTACATTTAAAATACATCTCCATGATCAACCCACAGTTGTATTGGTTTGACGTCATTTTAAGTTCAAATCCGAAGCAAAAAAAAAAAACAAATTGAAATAAAATCCCACACAAAGGTTGACCGCAAAAAAAATTTATCGAGTGAGATCAAATGCGGATACCATCCACCACCACCGTTCACCAGTGTATTTTCAATTCTATATAAGTTGTCGAAACCATAAAGTCAATATATGAACTCTCATTATGTACAACTGATCGATTTCTATTTTTCTTTTCTTTAATTTTTCTAATAAATACGAATTGTTCACCTATCCAAATTGTCACAATATTGATGATTCAAACGAACGACCATTTTTTTTCTATAAGTCAGACGTCGTTGTGGTCGAATCAAATGGGTGAGCTGTCATTATTTTATTTATCCTCCACGATCATTGCGGTTAAGGTTTAAGATATAACTTAACTGTTATTTTCTTCAATTGATTGGCTCAATTGATTTTTCCCTCATAGCATAGCGCGACATGTCACACAGAGCGCGCGCATTTCCAGAGCTTAAGCCACATATATTTTGTTGACAGGTATTGATTTCAACTTTGCTGCTACAATGTTCAACGACGCGACGCTACGTTTGTAGACTTGTGAATCGTGTCATATCGTAAACAAAATGTAGGCTAAAGTAATGATAGAAGTAATTTTTTTTTGCACAACGATTTTTATACGAGGCCTTTTTGTGGTTCACTTAAAACGGAAAATTAATAGCTCTAGTCTTTTAGTTAATTTGTTTGTCTATTTGCTTACAATTTCGTTAACTGAAATATATGTATGATCTTATGACAATGATTGATATTGATGTTGATTATGTTAGCTACATTCATAGATATTATCTGTGTAAATAATTATCAGAGAAAGTTACAAGTAAAGTTTTTATCCTCCTCAGTAAGATCATCTGTCAAATTCGAGTAAAAATCGTGGGTGTTATTCGTATTCATTCATGGTCTCTGTCATACTTTACAAAAAAAAAAATGGCTACAAAAATGTAACATGAAACTATTGGCTGTCAACATATTCTACATGAGATTCGCCTTATCGCATCGTTAGTATTAGTGTGGGTACTCTCATTTATCGCCCTATTAATGTATATTGATATCCGAAAGTTTCGTCGTGCGTCGTCGTTCCGAATGTTTCGCGTTGGTTTAGAAGAGCCTTAAAACGGTGGTTTTACATTTTTTTTCTCACTTTCTAAAAAAATAATTGTTGCTTTTCAGATTTTTCCTTTCTGACTACAAAGAATTGGAAAATATACATCGTTATGTCAACCATATCCCAAAAAATAATTTCTCTCTGATTTATCGATAAGATTAGTTTTTAGTATGCTCTTGGCCGAACCATCTCAACTAGTAACAAACATTTTTAATAGGTCGTGCAAGCCGTTGGCATCCCAAACAAAAGAACATAAGTAAATACCTACCATAAACTCTTCTCAAAGACAAACAATCACAAAAAAAAACAGACTCGTGACTTATTACACCCGCTTAAGGTCTTTTAATAAATATCCCCCACTCATTGCAATGTATTTTTCTCCTCTTATAGGTGAACTAAAAAGTATCCTCTTACAAATTTTTTTTTTAGCTTTCGATTACCGTGTATTATCTATCTTCTGTTTCAAGTCAAAGGTTAAAATGATGAAATCTCACATTTTCTAAATTAAAAATATATACAACACAAAAGTAGATAAGTTAAAAAGTGATAAAATAAAAGAAAAAGAAAGTGTTAAACAAAATAAATTCACACATTAAATGGATATGACAGCTGAAGTTCTGTCAAACGAAATGAATTCACGTCTACGTTTAACAACAAAAACAGTAGGAGCCGAACGCATCAGAAAGGCCAAAGACAACAATGAAGATATTGCCGTACTGAGTATGTTCCTACCAAATGCTGCTGCTGTTGAACAGAATCGAAATTTTTATTGCAATCTTGGTGATTATTGTCGACTGGGTGATCCGAAAAATACAAAAGCAGGTAAACATTATGATGACAATATAATGAAAGTGGTAATGGGAATGGGAATGAGAACAGAGCCCAAAGGTTATTAACTTGATAATCCATTGAGTAAATATTTATGTTTGACGAGAGCAAATATTAATATAGGTATAGTAGATACAAACTAGACACTTAACACTTGTTGGCAGGTTTTCGGGAAGCTGATGATGGTTTCTATCGGTGTGTAGTAGAAAATGTTGTTTGTTGCAATTACAAAAATCTATCTGTTGTTGTTTTTTTTTTACAATTATTAGCAAGGTCTGTTTGTATTCGAAATAATGCTTTACATTATTTACTGTAATAATTTTAAGTTTTAATTCAATAGAAGTAGGTTTCGAAGTTTTTGACATTTGTAACAAAAAATAATTTACGTTTCTAGATCGGGTTTATTTTTAAGCTTGAAAATAATTCCACGCATTATATATTAAATTGATTTAAATGCAAATCTTTCCGTTTAACTGTATTTAAGTCCTAAGAGTGCTGATATAAAATATAGACGTTGCTATATACAGCAATTCGCTTTGAAAATATATACGTTTTTTTTAGTTTAGTTAAGAATTTAAATTTTAATGGATGCATTTTTAATATAAAATGAGTAGGTAACTGCAGTAAAATTCGTAATTGTCAGCTGTTTTTTTTTTTGCATAAAGTAAGTTTATATTAGGCATGTTCATGATAATGAGATCTCAGCAATCTCAGTTACATGAACAGGATTCCTCATCAAAAGAAATTTTTGCTCAATTTCTGACGGATCGAAATCTCTGAGACCTTATTTTTCTGAACGCGCCAATTTGTTCTCCTTTGTCTACTTTTATGACTCTGAATGGCAAAATTATACAATCGTCAATTATTCATTCGTCCTGTTTGTCCAAGTCCTCTTTTCTCAACATCAAATGACTTCTTTTTTTTTTGCAGATGCATTTTGACATTTTAAATCTATGGCACTTATTCGACCTGGCAGAAGCACAGTACAAATTTCTTCTTTTGATAAAATATATTTACTTCAAAGAGTTTTTGGATTTTTATCCACAATCTTAAATGATTAAATAAGGCCGTGTGTGAATTGGATTAAAAATTAGATTTAATTTTATCTCATATAAAATTTTGACATTTTCACATATGTACATATTATAGATTAACCTCATTAGTGAAAAAAATTTAACATTATATAAAATTTAACTTAATTTTAATCCAATTCACACAACGTCTAAGCTAAAAAATATTTTAACAAACGACTAGAGATAAAAAGATAAATTATTTTATTTATAAGCCCAAATGAGAAAGTTTGTGTTGAAAAGTTCATTCTTTGTAAGAAAGTGTATACATATGTACATATATGCAGACTAAATAATACCTACCTACGACAACAGAGTTCTTGTTTAATGTAGTAGATTTTCGTTAAGATCCAATACTTAACGTGAATTAGATAATTTTGCATTTTTTATCAATAGGAAAATAATAGCCTAAAAAATAATCATTCTTTCTATTATTTTCGACTCTCATCCTACACCGATTTTGACAAATGAGGTGTCAAATGAAGCGAAATTACCTGCTAATTTGACGAATTATAATTTTATTTTAAAAATAATTTGTTCAAAAACTGCATTTGCAATTGCTAGAATTCTCACACGGTTATGCTAGTATTATAATGTTGCACCATTACACTTTTATTTAAATAACATTCAAAACCTTTCACTGTTCTTAAAACAGAATTATAATTGCTTGAATAAATTAAATTGAACAATTCAAAGAATGTATAGTAGAGTCCAATGACTTGAATTCAATTTTTGTTGTCATGAAACTGAATTATAATTATTACGTGATGCATTTTCTTATTTGAAAATAAAATACTAAAAGAAAAAGTCATTGACTTCTTTTATATATGTGAATACTTAAAAAAACAATATGATGGGTTTTCTTTGTAAAACGAATAAGAAACACATAAATGATATAATTATTATTTAATTCTTACTTGAATAGTTTATTCTACTTTTGTCTTAATAGCACATGGAGTAATAATATAATAACTCATGTTAAAGTCCTACACGAACTTGAATAACTTTCAACTCCAAATTAACATCCCACATTCAAGTGATTTTATTATTATTTTTTTTTTTGATAGAATAAACGCGGAGCTTGCAAATTATTTCATGAGATCATCTACCAATTTTGGTTTGCGTGTCTTAAGATATGAGTAAAGTTTGAATAAAAAAAATTTTATAATGACCCGTATAATTTCTACCACATGCCACTTAACGCTTAACAATTTCCTACGGACAAATTAACAAAAAATAATAAAAACCATAAAACAACATAACCATTTTTAACTTTGAAATAAGTAGCATATCTAGCTGAGTATATTGTATATCTAGGTATGCAACAAAAAAGTGTCATGTTTTATACGTGTTTAGAACTTTTTTTAAATGTATAACAAGAGCTTAAAATAAGTGATACCTACACATTTCTAATTAGGTCCGCACTTATTTACCCCTAAAAAACAAGTATTTGGTTGTGATTTAGATGACAGTGAATTTATTTTTCATCACTGAGTTCACTTACGTAATTGCTTTGCTTGACTTTGAATTGTAAATGCAGGTGATTGAATCTTTCGATGTACATATATTAATTTGGTCAATTATTTTTAAGAATTCTCAATTGCGCAATTATATGTTAACTCAATATCATAATAACAACATAGGTATCTATGCATTTTCTTTAAACCCAAAAATGTAGTTTGAACTTGAAACAAAAATAACTTGACTGGTTACGTCTTAGGGATGTGGGTTCAAGCCCCACTCTAGGCAGCATTATTAATTTCTATAGAACTTCCAAAAAGTTGAATTAGTAAACAAGGTGTCATACCGAATTTAATTTTTGATTATAAATGATAGTCTTATAAGTTTCTTTGAATAAAGACATAAACATATGCTTATATAAAAAGAGCTAGCAAAGCATTCAAACTTACTTTACAAATGTTTTGTTTGACCTCTTAATTATGTAGGCATGAAATATTTGTTGGTAAATTCTCATGAAATATTTTATATAGAATGACCATGAACTTATTTCTTCAAAAATAATGTCAAAACATTCGCATTGCAAAGTTTTCTACTCTTTAAATATTTTTCGTCATCACAAAATTTTTCACACCCTTTTTCTCAAAACAAAAATTCCTTAAATGCGATATAAATACGATTCAATGAATCCAGCATTACCAAAGATTTAATTTTCTATATTTTTTTCCTCCCAAGTGGATTTTAATATTCGCTTGAATTCTTAAAATAAATTTTGCCATACAAAAAAAATTGGTGCCTTTTTTTCTTTAAACCTTAAATATGACAAAAAAAACACTAAAAAAGAATTTTTAAACCATTCCTTGACTGTCAAGTTAGTCTTACCTGTTACCTATTTCACCAAAGACTATTACTTTTCACTTTGCAACTTTACACTTTTACTTTGCAAATTTTGTTTCACCAAACGCAAAATTTTCAAAGAGGAAATTATTATTGAATTGAAAAGTTTAATTCCTTTTTGAAAAATTCGTTTCAACAAACGCAAATTCTCAAAGTTAAAAGTTTCGTTAGTTTCCAAAGTATTTGTTCTTTTTGTTTCACCAAACAAATAAACTCTGCAAATTATATGTAGAATTTTGAAAAGCTTTCCAGTAATATGCAGAGAGAAATTTTCATTCTCAAATAAGCGTTTGTTGTGAAAATTTATCGAAAAATAATTTTAGAGAAATAAATCGTTTTGAAAATGTAATTACCCTGTCAACGCAGTTAGCACACTTTAACGAATGCTCGACAACGGGTTGACAGTATCTCAACGTTGACAAAACAGACATTTTTTTGGTCCAAAGTAGCCTACGTTGACCTCCATCTCAATTTCAAAAATGTCTGATTTTGTAGAGGTTTCCATCGACATCGTAGCCGTCCTTCAATTGAATTTGACAGTTTTTATAGCTTGACAGATAGATATCAAAAAGTTGTATTTTGATGTATATTGAATATTTTGATCCAAATATCATCCAAAAGCCCTAAAAACGCCTTTTTCCGAGCATAAACTGTTATCTGAACATTTTGAATTTCTTAAAGGTTTTTTTGGTCTATATTTATCAACATTGCGTAGGTACCCTTCAGCAGAATTGGAGAGTTCATAGGTTGACAAATTTAATTATTTTACGTCGTGTGATCTTCAACGCGAAAAATGTTTGATTTTCGCTCTTGTCGACTCGTCGTCAATGCTCGAAGTGTTCGAATGTGGTCAAGTCGTGTGATCGTCATAGTTTAACATGCCAACGCGTCGACACCAAAGTATTAATAACGCGTTGACACAAGCAATACGTCAACGCATTTTGATATAATATTGAGATATCACTCGAGTGATCGTCAACGTTTCATGCTTTGAGAGTTGGCCAGTTTATATTTCAGAGATCACTTTCACTTGAAAAACTGAAAAATCGTTTCACTTTGCAAATTTTGTGGAACGCTTTGCACTTTTACTTTGCAGGAATTTTTTTCTTTTGCAAAGTGAAAACTGTTTTGTGAAATAGGCTGGGGTAATTTTTTTTTAGATCAATGGCGAATTTGTTTTTTTTTTTCACGACAGTAATTTTACTACAAAATTAGTAATTAACATATTCCTTTTTTGTATTTTGAGTTAATTAAACTCTTTTTTGAGGTGCGTGAAAATGTTTTTTTTTTCTTTCACGACTAAGAATTCAATTCTTGGACCTTTTCAATTTTGAAGTGGTAAAACAAACATGACTGGGTATACCTAACCCTAACTTCAACCACAGAAATGCTTTTTTCTAACCGAACCAACTTAAAGAAGCGTGTCCGAACAGCACTTTATCCGCTTTTTCCGGTCGCCTCCTAGACTATATTAGTTTTTATCTGGAGCACACGATTTAGTACATATTTAATAAATGATGAATGTACGCTACAGTTGTTGAACTGTTTATATTAAAGAAAAAAAAAACAACTCATCTACATATTTACCTGTGTCTTCATTTATCCTGTTTGTTATCAAGAATAATTGAATTCATTTTGGAAACACCAAGGTCCTTAATTATAATCATCTCTTTTATTTATACTTTTCTTTTGTCCATCTATCTCATGACCTCATTATATTCCTTTCTTCCAAGCAAAAGTTTTGTTTCTTTTTTTGTGTTTGTTTTTAATAAATTGTTGTCCCATTTATTTTCTAAAAAAGACTTTCAGACCAGACCTATAGAGTCGCAAAAAAACAAAAATAATACATAATTTACCTCAGTTACCAATTATTGCAAAATATTCTTCCATTTGTAGAACGCTTGTTTATGTCATGTTTAATCAACCATCAAAGTCATTAACTATCGTAAAATATCACTTGAAATAAAATCAATTAATGAATAAATTAAAAAAGAAATGATATTGATGGAACAATGTCAACAGACTTGTAATAGTAACCATTGACTGTATGTTCTCCCATTGCATGTCGTGTCACCACCGAAAACCCAATGTCGGTTTATTTATATCTCACCAAAGGAAACAATCGTTTTTGGAGTTTTTTTTTTCGTTCTTTTTTCGATTTTATGTTCTTCACAAATAACACAATCAATCGAATTGCTTACTTTTGGAATATGGCTGCGTCCTTGAATTCGACATTTATATAGGCTATAAGACCAAACAACAAGATAGCAGCATGACAATGGCCTGAAAAATTGTATAAATGTATACATATGTAATACAGTAAATGATGTGTAGGCTTTAAATTTGCATGGGCTTAATGTATACATACATACATACGTACATAATTACATACATATATGTTAAAGTGGCTTAATTTTAATTTTAAGTTTTTAATCGATATACAATAAAAAAGTTGTCATAAATGGTAAATTATATGTTAAGTATACGCCGTAGTGCATCATTAAAAACTTCACTATCTATGTACATGTACTACTTATTTTATTATATTCGCTGCTAGCTAATCCAAAGGAATTTATTTCTTTTTCCTTTTTAATTTTCATTTTGTTTTTTTATTTGTTTTTTTTTTAGGAACGAAGAAAATGGAATACAAGACCCGCCAGTGGCACGAGAAATGTTTCTGTTGTTGTGTCTGCAAAACGCCCATTGGCACCAAATCCTTCATCCCACGTGAGCAAGAGATCTATTGTGCTGGTTGCTATGAAGAGAAATTTGCAACCAGATGCATTAAATGCAACAAAGTAGGTCTATTTAAGCTTGTTGATGTCTGAGTTTTATATATCTTTAATTGAAATCTAAAATTCTTTCATTTTTTTTTTGTTATCTTAGGTCATTACTGCTGGCGGTGTGACTTACAAGAATGAGCCATGGCATCGTGAGTGCTTCACCTGCACTAATTGTAATATCACTTTGGCTGGGCAACGATTTACTAGTCGTGACGAGAAACCGTACTGTGCCGATTGTTTTGGCGAGCTATTTGCCAAGAGGTGCACTGCGTGTGTCAAGCCTATTACAGGTAAGTGGATCTTTTGCGACGTTTTTGTTTTTTTTTTTTTTGTTAAGCAATGCGGGTGTATCTTACACTGCAAAACTACAACTACAACTATATTTTATGTCATACATCGCTGAATAACTTCATTCTATGGCGGTCATTTACTTTGAAATTTGTACCTACTTAAATTGATATTGAAAAGTGCAATTTTTGTAGGCTTCGCCTGACTTTGATTTCTAATAGCCGCAGTCGTTGTTTTTTTGGAAAATCACCAATATAGTGAATCAAAATAAAATCCTTTCAATTAATGTTCATTAATATGAGTGACACAAATTGAGTTCGATTCAAATGACATTATTATACAAAATTTGATTATCAAAAACCTTCGATAAAATTCGTATCGATTCCTGATTTGTGTTTTTTCTCCGCAATTTTTCATATTATAATTTTACGGAAAATCGTATATAGTCCGATTTTTGAACTCATAATGATAAACAGCTGTCAAAGTGTGTTCTAAAATGTACTGTACTATGTAAATGATTCCACATTAGGCGGGGTTTACTAAACAAAATCTCACTGATCGCTCAGAAAAGACTTTGGTGAACTGACAGATGATGCCAATTTTCCACCAGTGTCAAAATGACGATGTTCACATTAGTTTTTTTTACGTCTCTGTACTTTATCTCGCTTCATGGCGAGAAAGAGATGGCCAAGAAAGGCAGGATTTTCGTTTTCTTTTTTTTTCTATTTCTGTACTTTTTTTGGCACTTAAACAATACAGAAACTATTTTGTTTACTTGGAAAAATTTACTTTTAATAAAATATTAATTTATTGATAAAAATTTTTCTATTTAATTCTTCAACGAGCCCAGAATTGTGTATTTTTTTAACGACTGCTAAAGGTCAGAGTTAGTAGCTGGTGTTTACATTAGGCATGTTCAGGAAAATGAGATCTCAGCAATCTCAGTTACATGAACAGGATTTCTCCGCAAAATTTCTGAGCTGTGCTGTCAAAACCCTGAGGAAAAAAATCTGCAATTCGCTTGCTCACTTTTTTAGGGGGAAAAATCTCTGAGATTTCATTTTTCTGAACTCGCCAATTAGTTTATATCTAAATAGCAGTGGAATTCACGTCTAAAAAAAGTTGGAGGGAACAGTCCAATGTGAACACCGTCCAAAGTATTTGTTTTACGCGATCAAATTCAAGAATTTATAATTTAAAAAGCTTTGATTAACTTTATTTTGTCATGAACTGAAATTTCCTGTTCTATAAAGTTTTTTAATAATTTTTTTTTCACACAGAAATAATCTCACAAAAATGCTAGTATCTATTTGCTTACGAAAATAAATAACGAATGGCTAAATGTCAGTTTCACCAAGTGTCAACTTTGATGTTTGTGAATCAACGAGGCAGGGCAGAGATATACTGCTATTTGTTAAAAATCTCTGTTAATGTATTGGGACTATAGTTTCCGCTCAATTTTAAAACCTTATGTCTTCTAATTCCTGGATTGAACTTCTGAACAAAATTTAAATTTTGCTCAAAATACATATTTAATTTTAGAATAAAAATTAATTGAAATATTATTCAGTATAATTTCATATTTTACTTTCACTTATTTCAGGAATCGGAGGAACACGCTTCATATCTTTTGAAGATCGCCATTGGCATCATGATTGCTTCATTTGTGCCAGCTGCAAGACATCTCTTGTCGGACGTGGTTTTATTACTGATGGGCCTGATATTATTTGCCCAGAATGCGCCAAACAAAAGCTGATCTAAGTTTTAATAAAAACTATTATATCGAAACACCATCAATTATTATCCACAGCTAGATAAAAAAACACTATATTTTTGCAAAATCAAACTTTTAAAAAAATTTTAAATAATAATCGAAGTTATTATTAAAACAAGTTTACTTTTTTTTAAATATGTAATAAAAATAATTCAAAACTTTCGCACCAAAATCTGCAAAAATTAAATATATTTACAACTTTTACTAAATATACCTACTATATCAAGAACTTTGATAATTAAATCTTTGTTATTTTTATCATTTCAATTTGCACATAATATTTTTTCACTTCTCTAAGGCTTTATTCAGAACAAATTGCTTCCACGTAATTATTATCCGTTTTTATATTTGTTTTCATTTTTTTTTAATTAATTATTTTTATTATTAAGTTGAATTTATTTTTTAATTAATACGAGATAAAAAAGAAAATTAATATATACTAGATGTAGGATATATAAACCATATATATTTAAATAAAATCACCAATTTACAATTATTGCTTATTTAAATAAAAATCGAAATAAAAATAAAAGATTGCCAATGTATTTACAAAATGAAAACCTTGAAAACGAATTACAAAAAAAATGAGTATGTTGTATTTTGTTAGTTTTTAATTCACTCATACTTACTTACATGATGTATAGTTATGAAATGTTCACTTAAAAAAAAAAAAACAAAACAAAATTAATAAATATAAGTATACACCTGTAAAATGTATATTTAATACAAATAAAAAGAACAACAAAAAAAAATACTAAAATTAAATTTAAAGCAAGAAGAAAAGAATCATTTTCCTTAGGTCTGTCGTTACGATCGTAGATAACACGTTTTGTGCCTGTAACTTGTATGTATGTTGCATTTCTATGAAGTCATTATTTTATCTTAAACTAAAATTTGGGTTATATAAAAAATATATAATTATGTATCTATGTATCTTTTTGCTGGAAATAGGTTACTAATTTTGCTTAATTTTTTTTATTTTATGTTTAACTGAACTACTATTTTTTTTATTTAATCTTTAGATCTTTAAACTATGACATTTAACTGAAACTATTTGATTGTAATGTAATCCAATTGATTTAAAAAGTCAAAGTATATTTTAAATAAAAATTTAATTTTAAAATAAAAATACCTTTTGCTTTTATTTATAATGGGTGTTCAAGTTTGGTATTTCAAACAAATTTCTTTACGAGCGTTAGGGGAAGAAAAATTCAAAGAGGTATAGGATGAAGATACAGATGCAGATACATTGTGAGAGATAGTAATTTTGGTTAAAGTGTGTATCTAGCTAAATAATTTTTGTACACGTAATAAATGTTAACAATCAAAAGTTTAATAAATAATTTGTTATGTTTGTATATTAAAAAATGATTTGTTGTTGTTTGCGTGCTGTGCTATTCACTTCACCAAAACATAGCTATAAAAGCTTGTCTAAGTATAAAAGAAGAGCCTAAATTTAATACTTATGTAGGGATGGAAACGTGAATGTTTTGACATAAAACCGGGCTCATAAGAATATTTATTACTTTTAATAAGGTAGAAGGATCTCAATTAAATGTTTTTATTAAAAAAAAACCTGAATTTGATATAATCAAACGAAACTCTCCACAGCTCAATAATTTCTCATAAAGTTCTCAACAACAAAAATACAAAAAATAATTCTTTATTTTGTTTGTTGAAGTCGTTTTCGGGATGAGTGTTCATTTCGATTTTTATGTTTAAATTCGGACAAAAATAGAACAGATATTCCCCTTTCACACGAGGAAACTGAGTTTCCAGCAACTTTCTGTTTTTATGTGAGAGGGGCACCGAATAAGATTGGTGGAAGTTAGAAATTAAAAAATTAAAAATCTCCAGAAACTTGTTTCCTCGTGTGAAAAGACATACGTACATGCAAACTTCTTGAAGTGCAGTTGTCGCTTAGTCCGATATAGCTTATACAATTTCCTACAAATAAGTCTTTCAAGTTCAGTTCCACTGAAATGCAGTTCCGCCTAATGAGATGTTACCTTTATGGTCGTATTTATAAACGTTGTCTAACTTTAGACAGCCGTCCAATTTATAGATAAACATTTTTATTTGATGTTTAAGAGCTATCTAACTTAAACAACGGACTCGGTTGTTTTGAATTATGTAGACACTGTCTAACTAGTAAAAAATCTAATAAATACGCCTGTAAAAATTTTAGAAACTATTTGAGATGTTAAACTTGTTGCTTCAACATTCTTTTTCGATAACGGGTGCCATTTACAGTTACGTTCTGGCTTAAATAATTTTTGAAGAAATATTGACCGATGTATCCACCATCCCATAAACTCTATCAAATGAAACTATCGATAACATGTATGTTATTCATACCGGTAACACGGTTTTTCTGTGCGCTTAAGTTAAGCCCCGAGAATTCTCTGGGATTAAGTAAGCCCGCAGGGGATTAGTTGTTGTTACATTTTACATGTACATTTTTTAGCACCGACGTCGTTTTTTTTCATCCAATTCCCCCCGGGCTTGCTAAAAAACACGCCTTTAGATACCCTATCGGCCTATCACTCGAACGTGGCCATATACTGTTCCTTTTTTGCAAATGTCAAAATTGAGGTTTCATTTTTTTCCGCTAGTTGCAGTGAGGATGGCTAGTGTCATCAGGGCTAAAATGAAACCAACTTCAGATTGACAACTAGCAGTCCATATATAATACGTCCATGGTGTTTACATTTGAAACTTTGAGGCGCTTCAAAATACATTGAAACAACAACAATTTCAACATTTCACACATTGAAACAACAGCAAAGTAGACTCAGGAGTCCGGTTTTTATGTTTTCTTCATGCCTCACGAGAGTGCTCACCGCACAATTCTCTTGCCTACGAACTGCCGTAATACCGGCCTCAATCTTCCCAATCTAAGCAGATTCTTATGAATTATGATATTAGGCGTGTTTTTTTTGCAAGCCCGGGGGTTATTGGTTGAAAAAAACGACAACGGGGATTAGCAACGCCATCACAGAAATAAACATGAGGGGTATTTCCGATCCGATGCAACTGGTCTTGTATCATTGCAAAAATGCAAAAGTGTAAAATTGCTATACCCTAACCCCATTGTAAAAAAAAAAACTTTGCACTTTTGCAATGATGCAAGACCAGTTTGCATCGGATCGGGAATACCACTATGGAGTTTTCGTACAACTATTAATAATAGCCGTGTTTTTTTGCAAGCCCGGGGGGAATTGGATGAAAAAAACGACGTCGGTGCTAAACAATTAACATGTTAAATGCAACAACATTGCATATTATTTAGCCCCGAATCGTTTTTTCATGGAAAAAACACGCCTTATGTGTACTCTGGTCGCCAAGTACTTAACATTTCACCAGAATATATTCATCTAAATCCAAAAGAGTAATCTACTAATAATTTAGATCTTGAACACACTCTGCAATATATGTCTTTCTGAATGTTTCCATTTCCGAATCACATCCAACTTCACCAATACTATCCATCTCTTTTATTCCACCGCAAATCAAATTGGCACCCCGAGTGATTACCCCATTTGCCGTGGGTACATGTGTCACTTTTTTCTCTTCTAAAGAAAAGAATTTTTACTAAAGTTAACTTGCATTTTGTGTAATTTAAAACCTTCAAAAGTAAGCAATTGTAATTACTTTAACACAATAAAAACAATATGGTTCTGTCCGAAGTTGAAAAAGTGAGTAAAAAGTAGCGATTTTTTTGTTAAAAATAGAACCACGAACACGGTCTTCAAAAATCAGGTTGCACCCAACAACCATAGCATCAGACAGACAGGGACATAGCACCACAATTCTACCACAACATCGTGTGTTCGTAATTAAATAAGTTCAACGTGCCGAATTTTCATATCATATTCATTATTATTATAGACTAACATTATTCATCGTGGCTCCTGAACTGATAAATTGAATAAAAAGGAAATTTGCAATACCACCACACCTACAACTTGCACCTTATGAATTAAATCACATCTCGCTCGATCCTCCAGTGAAAGTGATTTTTTTTTGTTCGTTTTGTAATCGTCTGCATTTTTATTTTGTGACGTCAGAAAAGCAAATCATGGTAAGCGAGCCAAAAAAAACATTTTCCTTCCTACATTTACCCGCCCATCTGCCTTCACACATCTTTGTTTGAAATCCTCTTATTTTTTTTTTTGTAAAATAGTGATGCCAATTTCCATTTAACAATCTTAGCTTCAATATAATATGAAGTTTTAAAACAATATTTTTGCGCTACTGATAACCTGTTTCATATATATTTCAAACAAATCACAAGAAATCTGGGTTTTGAGTTCAAAGACTTATGCCATTCAATTAAGTTTTTGTTTAAGGAAGGATGAATACCAGTGAGCTGTAAAAAGAACAAATAAAAGTCATTTGAAAATTTTGTTTTCAAAAACAGTAAAGGAATATGGGATTAACGGAAAAAGTTCAAAGATTCGCTTCGCGCCAATGTGGGTACTTATTACTCTCATTAATCACATGTAAATTAATTTAGACAAGTGTTTGGGAGAGCCTTAAATGCTACATTTTTATAATAGGCGTGTTCCTTGGGGCTGCAACATCTCCTAAGTACTGTCTGCATTCAACTACTTCTACTCTGTGGTCAGAGTAATTCAAAGCACTTCAATAATGTAGTAACGAAATGAATCGACGCAAGAAAGCGACCCCATCAGTAAAAATAAATTACATAGTAATGTTTTTCTAATCTAAAATAAAAAAACAAATTAGGTACCTGGCTCTAAATTGAGGTTATATTTTTCGTTTAGCGTTCCATTCATCATCTGCTGGGAAGTACTAAGAAGTAATTTGCAAGTCCCAAAGGAACACACCTAATATAGGAATATAATTTATTAAACAGGAATGCAAATACAGAAAAGAGATGGTTCACTTGTGAGGAGAGTTTCATTTTTAGGCCCTGCTGTTTTATCTAGATTTACGTGTTTCTTTATTTCATAAATAGTATTTCATACAATGTTCTCAATTAAGAATACGGACTTGACAATTTTGCCGTCTGCCGGAATCTATATGTATCTCCCAGTGAATCTAGTGTAAGTTTCAGTTTACACAGTTACAAATTTGTTTAACATAAGGCAACATAATTGGGGGATTCTAATTTTAATTTTTAAATCTATACATCCGGTCCGACTAACAGTTAATGAAGCAGAATTATAATAACATAATATAATAGCAACAAGACTAGGTACATCTTCGATAGAAATTCAGGCTAACGATAGACTGTATAGTTTATTTGCTATGAGACATTATTACCTATTTACTTCGCTTCAAATTCAATAGAAAATACATTTAATATTCAAACTCAGCTAATGATTTTAGTAATATTGAACAGTTTTCTAAAACTATTTGGATTTGACAAAAATTATTTTTGATTTTATTGTACTCGCGCAGTTCAGTTAGATATGTAACACTTTTTTAATTTAAAAAAATCGTTTTTTTACCTTAGGCCAAGATGCCATAGTAAAATGATATTTCTCGATGAGTTTAAATTGTGCACTTTACAATGTTGTTTGCTTTTGATAAAAAGAAAGAAAGCAATGATAGGCCGATAGGGTATCTAAGATCGTTTTGCATCAGATATGTTTTCGAACGACCAAAACCGGATTGGATAGGTATGTCTGGTATTTTATTTTGTATGTTATATATATTTTATACTTTATTTTGTTCGATAAAAAATCAAAATCTATGTAAAAACAAAACTACAAACTACTTTTTCCATGTCATAAAGTGATACTTAAGAAATTAAGTTCAACTTAAATCGTTATGTGTAGTATCAGCAAACCACCCTTATAGACGCTGAAGATCAATTGACATGTATTTCAGATGTCAGCTGTTTTTTTTTTCACAAAAATCCGAAAAATTTTAGGATACCTTTAAGATCTATTTTTGAATACAGCTGGTTTGTTCATCAGCTGTTTTTTTTCTATAGGATTACAACAAAACCAACCAATCCTGATTGCTTTTAAATTTTACTCGAACGCGACCAACCTTTTTTTTTGTTTCTTTTTGCCATGATAAATTCATAAGATCTACAAAAGAAATAAAGTTGCGCTTAAAAAAAAAAAAAAAAAGTGGCAACACTTTACCCCACTACACGCATTATGCATTTTTAATGTACCGTTTTCTGATTATGCTTCTTCTGTTGTGTGATAATGATAAATGTAAAAATAAAAAATCGAACAAGTGCAGTTAGTAAAATATCAAGTCCACCATCGCCACCACCACCACCAGTTAGTGTGGAGGCGTAGTGAAGAAGAGAAAAATTGAATTGAATACTGCTAACATTCACTTTGTATAGTACAGTTGTACACTCACTAGTCTACACACTACAGTCGTAACCTCATCACATTCTACGAGTTTTTTGTCAAAGAAATAAATTGAAATTTTACTTTAAACCTTTCGATAGCCGAACGAATTTGTTGTGTTTGTTAAGAAAAAATTTAAGAAAAAACTCATTGGATACCCCACCAAAAAAAAGAAAAACCATCTTTATACTTACTAACGGATATTTCGAGCTTAAAAAGTTAACTTATTTCCTCCACGTCGATAAATTTAATTTCTAACTCACCAAATTTTTTCAAACGAAAGTTTCATCATCGTAAAAATTTTGCGGTTTCCAATTGTAGTTGTTTCTTGATGTTGTGTCTTTGGTTGCAAATTCAAAAGACAAGATTATAAAAAAAGAAAAAAAAAATTTCTTTCACCTAATTTGTTCCTAATTAACTGTTGTTTTTGTCTGTGTGCTTTGACTGGCTATTGTTCGGCGAGTCTGCAAGTGAAATACTAAAAAAAAAGAAAAACCTAGAAAATGATGCAGCAGCCAATGTTCACAAGTGATTTTCATAGAAAGAAGCATTTCGGTCCTGGTGGTTCCTATAATGTAACCTTATTTTTGTTTTGCTTGTTTCAATTAATACGAACAAACACATAACTTTCTTTCATTCTTTAATTTTATTTTTTTCAGAGCAATGCTGAAAAGATTGCATCTACAGCAGCTGCTGCTGCAGCACCCCGTGACATTGCTGCAACTAAAGACGAAGCCAAAGATTCGGAAATAGTTGAGATGCGACCGGAGCATTTATTCAAACATCCATTGCAAAACAAATGGACCTTATGGTATTTGGAGAGTGATCGATCCAAAGCTTGGGAGGAACTACAAAACGAAATTACCAGCTTTGATACAGTTGAAGATTTTTGGAGGTGAGTTAGTTTCAATGAGAAAAGATTACTCATTTTTATATAAATCTATGTATAATTGTACGTACAAACAATGAATTTTTTTTCAGTCTATACAATCACATTAAGCCCCCATCTGAGATTAAAATCGGCAGTGATTATTCTTTGTTCAAAAAAGGAATTCGGTAAATTGATTTTTTTGTTTGTTTCATTGTTGTAACTTCTGTAAATAATGTTAATTTACAGACCAATGTGGGAAGATAGCGCTAACAAGCAAGGCGGGCGGTGGATGATTTCATTGAACAGGGGTCATAAACCATCAGAAATGGACAATCTATGGCTGGATGTTGTAAGTTTTTTGGTGATAAGTTCTACATACGTTGAATTTAAATAAACGTTGATTTATCCAATTTATTTATTTAAATCAAATTCAACTCGAATATGAAATCAGAACAAAATTTTATAAACAAAAATAGCAAAAAAACCAGTAGGTTTATGATGAATTGTACCTTTTTGTACAGTTGAATGAAAAAGGAGTACCTATCAACATTTGGGCCCTGGATATGGGTGATTTTCTGCTAACTGTGATTCTTTGCATCGAGTGATTTATTTGTAACAGGGTAAAATTTTGGTATGAATTTCTGGTTTGAAGTGTGGAAATAATCTCAATTACAATAACCTCAATTTACATTAGAGATTGTTAAAAAAATTTTGTAGCCTTCACTTAAAAAAGTATACTCAATTATGTCAGTACCGTGGCTTGTCCCATCCTCGTTTATCCAATAAAATCAATTATATTCTATTGAATTAAAATGTTGTCCTCAGAGGCGTTAGAGTACAATAGTTGCTTAATTAAATTTTTACAATATAAAGTCAAAATATTTGCTCTCGATTTAAATAATAATAATTAAATAGAGTCCTCAGATTTAATTTTATTTTGAATTCTAAAGATTTACGCTGAACCGCCATCTTGTTTTTAGTTTCAAAAATGGTTCTTGTGTGGAACTGTTTGAAAGAGACGCTATTTATCGTTAATGACAATTTATTTTATTAACGTAATTGCAGTGCTGTAAGAGTGATGTGTTTTTATTCTTAAAAACGTGTCACAAAATTACCTGTTAGTACCGTGGTAGTATTATCCAAGCGTGTTATGAATGTTGTTGGGGTATATTTTTAGAATATTGTATTTCTTTATATAAAAACTGAAAAGATACAATTTTGAATAAAAAATTCCATTTCAAAGTTTAAAACGTCAAAACTTACCAAAAACATTGTCAAAAACATTGTGAACGCCTTAAAAATCAAATGGATTTATTACTTTTCACTTCATTTTTTGTTCCTTAAAAGTTGTAGTAAAATGCTCCTAACGATTTATACTATGTTTAGGCACAGACAAAAAAAAAATTTAAAAAAATCATTTTCAATGAGTTCATTTTAGCAAAATTTAGATTTAAAAATCACAGTTGGTAGAGAATCACCCATATAGGTAAACGGCAGAGTAATAGAAAAAAAAATAATAATAAAGACGAAATTTGTTTTTTGTAAAATTATTTACATATTTTTGAAAATAAGGAATTCGTTTTCGAATAAGCGAAAATAATACCATGGGTTAGTTAACTTAAGTTTATTTTCTTAAATAGGTATACATAGTAGCAATTTTTTTTAAATGACCGGTAATTTAATTTTTTGCCTACTACTAACTACCACTTAATCCAATATTTTTGAAGATATAAATGTGTGCATGTCATTTTGATGGTAAACTAGCTTTATAGTTCAGTGGGACAAGAGTGAATATTTAATTCATATTTCGACGTAATTTTTTATTGCCTGAGTATTTTGGAAGTTGCAAAATTTAATGCATTTGCGTATTTTTACGTACTGTAACAAATCAACATTATTTTCAAAGAAATTAACTTTAGTACGAACTCCAAACAAATAATTTCAATTTCATTTTAACGAAATTAATTTTTTTTAATAGCTACTTTGCTTGATTGGTGAAGCATTTGATCATTCGGACCAAATTTGTGGCGCTGTCATTAACCTTCGTGGAAAGGGACATAAAATTGGTAAGTACATAATTTAAAAAAACTAACAATAGATTAATATTAAATCAAATATTTATATTACAGCCATTTGGACAGCTGATGGTAACAATGAGGAAGCAACTCTTGAAATCGGTCATAAATTAAAAGACTCATTGCGTCTATCGAAATCTACATTACAATATCAACTACACAAAGATACAATGGTTAAACAAGGACCCAGTGTGAAACCCAGATTCACTCTCTAAAGAGTGTTTTAGGTATTTCTGTTGAATTATAGCAAGACAAAGTCTATTTTTTAACAGAAATCATCACACTTACATTTTAATTATCATTTCTCTTTATTATTTTTCAAAGCTCTAGTTGTATATTTAATTATAATTTCTTTTTTAACAAATTGATTAATGAACAAACAAAAATTAACACGGATTTAAACAACAAAAGAATATCGTGAGATCAATGTATTCGATTGAATTAGACAAGAAATAGAACTCACGAAAGAAAAGAGCTGGTCTTATATCTATAAAAAGTAAAATAAAGTAAATAATTTTCATTATGTCCCCGGCATAGTAGAAAACGAAACAAAAAAAAAATGTTATATCGACAATTGGTAGTTCTATCGTATTTTCCCTGTAACTCAATCTTTATGTTATTGTGAAGAAATTTGAATTATTTAAATAAAATAAAAAAAACAGTAAAACATAAATTCTTTCGATTATTTGAACTTTAAACTATTCTTCTGAGTTGCATCGCGGTCTTGGAATTAAACCAGCTAGGTATATCATTGTTTTTTCTTTGAAAGAACCTCTGGCATTACACACCAAACCCTCGAAAAAATCTCGAAGGGTATCTCTTGGCATGTTAAAATGCCGGGTTCGGCAGAGAATTGTAGGTCCCCTCCATTCTTGCAAACTAACAACATAACAAGCACACAGAAAACAAAGAGCGCTTCTTAGTTTTCAAGCCAATTAAAAACACTACAATATTACAGTAATATGTTACGCAACTACAAACACGGACAATATAAAACGTTTCTCACTGTCTCGCCACGCCAAAGATTCAAAGAATTAAGCCGTCAGACCCACGACTTTCATTTTTGCCAAGTTGTTTGTTTACATAATGCAATAATACTTTTAAAGAAAAATACAATTAATTGAAATGAATAAATTGATGATCTTTTGAATTTTTTTAATAACATACTATACATTTGCAGAAAATCAGTTCTCGCTGAGAAAAAGCTCTTACCTTCTTTTCATTCCAACTTTGTTGCGAGGTAATGAAGATACATTATCATATGACAGAGATTAAGAATGCATTGATGTCGTCTATGTTATTTAGCTGTTTCAATAGGGTGGGCAGATTCAATTATATTAACTGCAATTTTTGCTTGAGAATGTTTTTTTAACTTTGCAAAAAAAAAAAGTTTTGCTTGTGTTTTTTAGCTTTACAAACACTTTATTAATAACAAATCAATTTAGTTTCAAGATACGTAATGTACATAGGTAAAATTGTACATATGTACATACATAAATCACAACTTTATTGCAAAAACTATTATTAAGAACAGTTCCAATTATGTAACGCATTTAATAAGATATCACTTTCTTGAGAAAGGTACGTCTTGTATACGAAAGTGATAACGACTTTTATGAACGTTCGACGAATGATGATATCATACCATTTACTGATATAATAAACAAAACTAAAAGATCTGTTTGCTACAAAGTAGTGCATTTGAAATAAAAATGTATTTGTTCTTTCGATTTGGATTAAAGACACAATTACCCAAAAATCGAACTAACTAAATTTAAAAAACGTTATTCCTGAGATTTATGTCGTTGGATTTGTTATATTCCTTCCCCAAATTAAAATTGGTTTCCCAAATCACATATTGTCGAAATTGTGGAATTGTGTATAAGGACTTCCGAACTTTTTAACCAGCGCAGATTAATTATATAGTTTAGGAATGAAGTTTACGAATACACCCAAAGTCAAGAAATGATTCCATTTTATATTTTGGACTGGTGAAAATTCAGCCGAATGATTCAATAAAAACACCCCGAGTTCACAAAAAACTATTTATTTATATTAAAAAGGTACAAAGCATATAAATATAAATATTTATTCTGAACTTAATATCCATAAGTTATCAATTTAATTGCAAGATTTGTAAAAATAATAAAGCTTCGGCTCTTAGTAGCTCATAACCTTTTGAACTAACCGCCGAACATCTTTCCTTCTGCAATTGTCCAATGCTTCGCATATCATATTATAATGCTCCCTTGGATTGTTACTGGGATCGTTTTCGAATATTTCAAAAACTTCATAGACCTTTGAGTGCAGATCGTTAGGATGTTTTGCATCGATTCTATCTAAGTCCCCAGCTCGGATAGACAATTCACGACCGAAAAAACGCCAATCCCTTCCAATATCACGAACAATTAGTCTGTAAATGTCGTCTCGTTTCTTCTGACTAAATTCTATGACAACTGTGGGTTTTTGTTCCGTTTGAGGGGGGTTTTCATTGAATTCGTTTTTGATGGAAATCCTTTCCTGCTTTCTTTGTAGAGCATAGATGTTTTGTAATTCATTTGAATCTGCTGGTGGGCGATACTTCTCCAGAGCAATGTCGATTTCATCGTCTGCAAAATATTCAGATAGTGTACGCAGGGGATCGATGTTATATTCAGAGAGACTATCACGTCTTTCCAAGCAATCCAAGAGATCTTCAAGAGTTTTGATGTTGGCATAACGTCTTGTTGATTGGATTTCATCTTTAAATAACATCTTGAAGTTCTCCAGGTCAATTTTGTTGATTTGTTTCTGGCAAATCGCTGATTTCATTAAATCGTAACTCCAGTGCTGGCTTGTGGGCATTTCAAAGGCTTTATTTTTTTCTAGTTAGTAGACTAGTTAAGCTAAGATATGATAAATACTGCTTTATATTTTTATCAACTGATTTTTTTATTTATTTTTTAGAGACAGAGATGTCATGTAAGGGCCAGATTGCACGATTCCTTTTTTCGTTCATTTCCTCAAAAATATTTTTGACATATACATTTTCGTTCATATTTGTGCATGTTTCTAAAGAGACCATTGGAAGGGTTTCTACGCACATAAAATCTACTTGTCTCACTGGATGCACCCTTCACTAAAATGCCTATGTAAACAGGCTCTTAGTGCCTGTTTATATAGGCATTTTACTGAAAGGCGCAACCAGTGAGACAGGTAGATTTATGTGTGCGTAGAAACGAGAAGGGTAAATTCCATCCCAAAATCCTTCTCGTTTCTACGCACATAAAAGCCCTCCCGCACTATCCCACTGAGTATTAATACATGTCAAAAAAGTGTGAAACAAATCATGTATAATAGTGTGGAAACAAAATATGATATTCCCAGCCTACACGATTTGACATGTGTTAATACATGAGAATTTTTAGAAATGGTTCTAATTCTGTCACACATTTCATCACATTTTTATTGAGGTTAAATAAACTGTTGTGTGTGGTCAAAAAAATGAAAAGAAATTTCTCTCTCACAAATTTGGCAGTAGCATGGAATTCTTTTCCACTTTGGTTTAATACTCAGTGGGATAGTGTGGAAGGGCTTTAAAATCTACCTGTTTCACTGGATGCGCCCTTCAGTAAAATGCCTATGTAAACAGGCACTTAAGGGGTAATTTCTTGGTTCTTTTCTTCAGTCTTTTCAATAAACAAAATCGCAGTGTGGAAGAGTCTCCTTTCACACATGGAAACAAGTTGCTGGAGATTTTTTGACGTTTTATTTTAAATTTCAGTTCCCACCCACCAATCGTAGACCGTTCATTCCTCTTACTTGGTGCCCTTCTCTCCTAAAAACTGAAAGTTGCTGGAAAGTGAGGGGGATAGCCAAACACCGCCGCACAGTGGGGCAAGATAGATCGTTTTGTGATATTAAATATTTTCACTAGGAATTGAGTGTTGTTTTGCAACTTTTTGTGAGTTTATGAAGAATGCGAAGTGTTATCTTGAATTTAAGTAAGTTTTGTATACAAAAATATTATCTTTAAACGCGAAACAGGCACGAAAAAGCTGAGTTTTTTTTTTAAATAAATAAAGCGCAGATGATAGGCGGGAGGGGAAATTTTGAGAAAAGTTGACTTAAAGTTAAAAAAACATTAAAAATTAACAAAATGTTGAATAGTGATCCGCTATAGCTTGTTGTAAAGCTAATACTCTATTCTTTAATTTGTTTTTTTTTCACTGAAGTTGTTAAAGTGTATAGTTTTTGAAAAATAAAATTTTAAAGTTAAAATTTTGAAAAAAAAAAATCGTATTTTTTTATTTTGAAGTTGATTTTTTTCAAAATTAAGCTTTTATAAGTGGTATGTTTTTAATAAATATTCAATGTTCTTACCAGTTTTCAGCAAGATTTTGAAAACTAAGTGCAAAAATCTTTAATAATTTTTGAGTTATTCGAGAAAAACTTTTAACCAACAAAAATCCAAAAATTTCAAGTTTTAATGTTTTTGATAAAATAAAAATAACTTACATATATTAATCTTATTTGGTTCAAACAACATTAGGGGTATTCCCGATCCGATGCAACTGGTATTGTATCATTGGAAAAATGCAAAAGTGTAAAATTGCTATACCCTAACCCCATTGTAAAAAAAAATTTTTGCACTTTTGCAATGATGCAAGACCAGTTTGCATGGGATCGGGAATACCCCTATTACTTCACCTAATTGAGTAATAAATAAAACACAGTATTGATGAAAAATTAAAGAAATAATAGCTGCGTTTTATTTTCCCCCAGATCCAATCCAGATCAGATCAGGAAAATAAAACAACCCAGGATCTCTGTAACATACGTTATATACCCAACTCTTTTTTTCCTTTGTTTTTTTTATTCATATACACCCTTTGTCTTTTTTCTTTACACTACTGACGACATTTACAAATTAAGGGTGTGTGTTCAAAATGGATTTGGAAATCCAAATTCAAAACAAAGTTGGATCTTGTGTTGTTTTTGTAATACATGTATTTTTGTAAGCAAATCCAATCTGGTTCGGATCTTGGGGAAAATAAAACACAGCTAATATTAGCCGTGTTTTTTTGCAAGCCCGGGGGGAATTGGATGAAAAAAACGACGTCGGTGCTAAACAATTAACATGTTAAATGCAACAACAACTAATCCCGGAGAATTCTCGGGGTTTAACTTAAGCGCACCGAAAAACTGTGTTACCGGCATGAATTTCATACATGTTATCGATAATTTGTATGAAAACTCCATGTTTTTTACTGTCATGGCGTCGCTAATCCCCGCTGTCGTTTTTTTCAACCAATTCCCCCCGGGCTTGCAAAAAAACACGCCTATTATAACAAACTTTTATTTTAACTTATTTATGTATTTTTAATCGGAATCATAACATACGACATTTTCTATTTCAAACATTTGATAGCTTCAAGATGAAAACTTTTTTTTTATATTTAATTTTCGACTTAAGCCTCAACTACATAAGCCAAAAAAGTGAAAAAGTGCAAAAGTGAAAATTTTTAAATTGATTTTGTGATAGTTTTTCTGACTAGAAAACTTATAAAAATGATGCAGAAAGCTTAAATTTTGGTTTAAAAACAAATTTATGTATTCTTTTTCACAAAACAACGGTGCTAGCGGTAAAAAAAATATTTTTACTTTTGTACTTCAGTACTTTTTGGCTTATGTAGTTAAGCCTTTAAACTTGAAACCGAAGGATCCGAAGAAATCATCATTCGATTAAAGATATCAGTCGACGTATCTTTTCTAGAAGATTTTATGCTATATTGCTCTCTGAAAACTTTGAAATCCCATTTACTTTTACAGGGCTATTCTGGCGTTATGAGGGCTCACAACTCACAAGTCACAAGCCTTTGTGAGGTTGATTTCTTGTGAGGTTGTTGTGAGGTTCTCAAAAGTATATCACAATTTCGATAGTTTTTATGAGGCTCACAGTTTTAAGGGTACGAAAACCTCACAAAATCGATTTCACCTTTCCTTGTGAGGTTGTTGTGACTTGTGAGGTATCAGTGAGGTTTGCCAGAATAGGGCTGTTAAACTGGTACCTAAAGTCTTTTAGCTTCAGTTTTAAGTAGCTAGAATTTTCAGAACATGGAGTTTTATTTTTAAGAAAGGTCCCAATGGCGATAAATTTGTCTTAAGCCTCAACTACATAAGCCAAAAAAGTGAAAAAGTGCAAAAGTGAAAATTTTTAAATTGATTTTGTGATAGTGTTTCTGACTGGAAAACTTATAAAAATGATGCAGAAAGCTTAAATTTTGGTTTAAAAACAAATTTGTGTATTCTTTTTAACAAAACAACGGCGCTAGCGGTAAAAAAAATATTTTTACTTTTGTACTTCAGTACTTTTTGGCTTATGTAGTTAAGCCTTTAGAATTTTTTTTCTTGCTGTTAAAATATAAATCAACCACTTTTCGTCTGAATCATTGAAATACTTGGTTTAGACGACCTATAAATTGCCATATTTTAATAAACACAATGAAAAAATATAGAGAAAAGCTTGTTTTTTTATTTTTATTAAAAAAAAAGCAAAAGAAAAAAGTTAGCATAGGTGACTAAATAATGTATTAATTGTCAAAAACAACATTTTTTTTCCCCGTTGCTTATAAATTTTGAGATGGACTTTATATCATGGCTCTCTATAGAGCTGCCCCACTGTCCGCCGGTTTACGATTTGAATAAACTTTTTTGAAGTTTCCTTTCGTCAAACCTTAAATAATATTGAACAACGAGAAACAGTTTTCCATCGCGAAAAAGGTCGAAAGAATTTTTAGAGAAATCATCAAAATGCCCTTTCACATGAGTAAACAAGTTGCCGGAGATTTACTGATGTTTTCTTTTAATTTCCTTAAAAATAGCCGTGTTTTTTTGCAAGCCCGGGGGGAATTGGATAAAAAAAACGACGTCGGTGCTAAACAATTAACATGTTAAATGCAACAACAACTTATCCCGGAGAATTCTCGGGGTTTAACTTAAGCGCACCGAAAAACTGTGTTACCGGCATGAATTGCATACATGTTATCGATAGTTTGTATGAAAACTCCATGTTTTTTACTGTCATGGCGTCGCTAATCCCCGCTGTCGTTTTTTTCAACCAATTCCCCCCGGGCTTGCAAAAAAACACGCCCAATATCTTTTACCTTTCACACGAAGAACAAAAATCGTGGAAATTTTCTGTAGTTTTTATTTAAAGTAGCTTGGTTGAACACATTAGGCGTGTTTTTTTGCAAGCCCGGGGGGAATTGGTTAAAAAAAACGACAGCGGGGATTAGCGACGCCATGACAGTAAAAAACATGGTGTTTTCATACAAACTATCGATAACATGTATGTAATTCATGCCGGTAACACAGTTTTTCGGTGCGCTTAAGTTAAGCCCCGAGAATTCTCCGGGATTAGTTGTTGTTGCATTTAACATGTTAATTGTTTAGCACCGACGTCGTTTTTTTCATCCAATTCCCCCCGGGCTTGCAAAAAAACACGGCTATTGTGTATGTGAAGAGGAATGTCAAAAAAATCTCCTCAAATCGTTGACCGGGGAGATTTCATTTTCCCCTCTTAGTCCCCTTTCACGAGGAAACTGAGTTTCCAGCAACTTTCAGTTTTTGGGTGAGAAGGTCTACGATTGGTGGGAATTGAAAATTAAAAGAAAACGTCAAAAAATCTCCAGCAACTTGTTTCCTCGTGTGAAAGGGGACTTACTTCTTGCCCGTCACACCAATAATCAAGTTTGCTGGGAGCTCAGTTTCCTCGTGTGAAAGGGGACAAAAGTTTCATGCAGAAAGTTCCATCGTGAGAAAGGGGACATAACAACAGTCACTGAATACACCCATTCAGCAAAGCTCTTTATTCTACACTCGTTAAAAATTTCAGTTCAACTCGTTGTTTTTTTTGTTGATTTTATATTTCTCTTTTTCTTTTACATCCGTGTCAATTTGCTCTTTGCTTCGTTTTTGTTTTCTGCTTCTGATTTCTGTTTTTTCATCAGCGAACGTAGTCGTATGTGAACAAACGCGAAATACGTTTTCTGCGACAAAAGAGCAAAAAATGGACAATTTCATTCGATTGCGCTGTTTTTAGTTTGTGAAATTTGTTTAAAAGGTTTATTTTTATAAAACTTTTACTACACTTCGTTAATCCAGGCTGCACAAAAAACTTTCAAAAATACTTGTGCCATCATTATAATCTACGGGAAACATACTTACATAATTAAAATACAAAAAAAGGAAAAAATACCTACCACAAAAAGGATTTCGTCGAAAAGTAAAGATAATAGTTAATTTAATATTAAAAAACAAACAACGTTAAAAAAATGTAAAGTTGCAAAATAAAAAAATTGTTCTTTTGTTGGAAACGAAAACGTTTTCTTTGTTGTAAATTTAATTTTTCGTATTTTCCCACTGTGCGTGCTCTCTTTGGTTACCACCCTCCGGATTCGCCTTTTTGCCTTGTAAACTTGCAAATTAAATTTTTTGGTTCATATTTGTTTCTTTTGTTGGTCTATATTTTCTTTTTGTTTTGTTTTTTTTTTCTGTGTCCATTATTTGAAGATCCAGACCCACCCTCGCCTCACGAATCGCTTGAAATTTTTCACCATTTAAACGAGTTCGACTCGCATATATTCAGTGTTGCGCTACATCCATCTTTAATTTTTATAAAACTCCACAACAAAGTGAACAAAAGAAAAAGTTCAGTTAAATAAGAAGAAAATATAAAAGTGGTATCGTGGATTTTTTTTTTAGATAAATCTAAGAAAATGCCCTGCGATATTGGGAAATCATCGGATATCGAAAATGTGGACTGGAGTACCGGCACCGGATCAGGTCCTCACTACACCAACGTTGTCAGGTGAGTTCTTTGAGCTGATATTTGCAGCTTCTGGCTATGAGTCTTGTACCTACTTGTGAGACTTAATTAACATATTTATATAGTTCATAACTTATATAATATACATATTATGTACATAACGCGAAGAGGTATGTTCATATATGGAACGTGGCTGGATTATCTTGAGTAGGATTTTAAATTCAAATATTTTAATAATAAGTTTGTTTCTTACATTTTATTTATTTTTGTAGAGCTCGGACAAGACAAATTCCAATATCCGTATTATATAATAAACTTCCTGGGTCATTGACTGATTTAAATTGATCCAAAAAAATAACCTGAAGGGAAACAACTTACCTACCTAGTTAGTGGAGGTAGTAGTTTATACGAGAAGTGTGTTTTAATTATTGCAAGGTTATTTTGAAAATGGTGTGCTTACGCACAAAATCTGTTTAATATCCCTGTGAAGAAATAATACTGACCTCAATAGGAAAAATAATCCTCGAGGTTTGATTACAAGGAATATACTTCTGCAAGCTAGCTGCAAGTGGTCGTAGAACCAGAATCTACAATACCAGTTCAACTACCTACACAATTCCACTTTTTGTGGAAACTACTTTGAAAAGTAAAGTAGCAGACAGACTATTTTATAATTAAAAAAATGTTGGATGCCACCGTTCCTTACAGAGACGCAGAATTGTTTACCGAGATATATTTTCTATGTACCTATCTGAATTTAAACAAATTCCTCTAGAAATATTAAATGCACATTGTAGGTATTCTTTCTTTGATTTTTATAACCGCCATATTATTCACTCTACTAATCCAGTTTAAAACTTAAATCCGGATGTAAAATAATATAAATTCAATTAATTTACACCCGGATTTACGTTTTAAACTGGAATAATCGAGTGAATAATATGGCGATGAGTGTCGGTAAACATCGACTAAAATTTTTTGTCTCAGAAAGGTACAACAGCATCTAACTGATGAGATACCTAGTCGAAACGCATTTTGAATTTTATGTCACTTGAACTTTTAAACTAATTGTATCATAGGCTAGGTTATGTGTAGTATGGTGTAGATTCAATATTATTTTGGATAAAACAGCATTTGTATGCACTAAAGTGTGTGGTAGGTCCTAGAATTGATGTCTTGGCAAACCCAAACTCCTGACTTGAATTTCTTGAAAAATTAATGGATAATATTGTTGCTGTCGAATAATCCAAAATTAAAGAAGATTTGTGGAGCAAAATACAAAAAGGTTGATACGCTAAACCGACAGGTTTAGTCCATAAAGTTGTAAAATAGGCTACACTACAAAATAACTATTAAATTACTGTTAAGAATTAAACAAACAAAATAATGACTTGCCAACTTATTTGTACCAATTAATTTTCAAATTTCTTATTTTTTAATTATAATTTTATTTTACTTGATCTTACGCTTAATTTAAATAGGCATGTTCAGGAAAATGAGATCTCGGAGATCTCAGCAATGATCTCGAAAACGGTAATTTTTCCGATTTTGGTGTAGAGGGTAGGTACAACCACTTCAATTTATATAAAAACAATAGAGGGTTGAGCACTGATTTCAAAAAGCTGTTCAAAATAATAGTAGTGCAAGTAAATTTTCAGGAATTTAAAAAAAGATTGACAATTTCAACAATTATTTTTTTTTGATAAAAAGTTGGTAAAATCATTACCTACCTACTTAAGGAGGTAATGTTGAAATATCGATTGCATTTCGATAAATAGCCAGAGCTTTTGATTTCTTCGGGTTTAAACGTAAGTTATTTCGAATGGCCCAATAGTGAATGCTTTTGAGATCTTCATTTAAAAGGTGAATAGTATTACTAAAAGTACTGAGTAGGCCGCCTTGGAAGGGTTCAACATCGTCAGCATACAGGTGGATCGAAGAGTATTTTACTACCCTATATAATTCATTAATATACTGAGAGAAAAACGTAGGATCGAGTATAGATCCTTGTGGGACTCCATTTTTTATTAATAATAGCAGTGACCGTTTATTTTCAGCTGTGACACATTGCTGCCTTCCATTTAGGTTGGAATAAATCAGTTTTATCGCACTTGTTGAAAATTTAAACTCAGTTTACAAAGAGTCGAATGATGAACTGTGTCAAAAGCTTTTGACAAATCGAGGAGCGTTAAAACAACATGGCGGTTTTTATCAACAACATTTCTTATTTCCTCAACAACTGCAATTAGAGCTGTCTTGCAACTTTTTTACGCCTGAAAGCCCGACTGGTTTTGAAAAAAATAGTTTTCCCGCTTACCTAAAGTATTTTTGCATTTGATTAAAGACGAGCTTCTCAAAAAATTTCGAAAGAAATGGAAAAATAGCTATTGGTCTGAATTCTTTAACATTGCGGCGTTGTTTTTTAAGTGCTGGGATGATCTTGGCTTTTCATCAAAAATAAACTAAATAGGACAATCTGGATCCGACTTGCGTGTGCTTTTTGTGATTGAAAAGTTTCAGGGACATAAATTGCAACACCTCCACCAATACGATTTTCTCTATCTGCCCGCAACAGTCTATAACCCCCTACATTATAAGTTTGGTGAAAACCATGTTTCTAAGACACAAATTATGTATATGTTCGATTTTATAAAAAGATATCTAAATTCGTCGATTTTTGGTTTAAGACATTCAGGTCACAAATGTTAATGCCATTATTTTGTGATCTGAGCACACTTATCATTTCGAACAAGTTAGTTAGTATTGGAATCTCTTTGATTCATATCACTATCCAAATTTATAGATTTTATTAATTATAGAAAAAAGAATTAAAAAGAAGCAGGAGAAATATTGGAAATATTTGAAGAAATCATCAAAGGAAAATATAAACTTTGCGAGAAAACACAATAAATTCATTTCACGTGTTAACTTGAGCCGAAATGAGAATGAAAATATTGCGTAATATATTGTGGACAAATGTGAGTAAGTTTGCTCTTTTTGGAGGTACTGGATCCCTGCAATACGTTTGCCGTCGTTCCAACACCAAAAATATAAGACAAAAACTGAAAAACGAAAAACGTGAATATTGTTTTGGACATTTCTTTTTGTGTTATGGGATAGAACCAATACATGCTTTAACAGTGTCTTGGATCAACGCGTCTTTGTGGATAAGGCGTCAGTCATAGCGAACAGAAAAAGCATCAGGAAAAGTTAAAACAAAATAAATTTTAATACTTTTTTCGGTCGTTTATAGCGAACACAAATTTTCTGCACCAGCATTATCAACCTACTTGATGTTTTTTGTTATACCATTAGGCTAAACTCATACTGGAGTTGCGATCAGAGCGGAGATTCGAGAAGTGAGCAGAGTGACGAAAACAAAAAAATCTGTTCTTATGAGAGCTCTCATACTGAGGTCTCTAGCAACGAGGTATCTGTTTTCTGTTTGTTTTTAACGCTCTGCTTCCCTCTCGCATCGCCGCTCTTCTCGCAGCTCCAGTATGAGTTTAGCCTTAGATAGGACTATGCTACCTAACGCTGAGTATCAAACGCCTTTAAAATGGGTCTTTGGGTCAGGACAATGAACCAATACATACGAGTCGGGTGTCTAAAGAATGGTTTCGGGTCAATGGTGCTGTTATGGCTTGATCCGCAAATTCACCTGACCTCAAACCCATAGAAAATCTGTGGGGTGATATTAAAGTAGATCTTAGGAAGGCTTACCCATCAAATAATCACGATCATTGCAAGGTGTTAAAGGATATCTGGGCAAACATACGAAGTGAGCGTTGCCGGTGTAAGACCGTTATTGATAATAAAGGGTTTTGTTTGACGTTTCTATTATTTTTGTTAAATCTTTTATACAAATGTTATACCCAAAAACAAAAAAAGTATTTAAAAAGTTTCGATACATGTTAAATTTTGTATTTGCATACTTCAAAGACGTCTGGCGGGGTGAAGGCTGAAACCAAAACGTCTGGGACCTACATTTTTATAATTAGAAGAATTTTTCTGATTTGTTAGTGTATAACTCATGTGGTTACACCCTCAACACCAAAAGTTGATTTTCGCCCATTTTGTTGGACGTCTGGCAAGGGGAAGTCTAAAATTGGAAATCAGTGCCCAACCCTCTATTGTTTAAATATATAGGTAAATTTAAGTGGTTATACCCACCACACCAAAATCGGAAAAATTACCGTTTTCGAACGGCCACCCCCTCTCCCGTCTTAAAAACAAATCTGCCAGACAGTTGGATTTGGTTTAATGTTGCGTATACCAACACATACCTACATACATATGCTTAAATTTTGGTTACATCTCTACTCCCAAAATTTGCTTCCGGCTCTTGGTCTATAAGTTTGGTCAAAACAAGAAAAGTATCATATGGGAAAGGGTTTCCCTTTTTTAGACGGGAGCTGCAAATTAATTATTTAAAAAAGAAAATAAAAACTACGGCAACACAAACAATGTTTAATGTTATAGCTTTTAAATTCAGAAATCCATTATTTAATTTTGTATTCAAATCAAATGCGCACAAAAATATCAATCAATAATTTTAGCGTGAGTTATTTTTGCGAACCATTTCAGTTTCTTGCAAAGGAACTGTAAACTATAGACTTTGAAAAGAATACTTCTTGCATGAAAATCCACAAAATAGAGAAAAAATCTGAATTTACTACGAATACGAACCTCACATTCCTACCGTGCTGAGAATATACTTGTGATTGTTCTACTTTTCAATTTTAAAAGAATGCAAAGTGTTTTAATAATTTTTCCCGAAATCAAAATATATTCTCATTAGAAAACGTGAATACTGAATAGGTACAAAGATAACATAGAAACAGGTAAACTACACACGACTATGTTATATTTTAATTAATCCAGTCAAGTCATGCATGTTTAGTTTCCATAAGTAACCAAGAGCTTCACCAATCTCCATCCTATATATGTAAAATACAGACATACATAGGTAGGGCACAAAAAGCAGAGTGATAAACTCGTTTGACCTCATGTTGTGTTTGCTATGTAAACAATCTCCAGCAGGCTCCATTCCTAAATGGATGCAATTAATTGGCTTTCATATATAGTTTAAAATATTTTACAATTGGCTTTCATATTATATTCTTTGTTGATCTAAAGCCGAGGCTCTAAAATTGAAAGTAAATGTAGTCCACTAAATAATTATTGTGTTGTTGTGAACTAGACTTTTTTTTTTGTTATTGTTGTTTTGCGATGTACTACGTTATCGCTAAAATGCGATTAAATAATTTGAACGATAACCGTGTGTTTTTTACACTGGTATTTTTTCTAAGAATAAATTGGCTTTCGTACCTTTAGCTTTAGTTTTGATTGATGTGTTATTAATATTTTTATATTTGTGTCTGGAACTGTACATTTGATCAAAAAAATAAACAAAATTTATAAAAATTTTATTCTTTTAAATATTTAATTATATAGGTACCTAGCTTTATAAATAGCAAAATCTTGATTGACGTCTTACTCTTTTTAACGATATTTTTCTATCGCTAAAGACTTCCACTTCACACACAAAATTTAATAACGAAAGACAATGTTTTGACATAAAAGTGCTGAAGATAAAGGAAAAATCCCTTTTTCTTTATGAAAAGTTCGTTAGTTGTTTTGATTTACTTACTTCTTTTATGATACAAAAAATCGTATCCTACCAGAAGCATTCACACATTCAGATTATTTAAATGTCACAATCACAAAGTGATTTGGTTTAATTTTGTTGGATTCAAAACTGTAATAATAGCTTTAAACACAAATATTTTTAAATAATAGCTGTGTTTTATTTTCCCCAAGATCCGAACCAGATTGGATTTGCTTAAAAAAATACATGTATTACAAAAACAACACAAGATCCAACTTTGTTTTGAATTTGGATTTCCAAATCCATTTTGAACACACACCCTTAATTTGTAAATGTCGTCAGTAGTGTAAAGAAAAAAGACAAAGGGTGTATACGAATAAAAAAAAACAAAGGAAAAAAAGAGTTGGGTATATAACAAGTTGTCACTGAGATCCTGGATTGTTTTATTTTCATGATCTGATCTGGATTGGATCTGGGGGAAAATAAAACGCAGCTAATGATTATTTCCATGATTAAATATAAATAAAGTCGAAATAAGGTAATTTCGAAAATTACAAAAAAAAAAAGATTTTTTTTTCAGTTTCTTTGACAGTTCATTTTATTTCGAATTTAAATTATTAAATCGTACAGTTTCCGACACACGATTCATGAACGCCCCTTAAAACATTTTGTGATAAAGCAATCAGCTGATTCAGCCATAATGTCATAAAGTTTACCACGTTTACCAAGTTTTAACTTTCTGTCGTTTACCAAGTTTACGATGGTTTTCCGACGTTGTACAGTTTTTCATCTTCCACGTTTACATGAGTTGATTTGAAAATCGAATCGAATCTGAATTGAGATTTCGATCCAGCAATAAAACCACACCGAATCGAACAATTGAATTCCAATGAAATATCGAAGCGGAATCCAGATTTTGTGTATCTTGTTAAGTTTTTTCGTAATCTCCAACTTAATTTCGTGCTAATTCATTTGGAATTATCTCATTTTGAAATGGGAATTTGTATGCGAAATAAATTATTTGGAATTAAATTACCTCAATTGCGTTAATGAAAATATAGTATGAGAAAGCATCTTTAAAGATGACACGAAAAGCTGTGTAATGTTATACTAAGCAATAAGTATTTACTACACAGTAGAATCAGACTTCAGTGGTGACTTCATCGTATTTTTTTGTTTTGGTGTTATTCGGTAAACAGGTTTTTTTAACTTTAAACTTTAATGTGTTTAAAAATTTTATTAAATTAAAAAAAATTGATTGTCCGCAATATAGTAAAACGGGTTGTACCTACTTTCATTAACTTCTATTTGAGTTTGATAGATAAAATCACATGTTTTTACATACATATATAATATATACATATTTCTATCCTTACAAACATATGTACAGCAGTACATACATATGTTTATAAAATTCGACAAACATATCATTTCCAAGAATGTGTACATTGTTTGTTATTGAATTTAATTTGCGCATTTCTTTCAAAGTATTGATCATATAGTGATCAGGGTCGGATTGAGATCAAGTGCATCTATATGAGCTCGAAAATTACTTGAAAAATAAAACTCTGTTGTAATCAATAAATGATTGTTTTGCATTTGATAAAGCGTTATACCGTCTTCAGATCAATATTGAAGAAAGATAAATATGTACATACTAAAGTGAAGCTATTTATCTACTCAAATTTTGTACATTAAACTGTTGTAAGAAGTTGTATTTCTTACACTAATTTGATGCAGAAAATTTGTTTGTACAGACAAGAGGCATACTATACAAAATTTCTTATTTTAGATTTAACAACAAAATTTACATGTACAGTAAAAGCTGTAATAAGCGGACACTCATGGTCTCCCAATTTTTGTCCGGTTATGAGAACTGTCCGGTTAAAGGAAAGGTATACTATACATATATAAAAACTTTTTTTTTAAATTAATATTAAATTTTTATATTAAAAATTGAAATCACTCAAAATATTTCTTTTTGAAAGGTTTCTGGCACTTTGAAACCATTCCATACATATATGTATGTGGTCAATTTTGTAACCCTCAGTTCTTTTTTCTGATTTATATTGGATCCACCTTGCCATTTAGCAATAACTATCTTCTTTATTTTTTGAAATCCCTGCAGCTTGTTTTTTTCCAATATTAAGAAAAAAAAAACAACAACAACAACAAAGGGAACCATAAGAATGCCCATAGACACTACACTTGCATCGGTGTCGGTGTACGGAAATGTGTGCTGTGTGTGGGCTGGTGCGCACACCGATTTCGGTGTCAGACACGGTGCGAGTAAAATCAAAATTTTTTGATTTTTGGTGCCGCTGTCTCGATCGGTGTGGCGTGTGTGGCTTAATGCCACACCGGTGCAGATACAAGTGTAGTGTCTATAGACTGCTATACACTTTCAAACTTACAGCAACTTATAGGTACTCTGTTCAATTTATATTTGCAGTACAGGGAACATAGGATATTTGCCTTTCAAGCTGATCATTATGGAATTCAATAAGCTATCTTCATTTTAAAGCTCTTACAGGGTTGCAGTAGTGAGCATTTAAAATTGTCGCAAATCTCACTATTTATTAATATACGCACATTTTGTAATAATAAACAATGATGACCTAAATAAATTGAATCTATCTTTTTCCACACCTCTCTGAAAGACAATAGCCAACAATTTGTATAACTGCATTTTAATTTTAACTGTTTTTCTATACATAAAAGGAAAACCTAAAACATGAAAACAGAAAAACATCAAGCGTCAACACTTTTTTCTCTAAAGTAGAAATATTTGCGATCAAAAGCTCTAAAAAAAACTTAAATCATGAAAGTTACATAGCAAAAACCAAAGAATATGCCATATATATTTCCATCAACTGGGCAGTGGGCAATAGTTACTCTGATTCAGTGTTTTTTTTTTTTTAAGTAAACACTAACAGTCGTATTTATTAGATTTTTGTCTACTTAGACACTGTCTAACTTTTTTCAAATTGGTGGAAATATGCTTTATTTAATAAAAATAAATATCATATTATTCACGATTAAGGCAATCTACTCTAGTTAGGCAGCTTTAAGACAACAATAAACAAGGTTTTTGAACACATTTTCATTTTCCAAAGTTGGACAGTTGTCTAAAGTTAGACAACGTTTATAAATAAGATAAATAAGACCAAATGTCTATAAGAATTGGTTGCAAATTTGCGATCGCGAACAGTCTCCTTTCACCCGGGGAGCAGATAGGTCATGGTGGGATGTACATACGTGAGCTCAAAGAAGATTACACAAACAATTTAAATGTAATTCAGTGATTCAGTTTCTTTTTTCAGTGGCACTTTCTTAACTTAAGACGCCGTGCAAGCAGCAGCAGGCGCCAGTGTTTCTGAAAAGCTCTCCCATAAGGCCTGTACTGCAAATATAAATTGAAACAGAGTATAGTTACTCGGTTAATCCCCTAATAAGCTTTCAACATAACATCGCTTCGCGTGCAGTTATCGGAGATTTTCTATGGATTTGCTTACGTATTCAGAATAAAACAGAAACTATACTGGAGAACGTATCTTCTGTTTCATTTGTTGATACAAAATAATCGCTAAATAAAATTATGTGTCCGCATATGGGAGGTTTCTATCTAAAATGTCCGGGTCCGAAGAGTGTCCGTTGAAAGGAAAGTAATTTGTATAAGAAATGCGAAAAATATCTTTGTTCCCTAAAATGTGTCCGTTTATGGGAATTATTGGAGCTGTCCGCAAGTAGAACTTTCACTGTATATGTGAAAATGTGTTTTTGTGCTAGTTATATTGTTTGTGTATATGTACTGTAATACCCTTCAATATGCTTACACAAAAATCTTTGTCAATCATAATATTTAGGTTAGCATTATTATATGTGAATTTTGCTGCTTATTTTGTCGTCTTCAAAATTTGGCGCCCTGAGCCGGTCTCACGGGCCTCTTATGCTAATGCACCACTGATAATTTTTTTTCTACAAAAACATTTGATATATTAAACGATGTCTACTTGTCGAATCTATAATAATAATAAATATAAATTACGTTTCCCTTCCTGCGTAGCAGAGCATACATACATATGTATTTACACATTGTACAGTACATATACAAACAATACAAAGATAATGATATCAAGTTTCTAACAAATTTTTATTTGTTTAATAACCCAACAACTCTAGAATAATGAATCACTATGTTAAATCTACAAGACAAGCAAGGAGTGTGAAATTTATTTTTTATTTTATCTTAATAAAAAGCAATAAACACACCAAGATAATTAGCATGTGTATTGTATGTACTGTTATTATTGTTATAAAACAAAACAAATGATAACGATTTTTTTAATATCAAAAATGCCTAAAAACCATAGCCGGCGGGTGACGGATTTTCTTCACTATTTACACCATCGATTTCATAGGCATGAGGAGCTTTCGTTAATATCTCACTTTCTGATTACTGTAAATATTGTTTGCTTTTGATTTTAATAACTAAAAACACTCACCTGCTGTTGGTTGTTGTGCTTTATTCCTAAAATGAAACGACAACATTTTATAATTTATTTTTTTTATGTTTATTTGGACCTTTATGTTTTTTTCTATCACTTTTTGAAGATAGTATCAGCCAAGTGGGCGCCGCCATTGTTGATGACCACTTAGACTATTTTTATCGTATTTTCGTTTGGTAAGCATGTATTTCTAATATTGTATGTACATGTCATGTGAACATGTATTGGATTCGGTAAGAGCCAGCCCTTCACAGAGTAATAATATATTCTCAAATTATCAAACTACGTCTGGGCAGAATTTAGGTATGTCTCAACAAGTCGGTATAAATTTGGGAACTTATGTTATAGTATTCAGGTTTATGGTATTAAAAACGACGCTTTCCAGCACAAATTGGCATAACTAACAGTCATAAAATAATTAATAATATGTAGGTATGTGATTTATAAATGTAAATAAATATTTCATAATTAAAAAAATAAAATTGTAAATAAAGCGATAGGATTTATTTTTTTTTTCTGCCAAAATTAGAAAAGGCCGCTTGAAATAAATACAATCATAATGTATCCTTATTTTTGTCGGTTATAAAAGATAATCAGAAATATGTATCTAGGTATGAAACTGTTATCAATTTTAAACTAAACATAATACCTATCTATTTTTGTTTGCTTCAAAATTTGTTTACCAACTTTGAACTCTTGATTTTCTAAGCATTTTATTTTTGATTATAATGCTAAACATTAACAAGAAATGTTAACTGTTTTGGTATCTTTTTATAGGTCACCTGGCTCACGTAATTCACGTGGTATTCATCAAGTCATCTTGTTGTTGTTATTAGGCTTTGGACATTGTACACATTGCTTAAGATTATTCCGAATGCAAAATTATTTATGATATTAAACCAAAACGTGATTTCTCCGTGATTTGCATTCAAACACTGACTTCAAATTAAATTAAAAAAAACATTACTCTTACTCTTTTAAAGCACATCGTGCGAGCACGTCCATATAAAGTATGATAATTAACTCCGGTTATTATTTTAAAAGATTATAGCACATTAAGCTATGTACTAAAAAAGCAATCAACAATAAATTATTCTTAAAGCCACAAGTTCAAACATATAGAATAATATTTTTATTGTTAAAAATGTACGTTCAGTGTGTAGCGGCGTAGAATTTTAAATTTAGATGAAAGATTGCGTATATTATATAGTATAGAGGTAAGGTAAACAGCCGGACATGAAAATACAAACCACAAATATTCACTCCACATATTTTGTTGGCTACAAAAGAGTATTGAACCGAAGTGTGTTTAAATTTGTATTGAGGACATTGCACGCTTAAATGATAATAAATAACAGGGGTGTCAGATAAACATTGATTCATATTTGGTGGCTATACACATCGCCAGCGCAACTGTTTATTTACTATACTTTGCTTTTGATGTTCCAGAAAAATATGCTTATTATGCATGAATAAAAAATTTTTAAGCCTCTTTAAATAAAATAGGCGGGTAGAATTTTTGGTCCTCCCTCCTACTGAGTCGGTTTTGAATTATTCACTATTTTCAGTTACAAATAAAACCAGAAAATCAGTTCTTTTGCACTTGCAGTTTTGGCCTAATTGTTAATTGGGATTGTGCTAATACTTATGTATATTATGCATAGTTGCACCCGGGAATCTGCCATTAAGCCCGTATGTCACTACATTTGAAAACTAAAATAGAAACGGACAGTTTTGGTACCATAAATCCCATATTGCGAAAACCTCACAAAAAATATGTTTAAAATATTTCTCAAATATCAGGATTCGGACCCAGCAGTAAAATTTCGGCGAATATTAAAAAAAAAAAAAAAAATTTAAGGAGTTTATTATCATGTCGATTATGTAATCCGCAATACTGGATCGGCAAAGATTCGCAGTGCAGTGCTCTCTTTACCCATTTGTCGTGAAAAGAAAAGAGAACATAGTACTGAGTAGCACTGAGGATTGATGCGTATTCCATATTCAACATGTATTTCTTTTAGCTGTAAAATTCTATTAATTCGGTTAATTATATTAAGAAAACTATTAAAATTCGTAGATTGCCTTGTCGAAGAATAATTTAATAAGGGTTTTAATTTTTTTTGTTCCAATAGTGATAAATGTTAATTTATTTTTATTTGTTTATTTATTAAAATCACACTATATCCATAGTAAAACAAAATGTAATTCTAATTATTTTTTATAAAAAATAAAATAAAAAACCCCTGAAGAAGCCGGATAAAAGCCAGCGAAACGTAGGGTAAACGAAGAAGAATTAGTTTTTTATTAATTGCATCCATTTTTAAGATCATTCAAGTCCAAACAACTAACAAATATTATTAATAAAATCTGACTTAATTGAACAAACAGAACTCAATAATATTTATTTCGGAGAAAATAAATTGAAAAACCAACAAATTATTAAAACCTACTATAAAATATTTTTAACAAACAAAGTTGAATTTTAATCCAACATAAACAATATATCACGAAATCGGTTTTAATCACATCATATAAAACTATGTTTTCATTAGAGCCGAATAACGTAATTTCGCAAATTACAGACAAAATATTTTCATTTCAATTTTGATTATTGCGTTTGATAATTAATAATTTAATTTGTCTATTTATCACTTATTTTTGTTGTTTTCTCTTTCTTTTTCAGTTTCTGTTTTTCATTTTGAATGGGCAGGTTCAATAAAAATTGCTTTACATCCGAATTTTCAGATTTTTAAATTAATGTCGTTGAACGCAAAAAAAAATCTGAAATTTCAGACGATTGTCATGGTGTTCCTGCATTTACATTGAAGCGAAATAAAATAGAACTTTAATTACATTTGTAAATTAAACATTGAGCATGGGTAGTTGTGAGGATGAAATTATATGGAGCTTAATCAGCAACAGGTTTTATTAATATCATTAAAAGTCTTTTTATTGATATGTATGGCCTACAAAAATATAGAAAAACTTTCCTAACATCAATATAAAAAATTATTGATTTAAAAATTCACTAAACAATAAACAAAAAGTTCGTTCATTTAAATTAGTATTGAATTTTCATGACGAAAACTAAAAAAATCAACCACCAACAAGAAGAAAATTATAAAGTTCAACTTTTGTGTGAAGTGCTTCAGCTGATTTGGCACTCCCTCCACCACAAACAACTTTCATCTGAATTTTCAGGTGAGAATTTCTTCTCTGAAAATTCAGATGAAACGTTACTAAGAGTCACTAAAAGTCATCTAACTTTTTATGACACCTGGCCAATCAGAAGCTCTAAAAATTCAGAATTCTGAAAATTCAGATGTAAAACGTAATGCATTGAACGTACCCAATTTAATTTGGCTGCTTATTACTTAAAGCCCTTCCACACTATCCCACTGAATATTAATACATGTCAAATTGAAAGTGGGAAAGAATTCCATGCTACTGCCAAATTTGTGGGAGAGATAAGCCTTTTCATTTTTTTACCACACACAACAGTTTAATTTAACCTCAATAAAAATGTGATATGTGATAAAATGTGTGATAGAATTAGAACCATTTCCAAAATGTCTCATGTATTAACACATGTCAAATTGTGTAGGCTGCAATAACATGCTGTGTAAGATCGGCACTCATATTTTGTTTCCACATTATTATACATGATTTGTTTCCCACTTTTTTGACATGTGTTAATACTCAGAGGGATAGTGTGGAAAGTCGTTTATTATATATGTTTATCACTTATGTATTTCTGTTGTTTTCTTTTTCAGTTTCTATATTTTTATACATCGAATTTTGACATGTTCAATGGATTCCACTTTAAATGGAGTTTTAACTGAATTTCGTGCACATTTTGTTGAAATAACCTCATTTCGAAATGTGGATCGAATTTGAAAATTTTCATTATGACATTATTTGAAAGTAATTCAATTAGCCATATCAGGTTTCTTGAGATCTCAGAGATCTCAGAAATCTGAACGTTATTCCTCAGTGTGATTCCTCACTGTTAGTTACACAAGTGAGTTACACAAACACAAATGCATTCACACAGGGAAGGCATGCAATTAGACAGCTAAATGATGAGGCGCCCATAGCTGTTTTTTTTTTGAGGAATGTGTTTTGAGATTTTAAATCGTTAAAATAGTAAAAAAAAGCTAAGAAAAGTAAATAAACAAGTAAAATAAAAGTAAATAAAGTGAATATATGAAATACTTCATTGAAATAAAAATATAAAACTACATGAGGTGCTGCGTTAAATCTTGTAAAAACACTTATAATGAGCAGTGTAATTTTTGTTCATTTCACAGGTAAGCTGTGACTCATATTCCACACAAAGTAAGTAAAATAACTCTGCACTACGGGCGCTCAATATATTTGAGCGCCTTGCCATCACAAACAAAAACTAATGCGACCCTGGCCGAGAATTTCAATTTTGACAGATCGGGTTCAGCTTTATTGCCGTGATTGAAGTGTATTTTTATTTTCAAACAATTTGCTTTTTTATACCAAAATGCTATGAAATATCAATTGAAAAGTATTCTCATATAATGTATTTGCCTAAAAAACATCACTTCACATTTCTTTATGTGGAATATGAAACACAATCAGCCCGTGAAAAGAAAAAATTGAAAACTCCATATTATAGGTGTTTTTACACGATTTAACACAGCACTGTGTTATTTTATATTTTTTTTAATAAATTATTGAAAGTATTCACTGTGTTAACTTTTATTTCACATTTATTTAGTATTTTCACTATTTTCTCGTTTTAAAATCTCGAAACCCTTTCCTATAGCTCGGCAAAATGAGAGATTATTTTTTTTTTTAAATTTAGTGCTTCACTCACATACACTGTATATGGATATACACCTCTTCCTTATCTTCTTATTCTATGGAGAAATCTTGTTCAGGTTTCTCCTTCTGTTCCGTAAAACTGACAGAAGTTTGCTCAGTGAGATCTCAGAAACTGGCTAAATTTCAAAGAAATCTGATATGCTGCTACATTGTCTGATAAATGTAAGGAGTGACAAGTACAACCCAAATAAATTATATACATTAGCTGTGTTTTATTTTCCTCCAGATCCAATCCAGATCAGATCATGAAAATAAAACAACTCAGGATCTCAGTGACAAGTTGTTATATACCCAACTCTTTTTTCCCTTTGTTTGTTTTTTATTTCTATACACCCGTTGTCTTTTTTCTTCACACTACTGACGACATTTAAAAAATTAAGGTTGTGTGCTCAAAATGGATTTGGAAATCCAAATTCAAAACAAAGTTGGATCTTGTGTTGTTTTTGTAATACATGTATTTTCGTAAGCAAATCCAATCTGGTTCGGATCTGAGGGAAAATAAAACACAGCAATTATTATGTGTTCATTGATTAATGACTAATGATAAATTTAAGTTCCAATTTTTTTATGAATTTATAAATAATGCTCTATTATAAGATTGTGCTAAGTGAGGAACACGCAAATGTTTAAATGGAAAACAATTATATCGTGGTTGGAATATCTCATGTCAATCTGATACTGAATTTGAAGACTCTTTGGAAAAAAGGTGTTCTCTTTTACTATTGGTGAATCATAGCTTATTTTACACCCAAAATAAAGTTATAAGCAGGGCTAGGATTTCTATGTAAATACATATTTTTTTCCGATAAATTTAGAAGAAAACGAATAAGATAGTTTTTGAATCAGGAAATTTAATTTAAAATGGCATTTAATAGTTACGGCATATTTTTGCATATTTTACTATAAATGCATATAAAGGCATATTCGGCTTTTTTGGACATATTTCAGCAATAAATGCATATTTTGAAATTTCAGAAAAATCTTAAGAGTTATTTTTTTATACTGTTACAAAAGTGCATACGCACCTTAAAAATTGTAATTCCAACTTCAATTCCAGCTGACAAGTAATTAAAAGTTCAGAAAAATTGTTATATGTACATGTGTTGTGTATCTTCAATTCTATATGTACCTACAGATGTATATGATTCTTTTGAATGCTTTTCATTATGTATTCAAGAATGTATAAACTTAACACTTGATAAGTGGATTTAAGTGGTTATACTCCTCATACGATTATTGGAAAAATGGTAATTTTTAACCTCTCAGATCTACCAAAAACTGAGAAAAAAACCAACCTGAATTTAGAATTTGTATCACGACACTTGGTTAAATGTTCGGAAACTCCGAGTGCGGAATATGTTTTTGGAAACAACATAGTACCATTGTACTCGTATTTAGAATTCTCTTCATTTTTGTGTTGTTTAAATGAAAATGCCAATGAGAGTAAAAAAGAAAAAATCAAAAACCAACGAAAATTGGTAAAAAAAATATATACCTATATTGTTCAAAAATTCACCTAGCCAAGAAGAAAGCTTAAATCGAAAATTTTGCAAACAGGGGTCTTTTAATTTCTTAGCTGCTTTTCATCATCCTGATTTTAGGTGATTTTTTATCCGACGTCTATTTTTCATTTTTTGTTTTATCTCGAGTTTTAGATTTTCTAGAATTTTCATTTGTGTATGACTTTATTGTATTTATAAGATCTATCGATTAGATAAACAAAAAAAAAAACTCTCTATCATATTTCGTTTGAAAAATAAAATCTAGACCTTTCTCTTCGTTTACCCTACCCTACTGAAAAAAATACGTATTTTAAAATTAAATAAAGTTTCTTTTCACAGGACATTTTCTTTTTATAACTTAAACCTACTATATGAGCCGGGTTAGATAATTGAAAAAAACCCAAAAATCGAACTTTAAAGCGAGACAACCCTATGCCTTGACCATATTTCACCAGGCAACCCATGCGAAAAAAATAATAGTTTAGAGGCTACCTAAAAAACTGTATACTCTTTATCTGGTAATCGATGAGAGAAGGTCGTCCTATGGCGGGATCTTAGACTATTTTATTAAACAAATGTATACTAAAATATTAAACTTAGTTTATGATGAAAATTTTAGCTTTATTATGTTTTGCAAAGTATTTAAATCTAAATTTCTCAAGGATTTTGCTGTGGAAAATTAATCTTTTTTTTTTTATAAACTTAACCAAACGTCATTGTGACTTTTAGAATGCACAAACCATATTTTTTTTTTGTATATTTTTAAAATTAGTAAATATTTATAAAAGCATTCTCATGCATGTATTTGAACAAATATCTTTTATTTGAATCTTTGAATTGACTTTTTTTTACGAGTTTATATTATGAGGCTCAACTTCATTACATTTTGAATTGAGGAACGATTTTACAACAAAAAAAGGATTACAGCTAACTTCGTCTCGTTTATTCGTTGCATTGTGAACCAGGCATCATCATATCTAGGATTTATCGTTCATCGTTATATAACGTTATGTATGGAAAAACCCTATTTTGAAATTGTTTTTAAATCAATTTCCATAAATTCATTTTAAGTTCAACAACCCAAAAAGTAAACATAAAGCACCAATTACAAAATCCATATTAACATACACATACATACATATGTACCTACATACTTTACTGTCAGTAAATTACGTATAAATTTAACATATAGATTAAAATTTTATCATAATATACAATAGTTTATATATACAAAATATATAAGTTAAAACTTGTAATATTCAATCTTTTTATTCAGCGCAAGGAACCGTTATACAATAATTTTTATGTCCTTGCTCTGCTTATCATTGTGTAAGTAATGTAATCTGAAAGCAAAATTGCATTATGTATTTAAACAGGGTGTCCTGTATAGTGTTGTATAGTAATGTTATTATTCTGATAAAAATTAAAAGATATACGGGCAAGTAGAAGTGATGGCGAAATCTCGATTACGAATACGTGAACGCTGCACTGCATGTGTTATTTGCTCGCAATATCGCTAAAAGTATAATTCAGCCTTTTTCTTTTTATGATAACATGTACATATGCATCAATCCCTAAATTTGTCATCATCTCATTGCTGGGCGAGTTATATAAGATATGATCTTTCTATTACACACTCGCAGCCTTGTGTGAACATTGCATGTCCATAAAAAAACCCTTCCATTCTAGCCATGTCGAAAATTCTGAAAAGGAAGATATTTCGTCATCAAATCATACAAACAGACTCGACGATAAAAATATCATCGCCATACTTTCCAAACAACACGATTTTGTACTTCTATGTCGTCCATGAGTTCATCTTGAAAGAACGGACTCTCCTCAGAATTCTCTAACAGAAATGAATAAATTACTTCAATGGCCAGATCAATACCATGGAATGCTGACGTTTTAAAAAACTGGTATAATCTGCCAGTTTCGGGCAAGTAAGAGAACAGAACTTAGAATAAGAAGATTTCTTCTTCTATGGAACAGACCTATGCTTGCATACTTTTTTGCACGAGCTGTCATTGTTTTAGGTGTGTTCAGTTGGAGTTTATTGAGAAAATATTTTTTACGATACTAGTTAATGATGTTGTTAATCCGACTTCCCCATGAACCCTGAACTTGTTCATTTCGCATCAGCAGCTTACTAGGCTTAATAATTAATGAGAAAGTCGAAATATCAAATAAAAGAATTTTAGAACAGTGTCACCCTGCTGAGAAAGTGTGAGAGTATAAATAAGTGTTCATATTAATGGTCAATGTCTATAGTAATTTATGTTCAACATATCCTTCCGACATGAAACAATACAACGGCTTAGCATCGATTGACGAAACCACAAAAGCCTTACATAAATAGCCAACACAAATTCCCGTTAGGTACTATACGGCGCTTGTCAGATATATTGTTTTAAATACTAATTCTACATAATATGTTATGGATCTAGATATACCTAGGTATATGTATTTAATTTGACAGCCTTGAATAGTTTTGCCTCACTTGCACACATAAAATTGACAAATAATTAGGCTAGTTCTATGGTTTATAAATGTAATGCAATATACAGTTAGAAAGGGCATGTCACACAAATTGGGTTTAGTCTGTTTGAAAGGAAAATGTCAAATACATTATTTGATTTATCTATATATATATACAAGAGAAATACCTAACTGTTTACGTCACTTTACTCCTTTGAATTAATTAACTATATTGTATAGGGTTATTGATCTCTATGTATATAAGGGTCTTCTTTGGATCAACTTTTGGAACAGAAAATCTCACTCAGTATGGCTGTCAACTTATGGACACGTTGAGTGTAGCTGTAGAAGTTGATGTCGACCAACCACCTCTACTTCTACTGCTGTAGCTGCGATTGAGAGTGAATTAGTGGACACAAATTGAATTGACATTCTTTTCAACTTGATATAGCAGGGAGGGTAACGTCTGTTTCACTATACCATTTTCTATAAATTTTCCATTTTCAAACCAAGAAATGTTCAAGTAAGGAGCCGACTGCGTGCTGTGCTATTACCTATTTTGTCCTCATACTCATAGCATTATCATAGCTTTGGGACACACGAACATGACTCTGACAGTATTGCCATAATTTTTACCATGTTTCGAAGGAACTCCATATCTTGGTCCTTATCATAGGACAGGTGAGTATTTCCCTGCAGTATATCGGCCCCTTCAACTGTTCATAGTTGTACATATGTACATGCATACGAGTTCCGATGATGGTTTTTCCATTTTTTTAATGGATTTACAGTCCATTTGGTCATTTGCAATGCAATTCACGACTAAACAAAACTACAAATGCGCTGATACGTGTTTGCTTTGAATCACGTCGTGTTCCATCTACATACATATATACATACATTGTATATTGTATGCGAGTATAAATGACAAAGACAATCAGATAAATAACTATATTTAAAAAATACAAGTTTTAACCGCAGATTCTCGTATACTTGTAAGTGGTTTCGATTGGACGTTGAAATTATTTATGGCAAATAATAACTACCTACATACATACATACATATGTAATGTAAGTTGTTTTGCAGTTCTGAACTATGTCTCTGTCAAGAACTTTAACGTTCTAAACCTAATTGTATATTTTTATGGGCATTCACAAGTGGAATGTTTGTTATAAAAGTTTGAGTGTTGCAGGAAATTTGAAAGTGTTATCTTTTTTACTGAAAGCAAAAAAAAATATAAAATTGTAAATACTGCAGTTTGCTTTATTTAATACTACGACATAACAGTTTTAAGGAATACAAGAGGAATACTAGGTAATAATATTATAAGTTCTATAACAATGTGTTGTTGAGTTGTTAAAAAATTCTTTAATTATTGCTCTCTAAAACCTTATTTTAGTAAACTAAAAATATTTTGTTAATGTGAAAAAAAAACTTATTCTAATAGTGCGCCAAAGGGATTTTTCACCGAAATTTTTTATTTTAACCAGGCAGATGTATAGGTATAATGGGAAAATAATTATGTCAAAAGAAGTCACAAAACGTCCCACAGCCAGAACCGCTCCAAGAATAAAAGCTCGAAATCCGAATACCCATCTACTCGTGGACATGCCAGGCATACTTTTCGGATGCATATTATGTTTTTAGGATCGCATAACTTTCTTTCTTATACAAATGTGACAAAAAGGAACTTAACTCTATCAACTTGATAAGTGACAGCCATTACTTTGATGATTCTGACAGGTTGAATATTGCAAAGCAAAATAGAAGGAGTTTTTTATTTCATTTTATTATTTAAGTTATTTAGTTGAAGGATGGCTACGATGTCGATGGATTAAAACCTATAAAAATCTAAATTGGATTTGATTGCTCACTTTTGAGTGAGCAAAATCCCTGATATCTCATTTTTCTTAACGCGCCAAGTGTTCTGCGTTGCTGATCACACGCCTTGACAACTTTGGGCCAAAGTTTGGCGTCATTTTGACGCGTCAACGCTTTGACCATTTGCGTTGACATCTAATCGTAGCTTAAGAGCAGAATTTTCAATAATCAAAACTCCTTCAATCTAATCCAGACCATACTTTTCTTATTACATATTTGTATGTCTGTACATACCTAACTATACGTCATCTAATATTTTAAATAATTTCCAAAATAGTAGGTATCTTCTTTTGTTTTTTAAATCTATTTATCGAGGTTGCAGTCTTTTTTTCGTATTAAATAATTACTTAGCTTCTATTGCATAGAATTGATAATTGTTTATTTAAATGCTGATGCCATTCTAAACAAAAAAATAATCTGTAATTATTATACATACTGTTTTCCGAGAAATTAATTAATTTTAGTCCAATAAGAATTTAATTACCACACTATACTGCTTACGTTTCAACTTTATTATAACTTGACTTCTCAATGTTAATGATAAAAATAAATTTCCGAGGATCATTTGAATAACGCTTTAAATATATACATGCATTTCTAATAAATTCAACCAAAATATTATCATAACACGCTTTAGTGATACTACCACTACTGACAAGTAATTTTGTGACGCTCATTTTGTATGAAAACATATAATGACTCTTAATAATTTATAATCACGGACAAAAATAAATTGACTGTTATAGATAAACAATAGATAAACAGTGTCTCTTTGAAACGCCATCAAATAAAAAAAAATTAATGGTTCAACGGAAAATCGTTTGAATTAAAAAAATAAAGCATTCATTTATGATTAATTTAATTCATGCATAAATATTTTTACTTGGTATTTGCAAAATTGTATCAAGCAACTACTGTACTCAAACTTTTTAGAAACAACATTTTCATACGAAGAAAGAAGAATCAAAAACAATAGAAAATGTATTGTTTTCATTAAAAACGTCAGAAAAAGTTAGAAAAGAAATGGCCGCGTTCAGGTTGCACTAGGATAGCCTATCTAAGACACTCGACTATCCTGTATGTTCCTGAATGGTAGTTTTGGGAAGTAAACGAACAAGGTTTTGTTAGTTGTGTTATAAAATGGGCTTTTGGTCAAGTGAAACAAATAAATAAATGTGTTTGTCAAGACGTTCATCGGTCCATGCGTCTATGAACATCATCAGGTGGCAATGGATTCTGTATTTAAACATTGATTAATTGATTACATTGTGGGCTGACTTCCTCCATATCAGGGGCCTATTTCACAGAACATACATCACATACATTACAGAAATGTATGTGACGTAAAATAGGCCCCATATGAGTGGGCGTAAATTTTAAAATTTTTTTAAATTATGCGTTTTCCAAGTTGACGCATAGTTTTTCCAAAAATTCAAAATTTAAAGTGAGCCAAATTTGGCGACTACTTTAAGGTACATACATACATTCATACAATGTATGTGATTTATGTTCCATGAAATAGGCCCCAGTTCGTCGGTTCATGGTATTCCGCGGGTTCTGCTTCTTCTGATTGGTCAGCTGTCAGATGGCTTTAAAAGTCATTTAACTTTTTATGACAGCTGCCCAATCAGAAACCAGATAAATTCAGAAAACTGCATTTTTAGATGTTCGTTGAACCCGCGGATTGTCAGGATTGATGATATGTAAAGTTTCTATTATTATTCTCTTTGGTGTTCCTCTCGTTGCAGTATTTGGACGTTATAAAAATTGGGAGAGTTGTTGAGTGATGTACAATGTGATGCCAGTGCTGTCTTATGTGCTGAGTTGCTTTTTATTTCGGATTTATGTTTTTCTAGTCAACTTTTCAATTCTTGTTTTGTCGTTCCGATATAAATATGGTTGCACTCTTCGTCAGCCAATTGATTTTGTAAATCCGAATGTTCCATTTTATCGATCTTTGTTTTTAGGTTGGTGTACAGTTGTGGAGATGTGTAATTTGATTTCATCGCTATTTTATCCTTCTCTTTGTCAAAAAGCTGCGCATTTTTAAACCTTTCCGTTATATCTTAAGTAAAGGATTTGTATATTGGTTTTTGTTTTTCTCCTTCTTCTGGTGTGTGTTGTTTTCGGTTTTCATGTTGATTTATTAACGTTTGTATTATTGTTGTAGGTATACAGCTGATTTCGACAGTTTTCATATCTGTTCTACTCTGATTTCTGACTAAAAATTGCAGTGCAGATAATCCTGTTCTAAAATGTTCCACTCAGACTCATCGAACAGCAATTAGAACAATTTAGAACTGAAAATTTCTCATCAAACAGCAAAACATTTTACTTTTCTGTTCTAAACTGTTTCCAAAAAGTTTTTATTACGTCAATATTTATAACAAAACTATTTCAGTGTAATTCCAGTTTAGCTTAATGTTAGTCATGTTTAAAATAAAGCATTTATTGCTGATAATTCTTCACAACATACAACAAAATGTACATACAACTCAAACTCACCTAATTCGTAATTTTTTTAAGTTCTTTATTATTATAGATTTTTAGTAGCATAACGATAATGAACAGTATAAGTTGTTCCAAAAATTGATATTATCCAGTCATGATTCCCGCAACGAATATTATTTTCATCTCATGCTCAAGGTTGACCTTAAAGCTGAATCATCCTCATACAGTCAGCAACGAATCCCAAAACATTTTTTCACAATAAATTTTGTGTGTTTCGTTAATAACATAAATAAATTAAGAAACAGAGGAGATAAAAATAACATAAAGTTTGTTAAAAATAGTCGGGACAAGCAAGAGTAAACAGCATATCGGGTCTTCCAGAAAAAAACACGACACATATTTTGTATCATTTTTGTTTGTTCTTTAAAATGCGTCGGCCGTCACAGTGGGAATTTATTTGCCAAAAACTGAAATGAGTTTTCTGTTGCTTTTCAAGAAGGAGATGCATTGACTTTAATAAGAGTTTATAAAAAAAACACTTTCCTCTGAGGGTCTTCTGTGTTGCAGCAATTTTATTTATTTGTTTGACACAAATAAAAGAAATAAGGCTAAACGAATTTAATTATTTGTTGCAGTGTGTCTTTGCGGGAGTATCAAAATTCATACATATAGGTTTCTTTGTTAGATTTCCAGTCGGAATGTACGAAAACAATCTGAATTAAGAAAAATTAAAAAGGTTTTTGCTTTGTCTCTGAAGAAATTTAAAATTGTTCCTTGTATTTTTATGTTAAAGCTTTTCATTAATTATCTCCTATAAACGTCAATCATATAAACCAGGGGTGGAATCGGCTACGGTGATTGTTAATTGTTACATTTATGACAATCAAATGTGATCAAATTAAATTTTTCGTCTACGTAAAGTAATCACCAAAAATTATTAAAAACTTGGCATTACTTTGAGAGACAAGTACTAAAAATTGTCATAAATCCATTAATTTGATTTTTTGTCGGTAAAATATTTTATTTACCCGCTTTTTTCTGTGCCAATAAAAATTATTTAATAAAAATGTTAGTAAAAATTATTTCAATCGTTTTAAAATTTGAAGAAAATGAAATAATTTTCATTGATAGGAAGCAAGCCAATAAAATGCAAAAAAAACTCATGACTCAATCATGGAAAAAAAACTCGGATCCGGCCGAACATTCCTATTATGTACGTGAATTTCATTTTCCATGGACTTAAAAATAATTGTACACGTAGAAATAAATACATTTTTTTTGAATTACTCAATTTCACATGAAAATGACACCAAAATCGCTATCACAAGAAAAAGTGGCAAAAATATGATTATCACATGTGACAATCACTTTACGCAGACCGAATTTGTTTATTTTGACTGTCAATTATCACAAATCACATTATGTCGATTCCACCTCAGAACATTTTAATAAATTTGTAAGTTTATCCTTTATTCATACAAAATTGTCAATACAGGGAAGATAGGAGGTTTGTCTCTCTGTCTTATTGTGTTGGGTTGCATAAAGCTGTCTCTCTTTAAAGCTGTCTCAGAGTTTCCGTAGTTTGCATTATAAATCGTTACAGAATGTGCGGCCGCGTTATCTCAAGTTTAACAAAGGCTATATTTTCAATTTCACCCTTCTCTTCGTCTATAACATTCTATCACAACACTCTTTATCAAAAATATTTTATAAACCTTAACAACACTGAGTATATAATTTTATCATTCAATGGCATCTCTTAATCAATACAACGTGAATCACTCTAAAGCATAAACACTTTTATGGAATTTCCTTAATTGCCTAGCTTTTTTCTATGGGTCTTTTTCAAACATCAAACTTCCTTCCCTTGCTCAGCTGTTAATGACTTTCTCTAACGTCGCATACACTACCTACGCCTTATGTTATGAATGAAAAAATAACATAGGTCAAGTATCTTATATCCGCCGGCTATATATTCTATTACATATTTATTTGAGGTGTGTGCAGTTTTTGTTTTATCTGGTCACAGTATAGAATAGAACCAGAGTCCTTTAATTATATTTCCGACGATGCATATATATAGTCGGTCTATTTGTCTTTAAAAGAAAATACCAACACCGCCTTCTTAGTGCACAACACTATACAGTATACAAACAACAATGTTCTCTCCAAATATAGATAAAATGACTGTCCCTGAAATGTTTCACTGTTCGGTCGATAAAATTGCCAGGGAGTTTGTGGTTAATGTGCTTCGATAAAATAATAAAAGAAACAAATATACAAACATGCATAGTTAACGCTATACACGTCCGAATTCCAAAAGAAGTGTTGTAAATTTCGGTTTTTAGACTTTAAATAGACCAATTGGCAACAAAATCAACCAAAACTTTTTCATTTTCTTTTTTCCAACTAGTAATGATAGAACCATTTCATTAGATTTTCACAAGTAATAATTTAATCTGGGTTGAAACAAAAATAAAGACCATTTTCAATATTCGTTGACACGCAGCTGGGTGGGTTTGTCCTTGCCTTGAGTATCTAAAATTTCAAGTTCATGACCAATTGCGCACATTTTGGCAATTAGGTATAGTATTAAAGATTCCCGAATGCGAGTGAAGGAAGTCATAAAAAGTACATACCTACTCATAGATTAATACAAACATCAAATTGGTTCCCTTGAAAGCAATTTATCGAAGATACTGCAGTATTTTCCACAATTAATTTTACCAATCCTCATAGTCGTGTAGATGTAGAAAATCAAATGTTCTGTCTTTTAGGTATTGGATTTAAAAAAATGTCTTAGCAAAATGTTTTCATTAGACAATTTAGAAATTATTGGATTTATTGCAAAGGTGTTATGGGGTATATTTCTTTGAATGAATGTATGTATTTTAAATTCCTATGACCTAATACATTTTTACTAGTTTTCAATAGAATTGTAGTCATATCTTTGAATATATTAGAGTTAATCAGCTTTTTAATGACGACTAGAAATTTCAAAATGAATTTTGTCAGCACATTGAAATCCAACCTTTTTTCAACAGTGAATTAATATTGATTAAATATTTTTGCAACAACATATCAGTAGTCAAATTGATATTTGTTAAGAAATTGTTAGCCTATATTGGAAATAAGATTGGAAGTTACTAAAGGGCCCCGGCCCTCCACCGATAAGCATACTTCGAGCACTAAGAGTTTTTTTTTAAGTCACGCTAAGCTCGTTTATTCACACCCACTGTTAATGGATATAAACTGTTATAAATTGGCAACCCGATAGTCTTGTCCATAAAAGTGAACCACCTTAGGTTAACTTACATATTACATATTTGAAAATGAAGAGGTTTTATCATTTTGCCTTGTGTTTTGATTCTCATCTTACACATAAATAATGTTTCATTAACCTCAATGCATTAGTTATCTCATTTTTTGTTTGTTTCTCTTTTCATTCTAGATTCGGTTCCAGTAGTAGTCAAGCTTCACAAAGCAGTGGCGACATATGTCGAATATGCCACTGCGAAAGCGACCCACAAAATCCACTTCTTACACCATGCTACTGTTCAGGTAGCCTTAAATACGTCCATCAAACCTGCCTTCAGCAATGGCTGACCGCTTCCGAAACAAACTCCTGCGAATTATGCAAATTCCCGTTCATAATGCACACAAAAATAAAGCCCTTCAATGAAGTATGTACAGGACAAAAAAAAAATAAAGTACTAGAATCAGAATTAATTTTTTTTCTAGTGGCGAAGTTTAGATATATCTGGTGTTGAACGAAGAAGGCTCTGCTGTTCGGTGCTGTTTCATTGTGCTGCAGCGTTGTGTGTTATTTGGTCGCTTTGTGTGCTTATTGAAAGAGCTGCTGAAGATGTCAAGCGAGGACTTATCGGTAAGTTGACTCTTTTATTTGAATCATTAGTGAAAATTAACATTGATTTTTTTATGTTTTCTTGCTTCTATAGATTGGCCATTCTGGACTAAGTTGGCCGTAGTGACCGTTGGTCTTACTGGAGGGGTTGTATTCATGTACATTCAATGCAAAGCATATTTACACCTCTGTCATAGATGGAGAGCTAGAAATCGGTAAGAATTACCATAACCTGTTAAAATGTTCATATCTGTAGTACATATCGTCGTCTTTGAGTGAAAACTGGCTAGGTCCATCTGTTTCTTTTTATCAGCAGATCTATGTTGGCTTAAAAATGAATTTAAAAAAAAATACCAACTGAGCTGAGCATGAATTGTATAGCATGAGTTAATCTTGATATCTATCAAGTCCTTAACCAAAACAAAATACATAAATGGATATTTATCATTGACTAAATTCATGGGCTTCAGCTTAATGTATAAAGAAGTCAATTCCAGTTCTTGGCAAAATTGAGATTTTGAAAACATTTTCTTAAGAAAAAAACTACACAAGCTATGTTGAATGTTGAAAAGAATCAAGACACTGAACACAGGACAAGATTAATGTACTTCCACTTGTGTGTCTTTAAATGTTCTGCCATTTGCAACTGACTTCGTAACTTTCAAAAGATTTAGTAAGGCAAAAATTTTTAATCTGATGCTCATCATTCCAACAAATTGCATAAAACAACAGCCACTTTATCTTAACACTTTATCTCATTCTCATTTTAAGATTAGCATTTGTAAAGCTTTTCATTTTTTGTTTTATTCATTTCTTTCCAGAATTCTTCTTATACAAAATGCTCCAGAGAAAGTTCATCCGCTTTCACCACCATCACCAGTATTGCACAGCCGCAGCATACCCCACAATAGTAATGCGTTAGTTTCCCATGCGAATACAACGAATAACTACAATTACAACTCCTTCAATTATCCATCAGCTTCTGCTGCAGTAGCTGCTGCGGCAACAGGTGCTCGAGATTTGGAGGATCAGCAAGACGTTGTTGACATTCAGCCAACATCGGTAATCAATCTAGCTCACCAGTCGGTATCCAACGGGACCGGTCAGTATCCACAGACAGGTCAGCATGGCCAAATTATAGCCAATATAGAGAGCAATTCACATAATTACGACCGTGACTGGACATTAGATGATGTCAGTCAAATATCCTCATTTCGTCCGTGCCCACAGGGTTCGGGAAGCATGACACCATTTCATGACTCCATTCACAATGTGCTTGAGCACTCGCACAGTGGCAGTAATTCCGTGAATGGATCTCGTCAAGATCTAAGCCCATCAATGGCATCAGGAGCGGGTGCTGTTGCACATCCATTACAACCGCACAACACTGCCAGCGTGAGTAGCAACAGTGAGACAACAAGTCGAACCACCAATTCATATGTCTTTAAGCCGACCGCCACCACTTCGTCCGGTTCGATCTTTACACCAACAAACCCGCACTATCATCACCATCATCGGTATTCTAATTCCTCGGTGTTCCTTGAGAATCGAGATATTCTCAATGACTCTGGCTTCCCAAAGATTAACTATAGGCATTCGAGTGTACTTACATCGCCCGACATCAGCGATAACTTAGATAAATTCCTTGGAAAAGATCTAAGGCGTTATTCGGATACAAAGCTTCTAGCTAGCGACACCAACATTGTGAATTCCAAATTTGAACACTCTGCAGCTGGTAGTGGGGCTAACAAACCAGCTGCAATCGCTATTGGTCCACTGCAATCCACTGAGATCTTCGAGAGTGCCATCCAAAGGGAACAAAGACGTGCTTTGTTTCGTCCAGGGGGTGATGCTACAAATCCCAGAAGCAAACTGCGACTCTCTCTAGACACTATCGAAGATGGTTGCGGTCCGATAAGTGTTAGCACGACAACAACAACGACGGCTGGAGGTGGCGGTGGCACAACCAGCGCAAGTGATTGTGCCAAGAGCGAAGAACAGCTAATCGACAGAAATCGTTTGTTCTTCAAGTCATTGCCAAATCTGAGCAGCAGTTGTGAAAGCCTTATTAAGAAGTAAAATAAGTTATTTAAAAAAAAAAGTGCTGTCATGTCCATTTAGTTTGCGTTGAAGTTATATAAATTATATCCTGATTTTTGGTAGGATGACTGAAAATAAAATTTCTCTTGGAGGTAAACAAAAACAAAAACCGTCTATGCGAAATGCATACACACCGTTTTAAGCTGTTGTGCCGGCCAAAAAAAAAAACTGTGGTTGTGCTACTTAAGTGGTTACTAACAGAAAACATTTTAGTTTTTCGATTTATTTTCAAAAAAATTGCTTTTATTAAAAAATAAGTTATAAATAATTTTTAATTAAAAGAAAAATCTATTTTTAGGTATTCTAATGTCGCTTTGTTTGCAAAAATAGTGCTTATGTATGTTGAAGTCAATCTAGAATATGAACAACGTCTTCAAGGTCTTCTAAATAGTTGTCTCATAACTTATCCCATTCAAACAGATAAGTTTCTAAGCAGGTAATCAAATCTACTTCCTGCATAGAATACCGTTTCAATTCATACTAGCAACGCTTAATCAATACAAAAGTAGAACAAAAGATACTTTCTAACGCAAAGCGTGTGAATCGTTTCTACGCAATCGAGCGACTACCGCAATCGGTAATTAGCATTAACCGGAAGCATAACCAAGTTTTTATGAACCAACTTAATTTTTATGAGTGAATTCGCGACAACTTGGTTCTTTTTTTTTGTGAAAGTTTTATTTTTAATAATATTTTTTTCAAAGTCCTAATTATTAAAATAACTTGATTTAAAAACAAAGTAAAAAATAGATATCTGACTTTAAAAAAGTCACAGGACAATATTGCAGAGCGATTGTACCTTAAAATGTTTTTTCGGGGGTGCTGCCTCTTGCGAGGAAAGGACAAATTCTGCAAGGGTTTCTCTTGTCAAAATAGGGGCCTCTTATATATATATAACGCCTTAGCCCTTCGGTTTCGCAGAAAATTGTGGGTTTCCTCCATCCATTCCATGTTGACTAACAACACGCACACAGGAATGGGTGAGAGTGTAAATAGTTCGGCCGCGGTTCTCGCTCCATACATTTATAATATTTTACAATACTGTACGTACTTTCTTTAATTTTTTTTTTTCAATTTTAAGTAATATGGGAAATATAAATTACCTTAGACAAATTTAACACGGACACACTTTATTTTAATTTTTTAATAATTAACAATGTGTGTCTCTGTTAGACCTGTGGTAATTTTTAAAACCAGTGAAAAAAAAAGTTGATAAAAGAAAATATGAAAGAATCTTTGTTGGCTGAGTATGTTTAAAATAAGATAATTTTAGGCTAGGCGCGCACATGCAACTTTCTTAAGTGACTAACATAGGCTTATATGATAGAGCATAAATGCAGAAACTTCATTAGTTGATTGGGCGATTTACAAGTTTGTGTTTTGACATTAAACTATTTACTTGCATTAAAGTTGCATGTTCTTGCTTAGGTTAATAGCACAGGAGGATCCAGCTGAAGATGACAAGAAAAACACAAAGAGCCATAGAAAATTATTAAGTATATAATGAATACCGTTTCAAATTTTTTTTTTTTTTTTGAAGACAGAAAATTATTTTAATAATAACTTCAATATCGATTAAAGAAATTTTATAAGACTGTAGAAGACTCCATTAAAAAAAAAAAACTTACATTCATAAAAAGTTCAACAACTACTTTATAAACACGTAATTGTTGCATTTTCAATCTTTATTTACCCAAAACAATAAATTATTTACAACGTAATAATTATATTTTCGTTGAATTACAATTTACTAGTTTAGATATTTTTTTATAGACCTATTGTATTCTTATTTAGTATTATATCATTACTACTACTGACTACTGAAAATTCTATAAGTATACTCTTGATTTATCTATATTTTAAGCTTGCATTTTTGATTTAAATTTAATAAAAATATAGCGGCTTTGTATCATAATCAATGTTTGTATATACATAAAGTGATAAATAAAATAATGAATAAAAAGAAACTAGAATGATTATCTGAGAGAGAAAGAGAAGAAAGAGAGTTGATAAATAAAGAGTTAAATATAGTGAAACATATTTTAGTATTGACATTTTTAATAAAAATTTAAAATTAAAACAAAACGAACAAGCAAATAAATAAAATTTAAAGAGTGAAGAATGATTACTATTACTAAATTATAATTTTTCTTAGATATTACATCAAATCGAGAAGGTAAATAAAAATCACAATACAATAGTAAAAAAAAAAAAACAAAATAAATAAATATTCATCAATGTTCTTTCAAACATCATATTTTTTTTATAATTATTGTTTATCTGTGATTATTATTTTTTTTTTCTTAACACATTTTGTTTCGAACAATAATTAATACGAAAGAAAACAAAAAACAGATTAAAAGCATAATTATTATGAACCATTATTGTGTAGAAATGACAATTTCAACAATATTATTATGTATTTATGTGAACAAAATAAAAAAAAACAATAAAAATGATAATTCATTTAACTAAATCTTTACTTATATCTTGTTAACTTAAAAAGTATTGCTAAATACAAATTTAAACAAATATATATTGATAAAAAATCAAATCAAATGATAAGTTCATTTGAAGCTGTATTGTGAATTTGAAATGAACAGAAAAAACTTGCGATGAATAATAAAAGAATTATATCAATGAAAAAAACTTGTTTTATTTTAAGTTCATAAGAATTTACGTCTAGCTGGTAAATAAATATCTTTTACCAGTCACATGAAACAATTTTTTTTTCTCGTTCAAATGAACCCATAAATAGTAGTACTAAAAACTAACTAAACGTAATTGATCATTTCGGTTGCAATTGCAATTATTGTTAGAAATAATAAGAGCAAGCGGAAATTGTTCGTTAAACATGCAACTTAGGTGATACTTTACTTCTTACAAATGTTTTTCTTATTCAGCCTTATTGTGAGTTTCACCCGAAAAATATTTCACCTTAAAATATTTTGTTCCCCTGGAATTTTAAAAGCTTTTGTGAGTTTCGCCCAAACAAAATTTCGTTCGCCTACTAAAAATAAGCGAACATTTACGCCCGAAATGAATGTTCACAATAAGGGGAATTTTTTAAACACAAAATTTCGGGTGAATCTCACAATAGGCGAAAAGTGAAATATCAAATTTTCCGGGTGGAATGTTGTTTGGGCGAAACTCACAATAAGGCTGATTGTTTATTTACAAGGAATTTATTTAAAATTATAAAAAATTTCCTTGATTATTTTAATTAAGTTTACATTCTATCATCAGCATTAACATATGAACGTCACGACTGGTCCGCAAAGTACTGCTCGCTTAGTAAGTAAGATTTAATGTAGTTAAACCCGAAGCTTTTCAAGAACATTCATACTAGCGGTGTAGCCGATGTTGAAGACATGGAAGAACCATTTTTGTACATGGACTGACCCTCTCAACTTTGTAATAGTTTACCTGTAAATTATAGAATTTACACATTTCCGAGTTTAACAGTAACATAATGGCCTTATCACAGGCCCTGTCGTAATAGATTCTTACAACGAATCTCAAAAAAGTATCATAGCACCGTCGTCGTACAAAAAATATGGACATGAATTTGTGGGCTATCGATATCACTTTTCACAAATTCAGAATTCGTTTGGAAATAATTTTGTTAGGACGGTAGCTATAATACTTTTATCGGGATTCTTAGTACGAATCTATGACGAAGGGGGCTGTGATAAGGCGGAATATACATAGGTATATCGCAAGTAAAAACTCAGATCGATTCAAAAACTTTAGTGTTAAAATAAATCAGGAGATTCGAAGTACATATTGCGGAAGAACCAAATTCCCTTCGAGATTCTCGATAGGTGCCAATATTCAACATAAGGACTAAGGTTCTTTGGGGAAATAGGTATCGCCATCCAAATAATTTTTAAAATTTATATCGAAATGCAGCGAATACACCTTTTTTTTAGTGTAATGGTACCACGATGGATTTTGAACTAAGCTATGTGACGAAAACCACTTTTTGATATTTTTTTTTCGACAAAAATACAGGAAGGTATACATAGGATATTTGGTGCATTCGTCATATTTATTATCAGAATCCAATGCGTTTAGATGTAATGCATAAACCGTTACTTACAATTTTTTGAAGGCGTACCCTCAAGATAAATACCGCCAAACCAGACTAGCATGAAAAATCTGAACCAGACAAACCAAATCTATTCTTTTCCTTAAAAATTAAAAAAAAATAACTAAAGTTTATTTTACAAATGGTATTTATTTTTTATGAAACGTAGACGAAAGTACAAACAAGTAATACATAAATATTATCAGTCTAAAAATGGATTTTCGTGTAAGCTTTGGAGTGATTTAAACTTTAGCTCCATTCTGCGCTTTTTCAGCATTGGCAGTCTTTGTTTGATTCTCCTGCTTGTTGTCCTTCACATTTAAATGAGCCGGTCCCGTTTGTTGGATTTGGACGATCTTCTCATTTGATTTGTCCTCGATTGCAGGTTTTGGAATGCTCACAGTCAAAACACCATCCGATGACAGAGTTGAGATCACTTTATCTGAGTCGTAATTCTTTGGAAGTGCGTAACGACGGACGAAATGTCGCGAAATATACCCATGGTCGTCTTCCCGTTCTTCATGTTTGCCTTCGACAACCACAGCATTGTCTACCACTTTCACAGAAAGTTCACTCGGCTTGAATTGCTGCACATCCATGCAGACCTGGAATCCATCCTTGCCAACATTGGAGACTGCCGAGTTTTGGTTAGCGCCTTTGGAGCGAAGCATCATAGCTGGATAATCTTCCATGCGGTTTGCCAAAGCCAACGGTAAACGGAAAACACTTGGACGATGAGTACGTTGAATAATGTGTGGATTGAGGCCTAGCCCAAAATCGCTTCCATAGTATGGGGATGACAAGCTGTCCAAGTTTTCTGCCAAATCCAAAAGAAGTTGAAGTGACGACATTTTGCTCAAATGTTTGTTTTAATTGTTTAAATATGGAAAAACTATTTTTTTTAACAAATTTAAAATTTTCTTTACGAGGAAAGAGCGGTTATTATTTTACACGCAATATTGCTTTGAGTGAACTGTTTTTTCAACCGTCTGCAGAAGCACTTTTATACTAAATTTTTGTGTTGCCAGAAAATTCTAGGTTTATCTCGAAAGAGATCTCTTAAATAATTTTGGGTTCATCAAAAATGAATTGAGTACTAACTTGACACACATTTATTTTGTCTCTTAGCATTTTAGAATTCAGCGCATTATAATTAATTTTTTCTCCTACACACTTCTCTTCGGTAATTTCTCTTTAAAAAATGAAAAGAAGTAAATATACAAAATTTCTCTTTTTCTTGGTTTTCTTTTTTTGTTTTGTTCTCTGTTGAATAATCTGCAAAAGTAAGAGTAGGTAATGGTATTCATCAGTACAAATAAATTCAATTCTATTGCATTTGTAAATTAAAAATAAATACACTTTTTCTGAAGTCCGAATTCCGATTAATTTCTTAAAAGTTCACGAAAAATGTCACTTATTCAATTGTTATTTATTGTCTGATATTCGCAGGAGACAGGAATCAGGACGTCTTTCGTGGACATCGTTTTTCGGATTTGGAATGCATACAAAATACAAATGGATTTGTATACCTACCTACCCTACCTACTAAAACTGACGCCCTTTATTTTACATAAAAATAAAATCTTGTGTCCGAAATGCAAGGACAAATATTATATAATGTATTATTTATGTGGTTTCCCAAACAATTGAAGAGCAGAAAAGAGGGTTCCATCTACCCACATTCAATTTGGTGTTAGGTTGTTTCATAAAGTTCTAACCAGACAGACAGACAGAACAGAACCTAAATAGCTCTTAAGTGCGAAATCGGTATCTATAATCTATTTTCACATTTATTTTAAGCACCAATACTTAAAGGCCTCTTAACTTAAACGCCAATCACGGCGTTTAGATGTACAGGCTCAGGTTTCCATTAGGAACACTAAAACAAAAATATGAAAAAATATGTTTTGGATGCCAGCTGGACTATAAAACACGAAAATAATAATTATTTTGTGCGGAAATGATTATTAACAAAGTTATAAACAATTTAAGTTTGCTTAGGTCCTTCCTATTAAACTACATACTTTATACGAAACAAAATATGAAAAAGGCTGTATTCCTAAAAGTATGCAACCCTTTTGATATCATCATGTCCGAAAAATCGTTGCTATTCAAATTTTCTAGTAGGCCACCTACAGTACTGTTTATTACAAAAAAATTGATAACATACCAAACTGACGAAATAGGCGCCTGCCTGGCGACTGATCATACCCTAAGCGGAGCAACTGAGTTGCGTGAGCGGGACTGGACCTTAAAAAAGGATTTAAAATCATGTTTATGTTTATTACAAATAAAACCCAACCCAACTGAAAACAAAAACATTTTCACTGACAAAATTATATCAGAAGCGTTGTATACTTTTAGGTGAATAGTACATTTGTTTTTAAGTTAGTATTTTTAATCTGTCAATCGCATCCACTTTTACTTCTTTAATTTTGTTAATTGTTTAGGTATAACTTTTATATTGTTTTGTGATTATTTTTAATTAACTGGAAATTTTTCTACCCAGAAAATCACAAATAACCATTTTGCAGTGCATTTATGAAATAAATTAATCTGTTTTCATGAAACTATGGTGCAAACTTTAATTGTTTATATCTTTGTTAATAACTATTTCCGTACTAAAAAAATATTGTTTTCTTGTTTTATACGCTATTTCACAACATTAAAAAAAAATTTGTTTTGTTCCTTTAATGTTCCTAATGGAAACCTGACCCTTTGCTAATGAGCTTGTTTTTTGTTTAAATTTTTTCGAAGCTTTCAAAAACAGCCTAAAAGTATGCAATTCTTAGAATACATGAAACAATCGTTGTTTTGTTAAGTATCAATGGGAAGACGATTATAGATAAGAATTTAAGTAACACCATTTAAAGGCAATTTAAATATTTAAGCAAACTTAACTAAATGGCCTCTAAGAGAAGTTTTAAGAAAATCTAATAGATCGGCTGTTATAATTTTTGCTACTATTCATCTTTGATGAGGAACATTTTTCCCTATTTTATACCACCTTGGAAACCGAGATCTGACTATTTCAATAATGCATGTTATCATTTCGATAGAAAACTTCGATTTGCTGGTAATAAAATTCAGTTTGTTTCAAATTAGTTTTTAAAACTTCTTAAATTCGAGTTCGAAGCGTAACCACTACATGACTTTTGAAATTCTCAACAGTTTTTGAAAACATATCTGCTGAGATCTTCGCTACAAGTAGGGTCAAGTCCCCTAAAATCGAACACTTAGTGGTTCATAATAAAATAATCTTTTACTGTGAGGGAACCATTCAACGTAAATATGTGATGTAAAATTATTTGGCAGCTTAAACTCAAATATTTGTTATAACTTTAGTTTTTTTAATAACTATAGTTACTTTTTTTATAAAACAACAAAAGCTGAAAAAAGCCTAATTCCCCAGTAGTCGAACACTATTTTCCTAAGCTCGTACATAAAGTTTCCCTATTTCCAACACAAGATTTCGTACATATGTAGTTTCAACCAAGAAAAGCAAAGAAGTAATTTTCTCTCAATTTTATCGAACAAATTGTGTTTTGTGAACTTGTTTTTATTCAATTCTAATAAAAACGAAATAAAACAAAAAACGGTTGAACGGATTCTTAGTTTGAACATAGGTAGGTATGTAATTCAAAAACTGCTCGAACAAAGGAAGCTAATAATTGCATGAGTTTCCTTGAATCGAACACTGGAAGAAAAGAAGAAAAAGGTGTTCGAATACTGGACCCAACGTTCTTTTTAATGTTTTTGACACAAAACCTTAAAAAATTTATAAATTTTCTATATTTATTGCTTGAACGAAAGAAAACAATTTTGACGAAGTTGCCTATATTCGAACACTAGTGTTCGAACAGGCAACTCTAACAAATTTGGTTTCGTATTTTCGAACAGTCAATTTATCAATAAATTATTAAGTTTTAAGTTAAAAATTAAAGTTATATAAATAAATAACTAGGTATAAATAACTTTAATCTTCACCCCAAAAATCACAGTTTCCCTCAACAATTCCAACAGTTTTTTTTTTTACAAAAACATGAAATAACTGGATTTCCTAAAGCCTCTTTTTTAAGCTCTTTTTTAAAAACTTAGGGCCAGTTGTCTCGGTTCAAGATTTTAACTCACCGATTTCGGCGGATTAACTAAGGTTCAACGCTGGTTCAAGTATGTAATTGGTTATTATCACACACTTGAACAGTAAACCACTGTTGAAACTCAATTAATCCGCCGGAATCGGTGGATAAAAATTGCTGAACCACGGTTTAAATATTTGTACAACTGGCGCTTTAGGATGAAATTGGTATAGTTCATAGGAACTACTGGGAGTGTTCGAAATTAGGCGACTCCACCCTACCTACAGTTAAAAATTTATGAAAACCTTAAACACTAGTGGCACCTATTCTCGAACAGCCCCAGTTACCGAACACTTTTTGCTAAAATCGTAATAATTTCCTAATTTTTTCATTTTTCTCTTTTCAACACATGCTTTGTGGCACATTCCCTCTCCAATTACAAAAAATTCTCCACGGATTCAGTTGTATGTGTTAAAAAATTGTAACTTCACAAAAGGTTTTATTTAAATTTTAATAAAAAAAAAACTTCTGAACTCTCGGGAAACGAATTTAGTAAGGAAAATTTGAAGGTAAGTACTTGTAACCATTTTTTTTATCAAATATATGCCTTTGTTTATAATATTTGAAAAAACCACTTAAATATTATACTGAAATGGTTCGAGAAGAGCTCATATAACACTGTTCGATAACTGGTGCCAGTACTACCAAACAGCTCCAAACCAGATAAGCATGAAAAATCAGAACTACAAACTCAACATAAACCAAATTCTCTATTCTTTCCCTTAAAAATAACAAGGAAATTTGTTTAAGAAATTTTATTTTTTTATGAACGAAGAAGAAAGTACAAACAATTAATAAATACAAATTATCAGTCTAAAAACATGGCTTTTTCTGTTTTGGAAAAAATTTAAATTTTAGCCCCATTCTGCGCCTTTTCACCATCGGCAATCTTTGCTTGATTCTCCTGCTTGTTGTCCTTCACATTTAAATGAGCCGGACCCGTTTGTTGAATTTGGATGATCTTCTCATTTGATTTGTCCTCGATGGCAGGTTTTGGAATGCTCACAGTCAAAACACCATCCGATGACAGAGTTGAGATCACTTTATCTGAGTCGTAATTCTTTGGAAGTGCGTAACGACGGACGAAGTGTCGCGAAATATACCCATGGTCGTCTTCCCGTTCTTCATGTTTGCCTTCGACAACCACAGCATTGTCTACCACTTTCACAGAAAGTTCACTCGGCTTGAATTGCTGCACATCCATACAGACCTGGAATCCATCCTTGCCAACATTGGAGACTGCCGAGTTTTGGTTAGCACCTTTGGAGCGAAGCATCATAGCTGGATAATCTTCCATGCGGTTTGCCAAAGCCAACGGTAAACGGAAAACACTTGGACGATGAGTACGTTGAATAATGTGTGGATTGAGGCCTAGCCCAAAATCGCTTCCATAGTATGGGGATGACAAGCTGTCCAAGTTTTCTGCCAAATCCAAAAGAAGTTGAAGTGACGACATTTTGCTCAAATGTTTGTTTTAATAGTTTAAATTATGAAAAAATATTTGTTTTTAATAAAGTGAGTATTTTCTCTACGGGGAAAGTATCTGTTTTACTTGCACGTAAAATTGCTTCGAATGAACTGTTTTTTCAACCGTCTGCAGGAGCACTTTTATACTAAATTTTTGTGTTCCAGAAAATTCTAGGTTTATCTCGAAAGAGATCTCTTAAATCATGAATGAATTGTATACTAACTTGACACATACATTTATTTTGTCTCTTAACTTTATAGAATTCAGCGCTTTATAACTAATCATTTCTCCTACACACTTCTCTTCGGTATTTCTCTTGATTGAACAAAAAATTAAATAGAAAATTGAAAATTCCCCTATTTATTTTCTAGAAAACTCTCGCTCTTTCTATTTAGTTATCAAAAACAAAATATAAGAGTGGAAGAGTTGGTCAGTTGGCAGTTATGGTCAGTTTTGAAAAATCTGTAAAAGTGAAGAGTACTGTCGCCTGTCGGAGTTTTTGTTAAAGATAAATTAAAATCTGTATAATTTGTTAAATAACGAAAAATCTATTTTTTTTAATTACATAAAAGTTAATAAGACTAAAAACTGAAATGTCACTTATTCCGTTATTGGCTGATATTGTTAATGAAGTCGATGGTTTTCGTGGATATCGCGATTTGGACAATGGCTTCGGTTTTGGAATGTATCCATGCGATATTTATCGCCCAAGAGTCGCTTCATTACAATTAAGTCCAGTTCGGAAATTTTCACCATACCAGAGGTCACTCGAAACGATCCGCCGAAAGGGTGGCAAGGGTGGTCAATCCAAAGATTACACAGTTGGGAAGGACGGATTCCAAGTGTGCATGGACGTCAGCCATTTCAAGCCAAATGAATTAACGGTAAAAACTGTTGGCAACAACGTTGTAGTGGAAGGCAAACATGAGGAGCGTGAAGATGACCATGGCTACATAAGTCGTCAGTTTGTACGCAAATACCAGCTGCCAAAGGGATATGATGCCAAAGACGTCATCTCAACGGTTTCGACAGATGGAATTCTAACAGTCAAAGCTCCACCACCACCAAAGGCATTGAAGGCCAACGAAAGAATAGTGCAGATTCAACAAACGGGTCCTGCACATCTGAGCGTGAAGGGAAACGAAGAAGAAGAGTCAAATCAAACAGAAAATAATCATAAAAAAAAGAAAACTGATAAAATGGAGCAATCTTAAAAATTCATTCCACCGCAGTATACCACTATTTGTTCATTCCTTTGTTTTAAAAACAATTCTCATTATAATGTTAGTGTAGTTTATTTATTTCTACATTTCGTACCCTACCTTTATAAATAAAAAATAAATAGTTTTGTAATTGAAACAGATTTTTCTTTTATTTGGGATTTTTTAATTGGAGTGTATTTTGTGCAGAAAATATGAATTTATAGGCCACCCCCCTTTTCCTAAACTGAAAAAAATGACGAATGTCCTCGTCTTTTTAGGAGGATTATCTTCTTTTTTCCTTGTCTTTTTTTCATTAACATCGCTAAAATGCCCTTGTTATATGGCACCGAAAATGAATTCCGGTGACTCGATTGTATAAATATCGTTACAATTTTTTTGAACAAATTTAATTGAATTGGGCATAAATAAGTTAATATCACTTTGAATGGAAATATTTCGAGATCCAGATTTCGTAAATTTTTTTTGTTATAAAGATCTTAAAAAAACTTATTAACAATTTTGAAACTTGCAGCTGCCAAACAAAATTAACAGAAAACGATTTTTTTATTAAATATAGAAATAATATTAGATTTTTGTCTATTCAGACACTGTCTAACTATTTTAAAATTGGTGGAAATATTCTTTATTTAATAAAAATAAATATCACATTATTCGCGGTTAAGACAATCTACACTTGTGTCTAAGTTAGGCGGCTATAAGACAACAATAAACAAGGTTTTTGAACACATTTTCCAAAGTTGGACAGTTGTCTAAAGTTAGACAACGTTTATTAATTAGACCTATCCAGCCTTATTTATTAACTCGTTTTAGCGACGGAGTAATTTTACTCCGACTTTACAACGTCTCTAATCCTGAAAAACCTATTTATAAAAAATATAAACGAGTATTAGAGGCGGAGTAAGCTAAAACTGGTACATAGTAATCTGCAAATTATTTATTCATATTATATCTTTTGAGAATTATCCCAGTTTTCAGGCCGTTTTATTTTATTTTGTTTATCCATTTATTTCGACAAAATACCACCAATAATAATTACTTAAAACTGTGGAAATCAGCTGGGGAGTGGGGTTTGTTAACGTTTATATAATAACCAGAGTTTTATATTGGTCATTTTTTGGTAATATATTTGACATAAGGACGGTGTAATTAAAACCGCCAAGAAAATATTTTATAAATAAGAATTTGTTTGACGTGGCGTAAAGACGGAGTAAGTGCTTCGACTCGGTTTAACTATTCCAAGGTTGAATCGAGTATTAGTGAAATCTAATAAATAAGGCTGATAGTATGTACGCCAAATTTCATGTTTACAAATCACATTTATAGCGAATTGGGGCAATCAAGTTCTGCAACATCCAAAGATGAAAAAGTTTGTGTCGTGAGACACAAGAAGAAAAAATAGGTAGAAAGATTGATAGATGATAGCTGAAAACGTCGATAGAAGTCAACAACATCCCAATTAAATAAGGTATTGCGTGGTGACATATGGAAAATGCAACGAAAAAATTGAAGCACTTCCTCTCCTTCTTCATAGTTTATCACCACCAACAAAAACTTAATCGATTTTCTACACATAAAAGACCAGACCAAATAAAAATAAATTGTCAGTACAGGGATTATGGGAGAGCTTTTTTCAAAACAGTGTTGCCTGTAAATACTATCATGCTACTTAATTGAAAAAAATTGTGACTTTAAAACATACCAACCCCCTGAATTGCGTACAGGAATTGTTGTTGTTATTCTTCGCAAAATCGCGTGCACTCCATCATGACCGTTCTGCATCAGTGCCCATGTTACATATGGCACGCTGATCACTGTATGTGTTGAAAATATGCACATCCAAACAGAGTCACCAATCACAAATGCACTCACGCAGAGAATGCATGCCTTAGACTATTGGAATGGTGACTCTTTTTCAATTGTTTGTATTAAAGAGCTCTCGGGTTTTTTAGATTTATTAAGTTTTCGAGGAAATACAGATTTGCAGTGATTGAGGCGATCGTCCTAAAATTCCCTTCGAGATTCTCGATATGACCCGATATTTTAGGACTCAATTGAGTCTTATGAGAGTTCTTTGGGGGAATAGGTATCGCCATCCAAATAAATTTCAAAATTTGCATCGAAATACAACGAATACCTAGAGTTTAAAAAACCCTTTTTTGGTGTAAAGGTATCACAATGGATTTTGAACGAAGCACTATGTGACGAAAAAGGTATACATAGATATTTGGTGCATTCGTTATATTTATTATCTCCAATGTGTGCAGATGTAATGCATGAACCGTTACTTACAATTTTTTGAAGGCGTTACCGGTATTTTTATTTTTGCAATTCTCAGAGATGTAAAACAAAAAAGGCTGTTGGTGATATCTTCGTTTCCTTAATCATTTAAAAGCAGTTGCGAGACTCCAGCTATTAAGTTTGAATTTACGAAAACCTTAAACATGTTAGTCGGCCTTATCACAGGCCCCGTCGTAATAGTTTCGTACTACGAATCCCGAAAAAGCGTGCTGAATCCGAAAATGCCGGGTATACTTCTGAGATCCTTGAGCGTTTCGAGATTTGACGTCATCAATAAAGAACATATGGAAAAAGGCTTCAGCTGGTGTGCATTATGGAAAAATTGTGATTAACATTAATCTGGCACTAGATATGCAGATTTTATGATTCTCCAAATACAAAAATATTTTTTTTCGATTTTTTGGGGGAGGGGTTCACGAGGTTCACGAGTAGGAAAGGAAAAGGGGTACGAATTAATGAAAAACTCAGCCTTTGGAACTAGGTTGAGTGGGGTATCGTTTTCTTTTTTTTTTAATGCTGAATCAAATGGTACCACTCAATTTTCGATGGAACCACTTTTTATGAAATTTTTAAATGACGTCATCATTTAAGGACTTCTGACATTACCCTGCAACTGGTGTGCATTAGTGAACATTTGGATATATATTAATTTGATACAAGGAATGTTGATCTCACAAGAGTCTTCAAATACAAAAACACTTTTTGAATTTTTTTTGGGAGGGTTGAAAGGGTACGAAAACAGAGGGGGTGCGAATGAATAAAAAAATCAACTAGGTCAATTGACATTTATTTTGAAATTCAATCGCAATTCGCAAGTCAATTATTTTTATTTTTCAGCAAAAGAAAGTCAACAACTTTGATAGAATAAAGTCACGGTTATAGAAACCACCGCACGCTATACCAGTCACCATAGAGATAGGTATGGACCTGTGGTATAATGATGATGAATTCTTATATTTGATAAAGGTGACAAAAGATGCACATGAAAAAATTCTGCAGGACAAAATAAGGACAGCGAGGCTAGAATATTGAGCTTGGAGAAGTAAAAAGAAGAAGAGTACGTAAGCTGCCTGGCATGCGACCGAAAAAATATCTGGAAATTTTAACACAAAAATAAGCATTTGGCCGCTGGTCTTAAGAGTGGAACGCAGGTTCATCAAATCAATGGAATTTATTTACTGCTACAGTAGGCTACTATAGGGCTCGAATTGAGCAAGTAATAGGATGAGGATGACCAACAAAGACCTAGTTTAGATGAGCTAAACTTAGATGAAAAAAAAACCGCCAGTTTTGAAGGATTACCAGCGAATCCGCATGCATAAAATTATCAGCAAAGTATATCGGTAGAAGAAAGCATACCTGCACGACTGCACTCTTTATAACTTCTATTCAATACTTAAGGCATTGCCCATTCTGCTTTCAAACATGCAAAGTGATGTGATATCATGTCTTCTTCAATTTAGTTTAGCATCAGTGAATTTCACGCTTAGAACCTAGTGCATGCTAAACAAAACAATAATACTAAATACTAATACTGAAAATAAAATAAAAAGAGGGATATAAGTCATACGCACTCCATCCCTTTTCCTTTCCGTTCACCCCTCCCCGAAAAAATCGAAAAACTATTTTTGTGTTTGGAAACTCATAAAATCAGCACTTCTAGTGTCAAATTATAATGTAAATCACAATTTTTCGTAATGCACACCAGTTGCGGGGTTTTTTCAGAAGTCCTTTAATGATGACGTCATATCAAAAATTTGTTGAAAAGTGATTCTATCGAAAACTGAGTGGTCATTTAATTCGGCATTAAAAAATAGGAAACTATACCCCACTCGACCTAGTTCCAAAGGTTGAATTTTTCATTAATTCGTACCGCCTGCACTTTCCTACTCGTAAACCCCTCCCCTAAAAAATCGAAAAAAAAATTGTTTGCATTTGGAGAATCATAAAATCTGATCTAGTCCCGAATTAATGTTAATCACAATTTTTTCATAATGCACACACCAGCTGGAGCCTTTTTTCATATGTCCTTTATTGATGATCTCATATCTCAAAACGCTCAAGGATCTCAGAAGTATACCCGGCATTTTCGGATTCAGCACGCTTTTTTCATATAGAAATCGTCAAAATGTATTTTATATACCGAAATTTTAGGTTAAGCCAAAAAAGTCATTTTTTCCCCGCACTAAATTCAGAGGTCGTGGAAAGTTACATCGATAGCCCACAAAATCGTGGCAATATTTTTCTTACGACGACGATGCTGACACTTTTCTCAACATTCGTAGTATGAATCTATTACGACGGGGCCTGTGATAAAGCCGAGTATCTCAAGATAAATACTGACCAGACTAACATGAAAAATCAGAACCCAAACCGACTTCTTTTCCTTAAAAATAAAAAAAATAACTAAAGTTTATTTAACAAATTGTATTTATTTTTTATGAAATGTAGACGAAAAGTACAAACAAGTAATAGGTACATAAAAATTATCAGTCTAAAAATAGATTTTTGTGTAAGAAAGTGATTTAAACTTTAGCTCCATTCTGCGCCTTTTCACCATCGGCAATCTTTGTTTGATTCTCCTGCTTGTTTTCCTTCACATTTAAATGAGCCGGTCCCGTTTGTTGAATTTGGATGATCTTCTCATTTGATTTGTCCTCGATGGCAGGTTTTGGAATGCTCACAGTCAAAACACCATCCGATGACAGAGTTGAGATCACTTTATCTGAGTCGTAATTCTTTGGAAGTGCGTAACGACGGACGAAGTGTCGCGAAATATACCCATGGTCGTCTTCCCGTTCTTCATGTTTGCCTTCGACAACCACAGCATTGTCTACCACTTTCACAGAAAGTTCACTCGGCTTGAATTGCTGCACATCCATGCAGACCTGGAATCCATCCTTGCCAACATTGGAGACTGCCGAGTTTTGGTTAGCGCCTTTGGAGCGAAGCATCATAGCTGGATAATCTTCCATGCGGTTTGCCAAAGCCAACGGTAAACGGAAAACACTTGGACGATGAGTACGTTGAATAATGTGTGGATTGAGGCCTAGCCCAAAATCGCTTCCATAGTATGGGGATGACAAGCTGTCCAAGTTTTCTGCCAAATCCAAAAGAAGTTGAAGTGACGACATTTTTCCCAAATTATTGTTTTAATTGTTTAAATTATGGACAAATATTTGCTTTAATAAAGTGAATATTTTCTTTACGAGAAAAGAGCGATTATTACTTGCACGTAAAATTGCATCGAATGAACTGTTTTTTCAACCGTCTGCAGAAGCACTTTTATACCACAGTACACATATTAAAGGTAATATATTGCGCAGGTTGTCAAAGTTGGAAAAGTCAAAAAATTAAAAATGGCTGTTCGAGTGACCACAGGAAGTCAACGCGCATCATTAGAAACAACAACAAAATATTGAAATAAGACATGGAAAGGGGCACTGAATCCACCATTTTACCACCATAATACCTCGATTTTGACAGATGCGCAGAACTGAACAAAAATGAAAACGCTAATGATAATACCTTTAATATGTGTACTGTGCTTTTATACTAAATTTTTGTGTTGCCAGAAAATTCTAGGTTTATCTCGAAAGAAATCTCTTAAATAATTTTGGGTTCTTCAAGAATGAATTGAGTACTAAGTGACATACATTTATTTTGTCTCTTAACTTTACAGAATTCAGCGCTTTATAATTATAACTAATCATTTCTCCTACACACTTCTCTTCGGAATTTCTCTTGATTGAAAAAAAAAAGTAAATAGAAAATTCCCCTATTTATTTTCTAGAAAACTCTCGCTCTTTCTATTTAGTTATCAAAAACAAAATATAAAAGTGGAAGAGTTGGTGGTTATGCTCAGTTTTGAAAAATCTGTAAAAGTGAGGAGTACTGTCGCCTGTCGGAGTTTTTGTTAAAAATAAATTTAAATCTATAATTTGTTAAATAACGAAAAATCTATTTTTTTTAATTACATAAAAGTTAATAAGACTAAAAACTGAAATGTCACTTATTCCGTTATTGGCTGATATTGTTAATGAAGTCGAGGGTTTTCGTGGATATCGCGATTTGGACAATGGCTTCGGTTTTGGAATGTATCCATGCGATATTTATCGCCCAAGAGTCGCTTCATTACAATTAAGTCCAGTTCGAAGATTTTCACCATACCAGAGGTCACTCGAAACGATCCGTCGAAAGGGTGGCAAAGGTGGTCAATCTAAAGAAAATTACACAGTTGGAAAGGACGGATTCCAAGTGTGCATGGACGTCAGCCATTTCAAGCCAAATGAATTAACGGTAAAAACTGTTGGCAACAACGTTGTAGTGGAAGGCAAACATGAGGAGCGTGAAGATGACCATGGCTACATAAGTCGTCAGTTTGTACGCAAATACCAGCTGCCAAAGGGATATGATGCCAAAGACGTCATTTCAACGGTTTCGACAGATGGTGTTCTAACAGTCAAAGCTCCACCACCACCAAAGGCATTGAAGGGTAACGAAAGAATAGTGCAGATTCAACAAACGGGTCCTGCTCATCTGAGCGTGAAGGGAAACGAAGGAGAAGAGTCAAATCAAACAGAAAATAATCATCAAAAAAAGAAGACTGATAAAATGGAGCAATCTTAAAAATTCATTCCAGCGCATTTTTTTTTGTATTACCATTTGTTCATTCTTTGTTTTTGAAAACAATAATCCACATTGTAATGTTACTGTGTAACTGATAGTTTGTTTCTTTCTACGTTTTGTACCTACCTACCCTTCCTATATACATAAATAAAACTTTGAAATTAAAACTGTGTTTTATTTGGGATTTTTTTTAAATTGGAAAGTTTTTAGATTTGTGAAAAATGTATACCTAGTAATTTTAAAATTAATTTTGTTTGGCTTAGGAATTCGTTAGTTGATAACTTTGAAATTACAATAATTTCAATTACGAAAGTACCTAGTGTTACTTAAACTCATGATCGTATGTTTATTTATAGTTTTATAAATGTTAAAATATAATATTTGTTACTGTTAAGTTTTCGGGAATATTAGAATGAAAAGAGACGTGATGCTAGTATTTAAACTAAATAATACCTTTATTAAAAGAAGTTTCTAATGAAAACATAAAGAAATGCTTGGTTAATTACATAAATTCAATATAATTGCAATTCACTTCATCTTTAACAAAGCAGAAAAAAAAATTATTTTTTATATTGAATGAAAATATATAAAAGCCTCCTTAAAAAAATATTTATTTTACCTAAACATTATTTTATATACCTACCAGTGGCAAAAAGGAAAAACAGCATAAGTCACTTTTTGCAAGTTTTCAGGAGAACAATTTAAATGTTTCTTTTGCGTATACAAATAGGGTTCACAACTTATGGACGAAGTGTTACAGTTCATAAACCGTAAGAGATAAAAGTACGAACAAAATATGACAGTATAGATTCGCATATTGCGCATCGGATACTGTAATATCCTCAATTTCGACATAAGTCGACTTAGGTTCCAGTTATAGCTTTCATTGAAAACGATAATTAAAATTTTAATTGTTAATTTTGAGGCGTCTAGAAAGAAAAATAAGTTAATATTTTGATGCCAATATAAAGCTTATGGTTCAATTATTGTTTCTATCCAAAAAAAATTTTCATTTCGGCCCAACCTTTCACATGCAATAACTTTAAAGTTTTCAATGATCAATGGTAAGGTAGTTCAATCATTGAAAAAATAAAACTTATTTTATGCGAAATCTTGGGCCAGAATGAAATTTTTTTTTTAAATATTTGAGTCATAACCTTCATTTTGGCATATAAATAAACACTGATTTTTCTTTCTCAAGGCCTCAAAATTTGCAATTAAAATTTTCAATGATCGTTTTCAATGAAAGCTATAACTGGCACCTTATGCTGTTGTTCCTTGTGGCCACAGATACATACCTTGCTGCAATTTCAGTGAATTGGCTGAACTTGTTGGAAGATTCGGCGGCAAGCTATTCTCCGCATTTTCCAATAGTTTTAAAACTAAAAATGCCGGAACCCATTTCGCAAGTTACTTTTACAAACTCTTTTAAGCTTAAATGGTCGGATAACAACGAAGAGCTCTATAAAAGACTCTTAAATCGACACTCAGCTTCTCTTGTTCAGCAATCGACAAACTCTATCGAACAATTAAGCAACAGTCTAGAACAAGTCACAAAGTCCGCACTTTACTTAGAAATACTAATCAGCAATTCTTTAAAAATATGTACCTTCGCAACAACAGAAACTACAAGAATTTGTATCTATCAAAGAAAACCAATTACCTTAGAATTATAGCAAAGAAGTTGGAAGGCTGCACTAACTCTAAGCTATTCTGGGAGAATGTCCGTGAACTAGGTGGGTGGCGTAACAGTGTGGAGTACTCTTTGGAAGCTGAGATGTTAGCAGCTTATTTTAAAACTCTAATCTCAGTTGATGAAGATCTCACACCTTTGACTACGAGATGCCTTCTGTCATAGTAAACGAAATCGATATGGATATTTCACTTACCGAACTGGAAGTTATTCTCAGAAAAAGTAAAAATAGTAAATCTCCTGGCTTGGATGGTATACCGGTTGAGTTTCTCAAACACCGTACTAACGAATTTAAAACTTATCTTCTAACTTTCTTAAATAAGTCATACAGCCTTGCATCCGTTCCAAGCAGCTTTAATAAATCTTTAATTTTTCCAATTTTTAAGAAGTCGAAAACTATAGAGGTATTTCAGTGTTGAACTCAATAAGAAAACAATTTTCTGCGATTTTGAACGAAAGACTTTCAAAATGGGTAGAGGTTAATAACCACCTTAGCATCTTCCAAGCCGGTTTCCGCCCTGGTTTTTCGACAATGGATCATGTTTTTCCAATTTCTAGTATTGCCAGAACATTTATTGAGAAAAAAAAGAAACTTTATACTTGTTTTGTTGACTTTAAAGCTGCATTCGACAAAATCAATAGGCAGGGCTCTTATTTACAATCTATCGTGTTTAGGTTTATCAACAAAGTGGATCTAATTTCTCGCACCAGTTTCAAACTAATGCAGGTGTTCCCCAGGATGTATCGTTAGTCCGTTGATGTTTGCCCTTTTATCGATGATATTTGCGAACATCTTCCTGGAGGAGTAAATTTTGCTAACATTTCGATTAAGGTACTTCTTTTTACAGACGATCTGGTCATATTTTCTGATAATCCTTCTTCGCTTCAACTCCAAATAAACCGTCTCTGTTCTTTCTGTGAGACATGGGGTCTACAAATAAATTGTCAAAAAACCAAGATTTTAGTTTTTGAAAGTAGACAAACAAGAAGACGTCCTGAAAAAAATTGGTCTCTCTACAACGCAAGGATTGAAGTTGTAAAGGAATTCAAATACCTGGGCATTTTGTTGACCAACAACTTAAACTTTTTTAAGCATTCCCAAGAAAAAAAGCAAAGAAGCTAAATTAGTCTTAAGTTTATGTGGCCTAATTTTTTCTCGAACCAAAACATTGCCTCAAGATCCAAGTACAAAGTTTTCAATGCGACTGTTAACACATGTTTGATCTATGGTGTCCAAGAATTTGGGCACAAACAGTTTGAAGCGTTTGAATTTGTACAAAGGAATTTCTTCAAGAGGCTCTTTCGTTTGCCAAATTGCACACCAAATTATGCAATATATACTGAGTTAGGTATAACTCCAATTTGTATACAAAATTTAAAAGCAAATGCGAACTTTCTAGTGGAAATAATGAGGAGAACTTAAGGATCTCTTCATAAAACAATATCGAAAAAACTCCTTCAACCAAATGCATAGAGATTGGAAGCTACTTGCTCGAGATCATGGAACATCTCAGTTCGATACAGTAATTGCTTCGGTCGACTAAAAACTATTTGAAGAAAATATTGCCAAAGAATTTTCATCGGAGTCAAGAAGATACCACAGAAATCTAAACCACCAATTGCTTGCACATGAAAACTATTTTCGCAATGATTTCCCTGTCTCTGAAATAGGCATAATTTTTAGAACCCGAGTTGAAATTTTAAATTTAAACTACATACATCCCGCACCGTATAAATCCATCTCAACAAAGTAATTTATGAAACAGAAGAGAAAATGAAGACATTTACCATTTCGTAGCTGTTTGTCTCTTTAAATATTGTGAACACGCTTTTAATTATCGCAATAGTTTACACTAGTGGCATCTTCGTTTGTTCATTCGTACTGATTTACTTTCTCTTTTTGACGCTTCTGTGCAGCTTAATTGAAAAACGCTTTTCCTTTTGTGCTTCAAATCACGTTGGTTATCATTGGTTATTTTAAATATCGATTTAATATATTATTAACTTTTGTGTTTCAAATCATGCTAAAATTGTAAATCCATTCGATCTATTTTTTAATTTAAACTTTTGTGTTTCAAATCCCGGCAAATTGATTTATTTTCTTATTAATTCAAATAATAAATTATTGAGTTAAAGTATTTATGCTTCTTAATAGAATTGATAAATTATTTAAGAAATAATGCAAAAGTATCTTTTAATAATGTTATAAACTTTTATTACTAATTTGTTGAATATTTCCACTTTTAATTTAATCTTTTTTTACTTTTATTTAAGATATGTTATTTCAGGCAGACGGCAAAATATTGCCATGACTTTATTCTTAAGAATCTTATTGTAAATCCTTATTATGAAAAAATAAAAGAAACTATCTATCTATCTATTTATATTCATAAGTACGTTGTTTTAAAATGTGAGTATGGGAATGTGCATGAATCAAGCAGCTGTTTCCTATTCACGTTTGTTAAACTGGAAGTAACCCCTTTTTTTCTTATTTTTTTCACAACTAAAAAAAAAACAACGTACCTATGAGAATACAATGAAGTATCCCTATTCTTAACATCGTAACCACCTTTTTACCTACATATTTTGCACACATCTGCAGTCTGTTTCCTAAAAAAAACTACAAAGAATTATTCGCATTAAATGGAGCAAGTTTCTAAGATAATGGAATTAAAAAAAGAATGAAATGAAATCATGATGAGGGTCATGAAGCTTATAACAGGTAATATTTTAACAGTTACATTTCAGTGATTTTTTAATAACCTATCATTAAAAACTAAGCTTTCTGCATAAAAAGCCAAAAACCATATTTTTGGCGAAGAATTAACATTACGCGAAATAGGGTTTTGACGTTTTTAAGAAAATTGCTCTATATTTGGGTAATTTTTTTCACGTCTATACCTACATACCTTTAATAACTCAACCGATTTTGTTGATAGTTTTTTAACAGCAGCTCAAATGATGTTGGTTTATGAAATCATGTAAAAATATTTTTTTACAAAACAATAGCCTAGTTCCTTTCCTTTAAAACTCTGTGCATTTCTGTGTATTTCTACAAAGTCTGTCAAAGTTCATATAAAAAAATAAAATGACGTAGAAAATCACACAAATGCACAGAGTTTTAAAGCAAAGGAACACACCTAATGAATCTATCTACCTATATATGAATAAAAATATAAATGTTCGTTTGTTGCTAAACGCTTATCTCCGAAAGTTCTTCATCCGCAATGCGCGTTTATATGTACTTTTTTTGTTTGTTAAAGACAGCGCCATTTGTGGGGCATACAAGCAACATCTGATTTATACTGTGATATCAGAAAAAATTCTCAATTTTTTGACAATCAAGTTCTAAATCTCAATTTTTGAAGGATAGATGTCATTTCTGTCGTTTAATTAGCGTGAATATAGTATATTTTTTCCGTTTTCATTATTAAACATTTGGTTTTTTTTATAGTTCTCTGGTGCCAGATAGAAAGGGTCAAGGGGTTTCGCAAAATGAAATTAAAGTTTGAAATTTTGTTAACCAGATATTTATTTTTCGAAAAATTAATGATGTTAAACAATCATCGAAACGGCCATCTGTAATAACATCAGGCTCCTGACCAAAAGTGTAGGTACATAGGTACCTATAATGTATGTTCTTTTAAAAAAAAAATCGCCATCTGTTAAACATAAAAGCAAAACCCGCTATTTCGAGATCTCAGCTATCTCAAGACAGGGTTCCTCAGTTAATCAAAATTTAACTATTTATAATATAAAATGGGGTACAAAATAGCTATTAATTTAAAAAAATACTTTTTTTGATTGAAAAGATTTACTTGGAATGGCTCTATTGTTATTTTCCCAAGTTAAGCCATACGATAAAATGGGGTAAAACTAAAATTACCTTCATTTTTAAACTTTTTTTCTGAAAGGTTATAATATGTATACAACTTAATGGATATATCGACTTCATGAATTACTTATAGGGAGTATATATTTTCAAAATTTTTCTTTTTATAGGGTAAAAAAGGGTTAAAAGAACAAAAATTGCATTCGATTTCAAAAATCACTTTTTTTTTATGTTATAAAGAGGATTGACAATAGAGTAGATATATTATATAGGTACCTACTCTATGGGCGATGGACCTCGATGTTTATGTTGAAACTTAGCTATTTATAGGGTGAAATCAGGAAAGATAAAAAAATATAAATACGAGTTTTGTTAGATAAATATTTCTTCCATTCTTCTGATTTTGGCTATTTTTGTGAGCAAAGAAACTATGTAAGTTTCTCTTTCTTTCAATTTGAACTTTCTGGTGAAAATACCTATACATTCTTATATCCTTCTTATTTCACTTAATAAAATATAATCATTATATTATTATAGTATTTGTTTATTTGGATTTATTAAGGTTATACCGTCATTTTTATAATGCAAGGGGTTGCGGAATGCAACATATTTAATATTTCTTTTGTTAATGTTTTACGAAACTTAGATTTGCCAACACATGCGAAGTCGGGGCGGGACAGCTTGTTTTAAATATAAAATATAAAAACGCATTTTTTAGAACTAACCTTTGATTTTTTTTAAATACTCTCCAAATTAGATTTGATAAGACTTTGTATATGTAATAATAATACAAAATAAAGTGTAATAAAACCGCATTTAATTTTAGTACTCGGAGTACAATCCAGCCATGCATTTTATTTCCTAAGTGGTCACTAGACACATTTTCCAGTTTTCTGTCATCTAATTTTTGTACAGGCGCTATATATATTTATTATTATTTTAACTTTTAAAAATTAAGTTGAAATTAAATGCCCTTATTCTATTCTATGTGAAGTGCGAATTTGACGAACTTTCGAGTAAATCTTCTGTAGATTGAAGATGAACTATGTTCCCTTATTTAAATGAAAAACAAAAATAATGAAGAAAAACTATAGATCAGAACATAGCAGAATAGCATACGTTTATAAAAACTATCAGAACATCTAACTAACTAATAGCAGGTACAGCTTTGTGTTTAATGGAGTTGACATTTTAAATTCAAACACTTTTTAACTATATTCAGTTCCATTACACAAATACACAGATTTTCAAAGTAAAGGAACTCACTTTATAATTTGTTCGCAATGATTTTCAAAATAAATTTTGTATCAATTCAGCATAAAATTTTATTTTACAAAAAAGAAAAACAATAAAGAAAATATATATAAAAAATAAAAATAAAAAATACGTATACGTCACAGTGTACCATTGGGTCACATTTTAATTAACCTGGGGTGGAATCGTGTAAGGTGATTTGCGATAAGTGAGAGTCACAATCAACGAATTCAGTCTGAGTAAGATGATGGCACATTTGATAGCTTAAGAGATACACACATCATGTCATCATAAATTTGACGTATCCACCGCAGTGATGCCAGACTTTGGGAGCAGGTTTTCCCACATTGATACTCATGAATTCCCTTTTATCCCACGTCTTTCAGATGAATATCCCACAATTATCCCTTGTCGAAAAATTTAAAAAAAATCTATAAAAAAATTTTCATGCTGCATTGGCAGAATCGTTAAAAATTTACATTGAATGCATAAGTTTAACCTTTCGCAAAAAAAAAACAAAAATAAAATCACAGAAATTAATATGAACAACAAAAAAAGCAATAAAACGCAAGTGTCATTTAATTATTCATGCTCAAAAAAAGGAACAAACTTTTCCAAATATTGTGCTTGTATTATCAATTTCGCTCGTCGAGCATAGTTTTGCAGAACAAAAACTAGAACGACAATTTTCGTTTATGGTAAAAAAGATTTCGTTTCGCATCTGTAGCGTACTAGATTTTAGTAGATCAAATGCAAAAATCTAAATGAACAGATTCAGATATTTAGAGAGTTCGTTATATGCATGACATCGTTTTATTCGACCATAGCTGAATACAACTTTAGTTTCTTAATAAAATGAACAATTTAAGAAAAAAAATTGAGCAAACCCTAAAATCCCTTTTTTTTGTACTATGAGATTCTTAAAATCCCTTTATCCCTTTTTGCTTATTTTAGACGTGAAATTCCCACAAAAATTGATAAATTCCACTATCTGGCGTCACTGATCCACCGCAGTACGACTAGAGTTACCACCAGCCTACAAAAATTGTACAACTTTTTCTGAGTTCTTTTTTTTTAACCATTCATACAAACAAAAATAAAAAAGCTTTCACATTTCGGAAGATAAAGAATTGTATCGCAAGGACTTCATTTTCGTTATATATTTTCACTATGGCAACCATTGACAAATGCCATTGGAAAGTATTCAATGGAATTGAATTGAGTTGAATCACCTTACCCAGACAGAAAACTAAATGAGAATCACATGTGAATATGGTTGATGTAACAATCATTTATCACCTTAGCCGATTCCACCCCTGTTCTTGACAGTTTATAATTATTTTGATCAGCATCAGGAATATTTAATATTTCCCACCGTGCATTCGGAAGTTGCCGAGCAATGCAACGGTCTTTAGCCCAGATTCTGTAATCTTAAATAGTATCAAATAGATCAAGTATATGCGACACAGTTATATACCTTGCTTTTAGATTTATGTTATTGACTTTTTTTTAAGGGAAAATAAAAATAGAAGAGTTTTTTCACCACATTGTACATGCATTATGCATATGCAGCTTAGGAGCATTTTATTATAAAATTAACACGAGTAGAAAGTAGAATCTTCTTTTCTCTCTTAGTTTCTTCATATTTTTAACTTGTGAATCACTAATTTTCATTCTATGATGATTCATTAGGAAATGATTCTCTCTTATCTGCACCACTAATAGTATTATAAAAGCCGTTACCTCTGCATAAGTTTGATCAGATGTTCAAAAAATCTCAACAATATTAGCAAAAGAAAAGTTTAAAAAGTGAAATTTATAAAGTTTTTAACTAACTTAAATTTTCCTAACAAAGTCAGTTTAAAAAAAGTTAAATTATTAAAAATAATGTCTGTTGTGCCAATTATGTACGATTTCGCCCGTGAAATGGAAAACTTCAAGAAATTAGTGTTATCGGACAATTTTGGGTTTGGAGTGTTTCCCCATGATATTTTCCAAATGAGTAGCATGATGCCAATAAGTTTCTTTCATCCTCAATTCCTGAGGTATCCATTTGAACAACTACATCAGATCACCGCTAATCTACCAGATGAAAAGGAAAGGATGACGATTGACAAAGATGGCTTCGAAGTGACTATTAACGCTAAAGAATTCAAGCCCAACGAACTTACCGTTAAGACAGTCAACAACTTTGTTGTAATAGAGGGCAAACATGAGGAACGCAAAGATGATCGTAATTTTACCCAAAAACAATTTTCACGTACATATCTGTTACCAAGTGGCTATAATCCAGAAGAAGTGGTTTCAACAATTTCATCTGATGGAGTACTATGTGTCAAAGTACCATCACAACAAGGTGCAATTGAATACAAAGAGAGGATGGTAAAAATAAAGGAAACTGGAACAACTTATCCAGGTCTTAAGAATAAAAGCGTTTTATAGAAAACTATAAATAGTCAGCCCTATCATGAATTCCTAGGTATCTCCGAATCCGTTCGTAATGACTATTTGTATGATATTTTCCACTACGATGGAATCTGTGATAGTTTTTTTCGGGATTCGTAACAAGTTTCCGATTACGATGGAATATCCGTGATATAGGGCTGAGTATATTGTAGATAAAAACAAACATACATATGTATATATGTGCATATGTTTAAAATCGTTATTCATATTTATCCAATATTTTACCTATTAGCAAATGTACATATGTAGGTATATTAAGTTATTCGTTAAATAAAGTCTGACTGTAAATAACCTTCACAAGAATCAATGCATTGCGTTTCATTTAACCAATAACAACAAAAAATTACTGTTTTCTATTTTAGTGTTGAGAATCTAAATGCACTTTGGCAATAATAAATAAGTCCCTATGAATAGATGAATAAATATAAAGGGTTTTCCAATAAGCGCGGGAACTTGTTAGACTGTAAAAACATTGAGGTACAAAAACAATTAAGCGTAGCATATTGCTAACATTAACGAGTAATTTAAGGTGTGTTCCTTTGGGCCTTCCAAAGTATTTTTTAGTACTTCACAGTAGATGATAAATAGAACCTGTTAATTTTGCCAAACCATAAATCAAATCTCAATGTAGATTCAATTTTTTTTCTTTGTATCTGTATTTTATTTAAGATTAGAGAAACATCCACATCAATAATTTACTATGCAATTTCTTTTTACTAATGGTGTCACTTTCTTGCTTTGATCACAGAGTAGTAGTAGTTGACTGCGGCAGCCAGAAGTACTTGGCAGATGCTGCAGCCCAATGAAACACGCCTTTAGTTAAAAATACCTAAGATACGAAAGTTCAATTTCGAAAATATATATTTGTGAAAAAGTTCACACATTGTGAGAAAGTATTTGTCTGCGACAGCAGCTAATTTTTGCATGAAAACAGTAGATTTTCGTTAAGATTTGCTACTTTACGTCACTTAACATTTAATTTTTTCTCTGGCCTCTGCACTCCGCAGTGCACTCACCACATCCGCACTCTACACTCAACACTCCACCACTCCGCAATGCACTCTTAACTCTGCACGCTGTACTCTGCACTGTGCACTCCGCATACTGCACCCCGCACTCCACACTCTGCACTCCATCCACCACACTCTGCAATCTGCACTCCACACTCTGTGCTACAAAATTTCTTGGATATTGAAAAAAGTTGTGAACATTTAATTTCGTATATAAACTTTAGAGTTTCAATATTGCTCAATTCGGGATTCTTACCCTGATCGAAAACTCTAAATATAGTATAGAAATAATTGTGGGCTTTTATTTTATATAATATATTTCATTGGACTTGAGTTATAATCGAGGTAACTTGTTTCATTGTTGTCATTTTTTAATTGAAGATATAATAAGTAATGTGCCAAAATCCAATAAAAAAGCCGTTTTCACAACCCTATAACAAACTGCATAAGTAAGAGAAAACCATGTTTACTTATTTGTGAGATCGATTTCAATAAAATAAATATTTATGTCAATAGTTTTTGTAAAATTCGCATGCAAGCAAAAAGCAAAAAGCAAAAATATTATAAAAAAGTTGTTTCAGTAATTTTCAATTTTCTCGAAAACTAGAAGACATAAAACCATTCCGTTTTTTGTGTACGATTCAGAATTGATATTAACTTTGACCTCAAAAAGCCAATTCAGCACTTCATTTCACAATTTTGGAAAAAATGGGTCTTAACTTTTTTTCTTCTTCTTTTTTTGTATCACCGATCACGACTGATGGGTCGTATAAATAAAGTTTGTGTCCAAAATTGAAAATAAAAACGACCAACTATAGAATTTCGAATTATTTTCGTATGCAAAAAAGCGGGATCGGTCTCAACAGCTGTGACTCGATGAACTTGAGTTCGATGCTTTAACTTCGTTGATTTTTTGTGAATGAATTATTAATAACCTATAATATAAATATCCAATTTAAAAAAATAAGGAATTTAAATACCAACATTATTCGTTTCTGTTTCAAGAAAACATAGACTATGTAATAATAAATAAATGTTATAATTAATTAAATAAATAAGTAAATATAAAATATTCATACGTATGTACATATGTATTTGTTTAAACAGAAATAAAAAAATTAGTTTTGAAGTGCAATATATTTTGAGCTACTATGTAGTTTTCTCCAAAGCAAATTAACGCAACCTGAAAAATATCGATATTGAAAATAAAAATTTTTTGGCTATTGAAAAATAGTTGTGAACACTTTTCATTTTGTATAACCTTTCAGGATTTAGAGTTTCAATATTGTTGTTTTTGGGATTCTTACGCTGATCCAAAGCTCTAAATATAATTTACAAAATACAAATATATTTTTTTTTTTCACTTGAAATATTTTTCAATGTTGCTATTTTTACAGATTGTATTCTTAATATTTACATAGTTAAAATTAGGGCAACTTGTTTCAATTCTTCATTAAAGAAATAATGCTAGCCAAAGTCCACTAGAAAGGATTTTCACAACTCTTATAACAAACTGAGTAAGAGAAATACCATGCTTAAAATTTATGAGATCGATCTCATAATATATATTTTGAACCATTTTCTCGTCTTTACGAAATCATGAACTGTATCGTATAAAGCTTTTGAAATGACAACATGACATTAAACTCGGTCTGTTTAATTTTTTTTGCATACCAATCTAAGAAAGATTTCAGAAAAGTGAGTAGGTACATAAATAGTTTGAACTCCTATTTTTGCATATGACCCTATATCTTTCCTTCAAAAATTTAGCAAGTAAATTTGAAATTTGTTTTCTCCAATTTTTTGACAGCAAAACTGAGAAATTTTTCTGAGAAATAATCTTCCTGTTACTGAGATTGCTGATATCTCAGTACAGCGGGTGTTGCTTGCATGCCCAACAGATGACGCAGTTTTTTTATTCAAGCATATTATATAAACAGACGCGTATTCGAATGCAAATCGTGTCAAAATTTCAAAGCAATCGGTGAAGAACTTTTGATGTGTAAACATCTTTACTCGACGTAGGCTGAAAAAAAACGTAACGTATCTTGTGATCGTGATTGTGATTCACGTTACGTTACGTATGTTTACACATCTTAACCGTGAGTCCCGGCACTCACACTTTTTTGAGATTTGCGATTAGGAACAACCGAACATTTTACATTTTTATTTATGTATAGGTATACAAATTTATTCTAACAATTTTTGAAATTTTCTATGCATAAATAGGTAGGTTAGGTACATTGTTTATTCAAGATTCTTTTTGTTTCAACTCATACTAGGTATTTAAGTACTTTTTTTTATCAATTTAAAGTAATAAAAAAGTGGGAAAGGAAAACATTCCACAATCTAGGTATATCAGTAATTCTTGGGCTTATAATCCCAACAGTGACGGTTGATGGTGCGATGAAAAAAGCAAATACCGCGTAAAAATAATTGATATTAAAAAGATAAAATAAAAACATAGGTATTTAAGATGGTTAAACTCATTAAATGCATCTATGTATATATGTAGGTATACCTACAACCAAATGAAAATCTATGGCTTCATCTTTTTCGTTTTAAATCATCTATCTCTTTTTTTCGGCCACGTTAGATATACATAATATGAACTTAAACAAATTTAAAATCTGGAATCTGGTTGAAAATATCTTTTTGTTACTCGAAATAAAACTATAAATTTGTATAAGTTAGTGAAATAAAAACAAATGCATTACGATTGGAATGGAAGTGCTTTATTAATAATTTCATTTTTTTTTAATTTAATATCATCTTCATTCGCTTTTACATTTATTTTAAAATAAAAAAACGTAGGTATTCATTTATAATTAGTCTTTTTTCATTATTGAAAAGTAGGAATTTTGGCGCATACACCAATGCGTATTATGGAATTTAATTTGAAATCTCTTCTGTGGTCGTTTTATCACCGTTCTCACATTGAGGTGGCTTTACGGCTTCCGATGAGACGGCATCTTTGCAGTTCTCTTTAACAGACAAATGGGCTGGACCTGTCTGCTGAATTTGAACGATTCTTTCGCTGCCTTCACCCGATTTAAGTGGTGGTGGTGCTTTAACGGTGAGGATGCCATCTGATGATAGGGTGGATGCCACCTCCTTTGGGTCATAGCCCTTTGGTAGGGTGTACTTGCGAACGAAGTGTCGAGCAATCAGACCATGACCATCCTCCTTTTCTTCGTGCTTGCCCTCGACTACAATGCAATTATCGATTGTCTTGACGGTCAGTTCGTTTGGTTTAAATTGCTTCACATTCATGCTGACCTGAAAGCCATTTTTACCAACCGGCGAAAATTCTTTGTCCTCGTTGGTAGTTTCTTTGTCTTCCTGGTTTTTTAACATTTTATTACGAATATTTGCATAGGGATGCTGACGGTGCTTAGGTAACCATAGTTGCGACACTGTCTTTGATGGGCGATGAAAATCATTAGAATAGATACCGAATCCAAAGTCATCGTCAACTCCGCGATGGAATTCGCTGATTTCATCGGCCAAATCAAGAAGGAATGGTATGAGAGACATTTTTTTTAAATGTTAAAATCTTCGAGTTGGTTTATAGTTGATTGTAATTATTATTTAAATATGAACAGATGCACTTTTATTAAATTATAATAATGTAATTTAAATTTGCGTTAACCGACGAAAACGCCCGACACACTCGATTGCAGACTTTCTTATGTAGATAAATTGCTGAATGGAGCCCTTTTAAAGGGTTTCGGGGCTGAATTAAAATATTTTTTGCATCTCTCTTAATAAATTGTCTAGTCAGCAAAGTTATAAATCGATAAAGTAGCTACAGTGTATCAATAGATGATTTGTATTCCCTTATTTTTCTAAATGTTTCTTAATTTGCTAAAGCGAAACTTATGTCGAATTCCTTTCAACAAAAGTATCGAATTTTTTTCTAAAAAGAATCGAATTTTTTCTGTCGTTGAAATGAATACGAAAAGACGAAAAGAATCGATTTTTTCTTGTGATTGTGTGTGTGGCACTTGACAGCAGCAAATTTTTAAGTAAAATGTCCAGAAAATATTCAATTTGGAAATTATTATTGTTATTAATTGAAAAACAACGCACAAATATTTACTAAAAATTCACCAAAAATTCGTTCCAACCAAAAACACAATTTATTTTCATAAAAAAAATTTGTTTTCTTAAAACACCGCGGCATTGAATTTGACATTTTTAGAAATTTCAAATCTTACAAGTGTGTGTGCAAATTGGTGAAAAAAGAAGGAAGAACAAAAGCTTTTAAGTTGAACATAAACATTTAACATTCATTTCAGCAAATAGGCTTTTAACATAAATAGTTATATAAACGCCATTCACATGCGTCTGTTCGTTTACTTGTCCAAAACTTACAGAACTCGTTCCTTTTTTTCTTTTTTCTTCCCAAAACTGCCAATTTCTATCAATTTCAGTCAAAATCTCTGTCAAAGTTCATATTCAAAAAATAAAATTGGACAAAAATTGGCAGCTTGGGAACAGACACAATTTTTACCATTTTGATTTATGTTTAATTTTGACCACAAAAATAACAATATCCCAATACCGCAAATTCCTGAAAACTGATGCCAATGGATCTGCCGGTGCTAAAAGTTTAAATTTCTCACTAGAATGTGTGGATTTAATCAAGCTGTGAGTTGTATACGTCAATGCAAGAAATATAACGGTCTTTGTTATATCACATGCAATTGCATTTTTTTCAAATACCTATGGTTTCTGATATATGTACATTATACATATATACATGGTGATTCGAATTAGATGCGACACTCATTTAGAGTGTGAAGATGCGTCAAGACAAAAGATTTATGGGAGAGGTTGTATTTTCCTTCATTGCGTCAAGACAAAAGATTTATGGGAGAGGTTGTATTTTCCTTCATTTAAGCAGGAGGGACGATTTTCTGTAAAAGCTGACTTGAAATAAAAAAAAATCACTAAAAAGAAATAGCAACACTGACAATTTTGTAGCATGAAAAAAAAAACAGAAAATCAGTGATACTTAAATTATTTTAGTTTTTAACAAAATAGAATATTCTTTACTACTGAGTGGAAATAGGTGCTTTAGAGAAACTTATTTCTGTTACTCTCAATTTTCTCAAACCAAGAAGCCAGAAATTGATGAGAGCATTGAAGGTTAAATACAAAACTATTTTTTAAAAACGTAAAATTTTGAAAAAATCAGTTCGAACACGTAATTTTTCTAAAAGTTAACAATGATTCTCAAACAAACTTCAAAACCTATTTGTGTAGATATTTATTATGTAGGTAACATAGGTCGGTTCATTATATTATTTAAGTTATAAATGAGTGTTTACTATAGTATAGGTATGTAAATATGTAACTTCTAGACCTAATTATGAGATATTACATTTTTTAATCACTTTGATGTCCTCTGGTTTTTTTTGCAAACATTTTAAAATTAGTATATTTTTGATTTAGGCTAACTGTAGATTTATAGCTTGCATTTTCTCTTCGTAATATTTATTTTAAAGTTTTATATGAGCCATGGCCCATGAGGCTTTAGAGAATCGAGACTCTGCTGATGTGTAATCTTGGATACATGCTTTACTTGCTGGATTTGGTAGACTTGCGTTCTCAAACCCTAGGTAGGTAGGTATGTTAAATGAAAAAGCCGGTTAACAATGCATACATTCGCATCGTCACCGGTCGTTGTACCTTTGTAGGTATCTATACCGGCCGGTTTTTTTTATTTTTGTTGTATGTGAGTTGCTTTTATATATAGGTACTTAGAAACCCGCATTTATAGGATTATGAACACAAAAAGTGCAAACGAATATACCTAACTAAAGCAAGTTTAGTTAGAAATAACCGGCGCGGTGCGGCGTCAAATCAAATTGCATTGACCTCTGTTACTGTTTTTTAATCTTCAATGCTAAAATTACTTCGTAGGTCTTTTTTCAAAGGGTGCTTTCTTCATGGCTCTTTCGTATTAATATGAATAATATTTCTCAACCTTTTCCATCGATATAAGTATCAGCTGTGAAAATGGAAAGATACATAAATAAAAACAAGAATAAAAGAGCACAATCAAATGGAAGAGAGCTTTCCAAGTTTCTGCGCATTTCATAAGCCCTAAAACACAGCTGAAAAAAATAAATTCAAATGACTGAAAATATAAGGACAACAACAATTTTTATATTTTAGTCTGTATAGTCTCCGCCTCTCTTCTAGAACTATCTACAAATTTCCTTTTTGCCTGTTATGTTACCAATCGATTTCCCTATAAATACCTGAAAAGCGGTTCAACTCGTATTAGTGCAGTACAGTTATTTAGCGTGGTAATTTGAGCAGTGCATCTCTAAATTTTTTGAATTAAAAGAAAAAAAAAAACACAAAAATCAAGAATAATGTCTTTGCCATTGCTATTAAGTGTCCTTCAGGATATTGAAAATTCAGAATCGTCGAATTTTTCGCCAATTTATGGAGGAGACTTTGGACTTGGCCTTCAACCACGTCACATTCAACGCTCTCAGCCACAGGCTTCAATTAGACTTCCTCTTGCTGTGGCTTTAGCTGCAGGAAGACTTGGAGATCGACGAGGAGCTGAAGGTAAGGGAGATTCAGTAGTATCTAATGTTGGAAAGGATGGCTTCCAGGTGTGCATGGACGTGCAACATTTTAAACCCAGTGAACTATCGGTGAAAGTTATCGACGATTCTGTTGTGGTCGAGGGGAAGCATGAGGAGCGCGAAGATGACCATGGATATATTTCTAGACATTTCGTTCGGCGTTATGCTTTGCCAAAGGACTATGATGCTGATAAAGTAGTATCGGCATTATCATCTGATGGAGTTTTGACTGTAAGCATTCCAAAGCCAAAAACCGAAGAAAAACCAAACGAAAGAGTTATTCAAATTCAACAAACCGGTCCAGCTCATTTGAATGTGAAGGAAAATGGAGAGGATAAAGCTGAAAAGGAGAGTGCCACAAATGGTGATCAATAAATTGCGTTTTAATTCGCGTTGAAAAAAAAAGAAGAATATGATATGGATTTATAATGAATGGATTCTACCTATATAGAGACCCTTATTATTTTTAATAATAAACTAGAACTTTAAAAACAAAAGTATAAACATTAAATATTTGTAAAGGTATAATGTATTATGCCCAAGTTTCCTTCGTTGTTTAAAAATAATTGCATAACTATGTAGGTGTACTGACTCTATTTATGTAGGTGTTGGTAGAATAACAGTTTTGTGACAACTTTAATAAATAAATATTGATGTTAACTAAAGTTGTAAAACAAATGTTTTATTGAAGAGAATTAAAGGGAAGTATTATGCTTTAAATTCATCAAAAAATAATTTTCAAAAGGCCATCAAAACCCACCTTTCAGTGTAGGTACATAATGTTAGATACGACCAATTTAAAAATTGTCAAATTTTCCTACATCAATTTTTCTTTATATGTATAACATTTCAATGTTAAATGGATAATAATACTGGAATGAAAGAAGTTTTGAAAACTTGGACTTCATTTATAGATATGTATACATATGTATATTTATATACCTATACATACATAGGTATGTATTATTATTATTATTTAATACTTGAACGAGAAAATGGAATGATAAGTCAATATTTTTAGTCAGATTGGATTAGATTTATCATTTTCTTCGTCATAATGATTAATCTCTTCAACAGTATATGTTTTTGTTTGCTAGATTGTGAGCAGAATTTTTGATTCAATTGGCGCGTTCAGAAACAAGAGATCTCTTTGATTTTATCACTCAAGAAGTAAGCAAGCGAATCCAAAATTTTTGTCCTTCAGAACTTTGAAAGCAAAGCTGAGAAATTTAACTGAGGAATCCTGTTTTTTTTTCTATAAATTTCCCAAAAAACTGAGTTTTTTTGTATGGGTTTTGACAGCAAATATGGGAAATTTAGTGAAAATTTGTACAAATTCGCAAGAAATTTCACGTTAACAAACAGACCAAATGTAACTAAGAATGCCTGATATCTCAAAGATCTCATTTTCCTGAACATGGCTAATTTCCCGAGATCATTAGGGGCGTTCACATTCAACGAAATGTTCATCAACACTTTTTGTGTCGTTAGATTTTGTAATGTGAACACCAGTAGAACGACCGTTCGATCGACTAGGGGCGTTCACATTCAGCAACATGTTCATCAACTGGTGTCGTGTTGAAATGAAAGTAAAATAATAAAATAAAAGTAGACACAAATGAAATTAATGCGCTAGTATCGGTGCAAATAATGAAATTCTCGCCATGTTTGCTCTTTGAACATTTATTTTCAAATAAAGTTGGTACGAAAGTCGTTAAAAGTGAACGCTACCAAAACGACTGGGGTCGGACACGTCGTTAAATGTGAACCCCCTAATAATAAGAACTCTTCAAAAAAAATTCAGAACTTTTCTATCTGGAAAACTTTCGATAATTCCTCAGGGTCTAAATAGATGTTTTCCATTCCACTAGGGCCTTTCAAAGTAGGTACTTTTTAGTAGATGAGTAAAGAGGGACGCTTTCATTTTGCCAGAAGTAAAATCTAACCTAGCTTTAAATTAACTTTTTTTTTAAATAGCTACATATATAAAAGAAGTAACGCAGCAACAATAATTTACTACGTAAATTATTTTTACTACTAGGTTTCGCTTTTTGCGTGGATAAAGTTTAAGTATCTATTAATGGACTATTTTTAAATACATCGACCACAGAGCAGAAGAAGCAGGCAGTCAATATTTATATTTACCGACATAAACAGTGTTTGATGAAGAAGTACCTTAGATCAGGATAAAGCAGATCAAAATATCAAACCAACCAACATTTTTAATTATTTATTGAAGGGTAAATCCGCAAAAATGAATTTCGAAAAAAATCATTCACGAAATTGTTCTATGAGAGGAACTGGTAGTATGACAATGTAAAATTTGTTCCGTTAAATGGTAGACCATACAAATACATTTATTACAGAAATTCGAGTTTGGGATAGGTATATGTATGTAGGAGATAGACACTCTTAGGGTGTTGCACTTATGTGTTTGACATAAGAATTATATTATCATTATCTGTGGCAAAAAGGAAAAACAGCATAAGTCACTTTTTGCAAGTTTTCAGGAGAACAATTTAAATGTTTGTTTTGCGATTACAAATAGGGTAAACAACTTAAGGCCACTTTACATGATATGATAAGTCATATGCTTTGTCAAATTTTTTGTCAAAAAAATCATATCAAAGCGTCTGAACGCATTCATTGAAATCACATGACTTGCCAAACAGAAAGTCATATGACTTTTTTAAAATTAGAACCGTGGCTATTTTCATTTGACAAATCAAATAAAAATGACGGAGCAAAGAAAACAAAAATCAAACCTTAACTCATTCATTACAAGCCCTGCGTGATCTGCGCCAGCGTTTCTCTTTAAGAGCCATTTCCTGCTCCAAAGGGATCTTCTCCTCATCGTCCTTATTTTTCTCTTTTTAATTATATGTGCTTAAACAATTGAAATCACGAAAATTTCAGTTATTTTCTTTGAATTCATGTTTCTTCCTTGTTTTGAATTTTGAAGTGAGTCTATCTGACAATTAAATCAAAGCAAAAGTAAAATATCTAATCATAACATGTAAACATGAAAAAAATGCAAGTGCTATGATTTTACCTGAAATGACAGGTCATATGAGAAATTAGACAGAAAATGAATTGACAGGTCATACGACTTATCATATCATGTAAAGTGGCCTTTACTTCATAAACCGTAAGAAATAAAAGTACAAGTAACAAAATATGACAGTATAGATTCGCATATTGCGCATCAGATACTGTAATAAACTCAATTTCGACATAAGTCGACTTATGCTGTTATTCCTTTTGGCCACAGAATATGTTATTATTATATATTTATTGTGAATGGATGCTCTCTTAAAATTAAATTTGTTTTCTTTGGTAATTGGTCAGGTATTAAAGAACTTTTTCTATCTTTATTTCTCTTGAGTTTTTCCCCTTATGCATTTAAACATTTTCTCTTCTTTATATTTGTGTTTATTTATATAATTATAATACACATACCTAGTTAAATTTATTAAAAATTTTACTCAAATTAATAATATCTACCTAGAAATTCAAAATTAGGTTGAGGACACTCCATCTAGGTACAGTTTTGTTTCTATATTTTTAATTAAGTAGGTACCTATCGGCTATGGCTATACCAGATACCTATAAAACATCAGATGCGAGCCAGAAAGATACTCTTTAATAAATGATCCTAAATTTCTCTTTATTTAGCTGAATACAAAAAGAGACCGACAGTTCAACCAAGAAATTTCTAGAAAGAAGAGATATTTAGTATAAATATGCGAAGACAACCAGCGAAATTCATCAATTTGTTTCAAACAGTCATAAGAAAAGTAAAGTTCTCTTAAAAAAAGTGCAAGTAATCTTATTTTGTGGTCTAAGTGAAAAGAAATAGCAAATAAGTAATAAAATGTCTTCATTGCAATTGCTTTTGGATTTGGCTGATAGTTTGGACTCCATGTCCTCCGCATCACCATACTATAGAAGTGATTTCGGATTGGGCTTGAATCCTTATCAAATTCAACGATACCAAAGCCCCCGGCCTCGAGTTTTGGGATTGCCGTTGGCTTTGGCAGGGCTGGAAAATCAACCATTGGAAACACTGAAGGGGCACAGACCAATATCAAACATTGGGAAAGATGGATTCCAGGTTTGCATGGACGTCCAGCAATTCAAACCAAGTGAATTAACTGTTAAAGTGGTGGAAAATGCTATAGTCGTGGAGGGTAAACATGAAGAGCGAGAAGATGACCACGGATTTATTTCGCGACACTTTGTTCGTCGATACGTACTGCCAAACAACTATGACTCTGACAAAGTAATCTCAACACTTTCATCAGATGGCGTTTTGACATTGAGCGTTCCAAAGCCAGCTATCGAAGATAAGTCCACTGAGAAAGTTATACAAATTCAACAAACGGGACCAGCACACCTGAATGTAAAGGAGAATCCTCAAGAACAGTCCAAGGACTCTCAGGCTGTCGAAGTCAAAGTTGTCAAGAAGTAAATTTCGGATTTTTGTGAGAAAAAACAACTTTAAATTTAGATTGACCTCATTATATCCACTTTAGTATTATCATACTAATTATTCTAATCTTTATATTTTAAATAAAATAAACATTTCTATTACTAAAATTTAAAACAAAAAAACTGTTTTATTTTTAATTAGGTATATTATCTTTTTGAAAGGATTTTCTTTCATCACAATTCGATTATTTGCCTCGGGTTAAATATTTTTGATTAAGAATGCTATACATTCGACTCGCGTTAGCAAACGGCAATTGGCACAATGGGGTGATATGCATAAAACGGAAGTAATTACCTATAGTATAAGGTTAAAGTAAAAATTATAACTTTTAGTAAAAGGTTAGATTTAAAGTTTTACTTTATTTCGTATGCATAAAATAAAGTTTATACTGGTAAATTGATAGTAAATCGTGCTTTTTGTACTATTTCTTGGAAATAAACACAATTTTATAAAAGATTACCAACAAAACTTGTTGAATAATCTATTATAAATAACAAGTTGCTTGGATATTTATGGGCGGATATCCTTTCCAATTAATGTATTCTTCCGAATGGAATAAGTAAGGGTTGCAATTTTTCAACATGAGTGCATTCCACGCTGTTCTGTATACGAAGAAAAGCTGTGTTTGCTAAACCATTCATTTTTTTGCATCTATAATTTCATAATTAGATAAAAATTTTATTAAATGCATTTTATTAGTTTGCCAAAAATTAACTGTTTACAATATTTTGATTCTGATTAATTATATCTTCTCACAAACAAACCTAAAAACCAGGATCCTCAACGAAAAAAATCTCTATTTCTTTCTATTGTTTAAAATACATACATTATTATTAAGCATTTATTAGAGTAAAACATTTTAATTTACATCGTAGACTAAATTTATTATCTTTTTATTTTACAAATCATTAAAATTGTGAACTTCCTTCGTGTTGCAAATCATTCTAAAATTGCCAAAAACTAATTAGTCGAAAAATTATAAAAATCCTACTTTATGTTTACAAATCATTAAAATTGCCTAAAGTTTAAATTCTTATTTATTCAAAAAAATTATAAAATTTATTTACTTATAACTAGTAAAACCACTAAAACTGTCAATCTGGCTGACGGCTTTTGCCATTGTTTTATAGAATTTGTTCAAATTGTAATTTGTAGAAAATTTAATGATACAAAGAAAATTCATTTTAACTAACTAACTACACGCAATACCTGTACCTAATATGACTACATATATAATATGTAAAACCAAAGCTTAAATCCAGCGAGTAAGAGTAAGTAAGAACGCCGGGACGAAACACCAAATTTTTGTAGGATTAAAGGGCGTTAAAAGCTATTTTCAATCAATAATTCAACAAGTCCAAATAAAATAGTGCTAAGTCTTTTACTTGGCTGATGTATTTCAGTAGATAGTATATAGAATTTGTATTATTAAAAAAAACCTTATTGAAACCGTTTTTATTCAAAATTTTCTTTTGAATATCTGATGAAAACAAATTAAGTAAATATAAATCTACGCGACGCCAATAACATCGGCCATGTTTTAGTGAAAGCAACTCATATAAATTATTTTGCACATAAACAATAATAAAAACAAGTGATAAATATTTTGTTATTAGGTATTTGTACACAAAACAAAAAATGCTACTGCCAAATTTGTGGGAGAGAAATGACTTTTCATTTTTTGACCACACTAAACAGTTTAATTTAACCTCAATAAAAATGTGATGAAATGTGTGATAGAATTAGAACCATTTCTAAAAATTCTCATGTATTAACACATGTCAAATCGTGTAGGCTGGAACAGTGGTGGACTAAGCTTATTAGAGGCCCGGGGAGGCAATGCTAAAAGGGGCCTCTTATGTGATCAAATATTTTTGTAGTTTCGGCAAAAAAAATATCAATCATATTAATTATAATACATGTTATAATACGGGTTAACCAATGTTTTCGTGCCTTCATTCTGCTGAACTCCTAATATTGGATAATGAGTGATGTGTAAGGCAATGATTAGCTTAAGTACCAATAAATTATGAACTGTAGATTTTGTTGGGCTGTCCATTTCGCTTAAATCGGTCAAGGCATTCAAACATTGTTCGACGAACTTCTTCTTGAATTGATAGCCCAGCATCATGAGCGAGTTCACCTGGCATTGTTTTTTCTTATCCTCCTTCTTCCTCGTCGGTCAATGTTGATATCCATATCGTTACATTTATTAGTGTCAAAGTAACAGCATTGTCTACAATTGTAATTCGTTTATTCGGGGGGTAAAGGAGTAAAAGAATGTTTGAAGATGCTTGACTAGAAACTTACCCTACAAAATTGACACCTTACATTTCTTTCACCAACAAAAACTGCGGCAGTCAAAAATTTTCAAATCATTCACTATTCAAAAATGTGGCAAAATCGTGTTTTAAGAAAACTCGAGAAAATCAAAAGCCGTTTTAAATGTGCGAGCAACCAAGTCAAATTACCGAACTGTGATAAAAGAACGTCCTTTAATTATAAAAAGTATAGGTATAATTATGGAAATTAACAACTTTTTCATTTTAATTTAGTAATTTTTATTTGAAATAAAGAATAAAATAAGCACAATAATGATAAGGTGAAAATACTGAGGTCAGTCTAAATTTTTATCTAAAGTCAGAAATTTACTTCTTGACAACTTTGACTTCGACGGCCTCCGAGTCCTTGGACTGTTCCTGAGGATTTTCTTTCACATTCAGGTGAGCTGGTCCCGTTTGTTGAATTTGTATAACTTTCTCAGTGGACTTATCTTCGATAGCTGGCTTTGGAATGCTCAATGTCAAAACGCCATCTGATGAAAGAGTTGAGATTACTTTGTCAGAGTCATAGTTGTTTGGCAGTACGTATCGACGAATAAAGTGTCGAGAAATAAATCCATGATCATCTTCCCGCTCTTCATGTTTACCCTCCACGACTATAGCATTGTCCACCACTTTAACAGTTAATTCACTTGGTTTGAATTGTTGGACGTCCATGCAAACCTGGAATCCATCTTTTCCAATGTTTGATATTGGCCTGTGTATTTCCAATGGTTGATTTTCTAACCCTGCCAAAGCCAACGGTAAGCCCAAAACTCGGGGCCGGGGGCTTTGGTATCGTTGAATTTGATAAGGGTTCAAGCCCAATCCGAAATGACTTCTATAGTATGGTGATGCGGAGGACATGGAGTCCAAACTATCAGCCAAATCCAAAAGCAATTGCAATGAAGACATTTTATAAATAGGTATATTCGTTTTTTTTCACTTTAAATTACAAAATAAAATTGCTTGCACTTTGTTTTAAGAGAACTTTTCTTTTGTGATTGTTTTAAATCGAACAAATGATTAATAAATTTCGCTGATTTTTTCCGCTTATTTATACTTAATCTCTCTTTTGCCAGAATTTTCTAGGTTGATCTCGCCGTTCTCTGTTTGTATTCAGTTAAATAAAGAGACATATTGAGATCACTTTTTAAAGAGTAATTCTCTCTCCGGTACTTAATTATAAATTTTAAATATACAAAGAAAACTAGATAAAGAGTCTATGTTATGAATTTCTAGATTTTAAAATTAAATTGAGTTGGTGTTAAATTCATTTTTTCTCACCACACCATTACTCAACTGTAAATAAACATAAAAGAAGAAAGAGACTATTCTCAAATGAATTAGGGGAAAAAGAAACAAAGTCAGTTTTAAAGAGAGCATCCATTTATACCCCATGTGTCTGAAAATAAATAAAGATTATTATTTACCAAATAAAAGATAAACCTAGAAATTTCTAGCAAAGCAAAGCAGCTATAAGAAAATTATTGTTAAGCAGGTTCAAGTTCTCTTAAAACAAAATGCAAGTAATTATTTTGCTGGTCAAATCAGTACTGCATGCAAATATTTTAAGAAAAATAAAAAAAAAGTCTTGCAATGCAGACTTCTATGGAATTTATCTGACTTCGTATTATATTTGTATGTATATAACGATATAAAAAAAACCGTTGACATATGTACATAAGTTCAATAAATATAAATAACATTATTTCGTATTTGTATTCAGAGTTATAAAAGTCCAATCTTTAAACAAGAGTTTATTTTAAAGTCAGAGCAATTTGTATGATTTAATTATATTGTAGATAGGTAGGTAGGTACCTATAGTCCGTAACATTTGAATAGCCTCACATAAAGTGTTCTTACATTCAACTATTTTTGATACTTCTTTGATACCTTCTCTGAGATTAACACAATTTTTTAACAATTTCTTAGAGTTAACTAAATTTTCTGTGCTTGTTTGTTTGAAGTCACTAAAAACGATAATTTTTTTGTAGCATTTGAATAGCCTCATTGATTTTATTCCAGTAAGCTATAATTTGGCAGCCTGTCTTGAAAATAATAGAAGTAATAAAACAGTATTGCTTTGTGATTTTTTCAATTTGAAAGTTTAAATGGGCAAACAAAATTCATTTAAGGCTACAGAGATTGCCAAAACAAAGGCCTATCGGAATCAAGGACTGCCGAAAAGTTTCATTGGTCAGAAAATTGATCAAAGTCTCAAATTCTTAAAAAAAATAATATGATAAGCTTCCAATTGCAATTTGCAACCACTCACTGAACAAAGCAAGACTGGCTTAGAAGTGGGCCGAATAACCTTAAGTCGGGTTATCAGAAGTGCCGGACACCAAGCACTTAATGCTGATGCAAAAACCTCAGGTGAATGTTAATTAAGATTTTGTATGACTGTAAAATGACATCGAAATAATACAATACTTTATTGGAATAGGTCTTGCTTCAGTTTCATTGTATTTTAAGACTGCTGGGCATTTTTTTTGCAGCAAGACAATGAGCCGATTCACACATCTTTTATTAAAATGTTTCAAACCTTAAATCAACAGCAATTGTCCTTGCCACCCTATTCTCATTAAAAGTGTGTGGAGTTGTCAAACACGCAATGTTTATCATTATGGAAATGGGAGGATGTACACAAGGAATGTATAAAGGATCCCCACACCAACGCGAATCTGTCGCGGCGACGACGAAAACAATAATAACAACGTGTTGTTTTCATTGACAACCACGTGTATAAATGTTTTTGTCGTCGCCACTACAAATTCGCGTCTGTGTGGGGGATCCTTAAAGTTCATCGTAGCTATCAAAGTGGCCCGGCCCAACATTTCGTTAGATTTTTAAGGAATCGTTTGCCATTTTTTAAGAAATCGAACATTGCTTTTGTATGAAGGAAGGTTTTAAAAAGTTCTAAAATATTATGTTAACCACAGAAAATAAATACAAATTATTAAAAAAAAAATAATCAAATGGTTTTTATTTCTACTAAATAAATACTGTGAGGCTATTCTAATGTTACAGCAAATAATACACATTTTTGTGCCTGTTAACAAAACTTGTTGAGACAATTGATTTAGCTTTTAGAAATTAGTAAAAACTTCTTTTAATACAAGTAGGGGAGACCGGGGACAAAAGTAACATTTTTTCCTGCTCTTTCGTTTGTAGGAATAACGGAAAACGAAATATGCCACCTTAAAGATGGGTTATTTATATAGAAAGTGATGAAGAAAGTTTTAATAAAATGATAAATTCACATAGCTGGTATAATTTTTTCTAGACTCTTCTCTTGTTACTTTCGTCCTATATGTCCAGGACGAAAGTAAAACGAAGTTAACACTAATTTTTCATACTGTATTTAGTTGATGGTTCAATCATATTGCCTGAGAAGGTATGGGTTTCGTTTATCATATTTTTTTGACCAGGGAATTGTTAATTACCAATAGTTAAAGAAAGAGGAGCCTTTGACTAATTGTTTAAATATAAACGTGTTTATAAATAGATTTGTCGATCGTTCCTTGAATAGTTCTTCTTGCATGAGAACGAGGCATTCTAATTACGAAAAACATATGATAACTTTTAAATAAACATTTAAAAAAATGTTTGGATGAAATTAAATAGTTACTTTCATCCCCGTTACTTTTGTCCACATGCCCTCATGTGAATAATTTATTCAGATTATTAAATTTGTTTAAATGATGGCCAGATATAAAAAAGAATATATTAAAAAATGCTAGCGTAGAAACATGCCTTAAAATATTGAGATTTAATCCCTTTTTTAGATAAAAACTCCATAGCCAAACAAATTTCAAAAAATGGTACTTTTTCTTTCTTTTTAATGCGAAACGTGCCCATCTCACGACCAATTGACAACAAAAGGCTAGTAAAGAGAAGATTTAAGTTTTTAACAAAACTGTATACAAGGAAATGCTTCAACATATTTATTTATAAAATGAAATTAATAAAAATACAAAATATAAATTTATTAATATAAAAGTTATTTTTATTGAATAACCAGTCCTTTATTTTACACAACTTAATTTTTAATTATTGGCAACGCGTTTCGGAATAATATTCCATCTTCGGGCTTGTCCAAACCAATAATTAAAAATTAAGTTGTGTAAAATAAAGGACTGGTTATTCAATAAAAATAACTTTTATATTAATAAATTTATATTTTGTATTTTTATTAATTTCATTTTATAAAATCCTCACAACTGGAGACGAAACCCAACAATATGTATATTTATTTAGGCTATGAATGGTCTTGTTACTTTCATGACGTGTTACTTTTGTCCCCGGTCTCCTATTACCATTTTTATACCATGAGGATTTAAGAAAAAAATTATGGTTTTTCTAAAAGTTTAGATGTTTGTTGATCAGATTACATTTAAATAACTTACTAATTTTATAATTGTACAATTTATACATATATTATTTGCAAAAAAGTTCGATTTGCGCTAGTTAACGGAGAACAAGTTGTGTATGAAGTTTAAGTGAAATATAATGTGCAACAAATGATTTTTTGTAAACTTAACATAGGTACTTATTATGTAAATACAGTGTATGTTGAGAAGAGGTATCTAGGTACTCTGATTTCTGAGCCCCACACCAGCTCAGGGTAGTCAAGTAACTACCAAAGTAACTACCAATTGATAAACCGTGAAACTTACCAATTGATAAAAATATGGAGATATAGTGTCACTTGATAAATTTTATTATAATTGTGAATATTAAAAATCGTAAAGATTGTGAGTAAATACTTAATTGATTTAAAATTTCACATATTTCAGTAGAGATCTTTAAGTTTTGTTTTTCCTCTAAAACCCCTAAAATATGTTTTTACTTCTATTTTCATAGATTCACAAAAAGTCTTCAGAATTGTACCATTTTTCATAGAAAACCTTTAAAGTTAGCGGATTTAAAGAAAAATATTGTTGGAATTTAAACGGGGTTGGTGGAGGTGTATACTCAGATAGGCTGAAACTAAGTCTCTCCTTCCGTCTTCCCAATCACTGTAGCGTGTTCCAGGCGGAACTTTTGGCGATTAAGGAAGTCCTGTCTTGGCTCAAAGAAAACGTGATATCAACTACAGATATCCGTATTTTCTCGGATAGCCAAGCAGCCATTAAATCTCTGGATTCTGTCTCTACAAATTAAAAAACTGCCCTTAATTGCCGATCATCTCTCTTGGAGATGGTACAGCAGTTCAACATTCACCTTTGCTGGATGCCGGGTCATAGGGACATTCCAGGCAATTGCAAAGCAGACGAACTCGCCAAAAGTGGAACTTTACTGAACTTACGTCAAATCGGACAAATATTGGTATACCCATCGCTACCTGTAAACTTTTGCTAAAGCAAGATGCAATAGAGAGAACAAACCTTAGGTGGAGTAATATTGCCACATGTCAGGCCACAAAACAGATCTGGCCTGTGCTGGATCTGAAGCGCTCTAGGAACTTGTTATCTCTAAGCAGACTGCACATTAGCTCTGTCATAGGTGTCATTACTGGACACTGTCTAATAGGCAAGCATGCAACAAGGCTTGGTGTATTTTCTAACGACTTCTGCAGGAGTTGTATGGACGAAGAAGAGGAAGAATCGATTCCTCACCTTCTCTGTACATGCCCTGCTCTATCTCAACGACGTAGGCTCCACTTAGGAGAATTTTACTGCAATGATCCTAGCGATCTGGCAAGTCATGACATTAATAGTCTCGCTCGCTTCGTAAGAAGCTCTAAATGGTTCAACGAGTAGGAAGAAAGTTTCCTAGATTCCTGTGGTATCACAATGGGCCAACCAATGGTCTAAGTGTGTCCAGCGTTCTGCTGACAACCACATAAACCTAACCTAACCTAAGCCTCTTTACCGCATCCAGGCTTAACAACATTCAACTTACTTTTGTACAAAAGTGAACAAAATGTTTTCTTTTTTCAACGTATGATGAACGATGGCGACATCTGTTAGTCAATTTTAAACTGATTTTTATGTGTGTTGGTGTTTTACTTTTGTGCAAAAGTAAAAGTTAAGACCGCTTTAACTTTTACTTTTGTAAAATTTGAGAAAGAAGATAGGACAAAGCATTTTGTTCACTTTTGTACAAAATTAAGTTGAATGTAGTTAAGCCTTTATCCCTTAATTATTTAAAGATTAAAGGCACAAAAGCTGGAAATTGTATAAAAAACAGACTTGTCCGGATACTGAACTTTATGTATTTTTAGTATCCGGACAGAGTTTTCTGAGTGATAAAACGCTTGTTCTCTCTAATAAGACCTTGTCCGAATACTGAAATTATGTGAGAAAAATACATTTTTCTTCCTCATAATCACGTAGAATATACGTATGTAGCTATCATTTAATGCCATTAAAATAAGAATTTGAAATTTTTCTTTTATTTTCAGTATCCGGATTCCCAGCGCTATGTTCGGAAACTGAAAATGATACAAATTTAGTGTCCAAAAAAATAAGTTTATTTAACTTTTATGGTTTAATTATTAAAATGTATTATATTTTATAGAATGAAAGTCACTTTCTTTAACATTTTTAAACTAATAAATATTGCGTAAAATAATACAATCTTCAATATGATCACATTAATTTTTTTACTCAAATCGTCATTTTAATCGATCGTTCTCTCAGATCCGAGAAACTGAAAGGGCACATAACTTTTATATTATATTCTTAATTTACTTGAAATTTTGGACATTGAAATTGATTGTTATTTGAGACTGTTTATGAATATTTTTATTTTTTCCAAATAAACGACAAAGTAACCGGAGACTATGCACTGTCCGGATATACTAGTGTCATTACCCTTACATGTTTTAATTAACATCAATCGCTATTCTCCCCACTCATCACCTTTATCTTTATATGTAGGTATGTATATAAATGTCTTCAGTCATGTTAATTGTTGGATTTAATTTGCAAAATATACTTTTTATTAAAGAAAAACACTTTGATTTTTTATAACCACCAGCTTGGCGCGTCTAGAAAATTCTTTATTATAAAAAAATAAATTGAATTGAAAGAATGCAACAGTTGATATTTTTGAAAAGAGAAAAAGATACATTGAAAAGATACATAAAAAGAAAAGACAGGGATGTGTCATAAACTGTGTTGCCAATAGGTATTTTATTAATACTAACGACACCCCCTCTCAACACAGGTTACTCTTCTTCTTCTTGGATACCAAAACCTTGGATGCATTTGCGATGTGATGGTCCAAATAAGCTCTTGGTAAGGACGTCAGCGATCATTTCAGTAGTTGGTATATATTCGACTTCTATTTCACCTCGCTGGAAAACTTCTCTGATGAAATGGTGTCGAATGTCTATGTGTTTTGTTCTAGAATGGAATATCGGATTTTTCGCCAGCTTTTGAGCACCCTGGCTGTCGCAATAGATAGTTGTAGGTTTGGAATTTTCACACAGAAAACCAAGATCAGTTAGGAGGCCTCGAAGATAAATGGCTTCCTTTGCTGAATCAGTAAGCGCCATATATTCTGCCTCAGTACTTGATAAGGCGACAGATTTTTGTTTTCGGGACTCCCAGGTTACAGCCGCATTGGCCAGTTTGAAAACGTATCCGGTATATGACTTGCGGTCGTCGATGTTACCACCCCAATCTGAATCTACGTATCCGATTAATTGTGATGGTCCATCGGATTTTCGAAATACAAGAGTATAATTTTGGGTTCCTTTAAGGTATCTAAGCACTCGCTTAGCAGCTTTCCAGTGCTCTTGACCCGGATTGGAATTGTATTGGCTGAGTACACTGACAGTGTGTGCGATATCTGGGCGAGTGCAAACAGCTAGGTACATGAGTGAGCCAATTAATGAGGAATATGGTTTATTTTCCATTTCAGACTTTTCTTGGTCAGTCTTTGGTCCCATCTCTTTGCTAAGCTTCACGCTTCCATCCAGTGGAGTTGTCATAGCTTTCGATTCGCTCATGCCAAAATTGTTTAATACATTTTGAATGTATTTGGATTGGTTCATAGTCACAATATTTTTTGCCAAATCTTGATTAAATTCAATGCCAAGACAATAATGCAACTTACCAAGATCCTTCATCTTGAAATCAGACGACATATGATTTTTAAGTTCTTCATAGGCCGTTAAGTTGTTTGTTGCAATGATGAGGTCGTCCACATAGATAACCACGACCATATAAGTTTCTTCAGTCTCAAGTAGGAATATACATTTTTCGGTGTTCATCGGTTTCAGCCCAAGATCTAGAAGTTTTTGCTCGAGCTTGATGTACCACCTTCTGCCAGATTGCTTTAACCCATACAAAGCTTTCTTTAGGGAGCAAACAAGATGTTCTTTGCCTGGCTTGACAAATCCCTCAGCTTGTTCCATGAATATTTCTTCTTCGATGTCACCGTTGATGTAGGCCATCTCAACATCTAGTTGAAAAAGTTGAAGATCGAACTCAGCTGCGAGTGCCATTATGATACGAATTGAGCTTTGTCTAGCTACCGGTGCGAAAGTTTCTTGGAAGTCAACCCCAGGCTGTTGGGAACAACCTTTGGCAACTAATCGCGCTTTGTGTCTCTCAACACTACCATCAGAATTAAATTTAGTTCTTAACACCCACCTGCAGCCAATAACCTTTTTGTTCTTCGGACGTTCAACGAGTTTCCAAGCCCCAATGTCTCGAAGGGCATTGAACTCTAACTCCATTGCAGCTCTCCATTCGATGGCGCTTGAACTATCCATGGCTTCTTTTACTGTTGGGTTGATCTGGATGTTAACTATATTTGCTTCTTCTGCGACTTCAGCTTCATTTTTAAGTTTTCTTTGCAGCATGCTGAATAACTTTCGCGGTCTGCCTCTTCTGCCAGTTCTTTCAATTGTTGGTCTTCCAGGCCCCCTCTTAAGAGGAGTGCCATCAGGATCATTACTTAGATTTTCACACTCAGCTTCTTCTTTGTGTTGATTTTTGGATTCAACAATAATTTGTTCATCGACTTTGCTGTCAATCTCGATTTCGTCAGTTTGTTTTTTAAAATTTTTGTTTTTAGTATCTGCCGGATTTGTTGTTATTTCAAAATCAAAAAATTCTTGTTGAGGTTTCACGGTTTCAATACACTTCGACTGTTCGATGAATTTGACGTCTCTGCTCACAATTATTTTTCTTGAAGCTAGATCCCAAAGACGGTAAGCCTTTGATGTTGTTGAATAACCGACGAACATGCATTCAGTTGACCTGGGTTCAAATTTGCCTTTACCTGGTTTCTTGTTAAGTGCAAATGCCTTACAGCCAAATGTCTTAAAATGCGAAATGTCTGGTTTGTGACCATACCTGACTTCAAACGGCGTCATGTTGTTAAGTGACTTTGTTGGGCATCGATTTCTTATATACGCAGCAGTTGCGATGGCTTCGCCCCAGAAGCTAGGAGGAACGTTCGATTGAAGCATCATACATCTCGCCATTTCCACCAGCGTCCTATTCATCCTCTCGGCGCAGCCGTTTTGCTGAGGTGTATACGCTACCGTATGCTCCATCTGATACCTGCTTGCACAATTAACTTGGTGAAATCTTGTCCACAATACTCCAGGCCGTTGTCAGTTCGTAATGTTTTTATTTTAAAGTCGGTTTGGTTTTCGACTAAATTTTTGTAATTTATAAAAGAGTCTTTAACATCGCTTTTTGCTTTCAGAAAATATACATCTACATATCTGGATTTGTCATCAATGAATGTTGCGAAGAAAGAAGCACCGCCAATTGTTTTCGATCTCATTGGCCCACACACGTCGGAATGGACTATCTCGAGTAAATTTGTTGTTTTTGTCAACGACTCTTTGGGAAATGGTTCCGCACTCTGCTTACCTCGTATGCACACTTCGCATATTGATAAATGCTGAGAAGCCAAATTCGGGATTCCATTAACCATTCTTTCTGAGACAACCTTCTTGAGATCACTTTCGTTGAGATGTCCATAACGCTGATGCCATTCTTGCAGTTGATTTGGTTTGTCGCTTACAGCTGATGTTGATTCTGTACTGGCTTCGAGAAAGTAAAGATCTCCTTTCCTGGATGCGATTAAACTCAGCTCGTTCTTATTATTTTTGAAAATCACATTGTTTTCATTAAATTGGATCTTGTATCCATTCGAGACTGCTTTGGAAATAGACAAAAGATTTGTCTTTAGTTCTGGAACGTATAAGACGTTATTCAACCGTATGGTTTTTATGTTCTTTCCTATATTGACATCTAAAAGAACTTCGCCCTTTCCAAGAACATCAGTAGTCTTGTCAACAGCAAGTCTAACGCTTTGATTTTCTACTTTAGTCAGATTTATGAATTTTGTTTTGTCATTGCACATGTGGGATGTCGCCCCACTATCTATACACCAGTCAACGATAGAATTGAGACCAGCCTGAAGAGCGATGCCACAAGTATCTGAATCTGGAAAACTATTTCTGTAGGCAACAGCTGCAAATGCATCTTCAGCGTTTGACACACTCTGCTTCGAAATTTTGTTTTTGCCCCCATTCTTACTCCAACAATCTGCTGCTTTATGTCCAGCCTTTTTGCAAAAATTGCATTTATACATCTTCTTATTTGTTTGTTGTTCGTTTTTACGTTGGAAAAATTTATTTTGCTTTCCAGACTTCGCATAAAAAGCATCTGCTTCCTGCTGTTGCTGTCTCGCTTGGGTATTGTTTTCTTTTCGTGCATTCGATTCTTCTAGCAGTTTAATTTTCAATGCTTCAGGTGTTGGCAAATCATCTCTTGCCTCTATTGCACATCTGAAGTTTTCGTACGTCTCTGGTATGCTATAAAGCAATAAAATCGTCAGCAAATCTTCAGTTATACCAATGTCCATTTCTGCTAGCTTGTCTATTGTCCCGAAAAAATTGTTTAAATGGTCCGTCATGCTCTCACCATCTCGCATTTTTGTGAAAAGCAATTGCTTGAGCAAGGTGGCTTTTCGAGCAGGACCTTTTGAGTGGTAAACTTGCTCTAGTTTCGTCCATACATCATTTGATGTGCAGCAATGCTTGATGTGGCACAACTCAGACGGCGACATAGACAAAATAATGTCTGCCCTTGCTTTCTGGTCGGCCACCACCCATGTGTTGATTTCATTTGCATTGCTTACTACGCCTTCAGCTATTACGACCTCGGCTGGTTTTTGGTTTGAGCCGTTTACGTAATCCCAATGGTCATTTTTAATCAAAATCGCACACATTTGGAGTTTCCATGTGTCGAAATTATCCTTTTGCAACTTTTCAATGTGAGCAATGGCTCCTGCCATTTCGATGATTTTTTTAGATTTACGTAGAAGCAAACAACAAACAAATGCGTATCTACTGATCTCAAATCAAACTCACTTTACAGATAATCTTAATTATTAACGCAGTGAGGGTCTGGGCCCATAACCTGTTGGATTTAATTTGCAAAATATACTTTTTATTAAAGAAAAACACTTTGATTTTTTATAACCACCAGCTTGGCGCGTCTAGAAAATTCTTTATTATAAAAAAATAAATTGAATTGAAAGAATGCAACAGTTGATATTTTTGAAAAGAGAAAAAGATACATTGAAAAGATACATAAAAAGAAAAGACAGGGATGTGTCATAAACTGTGTTGCCAATAGGTATTTTATTAATACTAACGACATTAATTCTATGCATCTTTCATAAAATGTATGTTTCAGTAAAGGAGTAAAATCCTTTTTGCAATCCTTTTGTACCCACACCAACACAACGAAGCGATTCAGTTAATCTTATGTAAAATATATTGACAGCCGAAAGTTCCGTCGTCGTTCCGAAAGATTCGCTTTGGTTTGGGAAGAAAGCCTTTACTAGGTTTTTTACGATAAATATATTTTCAACCAATTTAATATCTATTAAAAAATATTTATTGGTAATATTTTATTTAATTATTCGCACACGAAAAACATATCCAAAGAAAATTTCTTAGCTGTCACATTTTGTTGTTATTGTTTAGTCCACCATTGACGTAGACAGTTTTGCTCACGACTAGGCTATACACATTACACCATAGAGTACCTATATTATCTAGAGAATCGACCCTTGCTTAAAACATCCGCAAATTTTTCTTTGAACACAGTAAGAGAAAACTCTCTTAAATTCCCTGTCCGTGAATACCTGTAAATTGTTGATACAAATTAGCCCAAAAAGATGAAAAATTGCGTTCTTTTAAATGTTTATATCTTTAGATCCAATGGTCGGATTTTCAAAATTAAAATTAAAGCCAGAATGACATTTTCAAAACCGTTCAAAATTTCATGCTAAAAACGCCAAATCCATAACAGTGTTATTGTGTTGGTGCGGTTCCATTTAAAATGCATTAGGCAACTAACACATGCTCACCTTTGTAAAGGAAATCTCTCAGTTCAGCTTGTAGGGTGAAAGAGAAAAAGCCCTGAAGTCGATTCTCTAGATAATATTTACTCTTGAAACAAAATCTAGATTTCGAGCAAAAACCACAAAATCTCATAAAAATCAACAAGATTTCGCATACATTTTCAGATTTCGTAATCTAGTAGATTACTGCGAAATCTCAAAATCTCCTTGGAACGATATGAATGTGAAACAAACACACTTAATTACTCAATTTTCTCTTCAGTATAACAGTTCAGTCATTAAAAAGAGATGATAAAAAGAGAGTTTATTATATTTATTGAGTTGAGTGTAGTGCAATGATAACTGAGATAGTGGGATTTTATTCCGTTTTGCACATTTTTTCAACAGAAGCGAGAGAAGAAAAGGGAAATGTGTGTATGTATTTGTTTTGGAAATTTTTTTTTTGTAGTTTCTATCAACGTGATTGAAATTTCAAACAAAATCTGGATTAGGGGTGTTCCTTTACTTTAAAACTCTGTGCATTTGTGTGAATTTCTACGTCATTTTATTTTTTTTATATGAACTTTGACAGAGTTTGGTGTTGAAATTCACAGAAATGTACAGAGTTTCAATGTAAAGGAACAAGGCTATTATGTGTAGTGTGAATGATTCAACGAGATTTTGATGTTGCTGAAATCCGAGATTTTGGTTCGGTGTGAAAACCGTATAATGTGCCTGATGTGTTCCACGCTTTAGTATTCAATTCATGCTACGAGACGACCAAAAGAACTGAACTTTGAAATTTTTGTTTACTGAATGCTGCAAGCTAGCACATGAGTGCATCTAGTGAGAAGCATTCTTTACGTATGTAACGCAATCGATAATACCAAATATTTTGACATGATGCCATTTTGGTTTTTAAAATTTTGTTTACTATCACAGATTTCCAGTTTCCAGATAAATTTAATTTTCATCATAATAAAATAAAAATATGTATTTGTTTTGCAGTTTTGAATTATACCGATATTCACAATTTCAAAAAAATCCCATAATTTTTCATAAATATTGAATTCTTAACTCGAACTTATCCAAATATCTGCAACACAATCACGTGAAGTGCGACGTTTTGTATGCAAGGGAATTGGCCCTGAAAAACATTTTGGAAAATTCGCACAAAATTATTATTTAAATCGTTTTTGGATGGTGTAAAATAGAAGATACATCAAAACAAAATGATCCATTCCAAATGGATTTTGGAAGAAGTGGTATTTGGCGAAGTTGTCCATCTCGATGAGGGACTAACAACTATAGGACGCAACATACGATCAACCATAGTCGCATCATCCGACTATGTTTCGCGCAATCATGCTCAAATCCATGTTTCCCAGGATGGCAATGACGTCCGGATTGTAGACTTGGTAAGTACAAATTATCACTTGAATCATTTAAGGGCAAGAGTTAGTATCCAACATTTATTTTCTACATGCGATGTAATAGTTCAATCTCTTCCAACTGGTATAGCTACCTACATTCCTTTTGTTTCTATTCTTCTTAAAGCTATGTACTTTGAACACTTAATATGCAAAGAATTGAATAAAAAACGACTCATTACTCCCACAGTATATTAAATTTGATCTGATTCATATAACCAAATACCGGCTCAGCTGCAATCGCACTGTATGACGTACACTGGACATTAGCCGTGTTTTGGTGAGAATATAGCTCAGTGAAGTAAAAAAAATTAAGAAAACGATCCACAGTTCCCACTGATTTTGAGTAGGCGAAACTACTTTTATCCAGTAAGATTTGACTGGAGAAAAAAGTTAATGCAAATGCCAGTAGATTTTTTTGCTGTATTTCTCGTAAAATTTTGACTGACTGACTACTTCCAAATTGCAGATTGTTCGCTAACATTGATATCTTGTCCTTGGCAATTTGGTTATCTTACTCAAAATCGATTTTATTTAATTTAAATATTATAATATAATTCTTCTTTTTAAATAGAGCTCGAAAAATGGTATTTACGTCAACGAATTTCATTATTGCAATGCAGAATGCACGCTAAATACCGGAGACCGGATTGGTATTGGTGTGGATGTGGACGACACTGTGGTTTCGAATTATGCCAGAGGACAATATCCCATTTATTTACTTAAACGTTTGCCAGACGAGCAAATCAATGGGATTCCAAGAGAAAATATTCAACAAATACAGTCTAATGGAATAATTCTACCTTATACCGATCAACCAGACAGTGACGATGACGAAGATAATGATGGAACAGACGATCAAAATAACAATATCAATGAAAAAGATGTCATGCCACAGCCGAGTTCGGTGGAGGAAGTTGTGACATTTGTAAAAAAAGAACCAGAATTTCTAACACCAACTACTTCAAGTATAATTTGCGAAAACATTAAGAGCATATTCGGCGATTTTAATTCAGAGTTTCTGAGTACTTTGTCAGAAGAAACGAGAAAAATAGCTGAATCTACCACAAGTATTAAAGAACCTGTGGTATGCAAAGATATTATTTGCATTTCTTCCAGTGAGGACGAAGATTGTGATATCGCTTATCAAAGGGAAATTAATGTCATTAGTCCACAACTTTTTAATGATTCTCTTAATAGTAATAAGTATAACCATGATAGTTTAAATCAAAGGCAGAGGCAACCTAATGGTCCTGCAATTGACGTCGATGCTAATAAACAACCAAACATCATCTATCAAAATGCAGTCGAAATTCAGAAACCTCAAGAAATTAACCTTCCAGAGGTTTCTAAAAACAATTCATCGGAAAACCCTTCATTCGAACACAACATTCCCAATCCTGAACTACTAAAACAACCAGAAAAAATTCAAATACCAACAGAAGCAAATAAAACCCCAGATGACAACCAACCAACTATAGAACCTGATTTAAATAATGTGAAAGACGAACTTGATGACGACGAGGATGATCTTTTCTTTACCCAAAAAATCTTCGAAGATATGAAAGAGTATGCTGCGGATTTATTAAACGATGAAACTCCTGACTATAAAATTGAACCCGAAGACTCTGATTCGATTACTGAAATTAAGCAGGAAATATTTCCGCAAAATTTAGATGGTACCATAATCAATCTTGATGATGAAGATGATGATTTCGACGAAGCTTTGGAATCAAAAGTTCATGATTGGTCAGTGAAATTAACCAAGAGCTCACAGGGCTTTTCGAATAGTTTTAATGCTTCTCAAGTTTATGAAGATAATTATTCGGATGCAGAAGCAGCCCCAAGGACAAGAAATATATTTATTGATGACGATGATGTTGAGTTGGATTTTGTCGAAAGAGCGCGGGCGATATTTGATGTTAAAATTGAGCCTATAAGCAGTGACACCCAGGTAAAATCATGTTCTTCAATTCCAGCCGAAAAGGAAAAACTACATGAGAGAGCTATTAGAAGCTTAGAAAAATCGCTATTTTCGGGATCGGAAGAAGATGAAGATGATCCCGATCAACCATCGACATCAGCTTCCGCTTTGAAAAAGTTTCACGCCAAAGTTGTCCGCAGGCTTAGCACTTCGGAGGAAATACCAAACAAAAAACCGCGTTTAAGCAGTGGATCTGAAAGTAATGAGAAAGCACCCGTCCGACGTTCATCATCTTCACACAGAACATATTCGCGTAAAAGCTCTGGAAGCAAATGCTCACATAGTTCTCTTTCGAAAGAAGACTCAAATGAAGATGTCTTTAATAAATTGAAAGAGAATGACAAATCTAAACAAAATCGAAAATCTTCTTCATCATTGAGTAGCCATAAAAATTCCATCGAGCATAAAACATCAAAAAATAACAGCTCGGATGTGCCTCAACATTCTTGCTCTGGGGCTGATCTACCCACAAGTACTATTTATAAGTCAGCAACAGTAGCTAGAATGAAATCCATTGTTAGAAATTTGTCTACAGATCACAACGATAACGAAGATTTTGTGGAAACTAAAAAACGCCAAGCAGAACCAACTAAATTGAACGGAGAAATCAAGAAACCAGAGCCACAAGTACCTGTGACAACGATTTCAAAAACAATACGAGGACCACCTGAGATTATCCAACCTCCAACACTTCCAGTCCATAAAGGAAAGCTAAGAGGTATTTATTGCTTTCTAAAAACAAATTTGAAATCAATATTCAAATTCATTTTATACTTGCTCTATAGGTATTGGTTTTGTGTAGCAAAAATATCGAATTTGAATTAATATTAATTAATATTACGATTATAGACAAGTTTAAAAAAATTCTTTTTGTAGGTATGTCGTCGTTAATTTCTGTGTCTTTAAATTTGTGCGTTTATCTGAATATTGAGCTACGACAGGAGAAATTCATTTTTTTTAGTTTATGGTATCCATTACCTTAGGCTTATTTAAGGTGTAGGTATTTTTGCTAAATTAGAAATTATATTGAGCATAAATCATCTCCCAGCTGTCAAATTGACTGTCACCGCCAATTTTATTTTTATATATGTTCACAAAACAAATCGAACGGGATTACTATTTCAAAACTTGTTTCAACAATTTAAAGAAAACAAATTACAATCAATTAAATCCTTTAAATTCTAAACCGTTTTTGAACTATAAGAGCAAGTACGCGCAATTCATTTGTGCATTTTAATTTTATTCATCTTAATGGAAATTAAGATATAATTAATAACTTGAATTGTTGCCATTATAATCGTATTAATCGTGATTTTACATGTTAAAGGAATATCCGCTACACATAATAGAATTGTCGAAAAATTAAAAGCTTCGTCAAACACCAAAGATTTAAAACGAAAATGGTTGGAAAAGCCTTCTACTAAGAAAGATAAAGTAAAAGCTAAAGCAATACAAGAAGAAAGAAAGAAAAAACTAAGAGAGTTAAATGATAAAAAAAAATTAGAATCCGACAATTTAAATAGTGCGCCAAACAAAGTTCTTCCAAAAGAAACGACTGCCGATGACAAAGAGGGCAATAGAATTAAATTAAAGGTAAAAGTAACTAAAACTAACAGGGGTGCATTTCTTACCGAAATAAATCCGAAGCCGCACTACAGGATTCCCGAAAAGCCTCCAAAACCGGATGGATTTTCAAAATCCTCTTCGAGAATATCACTAGCAAAAAGTGTCCAGAAGATGCCTTCAAAACAACAAAAACCTAACACTGAAATCACCACTAGTTTCACAAAAAAATTACTACTATCTAACACTGTACATCAAAAGCAAACAAGCCGTGATCGAGTTAAAAGCACTGAAGCTATGAATGAGCAAAGGCAATGTGCCCCACCCCGTGGAAATAGCAAAAAAGTTAATTTCACTTCAATGAAACAACACTTCGAAGAAAACAATCGAATCTTTGCAACAAGATCTCTCAGAATAGAGCCTTATGTATCTATGTAGATACTTGCAATTTGAAAGCGTGTGGACATCCTGTATTTTAGAATTTCTATCTTTGTGTACGAGATTTTGATAATACGAATAATGGAAGAACTTCAAATTAGAGAAAATGCGAATTTTGTTATACGATATTTATTACAAAAATGTGAGATTTTATCATAGATGTTTGTGGTGCTCCCTTTTTAATTGCGATTTAATGACAAAGCAAATTTTGAAACAGTAAAAATAATCGAACTCCATATTTTATTCAATAGATAGGGGACCCAGAATTTCTGTATCTATGTCTATCCTTACTTGATTTTTCAACCGGTTTTTGTTTTTTTTTTATTGTTTTGAAAAGACGATTTTCTTTTCTAACTATGTATACATTTCTGTTCGCTCTATGTTAGATTTATAAGAGCTTATATGAATTTTGGAGCTATTTTTTCAGTTTTTTGGCAACAATCTAAATGCAGTTAGTTTATTTGTCGTTAATTTTAAATTGCTTTTGATATATCTTATTTTGCTTAGTATCACCAAAATCGATCGAAAAATTTTAAAGTTATGATTTTTTTTTATAATATTTTTCAAAATCAAATAGGTGTAATAATTTGTCCGTTTTTTTTAAACATTTAAAAGAGTAGAAATAAAGCCCAAACCTATCTAGAGATTGTAGCTTTAATGTTGTAATAGTTAGCAGTTATATTTTTCGAATTTACTTTAAGTAATCAAAAACGTAAAACATCACTGAGAAAGCAGTGAACCAACAAGTTTTGTATTAAGTTAATGTGAGGCTTAAGATGTTTTTGATGATGAATTTGGTTTAGGCCTATTCTTGGAAATGAAATGAATTTCAAAGACTTCGCACTATGTTATTCGAATTCATTAATAATATTTATTTATTATATTCATGTGCTCTTATGCATCAATTATATTCAAAAATAAAAGTTTTTTTGTTTGATGAAAAAACTCTTACCGCCATTAATCTAGTTTAAAAATTAAATCGGGATGTGCATGAATATAAATTCAATGTAAATACATCAATAATAAAGTTTTAAACTGGATTAATGGAGTTAATAATATGGCGGTTAATATTTGTAACTTATTCCTCTTTCAATCGTTGAATAATCTTATTCTTTTAAATATTTTTATTCTAAAATACCAATGAAAATATTAGTTGAAGCCAATGAAAGCAAACACAAACGTTATCACTTTCACTTTAAATATTTTTGTTGGTCTTTTTTGATAAGTAATTAATGATGTCAGTATAATACTTGTCTTTGAAATTGAATGAGGAACAAGAACAAAATATTTTCAACTCACAGAAGAAATATATTTAAAAACAAATTCTTCAAACTTCAAAAAATGTTATTTTATTTTTGCACAAAGTTTAAGCTTAAATTCATAACATCCAAAATTTACAATATATTTTGATGAACGATATCTCATTTTGCATAATATTCAAGAACTTTAAAAGTAAATGCCAAAGAAAAACATTTATTTGAAACCTAAAAAACTTTAATAGCTCTAAATTTTATATTAAACCTAAAATCTGTTGAAAATGCGCGAAGTCACTCACCTTTGCCAAATTTTTTTTTATTTTCGATCGTTAAACAAAATTTTGAATTAATGAACTTCCAAAACATGTAATTAAAATTGCAAATGCCAAAATTCTATTTTAAAATTCTTACAAAATTTTTAAGTAGTATTTTGAACCGCACAATTTTCGATTTGTTGAATTTTTTTTTTTCAGAAAATACACATTTTACAAAAACAAAGACTTGTAATTTGCGTATTTTTAAAAGTTTTTAAGTAATTAAAAGAACGAATTTCATGCATTACATTTACCTTAATTCCAAGCCACTTGAACTATAAGAGTAAGGATATACTTGCTATTGACTAACTAACTGAAAATTAATATCATACTTATGGAATTGTAATAATAATTAAGTAGAGTAACGGATTTTATAAGAATACTCGTAGTAAATGAAGAGTAATGTTACCAAGTTGTTGTTATATAGATGTTTGAGAATTCTTTATATAAAAAGAAATATATTCTCATTCGGCTTTTTTGGTCGTGATGATAATTAATGAAACAATTCCATTAGGTTTCCCGACGTTTCGACGGTTGTTGCCATCTTCCTCAGGGGATCTTTTATTCACATAATAAAATGAACAATTATAGAACATATTATCAACATTAAAGGTAGAACATATAAAAAAAGAGACTTACATTTTGTTACAGTTTGTTTACTTTTAGTTTACATTTGTAAAGAATATAGTTACATGTATTTAATGAGAATTTAAAAAAAAGAGAGAAAATTACTTAAGGTTCAATTTGCTAGCACTTCAAATAAAGATGAGTCAGCGATTATTTCCAGTCACTAGAGAACAATAGACAGATGAAATGTTTTGAGTGTCTTGTTTTCGGTTCGTATTGTTTTTGTTATTTATTATGTGAAGCGTTTCCAAAGTGTACCGCTTAGAAACATGCCTCTCCGTTTCAATAATTTCAACGTTATCAAAATCTGGTTTATGACCCCTTTCTACACTGTGACAAGCCAGTGCTGTATTCGCGGTGCTTTTAAGATTTATGTCCGATTTATGGTTTGAAATTCTTTGACGAAGAAGTTGCTTAGTTGTACCGACATAGCAAAGATCACATTTTTCATCTGCATTACCCAGGCAGTTTATATTATATACGACATCGGTGCGTCTGTCCTTCTCCATTTTTGTCTTCATATTACTAAAAAGTGATGATAAAGTCTTGTTGGATTTATATGCTAGGTTGACGTCCTTAATGTTTCTTTTGACTGTTTCTTTGAAATTCTCTGACAGCTTTGGGACATAAACCATGCTTTTATAAAAACATCTCTCTTTTTCCAAGAGTTTATCCACCGGAGCTTTGTGTTTCTGACGAAGTAATAAGTTCCGTATGATATTCATTGGATAGCCATTGTCTATGAGAATTTGGGTGATTTTTCTCTCATTGGTGGAGTGGTATTCCCGATCACTCAACGCATAGACTTTACTAATGAGGTTTGAAGCAGTATTTATAAGGATGTGTTTTGGTTGGTTTGACAAGTCTTCCCGATGCCGTATCCTTTTGATACCAGTTGAAAGAAAGTCGTTCATTGATACGAGTTATTTTGAAATCCAAGAATGCTATCGATCTGTTGCGCTCCCTCTCAATAGTAAATTGAATTTTTTCATTGTAGTCATTAAGGCATCTCAAAAAGTTGTCAACTTCACCCTTGTTCATAACTGCAAATATATCATCTACATATTTCACAATTAGCTTTGGTTTATTCTGTTCCGTAATCTTTTCATCTAAAAGATTGTCCAAAACCAAATCGGCAATGGTAGGAGAAAGTGGATTACCCATCGGCATCCCATGAATCTGTCTGTACAAATCATTTTTGTACAGAAGATAGTTATTTTCTTTCAGACAAAAGTCAAATAATTCCAGAAATTTTGTTTGGCTTAACTTCGTATTTTTGCTTATTATATCCCATTTCTTTTTTATAATTACAACCGCAAGTTGTATTGGGACATTGGTGAATAAAGATACTACATCGTATGAGACCAAGACATCATTTTCATCAAGAATGAGATTTTTCGCTTTTTCTTTAAATTCAAAAGAGTTTTTTACAGAGTGGGTTGCTAAAATACATGTAACTATATTCTTTACAAATGTAAACTACAAGTAAACAAACTGTAACAAAATGTAAGTCTCTTTTTTAATATGTTCTACCTTTAATGTTTATAATAGGCGTGTTTTATTCATTGCTGCATAGCCAGCGCAGCAAAATTTCCCTTGGCAAACAAAAACAATTTGATTGCTGGCGAAAAAGAAGTCAGTAAAAATAAAGATGGCTGTGCTGGCGATAGAGCTTTCAATAATTGAAATAAACGTATAGAGTGAGCTTTCGTTTTATTCAGACTTGTGCTGCGCTGGCTATGCAGCAATGAATAAAACACACCTAATATGTTCTATAATTGTTCATTTTATTATGTGAATAAAAGATCCCCTGAGGAAGATGGCAACAACCGTCGAAACGTCGGGAAACCGAATGGAATTGTTTCATTAATTATCATCACGACCAAAAAAGCCGAATGAGAATATATTTCTTTTTATATTAAGAATTCTCAAACATCTATAATACTCGTAGTATTATGCATTACCGGCCGTTTTAAATTAAATTTAAGCGGTTTAACTTAATAACCATGTTGAACGAGTCCGATTTACTGACTGTACGATTTTCTTTAGAAGATTTCACATTTTGTTAAAAAATATTGTATTTCATTCGTATTAATCGAGTTTTTCCATGTTCAAGGAATCTCCGCTACACATAATAGAATTGCTGAAAAATTAAAAGCTTCATCAAATTCCAAAGAATTAAAACGAAAATGGTTGGAAAAACCATCTGCAAAAAAAGATAAGGAAAAATCCAAAGCAATACAAGAAGACAGAAAAAAGAAACTAAAAGAGTTGAACGATAAAAAACAAACCGAATCAGATAATTTAAATAGTGCATCCAACAAAGTTCCTACGAAAGAAATTGCTTCCAAAGAAAAAGAAGAGAGTATAAAAAAACTTAAGGTAAAAGTAACGCGAAACAACCGGGGTGCTTTTCTTACTGAATTGCCTGAAACAAATTCAAAGCCGCACTACACGATTCCCAAAAAGCTTCCAAAACCAAAAGGTTCTTCCCCAAAATTGTCAAATGGATCTTCCAAATCCTCTTCTTCCAGAATATCACCTGCAAAAATTGTCCAGAAAAAACTTCCACAACAACAAAAACCGTGCACTGAAATCATCACTAGTTTTGCAAGGGAATTAGCACAAGCTGACACTGTACTTCAAAGGCAAACAAGTCGTGATCGTGTTAAGAGTACGGATGCTACAAATGAGCAAAAGCAATGTGCCCCTCCGCGTCCCAATAGTAAAAAAGTTAATTTCAATTCTATGATACAGCACTTCGAAGAAAACAATCGAGTTCTTACAAGGAGATCTTGTCTAAGTAGTCCTGCTTCAACTTCAAATTCAGCATCAACTTCAAATTTAGCAAGAACTCGAAAAGTTACATTCAAATTAACTCCAGAAATTCGTTATTTTGAACCAATTTCAAGTGCAAAACCAAAACGCCAGCAAAAAGAAAGCTCTACATTTTATGAAAGAAAAACTATTATTCGAGGACGCTATTCTATATTGGATAAAACAGATAGCTTGCTTGATGATATTTTATCGTGGAGTCAGCTCTGGTTGCGAAATAAACACCATAATGTCAACATGTTGGTTTTCCCAATGACCAATGACTACAAGTCTTTTAGCGAGTACAAAAGGTGAGTAGTGGACTTCTCTTTCTTTATTTTTTAAGAAAATTTAATTAATGTTCCGAACTATACAGCATTGTTTTACCTTTGCTAAAAATGGAGTACTTAGGACATCTTGAAAAAGCTATGGAGCAATATAATTCGAAACCAGTCATCATTGCTGAAATTGATTACAGTGCTCCACATAAGCACAGAGATTATCTTTTTGCAAAGTGTAAGATTTTTAATATATGCTTGAAAATTGGTTTCATGTACATATTTGATTCACAGGTAACACACCTATAAAGCCATCAGAATTGTCATTTAATGACTTAGCTTTAATTGAAATCGCTTTTAGTTCAACAATTAGTCAATATTTTGGTTATGTCAGTAATATTCGCAAAAGTGGTGAGTAAAAATCAGTATTTAACTAAAAGAGTTGGTCTTAAATCTGTACTGCTTGTATGTTCTGCATACAAAAACTCCTATGTATGTACACATCTTTTAACTAATAGATATCAAGAAATTAATTTTTCATTTTGTTTTTTCCTTCAGGCACATGCAATTGCATTACATTGGAAATAACTTCTAATGCAATTAACAAAGATGTTTTAAAAAGCAAACCAAAAATTAAAATTCGACGAATAATTGATGGCATTCTGTTGCATTTAAGTACATTTAACGCTGTTCACCAACTAGAAGAAACACCTCTTATCCAAAAGATATTAAATCCTATCGAGCTACTAAGCCATACAAATAATTTCCGAACATCAAGTATTGAATACAAAGGTTTTAACACATTGAATAAAGAACAACTGGATATTTTATTAAAAACATACGAAAAAGCCATTGATCAATCGGTTCCGAATATATCATTAATCAATGGACCACCAGGAACTGGGAAATCTGTACTTATTTCAAATCTTGCTATTCAATTGCTCTACGGTAATGAAGTTAATGAGTTGGATAAGAAAATTCTTATTTGCGCACAAAGTAATATGGCTGTGGATGTAATAGCAGAAAAACTAATTAAAATCAAACAAAAACTTTCACCTGAAACTACACAATTTAATGTTGTTCGATTTGGAATGGATGAAAAGGTGCATCCAAGCGTGAGAGGAATAACCCTTAAGAGTGTTTTACAGCGACATCGTATGAATATTTTACGGAAGCAAGCAAATCAAATAAGTGATCAAGCAGTGAATGAAGAAAATCTTAATATAGAGGTAAGGTTTAAAATTCTGTTTTGAATACAATAAATAAATAAAAATATTTTTAAGATTGTACAACTAGAGGCTCGAATAGTTGAAATGGAAAAACACAATTTCCAAGACGTAAGAAAAGAAGAGCTTATAGAAATGCGAAAGAACTTAGCACTTAAGAAAACTATTGTTAATCAAGTGTTCCGCCCGGAGGATGAAAAACGTCTAAGTAAATGGTTTTTAGAGAACGCCAACATAGTTTGTTCAACTCTAAGTAGTTGTGTTAAACTCGCATCGTAAGTTTGATACTAATGTGTTTATCTTTATGTCCATTAACCGTCATCTATATTTGTAACCTTAATTTGTAGGTTTGTGGATTACTTTGATGTGTGTATTATTGATGAAGCAACGCAGTGTACAGAACCGTGGGCTTTAATGCCTCTAAGATTTGGTGTGAGTAACCTTATTATGGTTGGTGATACGCAACAGCTACCAGCAACAGTAATATCACAGGTTGGGAATACGTTTTATACAAATTAATTTAAAATATTAAACTTAATTTTGCACTGATTTTAATTTTATAAAGCGAGCTAAGGAACTTGGGCTGGAAATGTCATTGTTTACACGAATTAAAAAGTCTTTAGAAAATAACTACAGAGAACCAACCGATACCGTGGAAGAACAAACGAAGCCAATATTTACTCTTCATGAACAATACCGAATGAATTCGGAGATAAGCAAATGGCCAAATATGTATTTTTATAAAAATCAATTAAGAAACAATCCAAAAACTGATGAATTTAAATCAAGCATTAAGCCATTTTCTATTCTTAATTTGGAGTATAGACAAAATGACTCTTACCGTGGTCAAATTTCAATATCAAATAATCTAGAAGCTGAATTTGTTGCTAAATTGGTAACTACATTGGATAATTACATACCGAATAAATTTTATAGTTATGGCGTTATAACACCATACGCTCAGCATCGTGAAAAGTTGGAAAATATGATAAGGTAAGTTTGTACTTGAAAGTGTTTTATTAATCAAGTTAACACATATTTTTTTTTTTGTTGTGCAGAAATAGCGGCCTTAAAGATATAATGGTTAATACCATTGATTCTTATCAAGGAATTGAAAAAGATGTAATTATAATCTCTAATGCACGTACTCAGGGTGTAGGATTTTTGGGCAACTATCAAAGATTAAATGTTGCACTGACTAGACCAAGAAAATGCCTTATAGTTTGTGGAAACTTCAAAAATTTAGAGGTAAGAAAAAATTGATTTATGTATGTTGTTCTATTTTTGTATGTTAAAATGAGTTTTTCAATCCAGTTGAAAATATCATTTGTTTAAAAAGAACACTAATAATTTAATACAAATATAGTTTTAGTATAATAAATAAAATTAATAATTTTATCCATAACCTTATATTGCATATTAGTCTGCAAACACCAATTGGCGGGCTCAGCGAATTGGTGGGACAATAACTAGTTACAGTGAAAGCTCTACTTACGGACAGCTCCAATAAGCGGGCAATTCCATTAAATGGACACATTTTCGGGAACAAACTTTTTTTCGAATTTATCATACAAATTACTTTCCTATAAACGGACACTCTCATAAACGGACGCAGACACTTTTTTTTGCTCATTTTAAATAGAAAACCTCCCGTATGCGGACACATTGTTTTATTTAGGGATTACTTTGTACCAACAAATGAAGCAGAAAAAAAACAGAAGGTCCGTTCTCAGTATAGTTTCTGTTATATTTCGAATACGTAAGCAAATCCATAGAAAATCTCCGATAACCGGACGCGAAACTCTAATAACCGGACAGAGCGATGTTATGGTTTAAACTTATTAGGGGATCTCCCGAGTAACTAAGTTGTTGTAATTTTGAGTGTATGGTTCCCTTTCATCGCGTTTCGTTATTGCACATGTCATTTCCTTTCTTTCTGCTACTATTTTTTGGAGTAATTTCATACCAAGGGAATTTCGCGCTTCGTCAAAAAGGTTTGTTTTTTTTTTTATTTCAGCCACGGCATAAAAGATATATAGATATGTTTTTTAGATTTAATATTGGAAAAACACAAGCCAGAGATTTAAAAAAATAAAGAAGATATTTCAAAATGGCAAGGTGGATCCAATATGAATCAGAAAAAGACCTTTCTCAGAACTAAGGGTTACAAAATTGCTCACATATGCATGGAATGGTTTTCAAGAGCCAGAAACCTCCCAAATTGAAATATCTTAAGTGATGTCAATTTTTATTAATACAAATTTAGTATGAAGTTAAAAAAAAGTTTTTCTAAAATTGGGGGACCATGAGTGTCCGCTTATTAGAGCTTTCACTGTATTTAATGTTTTATAACCTATTAAACATAGGTATGAGTTTCAATAATTATTACGATTTCATCGAATTAAGAACAATCTGAACTTGAAATATGTAGCAAAAGTATACGAATAAAAGCTTAGTTTCTTCCTCTTTCGTAAAAGATAATATAATTAATTGTGTTTTTATTTGCAGTCTGTGCCTTCATGGGCGAGCTTGCTTGCCAACGCAAAAGAGCGTGGACTTTACCATAATATCAGCACCACGGACGCTTTAGACATAACTAAAAATGTTATTGAAAAAATTAAAATTAAACGCTAATCATGACAAATTTGTGTTTAAAGTTCAGTATTAATCTTGAATTAGCTCCATTGTTAAAAACCTACATAAATGTACATACGTATATTGCGTTATATCATTCATATTACTGAATTTTGTTCAAATGCCGACAAAATTAGCTTCTGAAGTAAAATAAAAAATAGGATTATAATAAGTATATTTGGCTTATACTGTATAAATATTAACTCATCATTTGTACAAAAAATCTTTTAATTATTTTGCGAATATATTTTTCATAAAAATAGTAATTCTTCTAAATACTTTAACCGCAATCTTCACCAATCTAAATATAAACCTAGATGACTATAGAATTTCATTTGTTAGAAAATAGTGGATTTCATTAGTTATTATACAAATCTTTTTAATAAATGAATCACTGTGTGATTGTATTACAATTCTGTGCTTATCTGATTGAAACAATTTTCCATTCGAATAAAATAACATTCAATTTGGTTTTAAGATTGCCTAGATGATCCTAAAAAATTATATTTTAAACTTAATTTCTTGACAACAAAGTTATTAAAATGGTTTTGAAACCGTTGAAGAAAAATAAAATAAGTTGTTATTATTAAATGAATTATAATAATTACTGTATTATAACGAAAATAAACGGATTAAAATTTGATGAATTCATTAAAAAAAATATCACCAAAAAATAAAAACGTAACTGAATATTTGTGGCAAACATTTTATAGATTATTTTTTGACTATAATACATTATTACTATATTAATTGCGTTGAGCAATAAATTTAACACAACCTTTAATTTTGTAAAGTACATATTGCTTCCTGGAATAAATAACGTATACAAATATTTCAGTAACAGGTATCATTTGATAAAGGCTGCATCTTTTTTTCTGAATTGGACAGCACATAAGAATTTTATCCAAAGAGAAATTTTAATTGAAAATAGGACTTTTGATTTTTGAAGTGTATCGAGCTAAGTCCTCACATTTTGAATATAACAACGAATGTAATACTAAATGGTTCAGTGATCTCATAAGTTTACTCTGACCATCTTCGTAAAGTACTTTAGTTTAAGCTCGTTTGCAAATATGTCAAAAATAATACATAAGTGCCATATATTTCTTTCAAATTTTAAATTGCTTTTATATTTTAAAAGAAGTCGTCTTATAATCAACTTATTCTATTAAATACAATTAATGTAAAAGGATAATTTTGTTATTGTTATATAAAACAGATTTGTACGGTTTTTTAAAATTATGTAAGAGAAAGCATTCCGGGCGAACTTTTAAATTTTAAGTTTTTGCTTCTCAGTATTTTCATATTTCACTAATTTAATACCGAGAATTGGGCTCAATCATCATGATTGAGAGCCATTACCTTATCGCCAACTTCATGGGAACTTTTTTTCCCCGGAAAAACATAAAATACCGGGGAAAGAATATTTCCAATCGCGAATTGGTTATAATATAAGGAATAATTATTAACGATAGTTTTTTTGGCAGAAAGGAATATTTTCCCAAGAAGATTCGTGATAGCAAATTTCCCAAAATGGGAAAAAAAATTCCAGGGAAATTTCTTTGCGATAGGGCTCACGTACTATTTTTTTTTTTTTTTTTAATATTTAAGCTACCAATGATTAAACAATTTTGAATAATTATGGACTTAATATATTTTAAGTAGAATCTAAGTTTTGTATATCAAAAGAAAAGCAATCAAAAGAAGTTATTTTTTTATTTTTTCATTTTTTTATACTTCTGAAATATGTTAAAGAAAATAAATATAATTTTTTGTATATTAAAAATAAACATTTTGTTTCTATTTTTAAAATTAAATCAATTTAAATCTTGACGATTCAATTGAGCACTGAAATATAGAGTCCTATTCTGCTATTCGAACCGATCAAGGGATTTTTTCGCTTAATTCGTCAAAAATTATTCTTTAACTCTTCAATAGGCATTTTCAGGAAAATGAGATCTTGGAGATCTCAGCAATCTCAGTTACATGAACAGGATTCCTCAGCTATATTTCTCAGCTTTGCTGTCAAAATTCTGAGAAAAAAAAATTTTGGATTCGCTTGCTCACTTTTTGAGTGAGAAAAATCTCAGTGATTTCATTTTTCTTTTGAAGTTCTTGAGATATTTTATTTTTATCTTATTTTTATTTTAATGCTTTTTGGAACATTTGTTTCTTCCGACGGATAGCAGATTACGAAAATTCACGCGAACGTTTAACAGAATAATTCTGGTAGTCTTGTGTAAGAAACATACATTTTTCTTTAAAACGCAATCTACTAATGTAGTTTCCCATGGAATTGTGACTCCTTAGGATTTCAAAGAAGAAAATGATTTGAAGCGTGCTTCGCCTGAGCAAGTCGTTTGTTTGACAAATATACTGTCTGGCAGGCGATCTGGTATATTTTACTTTTGTCTTGTAGAATCATCATCGCCGATTATTCTGTTGGGCTAGAGTTATTACGGTTAGAGCTGACATCATATTTTGGGAGCAAATGTATGTATGTATATGTACCAAAACATGAGTACCAGGTTTATAAGGTGTATGCGTTGAATACAAAAGTCTGGCAGGTTTTTTCTCCATCTTTTGTGAGGGTTAAAAATAGTGATCTGAAAATTCCAGTATTAACATTTAAAAAAAAATTAAATTTGGTGTGCTCTCGGTTTCCTTAGATCCAAAAACTTGTATTAAAAATAAAGAGAATTGATAGCTATAGCAATAGCATGGCATTGTAAGTGTTGCCGTTATGTGAAAATAATCACTAAGTTCTTTGAAAAAGACACTAGGGAAATAAATAAAACACAATCTTTATATTCACATTAATATTTGAATTACATTTATTAAATTTTCTCCATTTCCTTCTTTTATTACATATTTTTGTATGCAACATTAAGACAAAATCCATGGCATATATTAAATTAAGATGTCATATTAAAATTCTTTACACCATGCATATAGATTTTTGTTTTGTTTTTATGTAATTTTACTAATATTATAAATCACTTACAAATATAGAAATCTGCTTAACAAATAAATAGATAAAGTATTCAATTAAAATTTAAAAATAAACTATATTAACACAAACTTAAAAAAAAAATCATCGCTGGGAAACAAAACAGAAACAAATAAACAATTGTTAAAACTCTATCCATTGTTGGTGATTTCAAAAAAAAAAAATATTAGCTCTTTAAAAGTAATAACAACAGGTACTTTTTTATGTAATATGTTTGTAATATTTTATATTTTGTTTTTGTACTTAAATTCAATTTCATCAACAATCAAATAACTATATGGGAGGGTGGATTTTAAATTAAAACAAAACAAATACAGGTGTTCCACGGACGTTTAATGACAATGAGGGTTCAATTTAAGAAAAATCGAATTGTTTCTGTGCCCAGTTTTGTTTTCCTTTAATTTTATTTTAAATGAAACATATTGCACTTTTTATTAAAGATGAGTGGTAAAAAAGAATTTTCCTTGAAATGCTAGTAAATATTTTCATTTTTTTTTTAATATATATTATATTTCAATCACTTTTTTTGCGGGTAACGTACATAGAGGCATAAAAAAAAAATTTACCCAGAAGACGTATTGTACTTTTTCTTCAAAGAATAGGTCTGTTGTTAAGACAGTAAATTTGCTTCGTTGGCTTTATGTATTGTTTTAAACTATCAGCTGTTGTTATTTTTCTTAAGACAAAATTTAACTCTAACTTATGAAAGAGGTTCGAAACTAATTTTATTTTTTCAAACTAACAGGCAATAAAACTAGAATTATTATAAATTAACGAAAGCTAAACAATTTTGTAAACCATACAAATTCAACTTAATTTATTTTCAACTTATTTATTTTATTTTTTATATATAAAGTAAAATAAAAAAAAATTCTAGACTAGAATAATATTTGTTCAATATATATAATACATAGTTTTATATTTTCCTATGTATGACATTAACATTTTTGTCTGTTCTGCTTAGAGCTTTAAAGTTAAATAATGAACATAGTAAACTAGCTTCTGGGCATTTTTCATAAATGAATTTTTTGAAAAAGAAAAAATTACTATTAAAGATTCGCTTGTTTAGTATTATGAACTAAACAAGTTAACAAAATGGTTCCTTATAAAAAAGTATGAAAATCAATGTTTTACTTAAAGCTCTTTGAAATCTCGTTCACTTTTATTCGAAGCAAAAAATATATAATTATCACTGTCAGATTTTGAATGTTTTTTTTTATATATATTTTTAATGTTACATAATTTTACTTGATTTTTTTTTGTTGTAAAAAATTGTAAATCATTTCTTATTGTATAATAAATGAGTTTTTTAGTCAATTGAATAAAATATTTTTTACACAAATATTAATTTTGCTATATGAACACAAAAAAAAAAAAAACATTCATTAATATTAATTTCATTGCTTCCCACACATTCTTTAATTTTTCCAAAAAATGTAAAATGTATGTAGTTTTAACAACATGACTACGTTTAATATTAGTGGAATTTTTTTTAATTAAATCAGTACACAATATTTTTAGATGTATTTTTCACTTGTTAAGATGGTTTAGTGAGATTATTTGAATGTATGTTTAAACTAATACACACAAAACGAGTGTTTTTCGTTTTCTACCCATGATCTTTTCACGGATATAATACATAATTTTATGCATGCCATAATCACCTACATATAATATAATTATTATATATAAATATATAACTGTGTGTTGTTATTATAGTAAAATAAATTATAGACTTGATTTTAATTTTTTTTTTAAGTTAGTTGAAGAATGTATTTTTTGTTTAGTTTAGGATGCTCAAACCTTCAAGGTTATCTCGCAGTGAGTTAAATATCTGCAGTTGCTGCTCTGGTTTTAAATTATAGATCTGAAAAAGGATAGATGTACATTTTAGTGAAATAAATATAATATTTTTTAAATGGCAAAGATTATTTTGAAATAATTTATTATCCAAAGTGTCATTGCAGCTGACGCAATTATTATCATCGAACCTTCTTGATTTTTTTTTTTTTTAGAGTATGAACATTTTTCGGGAATAATAACAATACCATTCCACGTAGGAATTAAGTTTTTGTGTATAATATTAATTATAAACTATTGAATTGTGGTTCAGTTAATTTGTTTGAAAATGCGGATTAGTACGATTTGGCGCTGAGCGCTTCAATTATTGTCAGAGAAATAGAACCACACGAATAATCTCGTGATTCATATTATCAATTTAATTAAAAAAGTTTGTGGAATGCTTTTTATTACAATTCTATGCAGTTTTATATACGGACACTATCTCCTTTCGTTGATTGTTCAAGAAAAAAGGTTAAAAAAAACAAACAACAATTTTTTAAAAATGATTTAAAATACTTATGTATACTTATTTTCAAAATAGCTTTTAAAGGCCTTGAGTCCTCAAAAATTTTTGTATGTACTTACTTGCGTCAACAACTTGGAAGGCGATGGAGTTCTAATAAAACTGGAAATGTAAACATTAACAAAAGTAGCCATCAAAAACTGACAGTCGAAACGATCCATAATTCCACCATGTCCGGGAATCATATCTCCAAAGTCCTTTAAGAGTCAATTTTGTTTTTTCATCAAACATAAAAAAAAAACTGTAATACATACCTTTATTTTAAAAGCCCTCTTGAAACCGGATGCGAAGAATCCTCCAAATGGTCCAATAACTGAACTAAACAAGCTCAGAGACAACGAATGGAATACAAATGGGTACATTGAAATTGACTTTCCGATTCCAAACTGAATTAAACAAAATATTTCATAAATATGAAAAGAATGTGTAAAATCAAATACTTACCACAGACAGGCTATACTCTTGATAGGTAAAGAGATAACTTGGTTCACACTCCATTGTCATTCCACCAAGAGATTCGGAGTAAACGATCGGACAAATGAAGTATTGATAATGACAAAGCAAGAAAGAGATAACACAACCAAAGACCAGAGTTGACAAACCACCTCCAATGAAGCCTTCCCATGTTTTCTTTGGACTGAGTTGAATTAATGGTGTCTTGCCATAGAAGAATCCAAACATATAGGCCATAACATCATTACAAACAATCATCGATACGGGAACAATAAACCAAATAAGACCTGTAAATTTGTTCAATTAATGTTTTTTTTTTATTATTTGATCTTATTAATTGTAATATTATTACCTTCAAATATATTTTGAATGATAAGATAGCTTTGAGTGACAACGATTAACAATGACACATGAGTCCAAGCGAATAAGCTGAATTGCTTCATGTAGTATTTCTTCACCAAGGACAGTACGAACCACACAAAACCAATACAGTACAATGCGAATGACAAAAATCGATGGTAAGTGACTAAAAACTTCAAGTATTCCTAAAAAAAGGGTATTTTTTTGTTGGTTATAAGAACATATATATTTCGATTTTTATAACTTACCACTCTGTTAATTACAACACCAAAATAATCTACCAAATTTTCGCCATAGAAGAAATAATTTGAAGTAAGTAAAAAGTACCATGAAAGACTTCGGAACCACGGTAGACCATGAATCCGGTAGACTTGGTAGCCGATAGAAATAATCTCTTGAAAGCATTTCACTTGAACCATCAGTGTCTGGAATATTAAAAAAAAATATTAATATGATAATACATAATTAATTATGGGAGGAATGAAACGGTGGATGTTATGACTGCTAGCTTAGAGGTGTGACATTTTATACAAAAGGTACTTTATTAAGTTCTTCTCTCCCAATCAATTCCAGTAAGGTATTGAAAATTGGTACAAGACGTTTATTTCTCAATCTCTCCCGTTGCTTTATTTCAAAAGCGAAATTAGGGTTTTTTATATATTTTACCAAAAATGTTCGATCCCATGTTTGCTGCTAATGGCCTGTTTGCCAGTATGTTAAAAATCTTTAAATTTCTGGAAATACGAAGGTTTACTAACTTTTACTTTAACGCCAAGTGGTGCTACAGCTAAATTGACATATCTGTGATAAAAGTACATAAATCACTTTTACTGAGTATACTATCTGAAGACATTATCGCAGTTAAAATGTTAAACTGAAAGCATTTCGATGGCCTCCAAAATAAATACATTTGTTGACACGACAGATAGTGGAGAAGCTGGGCCTAGTGTTGACTTATAATTCTCAACCATTCTCGTGTGCGTGTTGTTAGGCAGGAATGGAAGGGACCTACAATTTTCTGGAAAATCCGAATGGTTAAGATAATTCCACACAAGAATCAGTAGCATATAGCATTGTATTAGGTTCAGATGAAAAACTTAATTGTGATAAAAATGAAACTAAAACAATTTATTAAGATTATTGTACTCAAAAGACAGAAAAAAAGAAAAATAATGTGAGGCAAGTTGAAGAAAACATTCACGTGAATCGAAAGTTTCGATCGAATCAAATAGTAGAATAGGACTGTTCTCCTGAAAACTTGCAAAAAGTGACTTATGCTGTTTTTTCTTTTTGCCACTTATTTATTTAAGTTTCATATCCGATAAAAATAACATCACCGCTTGCCAATTGCATAACTTTACAAAAATGTCTTTTCTCTTCGGGATAAAGTAACAAATGTCGAAGAATTCCGTAAATCATGTTTGGGGTACCCAGTATATTGAAAAATTTGGACTATATAGATTTTTTTTTTATTTTGATGTAATGTTACAAAAAAAAACCAGCCTACGAAATAAATCAAGTATTAAATTACTCTTATAATTAAATTAGTTATAGCAGTTAGCGTACCATGAATTATTCCTATAGATGCTCCTCACACTATTTTCTGCCTATTTTTTAATACATACAAATTAGGACACCTTTCTGCACCTATGAAGTAGATATGCAACAACTTCTAAGTTTATTGATTACTATCCTACGTAAAGTTTTTTTTTTTTCTTTTCTTACCGCCTTTAAAGGCCAAGAAGTTAAATATACTCAATTGATTTGCATGTATAATTTCAATTTATTGATTTTCCTATACCAATACCTTTTATTATTTTTTTTTTGCACTTGTTGGTCTTCGATAATGTATTTTTACCTTTTATAAATATGTATTACGTATTTCACAGAAATTATGTGCTTTAAACGTTATTTTTTTTTATTTAAACATTATTGTTTTTATTGAATTTATACTTACTGTAATCATTAATGCTAATGGACCACCATAAATAATAAGAGCAAAACCACAAATCATTATCCAGGTAAAAATCCCACGGATGACATAGTTCTTCCATCTGTAATCGAAAGTAAAAATGTAATCGTATTAAAATAATTTATATGTAATTATATTAACTACTGTAAGAGGTACTCCTATGTAATACAAATTTTGAATATAGTTTGTAGTGGCAATTAACAAAGTTATGAAGTGTATCGGATTGAGTAATAATGATGATTTAGCTAATGCAATTGAAGTACATACAGTAGAACAATTGTTACTGTTGGAATTATTGTATTACACGCATACAAGAATGCCTTGATTAAAAGTGATTCACCAATAGGTAGTTATTGGGCTCTTGTAACTCGCGTTGATTTAAATTACTAGCTGAATATAATAAAAATTGATAAAAGTTGGTATACATTTAAATAAAAGAATATACGTTTAAAAAGCTTGAAGATTCAAAAAAAGAAAGTTTATTTATTTTTATCGGAAATAAAAATAAATAAACAAATGAACAAATGATATGCTGATAAAAATTTAGTTTTAAAGTAAAATAAACAACAGGTTTATTTTAACAAAAATTAATACAGAATAATATGTATTTGCAACAAATATGACTTAAAGATATGAATAAGACAATGTTTTCAATTTTGTGTAAGTTAAAAGTTTGATTTTACTCTCATCTTTATATTAAAAAAAAATAACTTTACTTTTTTTTAAGAGAAGGTACGTCTTTATCTGTCGTTTATTAGATCCAGTACTAAAAAATACCCTGAAATCATTTCTACTTTTTTTCAATTTCGAATACCCTCCACCTTACCTTTCTCAGTCAAAAAACACTACCATATCAAATGATATTTGAAGACCGTTATAAGGGTGAAAAGTTTTTAAGCGAAGCATTTAGGCTTTTTTTTGAATATTTTATAGGCACAAAGTTAAATATAATTTGCTTCCGACTTTTTTTTTGCTTTATGAAGATTGCATTTCGTTCTTGATGTATTTATTGGATTTTTGTGGAATATTTTAAATGTTTCTTTTATCTGAACTCTGGAGTCTGTTTCAGTACACTTATCCTAATTTCGATTAAGTGAAAATACCAGCTAAGTGAAAACTAAAAAATTTGCATTGTCCCATTTCAGTTAAGCGGAGTCGACTGTAAATACAAAATATACAAAACGAATTTAAATTAATTAAAAAAAAAAAAACATGTGGAAAAGTCGTCGGACCTCTATGACGTTCCACTAAACACGCATTTATATTTATTCAAAGTCCAGTCTAGCATAGTTGTAAACAGTCGCGAATAAAGTTTAATTGACAGAATAAACATTCAGTCAATTTAACGGTTGCATTTAAATCAAAGCAAACATTTTCAATTAAACGAAACGAGTCGTTGACTCTGGTTTGAGTTTATGTTTTATATTTATAATAATGATGGTGATGAAAGCAAGAACGAAGAAGAAGGGTGTATTTCTAGATTTGCATAAGACACGCGTAATTTCTTCATTGATATGCGAAAATTGATATAGAATAATTTTAAATAAATATTTATTAGTAGAAATGAATTATTATTATTAATAATTATAATTCGGGTATTTCAATTGGAAAAATAAGTTAGAACATATAAATTGTTGTTGAATACGAGTATGTAAGTTATTTTTACCTTAAACTCCCATTTCATTGTTTAATTAAGTAATAAAACAAAAAAACTTGCCTGTCTGGTAAATCTTTGAGAGCTGATCCTAGCATTTCGGGCGTTTTGTCTGTCCCTTGGGGTATGGTTTTTGCCAGCTCCTCAACATATTTCTCGTCTGGTAGTTTTTCTTCTTCTGAATCGATCTAAAAATATGAAGAAAAGTTCATAATTAAAATAATTTTTAATGGATTTAAACAGGAAATAAATTGTATGAAAAAGTTTTTTTTTTTATTTTTGTAGGTATAATCGTCTGATGGTATTATACAAAAAACTATTCGTTTGAAGATATTTAAAGATAGACGTTGAACTTTGAAACTTTCAGAAATCAACCTAAACCAAATAAAAGTCGTTCAGATTTGTATGATTAGGAAGTAAAATTAAAACATTTTACGCTTTCAGAACAATAAGATTTCAGAGATTTTTCTCATTGAAAAAGCGAATCTAAGATTTTTTTCCTTAGAATTTTGACAAAAAAGCTGAGAAATTTTATTGAAGAATCCTGGACTGTTCATGTAACTGAGATTGCTGAGATCTCATTTTCTTGCACATGCCTTGGTGTCATTTTTTTGCCTACTAAATACCTACATTTTGAGTTTGAAAATTCAAGATAATGTGTGATTTTATTTCAAATAAGCGTTTGAATGTATATAAGATGTCTTTAACAAATCATTTTTTTGTTATTGTACAAACAATAGGTAACAAAGTATTTATAATCACTTTTTTTGTAATTGTTTAGGTGTAAAAAAATTTGCTCACTTATTATTAAATTTAAAAGAATTGGAAAGATTTCATAGGATTTTTGGAATAATTTATAATATAGGTGTTTTTTTTTGTTTTTTTGCTAATCTAATAGACTAAGAGCCCTTCCACACTATCCCACTGAGTATTAACACATGCCAAAGAAGTGGGAAGCAAATCATGTATAATAGTGTGGAAACAAAATATGAGAGCCCATCTTAAACAGCATGATATTCCTGCCTACACGATTTGACATGTGTTAATACATAAGAATTTTTAGAAATGGTTCTAATTCTATCACACATTTCATCACATTTTTATTGAGGTTAAATTAAACTGTTGTGTGTGATAAAAAAATGCAAAGGCATTTCACTCCCACAAATTTGGCAGTAGTATGAAATTCTTTCCCACTTTCAATTTGACATGTATTAACACTCAGTGGGATAGTGTGGAAGGGCTTTAAGAAAACAACAACAGTTGATATCCTTTAAATAGAATTTCTTGATCTAAAAAGTATTCTATATAGAATTTGAAGAGATTTAAATTACAAAATACCGTAACAACTAAGTCTACATATATAAATTTGGTAAAAAGGTTTTTTTAATAATACAAAATCTATATACTATCTACTGAAATACATCAGCCATGGCTCCGGGCAAAAAACAAAAACAAAAACTTCCAATTTAATGATTAGGAATTCTAGACTTGTTGGATATAGTTCATACTAGATATTCGTCACGAAATCTATGTATGATGAACTGAACTTAACTTAACAAAAAATTGCGTATTGACAAAGGCCCTCACTAGTCAACTGATGAGTCCAAGTGAGATCGCCGGGACGAAACGCCAAAAATGTTTGTAGGACCAAAGGCCGTTAAAAGCTATGTATTTTGAATCTATATATAGGTTTTGGTTATTCTGAATTCCTATCAAGGCCTTCATAAATCTGGATAAATAAAATGCACGACTGGGTCGCACGAACTTGCTCTTATGTGCGGTCACACTGTGGTGTTTTTTTTCTGAATAGTTAAGATCTATTTGAATGATTTTAAAAGAAAGAATTAAGTTATGACAGTTTGAAAATCAATATAATTAGAATAAAAGTGATTAAACAACCTTTGAAATTGTTTTGACAAAACGGTTCGATGGCCTTAGAAAGATTTACGTAGATTCTAACAAATGGCTATAGAGAAGGGTTACTGTCGAAATTTTCTAGGCCTTCGCCAGTTGTGTGCCATTTTCTCTCGAGAGACAAGAAAATTTTGAGACTTTCCGCTTACAAGGGTCTTGCGAGTAATTGACAAATTTTATAGATATTCCCTACGGAAAACTTTTTATTGCCTTAACTTAACTTGCCATTTTTCCAGACGGGGAATTAAAAAAAAAGTTTCAATTTAAAAATTAATATGCATTTCGGAAACGATGCGGTAGATTTTTATTAAACTTGACACCAAATTGTGTATTTTCTAGGGCATTTTAAACAGAAATTATTCTAGTAGTCAAAATCAACGGTACCTTTCATAGAACCGTTAAAGAAAACCTTATTTTTCTCGAAAACAACTCCTTTAATTTTGATTAAAATTTTGTCTCTGCTGATTTTGGCCAGATCTAACATTTAACAAACAGTAACAAATTTTACTAGTCATTATCTTTTGATTTTTGACTTTCTTATTTTCAAACAAATTTTTTTTTCGTACAGAAACCTTCAATAAATTGAAATAATATTGTATACATATATCAAAGTTTTAAAAAAGTAATGTTTTGAATAAAAGAAAAATAATAATTAATTTTTTCGATATTCAAAAATGGGTTGATAATTTAATTTTAAAATTGAATTCTAAAATCAAAATTAACAAATAATTAAAATTGGTACACCAATTTTTTGTTCTAAAAAATATTTACAAAATTGTATATAAATGATATAATGCTTAAGCTTTTTTAAAACCGAAGAAATCAATTGTTGTTAAAATCAGTAATTAAAAAAAAAACAGTATTAAAACTTAAAATTTTGAAAAACGTAACAATGTATTAATAAATATGAAAACAAAATTTATTGTATGAACCTTCTGCTGTTTATCGGGTAAAAACCGAATACTGAAAAAAGGTGTCAACGAAGCTTTAGTGTATAACACCATAGTGTTCTAATTCCAATTTGTAATTAAATAAACAATCGCATCTTCTTATCAAGTTGATAATAATTTTCAACCGCAAAATAATATCTTATCGCATGAGATACAGTCTGAGAAGCAAAATAAACGGATTTCAAAGTTGCCAATACGCACAGATTATCTTTTTTTTATAGACCATATTAAGCTACAACTGCAATCTTTCAACAGAATTTTGCTTTATAAATGGAAAGGTTTTGTAATTAAATAATAAATCCACATACCTATGTGCTCATAGCGCAAATGTGTACGGTATGTATATAAAAGTACATACATATACATACATTTGTAATTTAATGTATATTCTGAATCATCAATAGCAAATAATGGCTTGCCATAAAAAATAATTTAGCGAAGGGACAAATAGAGATAAATAAAAATATTTCAATAAAATTTAATTTATTCAATAAAAACAATTACGCTTCATATAGTGATAATCCAAAATTTATATTTTATAATAGTCTAGTATTTCTAGAAAGCGATTCTTGGCTATGGAAGTTAAAGTTCTTGATATTACTTCATCAGTGTTATCGCTCTATCGTTTTTCTAGCATTGTGTCAGGTTAGGGCATTTTGATTTGTTTTAAACAACAAATTAGCTTAAAAAAACAAAAAAATATTATAATAATCTAAAAGTTTTCTAGAATTTTTAATTTTTGACAAAAATAATGATAATGATAAGAAATATCTACATCTGTTCGACTAAGAACTAATTAATTATATTTGTGAACAAATCTTCTATTTGGACAGTCATGCAACAGCACAATAAGAAAACCAATAAAATTGTCAAATATCACTTTAAATCAAAGTTCTTCCATTTTTGATTTGAGGTTACAATTTGGCAGAGCCAAATTATATTATTATTATATGTAATATTAACATTAAATTAAATTTAAAACAACAAAGAACCTAAGTACTTAAGTACCTATAATTATAGAAGAAAATTCTTTAAATAAATAAAATAAATGTACAAATAGAGTTTTGTATAACTAACAAAAATAATAAATTGAACTCCGGGGATCGGGATGTACTCAGTTAAATCAGAGTTGGTTAAAATAATTATTAAATGCTATTTCAACATACAGGGTGTATCCAACACCAACCTAAGCTTCAATGGAAAGATTCTTGGACATGTTCTAAGGAAACAAAAAACCTATGTAGACTATAAGGTTCTATTTCGCCTATGATTATGCGGGAGTATTATTATTCTAAAATCTAAATTATTGAAAAAAAATATTAAAAACGGCAACACTTTTTTTAAATAAAGTTGCTGGTTTTTGAAAAGGAAAAATTCAAATACAAAATTTTGAAAAAAAAAAAAATAACCGTCAAAAGCGGAATATCAAGTGATTTTAAGTTTTTTGCATTTAAATCATAAATACTACTTCTTTCTTAGAAAATTTAGTTAATTCGACCTTCCATTTTTAAGACACAGGATTTTGATTTTTTTATGTTTTTGTTTTTTTAAGCCTAGTATGCAGATCGCGCAAAATTGTATCTCCCACTTTTCTCTAGGTAAATTTTGACACCAGAGTTTTTGTGGAGGTTTAAAAAAATGTATTGGCTGGCGCGCCAGCTCGTGTAGAACTAGGGTCTAATGACTTACAACTCTCAACCATTCCTGTGGGCGTGTTATTGGCAGGAATGGAGGGGATCTACAATTTTCTGCCGAATCCGAACGGCAACGATGAGAAGCGCCTTTAAATGACAAGAGATACTCTTCGAGGATTTGTCAATTAATAGCAAGAGGCAGTAGCCCTCGAAAAACATTTATGTTTTTAGATGGCATAGGCTGGGAATCGAACCCAAGACCTTCGGCGTAACAGTCTTGCGCCAAGGGCTACTTATTTTTTTTTGTTGGAAATTATGTCACAGAAAACAACTGTTCGCTAAAAAGAAATTATAACCCTTATTTCGTAATGCGTTTTATAAAACCGAAACTTAAATGTCACGGGTACAGAGGCGGTAATTGGCGTTTAAGTAAAACTAAAACTTTACCGTTTTCTTCTTTCTTTTCCTACAGAAAAATATGTCGTCGACACCGCGCAGTGGCGCAATCGGAAACAAATTGATTCCGACGCAACACAACACAAAACATCATACGACATATATGTGACTCTGCACATATCACATATCAAATATGTACATTGAAGCGATAGCGATACACCAGTCACCACTCGACAAATAACCAATTGAGATAAGGGTGGTTCCGGCTTTAATTGTTTTCAGTTTTATTTGTATTTGTTGTTTCTTTCATCACAGTATAGGTTTCTGTGATATTTTTTGGCAATTGATGATGTCAATAGGTGTTTTTACGCTGTGATTTCCGTTAGCATTTTACTATGCCTTTTTTTAACTTTTTATTCCAATAATTTTCCCAAAACTATGTTTTTTTATATGAGTGGGTCATATTTTGTTTGGTTTCAAAAATCATAGGAAATATTTTTTTTTTTGCTGCTTGAAGGAAATTGCTAAGGCTGAATTTTGAGAAAAAAATATTTATAGGGTGTTTCAGAATCTTCTACTGAAATACGACTTTCTTCCCATAGGAAATGGGACTTAATATTTTTCTTTAAAAATCATCAAAAGTAGTAGGTAACTGAAGTAAAAACTTTAAAATAAAACTCAATTCTTAATGTTTGGAGTAACTTCAGAGTATTTCTAAACTAATTCAAGCGAAATAGTGAAGGGAAAAAAAGAACTATTAACAAAAAAATTTTTTTTTTTGCAAAAAGTTTTTATTTTATTAAGTGGCACATCAACATAACAAACTATTTGAATAATAAATAGATATAGAAGTAAAAATAATTAATAAAAAAAATACATTTCTTGGAAACTTTCGTCAAAGTCCGGGATATTTTCTAATAATCTAATCTTTCCAGAGAACATCGTGCTTTGAGGTCTTTTTCACAATATTTTTTTCAAATACTTGAGGTTCAAACTTGACAAGGCACTTACAGCTGATGAATCCAAGTGAGATCACCGGGATGAAACAAAGGCCCCACTGTGCGGCGTACTAGGTTTTAAAATGCAAAGTTGAAACAAAATTGAAGAATTTGTCAAAATTTAGCTCAAGAATTAGAGTGGCAAACAATTATTTCGTACGCTAAACTTTAAATATGTATTTCTAAAACTGGTTAATGATTTTTTTTTTTAATTAAATTTTTACCTCCACGTGCATAAATTTTATTTAAATTTTTCGTAAAATTTTCAAATTTTTAAACTATGGGGTCCTTACACATACAATATCGTGTCGACTTTATTAGACATGATCTTATAAAAAAATTCAAATTTCAATAACATTGCTATAACAGTTAATGCAAAATAATTAAACTCGGCCCTTTTATACTATGAAGGTATGTAATAACTACATGTGGGTATGTCTGTTTAATGAAATGTATGATTAAAAAATTGTTTGGCCTTTGATCTAAACGATTTGCAAGTTTCCAAAAATAAATTATTTTTTACCTGCATTACTAAGTGATAGACATGAGTGAGCATTTTCAATGTTGTTATTTTTTTTATCTACATATATTGCTAGAGAATGTTTTTTCACGTATCTAGGCATTCGTATATAATATAATATATGTATAATAATGCTATATATTATGTTCTTATAAGTTTAATGAAGCAATATTACAAACTTGAGAAGCTTTTAATTTTATTTTTCGTTGTTTACGTTTTGAATCATATCAAACAAATAATAACAATAATTATGTTATCAACGATTATAAAAACAGTTGATATTTTACTTAGAGTCATTTTTCAAATATTTTGTTAAACAATATGTTAGTACTTAATCCTAAGATAGCGCAAAAAGCTGTATTTCAAAAAGTTATAGTCCAACGTACATAGGAACAACATCTGAGCGATCAGAGAAGAGACTTTTTAATTGAGACAAAAATATCACCTGAGAGCATTTTTTTTTATGAAAATTACTGAGAAGAAATATTTTCGAATTCTTTTTTTTCAGTAAGATTTTTTTTTCGTGGGATAAGAATAAAGCTAAGTACTGACGATTGTCAGATCTTACAATATTGTCAGAACTGTCAATGGTATGACCATAACTAACAATTAGCTGACAATTGACATATTTCTTACAATGAAAAATTATCCGTTCACACGGTTGGTAGATTTCTTCCCAAAGTCTGACAATTTGATTGTCAGCTCTTTTTTTATCTTTCTTTAACCAACTCATTGACATTTCGGACGATGAAGAAATTGTCAGCAATTGTAAGATGTTTTCAATGAAAACATCTGACAATGACCAGTGAGTCTGGCAATGTTCTTATCGACTGACAAGGATAAAAAATGTGTGTTCAGACGATTGTAAGATACCTGAGAATTTTTCAGATTGTCGTCTGACAATGACATTTCTGACAATATTGTCAGACAAAATTGTGTGTTTAGATTGTAAGACATTTGGAACAGTTTTTTCACTGACAGATCTGACAATCGTCTGTACTTAGGTTTAGTGCGGAGCTACATGGGTCTTTTTACTGTAATGTGCATCCAGTGAGACAGGTAGATTTTATGTACGTTACAAAAAAATTTTAGGTACCCAAAATCAAACAATGTCGGTCGACGGTGCATTTTCAAAAAATAATTCTCGGAATGAGCATGAACTATTTTTATAGCATGCTTGTGACGTGTATGGATTTTAATAGGATCAAAATAGCGATTTTTTCTACAATTGGGCTAGGAGATAGGTAGATTTTATGGGCGTTACAAAATATTGATTGATTTTGCAGATTTTTTTTTTTTTTTTTTTTTAAATTTACCCCTGTTTAATGCCATTATACATCAGTTCCCTCCAATTCAGAGGCCGTGAAAAGATATATAGAGAACCCATAAAATCGTAGCAAAACATTTCAGACTTTTATCAATGTTGATATAAAATTCAGATTTACTGGTAAATTCTAGAATTTTCAAGTTTCGGAGTTTTATAGTAACATATAACATCCAAATTGCAACAATTGCAATTGTTTGGTCCTTTTCCGATTGTCACCATTAATTTACAGTTATCTTTTATTCCGAGATTTTCTTAAAATAAAATAAATTTGGTCGCACTGCTCCTCGATGTTAAAAATACTTGGTGTAGTCATGTATTTATATATTATAAATACTTAATTATGAACTTTAAAGACAAAAGAATCCGATTTTATCTAGAAATCTGTTAAAATTATTATTAATTTTTTTCGATGTTCTTTGCCCTAGGTCGACCTGGGGAATGTCAGTCAATTGTCAAAAAACTCAGGGCTGCTCGGGTTTTTATATTATACCGAACGCTTCATTGCTTCATTCGCCATCTCATTTTTTCGTTCACTTCACTGTTTCTGTTGACTGTTGTATATTTTTGAATTTCATTTATAATTACATGAAAACAAATAAATAACAAAAAATTATCAACAAAATATCTAATATTTACAAAGAAATTTATCATCAACACTTGTTTTTGCCTGAATGACAAAAGCATGATTTGAATTTTGCAGCTCTGAATTCTTGCCCCAAGAAAAATCGTGTCTCCTGGGAGTTATTCAGAGCTCGCCCCGAACAGACATCGAATACAGTGCAATTAAACTAGGGCGAAAAAAGTGCTAAAAGTGGAAAATTCATATATACATTACATACATCATAATAAATATTTTGGCCATGCTTTCTTTTATATTCTCCATTTATGAATTTAAATTAAAAACTCAATAATACCTGGTGAATGGACGCGTTTAGAGCTAACTTTGGATAACAATCAAAATTCTTAAAAGAAGAGTAGATTCGTTTAGCTGCGCAGTAGATTTTCGTTTGAGACTAATGTCGAATTCCTTTCAACAAAAGAATCGAATTTTTTTCTAAAAAGAATCGAATTTTTTCTGTCGTTGAAAGGAATACGAAAAGACGAAAAGAATCGATTTTTGTTGTGATTATTTGTGTGGCACTTGCCAGCAGCAATTTTGAAGTAATATGTCCAGAAAATATTCAATTTAGAAATTATTATTAGCTGCATTTTATTATCTGCACATGATCTGATCTGGATAAGAACCCCATAATAAAACAAACAGGATCACAGTGACAGTCTGGGTATATATCCGTCTCTTTTTGCATTGTGTTTTTATATTTTCCATGTTGTTGGCTTTTTTCTTTGCACTACAGTTTACACTACCTTACCATAATAATAAGAAAAAAGTACTAGATTTCGGATCATGAAATAGATCCAGAAAAAAAGCAGGATTACATGTTGTTTTTGTATTTACGTGTAAAAATTTGATCCTGATCAGATCATGTGGACAATAAAATGCAGCTATTATTATTAATTGAAAAATATTTACTATAAAATTTACCGAAAATTCGTTGCAAAAAAAAACACGATTTGTTTTCATAAAAAAATTTATTTTCTTAAAACACCGCGACATTCAATTTGACATTTTAGAAATTTCAAATCTTGAAAAAATTTGAATTGTTCAGAAAAAAAATCGATTCTTTTGTTGAAAGGAATTCGACACAAGTGCAGTAGATCTACTACTAAAGGAGTAAGGTGGCAGTACTGTTCAGGGCGACCCAGTGCGAACCAAAGCTAACATCGAACAAACCTATGACGCTGTTTAAAGCCCTTCCACACTATCCCACTGAGTATTAATACAAAGTGGAAAAGAGTTCCATGCTACTGCAAAATTTGTGAGAGAAATTTCTTTTCATTTTTTGACCACACACAACAGTTTAATTTAACCTCAATAAAAATGTGATGAAATGTGTGACAGAATTAGAATCATTTCCAAAAATTCTCATGTGTTAACACATGTCAAATCGTGTAGGCTGGGAATATTATATTTTGTTTCCACACTATTATACATGATTTGTTTCACACTTTTTTGACATGTATTAATACTCAGTGGGATAGTGTGGAAGGGCTTTTAGATTGAGAAGATTGAGGCCGGTTCAGTATCACGGCAGTTCATAGACAAGAGAAATGTGGGGTGAGGAATCTGGTGAGGCACGAATGATACATAACAACCGGACTCATGAGTCTACTTTGTTGCTGTTTCAATGTGTGAAGTGAAGTGTTGAAATAGTTGTTGTTTCAATGTATTTTGAGGCGCCTCAAAGTTTCAAATGTAAACACGATGGCACTCACCAGTCCGGACCGGACTCAATCTCCCCAATCTAAACAGGGTCTGTCTATTGTCGCAAGCGTCGCGGCGATGAGGTTTTTGTGCTCGTTTATTTTAAAGGTAAAACAAAAATACACCTACCGCTACATTTTTCAATCGATTTATCCAGTTTAAAATTTAAATCCGGATGAAAATTAATATAAATTTAATGGAATTTCATTGAGTTTTAATCAGGATTAATCTAGTGAATAATATGGCGGCTAATATCGATATACAAAATATAGGTAGGTACATACATGATACATTATATCGTCGGCTAAATGCGTAAAGCTGCTTAGTTCACTTTTGGCCGAAATTGAGATTTTGATGCCATTTTATTAAGAAACACATTCTGCACAAATTACTTTATTAATCACTTTTGTCCACTTTATGTAGTTGTTGCAGAATCTTGAAGAGAAAATCAGTTTTTGAATGAATCGTTATGCAATTTTTTTTTGTTTTTTGCTCTCCTGTAAAATTTGGGACTTAGCAGTTTTACGTATTAAGCCGACGATATGTACTAAAATAAAAAAATGGTTTCCAAATATTTTTTTTATTGAATCTCCTTGTTTTCGAAATTAAAATTCTGATTAGGTCTTTAAAAACTCTTTTAAATGAAAAATTAACTTTACACGTCAACACGTTATTGAATTGTTTTTTTCTGAATGGAATAGAATACCCAAGGAGTTTTGGAATTCAAAATGATTGAAATATTAATTTCCATTTTTAAATAATGCTTATTTTGCTTTAAATTTTTAAAGTTTATTTTTAGAAAATATCGTGTACAAATAGGTATGCATCTTTTTTAAAAATATGTTTACATTTATTGTAAAATATGCAAACATATGCTCTAGCGATTGAAATTATTTTAAAGCAAATTTCTGAATTCGAAAAACTATCTTCATTACTTATATGGTCGTCCATGAAAAAAAATGTATTTACATGGAAATCATAGCCCGTTCAAATGTATAGGTATAGGAATTAAAAATCTCAAATCGGTCATTATGGTGAAGGATGTATACATTTTTCCCAATTAATCTTCATCTACTTATTTGTTTTTGATTCCAATTAGAGAATCCGTAGTACTTCATAAATACACAAACATATCTTAAATGTGAAAGTCAGTTTGTCTGCTGGTTACTGAATTGATTATATTGAAATGAATAAAGTTAATAAAGCCTGTGGTATTAATTACAAGCATGTTAGTTGGAACAATAATGAACATAGGTACATTAAATTAAAATGTTTCACAGATTCAATCAAAATTAAATGCAATAGGTTCAAAGTATTTCTGCGAAAATATGGCGAATAAATACCTAGGAAAACTCAATTCGCATGGGATCACAGCCTTTTGTTTTTTTTAAAGTAGCTATCATTTCTAAAAATTTAAATATTATGTTAATTTTTTTCAACATACGTGATCGGAAGATTCAGCGGTCAATGAGTCTCGTTTTTGGCCATCACCTCCTGGAACAGGTGACTCTGATTCGTTGTCCGTCTTCCTGCGACGCACATCGGCCATAATAATATTTTCGTTTGGTATTTTCTGGACCACTAAATTAAATTGAAATTACACTGTTTTTGGACAGGCGCAACAAACAAAAATCACAAAACAACAAATAAATCAGGAGTCTTCTTGCATAAAAATTATTTATAGGTATATTATGTATGGAACAATAGATAAAACAATTCAATTGGAACACAAATTTAATCACAAAGCTAAATCCAACCAAACTTCGCGATACGACGATCGATGATGATTCCTACTCGATGTGGTGTGTTCTTTTCTTGTTTTGTCTTTCCGTTTTGTTCTTGATTATTTGGTTGTTCAGCCAGCAACGACGAATAATAACTAAACACCGACTTGAACTGCACACCGAGAACTAATTGAATTTCCAATTGTTTAGCACAATATTTGGTGTCAATAAAAAGAATTAATTCCAGAATTATTAATAATCAATAAACTGGAGAAACACTTTTCTTTTGATTCCACCTCTCTCGACGCAAGTTTTCAATTTCTACATATTTTGCCTTTTCGTTTCGTTTGACAGCACACTGCACAGGCTCTGCGCTGACTGCTGAATAAGTTTATTTGAAGGAGAAATGTTTATTAAAATACGCTGAATAGTGCTATTTGTTTGAGAATAGTTGAATGTCAAGAACTTAACCAGTTGCTGCTGGAACACAATAGAAGCGATGACGCAGGGACGCGCGTCCCAACTGCTGCCGAGCCGAGCCGCATATAATTTACACCCGGATTTAATTTTTAAGACCACACTCGGCAGAACTGCACTTCATCGGAACTGAACTTCATGCGAAAATGAGCGTGGTGTCGCTGAAGTGCAGTTCCGCCGAGTGCGGTTTTACCTTTGCGACCATATTATTCACTCGATTCATTTACATAAACTTAAATACAAAGGGATTTAACTTTTACCGCCGTATTATTCACTCGATACATCCAGATTAAAACTTAAATCCAGATGTAAATCATACAAATTTAATGTAAATACATCCGGGTTTAAATTTTAATCTGGATGTATTGAGGGAATAATAACAGCGTTTGACTATCACCAATAACCCATATGGTTCACCCCGATATTATAAAACGATACGGATCCTAATGAAAACAGTGTTGTATGCTCATCTTTTTTTATCTAATGTTTGTTTATTTTTCATGGAGATAGTCTTTTTTCCTTACACTACAGTTTTTACTCCCTACCGACTGAAGAGACGTCTACTCGCCACAGCAAGAACTTATTTCTGGTCCCATAAAGAAAACCCGGATAGAAACCTGTGCCTACGTTCTGTAACTCTCGCATTGATAAAATCAGTCGAGAAACGAAGAAAATTGAAACAAATCATATGAGTTTTGTTCCATTTTCCACCGCTTCTTGACCAATTTTATCGATGCGAGAGTTACAGAACGTAGGCACTAGATCCAAATTTGTTTTTGTATTACGTGTTAAAAGATAACCCATGACTGGTAGATAATTTGAGGAGATTTTTTTGACATTGCTCTTCACATACATAGTAGTGTAGTGGCAAACCAAGCTACTTTAAAAAGAAACAACAGAAAATTTTCACGATTTTGTTTCTTCGTGTGAAAGGTACAATAGATTTTTAAGGAAATTAAAAGAAAACGTCAAAAAAATCTCCGGCAACTTGTTTCCTCGTATGGAAGGGGACAAATTGTTTAGTTGCCTGGCCTTAAGGGTTTTCCCCTTTCACAATTTGACGTGTACTGTCGCGTCGCTGCAAGACAGTTTGCGCAGTGTCGTGCAGTTCCACTGAAGTGAAGTTCCGTTGAGTGCGGTGTTATACTACGTTTTCATTGGAGCCGAAATGAGCTAATTTCGTAAATTACAGAAAAGATGTTTTCATTGCAAATTTGTTAATTTCGTTTGACAGATAATTTCATTTTGAATTTCATTTGGCAGTTAATGGCTTCTTTTTCTTGTGTTTCTTATACATCAAATTTTCAATGTTTCCACTGGGTTTCCACCGCGGATGCATTTCACTTGGGTGAGTTCATAAGGTTTTTACGTAATTTCCAACCAAATTTCGTGCAAATTTGGTTGAAATTACCTCATTTCGAAATGTGAATTTGTATGGGAAATGAGATAATTTGGAATCGAATTTGGAAATTTTCAACGAAATTACCTCATTTACAGCCCTATTCTGGCAAACCTCACTGATACCTCACAAGTCACAACAACCTCACAAGGAAAGGTGAAATCGATTTTGTGAGGTTTTCGTACCCTCACAACTGTGAGCCTCACAAAAACTATCGAAATTGTGATCGCCTTTTGAGAACCTCACAACAACCTCACAAGAAATCAACCTCACAAAGGCTTGTGACTTGTGAGCCCTCACAACGCCAGAATAGCCCTGTTAGCCTAATGAAAACGTAGTACTACCTTCATGTTGCGAAAATAAAACAGCCTCATAGTGGCCAGAAGCAGTAGCCTGTTTTCGGATGATGAAGCGTGAACCCGATAAAGAGCAGGTTCGTGTGTTGTTGTTATTATAGGGGTATTCATGATCCAATGCAACTGGTTTTGTATCATTGCAAAAATGCAAAAGTGTAAAATTGCTATACCCTAACCCCATTATAGAAAAAAACTTTGCACTTTTGCAATGATAAAAGACCTGTTTGCATCGGATCGTGAATACCCCTTATGTATGATACTTGATGATCCATATGGATCAATTCTGTGCCTACGTTCTGTAACTCGCACATCAATAAAATTGGTCGAGAAACTGTGGAAAATGGAACAAAGCTCATATGATTTGTCTCAAATTTTTTCGTTTCTCGACTGATTAGATCGATGCGAGAGTAACAGAACGTAGGCACTGATCATAAAAAACGGCTTTTATCTCAGCATGAAGTGGAAGCGAGACACAAGTCTGAGAAGTCATACTGGCATATTACTCATTCGATTGTTCTAAATTAAAACCGGATGTAAATTAATTGAATTGAAATTAATTTAAATAATGAGTAGGCGGTATAAGTCCAATGTAAACATTGGATAAAATTCTTGGAGATGTTGTTTCTTTTACTGAATTCTGCCACTCATTACATCCAGTCCAATGCTAAAATCTCTAAACTTTAAAATCAAACAGAACTTCACGGCGTCTGCTTCTTTTAATTTTTGACGCATTTCACTAATAGTTTTTATTTTGCAAAAAACGCGGAACGAATATCGCCAACCTATATTTATCTATTTTTTTTGTCAATTTAATTAACAGGTCCGACAAACAAACTAAAATTCAAATCTTTAAATTAAGGTAAACAGCGGAATTATTTCAAAATGAATCACAAAATGTATTTCCCTTTATAGAAAGCAATAAAAATGGCTGCTGCATTGCCCGGCATATTCCCTGAGAATCTTCAGGAAAAAATTCTCGAAAGTAAAATCCTAGTGGTTGGGGCTGGCGGAATTGGTTGTGAAATTTTAAAGAATTTAGTTTTATCTGGATTTCCGGACATTGAAATTGTAAGTAGAACAAGCAAATTATTGTGAAATAGTACATATTGATATGTATTTTCTCGTCCACAGATCGACTTGGACACAATCGATTTGAGTAATCTCAACCGGCAATTTCTTTTTCACAAAGAACACGTCGGTAAGTCCAAGGCCGAGGTTGCTAAACAAAGTGCTCTCAAGTTTAATCCCACCGTGAAGATAAAATCGTATCATGATAGTATTTTCAAGTGAGTTTTTACAATTGTTTTTAGTTTAGTTTCCTGGAGTTTAATAATAATCGATTTTCAGTACGGATTACGGAGTGAATTTCTTCAAGAAATTCAATGTTGTCCTCAATGCTCTTGACAACAGGCAAGCTCGTAACCATGTCAATCGTATGTGCTTAAATGCAGAGGTTCCCTTGATTGAAAGTGGAACCGCAGGCTACAACGGACAAGTAGAGCTGATTAAAAAAGGAGTAACGCAATGCTACGAATGTACTCCCAAAGCAACTCAGAAGACATTTCCCGGATGCACGATTCGAAATACACCTTCGGAACCAATTCATTGCATCGTTTGGGCCAAGCATCTCTTCAAGTGAGTATCATTCAAATATCTTAAACTACTTAATATTTTCAGTTTCGAAAGCATGGACAAAAATGTAAAAATTATAACTGCAAAAATTAGCGAAGTTCTTGCTCGTATTAATTTCTTTTACCTTAAGAAATATTTAAGAAATAATTTAACTCAGAAACTATTTAATTAGAATCTCGAGCGTATTCAGAGCTTTCTCCTTTTTATTTTGATATCATTCTTCGATTAATTAAATAAATATTTTTTTTTGAATACAGTCAACTCTTTGGTGAGACAGCTGATGATGAAGATATATCCCCCGATGTAGCTGATCCGGAGGCTGGTGGCGAGGAAGCTAATCCTGATGAAGGTGACGTCAAGCGCGTCAACACTCGCCAGTGGGCTGAAGATTCTGGCTACGATGCTGAAACATTGTTTAATAAATTTTTCTTCGATGATATTAACTATCTGCTGTCCATGTCGAATCTCTGGAAGACTCGTAAACCGCCCACACCTCTCAAGTGGGATAGTGTTCTCCTCGATGAGGTAAAAAATTCCGACAATAAGGAATTCCTGAAACAGTACCACAAAGTTTGGTCGTTTGCTGAATGTGCAGCAGTTTTCGCTGATTGTGTTCAAAAACTAAAGGTTGAGCTGTCTAAATCGCCAGATAATGAAAAGCTAGTTTGGGATAAAGATGATCAGCCAGCTATGGACTTTGTTGCAGCTTGTGCCAACATCCGGGCGTACATATTCGAGATTGCACAAAAGTCTCGATTTGAAATCAAATCAATGGCAGGTAAGGCATCCTCAGATGTGTCATTGACTTTGATGAATCTAGATAAGCTCTTTTCTTTTGAAAGAGAAATAGAACGTGAAACTATATTATTTTTAAAATTTTCTTTTAACAGGGAACATTATTCCAGCAATTGCCACAACCAATGCCATCACAGCTGGTATTGTAGTTCTCCATACATTCAGAGCTTTGCAAGACGAGTTTGACAAATGCAAGTCTGTTTACATGCGCCTGCGACCAAATCCACGTAACCAACTTTTGGTGCCTGAGAAGTTCCTTACTCCCCCGAACCCCAAGTGCTATGTATGTTCCTCTGATCCAGCTATCCATCTTAAAGTTGACACAACCAAAATCAAGATTAAGGATTTGCGTGATGACATTTTGATCAAATCTCTAGGAATGGTCAATCCAGATGTCATCATAGACACAAAGGGAGTTATAGTAATTTCATCGGAGGAAGGTGAAACTGAGGGCAACGATGATAAGACTATGAATGAGATGGGAATCGTTGATGGAGCATTGTTGAAGGTCGATGATTTCTTCCAGAATTATGAGCTGAGTATTATCATCATGCATATGGATGCTGAACGTGATGGTCCACTATTTGAAGTTATTGCCGATAAAGATCAACTTAAGCCACAAGAAGAACCAACTCCAGAGACAACAAATGGAACAAAACGTAGTATTAATGACGATGCAGATGATGGACCGTCAACGTCGAAGAAGTGTCGAATTGAGGTGGTCGATGAAGATGACGATTTGTGTTTGATTGAAGACGACGACGACGTAGTTATTACCGGGGAAAAGGATAAGGAGGCAAAAGAACCAGTTCCTGCTGTACAAGAAAATAATAATAGCAAAGCAATAGAACCAGCTTCTACTACAAAAAATAATGTAAATGAAAAAGCTTCAGCTTCATCCACTCCCGCTAAATCAATTTCATCTTCGGTTGCAATTAAGCGAAAACCAAATGAGAACGATGAAGACTCAAATGATGGTCCGTCTAATACCAAACGTACCAAACAAGATGAAAATGATGACGATGATGTTACAATCATCGATTGAAATAAATCATCTTAAAAAAAAATTATGAAAATAATTCGGTGTCCTTGTAAATGTAAAATACTTTTTTCTAATAAACTAAATGAAAAGATGGATACAATCACAATTATAAATGTTTTTTTCTTCCGAAAAATCACTTGGAATTTTTGATATCGTAGGGGTGAAGCAAATTAATATTAGGTATTCTTTTAATTTTGATTTTTCTTGGATTGATTTTCTCCTCTCTGGATTCTGTGATAGTTTTTTGGGGATTCATAAGAAATTTCCGATTACGATCGAATAAGTGACAGGGCGGCTATTTTTTTGTCAAATTTTTGGGCGTTCATTTGGAAACCACTTTTTTTAATCAGGCCCTAGTGAATTGAATCAGGAAGAATGGAGGGGACTTAAAATTTGATTTATAGTTAAGATGATTTTTCAAGAAATCTTTCTTTTCTTGAAAAATCATCATTCAAAAAGCAATGTAATCCAATTAGGCACCCCAATGCAATCTTCCCGACATAGGCACAGTCTGCTATGTTGTCTACTAAAACGAGGTTCAGCTTTATTTCACTCAAGCTATTTTAAGTACACAATTGTGAAAAATTACAGGAAAAATAGGTTCCTGTGTACTCCGATTCTAGTTAACTATAAATGGAAAAACCTCATGTGATATAAATTTTGTCTCTAGAATTGAATTTAGGTAGGTACTACGAATCAGCAAATGTTTTAGATTGCAGTAGGACTCTTGGTTGCAGTGAAGTTGGTCATATCCAATAGTTACTGAGTATTCATTGATACTTTTGGGCTAGGTTCGAGTTTATTTCATAACAAAGTATAAATTCTTCAAAGAATAAAAAAAAATCTTTAAAACATAAATTAATAGCTTTTATTTTTTATATATCCTCAATAACGGACTTTACAAGAAATCTTCAATCATACTTCGCCCTTTTTTCTTAAAAAGGACGTATTTTACTTTGTGTTGCATCGGTAAGAATCCAAGTTTTGTAATCACGCTTCTTCATAGACATTTGCTTATGGCGCGGGTGTGTTGGACAGATGACATAATGACGACGATCTCTGATAACAAAATAGCAATCCTTGCAACGTCTCTTCAATCGTCCTTTGACTTTAAATCCAGCTACTTGTGAGAAAATTGTATTGAATGGAGCTAAAAGTCTTTGAATGTAGCTCCCTGTTAATTGTGGTTGCATAGCAGAAGATGGCAATGCGGTGATTTGTGGTAAACTTGGTTTCGTCATAACATGGAAGTTTTTTACGGCAATTCCACTTGCACTACCGCAAATTCGCCAGCCAGTCGATATGAGATTGGAGCAAAATTTGTAACTCATCTGAAATTAATATAATTTTTAAAAATTCATTGAAAATAATTAAATGAAAGATATTACTTCTCAATTATTTATTTTACACACAACCAGAAAAATGGAAAATGCAAAACATCTGAGTTTGACAGTTCTGATTTCTGAAGGAGCGCCAGCGCCTATTTTTTAATATTTAAACTACTACTACTACGGTTTGTGTATAGGATAATATTGTTAAAATAGAGTGTGTATAGTTCACAATGGGTAAAATTAAAACATATCGCAATATCGCAAAAACTTATTAAAGCTACGCGCAAACCGACGCGATGGCGGTGGCGATCGCGATAACAATGTGGATGCCGCACTCGTAAATCAATGGAGGGGTACACATCGACGCGATATGTGGATTGCGTTCACATTCCACTGCTGAGTTCAGTTACGCGATTTTTCTGGAACGCAGCAAGCACCATTTGATCGCTATATCGCCTGAAGAAAAATGACAGTTTAAAAAAGAAAACTTGAAAATGACTTCAAATACTGAAAAATTAATAGAAAAAATTCGGGAGAATTCCATTTTATATGATTTATGACGTGATTTTAACGTTTGTATTTGTTTGTTGATGTGAGCAGGTTTTTGAACGCATCTTTATCGCGCGATAAAAGTTATCGCGATCGCCACCGCCATCGCGTCGGTTTGCGCATAGCTTAAAGGCTCTCCCAAACCACCGCGAAACATTCGCCGACGATAGATTTTTGTTGTTGTTTAACGTTGTGTATTTGTCATATTTTTTGTTATTGTGAATGTTTTTCTACAAATTTCGCGTTGGTTTGGGAGAGCTTTAAGGCTCTCCCAAACCAACGCGAAACATTCGCTGACGGTAGATTTTCGTTGTTGTTTAGCGTTGTGTATTTGTCATATTTTGTGTTATTGTGAATAATTCGCTACGAACGCGAAACATTCGCCGACGACAGATTTTTGTTGTTGTTTAGCGTTGTGTATTTGTCATATTTTGTGTTATTGTGAATGATTCGCTACGATTTCGCGTTGGTTTGGGAGAGCCTTTAAAGTGAATACAAATATAATAGGGGTATTCATGTAACGTCGGAAACTTTACGATGTCTTAAAATCGTAAAGTTTCCGACCTAAAAACACTTTGCGTTAATGTGGTAAACGATGTAAACAAATCAGCTGTACGTTAAACTTTTCACCCGTGTAGATCAATATCAAGAAAAATTGTGACACATTACCGTTACAAGAGTTTACCATCTTCGTTTAACACACAAATTTGTGTCGGAAAGTTTAAGATTTGTTGAAAAAGATTTCCCATACAAATTTTGACAGTTTCGTTTACGACGTCGTAAACTTTAAGACGTTTACCACGTTAATGATGCTTTTCCGACGTTGCATTAATACCCTCAATATTTGTTTGCTTAAATAACAATTAAGTTTCAGCTTAATTGGATGGTTACTTCTTGAGTTTTAGCGCATTAACGAAATTTAACAATAGCGCTTTGCAGTAAATTTACTACATTAGGCGTTTTTCGTTTTTAGCACCCGAGTAGGGAATTGAGCTTCCAAAAAAAATTTAATTACTTTTTTTTGACTCGGAGCGCTGTGAGCTCTTAACTTGCATTTTTCGGAAAAAAAAAAAGACCGAGCACATCAAGCAAAAAGCTGAGCGCGGCTAACTTCAAAAAATGCTCATGTAATTTGACGGATTACTAAGCATATGAAAGTTCAGTGCTCAATTCTGTTTCTTAAATAGATCGTTGCGCTCAGGTTATTTGATTAGTTTTGTAGTATGTAATTGTTTTTGGATGCTCTGAAGTAAAATTAGTTATAACATCAGACCTTCTGAAAAAGTGTATTATAATAGATCGCTTATAATTGAGTAGTTCTCTATTGAAAAATGAAATAATCAACGTTTTTTTGTAAAATCATTATTATTTTAATTTTTAATTTTGTACAAAATATGTAGAACCTAGAAAATATCCTAAAATATACAAATAAATAGTTAAAAAAAAACTTATAATTTATAAACTGAATTTAGGTTTTAGTTTTATGTACAAAAAATTTAGTATAGGTTATTCAACTTCGGTGTGAAATAGTTTTTTGGCCTTTCTTTGTATGTATACGTCTAGATTATATACCCATCACTCTCAACATCCATCGATCTATCCACTACCATTCACATAATAGGAATTTGGTTGATTCTGCGATGATCTTAGATATGGCAGTGGACCTCGATTATTTAGTTCATTCGCTGTATCAACAGCAAGTCCATTTGCATTGTATCCGTAATCTGATCTTTCCCACGGTTGGTGTGCCAAATTACTTCCATGAATATGAAGATGAACTTCTTTATTTAAGGGTGATTCTACAGGCCAAGACGGTACTGGTGCATGATTCCATCCACCGTATGCAGCCCACGGAGGTGGCGGTTGGTAATGATGTTCACTTTTGGCAAGTAAAAGTTTGGCAAAAATAGCTGCGGCATTCATGACAAGCAATAACTTCAATAAGAAGACTGTTTTCATTGCTAAGAATACAAGAGCCGTCACCATTGCAAAGATAATTCCAAATTTGAAAGCAATAGGAATTAGAGCCATTTGAAGACGTCTTATTGCACCGAATGTGCGGGGTTCTGTAAAAAAAGAAAATATAAATTTTATTATAATATCGTAAAGACAAAAAATAAAAGAAAATTGTCATAATATCATTTCCAAATACATCGTCGTCATTATTTTAAAGGTTCCCCCACACCAACGCGAATTTTCGGTTGCGTAGACGAAAACAACAATAACAACACGTGGTTGTCAATGAAAGCAACACGTTGTTATTATTGTTTTTGTCGTCGCCACCGAAAATTCGCGTTGGTGTGGGGGAACCTTAATGGCCGATTTCACGAAAGGATTTTAAACATTTAACAGGCTTCTAAACCTTAGAATGGGATATTTTGGTTTCACCAAGCACTTTTAAATTAAACAACCTTTTAAACACCCTTATATAAACTAAATGCCCATTTTTGGCTCATTAAATTTTAAAAGTGTCATTAAAATGTCATCAGATGCAGTTATCAAGAGGATATATCAGCTGAAATTTGCAGACAAAATTTTGAAACATTTTAATTTTCAATTTCATTTTTTTTTGTTGTTTAATTTTTGCCTCTTTCTCTTCTTTTTATATGCGCATTCATTGTTAAATTTAAATGAAATTCACTTTATACAAACCTTTCGGCAGCGGCCCAATGTTTTTTTTTTTTTGATTTTGAAGAAGTTTACCAATTTATTTTGCAATTCTTGGCATTTGTTTCAATACATAATTTGTTTTCTTTTTTTCTCATACATTTCGCTTATAAGAAAGAAAAAAAACAATTTATTTTTCCAGGGATGTGAAGAGAACTCGATTTTAACAAAAATTTCCCTGAAATTTCCCTTTTATAGATTGATGAAACTAAAAATATTTAAGGGCCTGATAAAATTTAAGAAGATTTTCGATAAAAGTGCTTTTAGTGTTTGTTTATGAAATTGGGCATAAGAGTATAAAGGCTCTCCCAAACCAACGCGAAATCGTTGCGAATCATTCACAATAATACAAAAATATGACAAAAACACAACGCTAAACAAAAACAAAAAACTGTCGTCGCCGAATGTTTCGCGTTGGTTTTGGAGAGCCTTAAAGGCTCTCCCAAACCAACGCGAAATCGTAGCGAATCATTCACAATAACACAAAATATGACAAATACACAACGTTAAACAAAAACAAAAATCTGTCGTCGGCGAATGTTTCGCGGTGGTTTGGGAGAGCCTTAAATCCCCCAAACACTAAAAAACTATTAATAGAACGAGAACTAGTAACGTCGAAAAACAGCATTTTATTTGTCATGATTTTTTAATTTGTTGTACCCCTCACACTCTCGAATTTTGAAAGTCTGGCTGGTGGGATATGTTGCGTTTTTCTGAAAGTGAAAGTAATTGTGAAAATAGTGGTCAATGTAAATAAGGCTAAACTGTTTTTTTGTTCGTAAAAATTTTATGTTATTAAGTAACTGTTTATCTTTTAGTATTCAATAATCTTATCAATTCTTAGTCGATTACTAGAAAACTATAGGTACTTTATTCATGTCCATTTTCCACGTATAAGGCAACCTCAAAATACATAATATGTTCTTTTAACAGTCTTATTTTTTATCTCATTGTATTCTACATGCATATTTCAATATTTATTAACACGTCTGGTACAGATACCTACCAGACGTTGCTTAAACAGTGCCAGACACTTTTTTGTAACTTAAAGAAAAGACTTTTTTTAAAGACATATGTAAATCCATTTTTTTAAATCAAATTTTTTGTTGAGTTTTGGAAAAATTAATTTTTAAACTCAAAATTAAAAAAAAAAATTGTTCAAACTAATTTTTGTTTAAAATTTTATGTTATTAAGGCCCGTTTTCTGATACTATACATTACGATTTAAATTGAACTTAAATTCTTAATGGGTACTTTTTCATGTCATAAAGTGATACTTAAGAAATTAAGTTCAACTTAAATCGTTATGTGTAGTATCAGCAAACCTCCCTAAGTAGTATTTTTGTTTTTAATATTTAATGGTTCTTTTATTATTATTATTCAAACTTTATTTAAAACATGGTCTTTTTAATTTTTAGTCAAACACTAAAAACAAGATGTTTAAATTTTTCTAGAAAATCGAAAATAACAAATAACTTCAATCTGTTGTTAAAAAAGATTTTATTATTTTCGATTTTCTCAAAAACTAGAAGACATTTAAGCATCTGGTTGGACATTCCAATGAACTGGTTGAAGAGAAAGTATGGCCGAGAACCAAAGTGCGTCCTTGTAAAAAGTTTCAAACAAGGATTCCTAAGAACGATTTATCTAAAAGTACTGTCAAAATTTATATAAACGCTCGCTCCAAACAAGTTAAAAAGCCAATTGATTTTGATTGAAGCATTTTCGAAAGGATAATTATTTGCATTTATATAATCGTTGCAAATTACTGTTGACAACAAAAACTGAATTTGTGTACGCGTTACCAAGTTGAGTTGTTTTAAAAATTGATTTCCGAAATTTTTGCAATTTCAATGAAGGAATCATAAATATTTCTGATAAATTTTCTGTAAAACACGTAGTCGCTTTTGCTCTGCTTGACCATCGGGTATCAGAAAATTTTTTTAAATTAGATTAAAATATTCAGTAAGTTATTGTATAATGGCAAATGCACTTCGTACAAAAACGAAGGACGAAAAAAATCCAGGAAAGTAGTTATAGAAGTAGACGGATGTGTAACTCTATTTTCACTTTGAAATTATACTGTACAGATTTTGACGCCTTAGTCAAGTGCCGCGGGCCGCCCTAGGCAATTGCCTGTTTTAACTATAGACAGGTTCGGCACCATATATATATAGTATGTATTTTAATTTGGGTTTGGTTGCATAACGTATATTTTTCTTATTGAGAAACTACAAAGCCATTAAGCCCAAAATAAACTGAAGACGACAGAAAAATAGAGTATAACCGCTCTTAAATTCAAGTTGCGACAACCGACTCATATAATATCCGTAGCAATTTTAAATAATTTCCAAACTTTTCTAGTTCGTGCACATATTACCAATGATCATTCATAAATCATAACTAACTAACTAAATAGTTACAGACTGACTATTGACTATATGTTATTCTTTACAAATTTATTTAAATAAACTATTTACTATTTAATTTTACTTTGAAACTCTGTACATTTGTGTGAATTTCTACACATTTTATTTTTTTAATGTGAACTTTGACAGACTTTTGAGTAGAAATTCACACAAATGCACAGAGTTTCAAAATAAAGGAACACACATATTATGAATGATATGTTAAGAGATAAGTCTTTAAAGTTGGAATGAACAATAAATATAAATGAAAATGAACAACAAAATGTAAAATTTGGCTGAAATTTTGACATACAAAGAGATTAGGTGCGCATTTATATTAAAATACAAAATTGTTATTTCCCTATTGAAAAAACCTTTACACATACATGTGTGTACTGTACGTACATATATATGCATGTTTTACATAAACATTTTATTTTAACAGAGAATTCAAAATTCGTTCAGTATTATTAATGTAGCTACCTCTTAGTCTTAGGGCCAGTTTCACAGTGCACACTTAACAAAATAAGTGGCAATTAATTTTCCCATTTTGGCACTTAAGCCGCAGTTTTACTACCTGAGTAAGTGGAACTTAAGTGGCCAACATGGGAGACTTAAGTGTCACTTATTCCGACAAGTTTACACTGTAAAATTGGGAATTAGTTTTCCATATCTGGCACTTAAGTGACACTTTCTTCACTGTGAAACTGGCCCTTAATGTATTAATTACATTTCATAATGCACATATTGAATAAGTTAAGTTCACTGATATCTAATATATTTATATACAATGCTGACGTCTTTTTACAAAATTCTTTAACTTTATGGAATGTGTCAATTTTCTAACAGTAATGCCAAAACTAACGCCTTCTCATCTTGTTCCAGCTATTTATTTTTTATTATTTGACCTAATTTACGTTTGAAAAATAACGAAAAAAAAAAATGTTTGCTAATTTGAATGTCGCGTCGTCTATAGTCGTTCTATCAACTATCAATATAGCTTCTAATTATACAACATGTGTATACATAGATATAAACTATTTTAAAGTGTGGAGAAGAGCCAATGTAATAAACGATTAAGTTAAAACACTGATCTTATAGCTTCGACCTTGCGTAATACAATATGAAACAGAAAACTTGTGATGAGTCTTAAAATGCTCAATTCACGTTTGTATATATGAAGCGGTCAACTTTAAACGAGCTTAGCTTTCTCCATCTATGCTCCACAAAATAATATGTAACTCTGACCATTGATGATCACTGGCGAATTTAAGTGTCGAGTTATCTGCGCTATACTCCAATGAAATGATGACTATATACATATTTGCTGTGCGAGGAATAGGAAAATATTTGTGTTTTATAAAACGAAAAATTCCATATAATGTATGATTTTTTTTAAACATAAATTTTGATTTTATTTGTTTGTTTTTCAAACAAAATATTAATAGAATATATAAAATTCTGAAAAAAATCTATTAAAAAAATCCAAGTAAATTTCAAAATGGAATTATCGATGTTTTCCCCGTTTATTTCGGTAGACAGTAAAATTATTTAATATGAACTTGTATATAAGATGTCCACTTTTGTTCACAGGTTTTGTGAATTCTTAGTTTTTAATAGTTCTGAAGCTCTTAGCTTATTTTTTTATGATTTATAAACAAATATTTTAAATAACTTAAATCTATAACATTGTTTGTGGATAAACTGTTTAATGTTTATTGCGGCATCGGATAATATGGTGGTAATGGGCCATCCTTACACGATGCAATATAATTGACCAAGATTACCTATTAACTTTTTTCAGTTCATTTTGTGTTTATGTATTGATGGCAGAAGAATATTGCTGAAGCTTCAATGAATATTAATGGTTTATTTTAGTTCACGTCCCTTTCTTGGCGGAATCGTTGTGATAAGAATATGTAGCTAATTTAATGCTCAAGTTACAAGTAAGCTCAAAATGAAGCTGCAAAAATCTTTGAAAAAATGAGAGAATTCAAAATTATCCATAAAAGCCACAAAATTAATTCTTGCGCAGCAAATTATCATTTCAAAAGCTAAGATTTCTGAGAAAAAAATTCTAAAATTAAAATTTTTTTTTAATTTTGACCGTTACATATGGGAATAACGTCTTATTTAAGCGAAAACTTTTATTACAAAAACACTATGCGAGCGTGTTTAATTAAGTTAAGGGAGACTTTAAATTCTAGCCAAAAAAATTGGATTTTCTAATTTTTTTTTTAGATTTTGTCCGCCAATTTCCGCTTTATTTGAGTTGACCGGAAATGAGATTTTTAAACTCAAGATGCAAATAAAAAATGATCCATAAAAACGAAAAATAAGGGTGGTGCAACAAATTAGCATTTAAAAAGTTACAATTTTGGACACCCAGAGAATTTTTGCTTTCCTATTTTCATGTGCATAATTCAGACTTATTTTAGCAGAAGCTTGAATAACTCAGAAATTATGCGAGCTACAAATTTTTGGTTGAGGCAACAAATTAGCATTTAGTTAGCTACAAATTCAGATAACATTTTTTGATTCCGCAAAAAAGTGTCCACCGAAGTAAGGGACGTCTTTTGCTCTATAAGGTAAGTATTGGTTTCATGTAGAAAAAATAATCCTGGTTTTAATCAAAATTAACAGATGATGCATAAGTACGAAAAAGTTGGTACATTTATGTTGTCTGTGGGTATTTGCGCCCAATAGAATTTGAGTTAGCACCTAAATGGGTGAACCGATTTGCTTCAAATTTTGGTACAGAGCTTGTATATCTTTAGAGGGTCAATTCGAATTTTTGTTTAAGTTTATTTAGAACGGGAAGGTTGTATGCCCAGTAAGGATTTCTTTATTTTTCAGTTATTCCTGTGATCTTTTTAATGGCTAAATTATATTATATTATATAATTGTTATATTTAAAAAATTTCAAAATTGGATTTAAGAATTTTCCAATTATTTTTTTTTTTCAAAATAAACAAATCAAAGAAAAAAAAATATTTTTTATAATACTTTGGACTTTTTAAACATTTTCTTGTTAAAGATATTTGTGGAAAATTGTATGCAGAGGAATAATTGTTCCTTGGACAATTTTCAATAAATTTAACAAAAATAAATATCTATTTTTCTGTCATATTTTGATAATATTTTTATTTGAGCAAAATTGGAATCTCAACTTCGAATAGATATATTATATATGTATGTACATAAAATATACATATGCATAGACTAATATAAAAAATCATGAATACTGAAATTTAATTTAAATCATATTCTGTGCCTACGTTCTGTAATTCTCGCATCAATGAAATCGGCCGGCCGAGAAACTTTGAAAAAATGGAATAAAAATCATATGATTTGATTGAATTTTCATCGTTTCGCGATAATTTTATCGATGCGAGAGTTACAAAACGTAGACACAGGTTTAAAAAAATATTTGTAAATTTCATGAAAAAATTCTGTTAAAGCCTAATGAATCATAATTTATGTATAGGTACTTTAGCGCTATCACTTAAAAAAGTATTGTATAAGTTATTGTTTTTTTATTATAAATGACAAATTTTCTGTGTTATTTACGTACATATGTATCATGTTCAATCTTTCTTTTAGATATTTATTTTCCGAAATTGTAAAATTTTAAAGCTTTGTGAAAATTTTGCGATTGTACCTACGTCTGACTATTTGGGGAAAAAATGTAGCGAAATATCTACAATTGTAGCAGTAGGGGGCAACGCTAAGATGAGATTTTGAACGGAATTTTAAAACTCTTCATTATTGTACGAAAAATCAAATATATAAAATAAACTCGTTAGATTTCTTAACCATATTTTTTATTCATAAAAATTTTTATATTCATAGTTTTTGGCTATATAGATTTCTATCCGAATAGGGTGAACTAAAACACATTATGCAAATATAAAAAAATCAATTTAAACAGCTTTAATAGCTTTTTTTAGGTGCATGACAGTGCTTACTAATGGATTTTGATCTTGAATCTTGAGCCTACGCATTCTTTTGTCCCGATGATAATCTGGTATAAAAGCAAAGTGGATGATACAAATGATTAACAGTACTCATTGTGATTTCTTAGAATAACCAAGATTGAAGTAAATACATACACCCAAAATGTTTAAACTCGTAAGTTTACTTAAAATTATTAAATTATTAACGAGGAAATATAATAATTCATTGTTTATAATTCAAAAAAAGGTCTTGATCGCAACACTTTTAGGATTACTAAATGCAGCAGCCATTGAAAGAGACGCAGAAACTCGTAGCAGCATCAATGATCCTTCTGATGCTGATGGCAATTTTGCATATTCTTTTGATACTACCAATGGAATAACTGTTCAACAGGCTGGTAATATTGCTGGTGTAAATGGGGCTGCTCAATGGGTGTCACCTGAAGGAATTGCAATCCAGCTGACTTACACTGCCGATGAAAATGGATACCATCCGTCTGGTGCACATTTACCAACTCCACCACCAATTCCAGAAGCTATCCTCCGATCCCTTGAGTATATTAAGAATCATCCAGCAAAGGTAGAACGCACACCTACTTCGCAATATCCAATTAGGGGATAAATTTGACAATGCTTATGTAATGTAATATTTACTTAAATAAATAATATATGTACCAATTTTTAAATATTTTTTAGTAAATTTCTTATGAATTAAATATTTTTGCTAGACTTCCTAATTGGGGCCTCCTTGAAATTTATTCCCACAACTTTTTATTGAGAAAGAGACTATGACAACATAAAAATAAATATTAAATGGACATAAGCTCGAAAATATTAGTCGCGCAAAAAAAAAGTTTGATTATAAAGATAAATGATGATTTCATTGGCTGCAACTTTAGTCTTTACAAATTTCCGCAAAAATCAATAATTTTGGAATTATTCATATTATGTAGATCAATTCGCATTTTTTAAAATCGTGGATTTTTTTGGCATCCGGAAATAAGCCTTTTTATGGTATGAAAAAAAAAATCTGCCTTCCTACAAGTATATTTCGTTCCAGGAAATAACCTAGAAAGTCTAAGTAGCTATCATTTAGAGTTTACAGAGGTCATTTAAAAAAAAAAAACGTTTGGCTATGGAACCTTAAGATTTATAATCATAAGGGATGAATGATTGAATTGAACTGCATCACATTAATTAATTTATTTCTTAAATTATTTAAATCTGGTTTAATAACTTTCCCTCTCACTGCCAGCTCATTTGTCGGAATACGTGATAATGTGCCTTTATTCGAAGAGGTCTCATTATTATTCGAGAGTAGATCATGAAAGAGAAATAAGGAAATAGAAAAATTATATTTTTAGTGCTGTTATGAGATCACGTGTACATAAAAATCTCTAATTTTTTCATTATTTCAATTATTTCGGTAAGTTTTATAGCTTTAAGATATTAATTATAACTTAATTTATAAACTGTTATGCTAAGTTGAAAGTAAGTTTCATTGAATTTTATGAGATTAAATAAACTTAGATCAATTTTGATAAATACATACATATACAGTACATATTCGTTCGCACTATTAGCTTTTATTTGTTTGTTTACTTGAACAAAAAAAACAGCTAGAAATGATTAATACTCTATATGAATCATATATTTAAAAAATTATCCATACATACATAGCATTGGAAAAGCAAGAAACAATCCTAAATGACAGAGTCAGATTATTACATTGGTAATTTTTTATTAAGATACTTGGGATTAAATTAGAAAAATGCGCTGCTTTTTTCAACACGTCTTCCTGGATTAATGTTTAAAGTGAAAAGTTCCTTTAACCTCACTCTTAAGAATTAAAATAACTTTTTGCTAACTTGCATAAGCTTAAACCTGCTTAATATATATACATATCTTAAAACAACACGAACAAAATTTACTTTCATTATATGCCTCATTAAATTCAAACCTAGACAAACTTTTGTGCGATTCACTTTTAATAAAAAAAATTAAATTTAATTCACTTACCTCCAACGGCATTTTTGTTCTGAGCATAACTACCAATCATCCAATTCCACCAGTCATACATCATAGCCCAGACACTTGTATAGGGCTCCTCTTTCACTTCCAACTCAGTACTACTACTATCTTCTAGTTCATTACTGTTTTTGACTTCGACCTCAGTGGAAGAATTTTTAAAGTTGGTTTGATTCTTTGCCCCACTTGTAGCTGTTATGAAAACTACTGTTAAAATTATCAACAGAAGCCACTCATTTCTTGTAGTCGTCTTTGAGAGATCTCGATTTGAAAGCATCTGTAAAAAAAATTCACCCATTAACCTGAAAGCCTTAAAAGTACATTAAGCGTGTTAGTTTAATAGCCCAAGGAAGATGCGTAAAGTTATTAAGGTGCAGACATGTAAGTCACATCATAGCAGTAAGAAAAAAAAAAATTTTATGACTTTTCACTTTTTGTCGACTATCCAAGTGACAACCTTGTGAATACCTGTCGTTAATTGTATAGCTTGACATAAGTCAACCACAAACGTAATTTATAATTACATAATTTTACAGTTTTTGTCTCCATAAATTGACAGCGGTGTATTATTCTTGCTGAAAATTGCAATTTAAAGAACATTAATGTGTTTTTTTTATGATTTTAGAAAAGAGGAAGAGATATTACAGTTTTTTACACCTCGTTACGTTAGACAATAATTGTATATTGAAATGTGTTGATTTGTCTCTTTTAATAGCCCTTCATATGTTTTTCAAATTAATGGCAATGAGTGTATTCTTTTAAATGTGTCTACACATGTATGAATGTATAAATTAACAGAATCTCACTTTTTTGAGTGGGCATGAAGTGCAAATGTTGTTAAAGTATGAAAAACAAAAAACAAAATTGCTCATTAAGAAAGGAAGTAAATTCATAAGCTTTCTCTTCTGTAACATCAGAGCAAAAAAATGACAAATACATAATTAACGAGTTTGTACCTCAACTCTTTTGTTTTGAATTAATTGTTAAATCTTGTGCAATTTTTACCTAATTATAGTCAATAGGCAATTTGCTAATTAAATATTTTTAAACTTCATAATGTGAATGATAATATTATAGGGCTGATCCCTTTCTTTTTTGCACATAAAACCAGAAATTATTAAAGTTTCATAATTGAGGATAAAATTAATCTAACAAAAATGTGAAAAGTACGGGAATGAAAATTCACGCAAATTCAAAGTACCGACTCGCCCAAAAATCTATATTCCTCTTTAATCTTTAATCAAATTAGGATGAAAATTTAAGAGTTTGTTCTTATTAAAGGTGAGAAGATTAAAAAAGTGGCTTCAGTAAAATCAGCCCTCTTTTTGTATATTGGAATTTTCTTCTAATTTAATTTTTTTTTTGGAACGCCAAGAAGTTATAATTTAACTCCGTTAAAAACACTGGAAGGATTGACTTGAATATTTGGACAACAATTCATTTTCTTCCACAAGCAAAAAAAAGAATAAAAAAATATGTTCCAATGGCAGTTAGAGTTGGGAATCAAATTTACTATTTAAAATGTAATAATAAAGTGTAAAATAGATGTAGGTTAGGTTAGGTTAAAGTGGCTGTTGGTTGGGAAATCCAACACACTTAGACCAAAATATGGTCCGTTGTGATACCACATGGATCAGTTGATCAGCTTAACTCGTTGAACCAATTGGAGCTTTGAATGAAGCGTAGGAGACAAATAATGTCAGAATTTTTTAGATCGCTGGTATCGTTGAAGTAGTAGTCTCCAAGGTGGATTCTACGTCTTTGTGATAAGGCAGGGCATGTGCATAGAAGATGAGAGATTGTCTCTTCTTCCTCCTCGTCCATGCAACTCCTACAAAAATCATTTGCAGGGGCTCCGAGTCGAGTAGCATGCCTTCCTATTAAGCAGTGCCCAGTTAGGACACCTATAACGTAGCTAATGTGCAATCTACTCAGAGAGATTAATTGTTTTGAGCGCCTGGCGCTAAGATTAGGCCAAATTAGTTTTTTCGCTAAACAGGTGGTGGTGTTATTCCACCTGAAGTTTGTTTTCTCTATGGTATCTTGCTTTAGCATGAGTTTACATGTAGCTAAGGGGATACCTATGCTAGCATTGTGAGCCAGCAGAGGTAAAGTTGTTCCGCTTTTTGCAAGTTCGTCAGCTTTGCAATTTCCTGGAATGTCTCTATGGCCCGGCACCCAAAAAAGGTGAATGTTGAACTGTGTAGCCATCTCCGTAAGAGATAATCGACAATTTAGGGCTGTTAGTGAGTTAGTAGAGACAGAGTCTAGGGACTTTAACGCAGCTTGGCTATCCGAGAAGATGCGTATATCATTAGTTGATATAACGTTTTCTCTAAGCCAGGAAAGGACTTCTTTTATAGCCAGGATTTCAGCTTGGAACACGCTACAATGATCTGGTAGACGAAAGGAGAGACTTAAGTTTAATAATAGATGTAATGCGATAAAAAGTTTCCCGTTTCAGTTAATATTTACTTTTTCGAATAAGATTTTTTTTTTAAACATTTGATTTGTTACATATATTTGCATTATTTAAATAAATAATTTTTGTAATTTGTTTCTGGGTTTGAATGAAATAATTTTAATAATTAAAATTCGGAACTATAATTTCAGACACAAAAGCAGCTATGAGCGATTAATATACTTTATTTTAAATTAAAATCATTACGTCATTTGTATCGGACATAAAAAGAAAACAAAATATTTGAACCTATAAGAATTGAAGTTGAAATTTGATTAATAGGCATTTTTGTTTGCTTTCCGTAAGTTTAAATCTTTTTAATATGATTATCACGTTGGAGAAGATAAACGACCATGACAACATTTTTTTTTAATATATGTGGAGCATGAGGTTATTCAACTGTTTTTTTTTGTCTTCTAAAATTTCCATTCATATAGTGACATTGACAATTCTTTTATTTTGTAAAATGTTTAGGAGCCATGAACTTGATCAAACAGTAAATTAAAAAAAATATGCAGTTACATGCAAATTATATTTATATGGTGTTCTTATAGTTTAAGGTTTTTGTTGTGGTAAATATATTTTTTTTGTTTAATTGTAACATTTTAAACGTACCTAGTTTCTTTCAAAAATAATATCTGAGGTATTTTTATAAAAATAAATTTATTGCTTAACTTTTGTATGTGTGTAGAACTGATATATGTTCATTGTTCATATATGAACAAGAAGTGACTGCCTATGTTGCAACAAGATCCATTGATAACAATTTGATTTGTTAACAAATTTGTATTATATCCGTTAATTAGGTACATTTACACCAAAGTCTAATATATATTGTATACATAACGAAATCAAGTATCAGGAGATGTAGCCTCATTGACATACATATAGGCATAAGATATGTATAATGTACATATTATATTTATTTGATAGCTTGTACTCTGTTTTGTTTATACTAACAGTTAGTTTGCATTTCAAGCACGGAAAGAGTTTTCCAGTGAAAACTTGAAAAAAAAAATTATTTATTAAACTTGGCAATCAACCCAAATAGTACCTAAGCCTAGTTTGTTGCAAAATAGAAAAGAAAACCAAAATAAAGAACTGACTGTATACTCGTAGAATAATAAATCAAATCAGAGTTTTCATCAGAATATCTAAGACGAAGTCTATGTTATTAAATAGAACGCAAGAGACATGACCGGGTCGCACGTAATTAAATCTTTGGTGACTGAGAATTATTTTCAAATTTGATATACATACCTAGACATTTGATACTTTATTGATATGAATAGATGGACAAGTATATTTACTGGAAAAATGTTATACACCATTTAATTTATTACCAAAATAGGCCACCACAATATAAGGTGAAGGTACACTTTACACACAAAATTTTAAAACATTATTATTTGAGTCGAAATTTTAGGACATGATCGTTTTGATCTAAAAATGTTTTAGGAAAATAATTTCTGCCTTTCTTAGATTGATCAGTAATCTGTATCAGGGTTATTTTCTTCACAACATATTGGATCCTAGTTTCTACATATTTGGGTTTATTTAAAAACATTTGTTTTATAGTCTGGCAAGAGATGGCTTTTTAGTTTAATAAATGGTATCAGTAGTATAAAGAGAAGAGAAATGAAATATTTACATGGCAATTTAACAAAAATAAGAAAAACACATTTGTCAGTTGTTTTTGATTACCCTAATCCATATACATAGATTATAAAACGAGAAAAACGCTAATCTTTGTGTAAAAAGAATTTATTAAAAGAAATTTCAAGAATATTATTACATATATACTTTTAATTCATTGGAGAAAAATTTTAAACATCCTAATGTTAAGGTATTAGCATGATACTACTTAACAATTTACTAACTTTAAAGTTCTTTACTCAAACTAGTTCAACTTAATCTATTTTCTTAATAAAATTCAGCTGAAAAATGATAGTTCAAGTAAGAAAAAATACAATTTCACAATTTTAATTGTCAAAGTGACAGTTGATACTAAAATTTAAAACAAGCATTTATTGGTCGATTTTAATAATTTCATTTTTTTACACAAGAGCTTCTAGTAAGTAATATTTGTTTATAAAAATGAAAAAAAATATATTGGATTTTTAATTTTTTTTATGCAATTTGATTTTTCAAAAATGGTTTTAAGATTTTTTTTGTAAATCAATTAATTAATGCTAAAAAACTGCGTATTAATTTACAAAATTTACAAAATTTTATATATATACTAGCTGTCCCGGCGAACTTCGTTCCGCCTAAAATTAATTTAATTATTAATGTCCCTTTCGATTAATACAACAACAAATCCTTTTCCAAATCAGTTGATGTTCAGTCGAGTTGCACCCCTTAAATTATGCAATTTAACTATTTGCTAACTATTCCGTTAAAAATTCCAATTTTCGGCTCCGTTGTGTTCTTACCTTACTTAATACTAATCCAACAAAAAAATCCCTATGCAAATTGGTTGATGTTCAGCCGAGTTATGTTGTCGAGAACAAAAAAATAAATTCATTTTTATACATATATATAGAAGATATACAAGATTATTATAAAAAACCCAGTCCGACCAGTAGTGCATTTTATTTTTAATATTACTGAAACAATTTCCAAAACATAATGGCGCATATTCATAGTCGTTTTTAGACCCCAGTTTATCTTAGCCTGGAGTTTTTCCAATGTAAATTAGATAGGATAAACTCCAGGCTAAGATGAACTGGGGTCTAAAAACGACTATGAATATGCGCCAATAAGTCCATTAAAGACTTTAATATTGACGATCCGATTAAGTCAAGATATAAGCATTTTAAGCGAATTTTATCGGTTTTTTTCAATTCTTTTCTACAACTCAAAAAATTTGCAAAAAGTGTCTAAAAGAATGCCGGTAAAGTTCGGTTATGGTCAAGATTAAAGTTTTGGCTCGAGGGAAGGTAACAAAAAATCATTTCCTATTTAAAAAAAATATATATTTTAAATGATAATATTCTTGAAACAAATTGGAAATGTTAATTATTTTTTAACTCCCCTTGCATATCAAGACGCATATATCTATAAACCTGCATACTCATATTCTGGTTACACACCCACTACCAAAATTAGCTTAGGCCCTTGTATTTACTATAAGAAAGACACTGAACACACGAAAAAATTTTCAAATAAATCCTTAAGCTCACAATTTTAGCAGTATTAAGCTGTTTATCTTCTAGGAAAATGTACAATCAAAATGCCAATAAAATTTAATTTAATACTTATAACTTTTAAAATATTCAAAAAAATTTAAATCAATTTTGGTCTAAATAACTTCCACATAAAAATTTCGTCTTTTTATAAGTAAAAATTAATACGTTAATGGCTTTGGAGGAAGATCTTTGTTGAAGCTTACAGTCTAGTAATATTTTGTCATTAGAGCGTTGTGAAGAATATGTCACAATAAACTACTATTCTCTGAAAAGGAATTATATGTAACCATTTCAAAGAATAATTTTTTTAATTTCAAGTTAATTAAATTAAAATATATATACATATAACTGAAATAATAATCAACCCAAAAGATTGAAGATTGTGGAAATAATGAAATGAAATAATCTATTACTTCCTCCTAAAAATGTTGATTTTTCGTTAACCTCAATTATTGAATTGATATTATCCCTGATTTTTTTTTATTGATTGCATATTAATCTATGCACATGCACATTGCACAATAGCCTTGAACATGAAGGGTTACGGTTATGATTTCAGACCGTTCAAGTTCATAGCATTGGAAGAACAGAAAAAACGAACAAAAAAATGTATGTATATAAAAAAAAAATTCAACATGGAAAAGGGAGCTACGTAAAAAAATACAAAAATAAAATAAAATACCAAAGCAAGGCGTAAAACACTCCATAATATCAAAATTGAAAACCACACGAAACAAATATATAGAGACATTTTTTTACAAAGTAAATAACAACAAAAAAACATGCATTGTCACTTTAATTTCAGATAAAATCATTCCAATTGTGAATCATATTATTATGTAGATATTTAACTAAACCATGTGTCAACTTGTCAAAAAAAAAAAAAATTAAAAATTTGTCGGTCAATTTGCGCATAATTTCAGAAATAATATTTTCACTTCCATCAATTCAAACTATGTATGTATGTATTTACATTACTAACCCAACCATTCAGTTTAATCTACGAGAATTCCATAAAGTGCTTCAGCAGTGCCCGCGCGAATTGTTTCGCTTGTCTTTTTTTTGCACCAATATCATTTTTAAAGATATTTCTTTGTAGTCATTCAATAAAGTCATTGAAATCAGTTTAACAATAAGATACCTACATGACAAACCCATTATAAAGAAAGTAAAACACTTGTTGAACATTTTAAGAAAGTAAAAATGGCAAAGCATCAAACTTGACAAAAAAACTGATTATGTATATATTAAAAAATAAATAAAACAAACGTCACGCTAAAGGGCGTATTAATAATTTAACGGTTTAAAGTTTTGGTAACTTACACTCAATGAAAGAGGTGAATTTAAATAGCGAAACATACAAAACAATCAAAGCCGGGCTTAGAAATTTTTATTTAAAACCACTAAATATTTTTTTGTTTGCAATATCGCGCCCATTTGTGTCAATTGTTAAAGTTAAATAGGGCTCAAACTAATGATTTACCTCTCGTTTAAATTAAGCATTTTATTGTAAAGTGTTTATTTTTTTGAATATTATTCAGCCGTACAAATAAATTTCGTTTATAGCAATTTAAAAAAAAGGTTACTAGGTCACTGACAATTATAATTCTTTCCAGTCACTTCTTTTTATTTGTTTTAAATTCATTTCATTTTTTTCAACCATAATGCTTTCTTTGAAAACAAAATAAAAAAAAACTTAACCAATCAGAAAATACTTTTACAATGCACCTATTGTGCGCTCGCATTAAGTTTAAGTTTTCGGTAGCAAGAATGAATTGATGCTTACCATAACTTTGATTGTTTCCAATGATATTTTTGTTATTCACTATAGATTCACACTTTTGACTGTGTTTTATTTTTCAAATGTCAACTATCCCAAATTTCAAACGTCAAAATAACCGCACTTTTTGTAAGTTTGTTTTATTTTTTTCGAACTATCTTTTGCGGAAGATGCGTGATTTATCCGTTTGAGAACTACTCGCTGTTAACTGGAAATTAAGACTGGTTACCAAAGTCAGGTGCTGGCGTTTTGCGGTGTGTCTGCAGTCTCACCTCTCATCGATGCTGTTTTACCTTTGGAAGTGGTACAAATATATATAAATGGTAACAGCAACATTTTCTGTGACGTCATAACATTTCTTTTGGAATCTTCCTCGATGGACAGCGAGATGCGATGGGAACTTGTTTTTTACCATTGCTGTGGTTATGATGGCGGGGGTTGAATCAAACAACATATGTATCTTCTTTTCCATGTTGCAGAAACATTTTAAATATTACGGTTGTGTGTTGACATACATTTTTTGTTAATTCATGTAATGAGTGACGAACGATGAATTCGTGAGAAGCTTTTTTGTGTGCCATAATATTTTTTTTATGAAGATAGATAAATCCGTTAGGTAATTATTGTTAACACTTATATAGATCGATGACCGGCAGGCAAAAGTTATTAGCACGTTTAAATAATAATAACACGAGCGATAAATTGTTAATCATTTTATCTTGTTGAATTTATATTTTTATTTGAGTATCCAATGGGATTGGTATGCAAATTTTAGAAATTTAAATTGATCTGTTTGCTTTTATTATATATTGGTAGGAAAATATTCTTACTATTTCAAAATTGTAAAAAAACGAGGAAAAAGAAATGAATAAATAAAAATAAAAAATTGTTTTAAACTTTGAGTTTAAAAATAAATTTTTCATAAAGTATTCATTAAAATAATTGGATTTAAAAACATAATAAAAGAATGAATTTCTGGCTTTAAAAAAATATAACATGACACTGTAAGTGTTGCCGTGCTTTTTAAATTTTTCTTTCTATTTCAAGTTTTTTTTTGAAGAGAATTTCAAGATAGCGGCTTAAGCTCCAGTCCGATTTTCCCGAATAACTACCTAAATGCTCCTAATACCACAAAAAGTACTGAAACCAAGCTACGATCTTGTCAAAGGGCAATGGAGAGAATCACACTAAACGCTCGTATCACCCAGCGAATAAACCATAAACACATAAGAAGTAAAACAAGTTTCGAAGACGTGAGACATAGACTTAAAAAACTTAAGTGGAAATGGGCTAGACAGATTTTGGGGATTTCTGATAATCGCTGGACAAAAACAACAACAGATTGGACACCTTTAGATGGACATCGAAACGTTGGAGGACAGCTGAAACGATGGAGAGATGACATACGGGCAGCATGTCTATCATGATGCTCTGAACAGAAGAAGATGGAAAAGTATGGGGGAGGATATGCTTAAGTGATATAGATTTTTTTTACAAATATGAAATTGAAGAAAAAAAAATGAAATTTAACTTTGAATTTGTAATATTATTAATTATAAGGAAATTCTTTGTATTTTATAGGGTTAGTAAAGCTTTGAATAATAATACGTCAACATTTAATCTAGGATAAAATTTTGTCGAAATTTTAATCCAATTCACACCCGGCTTTAACTTCAAAGTTTCAACTTTCTAGGGACATTTGAGGCGCTCAGCGCCAAAAGTATTTTATTTGTCAATATTTTCAGAAAAAAATAATTTTAAAGCACTAAAAATATTTACATACATATATGTATTTTACATAATTATAGTAAAAAAGTTAAACAAAATATTTAATTTGATTGTTTTTTTTTATAAACGTCGTTAACTTTTTTATTTCAATATCTATCCACCTCAGTTCACTTTATTTTTTTCCATTGTATATTCCAAAAGGATTAGGATTTGAAAAATAAGGAAGAATTGTTGTATAAGAATTAGAATAACCATTTGAATTCGTTAAATATCCACTTCCCGGGTTGTATCCTCCTGTTTCAATATTTGGATAAATATTGAATCCATTATTTGATGTAGTAGAAGGATATCCATTGATGCCAACCCGATTCAAATTGTAGAGAGGAGATACTGCTTGATCAATAATATTAGGCCAGCTTTGTACTCCATTTTGTACATATGTCATTGGTGTTGTATAATAATCTAAAAAAAATACATTAATTTATTTGATAAATTTTAATTGAATTTTATTTTAATAAAATCTTACTATATTGATCCAAATCCGAAAATGTTGGCCTAAAAGGATAATTGTTGAATGTTTGAGGACGAGCCTCAGCAAGCGCGCAAAGAATTACTAATCCAATGTAGAAGGGAATTATTATTGTTTGCATGATGTATAAGCGAAAGTATTTGTTCAACTGAAACAGCAAATCATCGCAACACTACCTTTTATGGATAATTTTTGTATGTGACAAAATTATGAAAATTCTAATTGGGGGAAAAACATTTTGGTAATGAACTTGAACGCGCTGTTGAAAAATAACATATATAAAATGTACCTAGGTTTTTTATGGCATATAATTGAAAGTAAATCAAATTAAATTAATCAACCTGATGTGTGCGTTTAAGTCCAGCTTTGTCTAGTTTATGATGATTCAAATCTAACAATTTCAAAAGTTATTATCAAATATACTCGCATGTATAATTATCGCCATTTCTCATAACTGATGTTAGTGTTTTTTTTTACGAATTTATGACACATGAATATAAAATACTTAAATAGTTTACAGAATTATGTTAACTTATAACATATTTCCATTAAGGTGATAGTAATAGGTTAACTAGAAAAATTAAGCATTTAGAAAAATTATGCAGTGCCTTAAAGGTGGCACCAAAAACTTTTGATGATTCATAAAATTCGACTTCCGTTCTTTGAATGTGGAAATTTAATGGAAGGATATGAGGATAATGAGGTATAAATAATAATCGTATTGAATTTAATGCCTCCAAAACTCAGAGATGTTTTTTGTCTTTATGGAATATCCCCCAAAACATGGTACATCCACAAATAATACTTGTATTCAGCAAACCAAAAGGTCTTTAGTTTTGTTATAGCATTAGAAACTGACCTCATTTTTTGGAATTACCACATATTGGATATTTCTAAAAATTAAGAAGGCATTCCAGAGTGGATGCAGGACTTTTGATTCAATATTATTACGGCTGCATTACGGCACACCTGCGCCTAAAACTATAGTACAATTTTTATCATATCTTGTCTCGGGCATCGAAAATATACATAATTACTTTTCACCATTAAATATTATTCAGAAGAGAGCTTTGAAGCTAATATATTGATTATATCAGTCTCCTTTTACACGAAGAAACTGAGTTTCCAGCAACTTTCAGTTTTTAGGTGAGAATGACATCAAGTAAGAGGAGTGAACTGTCTACAATCAATGGAAATTGGAAATTAAAAGAAAACTTCACAAAATCTCCAGTAACTTGTTTCCTCGTGTGAAAGGGGGCTTAGTTTTGAAAGCATTAATTGATTCTTTTGAATATCGTCGAAATGTCTCGCCTATATCTTAAATTTTTTAAACAGTTCTCTATAGAGAAGTAGCCAGTTGAATTTGTTCCCTTAAACAATTTGGCCTTAATACTCACTTCACAAGAAATCTTAAAAAAATATGTCCTTGACAATAACTTCGAACGTATATCTACAGATAAGCCGTACGGCACGAATGTGGTATTTCTCACCTAACTCTATATTTCCTTCGCATTCTAATATCCGTAGGTTCATTTAAAACAAATGTAGGTACATATAACAATTTTCATTTCTCCTTTACTCAATCCGACCTCAGCCTCTTCTTTCTAAACATTCCCACTGGGCAAAAATGTAAAATTTAAAGGGAATTAATAGCCAAACAATAATTAAAGTTACGACTTACGAGATAAGAGAAATGCCAATTTTTTAACAGTTTGTATCGGCGCCGTATATGTGCATTAACGGGGCTCGCGCAAATTGAAAGAAAGAAAAAAATTTGGTTGCCCAAAGGAGGAGGGCCCTATAGCCATATAGGGCCACATAAATTCCTCTATTAATAAAACTGTTATAAATTGACATTTCTTATACATATCTACATATCACTTTCAATAAAAAAAAAGTACTATAAAATACCTTCAAGTCATGTGCCGTACGTTTTTTTTATATGGTGCCAAAATATGGCTTTGAATTCTAAATACCCCCACATTACACTCCAATTCCATCCTATCATAATTGTGTTTTTTCATTCCTCTTTCTTTTGGTTAAAGAATTGTTTTAACCAAGTTTGTAGAATATTTCAGTTTGTTTCAGTTCTACAACGGTTGTATCTTGTTTTTTAAAATTTCTTAATGACTCTTAATTGGTCTTATATTTTTTTTATTCAAATTGGTTTTAATGCTCTATGGGTGGGACCTATTTCACCAAACACTTTTCACTTTGCACTTTTAAAAGTTCTTTTCTGCAAAGTGAAAAGTTTAGTTAGTTTGCAAAGTATTTGTTCTTTTTGTTTCAACAAACTAATATATGTACTTTGCAAATTTATGTTAAGAATTTGGAAAAGCTTTTTATTTCAGTAATATGCAAAGAGAAATTTTTATTTGCAAATAAGAGTTTGTTTTGAAAAGTTGTCAATGCAGTTTGTTTTGAAAAGTTGTCGAAAAATAATAAAAAAAATGAACCATTTGAAAATGAAGAAGAAGTAAATAATAATTAACAAGACAAAGGCTATTCGGCTTTTTTTTAAATTTTGACGAGTTTACCAAAGAACATGAATTTTGGGGCAACATGTTGATTATTTTGTGTGACTGTGTAATCACCCTGTCACCGCAGTTATGACACATTAACAGAATGCCCGTCAGACTTTGATACAACAGAATTTTTGTTGGTTCAAGATGTCTGTTTTTTTTAGAGATTTTTTAATCCATCGACATCGTAGCCATTCTTCAATTGTATTTGGCAGTTTATAGTTTGACATATAGGAAAAAAACTATATCATAACGTATATTGAATTTTTCGATACAAATATCATCCGAAAGCTCTAAAAAGCCATTTCCGCATAAAATATAATCTTAAAATTTCGATTTTGTATGTTTTTTAATCTATTTATCAACATCGAATAGAACTCCTTCAGCGGAATTTAAGAGTTCATATAGCTTGGCCAATTTTATATTTTTACATCTTGTGATTACAAACGCAAAAGTCGTGTAATCGTCATAGTTTATAATTTCCACCCGTTGACGAAAAAGGATTAAAAACGCATTGCATTTTGGGACCATATTGAACGACTGGTGTCACTCGTGTGATGGTCAACGTTTCATGCGTTGAGACAGTCAACGTTGACAATATATTTATGATATTTTTGGTGACGTTAAGGAGTCAACGCATTAACGTTGACCACCCAATCGAAGTTTAATTGATCTAAATTGATACTAGCTAAGTTTTACTTACAAAAACGAACGAAAACACGAATTTCAATGCAAAGTTCTATTGAAAATTGGTGAAAGACTTTTACTTTTCACTTTTCAAAAATATTCTGAAAAATTTAAAAGTGAAAAGTCTTTTCACTTTGCAAATTTTGTGAAACACTTTTACTTTGCAGGAAATTATTTTTTTTGCAAAGTTGCTTAGTTCAAAGTCAAAAGTGTTTGGTGTTAAATTTGTATCCTTTGTTGCTTACGATAAAATGATGAAACTTTCAAGTCTCGGTTTTTTTATATGTGAGTGAGCGAAAAACCTTGAACCCAATTTTATTGTAATCACTTAAAATATTGAAGTTATAAAGTTAGATCAAAATTGTAATCGGAGTTTTCGAGAAAATTTTAAAGCGAAAACACGTCAACTTTTACTTTTGTCCAAATTTTTAAAATAATTATGTTTTTCCATCATAAAGACCAAAACAGCCTAATATACAGTGGAAAAGTTTTACGAAAAAATTGATCAAAAATATAAAAAAATTATGTTTTTAATTATAGCTCTAAGTAAAAAGTGAATGTTTACAAAATTTTGCTGAACCATTAGCAAAACCCTTACCCTTTAAGAGTTATATGCAAAAAACCGTTATTTTTGACCTTTGACATTTTTTAAAAACCCAATACCTTTTAAACGATTCCTTGCAGAAAAAAAAAGTTAATATCATTTTTGTAGAACTTCATATTATTACCTACAAATTTGAAATAAACTACTTTGTGATAGCTTTCACCATTTAAGAGTTATATACGAGAAAATGATATTTGTGACAGAATGTCGAATTGATGAGGACTTTTTAAAATTAATTTGTAAAAATTAATCAAAAGTCTGTACCAGTTTTCAGTTTTATGCGAGTTTTGACTATGTTTTCACATTTAGTTGTCTATTGGACACTTTACAAATTTTACAAGTGACTGTCCAACATTTGTAAAGATACAATTTTTTCCTTGAAAGTCTTTTCAATGTCATCAAAATCATCCTTGAACTCACTCTAATTAATAATCAAAGTACGCAATTGACAGATAATGTCTCATCACGTTTTACGGTTCAATCAACATAATTTAAATGATGAACTTAACTTCGTTTAAGGCTTATTTATAAGTTAACAATTTGCTCAAACTGTGTTTTTTTTTTTAATTTTGACTTCCAATTATTAAAAAAAACATAATCCGGGACTTTAATTGGATAGCATTTAAACTCAATATTTAAGAGTAGGTAAACAATATTATACAATGCTGTAAAAAAACTAATATTACATTCGGTATGTATACGCTTGTAAACATCAATCATTTTATTTATATCGAACACAAAACAAAATAATTTAACAACAAATTATACTCGATTTATTTATGGGCAAGCCCTCGCTATTTTTTGTCTTCTTTTTTTTTTAATTAATTTTTGTTTTTTTGTTTGATTTAATTTATGAATAGGATAAAATAATATTATAATAATTACATAAAAATTCATTTAATTTATTTCACTTTAATAGTCTTCATCCTCTGGCGTTTCAGTGGCATATGTCAGCTCGTTAAGATAAAACCATTTCTATACGATATTGGCGATTAAGAAGATGATGACAATTATGGTGATGGCAAAGGTGGTGGCGTTGGTGTTGGCGTTGGCATTGGTGGTGGCGTTGTCAAAAGCGGCGGTGGCAGTAAGGTGACATGAAGAAAAAAAAGAGATCACTTTAAATTGAAATGCAATGCAGTATACAGCGGCAAAAATACTTACAGGTGATTCTGTACAATTAAAATTATAGTCCCAATCACAGATTCTGTACTCCTGATTAAAGGAAGTTTCATTGGCGCATAAGTGGGGTATGCGGTTTCCCTCTTCATCACACATGTGAAATATCTGTAAAGTAGATATTGAAAAAATAAAATAAAAATATCGTTGCATACTTTTAGTAAATTTTAAATATTTTTTAAAAAATAAAGCTTTTTTTTAAAATGTTCGTTATTAAAGCTTTTTTAGTGGAATTAATAGGTAACGTATACTCACTTGACAATTGTACTCCATGTCGGCGTAAAAACCAACCGGCCGATTGGAGCAATCAAACGAAAATGTTATATTATCTAAATTCGTCCATTCTTTTGTTTTGTGATTTTGAAAAACTGGGCTGGCAACATTCTGCATGGTGATAGCTGCGAATAGAATAGGACCTACATTTAAAATGGTTAGCATCTGCTCTTAGAAATATAATTGGTTATAAGGATTCGTTGAATTTATATTAGATTTACATATAAATAAACATGATTGTTGAATTTATTTAAAAAGCAAGTAATAGAATTTTTGGATTTTGTTTTTGATTTTGTTTGTTGTATGGAAATAAGTTATTTTTAAAATGTTGAGATACAATATTTTTTCAACAATTAAGAAGCACCATAATTGCAATTATATATATAACAAAATCGATTAAGCCATTAAAAAGCTGCAAAAAAACGCGTCAACTCTATATTTCCGTATTGGAAAATTTTGGTAAAAACCTGAAACACCTTTAACAATCGCCTTGGTCATTATAGTTACGAAGTTAAATAAAAACTGTGAAAGCCGTCATCGAGAAAATTTTGAAAAAAACCAAAATCGTTGAATGACAGTTACCCGTTTTAGATGAGGTTAAACAAAAGTTCGAATTTCGAACGAAACACACTTCTTCGAATTTCTCAAAAGTGTTTGTTTTACACAAAACCAATAACTGTCCTTTTATAAACTCATTATAGCGAGTGCATAAACTTATACACTTCTTATAATGCCTCTTAACACGAAAATCGTATTTATAAAACTTTGCAACGATGAATAGTGGCATTATTAGCTAAACGCGTTTGAGGGTTGAACAGTGTCTGTATAAGGATATTTTAGCATAGAAATGTCACTTTGACTCACACACAACAATATAATACATAGATATTAGGGTAGCGCTTATTTTGGCAATGTTTGAATTTCTTTTTTGTCCTCCCCTAAAAATGATTATTATGTACCTGTACATTTTTTTTAAAGCGACTAGCTTAGTAACACCGAAAAATAATTAGGTATAATTATTGAATCTCAGCCTTTTTGCACCTTAAAAGTAAAAAATAGAAATGTTTTTTTATTGGATACTACCTCTTCGAGGAATTAAATTTTTGCACTCTTAATAGAACTCCAAATGTGTGCCAAATTTACTTAAAATGTGCCAAATTTGGAGATTTTTGATCACTTTCAGGAAAGGACTAAGAATAATTTTAGATATTGCGAACAAAAGAGCCACCCCAATGGATATATTTTCTTTTCAATAAAAACACCACCGTGTAGTGTGAAGAAAACACAAATCTTCTAATGAATCAATAAAAATGATTTTTGTATTCCAAAATATATTACTTTATTGACAAACAACACAAAAACCACACAAATAACAATAATCTGAACAATAATATTAGGAGAAAATAAAAGAATCCATTCGGCTGCGCAACAGAATTGTTTTTTTTTTTTAATGAACAGCTGAGATTGGTTTGTCAGTTTTGGAAGTAAAACGTAATAGATTTCCTCTTTTTGGTACTTTATTTGACACAAGCGTATTATAACTATACAGGGTAGGAAAATCTTTTATAAATAATAATTTATGTTGCGTTAAATAGTGGCTACATAAATGCTTATGCATTACATAACTATTCAGCCGTTTAGAGGTGTTTAGCGAATTCTAATAAATAAGGCTGTCAGTAAAAACGCTTTCTAAACTAGTTCCAATAAGAGACGACTTCTATTACATAAAAATCAGTAAATTTCCATCAGGTCGGCACGTGTTAAAGTGCAACTCCATATTTACTGTATAAGGTTATTATGTAGAAATATACATTAATTAAAAAAGCAATTTAAATGAAGTCCATCTGTTTTCCGGCATGGTAAGTTACAGAAAAAGTCAATTCCGTCCAGACAATGAAGTCACCACAAGTCAAACAGGTATTTAACCATATAGAACTGAATAAAACTGTATGAACATTTATCTTATCTTATAAGCTCTCAATAAGGGATCAAAATATTTAAGTTAGCTGTACCAAACAGAGTTATATTATATTATAGACTATACGGACAAGCACTGCGGTCTAATTAGAATTTCAAAAAGAAAACCACAATTTTTTTTTGTTCTTGTTTGTAAAACAATTTGAATATTCAATTGGAGCAGTTATGCGGAAATGCAATTAAAAAAAATGGTGTGAAAAGTATTTTTCACGTGTAGGTGCAATTTATAGGCCAATTAATACAATCATTAACTTAAATTAACTTAAAAATAATTACTTTAAACGTGAACCATGCATTCCAATGATATTGACTCAGTTAGTATAGGTACTGGGATATGTACATATTTTATGTTAATAAAACAGTAAAATCATAAGTAAGATTACTTTATGTGAAAATTGAGTGTTGATTTCTTATTTATTGGGGTAAACAACATAGGTTTTGATGTAATTAGATAAGGAAACGAGTGGGAAATATCAATTAAAAAATTTATTCGCAAAAGCAATTATACAAACAAAAAAGAAACTGAAATAATAAATAGGAAAAAAAAAATACTACACGTTGGTAAACATTTTGGAATTTTTCGTTAAATCCCTTGTTTTTTAATAGGTTGGGGCATTTATTATTTTCAACTTTAATTTCAAAACGAAGTAAAAGTCATTCGTTTTGAAAAATGTAAAACGTCAAAATTTAATTCCTCATATATCCTCAGCAATGTTGCCATTGCCAAAGCAATACTCAAGTCAATTTCCTAAAATCGTCGGCTGATTTCTTATGTTATCAATCGACCAAAGTTAAAATTGTTTAGGATACGACTTTTTGTCTTTATTTTGTGTGTAAGTTTGCTTTGAAATAAGCCGATATTTCCAAAAAAAATTCTGTTAATTACGGTAAATGTAAACTGCCACTAAATTGCAACTCTGAATGGTGCGGGGTTGTAAGTCCACAGGCCAAAAGTCCACAATGGACTGTTAACATTGGTGTCTTCCTGACTACTGAACATGCCCTAAGTGGAGTGCGTGAGCGGTACAGAGTACCTTTAACCCAAAGAGGGATTTAAAATTCTTTAAACCCGCGAAGCGAGTCTGTCACATCAATCTTGAGCAGTTGTCTAGGATTTAAGCAAAAAAATATTATTTCTTAAACGCATCTTAAGCTATAAAAAGCAGAATAAATGTTTTTTCAACAATAATAAAATTAGTATTTTAAATAGATATCACTAAAGTGAGTCAGGGATCCACAATCGATGGGCCAAAAGCCCACGAGAACTTCATGTAGACTTCTGGCTCACCATAAGGTGGGTTAAAAATTCACAATAGATTTTAGGGCTTTTAACCCACCTAATTGAAGAACCTTATTTCCAAAAGTATCTGTGATAGATTTGTTCTGATTAGAACTATTGAAGGAGCACACCAAAAAACCTAAAAATAGCTAACACCATTTTCTTAAAAATTGGAGACTGAAAACTTAAGAGCTCAGCCGACAAAATATTGTGAATGGAGCCGCTTGGTAGGCAGATCTTGGATTATTGGTGTAAGCAATGCATTTTGCAAATGGCGGGAAATGTCAAAATCGAAATAATTATTCCAGGAGTAGATATAGTGATTCATGTCTTGTTGACGTGTATTTTGTATTTGTTTACTTCACAAATGTCAGAGTTTTGCCGGCATTTGTAACCGAAGACCACTCTTGTGCCACCTTTAACCAGCAAAAAGTTGTAGAAAAGTGTCTACGTATAAGCTCATCTCTGAGTCTACACTCATATATAACTCATTATATAAATTCAATGTAAAATCATTCGGATTTAAGTTTCAATCTGGACGTATCGAGTGAATAATAAGGCGGTTAGGAAAACATATTTTTTTTTTTTATAAAACTAAAAAAAAAACGAAAAAATCTACCTTGTTAGCTTTATAATTAATTATACCTATATGCATATGTGGCTAACAAATTGTATCATTTTATACAGAATAGTTAATTTTGTTGGTACAAATAAAACTTTCCATTAGCCATAGAACGATCGTAAAAATTTGTGTTCCTTTTCAATTTCAATTTCCTGAAAACAAAATCAAGTGACCTTTTAAAAAAATGTGTCACGGTCTTTCTCCAGTTTTTTTTACTTCTTTTTTATACAATCATTATTATGACTAGCAATTTCCATTCACAAAATTTAACTTTCTCCACCACACCATATGACGATTAACACTTTTCCAAATGCATTGTTTATTATTTTGCAGATAGAAAATCTAATGAACCAAATGTTCTATTTCAGAACACTCCCCCATCCATATTGACGTCTGCCACAATAGAATACTAATAGTAATAGTAACCGATAAAAACAGTAACAGTGATATCAATAAATTTTTTTTTAATATATAAACGTACTCTCCTTACCTAATAGTATACCGGACAGCCATAAAAACTTATAACTGTAATCCATTTTCGTCCATAGACTTCAAACTGACAGAGTTGACCAATAACTGTTATGTTTCCATTGAAGAATGTTTTTTTATTTGTATTCTTGTTGATTCTAGAGACGTTTGCAAATGAGTGCCATGTCTTGTGCCAAAGTGGGGGCGGTAGTAGCAACAGCAATTACCAACACAGTGCAGACGTTCTTTGATCTGAAAAAATAAAATAAAATAAAATAAAATAAAATGAAATAAAATAAACATAGGTATTTAATTAATTAGTAAATTACTATGCCATTGTGTCACAATTGACACCACAAAACTGACAATATAAATTTCCTCTAGTGACTGACATGAGAAAATGATTTCACTTTCGAATTAGCATATTTGCGCGAATCGATTCGTGTGATTGAGTGAGTTGTGAGCTGATCATTGCAATAGCAGCAGTAGGTAATTGTTTAAAGGAAAACACAGTAGGTACCTTATACCTATGTATATACAACATGTGTGACACCCACCCAACAGTGAGTCAGTTATCTCGTCTCGTCGTCGTCAATTGTTGCAGATTTAAGATATAAGCTTACGCAAAAATGCCATTCTTGCAATAACTACTTCGTGTATATTATTCCCATACTGTCACTGCAAGAAAACACGAATTCATTTTTATGCAAGGTTGATGAAATCTTATAAACGGGTCTTGGAAAAGGTGCGAGTGTAAAAATCGAAATGGGGAAGTTATCAATATTGAGAATGTGACACCCACAGAATCATTAAGAGAATTATATGTATACCTACATATTTATAGACTGACTGACTTCATCGAGTTGAAAAGACAAAAACACCTTTATATGCTGCATATGGGTGACTATTTTTGAATCTTGCGCAATATGCCGTGAATTACTGACTTGTTTAAGAACATGTAAATTATAAACATGTCAACGATAAGAATGTTCATAATGAACATACAAGCCTTATAGGCTTGACCTTCGACCGTCGATATGGAGCTGTTTAAACTAGATCAATTTTCAAAGTCTTTGTGTAAGTATGATGTTGGCCAATAGATCAAGATATTTTATTTGAAATATTACGAAAATAGTGCATTTTCTTAAGACTAGGTATGGTTAAAGGGCACGGGTAATCTGGACGAACGAAAAAGACCTATATTCGTACAAATTATTCGTCGATAACATATTTTCAGTTCCTTAGGTTCTATAAATAGAAAGTAAAAAAATCGGTCTCCAGATTTTTTTTTGAAAATACACTACGGTTAGATTGAATAAAGGCAACAATTTGAGAAAAAAATAAAATGAGAATTATGTCAGTACATCAGAGAAAGCTTAAATAAAGGTTTACCACTCGGAAAGTTATTATATAAACTTTGGACGAAGAGTATTTTTTGTTGATAACAAAACAGAGAACCTGGTTCTTAAGGAAACAAAATATAAAGGAAGAACATCTACAGTGGTTTCAACAGCTGATAGGTGGAAAATCATTCGGTGTGCTTCGAACTACAGTCGTTCGATACCAAAAATCAAGTTCGAAGCCGGATCGAACACCAGCAAATCCACTGTTTGGCATGTAATTTTCTTTCCTAAGAACCTAAAGCGTTTAAAGTCAAAAAGCGTTTTATTATTAACGTTCCAAAGCAACTTTGACTAGAATTTGCAAAAGAAAAACATGGTTTTTAAGGGGATAGAGTCAAGTTAAAAACGACTGGCGAATGGTTGTCTTTACGGATGAATAGAAGTTAAATTTGGAGTGGCCAAATTTTCTCATGATTTACGGAAAAAACAACGGTTTCTAATACGTCATCACAGGTGAGAGGGTGGGGCGCGATCAGCTGTTACAGAGCACTTGAGCTATAAGTTTTCAAAGTACTAATAAATGACGGGAATCACCTACAAAGGAATATTGCAGTTGGTATTTCTTAAGTTAAACGAGCTATTTGGACCTTAGTCTTGGATTCTTCAACAAAACAAAACAACAATCCATACTCAGTGAAATCGTTATTTTTCCAAGACAAAAAGTGAAAATATTGAATTGGCTGCAATATTCACCTCACTTTAACGTTGTAGAAAATGTTTGAGGATGTCGAACCCGCAAATTGTACGAAGGAGGAAAGCAGTTCAAAAATTATAAATAACTTATCGGGGGTATTAAGTCACCGAAAAATGGTGGTCATACGCATTACTAACTGCACTTCGAATTTTACTTAACTGCAGTCACATAGCATGGAATTCCTTACCAAATATTCACGTATATGCAGTTAATTTCACAACTGCCTTTATTTTATTTGCTCGAATTTCTGACTCTGTGTTCAAATTTCGTTAAAGCCCCGTTAAATTGTACAATAAAATGTTGTATGTTGATGTATTCTCTTGAGAGATTCTGAAACTATTTTTCCACTCATTTATTAAAGTCATGTAACGACTTATTGGGACTTTATTCAAGTGAACCAAAGTGTATATTGAATATCGGAAATTACTTGCTGATTTTTGTGAAAGTTGACACCTTATGGCTTTTCAACATCATCTAGAAGATTTAAAAAAATATCTTTTACCAAAAAAAAAAAAAATAAAATGTTGCCATCAAAAACAGATATCTTGACAGTTGAGGGTTATTAAAAATGGAGTGCTATAGGTACACAGAACAACGTGTGACAAGACTTCGACTAGAAGTAGAATATAGGTCCAATTTTTTAAATTTTTCAGCAGATATGCAGCGAGATCTTGACAAAAGTTAAAATAAAAAGTTATGAATCTCTGGGAATGCCAGTCTTTTAGAAATCGAAATTTTGGAAAGTTTTTCTTGGCTGTAAAAATAAAAAAAAAATAACAGTTTAGAATAAAGTTCTGCCCAGACATGTCTGCTAAAAAAAAAACAAAAAAATGCCCGATTCTCCAAACATGTAATTCTTGTCGAAGTCATGAGACAAAAAAGTTTAAAAAACTGAAGTGTCTCTCAAACTTTAAAACAAAATTTTAAAGAGGGGCGTTAAAAATTATTAATTGTGTTGATTTCGTAAGTAACTTTTTACCATGCTTGAAAGTTTCATCAAAATTGGTGAAGTGGATCAGATTTTATTGACTTATGACCTCCTCTTCATACAAACAAAACCACAGTACATCGGGACCGAGAGCTGGTAAATATTATCTATAAATTTTTGTAAAGTTTTGAAGACGATACCGGAGATAAAGCCAGAACCACACCTATCTAGTGTGGTGTGTTGCGAAGTGGGCACAATAATCAGGGTTTTGTGTTGCCTGTCATTTTTTGTTTTCGCTATTTACTTATTCTCAATCCCACAGCACAGATTTCTTTTTCTCATGGAAAATATTATGGCTTTGACACATAACACATCACAAAATATATGTGACTCTATACGCATGTGTAAAGCTATGCTCAAACCGACACGATGGCGGTGGCGATCTCGATAACTTTTATCGCGCGATAAAGATGCGTTCAAAAACCTGCTCACATCAACGCGATATATTGTGTAGCGGGCTAAGTTGTCAAACGTTTAATTTTTGAAGTTAAATAAAAAAAAATCTAATCTTTTAAAAGAAAATGGAAGAGGCTCTGCTTTTAGCTTTGCTCATAGATGAGGAAGAAGTAGCGGAAAGGTAAAATCATAATAAACAAAGAGAAATTGCATATTTTAATTCCATCACCTATTTCAGCAGCAGAATATGGGCCCATGAAATAAACCTGGCCCGTGAAACAAACGCCGAGTTTCACACAATGTTTGCGGAACTCCGGGCGGACAGGCATCATTTTTACACCTATTTTAGAATGTCGTCTTTTTCCCCCAGGGATTCAGCGATGGTATCCCATATCTTATCCTTTTTTTATATTTTTATAGTCTTTATTTGAAAGATCATATAAAATTGAATTTTCCCGAATTTTTTCAATTAATCTATCTGTATTTGAAGTCATTTTCAAATTTTATTTTTTAAACTGTCATTTTTCTTCAGGCGATATATCGATAAAATGGTGCTTGCTGCGTTCAAAAAAAGTCGCGTAACTGAACGCAGCAATGGAACGTGAACGCAATCCACATATCGCGTCGATGTGTGCCCCTCCATTGATTTACGTGTGCGGCATCCACATTGTTATCGCCATCGCCACCGCCATCGTGTCGGTTTGCGCGTAGCTTAATACATTGAAGCGAACACAACACACGAGATTTTTCGATTTTTTTTAAATATAATAATTTTTTTAAAAGGGAAAATACTACAACATTATTATTATGTACATACATATGTTGTCATTTTTATTCAATTTATTTTTTAACCAAAAAATTTTTTTTAGAATGATCCTTAAATGATCTGGCATTTCTATCAATTTATTTCTCTCTCTTTTCATACCCCGTATCTCTTTGTCTGTCCTTTGAAAATTGAAAGCTCTTTATCGTTCAATAACTCAAAAAATGTTTTTACTGTCGAGACATAATATCGAAACCCCTTTAATGTTTTAATTTTGTTTAAACGAATTTACTAGTTTAGTTAAAAGTTCCATCATAATTACATATATATAAATTATAAACTATTAAAGTCTTAAAATTTTCTTCCTACACCAATTTCAAAATCCAGAAATGTCTTTTGTAATATCTTTACAAAAATGTGGTATCCATTTATCACAAAAAAAAAATAATCATCTCCTTAGACAGCAAAACAATTTCCTCTTACAACAACAAAAATATATTCGATCAAAAGGCCTGTCATCACCAATCTTCCTATATCTTTTTACAAATTTTTCTCACGATAAATCCACTTTACCAAAATTTTCTTTCGAAATATTTTTATTTTAGAAAAAAAAAAAAAACATAAACTATTGCACCGTCTTTGGTCGCGTCGCATCGCGTCGTATTGGTATAAGTATAGTGTATCCGTCTCAGCGAGTGGTCTTCAAAATTGACTATAAACATTACTTAACTTAAACTTTATGTAACCGCATAGTTATTTTTTGTTTTTGTCTTGAACTCCTGCCCCACTTCCACCCACATAACCGTAATCGTTTTACAATGCAATGTGTTAGTAGCGCACGCCACTGTCATTGCATCATCATTATCATCATATTCTCTTTCGAACTCTCGTTAATTACTCAATTTATTTCAACCGACAATATCCATGGAATACAAAAAAAAAATTTTAAAAAAATATCGAAAAAATGTATCATGCGCGAAATATTGAACTAAAACAATGGAAAGCTAAGGCAGCTATTCGCAGTTAATTAGCGTATATATAGTCAAAACTTAAAACTCAAGTACCTATATTATAAGAGAGTGTACTATTTTAAAGTCTCAATATAATCAAATACAAAACTTCTCATCCATGACATCAACCGTGGCAGCAGCGTTAAAATGAGGCACCTTGATGGATTAATTAAAATATTTATATTTATGTCTATGAAAATTTTGTGACCAAAATAAAGTTAAAAGAGGAAAATACCTCAAAACAGTAAAAGGGAATGTATGTAGATAAATTCACTCAAGAGAAAAACAAAGTCTATGCAATTTTATATCAAATCTCAAGTAAACGTTTAACTTTAAATTTTTTGTTCGTATTTCTTTTGTTTGTAATCGATCAGTGCTCGCATCAGTAGTTAGGCTATATGAATATACAGACAGACACCAGGTTTTAAGATGATCCATTGGCATTTACCCATTAGCCCATGACTGCCCCGAGGCTATACATATTTATGGTGAATCTTCATCTCATCATTCATTGTATGGTTGCAAAAATCACGATGCTCCTAAAAGAGCCGTAGCTATTTTCTCCTACAACCAAAAAACAACTGAATTTGTGATCTTGCAACTTAATTAAAATATTTAAAAAAGACATACAATTGAGTTTGGGTTTTTAAATTTAAAAAGAAGAGTAAAGCAGTCATTGGTGTTTTTATTTATATTTTCAAATGATATTTAGTGTTCATTTTATCGAATATATCTAATTCCTGACATTAAAAGGTTATACACTGCAAAATAAGTTTCAATAAACATTTGTGGGTTATGTACAAACTGTCTTTTAACAAAACTGAGAAGATCTATACATTAGAAGAGAATAATCAAAAGTTTACAAATATCGGTTAATTTTTTTATAACATAACCTACTTTTGGTCGTCAACTTAAATTATTCATCACTTTTTCACTCGGGGGCCGATTCTATAGTTCTGTGAAAAAAAGATGTTTACATTTGACAATCAAAATAATTGTTTTTTGATATTAGAAACGATAAAAGAGGTTAATCTTTTTCACAGAACAAGAATCGGCCCGCAGGTATTTGTCAGCTTTTTCTTAAATTTGGAACTCCTGATAATTGTATAGGCAGTAAATATAAGGCATACAAATTCTTCTTCCCATTACCAAAAATTCCGAAAGATCCCTTTGAAATATTTATTTTAAAACTAAATTATATTTCAACTGAAACTGCTATAACAATTGAATGAAAATAAACAACAAATATGTGAAAGCACTTCAAAAATAACTCAAGCCCTCTTAGCTACAGAATTCACCTTGATCCTGAGATAAATGACTCTTGACAAGAAAATCTTGTTATCCTCTCACTTTCAGAGTCTCCCTCATGTACCTATATGTACATATAACCACTATTTTAAACTCTCTCGCATAACAAGGAACTTAAACTCATTCGAGGTCACATCGCACAAAACAACCTCGAACTCTCCTTTAAGCCCGCAAAGAAGAACGGAACACGAAATAAAGCAAAACAAGAAATAAGCCTATACCAATTACCTATACCACTCCAAGACAGATATACATATAATGGTCATTGTTAACGGCCCCAATCGATGTGTCCATGGAATTGTAGTTTTTCTTCATTTCATATACATATACCTTATACCTACCATACCAGCAATTCACACCACCAATTCAAGGCATTGCTATTAAGGCGTGCTGCATGTAAAGAATTCCGATAAATTATACAGAAAAAAAAACTGCCCCCAAACTTCCGTTAAAACAGTGAGTGAGTCCCACAGTGGTCTTTATAGGATGAATCCGCATAAACTCGAGGCTACATATAATTCAAGGACGAAGTGCAACCTAGGTATTGAAAAGTTGCCCTGTGTACCAACATTGATGATGACTGATCGGAAATATGTATATACAATTATCATTTTTTTTTTATTTTACTGACAATCTTAAGTCATGGTTAAGCCATCAAAAGCTACACAGCATACTCTCGATTCACCCGCAAACAGGATGTTGAGTCAAAAAGACGTCATATTTCGCCATAAATCCATTAATATTTAAAAGCTATATAATAAATCGCCGCCAGCCAGCAGCTCAATATCGACACCACCCAAAATCAGAGGAGGAGCAATCGGATTTTCGTTTGACTTTGGGAGGCCTTAATTAGTTCCAAACGTGCGAGGTAATTACCAAACCATAATGCAATAATGCGGAACTTTAATTAAAAAATGTGCACAGCATTCAACAATGGATAATGATGCTGTTGCTGATGGAGTCAGGAAAGAGATTCAGTTGGTGGTGTTTTATCCAAGATATACTATACTGTCGTTGTTGTCATGGCATCATGACGCCACCAATGGTGGTGCGTCTTTGTGTGACCTTTTCATGGAGTGGATAGTAATGGTATATCTTGTACATATATACCTAACTAAAGTCTCATAAATCATCTTCTTCTGTCGATCGCGCAATGAAACTGTATTCCAATGTGGCTGTGATGCGATGTGATGGCAGCGAAAAAAAATAGCATTATTTACAACTACTCGTACAGCAATTAAGAAAAAAAAATAAATGTAAAAGAAAAATTACATAATGAGCGAGCTTGGAAGAGCATCATGGATAAGATACAAGTCGAAGGTACATATAAACGTCAGGGTATGATGTACAAAAAAAGTATTTGGTAATGTTTTGGCTGGATAATGCAGAAAAAGGCTTTTGTGTCAAATGGGTTTAATCAGCTTCTATATATCTCATATACATATATTTGTATACGTAGGACAATATTACCTCCCAGAGGATTTTTCAGAAATGGTATGCTGCAAAAATCAAGCTCTTCTATTAATAATGAATTATTAGTACCGACAAATATAGCAAGGAAATAGGTAAAGGTCTAGGTTTAGGCAGTGATGCCAGACTCTGTAGCAGCTTCTCCCACACCGATACCCAAAAATTCCCTTTTATCCCACATTTTCACAATAAGCTGTCAAAACCCAAAGAAAAAAAACAAGTTTTACGAAACTTGGTGAAATAGTAAATAAACAAAAAAAATATTTCAGTGCATGGCGTTGTGACGACATGTTCGCCCTTTGAGAATTTGTAAATTTTAATTTGTAGCGTAAATTTACAAAAGAAAAGACCAGCAAGATACTTGCGCTATCCCTTTTCTTATTAACATAGCTTAGCTTTGGAAGCTGAAATGTTGAGTTTAAATTAACACAACAGAAAGAATTTTGCCGTCTTATTTATGGGCTAGGTATGAGTTAAAAGCGTAGCCTATTTAGACGAAGTCCCTAACAACCTCAAGGTTTTAGTCACCTATGACCCTTTTCGGGAAAGTTTGAACGCTTCTGTATCTTAAACTAAATGGGTAGATTTATGTTTCTGTAGTTCTTTGTAAAAACTTCTGTAGCCATCTGATGCATCAATAGCTTAAAAAATGTTGAATTTTCGATGATCGTCTTTTGAAACATGTCGTTTAACGATAGACAAACAAGACGGCGCGGCATTGGCATTGGTTGTCCTCTTGCCCTCATTAACAGTTGTACGCAACTTCTTTGTTTCCTTCTCATATATAATACTCACAAAAGCGTCATTAACATCAACTTTTGTTCTTCCGATAATGTCAATTCGGTATAGGTGTAACCGAGTAATTCGTTCAATCCATTTGAAAGACTGTGCCTCTATAGTGTTGAAGCGAGACTTTTGCATTATTCTTTGAAAAAATCGTTAGTGCAGTGCAGTTTAGAAAATCGTTTTTTTTAGAATTAGACAAAAAATGCTGGTTTATACTTTTAATCTAACCAAATCATCATCACCTGCCGATTTCAACAGTTTGGCCGAAAGGCCGTCAGTTCCAGCAGCTTTATTGTACTCATAGCCTTATTCTGGCAAACTTCTGCACTGATACCTCACAAGTTACAAAAACTTTAGAAGGTGCGAGGTTTTCGTATTCTGGACCCATGTTCTGTAACTCGGCGATAACCTTTCGCGGCGAGAAACGGCGAAAATGGAACAAAAATGAAACAAAACTCATATGAATCCTATGGGTTTTGTTCCATTTTTCGCCGTTTCTCGCCTCGAAAAGTTATCGCCGAGTTACAGAACATGGGTCCTGCTTGCATAACCGTTATAACTTGTGAGCCTCAAAAAAACTATACAAAATTGAGATCTCCTTTTGAGTATCGTACAATTCTCACAAATTTGACATTTCATAATCACAAAAAAAAAATTAATCAAAAAAATTAAATACTTAACAAAAAATAAAAGTTCACCTTTTGCGGTGAGTTTTTGTGAGGATTATCTGAGAATACCCAAAATGTTATCGAATCACAACAACCTCAAAAGAGCTTTTTTTCGTATCATCACAACGCATTTATCGGATTATATTAGCAAAGCTAGTCATGATTAGATTTTTTTTCCACCGGAATACTCGTAGAGTATGTAAAGAGTTGGACCTAACACACTTCCTTGTGGTACACCAACTTTTATTTTCTTGAATATATTTTTACTCTTATACTATTCTCTTAACAGTCGGTATAAAATAAACGATTTTATTATTTCATAGTACTGCTTAGGTAGATTATTATTCTCTATGCAGTCTTAATTCAAGTCTAAAATGCAAAATTTTGCCAAAAACATGATCAACATCTAAAACAAGAGCTAAATTTGCTTTTTACTTTCAGTGTCTGGCACTTTTCTCCACAACATGAATCGAGTTTCCTTGGTTATGTAATGGAATTTTTATTTATAAACCCACACTGATTACCTATATACTTGAGATAGGTATTCCTTTCTCGTTAAATTTTACTAATTTTCCAGGAGAAGTTTCCTTTCTCCTTTGATTTTTCTAAGCATTTTCAAAAGAAGTTTTTGTTCCCAAAACGAATCTATCAAAACAAATAAATATTCCTAAAAAAGAGAGTATCTATAGATGTTTTTCAAAATCTTGAAAATATTTATTGTTGGAACTTAGAAGACCGAAATCGATATAGACTACCTATATTCTTCGCAGTTAAATTAACTATATGTTTTGAAAATTTTGTTTGGACCTAAGGGAATACTTGATTATGCAGGACTAATCTTGTACCCGCCTATGAGCTTTGACAACACTTTTCGCTTTGAGAAGACCCTTAAAATGTTTGCTGTCTTACATTTTATCTTTAACTGCGCACATAGGTAGGTATATTCTAATAAATATATCTTTAAAACAAATTCTTAATCATTTATTAGCATTAAGCCATAGTAATTCTAGTAGGTCTTAGTTGTGCATTTTATTTTTTTTTTCCACATAAAACTAGTAGAATAAGAGGTAATTTCAACATTTTTCTCTATAATGACAAGTTTTCAAACTCGTTTGGAATTTTTTCTAGAATACATAATTTAATATAATTCCGAAACAACTTAAGACTAATAGAAAACACGATATAATGTTAAACAAAAAAAAATTACTTAGTGTGATACTAAACAACTAAAACAAATTTCCAAAATTCATTCACATGTCATAATATAGATTTCAAACTTATTCATTCATAAACAAAAATGTATATACTCATGTACATCTCCCACAAAAGTCCATTTATATACAGATCAAGCTACCCTACAAAGACAAACAATTTTCCTTCAATTGCAATCGACTTAACCTCATTTTCAAAGTCCCATTGAACTTCCGCAAATAAAAAAAAAAAGTTGCAATTGTGAGGTGTATCTATACTAATGTTTGCCCCAATGAACGCGCTACATTTACAATTTACAAGAAAACCACTGCGATCGAAACCATATCAATACCAGGCCATGGATAATACTATTATAACGATGATTTTGCTCTCCATTTTCATCGATCATTTAAGTAGGTACCTACCTATATGTATATAGCTACAATAATTGTGGTGATGCCCCTCTGGGAGGTTTTCAACTCACCCTCTTGCTTATATAGTGCATTGGTAGATATACATTGCGCAATTATACACAAACTCATTTTTCTATATTATGAGTACAAACCAGTTCCACTTGGCATGAAACCAATTTCTACAAAAGCTTTAGGCCAGATCTGGCTAGACCAATGATTTAAAAGAGTATCTAGCTATAGGTTATAGACGTTATTATAGTATGAAAACAAAATATGCACAGGGTTTAAAACTGAAGTATGAGCTGTTAAATACCGCGGAGGCGAGGGGAAACACATTTTGCAGATTCTATAAATCAAGCAAAGAGGAAGAAGCATCTAAGCTCAGTGCATTACACCAGAAGCAAAGAAGTTTTAAGACAGTCGCACGAAGAAGAAAAAGAAGAAGTTGGAACAATATTGTGCAATGAATACATTTTGGCTCTAAGATGAGGCCAGTGGTATAGCCTTCTATGGTATGAGCGTGAGTGTATTTTGTAGGATTTTGGTATTTGCGATCGAATGAATGGAGATGATCTTCGATTTAACGGAAAATTATTATCAATTCTATGAAAAAAAAAAAAAATTGCAAATGAAGATAAATGTATCATCATCTATTTCCCTCAATGTTGTTATACCTTAAATCCCCAGTATTCTCAGAATTTTATAAATTGCATTGCGAAAGAGCAGATTTAAGTATAAATTGGTCATATTTTACTATGTATAGTGAAAACGGGTTTGGCAAAATGACATCAATACAGAGATCAAATGAAGAATCACACTTATCCATATGGCTGTTTTTTTTCAAACTAAAATTGCTTTAAAGTAGTAAAGAATGTGTTTTAAAATTCGATTTAAACAAACATTTTAAGACAATACTTGTACCATTTGACGTCTTAGTTCCTTTTTCAATTTACGGAAATTAAAATTACTAAAATACTCCTATAAGTGCTTACACTAATTAGGAATTATAGTTAAGCTGATTTAAAATAATATAATCCTTATTTGAACACAATTGTAACTATATGTATTTGTTTTCCTGGACATTTTTACAAAACGGGTTCATCGTGATGAAAAATCATTATACTGCAGTTATAGCAATAAGATTAAGTAAACAATTTTAATTTTTTAAAAGATGCTTTAACAGAAATACAATTGACATTTATTTTAAATATGTAAGCTTATACTCTTAAATTGGTATAAGAAAGCAAGAAAAAATATGTATTAATTAAATATAATTGCTGCCAAATAAGGTGCCATTTCACACTGCACCAGTTTACAACATGAAAGTGTCTAGCGGTGTATTAATCCTGTTGTACTGCAGATGGATAACTTGAAAACTCACAAATGAAAAACAAATGAAGATATTATATTAGATTTTTTATTACCTGCATCATGAGTTTAGAAAAGCAGTAAAATACTTAGATTCCCATATACCTAAACGTCTCAAAATTCGCAGAAATGCAAATACCAAACCGCCTTACCAAATTTGAAGGCAAAGTAGATTGATTTTAATAATTTTTATAAAGAATTCAATAAATCTGTGACAGAAAGTGATAGCTTTCATTGAAACTCATCATTGGAAATTTAAATTTTAAGTTTTGAAGCACTTAGAAAGCAAAAGCAGTGATTATTTTGATGCCAATATAAAGCTTTTGACTTAATTATTAATTTTTACAAAAAAAATTTCATTTTGGCCCAACTTAACGCGTAAAATGTATATATCTTTATTTCAATGATTGAACTACCTTACCATTGATCATTGAAATCTTAGAAGTCATTTTATGTTAAAGGTTGGGCCAAAATGAAATATTTTTTTGACTAGAATTAATAATTGAGTCATCAGCTTTTTATTGGCATCAAAATATTCACTGATTTGTCTTTCCAAGAGTCTCAAATAAGAAATTAAATTTTTCAATGATGAGTTTCAATGAAAGATATAACTGGCCCCTAAGACAGAGTATCTTATGTCGACATTAGCGATTTTTTGGTTGTTAGTAGTCCAAAGTTTCAGAGCTACTTTTCTGTCCAATCCCCAATGCGAAATCATTACCCGTTGAAAAGCTATCTTATAATTCCTAAAAAAAATTTACCTTAATTGCTATTACAGATTGTAGACAAAAATGCGTTTTTCTCGAAAATTGTTTATTTTTAACATAAACTACTCTGTCTTACTGCCACAGAAATTGTAGACAGTGTTTGCACATACATTCAATACTCGCATGATTTTTGCTTTCTTTGGTTAAACAAAATAGGTAAATTAAGAAGTGTGTGACTTGTGAGGGGTTAAAGTAGAGTAAAGTATAAAGCATTCCACATTCGTGTATGTGTGGTTAAAGAAAGAATCTCTGTCCTTCACAATACGTCCAAAAAATTAGCTCAAGGGTAAACTGATGGGCATTCCTGGAAGCGGGAGTATAACGGTTAAATTGTGTCGGGGGAGGAATGCAATTACTAGCAATTTCATTGGAACACTGTTCATAGAAGTATAACGATAAAATACCTATTATATGGAAATATGGGCTTACCCACAAACCTACAACGATCTAAGCAATACCGGGACGACGAAATGTGTGAGTGGTGCAGGATGCTCGAAAATTTGTAAATTTTGAACCAATGAACTTAACAGTTCTTCTTTAATGAGGTATTCAAGAATATGGTAAGCCTAAGAACTTTTTTTTTAAACTAGGCATTAGTTGTTGTTAAGTTTATTATAAATTTACTTAATATTAAAAATTTAGCATACCGTCAATTGTCAGAAATGTTATTCTGAACTAAGAGTAAAATAAATCGACCAGAAATATTAACAACATTTTTAAAACTACTGTATTTTAGATTATTTCGATTTTTCTGTTCAATCTAACCTTAAATTGTTTTTTTTTTAACTTTTAACTGTCAAATTTCAAATTTCTATTAAATTAGATCAGACTTGATCTAAAAATAATTTTCAATACAAAAATATCAAAGTAAAAGTAAGTATCACAAAAATCACATTTTAAATTTTGGACTGGCTTTTCTAAATTTGGGACATATTGAAATCACTTTCATGTAAAACTAGGTACATTCAAACACATATTTTAAGCCATTTTTAATATTAGTTCAACTAAATTCTTGACTTTGGCAGTGCTTTTTTATGAATTTTTAATTTTTGTACCGTATTCTGAACTAATATTTGAAGCCACCATTTCAAATTACTAACAAATAGGCAATCCCACTGAATTTACAGCGTCCTCAAAGAATCCAGTGGTAGAAAGAGAGGAGGTACATTGATACAGTGCTTGTATTTTTCGGCTGGAAGTATTTCACATATTCTTATATGCACTAACGCATAGCAAATAATGATGAGATGCCCACGATTTTTTTTCCAGTCAATTTACTTTAGGAGTGAATTTTCAAGACGGGTTTTGAGGTGCAATAAGTTAAATTTAATTTTTTTTTAAAGTAAAATATTTTCGATATCCATAAATTTTAGCTGCGTTCATTTAATAGGTAAGTAAAATAAGTTAAGTTTACGTATTATAGTTGATATTTCAGAGCCATTAAGTTTTGCATATAATTTTTTTTTAATTAAAGTGAAGCGATGAGGCAGATTCATTCACCAAGTGTGGGGCACATTGATGTATTCATTTTCATTCATTTTAAATGTTATTTTGTTTGTACTTAAAGAAATAAAAAATAATTATTTTAATAAAATAAATTACAAAAAATATTAAAGTTTTGGTTTTCGTTCTTTTATATAATTTTTATAAAAATTAAATTTGTTACAGTTAAAAACAAAATCGTTTGAAGACTAAATTAAGAGTATTTTTTAAATAGTAAAGTCAAAAAATTTTTCAATCAACCTGCCCCATTTTTATATCAATGTACCCCGTATCAGGGGTATATTGATATAAGTTTTGTTTTTTTTTTTGTTTAAATAATGTAAAATCGGCCTATAACATAATTTAAGAAAAAATCTACTGCCTATTTGTGTACGGAAATTCATTAATTTTTGACCAGAACTCTAGCGAGAAATGATTTTTGTCTCCAAAATTTAACAAACGAACCACTGTGCGTTCAGGTTTTTTTTAAAGTGTTGGCTTTATTTTAATAACTTTTATCCATTTTAAGTCACCGCCCACGCATGATTTTTTTTCTCAGAACATTTCCAAAAATAATTTTCCAAAGTCCATTTATCAATACAGTGTAAATTAATCAGTTCATTCTGAACGCATTCTGATAAAATCAGTTCTATTTTCTGAAAACTTACTTATAATTAAAGTCACCATTCACAAGAGGAAACAAGTTACTGGAAGTTTTTTGACGTTTTCTTTTAATTTCCAATATCCAACGTTCGTAGACCGTTGAATCCTCTTACTTGGTGCTCTTCTTACCTAAAAACTGAAAGTTGCTGGAAACTCAGTTTCCTCGTGTGAAAGGGGTCTAACTTTACTTATCTCTTTTTAATTTTCTAAATTTTTACTTTAATCATTCATTCGTCACACAAAAATGTAAACAAAATTTTTGTCCCCTATTCTTGTAATAAAATTTCCCATATCATTTACGTTACAAAATTTCAGAGCTAAGCCCCTATAAAGAAGTTTCACTTCAAAACACTAACTTGCTGTGGTTCATTTGACCCAGTCTAACATTTTATTCGTTATAAGAAACTAATCTACCATAAAGCAAGTAAAAGTTATTAGTTATTACAATAAAATGTTTTTTATAATATTTTTAAAATTTTGACGAACTTATTTAATCAGACTCCCACTAAACATTTCCTATAATATTTATTGGAGCTGGCAGACTAAAATCTAATTTAACTAAATTGAGTGGGTGAATTATGGATCACGTCCAAAATAACATTCGATAATCATTCATACAACAAAAAAAATAGAAGTGTTAATAACCATGGGAGTATATTTTGTCATAAATGCTGAGTGCTGCATATAATTCATCAAAATTAATCTACCCTATCCAATAAAGCATATTGTGAAAACCTCAAGAAGTATCAGCACATACTCACAAGTCACAATACACTGACTGCAACCAACGCTCCACATTTACAGCAAAACCAAGAAGTGTAATTCATAGTGATCACGCTCAATTTGGAACGGATTCGCTAATTCATTATATTTATTTACCGGACCTGCAGGCTAGAAACACGTATGTATAGCGTTTAAGGAAATTAATTTTAAAAGAATAAATAAATACATTTTACAAGTTTATGATTTAATTGGACTTAGGGCAAAAGTGCAGCAATTCGAATGGAAAATAAATAAGACAAACAAAAAAAAAGAAAAAAACGAACTGCGTTCATGAGGTGGAGCATTCAACTCTGGGGCTAGGTAAGGGTACTCCCCTTACTTATAAGTATATGCAGTCCATAACTTAAGTTCCAGATCAGATTTATTCTATACATATATGCTAGTATGTGTGGTTCGTTCCATTTGACAAATTCAGAAGCAATTTTCCTTGAGAGTCTTTTCTACTCTCAACTTGCCTCTCAGAAGCTCCCCAGAGAAACTGTATAAAGTTGTCAAGGTTACCTTCTTGTGGTAGTATGTCGAGTATATTATACATAAGTGAGCGGCACGAATGAAGCGAATGTCATAATCTCGTTCTTTTTCTTATTTCGAAAAAAAAAATACCTCAATTGTGTGACAAATTAGGGCGGTTGATTGCAGTGATAATGACATTTATATGGTATCTTATATGTGATTGATTACCTTCTTTGCGTACTATGGAATCTTTATGATTCGTGCTATTGGGCTTTTGGTTTTTTATAATAATATGCCTGGTTGCAAAGATTTTATTGACAGGGTGATCATTGATCAATATAAAGAAGGACAAACTTAATGCGGTCCAAAAGTTTTGTAGGTCACTTGTCAATCCATTTAGTGTTTGAAATCGAAGGTGAATCTATGGCGCTAGCCTAGAACAGTTATTGCGGTACATTAGCAAAGATCCGATTATTGAGCTTAATTGAAATTTGTAACATGATGGCTGAGGAGGAGAGATGAACAAAATAAATCAATTGATGGTACAACAGTACGTCAAGAATCAGCGCCTAGTGACTTATACTTTCAACCAAAATTTGTGTTTAAAATTCGAAAGGAATGGAGGGGAACTATTATTTCCTGCAGAATCCAAACCGTCCTGCGTTTTATTTATTCATGGTTATTATGAAATTTCGCATATGGATTTGAATTGACTTCGTTTTGCTGTATAAAATGGGCCTACACTTCTTTTTAATTTGGAAAAGTAAATCTGGGCTGGACTTGATCCTTTTTTTGTTAACGCGACTAATTGTTTGGAAGATTTTAGGTCCAGTTCATAAATACAAAAATTCGGCAACACTTCAGCAACATTTAAATTCTATTTCCTCATTATTGTCCGTTATAGAAAGTGAAAAAAAACGCCTACCTTAATTTACACATAATAATATTCAAATCATCTGCGAGAAAAAAACACCCACAAAATAAATTTTTGAGCTAAACATATACTCACAAAAAATTGCCAAAAAATAAGCATATTATAAAGTCTTTTCACCTTTTTCAGATTATTATAAGTAGTCAAAAAATGCAGCACTAATGTCAAACTTAAACTGGTATTCCGTTAAAAGGCAATTTATTAACCTGTCGGTGTTCATCATGAAAGATCAAATTAAGCAAAGCCAAATACCATCAACACCTCCACCTCATGAAATATTCAACAACAAAAAAAAAAAATTTAATATGCAAATCTGAGCTATTAAATTCGGACCGAATATAATTTCTTGGGCAATCAATCTTGATGAGAATAGTCGTCGGTGGTTGATATTTTAAGAAATAAAAATGGCATTTTCGTTTTTTTGTTTTGTCAAATGAATTTTCTTTTGATCTAATTTAAAATGTTGATTATATGTGTTTTTATTTTAAATTTGGTTACATCTACCGGCATTTTATTTTTGTAATAACCTTCAAGTTCCATTTTAACAGTATTATAATAGTGCCTCACTCTTATTATTTTAATTAGTTATACTTAATGTTGTTACGGTAAACGAAAAAGGTCAAGGCCAAAGAATGTTAATTCATATATAAAATGGTATTCCCATTAAAATCCGAAGTGGAGTAAGACGTGTTTGGCCGCATTTTAAGTTAAGTTATAACATTTTCAGGATTTTTTTTCGGTTTGAGTATTTTTTTTTTTTAATTTTAGGTTTCCAAAATTTGTAATTCATATTTAGTTTTAAGAGAATTTTGGATTTGAATTTTAACTGTCTATCGTCTAAATTTAGAATTTGAAGAGATTGGTTAGGTAAGGCCGTTGATAATGAATTTTAAAAACAAATAAATACATTCGATGGTTCCAAGGATAACAACAGGGGTTTTTTCGAACAGAGACTTCGGGAATTCGATCGAACCTTGGGTTAAGTCAACATTTCTTCGGACTTAATGTTTCATTTATTTTTTTTTTATTTCTGAACTCATAATATACAAAAATATCCAAACATAAATTGCAATTTGGCAGCATTGAAACGACAGCAAGACAAACAAAAATGATAACACAGACAACGACAAATAACAATGTTCAATAGTCGCTCCTCTGAAAAAGTGTTTGTTTTCTCTCATTAAGTGCTGTCAAATTACTGATTTTTTCCTTACCTCTTTCACATATTGATGTATGGTGGAACTTCTGAATATAAACTGTCATTGAGTTTGATCAGTCATTTTAATTTTAATTGAAATTCAACTAATACAATTTTTGGTTTTCTTATGCTCAATGGCTTAACTCATTGAGGAAATAAACAAAAATGGAGTCGATATGGAAAATTAATAATAAAAGTTTATAAATTTAAAAATATTTTTGTAAACAAAATAAATTAAATACATTTGGTTACGATACAGCTTGTAAAGAACCAGGGCCAGTGCCTGGTGACTTACAACTCTCAAACATTCCTATGTATGGGTGTCTGCAGTAATGAAGAGGACCTTAAGTTTACTTCCAAAATTCGAACAGCTTAGGTACTTTTTCATGACAATGCGCTGAGTTCCAAAACGCATCGGATTCGTATTTGATGCAAAGTCGAACTTTCGAAAGGCAAAAGAGGAAATGTGAAATGAGTTTCTAAACGCACCCCAAACGTCAGCGATTGGCATTAGCCGGGTTCAAAGCACTCTCGTGTAAATTACTCACAAGAGGCAGTCCCTATACTTTCGGGGCGTAACAGTCCTACACACTTACTACTACACCACAGTTTTAATAAATTTAAACCCCAGCTTAAATGTGATGTTGAAATCGTTCAGTTTCTACAATATTCACTCCATCTCTGCTTTTTGGCTGCTGCAGAGCCCATAGAACTCGTTGTTGGTTTTTTTTTTAATTTATACACACTGACGGTTGACATCAGCAGCCTTGTGGGACTTAAGTTTGAAACCGCCATCATAATTCTTGTTTGTCTGATGGATACAAAGTTGATTGATGTGCTATAAAAAAGCGGAACACAAACGCTTGGCCTCGCCGTTTCGCGCAAAGACTTTTTCTATGATTCTTCCCGGGCTACTTTCTCATTAGCTGTGGTCCTAGTTTTGTTGTCATGGCCGAATGAAATAAAGCGGTACTTCTACTGGCATATTGGCAATGTATTGTGGTGAATAAGAAAAGTAATTTTGAATTGTTAGTATTGAAATTTTTTTAATTTTCAAGGGCAAATTCAACACAAACGGGCATATGAACATAGCACGTTGAAGCGTGAAATTTAAAAACCTCAAAACACCAACATAGAAATTTAATTAAACTCCCATTTGAATAGAAAATATTTTCTGATGAAAGAACTGGAGAATTTTGCAGCACCCAGTTTGAAAAAAATCTGAAAATAATCCGTTGAAGTTGTAGTGCGATATATGTAACAAGAAACAAACGCAACGTATCTGTTCACAAAAACTAGTTTTTTTTAAGCTTCTCCATCTCCTTAGGTAAGGTTTAATTAAAATCTCATGTTTGTTTTTTTTCAGTAAATGAAAGAAACAGGCTCAATAAAACTGAAAGTACCTACTCATACATATCTTTTCTCAAAGATATACCTTCGGCAATATATCACACTTTATGAACATATACCTTCTCGGGGCAAGGCCATCTACATTTTTCGGGGGGCTAATGAACTTTCTCATTTAATTATAATATATAAGCCGATATACATAACAATTCAACGTGATAGTTGATTTTCGGGTTCATTAAAAAAAAAATATATAAAAATAACGAATCTGCAAAAATGCAATTCGTCTTTGCTTCAAGGTCAATTGTATCTATATATACACTTAGATTGTAGGTATATTGTATATCATTTACAGTTTAATTAAAAGTGTAATTTCTATACAAAGAGCAATTGATCAAAAACTCAAAATTAAATAAATCCCACTTAAAGTGCTAATTTTGAATGCAAACTGCAGATACTGTTTAATGAATTTCACTTTTTTTGAGATTATATATAAAATCGGGTCGATTATCACTATTTATAAACTTTTTTTTATTATTATTCCATTCTATACCTTCTGCATATGTTGCTGTGTGATGAATATAATGTCAAAGGTAAATTTGGTATCGTTTTAAAAGAATATAAAGCCTTTAACTTAAATTATTGCGTATACCTATACACATTATATGTATGTATTTAATGGAAATCTGCGCACGCATTCCACCACATTTTCGAATTTAAACCTACTTTATAACCAAATGTATCTATCAGTTCTTCGAATGCCTTTTCGTGTATATTTGGATTTATTTGCATAAGCGACGGCAATCGTGTTGTGGTGCCGATGGCATGCCGCCGTCGTCACCGCCGCCATTGCAACTACATCAAGTAGCAACCGGCTTTGTAGGAAATTGTAAACTTAATTTTTGTTTTTTTCTTGCGATTTTTTGTAAGTTGTGAAACTTCCTCAACTTAAACGATCTTGAATTTTTGTATCTGGTCATCGTTGTTTCTGACATTGTCTGAGAGTGTGTCTGTGTATATCTTTTGTATTATACAGATCGAGCATTACATCTAGTCAGTGCCAGATTATTTAAATTTACATAATAGGCCTGTTTATGTCTAAGGAGTGTACCGAAAGTGATTTAAATTGTAAAAGAATATCTTTATTTTTGAAAATCTAAACCGATTTTCATGAAATTTTTAGACATACAAACATGATTAGTGTATTAAGGAGATTCTAAGCCACTCAAAGACGGTCCAGGGACGGTTTAAAACAGCTCATTTTGCGTCTTCTAAAAAGGACTTTAAGATTAGATATTATTTGGCCTTTAACACTTCAGGTTTTCAGGCCCTGAGACTAAGATTAAAAACAGCTTAAATAATGATCATACCGTCGCTGAAAGTAGATGGCGCTAGAATCCAAGAGATTACAATAGGAACTGATAATGAATTAATTTAACTAGTTATAGAACACAAAAAAATCGCTTCTTATCAAACTTCGCTTTTACATTATTCCGAAACTTTTGTCAAAGTTTGCTTTTGGGAGCTTTTATGGAGTTAAAAGTTCGGCAATAGTACACAAATTACTTTCTATTTTTCTAGGTATAAATAATGTAGAAAATGTTTTTCTACTTTTTTCAGAAGTTTGCTTACAATGAATGTTAGTTTTACCAAATATTTACATTTCTTTAATAATTACCTTTATTTTGTAGGTTTACATTTATGAACTCCGAATTTTTTGCGGAAAATCTGTTTTCACAATTAATTATAAAAATTCCATCAAAAACTAGTAATTTATTAAAGAAGGGCTCTTAAGAATTACCTATTCAGGCCTTCAAATTATCTAATCCGGCACTGAATTTATATCTATATCTGATACATTGAAATCAAGATTTAGCGAGGTGCGGTGCAGTTTTTGGTTGTTTATCACAATTTATTCCTCGGAGGCAATTGGAAAAAGTTGAAAATTGCAAATGCTACTGCATCTACGAATATAATATAATAATAATGTGAATGTTAAGCATTGATGATGGTTGTTGTTGTTGTAATCGTATATATTAAAGCTATCACTGCTGTTGACGTCGACGTCTTCGAAATGAGGTACAAGGGCAAATCAAAGTTGTTTAGCAATAATGTGCAAAAAGTAACAAAATGTAAATAAATTAATACAACTGCTGGATGATGATGACTTGGATTCAAATAAATCCTGAGGAAATCCCACTTTTTTTATTTTTTGTTGTTGTTGATATCTTTGTTTCATTTTTTTTTTTTTTTTTCAAAACTTGTCTGAAATATTTGAGTTTAATGCCTTTAAAGCTAGTTGATTGACTGTTAAAAGGGGTAAAGCAGATAATATAGTGATAAAATAAAAACCGGATGTATCTGTCAATAAAGCTAAGTATATTTTTTAAAACATTTTTGTTTGTGTTAATACAAAACTCGTTTAAGTGGTACAATACAATATTCTTTTTTAATATTTTGGTTTATCTTTGGTTAATCTACTTTTTGTTACTATGCGGCTTTTTTTTTTTTAAATTAAACCAATAGCACAACAATAAAATCAGTGTGTTATCTTCGAACTAACAGAACATCAGAAGCAAGTTTTTTTTAATACTTTTTTGTATTTACTTTTTGGCTATAGAAAATATAAAAACTTACAATAAGTTCTTCTAGAAACCTTAAAATAATAAGTGATTTTTTTATAAATATGTAATTTAAAACAATTAATATATTTTATCGTGTGTAGTTTTTATTTTTAATAACGATGGTGGATGAATGCCAATACTTTGTTTCTATCCAAGGGATATGACATTAAAGGAAGATCACGAATCACGTGTCATAAGCAAAAAAGAAGTACAGAAATGGAGCTTAATTTTTGTATGCCGATAGTAGGAATTCATTTAAAAAAACAGCTGATGAAGAACCATGTCTTATAGTGACTTACAAGTTACAACTATCAAGCATTCCTGAGTGTTTGTTGATAGTCAGCAGGAATGGAGAGAATTTGTCAATTTCTCACAAAAGGAGGTATTTTAAGCGATAAAATATTAACAAGTGGCTGTTACAGCATTTTGACAAAGCTGCGTCCATTCATGATGCAGGTGGAAATTCTTAACAAAACTACATCAAACAGTGAATTAAAAAAAAAATAAGTTAGGAGATATTAAAAATTAATTGTCGAAATGATAAAATCACCTCCGCATAACGAAACGTCCTTAAAAGACGGTACCGTTTGTGACCTTATATCTAGCCACAGTTGCATGAAAATTAATTGCCGACCAGTGTTTTTGTGCATGTTTAAAAAAAAACTTTCTGTAAACTTATACATATTTTCCCTTACTTTACTTTTATTTTATTTCAAATCTTAGTATTTTTATTACATTACTTCGAAGAATTTTTTTTTAAGAATTTGGCAAAGCCCCTCGTTTGCTTTGCCAAATTCTCTAAAGAAAAAACTTATTATTCAGAGGAAATGAAATTGATCAAAACGTATCTGCTGAATGCAAATGCAAATCAAATGTCAAACTAAATAAACAATCTTTAGAAGAAATGACTTTTTCTGATATTTTTTTTTTAAATAATCTCAATAATCTTAAACTCAAAACTTCATATTTTGTAAATTATAAAAAAACAACTATTTTTATGATGAAAAAATGGCCACTTCTTTTATTATTTAAAAACTTGGTGGTAGCTCACCCAAATGTTTGTTTTTTCATTTAAATCCTCAATCAAAAATATTTCTTTCATATAATTTACAGAATTTTGCAAAAAAAAAAAAAACACAATTCAGAATTATGATCCCAATTTAAAATTCACGGAATTTTGAAGTAAAAATAATTTTAAAATCAGGCAAGTATGTTATCATACAAAAATTCCTTCTAAACAAGAAGCTTTTGCTTACAATTATATCTAACTTTAAGATTTTCTGTTGTTTTAATTGAAATTAAGAATGAAACAACATTCTTATCTTCGTTGATACATCAAAAAGACGAATCCAAAAAGTTCTAAGTTTTATAATTGCAAAACAAGAATATCAATTTTTTGTTTCTTACGATAATTAAACATACCAAAATAAATTGCGTATACTAAACATTCTGGTTTTTCTGAAAATTTCCACAAAAGTGGAATCGCGTATTTTTTTAGTATCAACGAATTTTAGAAATATAAAAAATGTTTAGAATTCTCAAGAATTCTTCATCTTGAACTAACGTCTTTAGCTGCATGAGATAAAAATATAAAGCAAAAAAAAAAAAAGAATCCCAGTCATGCCTTAAAGCTATGTGGCCAAAATGTCGGTTCTTTTTACTGAAAGCTCGTCCAAATATAGACCAAACCATAGAAAGGGTATATTTTTGATGGCTCGTTGAATGGCTTAAATATTTAAGTCCATATTGTCTTGTTTTCATGATTTCATGATGATATTCAAAAAATCATCCAATCAATCAATAAAAGTAAAATCAAAATTTGTCTCTATTTCCATTGCTTTGACTTTTGCTTTAACAACTATATTTCAGTGGAAGCATTTAAATAATACCAAAGATCAATGATACACTTATCAATCTTATTTGCTCTAAGCTATAACAATTTTATTACCACACTTCTCAAGATAATCCATCTAACAATAACTACTTCTTATAAATTAAACGAAGAAATAGCTAAACACTATAATATTTAAACTATAAATCAAGCACAAAATAAAGAAAAAAAAAACAAAGATATGAAAACAAATTAAAATAAATCTAATGAAATAAAAGTACAAGGTCGCATTGCTTAACTAAATTACAAAAAAATAAAAATAAAACTGATATTTCATCAAATGCATGAAATACAAACACAATTGAGCACGTTTCACCTGCTGCAAAAAAAAAAAATTAAAAAAAAAATCAGGAGAAGCGTCGCGTTCGTTACCATATTAGACGACCGACGACGACAACAACGACGATGACGGACGGGAATTATTGCGGCATAGCTCACAATACAGAGCTTATATTGCTGCTTTAAAGAAATTCCATTCACATATCGACATAATTTAATGCTTCTATTGCCAAGATTTTTGCTATTACATTTATATTTTCCAGCTCACGATGATGATGATGATGATTAAGATGAAGACAAATTTAATTGATGGTTGGAATGAAGATACTTTAAAACAACTCAAACACCATCACACTCTTTTTGAACTGGCATAGGATTCCCATTATAAAGTTGGACGGTAGCAGCTACATATATCCTCAATCAAAATTAGCACCTATAAAACATGTCTATAGTAGTGTGGTCATTAAATCATTGACTGGCGAATAACCTCTCTTCGCGGGCAATTTACTATGACATTTTAACATTACCAGAGACCAGGGTAGCATTCCTTGGCGTCTATATCTCGTAAGTATACAGCTTTATGTTCTTTACGGCAATTTATTAATTTGTTGGGAAACCGCTCGGAAAAAATAATTCAACTGCAGCTCATAATGACACTTGCAGACACATGTATGTATGTATACACGTATTGAAGTGACAGTGACGACAACAGTAACGTGCAACGTCAAGTCGTCAAAGAATTCTTATGAGCTACCACACTGCACACCATGTCAGTAATTACACAAGGTATCTTCGGAGATGTCAAGTTTTGAATAGGTATTTAAGAAAAGCTATTTGTAAATACTATAACAAAACGATTGCGGATATTAAGTAAGGCATTCCAATATAGAAAATGCAAGTAAAGATACTTTTGTATCTTTTAAATGCTGAAGATGAACTTGAAGATATTCTATTCATATACCTATACACCTGTTAAAAAAAAAAAAAAAACTCATTGCTTAATATACAAATTCTTAGCCTCAAAACCCATATTTATGTATCTGTGCTAAATAACAAAATTAAAGATACCAAAACTAGTAATAGTAGATTTTTGTTACACACCTTAATGCATGAATGGTTATTCCGAACGTATATCTCCTTGGAACCAGCCAACAACAACAACAAAAAAACAACAGCAAAAACACAACTGCAGCACAGCAACAACAAGAACCTCTCAACTCTGTATAGTAACTGCAATCTATTTGTATTTTTTTTTATAATTTTTTGCCTTTGAGATACTTTTACTTTCTGTTGTATCTACACTTGTATTTATATTTTATTTTATTTTTTCTCTTTTAATTTTTTTTCACACACTTCAATGCAACACTTCTGTTGAGGATTTTTTATTTTTTTAAATTTTTTTTTCTTTGATAATTTTTTTGCAAATAATCAAAACAAATATACAAAAGATGCTTTTTGCCAGATAATTGTAATACTTTTGAGTGCCAAAATTGTTTATAGATTCTTTCTTTTTGAGTATATTTTGGTGCGGATGAACACAAACACGGAACTTTTGATATTAAATTTGATTTTAAAACTTTTTACTCCTCAATTAATTTGAAATTCGATGAATTATTTAAATTTTATTTTGTTAAAAAAATCCGTTAAAAACAATTATTTAGTAAAAAAAATTTTGACAATTTATTTTTTTATTGCACAACATTCAAAATGCAGACAGAAGACGACAAAAAAAGTAACGTTCAACTCCAGCAACGGTCCGTGTTCATTTGAAATTCGTTTGAAATTATCGACGACTGGTTGACGGTAAGTTTATCGTTTCGATTTTATATATGAACCCCACCACAACCATCAGCAGCAACATCGGACAGAATTGGTGGAATCGGAATATGGGGGATCTGGGATAAAGTTGTTGCTATTTGGCGCTCAATTCAATATGCAGACAAAAGATATAGGTACACAAGAGTTTTCTTTGGCAACTGCTGGATGGCGCTCAGGTGGAAAAATTTTAACGAGTGCGAGGTAGTGTGGTCTGGCCTGGCCTGGCTTGTGGTGATTGTAGAGTAAGTAGTGGTGTTGGTGTTGAATATACACTCTGGGGATGGTGGTATGTTGAAGAGTTGAGGTTGAAACGCATCTGCAAGTGAATTGTTGATTAAATATCTATACTAAATATTATTGAGATGGTTGCAATTTATGAAATGCAGTCTCTCACTCTCAGACACACTCCGAGGTTATACTGAATTTTTGAGAGAGTTTAATTTTTGTATTGGTGATATTGAGACTTTTTCTTAAGTGATAAAAGAGATACAGAGATTTTAGAGAGTTTATTATAAGAATGCTCAAACTTGTTATATGTGCAGTGTAGCCATTGTTGTTTGTTTTGTTTTTTTTAATTCAGATTATTTAAGTTATAATTTATTACGTTTTTTTGCCAAAAAAAAAATAGGATTATTAAAGAAAATATGAATGATATGATGACATGAATAACCAAGTTGCGTAGTTTCATAGGTCCTTAAAGTTGTACCTACATAGGTACATGATGTACACATGAAAATAATTTCTATTTCTATTTCTATTTGTTTTTTTTTTATAGAAGAAAGTAAAATTAAAAATTGTTTCTGAGTATTATTTCAAATACCAATAAATACGAATAATATTGTCACGGCAGCTCATTGAGAATCAAGGCATAATGACTAAAACCCTCAAACATTCCCGAGTGCATGTTGTTAATAGGAGAGAATTTCAGGGACCTTCAACCTTTTGCCAAATACGAATGGCTAAGATGTGAGGATGTTATTATTAAAAAAAAATTCTGAATATAGTCCAAATTCTTATTTATTCATAAATAATTTATTAATTTTACAGACTAAGGGTCTATTTCACAATGTCTGGGTAAAGTTCTGGTTAGTTACTCAACACATAAATATTGCCATAGGGTCATAAGTCCACCGGAGAAAAACTTACAATTGCTTTTTGACGACTTGAATAGGTTATACATAAATGCAAAACTATTATTTTTTGTTTTGTGGACTTATGAACCTGTTTATTTATTTATTTATTTCATTAATTAGAGTTTTCATTAATACTCAAATAGACTTACTAATACCTTTAAACTAAATTAGTTAAAAAGTATAAGTTTAACAAATTTTTAAATGAGTTCCCTATTCAATTGGAAATTAAAATCAAAGTTATTTGAAACTATATTAGTCTTCCTGACACATCGAGTTATACGCTCATTCATGGCATAATTGATGTTCCAATATACATAAATATATGTGTCAAATAACTAATCAGAACACTAGTCAGACATTGTGAAACAAGTCCTGAATCATTTTTATATAAATTTGGTGTTATATGCACCAATTTAAAGATTCGTACAAAAAATATAACTCAAAATTTTGATATTACGGAAACATGTAAATCTCGCTATTCTGGCGTCTGGTCTGGTGATCGATTTTTTTTCCTAACGTTTTCTGGATATTCCCCGGACAAGTTTTTTTTCTTCATTTGTTAGGGCTACAAATAACGGTACCTGATACAAAATTTTTTAGCCGTTAATACTAATATATTATATATTACCCACTGATTTAAACAACAAAAATTTACTAACGTTATATTAATTAACGGCTATCTTCAGGTTAAAAACATATAGAAAGAATGGTTATTATTGACAAATCCTATTGAACCATGCTTTTGATTTATTTTCTATTTTATCAAAGCGGTCCTACTTATTTTGATAATTTTTTTTTATGAAGATTGTTTTTTTTTCAAAAGCTACAGGCGACCAAAATTTTCAAAACAATATTTTTGGAAATTTTTAAAAATATTTTATTTTTTTAATTCAATTTCTTTCAAACAACCTTGCTGATTTTTATAAACTTGGTAGAGCTGCGGATTTTTTAACACATTCTAGAAGACTAAAAAGATAACCAAAAATAACGGTACATGCCATAGAACAAAAAGAAAAATCGATTCAAAATAGCTTTTAACGGCCTTTAGTCCTACAAAAATTTGGCGTTTCGTCCTGACGATCTCACTTGGACTCATCAGTTGAATAGTGATGGCCTTGTCAATTCGCAATTTTTTGTCCATTTTCATCATACATAGGTTTCGAGACAAATATCTATGAATGAATGATCCCGTGAGATCGCCGGGACGAAACGCGAAATTTGTTTAGGAAGAAGAAGGGCCTAGTTAATTTAGTTATAAGTTTCTTCGACGGTTAAGATGGAAGTAAATTTATGATAACAAGAAATACTTTTATAGAATTTAAAAAAACTGTGTCCCTGAAATAGATAAAGCTATATTTAGGTGGAATAGGCCAGGTTAAGATTTTTAACATCAGGCATGATAGTTCCAAAATATCCGGTTAAGGGCGGAAACTGTTTAAATATTAATCAAAATAGACGTTAGTGATTTTGTATTTTTTGTTTTATATTTTCGTATTCATCATTTGTATCAATTTTTATTTAAAAGTTTGCACTCCACACATGACTCTCTTGACTGGACACTTTGTACTCCGCACTTGGCACTCGTGCCACGAAACCTTACTGGATACTAAATAAATTTTTGCATATTTTGATTCCTTCTGTAAAGACATATGAATGTATTGCATATAGGATTTATGCATATACAGAATGATTTGGAAGAAAAAAAAACTGACTTTAAATTAAATAATATTTAAAAAAAAGACAATACTTAGATATACTTTTAAAACAACTTATTTATAATAGTTTTTGAAAAATAAATTTTCAAACTTAAAATAAAAATAAAAATGTAAATAAAATTGTCCAACCTGATTTTTCTCAAAATTTAACGTTATTTAGTTTTATTTTTAGTATTCAATGCATTTATCAATTTTTAGTCAAACATTAAAAACCAGATTTTTAAGTGTCTTCTAGTTATTGAGAGAATTAAAAATATTTAAATTAATTAGTGGAAATAAGATCTTAAGAGCAAGATTGAAGTTAAATTAAGGAAATCTTATTTCTATTAGTAGTTTCTTATATAATAACGAAAAATTTTAAAAAACACAAAATACATATATGTATGTATTTTCTTCCTCAATAAATCTAATTTTCCTACTATAAATATAAAATATTTTAAATGAAATTCAAAATTCCTTTCAGCCAAGTAAATACTTTTATTTTATCTCCTCGAATTACCTTTCGAAAGCCCAACCTGTCTGCATTTGAACTCGTTTTTATCATTTTTGACAACTTTGATTAATTGGTACAATTTAACATACCAAACAACAATTCAATTGAGTGTTGATAAGGTAATAACAAATAAATTAATTATTACCAGTCAAACAAGCATTAAGTTGCCACCGACTTTAACTCAAACTCAGACTCCACCAAACTATGTACATAAATACTGACACACTCCTAATGATCCATCACCCAACCTTGCTCCATCAACTATCACGTGGAACGGAATGTAAATAGATTGTTGTATAAGTATATACATTTCAAGTCTCAAAGACCCTTTTTTATCAAAAAACATAGAAGATACACATTCGTGTCACACATGAAGTGACATCAAAGTGTGGCGGGTGGCACACCCGTGATCAACACGCATTTTTGCGATTTTAACGAGACATCTTACCACCGTTTATTTCAACCTTTCACTTAAAGTCGACACTATCTTGAACGGACAGCAAAAAAAATTGTTTAGGATACCGACATACACTTTAGTTTAACTGCGCGAGAGTATGTAGGCCATGCACAAGCTGTCCTTTGCCCGTAATACAGTAATATAATAGTTTTTCGCATAGCCGAGCTGAGTTTATAGAACCAGAGAGTCTAGATACTACTCGTACTATACTTGTATTAAGCTCCAATAATTAAGAGGCGATAATGTCAAACCAAACAAAGTCGGTCAAACTTGCCAATTGGACTGTGTAACTAAAAAAAAAAAAAAAAAAACTCACTCATACACCACGATTTCAATCTCACATAGATATACGTTCAAGCGTACACATTTTAACAAAATGCACTTATTTCAATTATGAAACAATGCAATTCTCAGATTACGTTCGTTAGGTAACTTTAGTACTTAAAGTGATGGTGGTATTGGCCAGTGGTCACTGACTGTGAATTTAAGGTTTGCGTTTTTTTTGTTTAACTATTGCGACTAAGACTGCGTTTAGTCAAAGTTTCCACTTTTTGTTTAAAACAATCCAGCTTAACAGACCCAATAACACTTTAAGTGTGGTAGCCAAGGAGAACAATCAGTGATGTTATTTATTTTATTTATTGTATATTTAAATAATAAATTAAAAGAGGAAACTTGTTTTCTGCTTACGGCTAAGGAACAAATAAAAGTATTGCTCCTTACATGTATGGTTTTTTCTTAGATAATAACAATGTAGATCAGATCTAAAAACCTGAACATAGAAAAGAAATTCCAAAACACGTACCTAAATGGGTAAGTGATGTTTGCCAATCCTAAAAAGGAAATCCCCAAATCCAAAATTTCCAAACTAATAAAGTCGAGCGATTTTATTACTTGATTTACTTGCTCATCTTCTTTTTGAGCAAATAAAAATAGTTTTGTCCTTTATATGCATTGTTGGACCATCTAGATTGCTAATGACTGCCATTTTAACTTCATAATAATCAGCATAAACTCAAATAAAAATTTAAACAGTAATGTAAAATATTTCATCAAAAACATAAAAGGTGATCATTAAAAAAAAAAAAACATTTAAATTTTAAAGTTTTTCAGCAATAGACTCGTTTTATTATGTACTGACTGAATCGGTGTTATTTCGTAAAAAATTATTTTGTCATATTTTACTTAATACATATACATATGTATTAGATTTTTGGAGACTTGGATGCCTAAGCAAGAGAAAATATTTATTGAGATAATTTAAATATGGTGCCTTTTTTTTTGGATTGCATGTTTTTGGGAATTTCATCCGATTGAGATTTTGGTTGTTTTCCCTCCGAAACTATTGATTTTAGCCGAAAATTTTTCAAGATAAAAATTGTAGGAAATTAAATTAACTTTTATATGCATGTGATTTTTTTTTGTAGAATGTGCAGGCTACATTTTTGGTTTCTTTTTTTTTACTGTTTTTTAGCATTTTTATATATGGTTTCCTAATGGCCATTTATTTGTACAATAGTGGTTCAGCCCAGGTTCAAGATTTTAACTCTCTGATTTCAGCGGATTAATTAACGTTAAACGCTGCAGCTGGTTCAAGTATGTAATTGGTTATTATCTCACAATTGAACAGTAAACCACTGTTGAAACTCGATTAATCCGCCGAAATCGGTGGATAAAAATTGCTGAACCACGGTTTAAATATTTGTACAACTAGCCTAAGAAGCTAACGAATTTTTTTTCCATTGAACACCAAATTTTTAATTTAATTTATTTTTGAACATGATACGAAAGTTATAGCACTTGAAAGTTGGCCACGTTAATGGGTTGAAACTATATATTATACAAAACCGTCGCTACACCAATTGGGTTGAGTGTTTTAGGAAAAATAGCGACACCAAAATAGTTTTTGAATGTATAACGGCTCATTGATAATTTTCACTGTTTTATGTATCAACGGAGGAGAATTGAAACGAACGAGATGTGAATTTGGACTGATTTTATTTATCTTTACTTAAAATAACTTACAGCTAAATCTCAGGAAATAATGAAAAAGAGAGAGAAAGAGAGAGTTATTAAAGTAAATAATTTAATTTTATAGTGTGATGCAAAAACAACATTCAAACTGAATTACAATCATATCACACTGTAAAATGGAATAATTCGCTAAAATCGAATTGTGGAGGTACATATATATGTAATATGTATAGATAAATTTGGTGTTTTCCAATATGGTGAAGCTTGCCAGTGTCATGTGCATTCCCAAAACCTTGACATATTTTTTTCTGATAGCACTCTTTTCGATTTGAAATCGAAAATGTTGACTATTTGCATTTTTTAGGACCAATATAACGATACCTGCTATAAAATTTGTCCTTATTTTTCTCAGAACGGTTTCACTTGTTATTATGTATTTAAAAAAAATCAGTTAATCATTATATGCAGTTACCTTTCAATGGAAAAGATTTTTCCAAAAATGGATCATAATCGCATTTTCCTTATTTTTTGTTTTTCAAAATTATAGAAGATGGTTCAACTGATTTTGATAATATTTTTTAATCAAATGTTTCTAGAAAGTATAAATATTTTGAACAGAAACATTCACAAAAAATATTTTTTTGAATAGAATTTTTTATAGAAAACTCAACAGTGCAAATTTTTTTACAATTTTCTAACTTTAAAGCTCTTTACTAAAATGTTTTGATTTTTAAACATATTTTAAAAAGTATCATATTTTACATTAATTTCGGCTTTGAGTCATAACTCTGTATTTGCCAAAAGTAAGTTTCAAAAATTTTGTATGTCAAAATTCTGTAAATTATAAAAGAACAATTGTTTTGATAATGAAAAAAAAAAGTATAGGCATTTGTTGATATTGATTGCATATTATATTTTCTTTCTATTCCCTTTCGAAACTCATTGCAGGTGTGTTCACGTTTTTTAACATAAGAGTCCAACTTTCTACATAAAAAAATTGATTGTTGAAATGTTTTTGAGAAAATCGAAAATAAAAAAAGGTTCTATGGGAGGTACAATTTTTAACCATTTTTTTGTAAAAAATTTACTGAATTTAAAAAAAAAAAAGTTGTGAGCACGTTTTTGAGAAAAATAAGATTTTTTGCTAAAAAAATTTGTACGGCATGTAACTTTATTTTTGGTTTTAAAAAAAATGAAAAAATAGGTGGGGGGAGTGCCCAAAAAACGCTAGGTACCAACTTTGAAGAAAATCGACCAACCCGTTTAGGCTACAGCCGAAAGGACAGACAGACGGACAGAATTGCGAGACTCACTTTTTTCGACTTCACTATCATTGTAATGTCAACTTTGATCAAAATCCCGAGTTGGATTTATTTTACGAATCCATAACTTGCCATATATATCAGAAATAAAAAAAGGTAAATTCTTCTGAAAGTTTGAGTTTTTTGTAATAAAAAGCGAAGAATTGTGATACTTTTTTTCTATGTGCTAAAATAAGTATAGTCGTAGAAACAAGTTTTACACTAAGCAGTTGTTAATAATTCCTTCCACAGAACGGTTTATTTTATTTTCAGTTTCTCACCATTAGCTGAGTTAGTTTATTATTTTTTTGTATATTGAAGAATTAAAAAAAATTACTTTTTTTCAATTTCGTACTTTATTAAATTTAATTAATATCGATATTTTTCCTTGATGGTCTTGATGCTTCTTCCATTGTTGAATGGTTTATTCTTATTGAGCTGAAAATCACAGCAAGCCAAGTACTTTTTTTTTAGAAAACACCAAAATGTTATCCATGAGATTCGTTAATTTTAAACATAATATGTACTTTGATATATTTTTTTCAATAAACTTTTTAAAATTAATTTCAATGTGAAACAGATATACAACTCTAGTTGTGATGTTCCTTAGAAACCTCGGACCAACGAATTATAGGTTAAAAAAATACAAACAAATATAAAATTTTAAAAAGGAAGCGTTCCGATTGGGAGCCAACTTAAATCTCTTCTAATGAAAACAAGCATTTGTTGAACAAATAGTGAAATCACAACATTAAGAAATCTTATATAATCGATCGTCCAATTTTGTTCTCTAAAATAGATACAAATTTTGTAAATGTGGAAAAGTACATGCAGTACATATTTATTACGACAAACTTACAAATTTATATTTAGATTCTATTTAAATGCGAGATCAAAAATTCCAGTGTTTTAATTATGCGAAATTTTGAAATGCAAGATTTTGTAATTGTAATATTTCGATATACGAGTTTTTAAAGCGAGATTTTGAAATGTGCTCAATCGTCCCCAAATCTAAAACATTAAATTCACTCTGTTTTATTTTCAATTTATTTTTTATGTTTGTATATACAATTATTATCAACTAATTATTTAAGTCAAATTAATGAGTATCAAAACCAAACTCACCTATTGCAAGACTTGAAATTAAAGCAACAAATCCGATGTTGATTAGCTATATGACTCTTTGCAGAGTAAACGATATCAACTAAATCTAAATATATAATTACGAAAAACAATTTAAACTTAAGGTCTCCTCATAATAAAAGTCTTTCAAATTACAAAAGTTAAAGTTCCACTATATTACAAGATCTTTACGTGATACATTTAATTTTTTATAAATTTATTATAACGTCACTGGAAGGGAAATAAAATTACAAGTAATCACAATATGGTAGGTCCAAGACTCTGTTGCTGAACGCTAAGATACAACAAGGTTAACCCCTTTCCTTTTCGTTGTTTTCCTTTCGTTTTTTTTTTTTTATTTAAATATTGGTTCTCCTCTTTCCTTCTTCATTGCATAGTCTTTGGTTTATTTTTTAGGTCAATTTATGTGACCACATCAGCCCCAAAGTTCAAAACGTGGACATAAAACCAAATTTAAAAAATGCATCACAAATTTAGCAAAAAAAAAATGTTACGTATACGCCCGAGTGAATTCAAAGCACGCATAATCAATTGTTTAGTTTTGACTACTTGCCTTATATTCAATTGCCCTCTTTGAACTGAGTCTTAAATTTACTCAAGACGTATAGTACCTACCTTTGTCGTCGCCTTAAGTATTTTTGTCGCGAGCGGTTTTAATTGTTGTCAAAACCGTCACTTAAATCAAATCAGATAATAAGCCAAGTAGGTTTAGGTATAGCTAAGTTCGATTCGAGTAGGTCAGCATTGGAAACGGTGGTGGCGACCGGCCGGCGCGACGCAGCTAGGAACTCATGTTTTCCTTAAGTCGCATTCAGAACTTTCAAAAGGGGGTTTTTGCAAATTAAGGCTGACAGGTTGCCACTGTTAGTGTGGTTTCGGCGAGGGAATTTGACCTTTCAAATCGGAAATACTTAGCCACCTCATGTCGCAGCATATTGATTTGCTACACACATATTGCTCGTTGAAGTTCAACCGCAGACAACAAGGCAACCGAAGTTCTTTAGCCGGATTAATCTGAGGTATCAGGATTTTGTCAACTATAACCATCAAACCAACCGGTTTTTGACTTCCTTCTTCCATTGGAGTGTGGCTTGTTGTATTAAATCATATTGGCAGGGTGTGAACGGATGCGGTGATCTACATATATGTCAATTCCCATATACTCTATCATCCATATCTAATTGAATTGATCAAAATGTACATTCATAGATTTATCTGCCTACAGCACTTCATTGAGATTCATTTTATTCTATGATATTGTCATAGACTGGTTGAAATTTACAAAATAATTAATTTGACAGTCGCGAATGAATTTATCTTTATATCTTTCGAAAATAAAGTTATTGTTATCCAAACAAACGATTAGTTTGGGTGACAATTAGGTGGCATATTTTGAAGGTTTTTAAACCATTCAGAAACAATTTCATAAAACCCCAGACACTCGATCTAAATAAATAAAAACAAAATGCTAGCAATAATTTATAACATCAGACGGGTTTTGTTTTAGTTTGAATTACTAAACTGGTTATGATAAGTACAGTTTTATTTTTAAATTCAGCAATCAAACGCCCCATCTGACGAAATCATACTTTTTCTGGTCTTTTTATTAATTTATCCGTACTGCAAAATTGTATCCAAGTTTTGATTTCTTGGTAAAACGAGGTTTAGGAAAACAAAAACAATCAGTCGTTGGAACGGTTTATTTTGTTAGTTAGTTCATTCAAAAGAAATCTGCATAGATAAGTGCCTTCTCTTGGTATGCTAAAGTTGTATTTAATGAAAGTATTTTTTTTTTTATTATTTTTAGTTCGAGGTTATAGTTGTTGTTAGTTTTTTTTTCTGAATCGAAAAAAGAAACAGAGCTTTCTGGTAATCAATCGATTTTAATTGAGCGAATATTATATTTTTGAATTTATTATAGATCAAAGTGGATTTATCATTAACTTAATTAATTTATTCCATATTTATAGATAAAATAGACAAAGAAATATTGCCCGTTTAAGTTTTTTTTTTGTGCAGATCAGACACGATTAAAGTCGCGTGATATTGTAGCTCTTGAACTTGTCATTATAGATCGATTTGTTTGTTATGTAATAATTTTGTCTGATATATGTCACTATGAGACATTTGTTTTATTTTTTTTTATCCATATACACATACATATATTCCAAGAAGATTGCTCACGTGGCGATAATAATTGTTGAGGAAATTTTTCTTTGATTTATTGTCATAAAGGTTAAATAGTATAATACCGTCTTTTGAAAATCAAAGCAAAGCTGATTTATGTTGCGATACTTGTTTGACAGTAGGATGTGGTCACAAGATGTGATGGAGCTAAGATAATAGAAAAGTTCATAGTTGCATGTTTAGAACAAATAATTTTTTTTATAAACTGAAGCTACTTTTCTAAGAAATCAAAGTTTTCTCATCTTGATGAGTGTGAGAATGAGTGTTATATACGCAAGTGAAATTGATGAAGGCTGTAAAATTATTTATATACCTTCTTTTATTCTAAAATGATATTGAAATTTTAAAATTATTATTCTTTAACTCTTATAAGAATAATAGATATAACTACAATATAGTAAACAAATTTTGGCCTCATGTATTTTATCTTTCTTACAAGATTTACCTATTGGTAGTTTAATAAGCATGTTTTTCAAGTTATGGAAATATTTATTAATTTTTCCTTTTAATAAATCTGGGTTTAAAAATGCTATTGATATAATTAAATGGCAAACCCAAATTTGATTGCCAACTTTTTTAAAGGTTTTCGATGTCCTTAATTCGAATCCGGTCTCAGAATCGATCATTTAGGTTTATTCAAGCTTGTATTACATCACGAAGTATTTTTTAAGCAAAAAATAAGTTATGGCATTTAAAAGAAGCTCTATAACCTTTCTCTTAAAATTTTTTTTTTTTCTTCCTAACTATTTTTTATCTTTTTTTTTTCTTTCTTTAAGCCTGGCTTTCTTGCGAAAACAAAGCGGTAATATACACGGAGAGTGATAAAAAAATCACAGACAACATTGATGTAATGAAAGAAACAACAGAAAAAAAAAAACAAATAATTCCTTGCGTTCGGTAAACTATCAGATAGGCTATCCACACATCTAAAAATTTTCAGATACATTGGGTTGTTGTTGCATCAGCTGTTTTGTCACAAGGGATTACAACAACACAAACCTATCCGGATAGCTTTGGATTGATCCCCGAACGTGGCCATTCTAATTATTTGTGAGCGAAAAAAAAAGAGTAGAGGTACTTCTCCTAATAATCTACTACAATTATCAATTTCGCTTATCAAACCAGCTTTTTTCACGAAAATTAGAACGGAATTTCTTGATTATGATTTCATTGTGGCATTATTGTATGAGATTTTTCGTTTCGTGTCAACAATTTATAGGTAATGGATTAATGACATAATCCTCAAATTCCACACTATTATCATAAAACTCACACATTTGAAGTTATGATATCTCCAAAAGTATAAAAAAAAAATGATTTTTAAGTGCCAAATTGGTACTTTAAGCTGACATAATGAATCTTGGGAGAACAAAATTATCTCTTGGTGTAAAAGATCTTTAAAGAAACAGTTTTTGATGAATACCTCGGAAACCAGATCCAATTGAACAATCCTGAGATTAGACTCAAATTTCATGAAATCAAAAACCTTCGAAAAATTTTAATCTGGTCTCAGCAACAAACAAAGAACAAAATTTGTTCAATTTTATTTTGACAGGCAGCATTTGATATTCTTATTTTGACAGGCAGCATTTGATATTCTGAGTTCTGACAAAAAGATCACATCGTAATTTCTTTAATATTCGAAATTCAGAGTTTTTAGTAGTTAGCTTTTGGGTGCTGGAAGACCTAATGCAGTTCGAAATGCGGTAAACATTATTCGGGTGCTAGAAAATATTGAGGAAAAAAACCAAATTGCCAGTGGCACTCAGTGCAGTGAAGTGCATTTGTTTGAGTTAGCCCAACTAAACTAATCCACTTAACCAATTTTTCATTTTTCAACGACCGCAACGAACTTTGTATTGTATCTCTTTCCTAACGCGAGGTAAAAGCTATAGGACGAATTCTTATAGCTACGGTACCGCAACCACAACACAAAGCCGCTGAATTTTCATAGGCAGATAAAAATATTCTTTAAAAACCTTATGAGATGTAAGTGGATAATCTTCCCAAGTGCTAAATTCATATGCATCTCTGAACCAGCCAACAAATTTCTTACCTTTACATAGTGCTGCAGAAGTCAAAGAGGCAATGTTGATCCTTAAGGAATAAGGACCACAAGGGAGAACATCCATAAATCTCTCTTTTCAAATCATTTTTCTCCCACGAAGAAACGTGTTATGGAATCAAAATGGTGCACTCTAGCGCTTTTTGGGTTACTGAGCTAGGTGCTCGCAGATCGATTTTCCTATTAAAAAGCATGCCACAGAATTATGTATGTATATAAGGGGCCAGTTATAGCTTTCATTGAAACTCATCATTGAAAATTTTAATTTATTATTTTGAGATACTTTGAAAGCAAAATCAGTAAATATTTTGATGCCAGTAAAAAGCTGATAACTCAATTATTATTTCTAGTCAAAAAAATATTTCCGCAAGTAAATTTTCGCAAGAAAATTTTTTTTGACAAAAAATAATAATTAAATCCGCTTTATATCGGCATTAAAATAATCACAGATTTTGCTTTATAAGTGTCTCAAAACTTAAAATTTAAATTTTCAATGATGAGTTTTAATGAAAGCTATAACTGGCCCCTAAAAATGACTGATACTTTTTCTTCATTTTTTAATTTTTCTTGACAAAATTTTCATGTAATTATTTTCTTGTTGTGACATTTGGTAGCATATTATTTCTTAACGGTGACCAAAAAGTTTTAAGGGCGATAAAAAACAATGCCCAGGGCGGTAAAATATGTAAAAAATATGATAAAAAATTGTAATGAGTTGTTTGAAGCCCCTATAAATTGTATTTTTACTTTATAAATGCTAAAATTGATTAAAAATTCCGTGCGCAGCCGGGCGGACTAGCTTGTATCTAATAAATTTTAGGTTTTGCCATTTTAAAAATAAGTAGCAAAGTCTGTGATGTCAATATGGTTTCGGAAATTTGAAGCCACTTTTCGAATATTATCACCATGTTCCAAATTCAATTCAACTGGTCAACGCACTCGCCTGATTTTACGGCACCAGATTTATTTCTTCATGGCAACCTAAAGGGTAATAGATATTTGCAAATAAGTCAAGTACTATAAACGATGGCGTTGGAATCCAACAAAGAGTTATGGAAAATACTCCGAAAAGAGCACCTCAAGTTGAAGCTTACAATTTGCACCATTTGAGAGTTATTATATAACAGTGTAAACATATTACCAAACTAATTAAATAATAAATTCAAACGTTTAATAAAATCAGACAGAAAAACTTATTAATTTATTAATCAATTAAATCATATCGCTTGTTGTGCGCTACCCTGTATTATTATCGACTTATGGCAGATTATTCCTATAAGCGTCCATTGTAAAAAAAATATATATATCAGGGTTTTTAAGTGGAAAGTCTACCACTATACTTATCTGTCGATCTTTTCTGGTTACAGCCTGCAAGCCTTAGAAAATAAATATGAGGCTGACGTAGTTTATACTAATTTTTGTAATGCTTTTGAGCACAAAGCGCATTATAAGTTTTAGCTTTAACTGAAAATGTTTATAAATAAATATATATTTAATATACATATACCACAGTACACATATCAAAGGTATGATTTTTTATTTCTCATTTTTGTTCAGTTCTGTGCATCTGTCAAAATTGAAGAAAATGGCGGATCGAATGCCCATGCACTTGTCTAATATTAATATATATTGTTGTTGTTTCTAACAGTGCGAGGTGCAGTTTTTGTGGGCTCTCGAACAGCCATTTTTAATTTTTGACACTTTCAACTTTGACAGCATGCGAAATATATTGCCTTAGATTTTTGTTCTGTAGGTAGCCCCATCTTGGTCCATCAAAAAAGTCAACAATAAATTATTAAAAAAAACACATAATACTAGCTTATGCCCACATTCACACTGTAGTGCCAGAAGATATAACAATCTCGATACAATAAAATATTCTTAAACAAGAAACAATGAGTAACAGTTTATTATCGAGACTCGTGTCGGTTTAGGTACTGCACTGTGGATCTGGACTAAAATTTTTAATATTTGTATTTTAAATATTTTTTTTTTCTGAAATTTCTATTATCATCTAAACGGGGAAGATATAGTCCCTACTCCAACTTGTTTTTATTTTTTTCTTAACATTTTGTCGAATCTTATGCGAACTATCAAACGAGGATTCTGTTTTTTTCGGGGTTATTATTTTTGGTTATTTAGTTATCAAATTTCAAGAAATATTAATGATCTGCGAAAGGTCTTATAAACGCTTTCGCTTTCAAATATGAAAGATTTATTGAAAACAGAGTTAGAAGGCTTGAAGGGCTATCTTGCGTAAGTTGATGGAGAACTTAATATATTTTGTTCTGAGAATGTAATTGTTACAATGTATTTACATTAACATTTCCATATGAATTTGTTTAAACAAATAATTCAGTAAGGTCATTTCTAAAAGAGACATAATCCATTCACTTGAAATATGCAAAAAAAAAAAGTTGACCTTTCGAAGCTGAAAAACCTGCAACCCATCCGACTTTAAACTAACAAATTGTAAATGCAATCGACAAGGTAATTTCTCAGAAATAAAAAAAAAAATATATACACACAACAGCCGCCATGACAGACGATAATCGTTACGACTTACTAAAATGATAGTTATGCATGATTTTTGTTGCAACAAAGGAGTTTTAAATTCGTTGGATAAAAGTGAAATAGTGAAATGATCAACGATAAACTTTCAACTTTACGAGTGAACACGCAGACGTTGTTGGCGGCTGCTGCTGCTGCTTCTGCAACATCTCATCTCATGATGGACTTATACATACCTATTAGGCACTAGCTGTGGTTGAAGATTCCTTAAGATGAGTATGTGCATCCTGTATATGTTTAAAAGCTCATCATCTTCATCCTACGCTATACATAATAAATGGTAATGGCCTGGCTATGGCCATTTCATATAGATCCCGGCGAAAAGATCTTCGTCACTGTGAATTTCCACCTACAACATCAAGATGCTCATCTCTATACACATATTCCAGTTTATCTGCCCGAAATGCAGATTGCACACACAGATCAAGCAAGAGATGGTCGGTCTCGGTTAGGCCGGTAAGCTAGTACGAACACAAGTCATTCATGGTATTTATGCCCCATTCTCCTTGCACTGGTTGACCTTTTTGTCGGTGCCTGTCTACTGGTAGTACTGGTCTGCTTTGGGCCAGTGGACTACTGGTCTGTTTTCCAACTTGGTTCAGTGGTTTGAAGCGCAGCAATCTTTAGGATGCAGTCAAACTTGTTGGTTGCATAATATATCAGCGATTAGTAAATTAGCACTTTTGGTAGCATGTAGGTATGTATATGTGGGCAAAGTGGGCAGTGTGTGCTTAAATGGTGGACTGCTGCAAATTTTGATCGGGTATATAAGATTGTTCTATGATGATGATGATGGGAGAGAAATTGCAGAGATTCAAATAAAATTTTAAAATGGGGATTGTTCATCAATACATTATTTTGTTAAAGTTCAACGATGGTTCAATAAGCACAATAAAAAAAAGATTGATATTTTCAAAAAAGGAGATAATCTGAGACATTGCATGCATGAAGAAGAAGAAAATACTTTGAAGTATGCGTTGGTTAGTAAAATGTGTGCGTGAGTGTCTTACATTACCTTGACGTTCTCTGATGTGGAAAAATATGATAAATAACTTCATATTTGTCATTTAAGCTGGTGGTAAGTTTACATGATTTTGTAGACTGAATTGTTGAGTGTTTTATGAAATGCTATCGAAAATATCCTGCGTATAGAAGTATAATGCGAATTAAAACAAAACATACCGCACAGCCTTGTATGGTGACAGAAAAATGTTTGCACCAGTTAAACAGTTCGACATGAAATTTGAATTAGGTACCTGTGCAGTGTGCTTATTGTTTATTTGATCAGATAGGAGATAGGAATGTAACCAAAATAACACAAAAAAAATTTCGCACCTTATAAACCACTGATCAACATTTTGAAAATTTGGTTCTGTTAGAATTGAGGTATTGATTACAAAAAAAAGCCACGTCTTTAATTTGATTTAGTATCACGGTTGGAAAAGCTTAACATTTTTGCTAGCTAAAGCCCTGATAGAAGTCAATAATACACTAGTGAATTAATTTACGATGAATCAAATATATATGTTTGTTAATAAAATGACAATAATGAGAAACAGGGGAAAATACAAAAAAAAAAACAACAATATAATATTTCCGTCGTAAAATGGAAACTCGTTTTTTTATGGAAAAGCTCTTCAAGCCTTATATGGATCTTCTTCTAAATTAAAAAAAAAATTTAATTCAAGCATTTCAAATTTTTTTCATTAAAAAGTACAAAGGAAATGCTCAGAACAAAATAAAAATGGACTTATCTACGGAGTTTCCATTGAACGACTACGATAATATCATAATGTTAATATCTAGCCAAAATAGCCAAAAATATTGGTATGATTTTAGAAAGTAACATTATTTGAACTGCTGAAAAGATCTCGTTCGAAATATTTGAAAAAAAAAAATCGGTTAAGCCAATGATAGGAACAAGTTTCAAATACAGCAATTTTCTCCATTATATTATTATTTTTTTTGCTGAAACTATTGTTTTACACAGAAAAGAAAGAATGAAAATTATTAAATCCGTTTTCTATAAAAAATAAAAAAAACTAAAATCTTTTAATGGAACCTTCTCGTTTTAGGTGATATAAGATAAAGATTCGAATTTCTTCTCTATAGTTAATCACATACAAATGCTCTGTACTAATTTTGAAGCAAATCGGTTCATCTGTTTCAAAGTTCAAATTTTAAGTCTAATTGTGTAAGTGAACGATCCAAATTACTTGACCGTTAACCCGGGATCTCTAATACATATTTCACTTGGATAGGAAACTTCTTTAAATTAGATATTATAATAAAATATGCATAACAGTTTTTGGTCAAAAGATTATTTTATATTTTTAAAGTAATTTATAAGTTCGGCTTCACCAATAAGTGTCTAAATGTAATAAAGAAAATTCTATTTTTGTTGGTAAAACAAAATACATATCTCCATAAAAGTATAAGCTTTAATTTACGAATAAACGAATTGTAGAAGCCATATTTGGCTTCATATGCAGTAAGGGGTATATGAAATTCCATACAATATTTATAACTATATGGTTATTTTGTATGGTTATTATTTAATATTTTTTCGAAAATAGTTACAAAAATACAACTAAAAAGTTATTTTATTCGAAAATGGTTTTTTACCTTAATTAAAGGGCCGTGAAATACATGAAATTTTAATAATGAACAATCACTTTGTATGAAAATAATAGGGAAAAATTCATCTCCTTACTGCATACGAAGCCTAATTTGACTTTGTTTTTATTTATTTTTAAAATCAATTATTTTTTTTAAGATTTCATTCAGCTAGGATAACTTTTGAATTACTAAAAAATTCAATTTTAATTTACTTGATTAAAAAAATGATTATAATTACTCAATATTTTATTTTAACAGAGATCCATTAAATCAAATGTTCATTCCTAGCAAAATTGTTGACCAAAAACAAAAATATTTGTCCGAGGTCTTATGAGAGATTTATAATCATTTCTCAAACTTTTTCCATACTTTGTGTTACGTTTTTTTCTTTAACTCTTTTCTATTGAAAAGCAGCAAATATTCTAAAAAAAATATTCTATTCTATTCAGTGTATTTAAGTTTTTTTATATTTCATTGTGAGGGACATTAAAGAAGCTTAAATCCAAATTTAAGACTATCAACCCGTTACAGGATTGCAGATATGCTGAATTTAAGTTGAGTTCGTTTTACTCGAATAATATCCGAATTTTTTATTTAAAAAAAAGCCTAACCCTCTAAAGTGATAACAAAAAAAAAAAATTATATTTTTTTTAAATACTTCTCGCAAAAAAATCACATCTAACGAAAATTCTCAAAGAAGACTAAAATCTTTATTGTTACCTTTTCAAAAAAAAAAATTCAACACCATAGAAAATCACCCTGATTTATATTGAAAATTATTTCTAAAACGTCAAATTTTCTGTTTTCGACTTTTAAACATTCATACTTCGAGTTCCAAAATATTTGTTATATGGCTTTCTTAACAAAGTCTATTAATTAAAAGTCTGTTTCTTTACCAATTTATTTTTTAAATCAATAGCTAGGGGTTGCAGGTCAAAAATTTCAATTTAAGCTTTCCATACTCTCTCGTTGACAAAATAAATAAAATGCACGACTGGGTCGCACGAACTTGCTATTATGTGCGATGCGACCATATTGTGGTTTTATAGTCTGAATAATTTAGATTTATTAGTATAGTTTTAAAAAAATAAAGCAGTTATGGGGCCTATATTTTATGCCACTTCCAAAAACGATGTTTCGCACATATTATGTATGAATCTTGCAGTTTAGACTGAAAAATTGTTAAAAAATCAATTCAATTAATTATAAATAAAATGGTTAAACAATTTCTAAAAAAAATCTTAATTTATGATAGAAAAATTGAAAATCGTTGAAGCGGTTTTTTTTTCATAATATACATATGAACTTTTGTAAATATTTTTAGGAAAAAGTTGAGTTAAGTTAAGAAATTAATTTTGAAAAAATATCGAAGATTCAAAAAAAAAATTTTTTTTTTAATCCAAAATTTATTTTTTTAAAAACTTTGTTAAAATAAGATTTTTCCTACCGATTTGTAAACACTTATGAGAAATACCGTCATTTTTGGTTACCTATACAAATAATTTTCATTTAAAAACTCCTAGAAAATGTTAAAAATCTGCTTAGTGCTAATTAAATAAAAATCTATCAAATCGTTTTATTCAGTTGTCAAAAAAAAAATTTGGAACTTTTTTTAAAAATCAAAAAAAAATTAAAATTTTAGTGTCCATTGTTTGAAAACATTAAAATATTAAGCAAAATCAGTTGAACACAGGTTTTGAGAAAATCGAAAATCAAAAAAATGGTTAGTAACCATTTTTCGGAAATTTTGTTTATAAAATGGTAAAAAAATTACTGAATTAAAAAAAAGATTTTCATTATTTGCTAAAAAAAATGTACGGCAGGTATCGTTATTTTTGGTTCTAAAAAAATACGAAAAAACGTGTCGGGGAAATTCCCAACAAATGCTGGGTTCCATGCTGCATCTGAAAGACAGACTGACAGACTCAAGTTTTAATCTGGATGAATAAAGAGTGAATAATATGCCGGTAAGTTTGTATTAAATAGGTACCTTAAAACAGACATTTTAAAGAATTAAAAAAGTTTTCTGCAATAATCTGCAATAAATATCCATCGAGGGACACTTATAATTTTTGTCTGACACCACTCCTTAACCCAAAAGGCATAAATATCTATTTTTTCTCTGGCATATGTAAAACTTCTTCACTTCAATTCTAAATCTGCTAAGTTTAAGTTTTCCAGCACTGTTTTTTATGCCTATAGGTTAACACTTTATAATGAATACGTTAGCAAAGTATTCAATAAAAATGTGAAAGTATTTGAAATTCACACACAAATTGTATTGCAACAAAGTACAGGAAAAATTACTACAATTCCTAAGCAATCAACATCAAATTTTATAGAGAATCGAAGAAGAAACATCAATCGTTTTTATGTGTGTTGTAAAAAACTTTGTATTTGCACATTTAATCAGCTTGCCTGAGGAAGAGCTAACTTTAAAATACCTGGTTAACACATCATTCATTTTGAAGAGCCTTTCTCTGAAGAGCTAACCTAATCTACCTACTAACCATTGTTCCAAATAAGTTTATTTGTCAAGCATGACATAAATCTCAATTAACTTCCGAATTAACAAATCGTGAATGTTTGACAGTTTTAGCATGTTCGCTTCACTTTGCTGCGATTCGAGGTGGAAAGACTTGGTAATTTTGCCATTGAGAGGTAGATAATTTAAATTCAAATCTTTAGAAATATGTGTTTATATGTACATTGCTACACGTAAAGAGTTATTCAATTTAAGTAGAAAATAAGTTATTTTTGTTTTATTCTTGAACAAAGGAATGTACGTAACTTTTAAAATTTTTCGATAAAAATTTTAAAATTGATTTTCAGGATGAATTTAGTATTTTAGAAAGAAGAGGAAGACAAAACTTCAAAACATAACAAAAAAAATTTAACTTCACGAAACTTTTTTGTCAGTTCTGGAATCTTAAACATTCCACAAGCCATCTGCACAACCAAACTTTAAAATAAACCGCCAATAAGCTCAAAGTTGAAATTAAGCACCCGAAAAAAATCCAAAATCAAAAAAAAAAAAAAAAATCAGAGAGTCACGGAACAACAATGCAAATCGAATTTTTTTGTCTCTCCAATTTGCAACAATAAAACTAATTGTTACAGCTCGGGAGTAGGATGATATAACCTTATAACCAAGCTCTGCGGTTGCCGTTGCGGCCTCTGAATGCTGATGCTGGCTGTCTGCGCGGTCTAACTCTTCTCTTGGCCATATACTTCTGGTTGCATAATCTCTATAACGATCCCGTTGTCTGACTGTCTAATGAGGAGGGCACCATGTTCCGTTTCTGTGGATCTTTCCTTCGTTTATTGTTTAAATTGACGTTTCGGGTGAGCTTGGATGTAACAGAGGCCGCACACGATCGTATATCACATTACCTGCTTCTTCGGTGAAGCTATTAGCTGTCAGTCAAAAAGTGCCCATCATGGATGGGGTTTTTGTGTATAAGTATAAAAGTAGGAGTCATTTAGAAAAGTCGCACCCGCATGATTTGGGTAAATATATGTAAGCGTGTGAAAGCACTTCTTCCTATATTTGGGTGAGGCTATAGATATTATCAGTTAATTAATAATTTTCATAAACTTGGCAGCAATGTTTTATAGATGAGATGTTGTATAATAAATTGAAAGATACTTTTGATGGGTTTGAATATTGGTCAAGGGTAAAATATGCATGATTTTTTTTTATTTTAAATGGATGACGACTGATGAGATATTTTATACATTTGGGAAAAAAATAAAGTCTACTATAATTAAGAAGTGAGATCTAAAGAATGTCAGATTATTAGCACAAGGATTAAAGTCACCAACACACAAATGGAATTTTTGGAATAATGTCTCATCGCACCAGACATTAGTATTTATGATTGTATTTATTGTTTGTAAGTAAAATCAACACGCGTTGAGTTAAGCTCGTTAAGAACAGTTTCCTAGCAGGCTTGGAAGATTGGGCTATTTATTGGAAATTGGGTTATCCTTTTCCAAATTTCCGACAACAATTTTAGTATGACAGCCCAATCATAATCTAATGTTGGGCGATATTTTTTTTTCGTACAAATAAATCATATAAATAAAACACTCTTCTCCTCCTAAACATACCCTTAACGCATTTCAAAATTTGGCACCACTTTTTGTTCACTGAATGTATGTACCTATTCTACTTTTTAGTTTTGACATTCTAAATCAACCACAACTATCTGACCTTAAATAAATTCACTTTCTCTGTTGTTCCTAGAATTTCAATTTTAAAATATATTTAATGAAATAATATTGTTAACTCTTATTTTTTTATGAACAATAATTGTATTTTATGTCTCGTTGTTTTTTAAAAACAAATAAATTGTGGGCTACTTTTTGGGCTACTTTTTCGGCTCCAATTTTGGGTTACAAACATTTTTAAATTGAACTATCGAACTTCAAGACATGGCAAACCAGTTACCTAGTCCATTATTAAATTATATTTAAGGTTTGGTTGTTGCAGGTGTTTCAATTGAATCGTATTTTTAAAGGTAAGCCTATTATATTAGCGTATATGGACGGGAAGGTCCGTGGGGTTTTTTTGAATATTTTTTTTGCCAATTTCGTCAACACATTTCCATAAGGTTTGTGAATTTCCCAGCTAAATGCCTGAATATAATAAAATACTGAAATGGAGCTGGAGGTGGAACAGCCGTATACGTGCTTTTTTTGTGTGCAAACAATGCAATGTACAGATTTTTGTATATTTTAAAGAAAAAAATAATCACGGAGTTATTATCCACTTTTTTAAGTTCCGATGTTTTTTCTTTTAATTTATAATTTTTTTCCGGCTCTTTTCCTGTCAAAAGTCCTGTACTCACATGAAAAATTAAAAGTTGGTGAACTGTTGCAGCTATGATTCCAGCTGCGTTGCGTTGTTTTCGTAATATTGAATTTATAATGTATTTAATAATTGACATCTGGAGCTTCAGCTCCATCTCCATTATGTTCAGGTTGTAAAAATCTGAAACGCAGTTTTATAATTACGAAGTTCATTTAAGCATTGCAGAGAAAAACAAATTTCGTTTCAAATCAATGGAGCTATTTTCAAAAACAATAAAAATAAATACACATTTACATTTAAAAAAAAAGGGTTATAATATTTTTTGTGTACCTACCAAGAATTTATTAAACGAACTTTTTTTTTATTTGTTCTTTATAACAGTTTTAAAGCAATTTAGAAAGAAAAAAAAAGAAAGAAAGAAAAAAAAAGAATTTTGCAATTTTCTCAGCACAAAATGTGGTCCAAATTTAAGGTACTAACTCCACAAAAAAAGGAAAACTACAGTATCTGATATTTGAGTAGGTACTATTTTTATATTTAAATTCTTCAAAAATTGTTTAAACCTAAAATTAAAGAATTATATTATTGAATTAGTGTAATTTGGTAATTAATAAACCAGAAATTTTGAATAAAAAAAAGCTCATTCACTAATTTTAATATTGTGACGTTACTGATCACCTAATATTTACCCTAATAAAAAATGCATACAAACATTAAAGCATACATTTAGGCAATTAGTAAAACAACTGAAAGTTATTTAATTCTAAAAATATGCAACAAAATATATTGTTGAAGTTTTATTTAAAACTCCTTAAAGTCAACTTTTTACTTACTCACAGGGCAAGTACTGGTTTCGGTTTTATTTAAATAAAAAATGTTAAGGTTGTAAAAAATTCTAGAAGAATATAAGAATTGAATTACAAAAAAATAGTTTTCATCAGCCGTTTGCTTGTCTGTGCGTCCAGGTACACATCAAGCTAAACCGATCGATGGACAGATTTGAATTAAATCATTTGTAGGTAGGTACTAGGTATGATAGTTTTTAAGAGAAATTAGAATGTTTGTGTTAGGTCATCTCAAAAACCTGTTATTTTTAAAGCAGTTAGAGAAAAACCGAATATCATGTTTTTTTCCGAAAAATTCAAATAACGGAAATAGAGCCCTATTAACACAAAACTCTTATTCAACCACGAGTTTACTAAATCATGGAATAAGAGTGAGTTAAGATATAGGGGTTAAAATTTTCCATTAATAAAAACAAAATGTTCGTGGAATAGTAACGTGACGTTTATCAAAAATCCATTGAGAAAATGTACGTAAGATGCCTGTTAGGTAACTTGAAATTTTCACCAAGTTTAGCAAATTTAGGTTTTTTTCATATGGGTTTTGACAGCAAATCACAATAAAAAAAAAAAATAAAGCTCACGTTACCAAACACAATTAAGAATTTTCTTGTTAATATCATATTCTGTCAAAATTATTACTATTTTTTAGTTGTTTGTGTTGTATCTGTTTCTTTTGTTTTCTGTTTTGTTTTTATTTTAGAAATGAAAATTTAAATAGAAAAAGGAGTAAGAACTGGAGTAGCAATATTTTGTTAACAGCTTAATCTGATGCTAGCGCTTTAGTTAAATAAATGATTTTAGTTTATTGTTAATGTTTATAAATAAATAAATAAATAACAGTATTATTTATATTTGATAAAAAAAAAAAAATTTGACTTGTCAGCGACACCCTGATACAGAAATATGTATAGAGCGATATCGCTCAAAGTTTTGGTAAACCAATAAAGCAAAATTTATCTGTTCTAATACAGAGTTAAGTAAAATATTGTTTGAGGCGAATTTTGTGTGAAGGACGAGATATAAGACTGATTAAACATCATCGTAAAAGTTGGTTTTCTTTGTTGTGTGTCAATTTTTTGGATTTGACGACTAGAAATTTCCTCACGTTCTATGCGAAGTTATGAACAATTAAACTGACTTTTTGAAACTTTACCGTCATTTTGATCATAAGCGAAAAATATTAATTATTTATTTAATGCTCATAATAAAAAAACAACAAAATTATGGGTTTCTTGCTTTCATTTTTTTGCTTGCAGTAAAATAGCCGTTAAATCAATTTATTGTGTGGGACGATTAAAAGGTGTTAAGAAAAAAAGACAAATAATCGGTTAAAAACAACGTAAAGCTCTGTTAAGTTAAATAACAAACATTATTAATATACAACCTGCAAACTTCCCAGGCTAAATTAAATGAATACGAGTCAACTAAATTGAACAAAATTATTTAGATCTACACACTGATTCGATTAAAGTGTACTGTAATGAAATACATATATCAAATCGCTCATAGTAACCAATCTACTCAGAGACATGTAAAATAAAATAAATACAAGTATTTGATTTAAGCAAGCTAATCGTTTAACATAAACAATCTTCAAAATTGCGAATCCTAACCAAGTTTCTACATTAATATAACCCTTTAAGGTTTTTATTTTAAACAATTTGTTTTAATAAATTACATAATTATCTCACTTTCTGTATATATCTGAACATTTATGTAGCATAACCGAACTTTTCAAACTTATAAGAATATTTTTAATCCGAAGAGTTTAGCGAAGCCGATTTTGGGTTTGATTGAATTAATCAAACGCTACACTTTTTATTTAAAAATACATATATACCGGGATAATTCGAATAAGGTAATCACCTTTCATGGTCTTTAATATCTTCCATCATATTATAATGTCTATGACTCAGTTTTTTAAATTTATATATTGAAATCCATTTAAGGTTTCTTCGACTTTTAGACCCAAGGGAAGTATTCGCGACGGAAAAATTTCTTTTTCAACTTTATCGCTACTACCTATAGGTGCCTAGTACCGACCTATATTGTTGAGTCATTCAACATTTCCACAGCTTTGTAACCAAAAGAAGCTGTGAGTTTACTGAATTTTTTATTTGAGTCACTAATCGACAATACGTACATATATTAAGTGAGTCATTTTTATATTAAATTATCTTTGTTTGTGAATATAAGTGACGACTTAAAATGAAACGCTAACAATAAAGCTCTAAATTTTTTCAGCTGCAATCCAAACAATTTATAGATCTACAAAAAAACTTAAAGTACAAGTTCTAACAAGCTCAGGGTTAAACATTTAAATTTTCCTAATAAAAATAAGACAACAAAAATTGGTAAAGAAGAAAAAAAAAATAAATATTTGCTCTACCTTGACATTTGCACAAAACGAATTTCTATATACCGACCCGTTATATCGTATACCAGCCCCAAAAAATTATTATTAAAAAAAAAATTAAAATAGAACCAAAAACTCGAAGTTACCAGGCCGCATCCACAGTATAACAAAATAAAGAATATACAATCAACAAAAATAACAACTTTCTTTCATATACATATACATGTATAGTCTCCCAGATACGCGCCGCCTATAACTGATTTGCATACCAAATTAATCAAAAATAAAACAAGTTTTTTCCAACCGAATTGATAACGTTATTAATTTTTGTTTTTTTTTTATTAAAATTCTAATTTCAATAACAAAAATAATCTTATATATATTTAAAAACAAAATTATCTAAAAATACTTCAGCTCACTGCGATAGCAAAAATTGTAAGGAAAATGAAAATAAAATATAAAACTGGGTTGCATGTACTTGTTAAAACATTTCAAGGCTACTATAACTGCGCCTTTAAGAGGAAGTTTACAATAACATAAAATACAATACAGATATAAAAAAAATCGTTTTTATCTTAGCGAAGTTTTATGAAACTTAAAAATATATTTTTTTTATGACACAAGGACATGGGATATGATTTTAAAATATTTAGACTTACTCGCTTTAGGACAAGTATTGGTTTCGTGTAGAAAATTTTAAAATCCAACTTAAAAAGTGGACAGAGTGATGGAAAATTTCAATGAAGTATTCGGTCAGCGTGAATAAACTGATGGACCTATCTTAACGGGTGAACTGATTGATTGAAATATACATAGTTAAGAGTAGGTATTTTTATGTGATTCCGATTTTTATCAAAAACTTCATACTTTAAATTTCTAAAGCAATAGCAATAAATCTGCGTTTCAGATTACTCGGTTTTTATCAGAAATTAAAAACAATACAAATTTCATCGAGGGAAAATTATAATCTATCCTATTTAACCTGTTTTTTTTTTGGGGCTTATAGCCTAAAGTCTTGGGTTTGTTTTCATTTGATACAGAATTTAAAAATAACTCAAAATCATGTCCCATATGGCCTATTATTTTTTCAATCTTCTAATGTCCTTCAAAAATCCCTTCTACTCAAAATATTGGCATAGATCTTTTGATTTTTCTTTTTTTTGCAACGTTTTATGAAGATAAACATACGTTTTATAATATTATGTTCTAATTCATTTTTTTAGAAAATTTTATAAGCTACAAATAAGTATTTAAGATTTTTTCAGCAAAAGTAACCGTTTGGAGCAGCAGTTTTATGCGATTCCCTAAGGAACAGATTCGAATTTTTGTTTTAGCTCAAATGTTCTCAAATGTGCAGGCTCTAAAGATTTTGAATAAATTTCATAGATGAAATATAAAAAGTTTAAATAAATTTTTTTTGTTTTTTGTTTTTTTGACATCGCATTATTTTTGCGTTATTCTCGTATTTCTCGGTAATTACTTGCCAAATTTTGTCCCTATTTTACTTATTGGTAAAATCACCACATAGCTGATTGTACACTGTAAAGCATTCTTTATTTTTTTCAACAATATATTTTTTTTTATTAAAACTTTAACAAGTCACGTTATAGCCTTAAAATTTACATTTAAAAATCCAATATTTTGTGAAAATTTTGAGATGTTCGTTTGTGGCCAAACAAATCAATTAATTTTAATTTTTTGACAAACAAATTTAAAAACATTGTTTATGCATTTTGTATTAGAACGGCCAAGGAGTGTTCCAAAATTCACGCAATACTTGAATTTCAAGCCATTTGTGCTGTATGGTGTTGTCAACGAAAACAAAAAAAAATAGAGACCTCATATGTTGAGCCTTAAGGGTTATTAAAAATGTAGCGCTATACCAAAGAACATTGAATTTTCATTTTTAATCGACAGTTTGAAAAAATTATGTAAGTTTAGCGATGATTTTTCGAACAAAATAATTTTTAGCGAGGAAGAAAATTTCTATCGGATGGCTTTTTAATCTTCAAAATTGTCGCATTTGGGGTCCAGAATACACGAGTGAGTCCAGAATACACGAGTGATTATTGAGAACAAAAAAATAAATCCACAGCGTGTGACTGTTTGGTGCGGATTTTAAAAAATTGATCAACGAGTGACATTTGCTATAGTATATGTATAGTATATTTTATCAATCAATACAAAAATACCTAGGTAGAGTTTTTAATTAAAAAACCCATTTCTATGGAAAATAAAATTACTTCTAGCGTAAATATTGGAACACCCTTAACATTACAGCTATAGGAATTTTAATTAAAATTGTTTGTTATTTTTGAGGAGATAAACAAAAAAAAAAAACGACAGCTACCTGTTAAGATGAGCTAAAACGAAAATTCGGGTATCTTGCGTAGATAATCACATTAAAATAATCCGTACTAAATGTAAATCAATTCAATTCTCCACTAAGATCATAGCTTAATTTAGACTGATTTTATTTAGTGCCAATTTTTCAATGGTCAGTTAAACATCAAAAAGTATATATCGACAGTTAAAGGGTAGGACTGCATAAGTCAAAAAATTCCAAAAAAAATATTATTAACGCAAAAAAATCAGCAGAATCAGAGCCACCTTTTGGCAATTTCAGCGTAACAATGTTGTTCTAAATATTTTACAGAATAGGGCAAATTTCAAAAGCTCTAACTTAAGATCGCCATACAAAATTTGCAAGATTTTTATTAATTTCTGAAAAACATGCAAGAACCACTTACGAGGTTCTTCATATTAACAACATCAATATATGTACTTATTCTTCAAATAAATCAAACATTTATTCCTATTTATTTTTTTGACACAAAACATTAAACTTACCATAAAAAATCTTAGACATCAAATTTATTAGAATTTGCACTTTATCAGAAATGGTTCGGGGACAATTAAAAAAAAATATTTTTTTTATATTTTTTTATTTTTTTTTTTATTATTATAATGAATCTGTATGCAATGATTTTTTTTGGTTAATTGCCAAAAAAAAATCTCGTTTTGCCGTGATACAAATCCGATTTTTTTTTAAAATCGAGTTTGAAGTTCATTGTGGTTGCTTAGTTCCGAATCTAGTCAGCAGCAGCTTTTAATCGTCGTTGAACAATTGGATTAGCGTAGACTTTTTCCCTGGAATTAAGCACATTATAATTGCAGTTTCATCACATAAAGCTCCAAGCTTTCGCCGCGCCACACCGCCACCCGTACCGACCAGGATAAGGATGATGTGAGATAAGCGTCATAAATTTCTCCCATACACTCACTCTGAAATCACCTTCACTGGACAACTTAGGTTTATGTTGACGACTAAAAGAACACCAGAATCTACTAAATAAATGAGTTTTTTTTAAGGAAGTTCTTGAGACCCTAGAATTCTATCTTCGAATTATAAAATGATGGTATTGACTTTTCTTCCAGAATTTTCGTCTTAAATTTCGTCTGCGTCTTTCTGATGATAAAAAGGTCAAGAAATTTTCAACTGCTGTTAATATGTGTTTATTGTATCTAAAATTTTTTTTAAATTCATTTTGTATCTTCCATCTTTCGTTCCTTATTCTTGAAGCAGCTAAAACAAGTAGAGCTGAAAAAAGTTTAGAAAATAAGGGTAGTGGCTTATAGGCTGTATGTCATGGTAAAGACAGAAAGACAGACATATGCTATTCTGTCCAGACAGGCAGACAGAAATTTGGTGTTCTCTATCATCGTATAATCTCAAAAACTTCATTCAAAAATATATCACAAGTAAAATGTTTGTGTTCTAACAATTCACATTTAAACCATGCATTGAATAAAAAAAGAAATAAAGTTTCGAGATTTTTCATTTCTGCGTTATTGTTAGCGACATTAGGTTGCATCGATTTCTGCGAAAGATTTATAGCTCGAGACAACATCATATGTTCTGATAAAAACATTCTCCTGTATTGTTGTATCTTTACTGTTCTTGCACCCCAAAGACTTCAGCTTCCAGTTGACGTGTTGCTATGGATTGTCACATGTTAAGCATAATGTAGGCGAATGTAGGCTATATTATAAAGACACACAAAAATTATCGTGATTTTTTTTTTATTTTATTTAAATATTTTTTATTTTGTAGAAAAAACTGCATTACAAATAAATACTTACCACCAAATTTAAAGTCAATTTCAATCAATTATTATTTATTATTATGAAAAATAAAATTAAATGCATTTTCTTAAAACAAAATTAATACATTCCGAGCAAAATAAGATTTGATAACAAATAAATTACAAATTAACAAATTTATTACAATATTATTTTTAATATAAAATGAAATAATTGATATGAGTAACATACAAACATATGTACCTACATTAATATGTATAAATGCAATTAAAACGAAAAGAAAGTCATTGTACATTTATAAAAAAAAATAATGCTTATTTATTGCAGACAAAATTAATTATAATTATATTGAACAAGTTAAAACTCATATTTTTGAGGATTATTTAACTTACATTGAGTTTTATCATGATATCGAAATAAATTTAATCACCTCGTAATTCCAAGCAAAAACTTCTTTACGCATTGTTTGGAAAATCTCAGGGAAGACATTTAGGGCCTCTTTTAATTTATTTCATTATATTATAAATGTTGTCGAACTGATCTTTTCTCAATCTGATTTGGAAATTGGCACTAAAGTTGTGTTGAAACTTTAAAATATGAATTCAGATTTGTTATGAATACCAACTTAAGATTTAAAACCATTAAACTCTTAATTCATATCGAGATTTTGACCGCATTTTATTTTGCTCACTAATTGTTAAATGGTGTAATCTCCAAAAGATTTCTTGGACTACGAACGTTAATAAAGATACAAGCTTTTTCTTTCTTATCATTTACTACACTTCATTCATTTCACATCATTTAAATAATAATGTAAAATTTGGTAATATGGATTCCTTAAATAAATTGATTGAAAACATTAATGTTGTTTATTATTAATAATCACAGAAGAAAAGTTGATTTTGTTTGTACCGAATATGATTAATATTAATATTTCGCTTTCTTTAAAAAAAAAATCTGTTAAATTGTTAAATTTATCGAAAAAAAGTGAAGATAACTTTGCGTATCCACTTGAGCTTTCTATTTTTAGATTATGAACAAGGCTATAACATCCTCATATTTAAACGCAACCAACAGAATATTAATTGGTCACGCTTGCATTTTGACGTTTGAATCACACAAGTTACATACATGCATACATCTATAGTATATATGTATTCTTGAAGCTAAAAATAAACCTGGAAATCAAATTGGTTTTTATATAAAGAGCATAATAATTATATTGCTATGCATATTTTTTGCGAAACGACAAAAAAGTTTTTTTTTTAACACCCACTCATCATCATCTATATTTATGTAAATACATATACATATGTGCTGCATTCTTTCAGTTCTGATATTTCTTTCTACTCCTTTTCTTTTTTGTTCCTTTGACTTCTTTCTATGAACCCTCTCCCCCAAAGAATTTTGTTGTTGTTGTTGTTGTTCTTCTTCTTTTTAAATTCTTCGAATGGAGTGTTGGCGCGGTAGTGAAGTGATGCGAATATGCGATGCCCCGAGTACTGAACCCCAGATAAAGACGTAAGACGAATCAACAGGCTAGGGCGGGTCTTGTTTTAGCAGATCGGTTGTGCTATATTTTTTTGGTTTGTTTTCGCCTGAAGCGATATTTATTTCACTGATCTTCAGAATGCTTGAATTCTTTTTTTTTTTTTTCTTTATTTTTAATCTTCAAATTCTTCACGACTGCAGGTTTTTTCTTTTAATTTTCTCTTTGTTTGCTTTATCTTCGCCACGGCAACAACATATACCTATATAGAGGTACAATCTTATGCACACAAAAATTTGCAAAAAAATATAGCTTTTAATCCAAAAGTATGACGCAAGCTCACAGTTTTTTTTCCTCCATCTAAACGAAAAATGTTTCAAGAACAAAAACATAAAAAAAAAAATAATCCAATGATAGTGTTGTTGATATCCAGGTTGCACCTAACCTCTTTTAGGCTATGTCTGACAGGCAAAGCTCTCATATATATCGAACAGACAAAGCCTAGTAGAGGCTAAATTCGAACCAAGAGTAAAAATAGATCCATTCCACTCTCACTTTCACTTTTTCTTACGTCAAAAAACTATCATATCGTCATTCCTCTGACAATTTATACATATGCCACATGATAAGATGACAGAAAACGCCGCCATTATGTTAATGCAAAATTAGAAGTTCAAGTTCATCACACACAAACTTCTCTATAAATACACGATTGTCTATACAAAAAAAAAACAAAAAAAGCTTAACGGCAAGCCTCTTCTCCTAGAAACACAGTTTCTAAACAGTTCGTGCGCCCACTGACCGACATTAGAACAATAAATAGACAAAAACGGTTTTCAAGGCTAAATCACTATACACACACTCACACGCGTCAAACTACATTATTTCAAACTAGAATCGCTCTCACTTTCCTCAGTTTTGGTTCGAAGTTCGAAAAAAAAATAAAAACTATTTGCCATTTGTTCGCTTTTCACTCTCCTTTCGTTTATCTATGTTTTATATTATACTTTGTCTAGTTCTCTCGAGGTATAGACAAAGCTACAATAGAAATTTCTCGCGCGGTCTACGAAAAAATATAAACTTTTAGTTTCGTTTTTGCCGTTACAAGATGTTAACGTCGACGTCTATTGAGATTGTTGCTATTATAATCCATTGTGTGTAAAAATCTATCCAATTATGATCTACGCCCCTTGCAGCACAGAGGGTAAATTTTCGTTGGGATCATGTGATGTCGGAGGAATCCACCGCTTCGAATCGAATCCATGTTGACTTGCGCACACTTCACATTTGAATAAACTTGAGTTCGAAATGAATTTTAGCTTTTATAGTCCAACTGGTAATTCTCACACGTATATATGAATTTCCGTTGCGTCGCCACCTACTTCTTCGGGCTGCCGCTGCCGTCGCCACCGTCGAGTCAACGTCTTTAACATTGACAACAACGAGACAGAGGGAGACCATTTCAAGGCAGAAAGTGTGCAATTCGACCGACGCGACGACGACGACGACGACGTGAGCGTCAAATGTCTGGTCGGTCGCTGATGTATAATGGTCGAAGAAGATGGAGAATTTTGTTTTTATTTCGTTTTGCTAAAATATGTTCTTTTTGTTTTGTTTTTTTTTTTTAATTTTTTTGTATTATTTATCATTTATGTGTGCATGTGTTGTGTATCTTCGTGGTTGCTTTTGTTGGTTTTACCCCTCGGTTTCTTTTGGTTCTGTGTTATCAAACAAAAAAAAAAACCGAAATCGAACCGTATATATACATTTATATGTACATACGTTTTGTTTACTTTATTTTTATAATTTTTTTCTTTTTCACTTCATCGGTGTTTTCTAGATGCGATAAACTGTTGCACACAATCGCTTTTAATCAGAACCAATCCCTAAAAAAAAAATTAAAAAATCAAATCAATGGAGGTACATAATCATAATTCATAACAAAGAATTAGCATTGGTGATAGGTAGGTGTGCATTGCATGGGATTTAATCCAAATGTTTTTTTTTTTTTTTAAGTTTCGATTACCTAAATAAAAAAGCTCTATTATATTTGGGGCAACTTTTAGAAATATTTCTGATCTAAATATGTGGGTATCTAGTTTAAATAGAATCGTAAGCTTTGATAGTTGTCAAGTCAGATTTCTACTAAGAATTTTTTAGTATACGGCATATATCATGAATCGCATTCAAAAATATATTTAATTCTAAATTTAATGTTTTTCAATTGTATAATGAATGTAGGTACCATTGTATTTGCATGTACCTAGGTAGGTATGTTTTCTAAATTGAACATCAGGACAGCCAAATGATTTTCTAATCAAAAGTTTGGTGGAATTTGAGGCTGAGTAGATATTTCCTTAGTAGCGGAAATCAACAGGTATAGTATTGGTAAAAACGTATGAATATTTAGTCGTATCGGAGATTTTTCTCCGTGAGGAGGAAGAAACTGCTTTCCAACTAAAACTTGATTTCCATTCACACCATTATATATTTGCAGAAAACATGCATTAATTAAATCCGCAAGATTATCTTATTCAAATTTTAGATATTTTATATAAACTTCACTATGCCGTTTCTTGATTCCATGATTGATTTATTAAAATCTGCTTTGTCGTTCACGTAGGGCGCCAAAGTTAGAAGGGAGCCAGTCAAAAGAGTAGCGCCCACAGTGTATATTATTCTTAGATTCCTCCCTTTTGCGATATCTGAGTGTAAACAGTGTAACAGTGTGATGCCCGTTAAAAAAATCCCACCGGATTCGAAAAAAAAAATCCCACCATTTTTGTACTGGACGGAAAAAAAACACCATGGTCAAGCTTAAAATACTGATTTTACACATACATATGATACATACTTGTCACTAAAAATAGCAGCTATTAAAATGATGAAACAGTTCTTCTTTTTGAGCTTTTTTTGTTCAATGGAGGCTGCACGCACTTGCAATTTTAATAAAAGTCTTGTTAAATTATTTTATATTTTTGCGACTAAATAATCACGCAAGTTCAGTTTAGCCTTATTATTCGAAAATCTCATTAAAAGATGTTTGTTATATTTGTTTGCGATTAAAACATCGCGTAGCAAAAATCACAAGTGCGTTTGCGTTTATAGCAAAAATTTGTTGCAATTGCTATTTTTTAATCGTAACGAATGAAAAAAGTGTGTTCCTAGCCTTACTACTACTTTAAGAACAAATTTCCGGAAGAAAACACACAACTTTCAATTTTTAGTTGAAAAGGGCACCAAGTAAGAGAAGTGTACGGGATCTACGATTGGTGGAAAACGTCAAAAAATCTCCAGCAACTTGTTTCCTCGCTCGTGTAAAAGGGGACAAAACACTCTAATAGCCATTGACAGCGCAATAATGCATCGTCCATTGATAGCACCAGTTGCCCGTGTGAGGATAATACGTCGCTACAATGCAGAACTAGTCTAAGTCACATTTAAAAAAATTTTCAAGAAGAACCTTAGTGCTTAAAATGCTGATTTTCGACACTATGATTGTATTCTATTATTTAAATTCTGAAGGAATAACTGCACATAGGAATATTCAGAATTTGTAGAAAATGCGTGGAACATTACAAGTTTCCTTATGAGGCAAAAAAAAACTCATTTTGAAATTTTGGAGTTAGACTAGTTCTGCATTGTAGCGACGAATTGTTTTTAGCCAATTGCTTTATAAGATTTTACATGTGAACTTTGGAGGCACAAAATGTTTGTTCTCTGGGGTAGATTAATTGTTTTAGGTAGATGGAAGCCAAGAAGGAAGATTTCATTTGCAATTTAGTGCACAGAAAACATACTTTGTTTTTTTTTTTTAAAAGAACGAAATATTGTTCCTCTCTGCTTGTTTGACAGGTTTTTTGTGTAATTTATGTTCCGGCCAAATATTTTTTTTGAGTTATAAATATACGACAAGAAAACGAATTTGGAGGAAAATAGGTAGGTAGGCACAAAAGTAGATACATAATATATTAAATTTCGATTATAGTAAATATGTATATTATTTTCCCCCCATAAAAAAGAGTTTGGAATATTATTTTCCCACCATAAATGCAACCATGAATTTTATTCCACAAACTGAAACTGAAAGGCACCTGGCTAGCTAATGACAGCCTTGAATAAATATTATTTTCAAAATACAGCTTTTGATCACAGCTTAATTTCTAACAAATTTTTTGAAGTACCTAAATAAAACAAAATATTTATTAAAAAAAATACGTATACGCCACATTGTACTTTTGATTAAAAATAAACTATCGGCATTATAGAAAACCCTTAAGATCTGCTTGATTTTTTTTTAATGGCTATGTTTTGTTAGCCTCTTTTTGGTCTGTTTTTATTTGGAATGAGAATAAAACAAGTATTATTCCACTCTTCAGCCAACGTTTTGTAAGAATTCCTTACTTCTTCTGGGGTATTTTTTTATTTATTTAATTTTCGTGGTAAATCACATCATACTTTTTATAACTTCGAATATTGCCTCCTTCATCGGCATCCTCCACTGGCACTGAAACAAATTGAAAATAAATAACAAATATACATACTATAACTTAATAAAAACAAAAATATCAAAATATACAAGAAATGCCATTTATACCATAGTTTCAGTTTCTTGTAGGTACTTTGTTGAATTTTTACAGCAATTTTGATTTGGCACAAAACTAAAACAAAAATTCTGACATAATTTTAAACTCAAAGGACAATAGTTGTGAGTCCTGTTTTTATAGTTTGATTCCTAATTTAAACACCAAAAACTATCATCAGTGGAAAGATAGCATTAGGGAAATTTTTTCGAATGATATTTTTTTTGAAAGACCAGCCTGGCAAGCGTGTCCATTGTCCACACTTTAAAATTAGGTACCACATTTTCTTCTTCATTATTATATCGTTTAAAATTTCAAGCTCCCCACTGTTTTACTGGTCATACTGAGTTTCCAATTCCCAAACACACATTCAACAAGCAGAACAACAACGCACCCTGTCATTATGTATACTCCTCATCCGTGCATTTATGTACTTTCTTAATGCGATGTTGTTCTTAAAAATATAACTTTATCTCACACACCATCGCACAAACCAGTATATTCATATATTAGCGAACATTTAATTTTTGTTTTTTTTTTATTATTATTATTTACTTCCAAAATCTTAAAAACGCAGTTGGCACACACACCTTCATAATGCACAAGTTCCAATACATAAATGGAGGTGTGTTTATTTTATTTAATTTTTTTTATTCCGAAAAAAGAATGAACAACAACGAAACAAAAAAAAAATTAACAAAAACGATCGACAAACGAACGCTAACAAGAAAATTTCCCCGCACAGAGGGCGTAAATTCGCTTTGTTGAGTGCGCTTTCAGAATTGAGTTCAACAAACGTATGTATGTATGTATAGTCATCTGACATTTTGCCGACTGCCTTTTCGTCAAGTGAGTCAGACAGGCAACGATTCGACGAACGTTATATTGTAATGCGTTGCGTTAAGCAAAGTTATCTCCTTTTTTGTTTTTCATCGCAGTACAGGGCCAAGAATTCTTGACCTTGACAATTTTTGTCATAAACAAACACTGCCAGTAAATATTTTTGCAATTCGTTGAGGCTTTTTGTAGATGTAAATTTAGGTAAACCGAATTCGAATTTTTATATGTATGCAGAAGAGTGTTAAAATCTAGATATTTAATGATCAATAGATGACAATCAACGCAATTTAATTATGGGGTGCGATTTTGAATACTTTAGCTCCTTTAGTTTTTGTTGGCCTTTTTTCTGGCTTAAGTGAATTATGACATGCGTGAACAATTCACTGAAGAAACAATCGTTATACGAAGAACTCCTGCAACTTTCTTGCGTCCCACATACATCGTTTTTTCTGAATGTAGTGTGTGGCAATTATGGCAACACATATACTCCTTGAACTCGAGTCAGTGTTTCCCCGATGTCCAGCACCACACAATGGGGCGAGGGTGGGAGACATACATATATACGATAAAATAAACAGTACAAAATATAAAATTACCCACTTTTACGATCACGATCGTAGAGTGCATTACGTCACTTAGTGTTTCATGTGCGCTGTGCCAATTTTATATTGTGATACAAAAACGACGCAAATAAACTGGCGCCCAACACAAAGCAAACTCCTTTTAGCAGGGTGAATGTGCGCAGTTATGTGTTATAAAGGAGGATAAAAACCATCATGAAAATTTTTGCTTTCTTTGTATTATTATTATAACTCAAGTAATTAACACGTCTAACATGCCGGAAAGTCATTCAACTTGTTTTAGGTTGACTTCTTTTTTGGTCTTTTTTTTTGGATTTTGTTGTTTATTGTTTATCGGGACATAAACGGATACAAAGATACAGATATGGCGATGGAAGTTGCTGCACCTAAAAAAACAACATATTTTTTTTTAAGTGAACAAAGAAAAGCAATGAACTTTTTAAAATTTCAGGCAAAGTTGTATAAACCTTCATGTGCATTGTGCATGTGAGTTTTAGGGAAAGGAGTGTGCAAAAAAAAATATAAATGGGAACAAATTTAAGAACAATGACCTTGCTTAATGAGAGTTTGGAATTCTTATATCAATTAATATTAGTTGATTAGTACTTTGTGCATTACGATTTGTTTTATTTGATACATATTTAAAAGATTGAATAGTAGGTTCATAATATAATTATGTATATACAATTGTACATGTAAATTAGGAAAAATATTTGCACATTGTGATTAAATGAAGAGAGAAACAAAATCATTTTAAAATGTCAAATAAATTAATCAAAATAAAAAACTATAGAAATTCTTTTCTTCTATTTTATTCTTTTAAATAGGCTCGAAGTCTTCAAAAAAAAATTTTGGCATGATATTAAGTTCCCTTAATGTTAAATTAAGAAATCAAAGTCATCATTCCACCTACCGGAAAGGGCAGATAATAGCCTGTTGATCCAGTCAGTATAATATGTATATGTAATAAATTAATTACGGAACGTGTTTCGTTTTTGTCAATTTATCTTATTTTTTTGGAAAAAAAAAACTCTGATACATGCAAATGCAATCTAATTCCTTCTTAGAATCAAGAGAATCAACATGATACAAATAACGAAAATATATTTGTGATAACAGATGAATTCTTTGTAATAACAATATAATATGAATGATTAATTTGGATTTGTTAAAAAGCTTAAAGAAATAAAACATTTATATGGAAGAAATACAAGTTAAAAAACAGAAGTAGATTTTAGTATTTGAAGGAAAGGTTTTTTTGTTTTCAATAAATAAAATACGAATAATATTGAATAATAAAGAATATGAAGAAATATTTATTGAACAGTATAGAAATTAAAATAATTTATTTTAATAAATGAAATCAAATAAAATAATAAATATAATAGGTAATATATATAAATAATAAAAAATAAAATTAAAAACAAGAATTGATTCGTACCTACATAAACTTAAGACATTCATTTTACAAATTCATTTAATATTTATGGGTCAGCCTTTAATGAATTTTTCCAGAAATATTTCTATATAAGAAATTTAAGTTAAAAACGATAAATTTTCATTTTGATAATTTTGAAAAAAATTTTTTTTTGAAAATTTTGGTATGCAATATTATAAGAACTTATAGGAAGCTTTTGTACACAAAAATTCATTAAAACCAGTTCAATGAGATAGTCAAAAATTAAAAAAAATATTTCTATGAGAGATACCATTTCCAAACGACAGATAATTTCCTTTTTCCAAAAATATGGTAGATCGTACAATTATTAGTTAGATATTGACCGAGTAGTTTTCGAATCTCAAAAAAAATGTGGAAACTTTTTTAAAAATCCAAAAAATATTTTTTTTGAAAACTTTGGTAAACAAACCTTCTAAAACTTTTTCAAACATTCTTCATAAAAATTGATCAATATCAGTTGAATTACTTTTGAGAAAATCGAAAATAAAAAAAAAATGGTTCAATGGGAGGTACCATTTTTAACCATTTTTCGGATTTTTTTTTTATAAAATGGTTGCCTTTTTGTAAAAAAAATAACTAAATTTTTTTAAAAAAAGTTGTGGGCACGTTTTTGAGAAAAATAAGATTTTCATTTTTTGCTAAAAAAAATTTGTACTGCTGTACCGTTATTTTTGGTCTTAAAACAAATTAAAAAAAACGGGTGGGAAAATGCCCAAAAACTGCTAGGTACCAACTTTGAAGAAAATCAACCCACCCGTTTAGGCTACAGCCGAAAGTACAGATGGACAGAATTGCGAGATCCACTTTTTTATTGTTTGTTTTCTTAAATTAAACGAATATTTAATTATAAAAAAGTGTCTGGAGACCTTTGTATTCATTTGTCATTAGGATTTGTATTTTTATTTAATTTCCTATATAAGGAATTTGAATTTTTATTTAAGCTCATCTAGAAAAACTGTCGATACATTTCAGAGCTTACCCACGGCCAACCTCAGCTCACAGACAATCGAAACCTTTAAGTTTATTTAATAAGCGACAAAAAGGAGTAGAACATTGAGTATATGTACGACATTTTTGACCATGTTCTGCATTTCGGACGAAATCAAATTGAAATCAATTTTCAATTTATTTCGAAATGAAATTCCATGTTTTACAATTCGATCGTTTTCGAAAATTTCGCAATTACTTCGAACTGTCAAAATTAAAGGTGCATCCATTTTTAATAGTTATATTTAAATTATTGACGTTTTTAAGGAAAAAGGAAGAGAAAATCGGAGACAAAATTTGACAACCAATTTTGCAAGAAAAATATTACAATTATTTGATAGTGCAGACTGCAGAGTAATTTACTATGAATTGGTTTGATGACTTGTTTATTCTTTTATTCGGTTGTTTTTATGTTTTCTTCTTCTTCTAATATAATTAAAAAAAAATACTAAAAAGAAAAATTAAAAAAAAAATGTTGCCATTTGTTACTATAGGTGCATAATATCTTTGACATTGCTAGTACATATTTAAAAAATAAATAAGTAATTGTCAGTTTCAACAAAATGAAGACATTGAAGTTTATAAATAAACGATATAAGGCGGATTTTTTGAAAGTCCATATTATAGAAAAAAGACGTCATCGACAGCTGAGTGATTTTCACGTAAATAGAAAGTCCATATAATTTTCGGAACTTAAGTTTATTCTTGATAAAAACTACATTACCAGCGCATGTTTATTTAAATTTTGCAATCGATAGTTTGCATATAGAAACGTCAAATTATCTGAGTCATCAAATAAAACAATTTTCTTATAGGTCCTGTACATCTTTATTTCCCGAAATTGCCACTTTTTACGCATTTAAGCCCAAATTTCTGTCAATATCAATATAAAAAAAATTGAATTGGACTAGAATTGGTCAAAGTTGTCAGGTTTGGGAAGTAAAGAAAACAGTCGTTATGAAACAAAAAATGGTGATGATTGTCATGGAATTTATTTTATTTACCTATAAATGACTTGAAATTGAAGGTTTTGAATGAAACAACAACACTTGGATGAGCTACCACCAATTTTTTGTAGGTTGGAGTTAAAGCTATTTCACGACTGCCACGCCGATCATCAAAATCATTTCTTAGTGGCGCTATGTCTATTTGTTCAATTTTATTTCGAAAAACTTTTGCCGTCACGTTGAGAGTCAAACTATACCAAGTTTCCTTAAGAGCCATATGCACCATATGACCTACACACTGCACTACCGAAGGTCACATGATATAAGTCCATCCCAAGTTTTATTGTTTGATAAATTTATTTGAATCACCCAGCATTTGATTTTATTTCATTAAGGGGAATACTTTTCTATATGAGTTTTCTTTTAGTTTTAGTGTGGCATGGCTGATTGGTTTTTATTTTGCATGCTTGCCACAAAGCTAAAAGGTTAGTAATGACTTTGGTATGAATTTGAGTATACAAAACAATTTTTGTATGTTGAAAGCTGCATCTGAACGCGATTTTGGGTGTAAAAGCTTTCCGGGATATCTTGAAGATCATAATGTGACAGTAATGGCTTTCATTGAAAATTGAAGAAGAAAATCAGTGATTTTGTTATATAAAGCTGAAATGAAGATTATTCAATTATTATTTTTAGCTAAACAAATATTTCAACCACATTCACATAAAATTATTTCTAAGATTTCAATGATCAATAGTATAAGGAAATTCAATTATTGAAATAAAGAAATTTATTTCAAATGGTATAGGTTGGGCCAATATTAATACCTACTTTTTTTTGGCAAGAAGTTATAATAAATTAATATTACATTTATATATTGTCATCAAAATCATCACTGATTTTGCTTTTTGAGTGTCTCAAAACATAAAATTAAAATTTTCAATGATGAGCGTTCCAATGAAAGCTTATAACTGACATCTTAGACTCTCTTATACATAAAAAAAATCTTGTCCCGCCCAAAATTCAAGGTTTGGCCAAAAATTTGTATCTTTTCAATTCAATGACCACCTACTTAAATTGACATTAAAATTTTCAAGGCTGGTACTTGATTTTAAATGAATTGCATAATTTTAATTCTGTGTGCAAATAAAATAAAATTAAACCACTGTTTTTTTTTTTATTTTTTTGCATTTAAAAAAATTACGTGCTATCAATTTAAAGCTTTTTAGTTTCCCATTGGACTTTTTATACCGCGATTTGCATCTTCATGTTTTGTGTCCTTTTTCAAAGCAAAATGTTTGTACTGTAACTTTAATGCGTTTTCAGCTGACGATTTGTAGTTTATATTCAGAGCTTTTCGACAGTTAACTCATAGCAATAGCGATTCAAAAATAGCATATACATATGTACGAAGTGGTGTATACTACAAACCAATATTCGTCTCCGAAACTATAACGAATTTTTGTTTTCAGTTAAAATTATATTTATGTAAAGTAAGGTGTTGGAACTCAATTGGCGCGATATGCAACGAACCGAGGCTGAAGCTGCCGCGCACAACCACCGCTGCACAACCTCATCCAATTTTTTATAAGCTCATGTGTGAGTAGGTATAGTGTGCGAATGTTGTTCTGAATCTGTGACGATATTCAACATCATCATTGATATTTTCAATGTAAATGACTTGCGGGACAGTTCAATCACATTGGTGGAGAGTTCGAGGTCAGTTATTACACTCGCGCCGAATGAAAAAAAAAATACAAACTTATGCATCTGTGTGAAATCAGCCAGTCCCAGTTCGAGTTCCAGTCGTCATCACCGCTGCTGTTGATGATTGGACCCACCCCCACAACTTGCGAAATTGTAATGCGAAATTGATTTACGTAGATAAAAGGGCAGGTTAGGTATGCATTTACATACAATATATAGTTGGATATATTATGTCCTTTGGTAAATGTAGAAGCAGCACATCATTAGCCTGATGGAAACAATTAATATTTTTGTCATTCTCGAATAGCTTTGTGGTTGTATAGTTATAGACAAATGACTTCAAGGTGGTGTCAGTGTCAGAGACAGTCCGTGGCGTGGCGTGGTGGTGGCCCTATGGTTCTGGCGGTGTGATCCGCACTGCCAATCCTTTATCCATATAAGACGACACACATCTTCCGGTTGTGATTATCGCCCAGGCCCGCCACGCCACGCCGCGCCGGCCGGGGAGGAGGGTTTCACATAATTTATGGGAAATTTATGTTAAGCACTATTCTTAAAGACTATGGCGCGACTATATATATATTTTTCGCTTTGTCGTTTTGACGGGCACATAATATGAGGTTCAGAAACAGGTTCAAGTGCACTTCGAAGTGAATGTGCAGATAACGTTAATGAACAAAAAAAAAATGAAAAAAAAAAAATAAGTTTATCGTGCTTGGCGGTTCTTGGCAGTCAACAGGAGTGATACCAATTGAGGTTGAGGATTGTATTATCATTGTTTGTTGTTTATATAAAATGTTTATTTTCTATATAGTATATATGCACTGTTATTGTCAGTGTTGTTATTGGTGAGTGACCCTTGACTTTAGCATATATTGATGAAAATTTATAGCCTGACAATTTAAAAGATATTGAAAGAAATAGAAGAAAAATAATAATAAAAGAAGCGTTCGAAATACATCAGATGTTGTAGGCCAATTGCAAAAAAGATATATAAACACGTGACCATCGCATGAACTTTTAAAAATAATATAACTTTTAAGATTAAACACAAAAGACAATCAGTATTCTTATTTATAAATCCATTCCAAAGTATGTCTAACATTTGCCAACTGTCCTATTCCAAAACCTTATTTCAATATTTTCCAAAGGTTGTCTTACATAGACTACTGTAATTAGTTGTCTTAATCTATTCTAAAGTGAATACGTTCAATAAGAAAGGTGTGTGGCTAGTTTCTAGTTGCAACTTGAAAATTTATCTTAAAATGAATGAAATGTTTATAAAACGTATCCAGAAGTTCACTAAAATTCACTAATCAATAGTTTACAGGAATGTCTGTTAATATTTAGACCATCAATGGCTGGGTAACTGCACAAGAGTATTCTAAGGAAATCTTATAAAAACAGCTGAAGATCCTAAGAACACTTTTTAGTATGTCGTTAAAATCTAGAACACCATGAAAATCTTTAAATTCTAGAAAATCTATACCAGGGATTCCCAAGAGCAAGAGACCCCTTTTCCAAAATGAACTGAAACCTCAGACCTTCATACCTAAATTACTTTAAAAATCCTATCTCTAGTTTTTTTCCAATTGATACAAAATACTTACAAATTTAAAAACTCAGTTTTGGTTTATGTTGACCCCTGGGAAACCGATTTCTGGTCGATATCGACCACTTTGGGAATCCCTGATCTAGACCATCTAAACTATCAAGATCATCTAGGAGAATGCTCCCAGTCAACTTGTTTCATCTCTCTGAAACATAAATATCAACATTTTGTTTGTTTATATCTATAAATCATCATTCGATGGAATGGAAGTCGTAAGCTATAGGCGTGAGTTTTTTTTTATTTAAATGTCAAACAAAAAATCATATTTTATTTTTGTTTAATCCTAGGCTTAAACTATGCGTTAAACCGAGATCACTTAATTTGTATAGAAGAAGCTTTTCACCTTGTGGTAAAATTTGAAAATGGACATGTTTATTATGAAAGTATAATAAGATTTAATCAAAATCTCAACGAAGTCTTTCAAAACCATAAATTTGTCTTCAAACATTTTTTTTTTGCTTTTTGTTAATACCATTACTTCACGCCATCGTGTGCTAGCGTGAATTAAATTCAAATATCACATAAGAAGTCATACTCTCTCTTTTCACTTACCTACTTGGTTTTGGAGTGAAAAATCCCAATTTGTATTAAAAACAGCTTTTCACTCTGCATGGTGAAGCTTTCATTAAATATTTCAACGAAATACCACTTTTCGAAATCTCAAAACTGTATTGAGAAATGTGAAGATTTGAAAGTTTTATAAACAGAAACTGTGAAGACTATATTCCAAAATTTTTCTTCGTTTGGCGTAAAGTCCGAAGCAAAATCGATTTGAAAATATGGTCCAAAAAACACTTACCGAATTTTAGTTGTATTTTTCATTCTCATTTTTGGATGATAGTTGCTTATTTTTCATGGGAAACAAAACCCAAAATATGAAAAAATAAAAAAAAACAACTACAGAACAGTGCAAGCAAATATCACCAAAACGGTCATAGAGGATTGTAACTTTTATCTATAGTTCATAAACAGATTGGACATAGCTACTATACAGAATTTGACAGATCTGTTTAGTTAGAAATGGGATTAAAATATATTCTACTACAATTCTACAACAGTTTCTCACTAATCTTTTCGAAAAAAAACATCTGTTAAATTTTTTTTAGTGTGGTACATAAACAAAAACAAGGTAAGAAAGAAAGAAATCTTAACAACAAATAAATATCTACAGATAAAAACCTATATAACTGTAGATGAACAAAACTGTTCGAAGAAGAAAAAAAAATAAATGCTGGAGAAATTAATGTAAATAACTAAAAATCATCATCAGCCATTTCAGTGCGGTCGATGTGGTTCAATTAGATATGTATTTTGTTTCAAGTTGCATAAAAAATAAAAAAAAATTATTATTATTTTTTTCTTTAATTGTAGAAGGCAATATTTTATTTAAAATATTTTCAAGATATAATTTTTAACAAGCTAAGCACAAAATCCTTAATACAGTAAAACCAGCTTAAGAGAAACCCGCTTAAGAGAAAAACCCGCTTATCTGAAAAACTTTTTGCATCCCCGAGTATTTGTCGACAAATTACCTCTATAACGCTCCGCTAAAGCGAAACTTGCTTAAGTGAAAAACCCGGATACCTGAAACATATTTTCAGTTAAATTTAATATTTTTCATTGAAAAAAACTCTCGTAAGTGAAAAAAAATTTAATAGAACAGAACAAAAAATTTTCTGAACGCTTTTACTTCTTTTTTATTTTTCACCTCCATCAAATTTTCATCACGAAAATGACATTTGAATTTCTGATATGTCAGAACCCTTTTTGGCATTTTTAAATCCGCTTACGTGCAGATTTTTTTTCACTTATCCGGATTCCGCTTAAGTGAAATTTTTTTTCATTTAAGCGGGGTTCGTTTAAGTGAAAAACCCGCTTAAGTGAAAGAAAGACTGTGACAGTTCCTCTTAAGCGGGTTTTAATGTAATAATTAAAGAAGTTATACGTACAGAGAAATCTCTCTTGAGCGGACAATTATGGTGTACAAATTTTTGTCCGCCTAAGAGAGTTGTTCGTTTAAGGAAAGCAAATAAAAATCATTGATTTTGAAAACTTATATATTATTTATTAAATCTTAAAGATTCGTCATGATTTTGTTTTATCTTTCAAATACAAGTCATTTTCAGTTTCCCCCTAGTTAAGCTATATGAGTGAAATTTGTAATTTTTTTTCGACGCCAGATTTACAAGGAGGTTAATGTGTAGCTTAACCTCATTGCAAACATGATTTAGATAGTTAATGTTTTTATTCTTCTGTCATTCTTTCATTTAAACTCTAATTTATGATTTCAGTATGAATTTTTTCAAAAAATAAATTTTTTTTCTTTCTAAAAGTTTTCTAAATATTTTTATCACTTAAAGTATAAGCTGTACAATTATGTCTATCCATATAGACGATATTGATTGAAATTCATAGCTTGTTTTATAAGGTGGCGGCTATAATTCATTTTTAATCTTTTGATTTAATTAATTATTTTGGTTACACCATAATTTTCTAAAAACAATCCTATAAACATTTTTGGTGTTAAAAAAACCAAAACTGATGAATTTGAACTTTCAATTTTTTATTATTCTTTTACAATTTTTAGGTGGTAATTTTACAATTTTTGTAAAAATTTATTTTTTATTGCATTTTATAAAACAGGAAAAAAGTAAAAAAAAATAAGGGAAGTGTCCGCTTAAGGAAGATGTCACTGTACAGCGAAATGATAGTGACACAGCAAAGATGTTCCATTGCATGACTCAACCACAATTCCAATATCTCTGTTGTTCATAAACTTATTTTTTTTTTAAGTTCTAAAAAATTCAGTAATGTGCGATTACTTAAAGGTTTTTATGTATACTTGATGCAGCAAAATGTAATTATGACGCACAACTGAAAAATTTAAAAAAAAAAAAAATGTCGAAAGTTAATATTTTGTTACTCGCATGACTACCATATTTATAAAGTTTCTTGAAATTAATAAAATTATCAATGATATTGGGGAATATGGAATGAGGAGACTGCTTCCTTTAATATACATAATTACATGCAAGAATGAGCGTTAATCAACAGATTTTATATATACAATTTGCCGCCCAGATGGCCACAATGTGTGCAGTGAATAACACATACAACGTCGCGTCGCGTCGGTTTTGTTAGTACAAGTATAAAACTGTCAGCATGCGCCAAGCATATAGGTATATGTCAAACTATAACGTTTGCCAACGTCTGTAACACACAGAAAAATATCGTTTAAGAATTTAATACTGGCGCAATTAAGTCGTCAGTAAAGGGTCTATATTTTATTAAATCCATTGTCATAAGGGGCATCACTAGAGCACTCTGATTTAGATTTCACCCCTCCCAATTTTGAACAAGGGGCGGCGGCCATCTTCAATTTTTAATATTTAAAGGTTTTAGTTAATTAACTCGGTAATTAGGTACTAGTTTTATAGAAAATATATGGACAAGCACCATATTTTCAACAGCTTTCGTTAAAAAATTTCGCTTTAACTTGGTGCGTCTCATACAATTTCATAGAAAAAATGTGAAAAGATATGAAACTCACTGTACCTAATGATTAACCGTAATAAAATTGAAATGTTTTTCTCAGTGCATATACAAAAAGAAAAATTTTCTTCGAATGAAATTGTGCATATTTGTCACTCACTTTAACATTTAAATCCATTGGAATGCATTTTGAGGAAATGCATATTCATTTGGCGCCTGCTAAATGCTTTTAATGAATGAAGACAGAAATAGAAATGACAGGGTAATGTCCGCGCTTGTTGCTTAAATTGTTTTTGCACCCAACCAAACATTTCAATTGTACATGTACCTACCCATTTTATGTTATTTTTTTTGTATTTTTCGTTTGCTTATTTCGAATAAAAATTGTGTAATCCGGAAGTTGGTGGTTTTTTTTGGTAAATGTTTCAGTTTGTGTATACTGTTATTGTATTGGCAGTAGAAAGAGAAACACGAAAAAGCAGTAATGCCAAGGATCATTATAAAAATGTACGTAAAGTGAATAAATCCAAATGTCAGTTTGACATTTTCAAATGTGAAAATTGTATGTTTGCATGAACTGTCACTTTAGACGTGTTCAATAGTTGAAATTTATCAAGAAAATAGTTTTAGTATATGATGCTAATTAAAAAACGTTTAGTTAATAGTTAACAAGTATCGTGCTAATACCGTATACATATTTCCAACTATATTGAACTATTAAGACACTGTCTGACTAAAGGGTGTTCCCAAATGTACGCAAGATTTGTGAAGTAAAGTGTTGGAACTTGGAAACCTTAAGAAAAAAAAAATCAATTTGACAACTGACAGTTTAGGATTTAGTTCTTGTGTCACTTAAATTTTGTAAGAATGCGGAGACGCAGATCGTAAGTAAGTATACTCTTAGAGAGCTTCTTGAAATTTGCAACTCTTGTCCGCGAATCCGATTTGATGTTCCTGGACTTTAACCAACAGTCGCAAGCACTGCTACGATATTGACATTTGAACGGCTTATTTTTGGAAGACCATACGTGCTTATGTTCTGTAAATCTCGCATCGATACAATTATACGAGAAACGATAAAAAATTGAAACAAACCATTAAATATGATTTTATATTTTCAACGTTTCTCGATCAACTTTATCGATGGAGAGAGTTACAGAACGTAGGCTCATTATGTTTATAGCATCACCATGATTATGGAGTCTCCCTGAATTTTTTACAGTTGACGAAGTTAAATCCATATTCTATAAATGTTTGAACACTTTTATTTATTTTATTTTTATATTTGTGAAATATTGTTCAACAATAAAAAAACACGTTGTTCTTGCTCCATTCTAACCTCAAACTGTCAGCTGTCAAATAGTTTCTTTTTTTTAGGGTTGCCAGCACTTTAATACATAAATTGGTGGCAAATTTAAATTTCCTTGTTTATTTCCAACAATTGTGTTCTTTTCTCGAATCCCTAACGATGACCAGATGGGAACGCATTTCCTTACCGAAAATCTGTGAAAGTTCAGTTCAGAATAGTTCCGGGAAGCTATTGTATAGTTGTACTAGTACATTTCACCACACTATTTCTTATTTCACAGGATTAGTTTTCTTGGGAACCCGAATGCATCCATTGCCATACAAAGTTCTTGGCAATGACTGTTATCATAAATGTGACCTTAAAGTCAACAAAAGATGGTGATTTTAGAGGTTTGTTGGTAATACTGTCCATTTGAAAACTTTAAGTTGGCTCATATGAATTTAAATTAAAAAGGTAGATACTGGTTGTGTACTCCAACTAATGAAATATCGAGTTTCTAAAGCATCTACTTTTGTGTTTCTGTTTACTTCATAAAAAAATTCAAGATTGGCACTTAAGTATTTTCAGGTTTAATAGATGGTCATAGAATACAAGAATTTAACTAGCAAGGTAGGTACATGTCACAAAATCTGATATTACCTAAACAAGTCCATAAATAATTTTAATTTTTGTAGTCATATGTAGGTACCTACAAACAATTTGTGACAACATATAAATCCCAGACAGTTAACGTGTTATTAAATTTTTTTATGACCTCTTAATCTTTGTCTCCTACCTACATTTAAATGATTTTTTGTATTTAAAAGCTTTAAGACAAAATTCTTTTTCCACGAGTTCCTTTTTTGGAAGGAATTCGGGCAGATATGATCTGTCTCGCTCAATTCAACCTTCAGCTAGCTTAAAGAAAGACTGGTTTTCTTTTATGAAACTTGGAAATAACATTTTTTTGGCGTATATACGAGTATGTGTGAGCTCAGTTCAGATACAATAGGCATTCCAAATGTGTGATGTGGTCCTTTTGCATGCAACCATATCATCCTAATGCTTACAGAGTCTGATTATGATTCACTATAGTATTATGTGTGTATTTGTGTATGCTTCATTTTGCTGCCAAAAATATCTTTTCTGCAACCGTAGATTTATATACTCCTTTATTGTATTCCCGCCTTGGTTCATTAACATTATGTTCATTTCTCAGCCAATTCTCTCTCTCTATCTCTCTCTCCCTCCCTTTCTTTCTCTCTCTCTATACCTCCATAATGCCGCGTGATGAGTTAGTTTTGTTGAATTGATTTTTAATCCACAAATTCGCATCGCTTTTAGCTGGAATTTAACGCTGTTATGTATATCACCAAGTGACTTTGACTTTGGGGATTTTTGAAAATGGTGACCATCTCTTCGTCGTAAGATATAAAATTAAAAAAGAAGTTCTGAGTAATTGGAATAACTGAGTTTTAATGGCTAAACACTTTTATTACTGTTATTAATTGGAAAACAAACTGTGGCGGGCTGGGGCTCTGTACGTGCTATATTCAAAATTGGAACAAAGTTGATCGGACGACTAACGAGGTACCTATAAACGGTTATAACCCAGAATTAAGACAATTTTGTCAAAAAACGTGAAGCCCCTGTCACAGTGTTAATTTTTGCTGAAAAACTTAAAACGCAGTTTTATTAAAATAGCATTGAATAATCTATTCAAAATGAAAGCTAAAACAAAATGATTGAAATGTGTTGCGAGAAAAAATTGAAAAAAAAAAACGTAAATACCTAAATGGTAGCTTCAGATGAATTAAAAATCGATTTTCGACAAAAAAAATTATGGATGATCAAAAAGGTAAATGACCATGGGTCACCTTTTACAAAAAAATTTGGACCCAACTGAGGATTATTTATTTAGAAAGTTAAGGCGGGCGGCTATCTTAAATAAAAAAAAGAAAACAAAGGCCAGGGGCTTATTTTGAACTTATAGAATACCGAGTTGTATAATATGTTATTCTTTTTTTCAATTTAGATTTTTAATAGTTTTTGAGGAAATAAGTTTTAAACTCAAAATTTTGAAGAAAAATAAGGTATATTTTTTTCTAAATTTTTCGTATTTAAAAATAATTAAATTTTAAGTTTATCAATTTTAAAATTAAATTTAAAAATAACGATTTCTACTTTTTTCTGCGAAATATTTTTTTCTTTTTGGGTTTATAAGCCGCCATTTTTTATTAAAAAACATAATTGAATTTATCTTAAAAATTAGTTTAAAATCTTCTACTTTTATATTTAAGGCTAAACTCATACTGGAGCTGCGAGCAGAGCGGCGATGCGAGAGGTGAGTAGAGCGTTAAAAACAAACACATGCTTTCTTATGAGAACTGATACCTCGTTGCTAGAGGCCTTAGTATGAGAGCTCTCATAAGAACACATTTGTTTGTTTTCGTCGCTCTGCTCACTTTTCGCATCTCCGCTCTGCTCGCAGCTCCAGTATGAGTTTAGCCTTAGGTAATTTATGGTTAAAAAATAAAAAAAATTAAGGTTTTGGAAACGTTGCCCCATCTCGTCGTATTCAAATTATGACCAACAAAGGGTCAATTTTGTTTTATTAAAGTTAAGTGCTCCAAAATTATATTATTGGCTTTCGAAATATGTATGTATACATATCCCAGCTGTTACCTACTAGCTTCACTGGGCCCTCACAAACCCTGTTCATTAAAAAAGTACCCTATAATCTATTTGAAGACATATTCGACTTAAATGCCAAATTTCATTAGAATCTAGAGTCAGATTAAAGAATAAACACCCAAAAATGTAAAAAAAAAAACAGTTTCCGAGTAAAAACGCATTTTTGTCTACAATCTGTAATAGCAATTAATGTTAATTTTTTTAGGAATTATAAAATAGCTTTTCAACGATTTCGACAGTATAGTAGCTCTCAAACTGTGCAATCGAAAACCTCAAACAATCGCTTACTTCAACATAAGCTACTCTGTCTTATTGCCACAGATATTATGTATGCCTACGTATATTAAAATTTTAAACCAATAATTATTTTATCGAAGTTTAAATAAATCGAAATAAAGAACTTTGCAAAATTTGTTTGCCCTGTGCAACTTCAAAACTACATATATGGTCACCACATGTTTTTGGAGCCATTCACATGGTGATCTGGCTTTCATCTTCCTTTTTTTCTTGTCGTTGCCTGTCCGGCATAAAAGAGATAACATTTTTATAAAGGCACCATTCTGGGTGGGACGTTTTTTTTTGCCATTATTTAAAGTCTGTTTTGTATTTCAAATAAAACTAGAAACGGAAATTCCAAAGGAGTATTCACACCTTACATACCATTGGGATGGAAACAAGCTGCCATCTGGCCTATATATACACATGTATGTATACTATGTATACATATGCCTACATATTGCTATTTACATTGTTAAATAAATATTTTTGTTATTATTGCTGTGTTGATGTACAAAATGATGAAAAAGCACCACAAAATGCATCAAAAATAAAACACACTTGGGGAAATTTTATCGCAAAAATATAAATTGATAATGAATAAAACGACAAACAAAGTAAAGTTAATTTTTCTTAAATAATTTATGAGAAGCTAACCTAAAAAAACTTAACTTGGTCGAGAAAATAAGACACTCGAAACAAAAAGGCAAATATTTTTGAAAATTAACAATTGGCCTAAGTTTCCCATCCATTTCTCTAGAGTCTGGACTCCTTCTGAGTATAGATGCAAACTGGAAGTATATACACTTTCCGCAACCTATATGTACAGTGGCAGTGGCGATCTGATAGTATATTACAAAAAAAAGTAAAACCAAATCCAACTCATTAATACAGATTTGGCATAGAAACTCTCTCTGCATCCATTTGGTACCAATGAGTGACTTATAGGTTGAAAATACAAATTTATATACCTAAGGTTTAAAATCATAACAATCTATACATAGGTAGTCTAAGACCCCGCCATAGAACGACCTACCCTCAATCCTCAACAGTATGCAGGAGTATACAGTGTTTTATTTAGTGTGTAAACTAACGTTTTGGACATGGGTTGCCTGGCGAAATATGTATGTTTAAGGCATAGGGTTGCCACGCGCTTTAAAGGTCGGTTTTTTCAATTATCTGACCCAGCTCATACGTTAGGTTTAAGTGATAAAAAAAATATCATGTGAAAGGAATTAAGAGCAACAATTAATTATTCGTTTTGTGTTAAAAAAAAAGTTCGAGTTTTTAAGGATCCCCCACACCAAAGCGAATCTGTCGCGGCGACGCGTCGCGGTGACGAAAACAATAATAACAACACGTGGTTGTCAATGAAAACAACCACGTTGTTATTATTGTTTTCCTAGTCGCCGCGAAAGATTCGCGTTGGTGTGGGGGATCCTTTAATCAAAACTTACACTGCGATGATCGAGAAGTTCGAAAAAGTTGGTTTCTCACAATAACTCACCCTAAAAGGGTATATTATAGATGACACACAACTAGCTATTTCGGTTTCTTCAAATCTCCTCGAAAACAGTTTATAACGATTTTGATTAAACTTAATAGTTGTTATGACCAAAGTGCTATCAAGAAAACTGCATTTCAGGATTCTGTCAAAAAATTCGCATTACAGAAATGGCGGTCGTTCGATCTTGATAGAAGGACAAACAAACACACCTTAATTTTCACTTCTATTTGAAAAAGTTCAACTGATTTCTTTTTTTCATTATAACTTCACAGTTTTAAATCTATTGATCGCTTGTCTGTAAAGTTGCGTGTAAATTAGTTCAGTGGTACGAGAAAAAAGAACAGATAGACGGAAAGATATAAAAGCAAATTTTTTCAAATAATTGTGTCATTTATACTTACACATTTAATGCTCAAGAAATGGTATTGACAAAAACTACAAAATTTTAATTGCATTGGGAGATCATAAGGGCAGTTTAATGGAATTTCAACAAATTTATAAAAAAAAACTTGCTTGAATGAAAGAATTAAATTGAATTCAAGTCTTTTTATTTGACACAATTGAAATTGATGAGTTTTAGTTATTTAAATTCATTAGATAATTTTTTCCAGCATCATTTTTTTCACATAATTTGCATGTAACACTATAGATATAGGTTCCTACCTACCTATAATACTTTGTATTTCTTTTTTAATTGATCCTTTTCTAAATAGGTAGGTAGGTACCTACATAAACAAACATATGTACTTCTTGAATTATTTTTGCCTACCTCCAATGTTAGTTAAGACGCTGTTAAACCTTTCTATTACCATGCATGAAAGTATATTTTTTGTATTGATTCTTACAAGTGTATTCTTGGATAAGTTTACGAAAAAAAAACAAAAATTGGCTATGAAAATGTTTTCATATAGGTAATACCTACCTCCTCGTGCATATACAAACAATAAAATAATAATAAATATATTTTGATATTCAAGTCAACAATATTATTGTTTAGATTGTAAACAACGAAATAAACAATGTCAATATAATAGCCTCCAATATACTTACCTCGCCATAGCACCATCATTCAAATATTGCCTGTCTCTCTAGTTCGATAACTACAAAGTTGTTCATTAAAAATTAAAAAATATGTTCCTATATAATAATATGTGAATGACTCTTCTTTGTAGCAGCAATTCACTGTTTTTTTCTTTGTGCATTCAATAGGTATGTTGCTACTAAATTTCACCTGACGTCATGCACTTATCAATGTCCTTGAATTTAAGATACTGTCAAGCTGAAAACAAACCAAAAATACCCAGAATTCATTGCCCCCAAGACAAAAATCTAAAACTGCCCGAAAGAAAGACGACAAAATAAATAAAAAAAAAAATTAAAAAATAACATAACAACAAGGAATGTTCAACAAAGCACACCAACCAAATGAGCTTTCCACTGTTCCAAATCGTATTTCTTTGTTTTTTTTTTGCTTTTTGTTGATGTGCTGCTGTTTTGTACCATAGTCAGAGCATGATATGCAGTCAAACTAGCATTTTTTTTAAGTCAGAAATTCAGAAAACACCTATAATAAATAAAAACACATAAGCTGAGCTCCAAAATGTCAAACAAAAAGTTCTGATGCGGTATAGCACTACACTATTTATGCACATCTGGAACGCCTCCCGGATGCTTATTGCATATATTTTCCTAGGTATCAGTTTGAAATTTCCGAATGCATTTTATGCAGCTTAAAATGAAAGAGCGGTAAGATGTCGTTTTAGTAAAATAACAATCGTAATAAAGATGAATAAGAAACCATAATTTACGAAATAAACTTACTTCGCTCGAGACTCCATATTTTTGTTTCACTTTCTGTTCAAACGTTAAATTGTCAAATAAAAGATCCAAACAAAATAGGATGCGTTTGCTGCTCAGTTAATGCGCACCCTTGACGTTGGAGATATGTAGGTTTAAAAACTCATAACTTTGTCAACCAATTTCTCGTTTTTTAATTCATCCAGATAAAAACTTAAATCCGGATGTAAATTATATAAATTTAAAGTAGTCCGGATTTAAATTTTAATATGGATGTATAGATGGACTAAATTATAATATGGCGGTTACAGTCTTATTTATAAACTCATTCCAAAAATGTCTAACTTTGGACAGCTGTCCAACTTCAAAACCTTATTTATAAACAAGTTTCGTCGATTGTCTAACTTAAGCACTGCAAATTGGTTGTGCAAACGTATTCTAAATTGAGTAAAATCAATTAACAAAGAATTGAAAAGTTATCTTGAATTGAATGAAATGGTCATTGAACGTATCCAAATGTTCACGAAATTTTCAGATTAAAGGGATGTCATTGAGTATGTATATATGAGAACATATTATTTAAACAACTATTCCAACAGTTGTTAATAAATAAGGAGATCAGGAAATCTAATAAATGAAGCGTTGAGAATGAGAAGGGGTCAAGTGACATTTTTGAAGTTTTGAGTTATAAGCTTTTAAATTTAAAGTTTTAGGTTTATAATTAGTAGTAGTGGTAGTTAACCCCTTTATCTGAAGCTAACTTTGTAAGTAATAACAATAGAGATACAAGAATTGACCAACATTTAAGTTGTCGCTTAACACCAGTATTGGTAAAAAAAAACAAAAAAATCGAAAAATGTCACTTGACCCCTTCTTACTCTAGACGCTTCAAATATAGGACTGTTAATTTTTGTAAGAATGTTTAAGACTATTTTTTATTTGTTTATTTCGTTGGTTGATTAAGAATTTTATTTTTTGTTTTATTTGTTAAATAAATAAAAGATATTATTTTAAATAACTTAAAAAACACATATTTTATTTATTTATTTACTTAAATGCATTTCGGAAGCTATGCTTCCATCGCGATCGTCAGTAAGTTTTATATAAATTATAATACAAACAAAATTTTTGATATATTAAATACAAATTTGTCGCATTTTTTGTATTTAAATTCAAAACCATATTATATTGTGGTTTTTATTTGAGGGCCGGTTTATATGTGGAATCACCCACATGTAAATCGAAACCATACGATCTGGTTTTAAATAACTTTGTAGATTTGTATTTGTACGTCTGTCAGTGTATTTAATAGGACTTCATTTATTTCTTTCCCCGTTGATAAACAACACCTTCTACGGTGTGATCAGTAAAATCAGTAAAATCAATTCTTTAAACATCTTTCCATGATTGGATCTATATATTTAAGAGTAAATACATGTTTCAGGTTTTAATATTTAACACTAAAATAGAAGTTGTCATTTGTTTTTAATTCGGTAAAGCCCCAAAGCGGTGAGTTACTTACAGACCAATCAGTGAGTACCTATTAAACACATAATATGTATATATGACATAATAAATTAAATTGATCATTTAAGAAAAAAAAATAATAATATCAAAAGTTTCGAGCGCTATAATGGCCATAAACAAAATAATAATAATAATATGTTTAGTTTTTAAGTTTATTTAGACTATAAAATGTAATAGTGTTTTGGAAAAAACAGAAATCACTGAGTACCTATAGATAAATCGAAGCAAATTTGAATTTTTTTTAGAATCAGAAAAATGCTTTACCAATGCAATAATTTGGTTTTATAAAAAGTATAAATAACGAAGTCCAAAAAATAATAGAAACAAATCCACATGAGCGATTGAAACCTGATAAAGGCTTGTTAAGAATTAAGGTCCATCTGCTGTTTTTAACCAAGATACCTATAAGTACCTGTTTTATAAAAAAAAACAGTATAGTTTCATTTAACGAAATTTAAGTTCTGCTGCGAAAAAATGTCTGCAGATATTTCTTCTTTGATATTTTAACATCGGTCATCTGATCTTTACAAAATCGTGTAAAGTTTTCTCCCGTGAGCGCTCTTGAGCGTCTTGAGCGATGCGATTAAGTTAAAATATTTCATTTTTACTTGCTCTATTGCACAGGATTTAATTGTTGATTCCGACACTACCGTGAACAAAGTTTTTAAGCGACTTTGCTTATGTAGTGTACCGTCATCTACAATACATCGAGCTACGTGGAACCATTTAGTTCAAATATGGTACAGAGTAATTTCCAAGTTAAGTTCCAATTTTTGTTTAACTCATCTAGAACGGTTATAGCTGCCGTCATTTCATACGATGACTGATTTTTCCGAACCATGTACGTACTTACTTTTTTCACAGTTTCTCTATAATGATAGATCATGAAGTAACTTAACTTCATAAATTTGTACTATCTAACCACATAATACAAGATGGCCCAAAAGTTGACACCAGTTTGCAAATGGTGGCAAATGTCAATTCTACTTTGACATTTGTGAAGTAAACACATAGACGTCAACAAGACATGAATGGATATACTCTTTGTTTATTTCGAATATTCGGAATATCTAAAACACCGGTTTTGCGTTTCTTTATTCACTAAAATATTCTGGATAATCTTTTTTGTTGTTTCTTTATTCCTTCCAGAATAATTGGAATACATTCTTTTTGTTTCCACTCAAGAGGTAGTGTAAATGGAATATTCTCTAGTTTGACAGATACATTTAATTTTTTTCATTATAAATAACTACTGTCGTCTTGTCTGCCATCTGCCATTGATGAATATCGATTAAAATAAATAGAAATGAGAAAGCATTTGTGGTTATTATTTCTGCGTGCCCGAAAAATTAATTTCCGATTAATTACCGATTTTTATCATTGCAACTTTTATATTTCGGTATAGGTAATTCTTCTGCGTTTCGCCTTTTGTACAGTCGCGTGTTTTGTATTGAAAAGGTGCGTATAGTAGAAAATATGTATATAGAAAATCAACCAAGTGAAATATCTATTTGTTTCTTCTATTTTAAGATGCAAATTCGTTAATCTCTTGGAGATATAAAACGCCTCAAAGGTCATCAAGCCCATCAAGACAAATTTGATAATGCACAAAAATTATAAAAATAATTTTGTTTGACATGAAAATAAACAGCTGATATATAGTTGAATATTCTTTCCATTAAAATCTGTTTCTTTATTTATTCCATTCTGGATATTTTGGATAGATGTTTTGCATTTTCTGTCTTTTCTATTCTTTATCCATGAACAAATAAAGAAACACACCCATAAAGAACGAGGAATAATTTGGCGCGTTCGAAAAAATGATATTTTTCCTCAGCCAAAAAGTGAGCAAACGAATTCAAAATTTTTCTTTCCTCAGAATTTTGGCAGGAAAGCTGAGAAATTTTGCTGATGAATCTGAGATTGCTGTTTCGAATTTGTCAAACAAGAACGATCAAGCCAAGAATTTTATAGTTTTTATATTTTAATTATCTTTAGATTTTTATCAGATAAGTTATAAAATTCCATATAAAATAATACATTTCAAAATATCATGCCGAATTTAGGTACTCAAGTCATTGAAAAGTGACAAATCAAAACATTTAATTTTATTTAAACAACAATCGCAACCAAATCATTATACCCTCTATAGAATAGCACGCACAAGTCATACAAAACCTCTCTAGATTCTAGAACATTTTTTTTGTTTTGATAGATTAGCCAACCTGAATAAACAAATTGCATTACTTAATCAAAATTTCAATGTCAATGGCAACAGATAAAAAATTCTTAGCGAAACTTTTGACAACAAAATAAGAAACCTTGGGTTTTATAATTAGAAATTTGAAATTTACTTTTGAATTTTCAGAGCAGTAGCAAAATAATGATAAAACATGTTTCTTATCGTTGTACAAACATATACAATGTTATATGTATGTGGAATACTTTGTGTTTATAAAGATGCCATCTGTTTAGGAGTTCAAATTGAAAAAAAAAATAAGAATGGCAGCCAAAAACCACATATGTACATTTTACATACTTCTTTATTTTTTTTTTTGCTTGCATTAAATTTATGAATAATTTTATTTTTATAAAAATAAATCGAACTCGAAATTTTGTCCAAACTGTACCTAAATTACTGTTTCAACGCTTTTAATTTTATTTTCCGTAAAGTTTAGGGCAGTTGCAATAGTACATATTATCGACCAGACGGTTAAAATGCAGAACCTCGTTTTAAGAAATCGTAAAAACCTGCCAAATTTTGTATGGCGATCTATGGTAAGAGGTTTTGAGTTCTGGCCTTTTCTGTAAAATGTTCAGAAAAACATTGTTACGGTGAATTTGCCAAAAGATGGCTTTGATTCAGCTGATTTTCAGGTTTCTGCAAAAAACTATGCAATGACGAAAATATGGTTTTGACGTTTTTTTTTGAGAAAATTGATTTATTTTTTGGTTATTCTCGTATTTTTCTAATATTTTCGAGGTTATGTCGTTTTTATTTTATATTTTTCTTGGTTTTAACCTTAACAGTAAGCATCGACTATTATGGCAATTTTAAAGATTTTACAACAATTCAATAAACAATTCAAATATTTATCTTAAAAATTATTAAAAATTGAACTGGGTCAAGAAAAGCATCTTTATGATAGCCAATGGATGACAACTTAAAGCTTTAAAAAAAAGGCTGTGAATGCTTTGGTATTAAGGAAACTTAATATTATAGTTTAAGGAAAATATAAGTATCGAACTTTTTACTGTGAGTTTATAAATTCTACAATATAATAATATTCATTTAAATAAATAAAAGACATTGTTTTTTTTTTTAGTTTAAATTTTATTTTTGTTTTAAATATGTAATAAATATATTTGTATGTTTAATTTTTTTGTTGTTGTGTTGTTTTGTTTCAATCTCATTTTTAATATACATAATATTTGATTTATGTATACACAATATATATGTATGTATATATATATATACTTTTATAATACGTACGTTCAGTAAAAATAAAAAAATTAAACTTTAGCATCTCTAAAACTGCTAACCAAACTTATGTAAGTAATAATATATAGTTTTTTTTTTATTTTAAAGAGTCTTTTTTTGTAGATCATAATTATAAATAAATATTCCCAAATTTAAATGAAAAATATATAATGTAGATTAAATTTTTAAATATAGTAAATAATATTTAAATTAAAACATTAAGTATTTCTATGGCATTTTTTAATTTAATATTTTAAGTTAATTTTTTTGTTACATTTTAATTTTTTTTAATTCAGTTTATGCGTTTTCTCGCTCTCCTTATGTTCTTCTTTTTTTTTTTTCGTTAAATTAAAAAATATATAGTAAACAAGAAAATATGGAATACTTTTGTTTGTTGTTTTCATTTATTTATAATTTTATATATATATATATATTTTTAAATTTACCTTAATGTGTCCTAATGTACATTGAATTTTTCACTTCTTTTGTTTTTGTTTTTCTTCTTCTTAAACCAAATTTTGGGTATGCTTGCCATTTAAAATGTTTAATTTATATTTTATTTATCAATTATACTTTTTTTATAATGTCTATGATTTTTTTCTTATATCTAAAATATATTCCTTTATTAATTTTCAATAAATGTTTTCCGTACGAGTTTTGTTCTCTTGTCCGTTCTGTTTTCTCTTTTTTTTTTGTTTATATTTTTCGTTTAATCATTCCTTTTGTCCAAATTTAATGTTTTTATTTAATATTTAAGCCAATTTTTATTTTTATTTTTTTTTTTAATATTGATATACTCCTTGGAGAATGTTTTCCCAATTGCTCAGTTTGTTTTAAAGTTTTTCCTTTATATTCTCTAATGTTTGTCTTTCGCTTTCGAATAAGTTGAATATATTATTTTTTAACTAAAATCAATTTTAAAGCTTGGCGATTTCAAATAAAATAATTACATATTTTCTTTATTTTTTTATTGTAAGGTGAACATAATTTAGGTCCAGTTTATTTTATTGCTTGTGGTGAATATGAAAGCTTAGCATAAGCATTTATTGCTTTGTATAGCAAACATTAATGTGGATTGATTTGTTTTAAAAAAGTTATACCTACAACAATTTTCTTTTAAAAATTTTGAATTTGTTTTACAATAATAAAGATTTCAATAGGTAAAATTATAAAAAAATTTATTAATAAACGCATTCTTGTGGTTGCTAATGCCTCCGCGGTAAAGTAAATTTAAACGAAAAATGTAAAAGAAAACTTCTATCTAGGTACAACATTAACTATACCTTTTTGTTTGAATAAGTTATTCATATCTATACATGACATTTGGATTGTTTGAAAAGTGTTGACTCATTTCTTTTTGCTTCGAAATAGATGTTTTGGATTGTGTGATTACAATTATATTCAGGCGTTTTTTTTCAAGCTCGAAGGAAGCTTATACTTAAACTAAAACCAACAATTCGTCATAAGGCGTTTTTCTTTTTTAAATCAGAATAGAGTTCTGAACAGAGTCTGAGCATATCGAGCATGCTCTGAACATCCTCTGAACAAAACGTATTCTGAGCGCTCTGAACTATTTTTGAAACACACCTGAACACTTAGCTTTTATTTCAATTTCACCTGTCAAATGCTTGTGTTCAGCATTCAACTCGGTCTGCTCGGTTATTTTATTCTGAGCTCATAGAGCGCGCTCAGAACAAGCTCAAAACATGTTCAGAACGAAAAAAGAAACTCAAATTTGAATCTCTGAACTTTCAGAGGTAAACAAGAAACACAATTTTTTGTTTGACAGTTCAGGCTCTGCTCTGAACTAAAAAAGAAAAACGCCTGTAATGACCTATTATGCAATTAAGTGACAAATACCATCTACCTATCTCTTTTTGTATACCTATTTTACTAAATGACAGTTTCGTGCTCTCGAGAGCGTTCCTCATTTACACAAGCAAAAGTGAACGAAACTAGATTTGATATGATTTCCTTTTCGATTACTTGAGTTTCCTTCGAAAATATTATATTACCTACTATTTTTATAAATAAAATTCCAAGGCATGTCAATGCTGTCTCTGCACTGGAGCAGAGAATATCGAACAAACCTTGTGTTACCAAATACAAATTATTATTTTATTTTTATTTATCTGTAAATTGTATGGAAACGTTAAAACGTCAACTTTTTGAACGTTGATTCCAAATGGCTGATCAGTTTCGCAGAACAATTTTATAATTTTTATTTCAAATTGTTTAAGGTTTCTTTTGGCATTATCTCCAATAATTTTTGATTTGTCAATTTGTCACATTGTCACATGTAATTCTTTTTTTCTTCGTAACATTGGCCAATTCCTAAACGCAACATTTGCAAATCAAAACACTTGCAAAGCAAAAATCAAAAAGCGAGTTGAAATGTCAAAAACAAATTTTTGCATTGCATGCATAGCATATTATGCCATTTCGGAGCGAATGTTTGCTTAAATTGTTGATTGTTGCTGGAATTAAAAATGGACTAACAAAAACAAAATTAGTAGAAAAAAATTGATTGTTGCATCACAAAACCAATTTAAAAAAAAATATTTCCTTGAGTACTGTACATCCAGATGTTTGATTTTTGCCCTTTTTCCGAAAAAGAAATACTTTCTACCTCAGACAAATCGGAGCACATAAGTCGTGTTTCTTTTTTCCATCGGAGCTAGCTCGGAGCATGCTCTGTATGCTCAGAATAAAATGATCGAGCAAAATGCTGATCGAAGCCAACTTCATACAATTTGTATGTAATTTCTAAGCATATAACAGTTCAGTGCTCAAGTGTGTTTCATAATTAAATCTGAGGGCTCCGACCATAACCTCCTCAGAGCTTAGCCTCTGCTCAGAACTTTGTATTAATCTTTTAGAAAGAAAGCGAGTTTTCATAGAATTGCCTTATACGAAGATGTTGATTTCTCCGTATTCTCAATGATATTTTCAGAATAATTCTCACTCACGTGCTATTAAAAAATTGGTTCAGACATTTTGAATAGGGTCTTTTTATCCAAAAGTGGAAATATTTTTCGGTTGTTGCATTCCACACTTTTTTTTAATAAGAAATCAGTTTTGCAGATATGATTTTTTTATTAATACGAACTTCAAAAACACGAATGTTCAAAAATTCCATGACAAACAAATCAGCCTGAAATCTTCTTTTTTTTTTAATATGATTTGGGAATCATTATGAACCTATATGTAGGTAGGTACTTTCTTTAATAATAGATTTTGTACTTTTCTGCAGAAAAAATATAAGTAGAATCACTTTGGAATTATCATTCTATTATGTAATCATTACAAAAATATGAATAAAATGAAGAAAGAGCTATGATACAAATCTTAAAATAATGTTCGCTAGCTTTCGGTTATTTTTCTTCAATAGAAAATTTACTCAATTTTGAACCTAGTCGAAATTATGTACTTCAAAATTTGCTCGTGAAATAGGTTTGTGTTCATTTTGTTCCTAATAAAAACAAAACATATAAGAAAGAAGCAACCAGAAATAAAATATAAATTAAATAAAATTTCCAACTAAAAATAAAAACAAAATCTCCATATTTTAGCGAAAAAATCATGTTTATTTATCAAAAAGAGAAAAATATATATATTGTATGTATGTATAATTGTGTATCATTGTCATTTAATATTAATAATAATAATTATTTAAAAAAAAAGAGAAAAGAAAGAGCAGAAAACTAAAAGAAACATATGCATTTGTTTTGTTTTTTTTTTTTGTTCATAAATAATAATATTATATATAATCATAATCATATAGAATAGCATACATTACAACAGAGAATTAAAATGATTTTTTGTTCTTTTCCAATATAATTTAATGCAAGAAAATTGCATAGTTACTTTGTATCTTATAGAAACATCAAAAATATATGAAGATTTTAATATGGATGGAAAATTAAATTATATAGAGAAGCATTTGAGGAAAACAAAAAAAAATTATATAGCGCGATGTAAACGACTACAATTAACATAATAATTATTTAACATTATCTTCCTTATTCAATTTTAGTTTTTTTTTTTTGTTTTTAATATTTTTATTTTCATATTATTTAACTTTAATTCATTCTTTTGTTATTTAATACTTCTTGGTTTCGAGTCTTTCTTTGATCCACAATAATGTCTGCATATAGTTTTTTTTTATTATTTTGTTTTATTGTATTTTTTTTTTGTTTCTTATAAAAATTGTTTTTGCAATTTTTGTTTAAATTACAAAAAAAAAAAAAGAAAAACACCTAACATTAAATTAAAATAGAAAAAAAAGCAACTAAAAACGATCTAATGTCTTCGATATTTTTATATAATTTAAACAATTCATTTGTTTATTTCTTTTTAATTATAATTAGTAATAATTCTACGAGTAGTTTCTTAAAATTAAAAGAAAATCACTAATGATTTTTTGTATTTTTAAATTCTCGTCATTAACAAAATGTGTGTTGTGGATTTTAATTTAAACAAAATTTAAACATCTTGTTAAAAATGAGAATTTATCCGAAGGGATGTAGTTTTTTGTTTATGAGATACATGGCGTAGTTTGTTTGTTTTCTGCTTTTAATTCACAACATCTCGACAAGTTCAATTAAAAGCAAAGAACGAACTTAAAAAAAGTGGTACATATTTTATTTAACTTTTGACATTAAAAAATAATTTTTTTTATTTATTTTTTTTGTTTGTTTTTTTAATATAAAATGATGGATGTTCGTGTGTAGTAAAAACTAACCTAGCAGCTTTTGTTTTTTGTTTTTTTAGTTTATTTTGTTTTTGTAGTTGATTTAGTTGGTGTTTGTTTTAGAAAAAAAGGGAGTTTTTATGTGTTCCCTTTTCATCTTTACTGAGAAACTAATTGTAGTTCGGTTTGTTTTTTTTATTTAATTTATTTTTTGTACTTTTGGCAACGATGTTTGTTTTCTTTAAATTTTCGTTTTCTAAAAAATATAAACTGAGAGATGAATGCAACTTAATTTGAGAGATAAAAAAAAAACTGCAACTTGATATTTATGGTTGTGGATCGTATGTTTTGTGATACATTATAGAGAGAGAGAGTCATTGCGATGTGAAGATGATGATGCGTGATCTTCTTGTGAATTATATTCAACAATATTTCAATTTTTTTTATGGCACAGCGCAGATATTTGCGTTTTGTTTTTTTTTTTTAATTCAATTTAAGAATTTTGTATTCTTTTTGTTTTTTAATCACAATCATTGAGCAGAGTTATTCTTATAGTTTAAGGTTTGTTTTTCCTTTTATTCCATTTTTTTTCTTCATTTTTTTAAATCATATATAGAGGCGAAATTATACAGCCCTCCGACACCTAGGCCTGTGATGAGGCCGTTGTTGATGATGGACTACTGTTGCCCTCTTGATAGGGCCCAGTTACCACACATGGATGCATGGGGAATAAAGTTGTCCACGAAGTAGTTGTTAGGGTCGGTGCACGGAGGACCATTTTCTCGTTTTTTGACTGCTCGTGATTGTTTGAGTTGGAGTTTTTTTTTGCCTTGCTGTCGCTTCCGTCTTTTTTATTACGCTTTGCTTCTTGCTGATGACCATCGGATTTGCTACTGCTGCCTTCCTTGCGGTTAGAATTTCCACCACTAGCGCCGCCACTGCATTCGCCAAGCTCATCAAGCTCATCTTCATCTAAAGGTTCTTTTTTAATTTTAGTTTGGCCTTCTTCTTTGGCTTTTGCATCGGCTTCGGTGTTGATCTTCTTTACTCGCATTTTTTCTTCCCACTCGTCGATACCATGGCGGGTGCGATTGAGATTTCTATGCTGGTAGAAGATCAGTGTCATTCGTGTGGGATGATGACGATTGGGTCGTTTGACAGCCGTTGTGGAATGCATCTCGTGTTTGGCGCATTCGATAAGAACACTACCGTGATTGAGAGCGATCGCAACGCCACCCATTTGTGGATCTTGGAATGCTTCAAGGTTCTCATTGATCTCAGTTACTTCACCAATTGGTTCGGCCTTCACGGTGGCTCCACTTGGTGGAGGTGACAGATCGGTTTGGGGTGCCGGTTGCTGAACTGGTGGCGGTTGCTGCAGTGGTGGTGTTACCATCTGTGGTTGTTGCTGTTGTTGTTGTTGAGGATTCTGTGAGTGCTTCGACTGTGCAGCTGAAGGTGTTTGATGCTGCTGATGTTGTTGTTGGGAGGGTGATTGCTGCTGATGATGGTGCAACGGGGATTGTGCCAACGATTGCAAATGATGATGGTGTGGATGCTGCTGCTGTTGTGGCGGCAGGGAAGTTTGTTGATGATGTGCGTGTGGTGTGTGAGTTACTGGTGGCAGTGCTGTTGGTGTGTAGGCCGCTTGCTGATGGTGCATGGCGGCGGCGGCAGCTGCATGTGGTGGGAGAGGATGCTGCGTCGACGTGGACGGCGGGTACATGTTCCAGTTGGGTGACGGCGGTGGTGGCGTTGGGGGTGGCGTCTGTTGCGGGTACATGCTGTACGGTGAATACGGCTGGTGGTGGTAGCCATAGTTGTAGTTCATGTTATTGTAAGCATCGTACGGCGAGTACGTTGGGGGTGGTGGTGGATACATTTGGTAGTTATTCGGATACTGCGAATATTGATAGTCAGGCGGTGGCTTTGGCTTAACAAAGCCTTCTTCCAGATGCGGAGGCCCCAAGTTAGTGATTGGAGTCAAAGGCGTTAATTTACTGCTCTCACTCAGGTTGTTTACGATTGTTGTGGAATCTGGATTTTCTTCACTTCCTCCACGACTCTTTACGTCTCCTCGGACATCTTGAAGCTGTGTCAGCTGATTACCGACTGGCGGAAGATGACTATTGAAGTTGCCATAGCCATCGTGATGCTGGACAGCCGTCGGCGCTGGCGGGAGAGGAGCCTGATGGTGGTGACTATTTGGTGTGGTGGGAGTTATTGGCGGATTTGGTGGCGTTGACAAATTAGTCGCAGCCGGATGTTGCTGTGCAACAGGATGCTGTGCCGCCGGATGTTGAGTTGCGGGATGCTGAGTCGCAGGATGTTGTGTCGCAGGATGTTGAGTCGCAGGATGTTGATTCACAGGATGTTGTGCCGCTACTGCATGTGGAGCTCCAGCAGGATGAGCCGATGGTGGGGGAGGCCAATTGCCATAGTAGTTGCGTGAGTCAATGTAGGAACCCGTTTGATAGTCATATGAGTAGGGCGAATCCAAGACGGTGCTTGAGATCTGATTCGACTGTAGCTGGGCATCTGTAAAGGTATCAATCATCGTTGCCATGTTCATCAGACTCGAATTGGATGACATTAGATTGTTATTGCCTCCATTATGGCCGTTATTGACTGGCGGCGTTGAGAACGCACTCCCCGCCGGGCTGGGATTGTTGGTAACTGGGGTCTGACAACGTGGTGAGGGCGTTGAAGGTGGCGCCGATGGTGTTGATGGTGGATTCAATTGCTGTTGCTGTTGAGCTTGTTGGTTTTGCTTTGATTTCGATCTCGATTTACTCGACTCCTTTTTCGTGGGCGGTGGCGGATTCGGTGTCACTGGTGGAGGCTGGGGCGTTGTTTGCTGTGGTGTAACTGCTGCACCAGCTCCCTCTACTACATCTTCGCCGTCCTTACGTTTTTTACCATGCCTTCGACATGGAACAAGGGGTGTAGATCGTACTCGCACTTCACAAGGATACCTTAAGAAAGAGATAGAAAATAAAAAGTTAGATATCTGTTTTAACTCAATAAAAAACGAACTATATTCTAGAACTGAGTCTGACAATCAAAACTCAACGCTACACTCACTTGTCGAGGACTTGCACAGCACCAGTACGATGTTTCTCTTTCTGTCCCTCGGCACTATCAAATTCGTCCGTTGCATCCATCGTGTATAGTGGTAGCACATGAAACTGCTCATCATCCGGTTGTCGTCCATCACGATTCGATGGTTTCAGCAAAGCCACTTGTACCGTACAGCCATCTTGCATATTGTGCAAATCTCTATGAGCATGTGCACAAAAATCCAGACAAGCTGTCACGCCCGAAAATGGTTTCCCCGGTTTTAAACCAAGTCGACAGTCAGGCGCTTCTTTCTCGTACTTTGTTTGATTGTCATAGGAACGTGGTGCTATTTGCTTGAAAAGTGGTGCCAACACCGTGGCCAGGAGGTTCATGTGATCTTCGATGGCACTCTCTTCGTTTTTCACCGATAGACGGAATTTTCGAACGGTCTTGGATCGTGCATATTTACACCCATTGTAGTACATAGACCATGAACAACCAAAGCTATAGGATGCACCTGATGTTTCAGGATCAAGACCTAAAATATTTTATGAATGTTATTTTGGGTGGATTGTATGTGTAGTGTAAAGAAAGCTTACCTTGACAAGCGCAGGTGCGGTTTTCGTTGGTCGCGCAACGGCGTGTTGTCGGCAGACCGTATTTATTGAGCTTGCCAATTAGATTTTTGTAGGCATTATCAGCTTCCTGTCGAGGCATACCATCCCAGGCTACCATTGCGACGACAATAAACGCTGCAGGACATCTAAACGGATTAATAATAATGGTTAATAATGATGGTTAATCGTTATGTTGTTAATGGATAAGGAAAGATATAAAATTGTCGGAAATACATACTTGTGGCCTTGACGCTTCTTGACAACAACAAGAATTTTTTCGTCAGGGTCTGCTCTTCGAATGATCCACTTGGCGACAGGACAACCTTGCGTCGTTTTGCCCTCTTTGCCTGTATAGACAATTTTTTCAATTCGCAACTGTCGTCCTGAAATACCGCAACGGTCTTCGATTTCTTTGCGCAATTCAGACAAAGTCGCTGAAGATCCTGCAGAAAATACAAAAGATCAGTTATAAATACAATTATACAAAATATTTGTATGTCAAAACTAACCTAAATGTGTGTAATAGCTTCCTGGTTCTGGTGGATTCTTATCCGATGAGAAACAATCACACTCTGGTATTTCAGCCTTGTTGCCCTTTTCTAATCGATCCGTTGTGTCATACATCGGATTGATGGTTTCTCGTTTCACAACCACTTCAGCTGGTGCCGACAAGGATTCCTCACTTGTACCATCATCACTGGTATTTTTCTTCTTGCTGCTGGGAGCCTTAGGCTCGCCATTTTCGTCAGTCTCTTCTTCGTCATCGTCTAGGATTTCATCCTTAGTCTGAATACCCATGCAAGAGCCATCTTTCAGATGTTCCATTGTCGGTACGCGTGTACCACCTTGCCGGCAGCATGAGAATCCAATGATATTTTTGATCGCCGCTGGGCCACCTTCGCCTAGGAACGGATAACCGGTAATTTTGTCCACTTCTTCGCTGGCTTGAAGCTCGGCAGCCTTATCGGCGGCCTGCATCATGGAATATCGATTCGGAGGAATGGGATATGCATGTGCGGGGATCTCTTTTTCGTAGTTCATGGGCATCGAAAGATTACTGCTTGGGTCGTGCTTTCGATCCAAATCCACTAGACTGTGACCCCGTTTCGAGCTGGAAGATTTCGTCGAATTGGAAGATGGCGGACAGCCAAAGGAAGACGGTGTTGATGGTGACGACGAGTGTGGTGGCAACGGTGGTGGCGGATGCTGATAGCTGGGCGAGAAATTCTGCTGATAGTTGTTTTGATGCTGATAGCCTGCACCGTAGTAGGAAGCGGCAGAATTCTGGTAACCGTGCTGCTGTTGATAGTCTTGGTGTTGTTGGTGTTGGTGTTGGTGTTGTTGTAGCTGCTGCTGCTGCTGATGTTGTTGTTGTTGCTGTTGGGATGAATTACTCCCTCCAGCTGGTTGAACCTCGTTCTGACAGTAGTCAGCATATTGGATAAAGTTCTGATAGTTACGCTCGTATCCCTCCATTTTGTTGGTCTGTGGTGGCATGAGCCCAGGTTCTTGCTTTATCATTGGATATTGTCCTTGCGGGTTCATTCCAGGATAGCAAGAATTCGGATCAGGATGGTGGCCATAGCCCGACATTGGCGGATAGCTAGACTTTTCGGTTTTGATGTCGATCTGGTGATGAGGAGAACCCCTTTGATGGTGATGGCCGTGCTGCTGGGAGTGATGATGCTGCAGGCTTCCACCCCCTCCGGGATCATTGCTGTTTTTCTCCACATCGGCCGCACTATGGCTCTTCTTTTTCGACTTACTGCTATGGGATGTTGTATGGTGTTGTGGTTGATGATGCGGTTGATCTGAGTTTTGGAAGCTACTCGGTGGTTTCTTAAACGAATGACCTTGCGGCTTCCAAATTTGATCGCCACCACCTCCGTGTGGTTCTGTGAGTGAAGCACTAGCTGCTGCTGCTGATGCTGATGGTTGCTGATGCGTTTGCTGTTGCTGCTGCTGCTGTGGCACACTAGAACCACTGGCGTTCAATGCTGAATCGCCTCGGAGATGGTGGCTATACGATAAAAAATGACCGGTCTGATTTTGGGACTGACCATGAGTGGCAGATGGGCCAGTTGGTGTCTGCATTTGAACATCAGCACCTTGACCGATATCTTTAGGATCATTCTTCCGCAATATCATCGATTTTATTCGAGTATTCAAGTTGACACGTTCCGCTTGGTTAAACATTTCGCCTGGAGCACCGGGTTGTTGTTGATTTTGATTATTCCAGTTCCAGTCTTGGGACATTTGAGCATGACTGGGCGAGGAGATGTGATTGGGTTGAGCTTGCTGCTGCTGTTGTTGTTGTTGTTGTTGCTGTTGCTGCTGATTGGGCGTATGCATCCCTTGATGAGGAGCATGCAACATCTGCTGAGAATTATGATTCGGAGATGGTGGAATCGGATATTGCTGCATGTTGTTACTAGAATTACTGCTGCTGCTGCTGTGACTACTGGGCGATTGAGGAACATGATTAGGAGACTGAGAGACATGCCGCTGCTGTTGTTGTTGCTGTTGTTGCATGTGCCCTCGTGTCGGCGATTGCGGAACCTGTTGAGAAGATTGCTGCTGTTGATTTTGAGAGCTTTGTGCTGATGGCGGATGCATGGGAGAAGATGACTGTTGTTGCGTTTGCTGTGCGTTTGAATTGGAGCTCTGCTGCTGGCCACTTGGTGCACTTGTGCCACTTCCTGCAGCTCCTGCTGATTGTTGTGCTACTGATTGTGGTCCAGTTGCTTGATTTCCGCTGAAGTCGCCTGAATACCCGTTACAATTGAGTGAGCGCGGCGGTACGCTGCTCACCCGCGGATATCCAGGCGTGTCGTTTCCCGACATAGTCTTATTCAAATCAGAAGCTGCCCCCACTTGCAATTGATGTTGTTGTGCAGCTGATGCCGATGAATTTGACAAAACAACCGGCGGTGGCGCTGGAGCCGTTGATACTTGGCCCGCATATGTGACAGCCGGTGCAAAACTCACACCCTGCAATGATACTTGATTTATTGGCGAAGATATTTGCTGCGTTTGAAATTCATAACGCTGCACCGGAGCGGCATAGGTTCTCCCATAATTCGGATCAAATCCGAGGCCTGTTTGAACATATCCATTGGGCGGTTGGTATGAATAGCTTTGTGGTTGAAATTCTAATGAATTAAGCGATGTTATTGCTGGACTATTTTGTGGAATTTGCTGGATGAATTGATTTTGCCAACCTTGTGATGGATCTGTCTGCCATGTTGGATAGAAGGCCATTGGAGCCTGAAATTAAGAAAAAACAAAAAAAAATTATTTAACAAAAATATTTTCTGCGAGATAATGAATAAATTATTATTTAAATTTTATGTACGTTTGCCTAATAACGAGGACTCATTATAAGAAAGAGCAAGATTCTTGCATAAACCTTAACATCAACATTCTCGGTAAAACGAACTAAAAACACAGTCTCTTTTTTGTTTTCCATTAAAAGATATTTATGTTCCGAAGCAGCAAGACGAAGGATGGGAATTAATGGGTTTGGCGATAACGCCTTTTTGCTATACCTATACGTCTACGTGCTCTATAGTCATCATGGTCGGTGCAATGTACTTCGTCGACTATATATTGATAGATTCGCATATATGTATATGCAAAATGGCCCTGAACTTTTGAGCAGAACCATCTTGGATACTTTGAATGATATAGTTTCGTTTCGTTCTTTATTGCTTGAAATTGATTGTTTATTCGAAAATTGCAATTAGTTGCGTGTATTGTATAATTTAGTAGAATTTTTAATCGATATTCAGAGCGAAAGAAGCATTGAGTGTAAAATATATCAAATAAATTGCTAAGATTAATAATTTTCCCTTAATCATCAATTAGTTTTTGGCCGATATAAGTTCAGATCTATGTAGATCCGCGTTTTAATTGTTTCGTGTTTTTTTAAGATCTGTTTTTCTGTGAAAAATTGTCGTTCCAAGATGAAAAATAGGTTTGTAAGACAAAAAAAATCAAATGAAAGTTCAATGAACAAGTTAACTGACCAATTCATTGGATTGAATCGAAAAGTGTTTCCCGAGCCCAGGACGCTTCGCGCTATTTTTGTATGATTCGAGAATAGTGTAGCTAAAAATAAAAAAAACTTAAAGTTTTAAATTGCTTGTGGTTCTGCTCACATTATGACAAATTTAAACAGAGAGTTACTACAGCTCTTCAAAAAACTCTAACAAAATAAATCAAAATTGCTGTTCCCTTAACCTTTTTTGATGAGTTTTTATCCGTTTATTCCCTAAAATACCGAATTCGTTTGCTCTAATAGTATAATAAAAAAAAAGATTACATAAAATAAAAAAAAAAAAAATATGTTTAAGCGTAAAGATAAATAACAAAAGCGTGGGAGTATCCTGAATCCAAGGACAAGTTTTTTAAAAAATTGATTTATAATTGAAAAACAAATAAGAGTACCCTATTGCCGTTGATAAATAAAACATTCGAAAACTCATTAACCAAACGCCCACTTCTGTTGATCAATAAAACAAAAAAAATAATTATACATAATTTATATTATACGAGTCGAGTACATCAAACAAAATAAAAACAAACTCCATTGATAAATTTTTATTATAGTACACGCATTGTTGGTCAAAACACAATAAAAAAAAACCTTAAATGCCACTCTATTTTCGTCATTATGGGTGCAAAACAACGCTATTCTACCCCCATTCAGGTGCTCAAATGGAACACATTCGAGACTCTGTTTTATTTTAGATTCAGAAAGTTTCCATATGTGTGTTTTGTGTTTAAGTCCTTTTTTCTTTTTCGAACTCACAAGTCCTCTACCCCAACCACCTTTGTTATATGTATGAGCGGGGGTGGTGGTAAATAATTGACTTTTTTTTTAAGGGTGCTATATATGAAAAGATAGCAGGAAAAATGGAACTGAATACCAAAGTATATACTTTCATTTATTTTCCATTTCCATAACCCCGCACCAGCTTTAGCAGCATCATCATCATCGCATATATACCTACAAATGGAACAGGGTGAGTTATTTCATTCGGTAAGTTTCAGAGTACGAATATTATTATTTTCGAATGTGAACATGTGCGAGTAAAATTTATATTTATATTTATATTACAAAACCTCTACATACACATACCTACACAACATACATATATTTGCCTGTGTGTGAATGTGTATGCAAGTTTATTTAATTTAAAATTTATTACTCCTCAGAGTGTAAGTAACTTAACTACCCCCCTTGAATCATTTTATATATTTATATATCTATGTAGGTATGTATTTATATAAATGTATATATATTATGTAGGTATATACATTAATTCAGAACGACAAGGCTGAATAAATTTTATGGAATTCTATAAAATAATAATGAATTTTCTCTTATCAGTTGCAAAACAGAACCAAAAAGGTATGAGAACCAAGTTCCAATCAAACATTTCCTAATTTATGCACCCTCACTTATACAAAACATTCATTATAATATTTGTCCCTATATAGGTATATTCAGTGCGAGGTACACATTGTTAATGTGGTCATTATGTCGAGTTAAATTCATTAAATATTGAAATTATTATTCCCAGAAGTAAATATTTAACGTTAAGTAATGTTAAATTTTTTTTTTTATCTTATAGGCGTTGAGAAAGCTTCTTATGAAAAATTCTTATATAACAGAAGCAGGTACAGTAAAACTCGCTTGAGAGGAACTGCAAAATGTCACAGTCTTTCTTTCCTTTAAGCGGGTTTTTCACTTAAACGAACCCCGCTTAAGTGAACAAAAATTTCACTTAAGCGGAGTCCGGATAATTGAAAACAAATTTGCACGTAAGTGGATTTAAAAATTCCAAAAAGGGTTCTGACATATCAGAAATTCGAATGTAATTTTCGTGATGAAAATTTGATGGAGGTGAAAAATAAAAAAGAATTAAAAGGTTCAGCAAATTTTTTGTTCTGTCCCATTAAATTTTTTTTCACTTAAGAGAGTTTTTTTCAATGAAAAATATTAAATTTAACTGAAAATATGTTTCAGGTATCCGGGTTTTTCACTTAAGCGAGTTTCGCTTAAGCGGAGTGTTATAAAGGTAATTGGTCGACAAATACTCGGGGATGAAAAAACTATTTTAGATAAGCGGGTTTAACTGTACTTATATAACCTATATTATGTTTAAGTAGGTGTAACTTGTAAGGACTTTAATCTAATGTTTTTTCCATTCTACTTTGTCTTTAAAACAAAAATTTATTGATTTTTCACACTATCCATATTTCTTTTGATCTCTGCTTCGATCCTAAATTAAAAATATTTCCTGCTAATGTGACATTCCTAGCCCTTTTTCACTCTGCACACTGTGGATGACACATTAATATTTAAATTTTTAGGGCAATCGTTCCCAGAGTATCCTTTGCAAATTTAGGCTATTTGCAATCACTATAATTGTTTACAAACAGTTTGCCGACAAAAAATTCTAATAAATTGATGTATGACAATTACTGTCATTTGTCAATTTTCTCTCAAAGTGATGCCAAGTTTTGAATAATTTTTGGTGATCACCTTATATGACAACTGTCAATTGTAAATTTTCTGTCAAAGTGATGCCAAGTTTTGAACGACGGAAAAATTATTTTCATCTCATTTGATGTCATATATGTACATATTGTGACAATCACCTTAGCCGATTGTACCACAAGACTAAAAGGAATAGAATGATATGAAAGTTTTTTTTGTTGGCAAGATTGATTGAGAAATGGGTATTTATTATCTTCATACCAACATCATATCCTTAGGGCATTAAAATATGAGAGTATGTTTTGAATGAACGTAATTTCACTTGCTAATTTATTTACTTACTCAAAACCGGTTTTTAGTTATCTAATGGCTTAGTCTCGAATTGAATAGATTAAAAAAATGTTATTGCATGATAGATGTATTTTTTTGTGCGTTTATTTGCTTAAAACAAAAAAATAACACACTTCGCCGCTTAAGAAAAAAACATTGCAAAATCTTGGCAGCACTGGTATGGGAATGACAGCTGTCAAAAAATAGCTACATATGTAAATTTTTTTTTTTTTTTTAGAAATTAGTAAATCTGTGCCTACGTTCTGTAAACTCTCGCATTGACAAAATTAGTCGCATGAGTTTTATCGATGCGAGAGTTACGGAACGCATTAGGCACTGGAGAGGAATCGACTAAGGCAATTTGTGATTATTGTGAGTCATAATCAACCGTTTCAGTCACATTTGATATTTTTGAAGAGCTATCACAGTAAAAAAAATGTTATTGTCACTCTACAACGAATTTTTCACGTTTATGCTGCAGCATAATATGACAAGTTACTACACATAAGCCTAAAAATATGCTTCAACTTTTTCCGAATTCTTTTTTTTAAACATTCAAACAAGCAAACATTAATACTGTGACCAAAAAAGTTTACTAGACTCCAAAAGACAAAAGTCGGTTCTATAATTTCTTCTAAATTTTAAAAATTTCACTATGCCAATTATGATTTTGACAATTGTCATTGAAAAGTGTTCAATTGAATTGAATCGTATTGATATTGAAAAGCCATCGCATACCAAGAAAGTTTATACCACAATAAAAAAAAAGGACTAAGCAAGTTTCCATTGAACGATACACGACCGTGACAATAATTGTCAGTTTTAATAAATTGAGGAAAAAAAAATAGATACGTATTTTAACTAGTTAATTGATAAAATTACTAACTATTCGTATATTTTGCCCAACCCCAAATTTGTTTTATTAACTTTTATAATTAACAAATAAATTGTCTTGCTGTCAAAAGCTCTCGAGTGCAATTAAAATTATTATAAAAAGTTTTTTTTTTTGCATTTATTTCCAGATAAGAGAAAAAAATATTCAATTAATTGTGAGTACAAAAAAAAAATATAAAATACAAAATGATACATGTTAAGATATGTATGTATGTACATATGTATTTACTTTAATAATTTGTTGAAATAATATTTTTTTTTTTTTACAAAATAAAAACAGGTATATTCACGGATATTACCATAGGAAAAGCAATTAGTGTTAACTGCAATATTTGCAAGGATCAAGTAATTTAATATCGAAATAAAAAAAAAACCAAAAGAGAAAATTCAAAATTTATCATGGAACTGCTAGAAGTATATATATATTAAACACATATATATATATTATAAATACATACATATGAAAGTATAAGAGGAGAAGATATTAGAAGGAAAAACATTTCCTCATTAATTTTCCTGGTAGGATATTGAAACAGACAAACCCCACCACACAACATCCAAAGAACTTCAAACCTCAACCGCTCTCTCCACAATCTCCATCCTTAAGCTAAATTTCTAATTATCTGGGCGCCCAACACCATGTCAGTATTTGAAGAGAAAAGCCCGCATTCTGCAAACACTCTTTTTGGTATGGCATCCCCAACGGTCGTTTCATCCTTCTATCGAACATCAGGTGGTGGTGGCCGGTGGGTTCACTCGACCACCATTTTCACAAATATTATATCGTAATCGTCATCTTTGGTATAAACTGGACTGGACTCAGGATTTTTAACTCCAAAGTCCTTACGCAATGCACCAAAGGGAATAGTGAGCTCCAAAGAGGGTATAGAAAATGTATAGGAACATAAACAAAAAAGAGCGGCGACGTCGTCGTTCGTGTTGATATTCGTATTGTACTATTGAGAATAGAGTTAAAGAAGGAGAGTGTATGTTCATGTCTATGAGTAAGAGAAAATTATGGAGATGTGATGCCAATTTGAAAAATTAGACAAAAAAAAACTAAAATAAATAAACTTTGTTAATATGAAGTTAAAAAATATCAAGATTAAAAATCTAAATAAAATATTAAAAGTTTTTAATACTTTTAATTACTGAGTCTGAATTTATTTTACTATATCTAAATTAACTTTAATACACAAGAAAATTTAATTCCTTTTAAAATGAATTTTTGTAGGTACCAAATTTAAAAATTGTTACGGATAAAAATAACTTTAATTTTTTGATAAAAATTATAATATTTCAATTATTTCAATTTTATTTTTTTAATAATTAGATTTAAAAACAGAATTAAAAAATGGATTTCTGGCGTCTAGTTCAGCTTAAATTTTTGTCTTTCCCTAGAAATTGCTTAATATTTCTAGTACATATACATGATACAAAAGCAAAAAAAAAAATCCTAGTACTAAAATAAATTATCGACGTTTGGCATCACTGTTATAGAATTTTTTCATCGACTGGATTATTCTCGATTTTTTTTATATCAGGGTATTATCTTAAATTTTTTTAACGTGTTTAATGAAATTCCATTTGCAAACTTAGTCTTGGTAGGTTATATAGCCATAGTAATGTAATAGACGATATTTTTTTTTTGGTTACCCAAAAGAATTTGCGATTAAAAAGAATACCGTCTGTCATTATAGATTAATTTTTATTTTATATTATATTCCCCGACTTTTTTAATTACTATGAATGTGGGAGATATTTAAAAAAAAAATCATCCCTTTATGATGTTACTTAGGGTTTTTTTTTTATTTTTATTGCTGTTCTAAGGGGTTGTTATTTTTCATGAAAAATTCCAAAAGAGTACCCGTTTTATATGAAAAATGCAGCATGTCTCCCTGGGTCGGGTCGAAGGTGCGCAATTGCTTATGCGCGACTCCTAAAAACACTAACGATGGATGCCCACCATGGTGTGGGAGGGGTAGGGGGAAGGTAGGACGACGTACGTTAGAAGTGATACGACAAGACGCGACGACGACGAATATGGAGGTTGAAGGCATTGGAAAGGTAGGGAAGTTTGTGGAGACGATTATTTTCTGTACGGCGTTCTCTTCTTCTCGATGTTCGGTTTTGGAAACTAAATGGGGATGCTGGTGCTCCCATTTATTTTTTTTTCATATATAGCCTTTTCACACAGCCCGGAGATTTCGAGGTGTAAGTTAAGTAGTGCATACAGCGCGAGACATGAGCTCCTGCCACTTCTCCTAAACTGGATGCCTGGTCGCCTTGGTGGCTGCAGACATTCCACTGGGACCAGAGGAACAGGAACCAGCCAGCCAGCCAACAGAACAACCCTATACAATTTGAATAAAAGAGGAGAAAGAGATATATAGGCTTTGGAGAATAGAAGCGTCTACTGACTCTCAAGTTTCAGTATAAGGGTGCACCCTCTCATCATCATCTCTATACCACACCAGTAGAGCGAGCGTTCTGAAATTGTGTATGGAATTGTGTATTGAAGCTGACGTATATTTCACCACATACACACACACACACGGACAAACATTGTGTCTAGGGGATCGGAATGGGAATGATGGGGAGAGAGTATAAAAATGGAGAAATCAATGCACCCTGGGACGTTGCTTGTTTTGTACTTGAACTGAAGGGCTCTAAGGCAGCAGTCAGTTGTGGAGACTGTGAGGAGTGCGGTGGCTGAAACAGCAGCTATAGGATATTGTAGGTGCTATTATGGCTTTGGGTTGGTTTTATCTTTTAGGATTTTCCACTTAACTTTGCAGAAAATAGAATGTGAAGAAGATTGTTTATTTTTTTAAATTATTTCTCTTTTTTTTACCTTCATTCTCTTTTTTATTCCTTTCGTGTTTGTTTTTTTTTTTTTTTTTTACTATTTTTGAATTGAATTATTGGCTGAACGCAATAAGGACCTTATATAAAAACGGATATGAAAAAACATTCCGTTTTTGTTTTTTATTTTTATTTAGATCGAAAGTTATGAGGATTTTTCTGGTTGTTGTTGTTTGGAAAGTAAAAAAAAAAATAAAGTTTGATATATAAATTGGAAGAAGTCAGAATTATTATGAAGAAAAGGGGTTTTTTTCTTTTTTATTTTTGAAATGCAATTATACCTTTAGGTTTTTAAGTTTTTTTTATCTTCTGTTTTTTTTTTTTTTTTTGAAAAGCAAGAAATTCAATTACATTATTTTTTTTTTGTTGAATGAAGGTTAAGGCAATAAGATTTTATATCTTCGTCGATTACCTATTTGAACGAATTGGTAGAAAATAGAAAGTTATTTAGAAGAGGAAGCTACCTTTATAACTTTGAAAGAAGAAGAACAAAGATTTCAAGGTAACAAGAAAAGCAAGTTTTCGATAATTCACTTAAAATAATAGATTTTTAGATGAAAAAGTTTAATAAAAAATAAAGGATGAAGAAATATTATTTATAGGGAGACAGAGAGAGAGAGAGAGAGAGAAAAAACTACATATTAATTGCAATAAAAAAAAAATAGCTGGAAAGACATTTTTTGGAGAAACAAGCAGAAAATTGCAGGCTCCCGCCATTCCTGCCGAATAACAATATTCGTATTGAGAGTGCAATTTCTAGCTTCCTACGAACTGATTAATGTTTATTTCTAAAGCGTAAATTAATCAGATATTGTTTTAAAATTAGAGGAAGCGCAAGATATTACAGCGAACTTAGAAAATTCAGTACATCACTAATTTTGGTATTTTTAGTTGAAAATACATTAGACTCGAAAGGTTATTGGATTTTTCCAATTTTAAGCAACAAAACTTATTAAAATTCAGATAAGGGGAATTTTTTCATTGAGTTTGGTATCTGACCAAAAGGTCCTATAAAACTGTTCAAAGCTTTTTCGGAAGGTTTTACAAAATTTTCAATATAATGGCGGTTAAATTCTAAGACCTCGCAAGTCGAAAAATTCCAAAAAAAAATATTATTAATGCAAAAAAATCTGCAGAATCAGAGCCATCTTTTGTCAATGTCAGCGTTGCAATGTTGTTCTGAACATTTTACAGAAAAAAGACAGAATTTGCAGATTTTTGTTGATTTCTGAAAAAAAAAAACATGCAAAAACGACTTACAAAGTTCTGCACTTTAATCGTCGATATTTAAAAATCCCTGACTCTCGTGATTTCATGGAAACTTTTATTCGAAAGAAAAAAAAAAAACTTACCATAGGTTGTTGTGGTTGATCCTTCATGTTGTGTATTTGTGCTGATATTTGATGTGATTGTTGATGAACTTGTTGCTGTGATGATTGTACAGCTTGTTGTTGTTGTTGTTGTTGCTGTTGAAGGTGTTGATGTTGTTGTTGTTGCTGTTGGTGTTGCTGCTGCTGTTGTTGTTGCTGCTGTTGTTGTTGTTGATTTTGAATTTGAACCGTAATAGATGTTATATTATTACCACCACCCAAACTCAAAGGATTCGATCCTGTTGTTGTATTTGGTGATGGATGTGGTAAAACTGTTGCTGGTGCTGGACTAAGAGCTAATGTTGTTTGTTGTTGATTTCTCGGTGATATAGCCGAATTGAGTTTATTCAATTTTGCCGAACCACTTATGCCAGGTTTACGCCCTCTTGTCTAAAAAAAATAAGACAAAAGATTGAGGTGTTATTTTTATTGGAAACAAATATATATTTGATTTTATTTTTAAATACTTTTCCAAAACTACTTACAAAAAATACTTTGTGCATTCTAAAAAAAAACATAAAAAAAAATAAACTAAGATCTGAACTTAAGTCAAAGTATAATTGATTTTTCTCCAAGCCTTGGTTTAACCCTACCTAAAAACATGATTATACCTACATTTTAAGGTTATCCACCTCAAAATAAGGACTGGCTTTTGAATTTAAAGAAATAAGATCCATAAACTAAAGTTTACTATTTCAATCCCAATATATATACTGTACATACAAAACCCGTCTAAGGAATTGAGAATAATTAATTAAATATGTTGCATATGCAGTAACGCAGAAGCCATATCATCTTCATAAACATAAGAAGATGTAAATTCAAATTTATAGTGCTAATTTATTGCATCGAATAATTCACTATAAATGTTCTCAAATAACGAGAAAAGCGTTCCATATATAAATGAATATGTGTTGTGTGCATAAGACAGCGACATCGTCGACTTGCAATTAACGCCATCTACAATTTTCAGATTTATAATATAGGCAAGGATTTTCTCATCCCCATCATCATCATCACAGAATGTCCAGTGGTGTTTCTTGTGTATGTACATGTGGGTATAATATGGTGTTAGTTTGAGGTGATAATATATTAAGGTCATTAATAAGAGTCTTATTTCTTGCTGTTATAATACCAACGCGGTTGATGTGTAACCTTGTGCTGTATACAACATAAGATTAAAGCATTCATGTTTAGAAAACCAAAGTTTTAATGTAATGCTATATCGTGAGGACTTAAAAACGAATAAAATAAAACAGAATGTTTTTCTAAATGCAAAGATAATATAGTTATAATCTCGCATATTCATGTGTATGTAATGTATGCGGATATATGTATATTTTAAGCTATTAAATAAACTATTTGACAGAGTGTGAGTAAAATTTACTTCCCTCCCCCCCCTCTGATGAATCATTTAAGTTAAATCTCTCACATGTTTAGCAATATTCATTTAGTAACAAAAAAATTCTAAGAATTATTTCTGAATGAATCATTCAAATGCAGGAGAGAAACTGTACAAAAAATAAATACTATACGTAGGTATAACCGGAATTAAGTTCTTTAGTGAAATCTCATTTAAAAATTTGAATTATTGTTTGTTCAAAGGAACCTACCTAGTTTATTTTTTTTTTTATTTTATGCAATTTCCAAGTTTTAAAGATCTAAATAATTGAAATGTTGAATAAATGTATTTTTTTTCTTATACAACAGAAATAAACTGATAAACCGGAAGAGTTTTGTTTTAATAAAGAAATTTTCTTCACTTATTTATAATATTTTTTTTTTCAAATTATCTTTTGTAATTACTTTTAGTATCCAATTATTATTTTCGGAAATAATGAGCCAGAACGAAGAAGAAGACTCATTAATTTCATTAACAATAGAATTACATTTACAAACAAGACAGTCAAGACATTGCGCATCTTGGCTTAAAGAATTAAAAAAAAAAAAAAAATGAACAACCAACGATCTGCAACTATCGTTATGATCATTTAATTTTTAAGTGGTAATAACTGCTTCTTCTCTTCACAGCGAACAAAGAAGACTCTTCTTTTTTATACAAAGAGAAAAAAGGAATAATGCAGAACAAGAAAGAGAAGCAATTTAAAAAAATGAAAACATTTATTGATTCCTCCTTTAACGTCGTATTCTTCCTTCATGGATAAATAAATAATACATTTTCAGGGTTTTATGTTCTTTTTGTTTTTAAAAGTTTTAAATGATGCATTCTGATCGAAATCAAAATGTTCGTCGTTTCCATGCATTTTAATTAAAAGGATTTTGCCCTCTTCTTTTTCTCTATTTCTCATATATACATACAAATTTATATGCAAAGACAGAACAAAAAAAAATAATAATAAACAACAAACCAATTTAAATCAAGGACAAACAGAAATTGAATAAAGAAAAAAAAAATTAAAAAGTTAACAAAACAAAATAATAAAAAAAAAGAAAATAATCAAAAAGGAGGAAACTATACAAGAACAACAAAACTCAATTATCATCGATTAAATTAATTTACATTTTCTTATTATTTTGTTTTTTTTTTTTTTTTGATTTTTGCAGGTTTTCTTTTAATTTTATTTCAAGTTCTAAATTTAGTTGTGTTCGTATAATAAGATGAGAATGAAATGAGAATGGCAACAACAACAAAAAGGATGAGACAATTTATGAGTTTTTGCATTTAAGTGTTGAGGTATCAAAAATATATTTATACTTTCATACATAAGTATGTAGATTGTAAATATCTCACGACAAGCTGCAATTTCTTTTGTGTAAATAATATTTATGCATGAGAGAATTTAAATTAAAAAATGCATATTGTATTTAATCCTTTTTTATTACCCTTTTATACAAAGGTTCATTATAATTTATTATTCTTTTTTTTAATTCGCTTTAAAAGCAGCCAATGTTTTGTTTGTTAATAAAAAAGGGATCAATTATTATTATTAAAAAAAAATATAACGGAAATTTTTGTCTTTGTAGGTATGTATCTTCTTCAGGATGGAATTTACCATTAGCTTATTATTTTTTTTAATATCTTGGTTTTTTTTAATTCATAATTTTTTTGAACTCATTATTTACATGAAAGTGATTAAGTAATTTTTATTGGCACATGATGTTAATGAATTGTTTATTTTTATAATTTTGAAGGATTATTTATGAGGTTCAGTCAACTTTTACCCAAGAATTTTATTTCAATGTTTTTTTTTTTTTAAAGCAGATTCGATGTAGGCACATATGTATACATATGTACATATTGATATGTAGTTTATTTCTTTTTTTTTTTTTTGAAGAATGATTATAATTTTGTTTTGTGCTTCTCAAGGTGTTACGTATTATTTAATGAAGTTAAGTGTGAAATATATTTTCAGGAAACGTTATCATTATAAAGTTTATTTTTATTTTTAATCTTGGAAAAGATATATTAAATTTTTTAAATACAAACTCCTCAGATAAATGTTTGCTTGCCAAAACCAGATTATTTAAGTTTTTGATGTCCGGAATTGGAATCTAAAATTTGAATTGACTCAGTTTTTTAAGATATTTTAATATAAAAGCAAGAACTTACACCCCTTTTACGATTATTGGCAGTTGATAGTTGATAAATATTAAAAACTGATATTTAAGATTTCAATCAATAAAAGTTATGTTCATAGAAAATGGCGCAGACTGATGGTGAATTAGGTACAAACAAATTAATAATTATTAGGAAATAGTTGATCAGGGGTGGAATCGGCTAAGGTGATAAATGATTGTCACATCAACCGTGGTCAAATGGGATTGTCATTCAGTTTTCCGTCTGGGTAAGGTGAATTAACTCAATTCAATACAATTGAATACTTTCCAATGGGATTTGACAAAAAACATGGATGCCATAGTGAATGTTTCAAATGTTTGTAATGAGCTATCGAAAATATAGAACGAAAATGACGTCTTTGCGATATAATTCTTATGTTTTCTTCATATTCCGGAAAACTTTTTTGGTCACAAGAATGTTCATTTTTGTCTGTATGAACGGTAAAAAAAGAACTCTGAAAAATTCATACAATTTTTGTAGGCTGCTGGTAACTCTAGTCGTACTCAGGCAGAATTGTCAAATTTGTTGGAAAATGACAATCATATTTTTGATGTGATAGCTTTTTAGCTATCAAATGTGATATCATCTTACACAGACTGAATTGCTTGATTGTGACTCTCACTTGTCGCAAATCACCTTACACAATTCCATCCCAGGTTTTAAAAAATTAAATTTAAATTCTTTAAGTGTCAATATTTTTATCAACTATCGATTGATATAATTAAATGATTTACAATCCTAATAGATAAATATAATATAAGGTAAACTGGTAAACAGTGGATTAGGGTATACACATGCGAATCACTTGCACTCACACCGTCACTTTTTATTTTAAAACAAATTTGAAAAAGAGAAACGAAAACATTTTTCCTGCGCTTTGCATCAAATCATCGCGATTGGTCTGCGTGATCCCGTAGCCGAAGTCGGTTCGTCTCATGTTTTAGTGTTTTCTGCATCGGTACCTACATATTTCTTTTTTTGTTTATTGTTTTCGTTTTTATTAAATTATTGTGTGCTGTTTTTTCATTTGAGTAAAATATTTGTACTTATTTTAACGTAAATATACAAAATTTTGTCAATTTGTTTACTTTCATTCAATATGCAGTTTATAAATTAAAAACATGTTTTTAAAAAATTACAACATGGTACACAATGAATCAATTAAAAGTGGTACACAGTGAACCGCTGATTATATAGCTCCAGGATTCAGATGTTTTATTCAATGTCGTATGGATGTTCGCTAAAAGCTTATAGCATTTATAAGCAACTGAATTACAAGTTTTATTTGTTCTAAAAGTTCTTTAAATATGTACATATACGAATAACTTTTTGTGATTTTTTACAATCTGACTTTTTAAGTTTTTTTATTTATTTTTTATTAATGCAAAAAGATCCTTAATTTTTGTTTTATTGAAATTGTCTGATAACATTAAAGACTAAACATTAGAAAAGCTTTGGAAAAAAAAATTCTACTATTAAAAATGTGACATCTAATGCGCTGGAAGTAAAAACTGATTCTCTGTTGACCCAGTTTACCCTAAGTATCATGAAACAATTTATATCCAAAAAAATCTTTTTTGTATAATAATTAGCAATTTGTCTCAGAAGCCATTTTGGAAAACACATTTTAACCAATATCTCGAAAACGATTCATCGTAAAAGGAATTTTGTTAAGATCTATCTGATAGGAATTTCCATTTTTATAATTATTATGTTTTTTTGTTTAGACATTTTTGTATACCTAGAATTCAACCTACTCTCAGAGTAAAAACGCCAAAAAGTATGCTTTTTTCAGTTTTTTTTTCTGTGTTTCAAATCTAAAAGTATAAATCATAGTTTTGGGCAAATAAATTAACTATTTTGATTTAATAAAAGATCGAATAGGTATACCGATGAGATAAGCAATTTTTTTTTACTTTTAGATACGAATATCTCGAAAACCGAAGTCAATTGAATAATTTACAGCTTGGTCTAGAGGTGAGGAAATATACAAAACCTTCGAAAACGTAGGTAAAGTTTGGTTTGTAGGTATACCAGGTTGCCTATATGCTAAGGTAAACGTTTTTGACATGTGACAGTAATATTTCAATATACCTAGAGCACCAGAATATTAGGATGAAAAATATTTTGAAATTATTTTTTTTCTCAAAAAAAAATTCCAAAAAAAAAGTTAAAACGAGAGCTCTCTTTTTAAGCATGTATCTTTTTACACGTGTATTCGTGTCATGTTTACACATGTAGTAGTAACGGCATTTTATTTATTTATTATAATCTTTTGGACCACAAAACATCAAAAGTACGATTAAAAAGTAATAACACATATACTGGAAAAATACACGTGTAAATAACATAATACACAAATAATTTAATTACACGTGAATGTACAATACACGTGCAATACGTGGCTCCAGTAAAAACCCTATTTCCGTTATAGGTATACATACATATATGATTTCTATTACAAAAACTTCAAAAGCATTTTCATTGCAATTATTTAAAACATTATTGGTTCGAATTTTGATCAAAATCGTTGGAGTCATATTTTTAAGAAAATTTGAAAAATAAACCAAAATCATAATTTGGCAGCTACCATACCCGTTCTAGATGAGCTTAAACAAAAATTCGATTTTAACCTCCACATAAGATATAACCTAAATAAAAATGTTCTGTGCAAAATTTGAAGCAATCTGTCTACATTTTAAGCCTCAACTTGGATATAGGTATAGTGGACTTACATGAAGCACAGAGCCTCATCCCAACGGACTTCCTCCACAAAAATAAATAAATAAATAAATTTGATTAAAACCTCGAAATTTATTTTCCACATGAAACTAATGTGTACCTTCCCTTTGGAAGGAATTAAAATAAATATGTTATATTGTATTTATTTACCTTGTAATGATCTTATAGAAACTAAACATACCCAACATTTTTCTGACATGGGTCGTTTATCCAAATATGTACCTAATTGTTTATTTTGAATTGACAGCATTAAACCGATTCCCAATCATTTTAGTAATTTCCAACCCTCCAAATATTGATGGATAGGTCTATGTATATATATCTACATCATTTATAAGATTATAAAATGTTAAAAACCTCATTAACCCCCCATCATTTAACATTATCTCTATACTGTTCTTGTCCTGCCTATATATTGTTATCATCGAGAATTATTTCGTTGAAAATAAAAAAAAATAATAATATTATTAAATACAAACAATTCCCATCTGGTTGAACAAATCGATTATCTTGTTCGCCCGCCGAGCCGCGGCCGTCAAGCCTCTCGGGCTCGTTTAAAACTTCAATCAAAATGCCTATCAAATCTATAATTAATTTCCATCATCAAGTTTTCATTGTCTCGCATATATGATAATATTGTTTACTCGCTCCTTTTTAAATGAATCATAATTTGCAACAGAAAGAGAAAGAAATAAGTAGGTTCATAATATAGGTAGTACCTACGTTCGAAGAATATAAAAACTAAAAATAAACCAATTTTAACCAGCCAACCATCAGTAATCCATCCATATATGTATGTACATACATCTGTTATAATGGAAATGGTGATGGGGAAGTATAAATTATAAATCTATCTATCTGCATCCATTCAGACATCCAAATCCTACAACCCTGCAGCTATAGCCAGCCAGCCATCCAGCCAGCGTCATCATCGTTGTCGGTTGGTGGGTAGTCAATGGATGTCCTGGGTCTGTCTGCATAATTTGCAGATATAACAGCGTGATATGTGCTTCATTTACTGGAAAACACACAACTCTCCAATTCATTCAACATAATGAAATAATTTTTAATTGTCAATAATTTATATTTATATATGTATGTACATCTATCTAGTGTAGGTCCTATGTATGTTTAAACCTATGTATATGTGCTTTTGTATTGTAATTCAATTAATTGCATCGACAGTACAATAGGTAAGCAATTAAGCTCATCTGTCTGTCTGTCGCTGGTCACTTGTGCACAATGGAAATGTTTTTTTTTTTTTTTTTAATTTTTTCCACTGTGTATAAAGAAGAATTTTTGATTACCCTGTGTATATTTCTCTACATATAGTTTGTATCTTTTGTTTGGAGAAAACAAACACAGGATGAGACTAATTGTAATTGCCCAAAAAAAAAATAATACATTTCCAAGCAATTAAAAGTGTGAGCGAGGATTAAAATGTTTTAATCACTTAAATTGCGACTGGTTTGCATAATTTTACGGAAGTATCCAATTTAAATTGTTTTTTTTTTTTTCTCTAATATCATTCATATCATGATTTGAGATTTTTAATTTGGTTTCATTTACAATAGAAATCTAATAGATACAAAATTTCAACATTGAGACACCTACCACAAGATGAAGAAAATAAAAAAAATAAAACCATTATTCATTATAAAATGCACATTATTTCTTTTTCTATAGATATGTAGATACGAACGTACTATACTTAAACAATCTTCTCACCATATTGAGCCTGTGAGATACACATTATTACAATATGCTCCCTCTTCTCCTACATAGGTATAGATACATATATACATATGTACGTATTTAACTCACTTTTATTCCCTGACGTTCCTGTGCACTATACTATTGTATGCTCTTGGTATAAATCTATGAGATGGGGTCACGTACTCAATTTATTATCTTCCATATAATAAATTGAATACAATTATAGGTATTATCATTATTTATTGGTGTAATATCTTGAAATCTTACATACATACATACATACATAGATACTATTACAACCTATAGCCTAAACCTCTCCTTCTTCTCCTTTCTTCATTACTTGCTTTTATCTCATCATAAGCAGATTGGTTGAAATTGAAATGGCAAAACGTGGTGCGAGATCGTGTATATCTATCTGTATCTAACCGACGATGTTATAGAAACGAATGAGTCGTCTTTTCAACTTTAAATGAGATTCATTCGCACTTAGATTGGTAGTTATCCGATTGTTAGTTTAGTTTTTTTCTTATTTTTTTTATCTTTAGTTTTACTTCTCAAGATCATTATACCTATAGAGGCACAGAGTTGTGTATATATGTAGATACTTATATCAATTACTATAGATGTGAATTTTTATTACAATTTTGTTTTCTTTTGGTTGCATTTTATAATAGTTATTTCCTTTTTGGTTCAATTTCCCATCTTGGAGAGAGAGATAATTTCAAGTGTAATTTAAAATAATTTAAATTTGTCTGTGGTTATGAAATGAGAATAATATATAGATTTAGATTAAATTGAGCGAGGGATTAGTTTGATAAAAGTAAGTAGGCAAATTTGTTTTTTTTTTTAATGTAAAAATTGAAACACGTTCTTCTACTTATATAGGAAACTTAAAATACCTACTATTTTCTTTATGTATTAAAATTGTTAAAATTTAAAAAATGAGATGAAAACACATGGGGCCTTACCAATAATCAAATTTAGCGACGACTTAAATATTTCAGTAAAATTAACCTTAATTCTGGTGATCCCAAATAATGTACCATTCGTGGAATGTTTATTTTTTTGAAATCCATTCCATATATGATTCATTATTAAGAGTCCACTTGAATAATAAGGTCATACTATATATGGTTTATTAACTAGAGCCCATTCTATTATGGTCCATTTTACTGAAATAGTTAAGTCGTCACTAAATTTGATTATTGGTAGGGCCCATGGTAAAATTTATAAGGATTTTTATTGAGCGTTTTTTTAGAAGATATCTTTTTTCCTTTTTAATTATAAAAGAACTTTTAAGAAAGATAGAACGAAATAGGTGGTATAGAAACCATTGTAAACTATTTGTTATCAATTATAATCTACCTATTTTCAGTGTATGCTTTCGAAATAACTCGAATATGATCTAATTGGGACGTATTATTGCATCCGATGCGACGATTTGAAAGTAATACCTTCTATTTGTTTTCCTCTGCGTGCGACATCCACGGATCTATATAGAATCTGTGGTGTGGCATTTAGTTTTAAATGCTTATAAATGCTTATCAATTTATGAATCGAACGCTAAAAATCCGATGGTTTCGTGTCTGTAAGTTTAAAGAAAAAAAAAAATTCAAAGTATTATTTTTTCATTTAGTCCAAAAATAATGCGTTTCGCCTAGGTACGACAGTTAGGCTCATCAGTTAGATGCTGTCGACCCTTCTAAGACGCAATATTTTAGTCGATGCTATCGACACTAATACAATTTGCAGCATTAACACACTGCAAATTATATTTTTCTAGTGAGTACCTAGGCGAAACGCATTATTTTTGGACTAAATGAAAAAATAATACTTTCAATTGAATTCATTCAATACATAAACACTCTTACTTAGTCCACAAGAGAAAAAACAAAAACAATGTTTCTATTGTTGTCATTAAAAAAAAATACGGAAACTACTTTTCTAAGGAAAAATGCATTTTGTTTGCATTTAATCATAGCTATTTTATCAAATTTTGTTCAGTTCTTCTGAAATTTTGTTTTTAAAAACTTTTAATTACATATATGGATTATCAGGATTTTTTGGTCACTCTTCTTTTTTTTGCAAATAAAAATCTTTATTCCGTAATTGTACCCCGAAAAGTTTTTTTTTAGTACCAATAATAACGGTACCTTGCTATAGAAACTTAAAAAAATATTGAATTAATTTTTTTTTTAATTCCAAAATATGTACATATTTAAAATAATTGATATGAACAATTGTTTAAACTAATTAGAAGAAGAAGAAAGTCGAAAATAAAAAAAAATGTGAATGCCTTCAAAAAAAATATGTAATTAAAAAGGTATCGACGTTTTTTGTTTTTTATCAAAATCGTAGGAGTGGTTTTAGAAGAAAACGAAATTTTTTTTATGATTTTTAAAACAGTTGTATGGTAAGTACCTACCTCAATTTTTGGCTATAAGAATAATTTTTTTAAAGTCTCTCTTACTATACTTGATAGTATGTCACACCAAAAAAAATATATTCCAAAAAATTAGTTCCGTCATTCTTCAACGTCTTTTGAACCATAAAACATCACAAGTACAAGTGTATGTAAATACACGTGTAACAATAAATACATGTGTATAAATATAAATACAATACAAATACGTATTCATACACGAATAATTTAATTACAGGTGTAGTACGGGTAGTACGTGTACTCCTGGAATAGGGGGCTCTAGAATTTACTGATTGATTTTTTTTATTTTATTTATAAAATCTGTGGAGCAGTTCTTGGGAAAAATAAAATTTTCCTTAACGGTTTAAAATTTTCGTATAGCAGGTAAGTGTCGTTCTTTTTAGCTAAAAAAAAAAACGAATAAAAAAAAGAAGAATTTTCAAGATGTCTTTTTTACAGAAAATCGATCCATCCGTTTAGAATGTAAAGCTGAAGAGATTACCTACTTAAAAATTGATGTTATAAGTACCATGCAAATTGACATATAATGCATGTCATAATAAGCTAAATTTACTTTGACATTTTTTAGTTTATAAAGAAAATAACTTATAGATACATCTAAATACATAAGTAGGTACCTACCTAGGTTATGTAAAAATATCAAAATTGTTCACATAATTTCTGTCATTTTATAGCAAAATGTCAACTTGTACCAACATAATAATTGTATTAAAATTTAATGAAATTCTACACAAATTCAACCTTTTTGTGTTTTCAACAAAATTGCTCTTAATTGCATCATTTTAAATGCAAATATCATATACACAGAGGGAAATATATACACACATAGCTACAAAAATTCATGCGATTTACATTTTAGAAAATGCAAACATAAGCTGTGTCAATAACTTTCTTCTTCGCATGAATGACATACAAAACTAAAGCCACAATTTCAAAACCACAATTTTGGAATTTCTGTTTTTGATTTAATAAAAATTTTATATGTATTTTGTGTGTATGTGCATATAACAGAATAAACGAATATATAGATATTATATACTTTGATGGTGGCCTCGTAGATAGGTATATATGCATCTAATATTTGTCGGGAAATGATGTTTTCTCGATCGATCGAAAAGAGAGTCCTGTCGCATGTTCCATCTATAAAACCATTTTTGTCTGCACCCCCTGTTGAACCTATCCACTTTGCACAGCTCCACCTCTCAACCCCCTCCCTTCTACACCAAACCAACCATCAATCTAGAAAGCAATATATATTATATATGTATCTATATATTTTATGCACTATCATATACATATATATATAAAGTTAGAGGAGAAATAGAGGATGGTTGTGCTGCAAAGACCCAGGCTTTACATTATGAAAAGAAAATGAATAATGTTAGTTTAGGATTTTATGCAAATTTCAATTTGAAAGCTTTGAACAAATGAACCACCATCACTGCCACCACCCACTTTATATATACATACCTCCACGCTCAATCTCCAACTCACTATACGGTGCTCATTTTATACAAGAGGATATCAAGAGTGGAGTGCGGAGCAAGAGTATGGTACTCGTATATATGTATTTATATGAAACGAAATTATCCTGGCTTGTTGTTAGAAAATGCGTTCATTTATTTTCAACATTTACCTACCTTACTGAACAAAAATGTTTTTGTATACGTGCTTAAAATATCATAAAATCTTTCCAAAAACCCCATTCCATTTCAATTTTACCCCCCTCTCTCAGCCTTCTCTTTATTTTATATATTCTTTGTCTATGTGTATGTGTGCGTGTGTTTGTATATGTTTGAGCTTTGGATGGAAAATTGCAAATTAAATTTTCATAAAGTTTACTATAAGTCGTCTTGTTTGATGATAAAACATCATAAAATAAAGTTCCAATTTGGAAAATTTACAATTTATATATTTATCATTCAGTTCAGATCCATACATCTATACATCCATATTGTATAAATACAAAATATATTCATAAAGTGGATAGATGCGCGTATGCCTTTATCATATCGCATCCACACTTACCTACCTACAAATTCAATGGATACACAATATATTCTGTTGCTCTCGTATATATAGGAGGTTTTATAATAAAATTCTTTCAATAATAAATCATATTACGTATATGTGCATTAATAAATCTTTTACGTTGAAAATAACGGAAAATTCCAATATAATAATTCAAATAGATACATTTTAAGATACACATTCAGTATCTATCTCGTACAATTGAAATTTAAGTATGACTCGAATAAACGAGAATTAGACACATCAGGAGAGAAAATACCAACAACAATAATAATAATAATAGTATAGTACTAAAAAGCAAAAATGGGGACAGCACCACACCACACCACACCGCACCACACCATCAGACATCCATGTTGTAAAGATAAATTTGTTATTTCTATGAAATAATCATTTATTATTTTTCTTGTCATTAAATTCAATTAGATTTATAAATAAGAACACACACAGCAGATACAGAAAGTGTATATATATCTTTTTCCATCTCGCATTTTAAAATGAAAGAAATATTTTTTTGTTTTATTCTAATTTATTGCAATTGGTGCCGTAATAAAATGTACTACTTCTTACTTTTTCTATCTATATACGTGCATATATATTGGCTGAATCATCCATTCTAAAAGAAGAAAATTGCACAAACAAAAACGATACCTATATATATAAAAAGAACAAAATCTGCACAGACAAAAAGAGGGCCAATGTATCTGAAAGATGCGCGAAGTATATACAACGAAACCCAACTCTTGGTTACAAAATAAAATAAACAAAAAAAAAAAAAACAAGAGAAAAATACATCCGGCAAGAGTGTCACATAAATAAAGTCTTTCTGGGTGTATAGTTTAGTTTTGTTGTTTATTTTACTTTTTTTTGTAAGTTGCACTATTTCGCGTGTTATAAAATCCTATTTCTATATTTTTTTTTATTTATACATACATAAATACCTATTTATATTTTATTTTGTTTTGCTATACATATATACTATTTTTTTAAGCTTTTGTTTCAATGCACGCAAGACTAAGAGGCATAAGTAATACGACATAGCATAATTTGTAAAGCACAACCAACAATGACTTGGCCTAGAAGTACACCCAGCAAAAATTAAATTGTGAAAAATCATAAAATGTTGTAATTTTTTAAAAATCACAATTTCCAAAAATCCATCTCACATTTCCATACTATAGAAAAACTTGATTTTATTCAAAAACTTAAATTTTTTGCATACAATTTTAAAGATCAATAATACTTTAAACCACAGAATTTGACATCGAAATAATTCCGAAAAATGTAGATTTTGACGTATATAGAGTTTAGTTTCGAAGTGCCTGAAATGAAGCACTGCATTTGACTTGAAAGGGACAAAATTTAGTTTTTTGAAAATATCTTGAAAACCATCAGATTTTTTCGAAAAAAAAAATTCTATGCAAGAATTTAAGCTTATAAAATTTTTCACAAAAAAGATTGTAACACTTTCTTTTCTTAAGAGCAATAGATATTGAGAAAAACGTCCGTAAATGCGCGCAATACTACATCTCAGCGGTTTTGGAAAAGAAAAATAGTAGGTACCTACTTATACATTAAAACAAAAAGTGGTATTGATTTTTGCACTGATTTTTCTTTAAATCACCGCAGCTTTGTTTGTTTTTGCTTTGGAGTTCGATTTATTTAATTCATAGAGAAATTTTTAAATTGTTTTGAATTGAAGATAAAAGTACGCCATAAAAAAACAAATAAAAATATTTGAAATTATGATTCTGTCTATAATGACACCACACGAATGTAGACCGCTATACCCGACTCAATTTTATTGTATTCAAACTTCTTTGGCGTGCTCACATTTTTATAATTAAAATGAAATAGTATTTAAAACAGTAGTATAGTAGTAAAAAGTACTAAATGATCACATCATAAGCATATTGCATATTTTGATTCAGCTTTAAAATTTCATCATCTCATAATAAATTATGAACATTTATTGCACTTGTATCTTCTTGCATATTTTTTGTTTCAGTGTAGTTTTTTAATGCATATATAATAATGCAGTGTGCTACTTACTTTAACAGTCATAAATTCTCATTAAAAGTATTTTTCTCCCTCGTTAGATATTTTTTTTTTTGCTGAAGAATATTGTATTTCAATAATTTAAGCGTTGTATGTACATATATTATGAAGAATAATTTGGGTTAATTTTGTAAGTTAAGTTATTGTTAAAGGACAAAACCTAGAGGTAAATTTTGAGTACGAGTTTTACTGTTATTTATATTAACTTAGGTCAAAATATGCAAAATTTAAAATTTATTATTTATGACCACAAATAAAAATAAGAAAATACATAATATGTTCAAAATTTCAAGCGGAACATTTTTTTCACTTAATCCTTTTTTGTTTCAGAGAAATAAGGATTGTAAAATATCGATATAAAAAGTAAAAGGACACAATAAAAAATTCAAACATTCCGTATTTGGTATATTGACGGTTAAAGTGCAGAAACTCGTAATTAGTTTTTGCATCTTTTTCAGAAACCAAAAACAACCTGCCAAAATTTGTATATATGGCGATATATGATGGTTTTGAATTACCTTTGTCTTTTTCTGCAAAATTTTCATGAAAAACATTGTTAAGCTGAAATTGCTCCGATTCTGCAGTTTTTTTTTTCGTTGATAACGTAGGTTTTTTTTTTTTAATTTTTCGACTTACTAAGTCGTACCTATAATTTAACCGTCGATATGTGTTACTGTAAACCCCAAATCGATCCAAATCCAACTTAATGTTTGACCAATAAAACATAAGAGTTTCAAGCAATAGTTCCAAAAAATCCCGCAAAAATATTCTATACCGAACTACAAGAGAGTGTATATACTTGTCAGTCAAATCATAGTTAAAGACATAAATGTTTTATCATCTGCGAAAATGGTAGTAGAAATTCGGTAGAACATTTATATCCACACCCCAATTTCTCAAAAGGTTAGAAATCCGGACGAAATTATTATTTTAAAACTCAATTAAACTAAATTGATCTTTCTTTGAGCAAATTTTTTGTAACTACCCTTTGGGAGTAAATTAAAAAAATATTTTTTAATAATGCTTCGACGGCACTGGCAAAATGGAGTAGTGCTTTTGTATATGCAAGCAGCACACTTTCTAATACGTTGAAACTATAAAATTAGTCTTTTTCCGAAACTATTTCTTTACTTTTATCTTTGAAAATTGAAGAAGAAAACAATATAATAGACAAAAGATAGTTTTAGAATAATTAAAATTTTAACTAAGGAATTTGAAAAGAAATATATAAATTATTTTTTGTCTTAATGAACAATACGCAATGGAAAAGACCTAAGATAATACAGTCGACTCTCCCTAAGTCGTACTCTCTCTAAGTCGAATTTCTCTCTAACTCGAACTTTTTCGACATATTTTATCATTCCCTTCAATTTTCCATACAAAAACCATTCCCTAAGTCGAATTTCCTCTAAGTCGAACCTATCTTGGTATCCCGTGAAAATTCGACTTAGGGAGAGTCGACTGTACTTATATACGTTGAAAAAAAATACTCTTTGTTTAGATGCGTAGCTATTTTCCCCTTTATGTTTAAGATTTTAATGTACTTATAATTATTATAAGTACCTACATATATAAAAAAGTACTCACTCTTAGATCCTAAAACCCAGTAGTTATTTCATTAACTTTATGTTGGATTTTTAAACTGCTGACAAAATGTATATACCTATATCTGCCATTTTTACCGTTCTTTTTCGTGTGACAATAAATGTATAAAAACTGGCACAAATTATGGCATTTCATCATTTATATATAAATCCAGCATTACAATCGGGTTTTCATCATGGTTTCAACAGTAAGTGCCACCTTTTTAAGAATCAGATGAAGAGGGTCAAATAAAGCTGCTGAACTGATTTAATCATATTCTTATCTAAAATGGGTCGTTTAATGTACCTAACCTTTTCAATTTTGTATATAGGTACTCTGCTAAAAACATAATATTTTCTTATTTATCTTATATTATAGCAGAGTTAAACAAAACTTTTAACTTTTATAATTTCTTGTCAGAGGTTCCTCAAGGTTCAATTTTGTGACTTCTACTGTTTTATTTATCAACTAATAATGTTCTTCTCAAAATTGTACAATAATATGTAAGCCATAATGATGTTCAGCTTTAGTTACATCAGATTTTCATACAAAAGTATTCAAGATGCTTTGACAAAAATATATCTTGTTCTTGACATAGGAGTTAGTTGTAGCTTCGTCATATACATACATAGTTATATTTCTATTAAAACTTATATTTGTTTAGGTTAACGTGCCTGTCAGCTGAGAAGCTTGACACACTTTAACCATGTAGGTTAGTAAAGTGGGATACCACAAGAATCTGGAAAACTCTCTTCCTAAAACCTAAAAAAATTGGTAATGCTTTTTAAACATACACATTGTTAAATTTAAAAATCTGGTACCATGGAAGAAAATTAAAAACAAGTTAAAATTCAATTTTCATGCATTTATATCTTGAATGTTTTTTCCACTTAACAAAATACTTTGCTTAATAAATGTATAAACTTTAAAAAACTGACATTTGAAAGTAAAACAAAATGTTATTATAAAGTGCACTTTTCTATAAAACATATCTCAAATCTCAATTAAAATTAAAATAAAAAAAAATATTTCTCTCTCTATACATACAAAAGTGTCATGAAAATAAGTCTTTAATTAAACAACCGTAAATTTATTATACCCATTAAAACTGGCAGCTATATACATACAAGACAAAATAATAAAACAAAACAAGAAAGAAAAAAAAATTAAATTATAAAATAGAGGAAAATAAACAAAAACCCGGTTATTGTCTTTTTTAAACTGAATTGACTATATGAACATAAACTAAGAGAGTACATGAACTCTTAGAGTTAAAACGACTTTAGTTTAAAACTTATTTTGTATATCTATATGTAGGTATCCTATACTGGCTTGTAATAGTCACTCGTCTACAGTCGCTGCTGCTGCTGCTGCTATGATGACTGGTTTATCTAGCTGTAGTTATCTTATATAATTAACCAGCTTCACTTACTTCATACATTTTTTGTGTTTTTTATTTTTCTTTTAAATGCAATTAAAAATAATGTATCTAATGTCCGGACGATAAAGAAAAAAAAAAGAAAAGATAAAAAAATAAATTCAACAAAAACTCTCTGACAATTCCTCGAATAATAATAACGTAACGATAAACAAATGAAATGGAAACAAAAAAAATATATAATAACTCATTAAATGAAGCAATAAAAACAATTTCTAAGGATTTTCTATTGTTTTCTTGTTTTTTTTTTGGTTGCTTTTGTTGACTTTTGTTTTTTTTTTTATACACTGAAGTTTTTATATGATGGTTTGGGACAAGAAAAAAAAGGATGTCCATTAAACGATAAAAGAAAACCTATCTTCATGTTAACCAAAAAAAAAAAAACAGCTACTGCGCTGGCACTGGCATTCTTTTTCCTTCAAAGGTTAAGTGATCTTTATCGGAATATCTCTGTTTTTTTTGTCTTTGTTTTCTATTTTTATGACTTTATACTTCAGGGCGGTAGGTATAGTTGGATGATGATATAATAATAAAATATCTTTGGCAAATGCACTCATTAACGATTAAATAACAATAAAATAATGACATAATGAAGATGCGGAAAATAACTTCGACTTATGCTTTCGGTAGCTATTTTTTTTTGTGATTTAATCTTTTAGCTTATGATTGTATTTCTTTTTACGTTCGTAAAATTGTAAGTAAAAAAAGCTTAGACCTAAAAATTATATTTTAATATTTTTCAAATTTAAAGGTAGTTATACGAATTTTTAATTAAATTAAATTTTTAAAGAGAGGCTATTCATTTTTTATTCCTTTAGCTATATGACATGGCTCAGAAATAAAATAAAAGAGCGCCTGCTGCTACTTAGTGGTGATTAGCATTTTGGAGCAGATTTGTAAAAACAAGTGGAGTAAATCGAAAATTTCCCGAATAGGAAACGGAAAAAAAAACTAAAGTTTTTAAAAAATTTTGACCGATTAGGGTATTTTTAATATGATAAAAATGATTTAATATCGTACTAGGTAAATAGTTTAAAATTGTAACAGAAAAATTATTTTAACAAAAATAAATATTTTTTACAAAAAAAAATATATCATATAAATTCCATTCGTTTCAGAACAGCATGAACAGAATAGAATTTTAGATTCAAAGATTCAGAGCCAGTTGCTGTCTTTTAGTTTAAAAGAAAATTGAAAATAACTAAATCTACTTTATACTACTTATACTGAATGAAAACAGGATTTTAAGAGCAACTTAAACACCAAATTAAAGTCTATAGTTAAGGGAAACTCATTTCTGTTATTTTCAATTTTCTAAAAATCTCTTTTTTTTTTTGAAAAATCAGATAAGACGCTTTTTTTTTATTTATTTTTAAAAAATTGGAATTTGAAAATAAATTTTTTAAAAGCTATATCACGTCATTTAAAAAGAAAATGAATTTAATTTTTGTAGGTGTTGTTGTTGTTTTGATTTTGATATTTCTTTTTTTTTTAGTTTAAAGGGTTAACGAAGATGACCGGTTAACGGTTAATTAGAATATTAATTTAAATATCTAAAATTTTAAAGAAAATATATGAACTGTAATTGTAATTAATTTCACTTCACCTTCACATTTTATAAAAATAATAAAAATACAGTGAAAAACGAATTTTCAGTAGGTATTAGTTTAAAAAATATTTCACTCAAAATCGTGGCAAATTAGAAAAAAATTCTTTAATGACATTTAATTTATTTTTTAATTTGCTTTCCATTTAATCACCTTAAATTAAAATTTCTAGCGCACTTTCCTGATTAAAAGCATCAGATAGACAGAATTGCTTCACAATTATTAATCTTTGCTGTGGCGGTATAATTTTTTTGATTAAAAAGATATTATATCCTTTAAGTGATTTCACCTGTTACATAACAGATTACTTAATACCAAAAGCCATATAGATAGAATTATTATATTAAGTAAATCGGTGAAATAAGAGGGTTATAAATTTAAATATATTTCATTGCAGATCGCAGCCTTAGATATATACATACAGGTTGGTTTAAAAAAGAATAAATAAGAATGAGATTTAATCTTTAAAATTTTTCTTAAATTATGTAATCTTGTAGGTTTAATACCTATACAAGTGAAATCACTTAAACTTCATAGTTAAAGATAAAAAGTTTTATTAATAGTTTGTATACCTAAATATACAATCTTTGTCCATAAGCCCCTGTGCAATTAATCAAAAATACTGTTAAAAAAAACTGCTTCTATTTCATTTTATTTAGTATAACATATTCCATGGCTTATAAAATACCTTTACAAAAAACTTTAGCATTACATCAAGATGACCCAATAAATGCAAGATAAACGATGTTAATGCAGTTTTTTGCATTCAACGCCCACACCTATACCTATATTATTATCTACTATATATTTTTTTGCTCAACGAAGAGTGCATAAACACGTTTAACATAAAAAAAATTGCTAAAATTTATTATTGTTGCCTGTTGGTTATAAAGATATATTTTTTTTCAAGCATTATTTTCTGTTCAGCAACAACAGATGTGTTTTAAGACATCAATCTAGGCCATGCAGGTGGTATTTTCTTGAATCTCCCGCTCTCTTAAAAAAAAAAATAAAAAAAAATAATTCACAAAGTAAACTTCGTGCAAAAAAATGGCGAGCAAAAAAAATTACATGTCCGCCAATAAAAATGTTTTGTTGTTGTTGTTTTTGTTAGTTTATCTAAAATTGTTTTTTTTTTTTTTTTGTTAGTTCTGTCCGTTTACTAAAAGTGCTTTGAGATGTAATAAGATTCAGTGCGATCTTATAGTTTCTTCAACCTTATTCTCGACTTTGCATTGCACTATAGCAAAATGATAGGTATATTGTATTTGTATCTATAATATTGTATCGCGCGAGGTAAGGTATTTTATTTATTTTTTATTATTTTTGCTTTTGCAATGAGGATGCAGATACTTTGTCTGGCTAGAGTCTTAAGACGCTCACTCTGGTGTCTATATTGTGGCTTCTCTGTACCCCCCTTTTGCCGAGGTATTTCTTCTCTTGGCATGAATAGTTGTTGTGAAATATACAAACAAACTATTTATTAATATCATTTTGTATGATTTAACTCGTTCGAATTCCGAAGAATTTCAAACTTTTTTGTCTTGTTTTTTTTTATTTATTCAAGCTCTTCACTGTTTTGTCCTCTTCGCATGAAACTCTTTGTTCGGTGTGTTCCTTGTGTTCTTCTTATTCGTCATGGTCTTTGTGTTTCGTATGTATAGTTATTTTTTTTTTATATCTACCCTTTTATTAAAAAAAAAAAAAAAATAAATATAAAAATCTTTATGGCAAACAGATGCAACATGTATCTCCAGTAAAAAAATGCAAACAATTGATATAAAAACCAAATGCGAGGTTAAGCCTCTATCAATGTTGAGCGGTAGGTATAGAGGGAAAGATACAATAATATGAAGAACTAGAAAATTTATGTTGTTATGTTACAAGTTTTTCTTGTTTTTTTTTGCATTTTTGTTTTTTTTTGTGTTTTTGTTTTCACATGAAAACAATTGTTTTGTTTTTTTTTGAGGTTAAGAAGATGCATTTTGAATCTTTCGGAATTTGCAAACAAGTGTTTTTCTGTGAAAAAGGCTAACCTACTTGATATGTAGTTATAGTTAGGTAAAGTACATGAATGTTGTTACAGGTCCGATACTATTTTTTTGTTCAAAATTTCATTTTGCAAAGGACAAGGGAAATTGTAAACATTTTAAGTTACATATTATCTAAGTAATGCTTCTTAATATTTAGAGGAACTTGAAAAGGGCTTCACTAAGATAGATGGCACTTCAATTCAATTTTAATTGTTGTCTTTCTTTTTATGAAATGATTTTTTTCTAAATTTATAAACCGTTTTTCAAATTTCAAATTTGAAATTGTTCGAAATACAATTTTGTTATATATCAGTTGATGATTTTATAAGAAATAAACTAACCTCATAATTACGAATTTATGTAAATACATGGATAGAGCAAAGCCAATAGAAAGATCTTCAAAAGATGTGCCGAAGTCGGAGTCTTTAAGTTAAGGGAACACGAAAAAAGATAGGAGCTTCCAAAATTGGAGTAAAATTTGAGATTAGGTAACAGTTAAATCCAGACATTGCACTTGCATACAAATTTCCAGAAGGTTTAATGCGTGAATCCAAACAATCGTAAGTCGGTGTTGCATATTTTTCAGAAATAAAAAAAAAACTGTCAAATTTTGTATGCGATTTATAATACGAGGTTTTGAATTCCTTTTTCTGTAAATGTGTACAGTTAAATTGTTAAGCTGAAATTGCGAAAAGGTGGGTCTGATTTTTTTAAATTACAATTGTTTTTTAATAATTTTTTTTTGTTTGTACGCGCATAATTCGCCAGCTTTTTTATTTTATTCATATTGCAAGAAATGTTGAAAAATCGTGAAAATCTGAAATTGCATACTTTAATGGGTAAGTGGTGATGATATCTGAATAATCCATTTTGTATGTGGAAAGGAACAAATTTTGGAATGAAAAACACAGCAGAATTGAGAATCGGCTAATTTTGTCCTTTATCACTATTAACGAATCGCCAATAGATGGCGTTCGCTCTCAGACCATTAATACTGTGTATAAAAATTTTTGGAGAGCCTTTAAGTTAAATGTTTTATAAATACAAGTATGTCGACTCTAAATAGATTAAACTATGTATATACTATGCTACACAACACAATGTCAATAGGAAAAGTTCGAAAGTCGTGAAAATTAGAAATAGCATATTTTCAGGGGTGAATGGTGGCGATAGGTATATGAAAATTCAATTTTGTATGTGGACAAGAGAAAATATTGTTTCTATAAGGAAGGTCAAACACCACGGAATTGACAATTCGAGTGCCGAGAATTGTTTTGTCGTACCTATGTAAGTATGTTAAATGTTAAATCTTTTACGAAAAAACAATTCTGGCGACGAATTTGCTAGTTTTGTCCTTCATAATGATAGTGCGGAATCGCAAATAGATGGCTTTACGCTATTATTCCGGTGCAATTGAAGTGTATACAAATTATTGTAGAGTGCATACAAAATTCATTGTAAAGGGTTGTTTGAAGCCCTTATAAATTTTATTTTTTAGAATGATTGTGAACAAATTCATGCGAAGCCGGGCGGACCAACTAGTATTTTAATAAATTCCAAAGAAATTTAAATTTGTTATACTATAAAACAGAACCAAAAGGTGATGCACCATGACCCAAAGAACTTTAGTTCTCGGGAGTTCCTGAAGACTCGTACATTTGTCCCAAAAGTCTAATAAAACTCATTATTTTGGTGATATTATTTAAAATTTGTGTGTCAAACATTTTCCTGATAAATTTTTTAAGGATTTTTATTTTTGGTTTTTAGAATTTGTAAGCATTGATTGTTGTTTTTTTGTCAAAACATATACAGTATACTTTCTGCAAACGGACACCTCCCATAAGCAGACACCTCTCATAACCGGACAGATTTCAAAGAACAGAATTAAATTCATGATTTTTCATAGTAATAACTCTCCCATAAGCGGACTCTCTAATAACCGGACGCGCACCAAATTTAATAACTGCAATAGAGTTTGGTTCGCTCATAAGCGGACATAGTGCATGCGTGGAGTACCTACTATTTTTCAGTTTTTCTAAGGTCTATTTCTGTATTTTTGGATAGTAAATTACATATAACTTGTAGAAATATGAAGATTATAGGATTGCAAGAAAAAAATAGCAAACACATTTTTTGGACAGAAATTCATTCATAGGTGAAATTTTGTTGTATATCTCGCTAGCTATATTCTGTTTTTAAAGTACCTACATTCGGATTAGAATCGGAAAATTCTAGAATATGAATATGCTTATGTATTTTTTAAAAGGTTTTCAATTTAATTTTTTAATATAACCGGTAAAAATTTCTGGGTACCATTAGTGTCCGGTTATGGGAGAGTTCACTGTATTACCATCTCATTCGATTTGATCCTTGTTTCAATGAGTTAAGTCGAAAATCCTTTTAGTTTTTAGAGTTCCATTCGTAATTTTCACTCATTTAACTCAATCATCAAATTGAGTATAATTTATAATAACACTATTTTCATACCAACTTCTCGCTGTAAAGCAAATCTAACAATGCCCTTTGTATAAATTGCCTCTAGCTGCAGTATAACATTATTATGTGGTGAGTGGTGACGCGCATCCAACCCAGTAAACACCTGCTTCAGATGCAATATGATGTGTTGCAAATAAAAAGTAAAATAATCTGAATACCTAAAGCAAAAAAAAAAAAACACAATAAATACAATTCAAACCAAAGCAAGGCAAGGCACATACTTCCATCTCACATCACATCATAGAGAATATTACTGTTGTTGTTGTTGTAAAGAACACACTATCCTACCATACCACCACCGGGTGGTGGTGGTTGAACTCCGGGGTTAAATGACCTCGGGCAAACTGGCAAAACAAATAATTATCATTGAACTCTTGAGCTCTTCCCAGCAGATGGATTTTTTTTTCATTTATTTATTTATTTGTTTTTTTTTTTTTGATTTTTTTTTTAATAGCATTCGTCTTGCTATTTGATTGCATAGTAAATATGTCTGTATGTGTGTATTTGTGTAGTATCTCCAAGGCGCATCTTCTCTATTAATTTACAGAGATTTTTTTTCCAATTTGTATTTTTTTTATTATTCCTCCATTTATACTTTACTCTGTAAAATCGTTATATTTCAATTGAAAGAGAAAAAAAAACTGAAAAATCAAAGAGAAATAAACAAAAAATGAAGTTAAAAGATTCGTGTTCAGTCCATGTAAAAAAAAACTTCGTTCTTCCCCATGAATTGGATTGATGGATGGTTGTGGTGGTAATGATGACGAAGATGATAATGATGATGATGATTATTGGGATTTATTTACATCTTGTTACGATTCTTCAAACCATTATCAATTTGCTTTGTGCGTAGGTATATGTGTTGGATATCTAGAAATGCCTTTACCTACCTACCTACTCTACCCTTGATGCAAGTTCATAATAATTTTTTTTTCTGTTTTTTTGGAAAACAAAACAAGATATAAAGTGTATTATCAAGTCGCATCAACTTGCCCTTCAGAAGTTTATTTTTCTTTGCTTTTTTTTACCCAAAACCAAAACAATATCAAATTGGTTTAACTGTACCTAATATTATTCTACAGTTTTTACCAGTTTTAATTTAGTTTATTTTTGGCAAGCTTCTAACTTTTTAAATACTCAAAAATAACAAAAGTTGTTGGAAATATTGTTTTAAACATTTTTATTAATACCATTTTTCGTGTAAAACCAATATTTACATGATATAATTTACTTAACCTAAGAAATTAATGATATCTCATTCGGAAATCGATGAAGGAACACTAAGTTCTGGTGATGTAAATAAAATCTTCCATGGACTCAGATAGCAAACATATATTTAGGTACCGTTAGACGAATAAAAACCCTTTCAAATAATTTGTTTTCAAGATTTTAAAATAATCAAATAAAATTGAAAAAAAGGGACACCGAAGAATTTAGCGTCTATCAGATTTGATTGGATCCAAATTATTTCAGAAACTATGTGAAGTTCGAGAAAAAATAGTCAAACAATTTTTATAAATAAATTATGTATAGTTATGAGTTTTTTTTTAGATTGAGCTGCGTTCAACTCGACTTAAATGTTTGACTTAATCTTGGAGAGAATTTTGAATGGAATGGAATTTTGCTCGAGTCAGATATTAATTTCATGTGAATAAAATAAATCCAACTCTAAATAGCACGAAGTAGATACTTAAAAATGTTTGTTTAATATTTCTAAGAAAAAGGCAATTCATATAGAAGTCATTTAACGCTTTCTACCTTAAGCTTCATGAGTTAAGCCACATTTAAAAAAGATTTTGTATCAAAATTTTAAATTATATTGAAAATATATTTACTTTACCTAGGTATAGTTCGAATTAATTTTTTATAAATCTAAAACTCTCCCCCAAAGAATACCTTCACAACATTGTGAACAAAAAAAAAAAATAAAAAAAACAAACGATTTTGATTTAAATTGAAGAGAAATTAAAGAGGAACCTATAAGATTTTCGTAAATACACTCCACATAGATATTTACTTAACAAACAAACCTGTTTCCTTTAGATATACATAAATATACAACCTATGTAACTCTATTTATATAAGCTTTATAAGGATAGATATTTATTTATTTATTTTAATATCTTGTTTTAGATGTTCAAAAGAAAATTTCATTCATATAAAGAAGAAAAAAAATAAAAAAAAAAACTACAAAAAATATTTGCACATCGCTCATCGTTATAAACGTCAGAAGGGATGCTTGCCCCTTCGTATAAAACCGCCTGTTATTCTGATTAATCCTTTCATTCACAATTTTTGTTTTTTTCTATTTCTGTCTATTTTATTTCCCCCTTCTTTTATTCATTCAAATATTGCTCTATCTCTTATTTTGTATTGTAATCAGACAACGAAAAAAAAAATTTAAATTAAATTTAAAAAAAATAGATTTTTTTTAAATCAATGACAGGGCTTGGCTGAGAATTTATTTGGCGGGAAGATATTACCTACCTTCCCGCATTACCTATGTTGCATAAAGATGATGATTAAAACCGTAAAATTCTATATAATATAAGCACATACGAATTCCTCCCGGCATTCCTATCATCATAGGCACATACATTTTTGTGAGAAACAACAAACAAAAAAAATTAATATTATTTTTATTTTTGAGTTCTCATAAGGTTCAATGAACCAAAAAGCGGGTACTTGTTGAGGGGCAGCGGGCGGGGGATAAAGGTTCCACCCAAAGATATTGAACAAAGATGACACAGTTGTTGTTGTTTTATACCTCCCCACCCATAAGTACCTATAACTCACCAGGTGTGGTCGTATCTAATTGCCAATGATGTAGGTATACCTACCTACCTATATCTTCTTTTGTGTGTGTATATATTGTAATAATTGTTGAATGTGAAGGCAAAAATACTCTCGAATAATAATAATTATTATTTTTTATGTTAATTTGGTCACGTTTTGACTATAATATTCATTGGGAATGGATTTTTTATGGATTCTGTTTTTTTATTTTTTTTTTAAGTTTTATTTTCAAATTAAAATGAATGAACACAAATATATATGTATATTTAAATATGTATGTTTGTATGTATTTTCACAAAATAATGACGATGTGTTTATGACATATGACATATATTAATCAAAGTGATTAGTTGATTAGCAAGTGGCTTTGTTTATTTATGTATATAAATTAATATTAATTTTGTTATGATCTGATGACTAGATGACATACTTTTTTAACGTTATAATATACATTTATGTATATTTTAATTAAGTTGTCAAGTTAAAATGAAAAAAATCATCGTATATATTTAATTATTTTTAATAAACAGGATACGGTTGGGTCATTAAAAAACAATTAATATAGGTATCGAACTGATTTTAATTGTGATTCATTTTGTATACATAACTATTTTATAAGGGTGTGAAATATTTAATCAGAACTAAGAGTTTAAATTTGAATTTAAATCATTTATTAAACAACGATTCGTACGTTCATAACTTTTAGAATAGAAATTTGTGAAGATAATTGCTTAATCTTTAAACTTTTTATAGAAAAAGGTCATAATGGTTTGAGAAGCATAATATAACCAAAAGTACAAAACGTACTGAGAATTTCACTGTCCCAAAACCTGGGTTAAAAATTTAGCACTATTTTGTTTGACCAATAGACAAACAGAATAATATAATAAATAAATTCTAAATAAAATCCTTCTCAGAAACGTTTAGTTTAGCCGAAATTTGATAACCGAAAGAAAAACTGTTCTCTGAAGGGTTTTGTTAACAATCCAATTTTTCCCTGTTAAATGGTAAATCGTACTCATTTTAAAACACATACAAGAATCGTTAGTCTTTTTCAAGAAAAATAAGATTCACTAATGGTTTTTGAACGGTTTTTTTAATAGTTTTATGGTATGTACCCTTATTTTTGGTTATAAGAACATTTTTTGTTAAAACTCTTCTAGATGATGTTTAAAAAAATGCGAAGTGTTAAGTTTTGTAAAATCGACCGAGTCGTTTTAAAAAAAAGTTCGAAAAACATTTTGAACTTATTAAATTTTTATCATTTAACATCGTATACTAAATCGTTTAAATTTTGCGGAATTGAGTTTTAACAAAATTAAATTTTAAAACTTATGTATTTGTTTTTAAATCCAAAAAAATAATAGTTTGAAAATTTTTCTTAACTAAACTGCTTTCTATAAGCTTCTGTAAAAAAAAAGCGAACATACAAATATGTTTCTATAAAATTTGGCACCAAGAAACATTTTTGGGAAAGTTTTTGTTGTACCAAAATATAACATTTATACTTTTGTATGTTAATTAACTTTTTTATACAAATTTTTGAAGTCGTTTTTGAGAAAAATGAGATATTTTTTCACGGCGAAGAAATTTTGTATGGCAGGTACCGTTATTTTTGATGCCAAAAAAGTCTGTTCACGATTTATCTGAACAGACAAACGGACAACTAAAAATCAATTGTACCATGTCCATATGGGAACTCTCTCCTCTACCTATCTTTTTTGTTTTTCTTTTAATAAAATGTAGGTTTAATCTCTGAAACTTGGCTAAGTATAAATGACATATTAAATGATAAAAAACTATCCATAATATTTATTTGTTAATTTCTGGATAAATTTGAGGGTAAGGCAGTGATGTTGATGAAATAAACAGATGAAAATAAATTATGTAATTCCAATCCCAAAATATTGTTTGTTTTTTATTTGGAAGTTGCAGAAATATTTTTTTGTATTTAAAAATCAAAAACGACTTGAGAAAGCTCATATAAGTACAAATGATATTGGAATATTTTTGATTGGAAGTGATTTTAACTGCGAGGATATATGTATACTGAGGTTGAAATTGTTTAAAAATATATTCATAGAGGTTTAAATTAATAAAAAAATCAATTTCATATTTTGTATCCTCATTAATCTAATGTACTTCCCTGCCATAATAGTTAGTATAAAATCTTTCAACTTTAAAAATTATATACTGTAACGCAATTTGATCTAAATCAAATCCAAAAAAAAATATATATCGTTGTATGGGGGATACCAATTCTATAGATGACCTAAAACATTTGTATGTTTATTCAAAAAGTCTAATTTTAACATTCCAGTGAATTAAATTGGACATTTAATTAATTTTAAATAATTTTATATCTAACTCATGCCAAACTTACTACAAGATCAAATGTCGTATACCTACCTACAACAAATTGAAAGCATTTTTCCTTAATACCTACCTATATATTTTCCATAAAAGTTTATTTTTAATTTTTTGTGATTTCCAGGAATTGACTTCAATGAAATTTTGTTTTATTTTTTATCATGACACATTATTCTGAGCTTGAATATGTTCTCTTTATTTCAAACAAAATTGTTGGAAATAAAAATTAATTTACGTTTTAACATTGAAACTCTATACTCCAGGCAAGGTACCTATAATAGAATCTGTATAATGTACATAATCTATATATTCAATTCGATTTTTAATTAAATATATCGGCATTTCGGTTGCAACACATACAATGAAATAGATTATGTAACAAATATCCGGATTTTAAAAGAAGAAACTTAAAAAATTAAGAATATTAAAATAGAAAACATTAAGAAAAAATATCGAAAATGATTTATTTAATTTAATTAACCCGAAATTCTAACAAAAACTTTATCTTAAAAATTCACAAAAAAAATAAATTTGAAATCCATTTGAACATAAGTATCTACATACATATAAAATGCAGTTCTATATTTTTAAATTTAAAATTCTTTGTAATTTACAATTCAATTCTACTCTATAATTTTATTATAAAGCCCAATTAAAACCTCTCAAACTTCATATAACAAAAACCAATAACGATTAAAACTTTTCCCTAGAAAATGTATAAGTTGTTCGTTCGGTTTATTTGTTTTGTGCAAATAACTAAAATTAAATTTCATATGAATGCAAACTTTACTAAAAGTATGTATCTACATATGTATATCTATATGTATTACCTATATTGACATATTTTGTAAAATTACATTATCAAAATTAAACATTCCTTATGCATTTGCATTTGTCTTCATTAAAAAAAAAAAAAAACAATTATGTAGGTACAATGTAGGTACCTAAATATGTATGCGTATATATATATATATATATATATATATATATATATATATATATATATAAATAAAACTTTTGGTTATTAACTTTCACCAAAAACGAAAAAGAAATGTCATCAGCTTAAAATAAACACTTTTAAAAGGAAAGAACCAAATACATATTATACAAATTTTATAAGACATCGCTTGCACAATATCCAATATTTGACTTAATTTGCATTCGACTCATGTAGATATAGTAAATAAGGGTCTCCCCCTCCCTCTTATTCCTACTTACACCCAACAACAAATTCTTTCATTTTGTACGCGATGTCGGCATGACATTTTGTGTTTGTTTAATATTCTTAGAAAATAATAATAATGAAAATAAACAAAAAAAAAAATAAAAACTTCGAATCAAAATGCAAACAACATGAAAATTATGTTGATTTAAGCTAAATTAAATAGAAACTCATTTAAAGAGAATAAGAGCGGTGTAGGGTGGTTTGCATCAGGGATGTCGTATGGACTATTTTATAAGTTTAAGAAGTAGGTATACGTATTCTCTTTTGATTTTCTTTATTGCCGAAAGTTACATTTTTATAAAAAAAAGATACATACTTTTGGAGGATTTATTCTAACAAAAGAAGATAGATAGATATAGATGGTACTAAATTTATTTGTTAAAATTACTTTCCAATTAAATAGTGCTTAGAGTTTTACTTGGTAGAAGTAGTAGGTATATAGAATTTTTATTATTAAAAAAATCTTCATATATTAACAAAGCCACGTACGACCAAAAAACAAAAAACAAAAACTTCCAGCTTTAATGATAAGCAATTAAATAATCTTGTTAGATATAGTTCACACTATAGATAAATCATCAAAAAATTTGGATAAGATGAACTGAACTTGTCAAAAATTGCATACTAAGAAGTCCCTCACTAGTCAACTGATGAGTCCAATTAGTGTGATCGCCGGGACGAAACACCAATGTTTGTGGAATAAAGGCCGTAGTTTTGGACCAAAAATACGTTTCATTTACATTAATTGTGACTCCTCTTAATTGAATAAAGTTGGACATGACATTGCTCTGTCCGAAAAAATGTAGCACCCCTGAAAAATACTTTTAGGTGAAATACACTGATATTCGATCCCGGATAATCAACTTAATAAAGTCCAACGCACTAATTTTATTGAACTTGGCGTGCACATCTACTACTCTGTATAAAATTCAAATTTTTCAAAAATTCTATGAATTCATTTAATTTTATCAAATTTTTGAAAGATTGGTAAAAAGTAATAAAAAGTAATTTAGTACCAACCTGCTACTCCAACGTCCTACAGAAAATTTGATATTGGTATTTATTTTGTTCGAAAACAGAAGATAAGACCCTAAAATACTAAAAATCTTATTTATTCAACCGACAGCCCTGTTGGTGTTGGTAATAAAAACACAAGGAAGGAAAATGGTGACAGAAGGGAGCGAGATAAACCACATTCTGGATTTAACTATTTGCTTATACATATATACCTACGTCAGTTTCTTTAGAATTCCCATTTGTGTGTAGGTACCTATATTCTGTGTTTTTTTTGGAGTTAGAAAATTATTATTATTATTGTTTAAGGGATGTTTACTTATTCAAGTAATTTACTAATTCTCAGTAAAAAGCAATTTTAAAGATAAACATTTATAGCTTCTCAAGGAGGTAAATAATATTAGGTATTTTTTTTATTAGTTTTGGAATAAAATTAATTTTGTAGCTTTATGTACCTACCTATACTTCATTATCTAAGAGTAAAAAAAAAATGTTTCACTTCTTGAATTTAGAAATAAATTTTCATCTTTTTGAGTGGGTAGGTAGGTATAAGTTTTCAAGTCATAAACTTTCAGAAAGTTATACCTATGAAGAGCAAAAAAGGTGTCAACACCAAGAATTTCGATCATAAATTGAGGTTTTAATATCTATACTAACATAAAATTTGCATAAAATTTTCAGGGTAAGAATTTTAATAAAATAATTAAATTCCTCACTTTATAGGTTAGGATAGGTAGGTATCTGTATTATAATCTACACGAAGGATATGATCATTATAGGTATGTAGGTACCTACCTACCTATGTATATTATTTATTTATTTATTTTTTTTTGTGGAAATATGCGAGTCCTTTATACCTAGTAGTTACAAACGATGATATTAATAATTACCAAAAGGAAAAACAAAAATGTTTTCCTCATCCGTCATTTACGCATTCGAAAACTTTATTAACGATGTAGGAGACATACCTATATATGAACATAAATATAACTACAAAAAAGTCACAAAAAAAAATAATGGTTTAATGGTGTAAGTATTGGTTGTTTGGTTGGATACAAAAATCTATTCGCAACATCAAAACCATTCAAACACAAAGCGAAATTCGTTAACGACTTGACATTCCAAAATTAATGGGAATACATAATTAAACAACCCAACAACAATGGATCACAAAAAAGGAAGCAAAACAACATGCCGCCGCGTCGCTCCGCCACCGCAGCCGATTTGTTGTCCCCTCCCCCCCTTCCGAAGTTCTTTTCGACTTCAACTTGGAATGAACCAAACAAACCAAATAAAAAAAAAACAACAACTAACGAGTAAAAGTATCATTAAGATACTTTATTTTTATTTGCAAGCGGAGATATTTTTTTTTTTTAAACCCGGCCAACATCTCATGCATCTTGCATCGTGGGCCCCTGCACGAAGTGGATTTAGTTTATTTTTTTTTATCCTTTTTTTATTTATTTATCTTCTCTTCGCAAAGTTTTCTTCTTTGTATTTCGCCATTGTTGAATACACATGGGGGAGACCCTTAATTTTACTCAGCGATACACAAAAGGACGATGCAAACTAAAAAAAAAAACAATAAACCAACACATTCTCATGTGTATAAACATAGGAACGAGGAAAAGGGTTGCCACCCGTAGTAAAATTTCTTTCAATTTTAAGAGATTTTGTTTGAGCGGGATTATCTCAAAAAAAAATTTAATATAAACCAATCAAGATCCTTAAAATGCAATTTTTTTTATTAGGTGATCCTGAATACCTGAGAATAGAATAATAACGAAGGTGAAGAAATTTAGAAAACTACTTCTTTTTTAGTGGAGCGATTGAATATAATTCAATTAATAAGTCCAAGTGACCTCAACTACAAAGATTGCATTTCGCCCAGGTACGACAGTTGGGCTCATCAGTTAGATGCTGTCATACCCTTCTAAGACGCAAATTATGGTCGATAAGTATAGAGATCAAAATAATTTTTGTTTGCATTTTCTTGAAAAATATCAATATCAACCGAAAAGCAAAGCATTCTCTTTAAAATTAGATTGCAGGGTTTTTGTTACAAATTCATATGAATTTTGTTTCATCTCGTAAATATATCTCAACAAAACTATAAACCCTATTGCGATTCAATTATAAAATAAATTATCTATTAATTATCAGTTGATTATCAATTGAATTAATATTGAAATTTTTTATTTTTAAAGTCTATCTATTTATTAAAAACAACTCCAACCAGTTGATAAATAATTATCAATTTTTTGTCTGCATGATTCACAATAATCGAAACTTACACCATTTAATTTTAATGCAAGCTGCCCTTTGACATGCTGGCAACCCTAATAGGGGAGCTATTTGTATACGAAAAAATACCAAACCAACGATGATGGCTGTTGTATGGATATGTGCATACATACTTGAATATTCGCGGAGATAAAAATGAGTTTTATGTGGGCGTTTGGAATACCTTAGTCTATAGTTTTTTTTTTTATTTCTCATTTTTTTATTTTGTTGTTGTTGGTTATTATTATTATTGTTGTTTTGAAACGAAGGAGGACGATAATAAAATAGCAAAATCGACAGGAATATAAACGATGCAAGAGAAGGCAAAAATATAATAATTTAAAAAAAAGGAAAGAAAAAAAAAAACAACAGCAAAAAAAAGCATCAAAGAATACGATCCAAACCGAAAAAGACATTAACATGAATAATTGCATGTGAAATGCAAAACGAAATTAAAACATTTCGCAGAAATACAAAAAAAAAAAAATTAATTAAAAAAAAAAATTGGATAACATTTTTGTTTTGGTTTTTATATTTTTTAAGGTTGTCGTATGGAGAATTTATTTATTTTTTTTTATTTCGAATCGATATACATAAATTATTTATGTCTGAGCTGGAAGTTAAATTTTTAATGAAGATGTCGTTTTCGTTATGTTGTTATATGCATGTACACAATTATTATAAATACAGATATGTTCCATTCAACGACAGAGATATCTGACAATTTTGTAATTGAAAAAATGTTTATTCATTTTTTGTTACCCAAATCATTTTCATTAAAACATTTAAGTAAAAATAAATTCAACGAAAGAAGTAGGTACCTACTAGCGAGCTATTTTTGTACAAAAATAACGAGACGTGATAAGACATCCGTTTTAGGAAAATTGAAAAATAAAGTTTTTGCAGGGCATTTTCTTCAACAACATTCTCAGATCTGTTTTTTGAGCAACTATTCCCATGGTTATTGTCCAAAAGAAAAATTATCATACCACATTTTCTATAATAAGGTGCCATTTTCTTGTCGTATGAAAAAAAACAATTTTTTTTTGTTTAATAAAGGTAAGTTTTAATTAACAAAAAATATTAAAAGAAATCACTTGCTCCATTCATGTTTGGTTAAAAAATATGAGTTTCTGCCATTTAAAGCAATTTTCATCAAATATCGTCCAATCACATTGTTTTAAGTAAAATAATGGTGGCACGAATTTTTTCGTTTTTCATTCCACATTGGCAACGATTTACGGTGCCCATTACCTAAAGATGTACATTATGTAACTTGAGTGCGGTTCAAAATCTAAATTCGTAAAATTATTCAAGAAATTCGAAATATGGGAAATTTGAACAAATTTGGTCAAACTAGTGCTTTTTTATTTTATTAAGCCTGAGGCCCATTATATAACGATTGTCAATTTATATATTTGATTAGATTAGATATTTGACGTTTATATCAACAAAAATATAGTAAGTCGGTATTTTTGCTATCAAATATCAATTTTTTAATTTGAATAATTCTATTGACAAAAATTAGTTTTAAATATTTTCAAAAAAAATGTATTTATCAATATTCAGCCAATTGCAAATTTTAAGGTTTATATATTTTTAAGATTTATATAGGCAATTTTTACTTGAAATTTAAAATTTTATAATTCCCCTCAACATGAGATGAATATACAAAAATAAATAAATCCAGGAGGGAATTTGACAAAAAAAATGTTTTGGAGTGCCAAACAATTTTAATGTTTAATGCAATAATACCAAACTAATTTCCTATTCGGTCATAGCTAAGGGCAGAGAATTTTCAAATGATTTAGCTATTATTTCGCAAAAAACCTGTGTTACCGACACTAATAACTTCTTTTTGTATCGAAAATTTGCATGCGGAAACGTCAACTTTTATTTCTGTGATGGCGTCGCTGATGTTTGCAAAAATATACGCCTACTTATTGAATATTCTACTTAAATATGAATTAAATCATCGTTAACTTAATGGTATAGTTAATATGATAGGTAAGAATAAAAAACCGTCTCTAATTAAGTGTCTGTCTCTTAAAAAAAAACACCTAAATCAGGGATCAGAAATAAATCTAAAGCTAAAGGGCTCTTATTTTGTGGTTATTTTCGATAAAAGTCACTCAATAAACTTTATTCCAAACAAAAATTCGGTCAAGGTCTAAGAGAAACCTTTATTTTTGTTTGTTTCCTTCAATAAGTTAGATTTATCGCTGAAAGAAAAAATAAATCTCATCTAGAAATTTATCAATCAGAATGTCTATTCGTATGACCTTTAGTATTTTGTAAGCAATGCATTCGTAAATGCAGTTTATTAGACTTTTTAGTCATCAGTGGGTAAACATTGAGTGATTTTGTGCGATAAAGTCAAAACAGTTGAAGTTTAAATACATAATATAATAAAATATTTAAATTTCACATTCATTTTTGAAAATATAAAGAAATTCTCGACATATTCTAAATTTTCCTTTGCATTATCCATTTTTATTTTCAGCGAAAAAAGTTTGACCTTTTCGATTTTTTTTTATTATAATTTTGAGAGGTTGGTATTTTTAAAAATAAAAAAATCTCATCCGATAACCTAAATTTTTATTTTATTTTTTAATAAATCTCAAACTGAAACCCCAATTTTTTTAAAGGAATATATTAACTTTCAGAGAGATACACCAGTTGAAAATAATGGTTAAGATTTATATCTGGTCTCTGGGCCAGTTCATAGTTTAAAATATTGTTAAAATAAAGACAAAGCTAAAAACTCTCATCTATAATATTTCTACAAACAAAAAATATAAATCTCTACAACTTAAGAAAAAAATGTATATATAAAAAATGTGCAATAGATACCTTTTTTGGTTTGATTTCGCCATCAGTACTTACCTAAAAAGAAGACAAAAAAATACAAAATTAGTTTTAAAATCATGTATAAATATATTCAAAAAAAATAAGCAAATATCGTTACTGTTGCAAATTATTCAAATTATTAAAAAAAAATTATATTTTCCTCATATACATATCTCAAAATAGTATATCACAAAAATATTTTATAAACCTCATATTATGCATATTTTAATAAAATTATGTATTACATAGATAAACTCGTTTATTAACTTAGACTCTCGGTTATAGAAACGCTGATTGAGACTGATGTGTCTGAGAGTTTGATTTACATTAGAAAATTTGAGGCGCTTTATAATTAAAATTCATGAGATCGGACTTTATGTTTTCGCTGTCCCTCATGAGAGTCTTCAACTCGGACTTTTCTTATCCACCAACTGCCGTGATTCAAGATTCCATCTTCTCAATGTTGACAGCGTCTTAAGCATTCTGCCTGAATCAATATATGTAGGTATAATATGTAGATACACGTACATAATCAGATAATATTTAAAATTATTTAACCTTTCTCTTCAAAATATTTTTCAAACTACATTATTGTTTATCCATATTTCTTAAATATTTACCTTTCCTTGATTCAATGTTTCAATGGTTTTTTTTTATTGTGTTTTTTTTTTTAATTGTAAAGCATACGTACATAAAATGTATTTTACATTGTACACATTAAAACTTGCATTGACTTATTTGCCATCAGAAAATATTTTACAAGTCAACATTAAAAACGACTGCAGCAGTAGAGGTGAGGAGTCTTATCGGTAAATATAGTCAGAGAAATCTTTAAAAACACATTCCTGACGTTCATCTCTGCGCGATATGATAAAGTCTCATGACAAAAACAATATTTACAAATACTTTAGCACCTTTCGAAGTTTTATTATTATTTATTTTCCTTCACAATTTTTTTTTTCATTTCCATGTTATTTTATTAAAAGAGAAGAAAAAAAATAAATATTTGTTTTTATCTTTATATACAAGCAGATTGCAGATTTAAGATAATTATACTACATACCTACTCGTAGTTTGCAATTAAATTTAGCAAAATATTCATACATGTATATGTATAAACTTTAAACTTTCATCGCTCTCATAATTTTGTTTAAGTCACGACAGGCCATTAAAAAAACATAACTAAATAAACTAAAAAAAAAAAAACCAAACAACTTAAAGTTGAATGCATTAATGTTTTATTAACGAAGAAATAATAAAAGAAAAAAAATATATACAGCACAACATAAAAATGTTAATTGAACATGAAAATCCTATGTGGATATACAGTAGACACACGTACGTATATATAGTACCTTAGCTTAAGCTCTCGGCAACCAACCATACCTATGTATACTGGCAAGGCAACTATAACAAACAACACACACATTTTGTTTCGTTTCTCTTTTAATATTTTTTCTCATTTTTTTATTTTTATGCAATTTTCTTCGCTCTTTTCTTTTAAATTTGTGTATTTTTTGTTGTTGTATGTTTTGTTGTAAATTGTTTTTATTTTTTATGTTTTTCCTGAGTTTTTTTTTTTTATCTCAGTTTGTGGAAAAATGTCGAGTTCTTGGAAAAGATAAATGCATGTTCATTAAAAATGATGCACAGGGTGATGAAAAGAAGCTGTAAGTAGAGTAGGTATAGGTATAGGTAGTTTAATTTAAAAAAAAAGAATTGTTGTTGTTATACTCGTATTTTATACAAAAACACTGAAGATATATTTTCGAATGGACGAGCTACATAATATAACAATTTATTCAGTTTAATGAAACCAGAAGGAAAGTTTGTAGGTTCAGTTCAGTTTGTCTTCAGAAAAAAATATTTCTATATAGGTATATGTATGTACATCATAATAAAAATATTTACATACTAAAACATAATTGTATATAAACATTTCGACTTGAAAATGTTAAAATATTACATATTTTTATCATGCTCGTTGGTAGAGTAATAGAAAAACCTAGAGTTTTTTCAATGTGAGATATTATAAATTTCGGTGTCAAACTCGAGTAAACGCACCGAATTTGGAGAATACATTCTGAAACTAAAAAACCGGGCCTAAGTCACCTTACGTTCACCTTAGTCATAAATATTGCTGTATTTTTAGGTGAAAAATTCGCTAAATTAAATTAAAACGTTCTTGTTTTTTTTTGAAAAAAATTATTTTTTATATATATATAAAATTTTGTAAACATTTTTAAGAACAAAATTGGTAAACAATTTTTTATTAGATATTAATTAATGCGGAATTAAAAAAATAATTTAAAAAAAAATCATCAACTCATTTTCGATATTTCGAATTTTGAAATTCTTTTTATAAATCTAAAAGTTTTTTTAAAAATCCAAATTTTTTTTTTGTTTTTATATGCCAATATTATTTAAATATTAAAAGCTCTTGTTTAAAAAACTTCGTTAAAATCGGTTTTATAAATAATGAGATTGTCGAATACAAAAAAATATGGTTTTATGAGAGATACAGTTACTAAACGATAGACAAAATTTTTGTTTCAACTATATGTACCTAATATGGTAGATCCTAATATTAGGTCCCATAAATTTTTGTATTATTTTCCTTACCGGTTTTTAAACACTTATATGGGAGGTACTTACTGTTATTTTTGATTATAAGAACAATTTTTATTTAAAATCTGCTAGATAACATTTAAAACTGTTGGGTGCTAAGTCATTTTTGAATTATTTAGTACACAAAAAAAATTTTGAAATTTTTTTTTAAATCAAAAAGGAAATTATAAAAATTTTGTTATACAAATCCTTTAAAACTTTTTAAAACATTCTTCATAATCAAAATCGAAATCGGTTGAAATATTTTTGAGAAAATTGAAAATCAAAAAAATGGTTCGATGTGAGGTTCCATTTATAACCATTTTTTATAAAATGGTAGCCTTTTTGTAAAAAAAAATACTGATTTAAGTTGTGGGCACGTTTTTGAAAAAAATAAGATTTTCTTTTTGTTATTTTTGGTCCAAAAAAAAAAAAGAAAAAAAATGTGTCGGGGGAATGAACAAAAAGCTAGGTACCTTCCAAGTTTAAATCAATCAAAATTTTAATCAAAATCGTTTTAACATGTTATTGAAAATTATTGGAAAAATAAAAAAAAAAAAATCTTTCTATATGCGGGAGCTCTAGGTGAATTAAAATGAAAATTCGAATTTTTTGCCCAAAATTGGGGTCCATTTAAGTCGAGGACATGTCTCAGTGACGTGAAATAACGCCCTAAGAAATTTTGTGTAAAGTTATTCGCATAAAGTCGAATCAAAACAAGTATCATGTGAGAGGTTTCATCTTTTTGCATAATTCGTATTTTCCTTAAAAAGGTACCTTGGCACCAGTCATTTATTATCTAGATAAAAACACAAACCAAGATTGATATGCAAGCTCATTGAACAAACTCTTATTGTATTTTTAAAATTCCAGATCACCCTGTTAAAAAAGTAAGTTCCATTCACTGCACATTTATGCACACTTATAATGCATATAGGCTACTTATTTTAACAGTTATAAGTATATGGAGAAGCGTCTCGTTATGCTAAATATGTTTAAAATGAATAAATAACACTCTATACGTATATTATAAAAAACCAAGCCATCAACAGCATCAGCACTTTGCCAGCATCTCCATTCAACACATGGCTGCCAATGCAAGCAACTCATCCACAGCCATAACAACAACAATAACCTACGCTGCGAACTGTGCGCGAGCAAAAAAAAAAAACTGTCGCAAAGCGCGAAAAGCTGGTTATAGCGCTATCTGTAGGCAAAAAATAGTACAACACACATTGAATAATTTTATTTTTATTCATCTTGTTGGTACATATTTAATTTTTTTTTTGTATTCTTCTCTTTAGCAATATAGACAATTTTATTTTAATAGACTTGAATAGATAAATATACCTATGCTATACGTATACTATAAATATTGTGCCATAGATAGATACAAAAGTTAATTTATAAAAAAGCGACGCAGGAAATGGAGAGTTAAGGAAAATATTTTCTTTAATTAAACCATGCGGCTATTATGTTGTATTTTTTTTTAATTTTAAATTGTTGTTTTTGATACCTTATAAGACTGAGTAAGTTATAGGTATATAAATTATTCCCATCAAAATCTAGAAGGTTGCATATTAGTACTTATCATGCCACATGGTAACACGGGACATACCTACATATTTCGATCGGTACACATCTGGTGGAACCACTATTCTATATTATATCCACATCATCAACTACATATATACAAAGAATGAGAAAAGAGAAAGATTGAAAATTGCATTTATGCACATATTATTTTTTTATCACGACGCGACGTACCTATAGATACATAGATATAGATACTATTTGTTAGTTTTTAGCTGGAAGGAATATTGTATCTTCGTCGCATAATAATTATATTGGTACAGAATGGTGTCGGATGTATATATAAATACATATTTCATATATAATTATATACCTATATTTTTATTTTTTATACTGACTGAGATTGAAGATCAGAGAAGGCTGGTCTTATGGCCTAGCTGACCTTCTTTCTTTAGAGATAGGTATGGTGGAATTCTTAAGATATTGAAGCAATTAAAATTATTAGAAAATAAAATAGTGATGCCTAATTGGGGAGAAGAAATGTGATTGTTCATTCAGGGTAGGTATCGGTATAGGTAGGTATATGTATGTATACTCTTTCAATTTGTTTATTGTGAAAAGATTGAAGGAACTTTGACATTACGTATTTATATTAAAAAAATTTTATGGCTTTCTTTGATTTATGGAATTTTTTTTAGAAATATTTGATTTCACCATATGGAATACCAAATACGTATATGAGGATATTATGTCGTGAAAATTAATTTCGTATTTATTTTACTCTTTCTTAAAGTGTTTCCACTTAGTTTTGATGGGAAACCATTTTTTTTTTTTTTCAAATTCAAGTTAAAGATATTATTTATCAAAAATGGCTTAGGTATAAAACGATTATAATTTTTTTTTTCGTAGGAGCAATAGATGTACTTCTGGTAGAAAGTTTTCGAGCAATTTAAAAAAGGGAACTTTTTCTCCGTTTACCAAAAAAAAAGGAAAATTTGGATTTTTTTTTTTTAATTATTTAGATACGCCTAAAAATAAATATTCGAGGTTGCAATTCTACGATGATGGAGAAATTCACTGAAGTAGTTTTCGTCATACCGTCCGTGCGGCCCTACGTCTACTGTAATTTAAGCTAGAGCCTAAACGGCTTGACTGATTTTCTTACAATTTGATAGAGATCATTTTTATTTAATTTCCAAGAAGGGAAATTCGATTTTTTCTTTTAGCTCACCTACAACAGGTACCTATTTATAGCTGCCATACAATTATTTCGATTTTCTCAAAAACGGCTTCAACGATTTCGATTAAGCTTCGTACCTACTTGTACTGACTAAAACTATTTTAAGAAAATTTATTTATTTTTAAGTTATTCACGTATAACTTTTCAATTACTTGAACGTTTTTGTTACGATTTTGCAAACTGGTGCTTATAAATAATTAAAAAAATATTGCATTTAAAAATTTTGAAATTATTTTTTTAAACAACAAAACAAAATTAATTAGTTTCGAATTTATTATAATTTTTTTTGTTAAAGATACAATATTTAGCCACAATTTAATTTTTAACCAAAAGCCCAAGTCCGTTCGATCCAGTTGTTCATATTTTTTTAATTTATAGTTTAATTTTATTTTAAGTAAATTGAATGAAAATATGTATTAACAATTGAGGCCATAAGCTCTATGTAACAATTAAGATCTTTGTGCGAATTGCTAAGAAAAAATTATAAGTATAATCAGGAATAAATATGAACCTCTATTATTTTCACTAAAAACAGTTGAAAACAATCTTGGATCTTGCCATCCATTCTCTGTCAAGTCTTTGTATGAAAGAAAGCAGTGTTAATTTTAATGTCGAATAATACAAGCTCTTTAATATTGAGGATAGATAAAGTGAAACGGACGCACAACCAATTTTTGTTGGTATCCAAACATTCACTGATTTTAGGTTTTTAAAGGTCTTACAAAAATTAAATTAAAAATTTCAATCCTAGCTTTATAACTCTGCTTTTTCTAAAAAAAAATGTAAAAGCTGAAAAATGTAAATATTCAACAAAATTTCTCTTTAAATATTAAATAAACATCTCTTATATCTCAAAACTTAAAAAAAAAATTTCGCTTCAGTACATACATATTTATTTAGCCTCAAACAATTCACCATAAGTAATTCACCAACAAAATGAAAAAAAAAATAAATAAAAATAAAAAAATGAAAAATTGCATTCCATATATCCTTTTGAATGCTAACCAAACATAGTTAACCTCTTCTCTGTAAATATTTCAAGCACACTCTAAATTGCTATAAAACATACCTATACATATGCATATCTATATAAAATTTATATCTAACTCTTACATATACATACATTAATATAAACATTCATATTCATATTTGTTTAGTTGTTTAGTTTAGCTTAGCTTTATAGAAAATCCAATTAAATTATACACTTTTTAGCCTAGTTATATAAACGAATGGACGAACGAACGGACGGACGGAAGGTTTATCTTTTTTTTTCTGCACAAATATTAAAATATCCCCAATGTGCATAATAGTGCTTATTATACCTAAGTCATATAATAAGTTTTCGTTATTGTATACTATTTAGTTCGTCCGTTTGTCGTTGTGTGATGTCGTTGCTGTCGCATTTGTCCACAACTATACCAACATCTACCTACTGTAATAATTATAATCTATTAGAAAGTATGCAAAACGTATATTTACCGTGCTAATTAGCTTTTTGGTTTGAAGTAGATATAATAATGTTTACTTGGCGTGTATAGATGTCATACCTACTCGTATAAAATAAACTTAAATACACAGATATAATATATATACGCGCAAGAGGAATTAACGTTTGTTAAATAGGAATAACCTAATTTGCTTGTCATTGCATCTTTGTGTCTTTTCTATTTATTTTTTTGTGTTTAATTTTCGTGTGTTAATAGATTGTGCAATTTTTTTTTTTTTAAGTTTTATTTAGCTAACACAGTTTCTGGTTTATTTTGTTTTTATTATAGTAATAAGATTAATGCATAATATGTACATATATGAATAAGTGGCTGATGTCCTTCGGTGATTAAAACAAATCAACAACCTAGGTTTACTATGCACAATACATGTATATGTACATTTATAGTTTCTTAGAAATGATTCGAATAGTACCTAATAAATCAGTCGTAAAGATTTGTTTGTTTTTATTTATTTTTTTCATTTTATTTGGATTTGCATTTTTAATTGATTTTTTTCCATTTTTAATTGATTTTTTTGTTGTTGTACTGACAATAAACAGAAAATAAACTTAGGTAAGTAATGTATTTATTTGGGAACACGTTTTGCAAAAATAATTTTGGATTTTGAAAGTTTTGAAAATAAATAAAATGTTCAAATAATATTTAATTTATATTTAAATTTACAGGCCATAAATGTTTGCTATGTTACTCTTATAATTTCTGATTTAAGGAACGGCTTAATTTTTTTCGATACAAAACTTTAAACAGGAGGTCATTTTAAGTAGAAATTAAATTGCATTTGAAATTCTTTTGAACAAAAAAAATATATTTTTTTTTCAAATCAATACTGGTGGGTCCGCCCGGCTTCGCACCACGAGATTTTTCATCAATTTTAGCAATTTAAAAAGTGAAAATAGAATGCTCAATATATAGATATAGAGATAAATGAAACAATGAAATTTTTGGCACGCTCCAATTAAATTAGTACAGTAAAACCCGCTTAAGAGAAACTGCAAAATGTCACAGTCTTTCTTTCACTTAAGCGGGTTTTTCACTTAAACGAACCCCGCTTAAGTGAACAAAATTTCACTTAAGCGGAGTCCGAATAAGTGAAAAAAAATTGCACCTAAGCGGATTTAAAAATCCCAGAAATTCAAATGTCATTTTCGTGATGAAAATTTGGTGGAGTGAAAAATAAAAATTTACCCGATTTGCCATTCCAGCATAGTTGAGGTACATTAGAAATGACAAAAGCATTTATGTATTTTAAAACCTAGAATAAAGCAAGCGGTATTCTTTTTTAAATATTCTGTTCTTCGTATGCAAATCTGGAAAGCCTACGAACAGGGTTGGCCGAATTAACTACACTACATTTTCTACATCATTAACTGGTGGGATGACATAACGTCCGCGGACATAAGGTCCATGGACGTTAATTCCAGTCAAACGGAAATAAGGTCCATGGACATTATGTCTTCCTCATAATGTCCATGGACTTAATTTCTTTTTAAAAAGAAGATAATGCCACATTATTTCACCGACTTTATGTCCATGGACTCTATGACTTTTTTTAATAGATATAATGTCCATGGACATTATGCCTGTTTAAACAAGTCATTATGTCCATGGACTGTATGTACATTTTGGACAGACAAAACGTCCATGGACTATATGTCCTTTTTCACTACTTAAATCATGGATGGACATTATGTCCGTTAAAAAAGGGATATTATCCATTCTATTCCAAGTTCCAAGAGAAATTTTTGACGAGCAGTGCATGGAAAATAAACTTGCTACGCACAAAAGATAATACTTTAACAAGAATTTTTCGTTTTCTAAAGATATCCAGAAAATGTTTGCAGATGAAGGTGTTCTTAAGAGTTTTGGGACTCCAAGTATGCCGCTGGTGAAAAATTGTATGCGAGCACAGTGATTGAAAAGAAGTTCTCCTACACCGTGTTCGTTTCACCAACTATTTGAAAGCTGATAAGTAATTCTCCACAAAAAGGGAATTATGTGCTCGATGGTACCTTCTTCGTTGTGCCTACTTGTGGATACAAGCAGCTTTTGATTATATACATTCAGTATGAAGATCATGTAAGTATTTTGCAATAAAAGTTGAATTTGTTTATTACGATTTGAATTACGTCATACATATATGTATGTATATACAAATTATGCATCTACATATTTTATAGACAATTTTGTGACGCTTGGTCACCGCGGCGGCGGGGGGAGGGGGAGGCGCGGCGTGGAAGGTGCGGCGCGGTACGACGAGACGAACGGATGAGCGCGGTGCGGCGAGGAACGCGGCGCCGGTGAACGCGGAGCGGGGCGATCGCGGCCGACGCGCCGCGCCGTCCTCGTCGCGTCGCACCGCGCCGCCGCTCCTTCCGCGCCGCGCCTCCCCCTCCCCCCGCCGCCGCGGTGACCAAGCGTCACAAAATTGTCTATAAAATATGTAGATGCATAATTTGTATATACATACATATATGTATGACGTAATTCAAATCGTAATAAACAAATTCAACTTTTATTGCAAAATACTTACATGATCTTCATACTGAATGTATATAATCAAAAGCTGCTTGTATCCACAAGTAGGCACAACGAAGAAGGTACCATCGAGCACATAATTCCCTTTTTGTGGAGAATTACTTATCAGCTTTCAAATAGTTGGTGAAACGAACACGGTGTAGGAGAACTTCTTTTCAATTTATTTTTTCTGATTGAACACGTTACAAAGGATGGACATAATGTCAGCTTGAAACAAAAACAAAGGGACATAATGTCCATTCTAAAATATGTAAATAATTTTTGCAGTTTGGACATTATGCGTGGTTGGTTTTCTTTGAATCAGACATATTGTCCATTTGGACATTTTGTCCTTTTCAAATGAACTATAAATATGCTGTGAAGGCAAATAATTTCCAAATGGACATTTTGTCATTATTCAATAGAAAATATGTCCAAATGAACATTATGTCTTATTTCAACGGACATAATGTCCAAACGGACGGTATGTCTTCTTCAAACGGACATAATGTCTATTTTCATTTTGATCTGGTCATAATGTCCATGGACCTAATGACTGTTTGAGATTGGACCTTATTTCTCGACATAATGTCCGTGGACTTTATGACCGTTTGTGCGGAATTAATGTCCATGGACGTTAAGTCCGTGGACATTATGTCATCCCACCCATTAACTACGCGTAGTTAATTTAATAAACTACACGTCTTATTTATACATAGTAAATTTAGAGAAATAATAAAAATTCAATAAAAATTTTAACATTTTAACTCAAAATTCAACTTCAAAGTTACAGCTGGTAGATCATTTGATATTTGAATTTATATTTGTTACAATTTGTTTCATTAACTACATTTAACTGCATAAACTATAAAGTAGCAAATGTAAAAATGTAGTGGCCATCCCTGCCTACGAACACTTCTACTTTTTTTGGTGTCCGTTTTATCATCTTCTTCGTATTCTGTTTCCTCAGACCAGTAGAACATAGCATGAACGCAATAATTTTGTCTATTCCCCTGAAGTTTCAGCCTCTTTCTCTACTCGGCGTTACACTTTTTTGAAATTCTGTTGAATTTTTCACATTGTTAGTAGGTATGCCTCCGCTTAAACATTTCTAATTTTAAAAAGAAGTAAAAGCTGTTGTATTAAATTTTTTTTCACTTAACAGAGTTTTTTTCAATGAAAAATATTAAATTTAACTGAAAATATGTTTCAGGTATCCGGGTTTTTCACTTAAGCGAGTTTCTCTTAAGCGGAGTGTTATAAAGGTTATTGGTCGACAAATACTCGGGGACGAAAAAAGTGTTTCAGATAAGCGGGTTTCTCTTAAGCGGGTTTTACTGTATACACAAATGTAAAATTCTTAGATTGTAACGCCATCTGTTGGCGATCCCATTTTCGTAAGGAGACAAAATAAGCCGATTTTCAATTTCGTAGTGTTTGTCATTCCTTAGAATCAATATTTTCTCCTATACCAATTAAAAATTAAATTTTTAATGTAACCATCGTTCACCTCTGAAAGTATGCAATTTAAATTTTTTTCCGATTTTTCGACTTTTTCAGTAGAAATTGCCAATTTTTGGCTCCATAGTTAGTTTTTGTTCAAAACGAATCAAAAAAAAAATACAAGAACAAACAACAAAACAATTCATTTTTATAAATTAACTATAGCTGGTCTACACGTCTTTGTACGAAATTTGTAGCCAATTTTGGTATTTCAAAAAGTTAAAATACATTTTTTTAAATTCTTCAAACAACTCTTTACAACAAATGTTTGGTATACAATTAAATTTGTATACATACACAGACGTGACAGTCTGAGATCGCTACGCCATCTTTTGGTGATCCCATTTTTGTGAGGAGACAAAGGCGGCCGATTTTTAATTCCGTAGTGTTTGTCATTGCTTAGAATCAATATTTTCTCCTTCCCACACAAAATTAAATTTGTATATATCATCATCACCAGCAACCCCTGAAAGTATGCAATTTAGGTTTTTCACGATTTTTGCTGTCGAAATTTCCAATATTAGGTTTACCTGGTCAATACGAATCCAACAAAAAAAAAACGTGGAAGTCGAATAATTTTCAGTCGAGTTATGCACGTACAAACAAAAACCCAATTCATTTTTTTAAATCAACTAGCTGGTCTGCCCGGAATTTTTCATTAATTTTAGCACTTTTAGAGTTTTTTCGATTTTCCGGTAAAAATTTCAAATTTTCGGCTCCCTAGTTTTTTCACTTGGTTCAACATAATACAAGGTTCAGCCAAGTTATGCGCGCACAAACAAAAAAAAACGAACTATAATTTTCATTTATTTCGATATTTTGAAATCGGGTTAATAATTTATTTTGAAATTTTATACAATATTACATATTTTGGATTTAAATGTGCTCGTGATGTATACAAAATTTGATCGTAATCGGGTGAAGCCTTTTACGAGAAATTCTTAAAGAAAAACGGTTTTTTACAGCTAAAATTTTCTGGTAATTTTTGTTTTTAGTAAAAAAAAAAAAAAAAAAAACAATTTATTTTTACGAAGAGGAGAATATTATTGATTTCCCATAGCCTTAAAGATCTTTTATAGGTAGGTATAGACAAATTTTTCCGATTTTAAAAAGAAAAAAAGGATTTTAAAGTATAATTTAAAGCCCTATATTCTGCTTTTAGATTCGATCACTCGGAATGTGTTTTTGGATTGTTATTTTTTGACTTTCGAGAGTAAATCTTAAGACCGACATATAGTTTTGGAAATAAAATGGAATTTTTAAAGTTTTACTTTAATTGAATAAAACACCAAATTTGTAACAATTTTTTACCTTGACAGATACATATTTAGCAGAATACAACATTTTACGTTTAACAGAATGAGACTGGTATTTTGTTAGCTTATGATTGATCTTAAATTTTTTAAATAACTACATTAAATATTTTATTTCAATCCACAATATTTTTTAATTTTTATATAATTTGATTAAAAAAAATTGCACGATTGTATGTAATATTAATATTTAAGCAAAAAAAACACTGATAAATTCAAATTAACTCAGAAATGCGAACAATAATAAATAATTACCTTTGTCTTATCAAAAATTGCGTAAGTCACAAACAAACAAATACTTAATAATAATAATATATGTATAATGATAAAATAAAAAAATTGCATTCGATTAGGTACATTGTATGGTGGGTGTCATTTATCACACCAATCAATACAATACAGGACAGACAATCACCATTGGCGGCAGCAGCAGATCAGCAGCATTATACATAAAGCTAGCAGTCCCAGAAGCAGCAGGCATCCATAGTTAATTCCGTTGAGACGTGATTAATTTATTGACAAGAAATGCAAACACATGCATATTCATCATGTGATGGTGTTATTAATTAATTATGCATTTAATTATCATGTTTTATCTGAGATGCAATTTGAAATGCAGAAATTTAGCACACCAAGGTATACACAACACACATGTTCTGCATATATGATAATATTGCAATGTAACTGAATTTCTACATATATATAGATTCGAATATATCTACCTACATACCTGTATCTACTTTTAATTAATAAAACAGTGAAATCTACAATCAACAGTAATGTCTGACAATAATAAATGTTAGTTATACATCTGAGATGTGAATAAATTATAAAACATAATGTGCATATAGTAGATAGATAAAGTTCAAAAAAAAAAAAAAAATAGTTTGTTTGTTTTTTGTTTTATCAAATAACAACATATCTACCTCTCTCTACCTACATACGATGTTAGTTTTTATATTTATTTTAATTTTCTCAAGGAAGAGAAAATTGTAGAAAGTTGTATTGCAGGTATAGATATGTTTCTAGTTCAAAAAGTATCTACATCTCTTGTATAGTGTGGTTACTTATTTTCCTGAATATCTATCTCTCTCTGTCTCTTTCTCATCTGCATCTTCTTAGAAGAAACAACCCACGGATAGTTGAATTTTACAACTTAAATATTTTTGTACTGCAATTCTCTTTTTTAATAAAAAATAAAAAAAAAATAAATAAAATACACATAAAATAGTGAATGGTAAATGTGTTGTTACTTTTTTATTTACAAAAAAAAAATACCTATATAATTTTTTAGTGCTCCGGTTTGTATCTAGGAATCAAAGCCAAGTGAGCGTAAACTGCTCCTTTTTATTTTTTGCAACCATATTGCCTGCCAAATAACTATATTTCTCAAGACTTAAAAAAACAATAAAAAAAAACTAAACCGGAAATTTTTCGTACACATTATTTTTAGTGAATTTCGTACCTTCTTATAGAAATTGTATAAGACACACATAATGATATATTATTATTGCAGTATTTTTCACTTATTCCTCGAATGCAATAAACAAAAACAGAAATGTAATTATTTAAAATTTATAACACAAAATAATAATTCAGGATTATTGAATGGGCCATAACTAAGTGCCTATATCTACTCTGGTATATTCTGTTATACCTACATATATTTATTATGACTGACTGAGTTAATTTGGCTATATATTTATAAAGCAGTTTATACATTCATCTATATATACATATAAAATAATTAGTGCAATTAGATGAGGAAGGATTCAGATGAATGCATTTTAAATTGCATAAGTTGCAGCAATATAGCTAAACTGAACCAACTGGAACTAATATACATTTTCCAAGTTATTTTGTTTTTTTTTCGATTTTTCTTTTTTGTATAAATAAAATATTTATGTTGTGTGTGCAATGTAGGCATTTTGTGCTAATGAGAAAATACTTTATTCATTTCGAGACCTCATTTTTTTTTCTAGCTGACATGTACTCATTCACTGCATATACGTACATAGGTACGTACTCTACTCAGGTACACTGAATGAATGCTGTGTTTTTTTTTGGTAGGTATACATATGTATATTTGGATGTTAGACTTAATTTTAAGTGCATACAAATAAAATTTACAATGCAAACACAGTGCGAGGTTACTAAATGGGATTTTAAAAGTATCTTTTATTGCATAATAAATGTGTAGGAGTATAATGGTGCATTTCGATAGAATAGAAAAATATAAAATATGTATATAGTGCAATTTCTTTATGTATGTACATAATGTATGTGAGAATTATTGAGAGAGATTTGTTTGTTCAGTGGTAAAATCCAACAATTGGAGTGCACATTTTGGGATTTTTCTTATTAAAATTTTACAACTACTGCTAAAAAAAAATATAATATTTTCTTTCTACCTATTTCGAGCCCTTTATTCAAATTTGAAGGTCAAAAATGTTTAATAAAACTTTAAGTACCTAGCCTAATTAACATTGTTTGTAATGTTTATTTATAAATTATTTCCAGTTACATATTTCTTACTAAAATAATTTCAAGAATATTTATAAGAAAATCTATATTGAAAAAAAAAATAAATTTTAAAGAATACTGAATACTTAATTGCCCCAATCATTGCATGGCATGTCTATTGAAGCGAATTGCAAAATATAAAAAGCTCAACATAAAACGTACATATATTAAATGTAAATATTTATATTTATTTTTGTTTTTGTTTAAAAAAAAAAACACCATGAATAGCTTAAGCACAAAGAAATAAAAACAGCAATTTTATTATGTTTTGAATGTACTTAACCCTCTACCGCATACGAAGCCAAACTTGGCTTTTTACAGTTATGTCCCTTTTTCTCCTCACTTCAACAAAAAAATGATCAAAACACAACACTATCCTCTTCTGTGTATATCTGAGAACAAATAACTGTGCTTTTGCACCCGTGCACCAAACAAGACAGAAGATATTCATGTTTGCTGGTCAATAGGTCACTTATCATCATTGAAAACGGAATCGTAAAAAAATTTCTTACTTCAATTGATAATAACTTTGGTATTAGGTGAGTTAAGTGGTCATAAAAATATATTTCTGATTGTGTGTCTAATTCTTTTTGAAATTAATACATTTTTATAAAAAAAAAATTATTGTCTTGCTCGCTTGTTAGGTAAAAGTGTACAAGCCATATTTGGCTTCGTATGTAGTAAATGGTTGAAATAATACATATTTTGTTGAGTTTTTTTTTTTTTGTGATGCCAATATTTTTTGTTATGTACGTTTAGTTTGTTGATTGGAATACAGTTTGTTATTTTTAACTTTAGAAATGGAACCTAGCCGTTTTTATGGAGGATCGTCACTAGTAAATCCTATTCCTGGGGATGGATCTCAAAGCGATGATGAATTGGCAGGAGATTCGGATATAGAATTAGAAACGGAGATTGGTTTCCATAACCAAAGTAGTGAAATTATTGTGGAAGAAACCGATTTAGAATCTGAATTTGATGATGAACCCCTTGTTGCCCTGAAATCCAAAACTGTGAAAGCAACGACATCCAAAAAAAAGAAACCACAAATTTCTTGGAGAAAAGGGCATCTTCCTGCCTACGACAAAGAACTTTTCCAATTTACAGGATCCACCGAGTTGCCAGAATCTGTAAAAGGTCTAGATACACCAACATGTCATGTCATGTCGGTTTGACAACGTTGGTCATTTTCCAGAAATTAAAAAAAACCGGCAAATTTGCCAAAACAACTGTACTTTCCGTTCATTTACTTTTTGCCAAAAATGTAAAGCTTATTTATGTTATAATAAGAAGAGAAACTGCTTTTCTATATTTTACCGTGCATAGACACACAACTTATTTATGATATCTACCATGAATTTTTTTTTTTTTTTTGATTAATTCTCTTATGTTTTGTTATTTTTTATATACTTTATAAGTTTAAACTTAATGGAAAAATGTTTAAGTTTTATAACCGTTACTGCATACGAAGCCAAATTTGGCCGGCAATCTAATTATTTAAACAAATAAATTTTTTTTTGGTTTTTTAATAAAAGATGTCTTAAAACAACCCAAAGAAGTCATTTTAAGCGTATTTTATTTTTTTCGTCTTTAAACAATAATTCATGCGGTAGAGGGTTAAATGTTTAAAATTAATTTTTTAAATTTATCTATATACTCCAATAAGTATACTTGGGTGTGAATTTGACAGGCCAACAACCGATGAAAATGTTTTGATTTAAAAAAATTAATTCTATTTATAAAATAAATTTTCTTACAGCGGATTTTTTCGTAGGGCCCTTAACCTATTCTGTATGAACTGGTATTTTAAGATAAAATGAGTTGGTGTTAATTTAAGTATGAAACTTTTCTTCTTATAGTACCGTAGAGTGTCACGTACTAAGAACCTATATGGTTTGTCTGATAGTATTTGATAATTTATTTTGTCTTATTTTATTAAGAATTTGAGATTGATGTTATATATGTAACATATGTGAGACCCCAAAACACGTAGATTCTATAATTTACATAGGTATTGCATAGTGAAACTAAGAAGTTTTCAGAAACATTAATTGACAAAAGTCCGCAATGAACTATGAAAAACAATACCTTTCGGACTTTTACCAATGTTTCTGAAAAATTCAAAATACCCAGAGGTGGATCAAGGCAGATTATAATTATAAGGCCGTGTGTTAAATCTTTTAAAATTTTAATTTAAATTTAAACAGTGAAACCTAATATTTCGGACAGATCCCTTTAGCGGACAGTTCCCTTGAGCGAACCAATTCTTGCGACCTAGATCGTGGATTTTAATTACTTATCCAGACGCGGACAAGAACATATATCACACCGTTTCAATTTGTAAAATTTTCTTTTGTTTTAAAAACGATCCCACTCTAGCAGTGATCTATTTTAAATTTTATTAGACGGACAACTTCTTCAGACGGTAAATAATGTTGCGACCGTCCGTCTAAAAGAGGTTTCACTGTTCATATATTTACCTCATTAGTGTCGAAAATTCAACTGAGGATCAAATTGATTGTTATTCAATTAACACTTAGACATAACACTAGTAGAAATGTGTATTAAAAAACTGAATTTATGACCTAGATCCGAGAAATACAAAGACCAAAAACATTAATGTTAAAAAGAGAGCAAATTTCTTCTGTACAAAAAAATCCTATACATAACAAGTCAGCCGTGAAAATTGAAAAGTAGTGCCGAAAAACTCCTGCGTTTGTTCTTGTAAAATGAGTGTAGATAGACTATTCTATTGTGACTTTCAAGTATGTAATTCAGGTAAGGTTATTTTTTACATTTTCATACTAAAACATAATATGTATTAGCATCGACTATTCGAATAGGTGCTCAAAAAACAATTTAATTTAAAAAATCAATATAATTCAGCATTTTGCCGCTTTGATTTAATTCCAAGGTACCTACTGTTTCGAGATATTTTAAAATATGTTTCGTATATTATGTATATTCCCAAAGACAATTATCTTTGTTTATTGAAATAAGATAAAATCTTTTTAAATTGAATAAACTCATGTTGACTCAAATGAATTGTCATGCTAAAATGATTTACGATTTCTTTTGAATCGACTTAATTTCATTTTAAAATAACACAATTCCTGTTGAATTAAAATTAATTTCATTAAAAAAAAAACATGAAGATTCCTATTTCATAAAAATAACACTCATGTGAAAACAATATAACGAATCCTGTTAAAATAAATGAATGTCATGTTAAAATAATACAACGATTTTTTTGGAGTCAAAGAAGTGATCGTCTGTTTGCAGTGGAAGTATCGAACAGGGTTATATGTTCTTGAATGATTTCCAAGAAAAGGCTGCTCATATAGCTTTTAAGTTTATTTTGTAGGTATGTAATGTACATAGGTACCTATATACCTTGCTTTTTATTTTGACCTATTTTAATGATCCAAATTATAAAATTTCCAAACTATACAGACACAGTTTTAAGAAAAAAGACAACAAATATACCTTTCTAAAATAAGCAAACTAAAGAAAAAACAGATGACTGCATAATTGTCACTTAGATTCTCCATTAATTGTAAAACACGCGACATTTGATGCAGTAAAATTTAAGTTACTGTAGATATGTACCAATGTTGCAGCAATTAAAATTATTTATTGAATCCCTGTGAACGTAAATAAAGGGGCCTTGTACAAAATAAATGAATCCATTTAGGATAATAAATGCAAAGCTTTTAAAAATGTCCGATTTAAGTTATTATTAAAGGTTTTTATTTAATTTTTTAAGTTATAATTAGAGGTTTTTTATTTTATAACACAACAATTAAATTCTTTAAAAATATAAACAATTATTCTAGGTAATAGAATACAATAAAGTTTTACTTTTCACAAAAAAAAACTTAACATTTTTTGAGTTAATACCTATAGCATTTTCTCTATAACATGCTTAACCTAAAGAACTTGACCTGATGATGGCGCAAAACAAGTGTCGTACATATTTGAGTTTAGTTCCCAAAAGTATGTTAAAGAAACACTCTCATATTCACGTCTCAAAAAAATTACTGTTATTTGCAAACCTGTATAATATGTTTCTACATATATAGGTTGGTACATGCCTATTTAAATTGAAGTCAAATACCTAGGTATACCATACCTTGTAACTACATTTATTTTGTATAAGTATCAAGGTAGGTAGGTATCTACCTACCTAACAGCTAAAAAGAAAATTAGACCAAATAGCCGCAATTAAAATAATTTAAGTACTGACGCCATAGCACAGACAAAATGATAATCAAAATACCTACATCTAATTGAATTAACATCATCTATTAAGATCAACTCCTCCCTTTTTTTCTCTTTAAATTAAAATGGAGAATTTAAATTAAAATTCTTCTTTTTTTTTTTTCTTTATTAAATTTTCGCTAATTACTTTTAATAGCCGTTGTCTCAATATAATATGAAGGTAGTATGAATCATCTTTGTTATTCGAGTTCAATATACCTAACACGAACAACAATCACGTACCTATGTATGTAAATATGTATGTATGCATGTAGGTACCTATATTTATTTCTAAATAACATTTTGCGATGTAATTCATATAAATTGCGTTGTGTCTTCCAATTCTTCCAACAATGAATCATTGCAGTTTCTGGTTAAAAGCTATGGGTACCTTTATATGAACATAGGTAGCCACCTACCTACTTATCTAATATGTAAATTAATTTAACAGTTTCTTTTAGGTAGGTATAGTTATAGGAATTTCTATTTGTAAAATTAATTTAAAACTGTAAAAAAATCAAAAATTCACTTGAATATGCAAATATATTTTGCTAAGGAACTAACGGATAGTCATATGAGATAGGTGGGATGGTAGGTGGATACCTATTAAATATGTACATACATACCTGCAAGATTATATAATTATGATTAAATACACCAAGACTATCTACCTACCTACATACCTATCTATATGTACCTATTTTCGCTGATTTAACAATTTATATTCGCGCATCGTCAAGTAGATAGGTACATACCTATGTACCTTCCTAGTCTTCTTCCACATACCTATCTATAAGTTAGTTCCTATTGTAGGTAGGTAAGGTAGCTATACCTATCTACTAATACAAGATACAAGAGCAAAATTATGCATTTTTGTATCTTATTTTATATATACCTACCTACCTACTCAATTTTCCTGGTCCTCTTGTGTGAGAAAAGTTGAGTTGTTTTGGTGCACATCTTTTGCTTGTGAATGATTAATTTAAAAATTTTCTTTTTTTCCTTTTGCGGCTTGAAACATTTTTTTTTTTTTTTTAATTTTTTATAATAAATTCTCTTTGTATAGGATAAAAAATGAGTTCAATTTAAAAATTCACATACAAATACATTAACCATTCTGACTTCTTTTTTTTTGTTGTTGTTAAAGGTATGGATGTAGGTAGGTATGTATTTTACTGTCTCTTTTTTCCATCTTATTCGTAGTAGTTTTATTTCATATTTTTTTTGTTCTCTTTGCCGAACACAATTATTTTTATAGAAAAAGATAAAATCGTATATACACACTATCACAAGTCAATAAGGATAACAAAGAAATAAAAAAAAAGTATAAAGAATATAATAATAAAAAGGAATAATAAGAGAATGTAGTAGAACGCAACAACAACAAGATACAACACAAAAAAAACCCCAGAAGAATGAAAATATTGTTGTATATTTTTGTATCCCTTTGATAACGAAGCAGAGAACTATAAAAAATAAAATAAACAATGCAAGAAAATTGGATATAAAAAAAAGAAGACCACCAATATTTGAATTAAACGCAGAATAAAGACAGAGAGACATAACACATGTGTGAAGAAGGAGAAAACAAACAACAGCAACAACAAAAAAAACATAATAAAAAGGAGTTTATTTGCAGCTATTTATAATTTATAAACCACACTAATACAAATATACAAATATAACATGAGAATTGCATTATTCTTTAACGACCCGCGAGTTATCCCAGAAGAAGAAACAACAAAAAAAAAAAAAACAAAAGTAAACGAAAATGTGGAGATGATAATGGATGCGCAAAATAATCATTGCACATGACTTGTATCTATCAGATTGTTTATTTTTTTTTTTCTTATTCTTCGAGGTAGACAAAAAAATTTCACAATTATAGCTCAATAAATTTCTATTGAAATTTTCGATTCAGAACTAATTTAAAAGATGAACAATCTCAATCACATCAATGTGCAAGTTTTGAGGCGATGAGATGATGTACAGTGTGCTTCAAAATAACACTTCTATCTGTTTTAATATTTCAATCATTGTCAATCATATAATTGATAGGTATACCTACTACCTACCTACCAACCTAAGACAAGAAAATATACATATGTTGTAATTATAAACTATGTTTCAGTATAGAAAAAGTACATATCTATAAATGTTCACCATTAGACAATTTGAAAATTTTAAGAAATATTAGATTAAATGCGGGTGTCAGTTTGTAGACATTTTTAATTGATTTATTGAATTTAGACGAAGGTGAATTGTTTTATTTATATCTGCTATGTACATTTTGTAGTAGAAAAACGAGAAAATTATTTTTAAATGTTAATTTATTTAATTGTCATTTTGAATTGTCAAACGCCTTGTCAAACCAGCTGTCAGTTATATGTCAATAGCCGCGGTAGATTTTATTTACGTTTGTATATTCTTTTTTGCAACACGAATTAGAATTATATATGTAGTTATATCAAATGTGTGTTGACTTCTAGCAAAAGAGTAATAGTTACATCAAAATAGGTTAATAATAAGAAATAAATAAATTAGCCAACTAAATAATCAATAAAACATTATTCAACAGAGGTCTGGCAAACCAAATTCTTATAAGACTTCTAAGTACCTATAGATTATAAACAAAAATCAAACCACTTAAACCTTTATAATTTAGTTAAGTGTTTTCTTTTTCTATATACCTACAAATATATTTCTTTTCCCTTGAGAATTTATCTTACTTTTGTTCATAAAAACGATTATGATAAAATTTCATGATAAACCAGTACCCCATTAAAAATCTCATAACTATAAGTTGGATAGTTTTTTTAATTTTGGTAGAGTTTTTTTTTTAATGTTCTTCAAACCTAATAATAAAAGTCTTTTCGCTGGATGGAATATAAAAAACACCAATTTAAACCGCATTTTGGTTTCCTTGAATTTTGTATTGCATCATCTAAGGGCTGAAGATTTTGTCAAACTAAGAAATGAAGTGAAATTTCTGCTAAAAGTTATAAGGTATACATACTGTAATAGAGATATATTTTTTTAAATTAGGAAACCTCTAATTTTTTGTAGTACAGTAAAACCCGCTTAAGAGAAACTTGCTTAAGAAACACTTTTTTCATCCCCGAGTATTTGTCGACCAATTACCTTAATAACAATCCGCTTAAGCGAAACACGCTTATTTTCAGTTAAATTTAATATTTTTCGTTGAAGTGAAATAAAAATTTAATATAACAGAACAAAAAATTAGCTGAACGCTTTTACTTCTTTTTTATTTTTCACCTCCAACAAATTTTCATCACGAAAATGACATTTGAATTTCTGATATTTCAGAACCCTTTTTTGAATTTTTAAATCCGCTTAAGTGCAATTTTTTTTTCACTTATCCGTACTCCGCTTAAGTGAAATTTTTTTTCACTTAAGCGGGATTCGTTTATGTGAAAAACCCGCTTAAGTGAAAGAAAGACTACGACATTTTGCAGTTTCTCGGGTTTTACTGTATACAAGTAAATGTAACAATATTAAAGTTTTAATAGATACCATTGCGCCAGTATATTTTCGTATAGGTATCGAGAGTTCTGCGGTATTTTAATTTTTTGTGAATTTATTTTTTTAACAATTTTTAGTAGGTATAGTGCGTACAAAATTAAGAAATTTTTCACTCATATATAAATATTTAGAAATACAGCATTTTATTTATTATCAGTTGCTGACAGCCATCTCACTGCCAAGAATCGAATTGATTTTTCACTCAAACTCTTTTCTGCTTGGTTTTATTTTTAATAATTTCCATTACCTAAATTAGATCTATCGTGGCATTTAACATTGTATAAAGACCTTAATCTTAAAGATCCGATTTTATTATGTTTCAAGTTAGAGACTATTTAGCTAAACAAATTTTAAATAAAATCAATTTTTTTAGTAAACAAAATACACTGACAATTTTAAATGAGAAAATGACATGTTTGCTTTTTTATTTGCACAAATTGTCATTTTCTTTTTCTGTCCAGCTAAAGTTTAATAAGAAAATAGGTTAAGTATGATACTATAGTTAAAAAAGATTAAAAATTAGATCATTTTGTTAACAAACTTTATAGTTAGTAAATTATTAAGTTTATCATTTAATTATTTTTGTTTTTGGTTATTTTTGATACCGATATAAATAAAAGCATTACTTGGTTCAGAAAAAAAGCATTACTATATTGTTTAGCTTTAGTTATTTAACAAAGTGGTCAAGTTTTAAAAATAAATAAATGTGTTTTACTCTAACAAAAGGTTCATGAATAAATAATTTAATAAAATATATAATTTTTATTTTAATCCTGGTTTTAAGGTTTGTTTTTTCGATACAAAATAAATAAACAACAACAGCTCGTGTTGTCACCCAGAGCCTAGTGACAACTCTCAACCAGTCCAGTGTGCGTGTTGGCAGGAATGGAGGGGACCTACAACTTTCTGCAGAATCCGAACGGGTAAGGTGAGAAGCACTTTTTCATGACAAGAGATACTCTTGGAGGGTTTGTCAATTCCTCACAAGAGGCAGTAAGCGGTGAAAAACATTTCTGTTCTTTTTTAGGTATAAGCTAAGTCGAAATACTGTTTCAGAACAGTTAATATTTTTTTGCAAACTAATAAAAGATTAAGCCATTTGATAAAATTTCCATCAAATTATGAAGAACAACTGGTTGCTTTTCATCATATACAGAGGAGCTTGCAATGCACTCATGTTGAAAAATTGAAATCGTTATTCCATTCGGAAGAATACATTAAATGGAAAGGATATCCGCCCATCAATACCCAAGCAACTTCTGATCTATTATTGAATATTGTACAACATTTTAAGGTTCCCCCACGCGACGACGAAATCAATAAACACAACGTGTTGTTTTCATTGACAACCACGTGTTGTTATTTTTGTTTTCGTCGTCGCCACGACAGATTCGCGTTGGTGTGGGGGAACCTTTAATCTTTTAAAAATTGTGTTTATTAGCAAGGAATAATACAAACAAAACTATTTACTTAAATTTTTGATGAATTCGTCTCAGTTTCGTAACCCAAACTGCAAACATATCGGACATTTCGGTTTTAGAATTTAAGTATATAATATTCGTTTAGTAATCTTGTTACAAATCCATTGAAATCGAAATGCAACAATGTAGAACTATACTATACCGTCTAAGTAAATGTAATGAAGACGAACAAATAATGTTAGAAAGTTTTGAGTTTATTTAGAATTGCTTAGTGTCTAGTGTCAATCGTATAAATATAATCTTTTTCTTACTTTAAACAGCCGTTAAACTCGTAGAAAAAATATAAATAAAGATTTTTAACTGTTGTCTAAGAGTTGTTTAGCTTAGACTGCGATATCAGTTTAAGACACTGAAAGAAAATCTAATAAATACGGTTGATTATATTTATTTTTAATTTAAAACTAAAATTAAGAAGCCAGTATTTGGTTCGGAAACCATTTTCTAACAAAAGCAGCAAAATAGCTATAAATATAAGTCTTGTTTTAAAATGAATTCTATTGTACATAATAAAACAATACATTTATTCATTGAAGTGCGTAAATACTGCTACGTAAATTAAAACTCCTTTCTTTGTGAACTTATGATTTTGAAAAGGCACATTATACCTACTTAATTTATCTAACCACAAAAGTGTTTTCTTGGAATTTTTTGATTCTATGATTATGAGAACTTATTTAAACATATATTTATAGCGATATGAATTTGATAAAGTGCAAATAACAATTTATACAATTTATATGTAGGATTTTTTGAAAAATTCTTATGAAGTATTTTTTTAAATCGTAAAACATGTTCAGATAAAAAAAGAAATAAATCAACTTAAGAACTCTGGGTGTAGATTTAAAATTTGCAATCCAGGATTTTCTCAGAATAAAAAAAAAAAAAAAAAACAAAGTTATCATCTACTTTTCTTTGATTTGTCAAGAAACATTTTGATATTGGAATTTTTTAACGTTTAGAAATTTATTTCAATGTTAAACTAAAATACAAAGCCTATTTCTAAAGAACTTCTTATTCTTATAAATTTATTTATTTTGATGCCAGCATATGGCAATGTCACATGTGGATGTATTCCTTGACTGCTAACTATAAAGGTGTGAATTCGAGAGAATTCTATTTTGTATTGCTTTCAGGTATTCGAACTCAATGTAGGTATCAAAAGCTTTCAAAAATTTGTATCTATACTCAGATAAATGATTTTTATGTTTTAGAAAAAAAAGTCATACAAACCCTTTAGAAAAAAAGTCATAAAAACCCTCCCGAGAATCTAATATCTTTATGATTTTTGTTTACAATATTCAATTCAATAGAAAATAATGATATTATAGTTAATAATACAATTTAAATATTAATTACCTGAATTGTTTTTTGTCTAGAAAGTCAAAATTGATATCAGGTTTAACTTGAGGAGATTATTTGCACTAAAGCATCTTTAAAAATCAGTGTGTGGTGCTAAAACTCATTGAAATTATCATTGAAATACACCAAGATATTGAATAATTTTAGCGGTAATTTAGGCAATATTTAGAATCAACAGAATGAAAAGTTGTTTTTTTTTTTTAAATTGAAATTTTTATTAAAAATTTAAAACAATTAGGTTGATAACATTTTATTAAAATACATCTTTCGTTTTTTCCGTTCGAACGTATATATTTGTCTATTTGACTCGAATATATTGAATAACTTTTTACTATTACTTATTATGATTTTGTTTTCTAAACAACTTATTTACAAAAATATAGTTGAAACTGGAAATTCTCAAGACTAACTTCCTAATTAATTATTTTTTTTTTTTAATGACTAATGAACGATACATAAACCAAAAAAAAAAAAACTTAATCATGAATTCGAATTGATAATTTCAAATATCAATCACCTACCAGAAAATATAGCAACTACGACAGAAATAGTGACTGCTATATAAATTATCGATTAAAAATGGCACCCAATGCAGATCAAATTAATTTTAGAAATGTAAAAAACAAAATGTAAAATGCTAAAAAAGGTCAAAACCATCACGGCATACAACAACCTAACAAAAATGCTCAAGCATACTTCCTACACAAACTTAAACTATAATAATTGTAATAAAACAAAAAAAAATATGAAGACTTACAAAGCTAAATTGTATTTTAAATCATACTTGTAAGTTGTAGTAACTACCTACGTCCTTCATATTATATAAAATAAATAGCAACATCTCTGTGAACATTTCTCCTCTTGTTTACTTTATCTACTATCTCTTCTCTATATAAAGCCACCTGATATCAGGATTTTTTAAGAACGCTAGCAAAATCTAAAACTTAAGCTTAGAGTATAAAATTTTAAAGATAAGGCATTTATTTTGCATTTGCTTATTTGAATTAACTTAAAACATTTACTTTGAAACGAAACTTTTCCATTGTAAAATCAGGTATAGATTAAGTTTTTTCTAATTTTTAATTATTTCTTTTTTTGTTTTATTTAGAGGGCTTTCTATTCTAGGATGCAATTTAATTTTATTGTTTTCTATATTTTCTATGGGGAATAAAATAAGTTGCTTCATTAATCATCTTTGTATTAACTGGCGCCCAATTCAAAACCAATACATTGTCATCTGTTTATTGGTATAAAAGTGATAGTTTTAATAATAATTTATGATAAAATATAATTAAGTATTTCTCAGTTAACAGCAAAATAATAAATATTAATAATAAACCAAAAAGTAAATTAAATAATCTACTATCTTAAAAATAACAAAATTTGGACAAACAAGGAAATTACTAGAAAACAGGTAAAAGTTGTTTAAAACACATTTTAGGCACATAAAATGTGATGATAGAATCTTTGTTGCCTTTTCTTTACTTTATTTCAAGCTTCAAAGTAGAATTTGAAGAAGACAGTACAAATTATCTTTGTTAAAATACCTAATTATTAATTTATTGGCTTTTTATTCATTTTTCTTTTGTATGCGAATTTAAGAAGTTGAGAAATTTGAACGAATCGAAATGGTATTAAATATGGAGTTCTTTTGATTGGCATATGAAATAAATAACCAAAAAGATCTATAAATAAAATATTATTGCAATTTGAAAATTTGATCAACTAACATATAAAGGATATATCTTTGTTAAAATTGTAAATATTTTTGAATTTGAAAACATAGAATTGAATATTAAAATTCTAAAAAATAATTGAAATAATAATTATTTCCTTTGAATGGCATCTTGAGGTAGGTAGAACAATTAATTGGCGCCCAATGTGAGTATAAATGATTTGTGCTTTTAAACTTAAATTTCAAAAGCTAATGCACACCTTTTTTCTGCAAGTAAGAAGAATACCTTTTTTAAGTTTAAATTTAAATTTTGTAAGTTTAAATTTAAATTTTGTAAGTTTAAATTTCTCAGTGTCAAGAAAAATATATTTTTACCTTAGACGTAGGTATCATTGTTTTATAAATAAAACTATTTCTTAATAATGAAACAGAACTTTTTGGTTATCAATACTTTGCGAACCAACTATACCTACTTCATAGGGATTCAGGGTTAAGATATGCATAGGTTTTATGCTTTGATATAGGTAATTAGAATAACCTTCCAACCAACCAACTGCTTCATCTAAATTCTAATTTGATTTTTCGATAAGCTTCTATTAGATATACCCAGCTGTTATTTGACTGATTAATTTTTTTTTATTTACAGCTGGAAGAATTGAAAACTTCATGAATAACTTAATAATTTGCAGCTTGAGATTTGCGAACGTAGGTATAGGTATGAAAAAAAAAAATGAAATAACCTTCCCCTATTTTAAAACCTGCATCAGCACCTGCTAATTTTTCAAATATAAGAAAAATATGTAGGTATATAGCTTTAGGGTGAAATTCCCTTCAGAATGAATTAATTACAATTAACAAATTTTCCACCTTCCCTTATATAACCTACCCTTAGCCCCCCACCCACAAAAAAGTATTATTCTAAATCTAGACACCCAAAGATATTTTTTTTATTTAGTTTTGTATGACTAACTTAACGAACGAATAAAGGTTGCTACACATATGTATGTACATATATATATTGTACGTACCTAGTCTTACATATAGACATGTTTATATACATCCATACATATATTGTTTTTGATTTGTTTGATGTTGGGTATAGTATTTTTTATATCCTCATTTCCGTCCTCACAAAAGGGGTGGAAATGTCAGTTTCAATTCATAAATAATTAATTTGCATTTGCTGGAGGTTGTATGTAGGTATATTTTGTTGTTGTGTTTGTATTTTGTTTAGAAAGGGGAATATACAATTTTATTTTTTTCTATTTCGCCTCTAACATTGATAGAATAAATAAATGTCAGATTTATAAATAGCTATTTTTAATTAGATATACCTATCAAAAAATTAATAATTTAATCAACTTTAAGTAGGTAGGTACTTACATTTATTTTATATGATTGTTTATCCTTTTTTAAGTTGTGAAATAAAATCACTTAATTTTTGTTTAATCCCATTAAGTTGTTCTTTTTTTAATGAAAATGTTTTAAATGGAATTATGTTTAACTAAATATCCTTCCTCTATAGGAATCTCCCTTTTTCTAAAGTTTTATGTAAACTTTTTCTATCACAACTCAACTCAATGTTTACACTGGTTCATCATAAAATTCACTATATGATTAGATAAATTTTCTTTTTAATCCAATATATTGACTTATGCAATTTGTTTAGTTTTCCATGCGAATAAAATTTATAAAATATTTTTTTTACAACTTTTTGTTTAAATTGTATTATTTTAAAGTTGAAATATTGCAATTTCCCATTTATATTTTTGTTTTATTTATTACACACTATTTGATAGTTGTGATTTTAGTTTTAAATATTTATATAAGGATGACAGTGTGAAATGAATCTACATATAAACACTTTGGATATATAACAATTCGATGAGAGTAGGTATACAAAAAAAAATAAAAAACTTAGTGTTTTATTAACAAATAACAAGAATTAAAACTAGATTTTTATGAAGGACAACTGATAAATATTTTTATTTATTATAATTTATTAACAAATGAAATAGTTGTAGTTGAATGTAAAATAATTGTTGGAGAGAGAGAGAGATGATGGATGATGATGATGTTTAATAAAGTGTTTTCTTTTTAACCGTATATTTTTTTCAAATTGGAATTTGAAATAATTTTTGGAGAGATGTTAGCATTTTATTAAATTCAAAATTCCGACACCATCACTACATCGCCAACACACAACACCGGGGGAGGAAAGAAAGAGAACACACCACCATCAGATAACAACAATTTTGTATGTTATGAAAGAATTGCATTTAGAGAATCTTTTTTTCTTTTGAGATGTGGACCACCATTACAGAAAAAAAAAACAGAAGCCAAAAATCAGAATTAAGGGATTTTTCTATTTTATTATTGTGATTATTTCGTTTTGTGCTGTGCCGAACGTCGCACCAACGTCCTCGAGGAATCGCGATTACAGAATGACCGGATGGCTGTGTGTAAACGTAAAAATGTATCTGAGAGATACACTACGAGCTAAAAGTGAGGGGTGTTAAAATGGAATAGAATGAGAGAGAACAAGAACACACACATTCATGATTTTTGTTTTTTTTTTGTTTAATTTGTCTTTGAGTGTGTTGGTTTGGGGTAATACACACAGATACAGCGAAATGGGGTTTTTTTCCAATTTATTTTTTGTTTATTTCTCATATTGCAGTGCACACTTGTTCAGATATTCACACAGATACATCACACACATTTAGATGCAGAAACGCGATTGAAAATAGCGCGGAATCATATAAACAAAGAAAATCAACGATAAGCACAAACTGTACTGACAGTACAGCACTGCTGAAGACACAGGTAGTAACAGACAAAGTTGGAAGTTGGATTGGATTGGAACACAGCACAAGAAATCGGGAGCCAACAATTTTGCAGCAGGGTGGCTGAGAATGAGAAGATAGACGCTAATGCATGCGAGCTGAGCAGCAAAGAGGAGATATAAATTTTAATACAGATTACAGAATCTCTCACACCTAGGAAGAATACATATAAGTAAAAGGATGTAGAGAATGGAGAATGGAGTTTTTCTCTCGTCTCGGGTGTGTTTCTTTCTAGATATTTTATCTGATGTTGGAATTTTTCTTCTCCTTTAAATCCTTTTATATTTACATTTCTTGCACATTTTATTGTACGACATCAGCGAAGGAATAAAAAAGAATCAATTGCAGGACAATTGCATCTAGGTATACGGAATGGAGACCTTTTTGTGTAACTCTCTTACTTTTCTATACATTTCTCTTTTGACATTTTAGAAAAAAGCCGGTAAATTTGTCACTTTCTTCATTCTTGTAATTCCTCCGTAGGTATCTATAGGCAGGTACTTTATAGACATCGAGGTTTTTTTTTTTTAGAAAATTGCATTTCGTTTCGTTCCTATCTTATTGGATTCGTAGAGTAAGTACATACATACCTGCCTAAATTACTCTAAGAATTAACCATGGTTTTGTACAGTCAACTAGGCAGGCAAGGTATACCTCTGCCCTACCGCCATCATCATCGTCATTGGGGTCATTATTCTTTTCCTCCTCCTACTTCTTGCAATACAAATATATTTATCTACTATTACACTACATATAGCAACGTACACAAAGTACAATGTAATGTAATAAAATTCAATTATTTTCTTTCCTATTTTCTTTGTTTCTTCTTCTTTATCGTCTTCTTCTAGGTATAGTCTCTTTTTCTCTGTGGATGTTTTCTCTGCTTCATCTTTTTGTGCAATCATAAAAAAAACGCTAATTTTTCACGTTTTTTCTTTATTCTTTTCCTTCGTTTATTTTTTTTTTTTTTGTTTTATTTTCTACCTTTGATTTTTAAAATTGCTTCTCTTTTATTTACTTTTTATTTTTATTTTTATACTTTAGTGTACTTTGCTATTATTTTTGTTCTCTCTTGATTGCGCCTCTTAAAGGAAAAAGAAAACAACAACGTGAACGTACCTACCTACAAAATTTTATAATCAATTCACACAGATACATTTTTGAGAGTTTAATTTTTGTGTGTGTGTTTGTTTTGTTGATTTTTAGTCATTTCATAGTATATGTTGGGGAAGATTGTGTGAGTAAGAATAAAACAAACAGCAAAAACGAAATGAAAAATAGTACTTTCAATGTTTTTCTTTCTTCTTATTTTTTTTTTTTTTTTTTTTTTTTTTTTAATACTACCTTATACCATTTTTAATACTTTTTTGTACTTCTTCGAGGTAATGTTTTCAAATTAGAAAGGAAATTTAATCAAATTTGCATATTTATTGCAATTACGTTTTTTGTTTCTTTTATAGGTATAAGAGGGCATATCTATATTATGTAGGTAGGTACATCATACCTATATTATATTGAGAGCCAATAATATAAAATTATGGGAACGTGTTTAAAAGAAGCTAAATATAAATGACTTTCAGTTCGTTTTTTTTATTATACAAAATTGATGGAAATCAAATATTCTTAGATATGTAGGCAACTAGGTATACATACCTACATAAGACTTTGTAGATAATCCATACCTAAGTACCTACATAATAATACAAAGGTATCTATTTCTTCAATTGTAAAAATTTATTAAGTTTATTTTACCAACATAGGTACTTATAACATACCTAAATTATGTGCGTTGCGTTTTCCTAACATCGTTTCAATAATCTAAGTAGGTATGTACATACCTACCGTACCTAGGTGAGAAATTCCCAAAAGCGAGAATTTTTTTCTATGGAATTTTTAAGGCAAAGGTAGCCCAAAAATTCCATAGAAAAATTCTCGTATGGTACTAAGCCTTTCTTTGAAGACTGGAAACATCGATAGGAGTGTAACAACATTAACTATGGAATATACCTACCTAGATGTAGTTATGGATAAAAATGATTTTGAATTAATAAAATGTAGGTATAGCATTTTTACTGTCCCACAAACATTTTATTTTAATTGAGATTTATTTATTGGAATGCGAAATTTTGGTACATAAAAACTCAATATAGTTCCGTGATAATTATCAATTTTCTTGTAATTCTTGTATTCTCAATGATAAAAAGTTTTATTAATTGGGTTTTTATTATCGATTTTCAAAATTTATTTACTATCTATTGATAATTGACAACCGTAATTAGGATGTTAATTTTTATTAAAACCGTTAGTATGAGTAATATCACATTTTTAAATAACAAATTTAAAGTATAGGTGATTAATTACAAAAGTTGTATTTTTCGTTTTTTTTTCGGAAAATATCATTTATTTCCAACGAATTCAAACTTTTTTTTTCAAATGCTTTAAAAGAAAGATTTCACAGTAATTGATATTAGTCTATTTTCGAAAGTGCCGAAAATGATGACTCGTTTAAAAATGTGCTAGCACCAAAAATCTCCACAGCTTCAAATGAGGCGATAACTTGTAGGAAAATCGATTTTAACAGGAAACAACATCTGAAGCATATTTTTATTTTGCAATCAGGAGCTTTTTATTTTTCGCTGAGCAAAAATTTTTAATCTGAAAATGTGAGGGCAATGCCAAGAATCAATGTCGTCAATGGTGTCTTTGTAGTTTGAATTTTTAATCAAAAAGTCTGTAGCGGATTCGACTGATTTAGTATGTTATTATTATCATACTCAAACCGTTCAATTGTCTCTAAAATAACTGAGTCGAAGATTTCAAAACAAACTTGTTTAATCATTGCTACTTCATCTTGATTGTCACTTTCCCCAAGTGAAGATATAACAATAGATTTGCGTAATTGGGTAGATCGAATTTTCATTCTCTGTGGTAAAGGGGAAACATATTCAACAGCATTCTGTTTTTTATCTGATGTGTGCAAAAACTGTTGAAATGATTCATCACTTCTCAAATCATTTGCACCTTTCTTAACTGACCGAATATTTGGCATAGCACCGCGGTAACCGATTTCACGTTGTTACAAAATTCTATTAGCTAGTGCAATTATTCCCAATAATTTGAATAAAAATCCAAGCAACAAAATAAATTTGAACTAGGTTTTGAACGAAATGAGAGTAACCAATAGGAATGGTCAAAGAGAAACTTGAAAGTATTCAACGCATTTGACTTTTCACTGAAAAAAAAAAACAATAAAGAAGAGTAGGCAAAAGGAGATTTTTGAAGGAAAATACCTACCTGACTTGCTGATGAAGGAAATATGTACAATGTGCGGATTGTAGGATACGAACAAAAATTTTGTCACACAAGTTTAAAATGTGTTAAATGTTAAAATGTAGATATCAAAATTTTTCGGGTGAGCTCAAATTTTTTCACGGAAATTTACCAGTCCTGCAAGACTATCTCTTCTCATGAAAAGTCACCTTAGCTGTTCAGATTTTCCAGAAAATTGTGGAATTCCCGCCAATAACACGAACGCTAGCAATGGTTGAGAGTTGTAAGTCGCAAAAGGCCCTGGTTCTACAGGAGCTGTCACGCCACCCAATTTATTTATTTATTTTTTTAAGTTGTAACTATAATATGTAGGTACCTATTAAGGGATTTGCCTTGAAAACGGCTCTGACGATTTATATTCAAAAAAATGTCTGTTTACTACTGTATATATACAGTCTACAACTCATGGTTTATCAAAAAAATTGTCAACTATTCAGGAAGTTACTAGCCATGGATACGTTCTCATTAATAGCTTCAAGGATTTCTATTAAATTTAATATTTAGGTAGGTAGGTATACCTACATACCTATAGGTACCTAAATGGTTAAAATAATATTGCATATCAACATTTTCAATAAAATAGTTTTTGGATTAAAAAAAAATATGTACAGTGAACTCTCTCATAACCGGACACTGATGGTAACCAGAAATTTGTCCGGTTATTAGAGGTGTCCGCTTATGAGAAAACAAAAAATATTTAATTGAAAACCTTTTAAAAAAGACATGAGCATATTCATATTCTAGAATTTTCCTAGTGCCTTCTCGTATTGTAAAAAGTGGAGTGCACTTTAGAAACAGATTGTAGTTTGCGAGATACAACAAAATTTCACCTATGAATGAATTTCTGTCCAAGAAAAATTTTTCTTTGGAATTACACCAGTAAAATCTTCATACCTATTCCTACTAGTTATTAATTTACTATCCAAAAATACCGAAATGGACCTTATAAAAATTGAAAAATAGTACTCCACATGCACTTTGTCCGCTTATGAGAGATCCAAACTCTATTGCGGTTATTAAATTTGGTGTCCGCGTCCGGTTATTAGAGAGTCCGCTTATGGGAGAGTTATTACTACGAAAAATCTTGAATTTAATTCTGTTCTTTGAAATTTGACCGGCTATGAGAACTGTCCGCTTATGGGAGGTGTCCGTTTGCAGAGAGTACACTGTAATACATAATCTCGATAATATAATGTAAAATGTAAATATTTTAATTAAACCACCTACCTACTTAAAATTCTGATAAGTAGCGATTTTTGTATTCAAAAAAATTAAGAACATTTTAAAGGTAGGCACCTACATACATATCCTATCATTAAAAATAATTTTTAATTAAATTTATTACATATTTTAGTTATTGAGGTCATTTTTAGATACAAAAAAAACAACTTTTTGTGGTTTCGTAACGAACTAGGTTTCTTTTATGTATTTGATTCACGATCCACCCCAAGAATTTGCACATACCTAGTGTTCTAAGCCCGTACAAATTTCACCTGTTAAAAATTTTGTCAGTAACCCAAAAGAAAGGTTTTTATTTACCTAGAAGGCAGTTATATAATAGTTCATGACCTATGTGTGGTATAATAAGTAGGTACATACCGATCTATTCCTATTTGGACAGTAAAAAAAGAAATACATATTTTTCTGAACAATTAGGTACCTACCTACACATCTAATTTCTAAAAATTCCAAAAACTTATCTGAAATCCAAAAATATTTTTTTTTTAAATTTAAGAACGTTAATTATTTAATGAACCTTTTACAGTTAAACACCACATTCAATTGCCTAGGTAAGTATGATCCCACATGTATAAACATATGTATGAAGGTACATATTATTAACCCTATACATACATAGGTACCTATAGGTACCCTAATACAAAAAAAAAAAGAAATCATTACCTACCTACCTACAACCAAAATTTCTTATAAGAATTCGATTTTAAATGCACTCACTATGGTAAGACCCAAAGGAAGGTTTTACTTGTCGTAGGTAGGTACCTATCTACAAGTCAACATTCTATTTTCTTTTTAACCTAAAATAACAATTCATTTTACTGACGAAAATTTCGAATACAAAAAATTCTTTCAACTTTCACATATGAAAAGAAAATAGTAAAATAACTCAAGAACACAACGAACCTATTGAACATAAAACAACAACATCTATGTTGACTCAGCCATGGACTGGACACGAAGAGCAAACACACATCGGAAAAGAAAATATTTGTCCTTTTACCTACCATGAGGCATGGTTGTCGTAATATTCCTTTCGAGTTTTCATTCTTTATTTTTTTTTGTAGGTGGGTAGGTATTTTCTCTTAAAAAAAATTTAAAAGAATTCTTCAATCTAAACGTTGGTAATGAATCTTTTCAAAAAAAAAAGAAGCAAATAAAACAGGAAGAAAATGTAAAAGAATCACATTTATTAATGATGAAATAACATTCCCAAACAACCCACCCCCACAAAAATATACGAATAGGTACTAGAACTGGTCGCTATTTAATTTTATATTTTACTACGATACCATTGAAAAAAGCAGTAGCAGCGCCACCAACCAACCAACCAACTAACCAACCACCTTTCTAAGCCCTCCCCTAAGGCGATTTTGTAAATTACATTTCCGGCAATAAATTTGCATACCTATACACTCATATATCCGTACAAAATTTTTACTTCTAAATTGCCACCACGAAATTCTCTTTCTCACAGATTCCTTGTGTTGTACACCAATATATACCAATTCATTCCCAACCACCCCCAACTTACCCACCATACCATACCTCATCTTACACACCAACAACAACGAAAAAAAAAAATAATAATAAAATACAAAACAACCTCTCCCCCTAATATTCTATGCTGCTGCTGCTGTTCAACTGATTTTCTTTACCATTATTTTTGCAGACATTTTTCATCGTATTTTCTTTCTTAGTACTTTTTTTTTTGTTCGCCCCGATGTACTACCTACCTATACCTACTACCTACTTTTAGGTGTGTGTGTGTATTTTATGTTTTCCTTTTCCTTTAAATATTTTTCATGACCCCACACCAATGAAAAAAAAATATACATACAAAAAAAAAAGAAAAACAATTGTATGATGACTCCACCGCAAAAGCCCTTCTACGTTCAGAGACCCACCACCCCCATCACATTAAATAAAAACAATAAAAAAAAACTACCTATACCTACCATCTTGGGCTACTTGTACCTCTTCTTCTTCATTTTTCTTCACACTAAATCCCTTTCTTATTTTCACATCACACCATCTTTCTTATCAGAAATGGACTTTTTGAGAAATAAAAACAAAAAAAAATAGTTACCAACAAACTTCCCACAGTCAACTTACCACCCCCCCCCACCGACGCCACTCCGCAAAATTTTCATTAGAAAAAATATTTTCAATTTATATTTTGCTTTTGCAAATTACAAATTTATTTTCCTAATTCCTTCTATTTTTCTCTTTTCTATTTGTTCACATTTTCTTCATTTTCTTGATTATTGGTTGTTTTCTTTCATTCATTTAAATTCTCTTCTTCTTTGGATGGACAAGCAGTTTTTTTTTGCTTCATAAAACTGTGTTTGTTCACAAAAAAAAAAAAAAAAAACGAAAGATGGGGGGCTAAAGAGACCCACCGAAGGAGAAGAAAGAAAATGGAAAAAGAGAAACAACGAAGGAAGTCTCCATGCTCCATTCCATCATATCATCATCGTGTTGGTTTGGTACTGTAGTTGGTTTGGTATAGTTGGTTTAGTACAATGAAAGAGAGAAATTGCAGAAATTTATTATTTCATGTTTTTCTGGCGTAGATAGATGATGGCAAATTCGCCCCAACAACGACCGACGGTGGGTGGAAGAATAGGGAATACCCGAAGAATGGGTGGATTGGGGAGGGGGGGCGGTGGTCGAGAGCAATGTATGTGCATAAATAGGGGGGTAATGTGCATTGTTATATGAAGGAAAATTGTGTTTTTCCTTAGTCTCTTTGTGTGTATATGCATACTAAGCTCTTTTCGTCCATTGTGTGGCATCGGTGTGCATATATGTATCTCTGTGTGTACGTTACGTACTACTAGAAGCACGATATGAGGAAGAAAAGAAAATTATTATAGATTTACCAATGTGTGAGTAAATTAATGCATTTAATCTGGGAGGATGCATAAATATGTACATTGTAGGTATGTGTGTGTGTGTGTGTATTTGCAAAGTTAAAGGGGGGGCGGTGGCATTATTTTATGCCCTTCTCAAAATAGTGCACAAAAATATTAAGCTTATTGCTTTAGAACCTTTAAAGCTAAAGCGTTGATTTTTTAAATTCATTTAAAGACATTTCATTTACCACTGAAATTAGCAGGAGGTAGGTCCAGATATCCTTATCGAAGGTCTCTCCTCTCTGCCAATTGTAGGTTTCTATGATTGGGAAATAATTTTCATTTGTTGCTTGCGCTTCTCTTTGGTTTTCAATTTTATTAATTTTGAATTTTCGTATCGTTTTATTTTATAGGTAGAAATTTCTTTAATAAAATTGGTAAATGCATACATTAGAATTGCAAAAAAAAAAAAGACAGATACCTAGGTAGGTATACGCAAAATGTAAAGATGAAATGAGAACGATACAAAAGAATATTGGAAAATAAGGTAAGGAATAAATTATGCTGCGAGAGTGGGAATGATGATGAAAGACCTTTTCACTTCTTGGAGAAAAGCTCGGTGAAACTTAATTTTCAGTTTTCTTAAAATTGAAATTAGGTAGGTACATATTTTATTCTTCGATGCCTGACTTAGATGGCAAAGTCCTTAAAAGAATGAAATTTATAAAACAAATACCTAAGCAGATAGGTAGGTATGAAATGAGAATGAAGGATGGATAGAGAAATAACTTGGAATTTCTCTAGATAAAAAGTTGTGACGTTAGAAATTGCAGGTAGCTAGATAGGTTTAGGTGCCTCTATCATTAGAAAAATGTTTGAAAATAAATATAAACGTTTTCTATCTAACCTATAACTGAGATAGATGTCTTCCAACCTACATATTATTTACTTAATTTTCAATTCTTATATGAATATTGAGGATGGGAGGTAGTTATAAGTAAACCAATGTAGGTATACGATGCGCCATATGCCGCGGTGCAAGGTCATATATGCCACAGGCAGTTTGATAATAAGTCCACAAATAAACAGTGGACTTTTAACCATCTTGATGGGCCAATTTGTTGTGGATTTCTTGCTCATTGATTGTGGATTTCTGACCCACTTAAGATGCGTTTTAAGTATTTTAAATAAGATCTTTAATCTTAAATTTCATATAAACACTCTATAATTTGATGTTCCAGACGTGTTTTCTTAGACCTTAACCTTGGAAGAACGCTTCAGGGGACAAAGTGTTTTCTTTATCTGTTTGTGCCCAAGCAAATCTTAGGGTAGGTGTGTTCAATCTCCAGGCAGGAACCTATACGTTAACATTTTTCTCAATAAACAGTAGGTAGGTATACATAGCAAGTTTAAGGTCATATAATTTTCGTTTTAGGGGTGCCCCCTATAACTTAATTAGAGTTGTGGGTTTTTTCATTTAAAAAAAAAAATGTTTTTAGAGTACATAGACTCAGATTTTGTACCCGGACAATCAATAGCTCTTCAAAACCTTTTCTAAGTGAATATTTCGAAAATTATTTGCATCAAAGCTTGCTTGGTTCAGGTATTCCAAAAAAGAATAGGTAGATATAGGGTAGACGGGGGTCATTTGCCAAAATATCGGTCAATACCGAAATATCGATGCACATTTCTAAATGCAAAATTTCCACAAAGTTTGACAGTCCTTAGGATATTATATAGTAATTTAGAAAAGCTCTTACCACCTATTGCGCTGGTTACTAATTTCTAATCGTTTAGGTAAGTTAAAACTAAAACTTAAATTTGACGGCTCTGAAACAGGGAATTAACCAACGAACCCCAGTTGAATCAAATAGCGGGTGTTTTATTTTAATTGTCTAACAGAGTCAAAAATTAAATTTTTATTTGACAACCGTATCACGCGGTGGGTTAAAAAAAAGTGTTAAGTATTACGTAAGTAAAGGGTAAATATTATATAGTTAACTATGTTAATTCTAACAACTCGATTAAAATAAATTGTTTAAAATAAAAACCTAAATAGGTTATATTAATGGATAAACTTGGTTAGGATTCGCAATTTTGAAGATCGTTTATGTTGAACGAGTGGGTAGCTTGTTTAAATCAAATAATTATACATATTTAGTTATTTTCACCCATCTCTGAGTAGATTGGTAACTATAGGCGATTTAATTTTTTTCATTAACTAGTTATTAAACCGAACACCAAACCCCAAAAGTAGTTTAGTAAAATTTAGTAAACTTTAACAAAAAAAGTGGGTTGATTTAAATAATTTTTTTTTTATCGAGTTGACTCCTGTAATTTAACCTGGTGAGTTTGCAGGTTGTATATTAATCATGTTTGTTATTTAACTTAACCGAGTTTAACGTTGTTTTTAACCGATCATTTTCCTGTGTGAAAGTTGTTAACAATTTTCAGAAGTAGTAGAGAGTAAATTATTGGCAAGCAAAATAAAAGTATCGACCAGATAAAATACAATAACGGATTTATTGGAGCCTGTTGATTATTATTTCAACGGCTCCGAGAATAAGTTAGCTTCAGGCCTATTTCACTGAAATAGGTAGCTTCTTTAAATTGAGATAAAACCATCGGAGGGATGCTAGGTAGGATGATTGTTCTACAATTGATCCGAATTTCTGTATTTATTTACATAATTAAATCATTTGTACCGTTGTGATGCTTTGGACAATACACACAGTTATTTTGTAATTCATTTTATTTTCATAATGACGTCCAGATCGGAATAAAAAATATACCGAGACTGGTAGTTATATAGCCAGGTATATCTGCTTGAGACAAACAACATCATCTCTTGCCTTTTCAATGTCTCTCTCTTATGCAAACTCATATGTACCTATATATATATTGTATGTCGTATGTGTGTGATGCTTAAGGCAACTTTTACATTCCAAAATAAAAACAAAAACAAAAAAATAAAAATAAAAAAAAACCTGGACAGACACCACGTGCTTTTTACATTCTTTTCAATTTGTTTCCTCCTTCATGTGTAACTGAGTAGAGTTGCTATAGTCTACTGCCACTACCACCGCCACCGCCACACTGCTGCTGCCGCCGGTCGTCATCACAGAGAGTACCTATAGCGTTTAGCCGGAGGTCATTTTCTTATAGAGAAACACAAAAAAAAAAATACATTACACCAAAGCCAAACCAAATGACAGAGTATACAAAGTTTGGGCTGTGGACTGACTAGGTATATTTCTGTTGCGATGGTGCTCCTGGGTGGTGTTAGCGTGTGAAATCACAAAATCCTAACTAGATCTACAATACGTAGAGTTGAACAAACCATCAGACACCGCACTTTTGGGATTGAGTTTGGTTTTGTTGATTTTCTCTCTGTATAGACATACCTATACCTACTTATACACGTACATACATTTTTTCTGTCCTTTGGGGGCTAAAAAAAAATAAAAATACTTGGAACAAAACCGCCCAAAATGTTATATTCCCTTCTGTATATAGTGGGGTTCAAACGACTCTGGCGACGAGGACGACAACGACATCGACGACGAACTCAGAAGCAATATACAAGTCTACATGAACTTGAAAAGTATGAATGAAATTTTCCAACCAGTCCACTTTTTCGCAAAAGCCAACCAGTCACCAGCGCAGCAGGAAATTGTACTAACAATCCACCGCCGTGCGTGGCACCCTCTTTGATATAATACAACAAACAAGAACAAAAAAAAATAAAAATCAGACCCTTAATTCCAGGAACAGAAAAACCCACTTTTTTTGCTGATGAATGAACCATTTTATTATTGAATACGAAAAATAAAGTTTTTTTTGTAGCTAGCTATAGGTAACTTTCTAGCTATACGTGTGACGGAATGAGCTGGTAGATTGGGGCGGTTGATACTGATTCACACAAAAATATCGAGGTCAACTAAAATAGACGTGAAGGTTACCAATTTTTTTTAACCTTCCAATTTTTGTGTTTGCAGCCAACTAGTCACGCCGCTGGACATATTATACCTATCTACATACATATGGTGGTAGTATTAGTATAGTGCCATCAATGGAGTCTGGGTTAAAAATCAACAAAAAAAAAAAAAATTGAAGGATGAGGTTTAAAATTAAAATCGCCGACATTTTTTTTCTTTTCGTGAAACACGAAAAATTATTTACAAAAATTCAATGCAGCGCATCGTCATCATCGTCATGAACGAGAGGAGCCATATAGCCTTTATGAATCATATGCCTAGGATAGGATATACAGGCTCTATGCTATGATCATGATGATGTAGAGCTAAAACCAAAACGACCAATTCAACTGAGAGAAGAAGAGCACGATGAAAGCTAAACAAGGCAAGTCTAGCTGATTTTATAAAAAGGGGGTATAGACGTAGAGTATAGAGTAGCTTCTATAGCTTTTCCTAAAGTGGTAGTGGTATATTATCTGTGGAGCGGTCGGTATAAACCCAGCCAACCAAAAATTGTGAACGTTGTTGCTACTGCAACGTTTTGTGTGCAGCATTATTCATCATCATCATCATCATCACAATATTCTAGATACATATATATCCCTATATAGTAAAATGCAGTCATATAGCGCAGAGTTCTACCCCAAAAAATCGATAAAACGCTCCAGACATGCTTGTGTTTTCGTTCGCTCTCTATAAATGTATTGGTGAGTGAATTTCATTCTCTTTGCTTAATTGTCCTTTGGACGAATTATTATATCCTCTTGCTTGCTAGCTGATGTGCTCGGGTGCGGATATTTGTTTTATACTTTTTTTATTATGTATATAATGTATATAATGTACCTTTATATCTTTTGTTTATATTTCATTAATTTGCTTTAATTTTCTTTTTTTTTTTTAATTATTTATTTTCATTTTTTTTTTGTATTTGTGTAGGTATATGCTATTTATATTTTATAATTACTTTCTGATGACTTTTAATTAAAAGTAGTAAATATTGCGACACACACAAGATAATTACTCTTTTATGATAAAAAAATAAAATAAAATACAAGGATATTTTTAATAAAAGTGGTGATTTTAATCAAACACTTTAATTTTCTGGGTGTGGTAAGAAAGACAAAGAAAAAATGTTTAAGTCTTAAAAAACTTTTTTTTTTGATGCGAATTTTAATTCTACAACGAATTGAAAATTTTTCAACGAACTGAAAATTTTGTATTAACATAATTCTGCATTCCTATCTTGTATTTTAATTTTGTAAATCCCTGGTTCTATTATTTCAAAATTCTGTAATAAAAAATTCTTGAAAATTTTAAGTACTGTATTATAATGGTATAGAATATGGGTACATAAATAGAGTTTTCATTCAAGAAATGATATTTTTCTTGTAATTAAACACTAGATTTTAAAATATTAAACTGTCGATGTGTACTTTTTGTTTCCTTTATTTTGTTTTTAACTATTTCATCCATATAGGAACATGGCTTAGTTAAAATTAGTTGGAACTAGAACAATATTTTTTCCAACCACATAAATAGTTTGAAAATAACTTTTAGTCTTCAACAAATCAATTGTTCTCAAGTTGAACTAGAAATAACAAACAAGCGTAAAGCATTTCTACATAACACACACATGAACATCGTGGAAAGTTGGAAATTGTTTTTAATTAGAACCACTTGTACGAAAACAATAGGATAATTAAATTAAACAGAGAATTACTAACTATATTTAATTATGTATAGACATATAAAGAAAAAATTTGACTTTAGCAACAGCACAACAAAACATAATAATTTAGTAAAATCACTTAGGAACCTCTCAAAAATTAGATAGAATATAGTAAAAGTGTTGTCCAGAAAACTTTCGATTTTATATTAAATGCAGAAGCAAAATTTTCGTAAAAAAATATTAAAAACTTCGGAAATTGTGTTTTAAAAGAAAAATTGGTTTGATATCGGAAATAAAGAGGCCAATTTTTATTACTTTGTTGTTCAAAATTTTAAAATTTGGCTCCATAATATTTCATTTCCAATAATAAAATTCATGCTTTAAAATTGCAACTATTTTTTTTTTGTAAAAATGATGTTGGAAATTTATATTTGTGAAAAATATGACCGACGTAAATTGAACATTTTGGAACGAAAATTTCAAAATTAAGGATTTGAAAACCAAAACGAAAAAGTAAAAAAAACAAATTCATATAAGCAGGAATATCAAAACAAATTTTAAAATAAAATCAGCTGCCAACAAAATAAGCAAACTATATGAAAAAAAATTCTGACAATTTAAAAATAAGTTCATTTCGACACTTATTCGTGTTCCAGTAATCCAAAATTTAGTACTAAAAATCCTGTATACATTACATATTTAAGTTTGGTAAAAGATACATTTTATAATTTGTTATTTACCTATACAGAATTTTAAAAATACAAAACTTTTGATCATTAAAATTTCGAATGAATGAATTTTGGATTCATAAAGTTTTAAAATTCAGGATTTTATTAAAAAAGTTTATAAAACCGAATTTTTGTGCATACAGAATTTTTCCAAATTTAGAATTTTAATTCACAAATTTTTGAACACAGATTTATGGCACATACATAATAAACTCGCTTATCGAGTCGTTGCAAAAAAAACTACTTCTTTTTGTTCAAAATCAAAAATATTTATCTGTATCTGGTATACTCACCAAATTTCTTGAGTTAAGTCTGTAAATAAATTGACTGAAATAAATATTTCAGAAGTGAACTCTGGTTTAACCCCCAAATAATTAATAATAATTAATAATGAACCAGTCAACAAAAGTTTAATTTGGCGTTTTAAGTTTGGAGCTGAGTTGTAATTGATCACATAAATAAGATAATCAAAATTTGGAGAAATATTTTTGTCCAAAAATTCCGCATACGATAAAAAGAAATTGTACTAAAAAATACATAAAGAGTTCCAATCTTTTGACTTTTCTACTCAAGCATTGGAACACGAAAAGTGGAAATGGTTCAAATTTAGAGAATTTGACTGAAACTGCGAAATGATTGAATGTATTTCAATTAAACAATTTGGTATAAAATTAAAGTACAAATCTTTTCTTGACGTTTTACATTACATGCCGAATTCTTTTAGTTTCTTTTTACTGTTAAACTTTTGAAAGTTCGAATTTAATATTCACCTTTTAAACATCATGCACGCGTTAATTTACTTTGTTATCGTTTGGCTTTCGAAGATTTAAAGATAAAGTCGATCGTCAAGTTAATGTCAGTACTTGAAGCCAACAAAGAGGCTATATACATATATAGTAAATATGTAATATTTTTCTTTTCTTGAAATTTATGAAATAAAACTGCGAAGTATTTATATTTTTGTTTCAATTTCGGAGAGATTGAATTTTTTCGGTCTTACATTTTGTTTAGATAATTTACGTACAGCACTTAAATTTGCAAAATTAAAAATGTATCCACCATGCTAGACTAAATTTTGACATTTTAATTTCTTTAAAGCTGTCTTAATAAAATTTAAAGCATCATCATTCTATTTTGCAAGACTCATTTTTTACGATTAGCTTTATCTATATAACAATTAAAATGTTTGCCTAGCATATCTAGAATCACCCTGTTAAACAAAGATAAATATACAAAATAAAAAAGGTTAAGAAAAGGAAAAAAATATTAATTGCCATTAATCACGATGAAAATATAATGATGATGGCTTTGTACCATTCACTCTCGCTCTCTGATGTCTTGGTGGTTGATGTTTGTACAATTACCTTCAATAAAGGTCTTTCCAAAAAAAAAAAATGTAAATATGAACCATGTCGACTCGGCGATGGTCGTATGTCCTGCGTCCTCATACTAGTCGTTGTTATAATATTATGGAGCCTGGAGACACATTAAACAGAATCGTTAACCAAAAGAAAAAAAAATTGAAAAAAAAGAATGGGAAATAACAAAAATTTAAAACATTGTGATGCATAGCAACAAAAGCATGATGATGATGGTGATGTGATGGAAAAGTGGTGTGGTATGGCAGAGAGCAGTAAAAAGGATTGAAAACAAAATAAAATAAATAAAAATTGTAAAATGTTATGCAGGATCTCACACAGGTATGTTTTTTTTTTTTTTTTTTTTTTTTGTTAAGAGCGTATATGATGAGGGCTAAAAAGCACAAAGTTTACTATGCTGCACACACCCCAACTCCGCGCGCGATTCCTTTTGCACCACAATAAAACGTGACCAGCCATTTTTCAATGTCAGACAAACGACGATTGTTTTATGTATTTTTATTTAGTTTGTCTTGTTTTTTTTATGTTTTTGTAAATCTTTTTTTTTTATTTCATTTAACTTTGTTTCTGGTTCTTTTCATTGTTTTTAAATCTATGGACAGTGAACTGTTGATGAAGGGTAGTTTTTCTCTTTTAATTTAACTTGTCTGAAATGCTGCAAACATAGACTAGAAACAATATGTCTAGGAAGGCTTTTGAAACAATTAAATGTCCATATGGAGGAGAATTTATACAAACAGTGTTGTTATTTGTAGTAACAGTATAGCAATATTGAAAAAGGGGAATTATTTTATTTTAATACAACATATAGTCTGAAAGGTGTCGTTTCCCTTTTAAAGTCATTTTAATCCGAATGAATTCTTATGCGGAATTATAACTTTTACTTGTTACAAATTGTCATAAATGTGAATATTGCACTGAATGAATGTTTTTTGTATATCGGCATTGAAAATGGATAGAGATTTGGGTATAGATTTTTTGTGTCCTAGGGCATAGTGGCTAGCAACTATTTTAACTATTCTTGTTTACGTGTTGTTAGTTGCAAGGAATTTTCTACAGAGATGAGACGTTCTTTTTGATGGTTTGTCACTTCCTCGCGAGAGACAGTTCCCTTACATTTTATTTTTTTTTTTTTTTTCAATGTTTAGACTTATAAAATTCATTGGTTACTCACACTTCTCGAATTTTTAAGGGTGGGGACATGCAAATAAAAAATCAAAAAAATACTTTTTGGACAGACATTTATAGATAAGTGAAATTTTGTAGAGTTCCACAACTTTTTTTTGGTTAAAATTTAAAATTTTTTGAATACCAGACCGCCCTCCGACTAAATTTAAAAAATTGAAAAATATGGATATGTTTATTTGCTTTTTTGACTTTCTCAATTTAACCTCTCATAAGTAGACAAATTTGTGTGTACTTTCAGGATCTGGTTATGTCTGGATATGGGAGATTTTGTTGTAGGTACTATAAATCTTTTTTACTCAGGATTGACTCTTTTTAACTCTTCAAATCATTACGTTTATGAATTGAATATAACAACTTGTCTAGAAGATATAATACATCTTCTAGACAAAAAAACTGAATTCCTACAACGTATTTACAAATGGTAAAAAAAAACAAATGATTTATCTTTCACAACTATTGTGATGATAACCTGATAAAATTTTCTTTGGTTTAATAAATAAATTGACTTCAATGTAGATCACTGCAGACGAATTTATATGTCTGGAAAAAAATTATACCTATCTGAATTCGTATTCAGATTTATTGTTTTGCACTAACATATATATGTACACATACACATTACACACCTCTCAACCATATATCTTATGCATAAATAAATAAAATAAAAAAAAACGTTAATAATAGTTTCTCCTTGAATTTCATTTGAAAAATTACATTGATACAACAAAAAGCTCATAAATATCTTTGTTCTCCCAATTTAACTTGTGTATGTATGTATGTATAATATAGTAAGCACAAATATAAGTCTACTCCATCCCCACGCCGACATTGCAACGATGAACTCATATAAGTATCCATACATGTAGGTATACATGTGTAACATCCTAAACAACAAACAAAAGATGAATGCGCATTTCAGGGTCTTTATCTCCGATTTCAATGCGAAAGAAAAAAAAAGTGTCTATAGAGACTTACATGTGAACTCTCGAATTCTACCTGCGTTTTTTTTTTTGTTAAATAAAAAAGGGATATCCTCTTATTGTTCAAAAGATGAACAGCAAGAAATCCATATACATGCATGGGCGTTGAAGTATTTTTTTTTTACTTTTTTTCGCGCATTTTAGCGCATTTTAGTTAAAAAAACATTTATTTTTTCTTTTTTAATTTTACTATCGGTTCAAAACTGCTATAGTGCTATTAATCGTGAATTATTTTGTCGGCAAGGACAAAAGAAAAAAAGCGCTAAGAATATTTAATTTTTTTGTTGTTGTTTCGTAGTTATTCGATAGTTTATTGATTTAACATGGCTATGAATAGATGAAATTTATTTTTAATTGGATGGTTGCGCTTTTATATATATATTTTTTTTTATTTTAAATTATTGACTAATTCGAAAATTAAAAAACCGTCAAGGTTAAAAATTTCTATTGATTGGATATTAAATTATGAATTTTTACGAATAAATTTAATTTATTCAAATTATTAAATAATTTGAATATTTAATAGATATCTACTAAATAAAGAGTGATTTTTTTTTACAGAGTTTAAGTCTTTGAAATGGCAAAACTTATTCTAGTGACTTAGAATTTGAGAGCTAAAGGGTGATTGATTTTTGTGCTCAGTCTTCTTTGATTTATTACAACAAAAACAATGCTTGTAAATTGTAATCGCTAATATACTCGTATATGGCCAAAAATTGGATTTTCTGATTGCGCTACATTTGAGCCAATCTTGGTGATCCTAACACCGAAAAAATACGTACATATATTATTTTATTTTACAGTTGTAGCGTATGGCTCTAAAAAAAACTACCTTTTCATATAAGTTCCAATCGAAGGTATAGTTACCTACATAAGAATGTTTTGATGACATAACATGAAGTTGGGAATTCTACTGACAGTTGAAATATTTTTATTTTTTGATGTTAAAGATGTTATATTGATTAAACAATTTTTCCGTCGGGTTTTTTGGTCACTGTAATTTTGACAATGAAGCAACTAGGCTACATTTACTTTCTTGACATTCCGATTCGATATCTTCATTACGCAAAAATTTGTAAAATAAAATAAAAAATTAATTTCTTGTTTGAAAAAAAAAATCGGAAAAAACATATAATTTACCTATAAAATAAAAACCATAATCTAAAGAAACCAAAATTGATACTATATTTTATAATTTTAACCTTAAAACAACATTTCTTAATTATAAATCTTTTAAAATAATTAATTTAAATTTTTGGACACTATGGCGTATACGTATTTTTTTTTTAATTTTCGACTTTTTACTAGATTTATGTTTTTTTATGAGATCTATGTTATGAAAAGAATCAGATGGCTTCAAGAGTTTAGCGTAAGCGTTATACGGTATCACTTGACTCCTCTATGTTGCGAAAGTGACAAAAAAAAGCTTTAGGCAAAATATAATACATAGAATAATTCCCTAAAAAATCAAATTCATGGCATAGAAATATCCCAAAAATAGTTACTATTATAAAAATTGTTATAATTGAGGTGTTAATTGAATAAAAATACATTGTCTTAATTTTCATTTAACAGGTACATTCTTTAGGACTGGACTTGAAATATTGATTAAATTCAGTAATTGTATTTTTTTCTAAATTTTATTAAAATCAGAGCAATATATTTAATACATAATTACATACATATATAATTTACTCTAGTGACTTAAAATTGTACTGCTAATTTTTGTTGGGGAATACAAGTCAAGTGCTTCACACTTCAAGATAGAAGCTTAAGATTTAAAATGCAAATCGCGAGTCCACAAAATATTGAATATTGAAAAAAAATTTAATTCTATAACTTAAACCGTAATTTCTGTATGTTGTATCTTTTCTGCAGGCCACCTAGACTGTTGGTAAATTTCAGTCTAGTGGATAGGTTTATACTTTAAATATTTTAGAAAAGAAAAAATTAATTAAACTAACGTTTTCGTAGGACATTTCTTCAACGTACATAGAAAACAAGTTGTTGGCAAAGAAATATTGTCTTTGGAAAGATTTAAGATCTTCTAGTTGCAGATGAACATTTATTGTTTGAAAAATCGGTGCACAATAGAGTTTCTACAAACCTTAGTCGAAAATGGCACCAGAAACCGGAGTTATGTGTCTGCGGTAAGAGTACATTTTCGAATTCAACAATTTCTTTCCGGAAAATATATGTTCGGCAAAATATACTTTTTTGGTAGTTTCGTCTTCTTGGTTGTCTTTCATTAAAAATAACCTTAAAATCATTGTACCAAAATAATATTTTTTAATTTATTAAAGTGCTAAGTAATTTTTCTATAACTTCGTGGACGTTTAAAATTTCTTGTTGTAGACACGCACCTTAATTTAACCTCACAAAAAAAAATTAAATTCTGATTTGATCACATTTTGAATAAGAAAACAAAGTTTTAATTTACGGACACTCTGGCGTATACATAATATTTTTGTTTTTTTTAATTTAATATTTGTATCTTAATATTTTGTAACAGTAATTGACTACTTGTTCTGTCCACACTCAAACGTTTATCATTTTTTATATTGAACCCAAAAAATTATTTTTTTTTGTAAAATAAGGGCTGATAACACTGGGAGGGGAGTATGAAAAATCTTTGTTTTTGTCTTAGATTAGCCTGTTACAAATGATTGTATGTATTGCTTTGGTGGTTTTTATTCTGTTTTACTATATTTTATTTTATTTTAATTTATTTGATTCCATTTAATTTCATTTTATTTTATTTTATTTTATTTTATTTTCTTGTCAATAAAACAACATTAAATTAGGATGCCTTAACCATAGCTTGACTGAACTATACGGAATTTAATAACTTGGTCATCAGTCGTATAAAATTATTTAGTAAAACTGAAAAAAAAAAAAAATTCCTCTAATTATTATAACCCCACAATTAATTCTGTTAATAGAAAACTTCTCTAATTTTAATTTATTTTAAAAGACAAATAAGTACAGTCAAAATGTGAACTAATAGAAACACAAAAAAAATACAAACAAAGAAAAAGAAAATAACAAAACTATAATTTAAAGAAAAAAAACACTTAAACAAAGTTAAGCAAACAAAATCATTAGTATAATTATTTTTCCTTTATTATCGAAAAAAAAAACATTTACTTTTCAAACGAACTGTGAATTCCATTTCGAACATATTTTCTTCCATTGCGTTATTTTTGTCCTCATTTCTCTTTAAATAAATAAAATTTTGTGTAAACCAAAAACTAAATGGAGCAAGAAAATTTATTAAAAATCAATAAACAACATCCAACAGCAACAACAAAATAGGTTTTTATTGTATAGAAATATTAACCCACCCACAACCTCTCTCCCTCTCTCTCTCTCTCTCTAACCCCACTTCTATATCCTTAAACAATTTTCCTAAGCAACAACACAAAACAACACAATTTACTTTTATGAGAGTGAAAAATGAAGCTTAATCTGGTGGATCCTTTTAACAGCAATAGATTAGGCGTTGTTTATTTTTAATACTATTTTTTTTTTAATATAATATCGATTTTATCTATGTGTATATTTTAATCACAAGGAAAATCCCACAAAAATAGTGTGTTAAGATTGTTGAAACATTTTAAGAAGAAAAAAAAAAGATACTTTATTTTCCTGTAGATTGAATGTTCAATGTAGTGTTAAAGAAAAGTCACTCATTCAGTTTGGTAGGGAAAATTTTTATTGGACATAAAAATATAGATATGTATGTACTACATTCTGAAAACCAGCCACACAAAAAAAAACATACATGACAACAAATCATTTTCATTTCATTTGTCAAATACCACTACATCCTGCCGCCGCCTAAAAAAAATAAAACCAAACAAATTTAACTGAAACAAATACAAAAATAAAAAATTCTACCATCTAAAAAAATGAAAATTCACTTTCATACACAATTTTTGTGTATTTCACTTTTTTCGCGCCCAACAAATAAAAATAATACAAAATTTATAGAAAAAAACAAAATAAATATATATGTATGTACATATGTATGCACAGACAAAAATACACACATTCACGTGTGTGGTGTATAGGAGTTATAAATCCCTCTGCGAGACGAATTGATTATTTTCCATTTTAATTAAAAAAAATGGTCAATGGCCGCCAACACGTCCTTCCCGGCAACCAAATAAAAAACAAGCCAAACACACAAAACAAAACGCGATTTCGAGTGCAGATAAAAAAAAAGAAGCGTATAACCTGTTTTGCAATGATGTGAGTTGTTTTTATTTTTTTATTATTTTTTTTTTGGTATTTGTAATTTTTTAAGCTTTTTTTTAGCAAAAAAATAACATACTAAGAGCGCGACTTGTGTATCCTTTCGCTTTCATGCATAATACATAAAAATACCATCATCATCATCATCCTTTTTATCATGAACGACGAACGTTTGGGGCATAAGTGTATACACACCTCTATATATATATGTATGTACGTATATAACTGCTTCAGTGTTGCATATCTGATGTCCCATTCAGTCGGCACAAGAGCAGACATTTCCACTCAAAATTTTTATCCGGCGTAGACTGGTACTATACGCTCTCTCAATGAGATGTATGAGGGTGCACACGTATGTTGTATGTCCAGGACATGTTTAGGTACATTTTTGTGTATTTTTTACAAAAACAAAGCCAACAAAAAAAAACATACATATAAAATAAAATACACAAAAAAATAAAAAGGCAATATAAAAAAAAAAACAACATTTAACAATGCAAAAAATGTAATGGTATATATCAGCAAAAGTAAAGTGCGAATGTCAGTCCCAAAGGAATTGGTAAAACAAAGTTTTGTTGGTATTCCGATGGATGCTGGATAAATACAATGGAACATTTTAATAGTGTGAATGCTATTAATTAGTATAGGTACGTGCTCTGGCTTGTTTATTTATTTATTTTTTGTAATCTTAATTTTCTTTTTTTTTTGTTGACTTGGTATGATTGAAGTTTGGGGCTTTTCTAGGCTGATCAGAGAGAAAACTTTTAGAAATGGTCTACAATAATAATTAACGTATAAATTTAATAAAGCAATAGATTGATTGAATTACAAAAAAAACACTAAAATAAAAATATGTCCAATTGAAAGTGGATTTTATCTAATTAATGATATAATTATAGTACCTGACGTCAGTACTGTGACATTAAAAAATTTCTTAATTTTTGAATGTCACAATATTGATGCAAAGTATATTATCATTAGGCATGTTCAGGAAAATGAAATCTCGGAGATCTTAGAAATCTCAGGATTCCTCAGCAAAATTCACAGCATATGCGCTCAAAATTTTGAGGAAAAACAAGCCAGGCCCTGGGCTAAAAACAAAAACTTCCAATTTAATGATTAGGAATTCTAGTCTTGTTGGATATAGTTCACACTAGGTATTCGTCACGAAATCTATGTAAGATGAACTGAACTTAGCAAAAATTGCGTATTGACAAAGGCCCTCACCATAGTCAACTGATGAGTCCAAGTGAGATCGCCGGGACGAAACGCCAATTTTTGTAGGACTTAAAGGCCGTTAAAAGCTATTTGGAAAAATTGGATTTGTTTTATCACTTATTGAGTCGGACAATCTTTGAGATCTAAATTTTTGTTTTATATTCATTCAATCCAAGACAGGTTCTTAGAAAATTGTACAATATTTTCATTTGAAATGATACCTGTATAACAGCTTCCTACAATTTGGTTAGTTAAACTCGTCAAAAAATGATAATGGAAAATGGTATTCGAATCCGAATTACATTAAAAAAAAAAACTTTTGATTATACATACCAAAAATCAAAGTACACTTGCGATAAGATGAACGAAACGACTCACAGGAAATTTAAAAAAAAAAATTTTTTTCAACTACATAGACTTCTCTAAAATGTAAAAAACAAAAATCATTTGATTGCACAAGTTTCAAAGTCTCGGGCTAAGAGATTTATTGCAACGTAAAAGAATTTCTTTAATAAAACTGTGCATTGTTGAAATTTTAACCGCGGAGTTTTAAAAACGTTATCTTCTTTTTTTGTTTTTTATTTTAATTCGCTTAAATTTTTTAATCGCATACGCAAATAAAATCACAACCGTGAGTGCCGAACGGACTTGGTTTTTATTTGTTAACGTTAAAATGAGCATATGGATTGAACAGTAAATTGAGATCCCCACTCCCTCGTCCATCGAGCTCAGCTGTGTTAAGCAAACAGACCGCGTCGTTGGAACTAGACGTTCCTTCATTTTCCGTTTCGATCCCGTATCCAATTTCTATTTGTTCCTTGCCCTGTTCACATACAGTCCGCTACCATTACCGATTCTTTCACTTCCTATTTCCTCTCTACTCTTCTTCATTTGCCAGCAACAAAATGGCTGCTTTCGATATATTTTTTACAATTACAAGGAAAGAATTGTCATCCTATCGGAAGATGCTATAATTTTTGAAAATGGATGCAAATGTCAATTCTATTAGGTATGACATTTATGAAGTTAAGATATTCAGAGCAAGACAGGAATCACTATAAACTCCTTAAGAACGCGTAATAAATTGTTAGATTTTTTTTTCGGAGTAATTTTAATTTAATTAAAATATGTTCCGATAGGGTGATGACTTTTGAGAGAGTAATTTATTTGAAAAATAATTGTTAACAATTTTTAGCTCGAGATATATAAAGGTTTGAATGTCAAAACATACAAAATGGGGATGATATTTCATTGGAAATAAAATAAAATTAAATTAAAAAAAAAATACCTACATTCATGTTTTAGGAATTTTGGATTTAGTCATTAGTTTTACTGGATTAACTTATTGAACCAAATTGTTTATAAATTTAATAGATTGAAATTTATTAAGAATATAGAAATAGGTACTTATGATTATCTCAACTACAGAATCCAATGAATGAACTGTGGAGGAAGTCAGACTCAATTTTGACATTTTAACTATTAGCAAAATGTTAAAATTGAGACTGATTTCTTCCGCAACTCATTTATTTTGAAGTCTGTAAGTGGGGTGACTAAGTAATTTTTTGAGACAAACTTAGAGAGAGGTCACAAGAATCCAAATCAATCGTTTTAAGAGAGATGTCTGTATATGTGTCTTCGTACGTTCGTGATACATTCTTTCGCTCCCCGTATCTCAGGAATGAATAGAGATATTGACTTCAAATAAATTTTATTTTATAGATAATAACGTCATTAAGTGCAGAAAGGGGATTCAAAAAAACCAATTAACAGTTTTCGTACTATAGCAATTTAAAAAAAAATTGTCAAAATATATCATTCTTCTCGAATATCTCGAGAACAAGAAATGCCAATGACTTTGGCTTAATTTTATTCTACATATAATACCGTAAAGAAGAGTTGGAAAGAGTTTAAAAAAAGCACTAAACAGTTTTTTTTTTTTTTAACATGCACAAATTTTTTTTTGGCACGAGTATCTTTAGAAAGATTTCCTATTTGTATCCTTCACTTGATTGCGTATTTAACGCCTTGATAGTTGGTCTTCGAAGATCTTGAACTGGGAAAACTTTGGATCTAGTTTTCAAGGCCTCCAATGGGAAGTTACCAGTGTGGTTCGCCCCCAGCCACTTTTTTTTACTAATATAAAATTAAGTAAATGAACGAGTCAATATTTTCAAAGAACTAGAAAAAGTTAGGAACTTTATGTATAGTATTATTAATTTCACTAGGTATTTATAAGTCTTGAAAAAAATGAAATTTGATTATAAGCATCAAAATCCAACAAAGCGAATATTAGGGAGTCCTAAATATCGGATTTATGATCTTCAGTCAACTCTTCAAACATTAAAAAAGACTAATAGAAGGGAAAAGAGTCAGTGCGACTCAGTTTTTAAGTGTAAAATCATGAACTATTTAATTTGGTGAAGTAACTAGAGCTTAAATTTAATCAATCATTAAAGAAATATACCTTTAAGAATTTTCATCCATTAACTGACCTTAAAGGCGCGACTTTCAGAATAATAATGATCTAATTTTATTTTTTGTTAATGTATGTATTTGGAGCTTTAGCGGTTTTTTTGTTTAAAAAAAAAAAGAGGAAAATAACCTTGAGGAAAAAAAATTATATTTATGAAATATGTTCATTTTATTTTTAAAATCACAGCTTCACAAACCTACATATTATTATCAGTTTTTTAAATACAAAAATTTTAACATTTTATTATTTTTTTAATAATTAACATGTAAAAAACAAACAAACATCCATTATGTGCTGTAGGTAAATAAATGTGCTGTAGGTAAATAAATATTTCATATTTAAATATTCTTAAAGAAAACTATTAAAAGCGAGACCATTAAAAACGATATTTTTTTTTTTTCTTTTTTTCTTTAGTGCAATAATGAACCACCATTATCGTGCAAACTATAATATGAAAACTAAATATATATATAGGCAGCTCATTACTACCACAAGAATTTCAAAAACTCCAACCGTCCCAAGAGGGCGGTAGCGCTGCACTACAGCAGCGGGGCAAGGAGTGGAAGAGTGAACCAAATGCAATGCATCAAAAGAAATCAAAATAACGAGAAGGGAATTTAATTATTTTTAATTAGCTTCTAGATGCAGATGCATAGCGTGGCCCTACTTTGAGAGTTCTCTCTTCCTCTCTCTCTCCATGTTGGTCCGCTCCCCTTTTTCACCCCATTGAACACGCATATGATTATCAATTATGATTAAGAAAATAATGGATGTGCGCATTTAAAGTTTTTTGGAACAAAAAAGTTTTCCAAATATTACAAAAACAATAATTAATAAAATTTCAAGAAAATTCCATTCTTTATTGAACATTGAGGTATACTCGTATATATAATCATCCTCGAAGCATTTTATAGTAATACGACAATGGAAAATGTCGATATTGTCGTTTTTTTTTTTTAATTTAATTTATTTTTATCTCCGCCATTTCATTATTTTATGTTTTATTTCAATTTTTTTGTTTATTGTTTTCCCCGCAATAAACTCGCCCCCTTGATGTATGTATGTAGGTATATGTATGTAGGTAGGTGCACATAAAATCTCTTTGTTTGCGTTTTATTATGCTGAAGTTTTTTTTTTGATTTTTTTTTTGTTTAACATAAATATCTATACATATTAATTTTTTTTAAGCTCCAGCTTTCTGTCTGTCCGTATTAAAGCATTTTCTTCCTTTGTTTGTTTATTATAGGTAGGTTGGTCTTTTTCTCCATATTTTGTTTGTATTTTATTTATTTTGTCGTTCCTTGTTTTATTTTTTTTTTTATTTTGTTTTGTTTTTAATTCAATTTCTGTCTCGGGAATATAATTTGCGAAAATGCAACGAGCGCACTCACGAATAAGGGCGGATACCAAACCCATAAATAACAACAAAAATGATAAATTGCAAACTGTTCATAATTATGCAATTAAAGTTCGACTCGTTTCAGTGGTAAATATAACGCTTGCCATGGTATAAAAACATTATTTATGGATGGATATATACAGAGAATCTATCTATATATGTACATATGTATGTATGAGTGTGTATAGGTAAAATGTATATATTTATGCTTTGTATCTGCAAGAAACTGAAGAGTTTTTCATGCATTTCATATTGGTTGAGATGTTTTTTTTCTCGTCATATCGTTGTTTTTTTTTTGTTGTTGTTGGTGTTTTTTTGATTTTTAACTTTATAATGGCGAATGGAGTGAAGTTTATTCAATAATAAAGTGCTGTAATGTTGGCTATTAAGGAATTTAATATTTTTTTTTTACTCCATAAATGTATTTATTCATCGAGAATGGATATGTACTTAAAAACTTTGACGATTGAATTATGGCTTTCGAAAAAGAGATCGTTTATAATAATTTTTTTTTTTGTTCAATGTGCTTTTTTGTCTGCATCGTAGGTATATATGAAATTAATGCTCTTATATTATTTAAGAAGATTTTTTTTAATGGATTAAAAAATACATAATTTTGTTTTCAAACTTAACTATTATTAATGCAATATTAAATGTTAATATAGGTTGTCCTGATGGTTGTGGGAAAACATTTGAGCTCCTCAAATGCTCTGTTTATATTAGTTTACAAAAAAAATGTTATTTGATCGCAAACTACAAGTTCAGGGTATGAATTATTATATCTTTAAGCCTGTAAGAAAAATTGATATTTTCAACGAATATTATGAATATGAGTCATTTCGGTCCGTTAATATAGAATCTGTTAATAACAGCGCCACCTTTCGCATTCAACCATATTTTTAAACAATCGCTTTGACGAAATAAAGCAGAAAATTACCGTTATTTTGGATGAACAAAAATTCAAAATATATGTCTGATGAGCGAGATGCAAAGAATTTTTTAGTGTAAATTGAAAAGACGAAAATCCTCAAATTTATTTTGTTGCAAATTGCTAAAATTTAAAAAATACTTTTTTTTTAATTTTGATAAACAATATCTACGTTTTTAAAATTTCGAGAAGTTCCTCAACTGAAAAAATAATCGAAATTGCTTATATACGGACTTGAAGAAGATGGAAATTAAAAAATTGGTTCTCAGGGAAGTAAGATATTTATATATTTTTGGAAAAGAAACACTTTTTCAAAAACAACACAAAAATAAAAGAAACGTTTTTAAAAACATAAAATTTTCTTTAATTGTAAAAAAAAAACGTATGGCAAATACAGTTTGTTATCACCATTTTTACCTCAAAAATAAATAGAACGACTGGGTCACACGAACTAAAAGTGTTAAAAAAATTAATTCTGAAAAAAAAAACCCGAGAATAATTTAAAATGACTCACGTAGTATACGTTATATGCAATTTAATGCAATTAAAAAAAAAAAAAAACAAACATCAAATTTTTGAAATATTGAATTTTCAAAAAAAAAAATTCATACTTTATTAAAAAATCCATTAATTTTTTTTTTTCGAAAAATTTGATATCCAATATTATTGAAACTTCTAAGAAGCTCTTATGCCACAACGTACTAATATAAAATATTACACATTTAGTCAAAATCGTAGGTTTCGTTTTCTTAAACGGTTTTTGAACAGTTGAATGGAAGGTACCGTTATTTTTGACTGTAAAAATAATTTTTGTTAAAAATATTATAAGTTATATTAAAAAAGCGCTTGATGCCGAGTGTTATTAAAATCGACAAAGTCGTTTTCAAAATATTAAGTTTTCAAAAAAAAAACTGAAACTTTTTTAAAAATCCAAAAAATATTTTTTAGAAAATTTTCAAATTTAATGTTTTTTCAAAATTTTCGTCATAAAATTGTTAATTGTCAAAATCCTTTGAACCGTTTTAGAGAAAAGCAAAAATAAAAAAAATGTTCCATGTTCCATAACTGCTTTTTTAAAATTGTTTCTTCACATAAAAGGAATCTATGTAGGTATATCTATTAAAATTTAATCAATTTGTTGGAATAATCTGTGGAGCCATTTTTGAAAAAAAATAAGATTATTCAAAAATGCTAAAATAAAATATGTATGTATGTATAGGTATATGCGGCAGGTACCCATATTTTCGGTCCTAAAAAAAATTAAAAAATATGTCCAAAGAAATCTAAGTATCAAGTTTCAAGAAAATCGATTTATCCTATATAAGGCTGTAGTCGAACAAACAGACAGAAAGACATATGGAGACATTTCCGAGGCCAACTTTTTTTGTCGTTAAGTCAAGTTTGATCAAAATCTTGAATTCGATTTTTGCCATACAGTATCTACACATCGACGGTTTATTTATTTATTTATTTATTTCAACTACAGACAATAATGTCAAAGTTGTTTAAAAACAAAAAATTACAGATTATATTTTTACAATTTAAACTAAGATTCAAACATTAACAACACTTTACAAAGATAAATAATTTTACTATCTTGAATATAATATATGTTTCATAATAGAACCAGATTTATTAAAATCAATGGAGTTATAAAATTTGTTAAAATCTCTACTCATGACATTAAGAGGTTCATTTAAGCCATAATTAACTCTAGAGGTAGATATGTAGAAAAATGCTTGACTTCTAGTCGATCTAGGATGGATATTAATGTTAAGTTGACTTAGAATAAAAGATGAGTCAATTGATCCCAACAAAAGTTGATACAGGAACATGACGTTTGTTACCTCTCTCCTTTTTTCCAGGGTCGAAAGATTATGAAGATTTAATCGATTTTCATATGGTGGTAAACGTTGTATTGGATTCCACGGAAGACGTCGCAGAGCGTATAGCAGGAAACGTTTCTGAACACTCTCAAGTTTACTTATAGCATTGCCATAACTAGGGCACCAAACACAGCTACAATATTCCAACACAGGGCGAACAAGTGCACAGTAAAGCGTTTTTAAGATGTAAGGATCATTAAACTCCTTTGAGAACCTCACTATTAATCCAAGACGGCCACGTGCCTTGCTAATTATTGTATCGACATGACGAGTGAATGGTTAAAGTGCAAAACCTTGTAAGTCGATTTTTTCATGTTTTCAGAAATAAAAAGAAAAACCTGCCAAATTTTGTATGGGAACTATAGAACGAGGTTTTGAATTCTGCCTTTTTCTGTAAAATGTTTAGAACAAAATTAGTTACACTGAAATTGGTAAAACTTTACTCAGATGTTTCTGATTTTTTTGTAAAATTTGACTTACGATGTCCTCCACTTTACCCGCCGATATGTTAAAAAAAGCCCTAGGTTCCAAATTAAAATAAAATCGACTCTGCCGAGGTCTTCCACTGCTATAGGCAAACTAAATGCACTCATAATTTTCCTTTCCTTAATATCACTATTTACCCATTTTATTATTCTTCCCACTTGATGTGATGAAAATAAATACTACATCTACACCAAGCCACTCCTAGCACTATTCAAAAAATTCAACACACTCACAAGTTAGCCATCAACCAGTGTAGATCTTTGATCCTCATGTGAAGCGGCAATCATATAAGATTTTCAATAAATTCAGAAATCTAAGTTGTTTGGTGGGAAATGCGTAAGTCTCAAGATTCAAAAAATATTAAAAATCAATAAAATAAACCTACCTATGTACCTTCCAACTAATACTTGAAACCAAATAACTTCTGAATTCAGATAAATCAAGAGTGTTTTTTTTATGAACAAGTATATGTATATCTATACTTCTTACGAGAAAATTTAAAAATCCATTAAAAAAGTTGTTTAGATTCTGTCTGTATTATTTATTTTTATATATTCCAAACTCTAATTTTGTCCATTCATAACCAAATTTTCATCTAAAATAAAACCTCCTTCCATTCACACTATATTATATGGAAGGTCTGATTGAAGTTGAAGATAACAACAACGAAAGAAAAAAAAAGATGAAAAAAAAAAAAAACCTTTTAACACCCAACAAAATGCGAACTTTCATCATTTTCTAAGCAACACAACACAAAAAAAAAATTATTATCTATATAGATATATACTCGTAGATGCAAATCTAATCAAAATTTCAATTTTCAGGCTTTGAAATGAAAATCTCATTTTCCATGTAAATTATGCGAAACGAAAAGAAGGCACCATGAGAGAGTCTCCCGCTCTTCAAGGATTATAAAAGAGATGAGGCAAAAATATGGTGTATAGAAGGAGGAAATGCTGATGTTGAATAGAGAACAACAACAACAATGACACAAGGCAGCCATCATTTTCCTGTGTCATTTTCACTCATTCTCTCCCTCTCCCTATCTCTATCTTCTTCTTGTCGTGTCGTGTCGTTGATAAGCAACGTAATTTCATTGCAAAATTCTTTTAGCATTAATTTTGGTATTATTTATATTTCGATTAAATTTATTAAAGTCAACGTTGTTGAATGGATTCGTCATTACTGAGATATATAATTTTTCTCGCGTGAATTACTTGATTATTCCTTTCATCATTCGTTTCTTTATCCTCCTCTTCAATTAAGGAACTCCAATGACGCATGTTTTTTTGTTTTTTTTTCTTCATTTTATTTATCTTACCCTCCATATTTAAATGTTTTTTTTCCTTGATTTTTTTGTATCTTTTTATTGACATTCCTTTAAGTTTCTTAAGCTGTTTTGTATATACTTCTATACTTAAGTCTATAGGTTGAAAAAGAAGATGCATCAGTTACAACAACAAGGACCATGGTCAATCTGATTTATTGTTTGCAAGCGTTCAACGTAAAAGGGTCATGGTCATTGGAAATTACTTCGGCTATATCTCTCTCTATACCCTATACACTCTTTACAGTACTGCGAATGCCAATGATGGGAGAACTTAAAGATGGAGAATATACCTAAGTTCAAAAAGATATAAATACATTACGTTGTTGTTTGTTGTTGGTGCCCTTCTATATAGATTTGTTTAGCTCTTTTTTTGCAGGTTTGCTAAAATATATTCTTGTTTTGCGAATCAGATAAAAAAAAAAGATTTTTTTATTGCTCTCCATCACAACCCTTCTGTCTCGAGAATATGGAGAAAGAGATATACTGCTTCGTTTTTATCTTTTTGTTTTGTTTTGTTTTTGTTTTAATTAAACTTTAAAGGCAATATACACTTCCCAGTAGCATACAGATTGTAGGCAATAAATTAATTAATCTCAGAGGTATTTTTGGTGTAATCTTAAAAGTTTCGTTACAATGTTTGGTAGGTATACCTAGAGTGCAGATGGATGGATGGATATATGAATAGATGAGATGATTGTTGGTAGTTCTTCTCTTGATGGCTGCTGTAAAGTTTTTTGACTGAAATATTGCGTTTACTTGATAGAGCAATCAAGATTTAGAGCGCAATAAAAGTTTAGTTAATCGTTGCAGCAGATGCACGATTTTTTTTTCTTTTTTTATGAGTTAAACAAAATATACAGCTAAAGTTAATGCCACCAATTAAAAAAAAAAAGTGAGTTTTATTTCAATTTGGATTAAATTAAAGCCGTTGGCGAGACTTAATTTGAAATGAAATTCATTTTGATTAAAATATAAAATGATGTAAGGGAATGTACTTAGTTCTTGTAATATATGTACAAAAATGTTTGACTTTTAAATTTTATTTTTTTCTTTGAAATTTGGAATCATAAGAAATAATAAAATGAACAATTGGACTGGATAAAATGACGAACTTACTTTTATATGTGCTATCACAATGTGGTCTTAAAGTCTGAATCAATAAATGGAACTATAAGTCTGGTTTTAAAATATATAAGTTAGTTATGGTAGCATATATTTTATGCCTGCACTATGCCAAAATGATAGTATAGATAGTAGATAGTTGAACCGTTTATCAGAAAATAAAAATCAAAAAATGGTTCCATAGGAGGTACCATTTAAAGCCATTTTCGGATTTTTTTTATATAAAATTGCAACTTTTTAGTGAAAAAAATTATTGCATTTTTTTGGAAAAAAGTGTGTACGTACGGCAGGCACCGTTACTTTTGGTCCTAAAAAAAATGAAAAAAAAACGAGTCGGTCGGATGCCTTTTTAGGCTGCAGTGAAAGGGCAGACAGATAAACGGACAAAATTTCCGATGCCCACTTTTTTCGACTTCGCTATCATTGTAACGTAAAGTTTGATCAAAATCTCCAGTTCGATTTTTTTACGAATGCACCCCATTTTGTTATATTCCATTTAAATATCTATCCGTCCTTTATGAAACACCCTATAGTTGACAAATTTGGTTTTCAGAATTCAAGCTCAAAGCGCGAAATGAAAAAACTTACCCTTACCGAGTTTATAAAGCTCCAGTTGTATTATATAGTGTATTAAAAATATGGGTGAACAAAAACTGTTGTACCTGGGAAAAACGCAATCTTTGGAGTTGAGGTCACTTAAACTTATTAATAGAATTATTTTCAATCGCTCCACTTAAACAGAAGTAGTTTTCTAAATTTCTTCACCTTCGTTATTATAAAAAATTTATCACAACCAAATTGTTGTGGAAAAGGAGAAGCTGGGTACCTATAGAAAAATTCGTTTCTTTAACAAGATGCTGGAGCCTAATATCGGAAATTACAATTCGCAAGCGTATAGCTATAAGTCTAAATGGTAAATAGGTGAAATATACTGAGCACAAGTCATCTGTCAGCTTCATTAAAACAAAATTCTATAAAAAAAATACACTATTTATGAGGGCCGAATTAATAATTGTAATGAAATAATATTTAACGATAGTAAAAGGCAAAACTTAATACTTAAACTATTTTAAAGCTTTTATAAATCTAGGCTTTTGTTTTCGCGTTTTATTTGTGAATTGTGAGATCTGCCCACCAAAACCATAAATAAAAAATTAATAAATACAGTTAATTTAATTTTAACACACCCCCATATACTCATATAAAACAAATCACCATTCACCTGAAGCAATTTTAATTTTCCGTCATTACAATCTACATAACACAATGAACTAAAAATTATGCAAAAAAAAAAGGAAGAAATAACAAAAAAAAATATAAAATCACAACAAACTTGTGCATGCAAGTTATAATGCCCACCGTACATCCCACACCCAATAATATAGTAAATTACAATATTCTTACAACAAATTTATCGGTACGCATTTAGATTTACATCTTTTTTTTTTTGCCTCTCATACTTACCTAGTCCTTCATGCCATAAAAACATACTTCGACACGACAAAATAGCAAGACTATGGAAGACAAAGTAAAATGCACAAGATGGAAAAATAATAATAAGAAAAAACAAGTACCTATCTAAGAAGTCATTAACTCCTACCCGGTGTGTGTTGATAAAAAAAAAAAATATTCCCTGACTCGTACGTATGTATATAATCACGATTTGCTTATACGAGTATACAGACTTCATGAGGTTTTTTTCTAAAAATAAAACATCCAAGCAACCAAACCAACAACAGGTGTGAGGAGGTTGATTCATTCTTTTTGTGAGTCGTGTAATTTTTATAAGCTGTTTTTGATTTTATTTTTTTTATTAATTTTTTATGAATATATTTTCTCGCAGATAAAACTGATCACACAAAGGCGGGAAAAATTGCATGTCGACTGAGTTTTAATTTAATTTAATAGCACTTATAAAGTCTTATATGATGGCAGAAATGGTTAGCGGGCAAAAAAGAACTTTGAGAACAGAATTTCGATTGTTGTGTTGCGTTGGTTAAATTCTTACCTAACCTAAATGTGGGTGAAAAGGTCAAATTTTGTAACTTAACTATTCATATTGGAAACAAATTGTAACGGCTTAGAAATTGCGTAATCTTTTTAATACTTAAGTATGGTTTTAGATTTTCTTTATCAAAACCAATTCAACGTTTTCAATTTATTTTGATTTAAAAAACGTAATATGGTTAAATTAGATCGAATGTGTATTATTTGTTGCACTAATGTCGTTTTTTTTAATAGTTTCTCCGCTTGAACGAAATTTCCAAACGCTTTTATCGCAAAAATATTGGGTTATTCTGGAGTTGCAGCAAATAATACCAGATATTATGTTGACCTATATATATTTGAAATAACCTAACTTAATTATTTCCCCCTTTATACAAACACATAAAACGTTCATTTCTGTTTTACCCAGAAAAATTTTGCAATTTCAAAAGCTCATCAAAATTATTGTATAATTCTCAAATTAGACTCACTCTCCTATATAAAATATTTGAAATATTATGTAGGTATGTTATTTTTGCGCAATAGGCATATAATTTATTTTTTATTTGTTACCATTTCAACCCGAAATTCTGGTATAAATTTTATGACTTCAAATATTAAAACAATAAAACACTCGAAACAACAAAAAAAACAATACATTTTTAAATAAATTGTTAAAAGGTTCATGAAAACGATATAAAAGAAATGTTTTATGCTAAACAATTTGCATAGAATTCTAGTTTAGATGGATAAATTATTCTTGTCTTTTTTTTTTTTTTTGCATTTTTATTCCCTCCCTCAACGGTTATAAATGTTTTTTTTTTTTTTTTGCAGAGCAATATATCTTCATAAGTTGTATATTTATTTTTTTTTTGTTTTTCATTTTGTTTACATTCCATTTTGTGTATACTTACGTAAATATACCTTTGAAAATAAAAAAAGGAGTATAACGGGTGTTTCTTATTTTTTCAACGTTATTAGTATTTTGTGAAAAAATTTAATTCGATATAATTTATATTTTACTGCAATTGTTTATAATCGACCAAAAATTGTGTCTTAGAAAGGTACAACAGCATCTAACTGATGAGCCCAACTTTCGTGCTTTGGCATTGAACTATAAATGCCATAAAACTTTATTTTGATTTTCATTCAATACAGTCCACAAAAACAAAAATAATAATTCTCTTATTATTTGTGATTTTCTTCTTCTTATTGTTTATAATCTTCATCTTTTTTTGAAAAATCTTCTAAGTATATAAATATGAATCCGATTTGTCTATGGATTTTTTTTTGGATTCGTATTGAACCAGGTAAACACACTACGGAGCCGAAAATTGAAAATTTCGACTGGAAAAGTTGGAAAATCGTGAGAATCTGAAATTGCATACTTTCAGGGGTCAATGGTGGCGATATCTGAAAATCAGTTATTGGAGACTATTATTTACAAACTTTACATATAATCTCTTAAATCTAGTTATAATAATCTATTGCTCTTACAAACATAGTCTTGCACTTTATACTTTTCAAATTGTCTGTCATTAACAAAAGATATGAGAAAATAAAATGTATTATATATTGCAACCAATTGATTCAAAGGGCTATTAGTACCCTAGTTTGACCTACTAAAAATTTGGCACAAAGGTTGCTACATTTGTACCTATGTGAAGGAAAAAATATTGATTTTAATAAGGAATGACAAACACTACGGAATTGTTAATCTGCTAATTTTGTCCCTCAAGAAAATGGAAACGCCAAAAGATGCTACATTTGTATGTACAAATTTTTTGAAGCGTGCCAAAAAATTAATTTCATAAATATTAGGCCTCCACAATCTCAGTTACTGGAACAGGGATCGTCACAAAAATTTCTTAGCTCAATTTCTCATTAAAGAAACTGTTGGATTCGCTTGCTCAAACTTTTTAAGTGAAGAAAATTTCAGAGATCTCATTTTTCTGAACGCGCTAATTCACAAAATACTTACATTTATGGAAAACTCCTTTTGAAGCCGAGCGAACCAGCTAGTCATAATATAAAAATCGATTTTTTAAATATAACCTATTGACTTAAAAACTATTGAAGGATTTCGATAAATTATTTTTTTCTTCACATTCAACTTCGTTAAATAAAAAATACTGTCGCATAAGTTTGTCTTAAAACTAAAGCATGAGACGTGCAATTTTTTGAACCCATTTCCGTACAAAATTTTCTTATAATTGATTTCTCACATACCTACCTATTTATAAAGTTGAAATTATGAAATAAGCCTAAAAATCTTTAGCATAAGGCATGATATAGTTTAATTTTGTTTGAAAGTCCGCCTACATTTTTTTTTATACATGAGTTTGTTTCTTATAACATTTTAAAAAAGATGTACTAGTATGGGGCAGGACTTGGATATTATGTTGTTCTGAGAAAAATCTCTTTTAATGTATATTTTATAAAGAGTAACAGCAGAGCAAGTGGCTAAAAACGACTTAAGCCAAAACGTTTTTTTTTTAATATTTATAAAAATAAATGGAAAATTAGCGACTTTCATGTGTAATCGGCTTGTTGGCATGGCCCTGGAAGACACTTTTTAGTTTTATTGAAACGACTTAATTCAATGACAATCAAAAACCTGCAGATTAAAAGTATTTTCCTGAAAAATGCTTACATAAGCCACTTTGCTTTTGAGTAAAAAAAATAGGGCATTGAATTTTTGGATCCTAAACATATTTATTAAAATAAGGATGATTTTTATACGTAGGTACTTGGAACATAAAAAAAGTCATGATAATGCACTTGTCAAAAATTTAGAAACAAAAAATTTACCATTTACACATTTGACAGTATTAAGTTGACAATTGTTAAAATGTGAGGTCACGATAAATTTGTAAAAATTTAACAATGACAAATTTCTCATATTTTGACAGTGACAAAATTGTCATGACAAATTTGTCGTAAGTTGGCAAATAATCCGCCTGTAAAAATTTTATGAACTGAAAAATTGTCATACAAGTGTGATAAATTTGTAGAATTTCCACCTGTCAATATGTTTATAAAATAGGTCCCTGGATTGTTATATTTTCTTTTAAAAGTCTGTCGTTCTTACTTTTCTTCAAGTGTTATGAATATATGTATACCTCAAAAACATCTCAAATTCATCTAAGTGGAAAAGGAGTATACCTACTTACATTTTTATGAGGGAAACTTAATTCGAGGGCTTAAGGTATGTTAAAATTTGGAGACTTGGCAACTTATCATACCTCTCCAAAGCAACATATTAAAATACTATTCAATATTATAAGGGCAAAAAGAAGTTAGCACCGCCATTTTCGATTTTGAAAAAAAAAAACTATGCACAATGCAGCTCAACTTGTGCTGCGATGTGCGTAAATATTTTTGAAAATTTCGCAAATTTTGAATATGAAATTTTTTCCAAAATTAAGTTTTTCTAAAAACTTAAAGTTGTCCTGTTTTTTGCTCAAGAAATGATACAGCCGAAGAGATTAAAAAAAAATCGCATATTTGCAACTTTTACTACCGAACGCAAATGATGCGAAGGAACTTAACGAGAAATTAGCACCATCATTTTCGATTTAAAAAAAAAGTTGTGCTGTATTGTGCTCAACTTGTGCTACGATGTCCCGTATTTTTTTTTAAATTCGCATATTTGCAAATTTTAGGGGTGAATTTTAAATTTCCAAATTTGCAATTTTTTCAAAACTACGATTTTTTTAAAAGTTTTAAAAGTTTTTAAATCGAAATTAGCGGTGCTAACTTCAAGCACATAAGTAATGTAGCACAAAGCCCACGCAAGTTTTATTTTTCTTTAAGTTTTCTATTTGTAGTTGGACCCCCACCCCCCATGACCAATTCCTGGATCCGCTACTGCTTTGAACTAATTAAAAACATTGGAACCGTTAGGAAAAAAATATTTAAAGTACACTTAAATTAAACATAAGAGTTGCTGAAGCAATATAGCAAACTTTTAACTAATTCTATTTGTCCTTGTGTATGCTTCAGTTTTTTTTTTTGCTACTTTTTTCAACAAACCCAGAAATCTTAAAACAATATCAACATTTTTTAAACAATTTACTTGTAAATCATAAAATATCTTTTCTTTTAATACAAGACCTCAGCTTATAATATTATGGTTCAGACTTTACAAAACTGCCGCAAGATATTTGCTTTGATTTTAATTATAAATATCTTAATAATTTTAATTATATAAATTGTCTTCTTATTTTGTCTTTAATCGATAATGCTATTTTTCGAAAGGTAAGAATTGGCATCCTTTTCCAAGAAAAACCTTATATGTTAAATTATGCATTAAATGAGCATAAAATCATTATAAACAAGATTTATTTGTGTCCACACCTTCAATAATTAATGTATCAGTCAAATTTTATTTTTATCAGGGAAGCTGTGAGATAATTAATATTTCTTCCATTAGTATTGTTTTTTGAGGAGTTCTGAGTCCAAATCTGAGGTGTGCTGACAAAATTTCGTGACGTTGCAGCATTTAATACAGTGCGACCTTTATTGTTAAATTTGTAGTAAATTAATTTCAAACGAAGAATTTTTCACAAAAAATTGAAAGTCCCCGAATTAAAGGAAAAAACGGCAAAAATTCGGATTATTTGTTTAATGTTGGCATTTATAGACGTTCTGTTATCAAACCTTTGATTTGGAATCAACATTCAAAATAAATAGAAGAAATCAAAACTATCAAACAATTTTCCTTTTTGAGAACAAATTGACTTTAGGTAATATTTTACAAACAAGTGCAAAAATTAATTAAAAGAAACATTTCAAAAATGTTGTTGATTCACTAGAAATGAAAATTTTTGATATCATTTCAAAATACAAATGGCGTTGTATGGTGTATACAGACCTTAAGAAAAATCCAGAATAATTTTGTATACCAGGTATACACATTTCTAACGGTACTGTATGGTTTTTTTTATAAAGTTCTCTAATATTGCTTTTTTAATAAAGTTCTCTAATATTGCCTTGGCAATTTATTTTGATAATTATTTTCCTTTATAATGTATTAAAATAAATCAATAACTCTTTAAAATTATTTCCTTTTCATACAATTTTCATTTTACGAAAATTTATCTACTCACATTTTGCTATATGAATTGTGTTGACTTAAATACCTCACTACTTTTATTATCATCGAAGGACAAAAGTATATATAAATACAAAATACATACACCAAAAAAAAAAAATAAAACGTCAAAATTTATAGTGAAAATAATAAAGTTGTACCTCTGCCTGTACCTCCCTCTCCGTTCTTCTGCCCTCTTTTATAATATTAATAAGGAATACAATAAGGGAAAAAGTGGGAGGTTGGGTGGTTTGGTTATACTATGAGATATAAATGGAAGAGAGTGAATACAATGCAACCCTACCTACCAACCTACAACAAACCTCCACCAGAGTTTTCCCGTTAAAATGATGGTAATGGTTGTTTCGTATATAGTAGTGGTGGTGGTGGTGGTGATGGTGGTGGTACAGGCTGCCATATTGGATGGGGGTTGGTGGGGTACGAGGTTCATGAATTGGACTGGGGTTTTAGGGGGGCCTTATAGCTGAAATAGTCGTTGTCGTCGTATATAGTAGAATGGGGGTATGAAGGAAAAAACTTCCATTAAATTTCTAATTTAGCTCCTTTTTGTTGCGACAGAAAATCAATATTTTCTTGTTATTTATCTAGATGATGACGAAGGGGTTTTCATTTTGTTTTTAATGTTATATTTGCATTTTAACACTTTAAACAGACATAGAATTCATTAAAATTTTGTATAAATAATACACAAAATATAGAACAGCTATACCTATATATGTACATACATAGAACTTTCTTTTTTTTCTAAATTATGGTTTTCAACATGATATGCTTTTGAAGATGTATATTCTTTCTATTGTAAATTTTTCATTCAAAATTCAAGAAGGACTTCAAAAAGAAAAAATAAAAAAAAACAAACCATTTTTGGTAACAACATTTCGCTTAAACAAAATTGAGTTTGTTTTTTTTTTTAATTTTATGGTTTTCAATATGTTTTACTCCTTAAAACACATAAAACAAAAATAATCGTAAAAAACACAAACAAACAGATAAAAAGACATAAAAGTTTAAGGCTTGTGAAAGAAGATCGTATGTATATATACGTAACGTAGAGAGGTTTGTATGAATATATGTAGTGAGCCAGACTCACAATACAAGAGTGGACGAGAGAATATTATCATTTTTTTTTTTTTTATATTATGTATACTATTTTTGTACATTTTTCTGTTTTTTAATTAAAAGCAGACATTTCTCGTTGCTGTTGTTGTTGCACCAACAAAACACTCATCTTCTTATGCTGCGATAATATTGTATTTTTTTTTTGTTTTTGTTTTAGTTTTATTATTTTTTTTCAATGGAAACAAGACGAAAATGATGTTTGTTATTTAGTTTTTTTTTAATTTTTATTTTTTTTTTTAGTTTTTAAAACAGTAATGAGTTGGTTGTTCTATTTCGCGGCAGGATGTCTTGTTTGTATATATTTTTAACTTGGTTCTGTCGCTGGTATACTTTCAATTTCATTTCATAATTTTATTTTTTTTTTATGTTGTTTTGTTTTTGTATAATACAAATGTACACTCTTTCTGATGCTTTTGTTTTAATTTTTTTAATCAGTTTAAATCAACGCTGGTATTGAAAGAATTTGTTCGGTCATACTATGAATATTGTATGAGTTTTGTATTTTAAATTTATAGTTTAAATGATGGTGTATTATAAAACATTAATAAATAAAATTGTTGTATTTATAGCATGTATGAATAAATATTGTCCTGTGAAACTAGAGCTTTAGTTATAGTCATAAATCATGTCATAAGTCATAACATAATATGTATATGACTATGTTGCCGAAGCTGGACATTTAGGGCCAGTTTCACAGTGCGAGACTTAAGTCTTATTGAAATTTAAAATTCATTGTATTTTTTAGTAAAAAAAAGTTTTTTGTTATTTTCAGTAAAAAAGAAAACAAATAAAACCTTCGGGTTTTCAGCATTCAACTAAAATTTAATAAAAAAAAAAGTAAACAAAATTGGAGTTTTAAAAACTAAAAAAATAATATATAAGAAGATTTTTATAATAATAAAAATTCTATATATACTACTAAAATAAATCAGCTAAATAGAAGACTAAATGGGACAAATTGCTCCACCCATACGATTTTTCTTCTTGATTATTCTTTTTTGTGACCTTTAAAATTCAAGATAACTGAATCCTATACTTGTGTGGGCTTCAGGTCTTTCTTTGTTTAAAATTCAATTAATAAGAAAAAAAAAAAAGGAAAGATAATAAAATATTATTGACTAATATTTTTTTTCAGGTATAGGTATATACATAAGTATAAATAATTTTAATTTATATTCAGAATTAGATATTATTATGTATGTACTTAGATTTTGATGAATTGAAATGTATTTTTCAAGACTTTCAATATGAAATATTTTGAAATGTAAATGTTGACAAGTATAGTTGGGCACGAATTGACAGGGATGTCCAACACTTTTTAAATAATTTTTAGGACTATCAATACATATGTATTTAATAAAAATAAATATTTATTTAAAATTTTTTAGAGACCTGATGAAGTACAACGTTCGAAACGTGCGTCGTCTATTTAAAAACCAAAGTAAACAAAGAAAGATCAGAAGCCCACACAAGTAGGATCCAATTATCTCTATTTTTCTCCTTGCTTCAATCCAAGCTATACAGATTCTATTTATGTACATATAGTTTAGAGGTGAGAGGATAAAAGTAATTTTGTCTCATTGTGTTCTTCATTTTTAATTTTGAAAATTAACCGAAGCAACGCTATTCACGAAGTATGGGAATTTTTTGTTTAATTTTCTATTTTATATAAATCGAAAAATAGGCTCATTTTTTTAATCTTTTACCGAGCTTCTTCAACAAGGCTGTTAAATCTATAGTTTAGTTCAAAGTGGTGGATGACATACTTTGAATTTGGAATAAATTACTTTCAATTGCAGGCTACGAGTTTTGGTCAAAAGGCGTATTTCATTTTACGTTCTTAAACTAGTATTCAGATCGCGCTAAATTTTAGCTCCCACTTTTCTTTCTTAACAAACATCAACTTAAATTCTAGCTAAATTTTGACATAAGAAAGTGGGGGAGGGGGGAACACTTACAAAAAACACCTGTTTTCTAAGAAGAAATTAGGCCTAACCATTTCAAAGAATTTATTTTCATTATTTCAAAGTGAATTTAATAAAACAAAATGGATTATTTCTTTTGGATGGGTAATTCGTTTGTTCCAAACATTCTTCCATTTCAATTTTTTTATTTTCGAGAAGTAAAATTCACATTCCAAAGGTCTTGGTTTCGATTCCCAGCTTATTCCACCTAAAAGCAGAAAAGTTTTTGTATACGGGTTACTGCCTGTTGTAAGGTATTGAAAAATCCTCCAAGAGTATCTCAATTGTCATGAAATAGTGTTTCTCACCTTAGCTGTTTGGATTTGGCAGAAAATTGTAGGTCCCCCCCATTACTGCCAATAATACAAACGCAGGAATGATTGAGAGTTGGAAGTCACTAGGCCTTTTTTCTATACAAGCAATACACATACAAAAATCAAGAATTACAAAATCTGTTAAACTTTAGCTACAAAGAATTAATACAATTATTTCGTCCGCTAAATTTTGACATATAAGTGATGTACATTAAGAAAGAAAAATTTGATTTTTTTAGCTGGAACTGCGTACCTACTACTCGACTATAATGCTTGGCTAAAATTTGGAGAGAATTTTGTATAAAAGCTTAAATTAAGTGCAGTCTGCACACATACGCTTCACACAATTGTGTCATTTCCATCGGAAATAATATAGGCAAATGTTTTGAAATTTGAAAAAAGGGTTGTGAAAAAATGTGCCCAAGGAAAGATCAATTTAAAAAAAGTAAATAAATTAGGTGGCACCCGTGAAAAACATTTCTGTTTTTATATAGGAGGAATAGACTAGGAATCAAATCCAAGGTGTAAAAGTCCTTCGCCCAAGAAGAGATCAATTTGGGTTATGAATATTGAAGATTCCTCGTCAACCCACACTATGGTGAGTAGATTTTTAAACTGGGTGTACAAATTCTTAAAAAAATTAATCACGCCGAAAATTTTTACAATTTCCAGTGCTGCATATATATAAGATATAAGATGTAATACAAGACAAGTAATTTCGAAAGCTCAAAAATTTAATATACTAATTTATTTGCCACTTCCAACTAAATTAAAATAATAAATTTATTCCATGGTTAAAACCTCACAATTACTTATAATGTATACCTATGCATATCAGAACCAAAGTAAATTATATATTCATTATTTATTATTATCAAGCAAATATTGTATACCTATATTTCGTATACGAATATATACATAAGTACATTGTACATGTGCAAATTTGCAAACTAATTTAGATTGAGATTTACCTAGACTTAATTGAGTTACGCCCTCTCATTTTACCTAACATTTAGATCTTTTTTGATATGCGGAATTATGAAATTAAAAAAAAAAAAAACTTGAAAACGATAACATTCTATTTCCTCTTCTCTTCTTCCCCTTCTCTTCTTCCCCTTTACCCCGTACCAATTCCATTTAAAATTAATTGATATAATAAGCTTCATAATAAAACACAATGCATTTTCAATTCCCCCTTCCCTATATACCGAATGAACAATATTTTCATTCCACAAACATCCTTGCAATGTTTAATTTACCAAAGCTGCTCGCAGTGAGTATATATGGTGTGGTGGTAAGCAGCGGGCGGGTGGCGGCAGCGCGGTGACAGGCGTCATTATAACTCTGCACATGTATCGATTTCATTTAATAACATGAAACGTTTTTTTGATGTTATATAGATATATGTATCTGTGTATGTAGCTTATAAGAGCACTCTCCTAAGTAAACGAACTCGTGGTTATAGAGTCGATGTATAATAAAATGTATCTAGATATTATAACTTAGATCACTCTCTACTTTTCATCGATGTTATACCTATACAAGTAGGTACACATCTATAATATGAATTTTCAACTTCACGTTTTAAGATTGCATGTAATTTAACATTTAATAAATATTTAAGAGTTCTCTCTTTTTCTCTATCTTTCTATCTTTTTCAACTGTTTTTTTTTTATCTTTGAAATATTGTATCTATAGTTAAGTCGGCCAATGACTTATATTGCTGCATAAAATTGCAAAGTTAAATCGATATGTTATGCAAACATAAGCGATAAAGTTGAGTATAAAAAAAGAACCGGAAGTAGTAGGTATTATTATTTTCTTATTTTTTTGTATCACTTTCGACTTAAAACATCAAATACAATCTAAATCACGTATATGCATCAAGTCGAGTTTGATAGGTATACCTAGTTTAAGTGACTATATAGCTGTCAATATTGAAAGCTTATCGTTTGTATACAAATATTTAATCTTCCTGTAGACATATCGACATATTTAGAAGACTTATCAGAGAAGATTGATATATGAATTGAATATGGATTGTCAGAAAAGATACTTAAATTGCAAAATTTAAAATATTATACTGATTTCATTTTCCATATTTATTTAATAAAATTAATAGTTTCAGCAGGTGATGTAATGATTATTAATGAATTAGCAAATTTAATTCGTCCAGTTTTTGAAGAGTTCAAAAAGTTTAAAAAATATGACAAAATTAAAACTTTATGTATATTAAATCATAAAAACATTAGAATATTTGGTTGCGAAATTTTGGAGTTATAACTGCAGCGTATGATAATCTTAATGAATTCTGATCTTAAGTATCCATGAGTGCTTATACTTGCATCAACGAAGATGAACATCAGATTTCCATTCTTACTATAATTACCTTTCTTGGAATGACGTCCCTCATATTTATTTTTCTATTCTGGCTATTTACAGTTGTTGCATTCTTCCCCTAACATAATTCCACTGTATAATAAATACTGTTGCCCTTCTATTAGGAATGCTCATCAGTCTACACATGAACCCAACTTCGGACGTACTGTCAACTATACAGATACTCAACTCATGGAATACTCTACTTATAGCTCTATTTTTATTTCACATTGTAATAATCCGAAATTCAAAACCAATGTGCATCGGAATTTCCGCTTAAATCCTTCCCCATTTTCCTAGAGCCATCGCACTGTGCAAATTATTTTTAGGGTATAGACATATCTCTTGAATACGCTCATATAGTATAAAAAACTGTATAGTTGCTCTTAGCAGCATTTCCTTATAGTCACAAGTTGCAACTTTTTTTGTTGGCTGATTGCAACTTAACAACGACCTTTTTTAAAAGTGCGACCCTTTTTATGAGTGCGGCTTTTTTTAAAGAGCATGTTTTGATTGAAAATATGTTTTTGATCTTAAATATTTTAATTGAAATTGAAATAGATAATCATCTTTCAATTGACGAATAAAATTATTAAATAAATTGGGTACAGGGGTGACAGTTCTTGTAGAACCAGGGGGCAGGGTCTATAGTGACTTATAACTCTCAACCAAATTCATGTGTGCGTGTTATTGGTAGGAATGGAAAGGACCTAGAATTCTCTGCCGAATCCGAAGGGCCGTGAGAAACAATTTTTCATGACAAGTTATACTCCTGGTCTGTTAATTCCTTGCAAGGGCAGTTACCGGTGTTTTCTTTTTAAACGGTATAGGTTGGGAATGGAATACAAGATTTTTGGGGTAACCGTTCCTCCCATAAACCATTACGCCACGAGCTACTACTAATTTACGAATAATGAGCTTAAAAAAGTAATAGAACAATATTATGTGAGTATCTACATAAATATCTTGAGCTCAGAATTCAAAACATTGTTTGATATTTTTTGTCATTGAATCGTTTTTGGAAAATAAAATGATATCTATTTACCAAAATTCTTAGTTATGGGGGAAACCTAATTTTGTATTTATACCAATTAAATTAAAAAAATATGATTAAATATGAATGTCCGAACATTTATTGACTTTTTGGATTAAAAAAACACCTTTTTATTTTAAATTGCCCAGGGCCCAGCGAATTTTTAGATTTTTTAATGCACTTTCAAACAATTTACAACGATAACTCTGTGAATTGTCTGTTATTTTTGTATGGCTTAGTCCAGCTCTTGACTACAATCTACTTTATAAGTCCAAATACTTTTTATTCTGAGTAAAACTTAACAGCACTAGTGTAACTTCTCTTTTTAAAAATTCGGAAGTTTTTCGACTAACATCTAATGTGTATAAGATTTTCTAAAAAAAAGTGTTCCATCATTTAAAAGGTAAGTAATTGGTCATAAAAATGGTCAGTCAGTTTCATTATTTTTACAGCCATCGATTTGTATGAATTTTTCAAAGTCATAGAATTCTCCGTTTTTTTGAAATATTAAAAAAAAGAGTATATCTGGTCAATAAATTGTTATAAAAAGGTAAGTTTTCAAAGTCATTACTTTATTTTATTTATTTATATAATTGAAAAAAAAAAATTATTTTTGAATTCACTGAAGTTTAGTTAACCAAATTATTATAATTTTCGTTGAAGAAATTAAATAATTTAAATATTTTATTAAGAGGAGAAATCGTTTATAATTTAGTTCTATTATTTGAAATAAATATGGAATCGCCCAGATTCCTTAAGCTTCTTTTTGGGGAATATTAATGTTTATACGAGACAGACGGTGTAAAGAGCCTATGTTTCTGTTATATAAGTTTTACAATGAAGACAAAAGATAAAAGATAAATTCGAGCGTCTGCTATTAAGATTTGGCATGCCAATTAGATTTAGTGTGTTAGTATTACATCATATTTTTGGTACATATTAAAAAAAAAAAATCTTTAAATGGTCAATTCGTAAGCTATTGAAAATTTGTAAAACATTTTTAAAGTGTCAATTTCTTGAAATTATTAGCTGGCTGAAAAAAAAGTTCATAAATATATTTCTACCACCTTTTGTAACCGTTTCGTAAACTTTTAATAAACTTTTTATAACCTTTTTTTTTCAATATTGTTTTTTAATTAATGCTAATAAATGAAAGGAAGAGTGCGCTTGTGTGCGCGAAAAATTTAATTGGAAATTGTGGATCGTTCAAAATATTCTCAGATTATTCCACAGATTTTTTTAAATAACGAGAAGAAGATGGATAAACTTTCTTTTCGGTTCAAAATATTTTCATTTTTATCTAATTTTAATCTAAATTCATTTTGAATATTTTTCTTAGAAAACCACTTGAGCATTTAATACTATTTAAAGTTTTTTTTTATAAAAATTGGTCCTTATGATTGAAATGATTTTCTGAAACTAGGTCTGTATATAAAACCGAACACAGCTATTTTGTAAACCTTTTTACGATTCTATCCATAGGTAGGTAAGTCTTTATGTTTTAACCTAAAATCAATAAGGAGTTTGTGAGTGTGCCACATTTTTTTTTTATAATTCTACATATTTTTTACTTTTCAATGTTTTTTTTAATAATATTTATTTTGCTTTTCAAAAGGATGAAGCTTAAGAATTTAGAATGGTACATATTATCTTAAATAAATGTTGTCATAATAATTCAGAAATGTGAGACAAAAGACGATGAATATTTTGTCGAAAATCTAGTTACTCCACTTTTGTACCCACACAGCTTCATAGGTAGGTACCTACCTACATATATATAATTAAGTAGATACATACGTTTGATTTACCCTACCTCTCTATCTTCTTCACCATTTCATTTAAATTGATAATACAAAATTTTTGATTTGTTTATTTTTCATTTTAAAAGCACCATGCGATTAGAATCCTTCAGGCAACTTTTCGAAAAAAAGTATAATATAGATACAAAAAATTCTTTTCTCAATAATATCATTCGTCTCCCCCCCCCCCCCATCCACCCCTTTCATAATATTATGTTCCCCTTTTCAGGTTCCACGCCCCTCTGACCGCATATATTCTCTTTCTCATTGTTAATTTATTCAAAATGGTGTTGTGCAGGAAATTCCACTGAGCAGAATCTAATATCAAAATACACGTTCGATATAGAGACGAGAAAGAGGACGAGGAACAACGCTCGCCGTTCTCGTTCTCGTTCTCCTTCTCCGAAGACGACAGAAGAGTGTTCGTATGCAGTACAGCACTACAACAGGGTACAGCAGCAGCAGCAGCAGCAGCGGAGCACATAAAAGGATGATGAGGACGATGTTAGTGTACTTGTGTGTTGTGCACCACCAGAGCGAGCGCCACCATCATCATCATCATCCACCAACGGGCCAACCCAGCAATATACAAAAAAACATCGGACGTATAGTATTGGGGGACGGTAGAGGGGTTAAATGGCAAAACTAAACAATAAACTATCTAATTAGACGCATAAAACTTCGTTAGAGGATTTATGCCTTAAAATAAAAAAAATAAAAGAGTTTATACTTAAAATTCATTTCATTCATACCTTTTATTTATTTTTTGGGGCAAAAACTTAAGGACTCACGTTGATTCACCAAAGGGGAGCAATTGAGCAAAAAAATATACACATCCCTTATCCCACAGCCACACTGTCTGGTTTTCGTTATCCTCGGCTGCAAGTGTAGGTATAGTTGCTGACGACGACTAGGATGACGACGACGACGACGATGTTGCCGATGGATGAGGATACCGAGTCATGCATATGTGTGAGTGCTTTTCGTGCTAGCGCCCTGTTATATGTATATATATATATGTATGTTGCATTAGAAAATTCTCTGATCTGCTTTTGTGTGTGCAGAGAATAACCACCCCCGGGGTGCGTCTCATCCATCAGAATCTCAAGCACAACTACACGAAAACACGAAGAAAATGCACCTAAAAACGGAACGGGATGAGGGGGGTTTTGGTATAAGAGATGTGTGTTCTTATATAGGGGAGGTGGTGGTTTGACGAATCCTTTTTGGTGTGCTTCGGGTTCAAGCACAAAACTTTACGATGTTAGAGAGGGAGACAGTGATAGTGTATGGCCGTATATACCTACCTTTGAATACTGCCAGTTATTGAAGAACAAAACCAAGTATAGGTATAAGGCATTTGAACCCTGACGGCACACCATCATGAGGACGAAGAGAGGGCGGTAGAGACCAGGGAGTATAGTCAACCGCCCTGAAGCTCACCCACCGCGAAAACCCAAAGATCAAACCATCGTGTTTGAAATGAAATTGAGCGTTTCATATGGTACCTATATATTGTTTTTGTTCCTTTCGCAGTAAGGATTTAAAATGTTCTCTGCAGACGTGGATATTCTCAGAAGGTGGTTTTTCTTATTCCTATACTATTTTTTTTAGCCATGAAATATGGATAGGCCAAGGATCTTGAAGGCAAATATTTTAATCAATTTAAATTTGGGTAACAATTTATGTTCTTAACAAAATAAAAAAAATAAATAATGTCTATAGAAAAAAATCCTTACCATCACTAAAAGCAACTCGAAGATGAGTTTTGCGCAATTCTCGGAAACAAAAAAAAAATAAAACAAAAAACAGAAACACCAAAAACAACAAATTCAAAGAGCGAGAAAGACAGCAGGAAGAGGAGCAAGGCAGGATGAACGAACGAAAAAACGGACGAACGAACAAAAAATCAATATCACGAAGCAGAAGCAATTTCGTTTTCGTTTCTCTTCTCCTTGTTCCCCGGGTTATTTTCAAAAAAGGATACAATCTGAATTTTGCACTCGCATTTCTATATATATACATGATAGCAATCATATACATACATACATTAAGGATATATGTATGATGCATACATACATATACAATTAATATAGATATATGTGCAATATGGGGTATATCCTTTTGTGTGTGTGTATTCATGTCTGTACGTAACGTACGTACGTAGGTATAGTGTTGTGTGTGCTGTTATGAAGTGCGCTTGGTTGGGTTTTTACCTCCATTCTATACCCATGTTTCAACCCAACCACCCTTCGATCCATATCCAACCCTCAGGCTTATGGCTACGAGAGGGAAATGAAATTAAATTGTTTTACGACAAGGGGTAGGTAATATATGAGGGGGAATGCGGGGCAGGGGTGGTAGCACTAGCAAGCACCAACAAAAGTTTATACGATATAGAGACGTATAGTAGAGTAGTTGAAGAAGAAGGTAGCTAGGTAGGTAGGTATAATAATTTCAACTTGGGGTTAAGGGCACAGGCAGAAGGGGTTCTTTTTCGTGAACTAGGGTGTATAGAAGGGGGTTGATTGCGGGACATAGCAGCAGCAGCATCAACAAAATCAGCAGAATATAATGTTCCCAAAAAGGAGTACCTACAACTTTTGGAAGGAGTATAAAACCAAAGTGAAGGAGGAGGAGTTGCCAGTGCCACTGCTTTCTCGAAGAAGAATGAGAATAATGGAGGTGGGGTGGGGGTGGGATTGGGCGTTAGGTGTATGATGTTTGTTGATGTGGGGGAATTTCTGGGTGGAATTTCGCTTCCGTTGCACAAGTTTGAAATTAACGAACGAACGAAACGAGAGAGAATATTTTTTTTTTGTTCAGGGGTATAGGTACGTAAGGAGGAAGTTTTTGTTAAATGACATGTTCCAAACTTTAATTTATGTCCTTTCGAATTAAATTTAAAATTTATTACTTGTTTTTTTTTCTGTGTGTATTTTTAGATTTAGATATACATACCTACCTATACATTTTCATATATTTTCCTCTTAACTTATCTTTTAGTTGGTAAATAAATATTCCTAAAGGAAGTTCTAGGTAACAGTATGTATATATATATGAATATACGTGAGTTCCTATTTTTTTTGTTGAACACAAATTTAGCTGTTTGTTTGAAAAAGTTATAATATGTTTTTATATATAAAAAGTTAAACATGAAATTCAATTAAATTTGTTTTTAATGGATGTTTCTATATTTATATATGCAAAAATGAAACTGTGAATACCTAGAAGGTATACATTCATATATGTACATACTTACAAAAGTTAGTTTTTGCTTCTCAAAGGATTTAAAAACTATAAATCAGTAGGTATGTCAGAAAGATATGTTCGTTTTTAACCTCTGAATTGGCAAAATAAATTTTCTAAAAAGTTGACATAGTGATTCTAAAATGCATGAAGGAGGTTATGAGAATCTGATTGCTTTTATTTTTAAATATATGAGACCACAGCTATTTATGGTATTTTAAATCCCAAAAAAAATAATTTGTAAAGTTTACAAACTGCTATTTGAAATAAGGGAACCTTTAAATGTCAAACTAGATTACATTTTATTACGAAAGAGCTTTGGAACAAGTTTGATTAAAAGTCAGCAGAACACTTAAATATGCAACGTTGAATCGGGAACCTCAGATTTTCATTTTGAAAGCCTGCAGTATAACCTTTGATTCAAAATCTTCAAGAAAAACAATAGATTTTCTTCTTTGAAAAAAGAAAAGTCATTCGACTATACATTCATCACAGCACGCAAGCTGCAAATCAACAAGAATTTTGGTTAACAAAAGTGTCAGTTACTAATCGTATATTTTTGATGAAATTTCGGATACATTGCTAAAATGTGAAAGATTGAACATGAAAACTATAGAAATCCGTGTTTTTTTTTAATGTGTTTTTTGCAAGACACTTTGAGTGTTAAAAACAGGGTGAAGTGAATCATCACATCATGACGAATTTTATTCTCAATTAATTTTGCGCTTTGTGTAACAAGGTACATAGATATATCATTAACAAGCTAAAATTAGCTCAAGTTCTGAGCTTCACACAAAAAAATGATCGGTTAAAAATAATGTCTCGATTAAGTTAAATAAGAAACATTGTTAATATACAACCTGCAAATTCACCGGGTTAAATTATATAATTCAATTCTATTAAAGAAAATTATTTAAATCTTAATACTAATTCGGTTAAAGTGTACTAATTTTTATTAAACTACTTCATGGGTTAGTTTGTTTCGTTTCAATAACCAATTATATTAGTTAATGAAATATATTAGATCACTCATATCAACCAATCTACTCAAAGACGTGTAACATTAACTAAATATAATTATTTGATACAAGCTACTCTTTTAACATAAACGATCTTCAAAATGGCGAATCCTAACCACCCTTTTTAGGTTTTCATTTTAAACAGTGTAGTTCACTCGAGTCGAGTGTGTTAGAATTGACATAGTGAACTCTGTAATTTTTACCCTTGACTACATAATATTTAACACAATTTTTTTAACCCGCCGAAAATGCCATCGTTTAGTTATTATTTTCTAAAATATACATTTTTGGGGTTTTCTACATAATTTTTTTATTTAGATGCCAGATCAGGGACTAGGTGAAGTATTAATGCAGGCACATAATTAACTTCTCTTTGAAGCTTTTTAGTCAAGTGCCTTAAAAGTCCCGAGGATCAATTTTTTAATAAAATTGTATTCAATCTATTTACATTAAATAATGCAGACCATAATAAATTATTTAATATATTTATCTAAAGTAGTGTGTTTCACCACTCCTCTATAACATTTCCATTAACCTTCATCAAAAGAACCGGAACTCAACAAAGCTTCCCCTAAACATTATTCAATTCTTCGTAAAAACTCAAATGAAAATTTAAATAAAAGGGAATTCCTTGTTTAAAAAAAAAAAAAACAAATTTAAGACTAACTCTTCTTTGAATGAAAATTTTTCACAAGGCCAAATAAAGTCTCACCATTGTCTAGTTCATTCACAGAAAAAGAAAAGATACAAAAAAAAAAGCAAAAAGAAACGTGCCGGTCAAAAGTATATTTCCTTACCACCCACAAACAAAAAAAAAAACAAAAAAAACAAAGTTCATTCCTTAATTTGTGTTACATCGACCTTTTTTTTTGTTGGTTAGGTTTCCCACGATACCTATATTTATACTCTATATTATACAACCAGACACTGGCCAGACGCACCAAGCCAAATGATAAATGATAGGCCACACAAGTGAATATAAGCAGATATTCCAGCTATATTGTCAAACAATAACAAAACCACAAAAGGACAAAGATATACTATATAATATACCAAAAATATCCTTAAAGTTTTTTTTTTTTTTTTGTCTTATCCTCTAAGGCCTAAGCTATAGACAGTGCTGCAAAAAAAAAACAAAGTCTCTCAAAGCAGCAAACCAACAAAATAAAAAAAAAGTAAAGAAGAACACTCCATCATAAGACCAAGCCCAAAGGACGACGAGGTTTTTTCTGCATTCATCTACTAAAGGAAGGTATATATGTATATTTATAACCCATCTCTAACTATGTATGTATATAAGAAGGGGTGAGCCAAGGCGTTAAATCCTTATAGTCCTTCAACGTCGTTGTCCTCTATCGAACAAAAGACAAAGTGTCTAGGCAACCCAATGTGGTATGGTATGGTTCTCAAGAGAGACGGTATGGTATATTTCAGCAAAGGTGAGTGAACACACAAACAGGATGAACATCATTTGTGTATACAAATATAAAAAAGTTTCCTCCTTAAGTTAACTCCCCCATTCATATCTCAGTTTGTCTCCGAAGCCATTAAGAAAGGTCAAGATAGAGGGAAGCCCTCTTCGTCCGTCCAGGAATACCTACTACAAAAAAAACTTACTCCTTTTGAATCATCAGGTGTCGATTTATTCAGTAGCTGCAAAAAAAAAAAGGGTTCATAGACACAGACAAGACTTAATACTAAAAGGACACGAAGAAACGATGAAAAAAAATAAGTGACTCGATAGAAAAAAAAACACAGAAAGAAAGGAAACCATCTGAATCGTGTTTAATTTGCCTTCAAAAAAAAAAAAAAAAAAACAAAACAAAAAGCAAATAAAGTCATAGAGCGCAAGGATAAAGGAGAAAAACTTTGCTGACGACGGTCGACGGAGGAATCAAAGTCATCGCCACCATCATCATCATCATCGTTTTCGTTGTCGTCGTCGTCGTCGTCAACGTTGTATAGGCGTCTTTAAGTACTTCTCCCATTGGGACTCTATCAGGAAGTCGAGTCAGTCAAGGAAGACAAAATGAATTTTTTTTCTTGTCTCGAGAATATAACGCAAGGAGGCGTAAGGACTGTTTTTCTGCAAAGGGTTATAGGATGAGGTCACATGGAACACAAAGCGTATCGGTCGCGTAACCTTGGCCTTATTTGTCTTTTTTTTTTTTTTCATCTTCCACAATCATTTAGGAAGAATAGGTCTTTTTTTTCTTTAATTTGAAGACCTTTGGTAATTGAATATTTAGCCTGAAGTCATATACATTCAAAAGGAAGATTAAGAAACTTGATAGCGACTCTAGGTATAGGACAAGGTAAAAGGTCAAAGAATTTGGGTGAATTTAAAATAGGTCGATTTTATAGTCAAGAAGTTTTTAAAGCTTTTAGGAATTATATGAAGAATGGAAGGAAGGAAGGTTTTTGATGTCCTGAATTCGAATCCAATGTCAAAATTTGTTCAGGAAAATGATATCTCAGAGATCTCAGGAATCTCAGTTACAAGAAAAGAATTCCTCAGCAAAATTTCTCAGCTTTGGTGTAAAAATTCTGAGGAAAAAAAATATTGGATTCGCTTGCTCTTTATTTAAGTGACCAAAATCATTGAGATTTCAATTTTCTGAATGCGCCAAATGAGATCTCGAAGATCTCAGCAATCTCAATCTCAGTTTCATATAAACAGGATTCTACATACAAAAATTTCTCAACGTTACTGTCAAATTTCTGAGGAAAACAAAATTTTGGCTCACTTTTTGAGTGAAAAAAAATTATCTCTGAGATCTCATTTTTCTGAAAGCATATCAATTAATTCAGTTTTTTCTTTTTAAGATATTGGGTGAGTTTCAAAACAGGAAGCCATTAGTTGGGAAATTAAAAAGAAAATGAAAGTCAAAAGAAAATGGCGACAAAATCCTGAGTTTATGAACCCATCCCAAATGTCAGCCCAATTTGAGCATCGAATGCCTCTAATTTTGTTTGGATGCTTTCATTTGACAATTTGACGTAATACTTCTCCTTCAAAAAATATATAAAAATTCTTACAAGACCGAGGCAATATTCACCAAAACGAGACTAAGGTCAAGAAGTCGGAAATCGATTTGGAGGTGATATTGAAATTTGTCGATTTTAACAATACCGAAAATAAACTTACAATAGTTTCGTCCTGTCTTGTGCCAAGCGCTTGCTTTTGTTAAGTGAACCTTCCTTAAATTACGTCGAATCAAATGTTCAAAACAATAAATCTCCAAGATCAATTGGAATTAATCAGCAGTTATAAGAATAAATTTATTATTTCTATAGAAATTGTAAATATGGTTATCGAAGTTTCGGGTCAATTATGTATTTAAAAAAAAATAATGAAGGATCATTAACCTATCCACATGTATGGTTGAATTAAAGGAACTTACAAAAGGCATAAACATTTAATTCTACAAATTAAGCTTATAGGTACAATCTATACAAATCTCGCCCACACATCAGATATTCAATTACTCATGAAACTCAACAAGTGCATACTTATAACTTTAGCAAAGCCTTATCCATCATCCGTGCCGTTAACCGCAGTTGGTTTAATAAACAAAAAAAAAAAACAACCAACATTGAAAAAGCCAATTGGTGTAATTAGAGCGCCTCCTCCAGTCATTTAGTCGATCACAATCGCATCGTCGGTCGTCGCATCACATCTCGCAGCAAACATCATATCCTATACTCAGCCATCCTGCCATCCATGATGCCTACAACATCCGAGCAACCGGTGGCAGCTGATGCATCTGTAGCTCGTTGCGCTCTGTGCCACCACCACCGCGACCGATTCATTGTGTTCCCCCAAAGGAGCACAAGAGATTGGCCTGGTTTTTGTTTGGTGTCAAAGCACAATCAAATAACCAACAGGTATATATACCTAACGTTATATTGTTAGGCCCAGACTATACTCTCAACACCTCTTCAGTTCACTGCACTTGGATGGCATTACATACCGATTTCTGGGATGATGGTGCATCCGATAACTTGCCACATCCAACACACATGGCGGTGTATAGTGTTTTATTGTTGTTGTTTGTTTATATATATACACAAATCTACGATGTCACACTCAATAGATTCACTGAGCCGTCAATTCAACGGAATCCAGAATCCCAAAGGCGAACCGTTTAGCATTGTGTACACAGAGAAGCATGCAGCACTTTTTTTCGATGTGTCGTCGGTCGGTCGTCTCGATTTCAATACCCAAAAGCATTTCAAAATAAAATTATTTTATCTGACACGAGGGAGTAAAAAATACAAAAAAAAAATAATAAAAAAAAACAAAACTCCGTCCAGCCACGAGCTGTGGAGGATTGATGGACAAAAGGCGCAAAAAGCCAACATGAAACACCACATCCGAATGAACATCGCGGGTTTATCCTCCTGCAGGGCTGTGTGCCGGCAACAGATTGGCATTGCTGCACATCGTCGACCGCCAAATAACGAGTGTAAACTGTGAAATTTTCCACTACTGAGCCACAAAAAAACATTTAACTTTAGTGAGTGCAGTCGGTCGGTCGGTGTTGATGATGGTGATGATGACGGCTGCACCTCCTCCTGATCAACCATCAACCAGGACCACACCATGTATCCAATACATATCGTCGTATCATCGTCACCCTCGTCCTTGTTCGATCATAAAAATCCATCGCTTTTAGTTATGGAAATGCAGCAGGGAATGCATTGTGGGACAGAGCAACAACAACTGCATCACAAAAAAATCCAAACACCTGTTGACAGGTTGTCTAGATGGACAGACGGCTGCTATATGATTTGCCGGAATGGGACAGACACAATGTTGAGGACGTGCCAATGCCTCAAACCTAACACTAAATGCAGATCTCAGTTACGTAACGATAACGACAGCACACAAACAAGAGGGTGTTCCAGGGCAGTAAGTTCTATATACGCTCCTGGCGCCTCACGTGAACATCATCGTGGCAGAGACACCGGTATCATGATGCACCAGAGAGGGTTGGCGGATAGGAATCGTGTGCATAACCTATCAGAGTCGAACTATCAACAAGTTTATTCCTCCAGCGTCATCTACTGACAGACAGACGTTTAGCACGTTGCGATGGTGCACTTACAAGTCACCGAACCGTTCTGTATAAATGTGTGTACAAGTCTACATGCATCGCGCGGACTGTTCTCCTTTCTTTTTTTTGCTTGCTCTGTTTGTTGAATGCCAATGTGCAGTGACTGCACCACCAGGGATCTAGGTCTGGGTGGTTAGAGCTCTTTGGCTTGGGCTAACCTTCGTCTGGTTGAGTAGCTGACTGCTGTCTGCGCCTGTTGCTGTTACTCTGTAGCTGTTTTACTGCTGCTGCAGCTACATATACCTTTACCAAAGTACCCGCAACGAGTACGAGTACAACAACCAGGGGGAAGACTGACTTTCGTGGATTACTATATTTACTGCCTGCCAGACGACAGGCAATGGCAAACGGCAACGGCAACGACGACGAGGACATCAGATCCCCCTTTCTGGAGGAGAGCTCAGGAAAAATGTGTGTTAATGTCATACTAACATACAAAACGAAAGTGTAAACCAATATAGGAACGTGCCAAGAGCTATATAAAGGGAAGGGAAGCAAGTAGCACATAGCAAAAAATGGCAACGGCTGACGACTGACGACAAAAAAAGAGGGTATTTCCCAGAATCTGGGATATATGTACATATATAGGTAACTATATAAGCATGTCTGAGCTGCGGTCCTTTTGCTTTGAGATTAGAATTCATTCCAATGCACAGAAGAACCCATACAAACAAAAAAGTACCATCATCATCATCCGAACCAGGATCAGGAGCTCGATTGTATATGAACGAAGGAGAAAGTCTTCGCGAGAGCTACATATATATTTTTTTTTTTTTTTCATTTACGTTTCGTGCCAAGTGATTACAGTGTGCCGATGAACAAGTCCCAACAGTTGGCACATACATAGAATGTTAAGAACTAAGAGGCATTGCACCTATACCTTCTGTCACACCGTTTGGTCGTTGTCGTCTGCTAGTTGAATAATAGGACTGTAGCGAACAACATGAACTTCTCCTTGGTGAATAAGTACTTTAGGGTTTAAGAAAGTGTTGCCAGATACTTTTAATTTAAGAAATAAAAAAGAAGAAAAATATTGAAATATTTTTTTTCTACGAAATTTAAATGAAAACAAATACAACAAATCGAACTTAAATTCAATCGAACAGCTTTTGATCGAAAATGTAAAAAAAAAATTAGTCAACTGTCAACACAAATTCAGAAATGCGGCTCGCAAACTGTCAAAAGATTTTATTAGAACAGAATTTACCCAAATTTGTCAACCAAGTTTTTACAAAACCCTGTGCCTACGTTCTGTAACTCTCGCATCGGCAAAAGCAGTAGAGAAACGATGAAAATTGAAACAAATCATATGAGTTTTGTTTCATTTTTCAACTTTACTCGACCAATTTTATTGATGCGAGAGTTACAGAACGTAGGCACTGCTTTGCGAAGCAAATTTGTTTATTTTTAAACAAAATATAAAAAACTGCTGAAAAACTGTTTAGTATTGAAAATGTTAACAAAAATTGTTGCAATCTGAAGAAGTTGGTGTTCTGTGCAATTAAAAAAAAAACAGTCTTTTTATCAACTGCTGTGATATTTCGCAAAACTGTAATTGAAAATGTTTATAAAATGGTTGCAATTTGTGCAAGTTGAGGCTCTTTGAAATTAAAAAAAAAAAAAGCCCTGTTATACCATGCTGCGATGATTGCAAGATATTTGAAAAAAGATAGAAATTTTGTGAAAATAATTTTGCGAAAAAGTTTGTTTTCAAAAGCAAAAAATTAAAAAACTGAACTCAAATTTCTCAAGATTCTAATTGCATAATGAACATTCTTTAAACAAAATTGAAAAACTGCTGCAATACTTCGCAAAATCTGTATAAGTTGTGTCACTGCAAAAATTAATAAAAAATAGCGCTGTTATCACATGTTGCGATGATTGCAAAAGATTTGCAAAAAGATACAAAATTTTGTGAAATATTTTTGTGAAAAAATTTGTGTTTTTTTAGAAAAATATGAAAAACTGCGGAAAATTTTGCAAGGAAAAATGTGTGCAAAATTAGCAATTTGGCAACGACGAAACTAAAAAAAAAAAAACCACACCATAGCCCGTTTTCACGCCTTGCGATGCTTATATAAAATTTTGGAATCAGAAATTTTGCGAAAAAGAGTTTACCCAAACAAATTTTTTTTATATGAAAAATATGAACCATATTCCTGCGATTTTTCGCAAGAATATTATTGAAAATTGAAAAGTTAGTAAATAAAAATAAAAATGGAAAAAACCGGCTACGTTTTCAAGTGTTTCAGAGCTTGCAAAAAGTTTGCGAAATAAATTTGATTTTAAGCAAAATATGAAAAACTGCTGCTAAATTGCGCAAGGTTGTTATTGAAAAATCTGTAAATAAAAATGGTTACAATTTGGACCAAAATAACCGGATATTTATTAAGTGTTGTGAAATAAATTTGTTTGCTTTTAAAAGCAAAATAAGAAATAATAAAATAGATAAAAATTGCTGCGAAATTTCGCGCCACTTTGAAATTGAAAAAAAAAACAAGAATACAAACTTTTCCACCAAATTTTTAGGAAATAAAATTTGAAGACTTGGCAACAATGTGCAACTTCCACATCGTATGCTTTCTGAGGACAACTCATTCAGAGTTAGCATGTGGAGATGGATTAGAAAACGTGGAATACCCCTAGCTATATATACAAAAAGCAACGACTATGTAGCAGTAGACACTCTGTCTACTATATGACGATGTCGACAATGGAGGTGTCTGACTTAACGATTTTTTCCCACTCAACAAAAAAATAAAACTGAGACATCTCCCTTGCACAACACACCATGGGAGACGGCAGCGGCAACCGGCAACTGGCAACGACGACTACGACGAACGACGACGACGTATATATAGCTGATGATGGTGATGATGCCGACAACGACGACGACATACAGCGATTAGGGAGCAAAGCCAAAGCCATCACGCACGCATACTTCACTTTCACGAACGAATGATTGTGAATGAAAAGGAGAGAGAGACGCGGAGATTCCCATGGAGCGCCATGCCATGCCATGGAGTCAATGTCAAGGTACCTCCACCACCACGTTCATCCATCCGTCTATCCGCAATCCATTCGTCCCAGAAGCAGTAGCAGTAGCGCCAGCTTGAGTACCGCCAAAGGGGGATTCATCATCAGCTTACCAACAACAAAGGCAGCGCGCGGCAGCGACGAAATATGGGGGTATGGCCCAAACGATTATTTGATCTTTTTCCGAATGTGTGCTTGCGGTTAGGATGGATGGAGGCTTTCTGGGTCCCCAGCACCATAACAGACGGACAACAGACAGAACCGAGGCACTGTACTATATTATACAAGCCACACTTCTCCAAAGGCATAAGACGAAGGGAGTTCCCCGACATGAGGCGAGGTAAAAGGGTGGAAATGATACTTTTTTCTGTTTTTTTTTTTTTTTTTTTTTGAATACGAGGATTGAACCGAAACCGACAACAACGACAACGACGACGAGTCTTTGGGAACTTCTTGACAGAGAGTCGTAGCCAAACATGGCCACTTACACGATACGATGACGATAAAAGTATTACATAATCTGTCGAGGAAGTGGAATGAGGTGAAGGCTACTTTACTCAATGGATGGCTGATGTGGTGCGGCAACTGTATAGTCCAACAAACGAACGACAAGTTGGTGTAGTAGAGTGCCGTCTTCCTTCTATACACCGAACGAGAGCAGAGGGGTGGATATACAAGAACTCTTACCGACTATACGGACGTATCCAACCAGATGTGAGGAGCACCAGTAATCTGTACGATACGAACACACAGTGGGATTGGAATAAAATACGCCGGAACTGGTTGCTTCGGTTGTCGGTTCACTCCACTCTCTCTTCTCTGATGGTAGACTGGCTTATTACAATCACCAGGAGTCCCCAGAAGGTGTGAGTTGTTTTTACCGGAATGTTTTCGATATATAGGAAGCGATTCTCATGCGACTACAACGACGACGACGACGTAGAGGATGCCATAGAATAAGGGTTTCTCATGAATCCTATACGGCAATACGGCTTCAGGAGATGAAACGAAGGACCCAAAAGAGCTCCATTGAATGCACGATGGTGATGATTGAACAGCATTTCTTAAACTCTTCAAAGATCCTCTATACATGGAGTAGTAAGCAGCCAAAAGGATGTATAAGAAAACGCACAGTCATATACAGACGACGACAATGGAGGAAGTGCGGGATATATACAAAACGTTTTGTGGTTAAAGGAGATGGATTCCGTATAATATAATGGACTGGGAGTATGAATTTTTTTGATTTTATAGCAACAGGTTGAGGTTTTTTTTTGTTCTGTTCTGCATAAAAACCCCTCTTATGATGGTGTTCTACTTATAAACACTGCCATACCATCGTTATAGTGTGATGTCCTCAAAATATAAGATAGGGTTTATAAGGAGGGTTTCCTGATGTGTTCTACATATAACGTTACGGCAGCATGAGGTAGCAAAGAAGTTGCTCTTAACGCTGGTTATACAGATTTCAAGGAGGGGGGTTAAAGTGGTTGTCACGGAAGAAGAATATATATGTGGTTTGTATTTCATCCTATATTGTATATATTGAGAGTGCTTATGGTGCCTTAAGGTATATATTGTTCCGTGTTGAACGTGCGCTTGTCATTGACATTGAAACTGAATACCTATACAGAATCCCAGACCAGACAAACAATCACCATTGATTTGCTTTTGAAAGACGTCAACGTATATACTACATGAGTCCCTCAAGGAGATGTTTTGTAAGATAACAATTGACCTTTCAAATGGTTGTGCTTTCTGTAGATGACACTATTATTATTTCTTTTGGTCGGTTACCCTTTTCGTTTAATAAAGAGGTTGACGATCTGGAATAATGAAAAAAGATAGGTTTTCATTATATGTAAAAGGGTATATACATATTTTAATTGGTGGTTTACAGACATTCAAATTAAGCAACAATATAGCGCACGAGGCTTTACTCTTGCCTTCTTAAATCTGCCAGATCTTACTTGAAGATCAAAGAATCTTTTTTTGCGAAACAGGCAAATTCTATATCATACGTAACTTATGTGAGTTTCTAATTGCATAGGGTATGAGTTAAGATCGTAGTTGACATATAATAATGTTTCACTTGTTTCACGAAATGTTCGACTTAAGTTCGGATCAATTTTGGGTCAGGATCATAAATCCACGAGCAAAAAGATAGTTAATTTATGAACTTATTTACAACCCATTGAAGAGGGTCAAATAACAATTTTGAATATTCTTCGTATAACTTTGATGCGCAAATATTTGTATACCGGATAACACCTTCTTAACTGACACTGGAATATTTCGGTAAACAAATTCTACAACGAATATTTAATTATTCTGTGTATACGAGGAAGGTGAAAGGAAGAAAATATACAGCAACGAATTCTATGAGCTACACCGAGAAGTGGATGCAATCCAAATGGTCAAAACACTGGTCAATTATATAGACTGGCTTATCCACCGAATGGGAAAAAAATATTCAAACCAAGAAAATCTTCGAATCCTATCGTCCTCAAGTTCGAAGCGGTAAGGGAAACCGAACGCATGAACGTAGATGCACAAACCTCAATAGTTCGGCATTTATACAGTTTATAAGTTAAGAACTAAGGGATGAGCGAGTTTTGTGTTGGCAAATATTTGGTTACAAAATGTATCTGGGATTGAGCTCTCTTCGACAAAGATCTGATAGTGTTGAAAAAAAAAACAAAACTGACCGATTTGAGACACGGTGTCCCCTACACATCCAGTTCTGATCGTTCTGGTATTTTCATGACATTTATAGTAGTTTTTGTGGATGGTCATAAGTCCGAAGGCCAAAAGTCCATAATGGATTTTTGACCCACTCTGGTGGGTTAAAAGTCCACAAATATACTGTTGATTTTTGACCCACCTTGGTGGGGCAGAAGTCCACAGGAAATTCTTTTGGACTTTTGGCCCATTGATTGTGGATTTTTGACTCTCTTTAGTGATTTCAAAAATATTAAATTTATTCAATTTTATTGGTTCAATAGGAAAAATATGCGTTCTCTAGTATATCAGTATATCAAGTGGGTTCAAAGGATTTTAACTCCCTTTTTGGGTCCTCTGTAACGCTCACGCAATTCCGTTGCAGTATCTTGGGTGGACCGCTTCGCAGGTTCCAAGGATTTTAACTCCTTTTTTGGGAAGCTTTGTACCGCTCACGCAACTCTGTTGCTCCGCTAAGGGTATGTCCAGTCGGCAGGCAGGCGCCAATGTCAACAGTTATCTTAATAAACCGTTCCTTGGGTAATTTTAAAAAATTCCAGAAAATATTTGTGGACTTATAATAACCCACTTCGTTTCTAAAATTATGGAATATTGACCCACTTTTTTGTGGACTTCTGGCTCATGAGGGTGGGTTTTGTCCGCAATTGATTTATGACCCAGGTAGGTATAAGGTAGGTAGATAGATAGGTAGAAATGGCGGTCACGAGCAACCTAGCTCGTTGAACCAATTAGCGCAAGAGTGCACCGTTTTGTTACCAAAACTTATGACCCAAGTGGGTCAAAAGCCCATTGTGGACTTTTGGCCTGTGGTCTTATGACCCTGCGCCGGTTTTTGTATCTGGTTATTTAAGAAATTTCGAACTCTCGATAAAAGAGGGCGAATTGAAAAAAAAAAATGATTTGATGGAATTAGACCCTTCAACACATAAAATATTTTTTAATTTTCCCAAAGATGATACGATAAGGTAAATTTGAAAATTTTTTGAAATTTTGATGAAAAATGTTCACATAAAAATTCTGAAATTGTGAATTCGCTTCTGACGAATGTAAATTGAAAAAATAAGTAATTTATAAAATGTAGGTAACTGATTTTTTTTAATGCCAATTTAATGGCAACAGTTAGTAATAATTTTATTTTTAAATTGAAACATCAAAAATGTTTCTGCACATTCAAAAAGTAATTTAAAGCGTAAAGTGAAATACTTACCTGCCTGCTGAATTAAAACTTATTTTAAATATAGTTTTAAGAAAACTTTGAGGCAAAAGTAAATTTAATGCAACTTGTCAAAATCAATAAAAAAAAAATAAAATAAAATAAAATAAAATTTATTCTAAAACATAAAAATAAAAATCGCAGCCACAAATTCAAACTATTCTTTGTAAAAAAATTTAAAATGCTGTTTCATTTCAGACTAAAAATTAATCATATTTTTGTACGCAACGCATCTGCATACTTAATTTTAATTTCTTAATAAACTCAATTCAAACTTCGTTAAATCTAATTGTTCACTTAAAGTATTGAATGCTTTTGCTATAACATAAGTCTATAATTTAGCTTTTTTTTTAAATCTCCACCATCTTTTTCATATTTAATGTATATATATTGATAAACTATGTATTTTCTATTTTGAATTATTTGCAACAAATAACATTTTTTTACTTTATGATAGAATTAAAATGCAATGCAAACTTACCCCAGTACTAGCACCTCGTCCTTTACCACGTCCACGACGTGATTCTGCGCGTACGACTTGGCCGTCTGTACCGTAAATTATCTAAAACAAATAAATAAAAATTGTTATCTAACAATTTAATAAAAAAGATAGAAAAAGAAAAATTTCAAATTCCAACCAAAATTAACGGTAAACTAAATTCAAATTTAATTCCAAGTTTATACAACAACCATTGTTAGTACTAAAATATTTTTAAAGTACAAGTTCTCTCCGAAAGATGTCACAAGGGCATGCCATGTCGATGTGGTTGTTGAAAAATAGCATCTAGAAATTCTTGTAGCCAAAACACAAACTAAAATTGTAGTAAAGTTCACAACCGAAGTCAATTCTACGAAAGTTTTTTCACACACCAAATATGACTACTCAACGAAAAATAGCAACATAGGAACATAACGAAACTATTATGGGTTGTGTTCTAGGATATTAAATCCGGTTTTTGTATTTGAATTTTTTAAATTTAAAATAGAATTTCCGCCATTGCAGTGTTATGAGAATTATCGTTAGAAATGTATGCAAAAGTCAAAGTGTGTTGTTTGTATAATTTGCTCAATAGAAAAATAGAAAATCAAAAAGCAGAAGATTTTCATAAATGAAGATTATAGAGGAAATGCCACAATGCTCTACTTTTCTTGATATTAATTGCAGATGAAAATTGTATATTTGGCGTTTTTCTTTTTTGGCTCTGAGCAAAGCTCTGAGCAGAGGTTGAGCGATCAGAGCTAAGCTCTGAGGAGATTACGATCAGAGCCCTCAGATTTAATTATGAAACACACTTGAGCACTGAACATGTCTTATGCATAGTAATCTGTCAAATTACATAAAAATTGTATGAAGTTGGCTTTGCTCAGCGTTTTGCTCGATTTGCTCGGTCATTTTATTCTGAGCATACAGATCATGCTCCGAGCTAGCTCAGATGGAAAAAAGAAACACGACTTATGTGCTCTGATTTGTCTGAGGTAAAAAAGAAACATAGAATAAATTTTTGACAGCTCGGTGATCTGCTCTGAGGTAAAAAAGAAAAACGCCAATTGTAAATCTATCATAACTGCTTTAGGAACAAAATATTTCAAGTTTCATAAAAAAAATAACTAAGGAGCTGGCAAGTAAAAACCGACGTGTCCCATAAGCCATTGAATATGAAATGTTTTTCAGTTCCTATAACTTTTATAGGTAAAGCCTAGTACGCTGCTGATGCGAAACGAAAAATCCCATACAAAAATAACACAACGAAATCATAAACGGAAAATTTCGTTCTGCTTTTCGTTTTGCAGTACGCACTACGCTGTTCGAAGAGCGAAATTTATGATTGTAGCAGATTATTTGGAGAAGTCTCCGCTCCTTTTTCGCAATGAATTAATTATACAGACTATTTATTGTGTGCGAAAAATGACATTTTAGTTTTATTTGTGTTTTTTTTTGTTTATCATTTTCTTACATCATGGGTTTCTCTGATTTTTTGCGTTTATGTTTGATTTTGTTTTTGGAATTAATGAAACTCTCCAAGGATATTTTCCGTTGTGTCTTCGCAAGCGTTTCGTTGTCTGTTTGGAGATCACAGGAAATTTTCGTTTCGCATCAGCAGCGTACTAGGCTTAAGTAGGTAATTGATTTTGTGTGAAATAAAATTTCACGGATGCAATGATGAAGAAATTAGAAAAGTTGTATGATCGTCATACTTTTCCTTGGTATTTTCGTCTGTGAGTCCATAAATTATAAGATACATCGATTTGTTTCATTCGGCATTTTTTTTTTAATTTTAAAAATAATGAATAATTGTAGGATAAATTCAAATCTTTGTTTTATAGCTTCCTTCAATGGTTTGACTTTTCATAAATTTTCTCAAACATAAAGGTGTGTTCTTTACTTTGAAACTCTGTGCATTTGTGTGAATTTCTAGGTCATTTTATATTTTTTATATGAACTTTGACAGACTTTGGTGTAGATATTCACAGAAATGGACAAAGTTTCAAAGTAAAGAAACTAGACTATAAATTAACTAATTTTAATTAAAAATTAACTGTATGATTTTCAAACTTGTTGTTGTTAAGAACATTTTTTAAAGGTTTTTTATAAAAATTAAAATTTTAGAAAAATCAAACTAGAAATTTTCTTATAAAAACAATGCTTGGATGCAAAATTACAGCTTTGTACATGAACAGGATTTCTCAGCAAAATTTCTTAGTTTTGCTGATAAATATACTGACAAAAAAAAAATTGGATTCGCTTGCTCACTTTTTGTTGAAGCGAAATTTCTATGAAATATCATTTTTTTTTGGCAACAATGACTAAGAATTTGAATTTTTGTCAAAAAAATGGATGTACAAGTTGAATTGAACTTAATAAAAAATTCGTTTCGATCTTCACTAGTCAACTGAAGAGTTCAAATCAGATTATTTGGACAAAACACATAAATTTTTGGACTAAAGACCACCAAAAGATTTTGTTGGTCTATTTAAAGTACTTATCTAATGAATTACACTTAAAACCAAAATTTCAGGAATTAAGAATATTAAAGAAGTTGTGAAGATTAGTTTTGAAGTCATTTTTTATTACATAATATGTACATAACAATTTATTTATGTATAATATGATATATAATAATTTATTAAGAAATTTTCTGTACAATAACAGTCATATTTATTAGATTTTTGACTAGTTAGGCAGTGTTTTGATAGTCCAAAATATTTGGGAACATGCTTTATTTGTTTAAATAAATTTTTACATTAGCTAAGGTTACAACCGAGTCCGTTGTCTATAAGTTACATACATAAATCTTAAACATCGACTCAAAAATGTTTATCCAAAGTTGGACAACGTTTATAAATACGACCTTAAAAAACATAATTTTTATTGAAAGCACAGTATGTATCTATACTTATTTATGTAGATGCTAGAAACCTAAATTCTTCAATTAAATATTGTTGTTTCTAAACCTATTATTGTGAAGACCAGACCACAACTGACATAACTTACATATTTAAGATTAGCTTATACATTCAACATCAACAAAATATAAAACTCGAATCAATTAAAAAGCGAATCAATATCAGGGTCAGATGGAGGTATAATTATCTTAATAATACTTGTGTCATATCCGCAAATATGGATAAAGCTAGGTCTTTAAGATAAGAAACACATTTTGATTCATAAAATATCACGATCTTATCAAGACGTTTATAGCTCATATTTCTAATAAACAAAAAAAACAGCCGTCAGAAAATAAAAAATAAAATTGAAGTAATAGGGGTTACCCCTTTAGACAAATATTAAAAATTTATCTACAGGGTGATTTAAGTTAGGTAAGAACAAAAAAAAAAAAAAAAAAATGTACTTGAATCGGAAATAAAATTATTAAAATAACAATGAAAGCACGTATTAAAATAAAATACTTTTGACTTTTATTTTATTTTTGATTCATGATATTTAAATGAATAGTTTTTGAATAAGTTTTTCAAAATCAAGTGAAGATTTATGTACATTGTGGATATTTTTCTTTTGCAAAACTTCACATAGTATACTATATATAATATAATATAATATAATACGAGATAATATATGTATATATATGTGAAGATTTTCCTTTGTTTTCAAAGCTATAATCAATTTTTAGTAAAAGAATGGTTTGGTGTTCCTATACTTTAGTTTTTGAGAAAATTGAATAGTACAAAAACTGAGAGATGTGTATTGTGTGAAGGGGTTACGAAATATAAAAAAATTGAAAATATTTTTGTTTGAAATCACAATTTTTAAAATTATTTATTGATATGATAATTTTTTTTTTGTGACACAATATGAAAATACAAATTATTAGTAATTCTACCACCTGCTATTTTTTTAGGACACTAACGCCCATATTATTCCGTCGATACATTCAAATTAAAACTAAAATGTATTCAGTTTGCTCGATACTGGATGTATCGGAGGAATAATATGGCGGTAACTCCAGGATGTTCCCTATGCAAGAACATTTTTCAAATTTCAAATTGAACAACAGAATTTTTAATAAATCGATTTTTTTTATTGGGAAACATTTTTGCGAAGTTGTAGGGTTAGATGTTGTGGAAATTAGACATCAAAAATGAAAGTTTGAATTTAGATATGAATGTTTTTCTTAGAAAAGGTTTTTTTTTTCGTAATTTTAAAATTTCAAAACAAATAAATACAAAAATCTTTTTAGCATCGGACTTAAAAATTGATTAAAGCATTAAAATCAGAAAGCTTAATCAGCACTTAATTATGTATTTTTCAGATAAACATATCAGCTAAACATTTGCTTCAATTTTTGTTTTTTTTTTTTTAAATATATTCATTTAAATAAATAGAAAACAAAATAAAAGAATATTGTTATGTCCCTTTCTAAACATCCACCCGTCCATGAACGATGCTTTCCTTGTCTAACATATACTTTTAGGTTTTTGGTAAACATTAATTTTATTTATTTATTTATAATCATTAAAATTTTTTTTAAGAGCGCTAGCATCAAATTGCTATAAGCTCATATATGTTAAACTTCTTATGGGAATCACCCTGGTATAATTTATATGAAAAAGTGCGAATTTTATTCATAACTTTTGCAATATTAAATTGATAAAATATCAAATTAACTTAGAAATTAATCATACTTCATTAAATTAAAAAAAAAAACAACAGTTAAAAACATAATGAGTTATTAATAAAATGTACTTTTCAAAATATGTATATACATATACAGATGTATACATAAAGTAAAGGCTGGTCATAAACACTGCTAACTTAATTTTTATTTTTGGATTTTGATACCACCATGTTTTTCGTGTGAATTTCAAAAAAAAAAAAAAAATAATTGTAGATTAATGTGTTGCTCTATACATGAATGATATTTAATCGGAAGTTTAGTTTAGTTCAAAAAATTTGTACAATGTACATACCTACATTATATCGTGCCTATTTTTACTATGCGATATATATGTACATAGCTACTATATGGCAAGTTATGGATTCGTAAAAAAAATCGAACTCGGGATTTTGATCAAAGTTGACAATACGATGATAGCGAAATCGAAAAAACTGGGTCTCGCTCGCAATTCTGTCCGTCTGTCTGTCTGTCCTTTCAGCTGTAGCCTAAACGGGTAAGTCGATTTTCTTCAAAGTTGGTACCTACCGTTTTTTGGGCATTCCCCCCACCCGTTTTTTTCATTTTTTTAAGACGAAAAATAACGGTACTTACCGTACAAATTTTTTAGCAAAAAATGAAAATCTTATTTTTCTCAATAACGTGCAAACAACTTAAAAAAAAAAATCTGTAAATTTTTTTACAAGAAGGCAACCATTTTATAAAACAAAATTTTCCGAAAAATGGTTAAAAATGGTACCATTTTTTGGATTTTCGATTTTCTCAAAAACAGTTGAACTGATATTGATCAATTTTTTTATTGAGAATGTTTGAACATTTTTTAAAAGTTTTGTAACCAAAATTTTCAATTTTTTTTTTTTGATTTTTAAAAAAAGTTCCAATTTTTTTTTTGTGAGAACTTAATAATTCAAAAACTACTCGGTCAATTTTTATGAAACTTGGCACTCAGCAGTTTTTTAACATTATCTAGCAGATTTTAAATGAAAATTATTCTTATAACCAAAAATAACTGTACTTCCCATACAAATGTATATACAAAATACAATTTAAAAACAAATGAAAATCTCATTTTTCACAAAAACGGCTCCTACGATTTTGATAAAAAATTTTGTGTGAACTACTATCTGTACGATTTACCATATTATTGGAAAAAAAAATTATCTATCGTTTAAAAATGGTATCTCTCATAGAATCATTTTTTTTATATTTTCGACTACATATCTCATTATCAGTTGAACTGATTTTAATGATTTTTTTTGCAAAATTTTTAAAAAGAATAAATTATTGATTTTTAAAAAATTTTTCAAAATAATTTTTTGAAAATTTCATATTACGAAAATGGGTAAATGATATTTTCTTAATTATTTTTTTAACTCCGCATTAATAAAATCTAAATTGCTTTTTTTTATTTTTTCAAAATTTTATGTATAAATATTTTTTTTTTTAAAAAACGATTTTCAATTTTTTTTTCATAAATTGAGATTTCCTTGAGAAATCGTATGATATACATCGCATTGGTGTCAAAACAATTTCTGAGGTTCAATCAATTTATGTTTAATTACATATTTTCTTTTTACAATTTTTCAGTCTAAACTGTAAGTTCCATGCATATTTGCAACACGGTGCTATATTGTTCATAAATAAATGTAAATACTCGCATAATAACATCCTTAAACGTAACTACGTTTTATGCAGATGGTATACAATATAGGCTCCCATAAATAATTTATTTCTTTTATAAGATATATATGTAGTTTTTGTAATATTGAAACTTTAAAGCCATAGTGTGATCGCACATAAGAACAAGTTCGTTGGACCCAGCCGTGCACATATTTTTTAATTGCTCTATAGGGCAAGAATTGATGGTTTCTGGTTTAAAGACAAATTGCGAAATTTTACTCTAAACTAGGGTCACAAAAATATTAAGTCCAAAAAAGTGGTTTTTGACATTTCACTCCTTGAAATTTTGTACAGTGATTATCTTGGAGAAAGAAAAAATAAAAAACTCCCAAAAATTTGTTCCTTAGGAGAACATAAGCTATTTAACGAGAAACTTATACCGGCGTCTGTATCCACTATTAAGATATGAACACTCACGTTCCTTAGATTTCAAAAATTTGTATTCCTGAGGCAGAAAAATCGAAAAATATTAGCAGGGGAATATTTTTTAAATATTTAATATTTGTGAAATTGCGGAGATATCTATCTGAGAAACCTGAAATTTATATATATTTTATTTGAAATATAAATATTACGACTATATATTGAAAGGTATTTTATGTAAGTTTTTAAATTACAATTGCTTACAACTCATGAAAACATTGTTATTATTTGCTTTACTTGAAATAATCAACAATATAGAAGTATTTACAGTCGAATTGAAAAAATAGAAATAAATTGAAAATTATTTAAAATTTTTAAATACTTTTCAACTGAATTATCTTCCAAGGTCATTTATAAAACTTGGCCTATCAGCAGTTAACTCCTTTAGGACCCAATTCGTTGAGATACATAAATACAAAGTTATACAGCTGTAAAATTAAAGTAAGAAACTCTCTGTGATCTGAATTCTGAAGCTCACAAATTAGTAATTTAAAAAAAATTTATCTCGAAAATGAAATGTGACACAATCATGTGACTCCAAATACAATTTGGATCAAACTGTACCTACGTCCTATATATACAGATATCTACCCAGAGTATCCTCCAACAAGTTGAATGCACTTCACCTTATTTTTCATTATATGTAGATCCACATCCTCCTCTTGTTCCATATATATTGACGACACACATAATATCCATAAAATTAGAAAAACAAAAAAAAACTTAAAATACATTTTTGGGAATTCGCCCCTACTAACCCAAATCTCCGCGACAGTTGTGATTTCGTCTCATAAATTTAATTTCACATTAATATCCGAACAAAAAAAAAAAAAAAAACTTTCTCATGTGTGACATTGAATTTCCTGAGAAAAATCGATTTTCCAAGATCCCGCCTTAAAATTATAATTAAAAACACTGAGAACAAAAAAAAAAAACAATTTTTATTTCCAAAAATCCTCCACTAAAAGTGTCACTATTAACCATTACCATAAGGATGTGAGGAAGATGAAAAAAAAAATAATAACATCCATATATATGTATATCCTACGCACCCACGAACAGGAGAAGGTATAAGGTACAATATTTTATATAATGTTATTGCTTCCGAATGTACACGCTTTTCAAAAAAAAAAGCATCAAAATTCAAGATCAATGTCCTTTGGAGCGTGTACGCTTGGGAAGACCTTCAAGTGAAAGATGGGCGCAGTTTTATTTTTAACCCAAAATGCATCCATCTGTCTATTCGTTCCTTAATTTAGTTTTTCATTTTTTTTTCACATTCAATATGAAGACACGACGCGCGAGGCGGCGGCAATTTCTATCAAATGAAGTCAGCACACGCATTCCTAGCCCCCAACGAAGTTTGCTTTTGGATCATCATGGGACACATCTTCTGTACAGAGAAAGACTATTTTTAAACACCCACAAATGGATTTCATGTGTATTAAAATGCTCGCGGGTCTGGTGTTTCGAAATAATATATAAGCATCAGAAGGGATGCGCTTTGGTGGATGGATATATGTAGTTGCACTATACGCTGCTGCCTGCAACAGTTGTGCGTGGATTGTCTATTTTCGAACATATTATAATAATGGAGGAGTAAGCCGTTGCTGTTGAGTGAATGTTTAATGGGCCTATGTGAGAGATTTGGTTTGAAAGGATGAGTCTTGGAAGATTGTGACAATCATTTTGATCAATGTTCATTTTGTCCAAAGAGAATATTTTTTTGACTTTCAAGGATACTGTATAGGTATTAAAGGCTTAGATGGTTTAAATGCGCATACTTTACTCAAATCTTTCAAATTTAATAATTTTTTTTGTATCAAATACGTGGAGATTGGGTTAAAAAATAAAATAATATCTACCAATATTTTCAAAATCCAAACAAAATCAAGATCTAGAAAAAATAAATTACATACATATGCTTGATTTTTCGCCTCGAAACTGAATTAAAACTACTTTTTGTAGCAAATTTTATCAAACAGATGGTTCATAAATTATTCTCAATATCATAGAATAATAAAATTTTTGATATAAATTTTGTAACTCTTGTATTTTCGTATCATTATCACAGCTATCGATAAGAAACAAATTTCAATTGAAAAACATTGTTTAATAATTCATTTCTTTTTGGAAACTTATTTGTATGAGTATTTTGTATGTGTTCAAAATTTATTGTTGCATATTTTTTATCAGGGAAGCCAGCCAGCCATCTGGATGGATTATGAATAACAATTTTTCATTCCACATATCATGATCATTTCGCAACTTCTTGTCTTACAATTTAATCATTTCAAATTTAACTGTCAGAGAATTTTTGTTTGACAAATGTTTACCGTTTTGTAAAATTGTCATTTCGCTTATTTCATTTTACAATTTTTATTTTGCATTTCACTATTTCGCATTACATATTTTTCTTCGCTAATTGTATTATATTTCGCGGTTAATTACTTTGCACAGTATTATTAAGCTTTCGATATTTTAGGTAGGTAGATTCAAATGAATTTCGAACAAAATGTATAAATAATAAAAAAAAAATACAAAATGTATGTATATTCAGCGAGAAAATCTATTAATTTGTCAATTCTCTTCTCTTATTCAGATTAAATACAAAAATGAACCCACACATATGTTTTTAATAAATTTACTTAAAGTTACCGTATTTGAATTCGGAAATTCAATTCGAATAACCAATTTATAAAAAAAGTGTTTCAGAAATAACCGTAGTTTATTTAAGCAATCATAATCCTATACGATAAGCTGTTGAGGGTTTATAGTTTATTTAAAGTTTATTTGAGTTTCCTTTTACAAACTATTAAAGAAAAATCAAATAAATAATATGAAATGTCCAGATAAACAAACGAGAATAAACAGTTAGCAAAATAAAATCTTGCAAAATATCAAATAGTAAAAAAACGATATAAAAACCGGAAGATATCTTATGCAAAATCACGTGCGTTTTTTACGAAATTCTACCGATAGAACATGGTTCAAATATTTAAGTAAATCTACTCGATCAAAATTATGGAGAATTTAATCAACTGGAAGAAAATAATGACCAAGAAAATGGCAGGATATCAATCACATCTCAAAATTGAGTAGAAATAAGAATTCATCAAGTCGGACCAAAGTGTTTTCTTTAACAATATTTTTTTTTTATTTCAATTACGTAGTTCACATTTCCTGGAAACACGCAACTCCTTTAAGGACCAAAAATTTGGATTTTTTGAAGGTTGGCTTAAGGTAAATGGTGTTATTAACATCACCTTTCTGCAGTCAAAAATTCGTAACTCGAAATTAAAAAATGTTAAAAATTTTATGAGAACCCAGAAGTCGTTTTTAATAATTTTTTTTTTTCAAGTCGCGTGAAGGTCGTTAATGCACTCACACTTTTAATGTTGAAAGACTGGTGTAACTGTTACAAATTGGCATTTCCTTAGTCTCGTCCTTTGAAACTAGTTGACAGATTCGAAAAAATAATAATACAATAACAAGGCATTGATATTTAAGATGTGTTCCTGTACTTTGAAAATCTGTACATTTGTGTGAATTTCTACACAAAAGTTTTTCAAAATTCATATAAAAAAAAATTAAATGTGTAGAAATTCACACAAATCCACAGAGTTTCAAAATAAAGGAACACACCTTTAAATTCATTGGCGAACATTTTTAAACAGACTGATGTTAAGGTATTAGCATGCGGTATACTACTTAACAATTTTCTAACTTTAAAGCTCCTTAGTTTTAAACATTTTTTTAACTAGTATACTAGTACTAAGTCTATTTTATTCATAAACTCCAACTGGACACTCCTAAAACAGTGAAAATTCATGCAAACAAGTAAGCAAACAATAATGTTATATCATAACCATTTTACAATTGTAACTGCAGTCAAATTGACATTTTCAGTTAGTATATGATACATAAGAAGATAAAATTTTCCAGTCATTAAACGCATGTGACTCTGAAAAAATCGCCAGAAATGTGGATTTTGGTAAACAGTCTCCTCATGGTGTTCTAAGAAAATGAAAAAAGTTTAATCGATATGACCGCCGTTAACAATTTTACTGGGGGTTAACGGGTCCCAAACTGTTTTTCCAGGAATATCTCACTAATGCGGTTAGTTGTACAGACAAAATGTTAGGAATTAATTGTAGCAAATTTCATACAAAACAAGTGGTTAAACTTTTTTTCATAAGAATAACAGTTTTTGAAATCGATTATATAGTGGGGCGGTTTAGTTAAAAAAATTGTGCATTTTTCCATTGTTTCATTGTTAGTTCATTATATGAACATATTTTAAGATATTGGGCTACTTTATATGACCCCCCCCCCCCTTTACTTGGGTAAAGAAAATTAAAAAAACATACCTTAAATAGAAAACGAAAATTAAAACAAACATGGCAACACTTAAAATATTATATGTTACAGCTTTTTTTTAAGCCAGGAATTCATTCATTAATTGTGTTTTTAAATTAAGTTATTTTAATGCTTAATTATTTTCAAAATTTTGAAAATAAAATTTTACGATATTAAGTGTTAATTTGGGTTATAATTTTCGACACTCTTATTAAGTTTAAATCGTTCTCTTTTAGAAAATTGAAAATTACAAAAACTAATTTTTTCTCAGAAATACTAAATATGTATCTATGTACATTTGTTATGATTTTAACTTTAATAAATAAAATGTTATGTCATTGATTTTTTTTATCTAACTTGACATAGGTATTCATTTCCATTTGACAAAAAAAAAATATTTATCTCAGTTACTATTTTAATCGAAGTAAAAAGGGTGTTTCGAAGAAAAAATGGAAGCTTGAAATTTTGAACGATTTTCGTCTTACTTACTTTACTTTTGATGGCGCTCACAGTCCAGGATGTACGGCCTCAACCAATTTTTTGTCTGAGGTCATATATTATGAGAGGATAGAAAAAGTTCTTAGTTTTCTAATTTTAGGTTAAAACATCAAACAAAATTTAAAACTTTTAATTTAAAACTTTTTCGCGCTCTAACTTTTTGGGTCTTCTCTTTTCAGACACCATGAAGACAAGAAAATCTAAAAATTTTACTTTAAATATTTTGGGTCACACTTTTTTTCTGCGATATAAATCAATGCTCAAAATTTTAAACGTTTTAATTCGTTTTTAAAACATTTTAAGACTCAGCGTTGCCGAGGTAGGACGATCTTCCTTTTTGACACGAAAATTTTTGACATAGTGGTACGGTGACACGAAAAAAATAAATATGGCACGTTTTTCTTATTTCCTTTTTTTACTTTAAAGAAGTGAATTAAAAATAAAAAAATAGGAAAATTGCTTTAAATAGAGTAAAAATTGGCAGAATCTCTTATTTCTTGACAATACCTACACGAATAAAGCAAATTATTTCCTTAATTTTTTGTTGTATTTTACATTTCTAAGAATTTATTTTTTTTTTCATATAGCAGGTTTTTTTTTTTAGAAAATGTGGCACGTTTTAGGTACGATACTTACTGGTTAAAGGAGGCTTTTCAAATTTGAAACGATACCGGAAATCGTAGGTACTAGATTTTTAATTGTTTTTACTAAAGTTAAAATCATTAAAGGCCTATTTTATCTTTTTAGTATCATATGCTTAGTCGTTATGTTACTTTGACATTCACAAATGTCAAAAAAGATAGGTATGTTTGATATTGTATTTGCACAAACTGTCACTATTTTTGGCGTGTTTAGCTGGAGAAAATAGGTTAAGTATGATATTAGCTATAAGATTAATACATATATTGGTTTTAAACTAGAAAATTGCGCTTATACCTTAAAATTAAGCTAAAATTTTGCTCTGATATCATTAATTTATTTTATTGAAAAGTGGAACTGAAGGGTCGAAGCGCCAAAAAATTCATACAGTGATCGAAATTAAAAGACATTTTGTCTATGGAATAGTATGCCTTTTATTTTTCTTTACTGTTTTTGTGACATATTAAATTACTACGACTCTCACGGTTGTTCACAGGTTTAGTCCTTATATAAATCATCCAAATGTTCTTAAATTAATATTGTTCAAATATTTATGTATACTAGATTTTCAGCTAAATATTTATTTTGACCCATTATTGCTTCATTTCTTATTGCTTAACAAAAAATGTGCTTAAATTTCTTATTCAAGTCCTTTTTTTGTTGTTGTAAAATCTTATATTACAATATAGCCTTGATGATGAATGTAAACAAAAAGTCCTCAAACATTAATGCGTTAGCGCATCAAGCCTGGAAGACGCACGAAACGCCACCATCATATATTTTTCATCGAACATTGCACATACGGCACTATCTATTTCTCTATTATGCGTTGTATATTTCTTTTTCACTCATCTTTCTTTTTTTTTTATTTGTTTCATTTGAACTGGATGGAAATCCATTCCATTCTCCCCCTATTATTTATTTTATAGAAAACATTGCAGCTGTTGTCATCTTGTAGTAAAGTAAGTAAAGTAGTCTGCTGGCTGTGGCTGCAGCCTGGATCAAAAGTGTCCAACATTATAAAAACATTGCTTTATGTAGGTATAGTTGTGTGTGATGGTGATTTGAAGAGATGTGTTACCTACATATTTATATCAGAGAGAGAAAGAGATAGACAAACAACGACGGTCATGAGGGATGGAATCATGGAATACTCTACTAAATGGATAAGTGCATTAAGAATTAATTTGTAATATAAATTTTTGATTTTAGGATTTTTTTTTAGGGTTGCTCGGATTTAGGAAAAGATTTTTGCGATGTGTTATTCTTTTTTGTAACTTATCTGTAGTTTTTTTTAGGTATTAAGTCGATTGTTAGAAGATACGTATAAATGAAGGTACCTATAAGGTAATTTGATATAACTGATAATTCCAGATTAACATATATGTATAAGTCCTACTGTCATACATGTAAAATTGGAAATACGGTAGGTCTATCTGAATTTTAATATGCGCATTCGTACCTCTGAAAAACTTTGACAACCAAATCCTAGCAACCACCCACACAAATAGAGAATGAACCAGGTAGCCTAGTCACTATATAAAAAAAACATTAACGGGAAAAAATTTAATTGTACACTTTTCTATCACTATTCGATAGAAGGAATAAATGTATATAATTTTTCGGGGAAATCAGGTCGGAGCTTAAGCCGCCATCTTGAATTTTTTTAAAAATTTGCTTAAAACAGAAAATGCATAGGTACATAGTTTGGAAATTAATTTTCCAAAAATTATTAATTTAAATAATTTAGTTAAGGAACGGAATTGAAGAATGGCTTTCCGGCTTTAAAAAAAGATATTACATAACGTTGTAAGTGTTGCCGTTGTTTTTAAATATTTTTTTTTGCTATATTAAGTCAGTTTGTTTTTAGAAAATTCAAGATGGCGGCTTAAGCTCCAACGGGATTTTCCCGATAAACTACACATACATATGCTGCAAATAACCTGCTTTAACGAATAGTGAAAGAATTTTGACATTTCGGTCACACAGATTTTTTTAATTCTTGACAATGACGTTTTCAATATTTGTTTCAGCCATGACCAAAGAATTATTTTGAGGTTATTCGCGTGCAAATAATTCATTATTTGCAGTGTGGATGATATGTGGAACGCTAATAGAATTTCACAGTTCGTAACCATCAAATTTCACTTATTTTAGTAATTAAAACGCAAATTTTAGTATTAACATTAATTTAAAAGAGTTTTCAAATTATATCTAGAGGTTTGTGAAGATTAAGGCTTATAAAATGTTTAAAATCCCATTTGTTGTTTTATTCGTCGGTCTTTGGTCGTTTTTATGTAGTAGTCCTTAAGAACCTTCTGCAAACGAAGCAGATTATTTGTCCAGCTCGTGTGTAGCTTATTTGTGCAGCTCGTGTGTAGCTCACATAATTTCTCCAGCTTTGCTGTCAAAATTCTGAAGAAAAACAAATTTTGGATTCGCTTGCTCACGTTTTGAATGAGAAAAATCTCTGAAATTAAGACGAGCATGGCGTAAGTGAGTATGTTTTTTTTTTTTTTTTTAAGTAGATAGGTAACGCTCCAGAGAACTAAGTACATAAATATCCCACAGACATTTCAGCTTGAAAGTAACTATAACCGATCGAATGTTGAAATAATTGTGCAGTAATTTAATTTTGTTAAATACATTCCTTAACCACTAAACACATTTCCTGTGCCCAAGAAAGATCTCAAATTATACCCAGTCTATACCAAAGAAGAGAAAACTCATTCATGAGTTTATATAAAAACCAATCAGATGAGTTTACTAGCTATCGAGTTTATTACCAAACCACACATCTGCCCAATTCACAATATAAAAAAAAAATATACCTACATCGCATTATGTACATCCGGGGCTGTAAAGAGTATAACTGTTGATATATTCTTCAACATATTCTTCTTTTTTGTTGTTGTACGAGTAAACATGAACACAAAATATCCTTCTTGAACACATATACGTTAAACCACTAGACACTGGTAGTGAATATACATATGTATCTTTATTTGTATATGAACCAACAAAAAAAACATGTATCAAACCCCAAGAACTGGCTCACGTGTAGGTTCAATTATTTTTTTTTTTTGCTAACCATCGTCTTCGCATATTATAGCACCAACATCATCCTTTTTATTTGTCTTCTTGTATATAGTAGATCCTACAACTCCCTGATGCGTGCCATAACATAACCCAAATGACGATAAAAGCCTTTGACGATTTTGCCAAGGCAACAACGATAATGATGATGTTGATGGCACGCAGGAAGAAAAATACCAGAAGCAAACACCCGCCCTCCGCCACAGGGCCAGGCCAGGCCAGACACAACAGAACCGACCTACATTAACTCCGATTTTATGTGCCCACTTGGATAAAAATACAAATTTTCAGCTGTTTGTAGGTCCCCCAAATTTTATTTGTCTCCCTCTTGATGGCGGCGTTGTGTGCGTCTCTTTTGGGGGCCCAATCCCCTAAATATATATAAAAAGCTTCTTTTTTTTTGTATTTTACGGGAGCCGCATTTTGTGGTTTAATGTGTTTGTGTGTCTGTCCAGAAATGTTTTTTTTTTCAAAAACAGTCAGTCCCTAGGTGATTTGGAATGATTATTATAGGAGTAACCAAAACAAACGAAGAGAAAAATGACGGAACCGGAAAAAAGGAAAGACCATCCTCTTCTTCTTCTGTGTTTGGCTTTTTGGGTTCATTGTCCCAAAAAGGTATATTATCATTGTGGGTTTACCCTTTCTCAAGAATATATATAACCAACCATTGATATGAAGGGAAAATTTCGTATATTTGTATAGATGGATGATGGAGGGAGGATTGTGTGACCGTGACCTTGAGGGATAAACATTATTATTTTTTTTTTATTACCAACCCACTTAAAGCGCCCTTTTTACTTTGATGCAAATAATCATCATCATCATCGCAAAAGGGGACCACCATTAAGTAAGCACCGCATCAATCGAACATTTCAAGGTTAAGGTGACGAGAAAATATAACACCACCCTTCGAAAAAAATTTTGTGAGGGGGGAAATACACCACTTTACGACACCAACGCATCGCCCTCTCTTGTTTGTTATGATTGTTGCTTCCGGTGTTGGTGCGGGTGTGGGTGCGGGTGGGGATGGGGATGGGTATAATGTGGATGGTGGTTTACGACGCCTTTATACAAATCTAGGGTCATGAAGCGGCTGGAAAGATACATTTTCACCCTACGCCTGGGGTTATCAACAATATAAGACACCCAGTTTTTTCTTAGGCTGGTTTTTGTGAGATTATGGGTTTGGGGCAAGCAAGTTCTACTAAATTCGCATTCGCAGCTTCCCCCCCGCAGAAGATTAGGGTTGCTCTTGTTGTTCAAATGCTGTTATGTTCGTACACATCATCGTATAATATAACACGCAAAATGTAACCAATTCTTGGGTTTATTTTTGTTGGGGGTAAAAACGACTGTGAATGATGGTTACTTTCTCCTTGGGAGGATTTTGTATTATGTAATTTATTTTATGATGGCGCGACGAGCGATGACGTCTACAATATATATAAGAAAAACAGATGAGGAGGATGATGATGATAATGAAGATGATGATTCCTTTCGAATGATTTACCACGCGATTAACTTGTTGTGTCTGACTAGATGTACATGACTATGAAGATGCTATATTGTAAAACCAAAAATTGGGCATTTGGTAAGCTTTTCTTGCTTTTCTTTTTCGTTCTCTCTTTTCTTTATTGCTTTTAAATAATTTGGTTTGAATGCAAGAGGCTTACATACTCAACTCATCTTGTCAGCACATTAAATCAATGGACTGAAAGTAAATTTAATCCTTTTTCCTATGATTATAATTTGAAAGGGATTTACCAATATTAAATAAATGGGGTGCCAAATATATTTATACAGCATGTATACTGTATATAGGGTGTCTAGTTTTTGTATATAGTGATAGCTTATCGACTTGTGGGAAGTTATTATATTAACTGAGACCAATTTATACCTATAGTCCCAAATTAACTTGCGATTCACCCTTATACCTTTTATAGATGTCAGTAAATTACTCTACAGTCTAAACCCTCCCCTATGTGGAACGTATATTTATATGTAGGTGTTAAAGGTATTTTATTTGATTTGGTTTTGTTACCATGGTCTAGTCCAAGGTCAAGTTCATGTCAATTTATATATTTCAAAGTACAAAGGAAGAGTCTTTTAAGGAATTTGAAGGTTGATGATTTACCTTCCAAATCAAATTTTGTTGACTTTGTAATTTTTGTACAAAAGTTATGCTCGAATTTTTAAGTTGGTGATGGATAGAAACTCTTGATTAGTGCGAAGGGCTTTTATGCAGAAGGTTTTGTTGTTGATTCCCAGCCTATGCCAGCTTAAAAAAAAACATATGTTTGCCCTCATTGTGACGTAATGTCCCTTGAAATAGACGACAAGCTTTATAGGTTGATTCTTTTAGAAATGTACATGTACACCTTAACCCTTTAAAAAACTTATCCAAATGGGGTATCAAATTAAAGCTTATAGACTGTCCTCGTTACAAAAATCAGTAGTCGGAAAAATGTTGGTTGTTGGCTTGGGTTAATATTACTTTTTCTAGAAATTAATCCAAAATTATTGTATGGGAGTAAAAAAGTAAAAAATTCTAGATGAGAAAAAATATTTTAATTCTCTTTTACAATCTACACACAAAAATCTTCTAAAAATATTAACCATACCCGCAGAAAAGTAATTACTTATAACCGAGAGCGTCTTTCGGTGGGTTAAACAAAAAAGTGTTAAAGGGTAAAAACTACATAATTACATGTTAATTCTAATGTAGTTGGCTCGATTAAAATAAATTGTTTAAAATAAAAACCTAAAAAGGATATATTAATGGAGAAATTTGGTTAGGATTCGCAATTTTGATGATCGTATATGTTAAAAGGGTAGATTGCTTAAATCAAATAATTATATTTAGATAATTTTAAACATATCTGAGTAGATTCGTTATTATTTGAGCAATTTAATATGTTTCATAAACTAATTTGATCGGTTACTGAAACCGAACAAACTAACCCAGAAGTAGTTTATTAAAATTAAAGTACACTTTAACCGAATCCAGTATGTAAATTTAAATAATTTGTTTTAATCTAGTTGACTATAAGTATAATTTAAATTGGTGAGTTCGCAGGTTGTGTATTAACAATGTTTGTTATTTAACATAACCGAGTCTTACGTTGTTCATGGAAGTAGATCGCCATACGCCAAAAAAATTCATAGAGCTCTTGTGAAAGTTTTTTTGCTATATAATCACAATTTTTATTAAAAATGCATACACCAAAATGTTAATAGTTCGTTTCGGGACACGGAAGTAAAGCAACAGCTAATATAAATTTTTAATTGAAATACTGATCCGTCAAGAAGAAAGCACTTTCATCAAGAATTTATAAAATAATTTTGTATTCTAAAGAAACACTTTATTACTATTAATATTTTATTTAGGTTACAAAAATATATAGAAGTCAAAATATACAATGACCCAAATCTCTGTCTAAATGATTGAATAAAAAATGCGTCTTTCACTACACTTTTTCATATATACATAGCTATACAACATCGAATATCCTTAATCGTTTGTTTGGGTTCTTTAAAGCTAAACAAAAAATTCCAACAACTTTTTCGTCTATACATACATAATATGTACATGACAAATATTCCCCCTAACGATTTTTTCTTCCACATAAAATATATGTACATATATATAAACAACCACCTACGCTTCATAATACACAGGATCCCTATACCTATACAAAAAGAAAATGATGAACCGATTACCTCTGACAAATGAGGTCGACGCAAAGTTAAGCTACCCACCCACCCATCTATACCTTATAGTCGCACCGACAAGACCAAAACAGCCTCATCACACAAAAAGCAAAGTCCTGAAAACGGAGACGAAAACGAAAATAAAATGAAGCAAAGGACGAAAAATATGTAACCCAAAACAAAACAAACAAGGATATATATGGGAGATTTTCTCGGACATGAGTATGTAGGCAACAAACAAAAAAAAAAAAGAAGAAAAATAATAAGGAAATGGGCACAGACACGAAAGGCGAAAACCTAGGTACCTTCGACGAAAAAAAAAAAAAAAAAAAAAAAAAACATAAAAGGCCCACTCGCAAATTGCTCCTATACTATACGTACATTGCCCAGCCTGACTTGGTTCCTTCTTCCACATTCTCTCTAATACCTCCGCACATAAGTTTAGTATAGGTATCGAAGTTGCTCCTACTTTTTATGGAAAAACGTTCCGTTTACATTTTCGAGGAACAATAGATGGTATAGGGAGATGTGGGCCGGGCTGTGTATTATTATATGGCCATGGAGTCAAGTTCAAGTCTACTACGATATTGTGTGTTGTCGTAGTAAAATGGCGCCCGGGTGAGAGAATAAAAACACACCATAAATAGGACTAAGAAATATGGAGCATATCGAATGAATGAATGAATGCCAAACGGGAATCGGAGTGAGTTAGAGATTGGGTGGGTTAGTGAGTGAGTGAGTATTGTATATGGGTATATAGCCCGAATAGAGCTTGTTGAATGGAAAAGACGAACGACTATACGACGTTGATTACAACGACAACATGACTATATAGGTATAGGTATATACGATGACGAAAGCAATGGCCGCCCACTCATGCATTTACTACTACGTCGTATATATATATCCCATGAGTATAGGATCCAATTTCTCTAGGGTATTACATCACATCAAGGGGGACGAACGACTCTCTGCTCAAAACGCACACACTAATTCGGTGAATATTTCGTTCAAAAGGGCAATGGATTCATTACATTATTTGTTTTTGGGTCGTGTTTACGTTATATGTATGGCCTGAATGTTGTTCAGGTTAGGTAGATTTGGTAAAATAGGCGCGCAAAAAAAAGGAAGTAAAATAGGAATGGTTGATGGAATTAATACCTACAATTCGTATTTTTTTTGTTTTGACATTTTAAGAAAAATAACTTAGTTGTGACCTTGAACGACTTTGGTAATAACATTTTATTTTATGTAGAAATCATTTTTTTTTTTTTTTTCAGAAACAGAACTTTCAAATTTCTAATTAAATAATATTTGCTGTCAAAAGTTTAAATTATGGATTTTTTTTTTTCGAATTGATAAAAGAGCGATGGAAGAATTTTGTTGATTTTAAGTAAGTATAAGATATAAGTGGGGAGAAAACAAGAAGACGCACAAGCACAAGTGGTGCTGGAAAGAGAAAATTGAATTGAGTTGAGCACTTTTGGTTTCACTTCCACAATATTCCACTTTACATGCCTTCGAATGTTTTTGTTTTTGAGTATCAAAAATCTTTAGCAAAAATATAATTAAAATGGTGGTAAGATATTTTGTAATGTCAATTTTTTGTAAGGTACCTATATGTACATTTAATGTAGCTCAAATATTGTTAAAGAAAGAGTAATAAAATCTATCTAGATATTTTAACTTCTTAATGAAAAAAATGAATATTTAACGGATTACCTATATATCATTAAACTACTTAATGAAAAAAATGAATATTTAACGGATTACCTATATATCATTAAAAAAATGACATATGTACATATAAAGCGCCATAAGTTTCAAATACTGGTTTTCTTCTAAAACAACGCCGATAAAATTTTATGATTAGTATGAATTGGTAAGAAAATAGAAAAAGGTCGAACATTTTTGAGACCTTTCTTATAGAAAACTTTACGAACTTTTTTTTTTGCAAATAATTTTTTTTTCGTTTAGTTTAGATATCAAGTGCCATAACTCATAAAACAGATCAAACTATATTGTTCTGCAGTGTTTTTCACAAAATTTCATAACGGCATTAAAAATTGAAAATAAAGTTAAAACTTTGTGGAAACTTTACCTCTGAAAGTATATAATGAATTCTTAAAACCAATTTTTATGTATAGGTATTAAAAGAAAAAAATTAAATTTTCTATTAAAATGATGGTAATAGATTTTTTGAACGTTATAAGGTTCCACCACACCAACGTGAATCTGTCGAAAAAAATAATAACAACGTGTTGTTTTCATTGACAACCATGCCTGTTGTTATTTTGTTTTCGTCGTCGCCGCGATAGATTCGTGTTGGTGTGAGGAATCCTTTAATATGTATGTGTTTGTAAAAATTTTTTTTTTTTTCAAAATGGTGGCTGAAACACTAAATTGAATGGCTGTAATTTTTATTTTTTTTATGTACAAACCTACATTAATTTTTTTTTGTTCAATATTTATTTCAAGCTGACATTGAGATGAAAAGCAATTTTATTTGGCATGGTTGGTTTTAAATATGTTTATGAAGTGTCTCTTCCTCTCCCATCAATGTTGCTAAAGAATATTGTGCCATGTTTTGATTACTTTGCTTTTGAGTCTACTTGTTATGTTGACAAAATTGATTGCTTTCAGTTTTATTGCATAGAGTTTTGACTGTGGCAATTGCATTAGTTAGGGTTGTTTTTGTTTTGCCGTTACTATTGATGATTCTCTTCTTTTTTTTTTGTAGTGAATTTCGTGAGCTACAATTAACTAAAAGTTTATATTTTTGAACCGGGCTAGGTTCAGTTTCAAAAGAATAGACCAATTTTTAACTAAAAAAAAAATAACTTTCTGAAACGAAATGGTCCATGAACGCTGATGACTGTTCAGTGTGCAAGTTGAACAATTATAGGAATACGTTGATGGAAGTGTAAAGAAATAAGTGAGGACAAATTTGAAAAGCCATCAACCAGATTTCCAGATTCTTCTTTTTCTTCTTTATCTTTGGCAATATGAATGCTAGGAAACCAATGATTACTAACTATGACGATAAAACGATAAAAGAAAAAATAAATAATTTACGAGAAAGGCATCTAAGTTAGTTTTACATTTATATGACTTGTTAATACTGTTATAAAAAGATATTATGAATGGAAAATCTTTTTTCAGAAGATCTTTTGAAATAAAATTTAGAAATTTTGCGAAATTTGTTTGTTGCTACAATTTTCGATCTTAAAAACCAAAGTTGTAAAAGAAATTTTTTGTTTCAGTGTAATTTTCCAATATATGCTATACTTTTTAAAGCAACAAATTAAACATTTAAAAATAATATTCAATTAAAAAAACAAAAATTCTGCTAATTTCTATTAAACGACATTTTTAAGGCGAGTTACTTTTTCACAGTCTTCGTGTGAAAAATAACACTCATACGCCATACATCATTTTTCAAGAACAAAATCTATTCGCGTGATTTTTTTTAATAAATTATGTTATAGTGGACTTTTTTGGTAAATTTATTTACAATACAAATAAAAATAACTTATTTTTAATTTTGTGTCCTATTTATTTAATTAGCTCTTTTACGATACAGTTTGTTATTTTTTGTGAAGAAAATGCTTACAAAATATAGAAATTTTCAAGATACACAAAACTATCAATTTGCTGATAGTTACCATTGTGGGATTAAAGTCTGAATGTTCATATGATTTAAAAAAAAAAGAAATTAGTTATGGGAATCCTATATATTTTATGCCACATTTAAACTAAAAAAATAAAAAAAAATAAATGAATATAAAAAGAAATAATTTTTTAATCAGATTTTGAAATTGGAAGAAATTTGTATCAAAATGCTGTATGTATACCAACACCATCCAATTTCTTTAACAATTCTTTATTTATGAGAAGAAAAAAAATGTTTAGATTCATTGTTTTAAATTATTTTTTATATATTAAATTTTGAAAACATTAAAAATAAACAAAAAAAATGGTACGCCATTATTTAGTATTTATAAAAAGAGAGTCAAAAAATGAACTTAAAAAAAAATCTAGCCATTTTTGAAAAATGTATCAATTTCTTAAAAAAATAATTTCGAAATTAAAAAATCCAAAAACGGGTTTTAAACAGTTGTATGGAAGGTACATACACTTAATTTCGTCTAAAAGAATATTTTTTTATTTAATACATAGTAGTTTGTTAAATACCTAATTAATTAAAAAAAAAACAACTTAATGCCAAATTAAATAAAAATCGACCAAACCGTTTTCGAAATACTAATTAAGTTTTTAAAAAAAAATTGGAAGTTTTGTAAAAATTTAGTAAATTTAAGGACACAGAACTGTTTTATCTTTTCAAAAAATTCTTCGTAAAAAAAATGATCAAAATCAGTTAGGTCGATTTCGATTTCGAGAAAAGCTGAACTAAAAAAAAGGTTGCCATTAATAACTATTTGTCCGACATTTCTTTCACTAACAGGAAGCCTAGGTTTACCGATTAATGTTAATTGAATTTTTTAACCGCCCGTCCGACTCCCGGGTTCAGCTAGGCCATTTCGTTTTCTAGCGACTTGCGCTTCCGGGTAGCTTTCTAAATTTTTATTGGTTTTCGATTTGTAAAAACAAACAATAGAAAAAAGTCCTCACAAAGGATGTTAACATGACGTTTAAAAAATAAACCTCTAGAAATATATATGGTACAGTTATTTTTGGTCTTAAAAAACACTTGTCAAGATGTGAACAAAGACCATTCCGAACAGTGCATTTATTTAGTTTTAAATGAATCTCATATTATGAATCTTTTATCTTTATCCATCCGTAAGGAACTATTTGGAGGGATCTTGTCCAATTTTTCTTTATTTCGATATTTTGCTGCTCAAGATCCCAATTGGGCTGTTTGTAGGTACCTATATTAGGGCAATATATGTTATAGTCAATGTTTTGTATTGATCCCCGATTAAGTTGAATAATTCAGAATTTTACACAATTCTTTAATTTGACATTATTCTATAGCCTAAACTGCCTAATTGCGATTGACTTCAGGATATTTTACTGTGCACTTTCATTAGCAGCGACTATTTTTTTCGAAATTATTTTTCAGAATTCTTAAAAACAGAATTTTGAATTACAGAATTTTAATCATGCAAGAATTTTGTAAAACCAAAATTTTGAAAAACAGAATTTTGACATGTAGAATTTTGAGCATATTAAAACTTGCTAAAAATCGAAGCATCTTTACTGTATGAACCTTTCGGCAGTCTTAAACATTATTATCGATGAAATCTATAAAATGTCATCACCGAGTAGATATACTGCGTATTGCGTAATGCAAGTTTTGGTAACATTATAGGTATGTTTGTATAACTATACATAGAAGTTTCAATAATATCAAAGAGACATTAGAGAGCTTGTTTGAAATTTCTAGCACAATAGTATAGGCAGGTACATGTTATATATTATAAAGGACTTATTATGTAGCTAGATTGAAATTGAAACAAAGAAATATACCAAAAGGAATTCTTAAGTATATCGTCGTTGTCGCAGAGGCTAATAGCAATAAGAAAAGTTCCTTCTTTTATTATTATACTCACTTTTGAACTCCACATATATATATAAGCAGCCTAACGAATATACTATGTTATAGTTATGTAGATGATACGGAAATGCTTTGAAACTTTAACAAAGCAGTTTTCTACTTTGTCAGAAAACTTATAACCTCAGGAAATGTAGGGCACTTGCAAGAGGGTAATTCCTTTGATATTTTTTTATCCTACGACATACATAGATATATGTATATTTTAAGAAGAAATTTCCTTAAGTTTCTTTGAAGTTAAAAACAAACATGTGAGTCGGCATTTGTGTTTTTTTTTATATGACAATGCATTTTGTCCTTCTACTATATACTTGTTCTTACAACTTGATATATTTTTTTTTTTTATTCCTCTTCCTCGATTATATAGTTTGAACCGTAGTGTAAAATACATGTTATAGTACAAAGCATTTTGTTGATGAAAATGGGGAAGGTATGACGATGATGGTGAAAGTGAAGTACACACATTTGTATTCTCACTATAATCACAGGCAGATGCAACATGGCCCACATTCTTATATTAAGCCTCAGGTTGAAAAATATTGTTTCTTTTTCGTGTTTCAACTGCGTGCGAAACAACTTGTTCAAAAGGTGTTCCATCCTATATACATAACCGGCCAAAGAGCTTCATATGATGTCTGCATTATTGAGGTAGGTTCCTCTTTGGCGACACTATACGGCGACGCGACGGTTGTGTCTGCGCTAAAAAAAAAAGAAATAAGGACATGCAAATGCGGTGCTAAAAACACGTTTATTTTCTTTGTGTCGCAAAGCGGCAAAAGCATCAAACAGCACAAAAGTAGCACCACCACACAAAGTATATATATTATACCTAGAATAAACAAGGCTTCGCAAATAAATAGGTCTGCAGCGTAAAGAGCTTTAATTAGTCATTCCAAAACGGAATATATAGTCTATACGCTCTATACGCGATGAATTCCTCTTTTGAATCTAGGATGTATACACATCATCATCATCAAGGTAAAAAGGATAAAACGAATGGTTAATTCGCCTTGTGACGACGCGACGACTGGAGGAATGGATGCAAAAAAAAATGAATTCCCAATTCTATTTCGCATTTAATTGAGCTGAAATCAAATTAAATCGAATAATTCAACCCTCGCCTTGTTTGGTTTATATGTATAGATAGATAGACTCACTAAGACTTTTTGCTTCATATGTATAAGGTTTGTCTTTTTCTGTGTCCTTTTCTATCCATTTTTGCAACGAAGGATGGTGTATAAGGACACACGTCAGTGCGGCTCAGTGGCTGATCTAATATGCGTTTTTGCAGATTTCGTGTTAATGTTCTAATGTTTGATTAGATTTGGATGTCACATCATGACTGTATATCTGTGTGTGTTGGAGAGAGTATATTTATTCACCCTCTAAACAATTTATGAAAAGGAAGATTTATCGACCGACTAGAACCACCATTTTCTTCTTTTTTTTTGTTTTCATCTAAATGATTTAGAAGGAAAAAAAAATCATTGCAAATCGTTTTTTTTTTCGTTGTGGTTGTTGTTGTTGTAAGCAGTTGATTCTTAGCGCACTGGTTTTGCTTGCTATATACTTCTGCTTTAGTTTTCTGAGAGAGAGGGGGCGCGTTTTAAAAGGATTTTCTAAATAAATTGTGGGTAGAGTTTTATCTATGTATGTATATCTATAAATACATGTATATTTGTTAGTTTGTTAAAGTTTGCAGTATAACGCGCGGTTGTCCTTCGGTTTCTCTTGTCGTCGTCGTATAACCTCGTCATATATAGTTTTGTTGCGGACGAGCAAGCATTTGCAAAAAAAATAAAATTAATGGTTTTACAGTTGCATTTGTTCGCTGGTCTGCACATTTATCCTTGGTTGATTAAATCTTTTGAAATACAATGCGAGAATACATACACATAGATATACATACATATAGCTACACCTATCTTTGTTTTTATTTATAAGCAGATATGTACATAAACGTTAGAGGATAATAAAAAACAGCATTGTCGATGTCATATAGATATTTTTTCGCATTGTTTGTGCGCTGCGTCGTCTTTCGACCGTCGTGACTTTATGTTCCAGTATAGATAAATCGTCTTATCGTTTCGTCCTTAATGTAATGATTGTTTTTTTTTTTACAATTTTTTTATAGGTATATGTACCTATGTAGCTATTTGTAATTAATGCGAAGGAAAGCCAAACACTGCGAATTAATTATTTCAATTCGCAGAACAAAAAATGGAGTTTGAGAAATCCTTTAAAACGGCAAAAGTTTATTTAGTTAGCGGTTATTTTAACTATACAGATCGTATCTATTCAAAAAAAAAAAAAACAACAAAACGATCATAATTCCTTACAACTGAAGTCTAAAATACATATACATATTAAATTCCCAAAATGTTGGACGATGTAAATACACACGAGGTCCATCAAGTGGCAATGCATCTGCAGGGAGTCACTGTTTGCTACGGATTATGGGCCGAAGACAGCATTATCACTCCGTAATTTTTCGAAAACAACGATGGAATTGCAATCTCTATCAACAAGCGCTTCTAATAAGTTTTTAGAATATTGATTTTTGAAAAAAATTCAAAATTATTTTTTTTGAAAATTCGATATTTCGAAAATAGGCGGTTGATTTTTTTTAAGTTTATTTTGTAACTCCGCATTAATTAATGCTAAAAAATTGGTTACCAATTTTTTTTTTTAAATTTAAAAAATATTTTTTTTAATAAACCGCTCTAACGATTTTCAAAATGTTTGTCTCATAAATTGAGATTTATTTAAGGAATCTGATGATGTACCTACATCACGTTAGTGTAGTGTAGAAGAACCATCCAACCATTTAGGCATAAACAAATAAATTTAAGTATCATATCGTCTGGGTATGTTAAGTTATAGTTTCAGCCTCAATGAATTTTTCTGTGTTTTTGAATAGAATATCAAACAAGATTTTAAATCTAGTAGCTGCTAAAATATTGAATTGAAAAATTTAACCTTGAAGTGCAAAAATGCACTTTTTAGTGTTTTAATCTTTTCTCTCGAAAACACCTAGACCACCGAGATTTTCGGTACCAAAATATAGGTACGGTCTCATTTGGGCCTTTGTGTAGTTGTTTTATTGCCTGCAGCTCTTTTTATTTTTTTAATTCTTATCTAAATTTATCCAAAAGTTTTAATTTTTTTTTTATTACATACATATGTACCTATGCGATTTTTCATTGGAAAATTTAATTCTTTAAGAGTCCTCAATTTCCGGTTTTTAGTTCCGTACTTTCTTAAGTCCCCATCAGAATGAAACATTTAAAATTCTTTAAACTAAGCACCTATATATATTATGTAGTATTGTATTTAACAAGCAATTTTTTTATTAAAATTACATCAACCCACACTCTAAAGTTGTAGTATACCTACCCCAAACACACAAAAAAACCATTGCAAGTACCTACCTACCTATACCTATACATTAACAAACAAGAGGAAATTGCGTAGGCAGGTACTTTTTTCCGCAAAAGGAATACATTTACTCCTTTTTCTCCACCCTCCCACCCCTCTCCCCTATTTCCAAGAAAGGACTTTTCTAAGTTATACCTATGTTTGCCATTTGAAAACACTTACCTAATGTAAAAGTCAGGAAAAACGAAACATATTGCGTTATGCAAACACCCCTTCAAAATGACGTCCATTTAGAATCCAATGGATTTAAAAGAGGCCAGAGGCAAATATGCCTACATACAGATAGATATATGTTTATATAAGTGCGTATAGGTATATAGCCAACCAAAAGCTAACATTTTCCAACGCACAATAATTAATTTCTTGTGCTTGTTGCCAAGTCATAGGTATACCTATACTCTGACTTCAATCGAGACAGGAATAAAAAAAAAAAACTTTGTAAGGAACAAGAAGAAAAAACGCACTGCGTAGTTTTCAAGCTTATAAAAAATATCTAGCTGTTGTTGTTATTTTCTGTTGATGATGAGCACTTCACCTTTTAGCTTTGTAACACTGTGCTACCGCTATATAGTTATACGGAAAAAAGGGAGTAAAAAGAAAAAAAAAAACACCACACACATAGCTACCTACTCATCATTTTTTTATATTCGCGCGCAACTTTGCAACGACTGCTGAACGATGCAATGCTGCGATGCTTCAAGGATAAAAGAAGAAAAATCTCAAATAGAAAACTAGGTGCCTGGGATTATGGCTTATGTTAATATTTACCCACCATATATCCACCTACTCTATGTGCGGGGATACACAGTACACACACACCTACTTCTTCGGAACATCAAATGCAATCTGATGAGTATGCATCTTAGAAGGAAATGCCAGAAGGACTTTTTTTGTTAGCAAATAAGTATAGGTATGTGCTCTGCTAATGCAGAAGGATATACCTACCTATACCACCCTATACACAAAAGCTTTTGACATTTCTATTTTTTAACAATGTTACCTTCGAAGGGCAATGAAAGGAACCTCCACCTTCTCTTTTATAATACTTAGCTTCACAGGGTTCTAAGAAATAAAAAATAAGACCAAACAAAGAGTTCGTTAGTTTTTTCTTTTCCTCTTTTCTTCCCTTTGTACCTACCATGCTAACCTAGCTACCTACCCACCTATGGAAAAGAAGAAAACCAAGATGAAGAAATTTTTCTTTTTTTTTTTGTTTTGTTTTGGAATGAAAGTCGAGGGTAGTTTCCATAATCTTCTTCACTTTTTTTTTGCATCGAAGTTTGAGAAGCACAATATAAGCAGTTCTACTATACTTATATATGTACCTACCCCCTTATGCATACAAAATATATCTATACTCTAACCTATACCTATTGGTACTATATCTAGATTGGTATACCCACTCACAACTAAGTGACTGTGTAGGTAGGTCAATGTACGAAAAAGACACTTGAAACAAACAAAAGTAACTGGTTACACCTCGCGGGGAATTTCTTCTCATTTCAAGCTTATTATAGAAAAAGAACAAAAAAAAAAATAAAAAAGTCAAGAGGGTTAAAGCGAGGAAATCGCGCTATGTTTTACAGGTGTCATCATTATTACGGTACCTGTAATATACTCTTTAAAAACAAAAAAAAAAACAAAGTAAAAAAATACCTAAAAAGGAAACCAAAACGAAACAAAAAAAAAGTCCAACAGGAAAACTGAAAAAAAAAAAAATCAATAATCCTAGCGAAAGTGACTCATCTTTTTCAACGACTTCAGGGATATTCTATAGGTATGAGGAGACAGGAAGAGCGAAGAATAAATACATACATATATATGCAGCAAAATAAGCGAACCAGAAATTTTCTATACGAAGAGATATACATACTCGTATAGGTATATGTACTTGTGTTTCATGATATGACCGTCGAGTTTTGATGCAAAAAGTTTTCTTCTTTTTTTTTTGTTTTTTTTTTTTTTGTTTTAATGTAAAATTTTGTATGCATGTTTAAGTGCTTCCACATGACCAAGAATAAGGACGAAAAATGGCAGAGCTATACTAGATTATAGAGTAGCTTTAGCTGTTTCAAATGAGGAATATAAAATACAAACCAAGAAAATGGCACAAATAAAATAAAAAAAAAAAAATAAACAACCAACAAGAGAGGAAACCACATGAAACCATTTTCATTTATCCAAATGAAAAGAAGAGGAAAATGTTCCAGAGTTAAAAAAAAAATCATGTACCTATATAGTGTAGTAGGTATACATATGTATGTATATTTTTGTCAGTGTATTTGTGTTAATGCTATTTCAGATATTATTTCTCTGTTTCTTGTGCACAAATGCAGCAGCACACTATAACAGCAGCAGCAGAAGTAAAGTACAGCAACCCCCAAATATAACTTGATGCAGGGGTGGTTTTTACTTATTTCTTTTTTTTTTTCTATTTTTATTTTTTGTTCCTGTCTTCGTTGTTTTGAGTTTTTAGCTATCCCTCTCTAATTATGTTGGCCCGATGAGAATAGTGGTGTTGTTGAAATTAAACAATTTACTGCATAACATGGAAAATAAAATGAAAACGAAAAAGAAGAAAAATAAAATAAGAAAAAATTAAAACAGCGCGAAATGAAAATTGCAATTTTCATGCGTGTGCTACGTGCCATATCATCAAGGGGATCCGGATCCCTTGGAAACACGTGTCAACATTATGCCACTGGCATTACGCACTTTGGCGTTCTAAGCGCTCCACTAAGCAGTGAATTGCAAAGTTTTTTTTTTTTTTTTTGGATCAAGCCATAGGTTGTTGTAAGAGGTAAATGAAAAAAATAAACTTGCGAGGATAAATAATTGGGGTCGGGGTGTTGTAATCTTAGATATATATATACGCACTTTATAAGGCAACTAAAAACTGTAAATTGCTTGGCTCCTTCATTTTACATTAGTACACACTCGCAGGCAGCTAGATATATGTAGGTTGGTATATGGATTTTTTTTTCTTATATATTTTTTGCCAACTTTTTGCCCTCCTGTCATTGCTCTCTATATATATGTAGTCAGTGCAAGACAGTTGTTACTGCCACTTTCCTTTAACTGACACTTTTGCCAGCGACAAAAATGAGGACGAGGATGAGCACGACGACGGACGTATACAATTTGCTACTCATACCGTAGGTTAAGAGTTATATTGTAGATATAGTCGAGAGCAAAAGGAATTTTCAAAATATCTAGATATACTAAAACATTATACGTTAACGCCGCTGACATTTTGAGCGTATACGAGAATACGAAAAATACTGCAAAATAGATCTAACACACTCACATAGATATCCTACAAGTATAGTGACTAGAAACTCCATCTCAGAAAGGCTTCTCAACCTCCCTCCCCCCACACACTTTGTAAAAAAAACCCCATCCATAGCTTGGTAAAATGAAAAACTTTCCACTTCAGGATGCTTCTTTAGCTTCAAACGTACCAACCTACCTACCTACATACATATATACTCATCTCACATCATACATAATATAGATATGTATATGTATATTATGTAGCTATATGTATATATGTATGTACCTACATACCTATTTTCACTTAACGAAAGGACTTTTTTGCGCCAAGCTAAGAATCAAGGATATTCCGTCCGGGATTTTTTTTTATTTTTTGCATTGCTTCTCTAAGTTGTTGTATGGCTTTTTCATCACTATAAGAGACGATTTAACAAAAAAAAAAGTTTCTTAGAAAAAAAAAATAAAGAAGCTAAAAATCAGAAAAGTTATATTCAATGTTAGAGAAAATACACATATATACCTATATATTTATTTATACATACATATTATATATCTACGCAGGAAAAAAAAAACTCTACAGAAGAACTCTAACAGTATAAACGGCAAAGTGAACTTTTTTCTAACTTCAAATAATGGAAAATTTATTTATTTTATTTTCCTCCTGCGTTTGTAATTTTTGTGTTTTTTTTTTTTTCTTCGTCGTCGTTTTCCTTCCGTCTTATATCCTCCTGCCCCATCATCCTACTATGTTCGTATGTCTCCTTATTTTTCTGCGTTGAATAGACAATTGCTTACTATAGTGATTTTTTTTTTTGAGGTGGTGGTTTGTTGGGAGCGTGGGGAGGGGGGATTGGAGGTTCAGCTAAAGGACAAGTGCGTATATAGAAACGATGAGCACCAGGTAAGAGCAGCAAAAGAATGAATTTAGTAGATTCTTTTTTTTTTTGTTAAGCAAAAAAAAAAATTTATTTTTCTTTTTTCTAAAAAAAATCGATTTATTTTCAAATTATTTCCCCGTTTCTTCGTGTTCTGGTTATTTTACGTTATTAAATAAATTTAGAAGCGATTTTCAAGGATTTTTTTTTTAACATTTAACATATATATGTATGTTACATACACACACCTATATGTATATACACAAGCATGTTATTTTAAAAATATTTCTTGAAAATAAATTCTATTTTTTCTGTTGTGGTCGTTTGCTGAAAATAAGCACTGTTTGTCATGTGACTTTAAAAGGCTTTTTTTTTTTCTTTTTTTAAATCGATATTTTGAAAATTTTTTAAGACGAGGAATATATGGAACTATGAAAACCCCGATTCTTTCCTTTTAAGTTATATTTCAACTTCTTGTTCACTTGGCTGCTCAACGAATGTTTTCTTTCCTGTGTGCAATTTTTCTATAAGATAATATTTTCTTAAAATTAACCAAGAGAAACTTTGTAAATTTCACTAATTAATATTTTTCGTTAATTCATTTTTTACATTATGACAAAAGGAACAATTTATATTTGGGTTAAAGTAAGCAAAAAAGGTATGGAATAGTTTAATTTATTTTTGTGTTTAAAAAACGATAGATAATAAAAATAAGGAGACTGATGAACAGTTTGGCATCAGAGAAATAGCGATAACTCAAGCTAGTAAATTTGATGATATAGAAAAATCAAGTTGAAGTTGTTTGATTTAGGGCCAGTTTCACAGTGCACACTTAACAAAATAAGAGGCACTTAATTTTGACATTTTGGCACTTTAGCCGCAGTTTTACCACCTGAGTAAGTGGAACTTAAGTGGCCAACATGAGAGACTTAAGTGTCACTTATTCCGATAAGTTCACACTGTGATATTGGGAATTAGTTTTCCATATTTGGCACTTAAGTGTCCTTACTTCACTGTGAAACTGGCCATTAAACTTTTATATACATACTATATTAGGCGTGCTTTTTTTTCTCTCTTCTATAAAGTTTATAAAACTGTTAAATGAATGAGAGTTATAATAACATATCATAGCAACAAGACTATACAGCTATGAAAATAGTCCCGATAGAATTCCAGACTAACGATAGACTGTATAGTTAAGTTGCTATGATACGTTATTATTTATTTTGCAATTCAAATTCAATAGAAGCACACGAAACGAGAAAAAGATCGACAAAGCAAGTAGCTTTTTGAATAAAATTTAATGACAATCTCGTTATAGGTACAAATAATCTCGTTAGATAAAATTATAAAATACATTTTTGAATTATTAAATTGAACTTTCTTATATTCAAAACTCTTGATCGATATTTCTTCCGAAAAAAAACACAATTTTTTGTGTCCGTACAATTTTTTTTTTGTCTGCTTTGAAAATACTTTGAAAACTTTAATAAAAACGATTTTCAGGGCTTTTTCAAAATGTTTTTGAGAAATTAAATAGATTTTCTTATAAACAATAATTGTTGACAATTTTGTCAAAAAAATTAATTATTTTTAAAAATAAGATATTATTATTTTTTAATATTTTTAAATAAAAATTTTCACAAAGGTCACATAAAAAACGTTTAAAGGTACAATATTTCAAGTTTTTAAATTTTTTTAATTAAACTTTTGTGGTGAAGAACAAAAAGGGGTGTTAAAGTGGAATGATCTTAAAAATGTTTAAATTATAAATGTTTGCTTTCTAACCTTTCTGGTTAAGAAGTAAAACACATTCCTTTATGACCAAAGAGTGTACAAAATTACAAAAAATTGGACTATTCCCGAGGCTTCTTTTTTTTTGTAGCTTTATTCTAAAAATTGGAATTTAAAATATTATTTATTTTAAATTTGACATTTGAATTTATTTAAAAAAAAATTCATCATTGACGCTGTGCAAACCAAAACCGCTAAAGTCGAGTTTAGACGAAATTGTGATTTTTATGTCACTAAATTCAGTGTGTCTGAAACTATTTTTTTTATCTATTTTTCTGCCATACAAAATGGAGCCACAATTTTCTTTTTATTCCACACTAGTTTCAAGGCGATCAGATTTGAAGTTATTTTTAAAATTTTCAAACGTTTTTCCTGAAAAATGTTATGTACCTCCTCTTAAGAAAATATCAGCCCTGTAATTTATTTTTACTCCAGAGTGAGCTACAAAGCTTTTATGATTTTAAGCCATATTTTAAACTGATTTTTAAAGATTTCTTTGCATATAATGTGTATTTACTTGAACATATATTAAAACAAATTAAAAACAGAAACAGTTGCTTCAGAAATCAAGCAAAAATAAAATTTTTAATTTTTCAACGAATTTTTTTTTTTGCATTTTGCGCAAGTATACTTCACTTTATTTCTAGAGATGTCGCAGTCTGTATGAGGTAAGATGTTCAACATATTGAAGTTATTTTATTTCGATGACCTATAGTACGAAAAGGAAAATATGAAAAAAAAACCGAAGTGTTTAATTAACTCTCCACTCTCAAAAAAAAATACATAATCCAGTATATTTAGGTTTTCTTTTATATTTCTCTAAAAGGAAGACATTTTTTTTTGATTTCGTTTGGGGATACCATATATAGGAAACATAATTCCCAATTTTTGGTCATCAATCCCTAGCAGGGTTGCCGCAACTATTACATAAACGATTGCAACAAAAAATATATACGTGCCTAATTAAATGCATTAATAAATAAAAGAATCTAACTAAATTATATGAATTCCAATCGAATAACGTTAATGAAGCTCGTCTATAGCAAGTACAATAACGTATATCATTCATCAAAACAATTGTTTTACTCTTCCTACATACATACATACATACCTATTATCGTCTTTTAAAAACTCAAATTTATTAAATGAACGCACTCAAAACTTATCAGCTGATATATGAAAAAGACTCAAATATAATTTTTTTTACGTTAAGCGTATAACCTATACCTTATTTGCGTATTCAAATTTTGTACTTAAAATTTTAGTAAATAATTTCCACCATCCCTTAAAATTTAAGTAGATACCCATGTCCTTAAAAGATTAAAATCAAAAATTTATTTAAAATTGATTTCGAAAATGTTTGTTTCCTTACTGGAAAAACAGACACAAACCTATATGTACATCGATAATTCCTCAAACATGAATAAAATATTTTTTTATTACGTTTCCAAAAATATAAAATTTAACACTGATTTATTCAAATAATTTTTTTTAAAACTCTATATTTCCCCGTTTTTGACATTATAAAACATTCATATATCTCCATTGCTAAATTTATCAAAATTGTTTGTTATTTTATATTAACGACTTTCTAATAACTATTTGTTAATTCTATGGATAGCAGAAAAATTGAGAAAACCTAGTTCACTCTTTCAATCAAGATGGCGGAATGCCTACGAGAAAGTGACAAAACTTTCAATGAGTATATGTATCTGTTGTCGTGATAAAGTGCACTTAAAGAATTATTAATTCTATGAGAGGATAATATGTTTCTCGTCTGTTTTAGAAACGATGTTAAAAAGCTAACAACAAAAAACTATTTGTGTAAGTAAATGTTTTTTTTTTTTTTTTTTGAAACACATGAAAATACGTCAACGTGGAATTTTACTCTTTTGATAGCAAATTGAAACTACATATGTGAATTTTAAACAAGATGCAATTTTTTTGTTCCAATTCCAATTCAAAAAAAAATTTTACTTGACGATAAAAGTGAGTAAATAGTTAAATGTGAAGTCAAAGAAAAAGAGATGTAAGTAATTTGTATTGAAGGTCTAATATATTTAAAAAAAAAAAACTCAAGATGTTGGGTTAAGAAAATCTAACTAAACGTCGAGAAAATGAATGGATTAGTCTTTTAACTGTTTTAGAAATTACTGATCAAAAAAGCCCAAAATTCAAAATACCACAGATTTTGAATTAACTTCTCATGTTTAAACTTCCTATAATGCCCGGAAGATGGTATCTTTCTATAAACTATTTGTCAAACATACAAAAAAAAAAAAAAAAACTATTTCCTCATTTAAATTTTTGAATATTTCTACATATGAAGGTATTTTAAGTTGACATCCTCAATATCTTTCCCATGGCTAATTAAAATAACTCACATTTCTCATTAAAAAAAAATCAATGTTGAAAAATCATGTAACAATTTCAACTTTTTCTATACATTTAGGTATGTACTGTTGTTGAAAGAATATAAATAAAAATACAGAACATATAATAACAATGATGATGATGGTTCCTATATATACATATATACATAGGTATATATATAATGGAAGATGGTCACAACCAGAACCAGACAAATGGACCATCTGTAATGCGCTTCATTTCATTCTGTTTCATTTCATTTGATTTTATTTTCAATTTTTTTATATAAGGATGTAATCAAAATGTTTAAATTGTTTTTTACGATTGCAGTATTTGTCCAACAACGCGCAATTGTGTCCATCATGGTATTTTTTGTTGTTGTTGTTGGTGTTTTTTTTTTTCAGATGGTGGAGACATTGTGCATATCTACATATAGGTTTGTACCTACATCACATCGTTTTAGTTAGTGGAGGACGGTTATATGATGTTAATAATTTGTATGATATATTTCTATCAACAACAATCATTGTTTGCCACTGTGCAATTATATATTTATTATTGTCTGCACATTGGTTGCAGCAGCAGCAGCAGCAGCAGCAGCAATTGTTGCATCATAATCATCATCATCGCATCATCATGAGATGAAAATCAAATTCAGACGCATAATTTGTAGAATGCACCATCAGGGTCACTTAACTGCAGATACATATATATAGGTACTGTCTCATTTTTAAATCTGATTGTTAATCTGGAAACGGAAATGTCCTTCCTCAAAAAAAAAAAATAAACATATATTATTTCTCTTTATCCGTTTTTTTTTTTTTATGTTAAAGGACAACGAACTCCAATTATTTGTGTGTGTCTTTCTTTCCACCTTTGTGGTGTCTTCAAAGAGGTTATGGATGTGTAGGCGAAGAACAACCATTTTTTATATATACATATATAACAACATCAAAAGAGGATTCTATACCACATGTCCTCCGCAACAGAAATTCTTTTCCTTTTTTTTTTAATATTTTTTAAGTGTGGCCTTAAGTCTTCGTAACGTCCCTACTTGAACTAATAAAACCAAATAAATAAAAAAAGAAAGAATACTCCTCTCAACTCTAATTCTTATGTCACTGCCCTCTAAAGAAACATCTGCCCTTGTTTAGCGGGGGAATAAACTCCTTAGCACAAAAAAAAAAAAGAAAAAAAAGTTATTATTTCGGTTTGGGGAACCGCGAGCTGTTATGTGAGCTACATATAAGAATGACAAAAGGTATAAAGTATTATCTCAGCGCGCGAACAAGGTGGTTTTTGTTTGCTTTGATTTCAATTCTTGTAGGAATAGTATAGGATATTCGATTGACTTTTGAACAAGCATATGGCGCTTCTCAATTACACATGTCTGACATTCCATCGAAGTGCAGCTGAACAATATATTTGTATCCAAAATCAATATTCAACCCTTATATTAATACGTCATGTCAAATAAATTGAGAGAACAATTTAAATGTAGGAATTTTTTTTTATTAAGTATAAGAAGGATAGTATAATGACAAAACGAACCAAATACAAATCACAACCACAGCTATTTCACCGGGTGGAAATCGGTATAGTAGCGATTTGCTGAGGTATTTCAGAATACCTATAATGAAAGAAGAACAAAAAGCTGCTATAGAAGTGGACTACACGCAGAAAAACAATTACTAACCGAGAGAGCGTTTCGGTGGGCTAAAAAAAATAGTGGTAAATGTTCAAGGGTTAAAATTACATAGTTCACTATGTTAATTCTCGACTCGATTAAAGTTAATTGTTTAAAATAAAAACCTAAAAAAGATTATATTAATGCAGAGACTTGGTTAGGATTTGCAATTTTCAAGATCGTTTATGATAAACGAGTAGCTTGTTTAAGTCAAATAATAATATTAAGTTAATTTTATACATGTATGCATAGATTGGTTACTTTGAGCGAAATAATTATGTTTCATTAACTAACTTGATTGGTTATTTAAACCGAACAAACTAACCCAAAAGTAGTTTAATAAAATTTAGTAGATTAACCGAAAAAGTCTGTAGATTTATATAATTTGGTTTAATCGAGTTAACTCGTATAATTTAACATGATGAGTTTGCAGGTTGTATATTATAACAATGTCTGTTATTTAACTTAACCGAGTTTTACGTTGTTTTTAACCGATAATTTTTCTGCGTGTACATTACATCGGTGGTTTTCTCTCTCTCGCTCTTCGACGCTAAATTAATGAAATAAGAGCATTTATAAATGAAATCAAGTGCATTGCAGTTTCAAACCATCGTCAAACCATTTAACCCTTTTTTTTATTTTGTTTTAGTTGTGAGGTGAATTGACATCATTGTTTGTACCTTTCTACAAATGAGTTAAAAAGAGAACGAGTGGTTTTTATATAATATAATTGCATATCAACGATTGTCCGCTCTCACCTGCTGTTACACACAATATTGACACTTATTTTTCAACCCTTTTTTCGCACCCTATTTGCTCTAAAACGCATACGCAAAAAAGCGAAACGCAGCGGGGGCTATACTAAAAGGGGTTGAGTCGTTGGTATGGTTGTCTCTCGTTGTCTGAGGTCGTTCTTATTTGAGAGTTATGCCAATGTTGCTATTATAGTATAAACTTAAATGCGTGTGCAAACACTTGTGCTTCAACTATATAGATATAGGTATATGCACGCCACTCATTCACTTGCTGACTCTCTTTCTCAATGTGTATCTTTGATTAGAAAAAATATTTGCATATACCTACATAATACCTACCTACCCTCTCTTTATCGCGAAAAAAAAAATAAAAAAAAAAAAACGTAAATAGAATACTTGAGTTCCCAATATACTCGTACCTATACCTACCTATCTTATAAGAAAAAAAGGGGTTGTTGATCAAGAAGACTTCCCTTGGATACCCACTTCATGATGATGATGATGATGAGGTTTGGAGAGTTTGGCATATGCAGATGGCATTCTATTCTTTATGCGCAGTTGTGCAACAAAAACAACAAATAAATACACATTGGTTGGTAGGTACTATATACTAACTGTGTGACACTCGTAACATCCTTTTTTTTACCATCCTTCCTTCTATACCCTTTATATTTTTCACCTACTCTCCATCAACGCCATTATCTTTCTCGGTTGAAATTAAATATACGCGAATGGAGCTAGCTAGCTGCATATCATCCCTTCTGAATCTAGGTATAGATAGGTATAGGTATACCCATTTCCCTATACCTTGCACTTTGGAATGAAGTTTGTATAGATGCTTCAATGTTGTTGTTGTTGATGTTTTTGTTCGTAAGAATGACATATTGTATATAATATGCATAAAGAGTGAAGTGAGAATATATAAAAAGAAAACATAAAAATCTGAGGGAAAACAAATTTTTAATGACATGAATTTTCATTTCACCTAGTACACATTCGAATTTAAGTCATCCGTGTCCCGTTCTATATTTTTTTAATTTTTTATATTTTTCTTTCTCTCATCATCTCCCACACACAATATATAGCAACACTTGTGCAAGGATACCTTTCTTTATTCTTTTCAATTTGTTCCCCTATGCATGCATATCATATGTATCTATAATATGGTGTTGGTATGGATGTATGTATATATATCTCTAAAGCTTTATGGGAAAATATTGACAAAAGTATCTTTTTCTTATATCGCTACGAATATCCAATGCATAATTCATAATCCTTTTTGCATTTCGTTTTGAAGAGTCCATTTGAAGGAAATTTGTACTTGTTGAGAGACATCATGAGAGACAGATAGAGAGAGAGCGATTTTGCATCCTTAAGTCCATTTTTATATATCCTTAAGTCATGCACTAGGTATACATAGGTAGATATATGATATGTTTAATTTGTTTTTTTTTTCTATTTTAACCATCTTAAATAAAAATATAACTGTTAATGTAGCTATGTGTGTACCATGCATTGTATAGATGTATCTATAGATATCCATTTTATAGTATAGTGAGTGAGTTGGTCCGTACCTACCTATATAGGATGTCAAGCTCGAGTGCACTTTGGCGTTCTTTCTTTCATATTCTTCTTCATCTTTCTTTATTTTTTATTTTTTTGCCATTCCTCCTTTCATCACTTCATCAAAAATGTTAACAAAAATAAAATACCAACAAAAAAAATCCTCTGAAAGGATCTAAAACTACAAAAGAAATTCCTCGTAGGGAGGCTTCAGAAAAAAAAACATGACGAATGCCACTATGCTTTTCTATATATCTCACATACATTTTCCTCTTTATACAGTCATATATAGACTCAGTTTAAAAAGTGGGTGGTTAGGGTGACAGTGAGGGTAGGTACCTACTCAGAATGAAAAGTGAACGAGGAGCGAAAGTCATTCTTCGGTGGTGTACCTACCTATACCTATATCCTATATACCTATGTGTATCATTGAAATTTCGTTTGGATTTGTGTGTTCTTGATATACATACATATATTATTCCTTTTGTATTTTCTTGGGGAGTGAATTGAAAAATAAACTTTTTTTTTTGTTTATGTGTTGGTAGGTTTATTTGTTTTTTTTTTCTATCCTGTAAGTATATATTGGCAAGAAGGTGAATTTTCAACTAGATCGTGCCAATTTAGAGAGACGAAGCTCAAAATGCATTCACTTTCACAATTATGTGCTACCTATAAGAATGCATAAAAATACAGTTAAAAAAAATTAAAAAAAAATAAAATACCACTACCTATACTCTACCCTCGGTATATTTCTTTTAATTGGGTCATATGCACGGGAACCCAATTAACATCATTGCTGCGCATTTCTGTTTTTTTTTTTTTATTTTTTTTATTAAGGTGGATATAATTTTTTTTTATCATTCATCATTGTTTCAAGATGGTTTGTTAATTTTGTTTCGTTGTGATATTTTCATTACTGTTTTATTTTTATAAAAAAAAAACTTTATAAAAATTCACCTACCTAATATATAAGCCAAAAGCATAGCCAAATAAGTAAAAAGCCAACGATTAAGATGGCTGGGGTCAATAAGAGCGAATGGATACTAAAGCTCGGGCCCGAATAATTTTCGAATCTAACCCCGTAGGGTGGGGAGGAGTAAAGGAAGATCGCGTCTCTGATGGCACACGCAAGTGGAAGGGGAGCTAAACCAGACCTGGCGTGCGAAACTGGAGACAGCTATAGCTAGGGACCGAGCCGGCTGGAAGAATCTTTTTGCATGAGACCCTGGTCCCCTCTGGACTATAGCGCCCCCTTAATAATAAAACAAATTGATGGCGTGACGCTCGCGTTATTAGTCGACAGAAATGCAGGGGACCTACAGTTTTCTGCGAATCGGTTTACATTAGAAGTAATTTTTTTTTCTTCATAAAATATGTGGAATAGTCTGGAATTCGATCCCCGATTTCTTGCTTTACGATCCAACTCAATATTACGTCTCGGGATACTATGATTACGTACAAATATACAAGAAAAATCTATCGCAATGTAGTTATACATAATTTAATATTTTAGGGCGACTTATGCATGAGTTTTATAATTTGTCCAAAAATTAAAAAAAGTTCTATAAACAGTTTTTTTTTACATTTTTTAACTATGTAACAATGTTTTTAGATATACCTTTAATGTAGCCCACAACTTAAAAAAAAAATTCAGTAAATTTTTTTACAAAAAGGCATCCATTCTGTAATAAAAAAATTCCGAAAAATGGTTAGAAATAGTAGGTACCTCCCATGGAACCATTATTTTGATTTTCGATTTTCTCAAAAACGGTTGAACTGATATTCACCATGTTTTTTTTTGGTGAATTTTTGAAAAAGTTTTAAAAGTTTTGTATACCAAAATTTTCAAAAAAAAATTTTTTGGATTTTTAAAAAGAGTTTCAATTTTTTTTTTTTTTTGAAAAATTAATAATTTTAAAGCGATTTTTATTAAACTTGGTACCCAGCAGTTTTTTAACATTGTCTAGGAGATTTTTTATTAAAATTATTCTTATAACGAAAAATAACGGTATCTCCGATACAAATGTTTAAAAACCGCGGTATTGAAAATCTCATATTTCTCAAAAACACCTCCTATGATTTTGATTTAAATTTTTGTGTGATCTAATATTTATACGATCTACCATATTAATGAAAAAACAAAAATCTTCAACGGTTTAAAAATGGTATCTCTCATAAAACCATTTTCTTGATTTTCGACTATCTCATTGACTGAACTGATTTTAATGAATTTTTTTACAGAAAAGCTTCAAATAAGTTATAATAATATTGCATACCAAAATTTTCAAAAAAAAAATAATTATTGATTTTTAAAAAAAATTTCTAAATTATTTTTTTGAAAATTCCATATTTCGAAAATGGGTAGATGATATTTAATTAATTTTTTAATTCCACATTCATAAAGGCTAAACAATTTTTTTCAAAATTGTATATACAAAAATATTAAAAAAAAAACCGCTGCAACGATTTTAAATTTTTTTCTCATAAATTGAGATTTTCTTAAGAAATCGGTTGATGTACATCACATTGGTGTCAAAACAATTTCAGAGGTTGTTTTATCAATTTATGTTTAATTATATATTTTTTTTTAACAATTTTTCAGTCTTAACTGTAAGTTCTTAATTGAATCATCCTGTATAATGCATTCTATGTTTTTGTTTTGATGAAACTATTTCAATGTAAATGTCAAATATACTCACTTTCCGGTTGTCAAAACATATATTCTTTTCTATCTCTTAATAAAGTTGTAATCAAGTTTAGACCGTGTCTTTAACTAAATCCGAAATTTAATAAATAATCAAGTAAAATCGTATTTTGCTTCGACATTGAACAACAGGGAAACAAAAATTCTTGCTTTCTCTCAACATTATTTTCTCTCCATGCATATTTGTAACACAGTGCTATATTGTTTATAAATAAATGTACCTACTCGCATAATACAACCTTAAACTTAACTACGTTTTAAGCAGGTGGTATACATATGTAATACAATATAAGCTCCCATAACTAATTTTGAAATATGAAAACTTTAAAAACACTGTGTGATCGCACATAAGACGAAGTTCGTGCGACCCAGTCGTGCACATATTTTTTTATTTTATGCGCCTTACCTCGACGCTTGGTGGTTTATTCAAGAAGGAGGGTTTTTTACATTAAATTCAAAATGGCTGTTTATGGAGACCTACTCTTGTTTCAAAAAATTGCAATCAACGACCTCTGAATGTTTTAGTACCAAAAATATCTTAAGGAATTTGTTTAGGGCCTAAACGTGTAAACATTAATCTATATAACATTTAACGTGAACACTCCTCAAATAAAACAATACATATAATTTATCCCGCTATATATAAACAACCTTTTTTTGACATTGGGTATATTAAAGCGTTGATTATTGAGATTAACAGGTATTTTCTTGGCGGACATGAGATGAAAACGTTGAGATCAAGATGGCTGCTGCATTTACCCACAAAGGAACAAACACCACGTTATCGTCCAATTGTATAAGTCAGGATTTCAATTGTCTGATGAGGTTTAAGAGCGATAACCCAAAATTTCCGAAGGTTCGCTGCTATAATACTTTTTGGATAGAAAATTTAAGTTTTGAAGAAACAATATGCCATGAAATTAACAGCGAAAAATGGGAATACAAATTTTTATTTTTTCCGTCAATACTTATGCGAATACATTCTTCCAAGAAACGACACGTTTTGTCTTTATTTTTTTATTTTACTCGAAAAATATTGACATTTTTCAGAGATAATATTTTTGTAACTTTCTACCTACACAAAACTTATTTCAACAGATATGTAAGGTCAGAGGAAAAATGTTTGTCGTGATGTAACATAACCTCTTATATTATATAGAAAATACATATATTTTTCTTATAATTTGAATAAAATAAAAAAATGTCGGAAATAGGAAGTGACAGAGCTATTCTCAGACCGGATTCGAATTATGGGGCATTCAAAATTATTATGAAAAAAACGTCTGGGTTTACTTTACACAAAAATTGTTTAATAAAAATATAACATTTATTTTTCGGTAGTTTAAACACTTACATATTATTATATAATAGAAGTCTTCATTTCGTTATGTTTATAATTTATAAAAAAGTGTTTGGAATGACTGCACATTTTGTCTACGTATATTAACTGAACACGCATCTGACCGCTCAAAAAAACCTTTAACATAATATTTTTTTCGTACATTAATAAAGGCATATGTACTGTTTGGGTGTGGTTCGGGAAGAAAAGTTGTAAATATTGGGTTGATTACAAAGTTATTTATTAAAAGGTCTTATACTTTTAAGATGGGTTTTTCAAATGTGAACTATATGTTAGTAAAAATGAAATGAGTTTGGAGAGGGATTTTTGGGATATTTTATGGGAAACTAAAATGGACGTCAAAGGGAAATTGACTGAGTGCCATCTTGTTTCTCAAACTTCTTTTGTTTTTCATGTACATTTGCACATATAAAATAGTATTTAGGTATATCATAACTTCTATATCTACGTAATTTTTTTAAACAACCATGGGAATAAAATTTCCCTAGAAAAGTTTCCCTATATACTTCAAAAATATTGCAAACATTAATGACGCTCAAAAGTCGCTCTGGGAATTTATTGGTATCAGCAATAAATTTTCCAATGGAATTAAGTTGTCATTTCATTGGATTATTTGCATTTAAAATTTTGCTAAGAAACTTTTTCGATAAATTTTCTGTGAATAAATTTGGTCTTGAACTGATTATTATATCGATCCAAAACAATATACATAAAAACCTAAAAATTATTTTTAAAATGTTATGTCAAAATTTTGAAAAGGTATATATAGATACTCATATTCAAGAATCTAAACTAATATCTTTAGGCCCGTTTGCTGATACTACATATAACGATTTAAGTTGAACTTAAATTCTTAAGGGGTACTTTTTCCATGTCATAAAGTGATACTTAAGAAATTAAGTTCAACTTAAATCGTTATGTGTAGTATCAGCAAACCTCCCTTAATCAATTATGTATGTTCCCTTAAAAAAATTGAAAACAAGATTACTGAATTTTTGCATTCACTTTGCATTCAAACTACATATTAACATAGCCTCATTAAGTGTATGTATACTGTGTATGGTATATATGTCATTTTAGATTTTACCTGATACCTAGGCCCCTTAAAAAACTTCTTCATATAAATATCTTAAATTAACCGTGATAGGTTATTTAATTTTTGAACGAGTAATTTTTGCAGAATATTCAACCTTGCATTAGTTTTATTTATTCAAGAGCAATCAGCGTACTTTATCATATTGAAGGGACATAATTTTGAATTATTATGATACCAACTTACTTAATTCTATAAATGGGTCAAAAAAAATAAAAATAAAAATAAAAATAAAAATAAAAATAAAAATTAACAAGGATTGTTATATCCTTCACAATTCCTTAGTTTTTGTCTCTTAATCAGTTAAAAACTTGCAGAAAAATAATTGCGAGGGAAACTTCATTCATTAAGAGCAAAAAAATTAAAAAAAAATGAGAAAAAACAAAACAAAAATTACTCGTTAAAAATTGGAATTATGTACCTAATTGGTTTTACATAAGTTTCTATCTAATAGAAGTACCTAAATAGGTAGGACTTGTATTTTGTGTGTCCTTTTAAATATACAAATTATTTATGTAAGCTAATTCTATTTAATTCATTAAAATCATTTCAAAAGAAAATTATTATACAAACATTCGAGCATGTAACCAGAATTTGAACGTCATTTCTCATTGAACCATACTCGTAAATGTACATTAAATAAAGAGGTGCCACACATGAGAAACAAAAAAGCAACAAAAAAAAAAAACAGAAATGTCATATATAAACAGAAGCCAAGAAGGAATAAGCTTAATCTCCACTAATTGTCTCATTCGATACAAAAATGGCTGGTGTGGTGCTGCTGCAAAGCAATTGCGGACATTTAACAAAATAAACAATCATGACAACTTGGTGGCGGTAGCGATGGATGTGGAGGTAGTGGTATAGTTTGGTGTGCGATATTCTTTTTTAAATTTTTATTTTATTTGATTTAATTTTTGGTTTGTTTTTTTTTTTTTTTTTTTTATTTAAGTAGGTTCATATTTTATGTGGTAAAGCTGATGCCTATGGTTAAAAATGTATATGGATTATCTTTTTTGGGTTAAGTATGGATTGGGTTGCCACATCATCATCATCATTACACAAAAATAATTAATGTATACATATCTAATTTTTGATTTAGGCACATCAAAGTGGAGGAAATAATAATACTTAATAAGGTATAAAGTATGTAGTTTGAAACTTTAAAACTACGAAATGTGAAAATTTTTGAATTTACCGGTAAAATTTAGAATTTTTAAGCAACATTACAGTCAAATTCTGAATTTTTTGTTTTGATAATTCACATATGAAATTCCGGACTTTTAAAACACCATGTCTTTTAGCGGCCATCTAAGTGAATTTCACAATTTCACAGTAATTGCAGTAAATAAGCAAATTTTAGTTTTGACATAACGGTCGTATTCATAAACACTGTCTAACTTTGTACAGCCATCCAAGTTATATGATAACCATTTTTAGTTGATGTTTAAGAGTTATGTAACTTAGATAATATAACATTTTATTTAATCAAAAATATCCATATTTCCAACTATTTCGGACTATCAAGACACTATTTAACTATTCAAAAATCAAATAAATACACCTACAAGTGCAGTCTAAGCGAGGCATATAACATTTAAAATTATAAAAATAAGCGCAAAAATGTTACGAAAATATGTCACAGAAAAAAGTGATGACAACGATGGTCAAATCATTGGTAAATAGATATTAGATTTTTTGGTAGTTAAGGGTCAGCTGTTCTTATACAAACATGATTCATCCTCTGATTAAAATTTTAACTCATCGATTTCGGCGGATAAACTGAGGTTTAACCACAATTCAAGAATATGTGATTGAAAATTAGTTAATGTTTTAACCTTTAACACTGCAATTAATTCGTTAAAACGGTGGATGGATCCAAGGATAAACCACGTTTGTTCAACTGGATCTTAGTGATTTTTATCGTTTATTTTCTTTTTAAATAAATAAAATGAATTGAAAATTAAGTTGTCTCATATAGGTGAGTGTATGTATTTTTAAAATATGAATTCCTAAGTTTTTGGTATTTTAATAAAGAATAAAAATATTAAATTCTAATTCATATTACTGATGGCAACTCTATGCGAATACACTGTGTTCTCCAGATGTTAAGCTTGTCATCCATGGCCACTGTGGATGTTGATGCTGATGCTCGATAATAATGTGCGGGTGATTATTGAAATATATTATGGTTCATTTAAAATGAAAGGCAGAGAACCAAAAAAAAATAAAAATACAAATAAAAACAAAACGAAAATCTCTGTACACATTCGGATATAACCTACACAACATACATACATATAATATACAAAAACAAAATCTGATTATTATTGGGATATCCACAGCACACTTATGCAATTGTTGGAATATATGTTTGTAAAATTTATACTAGTGCTTGCTTGTATATTTAATATTTGTGACTTTGGTCCATGATGGAAGTTGAACTAAATGAATGTATAATAAAATAAAAAAATATTTCGAATGACAAAAACGTTTTTCTTTTGCTTCCTGACCTGATCATCACGATAGTATTTTTTTTTTGTCGAGCACGATTTAGGTACATAGACGACAACCAAACCAAACACAACCACAATAGACAAAGACGCCGAAAAAAATTGAACTAAATTTTTTTTTATAAATTAAGGTCATATTATTGTTTGGAAATAAAGAAAGAGTTATAAAGCTTAACCACACATGGAGCTTTGAATTTAATATCTATAGTTTTTATTTTTTTATGAATGTGGAGGGAGTGAGAGTTGAACTTTATTTAACAGCTGGACATAATGTAGGTTTATAAAATTAATTCTAGTATTGACTCATTCTTCAGAGAATGCAATATATAAGGTGCTTAGAAGCTCTTAGATATTAGGCGTTTTTCTTTTTTAGTTCAGATCAGAGCCTGAACTGTCAAACAATAAATTGTGTTCCTTTTTTACCTCTGAACGATCAGAGCTTCAAATTTGTTCTTCTTTTTTCGTTCTGAACTTGTTCTGAGCTTGTTCAGAGCGCGCTCTATGAGCTCAGAATAAAATAACTGAGCAGACCGAGTTGAATGCTGAACACAAGCATTTGACAGGTGAAATTGAAAAAAAAAGCTAAGTGTTCAGGTGTGTTTCAAAAATAGTTCACAGCGCTCAGAACACCCTTTGTTCAGAGGATGTTCAGAGCATGCTCGATATGGTCGCACTCCGTTCAGAACTCTATTCTGATCTAAAAAAGAAAAACGCCTATTATGGAACTCCTTTAATCTCTTGGAAGTCATGTTCCAGCTATAAAGAAATACAAAAATAAAAAAGCTCTTCTACAGGCTGCAGCTACTAGTTCCAATTCATTAAAAAAAATGTTCCCCAAAATATTCTTTTGGTATTTTCAAATGATATGTTCGGAAGTCTATCAAGTAGGAGATCTTGGATCAAATCCCAGCTTATTCAACTAAAAAAATTAATATTTTTTCAACAAGTCCAATTTAAGACCTACTTAGTATGCTAATTGTCTTCTACTCTTACATATGGCTGATTTATTTCAGTAGTACCTACATAATTAAAATTAAGGCCTGTTTCACAATGTCTATAAGTAAAGTTCCGATTAGCTATCTGACACATAAATATTTTTTAACAAAAAAAAAAAACACATAAATTCCATTTGTTTTAGAGAAGAATAGAATTTTAGATTAAAATATTCAGCGAGTCGAGTTGGTTTATAGAAAATTGAATAATACAGTGCTGTCATTTTCTTTCTTCTGCTTATTCATAAAAGAATTTTTCAGTGTGGCAAAAAAATGAGTAAATAAAGTAAACAATAAAGCGGAGTAGATTTATTTTCTTTTATAAAATTGAAGTAAATTTTCTAATTTGGAGTAAGGTTCTAAAACTGGCCTGGTTCATTCTGAATAAATTTGTGTTAATGTCCAATCTGCATGTGTGTTCCCGTTGAGTTTTGACTTGTTAGGGTTCCAATTAATAGGGACAGTTGCAGCCTATTTAGTTTCAGTAAATACCTATACCTATAGTCTGTTTTTTTTTTTTTTTCAAAATCGTAAATATATTATTTTAACACAAATGTATCAATAACAAATTTATATTCAATGAAATTTTTTTTAAATTGAAGATCTGCAAAAACTACCTATAAAGTAAATATTTTGGCTTGTAACATGCTTAAAATAATGACTGCACAAATATGGAACACCAAACGCTCACACTAAACAGATGTGAAATTTTGTATTCTATTTTATTTTAAGGTTAGGAAGGTAGGTAGGTACGTCTTGTTTAAGTTTTTTTTTTTTAATTTGTTTTATGAATAGCTTCGATATCAATATTTTATGGGCAATCATCACCAACACGAATTTTGTTTAATATGTGTTGTTGGTAAGTATAGTTAGTTAAAAAATCATAGCGTTTCAAGGATCATTTATATAAACGGAAGTAAACTTTTAAAACGTCATTCTAGAATCAAAAGAATTTCGTCTTTTCATTGAATTCAGTTGAGGCCAAACAAAAAACAAACAAACCGACAACAACAAACAAACAAAAGGAAATACATATGTTTATGTATACCGCGATGCAGTCTACAAAAAATAATATTTCTCTTTGTCCTTTTCTACACAATAAGAAATAAAATCTTTTTGCAAAACAAAAAAAAATAAAAAGGAATCTTAATGAGTTTCCTCTAAAAAGTGGGTGCAGGTGTGTTCTATGACACAAAACAAAATCAAACAGAATGTCCCTTAACACCTATAGCTTTATTGTCTAGGATTTTTCCAAACTCAAAAATATAATAGAAAAAAGAGATATACCATCGTAAACCTATAGAAAAAGGACTAAAGTGCAATAAAACAGATTGGTTGTTGAGTAAGTTCAAGGAAACTCCACATACAAATATTGCTTATGTTTCACTAGATTTTTTTTTTTTTTCATATATGAAGATCCTCTCTGGAACTGGATGCCATATCCTTGAACAATAGAATAAAGTTGATTCTTATTGCAAGATAGAGAATACAAATCCAAAGGACATCTGAGATAGTTTTGAGACATAAAGTTGTTTTTGTACTTAATGTCTACGTGTTTGTGTGTGTAGTTATATGTATGTGTATGTAGAGCAAAATTAAACTAGACCAAGTCTCAAGTATGTCACCAAGGTATAAAGGACTCGTCGTACCTTCATATGTATCGGAAATATGAAACGTCAGCCACTATCGTGTCATCATATAATATGTTGTCATTGTCGTCGACGCCATCATATAGTGCATAAAAATATACTTGTATATTGTATACCCATACGTAGAAATATGTTTCTAAAAACTATATCTACCTATAATACTCACTAGACTTTACAATAGTTCAAAGAAAATGGGTTCACTGTTCGTGACATACTCTACAAGAAGGATAACTACATATATAGGTACGTGTGTGTATGAATTCTGTTCATATGTGGGACAGACAAAGCAAAGAAAAAGGCCTATAAACATATAGGTATACACAGTGCTTAACTTTCAACACAGGTTTTTTTCTTTTTTCTGCAAAACAACTTATAAGGACATATATTATACAAAAGCAGCAGCAGAAGCAGCAGCATAAATAGAAGCAATCCCGCATTTCCTTTCATGCTGATAATATGACGGATGGATAGAGAATATTATGCTACTGCATGGCGAAGCCATATTCATCCTTTTCCTTAAATATACAGCTATATATACACTATCCACTTTCATATATATACACAAATACAACGACATAAATATTATGCTGCCATAATAAACATCATAAGGAAATATGAGCACTTAATTTTAAATATGCTGAGTCATTTAAGAGAACACATATATATGTATACATATATATATGCGGTATGTGCTGAATCTGTATTTGTGAATATATCTGGTTACACATCCACACCAAACCGAAGATATAATATTTGTAGAAGGAGAAAACATTATCTGGTATAGGTATAGGTTAGGTATATTTCAATAAGTGGGAGGAGAAGAAAAGGATCTGTGTGAACACTGAACAACTGAACACTGCATGAATCATGGAGATGATGCGATGAGCGCGGGTCCAATGATGCAAGGATAATGTGCATCTCAAAATGCTTGAAAGTGAAAAGAAAACTTGGTCGTACGTGATTTTTTCGATTTTTAGTGGATTTTCTGCTTTATATTTTTTTTCTGCTTTAAAGATTTTGTGTTGATAAATTAAAAAAATATCTACCTATTCTACAAGGAAATGTGGAAGGAAGTACCTACTTGTAGCCTTGGTATAAAAAGAAGGCCTATAGGATCATAATATGAGAAAAATGTACAAAATTTCAAAGATTGCTTTTAAAATTTCGAACAAAATTCGAAATTTGTATTGAAGATCCTAAAGAACTTGTCAATTTGTAATAACAGTATAGTATGGCTAAGTTCCAAAACGCATTAGATGCGTAGGTATTTGATGTAAAGTTTGATGTTTTCTCAATCCTTACTGGATTCTGTTGGTCGAAAATAAAGAGTGGTACCTACAAGTAATTTGTAGGTTATCATATTCTCTTCAAGATTGATTTAGAAGACTAATTTTGTTTTAAAACCCCATGTAAATGAGTTATGTCGAAGAAACTGAAAATTTTACAAAATACGAAATTTTAGCGTTTCTTCGGAATCGTTGGAATTGGTTGTACAAAAATACTGTTTGAATCATATATGCAGGAAATTTTATTTTCTACAAGATGTCATATTACTTTTTTTTTTGGGAAAAAGTGCACCAGAAAGAATTTATAGGCCGCAAAAGACTGAAAAAAGTACCGATTTCCGATGGTCTTTTCAGGATTGTGAATGGGGCGGAGGGGTTTGGTTGAGTAAATTTGTTTTTCTCATCTTCCAACTATACTAAAAAACATATCAGTTGAATTGAAAAAATTTTGTTTACTTCTCTATATACCTACAAAGTATAAGAGTATCTTAAGCATGTCATTGAGGGCTAAAACGTCTTAAAATATTTTTTTTGTCTAGTGCCTAAGATCAATGAACAATATATGTATTATATTTTGAATGATGAGCCTTGCTGAAATGATAGTCCATTAAACGTAAAATTTTGAAATAAATTTAGTTCCAAAAAATTTTTTTCTTAAAAATTTGAGTTTGCAAATAAATTTTCCAAAAAGTATTCATTTAGATAATTTGATTTAAAAACAGAATTGAAGAATGATTTTCTGGCTTAAAAAAATATAATATGACATTGTAAGTTTTGCCGTTGTTTTTAAATATTTTTTTTTTATTTTGTTAATTTAAAAAAAAAAAATCAAAATGGCGGAATAGCTCCAGCTCGATTTTACCGAAAAACAACTAATTTGCTACTAATAGTTGTGAAGAATATTAAAAAAAAATGTACATACTTAATTAAATTTTGTTTCTATATATAGCGACTGGACTAACTAAAAATTAAGGTTAAGAGAACCGGAGTCTAATAATGACATTTTGTTAATTGATTACCATGCATTTTTTCTGTAGCCAAAGTCTAAACATTTTGGAAATTTAAATTTTACATATAAGTTTCGAGTGAAAGAGGGTTCTATAATTGGTTTGGATATTCAAGGTTAAGATCTTAAAGTTCGGACCAGATATATTAGACTACGTTTTGGTATTAAAATAATTGAATGGTTTCAAAATATTTTTGGAACTTGAGGGGAAATATGTGAGGAAGAATCATTTTTATCTTCGCTTTTCAAAAGGCAAAAGTTTATGAAAAATTTTCAATAAAAAAAAAAAAAAATTCTATATGTATGTACATATAAGTTGTTTCTGAAATTTTCCTTCTTAAAAATGTAAGCATTCGATAAAGCAATAAATCCAGCACAGTTTTAATTAAAAAAAAAAAAACCTTACAAATTTGCAAAAACATTCGGAATGGATCTAGTTGGAAGCTTTAAACATAAATTCTTAAGATCAAGTCTTCAAGGTTCAACTCTGAAAATCCATATTAAACAACAATCTTTCGTCATCATAACCATAAAACATTTTATTCGTTAGAATAAGAAAATCAAATTAATAGCCTAGTTTCTTTACTTTCAAACTCTGTGCATTTGTGTGAATTTTTACACAAAAGTTCGTTAAAGTAAATATTTAAAAAAAAAATGGGTAGATTGAAGGAACACACATAATGCATACATATATCACATAATTTTTTGTTTGCTTTTCAGTCAAAATGTTTAATTTTTCTATATCAAATTAATTCTGCAGTTAATACATGACTGACTTTTAAGCCTTAAGGCTCTTAGGAAATAATATTTAAATCGACAGGCTCCCTATTTGTACCTACACTACATGAATTTTTAACGCTTAACTGTGTCCAAGATTATCCCTAGGATTCACAGACCATTACTTTGAATAAGAGAAAAACAACCCATCAGAAGGTAATAAATGAATGTTTTCAAGTAGAAAGAACGTATGCATTCTTACCTTCTTAATATATAAATGAGACGAAAATCTTCGTTTTAATAGGACCAAGCCGTTGAACTTAAAAGGTCAGTAAACCTTTCCAATCTATAATTTGACCTTTTTGTTTGTATAAATGAATGATTTCATTAAAAATTATTTATTTTCATAATTATAAGAATTATTGACATATGTAATGCCTTTTTGAACCATTCAATTCAAATATACCTACAACCCAAACCAAACAACTATTATAATTCAATAATTCAAGTTTCCCTGTTTTAACAACTCAAATTAGTTCCAACATTTACTCGCTCCCATCAATCCAACAATAAAGCTCAAACCCATCAAAGTATTAATTAGTTCAGTTTTAATTTGTTCACCTGCACCACTGCAAGATATATAAAATTACATCGCATTAAGAAATCATTACCTTCCAACAGTACCACTAGTGCAAGAGAGCTATTCCCCTTGAAGAAGAAGAACAAAAACATCCTTCCTTACTATGAAACTTTTTTTTTTATTATTTTTTTAAAATGGCAAAAAAAAATACTGAAACACGAAATAAATTGAAAAAATTAAAAGAAACACAGAATAAAATAAAACCACTCATATAATATTTCTGTAATAACGAGGGTGGATAAATTATTTGAAATTAATTCGCAATTAAAAAAAATCTCTCCAAGAGGGACAAAATCAATTAATCCGTGTTGAGAAGCATCACCTTGTTCTGAATGTGTACTATTTTTTTTCCTCCTTTTTTCCAAGATTCATTTTTTCATATACCTAGCTATCTATTAACTAAGAACCACAAGAAGAAAAAACAAGCTCTTATATCAATTTGCAAATTGAGATATGTATATAAAAAAAAAATAGACAATGCTATAATTTATAAAAATTGCATTGACAGGAAAATTAGAAAAATCCTTATATTATTTTTATCCTCAGGACAATGCCAAACAATTTTTTTGCCGCTTCTTTTTTTATAATATTTTTTTTTTTTTTAAAGCGGAATTAATATTTTTTCCACGAAAAAAAATGTGTGTGTAGGTATTTGTTTTTAATTGCTTTCATCTCCTTTTTCTTGCGTTTTTCGTTTTTTTTTTTTCATCATTTTATTTTCTTATTCTGATACTGAGCAACAAATTTGCTAACTCCATAATGAACAAAAATATAAGAATATAAAAAAAATAAGTTAAAGAAAATTATTAAAGATCGCCAAAGAAACGGAAGAACGAAACGTAAAAAAAAAAATTATAATGAGAATCCATGGAATACAAAAAACTACCAAAGAAAGCAAATAATACATATATTTGGACAAGAAATTTCTTTAAGGAATAATATAAGTTACTTAAGTAATGGACTTGGTCGAATGTATTGGCTTATAAAATCGTGTAAAGTGTTTTAAGAGCTTTATGGACTTTGAATAAGTTTTAAAATTGGCGTGTACCTTAAAATTTTGTTTTTTTTTTTCTAAATTAAACCTTAATTCAGGGCTTCTTAGCTAGTAAATATTTTTCGACAAATGACCCCCAGATCTTATCAAACTTATATCCCCAGAATATTCTATTAGAAATATCATTATAGGTTAAAATGAAATCCAAAAACTAATAAAAAAAAAAGTGTGAGTGCCGGGACTCACGGTTAAGATGTTTAAACATACATACGTAACGTAACGTGAGGCTCAGAATCACAATCACAAGATACTTCATGGTTTGTTCACTCTACCGCCAGTATATATGTAAACTATGAGTGTCTTAAATTTACTCATCAGGAGAAAACCGTGATTCCTTGAGACCCAGGCTAACAGGGAACAGAATCAGAAATATCTAATAGGCTTTTCACACCAAATCCAAAACCGGGTTTTCGGCAAAAAGTTTTCAAAAACCCGAAAAGCGTTCACACTGAACATTTACGAGTTTTCGTTTGACATTTCACAAACACCAACTCATCTCCTGCAAAAAAAAACAAAAACAAAATATCTCATTTACATAACACACTCACAATTTCTTTTGTCAGCAGAATTCAGCAGTTTTTTTTTTTACATTTAATTGAGCGCTGGATGTTTCGTAAGGTTTGTTTGTTTAGTTCAGCTTTGAATTTCAACTAGTTTTCGTGAGGTTTTATATAAAACTTGTGGTTTACGAAAACTTGTGGTTCACCAAAAATGTATGGTAAAACTTGAGTTTTCGATTAGGTTTGCCGCCAAAACCGATAATTTCGCGAAAACCGCGTTTTGGGCTTGGTGTGAAAAGACTATAAACAAATATAAACGATAAGGTTGACTTTTAATTGGGACTTACTCGTATGTTCTATTTGTTGACAGTGAAAAAATCTAGATTTTTGTCCCAATGAGATGGAAAACAAATATAGATTCGATTTGAGATTATAAGGACCAGTTTTACAAGTCCCCACCAGGCTGATAAATTGGACCTTAAATCCGAAGGATAAAATAATTAAAAATTAGCGGCGCGTCAGAGCCTCGAGAACCAGATCCCAGTGACTTATAATTTTCAACCATTCTTATGTGTATGCTGTTATAATCGACAGGAATGAGGGGGACCTACAATTTTCTGTCAAATATGAAAGGCTAATATTAGAACACAGCACTGCAGTGTTATTAAATTTTCTACCCCACTCTGAATCTGAATTTTTGAATCTAAGATTCTATACGAAAATTAATGGAGTTAATGTGATATATTTTTTTTTATTCAAAAATATTTATTTTTGATAAAAATACAGTTTTCAACCATTCTTATGTGTATGCTGTTATAATCGACAGGAATGAGGGGGACCTACAATTTTCTGTCAAATATGAAAGGCTAATATTAGAACACAGCACTGCAGTGTTATTAAATTTTCTACCCCACTCTGAATCTGAATTTTTGAATCTAAGATTCTATACGAAAATTAATGGAGTTAATGTGATATATTTTTTTTTATTCAAAAATATTTATTTTTGATAAAAATACAGTTTTTGAAAACTTGAGTTTTTCTTTCGTTTTCAAATCTACTCTCAAAATTTTCGATTTACTTTACACTTTTTCAAATCCGAAATTTTAATACTCAGGTTCTAACTCTGGGCAGTGTCTCTGAAAAAAAAAAATTTTTGGTGGAAGAAACTCTTTTGAAACCATACCCCAGGCCTGATAGTTGAACGAGAATCTACACATACGAGAGAACTGTGGTTCCGACTTTAGACATTGCATTTTGGTTGTCCAAGCCCCTAAAGTTCAATGAACTATAAGAATTGAAAATTTATCTTGAAATTAATGAAATGTTGATTGAACTTATCTCGGATTCAATGAGATTGCCAGATTACAGGGATGTCAGTGAGTATATGAGGACATAGTTAAACAACTGTTGGAATGTGCTTATAAATAAGAATATATCCAACTAAATCTAAATCTAATAAATATGACTGCAAATGTTAATTTTTTTTTTTTTTTTCATCTTTATGTTATTTTTGTAGTTTGTTAGATTCGTTCATAAACCCATACTCTTACCCTATAAATTGAGTAAAAAAATATTTAGAAGTTGGGTGGTGTTGAATAAAAATTGCGAAACGCTAGAGGTTGAAATTATGAACGTCCTTTAAATTTTTTCCTGGAACACACCTACAAAGACCTATAGGTAGGTATTATGTAAGTAAGTATGTAGGTAGATTTTATTTCCTTGTTTCTCAGTTTCTTTTTTTTTTGTTATTTTGTTTTGTTATCATCGATTCAGGAAGAAAGAACAGAAACATTTTTTCTTATAAGGACTTTGCGGGAAAAAAATCTCAGCAGGTATTCACTTTTTCTTAATAATTATGAAAATATATTTTGTTTCCTTTTTTCTTCGGTAAGAACTTTATATGTATCTCTGTTCAATTTTACTAAGAAATTCCTTTGCAACGTTTTATATAAGTAAGTAAGTATGTTGTCATTGATATCTACATCTTTTATGCATGCAAGTATCTATAAGACAGGTGTGCGCATTCTTGCATAGCAAAAGTCGATAACAACTTTACCTACACAGTACACATAAATGTAACAACATCAAGGACAAGAAAAAGAAGATGAAAAACCGTTTTTTTTTTTTTACATAAAGTGAAGAAGTACCTACGTATAGCTACATACATAGGTACCTATACTCGCGAATAATTTAGGGGAAGATGTAAAGAAGACTAAATGACGGCGACGCGACGACCGGCCGAAACGACACAATGTGATGGTTACAAAAGTAAATAAATATACATTTATACTTACCTACCTACATACCTACATACCTACTATACGAGGAGTTTGGGGAAAATATTTTGATGTTATAATTGATGTTGTCAATTTGGATCCAATTAAAAACTGACATCGTAAGTCATGAACACAATTAAGAAAATGAAAACAAAAAACAGGATATCGAGAATGCAAAAGGGAGGAAATGCAAATAAGTATACGAGGTGCCTATATCTCTTCAAAATCAATCAACTAACTGTTGACATTGGAAATAAAAAGATCCTTACGAATTATATATGTAAGGTGAAATCGATTCAAATATACATACTTAAATATCTACTTACAAAAATCTACAAACATAGATATGTACGAAAGGCAAAAGAAGTGTTAATTTTAATGTTAGCTTGAGTTTCCTAAGTGATGAGACTTTTGGATTGAAAAGTCATAAACATAGGTAGGTGCTTACAAAAACTTAAGAAGCTATAATACACTGAAAGTTAGGGCCAAATAAAGTTTTATTTTATCACCTCAGTTATTACATCGATATGATGGGATAAAAAACTCAAAATCACTCACACCAATGAGAAGAGGATGCAAATTATTAAAAATTAAATTTCTCATAAGTCAATAACGAATAAAAGAATTTTTGTATTGGGAAAATAAAAAAGGATTGACTGACTTTAAAACATGCAAAACTATTTTAAGTTCAGTTAAGTTGAACTTTTCAACCCCCACTTAGTTATCTTTAGTTATTATTTTTTGTAAGTTTACTACTTTACTTAATTTAGATTTTGGGTGATAAACTTCCCTCAACTATGTAGGTAGGTATTATTAAACGAAATGGAAAATATTTAATGCAATTCAATAAATGTAAAATAAAATTAAATTTTGGTGGTGCGATAGTTCGTGAGGAATTAGGGCCTATAGTAACTAACAACTCTCAACGATTCCCATGTACATGTTGTTAACTATGGGAACGGAAGGGACCTACAATTTTCTGCGGAATTAAATGGACTGAGTAAGATGAGGAGGCACTTTCTCATGACAATAGATACACTTGGAGGAAATTTTAATAAAACAATAGATACACTTGGAGGATTTCTCACTTCCTCGCAAAAACCAGTAGATATAGTCGAAGCTGGGATTCTATTCCCAGATCTCTGGCCTGACACTCACCATTAATTTGCTACTCTATGTCTAATGTATCCGGTATGACAAATGATAAATTTTAATAAAACTTTAAATAACACTTGAACGAAAAATTCCAAAATACAATCGATACAAAAAATTTAAGCTGGGTATTACATTCCAAATTCGTGTAGTCCGGGTAAAGAAGGAATCTCCTTTCTTTTCTGTATTTGGATCAACGGTAAAATGATAGACATTCATTTTTTGTGGTGCGAGTATTTCGACGCAATTTTTAGTAGTGAAACGGAGACATTCTCATAAAGTTACTGTCGGTAGAGGAAAAGAGTTTTTTGAAATGTTTCAAATATTTTAAAAGAGACAGCACTGATTTTTTGATAAATTCATTTCCAAACGTTTGATACCTCATCCAAAGATGTTTCTAACGTCAAGTTTGGAATCTATAAAGGGCTAGGGATGCGAATCTGGAAAATAATAATGAAGCTGAGAGGTAGATACTGTCGTCTGCGAAACAGTTAAGTGAGTTAGAAATTAAAGACTAGATTCGCACTATACGACATGCTTATGCCTTACTATAGACCCTGCCGTAAGTGATACCTTCAAGATATGCTTTAGATTTAATAAAATAAACCATTTCCATAGCAACTTTCAGTGTTTAGGAGAAAAAGTCAGGAACGAAGAGAATTGAACAAAATCACTCTAGTCAATGATTTGAAGAGAATTTCATTTAGTTAGAATGCACGTAGTAAGAATTCAACAAAAAGAAAACTACAAAAAATCATTCACGATTTTGTTTTCCCGTGTGAAAGGTTCAGAAGGTGATGGAAGAATTCTAAATAAAACGTCAAAAAGTATTCATCAGCAACTTGTTTTATCGCATATAAAAATGAACTTACACAACAAAAAATTAGTATACCGATGTTTACTTTCACACCATTTCTATGTGATTACATTTCATTCCAATCTCGATTCACTGCTATAGTTATTCATTGTATAATTTGAATTTCGGAAATTCATTTCGTTTATTGTTCTTAATTTTTGCATATCACGAGCCCATGACGACAAGATACTCAGTGGATTTTCTATATACATATGTATGTGAATATTAAATGTTTTTTTAAATATTAAGCGCAATATTCTTAGTTTTCCCAAAATGATGTTAAGATTGGTTAGCACAGCTCAGTAAAATATACGGAATGCCACACACACAGGATTCACAGGAACTTTATATAGCTGTAAATCCAAATAAAATTGGATTTATTATAAGAGCATTTGTTGATTGTTGTTATAGAAAACCACAACAGAAAACAATGTTATCACAAACTTTGCAATCTTAGGCATGTTTACTCACTAATCAGTGGAGAGTCCTGGGCATGTCAAGTTTCATCAACATAATGCTTTGACTATAAATATTTGCAATAGCTTTTATGAATGAATTCATCACTGAATGCTGTAGTCGACATTTGTTGATAAGATAGGTGCTTACTTAGCTAACATTAATATAGGAATTTGTTCCAAGCAACTAATTCATCCAAGATAAAACTATACTTAGATACAAATTGAAAAAGGTATACCTATCTATTTTCGAAGTCTAAAAGAATTATTTAATATTTCTATACAGAAGGTGTTTGAGTGTATACATATGTATGTATCTAAAAACCCTTTATCTGAAAATTGAAATTTTGTTATTAAAAATCGAAATAACATTTGATACCTAACCATTTACATACCTATACCCATAAAATTGGTTCTCATGATTTTGGACAGATACTCTGATAAACACAAAAACAATAAAAGAGAAAAGAATAGACAAAAAAATATTCATAAGGAAAGGATACAACTAACGAATTTAAAAGATTAGTTTACAGAATGATTTTGATAGTTAGTTGAATTGGAGACGTAAGAGAAGAAAATTACTATTTCGTATGCCTATCAAAAGTACCTATAGCTATATTTATACCATTCTATCAATTGGGACACTAGGTATCTATGTATGCATAGGTATCTCAAAACATAGCTAGGTAGGTACCTATTTGTTCTGTTTTTTTGTGTCCATATTCGTACCATATCTAGATACATAAACTCGATATCTGTCAATAGGTATTATATAATGTAGGTACCTATCATACTATTACTAATTAAATATCTATTTAAGATATCAAAGGCTTCCATAAATGGTGTAGGTATTTATCAAACATTAGTTCGTTACTAAATAAAAAAAAGTTCGTCTTAACTTTATGTAGGTATAGCAAACTAGTAACCTACCTACCGCAACCATATTATCTTCACTAAATAAAGTTCTTAAACATTACTCTCACTATATTATCAGCCAGTTTAGTACTACGTTTCATTTTTATTTTTGTATTTTATTTTTCTTATTATTCTCGAGGAAACCAGTGAGCAGATGTTCAATTTAAGTTGAAAATGTACTGGGCAAAGAGGAATTCAGCACTAAACAATGTTGAAGCAGTAGCTCCAGCAGAAATATATAAAAGCAGCAAAAGTTGTATAAAAAGGAAAACAAAATAAAATAAATTCGTCAACGTAGATATACCTACATACATAAATAACTACATACAATTTTAACTCATATAAAAGAAATATCTATCTATCTACATATACAAACATACGATTTTCTTATTCCAACTTAAATTACTACTCAAATAAATAGGAATATTATACAGCTACATACATATGTACATACATATCATCTATATCTTATAGCGTGTGTATACATTTTACAACACACATTTACGAATTTATTTCTTATGTTTGTATGTATGTAAGTATGTATGTTAAATTTTCATGTTATTTAATTTTTTTGTATACAAATTAATATGGAGGTCCTTTGTTATTACCATAGGAAGAATGCTGATTTTGATCGTCGTCGATGTTGTTGTCGTCATCGTTGCAGGGAATTTACCTTCATACCTACAACAACAACAAAAATGTGGTAACGATTGATAGAGGAGCGGATAAAACGTGCCCACAAAGCGCATCATCGCATCATCAAAATATTTGTTAGTTAAAGTTAAAAGAGACAATGCGGTAGGAAATGGCGGGCTGGTGAAGTTTTTGGCGGTTATCTTTCTGAGTATATGTTTGAATAGATAGGTATGTATGTACATAATGTATTTGATGCAATTTTTTTTTAAAGAATTTTGTAGAGTTCTTTGACCACATGGGAAGGACATGAATATATTTTTTGTTTGGCTTAAACAGTTTAAGGATCAATGATCTCTGTCGGACAGGTTGTTATAAGATTATCAAAATCACCTGAAAGTTTCAATCAATTTAACTTTGAATTATTGAAAGGATAATGACATCCTAACACGTTGAATCGTTTGAAGACTGGAAACTATAAATCTTACACAGTTACATCCCTATTGTCAATTATCAATTGATAGTTGATAAACATTGAAATTTGGTACATTAAAACTCAATTTTTAAAAAATCTGATCAACTATTCCGTGATAATTATCAATTTTCTTATAATTCACAACGTTCTGCACCATTCTCAATGATCAAAAGTTGTACCTATAAATTGGGTTTTTTATAATCGATTTTCAAAATTTATCAACTATCAATTGATAGTTGACAACCGTTAAGCCTAGTACATACTTCTGAATCATGTCGTGAATCCATACAAATTTGCATTTTTGTTCACCAGTGAGCGTGCTCGTGAAGCCATGACAAAAAGTGGAGAGTTTGCGTTCACGAGCGATGAACCATATTCACGCGCAAAATGTACGGGAACTCTTTGATTTTTGGTGTAGCTTTGACAATTTGACCATAAAAGCTTCAAAAGTCAAGCAAATTGTGTCAAAAATTCACTTTCTCCACTGATGGTTGTTCACTTCACGAGGAAGTACGTACTAGGCTTTATAGCGGTGTTAAAGTCTTCAAAGCATCAAACAAAAATTAGTTTATTCTCCTACTCCCAGAACGCACCCATTTTCTTGTTCACTTTTATGTGAAATGTAGCTTAAAATTCTGAATATTTTTGCCTCAGTTCAAATTCACTAAAGGAAGTGCGTGAAAAGATAATATGTAGGTACCTACCTATAGCAGTTTCCAATTTTTAATTTTTTAAGGTTAAATTATGAAAAATTTACTTGGAAACTAAAACGCTGGCCCTCTTTATCTTTTTGGGCACTATTTACAGCAACTTCGACCTAAGACAAAACTTGGACGAATAAAAATACGAAATTATTTTGGTTGATTTAGACCACAAGGAACAATAAAATATGTATTAAGTCCAGACTGTAGGAATAAAACTTTAACTTTGAAAATGTTGAGATCTTAAAAATTATAAACTCTAGATTTTCTTCCTATGCATGTATAGGTAATACCTACCTATAATTCATCCACTTCCCTTATTTAATCATTTTATATCAAACTTCTAAAGCCGGTTCTCTATAGAAGTTAAATGACAAAAGATGTTAGAACCTGCCTCAACACCACATGTTGCATTATTTGAAATCAACCATGTCCAGGCGGTTCTTTTTGTGGAGTTAAAAAAAGTAATAAAAAAAATGTTACTGATACTAATTAGTTCCCAAGGATCAATTTTATTTTTTAATTTTTTTTTCCAAACACACCTCTTTGTGTTTGATATCCTTTACAAATTTCAAACACACACAGTGTTGCTATAAATTCAAGCTATACCTATAGCTATTCAGTGAATACCTATCTACGATTATGATGAGAAAAAAAAATCTTAGGCATCATCATACATTTAAAGAAGAAAATTACGTAAAAAAAAAGTAAAAAAGAAAAACAGTAATGAATTATCCTGAGCCGGCTTTTAGTCGCATATGGAGAAACGAGTAAAGAAAATATAGGTATGGTTGTTCTTTCCTGCCAAAAAGTCGGTTCTTTATTCTCCTGTTTTTTTTTTATTTTATTTTTTTTTCTTCATTTAATGCATGCTCAGGCAGGCTCAGGATGTCTTACAGGAACGCGACTCTCCAGGAATAATAGCACCACACAATAACGACGACGACGGATTTAAATGCCCAGAGTGTGCCCATTTAATTTTATAGATAGTTGTTGTTGTAAAATATAGTTTTCGACATTCGTTTGTGTTTGTTGTTAAGACGATTTGATTTGATACAGGACACATCGGAAAACAACAACAGACAGACAGACAGACAGAAAAATGAGAATGAGAATGTGAAGAAAAAAAAATGAAATAATTAAATGACATCTGTTTGAAGGTATAAATGCTTTTGCTCCTTCTCCTGATGGAACGGTGTTATTTATCTTTCCGTCCTTTTTTTATTTATTTTTTTTTTTTAAGGATTTAAATGTTCAGAGAGAGAGATTTCGACTGACGATAGATGCAATAAGACGACTTTGTAAGGTTGTTGAACTTTTTACCAATTATATTTGATTTTTTTTGTACCTACGTAGGTAGGTATATGTATCGTCCTTTTGGTGGGAAAATTTTTGTTCAGCAGGATATTTATTTTTTATGTATATTATTATGCAAACACATTAACTTACCTTTTTCTCTGTGAGCTTTTCACAGCGACGTTGTTTGCATATCTGATGACTTTTGTCATTTCGACATGGAGCACATTCACCACAGTTATCTTTGCGTTGACAACCGATGCATTCACCACAGCGTTTTCGCTTCTTTTTGGTCTGAAAATTAATGAAATAAAAAATTTAAAAAAAAAATAAGAAAAGGACGAAACAAAAAATTCGATTAAGTTAAATTTTGATGGAGAGTCTTATTTCAAGTGTTTCTTAAAGAGAAACCGTATTTTGAACCACGGCTTTTGATTTTGTAGAAATATGTATTAATTTTTTTGTAGATACGATTTCCAAAAATATAAGTTTTTTTTGTTAAGTAATTCCATAAAACAATAATTTTTTTCCGAAAAAATATCAACTTCAAATTGTAGTTTGAAAAACTCTACACAGAAAAAATTATATTAGGAGCAAGTAGTTTTTAGAAAAACCTGTACAAATGTAACAATATACGTTTTTTATGCGATTTTTGCAACTTTTTTTCAAAATCTATTGCTTTTACGAAAAAAGAGGTTTTACACTTTTTTGTGTAGAGTTTTTTAAGCTATGAATTGGTGTTGAAATTTCTTCAAAAGAACTGTAGAATCACACAAGCTACAATTTTTGTCCGGACATTTCTTCCACACAATAGATAATTTTCCCCAAATCTATGGCTCTTACGAAAAACAACCTTGTATATACACTTTTTTGTGGAGAGTTTCTTAAGCTACAAATTGACGTTGACATTTCTTCTTAAAAAAAAAAAACTAGAATTTCATAACCTACAATTTTGACGGGACATTTATTTGAAACAAATAATAATTTTCGAGATAGTTTTTAGACATTTCTTCTAAAATAGATACCTACTATTAATTTACGCGGAATTTACAAAATTTACCGATAAATTTTACCCTACAAAATTAAAACCCCTTGAACTATTTAATATATTCTGAGCGTCTCAAAAATTCTAATTCTCTCAAAAAAAAAAAAAAATTTAAAATCAAATAAAATAACATAATAAATGCGTATCTTACCTCCTTTGATCCATTAATTTCACTACAATCACTCATGCCAATTGTATTCAGAGGGCTTTTGAAATTCGCCGTACTTGATACTGCGTCAACTTGACCCGGATTACTCGGATCCACGTCCATTGCACTACTCTCTGATTCGGCACTCGATTCCAGCGAACTCGCTCGATTTTTCCGTCGTTCTTTTTTCCGAGCATCAACTCTCACAATTGGTGAATTTAATTCTTTTTTAATTTTTATCGGTGTCGTTGTTGACGCCGTCACTGTTTGATGTTGTGTTGTATTTGGATGGTGATAGCCGCCACCGTTATTACCAACACCACTGCCATCTAACATCATCGAACTATCAAAGTTGATTTCTTTTTTTATTTTAGTCGTTGGTGATGCTGTTGATGCCGTCACAGTTTGATGTTGTGTCGTATTTGAATGATGATAGCCAACGCTATTGCCAACGCCATCTATCATCATCGAACTGTCATAAGTTGGTGTGTGCATACCATTACCAACCAGACCGCCACCAACGCCACCCAGGCCACTATTGAGATCATAACTATCCTTTTTTATCAGAGTCACTAGGTTCTGTGTTGGGAACGTCGTAATGGGCTGATACAACTGCAGGTGCCTATCGTCCAGGTATGGCTGATTCATGGTTGTAATGTCACGGGCCTGAATTGGTGCCGGCACCAGCGGATATGGCCTGCCCGGGCTATTGACAGCTGACGCTGATAACGTGTGGAAATTTGGTGTCGCAAGAGCACTTAAACCCGCCGTCGCAGGTGGCGGTAGTGGAGGCGGCTGCAGAGTGTTTATGGACGTCAACTGAGTGAGTTGGGGACCACCTTGTCGCGGCGAACCACTACTCGGAGATATTATTACTGGCACTGGCTGGGGCGGTGAGAGCACCGTTCCATCTGGCATAAGACCATTCGCTTCGTTATAGCCATGGAATTGACTTTGGAATGATGGCAGCTTTGAGAAGGGCTCAAAGCCTTTGTTGTCCTTGGTTTCCATTTCCCAAGGACGCGTGTAGTTGCTGTTGGCGTTATTCGCCGACGTTATAGAATCTGAATTCGATTCATCTTCTTGCTGCTGTTGTTGTTGTTGTTGTTGCTGCTGCTGTTGTTGTGATTGTTGTTGATGTTGTTGGGAATTTTGATGCTCCTGATGCTGCTGCTGCCTGGCATAATAGTCCCAACTATTTTGATCAACTAATATACTATTGGGTTGCTGTTGGTGATGTTGTGGTTGTTGTTGAAGTTGTTGAGGATGAAAGGCGTGTGCATTGTTGGTGTAATGACTTAGATTATTCAAGTGAGTATTGTGAGGATTGTGGTGCAAACTGTTCGGATTACCCGCCCCGCCCGATTCAACACTTCCACTCGAGTTTTGTGCAATTAAAGACGCCATTTAACTTTGTTAACTTGCCCTACCATGGCTAACTGTATCATTAAAAAAAAAAACAATTTCGATCGTTTTTTTTTTTGTTTTGTTTGTTGACGAAAATTAAATTTAAACAATTTTTGGTTTTGGAAATTTTTGAACACGACGTTGTCTACTTTTTGAGTTATAGAGATTTAGAAAAATGAGCAAACAGATTTTCTGGCTTTTGTTTTTTTTTTGTACGAATTTGAGGTAGCTGTCTTCTGTTTTTTTTTTTTTATTTTTGTATTTTTTGTTTTGTAATCTTAATAACAATTTCTAACGAGCAAAAATTTGTGTAATAAACAATTTGTAATTTTTTTTTGTTGTTGTTTATTTTGAACTCTTTGAACTCTCACTTTTTGAAAAACGCGAAGTTTTCAATTTTTTAATTTATTTTTTTTGTGTATGGAAATTCGATTTTTAATTTGAACTGTGTTCATAGAAACTTATATTTGAGTTATAACGAGATTTGTAGTTTGGTTTTAAATATTTGTTGTTTTGGTTGCTGAACACGGTACTTTGTATTTTTTTTAATTAAATAAAATTTGTTTGGTAGTTTGTTTTAAATTTATTATTTTGTGATTATTTAATTCAACTGGAAACTATTATTTCTATATTTTTTGTATTTGTTTTTGAATTATTTATAATTTATTAATTAACAGTGCGTTAGTTTTTAATTAAGGTTTTGTTGAGAGAAAAAATTTTGTTAGATTTGTTGTTGTATTTTATATTTTGTACTATATTTTGGATTTTTGTATGTTGTAAAAAGTTTGCTGTTACCTACTATTTTAATTATTTTTTTTTTTTTTTTATTTTTGTCTAGCACTCTATGTTAGAAATTTAATTTTGTTTTGCGGACTAAAATCGCGTGTATATATTATTTAGTTTATTTTTTGTTTATATATATATTTATATTTATGATGATGTATTTGGATGTAAATTTGTTTAAACTTCACGAAACAAATCTTTTGTATTTCAATTTTTTGTTTTGTTTTGTTCGAAACGCGTGCAGATAAAAATAATTTCGATTTATTGTCACAACAAAAGTTAAACTATATTTATATTTAACACTTTTTTAAAATTGTCTCACACATGGCAAGGGTTTTTTTTATTTTGTTTAATTAAATTTTTGGTAAATTTTCAGACTTGGATTTGAATTAAATTTTTTGTGTTCGAAATTTGTATTATTTAATTTTATATATATATATTTTTTATTTTGTAGAAAAGAACGCGTTTGTACTTTAGTTTTAACAAGATTTTGTATAATACAAAAATATTATTTTATATATGTATATATAATATAGATTTGTAGATTTGCTTTTGGTTTTGCTTGTTTTGTTTTTCTTTTAATTATTTTTGTTGTTTTTGTTTTAATAAGTTAAATTAGTAATATTTATATGTAGTTTAAGTTAAAAAAAAAATATATATAATTTATGTATATATATATATATATATTATTATAAAGATTGCTTATAATTATTAAATTTTTGTTTTGTTTGCTTATATGATTAGTTTTGTCTTCCACTGGTTTGTTTGTTTTGCTTAGATTTTACATTAACGCTATTCTAGAGATTATCATTATTTTTTTTGTTTTGTTTATGAAAATTTTAAAAATTTCTATAAACGATGTTGGATTTTTTTTTTAATTTTTGTGATGATAACGTTTGGTATATTTTTATATATAAATTTGAATTTTTTTTAATATTTATAATTTTTTTTACAAGAGAGAGAATAAATTAGGAAATAAATACATATATATAAGTTTGTTTGTTTGTTTTGCTTTTTTGTTGTTTTTGTGTAATAATGATTAAATTAAATTAAATAAATAAATAAGTTAAAATATAGTTATATATATATGATTAGATAATTTGGTTTTGAAGTTGTTGTTGTTGTTGGTTTTTTTGTTGTTATCGAAAGTTTTGAGAAATTATTTAAATTTGATTTTGTAATTAAAAGTATAAAACATTTTTTCGAAGTAAGCTTTGGTGTTTAGGTTTCGGATAGCATATTTTTATAATTTGCTGTAGAGGCTGAAAGTTAAAAAAAAATTTATTAAAAAAGCAATAAATATAAACACACTAAAATATAGGTTTAATTAAAAGTATAATAAAGAAAGTTTTTTGAGCGTTAATTGTAAAATGTTTGCTTAATTTATGTGGAAATAATTATTGTTCTGAAAGTGAAATGCTTCACATCAGTGATCAAAAATCTCAAAATGAATCAAATCAACAAAAAAATAATTTAATTTTTGGTAGGTACATACCTAAATTCAAGACTCAAATGAATGGTTTTAGCAAAAGATTTATTTTATTTTATTTATTTTTTTTTTTTTTCAAAAAAAATTCCTTTCTGTTAAATTGAAGTATAAGTAAATTCGTTGATAGCTCTAGGTTTAATCTCTTCTTTAATGAACCTATGTCGAACAAAAAAAGCAGTTTATAAACAAATTTTGAAACTCAACTATATAAATTCGGTAAATTTTACGATAAACGTTCTTATAAAAGAATTTCTAAATTGATGATTCAGAATAAACTAGGTCTGACATGAAATTCGTGGTTTCTGTTTCATCTAATATATAACGAATATCAATATAATGAGAATTAAATTGATTAAACAACCTCTGAAATTTATTTAACACCAACGTGATGCACACCATCATTTACGCCAAAAAAAATTGTTAATCGTTGGAGCGGTTTTTTTTTAAATAAATTTTGTATATGTGTATATAAAATTTTGTAAACATTTTTAAGAAAAAAATTACATACGAAGTTACAAAATTAATTTTGAAAAGATATTTGAAATTTTATTTAAAAATCCAATTTTTTTTTTTAATTTTGATATGCAATATTATTCAAACTTATAAGAAGCTCTTGTGTAAAAACTTTCAAATCGGTTCAACAGACAATAAAATAGTCGAAAACCAATAAAATGGGTCTATGTGAGAGATGGATAAATATTATTTTTCCAATAATATGGTAGATCGTACAAATTTATTTTTATCAAAATCGTAGGAGCCGTTTTTGAAAATGAGATTTTCTTTACCGGATTTTAAATACATATGTACTTGTATGGGAGGTTCCTCTATTTTTGGTTAAAAGAATTATTTTTATATTTTAAATCTGCTAGATAAGAAATAATAGTTAAATAAAAATTGATCAAGTCGTTTTCGAATTATAAGTTCTCAAGTTATAAACTTTTTTTTTAAATTAAAAAAAAAAAGAATATTTTTTAATTTTGGTAAAGAATTCTTTCACAACTTTTTGAAAAATTTTCCATAAAAAAAATTATCAAAATCAATTGAACTGTTTTTGAGAAAAAAAATGGTCTATATGAAGGTACCTCCCATTTTTCGGAAACTTTTTTTATATACGAAATTACTTAATGTTTTTAAAAAAAAGTTGTCGTCGCGTTTTTGAGAAAGATAAGATTTTCTTTAATTGCTATACAAAATTGTACGACAGTTACCGTTATTTTTGGTCCTACAAAAATGAAAAAAACGTGTCGGGGGGAAAACATACGCTAAAGGTACCAAGCTTAAAGAAAATCAACCCACCCGTTTATGCTGCAGCCGAAAGGACTGATATTAGTTCAAGTTTTATCGAAATCTCGAGTTCGATTTTTTTACAAATCCATAACTTGCCAAACCTATACATATAGTACCTATATATCGAAAGTGAAACTAGAGCCAATACTTTGCAGCTTCTCTTTATAGATTCAACTGCTCAAAAACACCTAACATGAACCAGGACGTTGATACCGAGAAAAGACTAAAGTTATAGGTAAAACGAAACCGAAATTGAATTTTTTTCTATTTTAACACGACGAGGCTTACAAAAAATCTCTTGTCATCTCACCTCATGTCCAGCGTAAGCTAAAGCAATTCTTAGCTCTCGGAGAAATAAAACATTCGCTGTAGGTAGATTTAATCCCACTTTATACAAACTAGGTTTTTTTTTACACGCACTGCCTCTTAAGCAATTGACAAGTCCTACAAGAGTATCTCTTGTCATGAAAAGGCAGTTCGGATTCGGCAGAAAATTGTTGGTCTCCACAATTCCTGCCAACAACTACTGCACTCATACAATAATATTTTTAGAGATTATAGACCCTGGTTTTCAAGCTGTATGGTGCCACCAAAATTATTTGCATTTTTCTAGAGCATCCTCTAATAATATATTTAATTTAAAAAAAATCCGAAAAATAAAACATTTTTAATGTAACTTTAAAAAAAAAGTAAATATAAAAAATTCCATTTTAAAACCTAATTAAAAATAAATAAATCAATAAGAATCCTGAGAATATTTTTGCAAAGAATTTCTTTAACGATATGCAAACCAATTTTCCAATCGCATTATCAACCGACCAACACACATACTCATTTCAAAAGCACCTACCGCAGCAGTAAACATGAAGAATATCACAACACAGCAAAATAAAATTGAAAATGAAAAGCGAAAATTATACTCCTCGTTCGCATAGTTAGGTAGAAGGTACCTACTTGTATTTTCATTTTATCTTTTTAATTCAGTTAAAGTTCCATGAGATTGTAATTGTTTTTTTTTTTTTTTTTTTTTTTGTCCGCAAAGAGCGCATAACCAACTCAACGCACAGGTGCATGCTGGCTTTTGTTTCTTGTAAACTCATCCGTTTAACTAAGTGAGTTTATTAACTTATACGTTCCTAGGCAATTGGAATATCTCTTTTCTAGAAGGCAGCTAAAGATTCTCTCACCATAAATGAGTTTGCCTTTTTTTGTTCTTCTGATTGTATGTCCTCTATATAATATATAATAGCAACCAAGGATTCATTTCTTCCGGAGCATAGGTATGAGGATAGGATAGAGTTTTACAAATGTGTATAAAAGAATCCATTGCAATCAGACTTGCAATCCATCAATGTCTTTAAGAAGGTTTGCTATACGGTAAGGCAACCTATATTTTATACCGTGCTTTTTATAAGGATAACTTGGCTCGATGAATTAAATTTTTTGTTCTGTTTTATTTATTTTCACACCCAAGCAGTTTGTTAAGACGTGTGGTAAAACGGTTTGGATATTTCAATCTTTTCTTATAATAACATGGATGAAAACAAAAAAAATACTAAAAAACAAAAACAGGAACCACATACATGTACTTATACTCATCAAAGGCAAACAGCCGGGGAATCAACACAAACTATATACAGACAAAAAAAATTGTTGCTAGCAGCTGCTTGCAATTGCACGTCAAATAAATTGCGCGAATTTCGCGTTTATTTGAGCACGAGCTTTAATTTAAACAAAAATAGGCCATCCAACGGATATAATAAAAAAAAAAAACAACAACATACGTACATATATTCAACACAACACATGTGCTCTTGCTCTTATCAAAAGTACGCGAAGAAGACCGCAGGAACAAAAAAATGTAATATACAACATGAAACCCAAAACAGAAGGGATTTAAAGTTTTCTGTTTTTTTTATTTTTGTTTATATTTTATTATTATGTTGTACTATATGAAGATACATTCATATGTATTTGTTAGTGCAATTTTGTGTTTTTTTTTGGAAATGATCGCCCGAAGGAATGAATGGGGTTTTCCATTGTTTTTCCGGGAATTTTTTTTAATTTGTGTTTCCAAATAACTAAGTTATATTGGATTGGACGCTGTAAAAAATAAATTCCACCAAAAACGAAAAATAAATCTATAGGGACACTAATTGGATAAAATTCATGTTTTTTGTTAAAGGCTTTTTTTAAGGTTCGTTATGAATTATAATTGAATTGTGCAACAGACAAAGGCGAACATATGTAGGTATATGTATGTGATGTAAAAAAAAGAGTTAATTTTTATAGAACCATAATGAATCAATATATATATATTATATTCTTCTATTAAAATATTCTTTAATGCCAAAACAAATAAGAAAAATTACCTACATATTTAAATTTAAAACGCAATTAAAAATTATAAATATGAAATAGAATTAATTATTGTTCTTGTTGATTCTCATGATTTAAAATAAACAAATTGTTTTTGTGCCAAATTTTAATTGTTTCATCAATTTTCACGAAAGTCAATAAAGTTAAATATTTGCTTTTTAAGAATATACACATATGTGGGGTAAACTGTTCAACGGTTAAACGTTAAAGTTGCAATTTTCTCTGTAGATACATAAAAGGTAAAATTTGAAAAGTTATTGTGTGTTCTTTAATTTTTGCGTATAGAAAGAACATTTTAAATTTAGTGGCGCAAAATTTTAGACGATTAAGTACGATGTTAAATCATTTTAAGTGTGATGCCAGGTTAAAAACAGGTTTTTCCAAATTTCAAATGAGTTAGCATCGTATACCATATCTTTTTAATATTTTATTAAAGTTTAAATCACCAAGTATCATACTAACTCCAAATGTCACTTTGACAATTAACATTGTGATAATGGTAGATATATTTGCTTTTATTTATTTGCACGAATTGTCACTTTTTTAGGCGTGTTTTGCGTGATCTTTAATAAGTATGACACTAGTTAAAAAATGTTTTGAAACTAAGAACAATTTGGTAAAGACCTTTAAAGTTAGTTAAATATTAAGAAGTATCATCCTATAGGTAATACCTTAACACCAGACTGTTTTAAATTCGTCCTCTTTTTCATTCTAGTTGAAAAAGTAATGGGATTTGTTAAATATACTTTAATTGAAACTAAAAGCAGGGAATAAGTTTAATATTTGCATAAATTTATTTTATAAAAATACATAGTTTTCTCCAAAAAGTCAATATGTCCAACAGTGAACCAATTTTTTGAAAGTACACAGTGAACCAAAGAAATCTTTACTTAAATTTACATATACTGTTAACTGTATTATGTTTTTTTTAATAATAATTTATTTTTCTACTATTATTTCTTTTGTTTTGTTCTCAGAGTTCCTTTTATCAGCTTGTAAGAAGAAGGTAAATGAAAGTCTTTAATTTATATTTTGTTATTGATCCTATTTTTATGTTAAATGTTTTTGTGAAAGTAAATACAAATCTCTTGTTCTTTTCAAAAATAAGTTTAATGTTTTATATGTTTACTACATGCAGTTGACTTTTGAAATTTATTTATCTACGAATACAGTAAATAAACACAATCGGTTTACTGTGTACCACCTCTTGATCCACTGTTTTCACCCCCTGGTATGCACTGAACTTGTTGAGAAGCTTATCATAAAAATTTAAAATTAGTTTTTAAGCATGATCTATTTAAAGATGTTGCTTTAAAAATACAAGTATACAAACCAAATAACTAATTGCTTCTAATACCAAGAAGTTTTAAACAATACAAGTTAATATAACAATTGATTCACTGTTGAACAGTTAACCTGTTTGTTTCTGTCATCTTTGAGGTCAAATTAATATTAATATTAAGATTTCAAAAATTACAGGCATTTTACTATAGTAGCCCTGGAAAACCAGGCAATAAAAGATCAAACTCTTGTCAACTGCTTTTTCAATTCGGTACCAATGCCTTCTATCTCACGCAACAAAACTGTCTTTTTAAAAAAGCTCGCAAAATCAGCTTAAATTATTTTTTTAGCAAAATATTTTGTTAGATTTCAGATCATTTTGTAATGGTTGATTTTTGATCCCGTCTGCATGGACGTTGAGTGAGAAGAAGATACTTCAATGAACTGTACGGTAGCTGTAGAGCGACACAGAGTCAAAATAATAACATCTCGCAAGATGTCGCTTTTATTAAGCTCTCTTCGGCAAAGATCTGACACTGTATTTAATAAACTCAAATTAAACATAAATTATCTTTAATCAATGAGTTCCAATTACATATTATCAATAAAACAAAATTGAAACTAATTCATGTTAATAAGGTAATTCGTCCAAGTATAGAAGTACACTAAAGAGGAATTAGATGTTTTTGCCAACGAATATATACCTACTGATAAAGGCAACTTTACACATTATGTTATCTACAAGCTAAAATGAAAAAGTGTATGTTCAAAATTTCACTTTTTATGAGAAAATGTATTATTACAGTGATATTATAAATTTTTGGGACCAACACAGTTCTTGTTGAATGTACCTATATAGAAGATTTGTGTTAAGATTTGTAACTTAACGTAAATTAGCAGTTTATTGATTACTTATAATGTATTTTATTATCCTTGAATTAAATTTGGATCAAAATTCTAGTTAATTTGTGAATAAGAAGATATCTAAGCATTTTTATTAATAGGGATTTAAAATTTCAATTGGCTGGATAAATTATAGAGCGAATGAACAACAATACTTTTATCCCAAGCCCGAAATAAAGCCCAGTTATTAAAGATTGTGACACTCTGGTAGCGCAAACAAGAGGAAAAGGACGTACCAACTTGTTGTGCGAAACTAGAGGCAGCTAGCTAGAAACCGAGGTGATGCTAGAAGAACATGTTGGTTGTCAAAACCACTGTTCTGTAACACCATCTCAAGTAGGATAAGCTAGGTGTTTAAGTAACCACCAGCTATTTTAAAATATTTTGTGCATAAATTGGTGCAGAAATCAATTTTCTTTTTAGCTCAAAAAGCTATATTGAAAAGTTTTTGATAGCCATAGAGCGAATTAAATTTTTTTGGTTTCCTCAAATCATACCAAAATTTAAATAAAACTTTTAAAACATCTTTTTGATGATTGAATTTTTTGTTCTTTAAATTCATATTAAAGCTAGGTACGTTAATTTTGAAATTAATGTATAGGTAGGTGCAGGTATCTGCCTGATTGTCCATTGATGTACCTGATAGGTATACCTATTTACTATATAGGAATGAAAAGCTTACTAACATCATAATTGTTAAAAAATATAAAAAAATGATGAATGCAAATGTTAGATAGCTAGATCATTAGGTAAATATAGGGACATGGATATAAATATTGTGACCTAATTTTTCTGTAGTGCTCTTAATAGAACTATAAAATTCCAGAACATGAAAAAGTTACTTAGGTACCGACCTAGCTACCTTCAATTCATATTTTTTTTCAAAGAATTAACATTCTCTTGAATTTAATTTTTTCTATTTCTATATAGGTATGTACCTACCTACCTACCTAGGTATATGTTTGTATAGAATAACCTACCTACCTACCTATTTGCGCAGAAAAACGTATAGGTAGGTAGGTACAAATTTCTAATGAATTAAATTCGCATTCGACGGAGAAAACGAACCATGAAAGCCCATCAACGACAAAGTTTTTTTGCATTTTCATTTTTTTTTCTTTATAGGTAGGTAGGTATGTATTTATATTTGAAATGAGTGCATGACCCCTTTAAATTGTTTTTGCACTTGAAAGCCTCCATTCATCCTCCTCCTATTTTACCAACACCACAACTTCTGGGTTTTCCCAGTTCAGTCCTTTCCACCCACCCGAATTCCGCAAGTGCTTGATAATTCAAGTTAAAAAAGTGCAAGCAAACTAACTTAAAAAAAAAAATAAAAATAAAAAACTAAGTAAAAGTAAATAAATTAAATAAAAAAGAAAAAAATTGTGACAAATTTATAAAAAAAAAAACTTAACAAATACACCGAAACTTTTGAAATGTTCTTCAATTGCACTTTGTATTTTTTCTATATCTTTATCTATACCTACCTATACATATTTTTAATGACGTTTTTTTTTCTTCTTCTTGGACTCTTATTTGTGTTATTTTTGTAAAGCGGTAAAGGAACCAGGTGGTAATTTTATACGACCTGGCTATGCCTGGTGTTTTTCGTTATGGTTCAGGTTTTTATTTTTTTTTTTATACCTACCTATTCCTCTTGGGTTTTCTTCTTTATTGTTGTTGTTTTTGTTAACTATAGTCTTATGCCCCCGCGCGAACAACAAGCGGTTTTATAACTGATAATACTCTTTGCACAACGGTTATATTCGTACACTTTGCTTTTTGCCTATGTGTGAAATCCACAAGGGTAGGTAGATGATGTTCATGGTGTATAGTCGTCGCATAGTATAGATACACACTGCACTACAAACAACCTTTGTGCAAAAATAAAAATAAAAAAAAGAAACACAAAAAATATCGACTTGAAGTTGAAGGAACTCACAATATGCACAGAGAAACTTACATAAAAAGCAAAACAAAAAAGTTAAAATGAAAACCGTAAAACTCTACATGAAGAAGGAACAAAAGCAAATAAAAAAAAAAAACAAGTCCAAAGGAAACGCAGCGCAGTAGGGAAACAGGTAACAAATAATAGCTCTACTACTCCATCGCCATCGTAACCATCACTGCTTGAACTGCGTCCTCCCGCGTCCTTCTTTTAAACTTATCCATCCACCCATTTATAGTGGTGGTGGTTGGTTGTACAATGTACATGCTGCACAATACACAAAGTGCATCCATGCACTGTTTTCCGAGATCGAGCGAGGGATTCGTTTCGTTTCATTTTGGAATGAAACGTAAGTGACGACGTTTGCAAGGAAGCCCTCCCCATTTATAAACGGCGATGGTTGGAGGTGTTTTTTTTTTTTTCGTGAGCTACATAAATGGCAACAGCAAAAACAAAAGCAGATACGAATCCTTGTTATTGCCCTCCGTATATTTTACTGAAGGAGGATATGATATACTATATATGTACATATCTATATACCACAAAAAAAAAGGAACGAGTGCCCAGGAGTGATTGGATATACGAATGCACATTGGGTTTTTGGCGTAGGTACGGTACTGCATATACATAGTACATATCTACCTATCTACTACGTTTCGTAGTATACTTTTCCGAAGGACATCGACATAATGAGGAAATGTGAGTCAAGTTGCTGTGTGTTTGAAATTCTCTGCCAGCCATTTGTTTTCTGTGCTTTCCTTTCCTTTGCACAATTGAAGGTAGCTTATGCGGACTTTACGCGAAGCTAAAATTAGGTATGTGGTGCAAATGGAGGAGGTTTTCAATTTCGAAAGGATAATAATAATCCAAAAAAGTTGGAAGCTATCTGTGTTTCGTCGTTTAACTAAATGGACAAAAAAAAATAACTAGATACTTGTATGGCTGCTATCAGTTATGGTTTTTTTATACCATTTACTTATGAGAAATACTATACCTACCTATGTTCTAGTATGTACACACAAAAATTATAATATAGGTACATATATGTATGTATTGTTAACCCGTTTTGAAGCATTAACTAAAAATTTAGGCAATGGAGAATTTACTTTAAGTTGGTATCGAACGATGATCGAATATAGTTCTTATGTCTTTTTATTTAAGATTTTTACTTATCATCATCAGTTATTATACCGGATTTTAGACTTAAGATACTGCTATATCCTGATCGAAACCCGATTTCAACAACAGCTCTATGCTTTGGAAGAAGGTCCTTGCAACCTTTTAATAGAAGGAGGGTCTTCCAATGTATTTATTAACAAAAAAAAACTTCTCAAAGAGCCAGCTCGACTTTACTAATCTGAGTCCAAACCTGCACAGCCTTATTTATTAGATTTCACTACTTAATACTCGTTTCAACCTCGATTTAGTTAAACCGAGTCGAAGCACTTGCTCCGTCTTTACGCCACGTCAAACAAATTCTTATGTATTAAGTCGTTTTAGCGACAGAGTAATTTACTCCGACTTTACCTGAAAAATTTATTTATAAAAAATAATCGATGATTAGAGGCGGAGTAACATAAAACTGGTACATAGTAGAATTAAAGCCATTGTAAAGCTGTTTTATTATCTAAATGACATGACATTTAGTAACCAAAAAGGAGTGTAGAAGAATTTTTTTTTATCCGTTTGTTACTAATTGTAAGGCAAAATGGATAGTTATTTTGCATTTATAAATGATTTTAAACGCTTTAGTTGCAGTACAAAACTCGTTTAATCTCTTATTATAATAACCATCAGAGAGATTGTTTTTTTTTTGATAATATATTTGACATAAGGAGGGTGTAGCTAAAACCGTTTGACGTGGCGTTAAGACGGAGTAAGTGCTTCGACTCGGTTTAACTATTCCGAGGTTGAAACGAGTATTAGTGAAATCTAATAAATAAGGCTGGCAGAGTCCATAATGAGCTATATTTTGTCGTATTTTATAAATATCATACGTTTTTCGAGCTAGATCGTATATGCATTTTAACTCCTAACCGTAATTTCTAAGTCTTCAGAGTCAATCATCCTATATTGACCCTCTCGGTTGTAAGGATTCAACTATACTTAAGTTGTGTATACTATCTTGGTTCTTATAACCTTTACCGAAAGTTAGGTTGAAGAAGAAAGAGACAAATCCACTTGTTATCGAAGTCCATCAAAGAATAATGATTGGTCTAGGAAAAGGCGATATTTTTATATGGAGCTGATAGTCAAGTCACGCGGGAATAGTTTCAACATTACTTGGTCAATGATTTGATATATTTAATCTACCATCCCATCAACTACATACTTCTTTAGAGCTGTGTCTTTGAATGTTGTCGTATTATTCCCAAGCTTTTTTATATCTAAATTCTAAGCAGCTATATATATCTTCTATATAGCGTGTACAACTGGGTCCCTGCTTTCTCTATCACCATTTAGCAGCTGCTGAGCAAATAAATTACTATTACTTGTGCTTCGTTAAATAGGTTTACTGTTTTAAAAATACTACATTATGATCTTAAAGCCCAGCTGCCAAATTGCTTGGCTTTTTGGTTAAACCTCTGGATGTTATTTCGATCGCGATACTTTTTGAACTACTTCGATTGAGCAGCAGCGATGCCAGAACGTGGGATTTATCGCTTTTTGTGACAATTTCACGTCTAAAACAACCTACAAGGAAAAAATTGATTTTTGAACCTCATATTATACATAGTAGGGAAAAAAAAAGGTATTTTACGTTATGATTAAATTTTTTCGTAAATTGCTCATTTAAGTAGAAATAAATTGTATTCAAGAAAAAACTCATTTTAAATATCTGAATACGTTCATTTCTATTTTTGCATTAGCGTAGTAGGTACGCCTGAAGAATCGAAACGAAAAGTCCCATACAATAGTAACACAACTAAACCATACTTATTTTGCCGTGGAACAATTGTGGGATATTTATCATAAAGAATTTTTGGGTATCACCGTGAGAAAACCTGCTAACAAAGTCTAGTATCACTGCAGTTGAGCAGTATCTTTTCTTCTTCTTTTTGCCTGGTTCGATTTTCTTCCCATTGGCGCTGCGACATTTTCGCATGTTCATCTTTTGTCATTTTCTTCCACATTCATCATTATCGAATACTTTTTCTGCTGTGGTTGATAGCCTAGGGTTTTTTTTTGTCGAACTCTTTGATGATGTCACGATCGGAAAAACGGATTATTGGCGTCTGTTATGCGTGAATGGGCAGCGAAAAAATTCTCACGCAGGTGCCAGGGATGGGACTTTTTTAAAAAATGTCCGAAGTAGATTTGGAAAAAAAACGCAATAGATTCAACTTTTTCGCAGTAGATTTTTATATTTTCAAAATAAAAATAAGAAATAACATAAATGAACATAAATAATTTAAAATAATAAAATATATATTCTTTTTTAGCTCTGATCGCTCAGAGCTTCAAATTTGTGTTTCTTTTTTAGTTCTGAGATTGTTAAGGCATGCTCTGTGAGTTCAGAATAAAATAGGAGAATAAACGGAGTGAAATGCTGAACACAAACGAGATGACGGGAAATTAAAAAAAAAAAAAACGTCAAAACAATAAAAATGGGGGAAGAGGCTGGTTGCTCTAGTGGAGACGGTAAAATAATAATAATAAATAAATAATTTATAATCATGACAGTTCAGTGCTCAAGTTGCTTCATAATTAAATCAGAAATCTCTGAACATACTCTGCTCAAAAATGCAGTAGATTTTATTGAAAGGCAGTAGATTTTTCGAAAAAAACGCAGTAGACCTATTGCAGTAAAATCACAACCCTGGAGGTGCTCTCTGTAGACTCATGGCTATTCCAGCAAAGCCAATTAAATTTTTCTAACCAAAGAACATCATCAATCATTTATCAACAAATGCGTTTTTAGTTAATAATAAATTTAATAAATTCATTAAATCAACAAAAAATATCTTTAATAAGTCTTAAGCCCGTATGACACTACATTTTTTTCTTAATTTTTAGCTCATTAAATCATACTAAAGTGTCAGCCAAGAGTAAAAAGGAAACATGTTGTTCTTATGAAAGGAAAAGCACATATCTGGGAAAAAAATAATATGAATTGTCAACATTTTTTAAAAATCCTTTTCTTGTTTTCTCTTCTAATGATGCAATATTTGATTAATTTATATTGACGGCAACACAAAACTATATCCGATTGAATTTTGTCCGAAATTTGTATTAATAATTAGTTTTTTTATTTTACTTCGACTTATAAAACATTTTCCAAAAAAATAATTCGATATTAATACACAGCTTCATTGACGCATGAACGACTTGACATTGTGCCAACGAAATCCATCATCAGCTGAGATTTAATGAAAAATAAATTACACAAATGAAATGTTTCGTTGTTTCAACGTAAGGATTCATTTCAGTGTACCTACATACTGCAAAAAATACACCAGGGAAGAACAAATAAACCGTTATTTAACAATTCAGCTGGTTAAAAGATTTTCTTTACCTACCAACGGGTATATCTATAAGGATCAATTGAACATTTTTCTGGAGAAACGAAATGTCAAGACCACCAATTATGTAAGTACATAAAGTAAAGAACAAATTAAGTATTGCTAATCGTCGCCTCTCAATTTATTTTTAATCCCAACGATTCAGACCTTTTCACAGCCTTCAAATGGAATATCATCGTTCATTACCTACAAACTTTTCCAACATTCGCATAGATTTACAGTTTCAAGATTAAAAAAAAAAAAAAAAAATTTGTCATGTAAATATGAAAAACGTTAACCTTAAATGGGTTCAAAATAAAAAAAAGAAAAACAGCTGCTTGCCTCCCTCAAGTCAATTTACCTTCCTACGTCAGTATACGCAATCAATGCTTGTTGTCTTCGTCCATATACCTAACCTACCTACCAACCTATGTAACATGAGTGTTGAAGGCGCGCGAAATACACATGTTACACATCACACACATGCTTTATATAAGAGTGGCGCTCACTCCAATAGAAAAAGGGGGTTAGTAGACCCTAAAAATCACGTCACAAACCTACCTACATCTGATCTAGCGGTAAGCCCTACAAAACCAAAACTGAGTGAACAAACCATCATCATCATCATATAAAGAATACCCGACCAAAACACACAAGCAAAAAAAAAGGGTATGATGGGGTGCCCACTTTGAGTTTGAGCGCCTAAAGTCTTTATTACGCCTTCGAGGAGAATCCATGAATGAAATGCAAACACGAAAATCATGGAAAAAGGGAGTATTGTATATACCAACAGTAACATCATCGAACAATGAGCCCCAAGGGGTGGTGACGTATTGGCGAGGTAAAAAGGCACAGCCACTGCTGCCATACTATAGCAATTATGTCATATGGGGTAACACTGGTTTCGGATGGATACCATGTTCGATACGATTAAATTTTTTTATTTTTATTTCCCTCTGCTCCTGCCCATTGAAGCCCCGATGAGTTTGCGGTTACATGCTTACCGTCTCGGATGACACAGCTTCAACTTGCGCCACATAATAAAAATAAAATCGAAAGCCTGGTTAGCTCTGGAAGATTTCTTTGGCTGCCTCCCACTGGAAATATCTATAGATATACCTACCTACGATGTAGCGTAGCTGGAGGATAGGAAGGTATATTCATTCTTTTTTGCCTTTAGGTTTATGGGGGGGGTATTCGGGTATACCTATGGGGAGCGAGTGTAAGGTGGCATGATAAAAGCCCACCATGCATGCACCATCGATGAATTTTCAATTCATTTTCATTCGAGACCCAGTGATGGGCTGATTGTTAATCCCAAGCTGATACGTCTACCACACCACCACTCTTCCCAATCTTGGCGTCTATGTTTTTTTTACTGTTTTCTTCCGGTTTGTGTTCTGCAACAACATCAATGATATAGGTTTTTTTTTTTGGTTCCTTATTCTTGTTTGTTTGTGTGCAGATGGTAGCTTTTGGGGCTTCATTTGTTGTTGCTTTTTTTTATTTATATTTTTTTATTTAGGTATTTCAAAAAAAAGTTTGAGTACAAAAGCATGAAGATGTATGTGTGGTGTTTTGTATAAAAATAGAAAGTTAAGAAGTAGGGCAGGACGACGAAGGCAAGTTGATGACGATGACGATGCTGATGAAGTTTGTTGTGTATATTTTGTACCTATACGCTTTGATGTGGCCTTTTTTCTTGTGAATGTTTGTGTGTGGTATTTTTTTTGCGTATAGGTACAAAGGCTTGAATTTCATGTAGGTATTTGTTTAGAATTTGAGTGAACTCATTTGGAGTATTGCCAGGGTATAAGTATTTTTTTTTTTGTTAAAGCTCATACTTCTAGGAATTTTGGATAAAGGATAGGTGTAGATTCGTATATGTTCTCAACGAAGGCACTAAAATAGAATCAGAAATAAAATGGGCTAAGGGTCCAAAAATAAAAAACAGTACCTAATCAGAAAGAAAAAAGTATTTTAAAGATTAGAACTTAATTTTGAAGCACTTTTAAATGCCGACACCTTTTTAATATAAATAAATAACCTTAGCTGGAAAATAGCAAAAAGAACTGATTTTTCTGCTTATTAGACTTCAATATATCGAAAACTTGTAAACTACTGTTTTATCACGCAGAAAAATAATTTTAATTTTTTATTTAACGGACAAATATTTTTAACCGAGAGCGTTTTTAGGTGGGTTAAAAAATTGTGTTAATTATTACGTAGTTATAGTCAAGGGTAAAAATTACATAGTACACTATGTTGTTCTAATGTAGTCGACTCGATTAAAAGAAATATGTACCTACAAAGTTTAAAATAAAAACTTAAAAAGGTTATGTTAATGGAGAAACTTGGTTAGGATTAGCAATTATGAACATCGTTTATGTTAAACAAGTATCTTGTTTAAATCAAATAGCTAATATATTAAGTTCGTTTAACAGATCTTTGAGTAGATTGGTATCTATATGTATGAGCGATTTAATATGTTTAATTAACTAACCTAATTGGTTATAAACACCGAACAATCTAACCCATAAAATAGTTTACTAAAACTCAGTACATACACTTTAACCGAATCAGTGTGTAGATTTAAATAATTTTTTTTAATCGAGTTGGCTCGTGTAATTTAACCTACACAGATGGATAGGAATGACAAACGGTGGCAGTGGTCCAGAGCAAAAAATAGCTCAGTGACCCAATTAGAGCGCCACCGCTTTTGCGTATTATTAAAATGTCACTTGAAATGTTTTTTTTTTTTTTAAGAGAATGGACAAATCAGAAGTGGGATAGTTTGACTAAAGCAACTGTCCATTATTATAAAGTAACTTTTTATGACTAAAATCGCCAAGACGGGCCAACACATACATGACGCCTTAAATATTTCGAAAAATTCTTAAAACCAAATTTAAACAATTAGACATCATTTGAATCTGGCAACAAAATAAGTAGGTAGGTATTTCCAGAGTAGACATTTTTAAGCAATTTACTTACATCAAAAATGATTCACATCACACATGCACATGGACATCGATGATAAATCGCAAAGTATATCTGGAAGATAAGAAAGATACCGAAGAAGACGAAAATGGACAAAAATAAAAAGATAAATTCTATATAATAATAACACTCCACTTGTATGCTTTTTTGTAATTGGGCAAGAACAACAACAACAACAACAAAAACGAAACACACATCCCAAGTGATTTGAGTGATTCGGTCTTATTTTTAGTTTGGTTTTTTTTTTTCTTGATTTTATTTTTACTCAGCTGAACTGAACTTGAACTTCTTATGACTCTTCATTGGGGGCTGAGCGAGATGTTGCTGCTGCTGGCTGGTGGCGGCTGATGCTGATGGTGGCTTAGCTGTTGGCTGACATGTCGGCACGGCACTGTTCGGGCTGTTATATAGGCGGTAGTGTAGTGTGGTGTTGTTGTCAGCTTATTTTTACATTACAACTTTGTTTTGTTCCGATTTTTCCTTGTATTTTTGCGTCTTCATCTTGATTTTCGTTCTTTTGATGGTGTTTTTTTGTATAGGTATACTTGTTTATATATGTATATGAGCTTAAACCAATACTTCGTGGTTATTCAATTTTTTGTTTGCACATTGGAAACAACGATTGGGTGGTGTGAGTGGGTATAGGTATAAAAGATGAGATTCGCCATGTATCTTATGCCGTCGTCTTTATCGTCATTTTATTCATCCTCGGGTTTGACGAGTTCCTATACGAGTCTGGAGTAATTTGTCCGTCTTCGTCGTTTTTGGTTGCGTTGTGTCTTGTGTATAAATGTGACTTGTTAGTTCTTTTATCGAAGGTCTGTCTCATCTGGCATATACGCACAGTCCTGTTATATTATTAAAGATTTTGTTTTTTTAATTTATTTCTGAGAAATTTTGTTTTGTTGTTGTTGTTTTGGAAAAATCCATAGACATCACTTCATAGCCATTTCATTATCATAGTCAGGATGGCAGTAATACAACTAGGTATATGATGATGGCATATCACCTACTTGATGATGCGGGTAAAGAAACGAAAGACAATAGGATTCTACTATATTCACTTTTCTTACATTTGTAGTAGGTAGGTATAGTTGGTAGGCATTATATATTAGGTAGGCAGGTATATGATGTTCTTTAAGCTCGTGATTCGGGTTATTTTTAATATTCTTTATGTTGGAAGGGGTTACCTAGGTATGTTTTGATTCCGATTCTTTTGAAAAACTTTATACCTACCTACATAATTAATGTAGATATATGGTACCTATCCTATGCGAATAAAAGAAATTGGAGATCTAGCTATAAAACCTTGAAAAAAACATTTGTTTTCACTTTTTCTATTTTTGATTTCACTTTCAGTAGATTATCAACCTAGTTATAGGTATAATGATAATATCTACTTATGTATGTTGAGTAGTAAAAAGGCTCGTCTTTACAAATATGTATAGACTTTTGCCTTAGGTTCCTATCAATATTTTGGAGCCCGCTTGAGGATTAGGTAACTAGTTACTTTTTCTAAATATATGTTGGTAGGTAGATGCTTTTTTATGAGGAAAACATTAGGTACCTACTTGTTTTTCTAAAATAAAAACTCTTATCCGAAAAATTTCCAAACACAGAAATCAAGAACTTAGAACAGAACTATTTTACCTACCAAAGGTACAAAGGGTTTTTTTTTTGTGGTACTTTTACTACTTTTAAATTAAATTTAAAAAAAAATGTTAATTGGCTTGGCGCCTCAAATGGCTCCAATGAATAGCGCAACTTGGAATTTGGATGGAACTTTATCAAGGAGCTGGTATTCCTATGTATATCGTCCTAAGTCTGTTCATAAGGTGAAATTGTTTAATACACTGAACACAAATCAGTTGTCAAATTTAAACCCAAATCTCTATAAAAAAACACAATTTATGTTTGAATTTAGAATGAGAATATCTATTAAGAATATGATGCACAATGCAAAATTTGAATTGGTTGTTCTGGCTATATTCATGGTAAAATCGAAAAATAAACGGACTCACTAATCAGCTATCAATTTTACTGTCATAAGAAACAATTTTGCGAATTTACTGAGTTGTGATTTTGCGAATTCGAACAAATTCATTTTCGAATCGAAATACCTACACCAAGTTGAGTCTTAAAACAAGTTAGAATTCTTTCAATGGAAAAAATAACAAAAGCTAATTTTGACTGTTTTCATTAACAATAGAATCTGGTCTTACTTGTTTAGCTTAAAAAGTTTCAGTAGACAATACTTTTCTCAACTATTCAAAAACATTGAAAAGCAAACCGAAAAGTTTATGAAACATAAAATGTACTCATTCTCAATGAAAAACAAAAAAAATACGTTTTAAACAGTCTCACTGGCTCACTGACCAAAGCTTTGATTTTTTTTCTTTTCATTGTTGTTTTCTCAACAAACTACATTATGAAATTGAGTGTATACTCTTTGTAGTTTCTAAAGCTGAAAAAAGATTTGTTGAAAAAAGGTCGTATGAAATGTAACCTATACAAAATACCAGTGATAGTATAAAACTGGGTTTCAATTTTCTTGAATTATCTTCTTTTTTTATAAAAACCTACGCGAAACAGGATTTCAATATAATGGAAGCAAGCAAGTAGCTACTGATAAGTTAAATTACTTCATAGAAATCTCGCTTAAGGCTTAAAAAATGTCTAAACCACACGTTTATAATTTTATTTTATTTTAGTTTTTGCAAGCAGCTTTTATGTACCAATTTAATGCTGATCAATAAAGAGCAAAAGATCTTTTCGTTTTTAAGGACAGTCTCAACTGCAATCGTGAATCGTAAAACATTGACTGCCTGTTATGGACTTATATTCAGGGTTTTTGTTTTTCATAGACTTTAACCGATTAAATAATAATCAAATCATTTATCCTTTGTTATTTGTTGTTGTTATAATATAATAACTTTTAAATTCGTCGTTTGATTGTAGATATAGGTACCTAAATATTAAAGAAGACTCACAGTATTTTAATAAAAGCAAATAAAGTCTATTTTACAGCAAAAGTTACGTATGTACAATGTACATAATATGAAATTTTCGAATCAAGATAAGATTAGATAAGAAAATTGAGAATATAAGTAATCAAATCACTGTCATAAAAATAATGCTAAACTTATGCACAAGCTGTTGAATTATTTTGTAATACAAAAATAAAAAAACAATTATTCATATCAAAAAAACACACCTACAGCTGCTTTAAATTCAAATTCAAACATTATTAGAATATCTACTCGTACTTGTGTAGGTGTTCATTTGTGCACCTTTATGTACATTAAATGGGTTAATGGAATTTGCGTTAACCACTATCACCGTTTTTAATTGAATCACATATTTTTCCCATTTATAGCAAATTCACACGTATAAGGATATTTAATTAAAAACTTTTACTGATGAAATTAACAACAAAATAAACAGATATAGGTAAGTATTTATTGTGGCATCGTTTTGTATTACAAAACTTATTAAAAATTGAAAAAAAATAGGCGGATAATTGGAAGTCACAGCAAAATAATTCTAAAATCGAAAATTGTAGAGTAAATTTCTAATTCTGTAATACAAATTATTTCTCACTAATTAAGCTCATGGAATTGGGTAGGTATCAATGTGTTTTATGTAATCACTATCATTCTAAGCTTTACGCCCATGTTCTGCATTCCACTTATTGTGAATCCACATGGCGAAATTGAATTTAGGTGTTCCACAATTCGTTCGAAATGCTAATAGTGAATTCTGATTTCGAACATGAAAATTGATGTTCTGCATTTCGGTTCATTCCGTTTTCTAAACTTTTTCAATCAACATTTTTTATGCGTTGTGAAATCGGTGCATTTGGAGATAGTTTTGTATTTCTTGGTACAAAATGTAAGCAAACTTTATGTTCTTGTTTATTTATTTATTATTATTTTCGTAGGAAACATAAGAATATACGAATAAAAAAATACAAAAATCATCACAACCATTCATATTTAGGTAGGTATATTCATGCCGCCCGTCGCGTCGGGCAGGTTTTTTCTTACAAAATTATTCGGCTAATTTTTTCTTTCTAGTTATAAATGCCAATAATATAGAAATAATTTTCATTTTAAAACACAATTAAAAATGGAGGCACCTTGCATTTTGACATTTCGAACTAATTGCGAAATTTTCGAAAACGAACGAATTGTAGAACATGGAATTCCAATTCATGTGAAATTGAAATGCGATTTCAATTCGATTTCATACGAAATGCAGAACATGGGCGTTAGAAACATATCATCATTCATTATCAGACACGGATTACGTGCTCCGAAAAGTTCAAACGAAGAAGGCCGCCAAAATATTAAACAAATTAATTAATAACTACCTATAGTAAATTTTTAGAATTGATATTATTCATAGGTAATTTCACTAATACACTTTTTTTTTCAACGTATACCTACACCTACTACAATTTTTTAGAGACAAAATTTGATAATCTAAAAATCAAAACAAACATAAAAAATACCTATACCTAGCTGAAAAATGAAAACTAAGAATGTAAGAAAATGGAAACCAAAATTATTTTCTAGGAAATCGCATATACAAAGTTTCTGTTTGGGCTCTAGCTCGATGGATGACTGCAGAACGACGGACAGTATTACAAAAACCACATTTCATCGGACTCATAATTAAAAATTTTTTTTTTAAATTTCGAAGTTAAGAATTAAGAAATTTGCTTATAGTATTCTCCCCATCTAATAGCGAGATTAATCAGAGAACGGTATAGTTGTGGAATTACGAACTTCGCGAAAATTTAATTTTAACTTATTTATAGTTTTGAGGGAGATTCGATTTTAACTGGGCTGGGTGCGCTGGAAATTTCTCTACAAAATGACATTCAAAAGTGATTTTCAGTAAAAACTGGAGTAACGATGTCTGCCAGGACTTCTGCGTCATCAATTATTTCTACACGAGAACAATACACACAAAATTGAAAAAATGAATTAACGACATCTACTTGCGAGAAAATTTACCGAAATTTTTATTATTTATATGTACTTAAAATATCTTAGTAATTTCTGAAAGATAATACCTATAGTTCTGTTTCTTTATTTCCAAAAACTGCCAGTTTTGACCAATTCTAGTCCAATTTTATTTTGTTTATATGGACTTTGTCAAAACTTTGGAATAAAATGGGTAGAGAAGGGCAGTTTTGGGAAGTAAGAAACACATTAATGTTTCTTCGTAGTTTGTTCCCTTAAAATACCCACACTTTCACTTTGGCAAAAAAGATGAGTGTTGAATGTAGTTAAGCCTTTAGTTTCTTAAGGTAGAACTAGAATAGGCGGAAGCCAACGTACGTGGTCGTACGAAACCGAGCGAAAACAAGAAATTCATATGACGCGCACATAATTGCGATCTGAAACTTTTCGTTTAGTTTTCGTTAACTTTTGCTGTCGGACATGAGAGCGCTCACCGACCGCTCTTTCGTTAGTGGACTGACAGCTATCTTCAAAAATCAAAAAAATCACTTCCAACCACTCAAGTGCATTATGGGTGACTTATGAATTTGACGTTTTGGAAAGCAACTTTTCGTTCGCTTTTGACACTAGCTTCCAATATTATATCACTGCGGATCCAATATTGCGGTTTCCATAATCGACATGAATAATAATAATGTATGTAAGAAATAAACGATTAGTCCTACATAATTTCATAAAAGTACTGCGGTCAAAAAACCTTCGTGCAAGTTTGCCTTACTATATCTCATAAAATAAAATTTAAATTTTAAATGATGTTAAGTTAACGAAAGTCTAGCAGACCTTTAGAAAGTTTTTTCTCTTGTTTAGAAGCTTTGAACGTGTACCACTTACATATGGTTCGTACTATTTGGATAGCCTCACACATACTTTATTTTACAATTTACTATTTTTGGTACTTCTTTGAGATCTAATTAGAAAATTTGTATTGAGTAGCAAGGTAGAACATGGTTAGTAGAATTAAGAGAAGTTTTGTCTAATTTCTAAAAGCTAAAGCAGTTTTCTCAACTAGTTTTGTTAACAGTCACAAAAATGTGTAAGTATTATTTGCTGTAACATTAGAATAGCCTCACAGTATTTATTAAGTAGAAATAAAAAGCAATTGATTAATTTTTTTAAAGAAAATAAGTTGTATTTATTTTATGTGGTTAACACAATATTTGATAGCTAGGATGAACTTAACTTTTCTTGTGTACATCTTACCATTTCCATAAACTTGCGTGTTTGACAACTCCATACATCTTTAATGAGAGTAGGGTGGTAAGGACAATTGCTGTTTATTTAAGATTTGCAACATTTGTGTAAATCGGCTCAATTTCTTGCCCCAAAAAAAATCGGCAGTCTTCAAATACACTGAAACTGAAGCAAGACTGTTTCCAATAAGGTATTGTATTATTTCTATGCCATTTTACAGTCTACAAAATATAAAATGGTAATGCATCCCCATACCATAATTTATCCCTCACGGCTATGATAACGATCAAAATATAATTTTTTTTTTCTTAAATCATGGAAGTAGTATTTATATCGATAATTAATTTTTTTAATAATTTTTTCCCAATTGTTTCAATGGATGCTGCCTTCAGCATTACATGGGATTCGGGATCTTGCTAAATTAAGTTGCTATAGTTTACGCGCATTGTTAAACGGAGGTTTTTTCATTATCCTGCACTTCTGATAACCCGACGTAAGGTCATTCGGCTCACTTCTAACCCAGCTCCCTTTCTTTATTTGCTCAAAGAGTGGTTGCAATTGGAAGTTTATCAATTATCAATTTTCGTCATTGATAGATAAGATAGAATTGAAAAAGTTCATTCTTTGTAGATTTTTTCCTACATTAACGGATTTAAAAAAAAAATGCATACGAATTTAAGACTTTGATCAATTTTCTGACCAATAAAACGTTTCGTCAATCCTTGATTCCTATAGGCCTCTGTTTTGGCAATCTCTGTAGCCGTTAATGAATTTTGTCTGGCCATTAAAACTTTCAAATTGAAAAAAATCACAAAACAACTGTTTTATCAGTTCCTGATAACTTTTCAAGACCTACGCTAGTAAATTATAGCTTACAATGTGGAATAAAATTGCAATTGAGGCTATTCAAATGTTACAAAAAAAAGATCGTTTTAGGGAAATAAGCACAGAAAATTTAGTTAACTTTTAGATATTTGTTAAAAAATTGCCTTAATCTCAGAGACCGTTCTCTTACCTTGTCCTTAAACATATGGGGCATATTCATAGTCACTGTTTAAGTTGTTTCTAAAAAAATACTGGGTTTATCCTTTTTAATTTACATTGGATAAACTCCAGGCTAAGATAAACTGGGGTCTAAAAACGATTACCTATGAATATGTACAAATCAAAGAAGTATCAAAAACAGTTGAATGTTAGAAAGTTAAAGTGTGAGGCAACTCAAATGTTACGGACTGTATATTGACCGTTAAAGTGTAGAACCTCGTAAATCGAAAAATTTCAAAAAAAATTGATTTAATCAGAGCAAACCTTTTGGCAATTTCAACGTAACAATGTTGTTCTGAACATTTTACAGAAAAATGCAGAATTAAAAATATCTACTACCTAGGTATATATGTACCTAGATCGAAATTTTTGTGATTTCTTTAAAACATGCAATAAGGAATTACGAGTTTCTGCACTTTAACCGTCGATATGTACCTACCTACTTATACCCAAAACCTAAAATTATTCTCTTTTTCTCAACATCAGTATAGATTTTGCAAAAAAATGGTACATATTAGCCGTCATACCTAGGTATTCTTTTGGGGGTGGCAAAGTATACCTACTCATGCGTTATCATAATGTATCTGATCAAGTTATTAAAAATATTACGTCACAGAAATCTCCACACGTACAAAGCGCTCAGGTTAAGTTCGTTCTTTCATAAAAACAAAAATTAGAGGCTCAGAGATTTGTCCCTAGTGGGAAAAGTGGGATGAGTCTAAATTGCAAAACAACGTCGTGTGTGTGTGGCTCATGAATTTTAAACAATTTTTTAGTTTAGTTTAGTTATAATTTTTGAAGGAATCTCCAAAACCCCACCCCCAACAATAATTTGGCGCCATAGTTCTTATTGTTTATCCAAGAACTGTGTGTTTCTTCCAACGTTCATGCACAATTGCACATGCACACTGCACGAAAATACGAACACTTTTTCTGTCATCCGTTTTCGACGTTTCGCGTCGGCAATCCGAGCTGCTGATGCGACGGGCGGTAGCATACACGGAATCATACCGAAAAATGGCTCTCATTGCATTCTTCAATTGCAAACTGCATAAAATCAAAAATAAAAATCTACCTATCTATAGGTACCTACAAATTATTTCCACATTTTAAATAATAAATCTAGCAAACATTTATACAAACCGCCTTTTGTGTTTTTAATCCTTGTGTTAATTTTTTTTTTTTTGTTTTTCGTTTTAATTTTGTATCCCAATAAGCGAGTATCCTTGGAAATAACGCACTCTCGTTTCACTAAACTAAATCACTAGTGTGCATACATTCAGAATAAAAAACACAAACACAATCATTTATTAACAAAAAATGCACACCGTTATTCTTTAAAATTTTGTATGGTTTCACTTATTTTGTGAATTTATTTTTTATTTACCTTTTTTTTTGAATGCGATGATGTTTATTAACAAAAAAAAATACGAATAAATAAATAAATAAAACTGCGCACACTTAAACTGTACAAATCAAATCATTGTTGGATTTAGTTTTTTTTTTCAGTAAAAAACAAATATTGTTTGGGAAAAATTAAAACAGCACACACACACAAACAAATGCACAGTGGCTATAGGAGCACCGCCGTTAATTTTTTATTTTTTTTTGTATAATTTGTAAATTATTTGTTTAATATTTTTCGTTTTTATTTTTGTTTTAATTTAATTTAACAGTCCTTTCGGCTGTTTTTTTAATATTTTAGTCACTCTCTCTCTCTCTCTTTTGTTCTTTTATTTTTGTTTATATTAAAATCAAATATAGTGAAGTAAAACAAAAAACGGACAACGTACGGTGCAAAAGTTGGAAAACTTTTCACCCTTCGAAGGATACACAACAACTGTTTGGGTGAATTGAAGAAGCAGTAAAACCAACCCCCAAATAATACGTTAGATGTGTGTTTACATGGCGGCATGCTTAACACACACACCAATATGTTTTTTTGCTCTACATTTACACTGGAATACTTACCCACACTTGCGTGTTGTTTCTTTTATCGAGTTGTTCCGCTGCAGAAAACAGAATACACTCAGTAAATGAAGAACAAAAATCAACTACAAATCTTGTTTTTTTTTTGTGAACCGTGTTTGGTTGAACTCATTTTCTGTTTTGTTCCTCACGTTTTGCGTTTTGTTTTGAATTTTGTTTTCATTTATTCGATTCGCAAATCGCAATTTATTTGTATTCTGCTCCTTATTTTAGGTAGGTAGGTACCTATATTGTTTTTCTTTTTTCAAAGACAGTGCGATTGAGATTGGGAATTAAATTATGAAGAAACTAGAAAGTGATAAATATATAACTCTGGACCCATGTTCTGTAACTCGGCGATAACTTTTCGAGGCGATAAACGGCGAAAAATGGAACAAAACCCATAGGATTCCTATGAGTTTTGTTCCATTTTTGTTCCATTTTCGCCGTTTCTCGCCACGAAAAGTTATCGCCGAGTTACAGAACATGGGTCCTGTTCTGTAGGTTACCTACCCATTTTTACTGCAAACCTCTTTGATTTGGATTTGTTTTATTATTATTCGAGTGTAGTTCCAGTTTTACGTTACATCTTGCAGTTTTTGCGTAATGGTTGCATTAAGTGCATTTGGATGAGTGAAATTGGATCTGATTCAAATTTGAATTAGCTAGGTACATATACGTACCTTTTTTGTAGCTTTCACCTTTCTGTTTTGTAGCTTATAGGTTTTGTAGCTTGAAGGTTGTAGATAGTTTCTTTTCGCAACCGTTCCTCCTACATGCAAAATAATCTTTTTTATGCGTTGCCACCTTAATGTTTTTGAAAGTTATAAAATCAATCATTATCAAAAAATTGATGAAGATCCCCCAATCGGATTGGGGTTGATTTTAGTTCTGTGAAAAATGAAATGAGAATATTTTCATACTTTCATTCGCACTCTGATTGTAGAGAAAATTTTTTTGGAAATTTTATTTGTCGACTTATTTAAAAAAAAGATAAAGTATAGATTTCAAGATTTAGTTTGTATTAGCAGGAAAAAGATTTAAAAAGCTGTACATATTAACAACGGAACAACCGCCTACTGAAACGCCCAATGATCCTTATTAAAAACCCCTAGAAAGCTGACATTTTTTTAACTTCGAAGGAATGGAATGAAAGAGTTTATCCGCCCACTCTTCCTACAAACATACAAATCCACGGTTAAAGGGCAGAACGACGTCAGTCGTTTTTGCATGTTTTTTTTTTTCAGAAATCTATAAGAACCTTGCAAATTTTCTATGGCGATCTTTAGAAAGAGGTTTTGAATTCTGCCTTTTTCTGTAAAACGTTCAGAACAACATTGTTATACCTACGCTAAAATTGCCAAAAGTTTTTTCGACTTTAACTTTAACCGTCGATATGTTTTTTCGCTGTTAAACTTCCTTAGAGTTGAAATTTGAATTCTAAATACTTTTTGGTTTTACATATTATGTACATATGTATTTAATATGAAAATAGTTGAAGTTTTTAAATTATAGATATTTTAATAAATAAATTGGTAAAATATTATTTTCTTCTTCTATCAGCAAAATTGAAAAATGTGAATTTCTTTTTTACAAGTGACTAAAACTGTTGCAAATTTTATTTTTAGTTGGCGATTATTACAATAAATTTATTATTTTTTTATTAAGGGGACGGGTCGTTATTCTGTATTACAAAATTCTGTATGACCAAAATTCTGGAAATGGATTGAAAATTCTGTATGATCATAATTCTGTATTTCATTATTCTGTAAATCTTTAATTCTGTATTCCAAAATTCTGTAAATCCAGAGTTCTGTATATCAAAATTCTGTAAATCTAGAATTCTGTATATAAAAATTCTGTTAATACAAAATTCTGGAAAATTATAAGTACTGTATATTCTGAACTCCAAAATGCTTGATTTCAAAAAGTCTGTAAATTATAAAAGAAAAATTGTTTTGCGCACTTTTTTTCACTATCAAAACAATTTTTATTTTATAATTTACAGAATTTTGAAATACAGAATTTTGGGATACAGAATTTTGAAATACAGAATTTTAGATTTCCAGGATTTTGAAATACAGAATTTTAGATTTACAGAATTTTAAATTACAGAATTTTGAAATACAGAATTTTGCAAACTGAATTTTGTCACTTACAGAATAATGACCCCAACCCATTTATTTATTATTACTAGAATAATAAACAATTAAAAATTTTGACACGTCAAAAAAGAAGGAAACTCGAATGTGATAGGTGGCATGATTTCAAAAAATATCAGTTGACCCTTTCGTTATTTGAAATGTTGATACATTTAATTTTTGCCCTTTGGCCTTTCACATATAGAATGACTTTTTATATTTCCATGAAATTTTACAGCCATTTTAATAAAAAGCTTAATTATCATCGTCACGACGACCAGTTTATTTTCTCAAATTTCTTTTATCTTAGAAATAAAAACACAAATTTTATAAGTATCTTAACATTAATTTAAAAATGTTTTCTACCATTTTGTGTAGTTTTTTTGGTGAATTTAGACTTATTCGATGTTTTAAATTCCATTTTTTCTTTTATTCTTCGGTCGTTGGTCGCTCTCATGTGAACAGACCTTAATAGTTATTTAACTCAAACAACGATGGGGAAAGTTGAGAGCAGTATTGGGAGTTGATAGAGAAAGCGTCGTAGTTTGATCTATTTCGTATGAACTATGTTTTATACTGTAAAACTCCGAAATGTAGAAATTCTTGAATTTATCGTTAAAATTTAGAATTTTTTCAGCAACAGTTCTAAAATTGTGAAATGTAATAATTCGAGGTAGGTACTGTTGTCCAAGAAAACTATATTGACAAAACTTCAGAAAGAATTATAATAGCAAAACATTTCACACCGAATGGTAAATTCGGTGGAAAAATTCTAAATTGTACCGCTAAATTCTATAATTTTGTCCCCTTACTTAAGCAAGAATGTGCAAATTAAATTTGTTTAGGTGTATTTAATTTAATAAATCTTTTGCTATATTTTATGTCACCTCAATACTTTTAACTATCGGAGAAAACATAATATTTCAAAATATCAATTACGTCATTAGGTTAATGAGGAATTCATTCTAACTTAGATGCCAATTATAGATTTTATTGAAACTTATGATTGAAAATTTAAATTTTATGTTTTGAGGCAATTAAATAGCAAAATCAGTTATTATTTTGATGACAATATATAAAGGTAATGAATTAGTTAAATTAATTATTAAAAAAATCATTTTGGCCTAACCTTCCACATGAAATGAATTTCTTTATTTCAATTATTGAACTACCTTACTATCGTTCATTGAAATCTTAGAAATTGTTTTATCTTAAAGGTTGGGCGAAAATAAAACATTTTTTTTTATAATTGAATTAATGGCTTTTTTTAGCATCAAAATTTTCAGTGACTGCGATTTTAAAGTGTCTCAAAATAATAAATTAAATTTTTAAATGATGAAAATTATAATTGTTAGTTATGAGGTGTTTAGAAAGCAACATCAGTGATTATTATTATGCCAAAATGAAGGTTAGGTATGTCTCAATTATTATATTCATTTTATTATTACAATGGTTGAACTACCTCACCATTGATCATTGAAATCTTAAAAGTTATTGTATATGTGAGAAATGAGACAGAAATAAAATTTTCTTTTGGATAGAAATATTAATTGAGTTTTAAGCTTTTAATTGGGATCAACAAAATCAATGATTTTCTTTTTTTATTGGCTTAAACTTAAAATTAATAAATTAAAATTAAATAATGGATTACAATGAAAGTTTTAACTGGCACCTAAGTAGAAAATTTAAATACAATATGGCAAAATTTTCATTTTTGCACAATAATGCTTCTGGTACGAAGGAGACAACATTTTACTAGGTAAGTTATGTAAGTATAAATTGATTTCTTTTATACCTAGGTAGGTAGGTACCTGAATTTTTATAGGTAGGTATAACTTTGTTTAAAAAATTACATGTTGAAAGTCAGGAATTTATTTAAAATCAATTTGGATTCTCAATTTAAGTCAAACGTTTTTAAATCTTGCCTTTAACAGTGTAAAATTAAACACAAAATATAAGGGTTGTTTAAATAATTCTAGATCGACAGGATCTAGGTATGTGTCCATACTGAAACTATTGATTTACCCTGAGGTTGCTTAAAATTCACCTGATGGTGACTATAGACTTCAAACAAACATACTTAATTGCTTTAAAATAAGCTTGTATGGGTAGAAACCAGTCTCTTGTATTCAAAATTTATGTATATTTTATGTTAATAATGAAAACTACTCGTCATAATTTAATTAAAACAAGTAGGTATAGGTAACTGATATAATGGTCTCCGTACACATATCATCTCAATTTCCACATTACCTATTTAATCAAACTCGTTTCATTGCAATTCTATAAAAAAAAAATATTTCAAATAAAATAACAAAACATCCGTCGACTCTTTGAAATTTATTATTTTTCAAAATAACAACAACAAAGCTACTTTATAGTTCCAATTGTAATAAAGGACGAAAATTCGAAACATCATGAACAACAAAAAAAGGAGCAGGCAGGCAAAGAACACATCAGACAGAATAATGTATGGTTTTCTGTATAGTTTTTCCGAAATCCTGAAAGGAGCAGATGTTTCGTTTTTATTTTTTTTTTTTGTCTGTGTTCGTTCATTTTAATTTACCATTTGTATACATAGTTGGTGTTGTTGTAATATCTGTCATCATTCTCTACCGATCAAGCAACCTGATGTGAAGCAATATATACAAAATAATTCTCACACATGTGTAAGAAGGTCCTGTTTGAGTGGGTATGTTAGTTATACTTCAGTGAAAAGTATGTATAATTTTGTTTCTATATGTGTTCTTGTAAACTTACATGGCTGAAGCTAGACAGACGACAGAAGGGAATGTAACGACGAAGAGAATAGGTATAAGTAGGGATGAAAATTGTTGGTGTTTTATCGTTATCGAAGGATCTGCTACCCGTATTATGATTAAATGTTAAAATTTGTTGAAGGACTTTAAAGTTCAATCGTTTTAGCACTTTAAGCAATGAATTGAAAAGCATGCATATCTGAGGGTTGGTATTGGTATGTAGATTGATCAGTTGAAATTTTTCGATTTCTTTCGGACTACCTATAGGCATTAGGTAGGTAGTAGGTACAATACAGAAATTAAAATAAGTGAAAACAGAAGTTACTTTCAAGTGCTCTTTAGAAAATTAGCAACACGTGAATATGTGAAGTGTTCCTAGGCAAGTAGTAAATAGGTACAGCTAAAGAAGCTTCAAAAAATATAGGGGAGAACAATTACCTACTTATTTCATTGAGATACCTAGATAATTCCCAAAGTATAAAAAGGTGTTTTCCACAGGATATTTTATCTAATAATTTAAGTTCAAAGAGCATTTGATAAAGTTATAATCTAATGTCATTCATGTGTTATATTATCGCATAGTAAGAACATCAAGCAGCTGAAGTCATAGGTATCAAAGGTTTTTACTTTAACATTTTCCTCTTTCCATATCCTTTATCCTTTTTATTTCGTATGGTTAACTTGGTATCTAAGATAGATAACTTAAAGAAATAGGTATCTACCCATTCAGACTGGAATCGCATTACGTTACAATTTCAAATGTAGGTATACCTATGCCTTCCTTCAGTTCCCTATATGCACGAAATGCTTACCTGGGATACAAAAATATCTACATGCAACAAAGTTTTTTTTTTACTTCAACACCTTGATTGATCGTATCAAACAATAGACAAATCGTATTCTAAATGTCTCATGGTTCTTCTTTGTTTATTTTTTTATTTTTTTGGTCCAAAGGTTTCTTCTTATTGTCCCATTTGCTATTGCAGCTTGTGAGTTTTTCTATTTCTAGGTAAATAACTAGTTTAAATGTGAGTGTATATAGAATTCCGACTGTGAATTTTGCACACTGTATAGGTACCTATACAAAGTTATTTCTTTACTTTGTCCTTTCGTATATAAGCAGAGACAGTTTGAGTGCGATTTTTTTTAGGTAGGTACACAAAGGAAACAATTTCCGCCGATTATTGAAGGTGGATCAAAAAGGTCAAATATCAATTCATAAAGGTACCTATTATAAAGAATCTTAAGGCATTTGGTTGTTTTTCGTACAGGTCTTTGGGATAATTTTTCAGAGTGCAGAAATTTATGTAATAAAGTGTTTTGGGTTGATTCTATTTTCGAATAGATAAATTATATTGCAATGAATAGTTTGCTACCTGTTGAAATTTTGATATACCTAAATAGATTAGATATCTAGGTATATCTATGTATTTCTATCAAGCTCTATTAAAACTTTTAAAAAAGGTAAATTTTGTATAAACTGGAATAATAATTAAATACTTTAATAAATTGAGTTTTGAAAAATATATGTAACCACACCTTATAAATAAAAAAAACACCAAACTTAAAAAAAAAAAATACTTCTCAAAAGTTAATAAATTCCTAAAATTTACTGACATATCGTTGAATCAGAGAAAAATTGGGCTTAACGTAATAAAATTCTTTAATACATAGTAGTTTCAAGTTTTGAACAAATCGGTTGTAGGTATTTATGTTAGTTTTGATGTCTAAAACTTGAAATATGTAAACCAGTTTTGGATAAAACTTAAGCAGTTTCGCCACTATTTATTATTTTATCAATAGAAACATAAAAGAGACCAACATGTTTTTCTTAAGCGTTAAAAATGGAAAATGAGTAGGTAGGTACCATTCTTAGTAATTTTACCCTTTTTAGAAGCTACAAATGCTTAATATTAATTGGTTTGATCGATAATGAGAAAAACGAAAATCAAGAAAATGGGAAGCTATCAGGAGTTGGAGGTACCTACCTAGTCGGGAAAGTTAAAAATCGGGAAATGAAAAATTTCTATTTGGTCACTTTATTACAAGATATTTTTATTAAGGATTTAAAATCCGCTACGTTACTTAGGAACGAAGTTTTTAAAAATACTACGAAAATTTGTAGATCCGCTAGCTAAAGTAACCTATAAAATAAGTTAGCGGACGAAAATATGAAAATAATATTTTTTTGGTGTCCAAATTGTACCTTTTTTTATTTGAAATGAAAATTAAAAAATAAAACCGCCCTAGTTGACAGAAGCTTCAAATTAGGCAAAAAAAAAATCATTTTTTCTATTTTTGCGTATCACTTTGGAGGGAACTCTGACTATATGAACCATGTATAAGCGGAAACATGGAAAAACCTTTCGAGCTTCAAAATCGAGGTTTGTTCAGATACCAAAATTACTTAGATTCCGCCAAAATCAAGGACGGATTTCTCCGTATCAGGAAAAAAGTTTTTCAATAAAAAGAATAAACGTTCTAAGTCTGAGCACTACTTAAATAGTTTTGCTCCTATGAAAAATATTTCTCTTTAGCCTTAACTTCCTATTATGTCATCATAAACCATACATCCAAGTTATTGCAAATAATTCTTTAATGGTTCTTTATCTACGGGGCACAATAGATCCTAAGATCGCAGTGCAATACCCACCCCTATTCATTCCTTATCTACGTATAAACTTTATGTGTTAGGAATTTTAAAATAGAACGAGAAGTATTTTTAAAAGTCAGTTTTATTTTTTTCAAAATTAAACAAAAATATAATAATAAAAAAAAAAACTTATAGCAGAACATGGTTTCGATCCACGGACCTCTGGGTTATGGGCCCAGCACGCTTCCACTGCGCCACTCTGCTCTATAAAATGATGTTTGTTTGATTTGCTGATGTCCTATTGAGTGTTGAATAGTAGTTTTTTTAAGAAAACTGTTCCATAGTTGCAAAGTAGATACTTAATTAATTAATTTAATTTATATTTAGTGTTAGATTATAAGTGGGTGTGTTGGTCAATGGTTATTGTCACAAAACACAGCTAAATTATAGTATATTTCTCGAATATTCTATAGAGCGATCTAAAAATAAAATTTATGTTAGTTTTTTCCCATCTATAGACGGTTGCCCTTTTTCTGCATTCATAGAAATATAGGAACGCTTTTTTATATAATGAACATCAAACAATTTTTTTGAAATTCGCTTTTACATAAAGAATCAAAAAAATCTTTAAAAAAATAAAAAGGACTGTTCATTGAATTCCCAAAACGAGGAATTTCTGACTTAATTGGTAGAAGTTGAATGTTTTCGGAAGTAAACGAACAGAGGAATTGTTTGAAGGATATTTATTTGTAAAGGGAGGTCAAGAAGAGGGTGAAGGTTTGTCAAATTTATTTTAGTAGAATCTAAGGATAAGCATTGAACTTGACAATTTAATCGAACCTAACATTACGATGATTGTATTTATATTATTGCATAACTGGGCTCCTCTATATTGGAAATAAATATCAGCTCTCGAGTTGGTACCGCCATCTGTCTTAATGTTTCACTTCTTTATTAATTTATTAAGTTTTTCATTATATTAAATAATCAGTTTCCATTGCTCTTTTTAAAGAATTACTTCGTCGTACTTTAAGACTGATTTTTATATTCAAAACATAAAAGCCGAAACCAATACCTATGCGTTGGAATCTCCTTTAAATCCTTCCATATTTTAAAAGGGTAGTCAAAACCCTTTGAGTGTGCGTATACCTATATACATATATTGAAAATACTTACTCTTTAGACCTATTTATTTTAAAAACTACAAAATTTAATACATTATAGTAATAAAAATACATATACATATGCACACAATATTAATTTAAGAAATAATTTATTTTTACATTTCAATAAAATATAAAATAAGAAGACAACTTTCTTTGTTAGCATAACTGATAACAACAAACCTAAAATGTTTATTAATTGCATACCTTTTTCATCTTTTTTTAAAGTCTATATTTAAATATTATACAATATCACTGTTACAATATCATATTACATACATATAATTAATTATATTTTTGTATTAATTCAACTTAAAAATTAAATCAAATGGAATTTATTTATTAATTAATAAAAAAATGTATTTAATGAATCTGAACTTAAATTACAAATAAGTAAATTAAAAATTAAAAAAAAAATATATTTTTTGATGTTGATGACGAGACCAAAATTTACTACATAGTTTTTGAAAAAATGTATCAACATTTTATACAATATTATAATTTGCACATTTTGTACATTTTTTTATTGATATTATGTATTTTCAAGTCTTAAATTTAATAAATTAAATTAATACACAAACCTACCTATAAATTTATAAAATATCTAAATTGTGGACTTACATACCTATATTAATTACTTCAGTTTTTTTTTTCAAATATTTTGAACGTTTAATTTGAAGATATATAGAAGACCAAATGAAAGGACTTTTAATATAAAATAGCTGACAAATTCCTAACAAAGCTATAAATACTAAAAGTTTCTTTATAAAATAACATATTATCATTATGTGGGAAAAGTCCTTTTTGTGTACAAAAAAACAATAAAATAATCTAGACCTAATTTGATGCAATGGTGCAAACACAACAGCTCGGAAACCAAAAACTATCCGTATAGAGATTTTGTCCGTTTCCTTGGAGAGCTATAAGTCGTTTTTGAACAAACTTCTGTTCACATCGGGATGTGTATCCATTCGGCAGCTGACAGAGATTAGCACAAACAGTTGATCTGAAAATTAAAGAATTTTAATATAAAAACATGTTCGTTATGAAATGATATTGATACAAAATACGACTGGCATTAGGCATTTTTTTTATAAATTTAAAATTGGTATTATGACATTTAAAAATTGAAAATTTAAATAACGAATTAAATAAAATGCTTTTCGATTTTTCTTTAATCATCTCACTATGCATAAATTTGTTTAAACATTTTAAATACAATTAGTTATAAATTTTGGTATTTAATATTATTTAACTTTTAAGAAGAGGTATTTCCATGAACGGAAGAGTATACCATTCTTGGAATACCACGTTTTTATTCAATTAATCATTTATTATTTAAATGTGAGCTAGAACAATAAAAAGCAATATCAGCCTTAAGGCTTTCCCTATTATTGAAATTCATATTTTCAATTAATTTTGAAAACCTTAGTCTACTTAAAAAACAAAAAAAAAAAACAGTCCAAACACCTTTTCTCCATATAATATATAAGTATAGGTATAACAACATTCACTCTTATAAACACCTGATTAATACACCAAGTGCCAAACCCTACATTATAATATATCCTATGGGACGTAAATGCCCTTTGACAAAACCTCGGTATGATACACATCGATAAGCAAAATGCTCCTGTTGAATGTGCTGTAATTGGTAATCCCCTTTTATTTCATAGGTAGGTTTTAGTATATAAGGAAAGCACACTTCTTGTGTCGCACATTGTGTCACACTTAGATCCCTAACCTCACGGAATACCGTCAAGGGTAACCCATCTCTCCTCAATATGATACCACTTCAAGCTTAGGGAATTCCCTGATCAGAACCCCAGAGTCCAAAAAATTTTTGCATCAATAAACCAGAATAAAATAAAATAAAAGAAAAGCAAAAGCAAAACAAAGTCAATAAGGATATCTATATGTATGTATATACATGCATATACCTACATACTCGTATAAATGGTCGTCCTGGGTAATTGTGGTTAGACATTTCTATAAATCTTATTCATATAGAAATAGCCCCTAAACTTATTGGAACCAAGCGCAATGCTCGCGAATTCCTTTTTCAAATGGGATTTTCCCTAAAAACACTGCAAGTGGAAATTACTTCATGATATTTACTACTATAGGGGTTGCTCATCGTATCTAGTTGATGTGTTATAAGGATGTAGGTATACGAAATATATATTTTTGTTTTGATGGAGGGAATAAGGGTGAATCATAATATCTATAACATCCCCTTGAAAAAGAAAATTTCATTAGGTTTTACTTGTTCAATAGAAGTATAGCGGGAGTTGTGCTGTGTGATGCCTTTTGAAGCTCCGAACTGGTATTACTCACGGTTTGTTGAAACTCATCATGTTCATGACCCCTTTCTTTTGAATCAACGTTGTAGTTGTGCTGTTCTGTGTTGGTTTGGTGTTGCTTGTTCCCTTTTTTTTCAAAAAATATTGTTAGGTATACGCTTAAGCGATTTCCCGCAAAACTATACAAATACAAATCGAAACAGCAGACAAATATGGTGTTACTTCGTGCATCTCGAATTAAAGGGGTTCATCTTACTGTTCAGCATATTAAAAAAGCGTGCTAATAGTGAGATGCTATAGCACTATATGTACTATAAGTGAGCATCGCAGTGGTCGAACGGTGTGGCGAATATGTACCTATAGGATTCCCTCTTGGAATAACGAGGATATTTGTTCTTTTTGTTTTGTCTTATTTGTGCTTTTAACCACAATTAACCAGTGAAACTGAAATAAATTTTATAAATAGCTATTGCCCTTGCTTCTTTTAACCAACTAACCCTTATTTCAAAGGATTTTGCATCGAAATGCATTGTGTAATATTTGCAAAACAACCCCCTTTTGTCTTAAAATTGATTATGCCACAATCCTAATCAATAGTACATAGGTATTCTGTATTTAGTATTGATGTTTATAAGTTTCTCTGTTAGTAGGTACTTTTGGTATTTATTGAAAGAAAGAAAAATTGCTATGGGTGAAAAAGTATTGGTAGAAAATGAAACAAATCAATGGCAATACTACTCAGTTTGAGTGCTTGTGTATATAGAAAAAAAAATGGTTGGAATCTAGGATTGTTTCGAATTCGAAATTAGTGTGTGAACGAACCGTGGATAGAAATGCAATAGTTCATTAAATTGGCGCATTTTGTCGCATTATCGAAAAAGAGAAAATTTAGAAAATAAAAATATAATAAAAAATTTGAATCTCAACCTCTTTTTTTTCTCAAAATTAAATAAATATTATGGTGGTTAATTAGTAATTTATAGCTAGCGCATATTCAATCTTTATTTGTTTTTTTCATATCTCCATAGTGCCGAATTGTTTTTCGGCATTGTAGTGAAAAATTCGTTGACTTAGCAAGATGCTTCAATGCTGTAAAATGTAAATTATTTAGCATCCACGTCATTTTTTTCATCCATTTCCCCTCAGGCTTGCAAAAAAATTAAAATAAAGTGCCTATGTTAAATTTCACATTTTCTGTTATAATAGGGGTATTCCCGATCCGATGCAACTGATCTTGTATAATTGCAAAAAATGCAAAAGTGTAAAATTTGCTATACCCTAACCCCATTGTAAAAAAAAACTTTGCACTTTTGCAATGATGCAAGACCAGTTTGCATCGGATCGGGAATACCCCTAATATATGTATATTTGTCTACGTGTGACTTCCGCTTTTCTGACACAATTTGAAAAGTATTCATAATCAAGTACCTACTTATCTACAGCCTAGTTCCCTTGCTTTAAAACTCTGTGCATTTATGAGAATTTCTAAACAAAAGTCCGTCAAAGTTCATATAAGAAAAATAAAATGTGCAGAAATTCAAACAAATGCACAGTTTCAAAGTAAACCTTATACCTTTTTTATTTGTCATCTAGCCTTCATCAAAATAACAGTTCTTCTTTTGAAAATAAGAAGGAAAATGCTTCTGGTTATGATTTCATATTCGAAAATGCCATTAGTTCTAACCGTCACTTTAAAGTATTTACTAAACATTTTTTTTAAGCTATAAAAATGTTAGTTTACTTTATTCAATCAACACCTTCGCCAATTCTCGGAAATTGGGGACGAACTGTACTTTTAGCTGTAACATATTTCTGCCTGAACACATTGGGGACGCGAGTTGCAACTAGAACTGCGGCTGGAATATCTGTCTAAATATATTGAATGCACACAAATTCAATGTTACGAACATAACGCAACGCAGCTCAGTTACAAATGCATGAAGAATGGAGCGAAGAGTGCACCCACTTTTGACATTTCTAATTACATGAAGAAAAAAAGAGCCGGGAAAAATATACATGTTGCATGTTCAGGAAAATGAGATCTCGGAGATCTCAGCAATCTCAGTTACATGAACAGAATTACTCAGCAAAATTTCTCAGTTGTCAAAATTCTGAAACAAAAAAAAATCAGAGCTCAATACTCAATGAGTGAGAAAAATCTCTGTGATCTCATTTTTTTGAACGCGCCAATTGTAGCTTTTAGTACGTATTTGTTTCCCGAAAATAATTATATATTAAAATAAAAACGTCGCGTCGTTAATAAGCCTTTGATTGTTTTTGTTTTCTTTAAAATATACAAAAAGCTGGGCACAGTTGCATTGTGGGCACGTACAAAATACCACGTACGACACTTTTTGACACCTATTCCAACTCTAGGTCGAGTTTCAGCATTTTATTATGTTCAGGCAGTTAAGTGTATGTCATTTCAAAACAATAAAATCGAATATTTTCGGAGTAGTAGGTAATTACAATCAAAAAATATTTGGTTAAGTAAATCGATAATTTCGTATTCGTCCTTCGATGGAATTTGGCATTTTATATTTTGCTATACTTTTAATGCTGACCGCTTTATTTATCGACATTTTTATTTAAATGTTGTTTACTTAGGAAAGTTTTACTACTCTACTGGTTAACAATAAAATACGCCTTCTATTTTTAATTATAAATAAAAATTTAAAGATTGCATTTATTTTAATGTAGATATATGTATGTATGTACGAGTCGACTTCGTTTAGTTGCTTTAGTAAAAACTCCGTTTAGATGAATCGATTTTTTCAACCCATACAAATTCTGCAACTATTCCTCATATTTAGTAAAGCTAATCGTTGAATTTGGCATTTCATGCTTTCATTTAATTCCCTTATTTCTTGTTATTTTCCCTTATTTTTGTTTTTAAGATTTTTCCAAAGAATTTTCTGAAAACATTAAGAATTATCTGATGAAGATGTCTTCTGGTATTCAGTTGAAGAAAGAACTTCGCTAAATTAATACAAAATTTCCAGAATTATGATATTCGAGCTATGCAGAATCCACTGTACATAATATATAAACTGAATAAACGTCAATTTGATTGTCAAATGATCGTTACCTTTTGACGTATATGTATATAAAGATTTTCGAACAGTTGAGTTTTGCATTTTGAGTTTAAGAACATCTTACAATTGTATTTTTGACTGACTCATTGCCGAAAAAGTATAATTTATAATTATGTACGACACAGATTAGATTGTATACCTGTATATGAATTTATTATCTTAGTCATGGATGTTATACTTTATAAGGCACTGTATACACTTCGCTTTTTTAAATTATTTAGACAAGGCTAAAATGTATGGATGTAATTTCGGTGTTTTAGTTTGTAAAACAACGACACATTATTTTTACAAAAATATAAATTGATGAAGAGGTACAAAATATTTAAAATGATAAAAAATAAAAATTTATAAATTCAGGTACTCACACACACAGTTCAGCTTTCACCAGCTGCCTCGCAGTATTTTGTTCATTTACAACAAACATCCAATTACCTAAAACCACAAAATAAAAATAAAAGTTATTTGGGCATCATCATAATAATAAGAATCTTTAACAGAACCCCGCCCACAAGTTTTATTACTTTCCATTGTCGTGGGAATATATTTTGACGTTTGACCTTTTTAAAAATGGTTTGTCAGTGAACAAGAATGCCTTTTTCAAAATTTGAAATATGAGAAATTTAATGAATTTAAATTTTTAACTATTTTGACAACTCAGTATTGAATTTGGGAACGATTTTGAGAGTCCAAATGTTACACAATGTTACGTTTTGTGAATTAAGGAACAATCAAAGTTAACAATAGTTTACAATTTATAGTAAAGGAACGCATCATTGACAGTGAAATGCCAACACAATCAATGAATTTTTATTGCCACTGAAATTGACATTGGCTCAAAAATTGTCAATGAAGCCACAGCGTAAACTTCGTACTTATATTTGCGAGTATTTCCGAACTGCCCCAAAAGAGTGTTCACATTATGATTTCCGAAAAAAGATTCCGTGTCAAATAGAAATTACCATGTGAAAATTGTCAATGTGCTTTTTGATATTATGGTTCAAAAGGTTTTCGAGATATTTCGGTTAATCATTTTAAAAATAAAATTTCTTCATATACCTTTACTATTGAGAGCCGCTTGAGGCATTACAAATTGACTCGATGTCTGACACAAAGACGATCTTCCCTCACTCTGTCTTTTCACCCGATGTCGATGATTTTCCTTATTAACACCAACGATATCAAAAAGGTCTAAATTCATGGAGACATCTCTTTTTGAAATTGTAGAAGTTGTATTCAATGATGAAGTTAATTCGTCTACAGCTTTCTTAGCTCGACTACTGAGATCTCGAACATATCTTTTAAGCCAAGCTGCCGGTGAGTAATTCGTCACTTTTTCATTTTGTTCCGATGGAAGTATATTTGTGTATTTATTCTTATTATTAGCTTGTTGTTGGCCTGATGAAGTGTAAATGAGAAATCTGTACAAAAAAAACAAACAAACAATTTTAATATCACAACATCCTGAAGAATAACATTTCGATGGACATACTTAGCTGTGTCTGAATTATGAGGTTTTGGTATGTAAATCGGTTCAGGATAACCATTATTCGTTGATGGACCTACAGTCAATGAGGGAGACGCAGAATAACCATCATTCGATGAAGAAGGCTTTCCTCCATTTGGACCATCATATTTATAACCATTGAAATTATTATTCGATCCATAAGGATGCTGCGTCTGAGTATGTGTATTGAAAATTAACGCTGGATCGTAAAAATTGTGAAGGTCCGCTATGGGAAGATTAAGTGCATCAAAATCTTCCCATGTCTCATCGACGATAATACTTTTAGCTTCATAACCCCATTTATGAACGAGATGTTTTATAAGGTATCTGACAAATAAGAGATTTATAAATTTATTATTAAAAACAAAAAGAAGAAAAGAAAAAAATCGATGGCTATTGAAAAAAAAAAATTATTATAAAAAGCCTTAGGTTTTTAAGTGAAGTCCAAAGGGAATCTATAAAAACTTTCTTTTTTGGAATCGCATTTTTTTAAAAGCCTATACCTACATTTACAAGTCAAGATAGTTTTAAATGGCTCAATCTGAAATACGATGATTACGTGATTAGCCAGCAAATGAGTTTCATTTGAATTTGATATATGAGATCGACCAAACAACTGCTGACATACGAGTATACATAAGTTTCTCCTTCCATCTGAAGCGGTGTGATAAACGATGTTACAACACACGTAGCCCATAGCACTAATTTGGTATTCTTATAACGCCTGATCAACGGGACCAGAGGTATACCTATATGTATATATTCATAGGCTTTTCGATTTGACTACATGCTTTTTTACAAATGTAGGCAGATTTTTTTATTATTTGTTAGACAAAATGACGTATGAAATTTAATCATCCTACAACTGATCGTCAAGAGTATGTGACAGGCTCGTGTTGTTTTGAATGAAACGCTGATCAATGATGTTTCATTTAAATTCTTTTCACGATTGGATGAGACTTTTCTCGTATAGTCAAGTGTTTTATGTTATAATAACGTACTTCAAATAATGCATTGGGAACTAAATACAGGGTCCAAGGGAAAAATGACTTAAGACCACTCAAATTGATTTCAAGAAAAACGACAATAAAAAATAAATATAAATATAAACTAATAAAATGCTTACATTTTGTTTAAAAAATCTACTTATAGTTCTATAACTTTAATTGATGTTTGAATTCATGCATTATTAATTATGAGCCAAAATTTCGAACGTATTTTTTGGAAAATCTCAAATTTTAAGTCGAATTTTTGATACAACGAATAAAAATTTTACTTGCGATGTATGAAGGTGCTACATTACAAGTTAAAGATTTTTTGAAAAAAAAAATTGACCTCGGGATTTGAATCAATCATGGCAAAACGATGATAAAGAACACTGTCTGTACCTATAAAGCCTAAACCACTTAATTGATTTAAAAAAAAATTCTGAAAAATGGTTATAAATTGTACCTCCTACAGAACCATTTTTTTTATTTTCGATTTTTCAAAAACTTTTCACTTGATTTTGATAAATTTTGTTAATGGAAAATGTTTCAAAAAGTTTTTAAAGAAATGTATAAAATTTTTGAAATATTTTGGATTTTTAAAAAAAGTTTCAAAATTTTATTTTGAGAACTTAATAAATTAGTAGTTCGAAAACGACTTAAATGATTTTTATTAAACTAGGCACCCAGCATTTTTTTAATATTATCTAGCAGATTTTAAATGAAAATTATTCCTATAACTAAAAATAACCATACAAGTGTTTAAAAACTTTTAAGGAAAACCTCAATTTTCTCAAAAAAGACTTTTACCACTTTGATAAAAGTGAGCTTATATCAGTAAGATGGTCTTCGTTTATCTCATTATCTGTTGAATCGATTTTAACGAAATTTGTATACAAAAGTCGAGCTTCGAAAAAGTTTGAATAATATTGCATATCAAAATTTTCAAAAAAAAAAAAATTTTTCATTTAAAAAAAAATTTACAAACTATTTTTTGACTATTCGATATTTCGAAAATAGGTATGACGATGTTTTTTTTCAAAATTAATTTTTAAACTCCGCATTATGAAGAAATTGTTTAAATATTGAAAAAAACTTTTTTTTTTTAAATTTATTTAAAAAAAACAACTATCCAACGATTTTAAATTTTTTTTTTCATAAATTGAGATTTGTTTAATAGAAATCAGTAGATCGCGTTGTCACAACAATTTCAGAGGTTGTTCACTTCATTACTAATTATATTGACTTTTAAACAATTTTTCAGCCTGAGCTGTAAACCACAGTGTCGTCGCATATAAGAGCAAGATCGTGCGATCCAGTCGTGCATTTTATTTTATTTTATTTTTATTTAATTTTATTTCATTTAATTTCATTTTATTTTATTTTATTTTATTTTATTTTATTTTATTGTATTTTATTTTATTTTATTTTATTTTATTTTATTTTGTTTTGTTTTGTTTTGTTTTATTTTATTTTATTTTATTTTATTTTATTTTATTTTATTTTATTTTATTTCGATCCGATTTTACTCATTTATACAGAAAGCATTTTCAAATTTAAGTGATAATGCATTTACAAATTTTGAAACACACTTTTTTTGTATTTTAAACAAAATTATTTTTTTTAAATTACATATTTCAAAAACAGACTGATGGTTATTTCCATGTTCAATTTTTAATTTTACATTAGTAAATACTTACAAATTGGTATACCAAATTATTTTCCTAAAAATGTATAAAAATATTTTTATATAGAAAATATAAAAAACTGCTTCGGTGTTAGCATAGCTTTAGGTTAGTATCTAAAAGGCTTTTAAAAGCAGAAAATATTTTTGGAGTATTTATCACATTCTAACAAAAGGCAGTACCTCTTAAAAAAAGTATTTTCTTGTTTTTAAATAAAATAGACAAGGATTCAACTCCCACATTTCCCAGACAGTCCAACGAAATGATCATTGCATATTTTTAAGTATAGATAATATAATTTTTAAAACGTTCCTTAATTTCTTCATAATTTAAAAGACTTTCTGAGCTGGTTTCTTTCAATGTTTGGCAATATATGATAAAAATAAAATTAAAAGAAAATAATCGTTATTGAAAATAGTTAAAATATTCAAACTTTTTAGTTTGATGATACATATAGGTATTTATTTATGATATAAAATATACACAAAAGAGAATCATTAAAATCCATAGAGTATTCGTAGCATATAATTGGACTTCGAGGTTAAAAGTTTATTTGATTATATGGACTTTAATGCCTACCTACATAATTGAGTCTAAATAATTTATAAACCGATCTTATTTCAAGAAAGCTGATGTAGGCTTTAAAATAAATATTAATTCTATGCCTATGAGTTGATATATAAAAAAATAATAATAATAATATAACAAAATGTTATGAATGACCTTGAACAGAAATAAATACATTATCATATAATTACTCTACAGCTAATTCCATAAACCACGCGGTTTTTTTTTTACAATAAAGCTGAACAATATATTATAATGGTGAATAAAAAGAAATCATAAAAGCAGAAACACCATAAAACTTAAAAACTAGTAGAGAAGTTGTATGTGTTCGGCTTATTCTGGCCTTCAGATTTCGATTAATTAATTCGTGATACACTACTTATATACCGGCTTTACCTTATGATGATGGAAAATCAATTTGGATTAACTACTCTAGGTTAATCTTAAAAAAAAAAATTAATATTTCTTTGCATATATTTTTCTTCGAAAAACAATCTATTTTAATGCAAAGACTCTGACTCATATAAACAGCAGAATCGGTAAAAAGTTCAAAGACCTCTCTACTATTCATTTCATAGAAAGTGAAAAGTAAAAAAAAAAAAAAAAAAAAACAGGTTCCTATCGGAAGTTCGAAGAATCAGCTGAATGTGTTCATCTCAAGTTAAATCATTGAACCAGTGACTGTTTCTCTCTTAAGGTGTGGGTGGAGGGTTAAAGCCGATCTATTAACACCTAATACTTTAATAGACAGACTCTTGTTTGGTGGGAAACATTTTTTAGTGAGACCATAAATTTAATCAAAGACCAAATACTTGACAAGTTTAATAGGTCAAGGAATTATTTAAAAATAATATCACAGTTGAAACTAGTTAGTCAAGACTCTTGGCTAAAGGCGTTAGGTAGATGATTTGAAGAGGAATTTACAAAACTGACGACGCATGTTTTAAATATTTTACCTACGATTTTATACAAACCATATACATTAGATAGTTACAGGGTGGTCCGTATAAAGTAGAAGAAATTACTTTAGCGAAAAAGTTATATTTATTAGGCAAGACAACGAGGAGTGACGAACAGTGATAGATGATCAATTCTTAAGTTACATACAATCGACACCCATGAATATTTACACTAATAGTTAAATTTGATATAAATTACAGCGTAAATAACAATTTAAAATAGATTTCATCAATAAATATCAAATTAATTGGAATAATTAAAAAAGAAACCTGCAAAACCCCGTAGTTTTATTAATCGTTTCAATGCCCTGTAACCAACGGATATACTTATTTTATCTTTTAATCATAAAACGATATAATATGGAAATTATTGATTGCCTAGCAATTTCCCTGTTATAAAAGTTAATTTAATTTTTGTTGCACTTACGTTGGATAGTTATTTATGTGTTCACAGTAAGTTCTTCCTGGCCTGGCACATGATGGTGTTTGTCCAGGTGGAGCTGGTAAAAATTGGCATGGTGGTGATCCATAAAGACCACACGATGGTGGAGGATTTGAAAATACACTCGATAAATAAACTAATATCTGTCAAATGAAAAAAGTGATTCATTTTATAGAAAAAAAAATGTTATTTATTAAAAAAAAAAACTCACCACAAAGAATCTTCCAAACAAGAAACTCGTTGAAGAAGATAAATTAATACTCAACATAGCTTTTTGGTTAATATTTGGACTCATCGTGTACACCTTAAAATACGAAAATTTCTTAAATTGTGCCATTTTATTCATATCATTAAAAAAAAAGAAGAATTTTACTCACATTTAGGATATTGTGCAGTTTTTTTATGTTAATTGTCTTATCTTCTTTTTTGTTACGCTGGGAAAGAACATCTCAGGGATATGTGTGCCATTGGGAGGTGTCTGTTTGAAGAGAACAAATTGTTCATATAAGTATAAACATACGTTACATAAAAATTATTATTTTTCAATGATATAGTTAACCAAATAATATTATTGATTATGTTTTTTTTGAAAAATTAAATATTTTTACATGCAATCAAAAAAAGGGGTACCAAAAAAATTTCTTATTGTTTATGTACTAAACATAAATTTTTTGATTTTTATTATTTGCGTGTAAGGTTGCTGAGCTGGTAACTCATTTAATCAAAAATAAAACACGACTAAAAAAAAGATCTGATTATCACATTTCATAGGCATTTCAAATAATTGGATTACCGAGGACTATGTATCAAAAATAGTTTTTTATTGAAACATTTTAATAATTTTTTGAAAATGTTGAGTAGATATACGCAATATTATAAAATATTCTATTTATTGTGAATTGTGAGCTTCGGCATACAAAGAACCATGGGCAACTTTGTATGGAGTTTGGGTCCATTTTCAACATTGCTCAACAGTGATGAAACTTATGTTATATGAAAGCATATGGAGAGCACTCTATTTCATTATATCGTAACTAAATTGAAATCGAGCGCAAAAGTTGTGTTTTGACACATTTTATAAAAAAAAGTATTTAAAATGCAAACAAAAATATTTAAAAAAATGGCAACACTTACTAAAAAGTGTTTCATCTTTTCTGAAAGCCTGAAGTCAGTTCTTTCATTGTATTTTTAAATCAATTTATTTGTAAAAATAGTTTTCGAAAAAATTACTTTCAAACTCAAAAAAAAATTTATTTTTATTTATTTAACAAGCCTGTTCGTTTGAGCTAAAATTCTTATAATTTTTAAGAAACTTCAAAATCATGGCCAATTTTTAAATCTAAAAACCAGTATTGAGTCATACGATATTTTTTCAGGATGCTCTTTTAAAAATTGAAGTAAAAAAAGAGATTTAATCAAAATGTCGTATTATCAATTAATTTTGAGCAAAATGGTGCAGGATATCAAAAATGTTTTAATGCGAAATTAATCTTACTATCATACAATATTTAAGTGAAACAAATTAAGAAAAACAAAATCAATTATGGGCAGGGTGACCAAATACCTGGTTCAAAGTAGGGGTTTTTCGAAATTTCCAAATAAACTGCCGTTATTCGAAAACCGTTATGATGGGGTACGGACAAGTTACTAAATTCTGAGCCCTATCACCAGTTTCAGTTTTGAAAATTTTTTATTGGACACCCTATATACAAAAAGGAGTAACTTTCTTTTTCTTTTTGAAAGAAAATTTTTCGAAAAATGTTTATACAAATAAGTTGATTTAAAAATAAAATGAAAGAACAAACTTTAGGCTTTCAGAAAACGTGAAATTTTTTTTACAAAATGTGCCAAAACACAACTTTTGCGCTCGATTTCAATTTAGCTGCCGTATAATGAAATAAAGTGCTCTCCATACGCTTTCATATGACATAAGTTTTATCACTGTTGAGCAATGTTGAATAGTGGGCCCAAAATGCCCATGGTCCTTTTGTATCGAAATCCGTTCAAAGTTCAATTATAAAAATATGTATAACAATTACTAAACGATAATTTAAATTTTTAATTCTAGAAGAATTTTAACAAGAATAAATGAATAATAATTACAAAAATAAGAATATAATACATAATTATCATAAAATAATAATTAAATTACTTCAAAATTTATATATTCCTAATTTTTTATTTTATTATTATTATTTTTCATACTGAGCAAAAATTTCCGAATATCAAATGAATGTGGATTATGATGATTTTTGTTTGAAACATTTTATTTAAGTTATTGAATTTTTCTAAAATAAAATAAAAATTTGCAGGTACCTATGTACTATATATTTATTCAAAAATCTAAAATTTTATTGGAATTGAGTTATTCATGTTCAATTTTTCCTGAAAATTTTGATATGCAATATTATTCAAACTTATTAGAAGCTCTTGTGTACAAAATTTCATTCAAATCAGTTCAACTAATAATGAAATACAAAGTCGAACACTAAAAAAATGGTTCTATGAGATAAACCACTTAAAATCGATAGATACAATTATTTTTCTTCCAATAATATAGAAGATCGCCCACATACATATTGTAGTGAAAAATGAAAGAGCCGTTTAAGAGAAAAATTAAATTTTGGTTATAAAAATAATTTTCATTTCAAATCTGTTAGATAATGTTAAAAAATTGTTAGGTCCCAAATTTATCGGATAAGCCGGTTTTAAGTTATTAAGTTCTCAAAAAAAATTTAAACTTTTTTAAAAATCCAAAAAAAAAATTTGAAAAATTTTGTATACAATTCTTTTAAAACAATCGAATCAAACCATTTTTTTTTATAAAATGGTAGGTCTTTTTGTAAACAAAATGCATTTTAAAAAAAATTGTCGGCAGATTTTCATTAATTGCTTAAAACGGTTTGTCAGGTACCGTTATTTTTGGTCAAAAAAAAAAAGAAACAAACCTGTCGGGGAATGCCCAAAAAACGCTTGGTACCAGTTTAAAGAAAATCAACCCAACCGTTTAGGCTGTAGCTGAAAGGTCAGGTCAGACAGGCAGACAGATATAGGAGACCCAATTTTTCGCTCTATAGTACCAACATATCGCAAGTAAAAATGAATAGATATCAAAAGTCTTTAAATAAAGACGTTCGATTTTTAAATGTTAACTAGTCCACGAAATTTTACATCGCTTTTAGTATTATAGAATTTAAAATAATTTTTTTTTTTATTTATTAATTTTTGCCACGCTCTAATAACTTGTATAAACAATTGAAGCAGTCTGAGAGCATATACCGCCATCTGTTGGTGATCCCATTTTAGTGACGGACAAAAATTCGGCAATTGTCAATCTCGTAATGTTTGTCATTCCTCAGAATCAATATTTTCTCCTACCAATACAAATTGGAATTTTCAGATATCGCCACCATCCACCCCTGGAAGTATGCAATTTCACGATTTCTCTGCTATCTCCGTCAAAATTGGAAATTCTCGGACCTCCGTATTGTGTTTACCTGGTTCAATAAAAATCCCAAAAAACTCCTATGCAAATCCGATGATGTTAAGCCGAGTTATGCGCGCATAAACAAAAAAACGAATTCATTTTTATATATTTAGATTTAGATATATGTACATACATGCATATGTATGTAAATGAACTTATTTATTCCACACATTTTGTGGAAAAATGTATTTTGTAAGATTTTTAAATATTCCTGATCTAAATATTAATCAATTATCTAGAATTATCGGGGAAACAATGGTACACTGTGGCGTATACGTACTTTTTTCGTTTTAGTTTTAATTTTAACATTAGAAATGTTTAAGCGGGGCATACCTAATAACAATGTGAAAAAATCAACAGAATTTCAAAAAAGTGTAACGCCGAGTAGAGAAAGAGGGCGAAACGTCAGGGGAATATACAAAATTATTGCGTTCATGCTATGTTCTTACTGATCTAAGGAAACAGAATACGAAGAAGATGATAAAACGGACACCAAAAAAAGGAGAAGTTATCGTAGGCAGGGATGGCCACTACATTTTTCACATTTACTACATAGTTTATGTAGTTAAATGTAGTAAAATATATTTAATGAAACAAATTGTAGGAAACTTAGTTTCAAATATCAAATGATCTGTCAGTTGTAACTTTGAAGCTTAAATTTTGAGTTAAAATGTTCAAATTTTTATTGAAATTTTATTATTTCTCTAAATTTACTTTGTATGTATATGAAAACGTAACAATTTGTAGAAAATAAGACGTGTAGTTTATTAAATTAACTACGCGTAGTTAATGATGTAGAAAATCTAGTGTAGTTAATTCGGCCAACCCTGTTCGTAGGTTTTCCAGATTTGTATGTGAAGAAGAGCAAATTTAAAAAAGAATTTATTCAAATTTTTAAAACACATAAATGCTTTTTTCATTTCTAATGTACCTCAACTATGCTGGAATAGCAAATCGGGTAAATTTTCATTTACAATTTGTGTAACTTTTTTTGTGTGCGTTTCTTATTATGAAATATAATTTTAGTTTTTATAACATACTGATTATTGGTTAATCAAGATGATATCTTATGTCTCCTATGACAGAGCTGTAATTTTGCTGCATTAATGTTTTAACCCCACCACCGTGTCGTGGTGAACACAAAAATACCGCCTTAATATGAAAATTAATGGTAGGAATGGCGTAGCTCGTGGTGTTATGGTTATGCGTACGACATTTCATCCTGAAGGTCTATGGTTAGACTCCCAGCCAATGTCACCTGAAAACAGAAATGTCTTTCACGGGTATTTTCTATCTTGCGTGGAATTGACAAATCTTCCAAGAATATCATCACTTTTTATGAAGAAGTACCTTAACATAAATTTGCTGCCACCAAATTGTTGCTGCTGTGTGATGAGTAGCTATACATATATACTGTTGGATCCAAATTCAATCGAGATAACTGAAAAATATATTTCAAAACAAACAATATAGACTTTGGAAGTTTTGATTGAACAACGACTAAATAAAACTTTAAAACCAAATATAATTCCAAACCAAAGAATACACGTTACACCACCTTTGCTTTTAAAGCCTCAATTGGCATAACCAAAATTATTTGGAAGAAAGAAAAAAAAAAAAAAAAACAAAACGGCAAACACTCGTTCATTAAATGTCAGGCAAAGTCACGGCATGAATAAAGTTCCTATATGTATGCTTAAATACATTGGCCAGCTAAATTTTTTTTAACTTTCACTTTCGAAAATTTTTTTTCTGTCACCTTAGTGTCATTACATTATTACGTATATAAAACTCGAGCTCAACAGAGGGCAGTGGCATTCAACTTGCATGCCAAACAATAATAATATTTATCATTTACTTTAACACATTTCGGCGCTGAAGCAAATACTTATTTGCATTAAAGCTCAAGCAAGAGCTTAACAGTGCATCTGTGCTACAATCCAATAGTGCAAAATGGTCAGAGTCACAGAGGCAAGCAGCTATTAGTTTTATGCAATGATCGATGCAATTTATGGCAAATATTAGCATATGTGTACTATTAGGCCACAAAGTATGTTAAACAAATTAAACCTAATTCCTACTACATATATGTAAAGGATGACTTTGAGCTCGAATAAGTTATTTCTTAACCATTGAGCTTATATATGATTTCTGAGACTCTATGATGTCGTGCATTTTTTTAACATATTTTAAAATTAAACGACATTATAGGTTTGCAATGTCATTGTCGGTAAATTATTTAATTGATAAATAGGCAGCACTTAATGTCTCTTTTGACAGTGTCACAATTCAAGAAATATAATATGTAAGTCTCAACAACTTCACTACCTTATAAGGATTGTTGATTTAACTATCGTAACTATTCTATTATGTAATATATATATAAATCATTTTGGTGTTAAGATTGTCTATCACTCTATCAGTTCTTTTTAAAGTAACAAACTTGTATTACAGTGAGGTTTTAGAAAAATGTTTGGAAATAATAATAATTTATACAATACAGTGTCACTCATATTAACAGTAGAAAATCAACATGGGTTACACGGCTGTCAGTCATAAATCTTCAACCAAGTCGCAAGATCGATTAATTGGAATTGAAATATGTTATTTAATTGAAGCAAACAATTTTTACCATTTTTTTTCTAAAGTTCCATAGATACATATTAAAACAAAGAAATTAAATCGTTTTATTTTATTAAAGAAGATGTTTTCTAGAAGTTGGATCATAAGTGATCCTGTCACAAAGTATTTTTTTTAATTGAATAACTTTTTAAAATTCAATAATGTTCATTTTTGGTATTACAAGAGTTTGTTAATTTTTGTCTTCAAAAATTTATATGTAGGTAATCGATTTACATTAAAAAATGCCTTAAGCTATATTTTTACATTTTTTTCTTTACATTTCTTTAAAAATGTATTTGATCATTGTCAATCTGTCTTTACTAATATTAATGATTAGATATTTATTTTGATTTCTCAATATGTAGTTAGTGTGTTTTTACTTTCACTTTGAGAAACATGTATTTCATTGTTCAACCTAAATTTAACAACAAAACATGTTTACTTAAGATGTATTGTCATTTTAAGCAATTACTACCTATATTTACTTAAAGCCAGTTTGGAATTAATTGTAAAATTTTCGATGCGGTAGTTCACAGTTATAATAAAAAAAATCTGAAATCTCCGCATGTTATTGCTTTTATTCTCGATCACATGGTGTGTAAAAGGTGTAGGATTTCTTACGTTCACCATAGACCTACTATAGTTTTGGGGAAATATTGTTGGAGCGGTTTTCGAAAAAAAAATATTTTATTTATGTAAAAAAAAAAATTTAATGAAAATGAAAATATTTCGAGAACTAGATCTCGTAAAATTCTTCGGTTTACAATTTTAGAAACTCTTACCAAATTAATAAACAATTTTGAAATTTCCAACCACTTTCGTGTATCAATTGCAGAAATATTACCATCTAAACAATTTTGTTGAACAAATTTAATTTAACCGGGCAGAAATATGATAATATCACTTTGGATAAAATATTTCGAGAACCAGACTTCGTAAAATTTTTGGTTCTCAATTTTAGAAAACTAATAAATAATTTTAAAACTTGCAGCGACTTAAACGAGTCACAATTGTGGAAATCTCCCCATCAAAACAAGTTTTTTTTGTTGATTTTCGAAATTCATCCGAAATATAACTTCCGATGTAATTATATTTTGAGAACGAGACCACGTAAAAGATTTTGGCTTACAGGTGCGGATACAGTTTTTAAATACCTTTCTTTTGAGTTATGTATACTTCGATGAGTTTTTGAAAAAATTCACAAATAACAGCTATTTAAAAAACTATTTTATAAAGATAAAATTTTCAGAAATGTTTTAGATTTTTTTTTTATTCAAAAAATAATTTTGTGGAAATTTTTAAATGCAATATTATTTGTAAACGAATTTCTGGTCTCCATTTTTGTCTAACGTAAAATTTTGAACAAAATTAGTTTGAACAAAATTTTAAAAATTTCTTTTCAGAATTTTTCGTTTCAAACATAATGTTTTAAAAACTGTTCACTAAAACAATTTTATTTAAAAAGAGAATCAATGGATTGATCATGACATTGTAGGTGTTTCCCTTAATTTTAAATACTTTTTTTCTAATTCAATCCCTTTTTTTTAGAAAATTGCCTCAGTCGGTTAAAGGAGAGAAATAGGCCCAACCTACACTCTCTAGCTTTTAGTCACACCTTATATGCAAATCACCCTGTATAAATGAAAAGATTTTGAAAAAAAATTATTTTTCAACTAACAATTTTGAAAACAAAAAATTTTCTCAAAAAGGTTATTCTTATTAATTAATGGTTGAAAAACTGGGGGAAGCATTATATGGAGGGGATATAGAAATTGAAAAAAATGTACTTTAGACTTCAAAGAGAAATAAGATCGAAATTTAAAGTGTTTTTTCTATCAATTTTACAAAAAAAAAAATTTGTGAACTAAGTAAATACCTAAAAAGATATTTTTCTTAGAAAAAAAAAATGTTAAAACGTTCCCTTATAAGCTAAAAATTGTTGATAACAACATTTAAGATTTAGAAAAATATTTGTACATTACGTACAATTTTGAACAAAAACAATAAAAATACAAATTTGGAATTTGAAAAAAAAAATTTTTTTTTTAATCTTTCAAATTCATAGCTTTTAAAATTTTAAAGCATAATATTGTAATAAGTATTGCTGTTGTTTAATTTAATTATACGGTTATTTTTTCTAGAAAGTTTGCCTCCTGCTTAAACGATGGAAAGTATATTATAGACACTCCTCCTCTATGATTTTTGTTTTTTTTTGAGAACTTATAGGTTTTTTTTTCAAATTTTATGCGAATATACCAGCTGATAAAAAATATTGTATACTAAAATTTGCAAACATGAATTTTAAATTCAATACATATCCTTTTCAAGAATTTTGTTTAAATTTGTTTTTAAGTGTTTAAAATTTGCATTCGTATTTATTTTGTTCAAATATTTGAAAAATTATAAAAATATTTTTTCTCTTTCAAATTCACCATGGTTTGACATTATAAATTTGTTTCTAAAAATTCTAATTTATCCCTGAAACCAATATTCAAAAGCCAAAATAACCAAAAATTTAGTTTAATATTATGAGTAGCTTCATTTTTGCACCAGTATTATTTATTAGTCTTTTTTTTAATATTTTTATATTATTAATTTTTTATTTAAGTTTTAAAGAAAGATTTTACTAAACACATACCGTACCAACAAAATTTATTATATTTCTGGCACCCTATCTTGCTTAGCCGGATAAGTTAAAAAATAAATATTTATACTAAACAATTTATTATAATTCAATAACACACATTACAAATTGTAACAAATGAATTTTGGTCGCACCTTTATTCCTTTTACCACCCACCTTACTTTTTTATCACGAACTAAAATCTTGACCCATAAGTATAACAAATGTCTTAACTACTAAGCATATCTACACTATTAATGACCGCATGTTTCAATCCAGACTAATGAATGTAAAACATTCGTTCAATTTTCGCATTAATTGTCTTTTAATTGTAAACGTATGGTTACTTACCATTTAATAATCTGAATGAGTTTAAAAATTAATGTTATTCAAAGCAAAAAATAAAAAAAAACTTGTCAACACAAAATTGAAATCTAATCATGATCTCATAAACAATATCACTTCATTATCTCGATTTATTTATGCTGCCGATTAGATCGTTTATAAAAAATGCCATCACGTGTAATATACGAGTAGGTACTCTCAATAACGAGTGTATGTTGCAGTATATGCACTGATTTATTATTTAAATTTAATGCCAGTAAGTGCTTGCTTCCTCATTTATTGATCGATGATCTCCTTTGTTGCAAGTGAATATCCACTCACGATTCGCACTCGCAAATGTCTTACTTGAGCGTTTGCATTCCGATTGATTAATTATGACCAACTGGCAGGATAGCTTTTAGCCACATTCTTTGCTTTGAGAGAATTTTTTTTTTTTTGAATCTAGGATTTAATGACAAGAACCATGTTGAGTTTGCAGATTGATTTTTTGAAAGGTAGGTATCTATCTACTTGAAGGCTGAAGCGTTGGTCGTTGGTTTCTAGAGAGACTAACAGCTTACGTTGGTGTTATCAGGTATAGTTATTCAAGTGCAAGGTCGAATAATTCAATTTAATTACTTTTGCCAGACAATTAAAAATGTATCTGGTACTTGTCGATATAAATCTAATTTGGTATCCAACTCACTTTTCCAACTTTTGATTTATACAGATCATGCAATAAGATCGTTGCGGCGATTGTCACCAATCACCATTGTACTACTTGTTGTAGTTAGCAATTCAGTAAGCGAATATTTATAATGTGGAGTGTATTTTTTTTTCCACAGGAAATATCGCTCATGCTCAGAAGTACAACACCCATTTTACTAATTATTGCTTTTTATACTAATGCAATATGTGTACAGTGTACCTACCTATATTCTGGCCCTGAATCTATAATAAAAATTTATCTTATGGCGTGTCAGTCTAAATGAATATCTATGACTTGGGGTTTTTGAGTAAAAATGTTTCTTTTCAATTTTCAAATAGTTGCTGCAGGTGGCTATGGCATGGCATGTTAAAAGTATAGGCTCATTGTTCCTACCCAACCTACGCTTAAGGCAATAATTATTTATTGTTTCTTTTCGTTTTTTTTTCTGGTCAACCTCGGAAGCGGGACATATGCAAAAAAAAATGCTCTAGTTTAACTATAACTAGAATAACCATACGTATGAATCATTTAGTGAGATAATACCTACATTTACGTATGGGTTTTTACTATATTTTTTTTTTCCTTCAAAAAATAACTTTTAGTTCAATAACTTGACCATATTTAATAAACACAAAGTTAAAACTGGTCTTGTTTTGTGTTAATTTTTTTTTTTTTGACAGCAATATGCCGGATTTCAATTTAGCGTTTTTGTCTCATTTATTGTTTGAAATTTATGTAAATGATTGGCGTCTACTTTTAAAGTTACAATTTTTTTTTGTTAGTTGTTGTTGTTGTTGTGTGGTATTTCTTTCAGTTATGAAGACCATGAAATAAGTCACGATAAAAACAATATTGAGGGTTATTTAAAATCTTGTATTTAATTTTTGCATACCACGTTGAGTTAGAAAACATAGAAAAAAAAATAAATAAAAATAAGGTGTGGGTGACAGATGGATTAAAAGCAGGAAACTTCAAAAGATAATATTTCGGTTTGATTTGACAAAAATGTAGTCAATCAGATAAACTATTGCATCAGATTGAAAGCTTTCAAGAAGGAAGTTAAATTAACCATTCTTAAAGAAAGAATTTAACGTATATGATGGAGAGGGATACAAAGGGAATTTTCAGCCTAAAGAAATTTTCTCAATTAAATTTCACGATCTTATGTACGATGTTTAAGACTGACTATAAAGCTATTCAACGAATTTAATAGTTTAGTTTTGGGAAACTTAATCCGTAATAACTACCGCCAATATTTGAGTCCAAAAAATAAATAATACACTCACATGAACTTGCTCTTGTAAGGCAAATTATGAGGCGGCAGTGTTGTTCCTCTATACGTGTCGACTTTAATTGTCTACATTTTAACGTAGAAAATGGTGTCGATAATGTCAACAATGTAAACAATGTCGACAATGTCAACAATTATGTATATAATGTAAACAATTGTTGTCACATTTGTCAAATTGAAAATCAATGAAATTCGTTCCAGAACATCACATAGAATGGACGCGAAAAGATCTTTTAAGATAAAGTATTATATAAAGACAAAAAATGAAATGTACGGAAGACCGAAGAATAAAGCTATTAATATTATTTAAAAAAAAACACTAGATTGCTTTTAATAAACAAAAACTATGGTAAAATTTATTTCCTACTAGAAGATTATGCCAATCTCAACACAATTTTATGAGCCGTTAAGACAAATAAGATTTTTCTTTTTGAAATTCTTCTCGATTGTCTTAAAAAACTTCTATGCTAACACGTTTAAAAACTGGAATTAAACTCGTTTTATAAATACATAATGTGCATTGAATGTTCAAACAAAATTTATTTTTTTTTAAATTCAACAATATTATTTAGAAATTTTTTAAAAATCATTCTCTTTAAAAAATTGATAAAAATGAGTTAAACTGTTTTCAAGAAAAGCGAACATCGGAAAAATGGTTCTATGCAACTTCCATGAATATAAATTTTTGGAAATCAGTGTTTACTTAAAAATAGCCAATATCTACAAGTTTCATAAAATTAACCGAATCTGCTGGCAGGTGAGAGAAAAATATGATTTTCGTTAACCGCTTAATTTGATATGGCTAGTACCTAGAAGCGGGTCAGAATTCTAGGTTTCAAAAATTCTGTATGACCAAAATCCGCTTTTATTCATTTTTGTCTTTGATATGATATATATAATATGTATAAATATAGGTTAGGTACTATTTGGCAAGCCATAGTTTCTTAAAAAAAAAAAAGCGAACTTGAGATTTTGATCAAATTTGACATTACGAAGTCGAAAAAAGTAGGTTTCACCATTCTGTCCGTCTTTCTTTCTGTCTGTCCTATCCTTTCGGCTGCAGTCGATTTTCCTTAAACTTTTTAGTACCAAAAATAACGATACCTTCCACACAATTTTTTTTAGCAAATAATGAAAATCTTACTTTTCTCAAATCGTGGTTCCACCCATAGAACTATTTTTTTATTTTCGATGTTCTCAAAAACGGTTCAACTGATTTTGATACATTTTTTTAATGAGAATCTTTCAAACAAATTTAAAAGAATTGTAAATCAAAATTTTTTGAAGAAAAAAATTTGTTTGGTATTTTGAAAAAGTTTCAAAATTTATTTTGATATCTGACACGAATCAGTACAGGCAGAGACTGTGGCGACATTTGGAGGCACTTGGATGAGGATTTTTGTATATTGATTATTTTATTATTATTTTTCAAAAATTGTATTCCTAACTAATTTTTTGTATTCTTTATTATTGTTAATTAATATTTGTACATACCTAAAATATTCACTTTTTTAATTATTTCTTTGAAGTCATATGTATTAATTGATATCTGTCACTTAGTATTCACTTATGTATTATACACTCAGTATGTTATATACTGAAGCTTACACTAATTTATAAGATATTCATCTTACAGTGTTAAGACTATTCCTTAAATAAATTGAAATTGAAATTTTGATGAAATGGGGAGATGATTTTATTTTTAATTAATTTTTAACGCCGCATTAAACTTGCTGAAAACTTGCGTTTCAATTTTTTTTTTTTTTTCTTAAAAATGTTTACAAAATTTTATATTTTTTTTTTTTATACTTCAGATTCTTGGTTTTAGTAAATACCGAATTATACAGAACAAAAGTGTCTATTGTCAAGAAATAAATACAATCACGACCGTGGAGCACTGGTTCGAAATGCTTTTTGTTTAATCCCATTTTACTCGTGTTAAAATCAACAGAGGAAGAATTTAATTTAAAAAGCCTGCTCATACGGTTAAGAGGCTCATGTATGCCGTAGTTAGTTCTATGGAAATCGACATATGAAAGTTCAAATCTTCGCAGGTGGTACAGGCTAACAAATCAGGAGCGTCAATTTGACCATTCATTAGTTGGTGTAGAAATAAAAAATCGTTGTTAACACGCCTTTACAATAATGTTTGCAGCTGCATAAGCTGGATTCGATGTTCATATGGTGGTACGTTGAATGGATCGGCCGGCCCAGGGAAGACCTTTCAGGGCAAAGCGAATGAATTTTTGTTGTATTGATTCAACTCGACTTTTATGAATTTCATAATATATTAACATTATAAAAATTATTTTTGTATTTAAAATACACAATTTTGCTAAAATAGAATTTTGTGTAACCAGTTGAGCTTTTCAAGAAAGCGCAGGCGGATAGATATTGAAAGCGATACTTCGATTTTGACTATCTTCGCTTTAGGTTATTCCCAAAAGCGAACATGGAAGAAAACGATCTTTTATTTTTATTTTTTAAACTCTTCCCATTGTCAGCTGTTTCCAAAAATATGAAAGTTGTTTCCAATAAAAAAATGTTGCTTCCATCTAAAAAATATTCTTGATATGGACTCCATGAGTTTTTTGTAAGTGCAAGAAGCAAAGGAAGATGTTAATAAATTGAATATCCAAAGAAAATTACTAAGAAGTGGACCTTCCCTGCTAGATATTTATCACAAAAAGCGTGCTTTGAATTTTTTTATTATTATTGTTTAATTGTATTTAACGATTCTTGTTCAATAAGGTTTATAATATTATTTCGGCTGTCGAGAGGAGCATTTTTGTATTCAATAACCATTAAAATCTTTATTAATATCTTTAAGAAACACAAATAAAACTTTATAAATTATAAACATTTTGCTTCGATCCACCAACAATCTGTCATCTTCACACAGCTGTCGCTTTCAAAACGTATTAAAAGAACTTTCGCTATCTATTTAATCCACCATTAAAAGCAATCCACCACGCTTTCTGGAATTACCCTACAGAATTTTTGAATTCCATTTTTTTTTTAAATACAGTATTTTAGAAATAGAATTTTGACTCTAAACAACATTTTGACCCCAACCCCTAATTTGTAATTGTAATTTTTGGTCTTTAATTTTTTTTTTAAACTTCGGGGTAATTTCTTTAAATCCGTTAGGCTGGCAGCTGGAAAACAGACCGACAGACAAAAATGATTGCGATACAAGTGTTCTGTTGTCCTAGTTAATACTATAAACATTATAAGGGGCCAGTTGTAGCTTTCATTGAAACTCATCATTGAAAATTTTAATTGTTAATTTTGAGGCACTTAAAAATTGAAATCAGTGATTATTTTAATTCAAATAAAAAGCTGATAACTCAATTATTATTTCTAGTCAAAAAAATATTTAATTTTGGCCCAGCCTATCGCAGGAAATGAATTTATTTATTTCAATGACTAAACTACCTTATCATTGATCATTGAAATCTTAGAAATCGTTTTATGTGAAAGGTAGGGCCAAAATGAAATATTTTTTTGACTAGAAATAATAATCGAGTCATCAGCTTTTATTGGCATCAAAATAATCACTGATATCGCTTTTTAAGTGCCTCAAAACTGAAAATTAAAATTTTCAATGATGAGTTTCAATGAAAGCTATAACTGGCCCCTAACGCGGCTAAAATAATGACATTTTGGTAAAAAAAACTTGTTGAATATATTGTGATTTTAGTATTAATAAAGTCGACATTCTTGTTGTTTCCCTAAAATAATTTCCTTAACATCCTTCTAAAGATTCTAAAATTGTGTGCCACTATTTGCACAAAGTAGACTCAGTATGTAATATTTGTTCATATACACATTAAGGAGTTCAAGAAAATAAGCAACAAAAATTCTATTCTTAGAACTTTGGGATTCGTTTTCTTTAATATCACAATTTTTGGGATATCGGTATTTGAAATCTTAATTTCTTAAAGTTATACCAATTATATTAAAATAAATTGTTTTTATTTATTTTGCAATAAACTTAAATCTTCGAACTTTATATCTTCAAGTAATAACTTATTCGAGAGATTAAATCTATCAAATATACAATGATAAAGTGATATAGATATTGAAATGCAATCAGAGCCAAAACAATAACACTTCATCGCCATTTGGATTAAAAAGTTTAATAAATTTGTATAGATTTAATATCTTTGTATCTATTGTTTCACTATATGACAACAAGCTAAGATTGATCTTTTGTTACTCGATATATAGTATGAGATGGAAGTTATCCATCAATTCAAATTGTTTTTGAGATAAGATGCCAGAAAAGTCGGTCGGTCATCTTGATTCATTTAAATATATTTCAATAGATTTTACCTACTTCTGTAATATTATTAAGTGAATGTAATGTTGCGTTATATCTGCATAAAATACTTGTTTGCTATTATGTGCAGACGTATATGGAATATAATATGTAGTATGTGCTTAAGGTCAAACATCAAAAAAGTAATAGTTGGAGCATACCTACATAAATCTACTTTCAAATACTGCTTTTGCGATTTACTATTATTTTTTTTTTTTGTTCTTCAACTTTGACGTCTTGACTTGACAATGGTGTTAGCTGATTTTTGCTTTATATTTTTTTTTTTCTTTTGAACGCACTTTAGCAACCGTATATCTAATATATGATATTGTACCCAAGTATTGTGGCATTGTGATGGAGTCTTAAAATTAAGCAATTTCGAATTGTATACACACATTGTTTGTGAACTTTTAACAATGGACTGATTCGCATCGCACTTCACACGTACATATAAGATAAATAAACTTATTAACATCTTTTGCAAATACATATAGTTATTGTAAAACAAACAATAACTTTATGGTTTAATTTACGATATATAATGCATTTAAAATTTGAAGGCGAAATTAATTTAATTAGATTACTTGGATATAAAGCTTATCTATGATGTTATTCAATTTCAAGTTTTTTATTTTTCTGAAGACTCAGTTTTAAAATTCCAAATGTTGGGGTTAAAATTAAATTTAGATGGGTGAAGATAAAAAAAATAAGATCATGTAATTTGGAACGATTCATTTATTTAGTTGAAACTAGAAAGTATGTATGTGTTCAGAAGAAAAACCAGCACATCTCTTACTTAAATTTAAATTCTATTACTTTGTTATTAATGCTTTAATTCACTAAGAGTTGTCGTTTTCATAGCATAAAGTTTCTTTAAAAATTTTCGGAACTCACTGTGCAATATTGATAGTCTCTCTTGTAAAACCATCATCAGCGAAAGACGTACCTCTTCATTTATTTATTTTTTTTTAATTGAATTGAATTTTTTGATTTTCATTTCGAGAAACTTTTCTTTTGGCGAAACTTTAATCGAGTGAAGACTTTCTATTCCAAACTGCAGTATGTATAAACTATAAAACCTGTAGGATGTTCTTTAAATGTAAGATAGCGACTCCTTATTATATGTAGGTAGGTACTTAAATATTTAATATACAGGGTGTCCCGAAATCACCACCGCAGAAGAAAACCATGAGTTCTTGAGGTCAATTAGAGGTAATTTTCTTGTTTTCGCTTCGTTTTCGACTTATAACGGTTTTTATGATTTGTATTATTTTTTCCTTCGACTCTCTAACTTTGCCAAACTACAACCAATTTTTTATTTTTTTTTTTATTAAATAAGAACAGTTAGAAATTTGTATCTACCATACAACTTTTTTCTGTCTGGATAACGGTTTTCCCGCAATTCATTATGAAACACATTTTTAAAGTATTTTTATGTTGTTTTTTGACTTTGATATGATTTTTTTTCATAAAAACACGTTATTAATAATTTTTTTTTTGTTTGACCGAAAAGCTAACAAAATGAAAATAATGATTGAAGTGAAATTTTCCCTTATATATGCATATGGAATTTCAATTCAATTTGAATACTTTTATGATAAATCGACAAAATCATCGAAAATTGCAACTTTATGAATGAAATATCTCCAAATTGAAAATAAAATAATTATCAAATTTTTCATTGTAAAACCGAATTCTTAAAAAAATTATCAAATTTGCCTCCAAAAGGGCACAAGCCCTGAAATAGATGTAAAAATAATTCTCAATTAAGATTCTAGGCATTCATTGTTTTATTTTATACCACTTAAATTACTTAGCAAGAATTTTGCTTTGTATATGGAAACGTTAAATGCGCATATATATAAGGTTTGCCCAGCGGAACGTGTCAGCGGGGAAGAACCCGAACTATTCTTCACATTTACCTTCTTTAAACACACTGATCCCAAATTTGAAATAACCCCTCAAATTTAATTTTTAAATAAGTCTCAAAAAAATATTAAATAGATCTGTAGTTTTTAAGTGTGTTCTGGTTACACTAATTTTTTCTTTTATTGGTAAACTTAATAAACTTTTCTTACATGCTGCAAAATAAGCTTCACCAGGATTACTTGTTAAATGCAAAAGTTTTGTATGAAGCCTGTAAACATAAAAAATATTTTACTAAAAAAATTAACGTATTTTCAAAATTTCGGTATTCAAACAAAATACTATTTTCGAAAAACCATAAACTCAAAATATGTATAGTTTATTAGAATTTATCATCCGGTGAGTTCTAGACGCCAAAAACAAAGTTGTTATGTATTCCCAACGTTTGTTAGCCTAAAATAGGCTTTAGGACGATGAGACCTTTCATTTGATATGTATTTTAGAACTTAAAGGCATTATTTAAACATAAACCTAGCATCTTTTTTTTATATCTTTAAAATCTTTCAAATCTTTTGAATTCATCACTATTATTAAAAAATGTGAATTTCAATTAAAAAAATTGATTTAAGAATTCCTTCGCGAGCAAAAACGCAGTTGACATAGGATATATAGGATAAATTCAAAGTTGCAAAAGAAACTTTTCATGCACCCAACCTCGCGCCTACCCCAAATCCTAAAGTGTACCCAAGTAGGGGGGTTGCAGGGGGCAGCATTCCCCCATACATATCTCACTGTTTATCGTAAATGATGGCGAAATAATTGAAATCGAACTAAACAAAAAACGAAATAATCGAAAAACTAAACAATAAAAGGCGAAATAATTAAAAGACGTACTAAAGAAAATCCTAAACAAACGAAATACGAAACGACTAGACAACTAAACAACAAAAAAAGGAGATGAATAAGACGAAAAAAACCATACCCCTTAAAAACACACCAAAATAAGCCTTGTACACAAAATCCCAAACAATTAAATCTGGGCATAGTTCAAAGTACTTAGATAAACCATTGAACTAAGAATAATAATCATAAAGAATAAAGCCTTTCCAACTAATCAATTTCATTAAAAAAAAAACCTTGACTTCTAACATACATTATGCTAACAGTAATTATAGATAGTTTAACTGATTTCAAATTAATTTAAATTTTATCAAATGAACTTTTACTCAATGAGAAAATTTTTACTTTTGGTTTAAAAAGTTGTATGCGCCAAAAAAACCTCATATACATTCAAAAATATATAACAACCGAATTGGTATATTTTAATTAGTTAGTTTTATAATTATTTAGCTTATTTAAAATTCAAATCCAATAAATCAATGATTTGTAAAAGGGAAAAAAAAAAGAAAAAGTTTTTATTTCTTATTCTCAATAACGATAAATATATACAAAGTTTCCACGATTGTCAACAAATTCCGAAATTCATTTTCATATAAATATCAAACAAAACTCTATTGAATAATCAACTCTACTATTTATACCTTGCGACCGCACCGCCATCCATGCCACCACCACCGACCGTCAATTGATTGAATGCACTTTCATTATTTATGCAAACTACGTGATCGTATAGAAGGTAGCTCTGATGTCTTATAATAAAACAAACAAATCAATATAATAATGCGAATAAATATATAAATAAAAAAAATTAAATATACTTACACAATTTAAACTGAATGAAGTGTAGTATATACGATCTGCAACACTCTATCTGCTCCCCCACAAAATGATTATCTTTATGTTTGCACGTGTTTTTTTTGGATACACTTGAATGCGTTTCAGTTGAGTACTTTTAAGTAATGGTATATAAGGAACAGTGTAGTTCTTCACTTTTTTCAAAGACAAAATTTGGCGAAACTTTTGATTTCTATTTTAAAATCAATATCTTCGTAGTATAATTCACAGACACAAAAGGTATACACTGAAATACTTGATCACTTTGTGTGGTATCTATTAATTAATACTTCTTTCGTAAGATCATCACATTGGTAAATTTCTTTTGTTTAAATACTACCAACAGCAAGCGCCACAATTTATATGTACAATCGAATTCTATACCTCACACAAAATTCGGAACAATATATTCAGTTTGGAGACACAGAGTGGTAATGCGACACCATCAAATTCAAACAACCTCCGATCGCAATAAGATATTTTCGGCAACTAACTGAGCTCCAATCTATGGCTTGGTGTATCTGACTTCTTGAAGCTTTGATCTGAATTAAGTTTAAGCTATTCCAAGAAACTTTATAACACATGGAAAGAAGATAGGAATTAGAGAGCAGAGCTCAAAGCAATTCTAATATCTTAAGTCCCACCAACTGACGCCAAACTGTATGGCTAGCTCTGCCCACATGTGGTGTACACGGGAACATGATTTTAACTTATCGTGGAGAATAATAAAAAAAAAAACGTTAAACCTAAAAGCTTTATAGCACCTGTTGCTTGGGTACTCATAGTTAATGTACCCCTGAGGTTTGGAGCACATGTTTATAGTATTGTTTGTTAGTGAGAAAGTTTTCCAAATCAGCTGATGGTAAAGGAAAGCTTTCACATTTTTAATTGGTGACAATAATTCTCTCTGATTAAAGAGAATCAAAATAAATCGAGTTCGCTGATCAGCTCTTTTGTTAACATTTTTGTTCAACAGAAGAAACAACACGACTTGCAGGCTCGTAGCGGGAGGGGGCTCGATGGGCTACAATTCCGTAAGAAATAAATATTTTCAAAGATTTTATCGCAGAAAGCAGTTCATTAAAAGTTGGCAGCAATATTTCAGGGACAACAATTTTGACAATTTATTGAGACACCATTACATCGATCAAAAAATCATGGTTATAGGGGTGATGTATATAGACTGATTGGCACATGATTGTTCAAAAATGATGCCGGTCAGAACATTACTGTCAATTGAGAACACTTTTACAGGTCAATGATTAATATTTTTTTTGACTTTAAAATGCAACAAAATTTGGTTTAAACAAAATGGTCCAATGTAAAGCAGAGCCCTCGGAAAAATCAGGTTAATGCAGGAAAAATTGTACGAACACGTAATTTCACGGGATGGTCTTGTGAATTGAACCCTTTGATCGTGTGTTCAAAAAGTTCCTCTGAAATAATTGACAACGTCTTTATTGACAGAGCCTTTTACTCTTTTACTAAATCAAAAATTATTTTCAATTCATAGTTATTTTGTGTTTTTAGTAAAAAATTGAGAAAAAAATTCTTATAAATTTGTTTAAAGAAATTATTTAGTACCGCAATATGTAACCGGTGTTTTTTTAGACGTGTGGTTTTCAATCTGGCAATACTTTTTTCGGAGTTGGTCTTTTTGACAGCTGTCACTTGATTTATGCTCAGTTTGGTTTGCCATTTCATAATGAATAGACTTACTCCTGAACAACGTTTGCAAATGGTGCAAATTTATTACCAAAAGAATGGTTTGGTTCGCGCGATGCATCGCGTGCTGCGTCCAATATTCGGTCGACATAATCGCCCAGCAGAGTATTTCGAGCAACCAAGGATCGGTTTAGTACCACCTTTACTCTAGTGGATAATGCGCATCCTCAGAGACAGTGCGCACCGAAGACATTATTGCTGCTGTGGAGCAGAGTATAAAAGAAGACTCGAATGAGTATATCCGCCACCGCATGCAACAATTGGAGCTGGGGCCTCTTGGGCCTTAAAACATAATGGCAAACCCTTATCTTTATAATAATGTTAAATTCTTGGCCTAAACATTAAACTATATGCGTTTTTTCTTCTTGAAAACCACACCCTTTATATACGAAGTATATTTCGATGGCCCCGTGCAAAACGGGTTGGGTTCGATATCCCGCTTTTTATAATACCGTTTTTTAAAATCCCGGTTTTAAAATCCCGCTTTTTATAATCCTGTTTTTTAAAATCCCGCTTTTTCAAGATCCCGCTTTCTATAATGCCGCCTCTTATAATCCCGTTTTTTATAATCCCGTTTCTTATTATCCCGCTTTATCAATTAAAACTACTTGTTTTAACTCCCACCAAAATTTCGTTGGGACTTAGTTCATAAATTTGGGAGTTAGTTCATTTGGGACTTATTTCATTATGAAATAAGTCCCAACGATTTTAATAAACAGTGAGGTATGTATGGGGGGGCATGCTGCCCCCCTGCAACCCCCCTGCTTGGGCACACTATAGGATTTAGGGTAGGTGCGAGGTTGGGTGTATGCAAAATTTCTTTTTATCATTTTGGTAGTTGGCAGTTAGTTCCTAAAATGATTCCCATCATAATTAGTTCATAATTAACCAAGTTTAATACCCAAATTAATTGCGAAAAACGGGATTGGCGGGATTTGGCGGGATTTTAAAAAGCGGGATTTTAATACATTGGGATTATGAATAAGCGGGATTTTAGAAGACGGGATTTTAAAAAAACGATATTTTAGTAGACGGGATTTTAAAACTTTTTTTTCGGGATTTTCAAAAATCGGGATTTTAAAAAGCGGGATTCCGATACGCTCCCGTGCAAAACTATACTAAGTGCACATAGTATAGTTTTGAGTTATCGATATACTATTGAATATAGAATCGATATATTATTTGAATATTTTTTCTTGTGAATCTAACAAGAATGCCTTGAAAACAGAGGTCAAATAGGGCTCAGTATAATGCCTTATTTCTAAAGGGTGATTTTTTAAGAGGTTTAGAACTTTTTTAAAAAAAAAACACAAAAAATTCGAAAAAATGAATGAAATATTTATTTGAATCGATAGTTTGAACCTTGCAATTTAATGTTTAAAGATAATTTCATGCAAATGTTGACAGCGGCTGCGTCTCAGGTAGCCCATCCGCTGAGTCCAATTTTGGCATACTCTTTCACACATATCGGCCGGTATCTCACGAATGAATGCATGGATGTTGGCTTCCAGTGCGTCAATCGAAGCGGGCTTGTCCCTATAGACATTAGCCTTGACATACCCCCACAAAAAATAGTCTAATGGTGTCAAATCGCACGATCTAGGCGGCCAATTGACCGGCCCGAAACGTGAAATTAACTGTTCACCAAACTCGCCTCGCAATTGCGCCATTGTTTCGCGTGCTGTGTGGCATGTGGCACCGTCTTGTTGAAACCACATATCATGCAAGTCAAGAACTTCCATTTCGGGTAAAAAAAAGTTTGTTATCATCGCTCGTTAGCGTTCACCATTGACAGTAACGCTGCGATTCGCATCATCTTTGAAGAAATATGGCCCAATAATGCCGCCGGCCCATAAACCGCACCAAACAGTGGCTTTTTCGGGATGCATTGTTAGCTGTTGCAATGCTTCTGGCTGATCTTCACTCCAAATGCGGCAATTGTGCTTATTTACGTACCCATTCAACCAAAAATGAGCCTCATCGCTGAACACAATTTTTCATTTTCGAACATTTCGAACCGAGCACGAATTTTGATAGTAAAATTCAATAATTTGCAAGCGTTGTTCATTTGTAAGACGATCCATGGTTAAATTGCAAACCAAACTGAAGCTGTTTGACAGTGACACAAGGTACTTAACACACGTCAGCTGTCAAAACCAGTGTTGCCAAAACCAAACCAGCTAAAAAATCACCCGTTACAATTATCCCAAACAAAATCAAACTTTAAAAGTCTCTCCTGAAAAATAAATAAATAGACTTAGTATTGTTTTGCACTGGGCCTTCGATTTGTTAAAGACTTTTTTTCATCAGCCCCCGCTTTGTTACAAGATTAAACTACGGCCTTCAAATCAGGAAGTGGAAAAAAAATAACTTCAACTTTTTTTTAGCACTGTTTGACTTCTCTTTAAACTGTTTAAACTGAGAAAAACTTACTAAGAAACTGAAAAAGTTTGCTTTTCAACGTGTTTCTATTTCAGTTTTAATTTCAAGACGATTCATGCAAGATGTTCGATTGGCACTGCTGGATGAATTTTTGTTGGAAGATCTTATTTTCTTTCTTAATTTAGATATAATTGAACTAATAGAGCACAAAAAATATTTTATATTCAAATATTGAGCATATTTTAAAGAATTTTAATATTCAATGTCATTGGACTAATGGAATATTGATGGCGTTTAGTGAGTGTAGATTGAGGAAAATTTGCATTGGAAATGTATTTAAAACAAAACAAAAAAAATAACAGACTGGATGATAAAACTGTCAAAATATTTTGAGTGAAAAAAACATTGAGTTTGTAAAGATAAGATTTTAATTGTTGATAATATTTTCTGCTATATTAGTTTTCGATGTGTAAACATCTATGCCGGCGTGGCCTACGTTAACTAAAAAACATGTGCCTTACGTGTAATACTTTACGTGTCACACATTATACGTTTTAATTGAGTCAGTTAAAAAGTAAAAATTCCGGCACTTGGGCGAACATTGATGTTTAAACATCTTAACCGTGAGTCCCGGCATTCACACAATTTTTTTTATATTTTTACTGTGCCTACCTACTAATTATTGCAAAAATAAAAAAAATTGTTCAAATACGGAACATGTTATCAATTTACTCATATTCTAATATTTCGTGGAAATTGTAATGTAGAAGAGTATGAAGAGTATTATTAATGTTAGATGAATATTTAAAAGACGGAAAATTTATATCTAATTGTGAATATTTATATAATAATGAAATGAAAAAAAAATATGTCTAACATAACAAAAACAAAATTATGTAAAATGTAAATCGAGTCTTAGTTTTTAAAAAAATTTAAAAATTTATTTTAAAGGTTATTTTTGTTAAATAAACAAAATAAAATTAGTAAACAGATAAATATATAAAATATAAAAATGCCAAAAGATCTCTTGAAGAACCAGGGTATGTTGTTCTGGAATACACTCAAAATAAAAAAGGAGTGCAGAGTGCGGAGTACAGAGTGCGGAGTGCGGAGTGCAGAGTGCGGAGTGCGGAGTGCGGAGTGCGGAGTGCGGAGTGCGGAGTGCGGAGTGCAGAGTGCGGAGTGCGGAGTGCGGAGTGCGGAGTGCGGAGTGCGGAGTGCGGAGTGCGGAGTGCAGAGTGCGGAGTGCGGAGTGTGGAGTGCGGAGTGCGGAGTGCGGAGTGCGGAGTGCGGAGTGCGGAGTGCAGAGTGCGGAGTGCGGAGTGCGGAGTGCGGAGTGCAGAGTGCGGAGTGCGGAGTGCGGAGTGCGGAGTGCGGAGTGCAGAGTGCGGAGTGCGGAGTGCGGAGTGCGGAGTGCGGAGTGCAGAGTGCGGAGTGCGGAGTGCGGAGTGCGGAGTGCGGAGTGCGGAGTGTGGAGTGCGGAGTGCGGAGTGCGGAGTGCAGAGTGCGGAGTGCGGAGTGCGGAGTGCGGAGTGTGGAGTGCGGAGTGCGGAGTGCGGAGTGCAGAGTGCGGAGTGCGGAGTGCGGAGTGCAGAGTGCGGAGTGCGGAGTGCGGAGTGTGGAGTGCGGAGTGCGGAGTGCGGAGTGCGGAGTGCGGAGTGCGGAGTGCGGAGTGCAGAGTGCGGAGTGCGGAGTGCGGAGTGCGGAGTGCAGAGTGCGGAGTGCAGAGTGTGGAGTGCGGAGTGCGGAGTGCGGAGTGCACAGTGCGGAGTGCAGAGTGCGGAGTGCGGAGTGCGGAGTGCAGAGTGCGGAGTGCGGAGTGCGGAGTGCGGAGTGCGGAGTGCAGAGTGCGGAGTGCGGAGTGTGGAGTGCGGAGTGCGGAGTGCGGAGTGCGGAGTGCGGAGTGCGGAGTGCGGAGTGCGGAGTGCAGAGTGCAGAGTGCGGAGTGCGGAGTGCGGAGTGCAGAGTGCGGAGTGCGGAGTGCGGAGTGCGGAGTGCGGAGTGCGGAGTGCAGAGTGCGGAGTGCGGAGTGTGGAGTGCGGAGTGCGGAGTGCGGAGTGCGGAGTGCGGAGTGCGGAGTGCGGAGTGCGGAGTGCAGAGTGCGGAGTGCGGAGTGCGGAGTGCGGAGTGCGGAGTGCAGAGTGCGGAGTGCAGAGTGTGGAGTGCGGAGTGCGGAGTGCGGAGTGCAGAGTGCGGAGTGCGGAGTGTGGAGTGCGGAGTGCGGAGTGCGGAGTGCAGAGTGCGGAGTGCGGAGTGCGGAGTGCAGAGTGCGGAGTGCAGAGTGTGGAGTGCGGAGTGCGGAGTGCGGAGTGCGGAGTGCGGAGTGCAGAGTGCGGAGTGCAGAGTGCGGAGTGCGGAGTGCGGAGTGCAGAGTGCGGAGTGCGGAGTGCGGAGTGCGGAGTGCGGAGTGCGGAGTGCAGAGTGCGGAGTGCGGAGTGTGGAGTGCGGAGTGCGGAGTGCAGAGTGCGGAGTGCGGAGTGCGGAGTGCGGAGTGCGGAGTGTGGAGTGCGGAGTGCGGAGTGCGGAGTGCGGAGTGCAGAGTGCGGAGTGCGGAGTGCGGAGTGCAGAGTGCGGAGTGCAGGGTGTGGAGTGCGGAGTGCGGAGTGCGGAGTGCGGAGTGCGGAGTGCGGAGTGCGGAGTGCGGAGTGCAGAGTGCGGAGTGCGGAGTGCGGAGTGCGGAGTGCGGAGTGCAGAGTGCGGAGTGCAGAGTGTGGAGTGCGGAGTGCGGAGTGCGGAGTGCGGAGTGCAGAGTGCGGAGTGCGGAGTGTGGAGTGCGGAGTGCAGAGTGCGGAGTGTGGAGTGCAGAGTGCGGAGTGCGGAGTGCGGAGTGCAGAGTGCGGAGTGCGGAGTGCGGAGTGCGGAGTGCAGAGTGCGGAGTGCGGAGTGTGGAGTGCAGAGTGCGGAGTGCGGAGTGTGGAGTGCGGAGTGCGGAGTGCGGAGTGCGGAGTGCAGAGTGCGGAGTGCGGAGTGCGGAGTGCGGAGTGCGGAGTGCGGAGTGCAGAGTGCGGAGTGCGGAGTGCTGAGTGCGGAGTGCGGAGTGCAGAGTGCGGAGTGCGGAGTGCGGAGTGCAGAGTGCGGAGTGTGGAGTGCGGAGTGCAGAGTGCGGAGTGCGGAGTGTGGAGTGCGGAGTGCGGAGTGCGGAGTGCGGAGTGCGGAGTGCAGAGTGCGGAGTGCAGAGTGCGGAGTGCGGAGTGCGGAGTGCGGAGTGCAGAGTGCGGAGTGCGGAGTGCGGAGTGCGGAGTGTGGAGTGCGGAGTGCAGAGTGCGGAGTGCGGAGTGTGGAGTGCGGAGTGCGGAGTGCGGAGTGCGGAGTGCGGAGTGCGGAGTGCGGAGTGCAGAGTGCGGAGTGCGGAGTGCGGAGTGCGGAGTGCGGAGTGCAGAGTGCGGAGTGCGGAGTGCGGAGTGCGGAGTGCAGAGTGCGGAGTGCGGAGTGCAGAGTGCGGAGTGCGGAGTGCGGAGTGCAGAGTGCGGAGTGCGGAGTGCGGAGTGCGGAGTGCGGAGTGCGGAGTGCAGAGTGCGGAGTGCGGAGTGCGGAGTGCGGAGTGCGGAGTGCAGAGTGCGGAGTGCGGAGTGTGGAGTGCGGAGTGCGGAGTGCGGAGTGCGGAGTGCGGAGTGCAGAGTGCGGAGTGCGGAGTGCGGAGTGCGGAGTGCAGAGTGCGGAGTGCGGAGTGCGGAGTGCGGAGTGCGGAGTGCAGAGTGCGGAGTGCGGAGTGCAGAGTGCGGAGTGCGGAGTGCAGAGTGCGGAGTGCGGAGTGCAGAGTGCGGAGTGCGGAGTGCGGAGTGCAGAGTGCGGAGTGTGGAGTGCGGAGTGCAGAGTGCGGAGTGCGGAGTGTGCAGTGCGGAGTGCGGAGTGCGGAGTGCGGAGTGCGGAGTGCAGAGTGCGGAGTGCGGAGTGCGGAGTGAGGAGTGCAGAGTGCGGAGTGCGGAGTGCGGAGTGCAGAGTGCGGAGTGTGGAGTGCGGAGTGCGGAGTGCAGAGTGCGGAGTGCGGAGTGCGGAGTGCGGAGTGCGGAGTGCGGAGTGCGGAGTGCGGAGTGTGGAGTGCGGAGTGCGGAGTGCGGAGTGCGGAGTGCAGAGTATATTTTTCTTTAAAACATAACTTTATCAATAAATTTTAAAAATTAAGGGTTTGCCAATCATTCATGTTTTTAGTATGATTTTGTACGTATTTGCATAAATTCTGGTGCAGATTTGTAGCTTGTCATTTTACGTTCAATTACTTATCTTAAAATTAAGAATCCGATAATTATAATTTGAGTAATAAGCTTCTCGGTGGGCTCAAATCGAGTGATTTTAGGATTTTATACAAATTTAACTATATTCTACTGAAGCTCGTCGGTGGGCGACGATCAACATGTAATTACGATTCATCTATTGTGTATTTAAGTTCATTTTATTCATTTTGGTAATTTCTTTGATAACATCAACCAAAATTTCGATCGTAGACCCTAATCAAATCAGTTTTTAAACAATTTTCCGAATTTTTTGTTTTAAAATGGTAGCTTTTTTGTAAAAAAAAAATAGGGTTGGTCACGTTTTTGAGAAAAATAGGATTTTCATTAATAACTGATCCCCCTCCCTCGAAACGAAATTTGTCTGTGATCTCTAATACGACAGTTTTACGTAAAGGAAAACACGTACAAAATTACCCATTGAAAGTGTCACCAATTAAAAAGAAAACAGATGCAAAACAATCACAGATAGCCGTGCTGTATTAAAACAAATAACAAATCTAAACAAGAATAAAACTGAATTCAGTTTATTGAAAACAATTTCACTCGTCACAAAACGTATACAGAAAAGCGCTTAATCGCTCCACGGCTTGTTGCTCAATGCCAAAGCCTCAGAAGTAGATATATTTTGCACTTAGACAGAAAAATAAAAAAAATAATAATGAAGTACCATTTCCATAAGACCAACTATGAGCGCCTTGAATGACGAAATAAAAAAAATTATTCTTAAATTCCATCCCATTGGATAATTATAAAAAAAAATAAAAACAACATAAAAAACACCTACGCCACTGCTTAAAAAATTGGTACTTTTTTTATCAAATAAAATTTCCTACTGATAAAACCACGTTGTGTCGAATGTCCCACATTTTATCACAACAAACATTTTCCGCGCCTGCCCATTTAAACACATTTCCCATTTTCCAATGAGAGCATACCGATACAATAAAAAAAAATTAAAACAAAACCGAGAGCACGAAAAACGGCACTATATTCAAATTGGAAAGCTAGAAAATTGTTGAAAGGAAAAGTTTTCAGTGGAGTATCGGCCACCGTCCAAAGCGTATCTCGATAACGGTAAATAGAAAAAAAAAATAAATACATAAAACGGTTCTGTGTGATAAAAAAAAAATTAAATAAGAAAAAATTCTGTTTTCCTATGAAAAATTATAAAGAATTACTTGCAAATAATTTCGATATCATTTCTTTTTGTTTAAGTTTAAATTGTATTTTAATTTGTATTGCATTATATTATATGAATTGATTTTTAGAGGAAAGAATTAATTTTTTCTGTATTCCAATTTTGCTGTCGTATATTCAGTGAAGTGTATCGAAATGTTCCCTCGGGAAAACGAAACCAAATGAATAAATCAAACAAAAATGAAAATTTTATGTTGAAAATATGGAAACTGTTTCTTCTTCTTGTCATATATCGGGGAAGGGGGTGCCCTACAAAAATCAGAGTTTATACTCGTTGCACAGTAGATTATACTATATACCTATAGGTATATGGTCATCGATTTTTCAGTCAAACTTTATAGACAACCAATAAAATGAATTACCAATGCTATATTTTACTTTTGTTCTGCTTCATTCCCTTTTGGGAATAGGTTAAATCATAACTACTTCTGTACCTACATGTCCTTTTTGATTACTATTTACCTAGTACCTAACTATATGCATATTTTGAAATGAAAAAAAAAAAATAAAGGAAAAAAAATTGTGTGTGTACCCATTCAAAGTTGGGCAGGAGGAGCACCAAAAACAACAACAAAAACAACGAAAAACCCAACTTTGCTCGGCATTGAAATCCATAATTTATTTTTTATTTTTCCTTCTTCGTCCTTGCCTAATTCCCCTCATTCTTTGCCCTACAATGATGGATTACCTGAAATCTATTCCTTTGTGTATCCACGGTATTTTATACTTGTATCACCTTGCCAAACCCTTAATTTGCTGATGAATCCAGTTAACAAAAGTTCAGACAGCTCTGTGATGGGGCAAAGGACCCTCGTTCGATTTTATTGTAATTTTTTGATACCTATCCTCCTGCGTCCGTTTTCTATTTTTGAAATTTTCCTTAGAATAAGGTACCCTCCAACTTCACCATTTATACCTATGCTATCTGTTTCGAGCATAATTATCTGTGGAAAATTCAACTCGTTGGAAGAAAAAGGACCAGAAAGGATACACACAAAAACAACAACGTTACAACGATTGCCACTTACACAATATAGGTATACAATGGAATACAATATACAAAAAGTCCTTATACACACTATTCGATATTTCCTTCATTTCATTTCCAACGCTTTTTCTTCTTCCGACCGACGACTCTATGACACAAATACAGACCTATTTTCTGTATGTATGTCACTAACAAGCCCAAAATGAAGTAGGTACACAAAGAGAGGAAACTCAAAAACGCACGACACCATCAGGAGCAGGAGCACATACAAATAAAAAAAAAATTTAAGGACATAGGAATAAGCAAAACCTGAAAGATCCTATCATTTCCGGAATTTGTTATTCTTATATTCCCCCCCCCCCCCAACCATCCTTATGCTACAAATTTCGAGGATGTCAAAATAAATGAAAATTATAATGAGTTTTGTGCTTTGTGATTTGCGTTTTGCCACGAACTATGCAAAATTGTGCTTTGTAATTACTAATTATAATCAATTGGTCAATTACATGTATCCAATTTTGAGACCACCCGCATATTGAGGGAAATGAAATGATTTTTTTTTTTTTTGTAGAGAAAAAAGGGGCACCTATCCAATTCTTTAGAGATTTTGAGGCGATTTCCAGTTCTTTCATTTTAATTTATTTTTATTTAAAAAATTGTTTTCATTTTATTTTAATTATTTCATTGTTTTAGTGGGAAAATCATTGATTGTAAAGATTAATTAATTATGAAAATGTGCAAACTTGTAAAGATTCATAAAATTTGAATTTACAACAACGGAAAGAAGTTTTCGATGCGTGAAAAGTGAACGAAAGGAGAGTGTTTATATAGATGTTTACTATAAAACAAAATTTAAATATATAAATAAATGAAATATTTCTATAAAAAATAAAATAATTCCTTGCTAAAGAAATTCGGAAAAAAAGTGCGTGCAACATGAAGAAAATAAAGTGTAGTGATAAATTGTTAGATAAAAATAAAAATATAAATTATATTTGTTTTTTGTACTAAAACTAAATCTAAAATTATAAAAAAATATACAAATGTTAAAATTTATTAAAAAGTATAATAAAATTTATTTTCTCATGAAGTGAATTATTTGTTACAAATAAATGTAAAAACATACCTAAATTATATTCTCTATATATTAGTTATAAATTGCTTACATTGTATATTTAAATACGTTCCTCTTGAATAAACCATAATAAATTACTACAACTACTACTACTACTATCCACAAACGTACACTCACACACACACAGAAGCCGTCTCAATCTCAAATTGGATTTGAATAAAATATTACATTTTGCCACGGAATCGGTAAGTGTTTAAATCTTTTCCTTTTTTTTTTGTATTTTTATTTTTATTTTTGTTTTGTTTTGTTTGTTTTTTTTATTGAAATTCAAATAAAATTTGAATTTTATTTGTGATTTTGAATTTGTGTTACTTTAGCTTGCAAATATTATTGTATGGAAAATTATTTGCAATAACTGCCAACATAAATTGAGTATTTCTTCTTCATTTGGGAAAATTGTATAATTATATAGAAATGAATTGTGAAATAAATGAGAGAGCGAAAGTTTATTATTTTGATGTTAAGTTTGAACTTATAGTTAGCTGATGAATTTATGATTATTTTTGTAGTCATTTGCTATTTAATTATAAGGAAATTGGCGCCTTGCTTGAATCAAAACTGATATTATATGAGTGCACAGAAAGAGGGTCTTTTCAATGAAGTTGGCAATTATAAAAGCAATAACACTCATATTTGCACCTCTTTTATTAAAAAAAATCTTAACTCATAACTCAGGATTTATTCAAACTCAACCAAATTAAAATTTTCTGTAAATACAAAAAAAAACTTGATCAAGGAAATTTTTGTTTAAAACACTTGATGGAAAAGTTTGTCAATATTGTATTCACCTTGATTATAAAATCCGTTACATGAGTTTCTGAAGGAGTCATACTCAATTTTGAAATCTCTCTGATAATAAAATGGACAAATTTAACTCAGACTGCCTCTGTAGCTTATTCATCGAATTCGGTAATTGGGATGAATATCTGAAAATGTTAATTGTTTGTTACCTGATGTGCCTTTCTCTAAGCTTTATATCGCCCTATTCATTATCATATCTTAAAAGCTAGTAACAAAATATACTTTCTCTTATTTTTAAATTATTTAAATTAAGAATAAAGTTTTTTTATTCAAGAGTTATTATTTACAGTTGCTTAACAATAGTTATTTTAAGATATATAATTATGGAAAATAGGACTATTCTAGCACAAAAGAGAGACCTGGTACTTATAATGACATAATTGTCATTTAAATTGAATTTGGTAATGTGGCTCGTCTAGGGTTGTTCGGATCCACGATGTGTGTCAGCATATTGGGAATGTTTCCTTCGTCGTTGAGTTCTATATAAGATTCTAATCAAAAAATTCCCATTGCTTCAAGATACTGAATGTTTGAATGTCTTGGCTAGCTTACAAATCAGTTTGGTTGAATTTCGATTTGATAAATTGAGTGGATCTTCTACTGACACAAACAATATAGTGCACCTACCGCTACTGTATCGTAACCGATGCATTATCGATTTTGATTAAACTTTTTTTTTTAATTGTACAATAAAGCAACTGCCATAATAGGGCATTCAAAGTTTTTTTACAAAAATTCGCATATAAAAGAAATAGGATTTGACATTTTCTATGATTTTGTTATAATTTTGAAATCCAGTATACTTCTTGTCAAATTATAATTGTATTTAAACATTGGCTGGATTAAAAATAGTTAATGTTCCAATTTGTACATCAAGGGTAGAATCTAATATACATTACTTTCAATTACTTTCAATTACGGTCAACTTTTGAAAGAAATTATTTTAAGAAAATAAATGCAGAGGTTGAGGTACAAAAGAACGTATGATAATAAAGATTACAAAATGAAATTGGATTTTTTTCTTTTTGGCCAAAGTACATCTAAAAGAATGTCTGAAATTTGTTTAAATTAATCCTTGATGAGAATAAAAACAAATTTCCACAATAATTTAGTTTTTTTTTCCAAGTGATGCTACGTTGAGAAATCAAAATTTTGGGTGAAATTTATTGAAGAACCGTTTCATTTTTCACTTTCGTATTTCGCTAGACACTTTAGAAAAACGTGAAAAAAATATCACCATGTTTTTAAAGAACATTTCCTCAGTGATTTTGGGCAAAAAGAATTCAATTTAGTGCTTTTGCGGATATTTCCACTGACCCCAAAGGTGACCCGATTGATTATTTATTAAGTAGTTAAACAAAAATAGAACAATTTGTTTTATTTCCAACTTTGTCCACAACAGATTCATCGATTTTTATAAAAATTTGAAAACTTAAATTTTTTCTCTTTTACGAAATTAAACTATCCCCTGGAAAAAAAAAACAAGGCTTCTGTTCTAATATTTGGAACTTATCGAGCTCTTTATTGCTTTTGGTATTTTAAAATATCAATAGAAATTAAATTTTTTTTAACTATAAATTTAATTTAACTTCAACTGAAAAAATATGTATATTATTAGGACTGAAGATATTTGCCTAATAAATAAATGTGAATGTTCAGGGGAAGGATTTTGTTGACCTTCAAACAAATGAAAATGCATTTATTAAAGAAGCATTGAAATTAAATTTGGAAATTTACAGGCAAAAATCTCCATTATTTATTTCTAAAAAAAAACAGGTTTATAGGTCTTTAGGAAAAAAAATGCATGCAGTTGGAGTCAAGGAGTTGGAATATATCTACTAAATTTTTGAGACACTTTTATAATGAGCCTTCTCATTTCAACAAAGAGTTTTACTCTTTAATGAATTTGAATGCCTGTTTAATGAATTCAATTATTTACTTCACTGTTTTGTTCGCCGTAATGAACGCTAAATCAGAAAAAAACCTTATTTATTGTGATAAATTTGGAATACTATTGATATTGAGTTACCTGCGTCAATATATTTTGATGAAGATTGTATATCTCATCCCTTTAATTGCGAGACTATAGATTGAGGTAAGATGTTTAGTTAATTTTCTTGGAGCGTGTGTAACTGCGTTGGAATTTAATTCATGATACAAACATTTTACATTAATTTATACAAGATGTCCCAAAATCACAGCCTCATAAGAAAACCATGAGTTCCTGAGGTCATTTCAAGTCGAAAGACTTAATAGGTAATTTTCTCGTTTTCGCTTCGTTTTCGACTTATAACGGTTTTTATGATTTGTATTCTTTTTTCCTTTGACTGGCTCTAACTTTGCCGAACTACTACCGATTTTGAAATTTTTTTTAATTTAAACAAGGACAGTTAGTAAAGTTCAATATGTGTTCTTAAAAATATACTTTTTATTTTATTTTACAACATAAAACGGGTGTGTCTTGAAAATCGTTAATTCTTAGGTTATTTTTACTTTGTGAAGTTCTTATCATGTAACTGAAAGGATTTAGATTTTTGAGCACTGGCACTAGTTTTTTCGGCTTGTAAATTTTCGACAAGCTATGAGGTAGGGTCTTAAAGCAATGTGTTGCTTAATTAAATAGAGAGATAGAAAATATGTTCCATTGGTAGCAGTGACGGATCCAGGATTTGATCATGGGGGGGGGGGGGTCCAACTACAAATATAAAAAACTTAAAGATAAATAAATTTGCGTGGGCTTTGTGCTTTATTTTTAATTATGTACGTAAAGTTAGCACCGCCATTTCCGATTGGTAAAAAAACCCAAACAAGCACAAACTGAACTTAAAACAGCGAAATTATAACTTTTTAAAAGATCGTTCGTAATTTTGAAAAAAAAAAATCAAATTTGCGAATTTAAAAAAAAATTTAGAGCACAAGTTGAGCACAATACAGCGCAGCTTTATTTTTTTTTGAAAATCAAAAACGGCGGTACTAACTCCATGCTTCCCAAAATGTATTTTTGGCCCTAAAAGCCATAAATATGTGAATCATTTTTTGAGCACAACTTTGATGTTTTTAAGAATCGTAATTTTGCAAAATTCATTCCTAAATTTCATAGTTTGCGACTTTAAAAAAATTATTTACGGCACATGGAGGCACAAGTTGAGCACAAACACAACGTTTTTTTTTTGAAAATCGAAAATGATGGTGCTAATTTCACTCTAAGTTCCTTCCTAACAATTGCGTTCGGTCCTAAAAGTTGTAAATATACGATTTTTTGTATCTCTTCGGTTGTATTATTTTCTTTAGCACAAAACAGCACCACTTTTTAGAAAAAATTCCATTATCAAAATTTTAAATTTTTTCTGGAATTACGTATGTCAAATTTAGACCAAATTTAGGTCGTAGAGAAATAAAACTTTAACAAATTAATATAAAAATATATGGTTTAAATGTCCATGGGGGGGTCCGGACCCGAAAACCCCCCCCGTGGATCCGCCACTGATTGGTAGAATACTGTGACAAATTATATGTTATTTTCAGATATGATATCAAAACCGGAAATGGTTTTTTTTTGTTGGTAGAAATCCGGAAGTTAGCATTTCAAATCAAATTTTAGATAACTTGGACCCTTTTGATATTTTTAAGATCTTAAAATGTTGCTTATATAGTCTTAATGTTACATGCCAAGTTTTAGAGTGGGATATTAATTCGTTTAGAAGATACCTACATAATTTACAGTGAGAAGCCACAATCTGAAAATTGAAAACCAGATTTTTTGTATGAAAAACCGGAATTTAACCTTTCAAATCAAATTTTGAGTTATTCGGATCCTTTTGATGTTTTTTTTTCTTAACTCACAATGTTGATTATCAAATACTGATACCATATGCTAAAATTGAAACTCCAATTTATAAAAAAGATTCATATTTACGCACTCGGTCTTATTCTTACCTATTACATACAAGCAAAGAGAGCACTTGAAATTGAGTATTAACTGCCCCTATCAATTCTTAATATAGTATACTGAAAATCATATGACCAGTTTTAGATCACTAGAGCGTTTATTTCAGCGTTCAACATATCCTTAGCAGAAAAATAAATATGAGAACAAAAATTGGGTTTTTTTTCGTAATTTTCAATTTTTAAAAAACCTAGAAAACATAGAACCATCTGGTTTTCAGTATCCGATTATGAATTGATAAGTGTAGTTAATATTAAGCCCCAGTTTCACACCCGATTAAGTGTCACTTAAGTGCCAAATATGGAAAACTAATGCACAATTTCGAAGTGTAAACTTATCGGAATAAGTGACACTTAAGTCTCCCATGTTGGCCACTTAAGTTCCACTTACTCAGACAGTAAAACTGCGACTAAAGTGCCAAAATACAAAAAGTCCCACTTATTTTATTAAGTGTGCACTGTGAAACTGGCCCTAAGTTCCAATTTAGTACCTTATCTGCAAAATTTAAAAATAAATAGTATATATTGGAGGCAGACGGCAAAGCCATGCTTTATTGATTATATTATAAAATTATTGTTAAAACATTTGAACGGAAAAATAAAAATCAATCTAATCTAAAAAAAATCTAGTATACATTGGTGTTTTTTTTAATTTTTTTCTGCAAAAATTGGAGTTTAAAAGTAATTTTTTCAAAAACTACTTATAGAAAAAATATAGAACAGACTTCTAGCTTTCAAAATAGGTATATTACTACATTGTAGGTGTTTCTGTTGCCTAAAAATATTTTATTTTCCACTTGAAGCAATTTTTTTAAACTGCCCCTTCCGCTTAAACAAGGGCAGATGGACCCCCTTCTAGTAGTAAAAAATGCTTGTATTTAGTCATTCTGTATACGTTATTGTTTTGCGGCACTAAGGATATCCTTCTCGGCCGGTTTTTCATACAAAAAATGTTTTTCACATGGCGGCTTCGCACTGTAAATTATGTATCTTTAAAACGAATGGAAATCCCACTCTAAAACAATGTGTGTGAAAATAAAACTATATAAACAACATTTTAAGATCTAACAAAAAAAAAAATCAAAAGGGCCCAAGTTATCTAAAATTTGATTTGAAATGCTAACTTCCGGTTTTCTACCAACAAAAAACAACCATTTCTGGTTTTGATGTCATATCTGAAAAGAACATCTAATTTGTCACATATTCCACCAATAGAACAATTTTTCTATCTCTTTATTTAATTAAGCACACATTGCTTTAAGACCTTCGAAACTTTAAAATCTAACGATAATAAGTCATTTTAGCTTTAAAGCCAAAAAATTATATTTTACCCAGTCGTGCATTTTATTTTAGTTAATTTGGTTTGTACCAAAATGAATTTTTTCTTAAGTCGTAGATTTTTCTTTGACATAAAACGATAGAAAGTTACTAATATTGTGAAACATAATTGTCTTAATAAAGATTTTAGACGTATAGCATACTTGAGATAATCTATCGAAAAATACATCGTATCGGTTCATTTTTACCCCTACAATCAAATACAAAATATTTAAGTTCACTTAATATCTTAAGCTTAAGGGGCGGACTGGGACTCTAAGGGCCTCCCGGGACTTCAAGAAAAAGGGCCACAAAATAATAAAATGAGTAGAAGTAAAGAAAAAAGATTTTCGGATTTGTCAATTCGCAAGAAAATTTCTGTTTTAGTAGAATAGGCTGGGAATCTAACTAACCATTACACCACGGGCTACTACCTACTATTTTTCTACCTAACTTAACAAAAAATCATTCAATATTTGGCTTACATTTTGGGAATTGGGCTATACACTTTTTCAACTTCCGTATATGTCTTAGGAAAAAGGGACTTAAACATAAAAAGCCATGTTTAGCTTCGTATGCAGTAAAGAGAAATGTAACTTGACTTTTGAAAACATTGCAGCAATAATGCAAAAGTCATAATTAATATTTCCTTCTTTTACAGAAACTTCGAAAATACTCATAAGTCATAACAATCGAAATATCGTTATTGTTCTTTTTTATTTATTTTCTGCGGCCCTGAAATATGTATCAACTGCGGTTTGAGTTCTTTCGCTGATATTAAACATTTCCACGAAAGATTTGTAGTTTTTCGCTGCAACATCCTTAATATTTATTTCACGGGCCATCAGAAGAGTTGTGAGGAACCAGCAGCTTTATACTCATTGTGGAGGCCCTTAACAGAGCTGTGTGGTATATTTACTGTAAAGCCCCTAAGAAATCCAATTTTATGAAACAATTTTCTTTTAAAAGTATAGAAAGTACTGCAAGATTTTTTGTTCATATTTTGCTCGCCCAGGGGCCCACCGGGCAAAATCCCGGTTGCCCGGTGGCCCAGTCTGCTCCTTGAATCTACTTGATTTCCACAGCCATGCAAGAAAAAATAGATCTTAGTACAGTAAGTTCCTATTACTCCTTTATTGATGTTATCAAAGGTAAGTAAACTATACCTAGGTATACCTTCGTATATATAAAGTATGTAATTGCCTGTCACTTATATTGCTATGAATCATGAACTATCTATATGGACAAATTCTTACATCCGGAAACCTGTCGCCACAATTCCTAGTTTTAAAAAAAATATTCATACAAATTGCTATCACCAGATAAAGAAACAACTTTATTCCAAATGACAACAAACATAAAAGCCCTAATATTTAATTTCCTTACAAATTTATTTGTCTGTTAAATATCAACACAAAAGATCTTCCAAAACAGGAAAAAAAAAACTAAATGAAAGAACCTCCCTCTATAATCTATACATAGCATTACAAAACCACCATATGAATTATATATAAGAAGCTCAGAAAAAGGACTTGCCCCAGATACACCAGACTATAATAAATTATGATAAGGAATAACAAAAAAAATTATATAAAAAGATGTCCTGTCACAATGTGACAATATCAGAATGTTTTTTTTTTTTTTCTCATATATGTAACTGTATAATATTTGGGAAAAGTTCAAAGGCTCCAAATAGCAAAATATACGAACCATAAAGTGAAATATCACTGATTCCTTATGATATACTCCGTGTATCCGTTGTATTCCTCCTTGTGCGAGTTTATTGAAAATCTGGAGTTGAACAAGACCAATAGCAAACTATCTACATACTAGTTTATCATCATCCCCCCCAAAGTAAAGTGTGGGCTGGCCCCCTTATATCAGGGTACAAATATTACAAGGAATATTCCCCCAAGAAGTATCCCCAAATAATTACAATTTCTCAACTCTCAAAGGACTCCAACGATCCGTTTCCATCGAATTAAAAAAATAAAAATAAAAATAAAAATATAAAGGGAGATGCTGCATAATACAAACATCGAAGAATACAAAAAAAAAATAAATAGGAAACTTTTTTATTGTTGTTTGTGTTCCAGAATAAAATGTAGTATTACTTTTGCTTCCATTGGACCTGCAAGAGTCTATTTTATTGTGCCAGAGAAAAAGCCTCATTTCTTCAAGAGGGTTCGGCCCGCATCGGAGCCAGAGCAGCAAGAGTATAAAGAAACAAACTTCACCCGCGTAAATATTATAAATATAGGTAGGTAGGTATATAACATACCCCTTAACCCTTGCAAAGGTTTTCTAAAAATCTATAGTTATACATTTTTGTCCCTTTGACAGAAATGCTGCCATCAGCAATGGCATCGGCAAACGTTTGACAAAAAATAAAGTTGAAAAATAGTGTCTGTATAAGCCCAAACATTAAGATAACCCAACGTCCGTCTGTCCTCGTTCTGGCAGCAACACAAATCGGCACCGCCCGCGCCGCCCGGCCCCCACATTGAGTTAAATTCAAACCTTAGCATAAAAACGAATATACCGTATCAGGATCCAGGAGCAAGACAGAAAAAAACTAAATAAACACAATGTATATGTATATAAATGACAATTCCACCTTGTGCGCCTTTTTGACGGCAGTCTTGCAGTTCCGCAACGGTAGGATAAGCTCGAGGATATAGCACCACAACATGGCATGGGCACATCACATCAGGATGCTGGCTGGTGGGTGGATGCAGAACAGCAAAAAAAGGATGGCAACACGCTCCGGTGGTGATGAGGAGCAAACTGTCCTAGAAAAAAGATATTTTTTTTATTATTTTTACGAGTAGGTATATATGAATGAAGTGTCTTCAAGGGAAAAGCACACAAAAATTGAGATACGTTTTAGCACCCTTATTTTCGCAAAGTTATGATGTGTGGGTATATATGTGTGTATTTGGGTGTGTGTGCATATTGAGTGAGTGTCAAATCAATATCTGGTGGTTTGCCAAAAAATATGCCTCAATCTTCGCCCAACATCTTATTATGGAAAAATGGAGGCAGAAAAAAAAAGAAAGAAAACGACAAAAGAAGGAGCACAATTCAGTCGCCTAGCCTAGTCGTGCCGATCCGATCCGAAAAACCATCAACCAAACCAAAATTAAATTGAATCGCTCGCCACATCGCGCCGCGCCGCCATCCACCACCCGGAACTGGGTGCCTCCTGGGCGGGAGCTTTAGCCGCACATATATACTCGTAATTTGGGGGCTAATAGAAATATGACAGAAACTACGTTGAGTTAACAAATTTGTGTTCGGCCTTAAGTGCATGTCCTAGTTTTATCATCCTTTTTTTCTTAAATATTTATATCTAAGTCACTTTGAAAATCGAATTCCTTTTTGTGGCAAAAAAGATAGATTTTCGGTCTCAATTCTCGACTCTTTGCCTCTATATATATAAGATGCCTCTTCTTTGGTGACGTCGTTGGCGTCATTGTGTTCTAAAAATAAATGCCACATTCTTCGATCTTAGATGGCACCATCAGGATAAATTTTAGGATAGTTTTTAGGGTAATTGTGTTCTTCTCTTCGAAGTATATAGATAGTTGTCACTTTAGTCCAAGGGAAGAGAAACAATATTGCACTTTTTTGCCTCTTCAAATGTATGTACCTACCTAATTTTGCGGGGGTGGGATGATGATGATGGGTTAGTTGCTTTAATTGAATTCTCGTCTGTGCCTTAGTACGCGGAGTATATAGAGGCAGCAGCAGCAGCAGCATGACGACGATGACATTCGAAGATGCAACAAAAAAAAAATAAGCGAAATGATTTCTTAATTGGATTTCAATTGGCACATCAGATGAAATGAGAAAGTTCGACTGATTTAATTAGCAATGTTGAACGATAGTTATTTTTGAGGAAATGAAAAAGACACCGAAAGGTGGGATAGAAGTTACATATCTAAAAGGGCATTGTAAGAAAGTTGTGCCATTTCATGGAGGTCGGAATACAATTTTAAAAGAGGATATTATGTTTTTGTAATCACAATATAAATTACCTAAGCTTTGAGTGAATTAAATAAAAATTAAACAAACATTTTTGTATATTTGAGTGAAAATTTGAAGATTTTTAAATATTGTTTTAAAAGCCTTAACCGTAATGTGAAGTCAAATTTATTTTTCTATTAAACAATATCTTAATCTGTATATAGTTCAATGAAAATCATTTTTTGAAATTTGAGATTCATTTTAATAATATTTTACACCAATGCACATTTATTAGCTATACGTAAATTTGGTACACAACATTTTTCCAAAAAGAGATATGTTTCGAGTTATTTATCAAAAACATCAAAAACTTAAGCCCTGGTCCAAATTTAGGTTTCATTTATGGAAATGCTTAAGACTTCAGATTTGTCAGAATTTTATAAAGTTTAGTCTTTTTTGTCTAATTTAATTTTAATAAATAAAGGTCAGTCACTCAGTTTTTGTAATTTCGTTATATATGTTTCCATGTTAAATGTCAATATTTTGGGAAACGATTTTTGGGTACAATTATTGTTAGGTATTTCGACATACATTCAAGTGTGAGGAGTTATTTTCTAAAACTTTTACTTAAAGACTTAAAAAAAAAAAATATATAAAAATTGCTTCTTACATGATACGGAGAACTTTAAATTGTCAACACTGTTATACCTGTGGCAGCCAATATGACAATTCTCGGTTATTTTGAGGCCAGGGGTCTATTTCACGGAACATACATCACATATGTATACATTGTATAAATGAATATGTACCTTAAAGTAGTCGCCAAATTTGGCTCATTGTAAAATTTTGAATTTTTAGAAAAACTATGCGTCAACTTAAAAAACGCATAATTTAAAAATATAATTTGCGCCCACTCATATGGGGCCTATTTTACGTCACATACATTTCTTTGATGTGTGTGATGTATGTTCTGTAAAATAGGCCCCAGATTGGTTTGAAAGTATAAATAAAAATTTATTTTGAAAAACGTGGTTCAATTAAAAATCACTCAGATTGGTTTGAAAGTATAAATAAAAATTTATTTTGAAAAACGTGGTTCAATTAAAAATCACTCATCGGATATTTCATTGAAATTTTTTTTTGTTACACGTTTGGTTGAATTGACATGTCAATAAACAAAATTATAGCATTTGAACATTCGACAATCCACTACCCATTATCAAATACTTTATGGGCCGCTGGACAGTCAACGCTGAGCGTTACCGCGACATGTGGTTTCAGCAGGACATTGCCATTTGCCACATGCCACACTGTGTGCCAAAAAATTAATTTACTGAAAGAAACATTTGACGAACGATTAATTTCACAAAATCAGTCTTTTAATTGACCACATCGTGCGTTGGTGCGATTTGACATTATTTTATTATTTTCAGAGGAAAACAAATTTTAGATTCGTCTGCTCAATTTTGATCGGAAGAAAATTAGTGAGAAGTATAAAGGAAATATAAACTGACCAATTTCCTTAAACTTTCGACTTTAAAATCAAAAATTCGATTTCACAAAACTTATAATCAAAAAAATTAAAATCTTTCAGAAGGAGACTAGCAAAGTAGGATTATGTATAATATTCACAGAGCTCGAAGTGCGACGCAACCAATTTAACAATTAAATCATCAAGTGCCGCTACAATAACAAAAATTCAAAAATCTGATATTTTTTCCCAGGCTGTGCTGTGATGCCAGCGGATCCTGCATAAAATAACCGTGTTTAGTCATCATCAACTAACAAAAATATATACATATATGTAATCACAAGTTGGTCCAGAAAAATAAATTGTTTAATAAACTTATATATTCAGTTTTATTTTAAATGATAAAACAGAAATATTTTTTTTTAGATTTTTTTCTAGATAATATGGTCTTTCGAGATTTTTGTTCATTCTAGATTTTTGTGCATTCGAATTTTTTTCATTCTAGATTTTTGTGCATTCAAGATTTTTTCATTCTATAGATTAAAAAATTTTGTTTTCGAGATTTTTTGCATTCGAGGTAGGTATATTTTTAGTTTGGCCTAACTATTCTAAAATTGAAACAAATCAGAGTAATTATAAAATATAATCTAAACATGTGTGTAGGTATTCCTTATTATTGTATTATTATTTAATTAATTTAAAGTTAATACAAATGTTCATAAATAGATTTTCATAAATATGAAAACTTTTATTTTATATTCACCTAAATATCATTGTTTAATCCCCAAAATTTATTTATGATTCAGTTTCTTCGATTGAAATAAGATATCAAAACAAAATCATAAGACCACTCCACTATCATTAATTAAAAGATTTAATTTATGTTATTTCTTAGAGATCTTTGATTTGTTATCTTCTTTATTAATAAAAAAAAATCCATAAGTTTAGAATTTATTTGATATTCATCTTCTTCTTGATTGTTATGATATCAATGACAGATGGAAAACAATCAAGATTTTTCTTCTCACCATCAAGCACCAATATATACATACATTTATCTAAATCTTGATTTTATCCACCTCAAGGACCATTATAGATAAAAGAATCCATTCTCACTCTCAAAAAGACATCATAATGCCCTAATTAATCTTCACACCACCTCCTAAAGAATCCCTCCCTAACCTACACACATATGAAGCACCAAAGAGTGGTCTCAATGGAAAAGAACACATACATACATATAAACTCGTAGAATGGAAAATTCTTTGTCAACAAAGTGTTCGTTCGCATCACAAGAGAGCTTTCCTTATCTCATTTTCTGCTTTGTCACCATCATCACCACGAAAATTCAATTTCCTCATACTCTCAAAACGACGACGATGGTGGCGGCGCGGCGGCGGAGGAGGCGAATTACCCAACTTGCTGAAGCCAAAGACTCCCCCGCACCGACCGACGACGTTCCGCACCAACCAACACGATCATGAAACCTAGGTGACGCCAACAAGTTTAAAGAACAAAGTCCTGAGTTCCTGACACTGTTGGTTATATATGAAGATGCAGATATATATATAATATGTAAGTGCATGTCGAGGAAAATTGCACATGCATTAGATATAAAAAAAAAATAATCGAGGCAGGAGGTGAATCTTCCTATCCTCCTTGTTGTACTCTTATATGTGGAAAATTAACACTTTTCCATTTTCCATTCTATTACTGATGGCAGAAGGAGGAGGCTGGTGGTTAGATGATGTGTCTCTGCGGACTGAGTCATTTCTAATTATGGCATTTCTCGAGTCTCATTTCTGTTTGAAAATTGTTTGCTTAAGATGCAAAGTGTCATCATAAATGTCAACAGAACTAATATTTATCGTTTGATACAAAAAAAAATCAGAGAAAAACAATAAAAACAGGGTGATTCAAAAAAATGTCATTTTTATATTCTACAAATATGGATAAAAAAGAAGCAGATGGATATTTGTTTTTAAATTGATTTAAATAAAACTTAAAAATAATAATTGTGTCGTTTTGTTGTCAATTAATTTGTTCTCAAAAAATTCTCATGACATCTCGAAAAAATTAAATGAAGGAAAAGAAAACATGAAACTGGTTTCTTAAACAAACATCTTTTATTTAACAGTTCATATATTATTTACAAACAAAAACTTACAACTAAAAATTTCATTCTTCTTCATTTTGTTGCTTGTTTATAACATTTTCAAAATGACAATTTTTCTGAATAACCCTGTATTTGTTTTGTACTGGGGGAGGAATGAGGAAAGATGTAGAAATAAATTTTTCAATTAAGTGTCGGACGAAGAAAAGGAATGCCAAAAACAGCAAATATTTGGAATTTAAGAATTATGTATCTACATATAGTACTGGTTAAAAATACCCCCACACAAAACGAGTTGTATACAGAAGGACCCTTTTCTGCAAGAAGAAATGGGAAGAGATTGTCTTTGCTTCTATTTTGCCTGATGAGTGGAACGATTGATGATTGAAAGAGCTCTCATTTCGAGTGGACAAGTATATATTCATTGACAGACTTTGATTGAATTATGAAGTGATTTTTATTGTGGACTCAAAATCTTATGAAATTTATCTTATATTGATGTAAGTTTCAACTCATGATGTGAATGACATTTAATTTTTGAAGAGCTTATGTACATAAGTGGATTCTGAATTCTATATCCTGGCTAATGTAATTTTTATGAATTAAGATATTCTTTCAAATGATTTATTTATAGAAGAACGATTTACTCACTGGAATGCAGAAAATCCCAATAATGCGAAAGCATATAATTGATTTGACCAAACTAAAAAAAGAAGGAAACTGTGCAATTTGATCAAAAAAAAAAATATAAATTTACTGTCACAGCAATGATTTCATGATTTTACTAGTACGATAGCTGTTATGAATAAGATTACCACCATTCTTGTTTGGGTCAGGGTTGCTCTAATCTATACAAACTTTGACAATGAACGTGTGGGAGATAGATAAAATTTTGATTGTTTTTTTATTTTTATCTTTTAAGAGGGTTGATTTAAAAATCTTAAATTTTCGGGGATGATACAGATTATCAATTCGAACCAGGGGCCAATTTCTCATCACATAAATTTCATACAACAGACAAAACTTTAATACATCATACACATCATACAATTTTCTGTTTCTCAGATTTCATTGGAAGTGTTGCATGATATTTTTTTTGTTGTATGACGTGTCTGATTTTGGCATTTCATTAATATTGAGTGTCAAGTTAAAATAAATCTCAATTTTTTTTATTATGAAGAAAATTATAGAGCGTTTGTTGCTAGAAATAAAAGTAAATTCTAATAATTTTTAATATAATAAAAAAATCAAAAACAATAATAAGTCATCAAAATTTACCATTTTTTTAATTCAAAAATTACTTACTTTTGTATATTTTCGTTTGTTTGCATTCATTTGTCCTTACACTTTTAACAATTACAACAAATTTATACGCTGTATGAAAATTCGAGGTTAATTTGTTGTATGATGTGTATGATAAATTTCTGAGAAACAGAATTATGCAACATTCCAATATTTCCAGTGTAATCTCCGGTCATACATTGTTGTATGACAGTGGATCATACAACAAATCTGAGAAACAGAAATCATACAACAGAACTGTCAAAATCATGTGATTTTGATGTATGATGTGAGAAATAGGCCCCAAGTATTCACACTTCACAGCCGAAAATTGGAATTTTCGACCAGAAAAGTAGGAAACTCGAGCCCTAAATTGCATAGTTTCAGGGGTGGACGGCAATCGGCTAATTTTGTTCCTCACAAAAATTACTTACTCTCTCAGACTGAAGCATTTATTTATAAATGGTTGCTTGAAGCTCCTATAAATTTTATTTTTACGTTCTAAAATGCTTAAGTTGATGAAAGAATCCATGGTAAAGCCGAAATAAAATCAGTCAAAATTGATTTTCGAGCATTGAACTGTGAAATTGAAGACTATTTTAATTTCTGAATAGTTTCCATGGATAGGCATATGTGCAGGATTAGAATCACGCTCATGTTACTCAAAAAATAAAATCTGAAGTATTTCCTTCTTCAGCATTACTCCTCTATTTTGACAGTTTTATTTTTAAAATGTTGCTAAGAATAGTAGGTATAGAAATGAATGTTTAATATAATATTTTAAATCGTTTTATTTCATATTCACCTGAGAGGAAAAGTTTTTTAGCTAAAAATATAAGTATTAATATAATATTAAATTTTGAAAAATAACATGATATTATTACACTATGGTCACAATCATAAAGTGTAAAAATATCCTACAACCAGTATTTTTTTTTTGTAATTATTGAAATAATGTATTAAATAATCCATAGGTATAAGGTACCTACAGTGGTGAGAAAAACATTCCGGATTTTTTTGGTAAACTGCATTGATTGTTGGTTTGTGATATAAAAATGAAAAAATCAAATGTTTGCAATTTTTTCCCATTTTTTTTGAACAATTTTATTATTCGAAACAAAAACCAAGGAACTTTATCCATCAAAACAAAAAAAAATTAAAAAAATTAAAGTTAATTCAAAATTTTAATGTGACAAACTAACCGGATTTTATTTTTTGCAATTAACTTTTATTATTTATTTAATATTTTGTCCAGTAACCCCTGTTTTTTATCACAGCATTGACTGGATTAAATTCTCGAAAACAGAATGAGGAATATTATCCCATTCATTTTTCAAAGCTGCAAAAAGAGAAGTTGTTGACGTGTGCTTTTTTTTCCCAACCCGCCTTTTTAAAATGGCCCACAAGTTGTCTATTGGGTTTAAATCGGGTGATTGAGATGGCCATTCTAAGACACGAATATTTTTAGTTGCAAACCACTCTTTTAACAGCTTTGAAGAATGTTTGGGGTCATTATATTGCTGAAAAACCCAACGCAGAGGCATTTCTTCCACTGCGTATGGAAGCATTACTGACTCCAAAATGTCCTTATATTGGAAACGGTCCATAATTCCTGTGATTTGGTGTATAGGACCGCAGCCTGCTCCTATGAAAAACAGCCCCAAACCATCACCGAGGCTCCACCGTGCTTAACTGTAGGGAGTACATTTGCAGGCTTTAATCGCGTACCTTTTGAGCGCCTCACTGTCCTTGCACCATCGGCGTAAAATAAGTTGAATTTGCTTTCATCACTGAAAAGCACACTCCTCCATTTGCTTAAAGACTGGTTAAGTTGATTTATTGCAAATTCAACCCTGGGTTAAATGTTTTGATTAGGAATTTTAAGTCTTTCCCAAATACCTTCTACGGATTACCTTTTTTTACGATGTTTAGCAGTAAGAAGAGGTTTTTTAGCTGGTCGAAATGCAAAAAGATCGAAATCTCTTAAACGCTTCCTGACCGTTCTTGGCCCTATGGGTAGATTAAGTTCATCACAAATTTTCTTTGAAGTCGCAAAAGGGTCTTTAAGCACGAAATTCTTTATGCGCCTATCAGTTTTAATTGTTGTTTTGCGAGGGCGTCCACCAAAATGATCTGCTTCTACTGATTTTCCACTTTTAAATTTTTAATGATGTCGCAAAACGTTGACGTTGAAATTTTTAAGATTTCAGCGATTACTTTTTGTTTTAAACCGGCTTGGAACTTTTCTATTATTTCGTATCGAATCGCGTTGCTATAACGTGTTTTAGCCATTTTATGCACTATATAATTTCAACTTACACAGCTCTCAACTTGTAAAAACGTTTTAATCTATGGCTTGAGTCAAAAGACTCGAAAAAACCGTTACTTTAACATCGAGACTCGCAATCTTCTTGAAATCCGGTTAGTTTTGCAGAGGCATGTTACTGAGTAACTTTATAAAATTATTTTTTCTTATTGTTCTTGTCATCATATAGCATTAAATTTTTAGGTTATTATTAACTTGTCTCATACTCTTTACAAATTATTAAAAAACTTATGGAAAGTTGTTAGTTTTCTACTTGGTCATTATACTATGGGAAAAAATCCGGAATGTTTTTGGCAGCACTGTATGTATTCCCAGGAGTTTATGAGCTTATACCTCATGATGTAATTTTTCTCTTGAATAACCACATCAGCAAAAAAGGAATGATCTGTACCTATATACATAACAAAGTGATGGAATTAAGCTAGAGGTTTTTATCTCTCATAGTTACAGCCATATCAACGCTTTAATTAACTACCACCACCTAATGTAAGGGTTTTAACGCGATTCATCTATATATATACCCTATTAACACATCTATACATATGTATATATTGCAAAATAATTTTATACACCTTACTTCAATTTGATATTACACTCATGCGTAAAACCCTTCGTTTAATTAGGTTGCAAAATGGAGGAATTCTAATTACCTACATACATACATTTATTTACATACATATATACATGTGATTCAACACATTTACATATTTTTCATCTTCAAGTAGCATAATAATTATATACATAGATTTTAGATTATGTTCAAATGTAATCTGGGGGATATTAATTTCCATATGCATGACAAATTAAAAAAAAACTTATTAAATTCTGTAAGATTTATGCGTATCCATGAAGTACGAATAAGTATTTACCTATACACGTGAATAATAAAAACACCATCAGCAATTGAACATAGATGGGGGATGGGGATGCCTGCAAGCCACAAACTTTTGTTGATAAATTTTGATTTAAGGCCAGATTTAGTTTAGGTAGGAATTTTATGCGGATTCGAGAATAGGTTTGGTATGTTATGTACCTACTTCAAAAAGTTACCAACAACTTCAGAAGGTATATTCCAACATCACGTGGATATGGATACCTCTGCCAGTACGTGCATATCTTAACAGCACAGCAATTTTCATTATTCTCATTGATATTCCATGGTTCAATCTTCAATCATACATATATTGAGAGGAAAACGAGCGTAGAGCTTAATTTCCAATTGATCTTTTAACGTCTTCGTGCGAGTAGTTTTCGATTTCTTTTCAGTCCTTCGATTCGATTTATGTTATATGTATCTTCCTTTCAAAAAATTATTAGACATTATGATTTCAATTCAGCAAGAATACTCCATATGTTGAAATCCGAAAGTATATAGGTACATATGTATATTTTATAAGCGAACAAATAAAATGAATATCTGGGCCTCGAAAAAAACAATAATGTTTTATCTTAGAATTGCCGTTGTTGTCTTATATGTTTTTCACTTCGGTATTTTTTTTATTATTACTCAAAGTATTTTTGATCTTTTTTAAAACTTAAATTTATAATCTCACATTCAAATTAAATCGTATATAATATTATTTCTATATAGTCTAGACTCACTTTCCGACTCTCATACTACACCGATTTTGACAAATAAGGTGTCAAACAAAGCGAAATTACCTACTAATTTGACGAATAATTTTATTTTAAAAATATTAATAATCTGTTCATAAACTGCATTTGTTTGTTTTCGTGCGTCTTTTATTTTTATGTAATTGCAAGAATTCTAGCACAGGTAGGCTAAAAAATTAAAAAAAAATTTTTTTTACATATAAAATTTTGTAAACATTTTTAGAAAAAAAATGGTACACCATTTTTAAGTATTTATGAATGTAAATTTAAAAAATCAATTATGAAAAAAAATTATCAACCCATTTTCAAAATATCGAATTTTCAAAAAATTATTTTAAATTTTTTAAAAAAATCTAAAATTTTTTTGTTTGATATGCAATATTATTTAGTCTAATAAGAAGCTCTTTTATAAAAAAAATTCATTAAATTCGGTTGCGCATAGTAATTAAAAAATTAAAATAAAATATTAAATTTTGTTCCAATAAATTGGTAAATCGTGCTGACATTAGTTCACATAAAAATTCTAATCAAAATCGTAGAAGTCATTTTTGAGAAAAATTAGATTTTCCTTAACGATTTTAAAATACTTGCATTGTAGTTACCGTTATTTTTGGTTATAAGAATAAATTTTTCTTTAAAATTAATTTGCTACATATTAAAAAAAGTTCTGTGTGCCAAACTTAATAAAAATAGAGTTAAAAATAAATTCTCGAAAAAAAAAATTAATTTAAACTTTTTTTCAAAAATCAAACAAAAAAATAAAATTGTGGTATACAATATAAACTTTTTAAAACATTTTCTATTTAAAAAAAATTGATCAAAAGCAGTTGATCCTTTTTTAAGAAAATCGAAAATGAGAAATTGAGAACCATCGTAAAAAAATTACTGAATATTTTTGAAAAAGATTTTTTTAATTGCTAAAAAAAATTGTACGGTAGGTACCGTTATTTCTTGCCCTAAAAAAAATGTAAAAACGCGTCGTGGGAATGCCCCCAAAAAAATAAGTACCAAGTTTAAAGAAAATCGACCCACCCGTTAAGGCTGCAAATTTGATCAAAATCTCGAGTTCGATTAAAAAAATTTAAAAAAAATTGTTAACAACCGGTTTTCTATAAAAAATTTGTTTTTTTTTCTGCCCGAGAGTGACGCCAAAAAAATTATGTTTCTTCCAAACGATTTAAGATTCCAATATGAGACTTGGCATTTAGTGTCTCTAATGTATGAGCTTAATTTTGATACTTAAAAAAAAAAAATCAAAATGAGATAATTTTGCTAAACTCTGATTTTAAATGTTAACTTCCGGTTTTATATAAACAAAAAACATCGATTTCCGTTTTAGATTACTTTAATGAAAAGAACATTTTGCTAACCATATACATATTCCACCCTTAAAATTATTTTATATATATTATTATAATTATTCTATCGCTTCATTTCGTGTATCAACATTTTTCTTAAAAATCCTTATACCCATAGTTAGCTCACTTTTTTCGTTTTCCGCTTCACGTGAAATGCTTACCTTCATACATATATCGCAAGCAAAAATGTTGGTATTATAAAGCATTGCAATGAACGAAATAGTGATGTTCCATCCAAAACAAATAAATATTTGAGAAATTTTTCAACCTCTCTGGGAATGTTAATAAAATAAATTGTCACATTGCCGCCACACAGTTAAAATTTCCCAAAAACGTGGCCAAAATTATAAAAACTAAAATCGTTTTGTTGTTTTTTTTTAATGTAAAGTTGTTTACAATTAACAAGAGCTTTGTTTCTGATTAATCTCGCTATTAATATTACAACGTCTTAAGTGGTAGCTTTTAGAGAGCACGTTCAGGACCAATTTTGGAGTGCGATAGTAAGTGAATTTACTTTATTTTTTTTTTTTAAATGTGCTTTTTGAAAAAACAAAATTTATTATGGAATTTGTTGCTGGTAGTAAGTAGAATAATTTCAATATTTTTTTTTTGCGATATTTTAATTATGGGACAGATTTTTTTTATCAAAAAAAGACGAGTTTTGGGACCTATTAAGAAATCGTAGTTTTTGTTTCGTAAAGAAAAAGTTTGACTTCTGTGTATTGCTCAGCATTGAAATAAGGCTTTAAATTTACATATTCTGATTCAGAATCAATTAAAAACATTTGCGACTCTTTAAGATAATATCAATGCAAGATATTAAAAAAAGTGAAAATAAAAGTGTGCCGCAGAAACTTATTATTAATATTACTGATTTTTATAAAAAAACTTATGTTACTATGAATTATTTTGGCTTAAGTACTAAATAATAAAAGCTTTTAATAAAAAGCTAAAAATTAGATGTTGCTATCTCTTCTAGTTTTCGGGAAATTGAAAATAACTAAAACTTCTTCTAAAAATAAATTTTTTGTTTGTATTCACTTTTTTTTGTGTTTTAACAAAATTAAAAAAAAAATATTTTATTTAAAATAGTGCATTTACTTAAAAATTGCTTTTTCCAATGACTTAATGCAATAATAAACCAAAAAAAAAAAACAAATGATATTTTTGGCCATGTTTTTGTGAAATTTATCCTGTACGCGGCGCAAGGAACATTTTTTTTTAAGTTCGGAAACAAAATTCGGACCACCCTGTATTATTAATATGTTTGTTATATGACCAACAATCTTAGGCAATGGGACTCACCATATATAACAAAATAAATATTGCAATGATTCAAAATATTTGAATGACCTTCACCTAGTGAAATGAGCGATCTTATACTTACATATACAGAAGTTATATGCCAAAGAAAAATGTAAGTAAAATAATTTTGTGAATTTTATTAGTTTTTCGAATTTTTTTGCTACATTTTTTTTTAAATAATGTAACCAAATTGTGAAATGGGTGATGTTTTTGTGTCGCCTGGATGGTTAAAACATTGTTTTGAAATACATTTATCTTTTTCGTAAAACACACAAATTCAACGAAGCGACAGCCCTCTAAATAAACGACAAATTTTATCACCACCAAATTTATGGGAAACAGATCGGAGCATTCAAAATTCCATGATCCCACTCAATTTTCATTTAATATTTTGTTGCATATAATTGCTTAATTTTGTTCTTAAATTAGATGTAAAAAAAACATTTTAATTTTACATACCTCTGTCAATATGCGTGTGAAACATAATTTACAAAAATAAAATCTTTTGCACGATGTTAATGCGCGCATAAATGACTCAGGTCAAGATGAGTGAGTGCATTTTGCATCTCGTATATTGAAATTCTATTTTTAAGCAAACAAAATTAAGACTATTTTTAAAATTGTTATTAAAAATATCACAAAATAAGAATATGGTGAGAGTAAATTGACGCATCTTAAAAAAAACACTGAATATACACAAATCGCGCGATGTGTAAAATGTATATATCATTACCATAAGAGCTTGGTACATTCTCTTGTGCAGAAGACTGGAAAAATGTAAATTTTTTAAAAATATATCCGTTTTTTTAAACGAATAGCTAGTTCGTTTTTTTTGTATTCTGATGGTACGAGTGGTTCCATAGAATCATCTCTCTTCAATTTCCAGAGGAGCAATGTATATTTGGTATATTTTCAAATAATTCGATTTTTTTTTTTCTGACTGAATTTGATTCTCTTTCGAAGCGGAAAAATGAATCCATTGCTATCGATGTAGGAAGAGAAGAGAGAGGGTGATTTTGATTTCCTTTTCATTCTCATCTCATTTGGAAATTTTGCCAACAACTTTTGTCAATTTCTTTGAACCTTTCAACAACGATTGGCTTTTTAGAGCACATCCATATATAAATATGTAGAAGGGAAGAGCATATAAAGCACCAGCAGTGATGTGGTGTTTCATTCTAATTTGTTCAGAGAAAAAAAAAAATGATGATGAATATTTCAATGCTCTGTTTAAAATGTTTTTTTTTATCATGCATTCAGATAGATTTTTTTTTTTTATTTTTTTTTTGGTGAATGGTATGAAGGACACTTGCTTGCTAACGACGAATAGTGATATCTTTCGATAGATTCTTTTTCAGGTTCGATAAACAGAGGAAGTTGCGCATTGCAGTGTACGAGTATATATGAACTGAATATCGGATAGTAGAGTGAATAGCTAGCCTTTTTGCTGCTGATGCTGGTGGTGCTTTGAAGGTTTTGAACCCCCACAGCGAACAAGTTCTTCTCTATATCGGTATCTAACTGTAAGCTTCTTTTTTGGCTTCACAGATATTAAATTGAGTCCAAGAAAATGTCTTAGCTGATGCACGGATATCTACAATCTGTTTTGTTTTTAATTTCCTCCTCCGATCCTTTTTCGTCATATGCACTGCACACACATTCTAGCATTTCTGATTTACCCAGCACGAAGAGATTTCTCATAAAAAGATAAAGTAAATGTCAATTCAGTAGCTATTGGTAGTTTTTTTTTTTTTTTTTTTTTACTCTTCATTTAAGATTGTACTTACATCTATCTATATATCTATCGAATTCTATCTTTAGATGAGAGAGCATCTGTCACAATTTTCGATATTTGAACATTAAACATGTGGTTGTGATGACATATACCTTCAATATACATATAGACCGGTGATTTGAGCGACACGTGTTTTTTTTTTTTTTGAGAGTATATTTGTATATATTGACACTGACAGATAAGTCAAGATGTTTACTAGGTTGAATTTTTTTAATTCAACCAATAGACATTTAAAATTATAGAATGAAATTAATGTTTTGTTTAGATTGAATGGGAATGGCAAGTCGTTATGACATTAATCGATGGCTTTCAAACTAGCTGGAAAAGCATGAACGAAATCAATAAATCATTGTTAAGAGATCAACCTCGAACTTTTTAGATTAACAATAACAATTAATAATTATTTGAATAAAAAAATAATTCTCAAATAATTATTCTTTTGAGATGGTGTTTTGATAGGTTAGTAGTTTTTAAAGCATGATCATATTATATATGAAAGGTAAATGAATTTTAGTGAATATTTTTTAAGTTGTGGCATATGGAAAAAAATATATACAATACAAAAAACCTTCATCTATTATAAACTCTGACCAGCGGTATCCTTCTTCGATAAATCCCAAAATATAGTTTTTAGTAAATAAAAGATATTATTTTAAATAACTTAAAAACACTTATTTTATTTATTTATTTATTTACTTAAATGCATTCTATCGTCGGTAAGTTTTATATAAATCTCCAATATCAAATGAATTTAGTTTTTAGTCTCTAAACTTCTGAAATAAATTTTTTGCTACCCGAAATTGTGTTACTGCCAAAATTATCGATATAAAATAATTTCCTATATTTTCGTAAACAATTGAAGAATGTTGGATATTAGAAAATAAAAATATATTCCATCTAAAAAGACAGTAGTTTGTCAAAAAAGGGAAAGTAAGTATCATTAATCGATGATAACTAATGAATTTTAAAATAATTTTTCAAAGTTTACCCGTTACAGGACATAAGTTCCTGATTTGTAGGATATAGAAAATAATGTAAATGAAATATGTACATATGTGGGATTTTCGAAAATGGAAATATACATATGCCAACTAAAATTTTTTTTTTGATGGTCATCCATTAGAGAACATTAGAGAACTTCATTTGTGGGATATTCAAAATTAAGTAGATAAAAAGTGTGGGATATTCAAAAAAAATGTATTCCAATTTAAGTTTTTTTTTTCTGTCAATGTGACCCATTACAGCACATTAGAACCTCATTTGTGGGATATTCAAAATAAAGTAAATGAAAAATGTAGGATATTCGAAAATGAAAAATGTAGGATATTCGAAAATAAAAATGTATGGCAATTAAAGTTTTTTTTTTCAATTTCACCCATTAGGGGACATAAGAACCTCATTTGTGGGATATTCATAATAAAGTAAATAAAAAATGTGGGACATTCGAAAATAAAAATATATGCCAACTAAAGTTTTTTTTTTCAAAGTCACCCAAAAGAACATAATTTATGAGATATTCAAAAGAAAGTACATAAATGAAAAATGTGGGATATTTGAAAATATAAATGAATTCCAAAAAAAGTTTTTTACTTCAAGGTAATCCACTAGAGAACATTGGTAGTACATTTTTGGGAATTTCAAATTAAAAGTAAACCATCTAAAAGATCACTAACTAATTATATAAAGTAATTTGGTTTCAGTAATTAATCAGCCATAAGTATTTTTATTTTATGAATTTTTAAAGTTAAATCTCTATTCTTGGATATTCAAAAAAGAAGAGGGAATGTCACTAATTTGTCATAAAAGAACATTTAGTTTCAGTAATTTCTAGTTTTTTTTTACTGAACAAAATTTTAATGACTTACCAATGTCTGAAATAATTTGTTATTTTAACACCCTCAAAAGAATTTATTAATGGTATTAATGGTATTTTGTTAATTCAACAAATGAGTTGTTACTAATTTTTAGTCATTATAAAGAAATTTTTAATGACATTGAACAAAATTATAAAAACTGATCATCACAAAAAATCTATGGCTGACCTATTTACTTACTTTTGAAATGATATACTTTTTTTATCGAATATCCCATAAATGGGGTTCTAAGATCCTGGAAACTGGAGATAGGATTACGCAGTCTCTTTATGATTTTAAACTTTATGATTAAACTGTTTACATTTAAAAATATAAAATTTTATCTAAAATTTTGTTAATATTAACAATATCTGTCAGAGCCAAAATTGCGATATATTTTTTCATGCTGGTAACATGTCCATTAGACAATAAGAAATACATTTTTGGCCTCAAAGAAACTTCATGTTTAATATTCTATAATCTTAAGAGTTTTTTTTCGAGAAAAATAAAATTAATAAGATTTTCTTTAACGGTTTTTAAACATTAGTACAGTTAATTTCGACAACAAAAATAATTTTTCTTTAAATATTCCTAGATAATTTTATGAAACTTCATGGTGTTAAGTTTAATAAAAATCTAGAAGTTATTTTCCAAATATTGAATTTTCAAAGAAAAAATGTAACCCTTTCTTAAAAATCCAAAAAATACAAATTTTTTGGAAATTTTGGTACACAATACGATTTAAACTTTTCAAAACATTCTCTATAAAAAAAATTTAACAAAATCTATTGAGCTCTTTTTAAAATCAATCAGTAAATTTTTATACGATTGATCTATTTAATATAAAATTACAGTAAAAATTTATTTTGGTTTTGTTAGATTTCTAAAAACACCCACATCGACACAATTGGTGTTGCAGTTAGAAAGCGGCGCGGCGTATAAAGTTTTAACCTAATTAACCGAACGAATCTCAAGAATAGTACATTTGGACTGCGATATTGTAGGTATCATCTTTACAATTTTTGTAATGAAGAAAATATTTACATAAGCTTTTTGGGGAACATGAATAATGAAAAACTCAAACCCCAAAAAAAAAATTTTTTAATATTTTTTAATTTAATAGTTTCACAAAGCTTTTATACCCCGTAATTCAAGGTCCATTCTTATAAACCGTGGTGTTCATTTACATAAAAATCTTACCTTCCATAAATTGATGTAAATTTGCCTGACGGCTTTGGGATCCAAAATCTATAATCACCTTGACTATGAAAAATCCAAATTTCAGTGTACACAAATAAAATAAACTTTATCAAACAATCTTAAGTGCAACCAAAAATGTTAATTCGCTAGTCCAACTCAAAACTATACTTATCCTCCAAACATTAGCCCCAGCTATATTGGTTATATTTCTTATTTTTTAAGAAGGTAAATAAATGCCAAATAAATCGTATCTTTAAGACCAACAGATGAGGTTATATACATATATAGTTAAACTTTCGTTCGTCCATAGTTTTCCTGCTAAATTTCCAATCGTTTATATAACCACTTCAGTAACCACCCATCCTCCCTATATTCATCAACAACTATCGACCTCCCATCAACCATCACCATCAAGTTATATAGCTAACATCAAGAAGAACTCTTATTTGGGACTAGACTATATGGATGGAGTATATGTACCTATGTTTATTGGAAAACTGGGGAGAAAAAAATTACTAAAAAAAATAGGAATGAGTGGCAAGCTGTTTGAGATGCTCCTATACTTCAGCCAGCAGTCCATCAATGAGCCAATTCTTGATGGGGATTAGTATCCTGCCGAGTAGTGATTATATCGATGGTTTACATTTGCCTTGAAAGTTTTGCTGGTTTAGTTAATTATTTCTTCTTAAGTGCTCTTCTCAAAGAGATGAAATCATAAAGGTATATGTATGTATATGTAAGTGCAAGCAGATCTTTTGTTTGAAGTTTTCTTCATTTTTGAAGGTTTTAAATCAAAATCCATCAAAAATATTATTTATAGAAAGAAGGGTTGATTCCGGTGGATTTGTTCACACCAAAAGCTGGTTATATTATTAGAAATTTATTTTGAGCAATCACACAGATACTTTTAGACATTCACTAGCTATCTAAAATAACAAAAATTACAAACATAAATAAATTTGATTTTATTCACATCAATATAGTCAATAAAACATCAGTATAGTATCTATAGTTGGCATAGGCACGTGTCCTAATAAATTGTATATCTTTTGAGTAGATTTTAGCTTGCACATCGTTTTCTCGTTAAATCATCTATTGAAGTTTTATAGAATTACCTACATGTATAATCTTAAATAACTAAGCACTGTAATAATTACACAAATCATTTTGTTTATTTTTGTTCACAAAAAAAAAAAAAGAAAACATTTTGACTTACAGCACAAAGAGACCTTCCTTCCGAAAATGTATAGGTACCTACTCTTTCTCCTCATTTCCTTTGATTAGTCTAAAATAAAGTAAAGTAGATATAAACATTTGATGCTCGTCATGCATATTGCCTTGCAAAACTCTATAAGCACACTTCTTCTTCTCACGAAAACTTTAATTAAAATTCTAATTTAATTCAAAAGTACCCCGAATTGTTTACTCGTTAATGACTTTGTTCGGGCATTAAATAGAGATCTAACGAAATTCTTAAAACTCATTTAATAGTTTGGTTTCTTTATGATGATAAATTGATAATTCAATATAAATAGAGAGATCAGATCTGTTGATGTTCTGTGCACAGTGGGAATCTTATTTTCTTCTTATGAAGGCAATTTTAATTTTTGCAAACAAATTTTTGGTTATATATACAGGGTAGGACAATGAATGGTGAACTGATTGAAAAAATCTTGTTAAGCTGAAAAAATAATATGAGTTTTCTTTATGCATATTATTTTAGAAGAAATTGAATTCAGAGAAAACATTGTATTTAAACTTTCATATACAAGGTACAAGGTATATAAGGTATAATATAATACTGCACGGTATTGTAAGTGTTTCTGTTGTTTTTTTAACACTCATTTTCAATTGTAGGTTATCTTTTTTTAATTCGCCCCTTCCTACCTAAAAGGGTGGACTTATATAGCTGCCAAATATCTTCAATCATTTTTTATAATGTATAAGAACAATGTCAAAAGTTTGAAGCTTTTATTACAAAATGCACAATTTTTTAATCATGCCGTTCTACTATATAGAAAAATAAAAGCCTTAATTAGACCGATTGCTTTATTTTGAAAACAGCAATTTTTATTGAAGAAATCTATTTAGATGTTTTTTGTAGAAAATTTTCTAAGCTATAAATAATCTTTCAATATTTTTTCTGTACAACTGACCATTAGGGAGATATTCCTGAAAAATTTAAAAATCAGTTTTGGGGGCTAAATTTGCTAGCGGCGCTCATATCGATGGGTACTTTTTACTACATATGTTGTTTTCCTTTGGTTGCTCCTATAGCTTCGTGAATATTATGTTTTTTTTGTTGTTGAATTTTTGCTTTTCAAATCTCACATTTCAGAGTCGAAAAGGTTGGCTAAGCCTATGTCTAAAGTTTTTTTAATCGGGTCGTCAAGATTTATATCTTTGGGAAATTATATATTTTAGGGGAGAGGGGGGCACCTTTGAACATTTTTTGGTTTAGAGCCTCCAAAAACCCAGTGTGATGGAATTATTAGCCTGTAAGTTATCTTCACTTCAAGAAATGTATTTAAAGTTTAATCTAAACCCATTTTTGATTAAATTTAATAAAGATTGATATTTTCTTTTTATTAAAATACGAGCTAGGTCCTTGTGTTCAAAAGGTACCCCACATGTGGGGCAGGTTTGAACATACCTGGGGCACTTTTGAACGGAAGTATTTATAGTTATTTTTAACAATAAATAATGAAAGTATAAACGCATATCTATTGAAGAAAACAATAAACTGTATAAATAAGTTATTTATGAAGAGCTCAATATACAAAAATCTTTAATAGGATATAAAATCTCTTGAAAGGTTTAACTCACTATTTAGAAAGTAGACTTTTGGAAATAAATAGATTAAAACAAAGTTTTTGCAGCTAAAAGTCTCTTTGAAACTTTAATTTTAGTGTCCATCTGTTGAACGGAGAAAAAACTTATAAATTTTGTTCAATAACTAGTTTTAAACCTGTTCAAGGGTGACCCAACCGTTTCGTTCAAAGCTGCCCCATCATGTTAAGCAACATAAAATTTGGCCATAGCTATTATACCTAGCATATTTACCAAGAACTTTAACTTTATGTTAATCAAAATGAAGGTTTGAATTTAATAATAATTTTTCGAAAATGAAAAACCTTAAGAAAAAAGGTTTAAACTCTTACAAAAAAAAATATTACAAAAACACAATTTAGCTACTGTCAGATGAACTTAAGAGATGCACCGCAAAGTCGTTGACGTGTAAAGATATCGATATTGCCATGCTCAAAATTAATTTTAGGTTTTAAAATATTTTTTGGTTAAGATTTTATTAGCCATGTTCAAAGGTACCCCGCGTTCACAAGTGCCTCCCTCTCCCTTAATTATTACTATCAAAATAATTTAATGTTAAAAATAGGGAAACATATCTTAGAAAGCCCGACATAGCCAAGCGACTTAAAATGCCAAATATAGCCAAGCAACTTAAAATGCCAAACGACTATATTAATATTAACAATAACAAGCACAATGAATTGGACAACGACTCCGAAAAAAACAACGATAAATTTGAAAAAAAAAATATGAGTGGTCAGACAACCGAAGCGGCAAAATAATGTTTTTGCGAAATAATAAAACTGCTGGGCTAATGGCTATACATATTTTGCAAAATAATGAAACGGCGAAACGAATTTCTACATTTTTAGTTTTTTGTATGAACTTTGACAGACATTTGTGTTAAAATTCACACAAATGCACAGAGTTTCAAAATAAAGTAACACACCTAATATTTCGCAAAAAAAAAAATACTTGGCCAAACGATTTAATCAAACAAAAAATCTACACAAATTGGCAGATAATTTTGGGTTTGAAATGCCAAACGTTCATTGCGAAATGATTAAAAATCGTAATGAATAAAAACAACGTACAATAATAAAGGATTGTATGTATTTATTTTAATTTACAGAAGATAATATTCTCCAGTTCCCCACCCCTCGCTTGAATGAACACAAAAGTGGCCTCGAACATTTCCTATATTAGTTCAAAAATTATTTTTTACGGTAAATTGAGTCACCCTTAATTGATAAATTCACTGAGTTTAGCTTTAAGAAATTACCTCGTAAGAAATTTTGCTGAGCCTTGGTTATTAAAAAAAAATGTCAGAAAAATCTTCATACTAATTTCGCTGTTTTTGCAAGGAAACAAAGCTTTTACCAGAAAATTATTCTTGCTCAATATACAGTCAACAAATTTTGCGACATTATTATATTTAATTGATATTTGAATATCGTTTGTCCGAGAGCAAGTTTGTTTTAATTTTATAAAAAATGCGTTTCAAGAAGTTAAAAATTAATATCTTAAAATGTATTTAACAAAGAAAAAAATGTTTAATAATTTTTTAAAGACATATTTCATACCTTTCTTTTGATATCATTATTCTTTTTCTAGGTCGTTTGCTTCGCAAATTATGATTTGGAAAAAACACTGAAATCTTAATTTTGCAATCGACAATTTCAAGCTTAAATATTTAGACTTTTCGAACGATTGAAATATTGCACCCATATAACAAGCTCAACGTCGCCTTTTATTTGATACCAAACTCGTTTCTGTACACTCTTGGCCACAATTGGGCGATTCCCATTGACCACCTAAATTTTCACTTATTTTTAATAATTTAAAAATTTTAACATTCCAATTGATTCGGGTTCCATTCATTTCATCGATCATTTATTATATCGAAAACATTGCATTTTTTGCATTTAGGTATTTGTTTGGAATTTTCGTTAAGTGGAGTTTGGTGAGATTTGCATCAAAGTTACCTCGTTAAAGAGTTATATCATTCATTTCATTTATTTCTATTTAAATGCATTACTCATTAAATTATTTCGCAATAGATCGCCAGAATCAAACAAAAGAAAATGATTTTCACCAAAACCATAATCATAAAAGAGATAAACAACATATGAGTTGTGTATTTTTTTATTGCGAATAATAAAAGTGCGAATTGATCGATTCAAAAGTGACTAAAATTGAGATAAATATGGCAAGATATACACATACCATATTTATATCCGTCAAAAACACAGACAAAGACGAATTTAATAAAGAATTTAATGTACGCAGAAGTGCAAAAAGATCACTGAAGAAATGTTTACTTCTAAACGACCTTCAACCCCTTAAACCAGTAAAAAAAACCGTCAATAATATTATGTTCGATATTCCATTTTATTTCAATGCGCTCGATCCACTCTGGTGAAGAAAATCACAAAGTATTGAGAAATAAAATGACATTTTTTGCAGACAATCAGCAAAACAAAAGAAACTATACACATTTTTAGATAAATATAGTTACGTATAAAAATCGAAGAAAGCTTTTTCTAATATTGAAATTTAACATGAAATAAAAATTAACTGTCCATTTTCTAATTCAGTGTCCGCAGAAAAATGATATCGAAAAATATGTAGAAGATGGTGGATTTGTTTTACAAAGTCTTATAATAATTTTAATAAAACCAGGATGCCAAATAAATAAATTGACCACAACTTTATCGATAATTTGAGTTTATTGTTACGTAAAGTTGATTAATTGCAATGTTTATTCATAGAAAGTGAAATCTTCAAATAAGTCAAATAATCTACAGGGTGTATCTCAATTCGTTTCCAGCGATCAAAATAAACATTTTATCAATAAATATCCACTGAACGTCATGTCGTTGATCAACAATTTTTAGAATATTTCTCAAAAATGTTTCTCGATTTTTCATTTAAGTTTGAGTGTTTTTTTATTTGAAAAATATAAAAACAAATGGAGCAATGATCTTATGATTAAAAACGAATTATGTTATAAACTGTAAGGGTAAAAATGGATAAATAAATATTTGGTCAACGTTTCTGAAACTGAAGAATACTTATTTGTATCTGAAATGTTTTCTAAACAATGCCATAATTCCAGTCCCTGCAACCTACCTAGATTTTAGGTTCATATATACGTTTTTAAAAAATTGTATCTGTATTCGCTGATTATATTTTACATATATAGGATGATCCAATAAAACTAATTCATCTTTGTTTACCCTACGTTTCACCTGCTTTTTTCCAACTTCCTCTATTTTTTTTTAATTCAATTCAATTCAATTCAAGATGCAAGATATTCCTTAAGCTGGACGATTGATCAGCGTTTCCATGAATTTGGAAAATAAGGAGGTTAGTGCAATTGTAACTTAATAAGAAGGTGAAGAAGATCCACCTTTTTATGAATTTTTTGTACAACGAGTCGGAATATTTCCTGGATAAAAAGAAAGATGAAAAAGATAAAGCTGAAGTGGGAGACAGCACTGTTCCTTAACCGCATAATGCTGGCGAACTTTTTGGGATGTTAAGACTAAAGACGCCAAAAGTAAAGATGATTGACACTTGAAAATAACATTTTTTTATTTATTTTTGATTGGGTGGTAACTTTTTGATTTATATGAGTCAGACGCTTCTTAAGTGGAGTAACTGGCACAATTGTGTCTGTAAAAGTAAATTGCATTTGTACATCGTGAATTTTTATCTATATAGTGCAGTACACTGAATTGAATGAAAGAACTGTTTTCTTTTGAATTTTTCAATTTCAAACAGTTTTTTTTTTAATAAAATTCAATTTTCGCTTCAATTACCTGCGCTTACAACAAATACAGGCTTTCAAATTTTGTAAATAAAAATACTATATGTAGGTATATGCAAATTCTATCGCCCCACCCTGTATTTCATTTCGACACAAATCACACGATTCTTAATTAGTGGGGATATTTTTAACTTTTTGCGGCATTTGGTGTTTTATTTGTTTTTTTTTTATTATTATTTTGTCTTTCCATATGCTCCAACGAACTTTTATAGAAATCTGAGGATAAATCAGGTGGTTTTTGAAAAGCTAAAATAGAACTGCAGCTTGTTTTTTTTTTTTTTTGTTTATGCAGATTGAGTTTGAATTTCAGCTCGTGCTTTTGTGAGGATGATGGGAAATATATATGGGATGAGGATGAAGATGGGGATTTTCGAATGAGATGGGAATGGCCTGAGAGAGAGGCGAATTTATTTGTGTACCTTGTGGCAATAAAAACAAACAAAATGATGTCATTTAAAATCTGGTATAATCAAATCGGTTTTGATAGGCCTTATTGTATATATCTATATATGTATAGGTTGATATACTGTGCGGGTTGAGTATCCGTGTTAATTTGAAAAAAAAAGAAACAAAACAAAAAAAAACAAAACAAAAAAAAAACAAGAGGAAAAAAGGCACATTTTCACATTTGGGTGAATAAATAGGCAAGGCTGTAATAAATCTTAAAAGTTCAATGTTGTTTTTGTGTCAGTTTTAAAATGTAGGAAAGTTTGTTTTTATAAATGTATCTTCTAAAAAATTGACAAGTTATGAGTTTATTTTCAATTTTTGTTTTGAATGGATGAGGTAATTGCTCCTGTATTATTTAATTAATTAAAAGCAGTTCTGCATAACTGTCAAATTGAAGCTCTACATATTGTTTGTTGTGTTTTTTTTGTATTATTTGTCATTTTGTTTTTAAATGAATTTCCTTTTAAAATTTATTGTTTTTTTTTTTTTATTTCAGATTTCCGCATTTAGTTTACTAAACTAATTAATAAGGTAAGTTTTATTTTAAAAGTAAATTTATTCTTTATAAACTTTTTTTATTTATAAAAATAAATATTTTCTTCATTTCCAATATGACATATAATAAAATTCTACAAAAAAAAATAAATAAATGAAACGTTTAGGTGTATGTCATTCAACATTCAAAAAAATTAGCTCAAGGTTATACTCATAGTTTAAGTTCGAATGTTATTGGACTGAGGGATAATACCACGTACATAATATACACACACCTACTACTTAACTTACACTTGGGTAAATAAATTGAAAAGGACAATTTTATGCAGAAAAGAAAAATGATACCTATACATTTAAATACACCACGAAGTGTATTAATACTGTTATTAGCTTAATCGAGAATAAAATCGATGACAATAATAATACATAGCGGAAGTAATTCATTTTTAATTTGTCTAAAAGCATTTTGGCTTAAGGAAATAATATAATATTATGAGAATGCGGCTTTGTTTGATTATGGGGAAATGTGTTTTGAGTTTGTGTATAGCAAGTTTTTGAATAAATTTTAGACTTGTGAAATTTGCAGTTATTCCTTTGAAAAAATGATTTTTATTTATTGCGATAGTTTTTTCAGGCAGGAATTGAGGGGACCTAAAATTGTCTACCCATTCCGAAGGGCTTAGATTATAAAGGCACTTTATCGTGACAAAATACAGGGTTTTACAATAAGAGGTTTCATTTTTATATAACAAAACAAAATAGTATTTCTTAAGAGAGATCAATGGATGTTTATTTCATTGTGAAGAGGATGGTATTTCATTAACAATGGAAAACGATATCAGTCAAATGGCCGCCACTGCTACAGTTGCAGCACCATATCTGTTTCATTAAATTTTCCATGACCAATTCGCACATTTGCGGCTGTATGTCCTCGATTACTTCACGAATTCCATCTTTAAGGTCTTGAATCGACTGTGAAGCTTTGGCATAGACCTTATCTTTCACGTGTCGTGGCCCCAAAGAAAAAATTCTAAAGGTCTTAAATCAAAAGATCTCGGTGGCCAATTGTGATCACTTTTACGAGAAATAACACGGTCAGGAAACTTTTCTTGCAAACTTGCGACTGTTTCGTTGCTTGTGTGGCACGTAGCGCCGTCTCGTTGTGAATTTTAACAATTTCAATGCTTTGTTGAAGCGTGTATTTTTCCATTTTTAGTATAATGGCGTAGTTTTTACTTGTAAAATTTCATAAGATGACAGCTTCAAAGGCGACAGCTGCCCAAATAGCGGGCTATTCAAATTGAAACCTCCTATTGGAAAACCCTTTATATTACTTATCTTGAAAGATCTATCATTTCTTCACAAGAGGAAATATCCCTGAAAATGCATTGTTTTTTGTGGAATAGACTGGATTCGAACCCAGAACTTCGGCGTGATAGTCCATGAAATTTAATGCTCGTGAGAAGAAATGGAAGAACGTTTGTAGTTAAGTTATACTAGATTACTGTGGTTTACTGTATCGATGGTTTTCAAACTACCTTCTTTATCAATGGCAACTCTTAAAAAGTAAGTTACTTTTAAAAGTGAGGTTTTTCAACTGTGCTGTTCAACTGTATGTGAAATTTATTTCGCTCCAGAAATATTGGCATTTGACTATGGAATATTTATATTTTTTTTCCGAAACCTTCGACAAGTATGGCAGTGTAGCAATAGGGCGGTTATCTGCTGTTTTGTTAGCTGATACTTTCTTTTTCAAAATGGGAATAATTTTTGCACACTTCTAAGAGCTAGGAAATGTTGATGTAGTCAGAATCATATTAAACATATATAACTACATCGACCGTGGAAGGGAGGACAATTTTGATAAAATTTTGATGAATTTCATCAACACCAACAGCCTTAGATTTGATTTTTAGAATGGTTTTTACCACATCAGTTGTTTCAACTCCTGACAATTCGAAAGATCCGTCAGAAATTTCTTCCCTTTGGTCTGAATTATCCTTTGAATCAATTGCCCTATACCATTTTTCAACGTGTTGCTGTGTGATTTTACAAAAATCTTGTTGAGTTCAGTGGGATTAACATCAATTATATCAGCCTGACTTTTGCTAACGTAAGCATCAGAAAAATACTCTGCAGAAATATCTGAAATTATATTTGAAAGGACTTATTCTTTGTTAATTCCCTAAGCAAATCTTTTGACTTTTTATAAATTATGTAATACAATTAAAAGCAAGAAAAATGTTTCACATTACTGTCACAAAAAGTGTTATGCATTCATTATGTTACATTAAAAAGCTTTTTTTTTCAATTCCTCTCATTTTATGATGGCAAGAGACCATTTAAAGAACAAAATATATATAATACAAATTCAAAATATGTATTTGTATATAATAAATGTAGTGAAGCCAGCTTTATTATATTGTGTCCATCATCACGTTGCGACACCACGGGTTGTTCCTGTTTGAAACAGGCAGCGTGAATTACATTTATATGCAAGTTACACAACCTTTGCTATATCACAGATGATTTAAGCTCTTATTTCGTTTGATAATAAATCATTTATTTTCGTTCAACTGTGTGATAAATGCTTTATATCCAACAGCTAAGCCTTTTTCCTGGAGACATCCTACAGCGTGTTTGTCGTCCATAAATGATATTTGCTACTGCTACTGCCTCTGCCCTATACGAATAGATCCTAGGAATGCCATTCTAAAAAATTTGTTCATAAAACTACAACAACCAAACGCATCGCTATTAAAATCCCTAAAGCTATAGCTTCACATACATATATATCTACAAACAGACTCACCAGGATGCTTTCATTATAATAACAAACAACAACAAGAAACTCTATGGGATAGGCAATATATATACATATATGTATATATAAAAAGGACAGATGTGGAGCAAACAATATATATACCTACATAACAACACAGTGACTCTGACTATACCCGTAGGGGATGGCAATGGCGGTCCATAAAACTAATTTTCATCATGAAAAATTTTCCACAACATTATTTTCTACGCTCCATATTCCGCCAGCCCTTATACTTATACATATATATATAACGAACGCATCACCATAACAACCATCATAACCCAACCAAACAAACTCCTCTCGGCCATTATAATGGCCGTCGCATCCTGTTCCTGTCAAGTTGTTATTGGTGCTCGTATTGTTTTATTTGGAGTGGGCGATGTATCTGTCTGTATAAATGAATAACTGATGAGGCTAGAAAAATTGAATAAGTAAGTTAACAAGGAGACGCAGTGATGAAAACAACCACGCGGTGGTTCTCAAACAATGTTTTTTTTTTTTTTTTTTAATCATAAATATAGAAATGTACATATAATTTTGGTCAATGCATCAATACAAACCACATATATGAAAGCAAATTTGTTTTGTGTTAAATTTTGCTCTTGAAGTTCTTTTTTTGCAGAAAATTTTTTGCATTTTAACATGAACAAAAATAACGCATCAATATGGTATAACACTTTTGTTGTTCGAGGAAAAACAAGGATGTCATTAAAAATTGTTTTCGTAACTGAACTTCGAATATTTGACACTTTTACAATATTTTTACATAAGCGTAGGTATACATATAAAATTCATTTTGGTGAATATTTGTAGGTACATATTTTTTCATCAAAATATACTGTAACGAAAATTGGCCGAAAAAGAAGAAAGTTGCAAGAAAAAAAAAAGAGAAGACAACCTTGTAGCTTCAATGTAAATTTTTTTGTTTTATTTAAAATAAATTTTGGTTCCCGAGAGGGTTATTATTTTTTTTTATTAGTTGTTAAGTTGGGCGCGTCTCCGGAAAAGTCGCAAGGTTTCTGTTTGCCGCTTTAAGATCTGCCAAAAAAGAGGATCCCAATTTCGCTGCGCTCGCTATTTATCCATTTTTGAAGTCTCCAAAAAAAATTCCTTGCGACAACTGGTAGAACTGCTCACGATGAATATGTGTGTCTCCTTCTAATTTACTCGACAGTTCGCGGCAACGTGGTCCTTGATTTTTCTCCGCAAAAAAAAAGTGTGTCTGATTTATTGATGCTAGGTGGATCGCAGATTATGGGAATCGTTTTCGTAACAATACATATTATTATCAGTAAAACGGAAACGGTGAAACAGATTTAAGTTTCCACTCAAAATCAGCAAGCTATATTAAAAATGAATTCGAAATATAGACCGGGAGAGGTAGGTTACACCAAAAACATAAATGTTAAAAAAAAATGTTTAACAAGTCAGAAGTGAAAATGAGTAATGACTAATGAGATCTTAAAGCACCGGCATGTATAGTTCTAGATTTATGAAGGATTAATTTCAAGTATTTTGAGTAGAGTATAATATGGAAACAACTACAAACTTGAAGAGAAATTTGTTATTTAATAATAACTGACTAAAACAGTTTTCAAAACCTTCTAAACTGTGAATAGTTAAGTAGCAAAAAGCTATGTTCGAAGAACGATAAAATATGAATCGTTCTCGCGTGAAAAATTCAAAAGGGAATTTTATTTTTGATTCGATCGTGAATTTTATTTTTTTTTTTTAAATCGTTTTCACGATTGAATCAAATCTGTTGGGATCTGTTAAATATGTTTAGTTCCCGAATTTATCACGTAGGAATTATTAAAGATCCATTCAAGAACCGTTCAAATAATTAATAATAAATAAATATAAATCATACAAATATCATATATTAAGTTAAATAAACTGGTTTAGTGCTTTAAGTAAGTTATGTATTTTTGCAAATCAATATTTTCGAATTATCAAATTATTATTTATTGTTTCTTTTGATAGTTTTTTTCTGTTTTTTGTAAAAAAAAAAACTGGTAGATCGCTAATATCACATTCAACTGAGACTAGAGTTGATGGTTCTGCCAGCACCACTTGTGCAAGTTTTTATATAGAAGGACCTCTTTGTTGTTTATTTTTCAATTTTTCAAAATTTGTTGTAGAGACCTTTGTTGTCTTGAGGTCGATTTTATTCTCATTCCAACCATTTTTTGTCTTAAATTTTACAACGACAAAAATAGCAAAATTCTGAAAATTTTCAGTGGTAGAACCATTTTTTTCTCATTCTAATTTTTTGTATTTACAATTTACATCGTACATATTTCTAAATATTTTCAATATTCTTTTATCCCTTTCTAGTCTATTAATAGTTAAATTTATTGAATCAGGGCCATTTTTACCATACGGACTTAAGTCTTGGGAGGCAATAAGGCGTAAATTTTCAATAATGCTGTACAAATTCAAAAAACATTAAAACAAAAACAACCCTGTTTGCTAAAATTATTTTAGAGGAAAATATTGTTAAAAAAAAATTTAATTTTTTTATTTCCGACCTATTTCTATAACCTACGTGCCTTAAACCGCATTAAAAGTTATCTACGCGGTTCTTTGAGCCGATGGCTCAATAGCCTAGCTGTTATTGGAATAAAAAATGAGATCGCTAAAACTAACGACACAACGTTAATTCAATCGCAGATCGACTTTCCTTTTTAAAAGCATACAATAAAATTATATAAAAAAATACTATTTTTTATTTTTTTTTTTTTAAATCTTGGCATGGGATCATAAAAATCATTATTTGGTTCTTTCGGCAATTGGCTACTATTTTTCAACGGAAAAGTTTTAGGAACGGCAGAAAAAAAGTCTTCAGCGGCAAATTATGTAAAAATAGCTCTGATATAAATATCTTTCTCTTAAGTTATATCCTTGAAATCTATCCTCTACCATATAATTGGTTAAATTTATAGAAAATATCTTTCTCTTAAGTTATCCTTGAAATCCATTTTCTAAATATTATCTTTAAAATAACTAAAAATTTAAAATAGGATGTACTGTACTCTTTTATATTTTTCCCCATTTCACCCTATAAATAGCTATATTTAAAAAAATTTCTAGCTCTTAATTGATCCTCAAAGTCCATCTTCTTATGCATATCAAAACAAAAGATTTTTTAAAATCTGATGGTATTTTGTTTTTTTTTTCCATTTCACTCTATATGTATATGTGCTTTGTAGTACATATTTTGATCATAATTCTGTGAGCTTTTATAGGTAAAGCTAAATTTTGAAAAATATTCATCCCTGATGTAAAGCCTTTAAAACACGAAATGATTTTTTTAAATCTAATGTAATTTTTTTGTTTTTTTTTGTCCATTTTACTGCAGTTCACAGTATTTATTTCAAAATCCTCAATCATTTCAAAGAATTTATATTGACTTTTTTAAATGAATTTAATCAACTAAAGGGTGATTTTTTAAGAGGTTTAGAACTTTAAAAAAAAAAAACACAAAAAATTCGAAAAAATGAATGAAATATTTATTTGAATCGATAGTTTGAACCTTGCAATTTAATGTTTAAAGATAATTTCATGCAAATGTTGACCGCGGCTGCGTCTCAGGTAGCCCATCCGCTGAGTCCAATTTTGGCATACTCTTTCACATATATCGGCCGGTATCTCACAAATGAATGCATGGATGTTGGCTTTCAGTGCGTCAATCGAAGCGGGCTTGTCCCTATAGACATTAGCCTTGACATACCCCCACAAAAAATAGTCTAATGGTGTCAAATCGCACGATCTAGGCGGCCAATTGACCGGCCCGAAACGTGAAATTAACTGTTCACCAAACTCGCCTCGTAATTGCGCCATTGTTTCGCGTGCTGTGTGGCATGTGGCACCGTCTTGTTGAAACCACATATCATGCAAGTCAAGAACTTCCATTTCGGGCAAAAAAAAGTTTGTTATCATCGCTCGGTAGCGTTCACCATTGACAGTAACGCTGCGATTCGCATCATCTTTGAAGAAATATGGCCCAATAATGCCGCCGGCCCATAAACCGCACCAAACAGTGGCTTTTTCGGGATGCATTGGTAGCTGTTGCAATGCTTCTGGCTGATCTTCACTCTAAATGCGGCAATTGTGCTTATTTACGTACCCATTCAACCAAAAATGAGCCTGGAAGCAGCGCGCGATGAACATTTCGAACCGAGCACGAATTTTGATAGTAAAATTCAATAATTTGCAAGCGTTGTTCATTTGTAAGACGATCCATGGTTAAATTGCAAACCAAACTGAAGCTGTTTGACAGTGACACAAGGTACTAAACACACGTCAGCTGTCAAAACCAGTGTTGCCAAAACCAAACCAGCTAAAAAATCACCCTTTAAAATCCCTTTTTTGGGAGATAAATCATTTGCTATATACCAAATAGGTATTCCTCCATTTCAATTTTTATTTTGCTACATATAATTCACACAAAATTCAAGGATTACCTATCTACAGAATTTGTTAAAATTTAGCTTGAGAATTAATGTTGCGAACAATTATTTCGTACGCTAAGTTTTGAAAGAAAAGTGATGTTCAAATTTTCAATTTTTCAATGCAGCGGCGTACATAACGGTGGTGATGAACCTAATTTCATCATTTTATGGTACAAAGTACTGCATATAATTGATTAGAATTCTCCAAAAGTATAGTATATACATAGATGCCACGCCTCCCAAATATAAAATCCCAAATTGTCAAACTTTTCTGTTGGATGCATTTAAGTTCTACCATTCCGCCAAATTTAAAATTTAAGGTTCTACTATATTTGGAAGTGGTCCATACATATACATACAAGTTAAGTGAAAATGGGCGCATACCATGCCCCCTAATTAGAATAATCAATTAAATGATTTTTTCCAAGAAAACAAAAATCGAATTCCTTATTCTTTTTTTACACTTGTGATTTCATGTATGAACATAATAAACTAATTGAATTAACTTCTTTTATATTCGATTTAATTCGTCTTTCATTTTAAAACAACCTCAAATAACTTGTAAGATTCTAAAATAAGTGAAAATAATATCAATTTTTTGTTTCTTATGATAATCAAACACACAAAATTAAATACAATTTAAAATCAAAATCGTGTTATTTTTTCTAAAAAAAACAAGTTAAAGCTTATAGCAACTAAAATACGTACAGTTTTATTTATACAAATAAGAACTCTTGAAATTAATATTCCCGCACATAAATAATCTATTTTCACATCAACGAAAACTTGACATTTAACAAATTTTTATTTTGTTTTTCTTTTTCTTTTTTCTTTTCAAATTCCTTTTAACTGATTTTTTTTAAAGCTATATTCTCAAGCATTGGTGAGAGAAAAACAAAAAAAAAAAACTTTTAAAATATTTCAGTTTCTTACATCAACGCAGCAGCAGTGCTAAAATTGTTATTTTTTTCGTCAAAAACAACAAAAACAAAAAAATTATATTCAACTATGTACATTTTGTATCCAAAAAGAACACAACTTAGCGCAGTCGACAAAAATAGACGAAAAATAAAATCTAATCAATTAATATTTTAGCGAACCTATTCGATAATTTCAGCACCCTTCTGCCGTCCCGTACGCCTTGCCACGCTGCCATTATTATATCTGCCAACAATAGGAAGTCTCACAAAAAATAATTACCAATCAATAACGGTTTGTGCTGTTTTGGAATTTGGAATCTTATAACCGTTCGTTTTCTCTCTTTTTCACTTGAAGAGAGTGACGAAGCCTTGATGGGAGAGACGGGAATATGAACCTCAGCACCTGAATCATCAACTCTAGCGTTGTTGAGAAAAGGAATTATAGTAGGTACTTCCAGCATCATTGTTAAAGAAGAACACGGCACCATCGACAGAGGCAAAATATATAAACGGATTTTTCTGAAATATGGAATTCGATTGACTTCCGACATTTTTTCTGGAAAAGCTTACTAAAAAAAATGGGCAAAAAGCCATTGAAACAAATCGTTCATCGCTGGGGTGCTTAAAATCTTAAAAGCTGATTTACTTGCCGCCCGCACTGCTGCACCGGCCGGCTGTTTATTTTTCGAAAAAATGGCGGCTCATGAGGTCAGTCGATATTCGTCACCGTTATTTACCCTGTGTTATCTTTTCCGGCATCGATATTCTTTTCTCTTTATATTTTTTAAGAAAAAGCACCGCATGCTGCATCATCATCATTGCATCGGTCAAGGTGGAGTTATGGAAATGATGTTATGTGAGTGAAAGCACTATAAAGCAGAGGATTTTAATTTTTCATTTGCCTTTAGCGTGTAAACAAAGGAAAGAATATGCATACACACGCTTGCTGGTGCGCTGCGCTCCCGAAGAAGACTTTTCTATACAAGCTCTACTGGTACTGTGTTCTATTTTTAAAGATTAAAATAAAAATATTCATTTTTTTTATGAATATTTTAAAGCTGATTTTTATTTTTTGTTACTTTGACTTTGGGTGAAATGCCTTTATTTGCATTAAGTTTGTTTGTAGCTCAAAGTGTTGCCATTTTCTTGTTTTTGTTTCGTGTTTTTTTTTTATAAGACGAGGATAATGTGTTTAATTTTTTTGTGGCAATCTCTTGAGGATAATGATTGAAATAACAAGTTTGTTGATCTTCTTGATTTTGTGTTGATTGCCAACGAGAATAATAATTGTGAATAAATAAATGAAACATCACTAACGAATCAGAATAATTTAAATCGGCAAGTGTTCGACGGTGGAAATAATTTTAGTAATGAGGGGAGGATTCGTTTGAGGTGTTTGTTAAACTAACAAAAGTGTGGCTTAATGTAACAATAAATTTACACTTAATGGGCTCCCTTCTAATATGAAATTGGAAGTTCGGTTTTCCTATTTGTCGTTTCGAACTTGAAAGCTGGTTATAAAGTAAACTATTAACTGGTATTTTGTTTTCTTTTCAATCGATGAAGCCAATATAAATGCAATATGTTCTGACTTTTAAGACAATTTCGACATCTTGGTACAGCTCATGGAGTTTGCAGGTGTATCTTTTTCTTCATTCTGCCCCTCACACACAGGACCAAATACGAAATATTCATTAAAGATTTTTTATTCGAAAGTTAACCCTTCGAAAGAACCCATCACACTTGGTGCCATTAAGCAGGATTGACAGTTTATAACGATTTTATAGAGTATGCATTTCGTCTTTCGAATAGGTAGTTTTTGAACCCAACTTTTTTTGCCAACTCAAAGTAGCAGCGGTTTCCTTAGGTAACTCCTCGTCTGTCGAGTCCCATACTGAGGTGTCACTTGTGGAGTTTATGGAACACATTGATACCAATTTCTTCTTTAAATATTTTACTTCAATACGAATTACGAACCCGTTCCGCCTGCTCTTTAATAGCGTGCTGTGAATACTTTTAGCTCTAGATTGAAGAAATCACATGATAGGGCATCCCCATGCTGAAATAGTGCAATAGTTCGTTGGATCTATCGTCAAGTTGTACATTGAGCCAGTGTCATGCGAAACAGTTGGATCAGTATTCCCGAGTGCAGAAATAAGGAGAAATTTTAACGACTTTAAAGTCGATGACAAGATGACGAGCCTCTATTTGAAATTCGTTGGTTGGTCTTTTCCAGAATTTCCTCCAGTATGAAGATTTTTTCTATGATGGCGAATTCAAATTTGATAAACCGGCTTTAGTAGTTATAACCTCTTTCCTGGATAAACATAGAATTTCCTTTTTTGTACAGATGTAAGATGAATTATATCAAGCTGTGACTAGTCATCGGACATGTTTCTATACTTGGTTGATAATTTGATGCTATCATGGTAAGACATCTAAAGCGCCACCATGTTGTCTTAAAGCATTTTTATAGCTAGCTAGCTCTTTTGCGATGGGTGGTTAAACTGGGTTCTTGAATTTCAAATCAATCTACATGATGCCCATTTAGCCGCTGCTCCTACAATATTATACTTTCCTCGTATGCGAATATTCTATAACTCTTTTTTCGGTATTATACGCATCCATAAACAAATCGACGCTTAAATTGCAGAACCTTAGAAATCGTTTTTGCATGTTTTCCAGAAATGAAAAAAAAAAACCGAAAAAATTTTGTACAGCAATCAATAGTAATAGGTTTTGAATTATCCCTTTTTCTCAAAAATGTTAAACACAACATTGTTACGATGAAATTGTCAAAAGGTGGTTATGATATTATTTTTTTTTACTTTTGTTTCATTAATAATAATTTTGCCGAATTTTTCGACTCACAAGGTCCTGAACTTTAACGGTCAATATTACAGATTTATTTTTGGATGTGGTGGCTAGCAGCTTCTGGTGGATTCGGCTACCTCTTAACGAGAGTGAAACCACTTAATTTTTGGCGTGACAGTGGTAGGTTACTCCACCAGGTCTGCTAACTCATCTAGTTTCGAATTTCTTCTTCTGATTGGTTTGTAATTTCTTTTCGTTTTAAATAAAACTAAATTACTGGCGACACAGATCGTGAACCATTCATATGTGTAATGTTCACGTTGTTAAAGTCGCTATAAAAAGAGGATATCTACACTTTAATGAAGAAAGCGAACGACTAAGATAATAAGCAATTTTTTCATGATAAAGCCTAGTACATACTTGTGAATTATGTCGTGAATCCTTACAAATTTGCATTTTTGTTCACCCGTGAGCGTGCTCGTGAAGCCTTGACAAAAAGTGGAGAGTTTGCGTTCACGAGCAGTGAACCATATTCACGCGCAAAATGTACGAGAACTCTTTGATTTTTGGTGTAGCTTTGACAATTTGACCATAAAAGCTGCAATGGCCAAGCAAATTGTGTCAAAAATTCACTTTCTCCACTGATGGTTGTTCACTTTACGAGGAAGTATGTACTAGGCTTAAGGGTGATGCCTGATTCACAATGCAGCGTAAAATCGAGACGTCGCGTCGGCGCGCGTGGCGAGATCTCTTCACAGCTTTTCTCTCTTAATGACGTACTTAAAACAGTGAAATAATACATAATAAAACATTACTTGTCGTCACGTTGAGTCTTTTTGTCAATTTTTCGAAATTGTGACGCGGCGTGACGAAATGCTTTATTATGTATTATTTCGTTATTTAAATTCGTCATTAAGAGGGAACAACTTATTCTCGTCGAATTGTAAATCGGACATGATACTCTTATAGGATTCTCCACTTCAATGCAAGATGCATTAGCCCTGTAAAAAATATTGAAGGTGGAATAGACTGGATTCGAGCCTATACCTCTGGACTGATAGTCCAACGCACTAACCATAACGCAAAAAATATTTTATTTAAAGCTTTTTACTGGACCAACTGAAACTTTACAACTTTCACTAGTCTATCTACTTAGTATGTATCGAATCTAAATATTTGTTGAACATATAAATATTCTATAATATTAAAAAATAGTTCTTAGATTTTGTTGTAGATTAATATTCAAAATAAAGTTATTTGATTTAAAAAAAAAGCCTGAGTCCTAAAAGTCAACAAGATTTAAAACTAAAATTCTTGTTAAGCTCCTTCAAATATAACCTCAACAAACCTGACATGAAAAAAAATATGATATTACAAACGTGTAGGTACAGTTAGATATGTAGGTATAACGAATGTGAAAATTTTCCATATTCACGCTAACTGATCCTTTTTTCCTTTGTGCAAAAAGCAGGCACGAATGCTAGCTTTTTTTTCTCCAATTTTCACTTGTAACAAATGCATGAGTTTGTTTTTTCTGACGACAACAGTATCAGTATTCAGAATAGTGATGCTGATGCATCCCTACAATTCTATGTTCATATACCTACATATGATTCTTTCCCAGAAAATGTTTGCAGACAAAAATTTAACCAATTTGAACTTTGTCAACAAAAAAGCTCGCACTACACGTACCTACACAACGAATATAAATGCATTCATGAATTTATGATAAGGTATATTTCTAGAAATAAAAAAAATACACATATCTATCCATCAAGAGCTCTAATGGAAAACATCACTTTTTGTCGTTCTTTGTCGTTCGTGTAAATGTAGTACCAGCATAATCGGACACTTCTCTTATACTAGTACAGGAGTTGAGTTGATTATAAAATCATGTTGGAGGACTACGAAGTACGAGTATGTATCAAATTTGTGTGCTTCGTGATTAAATTATCAACTTCAAACTGTGTGTGGGCTGCATTTTGATGGGATATCAGTTCAATTCATCATCACACATCGACATAAATGTCAACCAAAAACTGAAAACAGGTTAATGGATATTTTAAGGTGTGCCCTCATGGTGCTCTCAATTTGATTTGTTAGTCCTTTTTATCAAAGCGTACTTATTATTTTTGTTAAATTATTTAAGAAATATTTATCTGATAGGGTGTTCGAATTTCAATCGAAATCTTACTTTTTTTCAAGTCACGAACCAAACGTTTCCACATTTCAGGAATGGAAATTAAAAATTCATATTCAAATTTTAAACAAAATGGAAGATGCTATTTAACGACCAATAATTTAATGGCATTTATTTCTAATCCGAAGAAGTGTTTGAGAGATGACTGAAATATTTAAAATGTTGTATTACTTATCTTGGTGATGAAGCTAAAGGAACATACAAATTTATATGACAGAAACCGTTATTTTTGGTCCTAATAAAATGTTTAAAAGACTTGTGTAAGGAATGCCCAAAAACGATTAGTGCAAAGTTTAAAGAAAATTGATCAATCCGTTAAGGCTGCAGCTGAACAGACAAAAAGCATTGCCAGAGCCACTTTTTTCGTTTTTGCTTTCATCGTAATATAAAGTTTGAACAAAATATCAAATATTCAATAAAATAAACTACATCGCAAGTAAAAGGTTCTTTTTTTACTTCATTTCTTGCAGTCCTGCCAATTCATTCCTATATATAATTCTCGAACACCCTGTGTATTGAGTCTTTTACCACTATGATGTTTTATCGATTTGAATAATATATCCGAGAGTCACCATCACGAAAATACCCAAAACATACACACATTCTGCAGCCCATGAAGTGCCTGAACGCAAAAACAGAGCAACTCAACATCAGAAATGTGTACACAACACAGCTGAGGCTGAAACCGAAGTACCTTGAAATGCTCTTGAACTAGTGTGATAGATATTTTTAGTCCATCATCACAGATAGTCCACCGAGTTGGAGTAGTGCGCCGCGACAACATAACATAACATCCTTCTAGTATACACGTCAACGATATATAAACATTCGTGTTTCGTTTCCCATAAGAGACATACACCATACCTTACTAACCATATACATATATACCTCTATACCTCTTCTCTCTGCTTTGCGAGTCTGTACTGTAATGTAATGTCGAAAAGATATCAAGAATCTAGGCCTAGGGCGATTCAATGAGAGATCACCATTCACCAACTTACGTATAGGAAGGTATATAGGTATATAGCTATATCGACCTAACCATCTTGAATGTGTTGAGTTCTCCGTTTGCTTTATATGCTGAGTTGAGTTCATCCATTTTCGAGAACGTGCTCCAATGTAAAATTGTACTTAAAAATAATATGAAATAAGCAAAGAGAAGGGGGACACTAAGAATCACAGACTGACTCGGTAGGATAGGAATATAGGTGTACGAAAAAAAGTGAATGTCACCATCACCACTCACTCACTGAGAATCATCATCATCATTCATCACGTTGAAAAGACACCCTCTAACAACATACATACCTACGCAGCCAGCCAGCATCGGCAGCAGGAAACCATAATACACCAACAGAAACAGAAACACAAACACAAACCAGATTTTTGGGAATAAGTAATGATCAACCCATTTTGAGGAGAACAACACATTTTGCGAAAAGATGAGTGTTTCTGGGAAGGATGCCAAAAATATTGCACAGTTTAATAGTTGAGCCGCACCCGCACTTGAAAATTAAACTTAAGGGCGGCGCGACACTATTAAATGGGTCAATAGTGTGGAACAGAACTATTAAAATTATTGCTGATGATAATTATGTTCATCAGGACTTCCTTTAGAAGTCGTGTGGATAATATATGAATATGTATTATAGACAACCGAAAAACCGATTAAAATTGTCATATTGCCGTCATCAAGTTAATTAGCTTCAAATATACATAATATTATATTTAGAATTTTCTTGTTGAATGGTTTTTGGTTGCCAATAATCTAATTGTAAATATACATACATAGAAAAATCTTGCATTGAACTCAACCTTCTATAATTGATTGCTATGATTAAATTGGCTTTAGTTTTCGACTATAGATGACAGCTTTACCTATTATATATGTTTGGGTGGTATTGGGGTGGGTGGGAGGTAGATAGGTATGTGACATTTGCATGTGCGCCTAATTTTGTGTTGATGTCAATGGCGTTTTTAACATAAAATTGAATTATAAAAGAAGTGAACGAATTTCTGAAATAAATATTTGCGAAAGAGGGCGAAATATTCTTCGTTGATTTCTGAATAGTCGCGCAAAATTATTTGAAACAATTAAAAATGTATAGAAATTTTTAAATATGTAAATATATAGGAATTCCATGAAGTTGACAAAAAGAACTGAATTGGCTGATATTACGTGATTGTTTGAAATCATCCATTTAAACACTTCACACAGGTTAGTTTAGGATAAATTGAAGTGTTATTTTTAAAATATGCTGAAATGTCAGTCTAGCATATTATTTATTAACCTTCACTTGTGAACTTAGTACAGTAAAACCAGCTTAAGAGAAACTCGCTTAAGTGAAAAATTCGGATACCTGAAACATATTTTCAGTTAAATTTAATATTTTTCATTGAAAAAAACTCTCTGAAGTGAACAAAAAATGTAATAAAACAGAACAAAAAATTTGCTGAACGCTTTTACTTGTTTTTTATTTTTCACCTCCATCAAATTTTCATCACGAAAATGACATTTGAATTTCTTATATGTCAGAACCCTTTTTGAAATTTTTAATTCCGCTTACGTGCAAATTTTGTTTCACTTATCCGGACTCCGCTTAAGTGAAATTTTGTTCACTTCATTTAAGTGAAAAACCCGTTTAAGTGAAAGAAAGACTGTGACATTTTGCAGTTCCTCTTAAGCGGGTTTTACTGTATTGGAAAACAAGACATTATTGTTATAAAATTAGCCTGGCAGTGCTCAATAATTCAAAAATAAAAACAAAAACAAAAAAATTATATTATTCTAGTTATATAGGACAAATGAGATTAATCCACACCGCAAATTAACATATTGATTAAGGTTAAGGTTATTCTGATTTGTATTGTCACAAAAAATATACATAACTTGTAATTTTTTAAAACTATAAATCAATTTTGAAAATTTGTTTCAATATTAATTCACGTAAAATTCATCAAGGATCGGTGAACTAACAAATATTGAAAAAAAGGTGTTAAAATATTTGAGCTAACATTTTGAATCGCCCATTCCACTTTGAATTTTAATTATTTTGCTTTGTTCCAAATTGATATATTTGTTTGAAGTGAACAAAAAATTTTAAAAATAATTAAAAATTATAACCATCGCATGTTTGTTCCTTTTATTTTCACTCGCATGTCAAACTAATACGTTAATTTATTTATTTAAATTTTTTTAGCTATATTATAAACCTCTTTCTGTGACGAATTTAGTTTCTGTCAGCGGATCGTATTATAAAAAAAAAAATTAATTAAGGTGTGTCTTTTTTAAGATTTTTTCGAGAAACTTTCATAATCAATTTTCTTAATTTTATAAAATACAAAATATAGAGTAAAATTGAATCTTCGCGGCTTCCTTAAAAAAACAAATAAAAATATGTTGAGATGCCAATACTATGATTATGACTATTGTGGTTTCCTTACCTATATTCAAAATTAGAGCTCTCGATTTTAAGCGTGTATCTAATTACAGGTGTATTCGTGTAACGTGTAAACGTATTGTAAAAAATTTCAACACGTGTTTGTTCTAAATGCAGGTGTAAATAAAAATACACTTTTAATTATAAAAGAGTAACTTTGTTTGTAACTGACCATGGAGTAGCGATTTTAAGATATTTTTACAGTGTAAAAGAAAGGTTCCATTAGGTACTTCTTGATATATTATGTCACACCAAAGTTGTATCTATTTTTCAACGTGTTTTAAACCATAAAACATCATAATTATGATTAAGAAGTAATTATACGTGTAACATTAAATACACGTGTAAATATAAATACGTGTTCTTACACGAATAATTTAATTACTCGTGTAACACGGGTACTGTGTACATGTTATGTTATTAAAAATGTTAAAATGTGGCTTTTTATTCTGTAGCCTTGTGATTAGATTTTAACTACAATTAATTAAAATGTTGAAATTGAAACAATTTTCTTTCGTCACTTTTTTTCTCTCAACAAAATAAAGCTACGTGCATTCCACACATTTAACAAAAAGTTTCTACATCAATGTCTTGTTCTCAAAATCTAATTCTAAAAAATTATTTGGATGACGATGTTTCCGCAATCGAACTTTGTAAAATATTGCCGATTTCATTGCTAAATTATAGACCTACCATCAATGCATTTTTACAAAATATAACGACAAAAAAAACGAGATTTATGAACAACAATTAGAGAAGTACATACTTCTATCAGCATTATACATATATGTATTGAATAAAGAATCAGCTCATTAAGTTAATAGTTTCGACCGAAATTCATTTGAACCTAAAATATTGAAATGCAAAACAATTTATAAAAGTTTAATGATTCTATGTACTAGGTATATGTTTACAAAAGTACATGTTTCGAAAATGAAAAAAAATCATAAAACCAAAATTATAATTTAACGAAGCAATATTTCAATGCAAAATAACGAAATGCGAAAATGAAAGATAAAAATTGCAATTTGAAATATGCGAAATCATAGCGAAATAAATTATGCGAAATGTTAGAATTGAAAGAAAAGAAATTTTCTAAAAGAAAACGAGCAAGCAAAATCCTGTTTTTTTAAAATAAAACAGTTACGTTACTTTGTGAGATAAAGGGGACAATAGGAGAGATACTTGTATACTCTATATATGTATATTAACCAAAATACGAATTTCGTATTTTTCCTTTAAAAAATTATATACAAATCCTTTGTACCGAATTTGAAACAAATGTTCTTCAACTTGGTATACTGATGGACTTTGGTCCCTAAGCTCATCGGTAAGTTAGTTTAATATCGATTACCAAATTTACACCGAACGAACACACAATAAAATTAGAAAGCAAACGTTTTCAAATATGTACTTCTTTAACTACTTTGAATTCTGAAGTTGATTTTCTGCCGCTCCTTCACCACCTGTGATATGCGACAGACGGTATGACAAAAAACACTTGCTAGACTCTATTATAAACCCTATGACGAATATGATTACAACCCATCTAATTTGTTTTTCCATCATATACATATATCATAGTGCGAAATTTGAAATAAAACTCAAGCTTTATTTTTAAACATGCAGACATTTGCCTTTATTATCACACCATCGTAATTTAAACACTCTATATCACTTTAAATGATATTAAAAAAACCCTATACAACACAGACTAGACATGGCATAGTGGGTAGACCTATATACTCCACTACACGCCCCTTAATGTTCTATTGTGAAAAACAGTAGTAAAATCCTCATTTTCTATCTATATGATTTAGAACCACATTGAATGTTATCTTAATTGTATATTTTGAATTAATAAACGCCCTATGGTTGTCACTATAGACTAATATGTGGTGTGTTGTTGGTAAATGAAAAATTAATTAATAAATAAAATGGCAGTATGTATATGAATATTGGTTATTATATAGTTTTAAATAAATGGTGTTTTTTTATTAAATATAATTTGTGAAATGGTACGAGTATGGTGGTTGTGTTTAACAAATTGCTAATCACTCGTGAATAATAATTTAGTCACTTAGGTGATTGTGGAATAATAACTAAGAGCCTATATAGGTTTGTCCGAGTTACCACTATCAGTTACATACTTATACAGTGACTCTATTTTCGTTTAATGTTTTACTAAGAGTCGTTTAATTATTATAAGCAGACAACTTACGCATAACTTTGGTAAAAATTGATATTATATATAGATAATTTAGAGTAATCCTTAAATGGGACATAGTTTTAAATTAAAAAAAAAAAAAATATAATTACCCTAGTTTTTTTTTATTTTTTTATTTCGTTCTTTGTTAAGACAAAACTTCTTTGATTTTGTTATTCCAATAAAAAACATTATAATAAACTTTTATTTAATTTCATATTTCTTTAAGTTTCATTAAGTTTATTCAAAATTTTCTGAAAACGTTTTACAGATTAACTGAGGAGTATACGATTAGCTTTTCAAAGAGGGATAAAAACACTTTTTTCTATTTTTTTTTAACTAAGTATGGATGCAAAACTTTACGCTGCCTTTTTTTACGTATATTGTGCTTTCAAGTTCAATTTAAACGAATCCTAAAAAATTGGATCCTATTTTTTTTTTTTTTTCTTCGATTTTCCAAAAAATGATTAAAAACTTTTACTTTTTTTTGGTAGAAGAATGAAATAAAGTATTTTATTTGCATTCAAATAAAAGTAGACCAAAACAGCCTAAAGAACAAAATTATAAAAACTTTTACATTCCTGATTTAAAAGTCAATCCTCAACTTTGATGTATAAAAAATAATCTACCCATAACTTTCTGCCTCCACTTGGTATGAATGATGCTCGGATTATGAACATAAACAAATCAAAGGACAAAAATCCAAGTCCAAAAATCCAAGTCCATGATGTGCCATATCGACGAAAATCAGATTTTTAATTGGATTGTGATTTTGGTTGTAATTTTGGGCATCGTTCATATTCACAGTTCACATCCAGTAGAGATGGTATGTAAAAATTAACTTAACATTTATAACTATAATATAAGGTGTGTTTTATTCATTTCTGCATAGCCAGCGCAGCAAAATTTCCCTTGGCAAACAAAAACAATTTGATTGCTGGCGAAAAAGAAGTCAGTAAAAAAAAAGATGGCTGTGCTGGCGATAGAGCTTTCAATTATTGATAATGAACGTATAGGGTGTGTGATCGTTTTATTCAGACTTGTGCTGCGCTGGCTATGCTATGAATAAAACACACCTAGGTATAATCTTGTTCTTTTTTTTTAATATATTTATTTATTTTTCATTTTGTACAAAAATGCGAAAACTCTGGCAGACGGCTTATTAAAGTCATACATATAAAATAATTTGAAAACATTTTTTAGAAAAAAAATTGGTACGCCATTTTTTAGTGTTTATTAATGTAGAGTTAAAAAATAGACTTTAAAAATCTTCTGCCCATTTTTGAAATATCGAAATTTCTAAAAATAATTTTTAAATTTTTTTTAAAAATCCAAAATTTGTTTATTTGAAATTTTTGGAATGTAATATTATTCAAACTTGTGTTAAAATTTCATTAAAATTGGTTTGACAGGTTGAACTGTTTTGAAAAAATCGAAAATAAATGTGGGAGGTACCATTTATAACCATTTTTCGGAAACCATCTATTTGTAAAAAAACATTATATTGATTTTTTTTTATAAATTGTGGGGACGTTTTTGAGAAAAATAAGATTGTCAGTTTTTGCTAAAAAAAAATTCGTACGACAGCTAGTTTTATTTTTGTCACTAAAAAAAATTTAAAAAATGTGTCGGGGGAATGCCCAAAAATACGCTATCTTTCAAGTTACTTACAAGTAAAGACAGACAGAATTGCGAGACCCACTTTTTTCGACTTCGCTTTCATCGAAATGCCAAGTTTGATCAAAATCTCGAGTTTGATTTTTTTTTTACGAATCCATAGCTTGCTATTTATGTATGAGTGTAGTACCTATATGTATATTGTATATATCACAAGTAAAACATCTTAAATGAATCATTTAAATTTGTTTTGTGAATGATTTTATTAAAAGTAGAAGAACTACTGCAATTACATCAAAGTGGCAACGTTGTATAAGGAAATGTCGGTTGCATGGATATACTGTTTTCAGCCTATCTATATAAAAGGTGTTTTGCATAAGATGCAAAAAAAGGCTAGAACAAAAACAAATCGGAAAGCTGGATGGGTCTATTTCCGCCCATTTAGACAGAGGTGGCAAATGTCTAAAAAAATCGACTTGAAATAGAAACAGAATTATTAAAAATCAACAGCAACACTTACAATTATATGTTGTGCTTTCTTTTAAAGCCACACATTTATCCATTAATACTACTATTTTTAAAATTGTTTTAGTGAATAATTTTGGAAAAATTAATTTTCAAATTCAAAAATTTTAAAACAAAAATTTGTTCAAACTACCTACCTACTTATAATTTTTTTTTTTTTAAGTTTTACGTTTCCTAATGTAGTAGGTATTTTTGTTTTTAATATTCAATGCTATTTAGGTAAACCACACAATTTATTATATTTTTTAAAATTCAATCTTGTGGTGATTTCCATAAAGTGTTTAAGGACAAACTTAAGTACCTATATTCACCAATAAAACCAATTTAAAAAATATATATTGTAACCTTTTATTCTCATTTGAACTTTCAACGTGATCAATTCAAAATAAGTGTCATATTATTTAGGTACACTACCGGGAGTTATACTATAATAGATATAATATCCTTCAAAGTTCCACTTGGACATAGGTACAAAACCATAAAAACTAATCCAAGTTAATAAGATCACGTACCCTATACCCATCATACAGTCTAATCTATCCACCTTAACCTTTGCTAATCCTTGGTCCTAAAATAAAACACACATAGGTTTATACATATAAAAATTGCTTTAATACCTTACCATAATTTCTTCAGAATTTTATGAATATGAAAGTAAACTAGGTATGTATTACTTTAATATAGTCAGTACGTATAAAACACACTCACACACATGTCCTATATATGACCCAAAACTTAAAGTTTCTCTCAAGTAGGACAATATTTGCATGAAATTTCAACTTGTCAAAGAGTCAGCAAGATACTTCCTACCTATAAACATTTTAACCACCTGCGAGATACAAAAGTTGTACCTACATAATTTTCTCCAAAATAGAGAAGATTATAATGTTGATGTTGACTGACATGTCCTTTAGAAGAGAAGGAGATACCACCTACCTTGGTACAGAAAAACCCCTTGAACTACAAAAATATATACCTATAGGTACCTACATAATATTGGAAATGTTCATTAATCACAAACGATATAAAACCTTATTTTAGATAGGTACACTTTTCCTGTGTCTGACTGTATGCGTAGAATATTTATTGGAATGAAGTGCAAATGCACCCGCATATACTGACATTTTGGCCCATTTATATCCTTCAAATGACGTCATTAGAAATGAAGCAAACAATCCAACACAGTATTTGGTTGTATAGGTGTGTGTGTGCGGCATGGACTTAAACTTGATGGAAAAATGTATGTCGTTCTTCGTCCTTATCGTCCTTCTCAACAAAATTCAAAAAACAATCTCATGGGAGTGCTTGTGTCCTTATCTCGTTTTCTGTGCAGCAGCAGTAGCAACTCCAATCTCTCAAACTGCTCGAAATAAAAAAAAAAAAATAACAAAAAACGGCAGAACCAGCCATCATGGCAGCTAAGCAAGCATGGCGGATGATGGTTATGCAAACAACAAGGCAGGTAAAGTCGCTGGCAAAACACGAATGCTGCCTGCTTCAATAAACATCCTTATATCTTACAAAACACTCAACCATCTACAAATAAGTAATGTGAAATAGCTCGATGTTATAAAGGGCAAAAGGAGCTTGAGTTGTTAGGGGGGAGGCGGAGGGGGGTGAGTGCAATAAAATATACAAAGTCAAAGTTCTCTCCATTCATTATAGTGTGGTATGGTACTCTGGCTCATTCCAGAAAGAAACGGAACCAGCACACAGACACCAAAGGAAAGGAAAGGACTTTTTGATATTTGTATGTATGTATGTGATTTTAGTTGTGATACATGACGAGACATAAGCTCAGAAGTAGGTCGTCACCATCCACAATGACGTCATTAGTTGCACAGTTCCCTTTTAACCTTCATTTCGGTCCAATTTCAAATTACCCAAAAAAAAAAGAAGTGAGATGTTGATGATGGTGTGATGGGCTAACCTAATTTTTGATGCTGATTCCAGCAACCAATGCGCATTGGTAAAATCAAATCGTCTTTTTGCTCCTCTTCTCGATCAAATAACAGCACGAAAAACAAAAGAACAACAAAAATGGTGGATGGAAAAATAATAGTCAGGCGTAAACACAAAGCGCGAGCGAACGTTGGTACATAGGTATGATAAACTTTTTCAGCACAAAAAGCGGGCGGCTATAGATGTTGGTTGTCGTCGTCGAACGCAGTATTGAATTGTAAATGATGCTGAGAAAATTAAGGAAGAAGAGAGAAAGGACCAAAAGAAACAACAACATAAAAGCTCAGATTTATCGGAACTTGCGCAATGTCAATGTATGTTTTGGTTTTGTTTTTTTTTTTTTTTAGAGACTTTCTCTGCCTTTTACTGGAAAACATTTGAAGCGGAACTTGAATTGAGGCTGTGTGAAAATACGGAAATTGGAGAGTATCCTAATGAAGCGGCTATAGGTATATCTCATTCTCAAGAGCATAGACGGATTTTAGTATTTTCCAGGAGAGCGGAAGAAATGAAGTTGAGTGTTAGGATTCATCTTATATAAATGGCCAGAATGCGGGTTACCAGGTGGAGGATATGCATAGTTCCTATCCCAATCGGATTATGGTTATACGAAGAAATTCCGTTTCTTTATTTGGCGATGCAGATTTTACATCCCCCTTTTTGAGTCTCTGTATAGGTAGGTACATACATAGGTATTTTTTTTTTGACAATCTGGAAGGGCCATATGGTGGCGGTTTGAAATCATCCGCCATCAGATAATTAAAAGGAAATTGAAATGGTTTTCAATATCCCTCTTTACACGTCTTTATGACTTTTTTTGTGTTTCCTTACTCCTGTCAAATTGAAAAAGGACTTTTTTTTTGCGCCATTATACCTACCTACTGTTTGAGTTTTTTTTGTTCGTCGTTTTTTTTTTTGTTTTTTTGGGATTTCAATTATAAAGTCGTGGCTCATGGAATTGTGGGGAACTTGATTTATGAACCAGAAGCTATATAGGTATTGGCAGTCGTTCTCCGTGGAGTAAAATTTTTGTCATTCATTATAATTTATTTTTTGTGTCAAAATGGAAAATATAGAGGGGGGGAGGGTATAAAATATTTTCAGAGCTTGGATACCCAGTAGGTATATAGTATATCTATCTAGGTACATGCAAATTTGATCTGATCTAAATATTTTGTGTGTGTTATAATTAAGCACATAGGCAGGTATAACCTGATGGTTTAATGTGTGGTGTTCAAGGGACAAAAATTGAAGGACATTCACGCTTAATTATTGTTGAAAGCTGTTTTAATTTTCTTTATAGGTATAGGTAAGGTTATAAAAGTTGAGTTGGCAACTGGACACAGAAAATTATTTTTCGGTTTGTTCTTTTGTAATTAAATTCTTCCTTTGATGATGTTGACTTCGCCTAAAATGAAAAATACCTATACCTACCATAGGTATGAACCTTTTATAAATATTGCTCTGAGCTTTTAAATTAATATTTTATTTTTAATGTTGGTATTGAATATTTTCAATAACAAATATTGAAAAGTATGCATAGGTATAGGTATACCTACATATTCTGAAGAATATCTTTCCCTGCGTTACATAATTTAAACCTTTTTCATTAAAAGTCGTATGAAGGGTGCGGTATCTAAGTACAGTCGACTCTCCCTAAGTCGTACTCTCTCTAAGTCGAATTTCTTTCTAACTCGAACTTTTTCGCCATATTTTATCATTCCCTTCAATTTTCCATACAAAAACCATTCTCTAAGTCGAACTCCCTCTAAGTCGAACTCTCTCTAACTCGAACACATTTTCTCGATATTTGGCGTCTTTTTTCATCCCTTAAGTCGCATTTTGTTTAGAAGAAAACAAAATAAAAAAACATTACCCCTTCGGAATTCGTATTTGGGTATAGTATAACTACGAACCATAAAAACCTTAATACATATGTATATATATGTGTAGCATCGCGTGTACCATCATCGTCATCTCTTCGCGTTTCTTTCTATTCATAACCCGGTACCTCTATAAGAAAATAAAGTTTTAAAAAAAATACAACGCAAAAACAAAAAAAGGATTTTTATCCTTTTCTTTGTGTTGTTGGTTGCTTCATATACATAATATTAACCTTTATTTATTAAATAAACTTTTTAAAATAAAAAAATGTTTCTCTCTATAACTCGAATTTTTTCAAAACTCTCTCTAACTTGAACAAATCTTGGTATCCCGTGAAAATTCGACTTAGGGAGAGTCGACTGTATTTGTATTTTCACTGCGTTAAATAATTTACACATTTTTCATTAAAAGTCATATGAAGGCTGCGGTATCTAAGTATGTTCTCCATTAATTTTTGATAAAGCTTGTAAATTGTCAGTTTGAAAATTCGAACATTTTAGTAGCGATTAAATGTATGTTAAACTGTATCTTTAGACGAGAAATTTACTATAGTAACTAAGATATACACACATAAAATTTGACACTAATCCAAAACTTCCCCTAAAACTTGGGTTTTATTCAAAATAGACCCATTTTCAAGACGTAAAAATGACTTCAAATTTAATCAAAGAAAACAACAAAAAAACTGCTCAAACCAAAAGTTGAAAACAATCCAAAAAATTTATAAGGATATACCTACCTATTTCCATTTTGAAATCAGGACAATTTTTCGTTATAAAAAATTAATCCATTCGTTGGATATTTTTTTGTTTGTTTAAGATTAAATGTTTGCCTGCGGATTTTACCTTAAAACAAAAAAATGTCCCAAGAATCATGAATAATCATCCCAATTCACAAAATGTAATCCATTTTTGTTATAGGACCAAAATTTTAACATAGCCAGATTAATTGTATCATTTTTTGACCTTCGATTTTCCTGCTCTGCCACTTATCCTGCTATATAGTGTGTTTTTGTTTCAGATCTACTTTAGATTTGAAGATCATTGATTTATTTGATATATTTTGGATTTTTATACATTTATGAAATCAAAACATGACAAAAGTGGACAAAAAATGCCATCCTCCATTTTTGTATGCAGGTCTTACAGAGAGAAGGATTTATGACAGAAAAAATTAAAGCTTAATATTTTTTGGAAGCTTTAAAAAATACTGTTAAGCCTTTAAAACGTACAAAACTAAACTTTGACTTAGAGATACATGTATGCCGTACAATTTAACACATTTTTTCTCTCCGACCAATAAGCATATTAAAACAAAAAATGATTTAAAAAATAAAAGTTAAAAAAAAGGAGAAGCTTTTTTATGCTTTAGTCTTTGAGAAACAATAGAATGCAAAGTTCAGTCTGTTACACGTTCATATGATGTCAAAACTTAATCGACTGTAAACTTATGAGTTCAAATCTAATTTTTGATCAAATTCGTTGGTGACCTTAAATCCTTCACTTAAAAACGTCAAGTAAACTTCCTACGCAAAAAAAAAAAATAATTTGAAATTTATTCAAAACAACTTTTATATTTATTTATGTACCTATCATGTTATTCTTTGATTCTATATAGGTGCACTTCAAAGAGAAAACTTATCAAAACAAACCAAAGTTTCTCCACGAGCTTTAGCCTTCCATCCCCTAACTACCCATAACCGTACATACATACATGCCTGGACGGTTGGGTTTAATTCCGTAAGACCAAAATTTATTTACATCTCCTGCCAACATAAAATGCATCAACTTCACACATAATTTATTGCTAAAGTGCCCCCCGTCCATCCATTTATTTTGTGTGTTCTTTTGTTGTCTCAGTTTTTATGCACGTCGTCTCCGGAAAAGATGTTTCGTCGGTCATAAAAACAATCCAACACAATACACAAAACGTCTGTATCTATCTGTACATCCAGTTCCTGAATGCTCCAATATCCAAGTGTTATTTTTTTTTCATGAGTGCGCTTTAACTGCAATTGAGTTCACTTTTGGTTCGCAACCTTCTTTATATTCTTCATTCATTTGAATGTACTTGTTTTTATTTTGTTTTCTTTTTGCGCTAGTCATAAGATATTAAAGCATTTTTTTTGTTTTTTTTTTTTTTATACATGAGGACATAAAAATGGAATATAAAATGGAGAGCGAACAAAACCCCAAGCACTAAACCAAGTTAGGTACGTAACTGGGGACTTGTTGCTCAAAGCAGCGGTTTTAAGTAATGACCAACTCTATTATTATTATAGTGCAGTGGTGAGCTCATGTTGGTTTTGTATAATATATTCTTTTAAGCATTTACGGTGGTAGGTATCCTATTCCTTTTTGGATTTATATTTTACATAATGCACGTATCTAGTTTGGAGAGAGTATAGCCTATAGGTATCTAGGTTGCTACTTCATATATGAGTTTTCTTGAAGTATAAAATATTTGCGAGTAGAATTGTTAAATGATTCACATTTTTAAGAATTGTTTTTCAAACTTCACTTTGAATACAATAGATATTATTATTTCATTATATCGAAGTAGGATACAATTTATTGATTCTTGTAGATAATTTGTAAAAGTGATAAACTTTCTGGAAATCTATGTAAACAAACATTTGAAGTAGATTGGTACGCGAGAAAAAAAAATTAAGGAAACGTAACGTATAGTTATATATTCACATTCTGAGTAAGGAAAAAATTAACTCATTGTCAGACCCGTCTGTAATGTTTTTTTTTTTGTGAAATAAAATGCAAGACATGGGTCTTGGTACACCAATTTTAAGTATTCATTAAAATGCAGTTAAAAGCATAGTTTAAAAAAAAATCATCAACCTTTTTTTGAAATATCGAATTTTTTGAAAATTTAGAAAATCGGAAATCAAAAAAACGGTTCATTGTAGGTAGGTACTCTTAATAACGACTTCTGTTGAAGTTAATTGCTATTTAATTGTATATGATACAAATTTGAAAAAATTGTTTTGGAAATACTGAGTTTAAAAAAAAATTTAAGACTGGTTTTCAAAATCCGAAAAAATATTTGTTTGAAAAGTTTTTGTATAAAATAATATTATGTACTATTAAAGCTTTTTAAAAGATTATCTATAAAAAGTTGATCAACATCAGTTAAACCGTTTTCGAGAAAAGCGAAATTATCAAACAAATGATTTTGTGGGTGCAGTGGCATATTAATAAACATTTTTACTTGCGATTTAATTCATATGTACATACAGTGAAAGCTCTACTTGCGGAGAGCTTCATTAAGGGACAATTTCCTTAAACGGACATATTTTCGGGAACAAACTTATTTTTCGAGTTTCTCATACAAATTACATTCCTATATACGGACACTCTCATAAACGGACGCCGGCACTTTTTTTTGCTCATTTTAGATAGAAAACCTCCCCCACATAATTTTATTTAGGGATTATTTTGTATCAAAAAATGAAAAATAAGGTACGTTTTCAGTATATAGTTTTTGTTTTATTTTGAATACGTAAGCGTAAGCAAATCCATTTCATCGCTTATTAGAGCTTTCACTGTATATGGAAAGTTATGGATTCGTAAAAAAATCTATCTCGAGATTTTGATCAAACTTGACATTACGATTATAGCGAAGCCGAAATTTTGCAATTCTGTCCTTTCAGCGGCAGCTGAAATTTTAAGATACGATTTTCTTTAAACTTTGTACCTAACGTTTTTTTTAGACATTCCCCCAACACGATTTTTTAAGGAAAAAAATTAAGGAACTGCCGTAAAGATTTGTTTTACCAAATGACGAAAATTTTATTTTTCTAATAAACGTGCTCACAACTTAAAAAAAAAGTTTAGTAATTTTTTTTACAAAAAAACCTAACTACATATTTAAAACAAAATTACTTTTTATCTACTTTTCGAATTTCTCAAAAAAAAAGTTAAATTTATATTTAATATTATTTTTGTAATTAAAAAAAAAGTTTTTTTTTGAGAACTTAATAATTTGAAAATAAAACAAAATAATAATAATTGTATTAAACTTGGTATCCAGCAGTTTTTTAACATTATCTAGCAGACTTAAAACGAAATGTATTCTTATTACCAAAAACAGCGGTATATTGGTACAGTATACTCTCTGCAAACGGATACCTCCCATAAACGGACACCTTTCATAAATTTCAAAGAACATAATTAAATGCATGGTTTTTCAAGGTGATAACTCTCTTATAACCAGACGCGGACACCAAATTTAAAAAACTCAATAGCAGACAAAGTACAATTGGAGTACTATTTTTCAATTTTTATAAGGTCTTTTTCGGTATTTTTGTTAGGTAAATTACATAACTTGAATAGAAATATGAAGATTATAAAGGAGTGAAATCCTCGGAAGAAAAAAAATCACATTTTTCTTGCAGAGGAATTCATTCATAGGAGAAATTTTGTTATACATATCTCGCTTTTAAAATACATTCCAATTTTTACAATACTAGAATGCACTGGGATTAGAATAGGAAAATTCTAGAACATGAATATGCTTATGTCTTTTTTAAAAGGTTTTCAATTTATTTCTTTTTGTTTTCTCATATAAGCGGACACTTCTAATAACCGGACAAATTTCTCGGTACCATCAGTGTCCGGTTATGAGAGAGTTCACTGTACCAGTATGGAAAATTTTTAAACTCTGTCTTAATAAGGGCTAAAAAAATTGTAGTTGTATTATTTTTTTTTTTATTTTTAAGTCTAAACTAAGCTTCGTTTTTGATGGTGGCATAAAATATAGGCTCCCATAACTAAATTATTTATTTTACTTATTAGAATTTTTTTTTTAAATATTAACCGCCATATTATTGACTCGATACATCCACATTAAAACTTAAATCAGGATGTTAGTTATACAAATTCAATGTGAATACATCCGGACTTAAGTTTGAATATGGAAGTATATCGAGTGAATAATATAGGTGTTAGAGTTAGTGTGATTGCACATAAGAGCAAGTTCACGTGACCCAGTCGTGTATTTTATTTTACCTATAGATATTCTTTACATAGATATTATGATTAACTGAAATTTTCGTTCAAAATCTGTTCAACCATTCCAGAAAAATAGTCCGTTATCATGGCACGATAACTAGTGGCATCCACAGTTATGTTCTCGTCGATCTTTTTTTTTTTTTAAATTCCTTTTTCTCATTAATGGGGTTTTTTTTGTTCGATATTTCAGTACTTACCTAATTTTTAGTACCTACCACTCTAATTTAGTTTTCAATAACGGAAAATTAGGAAAAAAATGTAGTGTCATTCTGAATTATAAGCAACTCAAAAATCATTAGAAATTTTGTAAAACAATTTTAAGATACTTGATGAAAAGTAAACAACAACAATTCGCGTGTACTTTATTCACTTAAATCTTGATAGGTTTCACTTCTGCTTATTTTCTCTTAAACAAATATGTTTAGCTACCTATATGAAACTCTTTAAATCATTATTTTCCTTAGAATAACCATGTTGAGCTATTTTATTAAAAACAATTATTGAAAATTAGGGCTATATGTTGAACAATTTTCACATCTCACTCTCAAATTCAAAAACTTCAATTAACATACTGACCTTAACAACATTATCCAAAATTCGGTCATACATTACTTTTTTTAGGGCAATATCACCCACCTGACTGGACTACCAAGTATCAACACTCGTGTCAGATGAACTATATCGTGTTCTCTACTCCAGGACACGAATGCTAATTACAATCTCCTTGCGTGTATATGATGCCAGTGTGGCATAAATAAACTGCTTGGATATCAAAATTTTGATATCTCTCTTGCAATAAGAATTTAATTAATAGTTTTCTGAAATATAATCTAAGACGTTGAAAATTTGTTGTCACGATACATACGGCATATACCTATAATTCTTCCAAGAACTCTGGAACAGCTTTTTGATCAACAAATTTAACACTTTGATACCTTTACACTTCCACTTTACCTTATAAGTTAAATAAAACATCACTAACTTAAAGAGAACGAATTATTTTTGTATGTTCATGCAATTCAAAGAAATTGTGTCATTATAAAAAAAAAACTTAGCTTTTTCCTTTAAAACTCACCTAGCATGCCTAAATATGTATAATTTTACAATTAATTCAAAGGTAAAGTTCTTGGTCTCGTTTTGCGGAAATAATAGGAAAATTTATTATAAACTAAAGAGTAAACACTCTCTTAGGTATGTGTAGGTATGATTTTTCTAAGCTTTAAAGGATTTATAAAAATTAAATGTTAAAAAAATAAAAAAAAAAAATTCTATAGCGTGACGAAGAAATAAAACCACCTCTTATGAGTACATAGGTATGTATTTATATGCCTTTGATGCCTGCACCTTTATTTACCTCTTTTGTTTTATTTTTGGAGAATTGAATGTGAGGTACATATTTGCCATTTTCTGGGCGCCAATCTAAACTTAATTTTTACGTTCTTCTTCACTCTTATAACCCCTTAGCACTGTGGGTGACATTATTTATATATTTTTTTTTTCTTAACAAAGAAACAAATTATCGTGTATTTTTAAGTATATAAAGTCAAGTGGTAAAGGCAAGTATAGTGTCAAGGTAACTTGTTTATATATATATATATATATATTATGAAATACTGGGCTATTCCTTTATTGTTTTTAACAGAAAGAAATAATCATTATTGTTCTCATAATAAAAATAATAACATAACTGTTACATATAAATAGAAATTGAAGTTGATCCTTCAAAGTGTTCTTCACTTCACGCAACATCATTTGAGTGTGTTAATTAATTGTTAATTTCTTTTATACTAAAAGGGTGGAAGTTGACCTTTTTGAAAATATATCAACGCAAGTTTGTCGATGAAAACCTTATAAGATTATAACCATACGAAATACCACCCCTTTATAAATCTATATTTCTTACATAAATAGGTAAGGCATTTGGTTATACCAGGTTTCAGGCATACTTCTCGCTGTATGTCATTTATTGCTAATTGATTTCGTGCACCCAAATGATTTTTATTTGCTTGAGAAAAACTTTTGATTATTTTACTGGTAGGTAGGTGTATAAGGTATCCATATTAATTGTTTTTCTCACGCATATTTCTATAAGTGTATCTTAGTTAAAGTGATGATTCAAAATATGCGTGATGCCTATATTACTAACAACGAATTAACTCTAAGCTAAAACAGAATTGACTATCCCCATATCATATATAGTTAAATTGATTATAAATTATTAATATCAGTATTTGTGTGAAAAACATTTCTTCAGTTAATCCAGAGTAAATTTGATGTGCAAAATTCTCCTAGGTTTTAGGTATTGAAAGAATTATTGACTAATTCACATTTCTAAGCTTCAGCTTGTATACAATTTAATTCTTGTGGCTAATTTGTAAAACTGATGAACTTCAGGGAATTTAAAAAAAATAAAAGTAAATAGGTATGCTTTAAGAAATTTTGTATTCACATTCTGAATAAGAAAAGAATAGTCAATTGTTTTTCATGCAAATTAAAATGCACTATTTTTGTTCCAATTCCATTTTTTTTTTTGTTTTTCCAAAAAATTCCAATTTTTGTTTTTTATTAACTTGCAGTAGCAATAAGAAAACCGATTTTGAAATATCAAATTTTCAAAAAGTTCTTTTGAAATTTTTTTTTATTTTGAAAACATAATTTTTTGAAAATTCATTTAGAGGTTTTGGTGAGAGTGTGAAACCAGATGTTTTTTTTTACGTTATTAAATAATAACAAATAAAAAATGATTATAAATACTTTGTTATCGTAAATACCACAAAATAAAAAATGATTTATTGTTATTTGCGTGTAAAAATGTTTGCTAAGTTGCTACACACATTAGTTGACCTTTTTTCGGAAAAAAAAATTAAAAGAAAAATGATTCTATAAGGGGTGTCATATCAATAACCATTTTTCGGAATTTTATTTACCTAAGGATAGCTTATATACGGGTTTTAATAAACTGAAATTTTTGTTAAAAATTTGTGGATTCGTTTTTGAAAAAAAGCTAAGATTCTCTTTAACGGGTAAAAAAAATGGCCGCCAGTCACTTCTCTTTTGGCCTCAACCAAGTAAATACAAAAATTTTATTTAGGAAAACGTGATGGGTCCATCCCAATTTAATACAAATGCATTTGAATCAACCACCATTTTTACTAGCCACACACAAGTTGTTTGTTATACATCCGGTTTCTTTTTATTTTCTCCGCAATCGATGTATAAGTCAACAATTCCTTGAACATATATAAGGAGGGAGATTTGTATGAAAGATTTGACGCAGATTAAGAATTAATTTCAAATTATAAGGTTTTTTTTTGTGATAACACATTTGCAGTTAGGCTGCCAAGCTTTCGCACCATCATATTAATATTGAATTGAATTGGTTTGAATGATCAACAACACTTGAGTGAGCTACCACCATGTTATTTTGTTATGGATATAATGGCAACTATTGAACAATTTCGGGTTACTTTTTCTCATGAAAATCGAAAAAGATTTAACAAGTGTTTGAAATATATTGTTCAGCCATATTATTTAAAATAAACCAAAATATGTATAAAAAATTGCTACCGAATATTTTGATTGTCGTTTATAAAGAGTATATACGAAGAAGAAGAACAAAACACTAGAAAATGTATTTTTTTGTTGTTGTTATTTAAGCGTACCTAAACTAATGAATAAAAATTCAATTGAAAGTTTTTGCGACATTTAGTCCAAATGCGTTTTGCCCAGGCATGACAGTTGAGCTCGTCAGTTACAGTTAGAGAGTATATACTAATTGCAAAATCTAAATCCTTGAAATTCCAACAGTACAGTAAGATTTTTATATTTCAATGAACAAAAATAACTACTCCATGAACACATCCATCGAGATACAATTCAACTATTAATCGTACGAACATTCAAGAACAAAACTAACAAAATCCAATTCGAGACTCGAATAAACGTCAAAAATTTACTGGAGTTGTTGTATTTGTAATGCATGTAAAATCTTACAATACGAAGGATATAGCTTTTCTAAAAAAACACGCCTAATATTGAAAAAAAGGCTTCTTCTGAGCAAAAGCGCAGTTTTATTTTGTAGGAAAAAATAATATACAAACACTTTTGATAAATCTTTCCAATAAGAATGTGTGCCTTATATAGAATATTGAATTTACTTATACACTTCAGTATGTGTATGTATATTAATATTTTGTATTCGTTAAAAAAGACTTGAGATATGATCGTCACATCAAAGTTTGATCAAATACAAACTTGATTCAATGTTTTACTATTTTCCGCTGAAATGAGAAGCCAATTACAACAACTGAGGACCCAGTTTTAATATCGTGGTCCAGCTTGTGGGTGTCATAAATCTGGCCTAAATTGTTTTATTAATATTCTACTACTATACAGTAAAAATATGTGTTAAAATAGGCTTTTTTTTGCAATTCCATAAGAATTTGTCTAAAAAAACGACATCGCGACTTACCAACGACTTCTGCATGCAGAAAATTGCAACAAAAAAAGTCAGTTTTGGAAATAGCAGCATAAGTTGTAATTTTTCTTTTTATGCGAAATTAAAAATATATATGTACTTGAATATATTTTAAATGAGCATTTACTAAAACATTATTATGTGCATAGCAATGATTTTTTTTCTAAATATAAAGAAACTGAAAACATTATACAAACAAATTGAAATCGTCTCAACTAAACACAAATTATAAAGCCATAAGCTTTTCCATATAATGAGTTTAAAAAAAAAAATTGAAATTATCATAACTAATTAAAGACTATAGTCAAAGTCACATTACTTAGCAAAAACCACTCAACATAATAAGGTTTTTACACTTTTTGAGGAAGTGCTTCTCTCAATTGATATCAAATTAAAGAAGCAGCAACAAAATTAGGAAATATTTAGCGACAAATTTCAAATTAATACATCTAATAATTAACTAATTAATTAAAATTATCAATCACTTTTCGATCGGCGAATGTGGGTTGCTTCGCTAACTTGACATTCATGTTTATTTAGGTCTTAACTAAATTGTATTCTATATTGTTCAGCAATATCTTTTAGCTGGCTCCAAATTTTTTCCAATACATATTAATATATCAAATTGCTTTGTTATTGTAAATAAATTCTTTATTTATTGTCTGATATCTCTTAAGGAGAATTCTTTTCAATATTTCTGAATACGATTTATAATTTTATCTAATCAAATTAATTTTCATTAATCCAATGCAAATAATTTTCTTATTCAAATTTAACCGAATCAAATTAATTGTTTATCTGATTTATCAGTTAAACTATCGTTCATACCGTCAAAATATAGTCAACAACTATTTGACTTGATTATGCACCACACAAACAGATGCACCAATCAAACAAAGATCTCACAATCCACCCTGTTGCTGTTTCAAGGAGCCTATATACACTAAATGAGTTGACACAACACAATACTGGTTATATATACATAAATTAAATTTATTGCATTACCCTTGTGAATTATTTTGAAACAATTCCATGCCAAGGTAGTACTAGCCATTGAGAAACGGAAGTGCATACACCATGTTTAGTTGGTAGAAATACTATATGCCTATGCCAAGTGCAACATTTTGAAATTAGTTTTGGACTATATAGTATATATGTACAATAGCCCGTTTCCGGTTACAAAAAGCTTTGTTTTTGGTCAAAGCAATAAGAAACAATTTGTAAGCTGACCTTTAACAGCACCATGGACTCTATATTTACGCGTTTAAATGCAAATTTTTAGCCTTTATTTACCTATGGGCTTAAATGGCTTTGTACACAATATTTTCGCAGTCATATTTTCAATCTGCATGATGGTAATAAAAGGTTCTTTATTTGAAAAATTAACATTAGGAAGCTCTGCAATTATTTTGTTTTATTTTTAACCAAAAAATTCATAAAGGAATAACTCATAACATTTAATAGAAATAAAAGAAATTTTAAATAATGCCTTGGTAGTAGGCCTTACAGTTTTAACTTGTTTGAATACATTTCTTAATTCATGGACTCACACCAGAAAAAATTCGGAATTGTAAATTTCTTTATTTTGTTATAATATAAAAATTAAAATAATTATATAGGTATTCTAATTTTTTTTTTTAATATTGTATTTAAAAATAAAAATAAAGGTTTTCAAGAACAAAATTAATATTTTTACAACATTAATTGAAACTTTTGATTGGTAATTTTGAAAGTAATTTTTAAATTACAAAATAAAAAATATGTAGTTCGAAAAAATGATATTTAAGTCGATTTAGTTTTTAAGAAAAATTTTGCTCTTGTTTTGAATTTATTTACATAATTCGAAAGGAAACTAGATTTTCTCAAGAATAACAAATCTTATTGTCACGGTCGTTTTAAAATAACGATTTGCATATTGTAAAAAAGATTTATTAAAAAAATAGTTTTGGAAATTTTTGATTTTCTCATATTCTTAATTTTTACATTCAACTAAAAGTTGATAAAACACATTAAATAATTAAAGCGAAATTAGTGCATAAAAAAGTATAATTTGGAAAATATGAGTAAATTTCAATTTATAAGTTCAATTGAGCTCAGCTCTAAAAATAGCGTTTCGTCTAGATACGACAGTTGGGCTCATCACTTAGATGCTGTCGTACCCTTCTCAGACGCGAATTATGGTCGAGGCTTACCGATTTTTATAAAACTCACAGCATGAATATACTGTGAATTTTATATTTCTAAGGAAATTTGAACAGAAGTAGTTTTCTAATTATCTTCATCTACGTTATTAAAATATGAGTAAGGTAAACTGGTCAACAGCAGATCAGGGTACACATCAGGGTAACTTCCACTCACATTGTCTCTTTTTATTTTAAAACGAATTAAGAATCAAAAAAGACCGAACCGTAACCAAACCTGGTTCGGTCTCGTGTTGTCTGCATCGGAGTATTGATTTCGTTCTTATTGAAAAAATTGTTTGATATATCTTCATTTGAGTAAAATATTTGTTCTCCTTTTTACCTAAATTTATAAAATTTTGTCAAATTTTTATTTTCATTAATAGTCTAAAAATTGTAACCATATTTTTGCAAAATAATAATATAGGACACAATGAATCAATTAAAAATGTTACACAGTGAACCACTGGTTGAGGCTCCAGAATTCAAATGTTCGATTCAATATCGAACATTCGTTAAAAGCTGATAGCAATATTATAAGAAACTGAATTACAAGTTTATTCGTCTTTTATTGTTAAGTTTCTTATTTATTTTTTTATGAATGCTGAAAGAGCTTTTATGTTTGGTATTTAGTTTAAAGATTAATAAAATAAATGTTTTTTTTCACGAATAAATTCATTTTCAATCTTTAATTGATTGTGTACCACGCACTTTTTCACTTTGTACACCCATGTTATACAGTGAATCAGATGAAAGGGTAAGTTCTTATAATTTTTTCACTATATCAACTTTAATTTGAAATTTTATAATAACATTAAAGACTAAACATTGAAAAAGCTGTGGAAAAAAATTAATTGTTCTACATTAAAAATGTGACCTCTATACTGCGCAGGAAGTAAAATGTGATTCACTATTGACCAGCTTTCCCTACACAATTAGTTTAAATTTTTTTAAAAGTAACTTCTGTAAATTTAAATAAGTATTTGTTTTTTTTGGCTTTAAAGCACATTGTAAAATAGTAGCATTGTTTTTTTAATAATATTTTTTTTCCGATTTAAGTCAATTTTATTTAAATTCTCAAGTTTAAAAGCTCCATCTTACTTTAGAAGTTATTTCATTTTTAGAATAATTTTTAGACAATATTTTAATAAATTACGTTAATGGAGAATAAAGTTTTTTTTGTAAACTATTGTAGATATCATAGTTTATTGTTTTAAAAAAGAAATATACAAAAATCAAATAAACCGAATATTTTTCTTAACGTACACTATTAAAAAACTATTAAAAAATACTAAAATGAATTTTAAATGAAGCATATCATTTCATAATATTTTTGTTTAGGTGCTTTTTTAAGCAAATTTTGTTTATAAGGAGGCATTTTTTGAGGTATGAGAACTTTTATATACATCAAATTAAAAGCTATCAATAATTGAGGATTGTATAGTGAATTAAAAAAAAAATAATATGTCATCACTGATTTTTTCGAGATATCCGTTTTAGAGAGTAAGTCAAATGATATTATTTTAGAAGTGTTTTTGACTTGATATCTCAAAACATGTTTCGTTTAGATAAAATAATTTGGTACCATTTTAAATATATTTTTGTGGTATTTCATTCGATACCAAAATAATTTTCCTACATGCAACACTTCGGAAAATGTGGGCTATTATTTGAAAAGAGCTGATTTCTTTTACTTTTAACTGCCAACTTCAAGCTCAAATATCTCGATATATACAACCCCCAACACCAATTTTGGAAATATTTGGCAGATCCATTGAGTTCAACGTCAGCTTTCATTTTGTATACCCATGTCATTTATGTACGCAACGGGCCCATATAGGAAATTCGCCATCTCCTTTAAATGTATACATTACTTAAAGCATCAGAAAATGTTTATACCTATAAAACTTGTATAATTTTCAAATAATTTATTTTGCCACAAAAAGTGTTAAAATAATATTATTAGCAAACCCCATAAAACTGGTTTTCAATGAATACTTAACCCACGTTGATTATTTTTATTTTTTTATTGATCTCAAAATATGCTGAAATTTTAAAACCAAGGCCAAAGTCCTAAAAAATACAACGACCCACAGCTACCCCTTCCAGATGTATCGTAAAACTAAAGTTTGAATTTGTTTTCTAAGGGAATTACATGCAAATGATTTTTACCAAATCTACTGATAGACTGATAGAACTTTCGTTTTCGATTAACTTCCATTTTCCAGGCTCCAGCACCTAATTTGTCTTATCTTTTTGCGTTTTCACTAAAGCTATACAAACAAAATCTATAACTATATCAAAGAAGTAGATGTATACGTCTTCCTGTTTAATACAATATTCATTCAGTCGACCTATTTTTATTTTATAGGTTGCACCAGGCAAAACAGATCTATAAAAACTAATATACTCATATCTCTCACAGGTACCTACTTTACTTATACTACGTATTAATAATTTCTTTATAAATAATACTATAAACATCTAAGGCACCCGTTTCATGCATTCAAAATGTCATTTCACCTTTAAGTATCCAATTAAATTAAAAACATAAAATCCCAACCCATTAAACTTCTCACAGAAAACTCATCATCAACGACCTTTCCTTCATATATCACGTATACATACGAGTGTTATGTCATTTGAATGCAAAATCGCATACCGCACCTTGTCACCATACATAAATGCAAAGAATTAATTTATTTTGAATGCAAGGAGGAGAAAAAAAAATATCAGCCCTCAAGGAGTTATCGTGATCGCATAATGTGGCGTCCTTACGAATGTAAATGCGTTTGAAACAATCCATTATGAAATAACTAATGAATGACTGCAATACAACCAACAGCCGCTTGATGGCGTTGTTTCTATGAAGCCAAATACATTATGTAGTGGGATATAGGAGCATATATCGTCACAATGGCAGCGCCACTTTTGTCCTTCTTCGTGCGAGCTTGATGGATATATGTAAATTAGTTTCGAACGCTTTACGTTTACATCGCTTGCTATATCCGTTTTTTGCGCAAAATGTTAAGGTCAGATTGGATTTTCATTCAAATCAATAATTCGTTTGTTGTTAGACGTTGTCCGGTTCGTTTTATAGCCCGATTGGGTCTAACCTAAATTAAATGCCCACTTGGTTTAGCACCTCGAATTCAGGTCCGACATCCTTGGATGTGTCCATAAACGAAAACAAATTGCCACCCCCTGGGTGCTGGGTCATATGCTGCGAACGCGACCGACCGACCGCGACGGTGTGTAACAAACTATTTTGTAAAAGGAAAAACGGAAGTGCATAACCTATTTCTATATTTAGGTAAATTTCAATGTTGATGGTCTATTTGTGAGGTATAATAAATAAATGTATATATATTTTCGAGTGCGCTCTGGGGGATGTGAGTTGAGAGGAATTCGGTTAAGCGATTAGGGAATATAATGTATATTAAGTGAGCATCATCTCATAAATCAAATCTTTTAATTATGTTGTGACATTTTGCTAATGGGATTCTTCTTTCAACCCGAAAAATGGTTGGCTGGTTACTTCAAGTGTGTTTAAGTGGTTTGTCATTTAGATGGACTTTTTATGTTTTTTTTTTTAGTTCGTTTAGATACGGTTCGTTAAATACGAGTGCCACAAGGAGCCTTTTATTAACCCAACAAAATCGATGCATCATTAAAAACCCTTTAAGCTGCCTTGATGGTATTATTTTTTTTTTTTTTTTGAAGTCATTATTTCATATAGAAAATCAATTGCATATACATACCTATACCAAAAGATTATATCTCGTTAAATTTGCACTAGTTCTTGTTTTTTTAAGAAAGCGAATTTTTTGTTGTTCGCAAAGACAATTCATTGATTTGTGTATTGAATTGAGTTTGGGATTATATTCAATAACACTAATGTCATGAAAATGCAATTTGAAGTTAAATATTATATAGAATAAAACCACAAATAATTGAGTTATATAGAATCTGTAATACGACTAATATTAAAAATAAAAAACGTAAGATTACATGACTTATAACTAACTCACATTTGTTTCATAATTTCAGTCGTAGTTTCATGTTTTTTTAGCATCGGAATCTCGAAAAACATTTAAATAAAAATAAAAATTACAATTAAATTCCAATATAATTTTTATTGGTTATTATTCCCAATTTCTTTACCTACTCTTTTCCATGCAATTTTTTTTTAATTTCTCGAAAATGTTCAAAATATGTTTAATGTAATAAAACTGTATTCAGCTTTTAGACTTAAAATTCAAATAACTGATAAATGATCCGAACGGTTTGTGGCAAAATTAATATATTTATTTTTAATTATTCCCACATTTTTTGCTAAAAACAACGTATTTTTACTTGCGATGTTGTGGTCTTTAGATACTATAGTTTTGGATTCGTTAAAAAATTAACTTCGGGATTTTAAACAAATTTTAAATTACGATTCTAGAAAACATGAAAAAAGTGGGTCCCACTTGACTTGTCTGTACCTTGAGCTACAGCATTAACCACTGAAGGGATTTAGTAAGCATTTTAAAATTAAGGTTTTTAAACATATACATAGGTCGTGATTCGTGATTGAAATTTTTGTTCGTTTCAAAAGTAACGAAACCTGCCATATAACTGTTATGAACGTGAATTTATGTCTTAGAAACGGCTCTAAAGATTTTGATTAACATTTTTGTGTGTAATATGTTAGGTATTGTCCGCATTTTGAAAAAAAAAACAAAAATTACTTAAAACTTTTACTGTCGCGGTACTTGCCTCGTTTTTGACTGTCAATTTTCTCGTTAATGATTTAACCGATTTTAATCAATATATTTATATAAGCAAATCTAAAAAAAATTGCAACAAAACATTTTTTGGATTTAAAAATATGTAGGTAATCAATTCACCGTAAATTTTTACTTGCGATATTTACATATGAAGATATACTAATATGGCAAGTTATGGATTCGTTAAAAAAAAATCGAACTCGAGATTTTTATCAAACTTAACTCAACGATGATGATAGCGTAGTCAGAAACGTGGGTCTAGCAAATCTGTCCGTATGCCTGTCTCTTCTTTCAGCTACAGCCTAAACGTGAGGGTCGATTTTCTTTAAACTTGGTAGATAGCGTTTTTTGGGCGTTCCTCTGACGGCGCGGCGCGGCGCGGCGCAGGGACATAAGAGCCAGGAACATAAAGTTCAATTTTTAATTCGTTCTTTTACAAAAAAATAATTAGCTCATAAAACAAAATCAATCATTAGGTACTTATATAAACTCTTTTGAGGTGTCCATGAATTCATTACCTTCACCCTTAAAACTATATATTTATACCTTAAGCTATTTCCATAAAAAAAAGTATTCAATCGACCATAGTAAAAAAAATAAAATTCAAAAGAATCTTATTTCCTTGCCTTGAGACGATTCATCTTGAAAAATCGCTTATAAAGTGATTACTCAGATGATATCATCATATAATATTGATTCGATTATTTGAATTTTAATAAAAATTATGTATATAAGGACAAAATAGGCCTGATTAATACAAATTCAAATTGATTTTAGGCTATTTGCCAACTAAATAAAAAAAAAATTAAAATAATAAACTGATGTTGCATAAAAACCATATAGTCATTATTATTAAGTGTTTTTTCTTATTTTAATTTTCTAATAAAAAATAACCACCTTCTAGGGATGTTGACGTAGAAAACTCTGTTTTTCTTCTTTTTTTAAACGAAAGTCATTAAGAATGATTATGGTCGACGTCATAAGTGATTTTTTATTCAAATATAAATAAATATTACGGAATGACGATGATGATTTACTCCATCAACAAGGATGGCTGTTTGTTTGAATTTTCATTAGTGCCCTATTTTTAATATTTTCGGGTTTGGTTCTTATAAATACGTATTATATGTGATGGGTGACCGACCGTGGCAGCGGCGCGGGGGTTGGTGGTGGCGCCCGGAAAACAATTTTATTACTCACTTAAAATAGATTTAAAAGTGTGCGGAAGATAAAATTTTAGTACATATAGGCGATGTTGATTTATTGCTAATATTTTTTGTTTTGTAATTTTGTTTGTTTTTTTGTTTTTAATTAAAATTATGTAAATTTTTTTTGAAAAGTTTGATAAGAAACATAATTTGTTCAAGATAAACTCATTATATACACTTTCTTTCTCATTAAAGGCATGTGATAAGTCACCTTATTGACGGCGGGCAAGTTTTCAAACCTTATATAGAGGGGCTTCATTACATTACCACATAAAATATGTACATAATACAAAACATCTATTTCAGTGTATCAGTGAGTATGTTAGTGGGCTTATTGTGAGAGTTTATATTGCGAATCTCTTTAATAAAATTAATATTTTTCAATTTTATTGAAATTTGTATTAAATCAGGAATATTTGCTCGACTTTTATGTTTGAAAAACAAATAAAAAAAATGCGCGACTTTCAAGGCTTTAAGGGGGATATGCATTGAAGACATATAGTATACTATAAGAATATAAGAATAAGTTTATTATAATATGCTCTCATTTTTGACAGAAAAATGCGACATATGTGATAAAGGGTGCACTACAGTCCAGAGTGGACCAATGCCTCAACCAACAGTCAGCTAGATCTAGATGGTAATGTAATAAATTTCACACAGTTTATTGAGGTACTTTTCCACTTACATGCGAAACCTACATCGTTGGCCTTTTACCCTTTTTGGCTAGCTCGGTATTGAAAAAAAAATTAATCTACTAAAAATACATTTTCAGAAAACTTGAATTTTTCTTAACCATATAGCTCTTAGCAACTTAGGGCCAGTTTCACAGTGAAGTAAGTGTCACTTAAGTGCCAAATATGGAAAACTAATTCCCAATATCACAGTCCAAACTTATCGGAATAAGTGACACTTAAGTCTCCCATGTTGGCCACTTAAGTTCTACTTACTAAGGTAGTAAAACTGCGACTAAAGCGCCAAAATTAAGTGCCACTTATTTTGTTAAGTGTGCACTGTGAAACTGGCCCTTAATGTAGCTGAATTTTTTGGATTATGCGAAAAAATATAAAAACAATTCTTTTTCGTTAAGTTTGAGGCTTGAATTTGCCAAGTTTTTATTAGCACAATTCAAAGTTGAAAAAGCCAAAGTGGTGTTTCTAAAACATTGAATTAAAATGCATTAGTTTTTCATTTTTATTTATTCAAAATTTTGTTTGCACTCGCTCTTCATTTTTTACATTCAAAACTAAAAAATAAAAAATTAAAAAAATTATTTTTTTGTCCCCATAAAAAATGTGTCTACTTTCACTAGCTCTACAAGAAAAACAATTTATCCAAGCGAATTTTGTTTTTTTATTTCTATACGCTCTTAACAATGAGAGTTGTACATTATAGACCCACCCGGAACATTATTATTGCCACCACTTTTTCATAAACATGCCACTGTGCATCGGTGTTGGGTGCCCTTTCTTGATGACAGCATAGGCTTGATCTTGCCGCATGTTCTTTGCTTTCGTCTCAATATTCACAAAATCACTACTGACACTACGCTTTGTTCTTTCGATTAATAGCCCAGTCCGAATAAACAATTTACCGAGAAAAATTCAAAATTTTGAAGAAAAAAAAAATTAAAAAACATTTTGGAAACTAATCTTTTCAAATTTTTTCATTATAAAGTAGTATTTTTGTTTTTAGTATTTAATGCTCTTATCCATTTTTAGTCAAACGCTATAGACCAGGGGTCCTACTCTGTATCTCGTTCCGACAGTCAATCCTGTTTGAAAGTGCTTTTCCTTCCGCTTAAGAATTGGAACTCTGTAAAACTTTCGGAATGGACAAAAATAGTACTTAATTTACGGATTTATTTTTTTCGAGTCTCAAACTATTTCTTTTGAGATCTGTCAAATCAAGAAACAAAAAAAAAGAAAACAAAAAAAAATAACGTGGAAAAGACAAAATTTTTGTTTAAAAAAAAATAATAAATAAAAAATTAATATAATATAAAATGGATTCGGTTGCACTGTGGATGGATGCAGACAATATTGAAGAGCGAATAGAGCTTAAATTGTTATTGATGTGTAAACATCTATACTGGCGGTAAGGTGAAAAAAAGTAACGTATCTTGTGATGCGATTGTGATTCTGACCCTCACGTTACGTTAGGTATGTATGTTTACACATCTTAATCGTGAGTCCCGGCACTCGCACTTTTTTCATTGAGGTTTTCTTAAAAAAGTTACATTTTGCGACTTTCCTGTTCGTTTCGCTATCACATTAGAAACAAATTTTCCGCATTTCAATGCTCTTGACATTCGGAAACGAGTTGCCAGGTACGAAAATTTCACTTTCGGAACTGTCAATCCATTTCATTCCGCTTTAGAAATAGAGAGTACAAAATATTCGTTTTCGGAAAATTTCACTTTCGAAACGAGATACAGAGTAGGGCCCCAGATGCTAAAATTTATTTAAGTTTTTGAGAAAATTCAAAATAATAAATGTACCTTACTCCTTACTAAATGGAAATAGGATTTTTACAGCAATTTAAACCAAGAATTGGAGCCAAATTAATAGAAATTTATTTATGATATTTTTTAAAAAGCATTTAAAATTTAAACAAAATTTATTTGTGATATTTTTTAAAAAGCATTAATAATATAAAACAAAAATACTCTTTAATAATGAAAAAATTAAAAAAAAATAGTTTCCAATGTTTTGTGTTAGAAAATTAATTATCCAAAAAGTGTTCACTTAAATAATTTTATTTAAAAACAGAATTTAAAACTGGATTTAAGACTTGATGATTTTAAACATTTGTTTTTTCTGTTTTAAGTCAATTTTGGAGTAGGTATCTTTTTTTTTTGTCAAAACAAGTAGAACTATAAACTTCAAAAAAGTTCATTATAAACAAAAATTTCTGTATAACGGTAAGGAAATTGTAAGCAATTCTTCATTTCCGATTTTTCCTTTAAAAAACTCAACTAATTTCCGGTGAATTTTTCTTTAAAGAAATAAATGATTCTGGCTGTTCGGTTAGCTTTACTTACAAAGCACCTGTTCGTGCCACATCTCAAATAATGGAATTGAGTTGCTCAAAGGAAGGAATTCCTGTTGGTTTTAAGTTTTGAAATTAAATAAGTTAATACTAATTTCTACCAATTCCATAGAAAAAGCATAAAACTTTCCAATAAACTTATACACCCATATACATACGAATCTATAGATATATTTTTGAATACACGTCCATACCAATATAAATCATTTTTAATTGCTTTTATATTTTGCTTAGTTATTTAATGACTTTCTACCACCCATTGGTATTTTATATTATTTATTTATATTGGTGCTACCTTAATTTATATATTATATGAAATAATTGAGCTCACAAACTATGTATAGCTTTATTGAGTGTCCTTTTATTGTATGTCGTCTCAAAAAGGGTTCTTGTCTGCGGTTAAGATAAAATAAATTAATTTCATGAAATCCTCGACACATATTTTTATATGTACCTATTCGTAGAGTATAGCAGTAAGTGTGTATCTATACATATAGATATTTCTCCTTTATTGTCCTTAATAAAACAAACATCATGCATGTTCTTTATAATGCACTATATAAGTATATAGTACCTTCATATGTATAAGTGTATATGTGCGCAATTTCATATAAGAAGAATACTTATAGGATAGCGTCTCAGATGACACATAAAACTCATTGGAAGATTGCCAACTACTTCAGAATGTTCATTTAAAATAAATTAAAATTGCTTTTAAGGAGGGAGAAAACTTCTGAAGTGTGTATTAAAATCAAATGACAATAAAGGAGATTATTATTATGTAAAATGAATATTTTATAAAGGAGACAAAATGTCTAATCATATTTGCTTCGGCTTCCTTAATTTAAATTGCATCCTTGTACGACGTGCAACATCATGCACGAGCTTATAGTGATATTGATACAAATAATTTTCTTTGATATTTTAATTGATTATTATTTTTTTTTTAAGAAACGTGATAGTGTCAAAGTGATTTTATTAGTGGAAGTCTTCTTTGTTAAAGAACAAAAAATATGTTTTTTTTTTAATGGAAAATAATATTTTAAGAATTTAACCCTGGAAAAATATCGACAAAAATTAAGAAATCTTTTATAGGAAGTGTGCAACCAAACGTATCGTTGACAAAAGCAAGAGTTCTAAAAATTATTTTGTGGACGTTTGCTTTGCGGATGGATTTTTTCTTGTGGTTCTTCTTGTCACTTCTAATGCGTTTACAGTGCAACTTGACTGAAATTTCCTCATTTAAGTAGTATTTCTGATTTTATTTATTCTGAGCAATTAATATAATTTAATTTATCAACGCTGGTATTTTTTTTGTTCAATTAAATATTCAGTTCACTTTTTGAAAAATAAGTAAAAAATGTGTGCTATATCTGAAGAATATCTGATTTTTAGCTACAAACTATTCAAAAATTGACCTTATACAATTTTTATACTACTTAAAAAAAATTAAACTCACTAATATTATTTTATATTTTTTACAGGTAAGGTAAACAGCTCTGAACAATCTCATAGTTATTAAAAGAAGGTAGGTATAACCACACGAATGATAATAATTAATCAATAAATAACCTTAGTTGTATATAGCTATAGCTTAGTTCAGTTCTTTTTACTATCAATGATTTAGACGATGGAAGACCGAGGTTTACTGAGTACATACTCCTACAGTGTGGATTAAATCACTTTCAGTCGTATTTATTAAATTTTTAACAAATGTTAGACTGCGTTTTGATAGCCAGAAATAGTTTGAAATATTGTTTATTTGATTAAATAAAATATAATTTTAGCCAAGGTTAGGCAACCGAATCGGTTAAGTTAGATAACTCTTAAACATCAACTGAAAATGTTTATATGTAAATAACTTGGACGGCTGTCCAAAGTTTATACAGCGTTTATAAATACGACCGTTTGTGTTTGTTTACTATTTAAGATTCATCTATGGGAGTTTCAGAATGAAATTCCACTAACTTACTAAAGTAAGACTACTCCATTGGTTATAGGGGTCTCTTAAATAAGACAAGGTCCGATTAGGTGGCGTTAATTAAGATAGCTCCTATAACATCCTTCTTCTTTAATATTTGACATGTTACATAAATATGTATACATATTTTATAACTAGTCATTTCTCAATGCCCTCTACAGCATAGAAATTATCATAGAAATATATTCAGAAGTGACAGCTATTTAATTTTTAATTTCTTATTTGTGCAACACCGTGATTGCGATTTTTTATATAAATGCAGCCATTTTCTTAAATTTGTTTGTATTTTTTATTGCAAAATTGAACCAAAATTAAATAAAAAGTCATTCTAATGCTTGTAAATTTAAACAATATGTATGTAAATCGTTTGTTATTAAGCGCCATCTATCAGAAAAATGTAAAACCTTTGATTTATCTTATCTACTCCATGAAGAATATATGTGTAATTTTCAGTAATTTTGTGAGTTTGAGCAAATTTTTATATTTTGGTGTTCAGCGCCATCTACTGGAAAATGTATTTCTCATTTTATACCAAATATTTTTTGTTACTTTCAGATCAATCTGTTTATAGCATTTTGCTTATCAAGCCAATTTTGAGATTTTGATGTTCAACGCGATCTATCGGGAAAAAATATTAATTTTTTTTATGTGACTTTCTTGCATCATGAGAAATTCACTGTGTATTTTTCAGTTCAATCAAATTATCAGTTTTTGAGTTTTAGCTATATTTGATATTTTTGTGTCCCAGCGTCATCTTTCTTCAAACGTGCACTTCTCACATAACAACTAGTTTCAGCTGTTATGTAAAACTCAAATGAGAAGTGTTTCTAAGAGAAATTAAATTTCAATAAATTCAAGAACTGAACATTTTTCAGTTAAATTTTGTAGATATTATAGATATTTTGTAGATACTATTCCAAAGCAACTAAATTTTAAAATGTGCTTGAGTCTGAATTTATGAACAATTTTTATGATATTCGAAATCTCTGTCTCAAAAAAATTGTCTTGATGACAAATTGAGCAGAATATCAATGCTCTAAAAAAACATTTGTTTTGTATTTATTATTTATCGGTCTTATTTTTCCATTATGCCCTTTTACCCAACTTCGAAAGGGGGACAGGACACTTTATAAAAGCTCAAAGTTTTATTTTTAATTCCATAAAATATTATTGCCTTTAAGAATAAATTAATCTGATTAAATATTTTAATTTTAGTCTTTGAATAAGTTGTAAAGAATGCACAATGCACATACAAGAGAATGAACTACAAACTAAACAAAAAAAAACAACAATGAACTAAAAGTAATGGTTTCTTTGAGACATTTCATAACTGCTTTGTTTTTATGTTTTCTTTACCAATTAGACGGACACAGCTTAAAAAAAATAACATAAGGTTAAAAATAAATATTTTTTTTATTTAAATCGATCTACATATGTATTATGTACAAATTGGATAAATGTGATGTAAATAGTGTACCTATTGTCATTTAAAATGTGTGTGGTGTGTGTAGGGTGGAGACAACTTAACTTAAACAATTCATTAGAGCAGCCTCAATCACGCTAATTGACAAAATGTTAAAATATTTATGTCATTACATAAGGCAGGTATACAAATGTGAAAAAATGTGCCCTTTGTGTAACTTAAAACAATTTTAACGTGATTAGTGTCTGAGATTAGAATTTGCATTTACCTGAGCTTGTGCGAGTATATTTAAGTATGGCATGTGTTGGTGTATACACAATTAAACACATTATTTAAGAAGGGTTGAGTGGATAACATGAATAACATGGTATGATAAAAATCCTATGCCATATGACAAATTGGATTGGACTGCTATAATAACATAGAATTACCATTTTAGACATAAAAGGTTGATGCACAACTTTCTTAGTTAAACAAATTCAAACCGACAACTCAAAATGCATAAGAAAAAATCTGACTTGCATTCAACTGAACTATTGATCTAAACGAAAGATATTTTAATAAATCATGACACTTAACAACAACCTATATAACCAATGCTTGTAATAATTAATTATTAATTATATAGACTAAAATCCAACAGCAAATTTAGGTTTAGTTGGATGTGGTATTAAAAATTGAAATTTTTCCAATTTTTGTTTCATCTTCACGATATATTAATGGAAGCTTTGAAGAGCCTAACTAGACTATAGTAAAGCGGCTTAAAGTAATCTTGAAGAATACTCCTAGATTGTTATAACACTATTAAAAGCGTTAAATGGCCTAGTTATGGGAGGCTCTGACCTCAACTAAGTCTTGCTATGAGAATGCGTCTCTTCCAATGAGATTCGCTCTCACCTAAACTAAGTCTTGCTATGGGCGTTTTTCTTTTTTAGTTCAGAGCAGAGCCTGAACTGTCAAACAAAAGATCGTGTTTCTTTTTTAACTCTGAACATTCAGAGCTCCAATTTTGTATTTCTTTTTTCGCTCTGAGCATGTTCAGAGCATGTTCAGAGCACGCTCTATGAGCTCAGAATAAATTGATAGAGCAGACGGAGTTGAATAGCTGAACACAAATAATATGACAAACTGTGAACAAAAAAAAAGTGACAGCTGCTGAAGCGTGTTTCTTTAAATAAATCTGAACTCTCAGAGCAGAGCACGCTCAGTTCAGAGATCGCCCAGAGTATGTTCGGAGTGTTCAGTCTCTGTTCAGAGCTCTGCTCTGAACTAAAAAAGAAAAACGCCCTATGAGAATGCTTCTCTACCAATTAGATTCGCTCAAAAAAAAAAAACAGAGTACATATTTGTGAACTTTAAAAAGTTATATATATCTTTCTCATTTAGCATTTTCTAAGAGATAATAACAAATTATTTTTTTATTTTTGAGTGTATGTCTTATGTCAAAAACTGAAAAACTTGTGTAAGAATATTTATTTTGTAAGTCAATCAATTATTATTATGTGTTATAATGGCGATACTTTATATTTATTGTTTTTCACATATGAGAACCCAAAAATATAAGCGGTTAAAAATGTATCTACTAATTTGAACTTTTACCTCGAAAAACAACAACGCGCCTTCAAAATAATGCATATTTTAATTATTTTGTTATTTTTCAATGATCTCATAAGCCTCCTATTGTAATACTTTTGGTATTTGAGCTCTATATACTCTTGATGTAGGAGGTATTAAACTAAATTCCATGTAAGAGTTTTAATAGAAGTTTCAAAAGTGTTGTTATGGGATTATAAAGACTACGAACATATGTTTAGAGCTAATTTTCCACAAAAAGACTCTTTTAAGACTGTAAGTTTATATAATCCTATTCCAAGAAGAAAAATTGATTAAGCAATAAGATTTAAGTATTTTGAAGAGAGAAAAATATAGAAAAGTTTTCAGGTATTAAAACAAAAATACTATGAGACCTATTTAAGTTTCATAACAAGACAATAATTTTCAAGTATAGCAATGGGATATAAAAGATTCTTATGAAAGTTTTTTTCAGACTTCTGGAGCTTAGCTCTGGAGAATTTTTTAATTGGGATATTAACTCTTAAATTTTCTAAGACACTTGAACCTTAAAAACCGACGACCAAGTCCAGCATTTTTTTTTTTATATTCTCGTTGAAATTATTCTATTTTTCAAAGCAACCAAATTACTAGCTCTTTTTGTTTTTTGCAAAAGTAATTTTTACTCGTCAAGATATACAATAATTACCAGTGTCTGAAAATGTATACAAAAAACACCCTATTTTATTATATGAATTGTTTCATCAGACCACAAAGTAATTAGTTTCTACCCTATTTTCTTATATAAAAAAATTCGAGTAGTTTGTAATTTTTAGCTATACAAAAAAAGGCTTTCAAAAAAATACACCCACAACTCTCCCTAACGATCAAAAGACAAAACAAAACACAAACACAAAAAATAACAAACTGGACATGACCAAGGAAATATAAAAAAAAAAATAATCGACCCTATGGCTTCCTTCACACTTTACTAATCGCACTCTCTCTCTCTCTTAATTGCATGCATTTTCTAATTACACATCAAAAGGAAATGGTGTCGCTAAGTGAAGTCTCCACCACGCTGTAAGCAACAAGTTTGCAAAGGAAGCAATTTGAATCCATTTTGGAAACACCACACGACACTATGCATCATAACTCGAGTTATAATATGCTGGTGTTGGCCTCGTTAGAGCACTCTTTGTTAACGGGTATATTGTTTTATATTTTTTTTAACACACGGTCCTTATACGTAGAAGTTTCCTTTGGTAACGGACAATGTGCCGTGTTTTGTATTTAGAATGAAGGCATCTTTGTCCATGTTTTTCCCTTAATTTGATACTAAGAATTTTGGAGGAACTATATTGTTTTAACTTGTTCTATAAAAAGTCGTTGTGGGCGTCTATATATTTATGCACATTCAATTCAAAACAATCTATGAATTTTTGAAAAAAGTCTCTACAAATAATAAAGTTTTTGTTCTATTTCAAGTACTTTACGCTTAAATTAAATATGGCAACAAAATATTACGTATACGCCCGAGTGAGTTTTAAAAAAACACAAATACGCAAAATGCCATTGTTTTATTTTTACTGTTTGCCTTATTCACTATCTTTTTAGGACTTAAACTTATCTTTGTCGAATACGTTAATATATATAGGATTGACTGGTAAAACACAAATGTTACCTCAAAGAGACATGCAAAAAGCTTTTCAATGGTGAGTTGTAGGCCTATTACGATGATAGATAGGTAAAAAAAAAGTGTTTCGCAATTCTGTCTGTCCATTCTGCTATTGCCTAAGCGAATGGGTCGATTTTGTTTAAACTTAATACCGACACTTTTTTTTTACTTTAATGGAAAAGTGGAACTCTGTAGATCATAATTGTGCTATTTTCGTCGCTTGGATGCTTCGTTTAGCTGAAAATCGCTTTAAAAGAAGTACAAATGACGATTCTAATTTGCCATTTCATAATATTGTCCAATTCATAGAAGCCATTGGTTTTTTTTATCTATATGTGTCAAATTTTTTAATATTTGCGGAAATGTCTTTTCATTTTCTATTGAAATCTGAAAACTACCATTTATGTACAAGTCTCGGTTGCAGAAATGTGGCACATTCAACGACTTTTTTTTTCAAAAAATCAATAAAATTTTATTTGTCAAGATGTGAATTTCCAATACAGAACTAAAAACCGCAATTATTTACGTCTCTCAAATGCAGAAATATCACCATCGCAAAAATGTTTTTGAACAAATTTAATTGAATTAGTCGGAAATAAGGTAATATCACTTTGGATAAAAATATTTCGAGAATCAGATCTTCTAAAATTATTTGATTTTTAGTTTTAAAAAGGTCTTAAAAAACTAATAAGTAATTTTGAAATTTGCAACTGCTTACGAGTCCCAACTGCAGAAATATCGCCAATCAATCACTTTTTTATAGAGACTTAACTTTTTTTTGTCAATCTTTCTGAAGTAGAATCAATCTTTCTGAAGCAGAATTTCTCAAAATTGGTAACTAATGGCAATTGGACCATTTTTGTGCTTATATTCGAATTTTATGACACACGAAAATTTTTTGCAAAAGTTAAAGTTTCCTTTCCATGACTTTTCTTACCAAAACAAATCTTAATTATTTTAATTACGGTAGGTAAGTATTACCATTTTAGTCAATTTACATACGTAATTTAATTTTTATTTTCTCATTGTTTCTTTCACCTAATCTCGTCATGTGCAAGAAAAACACTATTTCTTCTAATAAATACATCCTATTGAATAGCATATCCGACACGATGTCTTTACATTATATTGTGTATGTAATATGTGAAATTGTATTTATATACAATTTGTTACTTACGTGGGTCCTTCAATCGGATATAAATATATGTAAGTTACATACATATGCCAATGAAATACTGAGGATTAAAAGAAAAATCTATACAATCCTGTATCAGGTCAAACAAAAAAAAATGCCATATTAGTATACGAACGATAAGTCGATGATGACGACGACAACGCGCGCCGCCACCCGGTGACGGCAGAGACAACGTCTTATACAAAACTTTGACGTCACGTTTTTTTTTGTACAAAATTTCTACATCCATATAGTGCAAATTCAGGACACAACAGGAAGTCGATTCGAAAAATACAAATTCACACAGCAGTGCTAGCCAAGATTTTAGCAGCAAAAACTCACTGCAAATTGATGATGTTGACAATAAAATGTGGTCACTAAAAACAAAAAAAATAACCAACAACAAATCTCATTGCTGACAACACGATATGCTGGATGCCAAATTTTGTAGAAACTTTTTTGTTTTTTTTTTTTTGTCAATTTCTTCTTGACGCTTCGCAGGAGGTAAATTATTTGTATGCGGCTATGCAATTTTAGAAATTGGAATCCTTATTCGAATTCATAGACAAAATAGTTTTTTTTTTGCAATTTTTCATTTAATCTCTCATATGCATTTAAAATGAGGACGTTAACACCCTCTCCTAGAAATAGTTGTTGTCACCAAATAAATATGTTGGTAAGGTTGTTGTAATGGAATGAAAACAAGGCTATAGCGAATGGAAGATAGTTGCATAGACGACAGAATCATCCAACAAATCGAATCCAAAGATCTAACATCGCTAAGAAGGATCCTAGTGTTCGTGTGATATTCTTAAGCAAAGGCGCCAAATTCTATGTGTCAATGCCAGGAGCACCACCCTAATAATAATATTACGACACTATTTAAATAATTTTGATAAATATTGAATAATACTTATATTCGAAAATGTCGCACAATCTCATGGGCATCTAAGTTATGCGAAATTGTTCTATACATGATACTATCCCCGTTCGTCGCGGCGCGGCGCGGCACCTGTTCGCGTCAGCCATTTAATGGGAACAAGTGTTTTTTTTTTTTTTTTTTTTAAATAGATCCACGCTGCCAGCCGCTCTGTGCCGCGTCCGTCATCAACATACCACCCGCCATGTATATACATAGGGCGGAATCCTTTATTTGTGCAGAATAATAAACAACTTCGTCATAGTGCGTTTCGCCCCAATAAATATATTCCCGAAATAGAAATGGCTATTTTTGAACAAAGCATCCGTGCGCACATCTCAAGGGATTTCCCTTGCCTATGACCGAACAAGCAGCTTATATTATGACGAATTACAGTTTAACTTTCAATTTTCATGAGTTGAAACGTAATGTTTTTTTTTGTGTGAATCATTTATCTCATTGCAGATAGAGATCATACACAATTCCGTAGATATATATGTACATAGATACTTATTTGCTTATATAGCTTTCTATGTTAAGCCTGCAGATGTATATGTATCTACAAGTAAACTAGATTGTAATTATTCATTTGAAATTCAGGGATTTGGTATTATGACAAGGCGTTGAAATGTAAGAAATACTACAACACTTGTGTATATTTTATACAAAAATAGGTACATGAGATAAAATTAATGGCGTTTTCGAGGAGCGGCTCATTGCATTGATTTAGAATATAGTACATACATATATGAGGGTTGACACTGAAATTCGAAGAAAATATGATTATTTATTTTTATTTCAAAAGAAAATTACACTTTTCTAACAGATAAATGGCATTTCCCGGAGTTGATTTTCAAACATTTGGAGAAAAGCTTATTTTTTTCACATAAACAGTTTCAATATTTTTCACAAATCAAAAATTATTATTGATTAGTATAAAGGCATTTCTCATCGCAAGAATAATATTGATCAAAGAAGAACTTTATTAATTTGAAATTGGCCTCAAAATCGCTCCAATACTAAGATTTTTCGAAATGTTGATCTCCAAGTGAGAAAAGAAAACGTTTTTTGGCTTTATTTGAAGTTGTTACATCACAAAAAAAAAAATATTTTCAATATCTTTATGTATAATTATTTTCCTAAATATAAGAACAACAAACTTTTTCCAAATGGAATTCAAGTTCTGAAATACCTAACTATTGTATATCTACAAATAAACAAATAAATTATTGATTTCTAGTTTGCTTTTGTCTTTCAAGGAAAATCTTTAAGGACGCATTCTCAATTATATATTTCCTTAAATCTACTTTATTATTTTCTTTGTTCAAAATAAATCAAATGAACCATGAGTTACGTGGCATATACTAGTATCTTCTATTAGTACTCGTAATATGAGCTTTATTTTGCAATAATTCTGCATCCATAAACCACCTACCTTGCTACCTAACATAGTACATGCGAGAATACCAGTACCAGAACATGTCAGATTTGACAGGACAGGACCTAATAACTGGACGGACATGCCAAGGAAATTTTTAATAATAACCTTAACCCTCACAAATTACAAAACCGAGAGGAAGAATGTGAAGGAATTATATGCACATTTGGTGTGAATGTCCAAGGACAATGAAAACATACATATATTGTTGAGATGCGCGATAAATAAAATACATCCAATTTATTTTATAAACAATTTATTAAACAAAATGAGAAGAGAACAAACTAATTGAAAGAAAGAAAGATTTAGAATGATGAAAAACTATGACAATAATATTTAATAAACAACAAAGCTATTTAGATAAAAACAAATAAATTATGAAAATGAAAGTAGATTAAGTTAAGGTAGTTTTTGTATTCATAACACCCGTCCTCAATTTCATAATTTGATATTTTGGCTTAGTCCTTAAAAGACATTCCTAATCGTTGAAAGCATTTTTTGTGAGCTGATAATGCTAATGGTTTCGTTAGAGCGTCTGCTGGCATGTCTTCGGTACCAATGAATTCAAGTTTGATTTTTTCACCTGCAACTGCTTCCTTGACGAAATGATACCTGATATCTAAGTGCTTGGTACGCCCTTGGATACCCATATTACTTGCAATTGCCTGTGCGCTTCGGTTGTCGGTATAGATTGTCACAGGTCCTTTATGAAGTCCTAGTTCTTCAAGTAAATTTCGTAAGAATAATGCCTCTTTTGCAACAGAACTGAGATTAACATATTCAGCTTCTGTACTCGATGTGGTCACGATTTTTTGTTTCTTTGAGGTCCATAAGATTGTTCCTCCTCCATAAATGAATGAGAATCCACTTTGTGACTTTCGGTCATTGTAATCACTTGCCCAACTTGCATCAGCATACGCGTGAAGATTCTGTGATGATTTCTTATAAACGATGCCAACACTTTTGGAGCCTTGTAAGTAGCGAAGGATGTGTATGGCTGCCCTCCAATGCTGCTGTCGGGGATCGCTGTTGAATTGTGATAACGCGTTCACTGCATAAGCTATGTCGGGCCTACTAAAAGTTGATAGATGTAGCAAACTTCCTATCAATTGGCGATACCTTGTTTTGTCAATTTCCGTTCGCTCTCCTTTGATTTTCGGTTCATGCTCCAACTTCAATCCTGTCGGCATTGGTAATCGATCGGGCTTACAGTCCGTAAGTTCATATTTATCTAGAAGATTTCTTATGAATCCTTCTTGGCTAATAGATAGAGTTGTATTTGAACGTTTAACTTCTAATCCTACACATAGCTCAGGATATCCAAGGTCTCTTATCTCGAAAACATCAGTTAAACGTTGCTTCAGTAAACCAAACTCTTTAGAATCATTCGTTGCTACTAGCAAGTCATCGACGTAAACTGTGATTAGTGTTATTTTTTCGTTTTCAAATTTGAAGTAAATGCATCTGTCATATTTGGAGGCATTGAAACCAAGCATCTTTAGGGTCTCATCCAGTTTTAAGTTCCAAAGTCGTCCGCTTTGCTTCAACCCATAAATTGCCTTGTTCAACTTGCATACCTGGTTTCCTTGTTCAAAACCCTCCGGCTGCTCCATATAAATGAGAGTGTCGATGTCACCATTTAAATATGCTGAAGAAACGTCCAGATGATGAAGGTTTAATTCTTGTTCCACCGCAATTGCCATAGTCAATCGGATTGAACTGATATTTGCCACTGGTGAGTAGGTATCTTGATAGTCAACTCCTTGTATTTGGTCAAATCCTCTGGCAACGAGTCGCGCCTTCCTCTTCTCAATCGTTCCGTCGGTTCTGTATTTGGTCTTGAACACCCATTTTGATTTTATGACTTTACGGTCAAGTGGCCTGTCAGCCAAAGTCCAAGTGTTGTTTTTGAGTAGGGAATTGTACTCGATTTGCATCGCCGCTCGCCATTCGTCTGCCTCTTCCAAACAAATGATCTCCTCGACGGTTTCTGGATCATTGCTTATCTGGTTTAATGTATCTTGTCCAACGTTTTCGTCCGTCGATTTGGCATTACATTCAGGATGTGCTGAATTTTCAGCACTATCCTGAAACGAGAAAGAATAAAAATGACTGTTTTTTAGGTCGTTACCTTCCAACTGGGTTTTGCTCTCATGAACAATTCGGATGTCTCTGCTTCTGATTACACTTCGCTTGTTTGGTATCCAAATTCTATAAGCTTTGGACTCTTCCGCGTAACCAACTAGAATGCCTTCCTCAGATTTGCACTCGAATTTTCCCAGATTAGAATCCTTTTTCAAGGTGTACACTTTTGAACCAATCTCCTTCAGAAAAGCCACATTTGGTTTGCTTCCACTCCACAGCTCTTCTGGTGTAGCATCTCCGTTGGGTTTCGTTGGGCATCTGCTTCGTAAGAACGCTGAAGTGTTAACCAATTCTGCCCACATAAACTCGGGGAGTCCGCTTTCATTCATTAGACACCTTGCCATTTCAGTTAATGTCCGGTTTGCCCTCTCGGCAAGACCATTCTGCTCCGGCGTATGTGGTACAGTCTTCTGATGAAGAATTCCGCTCTCTTCCACGAATTTTTGGAAATCTTTGCTGCAGTATTCCAACCCATTATCCGTTCGAAGTATCTTCAGTTTTTCTCCAGATTGTGTTTCGGCAAAAACCTTAAATGTTTTAAAGGCTTGGAGAGCTTCACTTTTTCTTTTAAGAAAATAGACAAATATCTTCCTTGAAAAGTCATCGATGAAGGTAATGAAGTATTTTGCCTTTCCCATAGATTCCGTTCGCATCGGTCCACAGATGTCTGAATGGACAAGTTGTAGCCGCCGTGACGTCTTCTTTTCATTGTTGGTACTAGGAAACGGTGTTTGAGTTTGCTTAGCTCGAATACAGGTCGTACAATTTGTTGCGATGTCATCTTTAAACTTATCGGGCAGTCCACGAACCATCTTCTGTGACAATAGATGCTTCAATGAGATTAAATTGACGTGTCCTAGCCTCTTGTGCCAAGACATTAGCGACCCATACTGTATCCTAGACGATTTGGTTGTATCTTTGCTCATCTGTACTTTTTCATCAGCTGGTATGTAGTACAAACCATTTCGTTTTTCAGCTTTTATGATCAAGCTATCCGCTTTGTCCAATATTTTAGCTCCAGACCCTTCAAAAATTACTTTATAGCCATTGTCCGTTGCTTTGCTGATTGAAATGAGGTTGTCCGCTAATTTTGGAACAAGTAAAGTGTTGTACAAATAAAATGGTTCCTTCGAATTTTGAACACTGATGCCAGATTTGACAGTTCCTGTCCCTTTGACATCGATAACATGACTATCTGCTAATTTGACATGGTTAGCCTCTTCAGTTTTATTAAGAGTCATAAAACTCGATTCATCAGCACACATATGTGAGGTTGCTCCGCTGTCCAGACACCATAATCGCTGACTTGAACTCTTTGAACTCTCACATGTTACGTTTGCAGATTGTGACGTACATTCCTGTGCGATGAAACCATTTTGATGTTCTTGACCACTCTGTGTTAACCTTGTTTGATCAGCTTTAGTCCAGCAATCCTTAGCCATGTGACCTCGCTTACCACATTTTCTGCAATTGTAAGGAAAATTATTGTTTTCGACTTTTACCTTAAATTGAGGCTTCTTTTGGTGCTTTTGTGTGCGGAAGTGCTTGGCACTGAGCACGTTGTTGTTCAAAATTTCTTTCTTTCTGTCTCCTACTTCCAACAGTCTCGTACAAACAGTTGGAACTTCAGGATATTGGCTTTGGGCATCAAAAGCAGATCTTATGTCCTTGTAGTCATCTGATAATCCATCAAGAAGCACTACAACTAGTAGATCATCGTCCAATTTAGCCCCCAATTCCTTCAGTCTATTGGTTATGGTTTTGAACTCGCGAACGTATTCAGAAATTGATTGACCTGCAGCCATTTGCAGGTTCGTCAACTTGCGATACTCTTCAGTCTTTTGACGCGGTCCTTTCTTATCATAGCTTTCCGACAAGAAATTCCAAACTTCTTTCGATGTTCTCAGGTTTGCTGCCAAAGCAACAATGTTTGGTTCCATTGCTATAAGAAGCTCAGCACGGGCGTCCAAATCCTTGTCGTCCCATTGTAATTGGTCCTCAGGCTTTTCCGGGCGTTGGGTCTCGCCCTTCACATGTTGTAGAAATCTTCCTCTATGTAGCACGGCTTCCATCTGTGCCTTCCATGTGATATAGTTTTCTCCGTTAAGGAGAGGTATCCGGCCATGGACATTTGAGGTACTCATAATGGTTCAATAAACTAGTTAGCTTCCAAAATAAATTAACTTAAGGCTTATCTTCTTATATTGTCGTTATGGTCTGGGCCCATAACCTGTTGAGATGCGCGATAAATAAAATACATCCAATTTATTTTATAAACAATTTATTAAACAAAATGAGAAGAGAACAAACTAATTGAAAGAAAGAAAGATTTAGAATGATGAAAAACTATGACAATAATATTTAATAAACAACAAAGCTATTTAGATAAAAACAAATAAATTATGAAAATGAAAGTAGATTAAGTTAAGGTAGTTTTTGTATTCATAACATATATGTATGTACATGTCTAACCTACTATATAACTAAACAACCACTGGTCCACTGGTAAAGCATTATTATTTGTTTTGGTTACGGAATGTTATACGTTATCATCTTCATGGAGCGTGACTTTATTTCAGGTCTAAGGGATAGATAAATCCAAAAAAATAAAGTTTCATATTATAACCCAACATGGATATGTAATCACATGTGAGGAATAAAGGAACATTTTTTATTGTAAATAATGTGAGTACGAGAATCTTGAAATGGTTTAATTTTTTTTCTCGAAAAAATAAGGAAATTTTATGATTTAGTGAGTTGGATATAAAACAATTTGATATAGAATTAAAAGAAAATATTTTGCAGAGGGAAATCATTTTTTTTTTGTTGAAATTAATTTGATGAAATATTTGAAAAAATATTTCGAGTTATATCAAATAAAAATTAAGTCCATCACTGGGTCCCTTTTGTTTTCCTTTTTACCTTTAGAAAATTTTAAATATTTTATTATTACATATGGTTCAATTCAGAAAATTGCATAGAAAACGATATGATGATGATTTTATAAATATCGACTCCACAATGTCAATTTTTATAATCTCAACGGTCTTTGATCGACTGATCAAAAACACGAAAAAATGGCGAGTTTCATCTTTTGATATTTTAATAATCGAAATTTGAACAATCGACACTTGGATTGTCGATATTTTCCTCAACTTTTGTTTAAGGCATTCAACTTTCTGTCAAATTTTGACATTTTGTTGGTCGGTCAAAATAATTTCCGCATTTAAATTTTTAGGTAAGTCGATGGGTATAATTTAACATTTTGACCAATTGACGTTTTGTTTGTTAATATAGGTACCACACATTTTAAAATATACATGAATACATTAATCATAGTTATTCGGAATCAAGAAATATACACCACTCTATACAGCAAATGGCAGAATGTCAGTTAAATATAAATAATTCCAATGTATGTTGTTGAAAGTACACACATTTTTAAAATAAAACTGGAATAAACCAAAAAGACTAACAAAAAGAACACAAGCGAATATCGTTTAATTGCACTACAGACACAATTAAGCGGGTTTTCATTGATTGAACACACCATTAATAGATCGATAGATTCAGCAATTAAGCGGGGAATTATACTGTTTATCAAAAATTCATCAAATTTGGTAGACTAATTCTAAATTTAAACTTGAGCGTCAAAGCCAGCATTGAAAAAATGGACCTCATTCCTTATCTGCTAGATATTTTCACTCTTCTTTTCAAAAAACCTTTACAAAATCATATCGAGAGCTTGCTAGTGTCATCTAAAAAAAATAAACAAAATGTATTTTTCAAAGACTCTTAACATTTTTTAAGGTATCAAATCAAGGTTGGTTTTTATGGACTTTGAGGCAAAGCAACATAAAATAAGTACATTTCACTTTTATCAATCAACCGCAAATATAAATTAAATAGACGAATCTATGCTCATTTTATCGCACTGTCGTTAAATAGATGGTCTTTAATTTCATGACCAATGCGCACACCAAAGCTATTAAAATAATACTAAAATGTGAATAGGTGAACCTTGCCTCCGAATTATTTCGCCTTTAAAAAAAAAAAGACCCTCCCTTGGAGACATTCGATGAAACGTAGAAAAATAAATACAATAACCTCAGAAGCTTAGAGTTCTTTGACACTGCGCTGCCGGCCGCGCCAGTATCTTATAAATACTTAAGTCCATTTTATTATTATTATTTTTTTTTTTTTTGTTAAGTTGTAAAATTGAAAATCAATACAAGTGGGTGACACGAGTATTTTTTTTTTAATATTTTATTTACCCCCATCATTTGTTCTTTCAAGTAATGGACATTTTAAACGGACTCCTGAGAAGCTCTATATCTATATTCTATACTAAGTCATTTAGTTAATTACAGCCACGAAATAGAAATAACTGACATATAATGGATACCTTGATATCATATGTGTGTGTGTTTGACTGCGAATTAATAATGTGTCGTTCCTAGAAAAAGAAACTATTTGGAGGCGGATGGTGGGGTATACCTACAGGTTTGTGGTAGAAGGAAAGTAATTGCTCTCGGAATATAAGAACCTCCACCCCCAATCCCTCAACCCCTAACCTGTCTATGGCTAGTCGATGTCGTAGTCGTAGAGAAAGACCAAACCTTTGTGTGGCAGTGAAAAAATTTACGAGCTTATAAGCTCTGAACAAATAAGGCGTTTTGTTGAATAAGAACAAACAAGGATGAATATGAGTACAAGGTACACAACAATCATAATATATATGTACATATTTTTTTTTATGTACATATAGGTATGTAAAAAGAAAAATTCTGGAGCATTTCGTGTGCACGTGTAGTTTAGGTTTGGTTTTAAGATTCTTGTTGGCCCAGTTAAGTGAAGTAAATTGTGAACATTGAGCAAGTTGGGCAAGAAAACGCATAGCTGAATGGTTGAATTACACAGTATACCTACAAGTTTCTATTCAAAATTGATTACATACGTGAGACGGAGAATAGGCATTTAGGACGTTTCTTATATGTTTAATTTTGGATTTTCTTTCTTGATTTTTCGCATAAAAAAAAAACAGCTAAAAAATATTTTCTTATAATTAATGAAGAAAGATAAAGAAGTGGTAGTAGGTATATATTATAATCAATCGCATATAGGCTTAGTTGTTTGGGAATTTCTTTACCTTCACCAACTGAACTAAAAGGCATTTTATGTAGGTAGACATTGTGTGTTAAACGACAGTTTGGGAATGTAGAAAAATTTCAGAGCTTATAAGCCTTAAATTAGACATAAAGTAGGTATTACTTTTTTAGGCGTAAAAATTTATTCAGCGCATGTCCAGCTAAAAAATCAAATTTTTGTTACATACAGTATATCACTTATCTGTCAAAATTTAGCGAACTAAAGAATTCTTCGGGCACATTAATTTCCGAGATAAATTTTGACAGATTCAGTAATTCATGAATTTTGTATGAAACTTGCTTTTGTGAAAATAAAAATGGAGTAATATTTGGAAACAAATGATTTACATATCTCAATGAAAGAAAAAAAATCCACTTGATTTGATTATATAATATTCACTTGAAATAAGTAAACAAAGTCCCCTTCCACGAGGAAATTGAGTTTCCAGCAATTTTCAGTTATTAGGTTATAAGGCAGTGTTCCAGGAACATCGATTTGTCGAATTTCTCTCAATTTTTAAAGCTATATTTCCAATACACCGATGTTGGATATACATAAATAAAGCATTTTTTCCCGATTTTCATTTATAAAAGCACCTAAAAATATATTTTCACTCTTGAATTCGCGTCGACCGACGCATGGTAGTTTCAATATATTTAATGAAAATGAAGAAATAGGTGTGTTCCTACAGAGTAAATTTTTTTTTAATTTCTACACAAAAGTATGTCAAAGTTCATATGAAAAAAAAATAAAATGTGCAATTTTGGACATAAAATCACAGAGTTTCAAAGTGATGGAGCACCTAATATTTTAACGAATATCCAGTTAATTGATTCCGATTAGAAAGAAAAAATTTTTTAACTTGAAAGTTTAATATCAGAAAGCGTTGATATACATACATATACTATTTAAATTGAAATATTTTAGAAAATAGTTTGATTTTTGATAGTTTGAATGGAGAAATCGAAGTTCAGCCTTTCCATTGATGGCTCATTTTATTACCTTTCCATTGGAAGTTATTGTAATTGGTCCAATTTTTTGAATAGAAATATCTCGACATATCTCGGCGTTTCGAAGTCCCACGAATCTAAATCCATCGTTGTTAGAGGGATGTCCGTATGTGTGTGTGTACGTACGTTCGTACGTTTGTACGTTCTTACGTTCGTACGTTCGTGATACACTCTATCGTTCACCGTATCTGAAGAACGAATAGAAACGACGTGCAGAAAGGAGTTTCAAAAAAATTCAAAAAGCCGTTTTATTACTAAAGCAATTTAAAAAAGTTGTAACATGTCATTCGTCTCGAATATCTCAAAAACAAGAAATGAGAATGACTTCGGCTTCGTGTAGTTAGCACCGCCATTTTCGATTTTCAAAAAAAAAAATACAAACAAGCAAAAACAGCAGCAGCTTCAAACAGCACAAGTATAATTTTTTTTTAAATCGTGATTTTGAAAAAAAAAAAAAGCAAATTTAAAATTTATCAAAATCGAGATTTCGATCAAAAATCACCAAATCTCATCAAAATCAACAAGATTTCCCATACATTTTCAGATTTCGTAATATAGTAGATTACTGCGAAATCTTTTGCCGAAATCCGAGATTTTGGTTCGGTGTGAAAACCGTATAGAACTGCTACGCAATCTAATGTAAGTAGGTATACTCCTTTTTCCACTAAGATGCATTTGAAGTTTTTGAGGTAGGTATTCATTACACTTTAAGAAATTTTAAGTCGAAATTTTATAAAAAGATGGGCTTTCAGTAATTAACACAAAATTTAGGTCGAAGAGAAGCAAATATTTAATAAATAAATAAATTAATACAAAAATGTTTGGTTTCAATGCTCATGGGGGGGGCGGGGTCCAGACCCGCAACCCCCCCCCTCCCCCCCCCCCCGTGAATCCGCCACTGTTCACTACGGAAACTTTTTCGCGCAAAACAATGTTGGTGACATTGTTTTGTGGAAAAAAAGAGGACAACGAATACAAATTTTTTATTTCAACTCAGATTTTTGTTTTCTTCCGAAAAAAAAAAATTCTTACCACTTATGTTTTTTTTTTTGTTCAAAAGAACTGTATACTCGGCTTAAACCAAAAAAAAATAGCAAAACAAAACTAATAAAAATCGTTCAAAAATGTTTTTCGTCTCGAATATCCCGAGAACAGAAGGTGAACAGATGTTTTCTGCCACGTCATATTCTCCACCAAAGATACTGAATTATAATGATATGAATCTTTCGGTCGGTTCACCCTCCAAAACCCATTTGGTCACATTGTTGTATTTATAATTTTATTTCGGCCTTATGTGTGTCTATAGATTTGAAATCCAACAATAATATAAAAGGTGGTGTGAGGTGGTGTGCAGATCCCTTTTGTCTATATGTGACGTTTTTACTGATTTTACGCATACTATCTCATTTCTTATCCGCAATCTGACAGCTGTTGTAGCTTGTAGGCAAATAAATATGGCTGCTAGGATTCACATATTTGTAATTCAGTATCATTTGTTCGCCCACAACGCTCTTATGTCAAAATTTAGTTAGGCGGGATCTGTTTAATAGCCTTATCGAAGACTTTTAATTCAACACTCTTTTTCTTTTAAGAAAGAACATTTGAAGGCATACAAAAATTTATTTTCCAAGTTTCTAAACACATTCAGAATAAGTACGAACCACAAGCCATTAAATTTTTTTTGTATACAAAAAGGAACACTGAAAGTCCTTTTGAAATATTTTCAATAAACCAGTTTTTCAAAAATGCATTCAAAACCATCCGTTTCTATACACCAGCATTATGAACTTCGGGCAATAAATGACATTTATATTCTTTTTTTATTGGTTCCTGGATCATGTTTACGATTTCTACTCATAACTTTACTCACTCATGGAATGTTAACCATCAAAGTTCAAAAATAAGTCCATATTTCTTTAATCCATTCAAAGTATTGAGAACATGAAAACGCACATTTTAGGGATTCACTTAATTTCAGAAAAACACAAAAAAAAAAACCAAAATAAAATAATTCATTTTTGATTCGACCATTGTTGGTTCCCTAATGACATTTTTATGCGTATAATTTAGGAACATAAAATGGACGCTATATAAACAAATCAATTTGTTATATAGGATTCCATGTTATGTACTTTGCAGTTAAAGGGGCAGTTAATTTATATAAAAACGTTGTTTCATCACACAAAACAAAAAAAAACGTTGTTTCATCACACAAAAAAAAAAAAAAGAAAAGAAAAGTGTAAAAGGCTTTTTGTCAACCAATAAAAATAAAACCAAATTAGGAATTTTCGTGGTGGCAAGGGAAAAGGGCCTAGACGAGGCTATCTATGGCCAGTCAAAGTATAATTGGGTCTTTAAATTTGATGCTATTTAATAGTTTTTGAATTGCAATTTTGTTATACTCGTATTATATGTACCTACCTACTTTTGTTGACTTTTCGATTAATTTAATTGGTCTTATAAATACCTACATACTCACTACTATACTTCCATTACTTTGATGATGTAATCTAAAACAAATTTAGTGGGAGTAAATTTTAAAGAAACTGAAGTTTAAGGAAGTATGTAGCTATAACAAATTCTTTCTAAGGGGGAACCCATATAGAAACTTGGGCACCATCCAACTTTTCAATTAAAGTAATTCTATAAATTGATTTGTTTCTATTCGCTTCTGTTTTCATATACATATATATAGCAAGCGAGTTTAGTTTTAGTTCAACCTTCAAATTCTCTCTGTGGTGAACATGTATATTAGGTTAGCCACAGAGCTTAAATAGTTCTGTTTTCTTGAGCTTAAGAAATAGAGATACTCAAGTTTGTTTATTCATAATTCTATTTTAAAAATAAGGACAAAATTCAATTAAAATAAAGCGGAAATTTAAAATAAACAATAAAACTTTAGTTTAATTTAAAAACTTTTTATTAATTAAAAACTTACTCTTTTTTACAAAATTATAAATCTTATGACTTACTTATGAGCTAATTTTAAGACATCTACACGCAGAAAAATAATTGCTAACCGAAAGCGTTTTTCGGTGGGTTAAAAGTAAATATTACGTATAGTCAAGGTTAAAAATTATACATAGTTCACTATGTTAATTCTAACGTAGTAGCCTCGATTAAAATAAATTGTTTAAAATAAAAACTTTAAAAAGTTATATTAATGAAGAAACTTGGTTACATTTGCAATTTTGAAGATCGTTTATGTTAAACGTGTAGCTTACTTAAATCAAAAAATTGTATTTAGTTAATTTCACACATCTCTAAGTAGATTGGTTATAATGAGCGATTAATTATGTTTCATTAATTGGTTTTTGATACCAAACTAACTAACACAGAAGTAGTTTAATAAAATTTAGTATACTTAACCGAATCAGTGTGCAGATATAAATAATTTTGTTTAATCGAGTTGACTCTTATAATTTAACCTTGTGAGTTGCAGGTTGTATATTAACAATGTTTGTTATTTAACTTAACCGAGTTCTACGTTGTTTTAACCGATCAGTTTTCTGCGTGTACTTGGTTAAAACTAAGAAAAATTTTATTTTAACTTTGAAAAAAAATTTTGCCAAAGCTAAATTGAGGTGGAGAGTAAAATATTTCTTTTCCTTAAAAAATACCTTTAATTTAGCCAGTAAAATTCTTCACAAAAAAGATTATAACACTTTTTTCTAAACAGTAATAAAAAAATTACACTAAACTTATATTCTTAAGGTTTTAATAGTACGTTTTTCTCAAATTATACTGCTCTGACGAAAAAATGAATTCAGAGTATTTTAAGTGGTATTTTTTCATCCAAATTTCCTTAAAAAATATTAGGTACTAAATTCAAAAAAAAAACTCAAATTATTTGAATCAGAAGAACACTATCAGATAGTTTATTTCAATAAGTTTAATTACAAATTCCTTATTGATTTCTAAGTTTATGTAGCTATGTATATGGTGCTACCTTTACACTGCATTATTGTTATACCCAATATTGTTCTCAAACTGTCTCATTTTCTAACAAGCTATTTTCTTTTTTGTAATCATTTCAGATGTCATCGCATAACAAACCTTTGTGGTTGCTGAAGAAAAGTCCTCGTCAGCTAGCATGGGTTAGCTTTAATTAAACTGATTGCAGTTTTACCCACAAACACTCCCTATATACAGATATACATATATAACACCTTCCAAACAACAAACATACGGAAAGGAACTCGTATTATATCGATTCCGAGACGCCACCGCTGCGCCGCCACCCGCAATTCAACCATACGTGATTCCAAGAAGACATGACGAAGTGTTGGCTGAACAATAGTTGCTGCAGGGGCAATCATCCACGTCGAATAAAGCAAGTTATCGTAGCTAAAGCAGAAAGCGTCAATAGCCAGCGTTTTTACACTTTTTTTCAAATTATCACTGATATAAAAGAATCTTCAGTAAGGAGCTGAATAATAGGGATGATTGATTCGATGTAGCGGTGAGTTTTGTGATTGAATTTTGAAAGCCTGTTCTGGAAATCAATTGTCTTCTTTTTTTTACAGTAGCGGCCCTATGGTCGGCGAACGCGATAGAGACCGTGAAGCGGTGCGCTGGGAACTGGGCGAGTCTACACCGCCCCAATATAATAATGGAGGATCACAAATGGTCGGCACATTGTGTGGTGGACAGGCTGTTGGCCAACAGCAACAACAATTACAGCAGCAGCAACAACAGAAGCAGCATCAACAGCAACAACAGCAACAGCAACAACATCAATACTACCAGCAGCAGCAACAGACGACGAATTGGGTGGAAAACGAAACGATCGGAAGCGGAGGAAGCGATAATCAGCCATACTACGATACGAGCGGCAATGTGGACTGGGCCCGGGCCATGGGCACTGGCGGCGCTGGTTCTTACGGATGTGGTACCAGCGTCGGTGGCATTACAGCTGGTGGCAGCAGTAGCAATCTGGGTCGCTATGATCCGGCTATTGGCTACATCGAAACTGGCAACACCAGTCTCGGTGGCGATACGAACAATCTGTCATACGGTACATCGGTGGCGAACACCAACACCAACACCGGTGGCGGTGGGGCGGGCACCACCAGCGGAAGCGGAGGTGGTGGCGGATCCACTGGCAAAGAGGTACGCTACGCTCCATTCCCCATTACATCGCCGACCAACTCGAACCCCACAACATCCCAGCCACCCGCACTTCTGCAACGGACACATTCCAGATCCATGTCCTCCATACCACCTCCTGAACCATTTATGATAGCACAGTCCAAACAGATGAACACGCGCGTTTCGATCAACGTGGGCGGCGTCAAGCACGAAGTTCTCTGGCGGACGCTCGAGCGTCTGCCGCACACAAGACTTGGCCGCCTGCGCGAATGCACCACACACGAATCCATAACGGAATTATGCGATGATTATTCCTTAGTTGACAACGAATATTTTTTCGATAGACATCCGAAAAGTTTTAGTTCGATTTTAAATTTCTACCGCACCGGCAAGCTGCATATCGTAGACGAGATGTGCGTGCTGGCCTTCAGCGATGATCTCGAGTATTGGGGCGTCGATGAGCTCTATCTGGAGTCGTGCTGTCAGCATAAATACCACCAGCGCAAAGAGAACGTCCATGAGGAAATGCGCAAGGAAGCTGAGAGTCTGAGACAGCGGGACGAAGAAGAATTTGGCGAAGGTAAATGCGCCGAATATCAAAAGTATCTGTGGGAGTTGCTGGAAAAGCCTAACACTAGTTTTGCGGCCAGGGTGAGTTGTTAAATATTCTCTAAGGTAACATTATTTTATTTTTTATTTTTATTTTGTGTTTAAATAAATGAAAACAATTTTTTTGTTTTCATGGAAAAAAATATTCAATTAATTAAGTTCTAATATTTTCATTTATGTAGATATTATTTTTAACATATTAATTTATACTTTGATAATTTTATAATTTTGTACAAAATATAAAACATCCAATTTTAACAATAATCGCAATGTGAAGAGTATTGACAAAAGAAACACTTCGAAATATTTGCTTAAGATTGTTTGATCTTCCTAAGACTTTTATTAATAATTGTGAAACAAATTGTCTGTTTGTTAACTGCAACTTCTTGCAACAGTTTACTACTTTTCAAACATTTTCTATGGGATTTGACAGCAGATTATGCTACGTCAAATGAAGTTTCAAGTTACCAAACAGACATAAAATTTCTATACAAGTCACCGTACTTGTATTTGCAAAACCAACGACATGTCTCACTCAATACAAATAAAATATATTTAAGATCCTTTTTTCACTGGCCAAATTCCCGCTTGTCATACATTCAATTATCATTTGCCACCATTTTGTTTTTTCTGTGATTTCTGATTTTCCTGTAATGTTGGTGTATAATGTAACAATCACAGACGGAAACGTCATTTTGGCATCCTATTTTTGACAGAAAAAGTTTGCAGCAACAAAAGTTGCCCCGTAGGCGAGATAGAGAAACTTAAAGTAGTTTTGTGTAGTGAGCAACTATATTATCTCTGTCATTTTATTAAATTTAAAATTATCGAATACCTATGTATTTTGCATTGTTTTAGTACATAAAATACTAACACCATATGAAACTTCTATATTTATAAATGTTAAAAAGGTTTATTTGCACGAACTGTCACTATTTAAAGTGTGTTGGGCTACAGTTTATTAGATCTTTGGGCTTGTTTATTTCTTTAGAAATATTCTAGTCTCATGCGAATGTTTGTACTTTCAAAGCTTGTTGGTCTCTTAAAGTCTTTTAGATTGGAGACGGTTTGTCTTTCAAAGACTTTATTCTATACTCTTTGGAAGTCATAGGTAATCTTTTGGAGTTTTTTGCATTCACTTGAAGTTTATTATTGTTTATAGAAATTTAACAAATTAATTAATTGAAGAATGTTCTTTTACTAGACATTAGAAGCTAAATAAAAAAGCTCTTTATATCAATACTCTTCACATTTAAATACAAAATATTTCATACAAAATACAAATAAACTCTACTGAAGTTGGTTCCGTATAACAAAAATTTTGCGCACATTGATATCTTGGCAAATAAAAGCTTTCTTTTAATCGGTATTTTCTTAGAGATTTGGAATTTTCTAAACAAGAAACCGTTTATTAAAAAAAAATCAATTTTAATTCCAAAATCAATGTTCCTTTATTGCGTTTAAAAAAATTTTGTTTAAAATACATGCCTATATAACTACCTTTTATGCGATCAATTTATGTATATTCGTCGCCTTAAAAACTATTGTCAATATTAATATTGCTTAAAATTGTTTTCTAAGCGCTTAAAATATTCCTTCAAATTATTATCCCAGAACTGTAAAATTTAAATTTGCTTTGGTGTCTTTTTTTAACTCTTTAAAACTCTAATATTTATATATACATATATACTATAATAACCAAGCTTATGAAAATAAAAAAGGCTTTTATTATTTTTTCTATATAACAATTGCAATTTATACATTAATTTTTATTAAACAAAAAAAAACTATTTACAACAACTCATTGTTTTCTTACAATTGATGTTGTAAATAATAAAATAAATTGTTGTTTCGTTTGTAACAGTGTTTATATTATGAATATTTATAATATATACTAATCTTCTGCCTTTTTTAATATACATAATTATGCGCTCGGTGTAAGGTAAATAAATGGGGGATTTCAGCACACAATAATACAACACCTAAAATGCACCAAAATTATTGTACAGTTTATTTTTTTTAATATATTTTAGTTTAATTTAGTTTGACTTTTGTTTTTAATAATGGCACTGTTTCTTAAGATTTATGATGAGAATTATTTAGTGATGAAAATGTGAGTTTGTATTTATTTTTCATTAGATTGAGATCAGAAAAAAATAATTTTAATAAAACAAAAGAAAATTCGTCTTTTTTGCTTTGAACGCAATCACCAGGTTAGACTTATTTGTTCACCTAACCTGTCAATTATTTGGAAATAGATGTATCGATTGAATAATATTGCAATAAAAGATTGAAATTGTTTAAAGTTCGCGAACTCTTTTCGACCATTATTATTCTCTATACCTACTAGAGTTTTCGTAGTACCTATGTCCTAATTAAAACTTAAATTACTCAACAGTTTACGCTGAGAAAAAAGTAGAACAAATGTTTCTAAGTTGAACTTAAACATTTACTTAAGTTTCATATCAGTAAACGGCTATTAATTTTTACTAAGATAAATGTGGTAATTTCGGTGAAAACTTTCAAATTCGATTCTAAATCATTTTATTGCCCATAAAAACTAATATTTCGAAATGAGATATTTTTTAATAAAAACTTTGCAAGAAATTAGGTTCAAAAGAAAAACTATTGAACGCAGCCAATTTGTTTTCATTTAAAAATATTTAAAAAAATTGCGCTTATAGAAATGTCAATACCTGGAATCTCCCCGGTGAATGATTTGAGGAGATTTTTTTGACATCCCTCTTCACACTTCAAGTAGTATGCGCTCAACCAAAAGGAAACTACAGAAAATCTTTTAAAATTTTATTTCCTCATGTAAAAAGGACAAAAGTTTTTGAAGAAATTAAAAGAAAACTTAAAAAAAAAAATAAGAAAATTCTTTCCTCGTGTGATTACAGATTAGGCTTTTTGTAGGACAATTGATTTTTCATTTCACATGAATTGGATATTAGTCCTTTTACCTTTATAGGGCTTATAGTTTTACAAATCGAACGAACCTATTCTCCTATTGCGCTAAGTACAATATTCGATAATCGAGAGAACAATATTTGAGAATCGAGACTTCAATCTTCGAGAATCTAATTTTCTTTCATCGTTTGACACAAATTTAACTATCTATCTCACTTCCACTTTAGAAAAAAAAGAAACAGTTTTTACACTTTGAAAGGAAAAATGTCAAAGTTAATCTACTTTTTTATATTTTTTGTAATAAAAAGACAACATGGGATATATAAACCTAAACGACATTAACTTTCGATGAAAACGTAGAATAAACCGATTTTTCATAGTTGTACTTAAATTGCCTTTAAAAGATTCTAGTGTTCAAAAATTAACAAAATAACACAACACAATCATTGACTCATTTTCATAATTTCGTTATTGTGACCTAAAACGTTGAAAAGTGATTGAAATACATTTCCACCTTTTCTATATTATTATAGGTACCTTCGTTAGGTTGAAATAGGTTTAGTTCGACATTTGGTCTGTTTGGTAACACGAAATTTCTTGCGAATTTGCACAAATTTTAACAAAATTTCGTAATTTGCTGTCAAAACGCATAGAAAACATTGAAAAAAAAATCGGTTTTGGGAAATTTGTTTAAAAAAAAGTTACCAAACAGGCATATTAAGGTAGAACTAGAATAGGCGGTAACTGTCGGAAGCTAGTGTCAAAACCGAACGAAAAGTTGCTTTCCAAAACGTCAAATTCATAAGTCACCCATAATGCACTTGAGTGGTTGGAAGTTAAAGTGAACTGTCAGTCAAAATTTTTGAAGCAAGCTGTCAGTCCACTTATAAAAGAGCGGTTGGTGAGCGCTCTCACGTTCGACGGAAAAAGTTAACGAAAACCTAACGAAAAGTTCCACTTCGCAATTATATACGCGTCATATGAATTTCTTGTTTACGATGGGTTTCGTACGACCACGTACGTTGGCTTCCGCCTATTCTAGTTCAAATACATGAATGAAAGAATACAAAATTACGTCATTTAATTTTTTGTCTTCTTTTGCTGACGCCATTTGAGAAGAATAAATTTGACAGACGATGATCTTTCGTGCGCGAATAATAACGCACCAATTTCACAAAGCATAATCAAAATGGATGGAAAACGTTCAGAAAATGGAATAAACCGAAATGCAGTTTTCATTTTATAAATTCCAATTCACAATTAGCATGTAGAACAAATTGTAGTACAACAAAATTTAGTTTCTTCATGGGAGTTCACAACAAGTAGAATGTAAATAATGGGCGTTTTGTATGGCTTTTTGCTTTGCAGTACATATGTAGACCAAAAGGGGAAAATTAAAAAAGGGTGTGCTGATCTTTAATATAATGTAAATAATTGTGATCCTGATATTATTCTACATTTCTATATTTCATTTTCGCTCAAATTGTGAATAAGTGAAATCTTGGAATTAAATGATTTCAGTCAAAATCAGTTATGAGAATTAGAAATGTGAAATTTTGGTTAAAACTTAGAAAAAATTTGTATTTAAACCTTAAACCTCAATAAAGTGTTATTTATTTAATTCCTTCAAAGTGATGAAAAACTTTTTCTTTTTTCTCACAACAGTGCCATAATTTAAAAACAATCTACAATTAACAATTTTTTTAATTTATACTAATAAAGTTTTAAAGTTTTTATTTGTATTCCTATTAATTTTATTTCTTATTCAATTTTAAATATTTATATCCTGTAAACCATAAAATTTTGATTTATATAGTGCTTTTTGTTCAAATTTTATTTCAATTTAATAATTCAATTATAGTAAGGCTAAGTTTTATACATATATAAATAATAATTTGATTTTTTGCTATTTACTAATAAAAATTAACAAATTCTCTTATTGAAAAAAAAAATTGAAACAAAAAAAATAAAAATTAATTTTAATTGTTTCTAGCTTAATTAATAATCCATAAATATGCATTTTTTTTAGATAAATAGTATTTACTAAAAATGAAAAAAAAATACTATATACCAAAAATATAAACACAAGTATATTTCCAATATAAATATATATATATGGGAATGGGCAATAAGCGATATGACCAGGCGGCAGGTGTGCTGTAGAATTCCTCGAAAAAATAATAATAAATGCAACGAACTCCGGGGAGAAGTGGCCAGATTCGTGTTGTAATACATTTCCATTTCAAAAAAAAACAAGAACCAGCAACGCAAATTACAAAATAAAAAAAAAAAAAACAAAATAAATTATGTCTTTTTAGCTAGGAGCTTCTTTCGCAAAAACAAAATAGCCTTAACAAAAAAGAGATTAGTTTAGCTGCAGGGCAATTTTTCTTATATATCTACTAACTCTGTTAGCTTCTTCTATATTCTCTGCGCATATTTTTATTTCATATATATCTATATAAAATAGCACCCAGCTTTTATTTTATTTTTAATACCACCGCCGAAATGGAAATAATTACAACATATTTGGGTGCATCTCCTAATTGTTAATCACATATAGTTTTTAAACTATTTTTTGTTTGCTGAATATAATATTAAGTAAAATTTAAACTCATTGTACATATAAATAGTATATTTTTGAAAAATCCTTCCTTCCAACATATAGAACTTCACTAACTGAGTAATATATTTTTTTTTTATTGTTGATAAAGATGTGAAACAATGTCGGAGTTCTGTCAATTGTAATCATTTCATACATTTTGCTAGTCTTGAAGTGAAATAAAAAAAGCATTAATAACAAATATATACCCCGCCTATAACGCATCCTTTTTTGACTAAGATAAATATGAGAACCAAAGTAATTTATTTTTATATTCCATTTTCACAGTAAATACTTAGTATATCATTTTTCTTAAATTTATTTTATTTATTTCTAAATATAATTCTGTGAATGATTTGTTTAATTTTTCTCTCTTTCGTTTCTTCAACTAATATAATATTAAATTTGATTATAATAATTTACTTCATAATAAAACTCAAATGTGTTGAATTGATTTTTGTTTTTTTTTATTTTTAGAAAATAATTTTGTTGAATTATCTTTCTTTAAATTGATTTTTTGTCTATTTTTTTTGTGATGTGTACAGAATCAGCATTAAGTGTGCTGAATTCTCTAGAATGCAAAAAAATAAAAATATGAAATGTTAATCCTGCCCGTTGATATCCCCCCGTTTTTTAAAGTATAAAGTAAATATATAATGAATGTCATGTATCTGTGTCCCTTTTTGTTGGTATATGTTTGTACAGAATGTGTATATAAATGGATTGATGGTACTATAAAACAGCCGAACCCTGTCCCTTATTTTTTAAAAGACATTGTATGTATTGTTTATGCACAAAACTATGCTTGATGTGTATTTACTTGATTTTATTTTTATAAGCTTTGTTTTTTTTTTTTGTTGATTTTGTAGTCTATATAGTTTTGGGCTGAAGGTCATTTTTATTATTTTTTTCGAACGATATATATTTTATTGGATTCGATAAAAAAATTTGCACGAATATGGATACCATTACCAAAAACCAAATTCTGAATAAAAATTTATGACTTGATTTTTTTTCTGTTTTTTTTTTTATAGTGAATGAAATTAGGTTTTGAGATTTTTAGATTTTATTAATCAAAATAATAGAATGAAAATATATATTATTCAACATAACTAGCATGAAGAAACTCATAGGAAGAGGGGTATTTAAAACAATTTACATCATACGATTCTGTATATGTGGCAAAATGCACCTTAACAATTTTCACTCAAAAAAAAAAAAATACATAACATACTATTTTAAATTATAAAATAAATTGAACTTATTGGAAATTTTAATAGATTTATTTTTTATATCAGAAGTTTGTGGTCTTTATCCTTAATTTTGTTTGCCCTGGTGTGACCAAAATTTATAAGAAAGAATTGCTTACATTCTATCAAATACATATTCATGAAACTTTTACTTAAAGTTCTAAAAATTTACTCTAATATAAATCCCAATGTACGCACGTTTGTCGCAACTGTTAAATTTTTGTTTGAAACCTATACACTAGTATTCTTTTCAAACAAAATAAAATAAAATACAAAGTGACACAAAGTGAATGGACTGTTATTGAATTTAAAAAAAATTATTATAATAATTTGCTATTATTAAAAAAAATTATATATTAAATTAAAAAAAAATAAATATAAATATCATTAACATACCCTCCAATATACGTACATCGTGCTTAAGCCTAAACGGGCCAACCAATTTGCTTCAAATTTTATATAAAAAGCATATAATGATGGTTTCCTTATAGAGGAAAAAATTTTATTTAGGTTATTTATACCTAACTGATGCCGGTACCCATGATGAAACCCTTTTATGCGAAATAAGCTCAATTTCAGTTAACTGGATTGAAAGTTATTGTAATTAGTCCAAAATATCGAATCGAAAATTTCGGCATATCTGTACATGTTTCGAAGTGTCTATAGAATCTGAAACCATCGTCTTAAGATGAATGTGAATATGTGTTTGTATATGTTCGTACGTAAGTGTTACCATTTTTGTTTATCATATTTCGAGAGTTAATAAAGATTATTGACCTCAGATGTATTTTATTTAACAGATAATAACGTCATAGTGAAGAAAAGTTTTTCAAAAAAAAATTCAACCAGCAGTTTTCTTAAAACATTATTAAAAAAAAAAAACTTTGTAAAATGTCATCCGTCTCTCAAATATCTCGAAAAAAATCCTATCAATTTTGCCTGAATTTTATTCGACAAAATAATTCAAAATAAGTCAAAAAATAAAAATAGGCTTAACAAAAAACCAAAAATTTAAACTTGATAATTCTTATTCGTCAGAATATTTACACTAATAATGAGGTAATTTAACTATAATGAATCAGTTGTATTTATTTAAGAAACTCTTCATTCATTTTGGGTCATTCTGTATTAAATCCTGTTTTAGTACAAAACGAATGAAGAAAGACAATGACATACGTTAGAAAAAAAATTATGCCATAAGTAATGGTATAATCTTAAACTGTTGAAAGGCCAGGTTATGACTTCTATAGTCATTAAGCAACTTCTCCATACCAAATGATACAAATTTTCGATAAACTACTGTTTTTGAAATTTCAAAAAAACCCTTACTTTGCTTTTACATTTTTTCACTAAAACATTATTTAAAAGAGTTTTTTTTATTCATATTTAGGGTATTCATGCCACATCGTAAGTTTACAAATTCTGTAAAAAGATAAGTTTACGCAAAAGTTTGCATGAACGCCCTTTTAATTCATTTGGTCAAATGTTGTGTGATTGAATCAGCTGCGCTCGTTTAACATCAAATAGGTACCTATTAATCGTCAAAATATGTTCACAAATAAGCGTGTTTAGATTTCGAAGTTTTCCCAAACCAACGCGAAATTAAAGCTGAATGTCTCGGAACGGTTAGAAAAAATGTAAGATACACGACAATAGTTCCTTTTTTTAAGCCCGAAGGGAATTAGATGAGAAAATTATTCCGGGGCAAAATAAAGGTAGAACTGTAATAGTAGCAAACTCACGGCAGTGATTGAACAAAAACGAGTAAATACAAGAAAATCATGTGGCACTACTTTTCTTTCAGTTTAGTTAACTTTCGTTTTCGGAAGTAAAGGGTGTTTTTTTAGACGTGTGGTTTTCAAGAAGAAATAAAACGCATATAACTTAATGTTGTGGCCAAGAATTTAGCTTTATTATAAAGGTTGGCCATTATGTTTTAAAAATGATTTCTGACAAGTGGCCACCGCGACTGGCTCGAATAAATTCCAGCCGGGGGGCCCCAAAGACCCCAGCTCCAATTGTTGCACGCAATGGCGGATGGACTCATTCGGGCCTTCTTCGATACTTTGCTCCACAGCAGCAATAGCGTCTTCGGTGCGGCGTCTCTGAGGATGCGCATTATCCACTAGAGTAAACGTAGTGCGAAACCGATCCATGGTTGCTCGTATTACTCTGCTGGGTGATTATGTCGACCGAATATTGGACGCAACGCGCGATGCGTCGCGCGAACCGAACCATTATTTTGGTAATAAATTTGCACGATTTGCAAACGTTGTTCAGAAATTAGACTATTAATTACGAAATGGCAAACCAAACTGAGCATAAATCAAGTGACAGCTGTCAAAAAGACCAACTCTGAAAAAAGTATTGCCACATTGAAATCCACACTTCTAAAAAAAAACACCCTTTAAAAGTGGCCCCGAGCCTAACTCAACTGAAATTTGATGAAAGAGGAATAAAAGAAGAAAATGTAAATGTAAAATTAAAATTAAAAGCATTTACTTTTGTGTATCTATGCTGACCAACAATATAGTAAGAAAATGTAGACGTCCTAATTATTTTTTTTTGTTTAAACTACGTTTTAATTCACAATTTTTATCGCCAACTAATCTCAAGGCGGTAATTACAGAACATGGACAGAACTTTTAGTTCTCTGAGATATCTCATATATTATATTACTGAACACGCTTAATGCTTAAAGTCATAATGACGTTTGGTTAAGGGCCAGTTTCACAGAACACACTTAACAAAATAAGTGGCACTTAATTTTCCCATTTTGGCACTTAAGGCGCGGTTTTGCTGTAAGTGGCACTTAAGTGGCCAATATCGGAGACTTAAAGGTCACTTATTCCGATTAGTTTACACTGTAAAATTGGGCATTAGTTTTCCATATTTGGTACTTAAGGAACACTTACTTTGATTGTGAAACTGAGCCTAAGTTTATAAAACAAATTTGGTTTATTTCGGCAGCTAAATCCTTAAGGAATTTTAACCAAATTATGTAAATCATTTCTGTTATATTTGAATTTGACAGTTCATTAACTAAATCGTACACTTAACTATGTGCTAAACTTATCTAGTGAGTATTATACCCTTAATATATTTTTGCTTGCATTCACCATTTTCCTATAAATAAATTAATTATATGAAATTCGGTTTAAACCTTTTTTTGGGCTTAAATTTTTTTATTACCGCATAATTTTAAACCATTTCTGATTATTTGTGGGGTGCATAAAAACGTCACGTTTGTCAGTAAGGACTAATATTTGGTCATACTTGCTTTTTAATAAATTGTGTTGGACTGATGAAGAAGAAATTTAAGTCAATATGCATAATAATATTGACGTTTGTGGTTTGGAAGTTCTAGATTTTATACAATAAAGTTCTAAGGACTTACATACGTACTATCAGCCAAATTAAACAGCCTACAACAAAAAAGAAAATATATATAATTTATATTTGAAAAGAAGTTGTATACCTTTTTGACAGAACATGTTTTAAAAAAGGAAAATCAATGCTGATTGGTAAAATTTTTTTAAAGCAAAATTATAAAAATTAAAGTTTTAAGAAAATTTCAATTGAAAAAATTTTTGGTGTAACCATAAGCAATTTATGAATTGAAAAATTTCATCTTTTGAACAATCTTTAAGTGAAATAATAAAATAATAAAAATAAGCTTTGAGCTTTTTTTCTACTCAGCCCCTCACCCTATTCAAAGAACGGGTTTTTTGAAATTTCATAAAATGGCCGTTAATCAAAAAGCGTTATGACTTAACATGGACAAGATTCTAATTTCTAAAACTTCACTTCGCATTTAAACCTTTTTATGTTTGGATCATTGTTTATGCGACACCATCATGTATACGAAAATAAAAGGGCTTGGATTTGGAAAATTTGGATTAAATCATCACCACAATACAAGAAAAAATATTTTATTTAAAATTATGAATTTTTGAAAATGATTACATTTCTAAATATATGAATATGATTATTATTTCGTCAGAAAAAAAAAGAAAAAAGAAAACAACACGTTTTACAAATTAAAATAAACTCGTAACTCTTAAGCTTGCATTTATTCTATAAAAAACACTTAAATTTATTATATTAAATAAAAACACACACTCCCTGTAAGGATTATGCTATACCTAAATTTAAAAAAAACTTAAAAAAAAAAATAAAAACATTTTTGTGATGTAAATTGTTAAAAATTCTCAAAATTATATCGTAAGTCTTGTTATGAAACCCAAATTTTAATTTTTTCCTTGCACAAATAAAATAGAAGGTTTTAATATTATTAGAATGCACAGTTTCTTTAGAGAATGTTTCCATATTAATTTTATGTTTTTGTTTCTTTAAATCCCCGACAAGCTCGCTTAACAAGCTTATGATTTCTTAAAAAAATATATATTTCAATTTTTTATTTAATTTAATTCTTCTTTACCAACACTTTTATACAACAAATACACACACGTTTAAAATTTGTTTTTTTTTTTATATGTTAAATATGTTTTTCTTTCATAAACATATTTTTTCTATATAACTCTCCTTTAGAATGCCATTCATTTTTGACATGATTAATATGTTTTATTTTTTTCAAATCGTAATATCATTAAGTGAATGGTAATACAAAACAATTCATTTACAAATAAAAAAAAAAAAATAAAAATATTTTAAGCATAAATATTTTTAAGATAAACAAAACATTATAATTTAAGTTGTTGTTTTTTTTTTTTTGTTAAATATACGTTTAAATACAGTGACTGCGTACAGTGGTCTCCATGGTAGATTTGGACAAAATGGAGAACTATTAAATACAAATAATTAAAAATTAAAGGAAATTATATTTAATAAGTTTCTCCGATATGCGACAGAATTTGTTTATATTTATTTTAATAAAATATACAACACTGAAATGAGCTTTTCTTTTTTTTTTTTTTAATAGATGATTATAAATGCAAAATAGTTTTTCGTTTAACGCTGAATGTCAAACTTAAATGGCATTTCTTTAAAATTTAAATTAATTATTTATTAATTTAATTACAAAAAAGATATTATAAGTTTTTAAACAAGATAAAACTGTGTTATTGTTTAATTTAATTTAAATTTTTTTTATAAACTTTTTCATGGGTATGTGATGTGAATAAATTTAAAACCATAGAAAATAAGAATCACAGTAAAAATATCTAAAGACACATATTGATAAAAAGTATTAAATGAAAATTAATACAAACATATTTAAAAGATTTTCTGTTAAAGTAATTTTTTTTTAAACCAAGACGTGTTCTTATCGTTGCCTTTCTTTCAAAACCTTGTAGGTGCAAAAACTCAAATTTTCAAAAGTCAATTTTCTTTGTAAAAATTGTACAAATTCCACTTCACTGTCGGTCGTTTCTATATATAATATAATATAATATAATATACTACCCAGGTGGTAAGCTCGCAAGGAAAATCCAATTCACTTGCAGGATCGTTTGATTCTTCTAATTTGATTCTTTCTTTGAAGTGTTAAAATTCCTCTTGGACCTGAAAACTTTAAAAGTTTCATGGGAAGAATATTATTTTGCACAGAATTTCTAAAGATATCAAAATATGTATCTACACAAATCCGATAGTTCAGATAAAATATTTCACCCATTTTCTAGTCTCTCTTCAATCTAGCATAGCTTTTTTTAAATATTATTTTTATATTTGATTTATTACTTTAACTTAAAAACAAGAGTCAACAGTCAATTTTATTATTCTGACTTTGCAGTTTACTAATGCAGTCAGTGTTGTCAAATTTGTTATTGTGAACTTTAAGTCAAATGACTATAACCCTTAATTTGCTGCAATACTTTTTGACTGTTTCCAGACTTTTAGTTATTTAAAAGTCTACTTTCAAACGCATGTCAGTAGTCAATTTTATTATTCTTAATTTCCGGTTTCCTAACGCAGTCAGCAGTCAATTGAATATTCTGACTTTGCAGTCAAATGACTATAGCGTTAATTGGCTGCAATACTTTTTGACTGTTTCCAGACTTTAAGTTTTTTAAAAGTCTACTTTCAATCTAATTCAATTTTGAAAGTTTTTCAGAAACGCATGTCAGTAGTCAATTTCATTATTCTGATTTTGCAGTTTACTAATGCAGTCAAATTACTATAGCCCTTAACAGACTTTAGTACTCTATGAATATTTTCAGTCTTTTAGTTATTTAAAATTCTACTTTAAATCTAAGTCAATTTTGACATTTAGTTAGAATTGCAGTTAATTGACTGCGGTTACTGTATTGTATATTTCCTGCCTTTTATTAAGTTAAAAGTCAGCAGCTTTATTCAAAAGACTGCATCAAATGAGTTAACTGAATACTTTAAATGACCTTAACTTATAGTTGTCTTTTAAGTGACGTGAAGGAGAAAACAGAAATATTTTTCACGAATTTGGCGAGGAATTTAAAAATCCGTCATAATTATTTCTTATCACGAACCGTTTGGATTTGTAAAAAAAATTGTAGGTCCCATCCATTCCTCCAAATAACACCCATACATAGGAACGGTTGAGAGTTATGAGCCACTATAGGCCCCTCTGATTCTAGACGGTCCTTCGCACCACCAAATTAATTTATAAGGAATACATTCGACCTTTAAAATGACTCCACCTTAATAATTGCAATGCTTTAACATACTTGAAGTACTGTCAAGTACAGAGATTTCTTCAATAACCGAACTACACGAATGAAGAATGCTTTACAAGGCTTTTATTCATAGACTCTTTAGTGCGAGAAAATATGGACCTGTCCAAGTCCAATTAAAGTCTTCCACTTGCCTGATTTATTTCAGTAGTATATAGAAGGTGTATTATTTAAAAAAAAACTTCCTATATAAACAATACCAAACAATGCAAAAGAAACAACTGTTAAATCTTAAAATCGATATGTAAAGTCTCATTGTATGTTATCTTAAAAAATGCTTATTATTACAAACAACAAAAATTTTAAAAATAAAAAACCATACCCATTGCAAAGAATGTATTTTTGTTTGTTATTTTATTTTATTTTTTGTAAATTTTATTTAATCATTTCAATTACAACACATTACCAAAAAAAACAAACACCATTTTTATTTATAACTCAATAATTTGAAATCTTTGTATTTTTTTCATTTATTTAATACTTTATTTTAATCTATACCATTCTAATTGTAGTATTAAAACTGTAGTGTACAGTTATATGAAAAACGAATCCCAAAATTTTAAATGTTTTAATTTTTCCAATTTAAATGTAAGAACTGTAAAACTGTTTTAAGTAGAACTGTTTTGAAACAAAAAAATGTTCTTTTCCATTCTTATATTTTTTCCTTTTCATAATTAAAATTTAAAAAAAAAAAACACAAAATCACTATAAAAAGTAGGAATTTATTGAACAAAAATCGTATAGTCGACTGCAGACCCGAATAGATGTAACTTTTTATCATTCATTACAATTTAAAAAAAAAACCCAATTTGAAGATAGAATCAAAATATAACACAAGCAGAAAAAAAAACTTCATCTATACATATTATAGAAAAATCTTCTGAGAGTGCCATTCGTTTATTCAGATCTTGTGCATTTTAAAAACCAAAAAAAAAACAAAATCTTAGAAAGCATTAAATATATTGAATGCAAACATATCCACTCATCATAGTTGTGCATTTTTTATTGTCCCTGGTCCGAAAAAAAAACATATATTAGTTTGTTTGTTCCTATGTTTTGCCATTTTTATTTTTATTTTTTTTATTTTTTCGTCACTACTTGTACAGAAATTACCGTATAATTGTCCTGTATTTGTCCTAGTTTTTCATTTATTTTTATTTGTTGTTTAAATTTTTTTTTTCCATTTTTTGAAAAATTTTAAGAGTTCTACGAGTTCTTTGGAAAGCAAACAAAAACTAGTCCTTCGAAACGTGTAGATAGTTTTCACTTTTTGATGCTTAAAATTTTTAAGTTTTCTTTTTTCAAATCATCTTTCTTTAAACTATTTCTTTTCTATAATTAAAATTTAATTTCTTTATTCCTAGCCTAAGGCAATCATATCTCTAACCATCATGCATCAATTTCGTTTATGTTCTCGAAAAAAAGGCGTCAAAATTATTTCTCCACATAACTTTAATTTTTTTTTTTTAAATAAGGACTTAGCAAAGAAAATGATTAAAATATTTAAAAAAAAAAATATATATATTCTTCACATAGATATACCAGCCTTTTGTGAAACAGTGAAAAAGAAAAAAAATTCTAGAATTAACTTTAGATTTTTTGCAAACATCTTGGCCAACATTCGCCTGCTATTTATCTGCTTCCAAACGAGAACGATTGTTATCTCACTTTTTTTAGCATAGCTAGAAGAAAGTATACACAGATGCTTCCAAAACAAATTAAAAAAAAAAAATATCAAACATTTTTTTTTTGCAAAAAGCAAATTTTATTTTTGAATTCCTTAAATATTATTATAAATTATATATAATAAGTTTATTTAAGTTTTTATCACCAATTAAACAAAGAAACAAAACAAAAAAAAAGGAACAAAATGTCCAAAAAAATTAGAAAGAAAGAAACACAAAAACAAACAACCAAATTACCATTGCAGGTAATCGCGGTGATATCAATCCTGTTTATAGTCCTGTCTACCATAGCCCTGACGTTGAACACCTTACCACAACTACAAACCGATCATAATGGTACACCTCAGGATAATCCGCAATTGGCTATGGTTGAGGCCGTCTGTATATCGTGGTTTACATTAGAGTACGTACTTAGATTTAGTGCATCGCCGGATAAGTGGAAGTTTTTCAAAGGCGGCCTTAACATAATAGACCTATTGGCAATACTCCCATATTTTGTGTCCCTATTTCTATTGGAAACAAATAAAAATGCAACGGACCAGTTCCAGGATGTGCGCCGGGTGGTGCAAGTATTTCGCATCATGCGCATCCTGCGAATCCTTAAGCTGGCCCGTCATTCTACGGGCCTGCAGTCATTAGGCTTTACGCTACGTAACTCATATAAGGAACTCGGTCTACTAATGCTGTTCTTGGCAATGGGCGTTCTCATATTTTCTTCGCTAGCATATTTTGCTGAAAAGGATGAGCCACAAACAAAATTCGTTTCGATTCCGGAAACATTTTGGTGGGCGGGTATTACAATGACAACTGTTGGCTACGGGGACATCTATCCCACTACTGCACTGGGAAAGGTTATTGGTACTGTGTGTTGCATATGCGGTGTTCTGGTAATCGCTTTGCCTATTCCCATCATCGTTAACAATTTTGCCGAATTTTATAAGAATCAGATGCGCAGAGAGAAGGCCCTCAAGCGGCGTGAGGCTCTTGACCGAGCGAAACGTGAAGGCAGCATTGTGTCGTTTCATCATATTAATTTGAAAGATGCCTTTGCCAAGAGTATGGATCTCATCGATGTTATAGTTGATACAGGTATGTTATTTTACTAACACTTTCAAATAAAATTATATTTTAATCTACATATAAATGTATATGTAAATATATATATTTATTTTATGTAAAATGTATATTTTTTTTTATTCCAATGATGAGAAATAATTTTTTTTTTTAATTTTTTGTATATTTGTTGTACCCCTTTTTTTTGCGAAGTCCACTTTTTTGTTGTAATCAAATTTAATCTATTGAAAAATTAATTGCATGAGGCTTTGTTTTTTTTTTTTGTAAATGCTTGCTGGTAGTGTGGCTTTTTTCTTAAGTTTTTTTATAACAACTTTCTGAAAATCACTTGAATTTTAAGTAAGCATGAATATGAAAATTAAAAATCTCAACAAAAAAATGCTACAAGGACATCATTAAAATTTTATAATTCAACTAATTAGAAACTAAGAAATAAAGGAATATATTTTTCTTATTATTATGAAGTAGCAATAGAAAATTATTATTATTCATTTTGAGAAAATATTTTTTAGTAATTTTTAATAATTTTAGATTGATACATTTTAAAAGAAATATAAAATTTTATTAAAATTTCTGAAAAAAAACATAAATAGCAGCTTTCTTTATCACAACAAAACACACATACATGAGATACTCTAACACATCTTTTATTTAAATGCAAGAGTTTTCTTATAAATATTGTTTTTTTTTAATATCATGTTATGAAGGTTGCAGTTATCTACATATACTACAAGTTCAATAAGGACACTATGAAGAATAAATTTATTTGATTTAAAAGATACATATATAGGAATAGACTCAACTTATTCACTTGACTATTTTAGGTGTTTGTTAAATTGATCTATGACCTCTGCTCATGTCTGAAGACCTGTTTCAAAATATCGAGGTGAATTTGCTTTAAATTTTAACTGCTTCCTGTGTTTTAAACTTCGTTTGAAGAATGATTCAAAGGTTTATGGTTGTGGTAGATTATTATTATAAGTTCAGTATATTTTTTTATTTTGACAACCATGCGGCACCAGGAAGCTTAAGTCCGACTTTTCCATTTGTTTTGAATTTCAGAAAAGAATAAATTATCCTTATTGTCGCAGAAAATGTTGAATTTTTTTTTTTAAACTTTTTTTTTAATTTGGAATAGGACCATGTTCAGGAAATAATGGTATCGATATTATGTTTATATTAGCTAAAAATGTTGTTTTTCTCTATTTTTCGATGAAACTACTATCTGGAGGAATATAATATGCCATGACCAAAACAATTGCCACTTTGAATTTTCTACATTTTTATAAACTCATAAATTGGCAACACGACGGAAAACATTATGAGTTAAAAGTTTCAATCTATAAAGTATACATCGACCTACATATGTAGATACAATACAGTGTAATACTTATAAACAAAAATGGAGTGTCTGTTAGTAATTTTTAAATACCTTGTACCGTATACCTATGAGAAAAAAATTCACTATCTTTGAAATGATCGTGTGTTTGTCTGGCGTAATCTTTGAAACTACCGAACAGATTTTGACGATACAGATAGTTAAAGAACTATTTAAAGAGTCATTTCGATTTTACAAAAAATTATTTCTTTGCAATATTTATTTAAAAAAAAAGGAGTAGAATCATTATCAAATTAACTGTTCTAAATGAATGATTTTTAACAAGTAAAAAACACCAATTTCAATTGTTTCAAATAAATACATAGGTTCGAATAAATTTTCCACTGTTTATTTCAATTTCAAGTTTTCATCATACATAAAATTATAAAATATTCAAAATAGCAAAATTTAAAATTTGTTTGATTTCAAAAATAATTACATTTTTTAAATAATTTCTTAACAACATAAGTTAACAACCTATGCATTTAAATTTGTTCCATAAACTGTCCTCGGAGAATACTTAAAAATCAGTCAAAATGTTGGGAAAACAAATGAAAGTCTTTCATTTTCAATTATACAGACGAATAAAAGACATCTCAAAAAACTTAAATTATACAATGAGGAATTAAACAAAAAAAAACTTAATAAGAGAAATAACATCACGTAATACTCGGAACTTTTCTTAAACAGAGTACTGATTTTAAAAATTAAGTTTGATAATTTGCACATATTGTTCATATTGCCATTGTGAATTGTCATAAATGTGTATATATAAACAATTCACAACAAATTTGACAACATTGCTGCTGTAACCTAACAAGCGTCCCTATTTAAAAACTTTATACATATTACAAAACATTTTACAGTAAGCATACAATTTTTTTTATATGTATTAAAAAACATAAGATTTTTACTAGGAACACATATTTTGAAATAACTGCGTAGGTGTTTTCTAAGATTAAAAAGATCGTCAAAAAAGATTGTCAAAAAAAAAAGATCGAATATATACAATTTCAATAAAAATTCTAACTTTTCCATTGCGTTCCATATCCAAATCGAAAATCCCCAAGTTAAGGAATTATTCCCTGCATCTTAGTACCATTACTTTCACAAACCAAAATGTCAAAAATTTAATTTATTAAAAATAAACACGTTCGTTATTTTTCGACATAAATTTGATTTTTTCGTGGAGGTTAAAATGATCTCTTTGGAATTCAAGAATTTTACGTCCACTAAGGCATCGTATACACATTATCGATAATGACTGACAGTTTTAACTGACATCAGATTTAGATGAAAAGTTTCAGTTTCATTATAATGCAAAGTTAGCTTCGTTCAATGGACTCTACCCAATATTTTCTTGACAATCCCAAGAATAAACATAAAAAAGGATTTTCCATTCTTAAAAACCCCCGAGGGCTGACATTCAAAGCAAGAAACAAAAAGATTCTTCCCACGGAGAAAAAAATTACCGGGGAAAAAATGTTTCCCGTCACAAATCTCCAACGAATTAAATTTTCCCCGACAACTTACTTGCGGGAGTGATTGTATTGAAATAAAAAAAAAGTTCTATGTAAAAATTATTCAGGCAAGAGGGGCACTTTCCCCCTTGGCTCTGAGCTACGACTTTTGTCTATGAACATTTTATCAGTTCTTAATAGGAAATTTTGACTAATAGGATTTTTTCACGTTTTTCGCCCAATTCCATAATCCAAAGGTTGCCCCCATCTGACTCTGGACCTTGGACAAATAAATCCCTACGTTCGTTCTATCGTTTTGCCCCCCCCCCCCTTGTAAACAATGAAAATCGTTTACTGATCATTAAAATGGATTTAAATTTTCCTTTCATGTTTAAAAATTGTTCACATAACTCTTGAACTCTCTTAATTCAATTTCCTATTCTGTCAAACTTTAAAGTGAGATGAGTCGTTCTACTTAAGGTTACTTTTTTAAATACCCGAAATTAGATCAGAATATTTTTACAGACCAGAATATTTTTTTTCATTTGCCAGCCGGACCATCAGTTGAGGAGAAAAAAAGGCTCCATTCATAGTTTGTTTTTGCAGAATATTGTGCAGCGGTTCTAATTTGGTTGGTCGGTCCTAAATACAGCTGTGTTGACTATTTTGTATTATAAAATAAAATTAATGAACAAAAAAAAAACTCATAAAATTTTAGTAAAATCGTTTTTGATGCATTCATTACGAAAATTTTAATATACCTACACACACGATTTCTACTGCTATTAGGATACAAATATTATGCCTATCTGGGTATCTGAAAATCATTTTCAGTTAGAATAATATTCTAATCCTTTAGTTGTTAGTACCTTTTTTAACTAACATTAAAATGGGCATACGAAATTTCTTTAAACGGCTGCGACTCGTAGAAGATCAATAACCAAAACAGTCGAAGGCATCTTCGTCACAAACAGTGAAACTGAAATTACTATGATCTAATATAGTACTATATTATAGTAATATATCATGAATATGATATTGGAAATTTCCTAAACCATTTGAATATACCCGATGATATAATTGGCCTTGAATCAACAGAAAAAGTTAATGCAATTTGCAAAGTTTCAGACAACAAGGCCAAAAGTGTTGTGTGCCATAAAAAAATGAAATCAATTTTCAATAAAATATAACATCGCCTTAAAAATGTTATTAAAAATCTTGCGGTCGCCTATGGATGTGCACTATAACTTTCTTTCATGATTAGGCTATCCCGCCCAAAGTCATGTTTTTATTTATTGATAAACAACTTAGAGCATTTAAAATATATTAAAAACTCAGGAACTACTTGTAAAAAATAAGGCGTGTTTTAGTTAAAATTTCTCTAATAAATCTGTCCACTTAAATTGTTAAAAAATAATTAAGCTTCAAAGCTCATTTTACATGTTTCTTCCATATTGCCACTACTTTCACAAAAGCCCTACCTGCAAGTACATACCTTTTAAATTTAACAAATTAGTTTTGTTGTGTTAACACGAAGTTACTTTTAAATTGACTGAATTACTACATCTTAAAAATCACTTCTATTAACATAATTTTAACTACGGGATGTATGAAAAACAACTACGTACAATTCTTATAAAAAATCATTATTTCCACTTTCACGTATATTTTACTCGCAAGACTTTTTTCATTCACATCAAAGCACTTCACAAGTGTCAAGTTATTACTTTATCCCTTTCTCCCTCTCTATATGTCTACATGGTAATCCTTTACAATTGAAAAAATACCTAAACAGGAAGAGTGAATACGATGAGATTTTAAAATTTAAACACCCATTAAGACTCTACTTAACAGGGCTAAGTACCTAATCATTTTCTGAATTCACATTTGAAACTTTAAAGTGCATCACGCAAGGGTAGTTGACACTTGAAGGTATTTAATCGTGTTGTTTCCATCAAATGCTTGTATGTTTTGTATATAGTTACAAGTACGATGTACATACATAAGCAGCAGGCAACTTGGCATTGTAGTATACAAAATGAGGATATTATTAAGCTCTTGTTAAACATGTTGATGTGCGGTGTTATAATTCACATGAAATTTCCTTTTGCAAATTGATGTATATGTATAAGTAAGTCAGTACGGTTAGCAACAGGGAGTTTTAGTTAACTTTGTTAAAGAAAAACTGATAATGCTTATAGCTTTATTTGACTGCAAAAGTTCTCTTTAAAATGGTGCGATACATTTTGGATATTTCATTTCGAAAAAATAAGACTTTTGTGTTGACGCGAGAGTTTTGCACCTTGTTTAAATCCATTTTTGACATATATGTAGACCTTACAGAGTCTTTTCCGATCTTGATGGAACAGCATGCGCGTTAACCGTCGTCATCCTGTACATCAAACTTACCTATTTAGGAGGAATGACAAAAAAACATACATTCGCTCTGTAAAGCTCGTTAACCTGATCCAGATCAGATGCTTGAATAAAAACATCGATTTGATTTGACGTCTTCTTCTGAAACAACGTTTTGCTAAGACAAATCAATTTTTTTTCAAGCTTTCGTCTACAAATTTCAAGCTGTCAAAATACAAATTTGTAAATTCTGTATAGGTAGTTCTTGTATATTTGTTGCAGGCTTTTAAGTTACGAATCTGAAAAGACAATAGAAATTGAGCTTACTTTTAATTTCAAGTTAGAAAAAACAATAGACAATTAGTGGGGAAAATTAGTAAAAATTATATTTAGCTACCTACAATTAAATTTTTAATAAAAAAAAGTACCATATTATATTTATTAATTTAATTATGCAAACCAACTTTCACTTAAAGAAAAACAAACTGTTATTATGATGCTAGAAAGCTGATTTAATTTGCATTTAAGCTTGGAAAAATAACATAACAAAGCAACAAATATTAGATTATTTAATGAATTTATGATGCAAGTTTAATTCCAGTTTACTCCCAAATAAATTGCAACACAATTTTCTGCTGTGATTTAATTTTGTTAATAATTTTAGATTTTTAAGTTTTAAAAATAAATTTGTTTTTTTTTTTTATTATTTATTTTGCATTCAATTTAATTTTATTTGTATATGAAAAGAAAATATTAAATTAAAATAAACATTTTCAAGTGCTAAAATTACATCATGGCAATCGAAACAATATCAACCTAAAAAAATTGCAAAACATACACAAAATAATACAAAAAAAAAACAAAAATATTCACACAAACCGTGATTTATTTATTTATTATTATTATTTTTTAAATTGTAATTAATATACGATTGTTAAATAATTTAGTAAAATACACTATAATATTGATCAAACCCAATTAATTGTTTAATTAATTAGCTTATTCTGCATGAATTTTTGAACAAAAAAAAATGAAACCTTAGAACAAAAAAAAAAATAATTAAACATCCCACTTGTAAAACTATTTCTTTTAGAACAAAAAAAAACGTTATAACGTTTATTTTTAAAAATTGGAATTTTTCAAGCTTATTATTACGTAGGACCACTTTTATGATTTTATTGACAAAAAAAATAAAGTTTTCGTAAATATCTCACATCTTCTATCTCACCTATGTTCTTGTTTATTCTTTTTCTTTATTTTTTTCTCATTCAAAAAAATACCAACAAAATATTAACCAAACAATTCAAACACTACCCTAATTTCGAAATAATTTAAAAAAAAAAATAAACAAAAAAATTGCAAACAAAAATATAATTGACCAGGAGAGAAAAATGTTCTTATTGACGATACACCGCCACCGCCATCGTTTGGAACACCCAGGCGACGAGCTCTATCTGCCAGAATTCAAGAGCTCAATCGAAGTCTTCTCGAGGAACAAGATGCCCAAAACCAAAATAGTTCTAGTGACAACGAAGACAGTAGATAATCATTTATATTTTACTATCATTTTTGTTTTTTGTTTTTTTAAATTAGATCTTAAGTAGAATATAAAATATATATTATAAAGAGAAATATAGATATAAATATATATGTAATAAAATATAAATATAGCTAAATGAAATGTGAACACTTATTAAATGCACACAGAAAAACTCTCGATGAAATAGTTTTTTACTGTATAGGTAGAATATATATGTAGTTAAATCGTTGTAAATGTTAATAAATATAAATTAAAAACAATAAGCATACACAAAAAAGCCTCAAGGCATTAAATGTGAAAAAAACGTATAAAATTCCCAGCTCTCCCAAAAATATTGGCTGCATTTAGATTCAACAAAAATCAAACAATGAATAAAAAAAATTAATGTTGTGTGAACTTAATTGTGATTTAAGACAAAAATAAAATCAAATTAAAACCAAACATTGCAGTTAAATTGTAAATAATTATAATTAAAAAAAATAAAAACAAAAACTAGGGAAATCCATTTTTATAGCAAAAATCAATGTATGTGTAAATTATTTAGTTAAAGCTTTTTTTTAAATAAAAAATAAAAAACCCTTAAACAAAAAGGTAAAAAGTGAATTGAGAATTTATAAACAAAAAAATAGGAAATTGTTAAACTTTGAACATATTTGTGTTGATACTTTGAAAGTTTTGCACCTTTTACGTTATTTTCTTTAGCTATACACATTTTGTTTATAGTGAAGATAAACAAACAACAAAAAATAAACAGCACTTGAAATTGTTTTTTGGAGTTTTAGTTTAATTTAAATTAATTAAAAAAAATGGTATTATTAATATTTATTGCTCAAAATAATTTACATTTTATATAATATGTCAATGTGTTGCTTTAGAATGTTTATAATTTCTATTTATATATATTAATTATATTGAATGCATTTATTTTATTTGATAAAAAATTAATATTTTATTTTGTTTTGTTTTTTTTTTTTTATGTTGCAGAACTTTCAAAAATTGTTTGCAATTTATTTAAGCTGAATTGCCATTAGTCAAAGAATACAAGAAAAGATTTACAAAACAATGGATATATTTTGTCATATTTATAGGTACACACTGTCTTAAGACATTTGATTGCTATTGGTTTATATTTATTTTGTTTTAGGTATATAATAAACTTGCAATACGTATTTTTAATTATTTTCATTTATTTGAGTTTTTAAATAAAACAAATGAAATTTCTATTAAGTTGATAATGTCAAATTAAACTAAAATTCAGGAAAGAATTTATCGGTAAAGGGATTGGCATCTTCAGCTTTCCAAAAACACCGACGTTGTGTTTCTTCGGATTTGTATTTGTATAATACTTAAACCTATATTACTCGCAGAAATTTCCAGAGCTGAAACTTTGGATTGCGACTTTGCATCATCTTGATGAAAACGTCGTCTTAAATAAAGCAAGATAAAGATAGCAATCTTTGAACCGATGATAGTTTTAGTCTTACGTGATCTGGGCTTTGGGCAGCTTTTTCAATAGCCTATGAAAAATTCAACTTCCTGTTTTCATTCTACAAAAAACTGATTCTTGGGAAAATTTGGTAACCCTTATCTTTTTTTGCACTATAAAAGAGAGTTTAATTTTTAATAAGAAATGTTCAAAAAAAAGTCTAGTAAAATTGGTGAAAAATCAGAACATTTTTTAGTTTTTAAACTTTTTGGGATTGAGAACCGCATAGTTTGAATTGTGCCGAAGCAACCGCTGTATTTTAAGCACTGATTTAAATTTTATAACATAGTAAAAAAGTCGCAGCACGGTTTTACGTATTATGAGACTGGAGTGTTAACTATCCACTAAAATACTTTTTTTTTAAATCTTGTCTTCTAAAATCCCGCTTTTATAAAAACGGGAATATAAAAAGCTGGATATCGAACCCAGCCCATTTCCACTCAACCATTTCTAAACTGACGCTATTGATTCTTTGACTTTACTTCGCACATAATTAATTAAATGGTGGTATTGATTTCTGTGCTTTTATTTTTGTCTTTTTGTGGGAGAATTGTGGGATATTTATCATAAAGGCGTGTGAAAAAAGGAAATTTTTGAGTATCACCGTGGGAAAGCCTGCTACCAAAGTCTGGCATCACTGGTTCCATCTCAATGCAGTATCCTAGTTCCCCCCTCCCGTTTCTGTAGAAATATTAGGCTGACGTGCAATATGTTTCGACATGATTTTTACCTCTATATTGAGGTTAGATTTTTTTCTTTTCGAAAAATTATAGCGTTCTGTTCATCATCTACCGGAAAGTACTAAAAAGCACTTTGCAATCCCAAAGGAAAACACCTATACTAACAAAGTGTCAAATTCCATCGAAAGATGGATGGCTCGGATGTCAGTGGAAAAAACAAAAAACATTTTAAAATCCAATGAAATGACATTTTATTTTTTTTTCCCAAAAAAAAGAAAAAATCAATTTGAGTCCTGCATTGATATTTGAAATGAAAATAAACTTTTCCTTTATTTGTGAAGTTATTACTGTCAAACTTCATAGAAGGATATAGCTCCCAAGTCAATGGATAAAAAACTTATTCAAAATCAAAAATAAATAAAAAGGATGTCTGTGATTTTAATGTTTTCAAAAAACTCAAAGAAATGTGAGAATTTTTAGATAACTGCAGTAATGGAGTTATGAAATTTGAAACAAAATATCCAGTATGCGTCAAAATATGGTACATCCTCTTTTTGATCAGCAATAAACTTTTAAATTCCATTAAGGGATGGCTATACACTGTGAACGGATTAAAAAAATTGTATTTATTGATTCTGAATGACCAATCGAAAACTCCATTGTGAATGCTTTTAAACAGGCAAAGATGAAATAGATGCAACAACATCAAATTTTAAAATTTAAATTTTTAAATAAGTTAAAAAAAAAACGAAAAACGTTTAAACACAGTCAACTCACTTACGAGCATTATGTAAATGTGCAATAACTCAACAAAAATTATCAAGTTGTTGGCCCTAAAAGAAGTGTCATCGCAGCTTTCAACACGTTTATAACTTTCTGTGTCGACAATCTCATGCCTTGACAGCTTTGGGATGCAATTTTACGTCATTTTAACGATAACTGAATTCGTACTTAAAATATAAATCAAATTAGTTTCAGCTTTATTTCTACTCGTCTTACGTCAATTTTGAAACCCCTAAACTGAATGTTTTTGAAATTAATCACAACTTCTCCCCGGATTTTGAACATAGTTTTAGTGCTTATGACCTTTCTTAAATGGATGAATCTTTGGTTTTTTTCTATGAACCAGTAAATTTTAAAGAATTCCAAGCAAACATTAAACCAACCATTTACTTTATTAGACCAGAATGTTGAAAAAAATTATGCAAAATTTGACTCATTCATGTTTTTGCCATTTTAGCGCTAGTGTAGTTCATATAGAAGCTCAACTTCAAAAATACTATAAGCCCCTGGGGATTTTACGATACATGAACTTGTTTAATGTAAGGATTTTATCTCAGTGTAGCGTTCAGATGAATTTGTGCGAGTGCCGTTGAAAAATTTATTACAGTTTTTGCTTCTTTTCTGAGAAATATTAACCAATTTAAAAATATATCTTTATCTAAACTTTGATTGAATACAAATATTTCTTAAAATTCAAATTTAAAAAATACTTTTTTTTGAATAAAGCACAATATTTTTGTGAAAATATATATTTTAAATCGCCACTCAAATTGATAAATTCCCAAAGGAAGATCGATTTGGGTTGGGCTGTAGTTACTTTTTCGACGGCACTGGTACAATGAAGTGAAGCGTAGTTGCTACACAAACTCTAGGCTTAATATACCAACAGAGTTTTTTACCCTTTGCCATGTTTTTAATGCGCAAGCTTTTTGGTTTACCGGTCAATAGTTCGGTGTCTTACAGTAACATAACAAATTTTATAAATTTAAGTATGAACATTTTAATTTTTTTGAGAAAAAAACAACGACCAAAAAAATCCGTCCATAGATTTGAATCAACAAATTTAAAATTCTAATTATTCCTTTAACGACTTTAAGCCTATGGGTAAGTTAATTACTTACAAAAAAATGGATTTCCAATAAAAATACACACCTCTCTTTATTTTATGTTTTACTTAAAAAAAACCAATAGTAGTCACATTTCAGGGGCACACACACAAACAAAACAACTTCACTCAATCGTACACATTCCTTGCATTTAATTAGAAATCAAAAATGAAAACAAAAAAAAAAAACAGAAAAAAGTAACAAAAATCATTCCTATTAAGGATAAGGCCTTATATGTATACAATCCGTGATATACTGCTTTCTATGTTTATACATTATTGTACGTACACACAACAACAACAAAAAAAAAATGCTTAAAACAAAAAGTATATAGACAAAAAAGAAAAATTAAAAAAAACATCCTGGGTATTTTATGCCAAGTTGAATAATTAGTTTTCACATAAAAAAAAATAAAGTTTTTGCCCAAAAATATTTCACTAACATAAAATTTAGAATATTTCTAAAAAAAAACATCCCAATATTAGTGAACACACTTATATTCTTCCATAGAGTCCTTAAGTTACAAAAATAATTAAAAACAAAAAAAATAAACAATAAATGAAATCGAACTCCAGCCCTTTGCTTTAAACGAATTTAATATTTTCGAAAATAACATTTTATATTTATACAATAAATTTAAAAAAAAAGAAGAAAAAAACAAAAAAATCGATTAAATCCCGTTTTTAGATCGTGTGCATTATCATTGTTGCCTTATTAATCATTATATAGGTTATACAATTTATTTTGAAAATATATTTATTTGCTATTATTATATCGTTAGTTATTTATTATTATAAATATATATACGAATGTTAAAAAAAAGAAAAGCAGATATTTTAGATAGTTTTAAATTTATTATTCGCTCGATTATAATTATTCTTATTGATGTGTTGTTTATTTTTGATTTTGTTGTTGGCTATAAATAAATTTAAAAAAAAAATATATATATATAATATGTATTCGTTTGTGCAAATAATTTTAACATTAACATTTTACTGTAGCAAATTGTTATTAAATAATAATAAGAAAAATATAGAAACATAAAATTGATTTTTTTTTTTCTCTTAAATCTTCTATTTTTGTTATCAAATTTGATTTATATTCCCTCTTTTCTGCTGCAAATGTCAAATGTCCTTTTTTTATTAAGAATGATTTGGTATATTTTTAATAACTAGACGGAAAAAATTAAAATTGAATTTAAACAAAATATATTAACAGAACACTCTTATTATGGCTAAGTCATGCATTCACTTGTTGTTTAATATATCTACACAATAAAAGTTCTATTCAAATCTCTCCTCAAAAATTAACTTAAAGTGATTTAAGCTTGACTCGTAACTTTGTTTAACTAAAATTTAAAAAGTAAAAAAAAATATTATTATGACACTCTAGATAAATTTAAATTCATTGTCTTATATTTTGCATCTAATAAATTATTATTTTTTTTTTAGTAATTATATTTAATATACAAATTTTTGATGGTGGATATTTTTTGATTTTTTTATTACATAAAAATGGCAAAGACGTACATATATTTATATATTTCTGCCAGTCAAGCAAAAATTATAAAATTTTAATTTAAGTCTGTCGTTGTCAGTGCTGCTCATTTATAAAATCGGGTATATTTGCAATTCGATGCTAAAGGAGAAATGTCAATTTAATATCGAGAAACTTTTTTTTTTTTATTTTATTAAACTCTAATACTACTCAGTACTCGTCATCAAAAACTAAGAACTAGACTTAATCCCTTGCATCGAATGGTAAATACATCTATAATGTGTTGTTTTGTTAAAATGGTATTAACAAAAAATTAAAAAAAAAACAAAAACGATGCGTTTGTATTTAATTATAACAAAATAATAATTTAAAGCATTTCAAGGAATTTAATTTACTATATAAAACTAATATAATTCATTTATTTATCATTTCCATTTCAATTTCCATTCATCAACTTACACTAAAATGAAATCGATTAGCGTTTTCTGAAATCTTAAATATTAAAAGAATGTCTATATAGAATCTATACTTGCCGTATTGTGGACTTATTTATTTTCTTCTTTTCTGTATACAGTTTTTTTTTCTATATAAACTTATTTATTTATTGCTTAGAATTTTGGTAGAAATTTTTAGAAAAATTCTATTATAAATTAAATTATTTAATTAAGTTGTAGACTTGTTTTACTGATAATTCGAAAGAAAATCTTGAAATTATTTCAAAAATTGTAACACTTTAAATAACAGCGGTTTAGGGATGAACTTCTCATGAACTTTTAACTAAAATTTTCTAAAAACATCTATTTGATAAAAAGTCTTGCAAAACATGTTTTCTTCTAACATTTCATTTAGATTCTATGAAAGAATATTTTCTCAAATACTTTTCTTCTTGTCCCTTTTTATTAAATTTAAATATGTATGTATATGTATTTCTGATCTTTTTTTAAATTGGTTTAGTAATAAAAAAGCATGTGATTTAATCCGGATATCCAAGTTTCCGCGTATAAAGTTTAAGTGTAGAAATACTAAAGTCACTTTAGTCACTTTGCTTTTCAATGCTGATCTTACGATTTATCATAAAACAAATATAATGGAAGCGAAGTGAAGATTTATATTATAAAATGCACGACACAATCACACACATTCTTGTTGGGTGACGTGAAATATGGCCCAATAAAATAAGACCAAATCTCATATTTGGCCTTATTTCGTTTTGAAAATGAAAATAAGGCCAAATTGGCTTTAATAAGAAATAATTTTTGAACGTTAAAATATATTGTATTTCCCAGCTATCAAGCAATAAACTGTTAAATTTCATTGAAGGTTGGCTACAATGTCGATGGATTAAACAACCTCTAAAAATTAAGGAACAGTTTAAGGGCTATCGGGTAACATTAATCGTAACGAAATATTCTATATACGTCAAAGTATAGTTTTTTGCCTATCTGTCAAGCAATAAAATCTCAAATTTCATAAATGTCAATGGATTCAAAAAATCTATAAGAAATCCGATATACCTATGTGAGATTTTATTTTTTTGCTCGCGAAAAAAAAAAATTAGGGCTTTCAGATGACATTTGTAAAGAAAAATTATTAAAACGACAAAATATAATTTATTGCTATCTGTCAAGCAATTAAATATCAGATATCAATTTAGGATCTCTGCAATCCTTGAAATCTGATGGATTAAAAAACCTTAAAGAAATCCGAAATTTTTGAGTGAGGTAAAAAAAAAAATAATTAAGCGCCATCTGAACATGTCGACATTTCAACAATTTATATTCACTCTACGTTCCCCCGACTTACTTTAAATTTAGTGTTCATAATTAGGTGGTTCGCTTAAAGGCGAAATTCGAATTGATGATTTCTGGAACATGTATAGCTTTTATTTACACGAATTGAAATTTGTTCTTTTTTTATTTAAGGTTTTCGTCAGTGTTTTTTTTCTTCAACTTTTATCGAAAACACCTCAACTGATTTTGTAAAAGTTTTTCTAGGTGTAGTTAAAGAAATAAAGCCTATTTTTTTCTTTTTTCTGAAAAAAATAATAATACTGAACGTTCAGACTAAAAAATTGTAAAAAAATTAATATAATTAGTAATAAATTGAATAACCAAAATTTGAAATTGAAATTATATAAATCATCTGATTTCTTCAACAAACCTAAATTTATGAGAGTCAAATTTTGAAAATCTTTGAAACGGTTTTTAAGAAATTAATTTTCAGTTTTATTCAAACTTATTACAAGCTCTTGTGCAAAAAATTTCATTAAAAACGGCGATGAGATAGTCGAAAACAAAACTAAAATGGTTCTATGAGAGATACCATTTTAGATCAATAGATTATATTTTTTTTTAATATATGGTACATCTTAAAGATTTTAACTCACGAACAAACTTTTATCGAAATCGTAGGAGCTGTTTTTGAGAAAAATCAGATCTTTCTTACCGGTTTTTTAATACATGAGAGGTACCGTAATTTATAAGATTAATTTTTATTTAAAATCTGCTAGAAAACTTAAAAAAGTTCAAGTTTAATACAAATCGACCAAGTCGTTTTTAAATTATTAATTTCTCAAAAAAAACTTACTTTAAAATTTAAAAAAAATTAAAAATTTTGGTAAACAACACATTTAATACTTTTTAAAATAATCTTTATAACAAAATTGAAGAAAATCAGTTGCCCGTTTTTGAGAAAATTGAAAATCAAACAAATATTTCTATTTGGAAGGTACCATTTAAAACAATTTTTCGATTTTTTTTTATGAAGTGGTAGCCTTTTTGTAAAAAAAATGACTAAATTAAAAAAATAAAATATTTTTTACATAAAAAACTTTGTTTTCATCTTCAATACCTAACCAAGAATATTTAGAGCAAGTTCGTGCCTTTTATATCAATGAAATTAAATGGGCCACGTTCAGGAAAATGAGATCTTGAAGATCTCAACAAACTCATTTATTTGAACAGGATCCCCAGCAAAATTTCTCAGCTTTGATGTCAAAACTCTGAGGAAAAAAATCCTGGATTCGCTTGCTCAATTTTTGTGATGAGATTACAAATTCGTATATGAACATTTTATTGATTTGTTTATTTTAAAATATTTCCACTTTAATTTGAACATTATTAAATGATTAAAAACCTTTTTAAGCTTCGATGTTGATAAGGAATACAAATACGATTAGGTATACTGCTATTGCAGATAACAGGTTCTTCCATTAAAGTCTATTGTTAAGCTTTAACTATTTCATAAAAATATGCAAACACCATTAACAACTACTATAAAGCTGCTTTCACATAAAGCTTACTTTATAGTTCAGTTTTGTTTTTTTTGTTTAATTTTAAATCTACATGTTTTCTCATTAAATTGTTAAAACCCCAGCTTTTGTCGTGATTCTCTGCAAATAAGGCTTCCATAAACCAAAAAAACTTATCCAACGCAAACTAAACCCGCTTCGAAACTCATAAAGCAATCAATATTTTCAATCAATGAATTATATACTTATATAACAATAAATGTTGTTCTTTTACTATTCTTAAAAAAATAATTTTCTAAACCTATATACTTCTTCTTAAAATAATTCTATTGTACTAAAAAAAAGGTGATACTCTTACGTCACTAACACTGGCTTTCTTCGTCCACGTAAAACTTCGTTTTTGTGACTTATTATGTGTAAATGTTGTGTACAGTGTTTGAGTTAAAACTTAAGAAAAACTAGATAAAACTGTCTAATTTTAATATTTTATTTTTTTCTTCCTTCTTTTTTTATATAAAAACCTATAAATCCATTACAAAACAATAAAAAAAAATAAAAATAAAAAACTATAAAAATATACGAATGTGCGCAACCACATAAAATTGGCAAAAAACCATAAAATCTCCATGGACCATGTCATATCTACAAAACGGCAAAATGTATGTTTGAATTTTAAATTTTCTTTGTTATTTCAATTTAAATAAATAAAAAAAAATAACCTAAAAAATACGTTTGAAAAAAAAAACACCACTCTCACTTCATATGGCAAAATTTAACAACATTACTCATTTTAACAAACACTTTGTCACTCCACATACACATCATACATAAATGCACTTAACATTCATACCAAAAAAAATATAAACTAAAATTAAAAAAAAAAAAAAGAAAAACGAGAAAGTCGTAGCAAATCCATTTCGAATTGGCAACGGCTGACTCAAGCGATACGGCGCTCACCCACAGGGCACAATATTTCGCAAACAGATGGGAACAGCACAGAAGGAGAATCCTCGATGGGCCGAAATCCAGCCACCACAGGACCCGGATGTTACAAGAGCTTCGATCATGTTGCATCACTTAGGCATTCAAACATGTCACAAGTATGTCGAAAACTGCTAAAAGCAGATTAAACTCGTATTTAAATGAATTTCAATTTTTTTTATAAGATCTAAATATTTGAGCCAAAGTGTTGAGCTTACATTTTGTTGTTGTGTCTTTTTTTTTGTATTGATATTTTCTTAAAATGTCCTGAATTTCAGCATCATCGTTCATCAGTACCTGATACAGATGCAGTTCCGCCATATTCAGTAGAGAATCAAAGCCAAAAAACATCAATGAATGCTATGGAAACCTATCAGCTTCAACAGCAACAACAACAGCAGCAACAACAACAACAGCAACAACAAAAACAAAAACAACTACAGCAATTACAGCTATTGCAGCAGAAGGAAAAAGATCCCGAACAGCAAGCACTTCAAATAGTGGAGCCCGGAGACGAGCGACCTCTACCTGAAGCAGCTCAAATGATGGTCACTCCAGGGGTAAGTTCAAATTGAAGGCTTTTCAAGAATTTGGCTAAGTTTTCTTAAGATAAAATACACAAAAAAAATATATATATAAGATAAAAATCATTCTAAACAATTTAACTCACCATAGTTAGACTGAAAATAAGTGTGATTTTTTTTATATAAACCCTTTAGTTTGGTTTTTAAAAATTTGTTTTTTTTTAATCTAAATTGCATTTTTTTTTTGAAATGTTATGCTGGAGAATAATTTTGTACAAAAATTATGTTTTAAAAATTAGATAATTTCTAAATAATAAATCAGTCAATGCAAAAGATACTTAATTATTTTAAAATGTGTACAAAAAATCGACAATATTTATGACGGTGTTGTTCTTTCTTTTGAACAGTAACTTGAATAGGATTCGCTCTCTCTTTTCAGTCAGATTTATCAAAGCTCATTATTTGTTTCTTGACTTCTTTCAAAGACTTCTTATTTTTCGCACACAATTTTGGAGACTGTGACAGCTCAGTTTTTGAAATATCTAAAGCCTTCTCTGGCACAAAAATTATCGAATCCACTGTGTCAAAAAGTAATCAAAATGGACAACGGTATTACGGGTCTTCCATTAAGCGCTTTATCTTTTATCTTTAAATTTAAATTAAACAAAGTGTGTGTGAGTTATTATCAAAATTTTTTATTCGTTTTAATCGCCTATCAATGCGCTATTATGTATGGAATATAATATCGTTTGAATGTCCGCCGTGGCTTCTCTGGGTGGTGCGCATCCGAAATGTCCAATATTCCATAATTCTGGTGAATAAATCAGGCTGAATTTGATCGATGGACCAGGTTATGTTAGCTTTGAGGGTCGGTGTGGTTTGTGCCTTTTTCGCATAATTCTGCGACACAAGAAAAAGTCTAATAGGGTTCACAATCACATCATCTCCACGTGAAATGAACATGATCTCGATTCGCTCGTGGAGAATTTCCAATGTTGCGTGAGCTGTGTGGTACGTAGCGCCGCCCGCCGCGCTGTCCTGTTGAAACCACATGTCATTGGTGTCCATATCATCCAATTCAGCTCAAACAAATTGGTTATAATCGACTTATAGTGCTCGCCGTTCAGTATCCACAACAAACAGTGATTTTTTCGGGATGCATTGGACGCTCTTGGATCTTATCTGGATTGTGTTTTGTCACAAATTCGAAAACGTTGTTTCTTGACGTACCCATTGATAAATGTTTGAAGAAGCCATTTTGGGAAGTCGATGTTTTAATATTCGATCGAAATAGAAAAGGAGTAGAACAATTCAAAAATTCAATCGAAAACTATATAAGTTGAAAATATTTATATACTATATGTACGAGGGGTGATCAATAAGTATGCGTGTGAGGAATGAAAACGCAAGTTTTTCAATTTTTTTTTTATTTTTCAACACCTAGGACACTTTTTCCAACGTTTCTCTTACTTCTTTAACCTCTCCAAAAAATAGGATTTGTCAAACTCTTCAACAGACGCCTCTGTCTCGGTGATGACCTCCTCGTTTATTTTCCCCAGAGTAATGTTTTCATATTGGACGATACGCTCATGGCCTTCGCTACTTCACGCACTTTAGTTCATCGATCAGCGAAAATAATGTCGTGAAATTTTGAGATTTCATCGGTATCACCCTTTCTTCTTACAAATTCACTTAATCATTCATTTATATGAAGGTTCACTTATATGAAGGTTTTTGACGTTTGGTTTTACATTTTCGCAAAACGAGAATAGGATTTAGTGTGAAAAGGTGATCACCTTATTAGTTGATTTGTAAATTAGAAGATACTTAACTTAGCATTTTTTATTAATAGAGGTGAAAGTATAGTTAAGCTTTAAGGTAGAACTAGAATAGGTGGAAGCCAACGTACGTGGTCGTACGAAACCGAGCGAAAACAAGAAATTCATATGACGCGCACATAATTGCGATTTGGAACTTTTCGTTTAGTTTTCGTTAACTTTCGCCGTCGGACGTGAGAGCGCTCACCGACCGCTCTTTCGTACGTGGACTGACAGCTAGCTTCAAAAATAAAAAAAATCACTTCCAACCACTCAAATGCATTATGGGTGACTTATGAATTTGACGTTTTGGAAAGCAACTTTTCGTTCGCTTTTGACACTAGCTTCCGACAGCTACCGCCTATTCTAGTTCTACCTTTAGAATTGACAAATTAAGCATAAAACAATTCTATTATCCTTTAAACTTGTTCATCATAGAATTTGACAATAAGGATCTTCTACCATTTAAATTTATTGTAATTGTAATTTAAATGACAATTCTTGAAACTCTTTATTCTCCAGCATAACATTTAATAAAAAATTTTAAATTCTTACTTAATTTCAATGGATTGTGTTGTAGCTTAGTGTTGCAAAATTAGTATGTATAATATTTTGTATTAAATATGTAATTTTTACTTATTGAATATAAATCTATAATTGGGTATTGAACATTTTGTTGTTGTGTTGTGTTGTATTGTGTTGTCATACAAAAGCCACTATTACAAACTTTCATTTTTTATTATTTTTTATTTAATTTATTTATTTTTATTTTATTGTTTTATCAGGGAAATCAGGTCAAGATTTAGTAAAAAAAACTTTTTATAAAAAAAAAACTTTGTAAATTTAAACAAATTTCCAAACTTTCTATTTATCTTCTTTCTCCGACAAAAAAAAAAACATTTTTTAGAAATTACGGGGAAGGAGTAAGGAGGTACTATCAACATTAAACAAAACCAAGCATAATATTTGTTAATAATTTTCGTTTGAATACATTTTTTTGCAATATTGAAATTTGATACCTTTGAAAAAAAAGCCTACAAAAAATTAATTTCTTTTTTAAAGCTAGATTGTTTTTAAAGGCTCTGGCATTAGATTGCTGTAAATATTTTATTTCGTTCAATTACTTTTTGGTTAGTTATATTTAAGAAAAAAATATAAAAATTTTATATAAATTCGAATTTTATGACCAAAAAAAAATTTAAAAATTTTCTACGTTCACTATATAATTCACATTTATTGAATTTGCAAAGAAGGATTTTCGAGATACTTTGTTGATTTATTTATTACGATATTAAATTGTCTTGAGGAAGTTTATTATTTGGAAATATTTGTTTTTTTTTTTTTTCTATTTTTAATGCAATGCTTGTTTTCTGAATTGAATAGAAACTGTTACTTTTTGTCATGATGGTAGAAGGGAAAGACTTTTTTTTTAATTTAGAGTCAAAAGTTGTGATAGCTTAAACTATATTCTGGGGCGTACACATCTTAGTTTTGATATAGTGCAAACAAAAAACAATCCATAATTGATAAAAAAGGTTAAAAAGAAAACCATTTCAACTCAACAGTAATGAAGTTTCTAAATTAACAACCCAATTTCATGTACTTATATAAACTATTCGCTGGAAAAACAGAAGTAGCCAAGAAAAAAAAAGATGTACATATAACTAATTTACTTTTTTCTAAAAGAGCCAATTTTCCAATACATAAGCTGAATTTTGATACTGAGTTTTTTTTTGTTACTAAACATTTCCCAAGATCAGAAAAGCACCATAAATTCAAAAACAAAACTTTTGATTATGTCGCGTAAAATTGTAAATTGCTCAAAAGCGATCAGTTCTCTGCAAGAAAAATCGAAACATGAATTGTAGTATAAATAATATTTTACACAAAAAATATTATGACATTTTTGCGGAGTGAAAATTTTATTTAACTGGATTTAAAAAAACATTTCCGCAAGTTTTTCTCAAAATCAACACTTTTTTTTGTAGGAGAACTCGCATCCTACAAAAAAAAAGTGTTTCCATCTTTTTTGTGTGGAATTGCATAAAGCTCCAAATTTTATCTGAACTTTTTTTTCAAAAAAAAATATACCTATAAATATTTTAAAAAAATATCACCTCCTTTTAGGCTCTAGTCCAAATTAAGGGTACTTTATCGAAATAGTCAAGGAATTAAACACTCCACCAAAATTTAACCTTCTCGGATTTTTTGTAAAGTTTTCCTGGGCTGAGGGCTCAAGCACTGGGGTTCAAGTTCTGGGGTTTTATTTTTTTGTAGGACAAGTATTGGTTTGTGTAAAAAAAATTGAGGTTGTAATCAAAATTAACACATGATAATCGAGTCCGAAAAAGAGGTTTTTTTTCATACCATTCGTCAGTTCGATCAACCGACAAAGCAGTCCGATTCTGTATGAGTATTTACGATAATTTTGTTAGTATATTGGAAGTGATTCCAATAGTTATCTGCACTTACGCTGATAGCGAGCTTGCTGAGAAATAAAGAGAAACTTGGTCGCAAATAGGTATGGTGATCTCTTGCTAATATGAAAGAGATTATTATTTGTTTAACCGTACCACATGAATGTGAAACGCTTTATCTGGTTATGCGAACCGAATTAATAGCCTTTATAATATTCTTTTATAATTGACAACCTAAACTTTTTTTTATAAAACTTTTAATTTCGAACTTAAGAGATAAAGATGCTCTTTTTAACATAGAATGTACTGGTATTTTTTTTCTGGTACATATTTTTACAAAGTTGGTCATAAAGAATTTATCAAATATTTAAATCAGCACAATTTACAAAATTCATAAAAAACTTTATCAAATAAACTGTCCAAAATATTCTTTATATAATATATAAAATACAACAATAACAAAAAAAAAATACAAATATATAAATTATAATAAATAATATTATTTGTGTACATGTTTTTTTTGTAAATCAATCAATAAGAGAACTCTTTATAAGATTCATCATAGTCTAAAAGTCCTTTAGCTTCAACACTTTTTCTTTCACCACCATTTTCTTCATCTCCAGTAAAAGCTTTATCAATTGGTGGTATCGGAGTTGGTGTTTGATTTTGTGGCAAAGGCTCTTTTAATTGTGATAGAAGAGCTTGAATATTAATTAAATTCTTAGGCGCTTCAACACCATCTTCTGCTTGAAGTCCAACCATTTGCGAAGATAGTGCATCAACTTTTTGTCGAGCAGCAAAAAGTAATTGATCATGAGCAGCCAATTGCATCTGAGCTGTTTGTGCTCGTACAGCAGTGGCAGCAACTTCTTGCTGTGCAGATTGCAATGCAGATGTAATAACGCGAACATTATTGGCGGCTTCTTCTAAAGACTTCTGAGCTGAATTTGCAACCGCTTGAGCTCTCTTAATTTCATTTACTTCTAACTGCACTCTTGCCTGTGCAGCATAAATGTGTTGCACAAGAGCATAAAGCTTAGAAGCAGAAATGCTTGGGGCTGTGTCGGAGGGAATTATTGCTGCTGAAGCTGATCCAATTGTTGAATCACTGCTCTCACTTTTAGATGGGGAGTTTTGGGTGTTTGCAGTTCGACCTTGGGAATTCAAAGTAGCAGTAGTATTTGGTGGAGTAGTTACTGAAATTAAAAACAAAATTGTATTGTAGTTTCTGAAATATTTTACTGTATCAATTATTTAGGAAGCTTGGTTTTTGATATCCTATAAAGATCTACGCCAAGTTCTTTAATGTCTTGATTTTAAAAGATTTAAAACACTTAATTCACATAATAAAAAAGACTGTTTCCACGAACAAACGCAAATAAGTGAAATAAAATAATACTCACCACACGCGGTGGTTGGTTCGGCGCTTCTGTAGTAAACTCCATTCGGTTTTTCCGATTCATAGAAATGATTTTGGAGGAAATTGTCAGCACTCACGATGCTACCCATCACCAATTTGCATGAAATTACTATAAGCACATAAAAAACAGCTTTTGGAAAAGTCAAACTTTCCTTCAGATTGTCAAAACTACTTCTACCAGAACCTTACCATGGTATTGAAATAGCACTTTTGCTGACATCTAATAAAAAATAGAAATTTAAAAATAAACTTCAAACAAACTATTTTATCATCAATAACAACTCAATGTTTCCTCTAGATTCAATGACTACTCGAGGCGCTCAAACTTCAGCAGTAAAAATGCAAATAAATAAGCAATCCAAAGTGCCTGTCTTCCTTGCAATGCAAACTAAATATTATAGCCTTGATCCTTTTTCGCAAAAATAATGAATGGAAACCGACTTAAAGTGTTCTTCTCATGTGTATAAAATGCACAGGCAGAGTACTCGAAACACCAAGTTTCTGACTGCTCCTTTTGCTTAAGCAGTGCAGTGCGCTTTCATCCTCCTTCCACATAAAGCAAACTATACCCACATAATATACATATAATATACACGTTGTCTCTGTGTCATTATTCTAAGGATACTTAAAAGACGCCTTTTTTTGTTCATTCTTGGCTCCTTATTGTTCTTGTGTGCTTCCTTTTTGCCAGAACCAGCACCACACTATTATTCTTACATGAATATGCTCAACTGGTTGTAGCAAAAGCATTGAAAATTTATTTGTGCTTTGTTTTTGTTTTTTCTTTTGGTTTATTCTGTTTTTTTTTGTTATTTTTATTGTTGGGATCGTCCTTTGTTTTTAATTTTACTTTTTTGTATGCGTCTCCTCTCTCTCGGTGTATCCATGTCGACCTTTCTTTCAAGGGATGTGTTCAAGCACATGTAGATTCAGGTGCATTCATATTGTACTCGAAACATGCTTTTGCAAATTTTGTTTTAAATTTTTTTTTTTTGTATTGCAAATTGCTTTTGCTGTGGCTGTGGTTAGAAATATTGCGTGTGAATTATTGTGCACAAAACAAAAAATATAAAAGTTTTTGCAAGAACTTGTTTTTCGTGTACTAAGTTTAGAGCAAATTGATTTTAAATATAAAAATTGCTAGTGTGAAAGTAATTGAGTTAAGTAGCGTGTAATAAACTTCGTTAATGATTTGCTTTGATTTCAGGATTTATAGGGTAAGATTTTAACATCGTGGTAAAAATCAATTAAGGGCGCATTAAAATAATGTTGAATGTTGAAGGGAAAAATTTGAAGAAAAAGAAATTAAACGTGATTAACATGAAGCATAAAATAAAAAAAGCAATAACTTGATAAATTAGAAACTTATTTACAAGAAGATGTTTCTCAAGTTTATTAGAGTATGTTGGCAATAACAAAAAGACATTTAAGCATCTGGTTTTTAGTGTTTGATTAAAAATTGATAAAGAAATACTTTTGAATAACGTAAAATTTATAACAAAATTAGTTTGAACAAATTTTTGTTTGTTTCTTCTTTTTTTTAATTTTGAGCTTGAAAATTATTTTTTCAAAAAATTTCTATTAAAACACTTTATATAAAAAATTATTAATTTTTGGCTTTAAAAAAGCTATATAATGAAATTGTAAGTGTTACCGTATAATTTTTTTTTGTTTTAAGTCAGTTTTTTGCAAAATTGCCCCTCTTGTCTTAAGGGGGGGGGGGGGGGGAATAGATCCTTTGCCTCGACCCACCCTCTTTTTACCCTTCTGTTTGGCGCATTTTATAGAAATCGTCCTGTAAATTTACAAAGAAAAAATTGAGTATACGCCATAGTGTACTCACAGATACAGATGAAAAAATCATTTCCAACTGAACAAAAAGAGCAATACATGCGTCGCATGTACCATTCAAATTTTCTATTAGCATTCGACCACAAATTCTTCGTTGATAAATGTAACAAATATTCTTGCAGTAAAAAATTCCTAAAATAAAAGTAATATAAAATTATTTGATTTTTTTTTCATTGAAATACAACAGTTTAAAAACAAATGTCTTCTCTGGAATTATTTTTTGAATGCAATTTTGATATAGAATAATATATAATCGATCATTTTGAACAAATTCCTTTGGCTGCTTTTGGGTTTTCCTCCATCAACTGTACCAGTATTTCTATTACCTGCTCCATAATAAATGAAATTTTTTTAGAAAAATGTTATTTAATGAAAACAACTTATTTATATTATTTAACCAACTTTATATTCGTAAACCACCAAAAGAAACCAAAGGAAAATAAGAAACGTCAAATAAAAACACTTTCAATATTATGTTTTCACCAGTATTTACAATCGCGTTCAAATTATCAATTGATACTCATATAGTAATAAATTAAAGGACTTCAAAAATCCCGAAAACCGTAACTGACTCAGTCAGTCAATTCAATTTTGTATGGCAAGAACCATTATTTTTGGTAAAAAAATTATAAAATAACTGACTTTTGTCCTTTGTAATCAAAAATAAAGGGAAAATTTTTGAACGGTATAACAAATCAAAACTATTACAACTATAAAACCCTCATCGTCAAGTTATGCTACCTTTGACTTTTTTAAAAGAAGGTGATCTTAAGAGCAAATTTAAATGTTTTGCAATTATTTTGAATTGATTATTTTTAATTGTTGCATTTTCAACCCTTTCATAGACTTCCCGACTTTTAAGTGTTTCGAAAAACTTCGCTTTCTAAATTGTGTATGAGATTATATTTAGAATTTAGAATTATCAAAATTATCAAAAATTGAAACCAAGTTAGTAGTGTATGCCTCAGGTTTTGTTAAGTTAGTTACAACTTCTTATCTAGAATATAATTCCTTCTTTTAATAAGCTATTAGTTGTTTTATTTTAACCTTTTAACTAATACATAATAGTATAATGGTCTAAGCCAACCTATCTCATTCCAAGTTGCACCCGCAATTCACCATCTTCCATAAAATATTGCAACAATACTATACATGTAATTGCTTCAAAAAAATTAGCTTCATTCCCACAAAAAAAAATTTCAACAGTAGTACAGTTTGATTGCCCTTTATATGGATTTACTTGCATCGGTAGTAAGAGCACAATAATGTTCATTTTTTGTTTTTTTATTAAAGAAAGAAGTTATTTCAAGCAAATTAGATAATTCTTCAAAACGTATTAATTTCTAAATTTAAAAACAAAAAAAAATAAAAATCATTTTATAGGAGGTAGCTGAACTTCGACGTCAAGTCGCTCTAGAAAATTTACAAAACCAAAGGATGGACAATCTCGAACAGGACGTCCCAACGGAATTCGAGTGTTGCTTTTGCACTACAAAGGTACAGCAAATTGAGCTCAATCCTTTTTTGTTTTTTTTTTTTATTAAAAATTCATACCTACATAAACAAACAATACCTACCTGTTCTTTCCTATTTATACTAAAAACATAAATAAACATAAAAAACGGCTTCAGCACAATAAAACACAACTCTACACAATTAAACACAACACGAAAGAAAAGAAAGAAAAATTGTTGTATTTGTTTTTTTTTTTTATGTATAATTAACTTTAAAGTATTTAATAAAAGCCTTATTGTCTCCTTGTTCTTTTGTTATGATGCCGTTAAAAAGATATAAGTGCTAATTGTACTCGTTTATACAGGTGTATAATGAATGTAATTATGTTATGCATTGTTGATAGTGTAAAAGTGAAAAATGCTTAACGAGTCTGACATGCAAGTGCTTGTTGTCGTTGTCGGTGTTAAATACGATATTTTTGTGGTATGCGATAAAGTTTTTTTTTTTTTAATTTTAATAATTGCATGTCAAGCTACTTTTTTAATAAACTAGACAAATTATATTTTTTTTTTAATTTTCAGTAGTTTTCCATGGATACAAACATATAAATGTACTTAATTTAATCATTGTTTAAAGTTTTTCATTTTATTTCGTTTTATGTTTTCATTTATATTTTAACTTTTTGAGCCATATTACTTGGAGAGTTACATTTGAAGTCTTCAGAAGCAAAATATTTAATTATTGTTGATTTGTATACCTACATTTAAAATAACTAAGCTATATTGTTTAAGAATTTTTTAAGTAGTTTTTAAATATAATTCTACTTTGTTTGTAAGTCAATAAAGTGACAGCTAAGGAAATTACAAAACAAAATTGAGAGATACATATATGTATATGTACATAGCTGCATTTTTTTTTGATTTTTGATTTTTTCAAAAACTGTTAAACTGATATTGATTAATTTTTGTATACAGAATGTTTCAAAAAGTTTTAAAAGTTTTGTATACCAACATTTTCAAAACAATTTTTTTTTGGAATTTTAAAAAAGTTTCAAAATTTGTTTTTGAGGACTTAATAATTCGAAAACGACTTAGTAATTTTTTATTTAACTTGGTACTCAGCAGTTTTTTAACATTATCTAGCAGATTTTAAATGAAAATTATTCTTATAACAAAAATAAAGATACCTCCCGTTTAAAAACCGGTATTGAAAATCTCTTTTTTTCTCAACAACGGCTCATACGATTTTGATTAAAATTTTTTCGTGAATTAATATCTGTACGATATACCATTTTAATGGAAACAAATTTGTTCTATCGTTTAAAAATGGTATCTCTCACAGAACCATTTTTTTGATTTTTGACTATCTCATTATCAGTTGAACTGATTTTAATAAATAATATTGCATACAAAAATTTTCAGAAAAAATAAATTTTTGCTTTTTAAAAAAATTTTCAAAATTATTTTTTGAAAATTTATTTTTTTTTAATTAATTTTTTAACTCCACATTAATAAATGTTAAAAAATTGCGTACACATTATTTTTTATTAATTTTTTTCAAAATTTTATATATAAAAAATTATTTTTTTAAAAAACCGCTACAACGATTTTCAATTTTGTTTTCTTATAAATTGAGTTTTCCTTAAGAAATCGGATGATGTACATCGCATTCGTATCAAAACAATTTCAGAGGTTGTTTAATCAATTAATGTTTAGTTAAACATGTATTTTTTTTTACAATTTTTCAGTCTAAATCGTGAGTTCCATGCATATTTCTAACACGGTGCTATAGGTATTGTTCATAAATAAATATACCTACCCGCATAATATAACCTTAAACTTAACTACGTTTTTAGCAGGTTGTATACAATATAGGCTCCCAACTACAGCCTACGCTCAACAGGCTGTCATTCTAAAATACTTAAGTGTGAGGTGTTGTTCATATTAGAGCCCCTCATCTGCCGACTCATTTTGACTTGTCAGTATTTTATCACGCACTCAATTTATAGTGAAAAAAGGCGCAGCCAAGTGAGGCAGGATTTGTTAGATTTAAAAAAAAATAAGTGGGAGCGATAAGAAAAGAAGACCTTCGATATCCCACTTTTTATAATTCCGGTTTTAAACTCCCGCTTTTTATAATCCTGTTTTTTATAATCCCGCTTTTTCCAGATCCCGCTTTCTATAATCCCGTCTCTTACATATAATCCCGTTTTTATTATCCCGTTTTTGCAATTAAAACTACTTGTTTTAACTCCCACCAAAATTTGGTTGAGACTTAGTTCATAAATTTAGGAGTTAATTCATTTGGGACTTAGTTCATTATGAAATAAGTCCCAACGATTTTAATAAACAGTGATAAAAAGCGGGGACCCCTGCTTGGACATTATACTATAAGATTTGCGGTAGGTGTGAGGTTGGGTGTATGCAAAGTTTCTTTTTGTCATTTGGTAGTTTTTATTTAGTGGGACATAACCCACTATATAAAATTTAATACTTTAGGAGCAAGATTATAGAGCCTTTATTTCAAAGTACTTAAACTTCATCTAAATATAGAGCATTTTGACAGTTCAAATTGTATAAACAAAATTAAATGTTTTCTAAAAATTAATTCGAAATCGACCTAAAAATTTTCACTTAAGATTTGTTTATGTAAATTGGTAGACATTTCATAACTCCAAAATATCTATAATTTTATAATTTCTCTGGCATGAATTAATAATTATTTAGTTATTAAAAATTTCATTGTACCTATTATTTAAATAGAAACTTTGGTTTTAGATTTTAACAGAATAAATTAATATACCAACTTAAAGTTGTTCCTATCTTAAAACCCAGTAGCTTGAGAAGGTAATATGTATATAGAGAGTAGCATTGGAATTACAAAAGAATAGTATAACACATTAATTTTGACTATTTAAAAATTAAATAATTATATTAATTCAGTATCAAAATAAAATTATTTCAGGATGTTAATATCGACATTGATGGCAACAAATTCAACATGACTTCTCTTGTCCGTCCACCACCATCACCTAGAAACTATCTTTTGTTAAAAAAAATGATTGATACAGGCGTTGTAAAGGTGGACTATATCTATCTTTAAATAAAATATCTGATTACGTTATATACAAAATTTACTTTTACCAAAACGGTATGTTTTTCATAATATTAAACATTTTGCAAAGTTTTAAAGTTAAAAATAATGTAGGTTTCGTATATTGAAGTAGGTTGCGTATTTTTACATACAAAACGAACATTTTGTTTAATAGTATTGTAGGCGGTAAAATTATTACCTATTGTTTGGAAGAAATTTTAAATTTTAAAAGGGTTTTTTTTATAATTATTTTGAATGTTAAAAATAATATGATGCAAATCCTTAAAACAAATTGCATTCAAAAGTAAAATTTGTTTTAGATTCTTATAGCTAGCTGTAATATTGTTGGTAAAAAAACCAAGTATTTGTTTTTCAACTTAAATTATATAAAATAATATTTTCTTTTATTTTAGATTGGACTAATGCATGGTAAAATTTCATCTTTATATAAAAATGTAATTCACTTAGAAAAGGTTTTATGGTAAAATTTAAACTTTGTATGAAAATGATAAGCTTATGATTATAAAAAAGTTTTTATAATCAAAACTAAAAGCCCCAATTGTGGCTTGAATCTCTTGTGTAACGAGAAGAAATCTGTTTTCCAAGGAAAACCAACCAAAACAATTTGTATAGTGTCTTTTTCTCTTTAAAAATCCGAGATTTTGAATTTGGGTAACTGCAAGGACTTTAAGAGTATTTTTTTTGCAAACACGTGTATGAATGGTTATAAAAAAATATGATGTGTATTCAAATGATTCCGGGCCGGAGCATTTTAAATGACCCAACCATCTCATCGTTGATTTTTTTGTTTACTTTTTTGGCTAGGTCGGTGTGTCTGTACAACCCGTACGGGTTTATCTTTTCTTTCAATCGTCGTTTGTGTAAACGGCCTCAAAAATCACCTGTAGAATCTTCCTCTCACAGCCTAAGTAGACAAAGTCTATAGTCTTTAGCTACCACAAAGTCGATGTTGAGTAGCGTTGTCAGACATCCCGGTTTATTTGGAACGTCCTGCATTTCAGATATATATATTTATCCACCTGGACAGATTTTTTCCCGGTTTTCGAACATAATTGTAACAAAAATACACTGTGGAAATATATCTTAATATTTATGGAACAACTACTGCATTGTGATTTAGCCTTATAGAAAATGTTCGTTAAAATCGAACACACCTAATTTAGTAGCACATCATTTGCAACCTGACAGCAGTCATTTTAGAATTAGCAAAATAAAATTAATTTAGACCCTGTTTAGGTTGTAACTTTTCACTACTGCATGAGAGCGTTAAGGAGCTCTGTTCCCTTCACCGATCTCATCCACAAAACAGGGTCTCACAATTTAAACAGGGTCTAAAGATGGTTTTTACATTTATATACTCACTGCACGCGACTCATTTTAAAGTCTCTTTATTTTATCTTAGTCCCACTTCATAATGAGAAAGAGACAGTAATTAAAGCCTATGTTCTGCATTCCGAATGAAATCGAATTGAAATCGATTTGAATTTCACTCGAAATGAAAATTCGCAATTGGTACTTCGAACTTCCAAAATTAAATGTGCATCCATTTTTAATTGTTTATTAAAAAGTGAAATTGCACTGCGGATAAAATTGGATGCAGAATTATTGGCATCTATTATTATTAAGGGAAAAAAGGAAGAGAAAATCTGAGAATAATTAGACGAACAATTTTGCAAGAAAAATCTAATAATTGCCTGATACATACATATATCGAGAGTAATTTATTATTAAATAATTTATTTTTATGAACTTATTTCTTCTGAAAATAAAATAATAAAAAAATATTAAGAAAGAACAAAAATATAAAGTTTGCTTACATTTTTCACCAAAAAAAACAATGATGAAATGGAATGAAACGAAATGCAGAACATCGATTTTCATTTTCGAAATTCAAATTCACAATAAGCATTTCGAACGAATTGTAGAATACCTGAATTCATTTCCGTCATGTGAATTCAAAATAAATGGAATGCAGAACATGGGCGTAAAATTAATTTTACAATGCGAGTTTTTTAATAAGAATGCTGCATTCGTTCATTCAAATAGTTCCAAAGTCATTTGAGCATTTCATTGTCTGCTGTTTCTGGTGAATGTGCCAAAAGTTAAAATTTATATACACTTATAATTTCGTCTAATTTCACTCTGTGTTTGCGCTCTAGTTCGTAAATTAGAACATGAATGATTTACGCCATCTATAATCTAGCAATACTTTATGGCTTTTAGAAACCGGAGTAATTATTTAATTTCAACAAATAAAAAAACATTAAATTTTACTGATATCACCTAAATACAGTCAAGTTCACCTCAAAATATGAATATTATAAACCAAGAGTTAATATGCGTACATACAAATGGAAAACATTACATATATCGTATATGTATGATTAAATGAAAACTTTGAGTTTTAAGACTTTTTCCATATTAATTAATTCACTTTACGGTGTTAACTATTTTTTGTAAGTAAAATTAATTATAACCAAAAAGGATACATTTATACAAGCTTTGACGAAAAATGTATATTGATTTGTTATGGAATTTTTATTAAACAGGCATACAGATCAGTATTTTCTGAATATTGATTAGAGTTTCAGAACTCCATTTGTCAAAGTGGAGTGTATAAACTTAAAGTTATATTTTTTGTTTTCTTTTTTGTATTTTTTTTTTTCATTTTGCTTCTGTACATATGCAGTTAAATAAAAAGAAAACTGTGTTTGGAATAAGAATAATATAATTATTGCTTTTAATCGTTCGTCTGGTTATTTTGAAAGTGACTAATTATAATGTTCATTTTAAATTTGAAAGAAAATATATCAATTTTAAGTAACAAAAATAAAATTTTATTTTAAATGAACTATAAATGTAGTTCCGTAAATTTAAATTTTCAAACTTCTCAGGCAAATCAATCAACTGGCAATTTGTTCCCGCAATGTCTGTGGCTTCCTTTTGAAATTTCGTACACCAATCTAGAGTCAAGCTAAAGAACAGGATGATTAGAGAACGGGATGCCGATACTTCATCAAGAACAACACACTTTTTTGCTTGATTTGAAGTTTTTTTTTTTAATTTGAATAGAATAAATAGAAATAATTAGCCCTGTTGTATATTTTAAAGGCCTGAACTTAATATTTTCAAGTTTTAAATTAATTTTAAATGCAATAACAAGGATGTCTTTCTATTTTTTTAAAAATAAATCCTTGTCACTTTTCTTAATCTATATTTAAACAAATTAATGTTTTCAAACCGAAAAATTGAAACAAATAAAACTGGAGTTAGATTCTCATCAAAATAACCAGTTCATTTATTTTTGCTGTCATTTTTACAAATTAATTTAATCTTAATCATACAAAAAACCAACTTTAAATTTTTCAAATATTATTTATTTTCTTCATTTCTTTATTTTATTCAATATTGTTTCTTTTTATTTAAAGGAAATTGAAGGATGTCATGGCGAATGTATTCCATTACGAGCAAATAGTGTTTAAATAGATTTTATTAAGCTTTTTTGAAATTAAGAAAATTAGAAAGAAAATATATATCAAAATAGTTTAACAACAACAAAAAAAAAGTATACAAACAAAAACTATTCAAATAATAATGCATCAATAGTGTACATGTGCATGAAAATATTATATTTAAACACCATATATATGGAAAACAAAAAAGACATTAAGCACGTTAAGCTTATAAAATATAATTTAAGTTGTTCTTTGTCTCCGTAATTATTATTATTATCATTATTATTATTACATCAAACGTTATAAGACTATTTATTAAACAAAAAAAAAATGTTTTATTTCAAAATTGTTATGAAGTATATAGTAGTTGCGTTAAATAGTTAAATTAGTTTGAATCATTTTATTATTTCGGAATGAAATTCTATATAATATGCACGATGTTCAACTATCAACCACAACACGAAAAAAAAATACATACAATATACAAGTCGAGTTTTAGAAAATAAAACACTAGTTAAATTAAATAGTATAATATAAAAGACAGAGCTTCAGAAGCACAGTTCTACAGTCAATGTGAATGATTTTTTTAATTACGAAAGAGGTGAGTATTTTTAATTTTGTTTTGTTAATTTGTTCTTAAATGTCCTAAAATGTTAACTAATTTTAAATAATACATTTTTAATGAACTAAGCTCAGTGTTTTATGTTCACAAACATCATAACTAACATACCATTATATGTTTTAATGCACATTCCATGGATGTTTTAATTTAGACACAATTGTTTCGATCATTAACATTATACTCATATAAAATTATATTTATTCTTATGAAATTTAACATTGTAAAATAAAAACTGGTGTTGAAATTTAACAATGCATTTATGTTTTTTTTTTTTTATTTATAATAAGGAAGCTTTCTATTGCATTTTCTGTTTGCTCCTCACTTTAACACAAAAACATAACACAGGTGTAGAATAATTTATTTGTTAAAAAACTCTAATATTACATAATAGTTATTTAGGTTTTACATAAAAGGTGAATAAATGTCTTAAGAACCATGAAACATTTTCAAAGAATTTTGCAAAAAAACGTTGACCATTACGTTAATACTGAAAACAATGGCGCAAAATTTTTAGCAGTCTGATGTTAAGTTACTACAATGATTCTTTTTTTGTAAAATGTTCTTATTTTTAAACATTATTTAATTATTATCATACCAAACCTTAACACCTAAAAAATGGACAGTTCAAGCGAAAAAGTAAGCAAAAATACCATTTTTTATTAGTACAATTGTCAATGTTACATAGAGTTAGTGTGGTCCTAAAAATATAAAATAGACATTTGGTGATTTTAACTTTAATGTTCATATTTTTAAACATTATTCAACTAGTATAAAATTAAACCTATTTTCTTAATAAGCTTCATCTAAATACGCCTAAAAAAGTGATGTGTAGTTTAAATAAAAAAGTACCTAAGCAAACATACATTTTTTATTAGTAACTGTCAAAGTGACATTTGGAGTTAATATGGTCCTAAATATATAAAATAGACATTTGGTGATTTTAACTTTAATAAAATGTTAACAAAATAATATTACAATGCTAAACTCGTTTAAAATTTTGAAAATCCTGTTTTCAACCTAGTATCATACTAAAAATGCTTTAACATTGTTCTAAATCGTCTGAAATTTTGCTTTCTTAAATAGCATAAAGCTTGAGTCTAAAATTTTGCGCCAATGTTATTAAAGAAAACTGTTTTACAATCTTAAAAGCTCTAGCCCTTCAGATGACTAAATCCCCATTTGGCAAAGAATATTTATGTCAAAAAAATTAAAAAAAATATTTAAATACATTTGATTTTAGACAAAAAAAAATGGCTACGGCCCTTTTAGATTTAAAATACATTTTTCATCAGAATTCGTGGAGCTATTTACTAGAACCTCTTAATTATCGAAAAACTTCAGACAATTTTGTTAATATCTCCTTCCACTCGAAAGGTATAAAGCATGTTTAAAATTTATCTCGTCTTGGTATCTCTTGGTTTCGCCACTTATTTTTGTGTAAGAAGTATTGAACTTTAGTTTTAATCTAGGAGCTGCTTACTTTTTACATTCAAAATTCAACTTTATAATTTATAAATGCATTTTTTATCTTTCATTTTCTGCCGCCAAGAAAATTTCAGTAAGAAAAATACGGATTCGTCTCGGATGCTCGTCCCGTGGTCTACTACTACTAGTAGTACCTATACTATTTCTTGTTTAAATTGACTTTACATTTATTTCTTCAGTTACTTTACCCTTACTTCTATTGGCAATAAGGAAAATTAATTTTTTTTTTTGGAGGCAGATTTAAATTTCGGTTCAAATGGTGGAGACCCAGTTTTTCAGTATTGAGTAAACTCTGAAGTAATCTACTGTTACCAATCCTGACTGAAAATATTTTTCAGAAGTTAACTTCAGTATAACGGACGATCTCACGGAGATAATTTCCAAGAATATATGGCTGGATTAGACATTTGGGGAACTCGTGGAAAATCGGTTCTCAGGTGGTTCCACAAAATAATATCATTGCTATAGAAAGAGTTTAGAATCGTGAAAGCGCCTAATCTTGAGCTTCCAAATAAGTACTAAAAATATATGTTCATTCTTTGACTCTCTATTCCTATACACATTAACTGTTTTAACTTTAAATGTTGTAAGTCTAACACACAAAAAGGGTAATTTTGTTTGTTGTTTCATTTTTCCAAACATTGACACACTGAAAAAAAAAACACCCTTTCTTCCAAATGTTGAATTTTCCCAAAATAAAATCCTTGTAATGACATAAATCACTCAAAATTATTCTATTCCAGGATTTCAAAGAATTTACAGATGCTGAAGGGGTCATTTCACTTCCAACATCAGACTTCCATAAACCCATTTGTTTAGAAATGCGTTCATTGCAATCCAGTCAAACGAATCAATTGAAACTACTGGCACCACCACCTCCGATTCCACCGCACCCATCGGCGGCATCTTTAATGGCCAATGGTGATAGTAGTATACTACTGCCATCCGATATGACCTCTGTATCAGCAATCACAACGGTAGCCTCATCATCGTCTGCATCTTATGGCACAACAACAACAACCGTTGCTCTACCATTGGAAACTCCATTACGTTACGCGCCTTTCATTAGCAATAATATTAATATTAGTACTAATAACTTTAACAATAATTACAATAATAATTTTAATAGTATATCAACGGGAGTAGCAAACACCGCCAATAATAATGTTAACAATAACTACAATAACAATGCCGATTTGGCTAGCGTTGATAGCTCCGACACGTATGCCAGTTGCCAAACGCATCCGTTTTTGTCACAAGCCGATCTGACGTCGGATCTGGTCGATGAAGCATGTGCTCTTGACATCGACATGGACAATCTGTACATAAATCCATTGGAAAAGGACACTCAACAACAACAAAGTGTTCCGACTTCGACGACCGGTATGATTCGATCGCAAGTCAAGAAGAGTGCATCGGGTGATACTGCGTTACGGAGCTTGGGTGGGGGCGTCAGTCCGATGGATGACGTTTTTCAAAATTTCGATGTTCAGGACCGTGGTAGTAGGATAAGTCTGAATGAGACACCAGTGCCAAAGCATCGTAAGACACGATTCCAACAAAGTTCAAAGCCTCGTGCCAGATTCGAAGATACCAAAAAACTGTCACAAGAGAGTCTCTCTAATCAAGATAGCAGCGTTAAGAAAAAGCGTTCATCCTTCATGCCTGCCAAGAGCCTGGCAACGGCTACAAAATTAATAAATCAGCATCTGTTTGGTATTCAAAATGTTGGATCTAGAGGTAAACAGTTATTGTGCTGTGCTATTTTGTATGTACTTACTATAACGGTTTATTAATGAACTATTTTCTAGCGAAATTCGAGAGTAGACATTCGTCATCAATTGATTCAATTGATGCATCGCCAAATTTGGAGCATCATCGTCGCTCCAAGTCGATTCTGAAGAATAAGTCGGATGTGTCGAGAGTTCTTGCCGACCCTGAAAGTGAGCGATTGCTTGCAGATAATATGTCAGGCTCAGGTGTATCTGATAATGGAACCGTTATGGTATAATTTTTGTATTTATTCAAAATTTAAAGTACTTAAAATTCATTATTGTTTCTCGTTTTTTTTTTTGACAGTGTGAATCTGGAAGCGATTACTCACCGAACAAATTACCTCACTCAGTTTTAGCAAAATCAATATCCCCACCTCCTCTTAGGCATCGAACATTAATACAACAACGCTCAGGACCAGCAACACTTCAATCCAGGCCAACTAAATTCCAAACGCCACGTTATCCAGAAGAGCAACAACTGAGACACGTCAAGCCCGTATTATCACGATCATCGGGTACGTCTCAATTAGCTGATTCACGATATGATTCAGCGAATAGAGACAGTAGTTTAGGTAATTAAATTTTTTCATTAAACTTTATCTAATATGTATATTATTTTCCTTCCATGTCCTTTAGATTTTGTTTGAAGAAGACAAGGTGTTCAATTCTTTAAAAAACTGTTTTTGAATTCAATAGCTTATATAACTATCGCCTTTTTGGACAGTAATTGAACAAAGACTTTGTTAATAAATAAATTGGCTATACTTTCTAAAATTAATATGTTCGAACTTAATTGGATAAATGATGGAATTTATTAACAAAATTTCTACAACTCAGGTATTCATTATATCATTCATAATTTTTCTTGTTCACATTTTGTTCACCACAATTTAAGTTTAGGTAATCACGAAGCACTTTTAAATGGAGTTTTTTTGTTGTTGTTTATGATGGCAAAACCGGATGTTTTTGGTTTGGAACTCTACATATTGTGTTTTTTGGAGAATCTTAACTTAATAAGCCTGCAGAAGATAAATTTTTACGTGCACCGCAACAAAAATCTTGATACTACAATAATTAGTAGCACAAAGTTTTCCCAATTCCCTGGTAATTTTGTATTTTGAGTTTTCAACTGGACATTAATTAATAATTCTGAGCAGTCTCAAATTTTTCTCCGTCACTTGGAAAGAGCTCAGTTTTTCTGTCAAAATATTGAAGGAAAAAATTTAGATTACAGTTTAGGTAGTTAAGCGAAGCAATAGTTGAATTGTCTACTCGATGTCGTTCAGACGATTCATGAATTCTTAGTTAGACGAAGCAATGGCCGTTTTTTATTAATGGCCGTTTTTTATGATGATCCATGTGGATCATCCTGCGAAATTAAAACAATTTTACAGTGGCGAGAATCAGCTCCCTGTTTTCGGATCATCAAACGTGAACCCGATATAGAGCAGTGGTCTTATTTATAAACGTTGTCTAACTTTAGACAACTGTCCAACGTGTTCAAAAACCTTGTTTATTATTGTCTTATAGCTGCCTAACTTAGACACAAGAGTAGATTGTCTAAGCCGTGAATAATGTGATATTTATTTTTATTAAATAGAGCATATTTCCACCAATTTGAAAATAGTTAGGCAGTGTCTAAGTAGACAAAAATCTAATACATACGACTGCAGGTTCATGTGTTGTTGTTGTTATATGTATGTTAAGATAAAAAAATTGTGTTTCAAATGTCAGTTGTGAGCTCCCCTAAAGGAGATCAGATCACAATTTCGATAGTTTTTGTTAGAGATTATGAATTATACAGATTGGAAACCCTGGCTGTCATTCTGGTTTGCCTACAAGTGGTGAATACATATTTTTGCACTAGTTAGCCTGTTTTGACGAACACTAGAGCAATAATATGAATTTATCACCGCTTTAATTCCCAGCAAACATTTGAGTGAATGTTCACTTAACATTCAGCAAAAATGAAAAATATCATCCAATAAATGTTCATTTTCAGTGAATGAAAACTGAAAATGTTTCAAGAGCCTATCATTTTTACGTTATGAAGGGAAGAGGGGGTTTGTGCGGAATTTCTTGCAGGATAAAAATGATTGAGATTCGATTCTCCTTCATTGTAGGTGAATCAAAGTGAACGTACACAAGTAATTCCTCAAACAAGAAAATTGGGTGGATTCACTTTTATTCGTATTTATTCATCATTTATGATTCATTTAAAAGATTCATATTATTTGTGTTTCGTTACCCAGGAGTTTGGACCCAAATCAATTTAGAAATGAATTCAGATTCGAAGGTTTTGTTCACTTATGTCAATCATTTATGATATCTACAGTTCTGAATTTTTGCTGGGTTGTTGTTGCAATTCACATACATATATATTTTCATCAACACAAGATGATATTACAAAAACAACAATGTTAATGTATGGGTTTTGGAGGGTGAAACGATCGAAAGATTTCTATCTTTATAATTCATAATCTCTTTTGTTAGGCTCACAAGTTGTGAGGGTGATGCCAGAATACGAAAACCTCACAAAATCAAGTTCACATCACCAAGTGAAGTTGTTATGAATTGTGAATTATCAGAGAGGTTTGCAGGAATTGGGTTGTTAGACACTGCAATTGGTTGTCTAAACTTATTCTAAAGTGGGTACGTTGAATGAACAAAGAATTGAAAAGTTGTCTTGAAATTAAAGTAACGTTCTTTGAACGTATCCAAATGCTCACCCATTTGACAGATTACATGGATGTCATTAGTATATGGGAACATATTTAGACAACTATGACGCTGATTAGATTGGGAAGATTGAGGCCGGTATCACGGCAGTTCGTAGACAAGAGAAGTGTGGGGTGAGGAATCTGGTGAGGCACGAACAAAACATAACAACCCGACTCATGAGTCTACTTTGTTGTTGTTTCAATGTGTGAAATGGTGAAATTTTTGTTGTTTCAATGTATTTTGAGTTTCAAATGTAAACACGATGGCACTCACCAGTCCGGACTCAATCTTTCCAATCTAAACACGGTCTATTGGAATACGTTAATAATTAGGGAGATATCCAGCTATTTAGACAGTGGCTAGCTAGACAACTGTCCAAGAGTGTTCTGAAGAAATCTAATAAATTCGACTGTACATGTGCAAGCCAAGTATTGGTTTTGTATCACAAAAAATTCAGGATATAAATAAAAACTATCAAAGGTTTTAAATCAAAAAGGTTTTTTTGTGCGTCCTGTATATATGTATATGATGATTTTCCTAAAAATTGGTACAAATAGCTTTTATTGTGATTCCGTAGAGTGAAATTGCAAAATTTTGCTTAAGCTTATTTAGATTTTTTTTCCTGATGTGTCAGGTGTATCATTTCTTACAAAAAATGTTTGGTCCATTTTTTTCGAAACGGTTTTAATGTAAATTTCTTTTTTCGTAATTTCTAAAAGCCATAACACATATGTAGGTACAAACATATACATACATCAATATCGTTCAAAGATTTGTTAAATAAAATGTCGGCAAAAATATCAGCTACAACTAGTTTTGTCCCTTTAAATTTTTCTTTATTTAAATTTTCCAATTCAATTAATTAACATTAATTTCTTTTTTCTTTTTTTTAGATTCAGAAACGACGTTTACATCAAACGTCAATATTCGCGATGAAAGTGGCGAAGGTGGTGGCTCAAGTGATGAAAATCGTTCACTTATACAGCGAGGAAACTCTTATGAGAAATCTGAATCTGGCGGAGGAACTTCGTAGCATTAAACCATTATTCAACTTAAATTCCATTCAATTCGTATCTAAAAGCAATTTATTATGTCTATAATATAAAACAAACAAAAAAAATACACCCAAGCTAAATTAAAGCTAAAAATTAATAATAAAAAAAAACTTACTTAACTTTAGTCACATTAGTCTACATATGTAAAAAAAAATTTAAAAAAAATTAAATAATTTTTTAATTGTAGTTAGGCCACGTTATCACCCGAAAAAAAATGTACAGAACCATCATTCATTAAAAATAAAAACAATAATAAAGCCATCACTTAAAAAATCCGTTCGAATTGTAGACTTTTGGGACTAAAGGTATGTTGAATATTTTAACACTTTCTATTATAATATATTCATCGTTCGTAATAAAATAATAAAAAAAATTGCATTCACAAACACACACACTCACTTACTCACATAATACCTCTTTATAAATTTAAAACTAAAAAATGCATACAATTTTTATTAAGTCAGATATAAAACAAAAAAAAAACATTTTTTATATTATATAAAAAAATATATATATATAAATGTACAATATATACACACCTACATACATATATATATAAATTTGTATATGAATACATCAAAAAAACAATTCAAGCTTGATTATAAAAGACAAAAACAAAACTATATTATATATGTATGTAAATCTAGTTAACTGGAAAATACAAACAAAAATAATACAATATTTCGAAATAAACGATAATCAGTGTCAATCAATTTTTATCATCGAGATGCAATGTAAAAGCTATATAATAAAAACACAAAAAATGTCATTAGAAAATTATAAAATTGTAATGGACAATTTAAGGAAATACAAATTACAGCAATCACATTATATAAAGACAGTTAAAAAAAATTAACAAACAAAAAAAAGCCAACTAAAAAATTTATTGTATGTATTTTTAGTACCTACTGTTCTCTAGATTTTCAAAAATTAATGATAAATATTTTTAAAGATATTAAGTAAAGAAATAATAACTTTTATTTTTAAATGTTATGTTTATTAACAACCCTTGAAATATTAAAAACAAATCATTTTTGAGAATTTGTGGCTGAAAAAAATGGAAATAGCCTTATTTGGAGTAGGACTCAGCTTCCATGCTCATGACGATGTTCACATTGGACTACCTTCTCCAACTTTTTTTAACATCTCTGTACTTTATCTCACTCCTACTTTATGGCGAGAAAGAGATGCCTTTTATTGCCACCTCTTGCTCGCCATGAAATGGGAGTGAGATAAGTACGTCTAGTTATGGACGAGATAGACTAATGTGAACAAAAGTACACATATTAAAGGTAATATATTGCGCAGGTTGTCAAAGTTGGAAATGTCAAAAAATTAAAAATGGCTGTTCGAGTGACCACAGGAACTCAAAGCGCATCATTAGAAACAACAATAAAATATTGAAATTAGACAAGGAAAGGGGCACTGAATCCACCATTTTACCACCATAATACCTCCATTTTGACAGATGCGCAGAACTGAACAAAAATGAAAACGCTAATGATATTACCTTTAATAGGTCCGTTCCCAAGATTTCTCGCACTAAAAGTTGGTCAAATGTCAAATTTGAGGAGTGGGGATAAAATTCTTTCAAAGAGAAAGAAAACTGAAAAAATGTCTGGAACGGTTTTCGCACTAAAATGGACTACTTTTTAAACGTCAAAAAATATATTCGACTATGGCTGCCGTAGATCAGTGATAAATCTTAAACAAAATTTTCAAGAATCACATCCCAAGAAAATAAAATGTTAACGGAGAATAAACAAACAAGCTTACATCAAGTATATTAATATACAAACAATCTTTATTATACATTAAATTATGAAGCTTAAGCGTGTTTTTCTTCAAGTATCACTATATAATATAAGTAATACTCAATATTGTCAATTTTAAATTTTGTTTTTAAGAAATAGTTTTGCTTATTGGCGTAAATTTTTTGTAATTAGTTGATTAGTTAAAAGATTAATAAAATGATAAAAAGTATGCTTATCTTTCAAAACTAAAATCAAAATAAAATTAACACTTGGGCAACCCTTGTCCGGCATTGATATTTGTACTCAACTGGCAAATTACGTCATCTGACATACGGCAACCAGGCATTTGACATCCAGCCCAGAAATAGCCAGAAGAAATTCCTCGGACTAAAACTGGCAAGAAGGGGAAATATTTTGCTCTCTCGAGCGCGCTCTCTTTTGTAAGAATTAGCACAACTTTTGAAGTCTGGAACGACTTCGGACTAAAAATGACTAAATCTGGCAGTCTGAAACTGTTTGAAACTGGGTGTGGAACACACTTAATATGTGTACTGTGCATGTGAACAGCGTCATTGACCGACTGGCTTAACTCGTGTGATGGTCAACGTTTCATGCGTTGACACAATCTACGTTGACGGTATATTGATATTTTTAGTGACGTCAATTAGTCAACTCGTTGAACACCTATGTTAGCGGTCTAATCGTCGCTTTAGCATGAAATTCTGTGACCCGATCTTGGTGATTGTTTTTTGTAAGTCACAACCAGGGTTGCCGGTTTGGGCTTTTAATCGCGAATTTGACTTTCATTTTTTCTAAATTTACGATAAGTATACTTGAAGGAAGTGGCCCAAATTGATTGTATACATATGTATATACATTTATTTTAAATATATTTTTTCTTTGCTTAACCGTGAAAATTTAATTTTTATTTTTTCTTTACTTAAACTTAAGAAAAATATTTTTATTTTATTCACAATAATTATTATATGAATTGTTTGTTTTGTTTATGTTAATTTAAAAAAACATAAAAACAATACCAATAAATGAGATACAACTACATTTAAGGCAGTTACAAAAATTCTAAAATTGGGATATTGAAGTGCTTCGAGACCTGGCAACCCCAGTTGGAGCTTAAAACTACTCAGTGCTCTTGCACTTATCAATTTTTTACCAAATAAAACTAGAAGTTCGAAGCAAAATAAACATCTGCGGCTAAAATATTAAATCCACGATTTAAGAATAACTTACCACTAATTCGTGTTTATAAATGGGTATATATTCATTAGTGGAAATATAAAATTTGACCAGCTGTTTAGGAATCAACTCTCACTACACACCCAAGAAGGTATATTCTTGAGAACTCGTATGATGCTCTGAGTACCTAAGATTGTGAATATTTGAAAAAAGTATGCTAAGTTTCCTTCTATGGGTTTTTTTCACTACCTCCGTTAATCTTTTCAGCCACTTAATTTATGCACTAAAGTATTTTTGAAATATTTTTTTCATTTCGAAAAACAATTGATTATTTAATGGAAGTTGTGTATAAGGGATCCCCCACACCAACCCGAATCTGTGGTGGCGACGACGAAAACAATAATAACAACGTGTTTTTTTCATTGACAACCACGTGTTGTTATTATTGTTTTCGTTGGTGTGGGGGAACCTTTAAACGGAAAAATTTACTTTGGCACAATTTAATGACAATTGATTAATTCGGTTTAAAACATAAATCTGGATGTAAATTGATATGAATTCAATGTAAATACATCTGGATTAATCAAGTGAATAATATGGCGGTTAATTTTACTTTCGTTAGATTCAGCGTTGGAAAATACTTTAAAATATTCAAATTATGTTTTCAGTTCAAAAATTCAAATTTTCCTTCAATATTACCCTCTCCCAACACCAAATACTTACATATATAGACTCTTTTGATTCTTCGTTCTCACGGTAAATGAAATGTTTTCGTTTTTGTTGTTTCATATTATCTCTTTTTACCTGTATTAATTTATTTATTAGGATGACAAAACTCATTTTATTTGTAGAAAAAGCAATAACATCCTTAAACCGTTTATAAAAATGACAACAACTATAAAAAAAGATCATTGAAAATTTAAAAGCGTACCAAAAACAAAAAATATAAAAATCTACTTTCAAGCGTAATATACACATTTTATGCAAATTTATAAATCCTAAACAAAAATTAATATTAAAAAAAATATGTATAAAAATCATAATATTACATACATATTATATATAAATATAAAAATTGAAAAAATTAGGAGTGAATTAGTTAATAAATTGATGGCTTTTATCTGTGATTATTATAACTAAAAATAAATAAAATAATAATAAAACAAAAAAAACTATATTACCAAAGATTCGTAAAATTAAAATGAAATGTTTATAGCACTTTTTTAGCTAAATTTAACCAAAAATATAAGTATGATTTATTTACAAGATAAGCATCTGTGAATTTATTTTCTACATCATTATTATAATATAAAAGATCAAAAATATAGAGACATTATTTTATACATTGTAAAATAGAATCATCGTTGTTACTATATTTATGTATTTTGTCACATAAGAGTTTATTACTTTTAAGTTATCAAATTATTGTTTTAATTGTTATGTTTGTAAAGAATTATTTTTTTTTAATAAAATTAGTTTTCAGTATTGTTTGTGTTTTATTTTTTATTATTTGTTTAAATTTTCTTATTAGCAGTCAATTGAATTTAAAAATTATTGGAATAATATTTTTGTTTCAAGAAAAATTTATATTAAAACAAAAAAAAAATAAGTCAATAAAACAAAAATATTTAAATTGATATTTATGTGTACCTGTATTAGGTACATTGTGTGTTTAGATCGCCATATATAGGCCATTGCATTGTGAAAACTACAAAGTGAATGATACAGAAAAAAAATGTTAACAATATTATATTAAATTAATAATAATTTTTTGTTTTCTTTACATTAGAAAATAAGGAAAATGAATTTGTTTAAATGATGTATAAATATATAGATCTTTTAATTATTTTTAATAACATACATACCAATATGCCAACAGGAAATATGATTGAAAAGGAAAGTGATTTTATTGTTGTGTAGTTTGCTAATGTTATAAATTAAAATTAAAATTCAAAAATAAAAATTCGCTTCATGTCCCATATTTGATATTATTTATGTATGTAAATGAGTTACATATTTTAAATTGTGCACAACCAAAAAAACACAATACAAATTAACAAAGTGCAGTTTGACCTTCTCGTATATAGTATTTTAATGCAAGGAAGGTATTGTAAAATTATTTTAGTTTTTTAATAATTAGATGCAACAGCCTCCCTGGTTTTTAAGAAACAATGTTTTTTTTTTTTTAAATCGCAGAATGAAAAGAAATTTAAAAAATGCTCTATTAGTTGTCGCTCTTAAATTTTTTTGGATTTTTTTGTTTCATTTTTCGACGAATAGATTAACATTTTTGTAAAACTACAACTATCCGTCCATTAGAATTGGCCCACATTCATTTATTTGATATATCTGATTCTTTATAAAAGAATGAGAAGTAGAAAACGGGCCATTATTCAACATAATCATTTTGAATGCTGCATGCAAAAAAACAGTCGTTATTCATGTTTTCAGTTCTGAAAATATCCGAAGAAATTCATTTGCTCACACAAACATCAAGTTAAGTTATAATCACCACAAACTTGTAATTTGGCACTATCACAACACAATTATTTAACATCAAATTTTTGATGCATCCACAAAGTATAATGAAATCTTACTTCTCAATTCGGAATAATTTAAATTAATTGAAGAACATCAATCTTAATCCAAAAATGTATTTCAATAATTTAGATTGTAAACAATATACAGTCCTAATTTCAATCAACATCTTTAATCAATCAATTAAAAAAGATTGAGCTTTTATAATCAACGACACATTTTGCAAATCAGTATTTAGAATGTTTTTTGGTGAATTTTGTATTAAAATTTAAGATAGATAGGGGTAGGTTGATTTTGAATTGGTTAACAAAAATGGGTTAATGATAGTATGTATATCGTTAATGATATGGTGTATTGTTAAAAATATTTTAAAATGGATTGCCATCAGTTAAGATTGAAAATTAAAATTATTATTTGTTTCCTAGTTTTATCGATTTCAAAAACCAGAAAATTAAGTTTCTTCTTCAAAACTTCTTCAGTTTAATCAAACGTAGATACCTACGTATAATTTGATTTTCAAAAGAATATGGAATATATACTATAAAGGAGAGAACTATCTGCGATTGGTGAAGATTAGAAATAAAAAAAAAAACGTCAAAAAAATCTCCGGCAACTTGTGTTTTCGTGTGAAAGGGGACTTTTTCCCTTTTTAAAGTAGCTTGGTGTGTGTTCTAATCGTTGACCGGGGAGATTTCTTTTTCCCCTCTTAATTTGTGCCCTTCTCACCTAGAAACTGAAAGTTGCTGGAAACTCTGTTTCCTCGTGTGTTAGGGGACTAAAAGGAATGAAAGACTTTTTTTTAACATTTCGCTTCACACTTCAAATAGTGTGCCCAACGCTAAGTCTCCTTTCACACAAATAAACAAGTTGCTGTAGATTTTTTGACGTTTTCTTTTACGTCCTTTTTTTTCTAAAATCACTTGCACCTTCCAGGAAACAAAATCTTAAGAGATTTTCTGCACTTTTTTTTTAATTAGCTTGGTTAAATACAAACTACTGTGTGTGTGAAGAGGAATGTCAAAAAAATCTTCTCAAATTCTTGACCGGGAATATTTCATTCACTCCTCTTAATTCTTGTCCTTTTCGCTTAAAAACTGTAAGTTGCTGGCAACTCGGTTTCCTCGTATGAAAGGGAGACTACATGAAAATATATCACAATTTTGTTTCCCCGTGTGAAAGGTGTTGATTTCAGAGGAAATTAAAATAAAATGTCAAAAAATCTCCAGTAATTTGTTTCTTCGTGTGAAAGGGAATCTAACTGTGCCAGGCTAAACAAACTTCTGAAACATTGTCTTTTTTTTAAGTTTAAGTTTAGTTAAGTTAAGTACATATTATTATGTATGTAGTATATATATGTTAAGATTTCGTCCACTAATTCCCCGTTCTTGATTTAAGTGATGAGTCGAACCCAAGGTTAGTTATAAATTTTTATACAGTTTTCTCAAGAAGAATTTTTTTTAGTAATGAATGCATGCGAGTCGACCTAACAAACTGTCGAAGTTTATAATTGCTCAACTTAAAAGTTACCTGGCGCTTTCCCATATAATCCATTTTCAATCATATGCTTAAAAGTGAGAATCAACAAGAACAAACCATTTTTGATCGAAATTGAATTTGAACTTACAAATAATTTTATCAATTTGGTGGTTATTTATTTTTTTTGCTGGATTTATTTAAAAATAAAACAGATTTAATTTTTTGGAATTCTATTATTCAGATTATTCGACGAATTTAAAAAAAAATTCATCCAATTTGTTTCCTCTGTTTTTTTTGGCATTTTCATAAAAAAACCACATTAAGCACTTATGCTTTGACCGTCCACAATAAAATATAATTTTAAGGCTTCAATTGCAATCACATCACAAAAGTGTTTCACCATATTATGGCAGATTTATAGGGGGTTGTCATATCGTGGTTTATTCATAATCGTCGTAAAGTTCGTGAAGCTTCAAAAAGTTTTCCATCGTATTTTGAATCGAAGTAGGAAACAAAAAAAACTATCTGAAATACATACATATATATTTTGTTCCCTTCTATATTAATTATAATATTATTTTAAATTGATCGTACCAAATGATATAAATTAAAACCAGCGTCATTATTCAAGTTTTATACAGTACATTCATTTTTTTAAACCATTCTTGATTTGAATTGATTTGAATTAAAAAAAAAACAATAGGATATAAAAAAACTATGTATTTGTAATTTATTATAAAATAAATAAAAGGTAATATTTTACATAGCCTATTAGAGACATATCAGATAAAAAAAAACAAACAAAAAACAATGAAAAATACGTGGAGGCTGCGTAATACTGTACAATTAATGAATAACTAACTATATTATAAATAATAAATCTAAACATACCTACTATAGAAGGTTTTTGTTCAAAGCAAAACTTTCATTCGCTTGAATTATCCAATTCGATCAATCTGCTAAATAAGCTTCATTCATTAAATCGTTAAAAAATAATAATAAAAAAATATTAAACTAAAAAAAACAGCTAACTATTGTAAAATAAAGCAAAGCATTGGGTAAAATTATTTAGATTAGCTATACAACAACAAAAATGATTTATATGTATTGTATATATTATATAGATAAAATATACCTAGATTAACTTTACAAAACAAATGATATAAGCACCATAGAAAATATACTTTTAAATTAAAAACAAAAAAAACTGTATGAAACAATTCAAAAGAAACAAAAACTAATCAAATAAGAAAACGAATATTGTACAAAAAAAAAATGTGTATAAGCTGATTTTTATTATTTGAGTTGTTTTACTTGTTTCCATGAACCTCATATTATTATTTAAATAATGTTATTTATTATATTATATGTTGTATTTCAAAGAAATCAAAATGAGAATTTGTTAAAGTTTTTAGTTTAATTTATTTAAAAAAAAACTTGAAGGAAATTATTGTTAACAAAAGTTGAATTCACTATAATATATGTATATGAATGCATTTTAAAACAGTGTATTATATTATTTCATGACAGAAAAGAAAACAAAATTGTAAACATTGAGAAAAATTAAAACTAAAAAAAAAATCATAAAAAAATTGATTTAAATAATACGGAAAATGTTTTTTTATTATTAAATGTCGTTCAACGTTTTTATATCAGTAAGTACATATGTATATATCAGTTCTGACGTTTAAAGTAGCAACTACTTTTGCATACCTCTTTTTCTCAAGCTACTGCTAAAGACTTCAGTTCAATATTCCGAGGAATGTTGTCAGAAGGTTTTTGTTGCCATTTTTTAGTAGCACATTAGATTCTTATAAATAAATAAACATTACAACAATAAAACACATCTCTTTATCAGGATCACGTTTCATGCTATCCGTGGCTATTTAAATAAGCAATTTATTGTTACTGTAAAGAAAAAAGACAGGAAATACATTAAACAAACATAAAGAGAGGTATATTTTAGCACTGTATCATTTTATTTTCGAGGCTAATGGATCATCTTTTATTCTCACGACAAATCGGTAAAGAGAATAGAGAGCACTGCACTGCGAATCACTGTGGATCCAGTATTTCGGATTCCATAAAATCGACATGAATCTTTAAAATTAAAAGTGCTAGAAAAACGGACAATACCGACAAAATGCAAAAAAAATTTCAAAACCATAAAGCATTTGTTTGTCTTACGTTTGTTTTTACGTTTATCTGTCCTATTTATTAGATTTTCTTAGACTGTGTTGTCCACTAGCCATTTTCTAAATAGTTTGACATCTCATGATTTATAAACGCATTCTAAAATTGTCCTCATACACTCACTGACAACCCTGTAATCTGTCAATTTCTTGAACTTTTGGATACGTTCAAAGTACATTTCATTCATTTCAAGATGGCTTTTCAATTTTTGTTCATTGAACGTACCCACTTTAGAATAGGAATTAGGACAACGAAATACTAACAGCCGTATCTATTAGATTTTCTTAAAACGTCTCTTAGAGGCCATTTAGTTAAGTTTGCTCAAATATTTAAATTGCCTTTAAATGATGTTACTTAAATACTTATCTATAATCGTTTTCCATTGATACTTAACTAAACAACGATTGTGTCATGTATTCTAAGAATTGCATACTTTTAGGCTGTTTTTGAGAGCTTCGAAAAAAATTAAAACAAAAAACAAGCTCATTAGCAAATAAGAGATAAAGAGAAACAACTGGAGGTATGTAGTCCAAAGAAAAAGAAATGGAACCATACTCGCCCATTTTGTTTTATGACGTGTTTTTATTTTCACAAATTTCTTTGGTTTTTTCAGCCGTTTGATATAAATATATCTTTTTTATATTTATTATTCATACCTACTTTAATTAGAACACAAAACTGAAAATTCTACCTACATACATACAGAATATTATGTATATACATATTTCTCTAATAAATACAAAAAAAACAATTCTTCTCAGATGTCAAAATATATTTAAAATGGCTTTAGTAACCTCTTAACGCCGTGATTGGCATTTAAGTTAAGAGGCCTTTAAGTATTGGTGCTTAAATGTGAAAATTGATTATAGATACCGATTTCGCTCTTAAGAGCTATTTAGAGATATGTTAAATTTAAGATGGCTTTAAAATTTCGTTCGAAAATTCGCGTTAATGTGGGAAAACCTTTATTTATAAACCCATTCCAAAGTATGTCTAACTTTGAACTGCCAACTCTAAAACCTTTTTTAAAATCATGTTCCATCGAGTGTCTAACGACACTGCAAATTTTATAAATACGACTGTTCTTCCATATAAACACCTCTTATCGCTTCGCTATCAATCTGTTGAGGCTCTAAACGCTTTCATTAACGTGGAATCAAAAATAAATTCTATTGTGAATGGAGCTAACATCCTCTTTGATATTCTTCATTGCATACTTTTCGCCATTAATTAATCTGTTTTTTTTTTCATCATCTGTCAAAGTGCCAAAAGAAGGTAAATTTCTAAATTATATTTTTTCTCATTTAAATTTAACTAAAAATTAAACTGCTCACAAAATAATTATTGGATGTTTCGAAACTTCATAAGAAAACACTTATGCACTGTTTCATATCCACAAATTGTATTATTCACACAAATATCGTTTCGTCATTATTGGAAGAACATGGATTACTCCACGCTACATCCTCCCATTAGCGTGCGTGGTATGACCACACTTGATCGTAATGCATTTCGTAAAATTATCAGCGTTCCTAAGTTAAAAGTCACCGAACAAAACTCACAAAAAGTAATTCCTTTGATAAAGAAACTGCTGCTTAAAATGGACCGCCTCAAACCAGTGAGGCCACTGATACAAGAACAGGCTTTTAAGGAGATTCTCCTTCATCCTGGCCCTGTCACTGGTTGGGAATGTCTCCCAACAGAACTCAGTAAGCTGGGCGTTGAAAATACGGACTTCTACTTTGGAGACTTAGAATTATCGTATGAAAATTGGCGAGCAGATGAAATTCTCAAATGTGTCCTACCAGAAGAAGACGAGGGTTTGACATCATATTCCCGCGTTGGACATATTGTCCACATCAATCTGCGTGACCATTTACAACCTTACAAAGCACTTATTGGCGATGTATTGAAAGACAAAGTCGCTGGCTGCCGGACAGTCGTGAATAAAGCTTCAACCATCGATAATGTATACAGGAACTTTCCCATCGAATTGATCTGTGGGGACGAAGACTTTCAAGTAGAAGTCAAGGAGAATGGGGTCTCCTTTGAATTTGACTTCTCAAAAGTTTATTGGAATCCGCGTTTGGCTACAGAACACGAGAGAATTGTAAACCTCTTGCAACCAAGCGATGTTCTTTACGATGTTTTTGCTGGAGTTGGACCTTTTAGTGTACCAGCTGCTAAAAAACGCTGCACTGTTCTAGCCAATGATCTTAATCCGGAAAGCTACAAATGGCTAACACATAATGCCAAAAAGAACAAATGCTCTGGAAATATAAAGACCTTCAGCAAAGATGGAAGAGAATTCATTCTGCAGGAAGTCCGAGATGATCTGATTCGTCGATTGAAGGAAGAGCCATCAGGTTACAAAATCCACCTGACGATGAATCTACCAGCCTTGTCTGTTGAATTCCTTGAGACATTTCGTGGACTTATAGCCCCATCCGAAGTTGATTTCGATAGAACTAACCTCAACTATCCACTTGTGCATGTTTACTCCTTCGCCAAAGGTGATAATACCCAAGAAATCGTTCAGAAATTGGTGGAAGACAATCTAGGTATTCCACTTAAAGAAAATCTGCATTCAATTACCTTTGTTCGGAATGTCGCACCAAACAAGGACATGTACAGAGTTGCTTTCTATCTCACAAAGGAGATTCTAACGATACCCAAATGCAAAGCATCGAAGCGGAGAACATCGGAAATAGAATTCGACGCAGGCGTGCCTAATCCTAAGATTTCTTGTTTATAGATATCTAGACTTACAATAAAATACTTTATTCCTACAGGTAGTAGTTTTATTCGGAACGTTTCCATTTCTTCTCTTCACAGGCAACGAAACAATATGGGTCGCAATGCAAAGAAAGTCGCCAAAGGTAAGCCAGGTGCTCCAAATAAATCGAAGAAGGATAAGAACGTTTTCAAAGTGAACGATGCCAAGTCGAAGAAGAAGCCGAAAGAGGTTCAAGGTAAATTGAAAAAGGTAAACATTTATTTCTTTCTTTTTGCATAGAATTTCAACAGGAACAACCATTATTTGTTTTAGATCAAAGAAGCAGTTAAGAGTAAACAAGAAAAAGTCGATGCCAGCCTTAAAATTCTACACAAAGACATGGTAGTCAAGAAGCCAGTCGCAATAAAACCAGCTGCTGGTGGAAAAAAGGGAAAGAAAGCTCCGGCGAATACGAAAAACGTTTCAACAAAATTGGGTAACCTTAAGGTGTAAATGAAGAACTAATTTTGCCTCCTCATCCCTTCCACACCCATTGAACAATTTGAACGGAAACAAAAATGCAATTTAAGAATAAAATTTTAAATCAAAAACTTTTTACATTGTATACATTTGATATATAATTTGTTGTTATGTATTTGAAAAACAATATTAGTTACATTTTATAAAATATAATTAAAAAAAACAACATTTGTAGACCAAACAAACCAAAGTATGAAAGCGTTTACTAAATAAACATTTAAAGTACAAATTGATAGCAAATCAATGTATTTTTGTTATATTTTTTTTATGTTACGAGTTCAGTCGGAAAGTGTTGTAGGCTGTCGTGCTTAGCATTATATTAAGCATAAAATACGCCGTTTGGACACCTTGAACTCTGGACTTCACATCAGACGACAAACGCCTAGTGTCTTACAACACAACTATTCCTGGGTCCGTGTTTTTAATTTTAGTCGGTTGAATCCGAACGACCAAGGCGAGAGTCACTTTTTATGACAGGAACAGAGTACATGTATCTTTTGTTTTTAGATGGAATAGTCTGGAATTCTATCCCCAGACCTCCATCATGACAGTCCAACGCACTAGCCATTATACCAGAAGTTACTACTTGATTGATAATTAATTTGAAAAAATGTTCTCTATTCTATATCAGTATTTTGTGTCTCCTTTCTTAATCTAAGATAATTTGTTTGAAGCTTTACTTAAGATAAACTAGACAAAATGTTTTTGATGCGCTGAATTCGAATCCTCAGAATTGCTTTATCACGTCAAGTTTTTAAGATATACGAATCTAAAACCTGTGAAAAAATTGCGCAATCCCCCTTACATAGTCAATAAGTGCGCAATATCTGAAAGTAACTATATTAATGTTTGGAACACAAAAAGAACTGATAATTGTAAATTTTCCACCTGGATCTAAAAAACAAAAACAAAAAATTGATTTTTTGTTCCACAAATAGGCCACTGTAAAAAAAAAACTTAGTCTCCTTTCACAAGAGGAAACTGAGTTTCCAGCCATTTTCAGTTTTTAGATGAGAATGCACAAGTAAATACCAGTGGACGCTCTACGATTTGTGGATATTGGAAATTAAAACTGAGTCAAAAAATATCCAGGAAATTGTTTCCTCGTGTGAAAAGGAGACTTACCTTCTTTCAAAAACAGTGGCCTCATTAGGGAATGCGAAGCCAATCGGTTAAGGTGACGAAATTGAGGTTTGATGTTACCCTTTTTTTCAATGCCAATTCAATTCAATTAGTTCGGGTTTGTAAAAAAAATTGCGTTTAATAAAAAATAAATTTAATATTTATTTTTTTGGGTAGATAATGTATTTTCACATCTGAAAAACCAAAGTTTTAAATTAAATGCGAAAAAACTGACAGCTGGATATTTTGACAATTTTTACACTTTTTGGATACAGTTGCTGCAGAAGTTTTTTTTAATTCGTTGCAACTTTTTTGAATTAACAAACTGGATTTGTCGAGACCTTTTAATCACAATACAGACGAATGATGATACTTATCCTCTTCATTAATTTGAAAATGACTTTAGACTCTAGTCAAAATTCTAATATAAATGTATATGTACATATGAATTTGTGTAGCTGTATTGAAAGACTAAATTTATTATTGAAAAATCAAAATAATTTTATTATTTTCTGTGTTTACAATATTCACGTGATTTACATACACAAAATTTGTTGGCTTTATATTATATTACTGTATGTATATACATATTTATACATATATACTATATTTTGAGTTTGTAATTAAAGTAATAAATTCTTATTGAATAATTTTAAAATTGTTCGATATAACAATATACATATTATACCAGTAGATCAATTTATAACAAAAATGTCACTTTTCTTACCCGCTTATATATATATGTACATTTGTACATTAAAATAACAATATACATAAAGATAAATTTTTTTTTAAAGCAATACAATAGACTTACAAGAATATATGTATATTTAAATTATTTAAGTCATTGTTAAGGAAACATTATTATCTATTTAAACAAATATTATTTGAGTTTGATTTCAGCGCAATATAACATTAAATTGTTCAACATGGGCACTTAGTTACATTTTATCAAAGTTATACGAATAGTAAAATTTGTTTCATTGAAAATCATAATAAGAAACCAAAATGCGTAAAATAAATTTATAATTTCTTCAATTAAAGCTTTGGCCTAAAATGGACTAGTATATATGAAATTTAAATGATTTACTTTGTTGTGCGCATCATAAGAATATTTTTTTTAATGAGTGTGATAACGTCGCATAAAATAGTAGCAAAATCTTTGAGAATAAAAAAATATAAAAATAATTCAATTGTGCCTTATGAAAGTTCACATCTACAGAAGACAAACAAAGCGATTTGTGTTGTATGCTTTGGTTTTACTTAAAACATGCCTGGCCTGTCGGTTTCTCGGTTTCCTGATTTTTCAAAGAACATTGCATCCTGGAGGAAGTAAAATATATATTTTAAAGAATGTTCAAATTAACATCGGAAATTTGATAGACTTACAATAAGGAATGTGGCTCCAAGGAGGACAGCTTTCATTCGAACGTCCAAATCCATTGGGAAATTAATTCCAAAGAAATCAGCATCAGTAAACATTTCCCTTGCAAGTCCGGACCATTGTTTCGAGATCTTTCCAACTTTCTCTCCAGTTAATGAAACCACCTCAAAGAAGAAATAAATACTCGTATCATGTTATTTTTGACATTAAAATAGTCCCATACCTCAAATTCTACATCGCCACACATTGAAAAAGTGCAAAATGGACCCTCAATTCGGAGCATAGTTTCATCTCTTTGATTCTTAATTCTAAATGATGGCGAACATATGGACCATTCTTGCTCAATTGTACCAATCAAATTGCCTGGTGGTGCGGATACTTCTATCGACTGCAAACAACACGGGAAACAACATGAATCACACGCCAATGGACGACTCAAATGTATAACTTCATTTTTATAATTATCAAAAATTCTCATTTCGAATGGACGGGAGGGGCCACAACAATTGCGTGTGCAGCAATCATTATCCTCTGCAGCAAAATAAACTTTTTGGCCTAAACTATTTTTTATTGAGAACTTATTATTAGTTTCGAAACCAGTAAATGCTTCGAGTAGTTCAACTTTTTGTTTAACTAAGAGCTGGTCGATAGTCATAAGGTATTCCAAGCCGCGCGGACAATTCGGAGCTCCAGCAGGTATAGTCATCCAATCGCCTGAAATGAAAAAATATATAACATGGTATAAATATACAATTTAATAATGTGGTAAAAAAATTGCATTAAGTTAAGAAGGATCAACAAAAAACCAAATTAAAGTTGAGTAAATAAGTTAACTGATTAAAGAATTTGTTCAACAGCAAATATTTTTCCCGGGTCCTTGGAACTTTCTATTTTGTGTATTATGATTGTAAAATAACGGGACACGAAGGAAATTTTTAAAAAAATCTGAACAAAAAAACTTAAAATTTTAGAATACTTTTTGTTTCACCTCTATTAGACCATTTTTAACGGAGCTACAGATCTTTAAATAAAATTAGAAAAATTAAAAACATAGCTGTCTATTTAATTATGAAAACAACATTAAATTATGGTGTTTTATTTAAAATACATTTTATAATAGTTGTGTTAAATGAAGAAAAACTAGAACAAAAAAGTACAGCTTTGTGTTTTATGACCAAGGCAACCGTAAGCTGTGAAATTTTAAATTATAATTTACTTGAAATCGTTTTCAATTTGAATTTAATATCTATTTGCACTTTTTTCATAACGCACAATTCAGGTGATGTTCTACTTAACTGGTTTGGACAACTTCACGGAACACAATTGACAGAATGTAAAACAGTTTAGCTTGAAGTTTTTACTCATGGAGCACACAATTCTATACTTATCTGATCTTTTATGTTCAGAACAGGTTCATTAAACACACCCAGAAGGTGCAGAAGATGTTGTTCTAATCTGTTTTGAAGAACTTCAGTTCATAGAACACAAAGTGACTGAATGTAAAATATTTTAGGGCCAGGGTTTTACTCATGGAACACACAATCCTGTAATTCTGTTATCTTATCCGTTATTTTTTGAGCATATTTATCAAACAAACCTATATGTCATTAAATTTTTAAAATCTTGTTTATAAACTATATTAATTCTCTAAGCTCTCATTTATCACATTTTGTTAAAGTACAATGTGTAAATAATATTTTAATACAATTTTATCACAATATCTATTATATACCTGTTATATCTAAAATATATAACAATTCATTCTCAAAGTACTGCGATTTTTAAATTGAATAAATACAAAATTAAAAGACAGTAAAGCTTTTTTTTTATTTCGAAGGCATAAGCATGGAACAACTACACACACTTCTGCACATCAATTAATCCAGAAGGTATACCAGCTCTTTATCCTACTTCTACCTACACCAAGATGAACAGATGCTTTTCAAGGCTTCGCCTTGGACACACGAATTTGACATATGGTCATTTAATCAGTAAAGATCCACCTCCGATTTGCATCACCCACCACCCCTACCCTTCCATTTCTTACATAATATTTACACCACTACTTTGATCTAAATCTGTCTATATATTTTTAAATAACTTAAGAACTAGTCAATAATTATACTCATTTCATTATTTCATATTATAATATACAATCTAAATATCCTTTATTTTATCCGTTTTTGTAAAATTTTAGCAGAAAGCCTAAGACGCTCAAGATGTTAGTATTTATATTAGTCTTTACATTTATGTAATGAATAATAAATAATAATAAAATATGTGTGTATTCTTAAAGTAAATTTTTAGATATCTCATCTTTTGCAATTAGATGTGACATAACAGAAAATTAATTTTTGTCCAATCAGTACATCCATTAGCTACTGATTTTGACGAACAAATAAATACAATTACAACAATAGAACTTCCTGGCCATCTTTTTATTTTTCGTGTTTTTTTTTTGTGTCTTACATTATGCCTGAAAACTGTATATGTTATATTACAATCGCTTCTTCAGAACACTTATGATTAATGTCAACTCAACCTACATAAACTCAATTGAATCAAATTGAATCAGTGGACATCGTCATTTGGAGGTCAAGTTAACCCTATTTACAAATTCAAAAAAAAAAAACAATTTCATTGGACATTGTCAAGATTAAGCTACCTACGTATTTGTAAAGTAGGTTTGCAAAGAAATCTTTTTTTTGCTGATTATTTCCTCACTTATCTATGTACATATGTACATATATGATAACAAAAACAATAAATTTAAAAGTTACGGAAAAAAATAAATAACATTTAAAGTGAATTTGAAGAATCTAATTGATTGTGACTTTTAAACTTTACTATGAACTTGGTCATGATGACATCTACATTGATAATTACCTTCTATCTTCATCAGATATAATTGTCTCGTATCCTTTTTTCTTGGAAGACTTATTTATTCGCAGTGATCTACGGAATTTTTTACCCAACGATTTAGCTTCCACCATCGATGGAGTGACGAAGGGTATTTTTGTTCTTCGTAGATTTGTATATTTCTCACGCAATTGACTCCAGAATACTTGAAAAACATTTATTTTTCTAGAATCCTCTGGTGGATCATCGTAAAGCTCGATGGTAGAAGTAAAATCTATCACTGTACTCATTCTCAACACAACCGTCGCTCGATCACAACGATGGTATTTCAGTTGTAAAGTTCTCCCGTTGAGTTGATTTTACTGACTGGGGTAAAGCCACCAAAAAAGACGCGCAATGAATTAAAAACAAAAAATGTTCTCAACTTCAAAATAACACTAGAATTTAGATACGACTAAAATAACCACCACTAAGTAAGTAAAAATTAAGTATCATTTTGTTGATTAAGAATGATAAGAAGCGCGACAAAGACAGATATCTTTGTAAATATAGTGAAAATGACTTTGAGATTGAAGCCGCTCACTAGAAGACCACACTAGATATTCGATACGATTGAATCTATAACAACGACGTGTAACCACAATGGGGGAGGATATTAGGCAATAATAAACAATTGTCAGTTACAAAACGATCAGCGCTCTTGGACTGATTCGATGTATTACAATGCAGATTGAACAAACCCAAATCGAGTAATGGAATTCTTCTTCGAACGACATTATCTTGATAGGTCAAAGGCTAAGTTAATGCTTATCAGTGTGATACAAGAACAAATAAACGTTGGAAGCTAAATAATATAATTAATCTCTAATTAAGAAAATATTATATTTGCGACAAAATTTAAAACAAACTGTTCCAGTTTACCGAGAGATTAATAAATTGAAGAGTAGGTATTTATAATTGACTTAGTGTTCGGTATGAGAAATGTATATTTAATGAGCTAAATGTACATATATGTATATACCGATAGTGAAAGTTTAAGATAAAAATGAATTATCTTGAATAATGAAATGAAAAGATTTAAGCATTTATTATAAATACATACGTATAAGTAGGAGCATTGATATTGGCACCGTTTCGGTAATAAAAAGCATGTTTTGTGATTTTTGACTCGAGAAACGTTGATAATTTTTAATAATGGAAAATTGTATAAAGAATTTAAAATAAGTAAATAAAATTACTTAAAAGAACACGGAAAACTGCAGTTTTCAAAAACGGTTATTCATACTGAATCCAATAACAAGTTTTTCGATTGTTGTCATTTGTTCCTTCTTCTTAGTTGAAAATAAATTTCCCTTGTGAGTTTTAAATCTCTTCCTTTTCAAATTTATTCCACGTTTGAATTACTCTTATAATTTAAGTGGCTTCGAGTTTTGAAGGTCTAATATTAAAATATATAAGGTACCAGTTATATGTATATTTCATTGAAAACGATAGTTGAAAGTTTTAATTATTAATTTTGAGACGTTAAGAAAGCAAAATCAGTGTTAATTTACATTCCAAAATGAAGGTTATGACTCAATTATTATATTTGACCAAACAAAATTTTTATTTTGGCCGAAGATTCAGCATAAAATAACTTTTACTAGTTCAATGATTAAACTACCTTACCATTGATCATTAAAAACTTAAAAGTGAAAGATTGAATCGAAATGAAACCTGTAACCTTCCTTCGGGCAAGGACAACTTCTCATCTCTTAAAAGGGAGGTGCAATAACCCTCCTGTAACTCCAATCTTTAAAGACATATGAAAATGTTCTTAATCTGGGGTCCTTTCTAACCTTCCCTCCATGCGTAACCATCACGACCTTTAGTCTACAGGACTCTAAAGGGCGATTCTGGCAACTGAAGTGAAGGGTGCTCGGTGTTATCCATACAGCTCGGCATGCTTCTTGGGTACCTTGGCTGTGCTCGTCGGAATGGTATGGGATCTTGCTGTGATGTAACACGCTTGTTACGTTTTAAATCATGCCATATTGATTATTGAAAAGATGTTAATTTCAAAAAAAGTTTTAAAATTAGGTTCAAATTATAAATAAATTTGAGACCAGAATTCGAAAATTAAGAAAAATTTCTTCCCGTTCTTATTCTAATCAAAGAGAAATCCATAATCCCATAAAAATAGACTCAACACTTTTCGTTTCTAAATACACCACAAATCAACGAAATAAGCCCGAAGATGGATGATTGAAATCCGAAACGCGTAGCTTAAAAATATTAAAAAATTTATGTTAAGAAATTATTAAATAATAAGAAATAAATTATAAAAATTTAAATTAAATAATAAATTCAATTATATTTTTTATTTTTATTTTGACATTAAAAATCGATCAAAAGCACACAACATGGAGAAGAACCTCTAATAAAACGAAATGAAATGTTTTTTGACTAAGAATAATTATTTAGTCAGAAGCTTCATATTTGCATCCAAAATAATTACTGATTTTTATATATAAGTAACATTTTTCAATTTGCAAATAAAGAATTCAAATACGTTGTAAGATTGCAGAGGGTTTTAAGTCATCATTATTTTGTTGATTAATTAAATGTGACTGGACTCTATTATTATAGAATAAATAAAAGAAAAAGAAATACTCACTTATTGATAATGTAAAAACAAATTTTTAATTTATTTGTTATTTTATTGATTTCTCCTTATCTAATTACTACCCACAAAACTAAATAACTTCTTTAATCTAATGAAATCCTCTAAAAACTTTTATGTTAAATCTTAAGAGGCCTCCACCCAAAATGTGGAACTCAGAGTCGAAGGTAAGTAATTTCCAATCTAAGAAAAAAGATATTTACTCAACATCTAAGTTCGAAAGTATTAAATTGGAGAAATGAGCACAAGCCAAAACCAAAAGAAATTTATATCTCACACTGTCCATATTTTATTTCCTTATCGTCGGTTTCATCGTTTGTTTTGTGATGTGTTGGGTATTTTGGTATTTTTTTTTTTCATTAAAAGAAAAACCAATCAACAGTACAAGGAGTACTAGTTATTTGAAATTTTGTATGTATGAAAATGCTGTTTTTTTGTATTCAGAAACAAAATCGGTTGGACAATTTATCTTTCCTTCACATAAAATCATTAAATTGGTGCAATTTTATTAAAAACACTTTCGTGTTTCAAATTTTGAAAAAAGGATTAGGATTTTATGAATCTGTATCTTTCTATAAAGAAGAAAATGAACATTTCCTACTTCTGTAGTAAAAATTCCTGGTTTTGTTAAAATAAGTATAAGTAAGTATAAGTATCTTGTTAAGTAGAAGTCCGATATTCAGTTTTAGATTGACAAATTATAAGAGAATTGCATTTTAGTATATAAAATAGTAACTCACTAATTATAATTTTTAGAAAATTTTGTTCATTGATTTTTAAATTCAAAAATTATTTTCCCAAACATTTTTGAGCTTAGAAAACGAGCATTTATTTTTCATGAATTTACAAATCAAATTCCCAGAAATATAAAATTCACAGTATATTCATGCTGTGAGTTTTATAAGAGTCGGTAAGCATCGACCATAATTCGCGTCTTAGAAGGGTACGACAGCATCTTACTGATGAGCCCAACTGTCGTACCTGGGCGAAACGCAATTTTTGGAGTTGAGGTCACTTGAACTTATGAATTGAAACATACATAAGTATCTTTGTAGTATAAATATTTTATATTTTTGTATAATAATTATATATAATAACTGGGTTTTGGTGAAAGTGTATAGCAACGTCTCAAAACTTTTAAATGAAAACAATAACAAATATTTTTTTGTTTTGTGTACAACCAATAACTTTACTTAATCTAACCTAATCATTTTTATTTTGTTATAGTTTACGTGTTAACGTACTGATTTCAGATTTGTTATACACTAATATAAGGTTTGTTTTTAAAATAGCTTTTCATATCAAATTTTTTTTTTTTTGTCCATCTTTCAATTAATCTCTTCATCTTCTCTTCAGTATCAGAACAAGACAGGACCAATGCGAAAAAAACAAGAACAATACAATATGTAAGAGCCTTATAAAACGTTTTATTTTTAAAAAAACTAGTGACATTTCGAATAATTTTTTGTATCAAATCTATTGAAGAAAACATATACATATTGGAAAAGTTTTATTGTATTTGTATTGTTATAAAAGGTTATACAAAATGAGAAATTTTATGAATTTTCAAGGCCAGATTTTTCAAAAAATTTATATGAAATGTAAAAAATCTACTCCGAGCAAGATCTGTTCATTACAGTTTGGTGTAATTCTGCGGAATGGGTCACCGAAATATTAAAATAAAACAAAAATAAACTCAAAAATTAAAAAAAGCCCGCGAGCGATCCAAAGCCATTCTTGGATACACAAAAAATTTGTGTACTATATTAACTACGGAATTGATGCTACAAGTGGCGCAGGGACATAAGGTCCAGGTACATTTAAAATTTTTATGTACTTTGCACATACGAAAGCGATAAAGAAATGGAAAATAAAGACGGAATGTGTATAAAAACTAAAATAATTTGAATTTGTTATTATTTTTCATTCATTGCAAAAAGTTTTGTGATTTAACAATTAGATATTTTAAACAAAGTTGAAATTTTGATTCCAGAAATTCAGTACGAAAATTATAACACATGGTGCTTTATACAATTGAGTGGTCATGTCCCACGAAATGATTCCGGCTACGTTAAATTAACATTGAGCTCTCAGTGAGAATTTTTTTGCAGGACACGCCTAATATTTATTGTCAATTGGCGGACATCACAAACATGCTTAAATTGATGTTGTTAAAAAAAATTTTGTATATACATTTATGTATATATGTAAATCTATCTATCTACATAATCTTCTATATAAATAAAAATGTAAATGTTCGTCTGTTCCTAATCTCAAATCTCCGAAAGTTCTTCACCGATTTCTTTGCAATTTTAACACTACATTTTTTTGTTAATGATTTGATTGTAATTATGTTAAATGTGCATATTTTGATTGATTGTTTTAAACCCTTTTAAAATAATTCAAAGGTTAACTTTATTTTTAATAACGATAATTTAAAATTTCACATTTTCTCAGAAAAAAACATGTAAATTATAAACAGTTAAAAATGAAAAATTACGTATTTTTGGGGGGAATTTGAGACGTGTCAGTATCGTGTGTTCCCTCATCTTGGCCATACTACAGCCTGCATTCGATCTAGCATACTCTAGATAATGTTTTTAATATCCCTTCGCGATAAGCTCTCCAAGCGGCCAGTGCACCATTCCTGAGCTCGTCCAGTGTTTGTAGGGGGTGGGATGAGCACTTTATCTTTATTTTTAGCATGCCCTATATATTCTCTATGAGATTTAAATCCGGACTGCGGGCGAGCCACTGCAGTTTTTGAATACCAGTGCACTGAAGGTATTCATATACATACGCAACGCGCCTCATTTGGTCGTGCATTGTGCTGCATAAAGAGGAACTGATCGTACCCTATGAACCCCATATGGGGTAAGACGTGTTCCTCAAGGAACTTCTCAACGTATCGCGTTATCGATTATCAACGATGGCCAACTCCGTACACCCTTCGGAACTTACACCTCCCCATACCATAATTGAGCCTCTATGAAAAACCATAGTTTCTGTGGTGGTGATGGGTATCTTTAAAAGACACTTGGTACTATTCGTTACAAAGTAGTGTGCGACTTGTACCGCACTAAAACCACCGGAAAATCAGGATCAATCTATGAAAGGTCGACAATTATTTCTTAAGTTCAAAATCGCATTGGAGGAAGTTTTAATTTTTAATACTTTGCCATCGCTTTTAGACCATCCGCTCATGAGGCTTTGTTCTTCTTAGTCTTCGAACATTATCTCTTACATTTAATACAGTATCCATCTCGGAGTTAAAATGACTATGTAGTCGCTGATTATGTGATACAGCGTATTTTCTAATCACTTCAGTAACCATTTCTATTTGTATGTCACGATGTAAATCCCTATTTCTAATATAAGGGGCATTTATTATTCTACGAAGGACTTTGTTTTAGAATTTTTGGATGGTTTTAGCATTTATTTTCTTTGTACAACCCCACAGTTAGATGCCATAAGTTCAAACTGGTTTCAGTATTTGTTCTGGATAGATAGGCGAGTAACCATAACCAACTATATTTTAGGTTAAGTTCTTCTCTATCCTCTTTGATGTGCTCTTTCCACTTAAGCTTGGCAACCAAAGTCATTCCAAACTTTCCATTCAAAAACTTTCGCCATAATTGGTATAAGAGGTATTGGCCTGTAGGAAGATACTTCTGTTGGTGGCTTTCCTTGCTTAGGAATAACAATGACTTCTGCAATTTTCCAATGATGTGGTACATATCGAAGCTTAAGACATGCGTTTATTATATATTGCAGTTTTTTAAAGGCTACTGTTGGCATTTCTTTCAAAACCTGAGCAGTAACTAGATCATACGGGGATGCTTTTTTATTTGATAGCTTGTGTTGACACATGCTTTTTACTTCTTTGAGCGTGAAGAAGGGAAATTCGTCGTTGCTATCAACAAAATGTAAATTATTTGTAAGGATTTCAGCTTTCTGTTTCGGGTTCGCAATCCATTTTCTGCCTTGTGCTTTGATAGGCGGATTATGAATTTGTGGTCGTTTAAGGCGTTTAGCTGCTTTCCATAATTATATTTTAAAATTCGAAATATTTTGTATAGGTATTTATACATTATATAAAGTTTTGAGCAAAATTTTGCAGAACCTTCCTTTATTAAAACTAGAGCTCCCTATTACACGGATATTTAAAAACACGGATACACGTGTTCTTATAATATCCGGATTTGAATCCGTGTATTTCGTGTAACCGTGCATCCGTGCGTCCGTGTGTCCGTGTGTCCGTGTGTCCGTGTGTCCGTGTGTCCGTGTGTCCGTGTGTCCGTGTATCCGAAGATCCGTGTATTTTAAATAATCCAATCATCACTGGAGAGGGCCAAATTTATGGGATTTTTTTAATAAAAATACGACAACGACTTGGTAGTCGAATCTGTCAGTGAATTTAAATTTAGAATTATTTAATTTTTTCTTTAAAAATCGATTTTTTTTTTTGGAAAATCACCAAAAATATAAATCTATAATATCCATTATCCCTCAAAATTTTGATAGTTTGATAAAAATCAAAAACTGTTCCGTGTATTAAGGCCCATTTGCTGATACGAAACTTATCTGTTTATGTTCAACATAAACTCTTAAGTGACAATCTATTCCGTGTAATAAAGATCCGTGTATGCTTAATATCCGGATACACGGATATTAAGCAAATAAATACACGTGTTTTAAGAGAGCGGATTTTTATTTGCGTGTAATAATTACACGAAGTCCGTGTACCCGTGTTTTTCAAATACACGGACTGAATCGTAGGATCTAATTAAAACCCACCCTATTAAATCCAAAAAATTTAAAAATCAACAAAAAATAACCTCAACAAATAAATATTTTTCATAAACACACCAAATTAAAAAAAAATTGAAAACAAAATTCTTTTAGCACGCCTTAAATACCCATACAATTTACAAATTTAACTCAATCAAACATCACCCCGATATAATATGACCAATAATAAATTGAATCTAGGCAAAAGCTAGTCGATCTTCCATTAAGTCTAGATGAAAATAATTGCATAAATACAAAATCAACAGCTAACCGAAGACGACGAAGATTTCCTTAAATGAAACGTTCTAGTTCATAGTACCTTTTTAAATTAATTTTTATTTCAATTATTTTTTTCCAAAAATTCTTAAAAAATCAGGCAAAATACATATGTATAATATAATGAAGCACACATATAAATTTAACGATGTTGACGATTTTCATCCTCGATTTGAAAACCGCATACCAGACTCTTATTTTTGTTTATATCAAATTTGTCTCAAATTTGACCTGCGGCAGCACATAGCAAGTAAAGATCATGAAAACAAAAACAATAAAAACACGATTCCTACAAAGAGAGAAGCAAACAGGTTTTTTTCCGTTCGTTTGTTTGAAGGAGTAGAAGAAATAAGAAAACAAAAACAAAATTGTGCGTTTTTTCCGTGTGTAGCTCTCCCATAGGTAATAGTAGAGAAAATAAATTGAAATGTTGTCCCTTCTCTAAGAAGTTGAACTTTTAAGAAAGCTCTTTTTTTTTGACGAATTTCGTTTTCATGGACATTTTTTCCCATATGGATGCTTCATCTGATAGTTTATTATCTGTGCTACTACCCTTGATCAAAGAGATATCTACATTCATATGTACATGTATAATTACCTTCTAACGAACAAATCGATAAAATTTTGACTTCGAACGCACAAGTTGATTTTCAAAGTTACGGAACATAAATCCAGCGAAATTATGTAACGGGATTCGATTCCAAACAAAAAATTTAAAAAATTATATCACCGAAGGGTAAATTCAGTTTGACTGCGGTCTGGATCAACTATTTTAATACCAACAATAATGATTTCCTTAGATTTTCTTTTAAATTTAAAAAAAAAAGTCACAAGGCAAACTCTCAATGTGGCTGGAGTAGGTGGAACATGTTTTTCACATGGTTTTACAGTTGGAAGGAAAAAAATTAATGTTCTAAAGAATTGTATAGGTACTGTCAATAGCCGTGTTTTAAAGAGTGTGTAGCGAGTTCAGGAACAAATTAACAAAAAAGTTTTGTATTGTTTGCGTGTAGACATTTTGTTGAATTCTCCCCAAATCACGGCTAATACTAATATATTCCTTTCTGAATTTATTTATTTAATACATATGTACATTAGACCGATTCAAAAAATTTAAAATGTCTCCGTTGAGTTTAGTGAAATGATGAGCATGAAATTTCCTTTAAAATTACGTTTCGATCATTACCTAAAAGTAACCGGTTCTAAAGTTATAAAATAAAGAAGAAAAAAAAAACAAAAAGTGTCCCATACGCTGAGGGACCCCTAAATTTTAATCTAAAGGGCTGAATTTTTTACCAGGCTCATAATTTCAATAAATTCAACTAAAAAGCTAGTGGCATTGAAAATCGGAGAATTTTGAATCAGTCTAATGTACGTTCTAAAAATTAATCTTGGATGTGATTATTATTATTTATTTATTTATTTATTTATTTAATTCATCTACAAGCATTTGCTTAACAGATACATAATGTATATAATATTTATATAATAAAAATAACAAGCATTCTAAATAATTAATAATTTAGTAAATAAATAATAACAACAATTCATTTTTAAATTTTTCACGAGTTAAATGTAGATCATAAATAGAGTTTATTTCATTGAACGAGGAAACAGCTCGCGATATTGGTTCATTTCTGCCATAATTTGTTCTATGGGCTTGTTCAAAAAGGAAACTACTTGTTCTCAACACTCTGATAGGTACACAAAAAGAGATCAACGAGAGCAGAAACGGACTTTTAATTTGATAGCAAAGTATATCCCTCACAAACATTACATCATGAAGCTTTCTTCTAGTTGCTAGAGATTTTAACCCCAGCAACTGACACCTGGCTTTATAGTCAGGACTAAAGTTCCAACGCATTTTACGGAACACATATTTGGTAAAACGCCTTTGCACTTGTTCAATTCTATCCGAGTGAACACTATAGCATGGGTTCCAAATAACATCAGCATATTCGATTGTTGATCGAACCAGTGACGAGTAAAGGGTAAGTAAAACATAAGGATCCGTAAAATCCTTACTATTCCTTTTAATAAATCCAACTAAGTTATTCGCCTTCGCCACAATATATTCAACATGTTTTTTTGGAGAGAAAGTACTGTCAAAAACAACACCTAGATCCTTAATCTCATTAACTCTAATCAAAGCATTAGAGTTAATTTTATATGGAAAATGTAACACAGATCCTGATTTAGAAAATGTGATACTTTTACATTTACCAATATTAAGTTGTAGGCTATTTAAAGAACACCAATTTGAAATGAGATCTAAATCAAATTGAACTCGTTCACAATCATCAATGCACTTAATTTTAAAAAATAATTTTAAATCATCTGCGTAGAGCAGATAATTACAATTTTTGATTACATCTACTACATCATTAATATATAATATAAAAAGTAAAGGACCAAGATGACTTCCTTGTGGAACCCCAGAAGTACAATCTATACTTCTCGATACTTTGGTATCAATCAACACGCGTTGGGTTCTGTTTTTCAAATATGAACAAATCCATTTTAGCATCTCTGAATGAAAACCAAAATACTCAAGCTTTTTTAATAAAATATTGTGATCAACCGAATCAAATGCTTTACTAAAATCCGTATAGATTGCATCAACTTGATATCTATCCTCCATTGCATTTAAGACATATGATGAAAAAATCGCTAAATTTGTTACAGTGGACCGACCTGATACGAAGCCATGCTGAGATTCTGACAAGCATTCTTTAGTCAAAAACTCAATTTTATTTTTACCAAACTTTCAAAAAGCTTTGGGATAGCTGAGAGTTTACAAATGCCTCTATAGTTTTCAACAAGATTTTTAGAACCCGCTTTGAATATAGGAATAAGAAATGCTTCCTTCCACTCAGGTAAAAATAAACCCTCTAAAAGTGATTTATTAAATATTATGAACAGAGGGCGACAAAGAGAATCACTGCAGTTTCGCAAAATACTAGACGGAATACCATCCACACCACAACTATCATTTAACTTAAGGGTCTGAAGACCCACTAAAACCTCATCAAATCTCAATTGAATGAACCCAATATCAACCTTTTCATTCAAATTAACAACTACAGTGTTTAAAGGGCAGGAGTAAACCGATTCAAAAAAACTAGCAAACAGTTCCAAATGAGTATCAATGCAAGACGAACTTACTCCTTTAAAGCTAAGATTTTGAGGAATGCCAATGGACTTTCTCTTAGAGTTAATGAATGACCAAAACGATTTACAATTATTTTTAATATTATTTTCAATCATCATAATGTAATGTCTGTAGAGAAACCTACTTAAAACCGAAAAATCTTTTCTTAAGTTAACGAAAACCAAATAATCAGTTTGGTTTCCTGTAACTTTGTACTTCGCAAAAGCTTTGTTCTTAATATTTTTTATATGTGAAAGCCTTTTATTGTACCATGGAGGTTTGCAAGACTTCCTTTTTGAAACACGAGGAATAAACTGATTAAAACCCATGAACATTATTTCAATAAAGCGTCTATAAGCATGTGTTAAATCAAAGTTATTAAGTTCGTTATACCAATCAATACAAGAAAAAAAATTTTCAAGTTCAATGAAATTAGCTTTAGAAAACTTATAAGTTTTTTCATATGAATTAATTTCAATCTTATGATAATCATACATAACAATTTCTATAAGTATTTCTTTATGGTGAAAAGAATTAGTTAGTAAAGGAAATGGAGCTTCAGTTACACTTACATTAAATTCATCACAGCATATAAAAGCCAAATCTAACATTTTCATTAAACAATTTTGAACGGAATTAACTTGGCAAAGGCCAAGTGAGTAAATATAATCAATAAAAATAATTTCAAAATCTTTGTTTAAATTACAAGCAATTAACTTTTTTTCATTTTCGGACCATGTCCAAGAAATGTCTGATAAATTAAAATCACCTAAAACACTTATATTATCAAAATCTGAGCATTTAAAATTTACAAATTCAATATTTTGGATATGTTTTTCATATAAATCTAAACTACTTTTTGGAGGTACATAACTTACTATACAATATAAATGATGTTTTGGACCAGTTTTAACTCGAACACAAATTTGTTCAATATCCTTTACAGGCAGAGTTATTTCATCGCAGCAAAAAGTTGTGCGAACAGCTATTATAATGCCACCACCACGTTCAAGCGAAGTTTTACACCGGTCGAAACGAAAAACGTTGTAAAAGCGACAGTCAAATATTTCCGTTGATATAATTCCACTATATAACCAAGATTCCGTGATAATAATAATGTCATAATCATTATGGCATGTGAGATTGAACAGTTTAGATATTTTCGTTCGTATTCCACTAGCATTATGATAATAAATCCTTAAAGCTGGCTTAATGTCCGATGTTACGACATTCTTTGAATCGTTTCCGTAGGCAAGTTTTTTGGCATATAAACAAATAGTCGAATTTTAACACCGACAGGCCAAAAGGATGCATCAAAGACTATTTTGGCACTCTCATAAGGAATTCCGACTTTAAAATTAATTGTGTTACGAAGAGGAAGAGTACGATTTTCAAGCTTATGACAAAAAATTGACGTTGGATGTATGCACAAATTGGTAGAAATGAAATCAATTATTTCGTCAGTTGTTGTAGACGACAGAAAGCTTCCTAAATGGTACCATTTCAAGTTTCTAGCAATTTTGAAGTTATGACGTATTAAGGAATTTGTGCCTCCAATTTGCTTAGGCCTTGTAGGTACATTGTTTATAAATGCACTTTCACCAACCGGCACATTAGATTCATTAGATTCACCATCATCAACAACACCAACACCATCGACTTGAGAACCAACAGCACTCTCAATTGCAGCAGGAACAACAACAGCAACACCCCCTCCACCAGCACCAGAAATAACATCAACAGCAAGCGAAGGAACAACAAAATTTCCACACGCAGCAGAAGATTCGTCATTTGCAGCAAGATTATCGACGTCCACCAAAGCAATCATCCCCCCTCTTTTGTCAACAATTGACCCATCAAGAATGATAGTCGATTCATCATCAACGACTGCAGTTTTCTCAGCAGGTAAACTAGATTGACCCTTATCAATCTTATCTACACAGGTAGATAATGAAAGAGAACTAGCAACAGCATCGGCAACAACAGCATCAGAGGCAAAATCATTTAAAGTCCCAGAATTATCTTTTGGTAAAATAACACGGTTCTTATCAGAATCAGAATTTACCAATGAAATATTCGTGACTGAAAACGAAAAGTTTATCTTTTGTTTTTTTTAATAATACACCAGCAGCAGCATTAAGGCGAGAGCTACCACTGGGGGAACAATCATCACAATTCAAAGAAAGGCGATTCATAGGCGACGATGTGCACACAGAAGGTTCACTGACCTTTGGTATTCTTTGCACACGAGTTGTGTCGCGAATGTTTCTGCTGTTGTTTAATGTACTTGGCTTTGCGTTTGCAGTAGGCAATTTTGTTTTTGCATTTGCATCAAAAGAATAACCGAATTTATTTAAGTCTCTTATAGTTTCTTGTAGGTAGACAAAGAGATCATTGATTTTTTTTATGTAAGCAGGCAAAGAGTTATTGGTTTTGCATTTATCACATTTAAAGAACAAATTCTCATTAGATTTTATTAATTTGAGATCATTCTTTTTAAACTTGGTACATTCATTATGAATACTTGAACCACAAACGCAACAAGATAAAGAAATTGCATTACTTGTTAATTTACTACAAACTCCGCACTTAGAATTCATGATATTAAATTAAGTTTTAGCTAAGAGGTGAAATACACGTCTGACCAAAAAAGCGTCAGAGAGAACTATGACTTATTACTTGTTTCAAATGTGGCTTCACCACATTTTATTTATTTCTACAGGTTTTTTCTATATTTATTTTTAGTTGAAAGTCTAATTAAATTATGCTACTTTAAAATGTTCATAAACTAGTTAATTTATTTAAAACTTATTCAACGCAACTAATAACTAACTAAATAACTAAAACAAGTTTATTTTATCAGCACATAGCACCTTCAGGTTTGTCATATATTTTACTTATTGGTTTATTAATCGACGAGTACGGGGGAAATTTGAAAGAAAATGAATGGATAACAATGCACTTATGTAGGTTTAGTGCAATTGATAAACAATAAATTCTCCTTGGGACAAAGCTTCTATAACGTGTATTTTTGTATCTGTAGCAATGTGTAGTGAGTAATCGATTGGGTTTTTTGCGATTTAAAGAATGCAGACTTGGGATTATAGTGATAGCACCAATGCTATTTACTTATTAATTTTGAATTTCATAATAGAATAAATAAATCTTACCAGGTCCAACAGCTCCTGGTGGCGGCATCGGGCCGGTCGGTTGGTTAACTATAGGTTGAGGTCCATAGCCACCATATCCTGGTTGATGTCCACCATATGCAGGCTGTTGTCCAAACCCTTGTGGAGGAGGTTGCTGACCGTTATAGGGTGTGGCACCACCATAAGGCGGCTGGTTTCCAATATAAGGAGGTTGATTGCCCATATATGGTGGTGGGTCTTGACTATATTGAGCTACGGGACCATAACCGCCAGGTGCACTAGGAGGCTTGAATCCCTGAAGTAAAAGAATATATAAGTGAGTAATTGGCAGTGATTTTTTGCAAGTAGCAAATATTTAAATTTCTTAAATATGGATAGCTTTTAAAGATAGAAGATTTTTATTGTTTAAAGAATTCAACAAATGTTCAAAAAATCACAAGAATAAGAACACACCAATTTGGGCCTACTAGTTTCGTCATTAGTTTAGTTTATTTCATTTCATCAATCAGATATAATTTATCTTACAGACTACAAGATGTTCTATTTACAGCTTTGATAGTGAAAAAAGCAAGAATTCGATGGAATTTAATCCACCAACTTCACCTATGCTTACTACTTCAAATATTATTTTAATTAAATGGCAACAAGGATGGATAGAGAAGCTGGAATATGTAGTGCTTTGGAAGAAAAGCAAGAGAAACATTATTAAGAATCACTTCTTCTATGAAGAATCAGTTCTTCTAAACAAGTAGTACATATTTCTGGAGACACAGAGGTTTATTTCAAGGAACATACATCACAATATACAATTAATGCAAAGTAAAAAAGACCCCATATGAGTCGACGTAAATTTAAAATTTTTTTAAAAATTATGAATTTTCAAAGTTGTTTTTCTTAAAAATTCACAATTTACACTGTCATCTATGGTGACTATTTTAAGGTACATACATCAATACAATATACATGTGACGTAAGTTCCGTAAAAAAGGCCCCAGTAGAGAACAAGATATGGAAAGAGAAAATAAAAACTGACCCACAAGCCTATTAAACTAAAACTAGTCCTAAAACAACTTTCAATGGGGATGTTTTTTTATGTTTCTAAAAATTTTTTGGACCACCCGAATTTCAATGTTGTTTTTTATCAATAATTTTTTCTTGCTGGCTATTTTCCAATTTTATGAAAAGGGTATTTTATTTTATCTTGTATTTATTCAACTGATTTGTAAGAAAAAAGCTTTATAAGCATAAAAATAATGCAGGTTTCGAAGAATAACTGTAGAAAGTTGTACCGCTAAAAATGAAATTTAGGTTTATAATAGTTAATTATTACTTTATACCTACAAACACAACAATTAGCTGACTATTGTTTTGGTATAATATATTAATTATCTTATAACCAAATTATAGCTGCTTTTTGTGTTTGGTTCTATTGGTTCAATGTTCTATCTTATATCACCAAATGTATATTTATCAAAAAATTAGTTTTTCGCTATTGTTCGCCAAAATCTCGCAGGGGCTTCCTCACTATAAGTGAAATTGGGAGAGCAAACCTGTATATTATTTTGAATTTCTAGGTATATCCCGGAATTTGTACCTACTGTTGTACGCCCGGCGATTTGCAGCTTGTGTGCTGTCACAAATGTATGCACCTAAAGCCTCGTCTGCGGTTCTCTACTGAAACAAATTTGAGCTACTCCTAATCCACAAGAAAAGCGTAGTACGCGACTATGTCCAGACTCTTAGTGTGCAGAAGGCCTTAGACTATATGTTGCTTTTTCGTGGATTCAAATCTAATTGTTGATACATTGTATTCGGTTTATGAAAAAGTACATACATACATATACCTACATATTTTCATTTCATAGATAAATGCTCAGAAAGCGGTGACGTCAGTAGGTATTATTTTTATCATAATAATGGAATAGACATTTTATGTCAATTTTGGCTGGTTTTTCGTTTCCTTTATTCCTACATACACACACTTCTTTTAAATCATGGGATTTCTTTTTTCTTTTCTTTAAATTAAACTTTCTATCCAAGCTGCAAACACTTCCAAATAATCGTGTTGGATGACACATGACTTCCATGCATATTATTCAAAGATTGCTTACCATATTATCTGGCTGTCGATTACCCTGTGGTGGTGGATACCCTGCTCCAAATCCCGGTGGAACGTAACCGCCCTGTCCAACGTTGTTCATTGGCATTGACATTTTTTTGTGATTCACTAATAGAGACACATTTTTGAAAAGATTAAAATTTGGTGATACATATCAGAATTATACTAAAAATAAAGATTGTTTCGAATGCAATATGCAAAATGCATCGACTATTTGAGTTTTAATCGAAAATATCTATGTACCCCTTTACGAATGTTATTTTTTACGTAAATTAAAGAATATGTACTTGCCTACGTTGAAATTGTGTGAATATTTTTAAGGAATTGCAAGAGGAAATAAGTAAATTTTGTATACAAAAATTAAAATGTAAAATTTTTAAGTGGCCCCTAAGCCGCTGGTATCCACTATTTCACTGATGATAAATTGTATATGGACGTATATCTGACCACTTCCGTATTTATTTTTTTTTTAGCATAGAAATAGGTAGAAATGGAACTGCGGCTGCCATAGTGCCTGTTTACACAGGGCTTTTACTGAGAGGAGCAACCACTGAGACAGGTAGATTTATGTGTGCGTAGAAACGAGAAGGGTAGATTCCATCCCAAAATCCATCTTGTTTCTAGACCCTGTTTAGATTTTGACTTTTCACTTCGTGTGAACAGTCATGTCGTGTCCAGAGATTATTGGATTGGAATCCACGGTTGTCATTCTGGTTTGCCAACAAGCTAAACAAAATGGCGGATGGTGGTGAATTCATATTTTTGCACTAGTGTTCATGTTTTAACGTACACTAGTGCAAAAATTTGAATTCATCACTGCATAAATTGTTGTTGCAATTCACGTCTATTCATCGACACAAGATGAAATTACAAAAACAAATGGGTTTTGGGGGATAGAACGTACGAAAGATTCCAATCTTTATAATTCATAGTCCCCTTTCATACGAGGAAACAAGTTGCCGGATATTTTTTTTATGTTTCCTTTAATTTCCTTAAAAATCTCTTGTACCTTTCACACGAAAAAATAAAATCGTGGAAATTTTCTGTAGTTTAAGAGTAGCTTTGTTGAACACACACTACTGTGTATGTGAAGAGGAATGTCAAAAAAAAACTCCTCAAATCGTTGACCGGGGAGATTTCATTTTCCCCTCTTACTTCTTGCCCTTCTCACCTATAAACTGAAAGTTGCTGGAAACTCAGTTTCCTCGTGTGAAAGGGGACTAAATACAGAAAACTCAATTTCATATTAAGGTTCTCCCACACCAACGCGAATCTTTCGTGGCGACGACGAAAACAATCAACGTGTTGTTTTCATTGACAACCACGTGTTGATTGTTGTTTTTGTCGTCGCCACCGTGGGGGGGGAACCTTTATTTGTTACTTTTGTCAGCCGTGAAATAAATGGTTTGGTAACTTGAAATTTCTTGCGAATTTGCACAAAATTTCACAATTTGCTGTCACAACCCATAGAAAAAAAAACTCAGTTTTTGGGAAATTTGTAGAAAAAAAAGTTACCAAACAGGCATAAAGTCATGTATACATTTTCGTGCCATATGAAAAAAAACTCAAGTATTCTTTAAAAATAAATTTTAATTCAATACTATTACAAACAAAAAACAAACAAAAATTCACTTCCTCTATTTTCCAGAAACAGAGTTTTTGGCAAGTTCATAATAAGTTTTGTTTTTATTTATTTAAATGGAATGTATCTGATGGAAGCCATAATTTGCAAACCGACAGAAATATGTCCACCTCTTGGGTCCCCATTTAGGTCATCGTCGGCAACACTTTAACACTTCCATTAGATCATATACATGTATTTTTGTGTAGTTTTCTTTTTATGGTGGTTGATGGCTGATTGCCCAATCAATAGTTTAAAAACTCGATAAATCTAGCAGATATGATTAATTTTATTCAAAGTTAAATTAGCAATATTCACTTAGATATTTTTTTTATTTTTAAATAAATTTGACATATCTGGTTTTTATTCCTTCGCTAAACAACCTCCTCCGGTGGTTTAACTTAGTACACGTCACTTTTTAGAAATTTTCTTTTATTCATAACATTTTGCTTAGTCCACGGAATAAGACCTAACCCTTCGCTTTTCCAAGTTTATTAATTTGGCTGTATGAGTTTAAATTTAGGTAACATAATGAAAAAAAACGTGGCATATTGAAACTTTTGGTGCCACCGTGCCACGAGAAAATATCCGTCTCAAAATGGGACGATCGTGCCACATCGGCAACGCTGGTATATGTACGTCAAAAATATTTAATTTCTACTATTCTCAGTTTCAAACAATACAAAGAAAAATACAACAATTAAAAATACGATCAAAAACAACAAATATGGATTTTATTCGTGAAAAACGTTTTCCTCGTTTTTCTTTCTTCTCTGTTGTATGTTCTTCACTGATTGAATCGATTTTCCCACCACCTTTTAATATATTTTGTTTGTTGGTTTGGCATTTTTCACTATAAAATGGTTTTGAGAAAGGAAAAAGCATAAATGCATCACATTAAAATACATTAAATAATTTGAAATAAAATTTGTTCACCTTTATGGAATTTTATTTATGTCGAATTCCTTTCAACAAAAGAATCGAATTTTTTTCTAAACGAATCGATTTTTTTTCTGAACAATTCGAATTTTTTCTGTCAAAACAAATCTTGCTAATTTTGCAAGATTTAAGAAAGATTTTACACCGATTTGCACACACATTTGCAAGATTTGAAATTTTTAAAATGTCAAATTGAATGTCGCGGTGTTTTAAGAAAACAAATTAGGGGTATTCCCGATCCAATGCAAACTGGTCTTGCATCATTGCAAAAGTGCAAAGATTTTTTTTACAATGGGGTAGGGTATAGCAATTTTACACTTTTGCATTTTTGCAATGATACAAGAACAGTTGCATCGGATCGGGAATACCCCTATTGTGTTTTTGGTTGCAACGAATTTTCGGTGAATCTTAAGGTAGAACCGCACTAGGCGGAACTGCACTTCAGCAACACCATGCGCACTTTCGCACGAAACTGAACGAAACTTCACGTCGCGACACAGTTGGTCAGATTACCAACTTTGTCACATAGTGTCGCGCCGTGAAGTGCAGTTGTCGCTTAGTGCGATATATAGCTCATACAATCTCCTACAAATAAAGGCTCTCCCAAACCAACGCGAAACATTCGCCGACGACAGATTTTTGTTGTTGTTTAAGCCAGCATCACACGACGCTTGTTTTCCTGCTAGAAATGCTTGCTGGCTTTCGTGCTGGTTTTGTTGCATGGTGTGGTGCTGGATGTTTTGCTGGTTTCAATTCTTCCGCTTCACTCGATGATTGTTTTGGGGCTGGATTCGCTGATAGTTTTTTGAAATTTCTTGCGAATTTGCACAAATTTTCACAATATTTTTCTACACAAATTTTCACAAAAAATGCATACATCTGATAGAACTAAATATATAAATTTATGAAATCACATTTAATTTTGTTTGAAGTTGAAAAAACTATTAGAAAATAAATAAAAAGGAAATAGAAAAAATGACATTTGAAAAAATACATGTACTTTTTGACGTCTGCTAAAATCCAGCAGCAAAACAAGCAAGAAAAATAGCACCGGTTCTAACTTTGAAATCTAGCAGCACTTCTATCAAGAGAGCCAGCAGTGACGCCATTTTCCAGCTCAATAGCCAGCACGAAAGCCAGCAAGCATTTCTAGCAGGAAAACAAGCGTCGTGTGATGCGGGCTTTAGCGTTGTGTATTTGTCATATTTTGTGTTATTGTGAATGATTCGCTACGATTTCGCGTTGGTTTGGGAGAGCCAAACGTACGTGGTCGTACGAAACCGAGCGAAAACAAGAAATTCATATGACGCACACATAATTGCGATTTGGAACTTTTCGTTTAGTTTTCGTTAACTTTCGCTGTCGGACGTGAGAGCGCTCACCGACCGCTCTTTCGTACGTGGACTGACAGCTAGCTTCAAAAATCAAAAAAATCACTTCCAACCACTCAAGTGCATTATGGGTGACTTATGAATTTGACGTTTTGGAAAGCAACTTTTCGTTCACTTTTGACACTAGCTTCCGACAGCTACCGCCTATTCTAGTTCTACCTTTCATATGACGCGCACATAATGCGATTTGGAACTAGTTTTCGTTCGCTTTTGACACTAGCTTCCGACAGCTAGAATACACTAGCTTCCGACAGCTAGAATAGGCGGTAGCTGTCGGAAGCTAGTGTCAAAAGCGAACGAAAAGTTGCTTTCCAAAACGTCAAATTCATAAGTCACCCATAATGCACTTGAGTGGTTGGAAGTGATTTTTTTGATTTTTGAAGCTAGCTGTCAGTCCACGTACGAAAGAGCGGTCGGTGAGCGCTCTCACGTCCGACGGCGAAAGTTAACGAAAACTAAACGAAAAGTTCCAAATCGCAATTATGTGCGCGTCATATGAATTTCTTGTTTTCGCTCGGTTTCGTACGACCACGTAAGTTGGCTTCCGCCTATTCTAGTTCTACCTTTAAGTCGTGAAGTTCAGTTCCGCTGAAGTGCAGTTCCGCTGAGTGCGGTCCCAGCTTTAAGCTATGCGCAAACCGACACGATGGCGGTGGCGATTGCGATAACTTTTATCGCGCGATAAAGATGCGTTCAAAAACCTGCTCACATTAAAGCGATATATTGTGTAGCAGGCTAAGTTGTCAGCGCCAATACAAACGTTTAATTTTTGAAATTTAATAAAAAAAAAACATATAAAATGGAATTGTCCCTAATTTTTCTATTAATTTTTCAGTTTTTCAAATTTTCACGCCCAACGGTCATACCGTAGTTGTCAAACATTGTGAATGGCGCTGGCTTATCAAAGGGCTAGTGGTGAGGCCGTTTTTGCATTAGAAGCTTTCCAATCACTGCTATTTCACTGATTCAAAGTCACAGTGCACAATTATAGTCTGTTACCTACAAATTTCACAAATTCCTCAATTATCTGACTTCAATTCAAGCAATATGTACTCGCACTTACGGATGGAAAAAGATATTAGAGATTTATTTTTATGAAGGAGAACTTTAATTTATAAAAATATTTTATTGATTTATATTTTCTTCTAAAACAAATAGTTGGAAACAAAATCCACTAATGACTGTCCATAAACTGTAACTCGGATAAAATTAGCAGACTGTATGGCAATGGTCTGGGTTGCGGAGATAATATGGTGAGAGTCTGCCTTTCGGTGTCGACATCAGTACTAGAAATAGAAAATAATTTATAAATGTAATACTACGTTTTCATTAGAGTCGAAATAAAATTTTCCCTATCTTAGAGTAATTTCTGTAGTTCGAAAATAAGGTCAGTATGAGAGTAAAACGAAAACGTAGCATAAAGCCTTAACTGCATTGGCAGTTGCTTTGTGAAAAAGATTGGAGGTATACTTTTATTTTTCAAACCAAAATTTAAGCATTCTGCATAATTTTTTAAATTTCCAGTCGGAAAAAACTATCAAAAAATACCTATGCAGAAAATTTTCACTTTTATCATTTTTCACTTTTTTGGCCAATGTAGTTAAGGCTTAAAAAAGAGGAACATTACTTACACACAAACGAAGCCAGCAATATTCGTTGAAATAACATCATCTTCAGGTGACTCCGCAAAGCTTAAGGACAGCAGATGGTGCATAAGCGAAGGACTCGGCTGTACAGCCACCAATTTTGTTAGATTATCTTCAGCTTTCATTCCTATTGGCATACATGAATCTGGCAATGGTGGTGCTCCGATTTTAAAAATTTTCACATCGCTCCATTTGACTTCAAATGAAAAGGGATACAGTGGTCTCCGGAAGCCATAGAAATATTCCTTGATTCGCTGATCTCGGGCATCGATTCGCAGAGCTTTGGTACGTTCCACAACGCCACCGCTCTTCGGCAGTAGGACTACTTTTACAAAGGAGGGAATATCACGGAGAAGTTCGTTATAGAGACGCTCTTGATCGAGTACAAAGATTGCACCCACTTCAAAAGCCTGAGCTGTGTGTAACAAATGTCTGTAACCTTCCCCTTTTACCCAGCCACAAGTGTTTATTACCATTCCGGAGTATTTCGCTAAAAAAAACCATAAGATGAAGGGTTTTTTGTTTTAAGTACCTACTACCAACTTACTGCGTTTATTTAACAAGGATTCTAAGGTCACCTCAGCCATTTTCGAAATTATAGACGTGTATAAAGTTTTATTGTCACCCGGGCTCTTGTGACCAAAATGGAAAACCAAAGGTGCCGTTTGGGAGAATCCGTCTTCAATACTTGCAGGTCTTTCAATCAAAATCGTAGCAATTGTCCCGGGTATTGAGATAGCTCCCTGGCCGACATCGATGTCTGCGAAAAGTGGACGTCTTCCCAGGCGAACTGCATAGTTGAGCAGTATACGACAAAGCGTGCTCTTGCCAACATCATTTGGCCCAACGACCATTGCGATAGGACCACGAGTGTCTTTGTCTTCTGCTTTGCTACGCATTTGTTCTAGCGCTGCATGACAATTGAGATACTGCACCATTGGTGTCTCCTTAGAAGTGTAACGAACGTCTGTTTTGCCACGAACTCCAATCATACAACCTTGGTAAGTAAATATGGCCACTTTGGCTCCTGTAATGAATTCGTACGACTTTTTTTTAACTAGTTCTGTGCCAAACATTTCGGCAAAGCCGGATTTCAACTGTAAATTAAAAAAAAAAAAACAAGAAGTTTTGATACCGTAAAAACTTGAAATATATTGAGCATTACCTGCACATAGACCTTTGCATCCTTTTCTTCGATTTCAAAACGTAGTTCTGAGTCTGATTCAAGTGTGAAGGTTTCTTCTTCCATTTCCATTGTGAATTTTTTTGTATTTTATTTCAAATAAAATAAAGTTTAAAGTTAAGTAGCGATAAATGTAGGAGCGCGATGTAAATAAAATTACTTTTTATTAAAAAAAAATGAAATAAAAGAAATAAAAAAAATATATAAAATGTCAAAACGACGTTTTTTTGTGTACGTACAGTAAGAACACAAATTAGAAAATAATAACTTAGGGTGGAAGCGGAATACGTTTACTACGACTAGTCGCAACGTCGAGGTTGTTTTTGGATAGGCAGTGGTGGTATTCTACTGAGTTCGGTATTCACCGAGTGCTCACAAACGGCTTGAATTTTATGAGGCTCATAATTAGAAAAATATTTGTGCAATTCACCAACCACTCATAAGAATATTCTGAAGTCCAGAGCCACTTCCTTCTGAACAAGACATGCCCAAACAGTGAAATCAAATTAGGGGTATTCCCGATCCGATGCAAACTCGTCTTGCATCATTCCAAAGGTGTAAAGTTTTTTTTTTACAATGGGGTTAGGGTATAGCAATTTTAAACTTTTGCATTTTTGCAATGATACAAGACCAGTTGCATCGGATCGGGAATACCCCTATTAGGCGTTTTTCTTTTTTAGCCCCGAGTGGGGCACAGAGCGGGCTCTGAGCGAATAGAGCTCACTCCGAACAGAGCGTGACCTGAGCGCACCGATCTATTTAAGAAACTCAATTGAGCACTGAACTCTCATTTGCTTAGTAATCTGTCAAATTACATGAAAATTGTATGAAGTTAGCCTCGCTCAGCTTTGTGCTCGATGTGCTCGGTCATTTTTTTCCGAGCTCATCGAGCGAGCCCCGGTCGAGCTCTGAGCTAAAAAAGAAATGCAAGTTGAGAGCTCGGAGGGCTCCGAGTTAAAAAGTAACATAGTTTTCTTTTTGACAGCTCAGTGCCACGCTCGGGGCTAAAAAAGAAAAACGCCTATCATATACAAACTAGAGAACACCACAACCACAAAACGCCTGTCTCGTTCGCTCATTTTTTTAGGTCCATTCTGGATCCGATTTGGTTTCGGTTCTCGCTGAGTATGATAAGCTCTCTCTCACAATACATGCACAAATGAGTCCGTGGTGATTCTAATTACCATACTAATTTGAGCCGACAAACGCAGGGGTGACATTCTGTGCCAATGTTCTCTAACTCTCGCATCGATAAAATTGGTCGATTTGTTTCAGTTTTCATCATTTCTCGACTGTTTTTAACGATGCGAGAGTTACAGAAGGTAGGCACTGTATGGCAAAAGCGAACAATCGTTTTTGCGTGTGTGAACGATTTGCTTATATTCGTTTATGAAATACGAACGATCGCTTTCGTTTCGTTTACAGAATCTGACCCAAATTTTGCGGATCCATATACTGAGTCATCCATACGTTGTTTACTACGTGCGCGGATGCAAAGCGGACTCGTTTGCTTGAAGGGTTGTATTGAAAGGATCGATGCAAAGCAATTTATGTCTACATTCCGTAACTAGCATACACAAAATTCATCGAGAAACGATTAAAATTAAAACAAAACAATTACGACCAATTGCGAGTTCAGAACCTATTCATAGATTTCTTTCTGATCGTACCCATTATGCATTCACCTTAATTTTAAACCTGCGAACGCACTTCTCATTTTGACAAATAATTAATTTTTTTGAGTAGTGAACGTCAACCTCAACAAAACAAAAGTTTATACATTTTAATATAAAAAAGTTTTGCAGTAACAAAAAATGAGTAACATTTATATTCAAGAACCCCCTACTTCAGGAAAAGCAAGTTTTCACAAAAAGAAAACCCTTAACTATTATGTTTTTAATCAGTCTGTAACTCTCAGGTCTTGTTAAAAACCTCCGTAGGTGATGTCGATATAGAACTCTGGGCTCGAGAATGTCCAAAAGCTTGTCGAAATTTTATCCAACTGTGCATGGAAGGCTATTACAATGGCACAATATTTCATCGTGTTGTAAAAGGATTCATAGTTCAAGGTTTTGTAATTGTAAATGTCTAAATTTGATTTCAAGAACGTCCTTTAATGTATAGGTGGCGATCCAAATGGCGATGGAACTGGCGGAGAATCCATCTATGGTGCACCTTTCAAAGATGAATTCCATTCCCGTTTGCGTTATGTCCGTCGTGGACTCGTTGGAATGGCCAATTCAGACATTGACGACAATGCATCGCAGTTTTTCTTCACAATGGCTCCAACACCCGAACTTCAGAATAAGAATACACTTTTTGGCAAAGTTACAGGTGATACAGTGTTTAATATGCTGAAGTTAGAAGAAGGACTCGTGGATCACACCGAACGACCACTCTATCCACATAAAATCATTAAGACAGAAATCCTTCATAATCCATTCGAAGATATTGTTCCAAGAACCACGAAGTCTGATTCAAAGAAAGAGAAACGAAAGAAGAAGGAAAAAGGAGTAAAGTAAGTTAAAGCATATTAATTTTATCGTTTGTTATTTAAAAACCAAAAAATGTTTAGAAACTTTGGCTTATTGTCTTTTGGTGAGGAAGCCGAAGAAGATGAGGAACAGAGTAACACGTTTGCCCAAAAAAATGCTGGCAAAGCAAAATCTCTTCATGACGTTGTTGATGATCCGAAACTAAGTAAAGAAGTAGAGCGAATAGAACGCGAAAACACTCCTTCCGATATTGAGGACTACGATGGTGTTCCGGAAAATGAGACAACCGAAGAAAAATTAACAAGAATAAAGAACAAATTGCAAATTAAGAAAGATAAACAATTTAAACAGAAAGAAAAAGTTCCAGTTCCTGAAGAATTAGATTCCGATGAAGATGTTCTCATGACAGCCGATCGACAGAAAGAAATCGATCAAGCAAAAAAGAAAGAAGAGATTCGTGGGGAGATTCAGACGCTTAAAAAGCAATATCAGTCGGACAAGAAGGCAAAAGATAAACTTTTGGAGCTAAAAATTGAAAAAAAAATCGAAGAAAAACCTGAGCCAACCAATGAAATGGTAAAAGACTATATTGAGGAAAAGGTGAAGTACACAACGATGAACCAAAAGTTGCCGAAAAAAGGATCGACCAGGTAAAATATGCTACTTAATCAAGAATTTCATGTATTTATCGTTTTTATTTAAGAGAACAATTTACTTTGGATCTCCTGAAAAAATTTCGCAACAAGTTGGAAACTCTTAAACAGAACACTGAATATAAGGACACTGAGGAATCTCTTAATGAAGCAAATGTTGAAAAAGAAATCCAAGGGGATGATTGGTTGGCGCATACTCTTCGTTTTGAACAAACAGCTCCAACTTTAGCCAAAGATGCCTCAACAAAATCCGACGATTGGTACGATGCTTATGACCCTAGGAATCCTTTAAACAAACGCAAACGTGGGGAGAATCATCGAAGTCAGTCTTCATCAAAGAAAACACGTTAAATCAAGATTGACATTATCTTTATTAAAAAAAGTACACAAATCTACTTCGCAGTTAATTTAATTGTTTCTTTCAAAGTACTTTTTCTTCTCCTTGGGATTTGGAACAATCTAAAAAAAAAAACCATTTAAATGTTTTTTGTGTTTTTCTCAGGAAAATTATACCAACTTACAGTATCACTTCCCGGTTTCCATCCAGCCGGGCAAACTTCTCCATGCGTATCGGTATATTGGAAAGCCTGTACCAATCTTAGAGTTTCATCGACCGATCGTCCGACAGGCAAATCATTCATTGTTATTTGTCTTAAAACACCGTGTTGGTCAATTATAAAGAGACCACGTAAAGTGTGGCCTAAATCATCAAGATAAACACCATAGTCCTTGGAAATTCGATGTGTCAAATCACTAAGTAGTGGAATTTTGATATTCCCAAGACCACCTTCCTTACGGGGTGTATTGATCCATGCCAAATGGGTGAAGTGTGAGTCGACACTGCAAGCTATAACTTCTGTGTTGATTTTACGGAATTCTTCTATGCGATCGGAAAAGGCTAGGATTTCCGTTGGACAAACAAAAGTGCTGAAAATGAATAAAAATTATTACTATGCTCGTATATCAGGCGAGATATATGGAAGATTGTCTCCACCAATGCACTTCCTTAAATAAGTTAAAGAATTCCCTAGATCTAATGAACAGAAAAATATATTAACACTTTTCAGGAAATGCTCATTCCTACAGAAATGAAAGATGAAAACATCAAAACATTTTAAAGGGATAAAGGGCCATGTTCAATTTTGGGGATAAAACAAAGCGAATACGGTAGAAATTTAGGGATCGCTTTCAATGCAATTCACCTCGTTTTTTGGTCTATAATTCCCACAAATCAATTCTAACGCTAACCATTATTTTGAAAATCGAAGGACGTAGTTACACATAAAATAATTAAGAAGTTAAAATTAATGTACGTTGTTTAATTAAGACATTTTTAAAGATAAAATATTTTGTTGTCTTAAATTAATTTTTTCTTTGAATTTAAACTTTTTAATAAAAATGTATACTTTCGTTTTAAGTGGATTTTAGTCGTTTTCATTGTTTTTATTGACAGACTTCGACTACGCCATTCAGTAAAATAAAATGTAAACATAAAAAAAAAAAAACGGGAAAACCTTCAAACTTTATGGAATACGAAAACGTGGCAGACCTTGCTTGCGATAGAAGAATGGCATAAATTAGGATGAACGAGATCTTCGGATGCATAACTGGATGTATTGTTGACGAGTGCCAGAGACTGATTCCGGTTACACCTATATCTTTACTTTTATTTTTGGTTTACATTGATTAAAAAAAAATATAAAAAATTATATCACGGCCATTGAACCCTGCACATTTTACTTAAAAATGCAACGCAACATCACTTTTGTCTACACGAAATTATACCTACGCGTTTTTCTGTTGATTGCCTTTTGTCACCTAGTTATAAGGTTGTGTTTTCAAATCAATACTTATGTCGGTACTTACAAGTCTAATGGGTAGAAAAAAAGAACAACATATTTTCCCAAATAACTGGATAGAGCTAGATTAGTTATCTCTCCATTAACTACGGCAGTTCCCTCAAAACTAGGCGCCTGTTTTGAAACTACAAATATACAAAATATATTTATAGTAGGGAATATTTCTCATTAGAAGTTATTTAAAAAACTTACTGACTGCTTTTGTGTATTGTAATTGATGATCGGCTTTAGCTTGTCCTGCTGGATACACTGAACCATCGGCAAACGAATAACAAGAATCATCTTCAGCAACAAGGCTCGCCCTTATTAATGGGATAAACAGCGCGAGCCAAGTCAGTGTGAATATTTTCAATGCAGTTTGCATTTTATGAGTGACTATGAAGAAAACTTAAATTAGCCGGCTTAAGAGCCACGAATACAAAATTCCTATACCACGTCTTTCGTCTGATAAGTAAACACTAAAAAAGAGGTGTATCTGATTGAACTGCAAATATTTTACGAATAAAGAAATTTGTTATCAATGATAGTTATTGGGTATTTTGTTGAGATATGTTTAATCAGGAAGACTAGGCGTAGTAGAAAGTAAATAGTTAAAAACAAATGATAAGATAAATAAAAGAAAACGGGTCATACCGTTGTATACAAATTTGTAGTTGTAGTTGTCTTCTCCAAACGGGGAAAGTGGATAGAGAGGAAAACAAAAAAAAACTCAGCTTTTTGTATGCCTAGGTTGGTTATATTGATAAATAGTGATACCAAACAGCCATGTTAGTCCCATTTTCCACGTTGGAACTTTCTGCATGAAACTTTTTGCTTGTGGACAAGAAGGGTAGGAAAGTCCCCTTTCACCCGAGGAAACTGAGTTTCCAGCAACTTTAAGTTTTTGGGTGAAAAGGGCACCAAGTAAGAGGATTGAACGGTCTGCGATTGGTGGGAATTGAAAATTAAAAGAAAACGTCAAAAAATCTCCAGCAACTTGTTTCCTCGTGTGAAAGGGGACTAAGTGAGGGGATACCCAAACACCGCCGGGCTACGATTTGAAGAAACTTTTTTGACGTTTCCCCTTTCGTCAAACCTAAAATAAAGTAAGTCCCCTTTCACACGAGGAAACTGAGTTTCCAGCAACTTTCAGTTCATCGATGAGATGGGCAAGAAGTAAGAGGGGAAAATGAAATCTTCCCGGTCACTATTTGAGATTTTTTTTGACATTTCTCTTCACATACACAGTAGTGTGTGTTCAACCAAGCTACTCTATACTACAGAAAATTTCCACGATTTTGTTTCTTCGTGTGAAAGGTACAAGAGAATTTTAAGGAAATTAAAAGAAAACGTCAAAAAATCTCCGGCAACTTGTTTCTTCGTGTGAAAGAGGACTAAGAAACAAACATTAAAATTTTTAGCTGGAGCTGCGTACCTTTCGGCTAAAATGCTTTCCTTAATTTTAGCTGAGCTAAATTTTGGAGAGTATTTTGTATGGAAGCTGGTTGCGCCTTTCAGTAAAAGGCTTGTGTAAACAGGCCCTTATGTAAATAAAAATGATACGTTCCGGTAGAAAACGACATAAATAAAAAATAATAAATCTGTTACAATTTGTTAACAAAATGCTACTACCTACAGACTATTCTCTTACATTATTCAACAGTGTAGCCAATGTTCAGAACACGAAAACAAAAATGACAATTAATTTCGTTTTACTACAATTTTTCGAAAACATCAAAAATCGAATCAGAAATTTCAGAAATATTTCGAAAGCCAAGCGTGTTGGTTGGTCGACGTCGCGCGGCTATACAGTAGTGATTAATTTATTTTCTCCTTTTGGGTGTGTTTTTTTTACTCCATAAAAATTGAAGTATTCTTATTTTAGGAAGTTTTTTTCATTATAATTTTTCCCCCGAATGATCTTTTAAAGCAAAACAACTAATTAACTTCAGTGGAAACTTAAGAAAAAGTGTTCTCTACCAAATGTTTGTGTAAATAAAATACACAAGAAAAAACCCACAGTGAAAATGTTTCGTGCGATGAGTGTACTTGTGCTTATAACACTTCTTGTCGCAGTTCGGAATGTTAATGCAGGTAAATTAATAACTATAAAACATTAATCAAGTAAATTATAACAATTTACTTTGGTAGTATGTCCTTATTAGAGTATTTTTGTTTAGAAAATTGAAAACAAAAAAAAATGTTAAATTCTGTCTGGTTGTAGCACCAAGTCAGAGAAACAATACAAATTTTTGTGGAGTTTGGGCGTGTACGGCTTGTTTGGATCACTAGAATAAAGAGTGGGGAACACTACGGTAACGATCGATGTAACATCACAATGGGGATTGAGGTATCGGGGGATCACTTTATCATAAATATTTTCTCAGTTTCGGTGGTGTGTACAAGTGGGTCTTTAATTCTCTTGTTGCTCTGGCTTTGGTTGACTTTTTACTCATAACACTGGTCTTGCGGTTGCGTTTTCTGCTGTTAAATATTGGTGAATCACCTTTTTTAAATAGTAATTGTTATCATCAATTTGCGACTAAGAAAGACTATGTTTGTACCTAATTGCTGCGGATAAATTTATAAAAGCGGCTTTTTAAATAAACAAGATGGAAGCATAAGGAATCTAGTCATACTCTCGGTCTGTAAGTTAAAAAAAAGGAGGATGAGAATGTCGCCAACATCTCTGCAAATATCTACTGAGCATGCGATTATCCTTTTCAAGTCAAGGGGATGTTTTTGGCTGGCACTCAAGTAGGTTCGGGTCCATGTGAACAAGGAACACGTGATGCACTGTTTTCCTATTTTTCCACATCCTTCTTGTTGTTTTGGAATGAGGAAAAAGTAATGCGTATTTATTCTTGATCTCGATTACGTATGTAATCTCGATATGTGGCAGAAGAGGGATGCTTTTTTGATTATCTTAAAAATTTAAGAAAACAGATACCTTTTAATTATACCTATGCATGAAAAACCTTATTCATTATGGGTTTTAGAATATGTGTGTATCATTAGATTTTTCGATTAGATTTAGTTTTTAATATCTTTATAAAATAGATTTAAATTTGTTTTCATTAAAAATTCTTCAAATCAAATATTTTTCAGTAATTTCAGTATATAGAAAAACGTAAGCAAAATACAAGTTGCACACAAGCCTCAAACAAACGTAAAACGCATCATGACGATACGCTTCTTGTACAGGCCTAAGGTACTAAGACAAAACGAGATACCCACCTATGTCATTTCTTTTAAGGAAACAATTTCCAATGCTTAAGGGTTTGTTGTAAATAGAATTTCTCATAATACCTAAATAAATATTTTCTAATAGATAGAAAAACACATTAGAATGTTCGGAATGCCTAAAAAATAGCGGAATCCTAATTTCCTTCCATAAATTTGGAATCAAATAGACTTAATTAAGATTTAATATGTGAACAACCAATTGGTTATTTTCGGCGAAATGGAAGGCAGCAAAAAGATCTAGGTATATAATACCTAATGATATTATTATAATATTTACTTCGACACCCCTTTTTTCAATACCTAGTCGTTAGCCGATTTGAAGTTTCTGATAACTGGCACCTATATACCAAAAGAAATTTTGCTAAGAAGTTTACATACATAAGTCTAACAAAAGCAGGATGTGTAGGTATAGAGAAAATGATAAATCGCCTCTTTCTCATTCGTACAGCTTCATTAGCAATCATTGTAGAAATTATGAGTACATACGTATACACAACGTCTCTGTCCTTAATCTATTTATATAAAGGACTGTAACTGCTTATGAAATTACTGTCCTAATGTGTAATCTCTTTAAAGAAATCAATCCATTGTTCCTCAATAGTTTGATCTTCCCATATCATCTTTCCTTAGCACAATTTTGCAGGTACCAATCAGTACAATTAATTATCTGGTATGATATTTACTGGAATTCCATTTCGAAATAGTTCATAAGCTCGAGTTCGGCGGCATTCGACCCCAGTTAGATTGAGTGCTTGAATGCTGTTGCATTTTCGTATGTCAAGGACCTTTGTAGTGTATGTAGAGTCTGGTTCTAAAGATTTAATTCCAGGCTGATAACGGAGAAGGTACTAATATTTGAAGTGTTCATTCCCGAGAGTTTTTTGAAATCGACCAAAAAAAATAAATCAAATATCAACCAGGTTTAGGCTTAGATGTGAACTTCTAAATTTCAATTTTATACCACACCGCGAATACTTAGCAGTTCTTTGCAACATAGTATGTAATTTGGCAGAGCGTGAGCATATTTTCCATCTTGTTGGGTGTTGAAAGGTGCCACATATTAATTCAAACAAGAAGATATATCGTGGGCAGATACTATTTTACAGAGAACGAAGTCTTAGACCACTTTAATGAAATGGGTCCATTTAAGTTACTCAAATTTTGCAATGCAGTACTCAATTATAGAAGCAGAATTTTAAATGCAAATTTTTTGTTCAGAACTGCAACTTGTTTAATTAAAAAAAAAGAAACAGTAGGTAGGTATAATAATTCATTGTTAATTAGGTAGACGGCAAGCCATGATTTATTGATAATATTAAATATTTATTGTTAAAAAATCTGGACGCAAAATAAAAATCAATCTATAGCCCTTGAATGATCCTCGAATTTCATCCTCTAAAGTCTAAATAAATTTTTCTGAAATAAAAAAGATGGATGTATCTACATATGTAAAATTTATGTGTGGTGTAGTCTGCATTTATTTTTTAAAACCGCGACGTGTCCGATACACGTATTAATCCATCACCGGGCTTATGCCTATGGCAGTCCAAAAGCATAAGCCCGATGATGGATTATTAAATCCGAAACGCGTTACTTTTTTTTTTTAAATAAATGTGAAAATATTAAATATACATACCTATGTATTTTAAATAAAATAAACAAATTTTTTCTTTTTTCAAACTTTTATTTTTAAATTAGTTTCGCTATACGAATGTAAAATGTTTGCTATAGCAAGAACAAAACAAAATAACGTGATTTTATTGATATCAATATGTTTGTTCCCGTACTGTCCAAAAACTGCGATTTCCTACTGTATTTCTTATGTATGACCCTGAACCAATATTCTATTACGAGTACGATGGTACTATGTTGTTTCCAAAAACATTGTACACACTCGGAGTTTCCGAACTATCGATAATTTGAAATTTTTCAGTGCGTTGAAGAAAACACTTCTTATAGTCTCAGAAAGGTGGTGAATAAGTGGGTTTAAAGGTACAAGTGTCATAATATCAAATTCGAAAGTTTGGTTGTTTTTTTTCTCAGCTTGTGCTAGATCTGACGTTTAAAATTTTAATTTTTCCAATTATTGTGTGAGGAGTATAACCACTTAAATTCATATATTTAAAGTTAGAAATGATGCTCCGTCATTTTGCCTAAGCTTAAAGAGCTCAATCTTAATTATCTGATCAATAGAACCCAAGATATAAGCTTTTTACTGAAAATCAGATTAAAAATAAAATCACGTATTTTAAATTTTTTTAAATAAAGTTTCCTTTCACATGATATTTTTGTTTTATCACTAAATCCTACCTAATGAGCTGGGTCAAAAAATCGAAAAACATAAAATTCGACCTTTGAAGCGTGGCAACCCTATGCCTCGACCATACTTCTTCAGGCAACCCATGTGCAAAATGTTAGTTTAGACACTACCTAAAAACTGTATACTCTCTTAGACTATTATGACACAAGCATATAGTCAAAAAACTTTCATGCAAGTTGACCATATTAAGTGCAGTAAAGTATAATTATTACCTTATTATGTAAAGGAGGTATAAAACTATGGGTATTACCTCTTGGCGAGGAGTGGTCTCAAATCAAGCCTATTCCACCCAAAAATATTTTTATAAAATAAAAGATCGAATTCGGCAGAAAATTATTGTAGGTCCTTTAAAGGGGACTCAGATTTTCGGTTGTCTTCAACGACGATGCTCACTTTTGGCTTTGTAAGTAAGTAAAATATGCATATTAAGCTTATTGAAACTTGAAAAATATGTAAGCAAAACATAACAACAGTTCACGGAAAGAATTCTTAGATCAGATCAAGAAAAATCAGCTACAAATCACGAAAAATGAATCCAGTTTTATACCTTGGTTTGGAAATTAGTTAATTGTGACATTTTGTTTGCAATTTAAAAAAATATGTGCACGACTGGGTCGCACGAAATTGCTCTTATGTGTGATCACACTGTGTTTTTAAAATTTTATATTTCAAAAACTATATTTATCTTATAAAAGAAATAAATTAGTTACGGGAGCCTATATTGTATACTGCACCTGCTTAAAACGTAGTTAAGTTTAAGGCAGTATTATGCGAATAGGTACATTTATTTATGAACAATATAGCACAGTGTTGCAAATTTGCATGGAACTTACAGTTTAAACTGAACAATTGTAAAAAAAAATATATGTAATTAAACATACTATGTAAATTGATTAAATAACCTATGAAATTGTTTTGACAACAATGCGATGTATGTACATCATCCGATTTCTTAAGGAAATCTCAATTTATGAGAAAAAAAAATTGAAAATCGTTGGAGCGGTTTTTAAAAAAAATAGTTTCTTATAAATAAAATTTTTAAAAAATTAAAAAAAAATGGTATGCAATTTTTTAGCCTTTATTAATGCGGAGTTAAAAAATAATTAAAAAAAATATCATCTACCCATTTTCGAAATATGAAATTTTCAAAAAATAATTTTGAATTTTTTTTTAAATCAATAATTTAATTTTTTGAAAATTTTGGTATGCAATATTATTAGACCTTATTTGAAGCTATTGTGCAAAAAAATCATTAAAATCAGTTCAACTGATAATGAGATAATTGAAAATAAAAAAAATGCCATTTTTAAACGATAGAAATTTTTTACAACAATGTGGTAGATCGTACAGATATCAATTCACACAAAAATTTTAATCAAAATCGTAGGAGCCGTTTTTGTGAAAAATGAGATTTTCAATGCCGCTTTCTTAACATTTGTATGGGAGGTACCATTATTTTTGGTTATAAGAATAATTTTTATTTAAAATCTGCTAGGTAATATTAAAAAACTGCTGGGTGCCAAGTTTAATAAAAATTGACCGAGTCGTTTTCGAATTACATATTAAGTTCTCAAAAAAAAATAAAAATATTTTTTTTTTTAATTTTTGTATACAAAACTTTTTCAAACATTCTCCATAAAAAAATTGATCAATATCAGTTGAATGTGTTTTTAAGAAAATCGAAAAACAAAAAAATGGTTCTATGGGAGGTACCATTTTTTAACCATTTTTCGAAAATTGTTTTTTTTTATAAAATGGTTACCTTTTAGCAAAAAAATTACTGAATTACTGAGTTTTTATTTTAAGTTGTGGGCACGTTTTTGAGAAAAATAAGATTTTCATTTTTTGCTAAAAAAAAAAATTTGTACGGCAGGTACCGTTATTTTTGGTCTTAAAAAAATGAAAAAAAAAAACTTTGAAATCGACCGACCCGTTTAGGCTGCAGTCGAAGGGACAGACAGACAGACAGGCGGACAGAATTGCGAGACCCACTTTTTTCGACTTCGCTATCATCGTAATGCCAACTTTGATCAAAATCTCAATTTCGATTTTTTTTACGAATCCATTACTTGCCATATAGTACCTATGTATATATCGCAAGTAAAAATGAGCGAAATGAAGATATTGACACTCGGAAATCATATTTCATAATCACTTTTCATTATCGATACACAATTCGATCGAGGAAAAAAAATATTGCCTTCAGCGAATTTCAATTTGATATCAATTTCATGTTTTTCTTTTCTTTCAAAAGGAGTTTGTTGATTACCATTGTTTTGTTGTATAGATTATGATTCTTGCTTTTAAATACCTAAAAACACAAGAGGTAAATTCCAACCCTTGTTTTCTCAAACTGTGAGTAACTATATTAGTTTGCGAATGACATTCATAGTTTTGATACTCATTTACTTTAAATTGCAAGTTTTGTGTCATAATTTGAAATAGGCTATTCGACAATTTGACGCTTTTAAAGATTAATTTCTACTTTCCATTTTTAAGCAATCAAGAAAAATTTTTCGTTAAGATAACAATCTGCAAATTAAGTGAAAATAATTTCCGACTTAGCTACAAAGTCTGATGAACTAGTGAAATTGCAAAATACATACCTACCTCAATTTATAAGTTCGAGTGACCTCAACGCCAAAGATTTCGTTTCGCCAAGGTACGACAGTTGGGCTCGTCAGTTAGATGCTGTCGTACCCTACTAAGACACGAATTATGGACGATGTTTATCGACACTTATAAAACTCACAGCATGAATATACTGTGAATTTTATATTTTTAAGGGAATTCGATTAAAGTCAGTGAATAATATGGCAGTTAAACAGAAATAATTTTCTGATTTTCTTCATCTACGTTTATTTATTATTTTCGTAAATTACAATCGTGCGGGCTCAATATTTATATCGTGAGTACATTTTATTGGTTTGAGCATTGAGAAAATGAAAATCACCTTATACATTTCGCAAAACAAGATTAAGAAGTTGTTAAATTAATATATTCCCCTGAAGTCGTAGATTGCGCCTATAAAACTTTGAAGTCAACAAGCTCGAACTATGACTTTTGATAATAAATACCAAATTATGAAATTTTGTTCTAAATTACAATTTTTTCAATCGTTTTTTTTTTTAATTAAAGCGGCTTGATTTACTAAAAAAAATAGTTTCGTAAATTACAACCTAAAACTTTGCAATTAGTGATTTTTCAATTCTTTCCGTGAAAGTGTCACACTTAAAACTACAAATGTTCAAACTTCCAAGTGCATTATTTTTTGTTCACACATCATTTTCTAGGATATGTCCAATATTATTGTAAAATCTACAACTTTAATTTTCCTGCCGCGTTCCTTCCTGGGCCCACTTAAACTTCCCGCTTTGTTCATTGATTGTATACTGCTATTGGAAACATGACACATTATGTCTCGAACTGTGTTATTATTTCACAGAAAAAATAAAACATTTATAGTAGTTTTAATCACACAAAACAAAAAAAGATTGACTTGCAATTAAAGACCCATTCAAACCACTCACAAGAAATCTCACTTTAAAAATATATTTAGACTAAATTACTATTATCCGTTTGTTTTATATAAAGCTACAAAAGTAGTGGCAAGATTTATGTACATACGTACAATTATTTGTATTTCCTAGAAGTTTTCATTGGAAAAGTATGCATCATCAATCGAGAACAAATAAACTTGAAAATTCCATTTCTATCTTAAAGCATACCAATTGAAAAGCAAAATCGATACAACAAATTTATTACACCACTCAACAAACTCACGTGCATCATGTAATTAGCTTTGGCAGTTTTATTCTTGTCAAACCCCGCAAATGAAAATCCTAAACTCAAATCCAAGGCAATCACCCTAATGGGTACAAATGGGTTTTAATTTTATGTTGCATCAGTAGGTGGCTCCTTAAAAACAATAAACCTAATTAGTAACCTTTAATTACTAAGATCCTTCCACATGTTTGTCTGTAAGAACCGATAATAGAGATTTCTTTTTAGATAAAGGCAATTCGTGCTCTTCTATTGATTCAGATTATTTGAGTTTCCACCGACAGGCAAACGATATTTAATGACCCACATACGAGCATTGTTTTTTGTTTGTTGTTGCATTGCAATAACAACAAAAAATTTATGTCTTCGCATAATTACCGCTATTTCAATAGAAAAATATGAAAGAATTCGCAGTTATGGTTCAATATTTTTTAAGACATTTACTTCCGTGAATTTTAATTTTCCAGGTAATACGCTAACTGTTAATTGCATACACGAATTTAGTTAATAAGCCTGGAAAGGAATGCAATAGTCAAAGCCCATAATATAGAACTGGGTTAATATTATACTCGGCAAAGGTAGTGTTTATAAATTTACGATAACGTTTTAAATTTCATAATGTTTTTGCAGCTTTTAAGTTAATTGTTTCTACTTTCCGGAGCACACGCAGTTAATTGTATTGAAACATATTAAGGCTAATGTCATAGTGAGCTATGGGGGTGTTAGTGGCGGCCTCCGCATCGACATGCGTTTAGGATAATTAAATTAGACAGTTAAACGTTAAGTCAATTAAATGGGTGGGGTGAGTATTAAGAACGTTTTTTGACTTATGGCCTCCAGAAAACGATACGATTATTTATCAGCTTAAATTAGGAGTGGACATGTATGTATGTAATTGTTTTTGTTTTTAATGGTACAATATATATTTTTGGTGGAAAATCAGGTTTCTTGTTGTTTACTAAAAAAAAAAAACGTATGGATTTGTTTTATTTTTTCTTAATAGAGCTGTAAAGAATTACTTACCATGGGTGGGGAAGAATTTCTTTACTGATTTTGAATAGAAAGAAGAAGTGTTTCCTGCTCAAAATCTTTATTGATACTTAAATTTCTTAAACTATTCTACGCTGTTTATACCAATTTAAAATAAATAATACACCAAGAGATAATGAAAATGTATGGACATTTTCTTTTCCAGGAAACGAATACAATATACATACGTGATGCCATTTGCTTATAGAGCACACAAGTGATAGACTAATAGCAGCGTCGCTGTACTCGTTTATTTATACGATGTTTAAACTTTAAACAGGAGCCTATAACGCCCGATCAATATAAGACCCGAAAATGGGCGAATAGAATATTAAAGATCCAACTTATTAAAATAAGCTTTATAAGATTTAGTGAATCAAAGTGATTATACTAGGTGCACACCGTGGTACATATAACTAAAAGCGGTTAAAATTAAATTAAAGATTTAATAAGATGTTAAAGCATATTTACTTCGATTCTAGGTTAACGAGAGGATTTTTTAAACGAGTTTAGCATCGTTCTATCTTACATTTAATTAACTTTTAACTCCATATCGACGGTTAAAGTGCAAAACCTCGTGTAAGTCAAAAAAATATTATTACTTTATGGCAATTTCAGCGTATAAATGTTGTTCTGAACATTTTACAGAAAAAGTAAGAATTCAAAACCTCTTACTATAGATCACCATACAAAATTTGGCAGATTTTTTGTATTTCTGAAAAACATTCAAAAACGACTGACGAGGTTCTGCACTTTAACGATTCTCAAGTACTATATTTTTATGATTTTTTTTATGATAAAATATAAATTTTTGTAATGAGTAATAAGTTTGTGTTTATTTCAGTTAAATTAAAAAGTTTTTGGCAGAAACTGTTTATTCGTATTTGGCGACTTATGGCTTACCATAGTGGGCTGGCATCAATTTCTAAGTTAATGGAGATTTTTCTTTACTGATAATCCAACCAACTTTCAATTTAAATTGTAAATACGATGCAAATTTTAAAAATGGGTAGATGATTTTTACTACTAAACAAATGGCAGGCTGGCAGGCTACTAAAAATTTTATATATACAAAATTATTTTTTAATAAACTGCTCCAACGAATTTTAATTTTTTTTCTCATAAATTTAAATTTGTTAAAGAAATCAGACGGTGTAGTTGGTGTCAAAACAATTTTGGAAGCTGTTCAATCATTATGTATTCCTAATTATTTGGAATCTAAACTATTTTTCAGTTCAAAGTATAGGTTTTGTATACACACATAATAGCCGCGTTTTATTATCTGCGGATCTAGATCGGGATCATCTTTTAACAAGTAATACAACAACAACTTTGGATCCTGCTCTGTATCTGGATCTATTTTAAAGATCCGAAAATAAGTTTTAACTCTGGCGAGTAGACGGCTCTTTAGTGGGTAGGGAGTACAAACTGTAGTGTAAAAAAAGAAGACAGTATCTACATGAAAAATAAACAAACATACAAAAAATAGAGATGAGCATATAACACTGTTGTCATTATGGATCCGTAGCGTTTTATTTTCATGGGATGATCCTGATCCAGATCCGTAGATAATAAAACACGGCTAATAATTCCTTATAGACCGAGAACCCACAGCAAATTTTGGGTATGAATGATAGCAAAAATTCACTGTTTTTTCATATCGATCTTTACTTTTCATAAGAAACCATGAAAGTCTTGCATTTAATGGTTGGGGCCTGATCGGTAATGGTGCATTGAAAATGCGTTTTTTTTTAAAGCCCAGATAAAAATTATAGCAACCAAATCATTATATTTAATAAAAGATTTGAGCGCCATATGACATGAAAATGGGTGTCTTGGATGCGGTCTTCTGCATCCAAGACGAACCCAAAGATGAGAATGAAACCGTTCTCTAAATAAAATGTGATAGCATTTAGAAACATGTTCTCACTGATAGAAGCTTCCCCTCTGATAACATAATTATGGTAATCCAAAACTTTTTCCATGGGACCGCTTATCTACCAGATGCACTAAAATAATTCAGTTTTCCGACAAAGGCGCCAACTACGGCATGCAAGACTTTCACATATGAATATGAAAAGTAAAGATCAAAATTTTGCTAACACTGACACCTAAGAATAGCTGTGGACTCTTAATCTATTAAACTCAAATATTATTGTCTCCCGTAATTTTTTTATTTATTCCTATTTGGTACTTGTTAGATGGCAAAATATCTCACCTCATGAAGTATGTATGAATATGTGACAAGAGGCTTAAATTTCGATATAAAATACATCTCGGGCATATTTTACAATGTGGAAGTAAAGTTTTGATAAGTTATTCTATAAATATTGGCAATAAATTTACAGAACAAAAATTCTAAAATTGGATTTGAACCCACCTGAGTGGGTTAAAAACTCACAAACTCACACATTTGGCTTGTGGACTTCTGACCTTCCCCCAAAATTTATATGTGAAATAAATTGGTCAGAACTTTACTCAGGCATCATTATGAAACAGGCCCTTATTGTATTTTCTACAGAAATTATCAAGTTTTTCTCCAGACTAATTCTTTTCCGTTTTTTGATCCTTAACCGTTTAAAAAAAATTCTCAATGTTAATAAATGTGTGCACATTTAATTGTTCTGACTATAAGTTTTAATTCTTTTCTTCTGATGCATGTAGCTAATTCTAACGTATGCCCCTCCGGTAACACCAGTTTATGTCAATCAGCACAATTTCTTTCTTAAACCTTCGTATATATGTACGTATAGAACACCCAGCAAAAAATGAATGCTAGACAATGAATACAAATGCATATACACTTCGCAAAGCATGAAAGTAGTAGTGGTTGTACAAATTTATATCATTAAAGTGTGAACTTTCCGTTCAGGCAAAAGAAATTGTTATCGTATTGTTTTTGCACTGCATTCTTCTGTTTGGGTATAAAGAGCCAAGAGGTCTCAATCCTCCAACACCACCCTAAAGTCAATGAGATTCCAAAGGACGACACGGTTCCTCAACCTTTCGGTTTTTTTTCGACGAGCAGCAAACCACTCTGAGCCAGTCAGCATATGACTGTGAGCGATTTAAATAATTCTTTTCACAATCCCAGCCTATGTAAATGTAGATATGTATGTATATAGATAGATTGTTTGGAGAATGAGTACATAATGCAGTACTGTAGATTGTTTAAAAAAAAGAATTTCAGAAAAAATGCACTCCACATGAGTATATATATTATGCTCCTTTTAATTCCTTCTCCGTCTATACTTTACCTTAAATATGTTGTTCCCATTAACATAATTAACAAATGTTTTGCTTGTAAGATTAAGGACAAAGGAACCATGTGTCAAATCGATTTGCTCTCTGTTTTGTTATTCTTCTTAAATTGAACTAATTTCTTGGTTTTACTATCAATCAAATAGGACCGATACGGGTCTACGACTATTTTTTCGCATTGAAACTTGACGCGAAAAATAAGGAGCGGCAAATTGACGTGATATGCCACCATTCAAGTGTATGCCAACCAAAGAGCACAAGGATTGTTTGTTGCTCATAAAAAAACAATTTATGGTGAAAAATCAATAAAAAGAAAAATGAGTTTATTCACTTTGCCGGCTGATGCATGTTGATTTCGATCACTATACATACATACGTTTATGATTGATAGAATAATAAAGGAGCCAGGTGTTTGTTGGGAACAATAAATTACAAACAAAAATAATTGTATGGTTTATTATGAGTCTGTTTTTTTTTTTTTTTGTTAACCTTATTTTTGAAGGAATTAAAATGTTTTATTTTCATTATGTTTTTGATATATTGATAAGAAATAAAGTACAGAATTAAATACCACTAGTAAAGTAGACTAGCATCTAAAGCAAGGTATCAATCGACCGAAATGCTTAAAAGTACATATTATGCATTATGACTTCGGGTTAAAGAAAAGTAAGGTACCTACTGAAACTTCATACGTTGAAGCAAATTTGGCTGAGGAAACTAGTCGGAAACTAGTTGTATTGAAAATTTTTGAATAATATACCGTTGGTTCACAGGTAAAACTCACTAACTGTTTTTGGAGCCAACTTGAGATGATGAGGTTTAGTATTAAAATTCAATTTCACTAGTAAATCGATGAAACTTAAAAATCTGAGACTGGTATTTTGAGTCGTTTAATGGACATAATGAGTTTTTCTAGGTTTTTGAAAAATACAGTATTTAATGATATTAAGTCATTTCAGTTCAAATTTGGAGTTTTACCTTTCAACCGACGAAACATTCTATATACATATTTTTTGATATTTGATGAACTTTAGCTGCAAAGGCATATAGATGTGAAATGTAAGTCTGTCTGTCGAGTCGAGTCTGACATAATAATTTAGTCAAAAGCATTTTCAAATCTAAGGAAATAGAAAATTTATAAAAAAAAATTATAAAAAATAAAATATAATACAAAAAAAGAGCGCACTTAATACTACAAATTTTTTTGTCTTCATTTTAGCTCATTAAATCATATAAAAGTGTCGGTCAAGAGAAAAAGGGAAAGATGCTGTTTGTTAAGAAACAACATTAAGATTATTTAAAAATCCTTTTGTTGCTTTCTCTTCTAATGCTGCAATATTTGATGAATTTATATTAACGATAACACACAATAATAAGCGATTCCATTTTGTCCACCGGTTTTTAAACACTTGTATTGAGAGGTACCGTTATTTTTGGTTATAAGAATAATTTTTATTTAAAATCTTTGCAAGATAATATTGAAAAAAATAAACTTCTGGGTGCCATGTTTAATAAAAACCTATCAAGTCGTTTTCAAATTATTAACTTCTCAAAAAAAAAGTGTTTTTATATGCATTTTTCAAAATCAAAAAAAAATTTTTTTAATTTTTTGAAACATTCTCCACAAAAAAATTGATCAAAATCAATTGAACCGTTTTCGAGAAAATCGGAAATAAAAAAATGGTTACCTATATTTTTCGGAAATTTTTTTTTTATAAAATGGTAGCGTTTTGTAGAAAATTACTTACTTACGGCACGTTTTTGAGAAAAATTATTGATTTTCATTTTTTGCTTCCCATTCTCTCCCATTGTACTTTTTAAAGTACAGTAAAATGCATTCACTTCATGGTCGTGTAAAAGTATGCTACGAAAATAAAATGACATGTTTTAATTTTTCTTTACTTTATTGAACTTTTTCAAGTTTTTTTTTCAAATATTTTTTTCTATAGCGCAGTAGACTTTTGTTTAATCGTCTTTTTACGAGAACACCATTTTAAAATATTGTTCGTTTTGCTTCCATCAAAAAGTTTGTGTTCACAAAAAATTCCATAAACCAAATATTGTACTTATTTTTGCAATATTCGTTTAAAATAACCGTAAAGGTTTGAAAAAATCAGGTCTTTACATATTTTGGTAAATAGATACGGAGGTAAGCAAAGCTAAAGGTACAATGGGATCATGCATACATTATATTTTTAGTATTCAAAATGGATTTTAAAACTATTCCTACTAAACACTTTTATGAAAAACGAATTCACAATCTCCATTCTGCCGTTGAAGAAATGCGGAGATAGTCAACGCTGTCATAGTCATGACTCATGATTCCTCCACCGATGGACTATGTTATCGATGAAGAGGAAATGGACGAAGACGACATAAAGGCAGTAGAGTTACCACAAGATGTCCCATTTCTTTTTTAGCATTCGACATCGATGATGACATTCTGTTGTGTGAGTTGAAGAAGTCAATTGCACCACATGTATGGACAAAATCCATTTCAAGAACAAAATTTAAACGGATAGGGATTTATTTGAGTAAAAATCAAAACTGTGCTTCAGATTTGTTTGGACTTAAAGAAATTGAAGTATTTGAAAATTGTGTTGATGCCAAGGTAAGACAACTTATTGCTAGCCAAACCATGTTTTACGCCAGGCAAAAAAAATTAACATAACTTTTCATGACCAATTCATCAACCAACATTATATTGAAATAAGAGGCAAGAAATGGTGGTGGAACTTTTTCCCAGACATGATTTCGTCTTACGATGTCAAACTTCGGAAGCTCCACAAGCAAGTAAATAATAATTAAGGGCGATCGACTTAAGTTCACAAGAGCAGTAACACTCCATTTCCTACGATTTTTCACTTTGACGCAGGCACATACTAGACTTACTATCACACAAAGCATTGCGAAAAGCCCAGAGTACCTACCACTTTCCAAAAAAACTACCAAATCAACTCAGATGTCGCCAGCCCCATTTAGAATCAATAAGGTGCGGTGAAATGTGTAATGTAACATTATGTATCCAGAAAGATTGTTTTAAAAATTATCATATCAATGAAAATTATTTTGATATGCATGTTCCCATTGTACTAAATAAAGTACACCTTCATAACCTCTTACATACATTTTTTTAAATAATTTTTATTTTAAATATTATATATTAAATTTAACCTCAATAAACAGAAAATTGCTTAAAAATTTAATATTTTTAATTTTTGATATCCTTGGGAGTTGATGGATTAAAAAATTTGTACAGCACCTACTGTTATTTGTGGTCCTGAAAAAATTAAAAAAACCTGTCGGGGGAATGCCCGAAAAACGCTATGTATACTACGTTTAAACAAAATCGACCCACCCGTTTAGGCTGCAGCAGAAAGGACAGACAAAGTAGAGAAACTAACTATTTTCTCCACTTCAGATACAATTATTTTCATTTTAATTTTTCTTTTCTGTAAAAGATTGCATATTTATTTTTTAAGCAAAAATAAAATTGGAAACGACTTTGAAAACAGTACCTTTTACTCCCACTACATGGTAATTTTAAGGAAACGGAAAATAAACAAAGTTATAAAGCAAAATAAGACATAACGGCGAAAATTGCAAATTGGAGTAAATGTGTGTTTCCTTTAATATACATCTTTGAACGGTTATCTTTGGAGCAATGTTTGTGTTTTTTCTTTAAAGTTGTCAATTAATAACTTAGCTTTAATAATAAAAATAATTTGTTTCAGTTGTTTATAAAAAGCATAAAATTCTTTCCTTTTGTTTCATTATATTAAAACATATACTCAATTTTGCTCGCCACTCTAGGTAGTATATATGTAAACATCGCAAGTAAAAAAAAACTTTACGAAAACAAAAATGATTTTAAGGACAATAAATCCAAAATTGTGTATTTAAACCACTATTCAAGCATTAAATTTGTAACTTGTCCGATATTTATTTATTAAAATACTGGTACAGTCACGGAAAATGCCTTTAGAAATCTAATGATACCAATAAAAAAGATTTTTTAATAAATAAATTGGGCTGTAATAATATTGTTTCTTAGAAATGCCTACTATATTTATTAAAAATATTTTCAATATTTAACGTTTATACAAGGTACATATATAAACGAAAGTGAATCAAAATCTTTAACAAGATATTTTCGATAGTATAATCCCTAAAACAAAATTTCGTGTTTTGCCACTCTGCGTGCGAGTTTTTCGATTTTTTTAAACCCTATAGTATAAAAGCTACATTAAAGCAGTTTTTGTTCAAAAAATCTGAATATGATTTATATAGATATGTATGTATGTAATATGGAATTGTATGGGATTTGTGTCAAATGTGTTTCCCTAGAAAACGATTTGCTTTTATCACGCGATATTGCCATTTTACTTTGTAAGAAACTTTAAATGAATTTTTTTTTATTTAAAAATAAAAATATGTTTGCTATTTACAAACTTACCCCTTAATGTTATTAATATTATAGACACCGTTTCATACCTGTATGTATGTATGTACATACATGTGCAAAAATAAAAATAAACTTGAAAACCCACATGCAGAATTAGACTACAAGAGCTTAGACAACTTCATTTCTTTCCCTTTTTACTTGCAGCTCAAAGAATGTAGATAAGTTTTCCAACAGCGTCCAAAGGTTTATATGAAATAAAGACACTAACTATTAGGTTCTCCTGTGGGGAAAAATAACACACACACAACCACATTGTTGAGGTAATATTATTTGCAACATCCAATGCATATCTAAACCACAAAAAAAAAATGCACCCTTCTTGCACTAACTATATGGTCACATAGCATGGTATTGAAAGGAACCCAATGCGAATTCCTTTTTATTTGCTTTGTTTAGTTTTACCTATGAGTGCACTTCTATAGCAAATCTTACTGCTTGGAGTAAGTTTCTAAGCTCATTAAATCTTATAGAATTTTTGTTTCAGTCTTGGCTTAGATATTGTAGGTACACAAAGAATGAGGTAAAAGGTTCTCGGTAGGGTACTGTGTGGTTTTTTTTGGAACTCTTTAACTTAAAAACGACGCAACGAAGAAATAATTCGACCGTTATTGAGTATAGTTTCACATAAATACTTACATGGTTTCCACTTGCTCTCAACGACCCAAATATATATTCATATATGGTTGTGATTTGTCTTTTGTCCTGGTTCTTATACTCTTTTGTTAATTTAATCATTCATAAAAATCTTTCACATGAGCACATTAAGGTTTTTAATTGTTTGTTTTTGTTTTTTTGTGTATTCCAGATGCTTATAATGACTATTTTTCCGATTATGAATGTAACGCGCCGCTGATCGAGAAAGCAGTTCTAACAGCTACCTCTTCGCTGCAGGATCGTGGTCCCAATAAAGCCAGATTAAACGGTAAGTTTTTAAATGTTTTTTGTTTTGTTTTATTCCTCGTGTAAGTTTTGTTTGATTATGTGTGCTTGATTGTTGAAATTAGAATGTTGAGAACAAAAACCTGGCTTGTTCGAATGTTTTTTTACGTTAACTTCGACGTTAGATTGTTGTTAAATTTTCATTTTTCTATACTTTTTAGTACTTTGTGTGTTTGAGAAGTATTTGTTTTATTTTATTATTATGAAGTGAAAAACACGATAATGCGATTTAAAATATATAAACATTATTTATTTAATAAAATTATTTTTTTTAAAGCAAGGTGTTACAGTTCGATTAAATAAATTCCATCTCTATTTCTTACAAACATAAATCTTTTTTTAACCTACATATTATGAAAATAACGGAAGTCTAGAATTCTTCAAATTTCTAGTACCAAGTATACTGGAGTTTGTTGGATCAATGAATATTAAATATTCACACTAATGAAGCTTATCATAAAACAACGAATTTTGGTTTTTTTTTTCGTTAAATCAATTAACTTTTTTTATTAAAGCGTTAATTCAAAGATTTTATTCGTAAAATCAAGGATTTTATTCATTGATTAAAAACGAATTCGATTTTAAGTCTTCGTAAACATCGTACAATTCTACACTTTTGACTCTTTATAACTTAAAATCTTATCAATTTAATGGGAGACTGCTTTAAAAACATAAATCTTTAACAAAGATAAAACCAAAATGTTCTCATACATACATTTTAAAGCAAAGACACATTTAAATATGTATGTAAAGTACCTACATACCTACTTCATTAAGTTTTCAAAGCTTTCTTTAACAAAATTTTTGAAATTACGATCTAATCACTAATGTGATCTAATTTTATTAATATTTTTTGCATCTTATACGAATTTTATTGGACTACTACAAATTCTAATTAATTACTATTAAAAATTCCAATACCCCATTGATTTATTTCAAATTTAATTTAAAATCACATAATATGATGATATAAAAATACTTAGTGTGAACCCCTTTACCATGCTATCCTGATGCTGATGATTATTTATGGCATTCGCTAGGTGTGAAGTATAGATGCTGCCTGAGTTCAACGTACATTAAATATTTTTGCTTTCGAAGAAGAATTGAAAAAGGCACTCTCCAAATATTAATAATTTACACTTAATGTGAGAACAGAGGCATTAAGTGTGAAAAAAAATTAAATATTTTTTTCTCAATAACACTCAAAATTTGATTGGCGTATGTTTTAAAATTTAAACAATATAAATTATCTCAACAGTAATATCATGGATGTGGTTTATTTAAAATAAAAATAGAATAATATGTAATTGATTTTAAGTTATACATTTTTAAATTGCTTCATATAAATGTACACATTTATTTTTCGAAGCTTTCATAACCACAATTTTTGCAGGAGAAGTCAAATGCAGAAATACAGATTTTTGATTTCTAGTAGCGAGTTTTACAAATACAGAAATGCCTTTTCGCACGAACAAAAATATGAATCTGATGAACACGTCATATACAGTTCTATCCCAAAATCGTTTTTTTTTTAGTAGTATGATCTAATTATTATCGACGTGCGAAGAATGAAAGTAAAAAATCGACGAATAAGGTGCCTTTAAAGAAATTTAATTTCAAGTCTTGAGGTATATTTTGTATTGTATAGAACGGAAAAAACTCGATACCCAAATTGTTGGTTAAGTTTAATCTCTAGTTTGATTTCTGTTGTAACTACATTGTCATTGGGCGATCGAGTACTGGTCTTATTTATAAACGTTGTTTAACTTTAGACAACTGTCCAACTTTGGAAAATGTGTTCAAAAACTTTGTTTATTGTTGTCTTATAGCTGGCTAACTTAGACACAAGAGTAGATTGTCTTAACCGTGTATAATGTGGTATTTATTTTTATTAAATAGGGCAGCATATTTCCACCAATTTGACAGTGTCTAAGTTGAAAAAAATCTAATAAATACGACTGTCAAGTCTACTGAGAGTCACAAAAAAGTACTTCTCACCTTAGCCGTTCGGATTCAGAAGAAAATTGTAGGTCCTCTCTATTTCTAAGTCACTTAACCCTGGTTCTCCACGAGCTGGCGGACCACCAAATTTATTTTTTATTTTGATCTCATTTGGATTTTTTGATTAAAGTCATAAGTAAAAAAAAATATGTGCACGACTGGGTCGCACGAACTTGCTCTTATTTGCAATCACACTGTGTTTTTCAAGTTTCAATATTAAAAAAACCATATTTATCTTATAAAAGAAATATATTAGTTACGGGAGGCTATATTGTATACTGCACCGGCTTAAAACGTAGTTAAGTTCAAGGTAGTATTATGCGAGTAGGTACATTTATTTATGAACAATATAGCACCGTGTTGCAAATATGCATGGAACTTACAATTTAGACTGAAAAATTGTAAAAAAAAATGTGTAATTAAACATAAATTGATTAAACAACCTCTGAAATTGTTTCGACATCAATGCGATATACATCATCCCATTTCTTAAGGAAATCTGTATTTACGAGAAAAAAAATTGAAAATCGTTGGAGCAGTTTTTTTTAAATAACTTTTTATATGTATATACAATTTTCATTTACCCATTTTCGAAATATGGAATTTTCAAAAAATAATTTTGAAATTTTTTTTAAAAATCAATAATTTTGGTATGGAATATTATTAGTACTTATTTGAAGCTTTTGTGCAAAAAAAAACATTAAAATCAGTTTTACTGTTAATGAGATAGTCGAAAATCAAAAAAATGGTTCTATGAGAGGTACCAATAATATGGTTGATCGTACAAATATTAGTTCACACAAAATTTTTTTTATCAAAATCGTAGGAGCCGTTTTTGAAAAAAATGAGATTTTCAAAACTGGTTTTTAAACATTTGTATAGGAGGTACCGTTATTTTTGGTTATAAGAATAATTTTCATTTAAAATCTGCTAGATATTGTTAAAAAACTTATAGGTACCAAGTTTAATAAAAATGGACCGAGTCGTTTTCAAATTATTAAGTTCTCAAAAAAAATTGTTTAAACTTTTTAAAAACCCAAACAAAATTTTTTTGAGAATTTTGGCATACAAAACTTTTAAAAAATTTCCATAATTAAGTACGTAAATAAGGCACGTTTTTTGAGAAAAAGAAGTTTTTCAATTTTTGCTAAAACAATTTGTTCGGCAGGTACCGTTATTTTTGTTCTTAAAAAAAAATTTTAAAAACGGGTGGGGGGAATGTCCAAAAAACGCTAGGTAATAACTTTGAAGAAAATCGACTTACCCGTTTAGGCTACAGCCCAAAGGAAAGACAGACGGACAGAATTGCGAGACCCACTTTTTTCGACTTTGCTATCATCGTAATGTCAACTTTGATCAAAATCCTGAGTTCGATTTTTTTTTACTAATCTTACCATAATATATGTAGTACCTACATATATATCGCAAGCAAAAAGGTCAAACAAAAATTTGTTCGGTCGGTTAAACCGCAACATACCTATGTAATATGTATGTATGTACCTGCGTACTGATACTGCGTACTGATAGAATTCCCGTATTAAATTTTATCTCACATCTTACATAACCTTATTTAAATAAAAGTAAACGCCCTACCATAATTTGAACCACACCTTACCCTTTCTATTGCAGATTATAGTATAGAATAGGCAATGTTTTTAAACAATCAGCTTCCATTCACAATTACTAACTGCCATTAAATAATTCACTCGATACATCCAGATTAAAACCTTGATTGAATTTGTATTATTTTATACATCCGGATAAATCGATACTGGATGAATCGAGTGAATAATGTGGCAGTAAGTGTAAAAGAAATTAATTATACATTAGGGGTATTCCCGATCCGATGCAACTGGTCTTGTATCATTGCAAAAATGCAAAAGTGTAAAATTGCTATACCCTAACCCCATTGTAAAAAAAAACTTTGCACTTTTGCAATGATGCAAGACCAGTTTGCATCGGATCGGGAATACCCCTATTATATATTAAAAAAAATGTATTTAATGTTTTATTATTAAGGTTGCCCCACACCAACGCGAATTTTCGGTGGCGACGACGAAAACAACAATAACAACACGTGGTTGTCAATGAAAACAACACGTTGTTATTATTGTTTTCGTCATCGCTACCGAAAATTCGCGTTGGTGTGGGGGAACCTTTATTCAAGTTTGGTAACTTTAAATTTGCAACTTTTTCCTACTGAAATTAGGGGTATTCCCGATCCGATGCAACTGGTCTTGTATCATTTCAAAAATGCAAAAGTGTAAAATTGCTATACCCTAACCCCATTGTAAAAATAAAACTTTGCACTTTTGCAATGATGCAAGAGTAAGACCAGTTTGCATCGGATCGGGAATACCCCCAAGTGAAAATTTCTAAGCAAGTTTCACGTTACCAAAAGTACCTATTGCTTCCTTACCAAAGTACCTACAGAAGATGGCTACACTTTTCTCCGAAAATCTACTACAATTTGGTTATTCGTTTTGGCATCACCAACGTTTTGCTTGTCACTGAAAATGACAGAAAGAAGTGTCATTTGTTGTCAATAAACTACTAGATAAAAAAATTAAAATATTCCTCTTGCAAATTGCAACAATTTAAATTAAATTCCCGACAAAATGAGTGTAAAACATTTGTATTTTCGTTGGGCAGTAGATTTAAAAAGTTTTACACCATCTCTCACTCAACTAACTACAGCATGTTCGTGTGTTCAGACAGAGGAAAAAACACGACTCATGAAATTCCATTTCATTGATGATTTTCTTTCATCACTCGTCGGCCGTTTATTAATGAGAAAATTTGTTAGCGAAACCACAAACATTGGATATAGTGAAATTATATTCGACCGTGATGTTCGAGGGAAACCCTATCTCAAGAATTCCAACCCAGATTCGCCTCCAATCAGTTTCAACGTTTCTCATCATGGCAGTATGGTTGTTTTGGCTGGTGTGACGGTGGATGATGATGATTCACAACAACAAAAGCCTTTATCAACAAGAGACTTTGAAGTAGGCATTGATGTCATGAAAATAGAATACTCTGGCGGCAAGACACTCTCTGAATTCTTTCGTATAATGACGAGGAACTTCTCAGACAGCGAATGGCGTTACATTAAACACACCCAACACACGGAGCACGAGAGTTTGAAAGCATTCATACGACACTGGTGTCTAAAGGAGAGCTATGTGAAGAACATTGGTGTTGGGCTTGCTGTTGATTTGCAAAAAATAAGTTTTTCTATTCAATCGGATGACTTGGATACAGATAAGATTATCACAAGTACTAAACTGCATCTTAATGATGTTCCGGCGACTATGTGGTTTTTTGAAGAACATATGTTGGATAAGGATCATTGTGTAGCAATTGCTTTTAAGAATTGCACTCCCAATGAAAAGAGGGAATTTAAATTCTTTAGTTTCGATGAGTTACTGGAGGGTGTTGTGGACACAGGTGCGCCTGCAACGGCGGAATGTAAAGAATATTGTCGCAATGTTCTGCAGAAGGAACGAAAGCAAATGAGGTCATAGCATAAAACTTTTTTTTTTATCGTAATTTAAACGAACTATTTTTTATTTGTAATAAAAAAGCTTTTTTTAAACTGAATCTGTCCTGATAAAGTTTATTTTCTATATAGCTGTGTTGATAGTCTTTAAATTAATTTACTAGGAAAATAAATAGCATTTCGCGATTGGAGTTTATAATTGTACTTGTACCTTGAGGGAGTTGCGGAGTCGTTTTGTGTTTTGTCCTAGTTTTTGAATCGGATAACGTTGAGTTAATAGCAATTTTATTGCAAGCATTACAACGGAATGTGTATGTTAGTCGTAAAATAATACGTCAAAAAACCCAAATGTCTGCCTGTAAGTCTAGTCTAGTTAAACTATGTCTGCATTAAGATTCGGGTAGGAGGAAAATCAATTGTTGGGAATATTTTGTTATTTTTCATGTATTTTCGTACCAGCTGGCGCATGATACCAAAATTTTTGGGAAGTCGATGCATGTTCAGAAGGAATATATAAATACTAATGAGAATAATATCAATTGTGTTGATATACAATCCTGATAACAAATTTATGTTAAGGGAAGTTTTTTTATACAAATTTAAACCCGCAAACAAATTAATAGTAATTTATTTTTCTCGAGCTATTAGGCATTGAGTTTTGCTTTTTGTATTTACATATATGTACATATGTACATACTTCCGATCTGATATTATGCCCTAAATAAAAACTATTGTAACTTTTTCTAGCCTTTACCATTTTATTTGTATGGTTTAAGAAGAATTCTTTGCTTTTTGATTTCAAAGTTATAATAAATAAAAACTGTTCAGAAACATATAGACTGAATTGTTAATACTTCTTAAAAATTTGTAATCCTGGCATTTATTTCAATAAAGAGTTGCTTTCGAAGTGGGAATGGTTTAAATATCTGAAATCTTTTATTAAAAGCGAAGAAAGCTGTGATGAAATCAAACATCGCATAAGTTAGTTATAACTGTTTTCAGTATGAACAATATACAAGGAGTGTGAGAGTAAAACTGACGACAAGGACGTTTCATCATAGCAATCTTGTTAAAATAAAAATTTTAAATAATTTAACATGAATCTAATTGCCCATAGTTTTTAGTTTTTAAATAAAATCTTCATTTATTCAATTAAAAAAAAAATCAATGTCGTGAAAAATTACAGAAATTACAGGCTTATTCATTAAAATATTCTTTGGATGAAAAATTTGCTTGAAAAATAAATCTGAATTTCCATTTATTCATTCACTATGTATAAATTGGGAAATGATATCTATTCAATAAAATCTAATTTCACTCATATCTAGAACCAATCTGTAAAGTGTGCCAACTATTTGTGTCATGTGACATGAAGTGGAACAAATGCATCCACTCGTCTCTGTTCTGGACAATAAGTATAAATAAACCACTTTGAAATGTGGCCCTATTTTTGAATCCGCCCCCGCCTATTTGTATTGTTGTCAATAAAATTACCGTGGACGTCCTTCAACAATTGAAGAAATCAATTAAAATTCCACCCCATTCCATAAAACAACAATAAGCTGTGTATAACAACCATGCACTTTGAATTGCAACAATTTCCATTAATTGCCACTTTCATTCAAGAAAAGGTTACCCACCATACAAAATTTTATACATGTTGCCAACCTTAGGTTTTTGTTTTTGAATCGTTTTCGAACTGATTGATGGTAGTTTCTACCCTTATTTACAAAAAAAAATGCCTATCCCTTGGTATTGAAACCAAACAATGATGTTATCGTCACACAGGGGTGTAAGAATTAAATGGCTGCTCTAGAACCCTCTCCAAACAAGATCTTAAGTGCATAGGTTCCCTTGGCTATGATGGATTATATTCGAGTAGGGTGCGAAATTTCATTCAGCCTTTCTATTCATTCAGAACACCGAAAGCGATCACATTGCAGAATTAGATTTAGGGCATCAGACAGAAGGTTGATCAAGCGCAAATATAATTTTAATAACGAAACTCGACAGAAAATATTTTTTATTTACTTTTTTTTTATTTGGTTTAAGGTTTAATATTTCCTTGAAAAGAACCCCTAAAAAAATTCATCCGAAGAGGTTTTAACGATTATACACCACCATGGAATAACATTGAATGGTTCTTAAGTACAGTGTTTGAATTGAATTTGGAATCGCATGATCGCCGGCAGGTGTGACACTGAAACACAATAATTCGCATATAAATGACTTTGACAACAAACCCTTTAATTTTGAAACAATACAAATATAATATTTCATTTTACAGGTCTAGTGCGTATCCTGACAGGAAACTCGGTTCCGCTTCATTTGGATTGAAAGAAATTCTTCACAAAAATGCAGTTTCGTGGTTGACTGAATAGCATACCTATATAAATTGTTATTTTATTTTATGGATGGAATATGAAACGTGCTTTTTTTTCAGCTTTTAGAAAGAATTATTAATCACTACATTGCAAATAGAATTTTATGAGTGAGCAAAATCTTGGAGTGAATCCAAAATGTTGTCAGTGTCATATGTTGTTCACGGTGGTATGATCCATAAACTACATAGTTCTATAGAATTAACATGCTAAGTGTGTTCGTACTTTAATTAATATAACATGAAAGAAGCAATATGGCTCACATTTTCAACGAATTCAAAAATATTTTTTTTTCGCACCTATTTTTCTTATTAAATGAGAAATTTTTATATTCCAGTAATGAGCGTTAATTAAATAATTATACTTTATATAAAGCTAAGTATAAACGTAGAAAATGTTTAGAGAACATTTTCCAATACACTGTTTGTGTTTCAGGGTAATTGTAGGTAGGTAGGTAAAAAAATAACTTTTAGAAAAGGTTTTTTAGCATAATGTCAGCTACATGCGCCTTGAAAAATTGTCGATTTTATTAAATTTTCAGTGAATATGGTTCTATGTCCTTGTATTGGACATCTATAATTATAATGTAAAGGTTAAAGCCTTTTCAAGTATTCTTCGTTTCAAACGGTTTATTCTGCGTAGTTTTAATATCAATTTAAAATGAGCTTTTTTAATATATAATATTTTGTATTATTCACGTTAAATCGCATTGTCGTCTGTGTATATCTAAAACAAGAGTGAATCTATTTTTTGCGTGTGTTTATGTATTAAATATTTATTTTTTTCAGTTATTCATTTGAGTATTTATGATTTTTATTATTATTATTACTTTCCAATCATTGCACCTCGTATCATAAAATATATTTTATACGAAAAAATATAATTGAAAACAATCACAAAAAAAAAAAAAAAAAACAAAGCTGGAACATCATGGTCGGCCCGCCATTCTGACTTCGACCAGAAACTTATCATAGATTTGAACAATGTTATGAACGTGACTCACATTGCCATCCAAGGCCGGCCACATAGTAATGAATATGTTACCGAATATTCCATAAGCTATGGCATAACTGATTTGGAGTTCGCAGACTACAAGGAGCCAGGAGGCAACATAAAGGTAAGCGACACAAATCTCCCTATTAATGGGCTTACATGTGGCGCAATTGTCGTTCAAAAATAAAAAAAAAAAAGAAAACAATTAATATTAACACAGTCTGTTCTGTCATTGTTGTCATCATTGTAGCAGCAGCATCATCAGCTGTTGAACTACATAGTACATACCATTTATTTATACATATGTATATAATTTTATATAGCTCTTTGTCTCAAGGTGTAATGTTAACAGGAAAATGGTGCGCATGGGATTGTGTGTCTTTTCAACCTTAACCTAATCATCACTCCCCTTTTTTATTGTCTTTTCCTAATATGATCCCTAAATATTTATAATCTTTCATCCCTCATCTTCTATTGACATTATGTTTTTGTACTAGCATGTGGAATTACGAGTAAAAGGCAATTAAATTAAGTTAATAAAAATAGTTGCACATATGTATGTATATTTAGTTTGAATCTTTTTGTTTGTTTTGTAATTTGAACTTTGTTTGTTTTTATTTTCTGGTATTGGCTGCTGTCCGTTTGCTATGAATGAATGGTTTAGTCAATAAATATTAGACATACATACATTACATTGATTAAATCCAACAATTGATAGGTGATTTCGATTTAATTAAAATCGTATTCGAAATCAAGTTAAAATCTTACTTAAAGCTTCAAAATTGCTTTTACTTAAAACAGACCAGGTGCTGGAGGTCAATTCGTTTGTAAATAGGACGGTTATGAACTTCAGAAAACGAATTACATATCTGTGAAATCCTTATAATATTTTTTGCGAAACTTCGTAATCTATAATTTTAAAACGCATTTTTGTTTATAAGTACTGGAGTTACGGGTTTTGAGATGTTCATTTTAAGCATATTTTTTAACAATTTGACCTCCTTAGAATTGGAGCATTAGTGTTTTCTATGCATACTTGCTGAATTCAACATAATAATTGAACGCGCGTATTTTGAAAGCGAAAGGACCTCCTCAGTTCCTGCACTAAAAGCTTAAAATCAAAATCACCAATTCATTATATTACTAACCATACAAATACATACAAATAACAAATTTTCTTTAAACCTTCTATAACTAATCTTTTCTCACAAATTAACAAAATGGTGCACTGAAACTTAACTAAAAAAAAAACGTAAAACTCTTAACACAAAAACAAAAACAAAAAGGTGAATCTGCATGGACGCCGGTAGAAAATACTTACAATCATTTTCTAACAATCGATTTGGGTGAGAAACGAAAGACACGAAAAATTGCCACAATGGGTCGAGCGAGGACAATTGAATTTGTGACTGAGTATATTGTCCAGTTCTCGGACGATGGTGAATATTGGCGTTCATATGTTAGTCCTATGAGTGAACCGCAGGTAAATTTCTCAAAAAATAAAATACAAATAATTGTAGTCGTTCTTTGATTTGTCCTTGTTTTTTTTATTGTTGTTGTTTTAATTTTTACCTTTTTATCTTTATTTTAACTCTGAATGTTTTAATATAAACATAACTGTGAAACAATATTGATGTCATTTGTAAGCTGGTAGTTTAATTATTATTGATTTGCATCTATATGTCTTTTTATGATTTATGAGTAGACATGAGCCGAATGTGTTACTCAAATAATTATAAAGGAAGAAACCTAAACAATTGTCCAGTTCCTGATTCCTTATACAAAATATACTTCCTTTCAAATATTCGCATAATCCCGTGCACAGTAATAATCGTAATGACTATTTTGAGTTTCAATACATACCCAACAATTCTACTCTATAGACTTCTTCTTATAGGGGAATACATATATCTTCTTCGGAACTCGTCGTTAAGAAAACTCACCGAATCTATTTTTTTTTCTAAACTAAGTCCTCTTTCACACGAGGAAACAAGTTGCTGAAGATTTTTTGACGTCTTCTTTTAATTTGCAATCTCCACCAATCGTGGACCGTTACTTGGTGACTTTCTCACCTAAACACTGAAATTTGCTGAAAACACGGTTTCGTCGATTCCTTTCAACCAATCGATGCTTTTAGAATTATTTCTAAACAGAATCGATTTTTTACTGTCAAAACAAATCTTCCAAGATTTGACATTTCCTCAATTGGCAGTTTTTAGACGTATAGAAAAAGACCTAATACTTGCTTATCTACTTTCTGTAAAAGCTCCATATTTCTATTTCTAAACTAAGAAGTCCATAAATTCAATGGCGCAAAATTTTCTATAATTTAGTACGATGTTAATAAAGCATTTTTATCATACTAAAATGTTTAAAATGTTAAGCTAATATTTTCAAATTATTCTCAGTTAAAAAAATTAAAATTTAAAACGTATATTGGTCATTTTTAATTCAACGTGATTCAATTGATTTATTGAAAACCAAAAGTATTTTTTCAAGTTATTTTTGTGGATGTGGTTCATAAAATATAATTTTTTTTTTGGAATACAGAATAATAGATTTATAATATATATTTACATATATAATATGGATTTATTTATGTTCATAAAGAAGTTTCAATCCATTTACAGAATTTTGGTCGTACAGAATTTTGTAATACAGAAAACGACCCGTTCCCAGTTTTGGGAAGTAAACGAGCAGAGGTATTTTGATTCTAAAATCTTTTTCTTTCTTTTGTAATTTTCTGATCGATAAGTAAGAAATAGGAATGTTTTCTTAGTGATTGAACATTTAAAAAGAAATTAATATTCAAATGTTTATGCAGGTCGAAGGTTATAAATAATAAATTAAAGGAAAATTGCTTCTTCCAGTTAGGATCATAAGTGTCTCTTAGGCATCAGCAAGAATTTCACCAAGAATTTTCAACAACGAAAGAAATAAAGTTTGATTTGCTGATTGTTTATATTTTAGTACACATTATTGTTATTTATTACACTTCAGGCAAGTGAGGTTATAAGAAAAAAAACTTTTCTGGGCTTGTTACTGCAGTTGTCTTTTGTAAGTTGAAACTTATACTTCAGGTAAAGAATTTCACTCACCATAAGCATTTTAAATTAAATTCTTAAAGCTAACGGTATTCCTTGTTCTCCGAAACAATTTTAAGTATTTTCTTTTGGTGCTGGTCTAAACAATAAAATTTAATTAAATAATTCATAAAATTAATGTACAGTACCTCTAACTAATCCCTAGAAAAAAAAGCACTTTTATTTTAACAACCTTTTTTTTCTGTTTACATAAGTTTTACGCACTTAATACATATTTTTACATTTATCTAATAGCTTGAATCTTTAATCAACATAATTTCTATTTCATATTAAACACCAAAGATGTTCAAAGGAAACAGCGATGGAAATGGAGTCCATTTTAATGTTTTCGAAGTTCCAATTATTGCCCAATGGATAAGGATAAATCCTACTAGATGGCACGACAGAATATCCATGCGTGTGGAATTATATGGTTGTGATTACAGTGAGTAATCTTAATAAGCTTTTTTTTTTCTCTTTTTTAGCTTTGATTAAGAATAATCTATTCTCATTTCAGTTTCCGAGAACCTCTATTTCAATGGAACAAGTTTAGTAAAATACGATTTGCTGAGAGAACCAATCGCCTCAACACGAGAAACTATTCGATTTCGTTTTAAGACCGCTCAAGCTAATGGCATATTGATGTATTCACGTGGCACACAAGGTGACTACCTGGCTCTTCAAGTTAAAGATAACAAAATGCTTTTGAATATGGATTTGGGATCTAAAATTATGACCTCGCTATCTGTTGGTAGTCTTTTGGATGACAATGTGTGGCATGATGTGGTTTTGTCCAGAAATCGACGAGATATCATATTCTCAGTTGATCGTGTCATAGTGAAAGGCAGAATTAAGGGAGAATACAGTCGATTGAATCTCAATCGTAATGTAGGTTTAAATAGAATTATTTCGGTGCTTTCTATTCTAAAATATAATTTTCTTTCGCAGCTTTATTTGGGTGGTGTTCCAAATGTACAAGAAGGTATGTTGGTGACACAAAACTTCAGTGGTTGCATTGAGAACCTCTTTCTCAACTCATCGAATTTCATACGCGAAATGAAGGATAACTATGAATATGGGGAAGCCTTCCGTTATCAAAAAGTTAACACAATCTATGCTTGTCCATCGCCTCTAATTTATCCAGTGACTTTCCTAACCAGATCGTCCTATGCTCGTCTTAAGGGTTACGAAAAAATGAGTCAAATGAATGTTACCTTCTTTTTCCGTACCTATGAGGATAGAGGTTCGATGGTGTACCATGAGTTCGCTTCAGGTGGTTATGTTAAGGTTTTCTTGGATTTCGGAAAGGTCAAGATCGATTTGAAGCTAGGCGATAAGCCTAGAATAATATTGGACAACTATGAGGAACAATTCAACGATGGCAAGTGGCATTCTTTAGTTCTCACAATTGGAAAGAATAAACTTGTCCTGGACATTGATCAACGACCCATGACCACAACAAAGATAATTCAAATTTTGACGGGAGCTGTGTACAATATTGCTGGTGGACACGATAAGAATGGTTTCGTGGGATGTATGAGGCAGATATATGTGGACGGTAACTACAAACTACCCAAAGATTGGATTCAAGGCGAAGAAGTATGCTGTGATAATGAAGTAGTTGTCGATGCTTGTCAAATGATCGATCGGTGCAATCCAAATCCATGTCGTCATAGTGCAACATGTCATCAAAACTCAATGGAATTCTTCTGCGATTGTAGTCAGACCGGATATGCTGGAGCAGTTTGTCACACATGTAAGGAAATAATTTGTATTCTTGAGTTTATATTTGTTTACATTTTTCCTTGTATAGCTAAATATCCACTTTCCTGCTTGGCTTTGAAGAATGTCCAGAGCGTCCAGCAAAGGGTTGACATGCACATTGATGTTGATGGAAGTGGTCCGCTGAAGCCATTCCCGGTTGTCTGTGAATTTTATTGTAAGTTGATTAAAAATTTTTCTGCGATTGTCTACTATAAAATTTTGTCATGCCTCAAGCTGATGGACGAGTAATCACAACACTTGGCCATAGTCAGGAGCGTACAACAACAGTTGATGGGTTCCAAGAGCCAGGTTCATTTGAACAGACTATTATGTACGATGCAGATTTAATGCAGGTAGAAGCACTATTAAACCGATCTCATTCTTGCTGGCAACGACTAAGTTACTCCTGCAGAGCTGCTAGGCTCCTCAATTCTCCAAGTAAGTTTTTCCAAATGACTAAGATAAATTGATTAATTTTATCATGTTTCTTTTTTATTTACTTTCAGGTGAATTAAATGGGTTCCGACCATTTTCGTGGTGGGTTTCAAGACACAATCAACCAATGGACTACTGGGCAGGTGCATTGCCAGGATCTCGTAAATGCGCATGTGGAATTCTAGGCAACTGTATCGACCAAACAAAATGGTGTAATTGTGACTCCGAGAGAATGGAGTGGACCGAGGACAGCGGAGACATTCGCGAAAAAGAATACCTACCTGTTCGTGCTGTGCGCTTTGGTGACACAGGAACACCATTAGATGAAAAACAAGGTCGTTATACTCTTGGACCTCTTCGTTGCGAAGGCGATGATTTATTCAGTAATATGGTTACATTTCGAGTTGCTGACGCTACCATTAATTTGCCACCATTTGATATGGGACATTCGGGAGATATTTATATGGAATTCAAAACAACTACAGAGAATGCTGTACTCTTCCATGCTACAGGCCCAACAGATTATATTAAACTGAGCATCATTGGAGGAACAAAATTGCAATTCCAATATCAAGCTGGTAGTGGACCACTGGGTGTAAATGTGGACACGACTTATCATTTAAATAACAATAACTGGCATACAGTTAGCGTGGAAAGAAATCGGTAAGTAATAAGATTTTTGTACCTTAAAACGTTTCGTTCGAAAGGTCTTTTAGGTTTTTTATTGTTCTATGTGGTAGACCCAGCCATGAAAGTTTTTTTTTTTATAAAATCTTTCTGTTTCCTTATAGTAAAGAAGCACGTCTTGTTATTGATGGATCACACAAAGCAGAAGTTCGAGAACCTCCAGGCCCAGTACGTGCACTACATTTAACATCAGATCTAGTTATTGGTGCTACTACCGACTATCGCGATGGTTTTGTAGGATGCATTCGAGCTCTACTTCTTAATGGCAAGATGGTTGATTTGAAATCGTATGCTATCCGCGGACTTTATGGAATAAGCGCCGACTGTGTTGGACGTTGTGAGTCAAGTCCGTGTCTTAATAATGGTACCTGTCATGAGAAGTACGATGGATACTCGTGCGACTGTCGTTGGAGTGCCTTCAAAGGTCCTATTTGTGCTGATGGTAAGAAAGTTAATATTTTATTTTCTCCCATAATTAGATATATTTATGTTTATGTTTTTAGAAATTGGTGTTAATCTCCGTGCAAGTTCAATGATTCGATACGAATTTGAAGGTTCCTTTAGATCGACCATTGCAGAAAATATTCGTGTTGGTTTTACCACAACCAATCCAAAGGGCTTCCTTCTTGGTTTCTCTTCCAATTTAACTGGAGAATATCTTACAATACAAATTTCAAATTCGGGTAATATTAATATTATCTTAAATGAATAAAATTTTGTTTTCAACTTTGTTTTTAATTAGGTCATTTACGATGCGTTTTTGATTTCGGTTTCGAACGGCGGGAGATAATTTACCCTAAAAAACATTTTGGTTTGGGTCAGTATCATGATATACGATTCTCAAGAAAGAATAGTGGTTCCACTGTTGTGCTCCAGGTGGATAACTATGAACCAGCCGAATATAACTTTGACATCAAAGCGTCGGCAGATGCTCAATTCAATAACATTCAATACATGTACATTGGAAAGAACGAATCAATGCCTGATGGATTCATTGGCTGTGTTTCTAGAGTTCAGTTTGATGATATCTATCCCCTTAAACTTATGTTCCAACAAAATCCACCACCGAGTGTAAAGTCTTTGGGAAGTAAGTATGAATAAAATAGTCAATTTTCTTCTGTGGTCCGACTTTAAATAAATTACATCAACACATATTTGCAAGAACTTTATTCGAAGAAAAGTCTATTAAACTTATGCCTAAAAATATATATATAAAATGTAGAAGAATCGAGTTGCCTAGTTCTTGCAATCAGGTGGTAATGTTTGGATTTTTACAAAATGTCAAAAAGACACAAATTTTACAATACAAATACTTTTTCAGCACAACTTACTGAAGACTTCTGTGGTGTGGAGCCTGTTACTCATCCTCCCATTGAAATAGAAACCCGACCTCCACCTTTGGTTGATGAAGAAAAGCTGAGAAAAGCCTATAATGAAGTAAATTCAGTGCTTTTGGGCAGTAAGTTTCATGTTTTTTTTTTTTTGGTTTTTGCAAGAAATCTTATCGAGTGTATTTTTATTTTTCAGGTCTTCTTGCTATTTTATTTATTCTACTGGTTGTTATGGCAGTTTTGATCGGGAGATATCTTCACCGACACAAAGGAGATTATCTTACGCACGAAGATAAGGGTGCCGACAATGCTGACGACCCCGACGAAGCTGTTGTACAATCAACAACTGGACATCAAGTCACGAAAAGAAAAGAATGGTTCATTTAGATGATTTTCAAAAGAGAGATAGTAAAAATGACCAGCTGATAAAGAGATGAGAGCAAAGATAGAGAGAGCTTTTTATTATTATTATTATTGTTTTTTCGAATAGCTTCTTTTTAGTTTATTTACATAAAAACGATTAGACTTAGTTACCTAGGTAGATTGATCAACCAAAAAGAAGTCATTGGCTCATTGTCTAATGTCGATGCCATTAACAAACTTTTCATTTTTCTTTGCACAAACTAAAAATTATAAAGTTAAGCCAATAGCGAAATTCAGACTGGTTGTTCGTTTATTATTGCGCCAAAAAAAGCGAATGATAAATGTGTTGTCATTGTCAGTTTTAACTTTAAATACCAATGCATTTTCCATTTATATTATCAAAAATTTCATTCACTTTACGGTTGCAAATGTTTGGCTAAAAAATGACTAAAGAGTTTAAATCTACCTTTAGTTACCTTAAAAAATAAAAACTTAACTTAAGTTGACAGAATTTTTGTAACAAAAATATTTAAAAAAAAGAAGAAAATATTATGTTAACGATATTATTTCGTCCCGTCCATTTTTGTACTTTAAGTTACGTATTTTTTCGTAATTGTTTTTTTATTTTTATATTATTTTCTACACTCTCTTATTTATTAATACAAATAACAGCATTTTGTAAATGAAGCAGCTAAAACTTAGTTTTTTTTTTTAATAGAATCAGAAATTATTGTTTTGTATATTTGCCAAAGTTTTTGTATATAATAATAAAAATCAAATAAAATCTTTAACCATGAAATACAATTTCATAGCTTGCATTTATAATAATAAAAATTAAAGGAAACAAAATATTTTTTTTCAAAATAATCCAGGCAAATGTACAAATAATATTAAAAACAAAATAAAAAAAACTTAAAGTTGCTTCAGTAAAACTAAGTTATCTCCGTCTCAAAACTCTTGTATGTATTTTCATTTGAAAATATTTTTTTTATAAAATTATTGTGAAAAAAATATAATTACATATGTATTTCATATTTCCGTTTCGAGTTTTTAACATTCCATTATAATTAATAAATATTATATAATATATAAAAATAATTAAAACAGTTTATGTACGAATGTTTTTGTTAAAAGTGTTTTTTCGTAAAAAACAAAAAAAATATATATAAAAGTAAACACAAGAGAGAACTAAGAATTACAATAATATTAAACTATAAGGAAAAACAAAGCGAAAAAATAAAGAAATTTAATTTTTAAGATCAAAAGAGAACATGATTTTTATTTTGTTTTCAATTCTTGATGAACGAAAAACTCGATAACATATCTCCAAAGCACTTATGTCATTCTCGTATTCAATTAATGGAGTATGTATGTAGTCCTTTTGTGATTCTGCAATCCTAAATATTACCCTTTCAAATAATTTTTAATTCGAATACCTTTTGTTTTTGCCCCATTTCACCCTAAAAAGCAAGTACTTTCGTTATGAATACGCTGTTCGATAAACGAAATTGATAATTGATCGTCATCAACACATTTACTTATGATATTTTAACATTTCAATTTTAAGACCGAAACCTTTAACATCCTTACAATATGCATCAAAATCTTGATTTATTTTCAAAACAGTCGAAATAGAAAATGACATTCGTGTTATTTATTATAGAGTCCCATTCTAAAAAAGGTATTTACAGAAGCTATAGCTAACAAAGCAACCTCTGGTAGAGATGGAAATTGATTGTAATTTCAGACAAAAGTAGTTTCTATACAAATTCCAGAATAATTTATGTAAGGATTGTTCCTAGGTTCCATATATCGAGTGAAGTGTTATCAGTGTTTCAGCATTTCGACTTTAATAAAAGCTAAGGGCACAAAATAGGCACATCATTTATAGCATAAATGATTACTTTGGTATTGGATAACATCGAATCGATTTTGATCGTTATATTCAACAAATTAAGACAGGCGAAAATTACCTCAAATATATTTGAAATCATACGCAAATTATTTTAGAGAGACCATATTTTTTTGTATTTTTTTTTATTTTCATTTCAAAAATAAAGTACATATAAACATTTATATACAAAATCTAGACTAAAAAGTTTTAATACAAAAATTAATTAAGTTTTTATACGTATTGTCGTAATAGTTTCAATGTTTTGGTTTTTGATTTTCGCTATGCGATAATAAGTTATAATGTTTTACTAAAATAATAATTATAGCCACAATGAGTAAGATGAATGGTGGTAATTTTGTTCCAATTTGATGTACAATTCAAAGTCATTTAAATCAACTGTGGTAAATAAAAAAAAAACTTAAATAAAAATTCATGCTTGCTCACAATTCCTAGGCACATTTTAATAATATAATGGTCATTGGCCATTTCATTCGATCAAAGTATCGAACAAAATATAAACAATAAAAATACAATAACACACATGGCAATAATATCTTTTTGAAGAATTCTATCATAATATAAAGATCTGTATGATTCCCTACGAGTTTTTTGGAACAACCATAGAGGCAGAATGACTTGCAAAATATCAGGCACCATAAATCCAATGTCTCGTATAACCTGATGGGCAAATCCTTCGCCACGAATAACATTGGTAATAAATTGATCAAAACTGCTTGTCACTATATGCAACAAGGCAATCCCAACTACACACAGGATTTTCTTTGAAGTTACTAAATTATGAGTGTTTGCTAGATGCACTATCATCACAGTTGAAATTAATTCAGTTATCTGAAATGAGAGAAGAAATTTGTTTAATCGACTAATAGAAACGATATCGAATGAGTATCTTACAACTAGGTCTACAAATTTAAATTATTAAGATGTGTGAGAAAACACTGAATCAAAAGATTCAGAGTTATAGAGTATAACAGATTTGTTTATAAAGGTACTGTTTATGCGACTTCCCGGTCAGGGCCTTCCGCGGGTGGAGCTTTTCGAGTCGCAAAAGATTATAGATTAATTGTGACTAGAAAACAGTTTTATCATAAATAACCACTGGATTTTATAGTTTCTTAGGCTGCTTATTAAGAATAATTATTATTTTAACATTAAAAAAAAAACCGTAATAGCTAATTGTAGGGTCGAACAATTAGCTATTACGGTTTTTTTTTAATACTTTTAATAATTAAGTTCGATTAAAACATGTTTATAAAAAATAAAAATTGCCAAGAATCAGAATAATTTTTTACAATCTTATAGTTGTATGTTACTGATAAATTGGTTCATTGACGCAGTTTAATCAACAATACTCAGCATCGGCAGATAACCGACCGCAAAAGCAAAGGTGAATGAATGTTTGATAATTTTGTTAAGAATAACTCTTTTTATAAGAAATGGAGTTGAGTATGTATATGTATTTTTCTTCTAAACTTGCTGAGAATCATAATTTTTTTTGGCATAAGTACCTGGTGACATTACTTTTTACTGAGAGGCGCATTCATAGAAACAGGAAGATTTTATATGCCGATCCACCAGTCTCAAAAGAGAATTCTCGACGTATAATCTCGTATATGACTTTTTTAAACATGACTATCACGTATTCAATAATCGACATGATTGTTTTACGTTAAGATATTTGATTTAGTCTACCTATTTGGTATTTCTCGAAAGTCCTTTTTTTTTATTATTAATCTATAAAGTAGGCAAAAACTGTTTTTTTTTATATTGGACGAGATTATAGAGAAATGCTAAATTATATATAAAACAGTTTATCGTTATTAGTAGTAGGTGTGTAGTGCTTCGGAAAGCTGAATAGAAAAGTTTGGAAACGGCTTTATTCATTTATTATGGTTTTCCAACTATTAGGTGGTTTTATTATAAATTCTATCTATATGTAGAAGTAGATGAGAGTCCTTCTTCCTCATTTTTGAAAAGTGGAATAGAAGAGTTTTGAAATTCCACCCCGCACATGTGAATCATGGTTCTGTATTGTTCAGTTTTATACACTCATATGATAATATCTTAAACTTAACTATATTTTTGGTAGGTTCCACAAAATACCTATATATTAATTTATTTCTTTAAAACCAAAGTATGATCGTATCTAAGAGCAAGTACGTGCGAGTCATTCGTACCTTTTATTTTTGTTCTATAAAAGATAAGGTTCATTAAACTTTCGTGTGTTGTCTTTTCCCTTATTTGTGTGATTTATTAGCATATAATTGATGTTTTCCAATAAAAATAATTTGTTATCAGTTTATTATATGGGCGAAATGATAGTAAAAATTATTATAACAAAAAAACAGGCAACGATTCTACTAAACAGCCTTTTTATTCAAATTTGAATACTTCTCAAAATAAATTTTTTTGCCAACTCATTTTATTAACTTTGAAATGATTTTGAATTGTTTCAATGGTTTGTCGCGCTATCAGTGTTAGGTTATAAGTGTGTCTCGGTGTCGTGAGACATACTTAAATATGTATACATACATTGTCTGAAATTCTCAAAAATAATATTTATGATGGAAGTCATCTCTTTTTATATGGTAATTAATTATAAGAAATTAAATTTAATTGTGTCTAATAAAACGTATACGTCTGTTTTTGACGATAATACTGATATTAGTGTTATTGGTAATTTTGGTTTTATTCCCATGTAGATTGTTTAGATTGCTGGATAGAAATAGGCTTCTATATATCCTTGGTGAAATTTGTTCTGATCTATTTCTTATAAAAGTGTTGCTTTATGTTAATTATCTTGAAATGATAAGGTAAAACTTTTGTGCTTTGTGAAACTGTGAAGTTAAAGAATATGGTTTTTTTTTTGTTGGTAGGTAAAATGAGGAGTTATGTATATCATTTTTGGTTAATTCTTCTAAATTCTATATCGGGATTCAACATCTGACGTGACTGTAACGCACTGCAGCAAGCCTCTTTAAATACTTTAAACAGTGTCGGCATATTAATTCGATATAAGATGTACATTTGTTATATGTATGTATAATGAAGAATATGAAGAAATATAAAATCATAAACTTACAGTAAAAAACATTTGGTGATTCCACTGGCGGTAATAATCATCATTATAATAATTAATACACATCCACCATGCATAATAATGTGAAAATATTGATAGGGCAAACAATAATACCATTGAGTGTCGCACTTGTTTATGTATTGTCAAAGAAATCAATTGCTTGATACATTCATACAGTCCAATAACAGCCAAGACTGTTAGAATCCACATTTTTGTCGCGTTTTGTGTGGCATTGAAATACATGTGTTTGTATGATGCTATTCCAGATTCATATGGTCCTTTGAATACGGTATCCCAACAAGAACATGAACAAACTTGCTTATCAACAGTTAGGTTAAATTTATCCCAAAAGTACCATAGCACAGCTATGTGTCCAGGTGGTATGAGAGCTGGTGCAAGGCTCCCAAGCACTGCTGGGAACCATTTTATGTGAACCATATCAGAACAGACCTGAAAATGATAAATAACACTAACATAATATGTACATAGTGTTGCATAATTTAAAAATTTATTGATAATGATAAAAATAAGAAGAGATATTGAGAGATGTTAACCTAAGGATAAATTAATGTCAACCTTGCGATTGATTGATATAAACAACGAACTGATTGACTTTGAAAACATTATTTTGGTATTTTCACAAACCTTGATAACAATGAAATAAAACAAAATTCGATAAGAAAATATTAATAGGTAAGACAACAAAAATCAATACGCTCTAAAAAGTGAAAACATTTCGGTACAAATAAAAAGAGGTATAATAAATAGATTAATAAGATAACATAAAAAAGTACCTATTTAAAACAAAATTATTTTTAAATCAAACTCCAGGTTACAAAATTGACAATAGCATTCCAAATTAAATTATTATTTTTGATCCGCAACACTTTGGGGCGGAATTTATAGTAAAATACATATTCGTATACAGTCCGGTTCTTTGAATCACAAATTTTGTAGTCGTGAATAATGCAAAAATTAACTTGACTGCTGCCGCAGGATTCTGTAATCGGGGGAAAATATATAATTAAAATATAAATAAATAAAATAAAATTGGTGGCTCGATAACTCGTGGGGAACAAGACCTTAGCGACTGCCAACGCTTAACCATTCCTGGGTGCGTGTTGTTTAGCGGGAGGAATGGCACTTTTTCATGATGAGATATACATTTGGAGGATTTGTACTCGCAATTGGCAGTACCCCTGATTTTTCAGTGAGATAGACTAGAGTGCGATCCTCATACCTCCTGCATAACAATTCAACGCACTTACCATTACCATTATCGGTTCTACTAGATTTTAATTGAATTTACTTTTAAGGTTATTCCTCCCGATTAGCTAAGGAAGAAAATTTTCAAAAATACCGATGTATTCAATTTTTGTAGTAAATTGTATGTTGGGCATTTCCATGACAAAATACCCAAGTCAAGACGAGACACTGGGGTAAACATTTTGTAAAAGATAATCATAATCCAAAACAAAAAATCTTATCTAATATAAAAAAAATCCTGCTTTTCCCTTTCATATTCATGAAGATCTAAACTCGTAAAGCATCAAAAGCAGTTGGCCACTTTAAACAAAATAAAATAAATGGCACCTAAGTCCTATTTTACTAGTAGGTACATCAAAAGTAACGCTGAAGTGAGATTTTACGTTCCACTTTAAATAAAAATCTCTGAGCGCTTAGATATTTTTCGTTCGTGTTACTTTTTTATCAAACTGAGTTCAATCATATCTCTCTATCCGTATTAAATAACCAGAGATCCGACTATCAGGATAAGCTCAGTTCTCAATTGACCCCACAAGACGTAAAACAATCAAACAAAACAGATATTTGGATTGAAAAAAGAGGATTTAATAAGCTGGGATTTATATTTAAAAAAAAATTACATACGAAATGCAACGGAGTATTAAAAAAATTTTGAACTTGTAAATAAATATGTACCTAAACAATAGGCTGGGCAAATAAGGGAAAAATTCAACAATCGTTTAGCACCCCAATGTAAATTTTCATGATGAACAAACTTGTACTAAGTGTTCTATGAATTGTTACTATTGAACCAATAAAAACTAGATTTTGACATTGTTCTAAAAGATATTTTTAAGACAGATACCTATAGGGTACTTTCTTGAGTTACAAATATTATGTACCTATAACATAACAAACAACATATCCGAGTTAAACTACACAACCTCGATTTAAACGTGATGGAACGTTTTAATTTGGGTGATTAAAATTGAAGCTACTCATTTTTAAGCCTTTAACAACTTTTACTGAACTGTGATCTTTACAAGATTATTAAACGAATTAGCGAATGTCGGACAAACACTGCTAAAACAAATGCAGATAGAGAAGGCGAAACCGAGTTGAATAGTAGATTATGTAGTTACAAATTGCAAAATTACTTTCCCACAATAGCTGAACTAATCTATGTAGATGTGTAGTGTAATAACTTTATTAAAACCAGGTATACAACTAGGTAGGTGTGTAGCTTTTTTATAAGTTGTTAATACATACATACTTAATAGAAAGAATTAAAGACGTAATCACTACATTCAGCGTTAATCATCGGCTCATCGTTAATAATTATTGTTAAAGTTAAATGAAATAAAGTAAACATACTGCATCACAAGACTCACCTGTCGCTCACGTTTATATACTTCAATTCAAACAGTCGATTAACAATAATTAAGTACGAGGAACAAACAAGCTTTAACTTAAATTAATCGGAAAATGATATAATTTCAGATAAATGTTTATTTTAAAGGAAATTACGAAATTTTAAGATTGGATAAATTAAAAGTAAGACAGTCACGGAAAGTCACGGTTTTTCTTGAAAGAAAATTATACAAATCAACCCCACTACCGCAACACAACCAAACCCAAAGCGAAAAAAGTTTGCGAATGAAAAACAAAAAAAATAAAAAGAATTGCATTGCAACCGCATGTGCATTGTGCGAAAGTAGGATAGCACTCGACACTCGATATTTGAAAATATTTGAACCATTTTTTTGTTTATTTCTATCCTACGCACGTGAGAGAGTGGGCGAAGCATAGATTTTGTTGTTTTGGTTGCTTTTTTTTATTGAAATTGTAGTAGAATATTATTGCAGTTTTTTTCCTTATAAATCTAAGAAAGTGCTGCCAGTTTATTTTACACAAAAAAGAGTGGACCTAATACAATGAACATACATGGTAGTGGCATTGGCATGGCTGTCAGAGAAGTACTTTTTATTTGCCCCGAAGGGAGATTGGAATCGTTGGAAGTTTCCACATGGCATTCCCGTATTTCTTAATAAAACAACCGAAAGTATTAATTTATGTTTAGCCAGATAAAGTGTACATAATTTTGGGTGTAATTATGAAAATTTGTGTAGCTGAAAAATCTCAATAAAGTACTACTACTACTGTTTGGTAAATAGAAACGTACAATAAATTTTAACAAACTGATTTTTTCCTGTGTTTTGACATCAAATTCTGAAAATCATGTCGACTATAGAATCCACAATACTCGATACACAGTGATTTACAGAGCAGTGCTCTCTTTTCTTCTTACCCATTTGTCGTGAAAAGAAAACACTGTACTGAGAATCACTGCGGATTCCATTACCGACATGAACATGTAAAAAACTTCAAGTTACCAAAAAAAAACATATCCATGTAGATTATGGAATCCGCAATACTGGATCCGCAGTGATTGATTAATCCAGATTGAAACTTAAATCCGGACCTATTTACAAAAATGTATACCTTTTAATTTACACCTGGTTTTAAGTTTAAACTGGATTAATAGAGTGAATAATATGTAAGTTATTTTTTGTATGTTTTATTATTTTTGAAAAATATTTTATATATTAAAATGAATTCGACCAGAATTTTTTTTAAAATTTTATTTCTGAATTGAATTAAGTTTTTGAACTGAAAATTTTGACAAATTGAATAACCACCTCAGCAAATTTTAACAAGGAAATAAAAACAAAACAAAACGAAATTGATTATAAAGACTTCGCTATTGAAGAAAATTTATGCTGATTTTTTCCAATTATTTCCAAAAAAAACTTGGTGTCAAAAAAATATTTCTATACCGCAGATGAGATGGCTTATTCGTGCTTTCTCAACTCACATACTTATCTACTGTAAATGCTCAATCTCTGCTGATGATTTTGGAACGTAAACTTTTTTCCTCCAACCAATAGGATTCCAAGAAAAGGAGAAAAGAAGGCAAATCCATTGAAATTCTCTGGCTGATCAATAAAAATAACCATTCAAAGTGAATATAGAAGGATTTTTATTCCAGAAGTGAAAAACATAATTATGGCGATTATGGAATACGCAATAATGGATCCGCAGTGATTCTCAGTACAGTGGTCTCTTTTCTTTTCACCACAACAAATGGGCTGAGTGAAAAGAGAATTACTACGGATCCAGTATTGCATAATTCCATAATCGTGTATTTCTTCTGAAAAATTAAAGAAAGAGAACAGTTCAAGTACTGGTAAAATATAAAAAAATATATTAGGGGTATTCCCGATTCGATGCAAACTGGTCTTGTATCATTGCAAAAGTGCAGTTTTTTTTTACAATGGGGTTAGAGTATACCTAGCAATTTTACACTTTTGCATTTTTGCATGATACAAGACCAGTTACATCGGATCGTGAATACCCCTATTATAAGTATAAGTCACTTTATTACAACAATTTTGCACGTTTGGCATCTGTGCTGGAAAACGCCTCTTCTAGGTCTGTATCTGATTCAGCAACACTATTCAAGAAATTGGAAGATTGAATATTGCATTTTTTGGAAGCAAGTATCAAGCTCAATAAATCGTCATTGGAAAGATATTCAGTTATGTAGGGTATCAAATCAGAAACCAACATAATGTTTGTGCCTTTTTCATCTGAATTTAGAGTACAAATTTGTACCCTTTTTAGTTTTTCCAGAAAAGCAGCTTTTTTCAAAATATATTGTTTGATTTTTGGCAATATAATATCATTATATATAGGATAGTTTACAGAATAATCAACGTTTAATAGTTGTATAGGTAAGGATCTTGGTAAAATTATGTTGGAGTTATTTGTTACCAAATCATATAATGAATTTTTAATCTTAATTTCATCTGTTTTCATTTTTATAATTTCAGCAACGCAGTCATTTAGATAACTTGATAAAATTCTCGTTGTATCAGAATTCTTGTAAAGATCCAAGTTAATAATTCTTTTATAATCGTTTTCAAAATTTCTTATAAGGGCATACTTAATCAACAATTTTGCATGATCCGGACAGCGAATGGCATTATCCAAGGGTGAATTACAGTCCTCAGAAACACGGTGTTCGCGATTTTTTATATTAATATCAGCTCCGTATTTTAACAATTCAATAATTTCAATCTGAGTCCCTCTTTTGACAGCATGATTTAGGGCAGTGTTTCCCTTACGATCTCTTGCATCTACTGCAGCTCCATGTTTTAAAAGCTCCCGGACGATTTCTAGTTCTTTTCCAAGAGTAATAGCAGCATGCAGAGGAGTTTCATTGTAGTTGTTGCTTTTATTAACATCAGCACCTCGTAACAAAAGTTCTTTCACAATTTTCGCACTTCTAGAACAATGAAGCAGTGTTTCGTATATCCAATTTGGACATGAATCATGACGTATTCTCAAGTTAACATCAGCACCAGCGGACAAAAGAGCTTTAACTTCTTCCAAGTTTTCGTCACGTACTGCTCTTTCTAGGTTTTTGTTATTATCGTTTTTATCGCACATATTTAAAAGAAATCGCTAGAAAAATTATGTACATAAAACTTATTTTATTAAGATTTAAAGAATAAAGTGTTCTTGCTTTGTGATGATTCATAATTATTAATTTATTTAATGGGGAAGATGAATGTTGAAACTTCAACTTTTTAATCGGTAGCTTGTTTTTCTGGCCCCGGGGTGGAGTGGTGAAACATGACAGTTGAGCCGGCAGAAATTGATTGTAGTAGATTAAGCAATGAAGGTGATAACACAAGTGGAACGCGAACTGAGAGAGTAAAACTGACGTTTCGCATTGGTCAAAAATCTCACGGTCATATTTATTATAGGTCTGCATGAATGTGTTCATTTTCCTTCTCCGAATAAGCACAGTACTTCAGCATATTCACTTGTTTACTTCTAATAAAAGCCCTTCCACACTATCCCACTGAGTATTAACACATGTCAAAAAAGTGAAAAACAAATCATGTATAATAGTGTGGAAACAAAATATGACAGCCCATCTTACACAGCATGATATTCCAGCACACGATTTGACATGTATTAATACATGAGAATTTTTTTCTATTTTAATTCTATCACACATTTCATCACATTTTTATTGAGGTTAAATTAAACTGTTGTGTGTGGTCAAAAAATGAAAAGTCTTCTACAAATTTGGAAGTAGCGTGGAATTCTTTCCAACTTTCAATTTGACATGTATTAATACTCATGTGGGATAGTGTGGAAGGGCTTTAAACAAACACTGCACACGATTTGATCCCTTCTCTATCCGAAGAGAGTGCTTGAATCAAATCTTGTTCCATTTGATTTAAGCACTCGCAAGCTTAACAGTTTAACACACCGAGTAAAGCGGAATGAAATGAATGAATAGGTACAGTAGGTGTTTTCATTTTCTTATAGCTTTGATGAAGTGCAAAAATAAATGTGCGTAAGAATTGATTTACTTTATTTTTTTTTGTTTTTCAAAATTCTGAAATTTTTCATCATCTTTTGCTTTTGTAAGGATGATAATACACAGATGTAGCCTGACATTAATCTTGAATATCGGACAATCAGAAGCAAAGTTATAAGTATTTTAATCCATCAATATCACTTGATTTCTTAGGTTTTCATAATTTAACAGTTGTCACTAATAATTGTCTTCCACTAATACATGATGGTTGGAGACGGACCAATAAACTCATTTTCGTTGGTGTATTCGGTGTATTTAGTGTATTTGCTAACGTGTACCCTTATTTTATGAATACAGGGATTCTAATATTTAGCTATCAATAGGTGATTCATTTGTTTTGTTTTGCAAGATGTGACTGCAGCGAATGGTGTATTTGAAAAAAAAAATAGAGTGTTTTGAAAGTAGTTTCAAGACATTCGTTGCAGATGTCTCATATTTATCAAAACTAGGCGTTTTTCTTCTTTAGCCCTGAGCTGTCAAAAAAAGAACTATGTTACTTTTTAGCTCGAAGTGCTCTGAACTCTGAACTCTCAACTTGCATTTGCTTTTTCAGCTCAGAGCTCGATGAGCTCGGAAAAAAATGACTGAGCACATCGAGCACAAAGCTGAGCGCGGCTAACTACAAATAATTTTCACGTAATTTACAGTTTACTAAGAATATGACAGTTCAGTGCTCAATTGTGTTTCTTAAATATAGATCAGTGCGCCCAAGTCACGCTCGGTTCGGAGCAGGCTCTATTCGCTCCAGCCCCGCTCTGTGCCCCACTCGGGGCGAAAAAAGAAAAACGCTTAGGTATATATTTCAATATCGTTTAAGCAAATGGGCTTAAGTAAAATTAAAATTTGTACATTGAGGAATCCGATGATTAACTTTTGCTTTAATAAAAAATGTGTTAAGCAAATATTCACGTGAGTAAAATAAAAAAAAAAAATTGAGTATGTATAGGTATATATAGTTTTCATAATTGGGTGCTCTTAGAATTCCATTTTGGTCTATCTTTTTTCGTTTTTAGGTTATGGAGAAGAACTTTGTTCAATTTTGTTCAAAACCAGTACCTACATTTTGTAGCTCGCATCGAAAATATTGATCGATAAACGACGAAAATTGAACCAAAACATATGGGTTTTGTTCCATTTTTTAACGTTTCTTGACACATTTTATCGATGCGCGATTTAAAGAACGTATAGGCCCAGATTATCTAAGCACCTCCATTAGATCTGAACAGTGAACATCTGTTCACGAAAGTTTGAACAATAACGTAAAATTTCACGATTTTTCTAGTTTTTCTTTAATACCGTTTTTGTTGTTTAATAGTCTTCACATAATTTATTTCTTGATTCTTACTTATGTCCATTTATTTTCGATTTACTTACCATCTCAGTTTTTTACTTTGCAAATCTAAACCACTTTTCTAATTTGTTTAAATGTAATGTTTATTCTTATACTTAAAAAAACAAAGTGTAAATAATTATCAAAAATCTGTACGCATTGTTTATTTTCTATCTTTGATAATTCGATATAAAATGTAAACTATTTAATGATATTGTCTTATAAATTTTTTCTCTTTATTAAATAATAAAAAAAAACTAACAGTTTTTGCATGCAACTATTTTTTTCAAATTCAAATTAATATTTGTATGCTTTATTAAGTCCATTAAAAGTTTGAATTAAAGAAAGATTCCCTTTATTTTAAATTACATAATTTGATTTTCTATTATGTTTAATATCTAGGTATCTAGGATAATTAAAAAAAATATCTATTTTTCTGGAAGTCTTTTTTCAATGGTCACACACTAAGCCGTGATAAATATTCTTTTAAGTCTACAAAATATAATACGAATATAAAAAGTGATAAGTGGTAAAGGTACTATAAAATTCTAGAACTAAGTTCAGATGGGAAGTTTACTAATTTATAATATTGCCTTATTATAAATAACGAATATTGTAATATGTATGTATATATTTTAGAGATATTTCTTTAAGTTAATTTTAATTTGATTAACAATAGTTAAGATATATATTTCGATCTTTCCTTTTAGGATTTCATTGAGTTCGGATCATTGACATTTTATCCCAAAATACGCCAATATTTATATTATACATATACATGTTCCTAATTGTAAGAGAAAAACCTGCTAGAGCTAGAGACATTGAATATTAGGCGTGTTTTTTTGCAAGCCCGGGGGGAATTGGACGTCCCTTCGGTGATAAACAATTTACATGTTAGATGCAACAACAATTCATTCCCTGCGGGCTTAGCTAATCCCAGAGAATTCTCGGGCTCGAAAACTGTATTACCGGTGTGAATTACATACATACAAGTTATCGATAGTTTGTATGAAAACTGCATTTTGTTTCTGTGATGGCATCGCTAATCCCCGTTTTAGTTTTTTTCAGCCAATTCCCCACGGGCTTGCAAAAAAACACTCCTATTATAATTTTTCAAATTTGATACGCATGTATATTTTTTTTTAATCAATCAAATAAACGTTTAACATCGATTATAAAAAAATAAAAAAAAATATTCTATACACTTCATAAATGTATTTTCATTCAAAAGCTTTCTAATTTAATGAGGCATGTTTTATTGGGATAATAGTCATATATTTAACTGTAGGCATATTTTATCCCGGGCTTTGATATTTTTTACCATCAAAATTTGACTGCGCCAGTTAAAATTCTTTCCAAAAATAAATACGTATACGTATACAAATTGTTGTATTGGATATGTTTTAATTTCTTTACCTTCTAGGGCTAAATTTTTGACGCATTAAGAAAAGAAGAGCGCCAACAAGGCATGAAGTAATCAAATTTGGAGAAATATTTAGTACAATCGGATTCCGATGTAAAAGTCTAAAATTACTAGACTAAATATTTTATTATTTGTGTTGTATTATAATTAAATGGTATAAAAAATGCACTGCGCAGTACAAAAAATAATAGAAATAGGTTTTGTCAATCAAGGGCTTAGTATATATAATATATAAAATTCAAAACTTATTTTCGTGAGGTCATTTGTATGAATTAACCCTGTCAGTGAATCGACCTCAAGTCGATTTCTTATTTTGGTTTTGGGAAGGGTAAACTTTGACAAAATTCCTTCAGTATTGGCTGAAGAATGTGGCATCGGAATGTTTTCAAAAACGGATTTCGTCAGAATCGGATAAATGCCAAGCTATGGTCTCGGCCAGTTAAGTTTATAAAACATCTTGCCAGAATTCTTCTATGTTTGTATGTCGTATTTTAGAATATTCGTTTTGTTGGTTTTGAAATGATTTCATGAGATAAGGGTGACAAGATAAATCATGCGATTTGGCAACACTGAACACTGAAAACAAAAGTTACGCGATTGATTTCGATTTTGAAATCCAATTCAGAAGCACTCGTATTAACTATTATATATGTCTGATTGGTAACTGAAAATTCTTATCTTTTTTTTTCTATGGGATCTGAAAGCTAATTGTGCTACGTGCGTCGGTCGTACGACACACAGTGGGCTCAGAACGGAAAAAACGTCTTTTGAGAAAGTCATATGTAGCTTTTTTATTTTTATGTCTAACTACTCTTAGATAACCCGAGCGTATAATTTCAAAGTATTTTTTAATATATATATATGTATATATATTACACTTATTCACAAGCCCTCAATGTTAAAAAAATATTTTATTCAAGTTGCAAACTATATTTTCAACATAAAAGTTTGTCATCTTTTTCTGAAGTTTCTTAAAATAAATTCTGTATCTTTATACAAAATTTTATTGGCCTATTCTTGACTATATCTAAAATAAAAAAAAGAAAATAATTCATTAAAGGAGCCTTCTATAAGTAGCCTCAAACAATGGTACTAAAAAAATGTTTTTAATGAAAACTTTTTGAGTTTTAAGTTTAGCTCCACTTGCCTCCAAGCAGTGACGTATATCAACGTGTGCTCCATACTTTCAAGTTACAGCATAGAAAAAATCAGCTGCAGATACTTGCAGATCTGGAAGTTATGTTCAAATTTGTCTCACTGAATCGGGTTTCAAGGAACTCGGTTTTGAAGGTGGTATATATCAAAAAAATTATGATTTCTTTTGTACTAACTGCCTGAATGAACTGGTTAAGCCCATTATTTTTAGAAAAAATGCGTTATTTTAAAAATAAAATAAAATTAATACATTGACCAGGTCTGAGAAATTCGATTTTTTTAGAAACCATTTATTTTTGTCTGTAAAATTTTTCAACTTTCAACTCAATTTTCTCGAAAAAAAATATTCTTAACCAAATTTTGACCAAACATGTATACCTAAGGCTAATCTTGTCATGTGTGCCGAATTTCATTAAAATCCGTAGAATAGTTCAAATTTAACAGACTTTTTTTTTTTAATTTAACAACATCAAAACCCACAAATAAAAAAAAAATATCAATAACTTTTTTTCTAATAATTTTTTCTTAGCCAAATTTTTATTAGATATGTATAAGACGAATCTTAACATGTGTGTCAAATTTCATAAAAATTCCTTAAATAGTCCAGACTTTTTTGAAATTTTGGTGTAACATCAAAACTCTCTAATTTTAGAAAAATGTCACTAACTTTTTTTCTACTCAATTTTTCGTAACTAAATTTTGACCAAATATGTAAAAGAGCAATCTAAACATGTGTTCGCGACGTGCGTCGTACAGTGGTTTGGTTTGTATGGGAGAGCGGAAAAAAGTCTGTAAAATCTAAAATATTTAACGGATTTTAATTAAATTTGGAACACAAAAGACGAATTTTCGTATTCAATTGGAATGAAAAATTAGCAAAACGACATATAAAAAGATACTTGACTTTTTTTTATCTATGTATATCAATTGCACTCGAATAAATTTTCAAAAATTATCCACTTGGTTTTAAAAAAGGGTTTTAACTCGGTGACTAATGTACCCAAAGTTTCTGACATAGGTACGATTCACTATAAACCGAGTTCTAAAGATATTAAAAATCGGGGTTCTAAGGAAGTGATTAGAAGTGAAGAAATGAGAAAGTATTAAATCTGTGACAGGAAGACAGAGTAGCTTATGTTAAAAAGATAGTTTACAAGAAAATCGCATTTTTGTCATGTAATGGTAATTATTGTTAATTTTTTTTCGGAATTATAAGATAGCTTTTGAAGGGGTAATGATTTCAAAATTAGGATGAGACAGAAAAGTAGCTCTCAACCTGTGAACAACTAACAATCGATAAACCCAAAATTCGCTTATGTCGACATAAGCTACTCTGTCTTATTGCCACAGAAATATTTGTTATAAATTCCAAACAGCAAAACCAAGATCGAGTTTAAAAATAATTTTAGAACTTTGTCAAGAAATTGGGTTTTATAGATGTAGCAACATATTGTTATAATATTGCATCGTGTAAGAACAGTGTAAGGGCGACATTAAATAGGTAGCAGACAATATAAATTAATGTTAAAAATTTAAATTAGTAAATATATCTTAATAACTTAAGATTAAATAAAATAGCTCTAAACAGCCCCTAAGGATTCAATAACTAAAATGAAGTTAATATTATATAAAAGTAGGTAGGTTCCTAGAAAAAAACAATGCTTTTGAATCGAACTATGCGTATTTTACCTTTTTATCATTATACCTTTCTCACCTACATACTAAAACTACATTGATCAGACATTTAATAGGCTTAATTCCGGATATTTAAAACTTATATCCAGATGTCTCATTAAAGATCTACTACACGCTACATCAAACAATCAAAATAATTGAACGAGCCTATGAACTTACATATTATAATTAGCAACTCGTAGAGGTATGTACATCATCCACAGGGTTGCCCGAAATCATTTTCAACAATCACTTCCGTTTGTATAATTTATATATGTATCTCTTTCTCTCTCATCACAGAATCGAACACACAGTGAATAGGGAGAATACAAAAAACATCATAGCAATAATATCTTTGTGAAGAGTTCGATCTCGATAAAATGGCCGTGTTGTATATGACTCCTTGCGGCTTTGTTGCAATAACCAAAGTGGTATCAACAGCTGTAATATATCGGGTATCATAAATCCAATATCTCGTACTACTTGATGGGCATATCCTTCGCCTCGAATCACATTCATAACAAATTGGTCGAAACTGCTGGCTGCTATGTGTAATAGTGCAATGCCCACGATGCAAAAAACTTTTTTCGAAGTGACAGCATTATTGGTGCTCGCTAGGTGCATCACCATCACAGTTGATATAAGTTCAGTTATCTGTATAAATGAAACAAGAAATTACAATAGAAGTATAGTTAAAGCTTAAGGTTTAAGGCTGTGTGTGCATTGAATTAACATTTCGATTAAATTTTGATATTTCCATTAAATTCCATTAAATCGCAATTTTAATCCAAACTTGAGATAATCCTTACTTGATATTATAAAACTAGGTATATCTTAAAAGAAAGTGGCCATAAGAGGCCACACTATGAATGTAAGTTTGACATTTTCAAAAAGTTTAACAAACGGAAAATATTCGTATTTTATTTGAATGTAGACTTATTTTTATGGGCGTCATTTCAAGGCCCCGCCCGCGCCGCCGCGCCGCCGCGCCGCCGCGCCGACTTGGAAGGAAACACAGCGACGAAAACATTGATGAATGGTATCAATTTAAGAATGTACTATGCGAAAAAGAGGTGATCGCTCAATGAAAAAAAAAAGAACGAAATTATTTCGTTGTATAATTTTGGTATTGGATTTCTTGCTTCCCGTTCAGAAAACGTACTAGGCTTTATTATAGAAAAGCTTGTAGTAAAATATCATTGAGAAATTATAAAATAATTCATGATCGCTTTTATTCTGTTCCCTGTGGAAATACCATTTTCTATGTCGCTATGTACAAAAAAAAAAATAAAAAAGGCCTGACCGGGAAAAAATTTAATTGCACACTTTACTTTCACAATTCGTTAGGGGTATACGTGTAGTTTTTCGGGAAAATCGGGCAGAAGCTTAAGCCGCCATCTTCAACATTTATAATGTCATGTCATATCTTTTTCCAAAGCCAGAAATCCATTCTTCAATTGTGTTTTAAATTGAATTATTTGAATAAATAGTTTTTGAAAAATTGATTTTCAAACTCAAAGTGTTAAAACAAAATTAAATAATGAAATTAATTTTTACAAAATTTAACGTTATTGAGTAGTATTTTTGTTTATAATATTGAATGTTCTCATAATTTTAAGTTAAACGCTAAAAACCAGATGCTAAAATGTCTTAGGTTTTTGAGAAAATCAAAAATAATAAAATGTAGGTACATTAGATACTACTTTTTTAGCGGAAATAGGATTTATAGAGCATTTTAAACCCAGTATTGAAGACAAGTTAATGAAACCGCATCTACAGTTTTCTTTCGTTAGTCCCCTATTAGAAACATATTTGGGAGTTTTCGGAAGAATTAAGGTGACAACACTAATTATTTATGTATGTTATTTTTTTTTAAGCCCGCCATCCATTCTTCAATTCTGTTTTTAAATCAAATTATTTAAGTGAATACTTTTTGGAAAATTATTTTTCAGACTCAAAATTAAAAAAAAGAAATAACAAAATTTGGAAACAAATTTTTTAAAAATGTTTCGTCATTAAGTAGTATTTTTGTTTTTAGTATTCAATTTTTAGTGTTTTAATTTTTAACGTAGCTTTCAATTATTTTTTTTTTTCAAATTTTTTAGTTTGAAAATTAATTTTTCAAAAAGGAGTCACGCAAATAATTTAATTTAAAAACAGAATTGAGGAATGGGTTTTTAGCTTAAAAAAAAAAATATAATATGACACTGTAAATATTACCGGTGTTTTTAAATATTTTTTTCTATTTCAATTAATTTTTTGAGAAAATTCCAAGATGACGTCTTAAGCTCCAGCCTGATTTTCCTAAAGAACTACCCATATATGCTCCTTATAACCCCGTCGAACAAATTGTTAAAGAAAAGTGTTGTGGCCTAAGTCACAATTTAATATATAAACTAGTAAAAAAATGTGTTTTTTATATTGGACGAGACAAGAGAAATGTCAAATTTTAACAGTTTGCCGTTATTAAAAGTAGGTGTGACTTGAATAACCTGAAGTATGCCTACCAGCCGAAGACTTCGAATCTGCGGGGCCGCATAAACAGTAGGTATCTTTATAAAGAAAAAACTGTTATAACCTGTTACTTCGAATCTATTGATTTTTGAACTTTCAGCCCATAGACATTTTTGTTCCGAATGGTATGAAGCAGGGTTGCAAAGGCTTAAGCTCCTTTTTGCTTAAGCCCTCGTTCAATTCACAAGTCAGTTATGGACTGGTGATTTGTGATTTAAAAAAAAATTATCACATGTGTAACACGTAGGTTATGTGTGACACGTACATAGGTAATGTGTGACTCGTAACGTATTACACGTAAGCTTCACGTTTTAAGTTTTCACGTTTCATGTTTGCACATCAAAAAAATAATTTTTGAAAACATATTTTATTTCGAAATTAAATGTTTTGGTTATTCTGCTTAACATACACACTTTTTAAGACGTCAATCAAAGCCTTAAATATTATTAGATTTTTTAAGGTGAATGTGACATGTTTGTGATGAAAGTTTTGTATATGTATGTAAGAAGCTATCTACTCGTATTTATTTGATCTATGGCGTTATATAACAAATTAAATATGTATTATCATATGACTTGGTATATAATTTAATCTAACCCACTATTTGAGGATTTTGAGAATACAAATTATAAAAAAGGCTTCATAGGATAAGGATTAAATACATGAAACTATAGAGTACCTAAATATATGAAAGATAAAATATCAAATTGCCATTTAATATTACTACAGTCACGAGAATAAAATAAATTTTGTGTATACGTTCACATTGAATCTTTAGATTCAAGTTATTAATATCCCTTAAATCGATCAAATAAACACATTATACCCAAATACGTAACCCTGTGAAGTTAATTTTGTCACGCAAGCTGCCATGTAAATCCATTTTAACAAAAATAATCAATCACAAACTAACTGACTGAACACAATGATTTAGCTGTAGCAAACTTCAATGTATACTACAATAATATGTGGTATATAGGGATGTATAATTTGAGCAAATTTCAACTTTCTAGCTACAGGTACATACATTCAACGGGTAATGGATGAAAATTTTCTTTAGAAATTGACGTATGCTCTTTTTGTCATATACATATATATATGTCACCACCAAAGATATAATATATACATATATATATACATATATATATACCGACTTATACATTTAATTCTTCGCCTTCATACATATACTTACCGTAAAAAACAATTGATGATTCCACTGGTTATAGTAGTCATCGTTATAATAATTCATACACGCCCACCATGCATAATAGTGAGAGAATATCGACAGCGAAAACAGCAGCACCATTGAGTACCTCACTCGATTTTGAAGAATCAAAGCAATCAACTGCTTGATGCATTCGTAAAGTCCAATCACTGCCAGGACAGTTAAAATCCACATTTTCAATGAATTCTGTGTGGCATTGAAGTACATGTGTTTGTAAGATGCAATTCCGGACTCGTAGGGTCCTTTGAATACGGTATCCCAACAGGAACATGAACAAAACCGCTTATCCACAAACCGAGCATAGTTCTGCCAGAAATACCACAGTACGGCAATGTGGGCGGGAGGTATAAGGGCTGGTGCTAGGCTTCCACATGCCGCTGGCAACCATTGTGTGTGGAACATTTTTAGTTACACTTATTTTACCGTTATGCCTGGGTCTTGGGCTGGCTATGGCTATAATGTGGGAATGTTGATGCATACATAAAATATATTTTACATATAAATGAAAACAAAATAGTTAACCTGTTAAACTCACCTGCTAGAAGATTTCACAGTTTATATTTGAGGATGGATACGAGTATTAGAAAATCCTTCATAATTTTGTTGTTGTTTGATTTGTTTGCTAAGATTTAGCTTAATAGTTCAATTCAATTTATACATGAGGTGCTGCAAGAATAAAGGGGCAGTTAAATCAAAGATTGTAAGAAGTTTTTATGTATTTAAAGATTTTGAATGTTTAAACTCTTTCAGCCTTATTCATTAGATTTCACTAATACTCGTTTCAACTTCGGAATAGTTAAACGAACTCGAAGCACTTACTCCGTATTTACCCCACGTCAAACAAATTAGGTATTATTCATAAAATATTTTTATTGCGGTTTTAGCTACACCCTCACAAGCAGATAAAAAAATTTCTCTACGCTCCTTTTCATTTCAGTTCATAAATGTCATATCAAAATGACATTTAGATTTTAAACCGCTTTACTACGGCCTTATTTCCTACTATATACCAGTTTTAGTTTACTCCTCTATAAATAAGTTTTTCAGTCGGAGTAAATTTACTCTGTCGCTATAATAAATAAGGCTGTTTAAATTTTGGAAGCTTAAAGCTATGCGCAAACCGACACGGTGGCGGTGGCGATCGCGATAACTTTTATCGCGCGATAAAGATGCGTTCAAAAACCTGCTCACATCAACGCGATATATTTGTATCCCATATCTTATTTTTTTTTTTTATATTTTTATAATCTTTGTTTGACAGATCATATAAAATGGAATTCTCTCGAACTTTTTCTATTAATTTTTCAATATTTGAAGTCATTTTCAAATTTTCTTTTTTAAACTGTCATTTTTCTTCAGGCGATAAAGCGATCAAATGGTGTTTGCTGTGTTCAAGAACAGTCGCGTACTGAACGCACTAGTAGAACGTGAACGCAATCCACATATCGCGTTGATAATGTGCCCCTCCATTGATTTACGTGTGCGACATCCACATTGTTATCGCGATCGCCACTGCCATCGCGTCGGTTTGCGCGTAGCTTAAAGGGTTATATTTAAGATGATACTAATTTGATTCGTAAAATACTTTTAAAGTCACAAGTCAACTAAAATTTTGACCAAAACTTAATTCAAGAATTAAAATATTTTTTAATCAACAATACATTAACAACTTATTCACGTTAAATGGCAAATCTTAACAAAAATCTACTTCACTCAACAACAATTTGCTGTTGCCAAATAGTATTATTTAAGGTCTGTTCATTTGCTTGCCCGAAAGTGCAGGATTTCTATTTTTAAATTTAATGATCGATTGAATGGTTAATGAAAAACTATAGCCAAAATCTGTATTTTTCTAAGATGTTAAAAAAGCAGATACGTTATAAAAAATATCCATAAAATCTACAAAATGAACTTTTGCGCAACAAATTGGCATTTAAAAAAACTACAAGTTTTGACACTAAGAGAAATATTGTTTTCGCATTTTTGTCCGCTAACTTCAGACTTATTTAAGCGGCAATTCGAATATGAAATAAACAATTTAAGCTAAAAAGTTAAGGTTTTTGCAACTCAAGAGCATTTAAAAAGCTACAAATTTGGATGTATGAATCAAACTAAAAAATTGGTATTATTTTAGATTCTATCCGCTTAGTTCAGTTTTACATTTTAGCGAAAAATCTAATAACTAAGAAACTATGCGAGCTGCAAAGTTTTGGTTTGTGCAACAAATTAGCATTTAATTAGCTATACAAATTCAAATATAAACATTTTTTCATTTCGTCAAAAAGTTTCCGCTAAAGTATAAGGACCCTGATTCTCAAAAAGCACTCCCATTCCAACAACCCTTGATTTATTTCTGTATGAAGGAAAATTCCATAAAACATAATTTTTTCTAGTCAAGGTGTGACCTGCACTCTAAAGGTCTGTTACTTTCGACTTAATTAAAAGAAAGAGTTCAATGTGTCTACATTCTGCTCATTTTTTTATAATAATTAAATACTAATTTGATCTCAAATTACTACAAAATCAAGAACAGCTATACATATAAAAAACTTACACTTTATTAAACATATGTTTAACCAAAAAAACATTCGACCTTTTCACCAAACAAAAAACTAATTGAATTGATTTGCCCAACGAATTTGTATAAAATGAAATCAGGTGCTAAAAAATTCCTAACAAGAAAAACAAAAAAAAAACACAGCCTCAAAAAAAAAAAAGAACAAAGTATAAGCTAACTAGGTATTAGCATACTTGCCATAACCTTCCAACGTCATCAGCATTCTGCTAGCTATGAGGGAACATAACAATACCTACTATGAAAAATGTGACTTTTATCACCCATTTGTCCCATAGCGATGGCAGCGGGGTTAACAAGCGTTCATTGGCGTGTGTGAAATTTAATCGGAATCATTTCCTTCCTTTAACGGTTTTTGTTCACTTGATTTGAGTTATTCAAAGTTGTTGTTGTTGTTATAGGAGTGTATATAGGATACTCGTGTATAGTAAAAGGATTCATTTTCCCTGTGGCGTTGGTTGCAATAAGCGAACGTTAAGCAAAACAAAACTATAATAAGAAAATAATTAAGTGTTCGCCTTTGAGCAGACTTAAACTTTGAATCTACTATAGAATTATCTGGGTGGAGTGGAGTTTCCGGTTTAAGCAGCATGCACTCGTTAAATAGTCATTATCGTGATTATTATTTGAATTTGTGTGACACGCGATGGTTTATAGGACAAATTGCCAGTTAATTTAAAATGTAACAAAATCGTGGCATTCTTGTACAGGCACAAATTGAAGGATAAAAAATGTATGAAAAGGATTAACATAAGATATGCCTTATAAATTATTTCTATGTAATTATTATTATTTTGATGAACTTATTGGAAAAGGGATGAATTGATCAAGAACAAACAGTTGATACCTTTGATTAGATTTTCTTTATGTAATGAAAAATTATTAATCCTAACCAATATTAATTTGCATATTAAAAGTACAAGGTTGAGCCCTATACTAAATGTTAAATTTAAATTTCGGATTTATCAAATGGATTTGGAGTGTGAAATCAAATTAAACAAATCGACTTAATCAAACAGAATTATGATTTAGTTCCATTAGAATATAAGTCTAATTTGCTAAAGGCAGTTTTTAATCCAAATCCTGTGTGAGCTCGAATTTCTTCACCGTACTCAGTTATAATATTAATTTGAAATCAATTTTTTAACATGTCATTTTGTATGCAAAAAAGTACGTATACGCCCTGTATACCGTTTCTTTAAAATAAATTCAACACATTTACCTTAATGTTTTACTTAGTTTATGGATTCTATTAATTTATTAAGAGTTTTGGACGGATTTTATAAAGTAATTGATAGAGGAAGGGCAGACAATTAATCTTCTTTAGTCTGGTTTTAACACGCGCTAATAAAAATCACAGTTCAAGCTATGACATTTTGTAAAACAATCATGTATCCAAAATACATAATAAAAAAATTACATTCACTTCAACATGAGTAACTAAGAGTGTCCCAAAATTAAGGCAAGAAGTTATTTTGATAAACAGAATGGATTAAAATATAGGCAATTATGTATGGAATATAAAATATTTGGATTTACTGACAGATGTACTTTTTTGTTGACATTTACAAAATCCCCTTCCAAACAGTGACTCGTTGTTTAGAGAGGGATTTGTTTCTTAACAGTCAATCGTGTATTTTCTGAAACTAAAAAGCAACAATTTTGAAGATTAACAAAGCCATCAGATAAAAACTAGCCTCTTCGTTAATTCACAATGCTGATCGGTCCGTTTATCGTAGCTACATTTAAAAAAACGTGTTAGGTCTTGCAGGTATAAGACAAATAATTTTCAAATGTTATTTAAATTTAAATATAAATACGAAGTTAGCAATTTATTTTTCACAGCTTGTTATAATTAACATGCAAATTTCCATCAACAGTCAACTGAAGACAAAGATCTAACAGCGTGAAAATTCCACGTTGATGAAATTATTAGTTCCAGTAATTTTTTTTATCCAACAGTCTACATCGAATAAATAAACAAACAAAATGTATTTCATTACTATAATTACAATATATTATGTATTGTGGAATTTTCGCATTTACGTAAATATATTTATTTTATAATTTTTTTTGCAGAGGTATTTATAGATTTAGATGATTATAATTGTGCAAGTAAAAAAAAAGATACAAAAGTGCTGAGACGACGACGGACGACGGGATGAGTAAAATTTTACAGATTACACTCAAAACATTGCAAGCATGGCCAATGGCCCGAGGCCAACGTAATTAGAAGAACCTTAAAGCAAAAGTATGCTCACGATGTTGTATAAAAAGAACACACAATACATCATCATCACACATGCAAAAAGAACTATTTATCTAAACAGAAACAATTGCGTTCCAACTAAAAATAGGATACTTGCATATACATATGTATGCATGTATTTGCAATCATATGAGTAATTTGTAGGATAAGAGATTTAAGGAGGAAGACATAATTTCATTGATGATATATATTTGATTTGACACTAATGTACATTCATGAAATTTTAAATGATTTGGACTAAAAGAAGTTATTAAAAAAAATAAATTAAAAAATACCATTATGAAGGTTTGATAGCGATTTTTCGAACAAAATCATTTTCAACGATGAGACTTATTTTATTCGGGTGGCTTCGTTAATCCTTAAAATTGTTGCATTTGGGTTTTAGAAAATATACACGATTGATTGTTGAGAAATAAATGCATTCACAAAGTGTTGCTGTTCGGAGGGGGATTTTGGAAATGTCAACAAAAAAGTACATGTGTCAGTAAAGTCGAGGAGGCTACTAACACGGTATTCTATTCCATACATAACCCATTCTGTTTGTCAAAATAACTTTTTGCGGTAATTTTGGGACACTCTTAGTTGCTCAAGTTCAAGTCGATGTAATTGTAATATAATGTATTTTGAATACATGATTGTTTTACAAAATGTCATAGCTTCCACTATGATTTTTTCTAGCACGTGTTAAAAGCAAACAATTGAAGATTAATTATCTTTGTCTATCCTTTCCCTATCAATTACCTTCTTAAATCCGGCTCTTAATAATAATAGAATCATATATCATATGATAAGTCAAAAAATAATGTATTGAACTTATTTTAAAAAAAGGTATACAGGGCGTATACGTACTTTTTTGCATACAAACTTGACAAGTTAAAAATTGTTTCAAATTAATAATATTATTTATTACAGTGAAGAAATTCGAACTCGAAAATGCATGCAATGACTTGCAACCGTTAAATTACCTGCCTAAAATATTTGCCTCATATTCCTCACATAAGACTGAGAGAGAAAGTATTTTCATTTCTGAAAAGGCGAAAAATTACGTGACAAAAAGTTTTAAGTTTTATATAATAAATGGTATAAACGACTTTTAGATCTATTCACCTGATTTAAGAAATAAATTAGTTATTAAGCCTACAGTTAAGTAGTTTAGACTGAAAAATTGTTAGAAACCAAAATAATTAGAAATAAATCGATTAAACAACCTCTGAATTTAATTTTGCACCAACTTAATGTACACCATCTGATTTCTCAAACAAATTTCAATTTATAAGAACAAAAATTTGAAAATCTTTGGAGTGATTTTTTAAAAAAATAATATTTTTTTATACAATCTAGTACTAAACATTAAAAAAAAAATTGGTACTCAATTTTAAGAATTTATTAACGAGGAGTTAAAAATTTATTGTGGAAAAAACTATCCATTCCATTTTCGAAATATCGAATTTAAAAAAAATAATTTTTTTTAAAATCCTAAATTCATTATTTTGAAAAGATACCATTTTTAGTCGATGGATGGATATTTTTGCAATAATATAGTAAATCGTTCTGATATTAGCTCACATACAAATCGTAGGAGCCGTTTTTGAGAAAAATGAGATTTTCTTTTAAAATCTGCTAGATAATGTTAAAATAGCGCTGGGTGCAAAGTTTAATAAAAATCGAATTACTAATTTCTCAGAAAAAAACTTTTTTAAAAATCGAAATAAAAAAATTTGGTATACAAAACTTTTAAAAATAATCTTCAAAAAATTTTTAAAAAATCATTTCTACCGTTTTTAGGAAAATCAAAGAAAATTGTTCTATTGGAAGTACAATTTAAACCATTTTTTTAAAACAAAATTTTTGTAAGATCGTAACATTTAATTAAAAGAAATTATTGATTTTTTTTAAAGTTGTGTTTTTGAGAAAAATAAGATTTTCGTTAATTGCTTGAACCACAAATGCAATTTCATGTGATTTAGTCATTTATTTATTTTTTTTTTTTAATTTACTGTGTGCTTTCATAAAATTATTTATTTAATGGGCATTACTAATAACCAAATACTAATGTCGACTATAAGGAAGACGCGAGGTTAAAATAAAGTGCGGAACTTGAACAGAATCCTACTAATAAACAATTTAGCCTTCGAACTAACAAATACTAACAAATTACGGCACAGACATATAAGACAAATAAAAATACCCAAGAATGTTAGGTATTGCCTTATCCTTTTTTACCACCTATTATTTCAGTACTAGTCAGTGAATTGAATTAAAGTTTCCAAACAATTTTTATTTTATTTAACTATTTTAGTTAACACATTAACCAAGCAAATTTTGTTTTTTTTTTACTAAAGTTAATTATTTTTTCATTCGCAACATAATATATGTATGAAAGGAATTTCTTAAAAAAAACATGAATCAGTATAATTTTAATGTTTATTAAATTGTTAATTTAATAGGGGTTTCCATTGGTAAAATATAATTTTTCCAATTTTGATCTATTTATCTCCTCATATCTGAGTTTTCTAACACACACCTTTCATTGTATGTCCGTCGCCTTCATTGTAAAAATTCATATTGAATTTGCCCATCTCATATTTTATCTGGACTTCTTTAATTAACCGCTTTCAGTTTGAACGATAGGGTTGATTTCTACATAATACAGAAAAAACGACGGGAAGAATGACTGCCCGCACCACCACTTCAAGTTCTTTTTAAATTAAACAATCTGTCAAATATTGCACATATATTCACACAAAATAAAAAAAAAAACAATTCTGTTTTCGATTTAAAAGAAAATATCTAAAACTTGAAATCAAGCCATGAATGTACCAATCGAAATTGTCAATTATTAACATCAAAATAGATTTAAGTGTGCTTAATACATATTTACGTTCTATAAAATAGAACAACCGGCAACACTTGCATTAAAATGCCATTTCATTTATATAGTGTACTGCTTTAAAGGTGGATTTCGGTGTATTAAATTTTAACGCCACTCTTGACTAACCATATGGAGACTAAATTCATTAAAAATGTGGTTTTTCTGAAATCAGGAGATTTTCATTTGACTATTAACTAAATTTGTTTATTTTTAATCCAGTGTGTCATAGGGTTCAGCCACACATTGAGCGACAAACGAAGGAGTGACTTAGCGGCAAGTTTAAGCTGCAATTGGCTAGTTTTTCAAAACTCCGTTATCGCATATCGCTCAATGGTTGGCTGAGCCCTAAATATAGTTTAAACAATATATAGAGTTAAAACAAACATTTTTCTTGTTAACCACAAATGCAATTTCGTGCGATTTAGTAATTTATTTTCTTTTTTTTATTTCTGCTTTCTTTCATCAAATTATTTACTCAATCCTCATTTCTGGGTGCAAAAACAAACATACAAACTTGAAAAAAAGTATATAATCTGTTATTGAGTTTTAATCTTGATTAGAGTAAACTGGTCTTTGGAAAGCGTGGAATTAATAAATATTTGTTTGAATTTAACTTTGGAATTTAAAATAATTAAAATCTAGATTAAAGTTTTGATCTAAATCAAGTCACGTTAAGATTCGTTTGAGTTCATGGAAAATTTTGATTCGATTTTACAATTTGATAATTATAGTTTAAAAATTTGAAAGAAGAAATGTATATAATGTAGATTGATCCTTTTCAAGAATTTTTAATTAGATTTAGTAAAATAACCTGACCCAAGTTGAATATAAGTTACTATCGTCCTATAATTTACCTTTAGGTACAATAATAATGTACCAATACCGCCTTTTTAAAGCATAAATTAATCAACATTTGAAACCATACTTCCTAAAATCTCTCATCATAACATATAATAAGGAGTTCATCTTAAAAGAATATTGGCCTAATCCCAACCAATCCCATTTTTCATTCTACCCACCATTGACAAAAAAAAAACTTAGTCCTCCTTAAATGCAAACACAGCACGTACACAAAGATTTTGTCACCCTTTCTGACTTATAAGTGAAAGAAAAATAATAACGGGTATAATAACAATAATCATGATGATAGAAAAACAATCAAGGCAAAATATTTTGTATACATAAACAAACAAAAAATGTTGTACATACATTTATATCGTCAGCAGGGATGGGACTTTTTTAAAAAATGTCCGAAGTAGATTTGGAAAAAAAACGCAGTAGATTCAACTTTTTCGCAGTAGATTTTTATATTTTGAAAATAAAAATAAGAAATAACATAAATAAACATAAATAATTTAAAATAATAAAATATATATTCTGTTTTAGCTCTGATCGTTCAGGGCTTCAAATTTGTGTTTCTTTTTTAGTTCTGAGCATGTTCAGGCACGCTCTGTGAGCTCAGAATAAAATAGGAGAGTAAACGGAGTAAAATGCTGAAAACAAACGAGATGACGGGAAATTAAAAAAAACGTCGTCAAAACAATAAAAAATGGCGGAATAGGCTGGTTGCTCTAGTGGAGAAGGTAAAATAATAATAATAAATAAATAATTTATAATCATGACATTTCAGTGATTAAGTTGTTTCATAATTAAATTAGAGAACTCTGAACATACTCTGCTTAAAATTTATTCTGTTCGCTCAGACTTTGCTCAGTACTCAGCTCAATCAGCTCTGATCTAAAAAAGAAAAACGCCTATTGAATGATTTTTTTTCGTAAAACCAAAAGTGCAGTAGATTTAATTTAAAGGCAGTAGATTTATTTTTCGAAAAAAATGCAGTAGATCTACTGCAATTGCAGTAAAGTCACAACCCTGATCGTCAGTGTTATTCTGACGTCTGAAAGGGGTACAATTTGGCATTTGCCAGCATGGAACTATAGCAGAACAATGCCAATGCATGACAAACAGTATAGCACCCACAACACTAATTGTGTGAGTGTGTGTGTGTGTGTGTGTGTGTGTGTAGGTAAGTACGGTAGACGTTGTTTCATCTGCTGTCATTTGAAAGCAAATAGAACAGCGCACACTCTGACAGCATGAGGTGCACTCAGGAGTCTTTCAAAGCCGCCTACACCACCCTCACCTAACCACTCTTTGCCTCCATGGCCCATAAAACCCTTTTTGTTCTGTGAAAAACAAAAAAGCCCTTGATGGCCGTAATAAGAAGAAAATTATGGCACTCAGGATCGAGAGAAGATTAATCCTACCCCATTTTTGTTCCAATTAAATTTATCTTGGTCGAATTAATGATTTGATGGATTTTTATATTATTACATCGATTTTGCATAACACCTTCGTAGGTTTTCAATAAATTCCATACCGGTATAGCTTAAAGCTTGTATAGTTAATTGCAAACTTATTTCTGAAAATCGTATTTGGACGTATCCGTTTTTATCCTTGGGTGAAATTTTTTTTTATAAATTCCAGTTTGAGGAGTCAATAATATTAAACGAATTAAATAAATAAAAAAAACACTTTCAATTCACATTAAGATTGGGCCCTTAATTTTCATGAGCGGGTGGAAGACGCATTTGACCTTTTTTCATTAAACTTATTCACAGTGAAAAATGTAATTAATTCTTCTTTTAAGTTAACTTTTTCTCGTCAAGCTTTTATTTTAAGAATGATATTTTAATTTACATTTAAATCAAGAGAACTACATAATATAATAATGAATGTGAAAATATGCGTTCTTGAGATTATGTCTGCACTTGAAATTTGTTTTTTGATAAAACAATAATGAACTCCATCGCGCCGAAAGTTCCTCTCTAGTTCATGTTAACGGTTTAAGGAATTATTATACACTGCTTAAAGGCGGTACAGAAAAATTTATTCAAAGTATCTGATAGATTTTCCGTTCTTAGTTAGTATTGGTAGTTGAAAATACAATTTTTATTGAGAGAGTGAGAGAGTTCTTGTGGATTTTCATAGTGTGCGGTTTGTTTATGCGCGAAAATTAAAGTTTGTGTTGCGCATAAAATCATATGGTCATGTTGTGCCGGTGGTGGTGGCATATATTGACGATAATCATCGATGCTGGACCGGTCATGTCAGGGAAAAACTCAGCCTTGTCTTTCTAGAGGACGATGTTACATATATGTATTGTCTTGAAGTGAGGGTGGGTAGAAGCTTTTGTAGAAATTTGACACAATGGTAGATATTTGGATGAGAGGGATAAGCAAAATATTACACCTGTTGAAATATTTGCGAAAAAGCTAATATAGGGTAATGGTGCCATGCGTAGTTCGCATATAGGATACGACGAAGAGCTTTCTGACTTCGAAAATTATTAGATTTTGAACTTTAATTTTAAAATTACCGTTAGAAAAGAATTTTATTCTCAAAAACAGTGACGCAAAATTTTAAACAGTCTGATGTTAAGGTAATCGCATAAACCCTTTGATATTTTTTTTTTTATAAAAATTTTTGAATAAGAAATAAATTATTACGAATTAATATAAACATAAGCGTGACAAAAATGAATGATTTTTTTAGTTAATTCCTTACTTAACTCTTCTAAAATTGTATATATTTTTCAAGTTAATTAACATCAAATTTGCTTTGGAATTGGGACTTTTTAACAATTATGATAACTGTTAAATTTCTACCAGATTCCATAAGATTTAGGCTAAAAATAAAAAAAAACATAACGGAATAATTTAAACTTGCTTTTCTAAATTTGAAACATCCATTGAAATAATTCAGCAGACATCAATAATAACTAATTATATCTTTGAAAGTTTGACGGTAATCATTTATCTCATTTCGTTTTTGTCTTCCGAGCAATCCTTTTGAACTCCGAAAATTGTTTTTGGAGTGCGTTATACGGTGACAAATCATTTTGAATCTTGTAATTTTTAAATTGTAAAATTATTTTTTATACTGAAAAATGTCGAACGAAAACGTAACGCTGATTTTGATGGACTTATCTGAATGTTCATCAAGTGAATGTGAAGATAATCTGAATGAATACATTGTAAATTCCTAGAGGACGTTAAGTGACAGACACTGACAGATGTATTTTTGACAGTTTTTACACTCCGTGCACAGAGAAATTTTTTGTAGCAAAAATTTGCAAGTTATCCAATGGAAGGGAAATTATTTGCTCTCTCGTTGGAACTTTTTGGAGTTAACAAACAGGAATTTAAGGCAATTGGTGAAATTTGCGCAATTTTGCAAGAAATTTTACGTTACAAAACGGAGCTAATAAAATGGTTTCCCGTTGCATTACTTGTCTTAAGTGGTAAATGCTTGTTAAATTCCATGTTATGTACGTTATGTATGATGTATGATGTATGAATGTGTATGCATCGAAAATTTAATATTATTATTGTTTTCGTCGTCGCCACGACATATTCGATTTGGTGTGGGGAAACCTTTAATTTGGAAATTCGATGCTTTAATATTCGATTGGAATACAAAAAGTAGTAGAATAGTTTATAAAATAAGAAAAAAAGCGTTTTTAGGGCTTTTGGGTGACATTTGGATCGAAATATACGTCAAAATTTAGTTTGGTGCTTATCTCTCAAGCTATAAACTGTCAAATTCCATTGAAGGATGGCTTAAAACTCCACTAAAAAATCATAAATGCATGAAATTTATACTCCTGAAAAATGCGACCTTTCGGATGATATTTCAAACGAAATATTCGATTACCACAGAACATAACTTATTGGCTGGCTGCGATGTCGATGGATTAAAAACACCTCTACCAAATCAGAAATTTTTCGCAATTGAATCGGTGATTGTTAAAACAACATAAGTGACATTTTTTTTTTTTACAGGAGAGACAAAAATCTTATACGTATTTTTGACAAGGCGGCCGCAAACTAAATGCCGATTTCGCGCTCGAATTTCTGTGTGTTTCAGGTATAAATGTATGTTAGTTTTGCTATCAACCTATAGCTCTACCCCTAAGCAGTGCAAAATTACAATAAAAGTGAATCCGAAAAGTGTGTTACTTATGTTGTTTTAACAATCACCGATTTAATTGAGATAAGGGTCTACGCAAGGTATACTTTGACCCAAAAATGTGTCAAAGTTGAGATACAGTCAACGAGCATTGACAGCTTGATTACACGGTCACACAAAACAATCAACGCGTGGACCCTAAAACTCATGTTTTTTCGTTAACATGTCAAAATTTTGAAGAAAAAACAGCCTATTTTGCTATCGTCTTGCTAACTAATGTTACTTGGTCTGTTTGGTAACGTGAAATTTCTTGCGAATTTGCACAAATTTTCACAAAATTTCACAATTTGCTGTCAAAACCCATACAAAAAAAACTCAGTTTTTGGAAAATTTGTTGAAAAAAAGTTACCAAACAGGAATATTATTATTTGAAAAATCAAACACTCAGAGATTTTTTTTTAAACGTCAAAACAGAATGAGTTCTTTGTAGGTTACTCAACCAAAACTAACTTGTGTGTCAACTAGGATGATTTACACTGAACAACTAGGGCTGAGTGAGTTTATATATATGTATATGTATAGATATTGTATTAGCCCGTGGCGTAATCGTTAGTACGTAGAACTGTTACACCAAAGGTCTTGGGTTCGATTCCCCTCTTATGCCACCTAAAAAAAAACCAGACATGTTTTTACGGGTAACTGCCTTTTGCAAGGAATTGACATATCCTCCAAGAGAATCTCTTGTCATGAAAAAGTGCTGCTCTCCTTAGCCGTTCGGATTAGGCAGAAAATGGAGGGGACCATTCCTGCCAACAACATGCACACAGGAACGGTTGAGAGTTTTAATTCACTAGGCTCTGGTTCTACACGAGCTGTCGCGACATCCAATTTATTTATTTTATTTTATTTAGGTAGATGAACCTAATGGTGTGAATTATTTGGAAGAAAAAATATCTTTTAATTTTGATGAAATAAAAACTACTCTTTTTCCACATAATCACTTTTATTTTTCATTTTCAACAACAAATACAATTTTTTTTTTAAATTTTGTCACCATTTATATTCTTAACAACTAAATTAAGCACTAAGAAAATATTTTTGTTCATTTTTCATTCTTTTGCTTAGTTTTTTTTTCTTTTATTTTCATACACGTAATGATATGATATAGAAATATTTATTTATTCTCTAAAACTATAATGCTTAGGTACGTGGTACTCTATATATATATAGAAATATATATTTAAACTTTATATAAATAATAATTTATTAATGTATATTTAAAATTTTTTTTTTTTTTGAAAAGTGTTTACCCTTATTTGCCTAACATTTTAGATTTTATTTATAATACTTTATTAAGGTACAAGAATATTCGAAGTACATTTTAGAAAAAAAAAATACTAAAAATGTGTAAAAATATGTTGTTTATTTTTATTTTTAACTTTTTTTTTCTACTTTACCTGTATACCATTTGTTTACTTATTTTGCACATAACATTACATATTTACTTTCAAATACACACATACACCACATTCAAAACATATAAGAACTTAATAAAAACAACTTTATAGGTATTAAAAAACGCATCCAATTGGGAAGATCATTTTAGTTTTTATACAAAATTTGAGTTTTTTTACTTACATATTAGATATTAAGAATTATTCAAACTAAATTTATTAAATGAGTCTTAATTTTAAATTCATTCAATTCCAAGACTCAAAAAATATGCATTCAGAAGAATGCAGGCACAAAAAAAAACTTTCACTACATACATATTATATGAATTATAATTAAATATAATTTAATTAATAATAACTTAAATTAAAACTTAAATTTAATGCATTTTCATTCATTGACCTGATTAATTTTTGTTTCTGTTTCCTTACTTATACAAAGTTATAGTTAGCTATTGTATTTTTTTTTAACTAGTGGTTTGGACCGTATCACATACCGCTTTCCGACTGCATTTTCATATTCAATAAAGATTTTTATTGATTTATTAATCTTACAAAATTTTAGCATACACAATTATTTCAAGACTTTTTTCAATTAATTTTATCCAATTTCTTATCCATGTAATTCTTGTTCTGTGTCTTTTTTGCTAGTTTATAAACTTTATAGATTTTTATTGTTTAGTTTATATTAATATATTTTTTTAATTTAATTTGAAATAGGCATATTTACTTCTATTATTTAAATTCAAATATTAAAGAACTTTCAAGGGGACAATTTATTATTTAAGTTTAATACAATGAATAAACTTTAGGAACATAACCTTAAAATTAAATTTATGAATACAAATTAAAATTTTCTTTTTCGTATTTTTCTTGTTTAATTTACAGGTTCACTTTCCCATATAACGAGGAAAACATCTCTGGAACTAACATAATTTCAATAACATTAAATTCGTGGTTAAATTAACACGACCTTTTTTTATATAAAATTGTAGTTGATTTGAAAGATGCTATGTTGTTTTAAGAGGGAATACTTGTTAATAAAACAAATTTCAAGATTTTTAAATGACCGCAGTGTAAGTTTTAACCAAGTCCATGCCATTTAATACCGCATCTTGGAAATTTCAATTTTACTACATGTACCTTATGACTTCACCGTTCATATAGAGTTGTTTCCATGATTGTTAATCTGATGAACTTATCCAGGTCTTGAGCTAACTTAGCGCTTTAACTGTTCATTTAAAAATAATATTGTTTTAATATCCGAAAATCGTCTGAGTATGTAATAGTAAGTTTGTGAGATGAAACTTCACAAAATTGAAAATTGTGTTGAATTGACAATTCGTCATATCATTGGTGAATTTTCATTCTCAAATAAAGTGAACATCTTGTTAGTGTATAAAATGTACCAATGATTTTGTAAGTATAAAACTAAGTAGCATTGTTGATGTTGCGGGTCATCTGTGTAATTAACACTGCTTTCCTTAAATTTTGTATACCCTACTCAGTTTAGGCAATCGGTGGTCTTGATGCAACAATCACTTGGTAACCCTGGCCAATTTTAAACCAAGTTTTTGGCAAGCCTCCTCTTTGCCTCTGAAACAATTGGGTCAAATGGAAAAGTTGTTCAGACTAAAGATTAAGGCAGTAAGATCATTTTTTATTCAAATTTTTTCTAAGGTGATAAGGCTAAAGTGATAAGTGATTGTCACGACACCGATTATAGTTACATGCAAGGCCTTAACCAGGGTTGTGGTCAAAGGTTTTGATCCCTTTCCCCCCGAAATTCTAAATAAGTGCACTTTTATCTCATATTTTTCAATTCAAATGTGAGTTTTAACAAAATATCGGCAAGAAATGGCCTTTAAGGTCCAATAAAATATAATGACCAGAACCAGTAATAAACAAGTAGCTATACGAATGCGAATTAAATGTTAAATTAAAATATATTTTGAAAATTTTTATTTGAACGCTATCAATTAAATAGATTGTAGTAATATCGATCAGAATAAAATAGTTAAAGCAATAAATTCAGCAGAGTTTTTTGCAGTTTTAGCAGACGAGACTACTGAATTTTCACGGAATGAGCAGATGTCAATTTGTGTTCGGTAAGTTTATTAGAAAGACGACATTTTTATTTTCCGAGAAGATTTTTTGGAATTTCTTCATATAGAAAGCGCTACGGTAAAATATTTAGCTAACAACATTTGGAAATAAATTGCAACAACTTAAACGCCTTAGATTCTGAAAATTATTTAATGATAGTTGTTATGATTTCTCTTCTAGGCGACTTCATAACTCAGATTGAATAGCGGTTTGAGGACCATAAGTCTGTTCTATCATCATTTTATAATGTAGATACATATATGAATATATTTGACAAAAGTGGATAATATTTAACGAAGAAAACTTTTAACGTTATTTTTATTTTTTTTGCGACTGCAATAAGTATACTTTTCCCAATATAAATAAACTTTCAAAAATGTTGGCAACTTTCCCAGTATCAACATGTAAAGCAGCAATAACGTTTTTAAGAAACTCTACCGAAGAAGAACGACTTCATCGACAGATTGAAATAAATACTAAGTACTGACGAAGTAATTGATAAATTTTAAACAAAGAAGATTAGGCGATTAAATTTCTTCTATAAAATAATTCTTTAACCTGTTATGTTGAATGTTGTTACTTTTTTTTAAACCTATAGGGAATACCGGGGACAAAAGTAAGATCTTTTACCTTTGAGGTTCCTGCTCTTTCTTTTGTATAGGAACAATAGAAAACGAAACATCCCACTTTAAAGATGGATTGTTTATCTAGAAACTGATGAAGTAAATTTTCAATAATATGACGAAATTAAATATGTAGCTGTTTTTTGGCTATGATGGCTAGTTTAAAAAAAAATAATATATTAAAGAATGCTTGGGTAGACACTTGTCTTAAAATATTGAGATGTAATCCCTTTTTTTTTTTTGATAAAACCCGCCAGCCAAACAAATTTCAAATGATGAACTTTTTCTTTCTTTTTAATTTGGCACGTGCACATCTCACGACCAATCGACAACAACTGCCTAGTAAATAGAAGAGTTAAGTTGTTTACAAAACTTCATACAGGAAAATGCTTCAAAACATTTATTGAGGCTGTGAATGGGCTTGTTACTTTCATGACGTGTTGATTTTGTCCCCGGTTTCCCCTGCCTACTTTTGTTATATTTACTATTCAATAAAAAATAACACATTATTTAAGTATAAAGCCTAGTACGCTGCTGATGCGAAACGAAAAATCCCATACAAAAATGACACAACGAAATCATAAACGGAAAATTTCGTTCTGCTTTTCGTTTTGCAGTACGCTGTTCGAAGAGCGAAGTTCATAATTTTAGCAGATTATTTGGAGAAGTCTCCGCTCCTTTTTCGCACTGAATTAATTATACAGATTATTTATTGTGTGCGGAAAAATGACATTTGAGTTTTATTTGTGTTTTTTTTTGTTTATAATTTTCTTACTTCATGGGTTTCTCTGATTTTTTGCGTTTATGTTTGATTTTGTTTTTGGAATTAATGAAACTCTCCAAGGATATTTTCCGTTGTGTCTTCGCAAGCGTTTCGTTGTCTGTTTGGAGATCACAGGAAATTTTCGTTTCGTATCAGCAGCGTACTAGGCTTAACTCTAACACAAATCATCTTAACTGATTCCACCCCAGGTTTTTGGGACGCCATTTTGAAAAATTTTAATCGGTCTATATTCCGAAATTATTGGGTTTAGTGAAAAAAAAATAATTGTTTAGGCTAAAGCCTAGTAAGCTGCTCATCCAAAACGAAAAAGGAATAACAAACGAAAAATTTCGCTCTGCTATTCGTTTTGCAGTACGCTGTTCTACGATCAAAATTAATAATTTTAGCAGATAACTTCGAGAAGTCTACACACTTTTTTTTCCGGGCAGCATTTTACCGGACAATTATTTGTGTGAAAAAAAGTGATACTTGAGTTATATTCGTTTTGCACTTGATGATACTTTCAATTGGCTATTTTTTGGCTGTGGTTTTTGTAAGCATTGTCGTGTTGAAATGCTTGAAGATGAAGGCAATAAGATAATTATTTATTTAACTGTAATTTTTTTTTCTAATAACCTTCTTTCAATTATGAAATAAATCACCCTTGTTACATTTCGTCACAAAGAGGTAAAAATAATATGAAAACTTGAACATATGGAATAATTGAACCTCTCACAAAATATCACAAATATCCGACCTTTAGCTATTCTGAAATCAAATTGTTTGTACCAGGATATTTAGTAATCATATACTCGTATAGATGCAAAAAAATCAAAATGTAAAATATATTCACTTAGTTTCGTTATTAATTCTTGGAGTTTTCATACGTAAATGGAAAATGCAATTTTTTTCGATTATTGTAGGTAAGTTAAGCTTACATATTTAAAATCAATTTTATATATGAACTTTTAAATGTTTAAAAATTCCACATTATAAATATTTGCCACCCTTAAACATTTAACGAACAATTTGGTTCGTAATCTTCTTCTGCAGAATGCTCACTGATCTTCTTCAAACTATTGCTATTATTAATGTTTAATTCGACATCTCTTACCATGCGACATCGTCGGCTGGTAGAACACCTTGTCGGAAACGATGACCTATACGTTGAGGACCTTCGAATATATCGTTCGCCGAAGAACATCCTTCGAAATTCCATGCGAAACCTTGGATGAGTTATTGCATAGATATATGGATCAATGCATGCTGAAGTCTTACAAAAAATCGCCGGTATCATCGAACCCAGAGGGGTGATTAAATTCTCGTTGCCACTTATCCCAAGCAAGGCCACAACCGAGTAAGGTGTCCATGCAACAAACCATAGTCCAATCACTCCAATCACAATTCCAGTTAATTTAATTTCTGTTTTGTTGCAGTCCTTGCTGGATTGAATCCCTGACGCATTAGAGACAACTCTTAGAATATAAAAGTAACAATACGAAATAATGCTAAATGGGATGCACCAGGCACCAACAAAAAAAACAAACATAAATATTCGCGCAGGTATTGATTTGGATAAGTAATCAAAGCTGCAGGTGGTGAGATATCCTTCGGGTACGTATGTACTAAGACCAATGTCTAACGATGGTACCACAGCAAAGGAGAAGCTATAAAGCCAGATGAAGCAAACTAGCAGACGTGAACGTAGTTTGGTTGACGACCGATATGGATCCAATGGATATACAACTACATTATAACGGTCCACGGCAATGGCTGTGAGTGTAATAATAGATACAGTTCCAGTGAGTCCTCCAAAGAAACCATAGAGACGACAGCCTGCAACGAGCGAGAAAAAAAAAAATGAAAAGATATAAATATTGCAGGAGATAAATTTGATGAAGCTTTTCAAATTCTATGGAGGAAAAAAATCTATAGAGGGGGGAGGGTTCACAACTTACCCAAGTCACCAAGAGCAGGTCCCAATTTAAAGCTATTGTATATGGCGATGGGACATTTGGCCAACATGAAGAAGTCACTTACTGCCAGATTTATCACAAGAGTGTTGGCATGAGTGCGCAAGGATTTGCATCTGCAATTTGAATATAAGATTTATTATGTTGTGTTGTGTATGTGTTGTATTGAGTTTAAAAAGTGATACAATTGAATAATCTTAAATAAAAAAAAAAAGATTTTGTTTACATTTGAAAAAAAGAAACTTTTTCTATTTGATCGAAGGACTGTGTCACCCTTGTAATTTGAGTTTGAAACTATTTACGATTGAATTCTTCATCAAGTTATTATTTTTATGGAATGAAGAAAAGGGAAAAAAAGGAACACATTAATGAATACTCAATCTAATTTATTGGAAATGTATTTTTCTGACTCTTCAATAATTTACACTTTTATTATAAAAATAATTTTTCTAAAGGCCTTGATATTCCATCATTTAACACGATTAATTCTTAATAACCCTTTTTCCTCTTAATTGGAGGCGCAGGGACTCTACAATCATTTATGTGTATGCGTGTTTTTAGTTGGAAGGAATGAAGGGGAGCTATTAATTTGTTATTTCCAAAATTTTTTGGCAAAACCTAAATTTCGGTGGAAAGTTTTATTTATATGTTATAATTATTTTCTTAAATGAACTTTAAATTTGGAATTTGGTTTCAAAGGGTGGGGTGGAAGGCGGGAAAATAAACAGTTCCAAATACTTTGAATTTTTTTTTGGAAAAGTGTGAAAATAAAAATAATAGTAGGTAAATACAATTTTTTAGGACTAAAGACCGTTAAAAGCTATTTTGAATCAAGTCCAAATAGAATAGTGCCAAGTCTTCTATACTTGGCTGATGTATTTCGTAGTATATATAAAACCTTCCACACAAATTTTTTTTAAACGTTTTTCGTAGGTGCAAAAGATCTGGAGAAAAATGACGGATTATAAAAAGTAGCATTCTAAGAAAGCGGGATTTTAGAAACGGTCACTAAAAAGAAAAAACAGGAATGGGTTCCATACTCCCGTTTTTTAAAATCCCGCTATTTATAATCCCGTCTCTTTTAATCCCCTTATAATCCTGTTTCTTATTATCCCACTTATATATAAATAGCCTTAAATAAATTTTGTGGTACCATTTTCTCAAAAAGTATTTGACCGATTTTGATAAATTTTATATGGTTGGAAAGCCACAATTGCGGAGATGTGCAGAATAAACTTGAGACACGCATTTACACCCTGTGGGTCAGTTTTGTTTTTGCACTGTCGAGCACTGTGCATATTGAAAAAAAAATTAAATTAAAAAAGAAAAATGTCGAATTTCGACACAGGGCTAAAGACCGTTAAAAGCTATTTTGAATCAAGTCCAAATAGAATAGTGCCAAGTCTTCTATACTTGGCTGATGTATTTCGTAGTATATATAAAACCTTCCACACAAATTTTTTTTAAACGTTTTTCGTAGGTGCAAAAGATCTGGAGAAAAATGACGGATTATAAAAAGTAGCATTCTAAGAAAGCGGGATTTTAGAAACGGTCACTAAAAAGAAAAAACAGGAATGGGTTCCATACTCCCGTTTTTTAAAATCCCGCTATTTATAATCCCGTCTCTTTTAATCCCCTTATAATCCTGTTTCTTATTATCCCACTTTTGCAACCGCAACAAGTTATTGTATTTTAAAAAATCGCATGAATTTTAGTATTCTGCTATCCGTCGAATGAAAACAAATATTTCGAAAACCATTAATATCCGATGAAAAATTAAATTTTAATAATAAGATTCTCTTAAGAAATTCAATTATTAATGATAAAGCTTTGAACTAGAAAGATTGAAAAATTTAAAGAATAATTCGTGACAAATTAAGTTAACAATTCACGTGAATCGAAAAGTTCGATCGAATTGGATATGAGAATAATATATACTAGTATAGCCCTGTGTCGAAATTCGACATTTTTCTTTTTTAATTTAATTTTTTTTTCAATATGCACAGTGCTCGACAGTGCAAAAACAAAACTGACCCACAGGGTGTAAATGCGTGTCTCAAGTTTATTCTGCACATCTCCGCAATTGTGGCTTTCCAACCATATAAAATTTATCAAAATCGGTCAAATACTTTTTGAGAAAATGGTACCACAAAATTTATTTAAGGCTATTTATATATAGATGTATGTATTTCAGAAAACGGGTTTTGTGGTATTTGACAAGATTTTAAAAAGCGAGAATAAAATACATCGGGATTTTGAATTAGCGGGATTTTAGAAGAAAAGATTTTAAAAATACAGTATTTCAGTAGACGGGATTTTAAAACTTTTTTTTCGGGATTTTAAAAACCGAGGTTCCAATAAGCTCCCAAAAAACCGGGACTAAAGGTATGTTTCATTTCATCAAAAAAAAGTATATTTTAGAACAATTTAAACAAAAAAAAAAAAACAAATTTTGACTCTGGAAAATCAAAAGACCTTGTCAAATTTTAAGGTACTTTTTTCAAAATGCTTTAGAACATAAAAACAACGTTTTCCATAAAAATTCAGCTTTGTCGGAATTTTTTCGTATATAGTTAAAGTCTTTTATTCCTGAATTTATGATTTAACGTGTAAAAAAACTGAAAAGTACTAAACAAAATGTTCACAAAAAACATTGAAATCCTATTTCTGTAATGCTATTTTTTTTTCAAAAACCTAAGATGCAGTTTTCTTACAATCGCTTTGGTCATAACAGGAACGAAGTTTAATCAAAATCGTAAAAGCTGTTTTCGAAAAAAATTTAAAAACAAAAGACAGAAATTTGAATTAATTGAATTATAAAAATTCGAATTTCACATACAAATGCTATTCACCTACAAAATTTGAAAAGAAAAAAAGTGTGAGTGCCGGGACTCACGGTTAAGATGTGTAAACATCATAACGTAACGTGGATCTTAATCACAGAATCACAATCACGATCACAAGATACGTTACGTTTTTTTTTTACCCTACCGCCAGTATAGATGTTTACACATCAAAAATCGGTCCACGCTTTGATGCTCTAACTAAAATTACAGTGGACACATGAACGCAAAAACGCACGGACGGCAGGTGACAAAAACAGGTTTTTGGACTTATTAATTTTGATAACAACATCGAAAATTTTTGTTTACACGAAACCAATACTTCCCCTGTTGAGCAAATAAAACTATTGTATCCAAAAGGTGGACAAATTAAAATTGTATTCAAGACTGAAGCCAAAAATTGTAATGGCAAGTGAAAAGAACAACTAAAACATTAAATATTAAACCTACGAAAATATTGTTCCTACATATTTAAGAAATCATCAATTTTATCAAACGGTTTCTTTCTTACGCTCCAAAATTATCCTTTTGTGGTTGTGTGACCATCAGGTATTATCAGGACAAAAGATTACTGCACGTGACTCCATTTATTTGTGAGCAAATATTTGAACAAAAATTACTATACACAGCTTTGTCAAAAGCACATACAAAAATAAAACACACGAATTGGTCGCAAGTACCTACTTGTTTTTTGGTTGATTAAGCTTAGATGGAAAGATGACAATAACTAATTGTTAGATGGATACTATAGGTTGTACTTTAAATCGATTAATTGGAATTAGTTAATGCCGTTTTTAAATATTTTATTCGCAAAAAGGAACATTTTAATAAAACCATGCTAAGGTATAAATACATAATTTTTCCAATTAAATTTCCGTTATTTTGAGATTTAAATAGGTCTGTTCGCTTACTTGCCAGAAAGTGACAGATTCTTTTTATTTACTTTGACAGTATCTTGGGCCAAAAATGATAGAAATGGGTAGGTTTGGGAAGTAAACAAACAAGGTTAATATGAATTGGTAATACTCTCCAGAATTCTTAAAAGGACCACCAAAAATTGATGTTTTTTAAAATTAAAATTGGATAGGCATTTCTTTCGATGCACGGCGTGGCACGTAACACAATGGCGACGCGACGGTTAACTATTTTTTTTTTTTTTTTTTAATATTTGTAATAAAAATTAATTTTTTACACGAAACCTATATACTGGGTTTAAGGAAAAAAAATAAAAGGACACAATAAAACACATAAATAATGCTGTTGTTACAGTTTTGTCTATATGTGTGAAATCATCACATATCAACTAAACTAAGTATTTTTTTGGCCTCAACCTAACGGTTTTACCATTAGACTTTTTAAAAAACGTAGGTAGATGCCTGATGGATGATAAATAAAAATCAATAAAACTTGTCTTGCATTTCAAATAGGTAAAACAAATATAAAAGACAAAAGCTGAGTAATGAACTCAATTTTCTGTACATATACTTAGTATAGAGCATTTACCAGAAATCGTTCACTGTTAAATGAAAGCAAATATAAAGAGATTTTTTTTAAGTCAGGTGGACCATACATAATATATACTACCCTTTTCATTTTCATTTGAAATTACTGTACATGTGCAACATATATAAAATTCTTACAAAGTAAATGAAAACATAAAACAGATCATTTACAAAAATCAGTGATGTTTATTACCTTTTTTATCGCATCATAAAAGCGAATCATTTTGCATAATATCTTAAAAGATTTTAGGTTATATTCATAGTTCTTCGATAAGTTCTGATTTTCTCTTTGCTTAACTAAACTCCAGTTTTATCAAACATCAAAAATAATCAAACAAAAAGATTAAATTCAGAATTTTCAACGCGAGTGATTTGATTTCAGTGTTTTTTATAAAAAATATAGAAATGTCACTTGATTTTAATATAAAAGAAAATAGAAACAGCTGAATTTTCTTTTCCAGTATCATCTGCAATTATATTTTTTGTATTCGATGTTGTTAAAATGTAATTTTTTTAATTTTTTTATGTCAAAAACATGTTTACATATAAATTTCTCACTTTGTAGAAGACTACTTGGCTGATGTAATTCAGTAGATAGTATATAGAATTTGTATTATTAAAAAAATCTTCTTATAGATCCTTGAGATTTCCAAAAGCTATAGTACAATATTGCAAGTGCTACTGTTGTTTTTAATAATTTAACCCTTATATTAAATTTGTTTACTATAAAATAACTTGCCAGTCGTATTTTGCAATGTCTGACACCTGCTAGACCTGTCAATTCATACTGCCAGTAGTTTATAGAATAGAATGAAAAAGAAACAAAGACATTTAAATGATTTTAAAAATAAATTTTGTACCGTTACAAAAGTGACGCGAACAGAAAAACCCAACGTATCCCACCCGCCAGACTTTCAAAATTTCGCTATAGATTTAGTGAGGAGTAAAACATATCAACAAATCATGACAGTTGTACTATTACCAATTAGCAAAGGAGCAAAAAAACATAGATTATCAATAATGAAAAATTCGAAATTATTTCAATTAATTAACGGCAAATTATCCACCTAACCACTTTTGCTTTGGGAAATGTTGCTTCCCTAACTTGACATGCTTGTGAGTTATCTTTTATTGGTTAGGGACATACATACATACATAATATGTCTCATTTTCAGCCAAAAAAGGATTAATTCATTATGGAACAGGGTAAGTTAATAAGGAATTTTGTTTCTACGTTATTTACATTATAACCGGATTGGATACGTATATTTGTTGTTGGTATTCAAGCCAAGGACGCTTCATCTATGGTGTTCCATAATTATATCTATACGATGTTTTGTTCAATTGATAAAATAAGATAAAGGAATTTTTTAAGTGCTGCCAATTTGTATTCCGCATCATTATTTTTGTTTTCCATTATGCCGAATTGTGATTGTCTTTTTTTTTTGTTTTTTATTCCACAAGGATGAATTAATACAAAGACAAATATTTGATGAGGACACTATCGATGAAAATAATTGTTTTATCTATCGTAGTTTGTTTGAATAGTTTAAATTATTATTGAAATTGTCTTTACTGTAAAGATTGGAGTGAAATGATAAAAAGAGCTCTTTTTCGGTGACAATTATAACAAAGTATGAAATTCATTCGCTTATCCCTCGAAGAATTCGTAATCAAAAGCCGCCACACTAGTATACAGAATTTGCTGTTTTTCTTTTAACTCTAAGAAACAGGAACAAATTGCTTTTGTATATAAATTCCGTTATATAGTGTGGTTTTACTATATTAAATTCTGTGAAATGAGAAAGAATTGCGTTTTTTGGGGGATTCCATTGAGGAAATTTTATTTTACATAGGTTTATTTTCTATTGTGATTACCTATATAATGTTCAAGTTTGTGTATGCTACCAGTTATGGAGTTATATTTCTTCGTTTTCTATTAGATATTTAATCGTTAGGCTTCATGAATGATGATCATACTAAGACTGTTAAACATTGTAGGCGTGTTTTTTTTGCAAGCCCGGGGAGAATTGGATGAAAAAAAAACGTCGCGACTAAACAAATTAAATAAGAAGGTTTTTAATAATACAAATTCTATATACTATACTACTGAAATACATCAGCCAATTAGAAGACTTAGCACTATTTTAATGGACTTTGTTGCATTATTGATTCAAAATAGCTTTTAACGGCCTTTAAGTCCTACAAAAATTGGCTATTGTGAATCAATGAACGAATTATATATTAAACGCAACAACAACTAATCCTTTTTGGGCTTAGCTATAAGCCCATAGAATTATCGGGGCAAAACTTAAACGCGCAGAAAAACTGTATTACCGGCGCGCGTGAGTTACATACTAAATGTTACCGATAGTTTGTTTGAATACCCCATTTTGTTTCTGTAATGGCGTCGCTAATCTGCGCTGTCATTTTTTTCTACCTATTGTCCCCGGGATTGCAAAAAAAAAAAAATACACCTAATATTTACAACAAATTGTGTTAAGTATTTTATTTTCGAAATTTTTGGAATATTTTAAAAGACTCATTCAAAACTGAAAGCAAATGTTTTTTTCAATTTTTTTGATGAAATTATCAATAAAATCCTTATAAAAAAAAAATATAGCCTGTACAATTCTATACAGATTACTACATCAACTTTCTTTGAAAATTAATATTTCGGCAACATCTCATGTACAAATGCTTACCAAAAACTGTTAATAACGATACCTATCATAGAACATTTTTTTTACTTTCAAAGATTTTTCGTTAACAATTTTGTACAATTTTTGAAAATATATTTTTTGGTTTTAAAAAAAAATTATATCTTGAAAACGGGATTTTAATTTTTTTAAATTTGGTTTTTGGTCGTAATACTAAATAAGTAAAATTGGTATATCTATAACCATTTTTCATAATTAAAAAAAAAGTATATATCTACATATTTACATATTATAAAAAAATATTTTTTTTTAAGAAAACTAATCTAACAGTTTTTGAAATTTTTTTTTCAAAAATTCAGAAAGCTTTTTTTTTTTAAACTTGAAACTTTTTTAGGACTTGTTATTATAAAGAACAAGTTTCTTATTTATTAATATTTAATATTATTATTAATCAATTTGAAAGCATAATATAAAATTTCACTCGAACCCAAAGAGCGTTCGATTCAGTCGTACATTTATTTATATTTTAGTGATGGCGGTGGTCACCCCTAAGGAATTGATAATCCATATAGAAAAATGAAGAGTTGACCATAAAATAAAAGAATTGTTCAGCCAAGTTTCCATCATTGAGGAACATTATTTAAGTTTTTATAGACCATATTGATTTTTTCCTTAGTTCATTTATGTTTTGACAATAAATCAAAATCAGTATCTATATCTTTTGAAGCTGCTTCTTCGATGAACGAGAATTGTCTAACCATTTGAAAAGGGTTTTGATTTCCATAAATCTGTTGTTTTTTTTCTGTTTAGAAAATCTTATATTTTTTTCATATAACAAAGATGAACAGTTGAGTAGATGTAAACTTGAAAACCAATAAGTAACTCGTATTTTGAAAGAAGGATATTTGGAATGGTTGCTGTATCAGTTTCTCAACTTTTATCACTGAACAAATTCTAATCTTAGTTGATAAATAGTCTTTTATTTCAAGAACATTTGTAATAGGGGTCTAGCTTAGAAATAAATATTGTTCTAATGGGAATTTGGTTCTATATACTTATATACACACTTGTTTTATTTCAACAGAATTTTGAGAATATGAGTTTTAATTGTTAACCGCAATGTTATAGAAGTTATGACACTCGCTACCGAGAGTGTAAGACAAATAATAATTGATGTTGTCAAAATAAAAATGTAGGTTGAGTTGAGGTTTAAAAAGATTTGGGGTGAGGTATTGAATTTTTGAAATAAACTAGAATTTTTCCACGTAGTTTTCTCAAAAACTAGAAGACATTTTAAGCATCTGATATATTTAGTATTTGATTAAAAATTTAATAAAATATAAGGATTTACTTACCTGATGAACATATACACGACCAATGCATTGCCAAAACATCCAATTGTTGTGATTATTATATAAATGACAGCCATAATATAATGAGATCGTGGGTTAGGAGGATCAAATGCCAACCAAAATGAGTTAATCCTTGCAATGTACTCCAAATCGTATTCACCTTGAAAGTTTGCCAAAGCTGGATACTCTATGATTCTGAAATATACAATGATTAAAAAATGATATACATACATAAGAATAATAAAGGAATATAAGACTTTAATTTATTTTTTCTAATTGAAATTAAAATTCAGATTGGAAAACTAAAATAAAACGAAAGAAGTAATTGGTGGTTTTCAATGGCAATTATAATTGCCGCCTATAACTTCAATCAATAATCCCAAATAAATTCTTCCTATACTTCTAAATATTAAAAAAGTAGTAAATTCAAAAATTCTTAGCAATTAGGTACAGAAAATAAATTTACAAACATATTATGTAAATGGATATAGTAATAAGGATAATTTCACAAATAAACCTCGTTTATATTGTAATAGCAGTTGGGGATATATAGGAATTGGAATCACGAGATGAAAAGGAATCAGAAAAGGATTTTAAAAAGTTTCTAATGAACCAAGTGGCAGTATAGAATTCAGAGGAAATTTGTCTTATTTTCATGGCAACATGGAAAACCATGTGTGAAGTTGTGAGTCCTACCTAACAATACATATGTGGTGGTATACAATTCAACCACATATTATTTATTTTTCGTGACCTTTTCTTGAGACGCATAGTCGAAATAAATTTAAGAAACACGAAGTAGTCATACATACCGTACATACATAAAATATAGGCCTTACAAATTATAATAATATATTTGCATAATATTTCTTTGAAATTGCAAATGAAAATTAGACAAATATTAAGGAATATATCATAAATATACGAGTATAATAATAAACATGCATTAAATGTGTTTTGTACAATGTATACATATATATATGTACATAGGTATATTGTAGCCGAACATAATTTTTTTACACTATGGATGGTTTTTGCAGGATAGTACATACATATTGTATAAGGTAAGACAAATAGCTGCAGCACAATATTTTTTTTTACATGAGTTTCTGGTTTGATTTGAGTAAATGGCTGTTTATTACAGTCGTAATTACAGTTAATGTAAAAGTGTGGTCAAATGAAAGTAATTTGGCCGTCGCATGTTCGCTTCTTTATTTTCCAATTAAATCTACAAATAATTGCTTGATAGATTTGTGCAAATGCCTCAAAATATTTATTGATACATAAATTACTCAAAAATAATTGAAAGACGATCTGAATGTTGTCTGTGACATTTATTTTATTTTTGAATTCAAAATGGGAATGGGCCATAATTTTTGTTTTCAAAATTCGGTGTGACTGAAATAATGGTAATTTTTTTGGCAATTATCTGTTTGATCCAAATTTTGAATAATTCAAATTCCGTATTTCAAAATGCTGTCAAACCGAAATTCTTTGTTTTTTAAAATGTAAGCAGCAAATTGTGTTTCCAAAAACGATCATTTATTTGAAATCAAAATAAATAAAAACTGGTTATATTACATTTAAATATAAAAAAACTTGAAATATTATAATTAAAACTTTCAGAAGTCGAGTTAAATATTTACCTACAAGAAGTACTAAAAAAATGCTCAAAAATACCATGGGATATAATGAGACCATGTTATTTTTAAAACGCGGCTATCCCGAATATTTAAAAATGTTTTATGTAAGCAACCACGAAAACCTTAAATTTCTGTATTTTTGAAAATACAAAATAAAACTTAAAAGTTATATAACAAAAATAAAACTTATTTCATAACACAAAATTATTTAAAATAAATTCACATTATGAAACAATATATCAAATTGGCCACCAATTTAGAAAGAATCAATAAAAACGAAATAAATTAAATTAGATACGTACATAGATACCTTTAAAGTATGCAATATGGACAGAAGGCTTTATCTCAGTCTCATATCTAATTTTTGTGATTTATAACTATTTTTGTATTTGGAGGTCCCATAACAAAAATAAGATTTGAGACTGATACCAAATGTATATTCTTGTTATTGCTTTTCTGAGCTTAAAACAAATAAAAGTAAATCATTCAAAAAAGCGTTTTATGTAAATACTGAACAAGTTGAAAGATTTTAACAATTTTAGAGAACTATGTATATAAATGAAAAATACAAAGCAAAAACGAACCACTTACCGCAGGGTTTGATTTGTCATATTTAATGACATTAACAAGCCTTCGTTGGAGTTTGGTGTTGTTGCAGCAACAGTTGCAGCCACTGTGCCTGTCATCTCTTTCATTGTCGTCACTGTTGACAAAGATGCCCGAGTAGTCTCCATAGTAATTGTGATGCCTGTGGAACCAGGTCCAAAAACAATACTGGACAATACAAAGATATCAAACGGATGCACACCGATGAAGTCTTGATGCTCCAATTGTTCAGATGATGTCGATGATGTAGTCGTTGTTGTTGTTGTTGTTGTTGTATTTGCAATTTTGTCCATTTCAATTTCACTTTTTCATCCATTTGTGAATCAAGGTAACTTAAATCAATATACAAGAGTTAGAAAATTGTTTTTGTATATATTCACTCAAGTGAACTCAGATGTTTATAAATATATATTGATCTGTGGGTATATAGTCGTATGAAGCTTGTTTTCTATTTAAGCTGAATCCTTAAGCGATATGGTGTTTCTATATAGTTAAGGAAAAAATAAAATAAAAGAAAACATTCATCAGCAAATATATATGTACTAATTGATTCAATTAAAGAATGAAATGGAAGGGAGAATAGCAACAATAGTCAGGTATTTCGAATAAATCCTAAGTCGACTATAATACTTAATTCAAGAGGTGGCCTTCACTTAGATATATATAATCGGTTTAGAAATCCTTGATATACAGACATTATTGGAGAGAGAATATAGTTAAACAAACCGGGGATACATTACAAATTTCGATCATGACTTAAATTTAATCAATTTTTACCCAAAAATTTCAATTAATTTAAATAAGGTGAAACATTAAACATCATTATTTCAGTTGATCTTATTTCATCGTACCTTAAACCATTTCTATAAAATGAAGATTTGATGAACATCTCTGTTAACTAGAACTCACTTCAAAAATATAATGAGCTAAATTGGTAGAAAAACCACGTCTCGATTATTCAAGAGAAAATATTCGAAATTCATTTAGTACTTCTCACTTCTCTGTCCACATATGTTTTAAATGTAGGTAAACTAATAACCTCCAATTAAGTGCATAATAATTCATGTTCGTATATTTCTATACCATAAAATATATATTTTAACATGCTTTCGATACCTAATGGATTTTATTTACTTAATAATGATGCTTATATATAGCACATTGTGGTAGTCAGTATGAAAAATATACATTTAATCATACATAACATATAAGATTTTATCCAACAAAATAAAAATATTAAGTAAAACATACTTCCATACCTACAGGTATCTCAGGAAATAGAATACATTCAAAGATTCAGGAATCAAGGAATATCGTTTGACTATAGATTTATAATATTGTATAATGGTTTCTCAGTTTATCTTATACTGTAAAATATTTAATTATCCTTATACTTACGAAACAGATGTCGGATATTTCAAGCGAAACCTAAATGTTATACCTTTAACAATGTGGTTCGTTACGTGTTTAGTCCTCAGTACTTAGTCCTTAGTCCTTAGCCTTTAGTTTTATTTTTGTGTTCACTTGTGCTTCAAGGAAAAGGCAATTTAGCTTTGAGGATGTAAATTATTTTTTTATTAATAAAAATAATGACATATTTAAGAAGATTTTTTCATAGGATTTCAGAAACAATGGAAGAATTTTTGTTGAAAAAAATATCCGAAAAATGTTCACACAAAATTCTGGTCCTTTTTCTTAGGTTTCTTCGATGGAAACTAATGTCATAAAATTGATTCTACTTTTTTGAATATTTTACTTATAGCACAGAAATTTTTTTCAAAAAATGGTCATACCTTGAAAAAATTTCAACAAAGCTGAATTTTGATGGTGAACTATATTTGTATGTTTTTAGAATTATTTAAAATGTACCCTAAATTTGGATCAGGAATAAAGTTTTAAGATACATAGGTGAAATTCAGTTTTTTTTTTAAAAAGTGTGAAAATAAAAATTGCAGTTTATGCAATTTCTTTCAATAAAAATTGATAGTTTTCTAGCAATTTAGAAAAAAATACAAAAATTGCCCCTTTTACACTACAAAATAAAAAGTTCTTAATTTATGAGAACAGACGTGTTAAGTTTGATCAAACTCTAGGGTTTGGTATATTTTGTATAAAAGAAGCTGTCTCATTATTGGTTATTTTCTCCTAATTATTGATTAAACAAAAACAGAAACAAAATGGTGGATGTGTGGGATAAAATCTGTTATTTGTTTCACAATTTCAATTGAAGTATATATGTATATATGTATGTATGCTTAGAAAACTTTTGTTTATGTCTGAAGGAAAAAAAAACTTTGTTTTATCAGAAAATCTTGGGGAATCTGAAAAAATAAAATAAAAATAACAGATAGATATAAAGCGGGTAGGATAGATGCAATGAGACTTAAGTTAATGGGAAAGCTATTTGAAACATTTTGTTATTTTTTTTTGTTCTCTAATTCTTGTGGAAAATGTAAAAATAATCCGCTATAATAAGTTTGAAATTCCTTATTCTTACAAATAAATTAGTTAAGAAGGTACTTGCTCCTATGTCGCTCACAAGGTGGTCTTAAATGAATTTTGTTTTTTTTTTTTATTATTTCTAAACGAGGATAGAGCTTATTGTAGAAACCATAAAAATCAAACGCGCCTAGTTTTTTTACCCTTGTGGTGGTGGTGTGGAAAATTTGCATAAAACATAAAAACTATAAGTATACTGGCTATAATAAAATAATTCAGTTTTATTTAATAAAAATCTTTTAACTAGTTTTTGATATTTTTTCTTCAAACAAAAACATATTTTCAAACTAAAAACTTTGAAAACAAAAATTTAAAAAAAAAATGTATATTTTTTTTTTTTAATTTTATATAATTCTTAACTATTTGGTTTTGTCTTAAGATTTAGTAAAAATTAAAAAAATAAAAACTTTTTCTTTAAGAAAAATAATGTTTGTTTCTTTTTTGGAAAGGAATTGAAATTCAAATTAAGTATCGGTGGGATATGACGACATTTAGTTAACAATCGATTTCCGAGACTAAACGGCTGCAATTTTTTTAGTTTTGTATTCCCTAATATCCATATTAATAAAATTGAATTAGCGACTAGTTATATTTGAGTAGTAGATTAAATGCAAAATCTTATTAACAAAACAAAATTTCTGCTTATAGACATTTATTAAATGTACGTTAGCTAACTTATCCATAGAAGGTGGCCATAGCGAAACAGGAAGCAACATAATATGAACCTACATATGTGTCAAATATGTTTTTTTTTTTTTGCTGAACCTAGCATTTTGTACAGAACAAGAAAATTTTTAATAATTATAGGAGGGGTCCGTTTCGAGCATAGAAGACTATTTTTAGAGTTGAAAGTCCTTTCATTTGGCCGCCATCTTGGAATATAGGGTGTTTAAAATGAAATTTTTTAAAGACTTGAGCTTAGTGGTATTAAAGGAAGTTCTGTGATACTTGCATTTAAGTTCTTATATCTGTAAAGTGTTTTACATATTTATTTATTAACTGTAATAGGAATATGTAACTTAAAAATAGAGTATATACATAAATTAATATACCACAAATGTAAAAAATTAAATAAAATAAATCCTTGATAAAGTTGAAAAAAAAAACAACTAAATGTCGCGGCAAAAGAATGAAATAGTTTTATTTGCATTTGGAAAATACTGATATGTAAGCTTGTCTTTAAAAAATCATTTAATTATTAAATGTAATATAAAATAGATGAATAGATAGAATAGATAAAATGAAGAATGTAAAAAATAAAACCCATGAAAAATATTTCACTTGAAAATTGCCAGTAAAAAGTATCATAACATAAAAATGTAAAGAATTCAATTTCATAAACGTGCTAAAACTTTGTTCTGTCAGACTTATGGTTCTGAAGATATAACGAAAATAAACTTTTTGTAATTTTTTTCAAGATGACAACTCACACTCACAGTACACAAATCAAAGGTATTATATTGCGCAGGTTGTCAAAGTTGAAAGTGTCAAAAAATTAAAAATGGCTGTTCCAGTGCCCACAAGACGCATTATTAGAAACAACAACAAAATATTGAAATTAGACAAATAAAGGGACCAAAGGATCACCCATTTTACCACCATAATACCTCAATTTCGACAGATGCGCAGAACTGAACAAAAATGAAAACGCTAATAATATTACCTTTAATATGTGTACTGTGACACTGACCTCCTACACATAATAGGTCTGTTCGCGTACTTGCCCGAAACTGCCAGATTCTACCAGATTAATTTTTGTTATATGAACTTTGACAGTCTTTCGGGCTAAAAATGGTAGAAATGGGTAGGTTTGGGGAGTAAACGAACAAGGTTAATGTAAATGTAAATGTAAGGTCAATGTAACATTTCAATTGACTAAAGGGAATAGATTTTAATAGAATTTTTAATAAATGTCAGTTTGGTATTCCACGAACGTTTTGTTTTTATTAAGAGGAAATTTTAATTCGTCTATTGTTTACTAAACTCGCGTACTAGAGGTGAGTTAAGTATTTTTTATTAATAGGACTGTAACAGTCTTTTGACAATTTTTCTTCCATTATAAACTTATTAACGCAAAATTTTAAACATTCTGTCGTAAATAAACTCTAGCTGAGCTCGCCTAAGACAATGACAGTTCTAGCAAACAAGTAAAAAAAAAACATACCATTTTCACATTTTGAACTTTCAAAGTGTGCAGTTAGTATAATACTAAAAAGATAAAATAGGCATTTGGTGATTTTAACTTTCATAAATAATGTTAAAAAGATACTATACGAGAGAAAATCCTTTTTTTAACCAAGCATCACACTAAAAATATTTTAACATCTTATCCAGTCCCAGCACTTATGTTAGTTGGGGAGAAAAAGTTTACAGAGATGGAATTAACCATAAAAAGACTCATCATACCACAAGGGTTTAAATAAAATTTTTGAAATTTCACAAGACTTTAATTGTCAATTGTGTATCATAGCAACTTTTTATACGGGTATCCTGGAAAATACTTCTACGCTAAGTCTTTGCTTTGAGCCTAGCTGTGAATAAAATTGTACCTACCTATGTATATTGTGTTTTTTTGCCTGCTGATGCCTTTCAGCTCATCTCCCATTTTCCTTTTTTTTCGTTATATAAATATCAAACAATGTCTAAAATCACACCAGAATTAATTAAATTATTATTTTCTTTACAACACTTCTAGGGTATGCTTTGCTTAATTAAGAGAATCAAAAAGGTTACACAAAAAAATACATACATTGAAACAAATCTTGGCTAATGTTGATGTGTTTTTTTTTGTCTTACTTAAGGATAAGCTTAAATTCATTGATTTTTTTAACAGAATTTTCAACTTCAAAACAATTAAGAGATTTTATTTGTATAGGATACATAAGAACTTGAAAGATTTTGTTTTGAACATACCAGAAAAGGATATACATATATGTACGTATTACTGTGTTACAATTTAATGTGATCATACTTATTTTTTGTCTGCCGACAGTCTCCATAGATACAAATACAAAAATAAAATAAAAAAAGTAAATAAAATAAAGGTATCTGCTTTAATATCTGCCATCTAGATTTAGAATTGGTTCATCTTATTCCTTATATTACAAAAGTATAACAATTTTGTTGTTTTTGTTTGTTTTTCTAGGGCCTCCTTGAATTAATGTTTACTTGACTGACTATGTCATTAATATGCTAAGACTCTCCTTTAAAATCAGTTAAGATATGTAAATTATTTCCGTTTTTTTTTTGTTGTTTTAAAGTTGTTCAACTTTTTTGTTATATGCGATTAACCTACTTTACTTTTAAGCAAGCTTTGGAATCATTTACAAAATCAACCTCATTATTTAATGAGATAAAACATATCTAATGACGATGATGACAATTAAGATGAAAAAAAACTCTTTAGAAACACCTGCTGATTTGAAGAACTGAATGAATTTATCTTAAAGTTGGTAGAACAAAAAAGTCCCCATCTCCAAGGACATTTTTTTTCAATTTTAAAAATTAAGTAAGAAAATCTGATATTTTCTGTATGAAAATCCATTCTATAAAATTGACTTTTCAAGCAAACCATAAAAATGCTATCTACGAAAAAATTATTGTTGTGTCTATTTTTGAAGGAAATATTAAGTTATCTTGGGTTCTTTTCGTATAGAATTTAATTGAATATTTTTTCAAAGAAAAAATTATAACTTTTGAATGCATGAAGATATCGCTACAATTTTTTTTTTTTTCTTCTTAAAGGAAATTTCCAAGGCTATACAGGGTATTTTTAAATTTTAGGCTGAATTTGGATTTTCTTAGAAAACAAAACTGACGGGAAAAGGAATTAAAGCAAAACTTTAAAAAACAGTTAAAATGTTACTAATTTTGTAAATAAAATTCTGCGGCTATTTAATTGTTGACAGAGTATTCTAAAATAAAATTTTTCACCACAGTAGGATGCATAAAATTAACAAATCAAATTTTGATGTTTTTAGCAAGCATTTAAATAGTATTTTTTTCACATTATATATGGTTAATTGACATATCTTATAAACTGTTTAAGTGACCAATTTTATGTGAAACAGTGTAGGAAAAAAGTTAACGGACCAAAATGTTAATAAATTGTCATTGTCATCATCACCATTTAATAGACTTATAGGTATACTAGTTCTGGTCATACAAAACTTTTTCAGGTCTTTTTGAGATCTCACGTGCCTTTAAAGATGAAATAAGTGGATCCGATGATATAGCACGCGCATATTTTATAAATCTATATTTTTGTATCGATATCGCTTGTAGTCTTTATAATTCTTTGATTCTTGTGCTTCTTTTAAAAACTCTCATATTGGCCAAATTTGTTTAATAAGTTCCATAATCCATACCATGATGTAGAATTTGGACATATATGTATATTATGTAAGACGATTATTTTACCTGCCACCCCATGTATATTGCTCATAGCAATAATATTTCCTGCCCTCTGTTTTATTGGAACATAAAATAATAATCTATAGTTAAATATTTCTTACAACTGGAACAGGCAAAAAGAAATTAATCTCTTATTTTCACCTTTTTGGTATTGATAAGGAAATAAAGAAATTAATCTCTTACTTTGTATTAATGAGTATAATTTTCTTTTTTCTTTTAGTTAAGGAGGAAGTACATAATAAGTATAAACATAAAGCGCTACTGCAGGTTATGCAAAATGTATATATACTCAATCCACTACAGTAGGCTATAAATCGCTTTACTACAACAGAAAATCGCTGACTAAAACAAGAAATTGGCAGACAAAGTACCATGCAACAATTTTTAGAAAATCGTTTTCGGCTCGATTATCTTGAAAACAAACAATGATATTTACTTCGGACTAAAAGCAAAAAAACTTGAAATTGTGGAAAACGTTTTTCGGCTTGTATATTTTGAGAACAAACACTGGGGCCAAATTACGGCATCAGTGACTGAACGACACGTGAGGAAAATTTCATATGAAATATCGAATATCATAGGGGTTTTGTATGAAATTTCCCTCACGTGTCGTTCAGTCACTGATGCCGTAATTCGGCCCCTGATTTCAAAGCCGGACTACGTGTTTCAATAGCTAACAAAATTTGTAGAAACATTCAATTAACAGTTTTTTTAAAGCAACAAAATTGCAAAATAAAACATTTTTCAAAATTATTTTTTGGCTCCAATATCTCAAAAACAATCGATACTGTCAACTCCTGAATAATTTTATTTTACATACAACGTTGTAAGTAAGAATTGATAGGGTTTGTAAAAAATTTCAAATAGTTGAAAAATATAATACGCCCCAACTTTTGTTTTCACTTGATCGCTTATTGAACACCTGATAAGGTTTTAATGATTTTGATTGAGTACTTTCCTTTTAAAAAAATACCATCGGGTTTCTAAGGGCACCAATGGGAAGTCAACAGAGTGGATCGCACCTAGCCTCTTTTTTTTTAAACTATCCAAATTTTTTGTTTTGTTTTTGATATTTTATTGTAAAAGAAAACAGCTGTACAATTAAGATTAATTTATAAATTGTACAGGATATAATATATTTCCTTCAAAAAAATTTCTTAAATACCGAGCTTTGAAAAAATAATACCACTTTTTTGTGTGTTATTTATCCTTAGTATGGTTTGTGTGAGTCTTTAAGTACTTAAATTCAGGCAGAGTATAGTTTATATTGAGTTCAAATTATTTAAGCATTTTCAAGACTAATTTTACCTCTAATACCTAATTATGTATGTACTTGAGCTGTCTGACCAAGTACTTGAGAACCATTTCAATTGTGGTCTTTAATACCTATGTTATAGCTATACAAGAAAATTAATTTATTCCTACAAATAAGTTGAAAAATAAGTACATTACGTTATTGACCTTTTCAAAAAAAAATAAAATAATAATAATAAATACTTGAAGCAAAACCGCACTACAGAGCTTCTATGATAAATGTTTCTTATTTTTATAAGTTCCTTGTTTAAGAATAAAGTTATCCTGGAATAGAACAAAAATATTTACCATGAAAATAAAATATTTTGCTCGTGGTGTTTTTTGTAGAGTTTTCGCCTTGGGGTTTACCTATGCAATATTATTTAAATTTGTGTAGGTCTATAGACGTAGTACTTTATACGTAATAGAAAAACTGTTCCTGGAATAAAATCATAAAATCTTAAAATAAATAGAAAGATTCGGTTTAGAGGAAAGTTTTGTGAAAGCAAATATTTGATAACGAAATTGAAGCTTAAAAATGTGATAAACAAATACATACATAAGTCTTCTTTTCAAGCGAAAATTGAATTTTCATGAAATGTTATGCGTAATTTAGTGAAAAACCTTTTCCAAGAGCATATTTTCATGATGAATCTTTTTAAAATTGCTAATATGCCACAGTTTTCTAAATTTTCATATTGAAATTACAAAAACAAAACTCTTGAAATGTTTTCTTAATATTAATAAATTCTTACGTCTTTTATAATAATAATATAATAATAAATAAATGATTTTTAAAATTAGTTTTTTTGAGCTATTGGTACGCATATTAATGTTCAGTATATTATTTAAATTAAAATTAAATAAAAACAAATAAAATAAAACTTTCTAAGGTATTTTTATGTAAGAAAAAGACTTTTCAGGTGACAGAACATTAATTTATTCGTATGTGTTTCTTTCGTTCTCGATTTATGCCATGGCAATAAATAACCTTTTCTTGGAACTGTATATATTATCAGCTATAGTATTTAAAATTCAACTACACAAGAATTTTATTTTAAAATAGAAGAACATTGCGGAAAGGTTTAAAAAAAAAAAAACAGAATTCGTGATCTTCTGGCAATTTATGTATATAATATATTGCCAATGCTCAACCTAACGAGAAATGAATTTATAAATATAGGTGTTATCGATTTACTAAAGCAACCAGACCTAATAAAATGCTAAAAATAATGTTATTTTTTTAATAAAAATAATGTTATTTTTAGTTGAATTTAGGAAGTTTTCTATTCCTCTCGCATATGTAAAAATTTGGACTGGGAAGGAGTGAACAAAATTTTCAAATTCCATAGGAATGGAACAATCCCAAAATCTAACCGAAAATTACATAAAAACATGCATCCGTAAATACATACATGCAAAATGCAGTGTAACATTTATTAAGGATTTATGCCCTGACCAGGCCTTGTCCAAAAATAAATCGATAATGAGTTAAATCCTGAAGAATGGGGATGGACGATTTATTTAAATAGATTAGAACCCATATTAATCAGCTTATTTCATCAATGAGATAATAATAAAACAAAATTCAACTGCATTAAACACTATAATACCAGTTGCATTATTTGTGTATTACACTTTCCATCACGTGTAGAAATAATAAAATTTAAAATAATGCACGACTGGGTTGCACGAACTTGATCTTATGTAAACGATAACACTGTAGTTAAAAGTCTTAATATTTTCAACCTATTAATCTGACTTTAAAAGAAATCAATTATTTATGGGAGGCTATATTTTTTCAGCACAAAGAAATTTTGCACTACGCAACAAGTTTCGAAGAGTGATAAAATATGATTCGTTCTCAATTGTAAAACATTCAAAAGGGAATTTTTTTTTTTGGTTCCTTAAAATAAAATTCGTTTTTCGATCGAATCAAATCTTTGGGATCTGTAAAATTTGGTTCGTTCCCAATTCCATCACGTGGGAACTATTGAAGATTTATTAACGGACCGTTCAAATAAGAAAAAAGGCAATGTGAATTTTCTCAAAATTTTTCACTTTTTTCAAAATTTTTCCTTTTTTTCACTTTTATCAATATTAACTTTTTCAAATTTTCCACTTTTCTCAAAATTGATAACTCTTCCAAAATTTTTTGACTTCTTTCAAAATTTTTGGCCTTTTTTCAAAATTTTTGACTTTTTTTTATTTTAAACCAAAATGTATGTCTTTTTTCAAAATTTTCGATTTTTCTCAAAATTTTTCCCTTTTTTTTAAATTTTTCACTTCACAACCGAAATGAATGGATAATGAAAAAAATGGATTTAGTTTGTTGGTGAGAGAACTATAAATTTTTAAACATCGAAAATCATATACCGTTCGCGAACTTTATCTTTTATGATTCGTGAGAAAATCGATAAAGAATGATAAAGATCCGTATTTTATGTTTCGCGAGCGATGTTTTACGAACCCTGCTACGCACTATGCACTTTTTTTCAATATTTCATTAGTGAAGACATTTTTAATTAGGGTACCAAATAGAAACCATAAAACCGAATGTTCGACCGCTGATAAGTAAAAGTTTGAAAAATATGAAACTTATAGTCAGTAAATTTACACAAAAAAAAAAAAAATTAATTAGATTTTTTTTTTCTAATGAGCTTATCACCTAACTAAAAAAAAATAATTGAACCCTATATAAAGAGAGCAATACAAAATTACAAAGGTTAACTTTTCATAAACTTTTTTAAAAGGCCATCAATCTTTATAAGGCATGGGCGTTCATTTATGATTCTACAACGGTATTTTTCTAAATACATATCTATCAGAAGCTTTGTTAAGTTCATCGTGAAACCACACAAATCACATCCAAGCTATGATGAAATATTAAATCCATTTTCCTATATGTCTAGTATACCCTTATCATTATCAGCCCATTCTATTCTTAAACTAAAGTTTATATCCATCAACCGAATCCAAGTAAGGGCATTTCTATATCCAGGCCACAAAAGTTCCTTTCTCTAGGTATAGCCTGTGTATGTAATTACCACCACTTTGTCACTTTGACATCGCAATTTCCACTTGGAAAAGTTTTTACGATGTTCACAAGATTTTCTCCTTTATAACTGTTGATTAGGTGCTTCTTATTTGAAAAGTCACAAAACAAAACGTAAAAGTGTATCATCCGATGTGATGGTCGCTTGAGCATAAATTTAGAAGAAATCACACTTTCTTCTTATATGTATAGGTAAGGTATCTACGAGATTTCAATGGAACAATTATGTATGTATGTATGTATTTCATCGTTCTATAGTATAATTATTTTCCTACCTTGACATTTCAGCTGAACAACAACAACAAAACTATAAAATCATACCAAAAACGTGATGTCTAATAAAAAAATGTCCTCATGGACATAATCGAACGATTAAATGCAAGCGAATCCCCCAAAGAATTATCGTTTCTACTTTCCGAACAAAAACGTGACACTGTCTTTTCAAAATGTTCATCCACAAATGTTTCGGGTGACCAAAAAAAAAATGAATGAAGTTCACGACTAAGTCGCACGTATTTGCTTTTTACAACTTTTTCTCTTTTCTAGCAACGGAATGTTTCAGTTTTCATCTATGGCAAGTTTGATTGTATTTTTTTTTTTTTATGAATGCAAAACTTGCCGAAGAATAGAAGAGTAGAATATCACAAGCAAATATTGAAGCGAATTTCGCAGAACCCAGATTCCATATGCGCCTTTTATCACATTGAAAAACGTGATTGTGCTCGAGTACTTCTTATGGATATTTTCTAAATTTTCGATAACTGTTTCACGTAGAGAAAGGCCCCCTGAGGTATCTTGTGTAATGTGTATACTGTATAAAGAATCGAATCGTATTTTAATATGTTATTTTTTTTTGTTGGCAAATCCAAACACTAACGATTTTCTAATCGATGATGATGATGATGACGATGCAAGTCAAAAAATGAAAATATTCCAAAAGATTGCAGATTCGGGCAGCGCAGCAAAACTATAAATTACTGCAATGCTGCATCAGGTTCTTCGATTTCCGTTTGCATAGACAGAAAACAATAAATTGTCACTGTGGGGTTACACACAGATGTAAATAGAATGCCTATGAGAAATCCTTAAAGAAGAGGATGTTGAAGGTGGAAGATCTTAAAAGGATTTTTTATGGATGAAAACGGATGCTTTTAGCTGAAAGTGGAATTTAAGTGTTGATGGTGGTTTAAAATGCTTTTTCAGCAGCAAACAATAAAATGTGATTTAAAAATATGTATTTTGAATTTTTGTTTATGTAGCTTATGTTTGTACAAAATTGTTATTATATATATATGCTTTAAGGAAAATATTTTTTCAATTGACATGCATTAATTATATGTATTTTGTTGCCATAAATTGTGAATCATATTTTAAATTTACATAAAATATAGCCCAAAAAGGTGGACATTTTTTGATATAAAATGTTAAACATCGCTTGCAATATGAAATTTATTTGCTGTTGTATCTTGATTCTCATTTTTTAATTAGTTTTTATTTAAAAGCCTGAAGCAAAACGAAAAATTTCATACAAAAATAACACACCGAAATAATAAACTTAAAATTTCGTTATGGTTTTTGTTCTGCAGTAAGCTCTTCGATGAGCAAAAATGATTATTGTAGCATATATTTGGAGGAGTACCTATTGTCTCTTTTTTTGCACTGAATTAATTGGCAGCACCCAGTGTTACCGCACAAAATTATTTATAAATCTAAATGAAAAAAAGAGTCATTTTGAAATTTTGCTTTTAATAATACAAATTCTATATTATACTACTGAAGTACATACGCATCAGTCTAGTAGAACCCTTGGCACTATTTTATTTGGACTTGTTGAATTATTGATTTAAAATAGCTTTTAATGACCTTTTGAAAATAAATGAATCCTTTTAAAAATAAAATGCAAAAAATGTTAAATACATATTATCAAAGCTTTTGTGTTTTATAAAACATTAGCTTTGTTTTATTTTCCCCCAAATCTGAACTATATTGGATTTGCTAACGAAAATACATGTATATCATTGGATCTGGGGAAAATAAATATAACACAAATGTATTATTTCATTAATATACAAACAAAATATTGTAATAGAATAATAATAAAGTTTAAATTTTCATAAAAAAAAACTTAACATTCTCTGAGTTAAAATGATTGTAAAAAATTTATCCCCGAATCCAAAAAAATCCCCTGGGATACTTTTGTATGCCAGTGGGTAACTCTAACTGTGGGTAGAAAATTGATATTTGAATTTTATTTAGTTTGTTTTTGTTGTTTCTTTATTTTTGTTTTTTCTGTAAAGCCTAGTACGCTGCTGATGCGAACAAAAAATCCCATACAAAAATGACACAACGAAATCAGAAACGGAAAATTTCGTTTTGCTTTTCGTTTTTCAGTACGCTGTTCGAAGAGCGAAATTTATAATTGTAGCAGATTATTTGGAGAAGTCTCCGCTCCTTTTTCGCACTGAATTAATTATACAGACTATTTATTGTGTGGGGAAAAATGACATTTGTGTTTTATTTGTGTTTTTTTTTGTTTATCATTTTCTTACATCATGGGTTTCTCTGATTTTTTGTGTTTATATTTGATTTTGTTTTTGGAATTAGTGAAACTCTCCAAGGATATTTTCTGTTGTGTTTTCGCAAGCTTTGTCTGTTTGGAGATCACAGGAAATTTTCGTTTCGCATCAGCAGCGTAGGTACTAGGCTTAACCATCGCCCATAATTCGCGTCTTAGAAGGGTATGACAGTATCTAACTGATGAACCCAGGTACGATATTAAAAAAATATGTATTATGATCACTTAATTAATTAAATTCAAATTTACTTTATTTTTGTACAAAATCGAATCATAAACGAAATGTATAGAGTTTTTTTTCATTCATAATGGACACAAATTCCTCTGTAAAAAATCTACCCAATTGAAAGATTATACATAAAAAACAACATTCATTAGCAAATAACTGAAAACAATTGCAAATATCAAAATCCACAAAAAAAAAAAATAAATCATGTTGAAAAGAAATACAAAAATGAAAATAACGAAAGAACGAAAAGTAAACAAAAGATATAAATACATTTCCAAAATCAGCTGCTTTTGACAGATCAACACTTCATTTTCATATCAAGGATGTGAGTTGAAAATGTTAGAAAGTGTAACACTCTGACACTCCAACACTGAATTAAAGAACGATGTAATAAGCTCATAACTCATAATATTACAGAGTGTTACACTTTTCCATTTAGGAACGACCAAAGTTAACAATAGTGTAACATTTTATAGAAAAAGAACGCACCAAAGTAATTTTTTTATTTTATTCATCTATACATTATCAAATACATTTGCGTTTGCGTAAGAAAAAGAAATCTATTACGTTTAGGGACAATTTGCTTAGCAGGGATGTTTAATGTTTACGTTTGCATATTGGGACTGTCTGCTTAGCATACATAATTTATGCAATTTTTGCGTTTAGGAATTCGACCAGCTCTGAATTTTGTTGTATCCTATATGTTTTTATTCTGTATTTAATCGCATTTTGTAAAATTTACCTACCTATTATTTGACAACTGAAATTGTCTGGCAATGAAACACCAACCAAAGAAAGTAATTACAATTGAAATACCTAAAACATTGCCAAAGAAGCCACACCTCACTTTCCCGAAACTGCCAGATTCTATCAGTTTTATATATTTGTATATGAACTTTGACAGTTTTTTGGGCTAAAAATGGTAGAAATGGGTAGTTTTGGGAAGTAAACGAACAAGGTAGCTGCTCCATAATAAATTGTTATTCACCACTCTAACGAATAATTGTTAAATGCCAAGTGACAAATGTCATACAAACCAAAATAGCGCAAAAAAAAAAAAAAATGACCTGAAACATAAAAAGCACCCTGTATTAACTTAAACGCATCATCAAACATTATGCTCAATTAAAAGAATTATGGTATCCAGGTATCTTTTATGTTCTATGACATCATAAATATAATATGATAAAACGCACTTTATCCAGCCCAGTGACATGTGAGATGATTCGATAAAGGCATATTTAGATTTTCCAAAAGATTTAACATTGAATTGCATCATCATAATCAGGGTTAAAGTCAGTAATTATTTTCAAGCTGGTAAAAAAAGGAGCTCGTTTTAAAGGAGTATTTTTGGGCATCATGTACATTACATATTGGTGGCGTTAAATAAAGCCGTTTGAAATAAGACCCGTATACTTAAGGTATAAGGTCGAATTTAAAACGCATGAAGTAGACCATGAAAAAAATTTATAAAAAAAAGGTCAATCTGCAAACGAAATACAAGATGGAGATTTTTTACTGATAGGATTATCTTTATTTCGATAACAGAAACAATAAAATTATATGTATTGCGAAATTGGGTGCGTCATAGGCTTCGATAGTTTTAAGAAATTTTGCATAAATAAAGGACTCTCTCCACTGAAGCTCGTCATCGTCGTTGAATAACGATCAACCACACAATTTTTATTGTCGATTTTATTTGTTTCCATTTTAAGTTACGATTTTAAATAAATTTTCTACTCTATATACACATTGTTCACATCTTATAATTATGCGAATCACCCTGTATATAAATTTTTATGAGACATTATACTTAAGACAAAAGAAATTCCTTTGAGCATAACATTCTACTACAAATGAATTTAATGGAATGTTAAAAGATTTTAAAGTGCATTCCATCTATGATAATCGTATCGGTTCAAAGCAAACAAAGCAAGAGTATCCTTTGTATGTATGTACATATAAAAACACACGTGAGCTGCTTTTTATTTGAATTGAAATCCCTCGTATATTGAGATATATTCAGAATATTTTAAAAGAAAATCTAAGCACAAGAGAAGAGTAGATGGAGATTTATATTGATAAAGCTATATGACACAAAAAAACTTTTGAAATTACTTTAAAAAAAATAAGAAAATTTTGGGCAATGACAATAAAGTTGAAAAGTTGTAGGCAAGTGCCTATTGTGTTTTGTTTATTTTTTTATTGATGCAAGTTTAAAATAACTATATACAATTAAATCTAATTTTGTGTCAAAATTAACACAGATGTGACATCATTTATTTATTTATAAATACAATTTCTTTTTTTCAAATTATGAATTAGCAATCGATTTTGGGTTGAAGGACACATTTTATTTTGTATTCAGCATGTGAAATATCATTTTCAAATGTTATACATAGAACAACTTGGGTTCATTTTCGTATATATAGCTTTCGTTTCCGCTTTCCTATTTTAATAATGTAAATATCCTGAAATCAAAAACCATGATATGAAAATTTAACCCATATTTGAACTGTTGAAGTACATAATACTCAACTGGAGTCGTTCATGTATGCGATATTATTTTTTGTTTGTTTTTTTTTTTTGAAACATTGTGCAAATTCAAACTGATATATGATATGGTTACTGTACTGACTCCTCTTTTACATATAAATGTACTAGAAGATAAAAAATTACCACATGGATAAATATCCTGTTAAGAGGAAGAAAAAAGTACCAGCCAATATGTAAAAAAACTAAAAACCAGTGGTACTCAGAATATAAATTAAATGCATGGTTGGGTTTTACTTGTTCTTTTATTGTGTAGCCTAAGTTGGATGGAATTTTAAATATTAATAAATTCAAAAACATCAAATAAAAGGTAAGAAAAATAAGAAAGTGACTAAAGAAATGCCAATTTAAAACAGTTTTGTTATGCAAAATAGTATTTGATCATGTATTTTATATGTTAAATTAGGGGTTAATTTATATAATTGTTTCGTCAATGGTTTTAGATTACATAATCTATCTTAGATTTTATAAAAATAAAATTAACATAAGAGTGAAATTAGGGGAAGTGGGGGCAAGACCGCACATTTAGTGTCTGACTGCCTTAAAAACTATTAGAAAACGTCTTTTGATAAAAATAAATTCTTTAGTCACTTAGTCTTACATATTTTCTTTAAGGAACTTTAATTATAATAACAAAAAAATAAATTACTCAAAAAAAGATAATAAACTTTTAAAAAACATCGTTAAAAAAACGGTCTTGCCCCCATGTGGGGGCAAAACCGCCCAATCAAAGTTTGTTGGGCGCAAGACCGTTTTTTCCTTTAAAATGCAACCTATTGACAAAAGTCACAGATATAATGACGCCTTCATCTGCTCCAACTCCAGCGCAAGCTTCGTGAGCTCACCCAGGGGACGTGGTGTATTAATCCAGCCATCAGTTGGATTCGATTGGATTTCGTACCATATATGACTATAAAACATAGTAAAAAGAAAAATATTAAGGAAAAGTGAACACATACTAAAACATGGGGGCAAAACCGCATACGGCATAGGGGAAGACCGCTTAGGGGCAAGACTGCATAGGGGCAAGATCGCCCATATATGCGGTTTTGCCCCCATCAGATCTTACCTGAATTTCTCGGAGTTTCTTATGATTTTTTTTCTCTATGTCTCTTTTCTTTCACAACAAATAATTTTCAACATCCACTTTCTAGTAAAAAAAAAGAAAAAGTTAATAATTTTAAGTATTTTACTGGTAAGAGCGCAACTTAAATTACACCCGAACGATAACGTTTTGCCGAAAAATCACAAAAACTACCGTAACTTCTCGCCATCTCAACCGAATTAGCTCATACTGGAAGACATGATCGATCATACCAAAGGCCACGTGTTTTTCATTTTAAGTGTTGCCATTTCCATTTTTGTTCATACAACATAGTACAAAAACGGTCTTGCCCCCATGTGCGGTCTTGCCCACACTTCCCCTAAATGAACATTTAAAATTAAAAAAAAACATCTTTATAAAAATAAATATATACATTTCTTTTAACATTTTTGTGTTCACTTAATTCTTGATGAAGCCAGAAAATAAGTGGAGAAACGTTGGGAAAAAATGAATGAGTTGTTTTTAATTAATCACTTCATTTTCACTCTTCATTATAAGCCAAATTTAAATTAAATTAAAACAGGTTTAAATTTTTTTTGTTGGTGATCAGGATCAGATACCTAGATCTTCCGCATTTTCTACTGACATCCAGAGTGTCCATTATGTGATTTTCTTTTCATTAACATTTCTCTCCTCACATTGAACATTTAAGAGATATAATTATTTAAAAAAAATAATCGAAAATAAAAAAAAAATGGTTTTTAAACCATACATAAACGAAGTATTAAAAAAAAAATACATGCTCACTTTGAAGGATATAATAATTTCTATAATAAAAAATATTATGATAATTTTTTCTTTACGAACGATCAGTTACAAGTTATTACTAGATACTTAAAAAAAAGGTGTGGTGTCAAAAATAAAGGTTTTTCGCAACTCGTAACTCTTAAACTGTATGTTATATTTATTTGTTTTACAAAATTATAAGAAAACATATGTAAATATATATTAAGCGTCTCGAGTGAGAAGGGGTCAAGTGAAATTTTTCAATTTTTTGTTTTTTTTTTTCACCAATACTGGTGTTAAACGACAACTTAAATTTTGGTCTAATCCTTGTGTCTCTATTGTTATTACTTAGAATACTTACAAAGTTAGCTTCAGATAAAGGGGTTAACTACACGTTTGTTTTTAAGTTTTTTTTAGGCAAGAAGGGGTTAAGAGTACTTAACATCTCTATGAGTTGGGAACGCATTTTTAATAAGTGCACACTTAACCCCTTAATGCAATAAAAACCGAAACATAAAATACCAAGCAATGTATTGTTTTTTGCATAAAGGTGGTAAGTGTAATATAGACAAAGAGAGAAGAAAACCAAAAAACTTTCTATTGGAAAAATTAAATATCTCGATGACAAGATGAAATTTGTTCCCCAAGAACCCAACTTTTACTTGACCCCTTTTTCATAAAAAATAAATTAAACTCATTTTCGCATATAAAGGGGTCAAGTGCTTAATTTTTTGTAAAACACCAACTTCTAATGAATTTGAATAAAATTGTCTGATATACTAAAAATTGTACATTTTTTTTCTTTTTTTATGGCTTTTTTATAAGTTTCTCTCGATTTCAGAAAAAAGTTATAAAAGTAAAACTTTAAACGCTTATACATAACTCAAAACTTCAAAAATGTCACTTGACCCCTTCTCATTCTCAACGCTTCTTTACCTTATAATGATCACTTAAAAGATTATTATTACTAAACAAAAGTAACCTAAAGTAAAAATTACCGGGTTTTTATTTTTAGCTATCAAATCATGATTGATGTAAGCTTCCTTTATAGACTAAAGTATGTACTATAAAAAAATCAAATTTCGAAATTTAGCTCAGGAAATATGTACAAAAATAGAGCTTATGTGCGGTTAAAAATTCTGTTGAAGATTTTTAAATCCAATTATCTTTATTTTGAAATAAGAAATATTTTTTTAAAAGTCAACTGTCAAATCTAGCTTCCTTAAAAAGTTATTTAAGGTATGACATGTTGAAAATTTTGGTTTTTAAAAACGCTAGAGAAATGTTTCGTAACTTACATAAAGGTAAAATATAGGTACGTTCATATATATGTTTGAACATTTATTGAGGGAAGGCAATAAATTCCATTTATTTCAGGTTGAACCCTCTATTAACTTTATTTTCATTTTTCAAAAAGGCCAAAAACTAATGAAAAACTTAACAATTTTGAACATTTTAAAAGAATAAAATAAATTGAAAACACTTGTTAATTCCACAAAAATATATATATAAATACATTATTTATCTTAAAGGCCGACGCGTTTCGTCTTCTTAGGACATCTTCTTCAGGGAGTGTTTTTAATTTATTTTATTCTTTTAAAATGTTCAGAGCAATTAATTTCCACCAAGTGGCTAACAATCACTCTATTGAGTATATTTTAACAATTTTGAAATACGCAAAAAAGTTATTGCGCCAATTCTTTTCTATATTTTTTTTTATTTACGTTTTATCTACGTAAATGCAACAGTAAATATAATAGAGTTACCTACTTAATTAAATTTTCCACCTAAAAACTGATTTATTAAAAAAAAAATACAAAATCTTGAAGAATTGTTGATTTGGTTAGTTTAAAACATTTATAACTTGGCTTCAAATTGCCGGATCTTCAAAATCAAATTTATTTAAATGAAGCTTAAATGCCATATATACAATTTTTAGATGCCAAAAATTTTGAAAATAGGGAGACAATATTGAGTCTTTTGCATCATAAATATGCAATGCAAATATGGTGCACATCTGTTTATAACTATACGAACATATTACGTAACTTTCAGAGGATGAACTATTATATGAGGGTGTGCGAGTTAAAAAGTAGAGTGTAACACAAATGTTGTTTAATTTTTGTTGTGAAACTACTTTTCAATTTTTCTTTTATAATATTTAATGTGTGATTTAAGAGGGTAAAATTACCTTTATGGAAATTGACGATTTTTAACAGTTTAATATATAAGATAAGGTTTGACGTATAAATGTAAAAAATAAAAAAATATAAGTGACAAAAGAATGCTGCAAGACTTTCAAAACTGTATAGAAAGTTGTTTTTATATACTATACTTATAATTAATTTCAAAGAATAATAGATTTGAAGATGTAGGGTCTGCCATGTGAATTATGTAACATCATTCTTGAAACAGCAAAGACACGCAGCCGAATTTCTCATGTCTCTGACGTACATATTAAAATTATATACATACATGGATAAGTGGTTTTGGTTTATGACTATATTAAGGATGAAGAATTTCAATTTAATTAAATGACTGCCTTGGGTGGATTGGCAGTTATTCATCTTGTCAGTCAACCCTTTTACTAAGAAAACTCTAATGCTTAAAATAAATAAAAATAATTTTGAAGCATATATTGCCAAGTTTTTATTTCTTCAAAATGTAAATTAAAATCTATCAAAAAAGTTAAAATTATTATTTTTGGTTGAATAAAAATTAAATCAAAAATCTAAATTCTTTTAAAACAATTTTGCAATATATTTTCCATTATTTCCCCTATTTCACATAGAGCTTTAACTTATATTATTTTTAAGTTCAAGGACCATCTGTGAATTGTTCGCATAGCTTTCTTAAATAACACCCTAAACAAAAAAGTCCAACAACGACGTCAAATAGCATATTCGTGGGGCCAAACAACTTTATACCAAACTGACTGATTACTTGCGACTATTAAAATTAGTGTGTTGTTGATGGCTCGTATCCCATCTTACTAGAACCACCAGTCCAGATCCTCTGGTCATAAAAAATCACTTATCATCATGTTATTCATTGGGAGAAAAATGGGCCAATAATGGCGTAAGTCAATGGTGTTCAAAAAATTTGGATTCAAACTCAAAATGTTGATAAAAAAACGCACTTCTGACTTTTAAAACCGTTATTGTTTTGCATTTTAAGTATTGCCGTTGTTTTTTAATATTTGTTTTTTTTTTTATTTATTAAGTAGCAATAACAGAGTTTCTTTTTACTTACATTTGGTAGTTAGAGATTTAGGATAAATATTTTCCTTTTCAACTATAATTTAAAGTAACATAATATAATGACAATAAGTTGTATAATGAAATTGATATTAATTTATTTCTGAGGATTTTTATCTGTTGAGTTGGATTTTCGGCCATTGGTCGATTTAATGCGAGGAAGCATAAATTATGTAAAGTTGTAGGTATATTGGTTTTGCATGGAAATATTCTGCAATCTATTGTGTCTCTCGCTCATTGGGTGTTGTTTTTTAAATTGAAATAAAATGTGAGCAAAAGGAAGAATGCTTTCAATTTGTAGATGTAGTGTGAGGGACGTTTAAGCTGAGGCGTGGAACAATAACTTTTTATTTATATTCTTCGCTCCAATTCACTAACCATCTTAACGAATAGATATATTAAATACACGAATCAATGTATTCGACGAGTTTTATTTTCGATATAAATTTAATTGGTCTTTATGACTACTTCCGGGATGGTCTTGGGACCAGTGGTTCTGGGATCGGCTAAACCCAGCCAGGCAGCGTTCAGTGCTACAGGAAATAATAATAAGTAGCTCATATAAAATAACTAGCTCAGTTTTTCTCCACGCTCAAGACTGCTTTTAAACGATGGAATTATTCTTGCGATTTTTTACTTAATGTTGGAGTATCCACATCCAAAAATCGTATGTATCGAAAAATAAAGTTTTCTAGAATTTCATGTGAATTACAATATATTTTTTAGAAGTTGTTATTCTACTAGTACTAGTTGATATTAATACTTCAAGGGAAAGCTACGAACAAAAACCCTTATTTTAATATTTGTTTTTCCATTTTAAGTCGTTCTTTTCGAAAATCACCTCTACCTCCTAAACGGGTCGAGATAGACCCCACCCCCCCTTCCATAGTAAAATATATTTGTATTTGACCCCTATACAAAAATCCATTATCAATTTTCGGCGCCCAAGTTATCGTACTCGTGTCCCTGAGGAAATTGCCAATATATGTATTTACTTATAAATGAAAAAACATACATATACTCATTCATCTCTTATAACCAACAAGAGCAACAAATACGTAACACATGTTGCCTAAGGTTTCCTTTACTAAAAGATTTCAAAATAAATATGTGTGTACATATAAAGATAAAAGAAAAAAAAAGTATGAACTATACTTATATTTTACATTTAATGCTCTTTTTCTTTTTAAAATTAATTATATATACTATGTATTGAAATGATTCATATAAAAAGGGACCGAATCGAGTTGTGAAAAATTTCTTTTTCACAGGAAAATCGACTTAACATTTTTTTTTCCAGAGAACCATATTATATACTCATATAATTAATACTGGCTAATCAAATTCAATGGATTCCTGAATATATTTACCTCCTATTGAATTATTATTAGAATCGCAACCTTATAAAAAATTAAAAAAACAAAAATATATTGAATATAAAAATTGGGTTCTTTTGAAAACTTGACTTGACTGGTTTTAAGAAGAATTGATAAAGGTATTAAAATTTAAAGGTAGAAGAGAAAGACAAAGGAAATGTTTAAATAAATTGGTTTATTTTACGAAGATTTTGTAAAATTAAGTTCTTCAAAATGACCTAAAGTGGCGCCGGGTAAAGTGTTTTTATTATTTAGTTAATAGTTAGATTTAAAGGGGTAGAAATTTAAAAATATGTCACATATATAAGAACAGGGTAAGTAGCATATAAAAATTATAGTACCTACCTACAGACAAAAAATTTATTAAAATATTTTTATAAATTTTTTAATACATTTTATTTACTTATTTACGCATTTTAAAAATTTCAAGATGCTCTTAGAGCACATATGTATTAGAAAATTTCAATGAAATGAAAAATCTGAATTTTTTAAATTTCAGATTGATGCACTAACTATCTAGTATCTACATTTGTACCAAATAACTATCTCATAATAGGTTTTTTTTTCTTTTAAACATAAATGACAGAAAAAAGTCTAAGTTTCATCTTTTCTTTTTCATTTTCTTTCTTTCCAACAGAAGTATCTTCCTGCAGGCCAATATCTCTTATAACAATAATGGCAAAAGGTTTCGAAAAACTGTTCCTGGAAAGGCTTTGCTAAGTAATAGAAGTAAGAAAGCTAGTCCCAAACCATCAGTTTGGATTCAGAAACAAACATTCCACGATAGACCAAGTGCATCGAATTACGGATGTTGTTGAAAAGGCACTTGAAGAAAAACAAATATGTTCCGCTCTATTTCTAGATGTTGCTCAAGCCTTTCACAAGGTTTGGCATTTGGGACTTGAGTAAAAAATGTATAGAGATCTCCCAAGGCAGTTCTACGAAATACTGAAATCCTATGTTACCGACCGACTCTTTAGAGTACGGTACTAGCAAGAGTATTCGGAACTCATTTTTCTAAAAATGAGATATTGTATACGTCCTTTCCGAAAATCTATAATGTTGATAAGGTTTACCAACAGGTGTATTTACGCCCGGATACTTCGGGAATTCGATTTAACTCCCGGATCTAGCCTTAGCCAAAATTTCTCCGGGCCTAATGTTTCGTTTATTTTATTCCATTCTTGAACGCATTCCTTAACAAACAAAAATATTCAAATATAAATTGCAATTTTTCAGCATTCCTTGCGTTCATATTTGTATCCATTGCCTAAATTTCCGAAAAACACCAAATTTAGAGTTTCAATAAATCTGTGCTTAAATTCTGTAAATCTTGCATCGACCAAATTAATCAAGAAACGATAAAAATTGAAACAAATAATGACGTAGGCAATGATCTGACATTTTTGTTAGAATTTAAGTTTATCTTTTCTGTAATTGCAGTATTGTATATTATTCCGTTTTTTAAATCCCGTTTCTTATTATCCCGCCTTTGCAATCAAAACTGGTTGTTTTATTTAAAAAAAATCGCGCGATTTTTTAAAATAAAACAACTAGTTTTGATTGCAAAAGCGGGGTGATAAGAAATTTGAAACAAATTAAATAATGAATGATTTTTTAAATGCATTTTGTTTTGACACATATCTAATATTAATTCAATTTAAAAGTTCAAGTGCCTCAACTCTAAAATGCGTTTCGCCCAGAGACGACAGTTGGGCTCATCTGTCATCAGGAGAAACGCATTTTGGAGTTGAGATCATTGAACTTTTAAATTTAATTATATTTAATTTAATTATACAGAAGTAGTTTCTTAATTTTCTTCATCTTCGTTATTAAATATTACATTATATCAAAATTAAATATTTAATTCTATAAAAACTAAAAATAAAAAAACTCTAAAAAATTAACAAAGTAATACAATTTTCATTAATAATTGGTCCAATCGCACACGATACAGCGCAAAATACCTATTTTATTTTTTTGTCTGTTTCTAATAATAATTATTAGAATAGCGCGTGGTTTTAAAATATTATATTTTTTGTATATTTTCACTTGTCAATTTTTCTTTTTAATCGAGTAATATTATTTTTTGAAATTTACAAAAAACATTAGATATGTTATTTAGTATAATTTATGTATTGTAAAAAAAACGGGTTTGGTGGGATTTGACGGGATTTTAAAATTCTGGATTATAATACATCGGGATTCTGAATAAGCTGGATTTTGAAAGAAAGGATTTAAAAAAAAAAAATTTTAAGAGGACGGGATTTTAGAACTATTTTTTCGGGATTTTTGCAAAAAGGGGATTTGAAAAACCGGGATTCCATAAGCTTCCATATTTATTATTTTTGAATTTTTCAGTTAATTTCTATTTCAAAATTAACAAACGAATCAACAACAAAATAATTTTCTCACGACTCATGTCACTTAAGCAGTTTATTCGTAACCTCAAGTCGCCATTGCAAAAAACCTAGGTCTACTTCATGATGAGTATATATAGAAAAACACAGAATTTCACTCCCAATGTGACCTCAGAGCTTAACGAATAAACCTAATGAACAAAACGAAAAAATCAACAAAACAGCAATGCTTCAAAGAGGAAAGATATCAAAGTGACAAAGTGGCAAAACGACAAAACGAAAAATCGAAAAAGTGTCAAACTGATACAGTGACAAGGCGATAAAGCGACAAAAACACGGATATTCGTCTTATAGAAGAAGTACATAAAAATGACTTTGGAAAAACCACCGGTTCTGTGCTTTTCCGGAGTTGATAACCCTGAATATATATTTTTAGATTTTAGATTTTTATTTATTGTAGCTGAATTATTATACATTTTTTCATTAAACCTATATTGCACAATTTACAGAGATTTGATATAGAACTATCTCACAACTGAAAAATTTATAACAACGTTTTTAAATATTTCATATATAAACAATGGCTTGAAGGAAAAGCTACAGAAAAAAACCTTCTTTTAAAAGTTGAGATAGAGAGAAGAGGAGGAAATGAAGAAAAAAAAACTCCTTCAAATCACGGACTTTTTACAGAAAAATGTTTAATATTTATATATAACAAAATTAAATAAATAAATTAATTAACAAGTGAATGAATAAACAAATAAGTTAAATAAATTTATAAAATAAATAAATAACAAAATTAAATAAATAAATAAATAAACGATTAAACAAATAAATAATTTAGTAAATTAATTAACGAGTTAATGTATATATAAAAAAATAAATAAATAAATATGTGAACACGTAAATAAATAATAAATTAATATATAAATAAATAAATAAATAAATTAATAAATAAATATATACAAAAAAAAAATAATAAATAAATAAATTAAATAATTTAATATCACAGATTTAAATATATAAATAAATAGATTAATACATAAATATATCACAGAAAATAAAATAAAAAAAAATAAATAATTATGTCTATAAAGCCAGATTTGAGATGAGGTAGTTATCAGATGAGCTACAGGATATGTCGTATCTGTTGCATAAATTCGTTATTCTGAAAGGAATTCTTTCAATGTTTATTATTCTATGTAATTCATCTGTTGAATAATGCCTATTTTCAAAATTTTGTTTTGCATTCTTTGTAGCTTAAGTATATTACTTTTTGCACATTTTCCCCACACAGCTGATCCGTACAGCATGATACTTCGAAAAATTACTTTGTATATAATTAACTTATTTTCATCACTAAGCTTTGAATTTCTATTAATGAAGGGATAGAGCATTTTTATTGTCATGTTAACCTTGTTGATTGTTTGTTGGATATGTAATCCGAAAGTTAATGTTTTGTCAAGATATACACCTAAGTATTTTGCACTGTATTTCCATTCCGTCTGCGTTCCACTAACTGTTAACCTTCGACTGGGTAGAAAAAAAGCTTTTCTTTTTCTGGTGAAAAAGACGGCTTGAGTCTTTCCAGCATTCAATTTAATTCTCCACTTATTTAGATAGTTCTGTAAATCATCCAATGCAGATTGCAAATTGGTTTGAAACTTATGTACATAAGAACTGAATTCAAATTCTAACTTATTTTATTGTTAAAAAAAATTTCCAATTTAAAGTGTCATTTGACCTATAACAAAATTAAAATAAAAACAAAATAATTACGTTCTAAACATTTCTTTTCCTGATTTTTCTGAATCATCACTTGGCGTGTGTGTTTTCGCCCATAGATGCAATTCCACACATTTGTTGGTCTCATAAGAAAACTATATAGGCGTCTCATTTCAATCAAAAAAACTGGGAAGCCGAGACAATACGTTACTTATTATCTAGCCAGCGATGTTTGTGCTGGTTTGTATGCACAATTTTTAATATCTGTTCTAATTTTAAATTTTACTTGAAATGAGATACATAAATCAACAGCGAAAAAAATGTAATCTTCCCTTGTCAAGTAAATTTATAATATGAGTAGAAATTGTTTTATAGAGATGATTTAAAAAAATGTATATAAAATTCCATATATGTATCTTGATTACGTCAAAATAAAATTTCAGTTTAAAAAATCTGCACCCAAAATAAAACCCTAAATATTTCTATGGAATAGACATTTCATTCTCCTGACAACATCTTGCCAAGAAATAACATGATGGATTTTTTTTTGTTTTGTCATATAGGTTTGTGTATTATTTTACCTGTTCTATAGAGTTACTTCTACATATATCTTCATAATATAAAAAAGGACTATAACATGTTCTTAAAAGTGGTTGCATATACATATATAGGTATATCATATTGGTTTTTTTTCTCATTGATGCCTCCCAATTCCCAAATCATAAAACCACAAGCTTTCAGACTTACATTTGAACTAAACAGAATCAATTTAAAATTTGTAAATAAAATATGGTCCACTTCATTAAAACATTTATAATACGAGTATATAACTAAATATAAATCCAAATAAAAAGAAAAACAAAATAAACCAATTAAATTAAATAAATGTAGCCCTTAATATTTTAAATTCATGTAATTATAAACCACACAATAGAATAATTTTTTTGTTCTTGTATTTCAAAATGCCAAAAGCCCTAATTAGCAAAAGCTCTTTTGTTTGAACAATGAACATGCCAGTTTGTATAATTCTTTTTTAACGTGTTAAAAAAAGTTAAATTCAAAGAATTTCTGATATATATAAAGTATATACCTACAATTGCAGAAAACTCTTATGGCTAATTTAATAATATAATTAACTTTTGTTGTATTAAGCGAATAAGTCATTCTATTAAAAAAGAAGAGGACCCATACAATGTATGTATAAGATGTTTATACGTATAGTTTTTATGAGATTATAATAAAAGAATGAACAGAAAACAAAGTTTTATTGGTACATGTAATTGTTCTATGTTTTATAGTATTAGAGGACTATTTAATTTGTACGTTTAAACATGGAGGATTTAAGTTAAGTTAAGTTAAAATAATATCCAACGAGAAAAATAATACCTTTTCGTGAAAAAAATTTCAGTTATATGAAATCATATAAATAGCAGGTAGAAGAGATCCGACTGGAGAGAACTGCAAAAAAAAACTAAAGGGTGCCCCAAAATTCAAATATCATTTGAATTTCAAACCGTTTGTCATGTAAGGTGTTGCCAACAGAAAAAACAGAAAGAGATTGACAGCTGACAGTTGACACTTATTAAATATGGAGCGTTTCACGAAAGAACAACATATTTTCATTGTTAAACAAAAGTTTGAAAAAAATAATGAAGATTTTGCAGTGGTTTTTCGACCTAAAAGCTTTTCATATCGATTTTCGTTAATCTTAAAAATAGGCAAATTTGGGGTTAAGTAAATACACGAGTGATTATTAATGACATTTAACCAAATTTATGCGGAATGGTCGTGGAACAACAAAAGAATGCATATGTCAGTAAAGTCGAGGAGGTCACCTACTCGTTATTAGGGGTTTTTCTTTTTTAGCCCCGAGCGTGGCACTGAGCTGTCAAAAAGAAAACTATGTTACTTTTTAACTCGGAGCGCTCCGAGCTCTCAACTTGCATTTCTTTTTTAGCTCAGAGCTCGACCGGAGCTCGCTCGATGAGCTCGGAAAAAAATGACCGAGCACATCGAGCACAAAGCTGAGCGCAGCTAACTTCATATAATTTTCATGTAATTTGAAAGATTACTAAGCATATGAGAGTTCAGTGCTCAATTGAGTTTCTTAAATTGATCGATGCGCTCAGGTCACGCTATGTTCGGAATGAGCTCTATTCGCTCAGAGCCCGCTCTGTGCCCCGCTAGGGGCTAAAAAGAAAAACGCCTAATTGTATATTTTATGAATCAATAAAAAAATACAATTTTTATAACGAAAAACTCACAACTTCTTTGGTGAACTATGGGACACCCTATAGTATAAGGAAGATTTCCATTGCGTTGAGAAATTAAAGGTTGTAAAAATAAACTTGACATTAGAACCAAAATTCTTGTGTCTTGTCCTGAACCAGTGATTTGTCTGCTGAACAATTTATAAAAAAAATATTGATCGGATACTCTAAATGCTTCTATAGTTAAAGTCTTGCCAAAAGAGATTTAGAAACACTACAGAGTCAAGGACGCTCCATTTGAAGTCGTTATACGGTTCGCAAATCAGTGGGAACCCACATAAGCAAAAATGCATCAATTCCACTGACTTGTGCGGAGGGTGAAAGGATGAATTCAATTCGTTTTTCTTGCTAATTCCCCATCAGTCTATACAACATACTAGAAAAGCATTGCAGCCTTTGGAAAAAAAAACTTTTCGATATAAATTGGGTGAGATATTTTGAGTTTGGCACTATAAACGACAAAAATTAAATCGGAAGTTAGGATGGTTCAGGGAGGTACCCTACCTTCCTTCTTGCTTTCTTTCCTCTACATACATATGTACATCCCGGGAGCGCAATAAATTCATTGAGATCTGAAAAAAAATTACAACGGGTTATTTCTAAAATCCAAAATTTAACTTCGGTTTTTCGGTTTTATGAATGTTTCCAGACAAATTTATTTTTATGTTAGTCGTCATAATATGGTTCAGTTCAGTCGTCACCTGGTCGGAATTGAATGTCTGGCCTCAAACAAAATATGTTTCCTTTAAAGTATAGATATTTTCGTTTTATTGAAGCACAAAAATATGTATTTTGTTAGCAAATTGCAAAACTCCAAAATAAAATGCGATTTATATTCATTACTGTCACAAAAATATTACTGGTTCGATCTTATATGTATAAACACTCTACATCTCTTGATTGAGTATGAGTGTACTGGTACATTATGTAGGTACATATATATATTGTATGTATGTAATATGTCTTAAGTATGTTTTTATCAATGTTTGTTTGTTTATCACCTACACTCAAAAAACTGTAGAACCAATTTCACTGAAAATTTAAAACGAACATTTTATAACGCCGCTTTGTGTTTCTTCTTAAAAGAAATTTTCAAGGTTATAAATACAGTAATTTTTAAGAAAATTTCTTCACAAAGTGTTTTTAAATCTTAGGCTGAAGTAAGATTTTCTCAGAAATAAGAATTAACAGGGAAAGGAAGAAGGAAAAGCAAAACTTTTAAAACAGTTAAAATTTTACCAATGTTATAGAAAAAAAAAGTCTGTGAAATTTTAATTGTTAACAGGGTGTTCCACAATAAATTTTTTTTTACCATAGATGGGTGTATAAAATTAACGAATCATTTTAACAGTTTTTTTACATTTTATTTTATCAAATAAACAGTTGAAGTGGCCAATTTTATGTAAAACACTGTAGGAAAAAAGTAAACGAACACAAATTTTAATATCTATAAATAATTTGTTTTAATTTTTTTTAATAGTAACTAGTTCCCGATTATCTAGACTATTTAAAATCCTTTTTGCTGTATGTACCACAAAATCTTGAAGATTGATTTCAACAGAAGTTTCTGTTACATGCGAGTTTGAAGGATTGGCTTGTATTTTAGCTTCCATTAAAACATTATAGCTTGGAAATACGTCAACGTTATGGCTTTTTACTGATTTTCTCATCAATTTGTATTTTTCCTTGGAAAGACCTCATATCCAAGAACAAAGCTAGTGCAATCACATCATATTTTTTTGAATCCATTTATCCATAGTTTATATATATGTTAAAGGATTATTTTACCTGTCACATTGCTCATTTTGGGGTAGCGAAATGAATCTCCTATTTTTGGCAGGTTTCAAAAAACAAAGGGGATTGAATATAATTTTGGTTTTTGTCAACGTTCATTCCTATTAACCTTTACTTTAATTTCAACAACTCTTTTAGTTTAAGAGGAATTTATTCAAAAAGGAGCGCTAAAGTGGGCGGATTACAAAAATTCAATATAACAATCAGTAGTTTGTTTACAAGATTGTAAGTTATTTTGTTTAACAAGTTTGGCGGATTTTTGTACGATCAAGATATCAACAATACGTATTCTAATTGAAATAAGAAGAAAATTTCACGTTCTCAGCTCTTGTGAGAAAGAAGATAACTCAAAAATTCCAAAAGTAAAATTGCTTTTAAGACCAAAATGTTAGCACATGCTTGTTTTAACATTTTCTCAAAACATTGCGCAAAGTTGCAGCTGCAATTTGCATATGGTTTAACAAGTCAGGCTTAAATATCCTGGTAATTTTTCAGTGGGATGTAGGGACTCATAAAAAAGTGTTTTTTTTGTTATTTTGTTTTGTTGAAATATTAATTAACTTGCAAATAAAACAACCGCGTAACACTGAAGAAAAGTAAGATTCTCCTTGAACATGCCACAATAGCAATAAAGAAAATAAATAAGTTGTTTTTCTTTTTTTTTTTTTTCTAGACAAAATTGCTCTACTGTGAAAAACTTTATAAACCAAACAATTTAAAACAAAAATAATTTTTTTTTGCTGTTTTTAAAGCTCTGCCTATATTTCTGTTAGAAATAAAAAAACGAAATACTTAAAAAAAAATCATCGGATTTCGTATTTTTGCCGCTAAAACTTATATAACCACAAATTTAAAGAGATTTTAATAGAGAGATGTGGAGTGTACTTTTAAAATTGATGTACATTCTACATATAATATGGGTCAAATATGCCTCGAGTCGTTTCGAAGGTTAGATAATTTAAAAAAATGTATGTAAACAGGAATTTTTCTTTCCCGCAGGGCATTGTGTCTAATAATATTTATGATATTTTTTTTAATAATTCATATACTGCCGCACCCACCCTTTCTTACTTGTGGTAAAGCACAACATTGTTGAAAATAAAATAATTGCTGCGTTAAAAGTTAAAAAAAAGGGTTATATGAAATATTATTTATAATTTTTTTCCACTATAATATAACCCATTCACTATATGTATGTGTTCTGGCTTGACCATGTTGAAAATTTTGTTTTTTTTTGTGGGAGTTTTATTCCAAAAATTCCGGAAGGGCATATAGGCATATAAAAGCAATTCAGATGAATGGAAACTTGAAGGAATTTTTTTTTTGTAAATTGGCTTTGCTGTACCTCTAATCTCATCTAGTTTCAGTTATTGATTTTTTTTTATTTCCATTTTATAAATTCTCTATAGTTCTCTCTCCTATTCTATTCATTTAATTTTATTTTAGGTTGCAATTTAAAGAAAGGCATATGTGTTAGCTCGGTTGTTAAATTTTCAATTTATTACGAATGGGAATTTTTTGTATTTTCGTAGGAATTCGATTTTAATAAATATTATCTTTTATATATGGTATGGCTCATGGTATTGAGACAGAAATACATTTTTTCGATTGAGAGTTGTTTGTCTACCACTTGAATTCATAAATAATCAATAGGAATATATTCCATTATATAGATTTATGACGAATTCCTACATACATAAAATATGAACATATACATATGTATATTTTGAGCAATTAAAATTGGCATGAGGACCTGATTATATAGAAATAAAATTAAGTTTTAGTCAAAGCAAGGCTTTGAGGATTAAGGATTAACTGGATTTTTCTGTCAAATTTTTTAGGTTGGGTTTATTTTTTTATTTTTTCAATAAAATGTTCATCTCACTTAAATTAAGAAAGAAACATTTAATCACGTACATATGTGGAAACAATTAACACAGATAAAGGAGTATAGGTAGGTGTGAATGGTTCGGAAGCCAACAGGAAACTTGATTGATTTTTGTTCAGTATGTATGTAGGTACATATTTCGGTTTGTTATTCTTTGTACCTTTGTTACCTACGGCTATGGACAGAGAAATAACACACATCATATTGATTGGGGAAAATTGAAAAGAATAAACTTTCCGTTATTTTGAATGATTGTTTAGTTTTCTTATAGGAGGGCTAGGTATGCTATTTAGAGCCAATTTTTCATTTATCAAACAAAAAGTGATGGAAAAAAATAAATTTTTTTATGGGCTTTTGTTGGATGAAGTAAATTTATTTTATTATTTTGTGTTTTAAAAATTGGGGCAAAAGTGCAGTCGCATGTTTTCGCGAAAAAAGAATATTTCTTATGAACTCTATACAAACAAGGCAACAATTCTTCACCGCAAACAACACTCATAATCGAGTCAATAAAGCATTTGACTCGGAAAGCAATCGTCGGAAAGCTGGATTTTGGTATATATAGCCTCGTTATGGCGTGCGTTGTTAAGAAAATGTTAAAAGTCCTCATCAATAAGAGCGCCGCTAACAATTTTAAGGACGGTTGAGGGCCCACCAAAATGGTTTTTCAGGCATAACTCCCAAACTATAAGTTGTATGGAAAAAATTTCAAAAACAAAATATTAACATGCTGTTTTTCATAAAAAGAACCGTTTTCGAAATAAACCAATAGGAAGAGTTAAGGATCTTACTTTTTTATCTGTTCAAGCGGTTTAGATAAGAAAATTTGAATTTTGTGATAAAAGCATATATAATATTTGTTCATCGTTGGTACATTATGTGAACATGATTTTAAGCTATCGGCCCACTCTATTTGTGCACACTGCACCTCTTTAGGTGGTAGGGGCAAATTAAAAATAAATATTGAAAACAGAAAAATATTATAAAAACATAACAGCAACACAACATTCTTTAATTATGTTTTAAAATTAAGTTATTTTAGTGCTTTATTATAGTTTTCAAGTGAATGATTTTTAAACTCTAAGGGGCATATTCATAGTCACTGTTTAAGTTGTTTCTAAAAAAATACTGGGTTTATCCTATCTAATTTACATTGGATAAACTCCAGGCTATGATAAACTGGGGCCTAAAAACGACTATGAATATGCGCCTAGATGTTTAAAATTTTATTTTCCAAATTTTTCCCGAACAAGGTAAATATATGAGTATACATAACGTTCTTTGATAAAATGACGTTATTTTTGGTTAACTTTCTCATATCTCATTAATAAAGCTTTATCGGTGTAATTATTATTTTACTGGTCTGGGTTGGTTCTTCTAAGTTTTTGGATTTAGATTTAAAGAGTTTTTATTTGGGCTCCAACACTTTAGATATTCAGGCACATCTAAGTTCTTATGTATACATAGTTCAAAACTAAAACTACTATTTTAAAAAAACTTAAAATAAAAATTAAAAAAACTTATTATTGTCTCGGAAGGGGGATATGGAAATTTTGTATTTTATGGTAAAGACATTTAGAGGTCGATAGCAAGCGCTGTTTCAATATTGAACTGGACCTACCCACGCCATGAAGGAATAAATTGAGAGCTGTAAGTTGATTCAAGGCAAGACAAAAATTGTATGAGAGAAGAGTCTTTCGTCTCCTTTTGACGAAAGTGGTGGTTTTTTAAAATATATACTTTAAATGGAAAAAAAGTTTTTAAAAAACAACAAAATCCGCATCATTATTGTACTATGGATTTTATTAAAATTCCTAAGATTCTATATTATATGTTTCAAATTTTAAATCAATTTATTTACATGAATAGTTTTTTAAAAAACTATTTTTAAAATTACAATTTTGAAAAAAAAAAAATTGAAAAAAGTTATTTCATATTATTTTGTTCAAAATTTGTAAATCACTATTGGACAACTGTCCAGTTTTAACTCATTCTAAAAATTCTTATCAACGACACGATGACGTTTAAAAAATCAATTTTTTTTTTTACTTTTTGAATAAAAGGGTATACATACGGTAGGCAATAGTTATTATTTCACCAAAAGGAATTATCACACAATGCAATTTAAAAAAAAAAAGACAATACATATTTGTAAATTATTATTAAAGAAAAATTCATTTAGTTTTTTTTTTGTCTTAGGTTGAATTTTTCATCAAAATTCTTAATACACCAATAGGGCCAAAACAGTCGAAGGAGAAAATTGAATAAAATCTCAAACAACTCTATGTATAAAAAAGCCTAAAGTTATAATAAAAAATACGATACGAAAGATTAAAGTAGGTATAATTTGAACAAAATGATGTTTTTTTTGTACTTATTACATCCGAAACAAAATGTTTGTCACCCCAAGCGATTTATTTTTTTTTTTCATTCAGAAAAAATAACAAGTTATACAAATATGTGTTTCTTTTTCTCAGTATTGACACAGAATATTTAGTTTTAGTATTCTTTGACTTCCTGTCATCAAAACTATGCATACTATATACATATAAACCTTGTTCGTTTACTTCCCAAACTTACCCATTTCTACCATTTTTAGCCCGAAAGACTGTCAAAGTTCATAAAAAAAACAAAAACTGGTAGAATCTGGCAGTTGTCCGGCAAGTACGCGAACAGACCTAATATTATGACTATATTATGTTATCTAAAAAATGTGCTTCCTATTATAGGAAGAAGTCGGATGGAGTTTAGTGTTAAAGCAGCACCCAAAACGTGTCCTTTATTAAATTTATCAGATTGATAAATCTTTTACGTTCATTTCATGAAAAACCCTTATTTAGCTAAAAACACAAAAAAGGTGCTGCTTGAACATGAAATGGTTATGGTTTTCTTGTATAAGATGTACATACATAGGTATATGTGTGAATTTCCAAAGAAATATACTATTATGTTAAATGTAAATATATATGGATTTAACACCAGAAAATCAGCGACACAAATGGTAGTTCTGTGATTTTTGTGTTTGCAATTGATTGATTCCTATGTAATCTGATGCAACTGCATCCAAGTAGACTTTATGTTCGTAAAAAAAAGAAGGGTATAGATTCCATCTAAAATCAACTGATGCACCAGTGTGAACAAATATATTCTCAGATTCACCATCATGAAATATTTTTTACTGTGTGAATGACAGATAAATGGATTTTAAGGGTAAAATGATTGAAGTGAAATGATTTTTTCCTCTTCGAATTTATACACGATGATCATGATGGTATATAATGACGGAAAAAAGGTGTCAGTAAAACGACAGACACTTTATAAGAATTTAGGCGTTAGTTAAAAATGTTATTTCACTACCAAGTTTATGAGACCTATAACTTAAATATTTGTTTTTGTTATTCACAGTTTATTTGGAAGATTTTTTTAAACAAGTTTTTGGTGATTGATAGCGCTTTCAACTTAAGAGTGATCGTGACAACTCATAACAGGTCTGTTTCGTTACTTCCCAAACCTTGCCACTTTCTACCCATTTTTAAGCCTAAAGTTCTGTCAAAGTCCATATTAAAAAAAAAAAATTGGACTGAAATTGGTCAAAACTGGCAGTTTTGGGAAGTAAATGATCAGACCTTATATTTTACGAGCTCTAATAAAAAATATACGTCTGTGAAGTTGGCTTAACAACTTGCCTTAGATCAAAGATATACCACAACAAGAATTTGCAGTTTTTTTCCATTTGTTTTGAATTTCTATTCCGGATTTTTAAGTTCATGTGCTGCGTTCATAATTGCATGTAATTTCTTTCATTTCATTTCTTTGCATGAAAATTTCAGAGGTCTAGGAGATTGTTTACACTATTTGCAATGAGTTCTGAATTTAAACTTTAAAAGTATATTGAACGTAATGGATAAACAATTAGTTGCAAAAAAAAGAAGATTATTTGGCGCCTTTGACGTAGTACGTGCGCATAAGTTTTTTTCATTCAAATAAAAAATGGCAAATAAAACTAAAACTCCCCCTTACCTCAACGCATGACAATTCTCCCTTGCTGTGTATAGACAATCTTGAAATTTATTTTATTTAGTCTACTCGGCACAACAGTGATTGTAACCACCATCATGTTTTTACATTACATCAAATTATTGATAAAAAATATTGCGTATACGAAAGAATGTAAACAATTTTGTTGAAAACTTTTTAAAATACAAAGAAGTTGTGCACGTTGTTTGTACTTTATAATGCCCAATCAATACTGGTATGCTTAAAATAGGGTTGTTGTTTATCTTTATTTCGTTTGGAATAAATAGAATGTGTTTAGCAAAGAAGTCATCAACGTTTTTGTGTATTCATTTACAAAAGGTGATTTCCATATTTTCAAAAAAAAAAAAATCTACAACCAGGACATACACTCCGTTTCACTTGATTATCGACAAATAATTTTTTTAATTACAGTTTCACAGTGCATACTTAACTAAATAAGTGGCACTTAATTTTCCCATTCATGGACTTTAGACGTAGTTTTAAGGTCTGAGTAAGTGGAACTTAAGTGGCCAATATGGGAGACTTAAGTGTCACTTATTCCGATAAGTTTACACTGTGAAATTGGGCATTAGTTTTCCATATCTGGAACTTAAGTGACACTTACTTTACTGTGAAACTGGCCCTAAGATCCCACAGCTTTTTTTGGGTGTGAGTGATAGAAAAAATTATATCATATTTCTATTTCTCATATTTCATTTTTCATTTCATATTCAAATATGAAAGTCTTGCAAGCGGTAGTTGGGACCTTTGTCAGTAAAGTTCGTTATTTTAATGCATATGTTAGATAAGCGGCCCCATGGAAAAAGTCTTGGATTACCATATTATGTTATCAGAGGGAAAGCTTCTATCAGTGAGGACATATTTCAAAATGCTATCACAATTTATTTAGAGCCTGGTTTCATGTGTTCGTCTTGGATGCAAAAGACCCCATCCAAGACGTCTTGGACCCCATTTTCATGTCTAAGGCGCTCAGATCTTTTATAAAATATAATGACTTAGTTGCTACACTTTTTACGTGGGCTTTAAACAAAAACGCATTTTTAATCCATCATTACCAACAAAGACTCCAATCACGAAATGCAAGACTTTCATATTTGCTTATTAAAAGTAAACACCTATCTTAAAATACCAGTGAATTTTTGCTATGATTCACACACGAAATTTGCTCTGGGCTCTCGGTCTATTAGTCAATTTGGGAATAAAATTTTACAGAATTTCGGGTTAAAGTTCGAAAATTTTGTTTTTTTAATTTATTTTCATACCAAATACTTCACTTCAATTCTAAAATTGTAAGTTAAAACCACAAAAGGTGACAGTATACCGCATCATATTATAAAGCCACTAACTAGGATTTAAAAATGAAAAATTGGGCCCATAGAAGTCTATGACTTTTGAAGTTACAAAGAAAAAAAATTGCAGCAACCTAATCAAGTGAAACGGAGTTTAAGTGATTCCATCAACATTAAGTCGGTATAGGTATCTGGAAGAAAAGCAATGAGGTGAGAAATTGGTAAATAAACTAAGCTCTCTATATACTACCTGAATGTATTCAGATAGACCTTACTTGCACAGAAAAGGAATATCCTTTCTGTATGAGAAGAAGTAAAAAGTCCTTTGAATAGCTTGGTTTGTAAATTGACTTAGACATTCATAAATGAGACTGAGAATTCTTTACAGCCCTTTCTTAGGTTATTTATTTACTAACCATACTGAGGTCTGTTTGATTTGTGATCTTCTATTCAAAAAAGAATAACTTGAATTTGATAAAAAAAGATATTATATTATTATATTGAGCAACAGAGACTAAAGAGTCATGTAGAAAGAATTCTTAAGAAAAAAGAATATATTATAACGTATTCAAAGCTACCTACATCTCTTAATTAATTTATAAATTATGCAAAAGGTAATATTTAATTATGAACATAAATACATAAGTAGGATGATTATTATTTTTCCACAGTTGTATGATTAATAATGCTACCTAATGTACGGAATGTTTTCACGAAGTGTATTTGGATATACGTAAATAAATAAAAAGGAAAGAAAAGTAATGCAAGATGTGGACAACTTTGTCATGTGGTCATCTGGTTTTTTCAGTCTATGGGCAGTTGATCAACATTAACCGCCATATTATTCACTCAATTAATACAGAATAAACTTAAATCCGGATGTATTTACATTGAATTTTATGTGTATGATGTGTGGCATAAAACACGACAAAGAATTTTTTTCGCACAATTTCGAAATTATGGACAGGGGAGGGGGGGAATTTTGTTTGTATATTCAGTTAAATAAACTAGGCTAATAATGTATTTACATAGTTTACAAATTTAAAAAACGTACATGAATATCAAATTATTCGACCGGGTCTGTTAATGTTATTGAAATATATAAATGCAACTGTTTAACTTTTGGACACCGTATTCTTCTTTTTACTTCACTATCTGTTTCCAATTTAACAGCTCACCACAATGTTGATTGAGAATTAGAGGAAGTATTGAGAAAATGGTAATCAAATTCAGCTGCTGCCTAAGGGAATATACATATGCAAAATTGAATTTAAATATTCGAATATACGTGCTTTTGACTTGGCCTACCAGAATACATAGGGTTTGTTTAGTATGTTTAGCGAAATATAGATTTGTATTCCATCTTATATCCTTTTTTTTGTAAAAAAAACTTTATAGGATATGTACAATCAATTTGAAAATTGGAAATTCAGTGACTTCATATTTTTAAACTTTGTTAATAGTTTGCCAAAACCCTATAACGTCGTGTTGTCATGAAGTTGTATTGAAATTTCTTTACAAGATTTTTTTATATAATTAAGCTGATACGGATGTATGCACCTGCTATTGAAAAATTATAATGTAAGGACAATAGTCAGAGATTTTTTTTTGTAAAATTGTATACAAAAATATAATAAGGGATAACTAATTTTAAATAAATGTGTTTTTTTTCAAAATTCTTTCTTTTTCTTCGACGTCGTATGACGTCGTTCAACGTCTCAAGTTGCTCGAAACTTTCAGATTCTACCAGTTTTATTTTTTTTTTTATGAACTTTGACAGTCTTTTGGACTAAAAATGGTAGAAATGGGTAGTTTTGGGAAGTAAACAAACAAGGTTAAAGTAATTTTTCGGAAAAAAACACTTCAAATATCTAGGTTTGTTCGATGTTCCCTTAATTAGTGTGCACTGGGAACTGTCAGATCCTTCCAGAACTGTCAAAAAGCTTAATTTTTTATTTTATATGCTTATGTTGGATTAACACGACTGGCAATAGTATAAGTAAAATAATGTATAAAACCCATTCTTAAAAAAAATAAAAAAAAGTAAACTAGGGCGAACAAAGTGGCACATAAAACATTTCAGAGCACAGTAACGCACTCAATGCAATGTCAAACTCGAACAAGTCTATTATTGACGACTGATGTCATTTTCTATGGGTCGCTTGTCATAAGAACGTATATAAATTTCATAGAGATGTCACTTGTATACGTCGACGCAACGCATGTGATGGTTTCTATGGGTACCTTAAGTATAGCAAATTTGCAATATTATTTCGAAATTTTCAATTTGTCAACAAAAAAAAAAGCAGATCTCGTTTTAAGTAGATTTGTTCGATGTTCTCTTCCCCAGTGCGACCTGAGAAATGTCAATCAATTATTGTTAAAAAACTTAAGGCTGCTCTGGTTTCTATTTTACATCGAATGCTTCAGTGTTACAAGTCTCACCATCTAATTTTTTCGTTAATTTCCCTTTTTCGTAGGTTATTGTATATTTTGGCATTTTGTCATTAAATACATGAAATAAATAAATAGCAAAATTATTATCAAAATATTTCATATTTACCCACAAATTTGTTATCAATACTTGTTTTTCCCTGAATGCTGATTTAAATTTTGACAGCTCTGAATTCTTTCCCCAAGGAATAACCGGAGTCTCACGAAAGTCAATGAGAGCTCCCCCCGAACACATATCAAACACAATGCAAATAACCTATAGCGAAAAAATTGCTACATAAAACACCTCAGAGCGAATTCAAGGCGACCGACGGCGACCCTTTGCACTATATAAGGGCTGACATCGAACAAACCTAGTGACTTGTCTAAAAATTGACGGGAGCATTGAATAATATAAAACGAAAATATCACTAAGATCACTTTACTGAAACGAAACTTAAATATTTAAGTTCAACTTAAGAGCAATCATGTGACAGTTTACTCTGAGAAAAAAAGTGGAACATAAACATTTAAGTTTAGTTTCAGCAAATGGAGCTTAGTTAGTTTTTAAATAGTTGTTAAAATATTGAGTTTGGAAATTAATGTTCCAAAAACTATTCAAATTTGAAGCCTTAAGGTAGAACTAGAACGTACCTGGTCGCACGAAACCGAGCGAAAACAAGAAATTCATATGACGCGCACATAATTGCGAAGTGAAACTTTTCGTTTAGTTTTCGTTAACTTTTGCCGTCGGACGTGAGAGCGCTTACTTCACTTAAAATCACTTCCAACCACTCAAGTACATTATGGGTGACTTATGAATTTGACGTTTTGGAAAGCAACTCTTCGTTCGATTTTGACACTAGCTTCCGACATCTACCGCCTATTCTAGTTCTACCTTTACTGCACATTCTTTGCTTGTACAACTGCTGAGAAAAAGAACTGTCATGCTGACTTCACGTAGAGATGTTTACGCGGTGGCGATGCAATTTTCTTACTGAGGACTTCAAAATTTGCGATCGAGTCCTCTCTTAAATGCAAAACTGAAAATTTGGACACTTATTCCAAATTTACAGTTCATTCAGTTGTTGAGAAAAATAGCATATCATGTCAATTTCGCAGTGAAAATGGCAGTATAAGTGATTATACCCACTACTTGATGAACTGCAAAATGCGGAACATAAAATGCAAAACAAAAGAAAGCTGCAAATTCCGGTTGTGCTCCCCTCCCATTGATCTAGATGAAAGTTGTTATGCTAACTTCACAGATGAATAGTTTTGTAAATGTTTTATCCAAATAAGCGTTCAGTTATTATTCACTTTTTCATTAGCTACCAAAAGATAAGTAATCTTAAATTCAGCTTCCTAACTATATACATACATACATACTATGTATATTTTAGCTATATGTATATAAGTAGCATAATATATTAAATAAGAAAAATTATAGAGAAAAATAATTTTCTTTCCGCAATGTAAATGTTTTCAAAACCATGACAGTGAGATCCCTTTGAGATTTGATAGACAAATAGATATTTAAAACTCCCAAAGAAAATCCATTTTGGTTTTTTCCTTTTTTGTATGTTATTATCATTTCTATCCTTATATGAATTTCATATTTTCATATATATGGATTCTTGTCATATGGCATTTAAATTACAAAATAAATCATATTTGACATCAGCATACATCATTGATAGATGGTAAATATTTCTAAAAAAAAATATAACTTTTTTTTGTCAGAAATTTGTATTTGGATCAAATAATATTTAAGAAAACCTTTGCTGTTAAATATGTTCCTCTCTCAGTCTCATCCTTTCCACATTATTTCATGCGAAGGCACGTATTCTACGAAATAAGGAAACTGAATGGTTATAATATAAACTCATTCAATTCAAAGTGTAAAATTTTGACAGTTGGAAAGCGGGTGAGAATCCAGCTTGTGGGAGAAACCTAATGCAGATTTTAGATGTAGAGTTGGCTAGAGGTTATTTTGTATGTAAACCTGAACAAAATTTAAAATGATCTGATATATACACAGATGTATTCTGATTGTAAGAAAAATAAACAATTGGTCTTACAAACAAGGATAAGCTCATCTATTCAATTGAAATTTTGTATATTAATATAAAATATAATAAAATATAATATAACGTTAAATTTAAATTTCTATAATAAGCAACTTTTTTTTATTAAAGCGTACAATTCATATAAGCTGAGTTGACTGTAATTTTCTCGTCTATCGAATGAGGAAACTAAAAAATTCCAAAATCAAGTGAATTTGATTTACTTATACAATATATATGTAGATGTAAATATAAAAATAGTTGAAGGCCATTTGCAGGTTTACATATTTTGAGGGTAAAATGAAAATGCTCATATTTCATGCATTGAATATAAACTCACTTACCTATATTCGTATGTGTAGGTACTTGAAGATTTGAGTTTTGGTGTTATACTTATGTAAAAAAGGATTCAATCAGTTTATATGGTAATCGGTATTTCGTTTTTTTTTTAAACGATAGTGTTGTATAGGTAAACTTGAGAACTTATTATAGCGTAATTTAATCCTAATTTTCCAAATAAACAAGAAGAGGTAAGTTTATTTAAGGAAATATCATATTATGGCAGAGAAAATTCAATTCTATACCTTACTATGCCTATTAAGTAGAAAGAAGGAAAGAAAATAGTATTATCATCACCATAAGTTTTGGTCTAATTTCTTTTACAAACAAGTGTTTTGTTTTATTTTTCCACCAGTAATTGCTTAAGGATATAAGTTTCATTTATGTAACGTATTATGAAATACATAATTTCATTTTCTAAAAGCTAATTAACATATTATAGTTCCCATGCAAAGTGTGTGCATTCTTTAAATGTATAATTAATGTTATTTGCATTTAAACGTTAAATGTTACAATTCATTATTTTCTTGTTTTTCTTTTTACTCATGTCTTCATGCTATGTACCTGAACTTTGTACCACTCTGATTTTAAATGTATAAATCGAGCCCTGAGGATGTCCTAACAAGACGAAACGCGTCGGCCAAATTATTAAAATAAAAATAAAATTAAAACCGTGGAGCAAAAAACAAGTGTTTTTTTTATTATCTTTTAATTCTCTATATGGACAAACAGGGAAGAATCTACACAATTGTTGAGAATTAGTATACCCTCACGCTTTGCGTGGGAAAAATAATTCTCAACAATTGTGTAGATTCTGCCAGTAAGCACTGGTTTAGAGTTGTAAATCACTAGGCCCTGGTTCTGCATGAGCTATCGCGCCACCCAATTTATTTATTTATTGGTATTGTTTGATTTTTTGAATATTTAACAATAATTTAACAAGAAAAAAGGGGAGAGTACGATAACTTTGGCGCCGAAAATTGATAACGGTTTTTTGTAGAGGGGTGAAAAAAAACCAAAAAACAACGGCAACACTTACAATAAACTACTGTACTGGTTTTGAAAGCCTTTAATCCTAAATTTAAATTAAATTATTTATGTCAATAGTTTTTGAAAAATTCGCATGCAAACTCAAAATTTTGATAAAAAAAAGAAAAAAGTTTAAACATTTTAGCGGGAATCCTTGAAGAATTTTAAAAATTTTATATTGTATAATGTGTATGTACATTTAAATAACGAAGAGAATTCATAAACAACTAATTTTTAAAACTCGTTGGATCGGTTTTCTTAAAAAAATAGTTGTATACATATATAAAATTTGTTTTACTTCAAAAAAAATAATACACTATTTTTAAGTGTTTAATTTGTACATAGAATTTTTTTTAAAAGTACATATTGATTTTTTCAACAAAAAAAGAAATATTTAAAAAAAAAACCCAAAATTTACTTTTTTGGAAATTTAAAAATGCAAAATTTTTTTTTCTTAAAAGGCCTCCTGTACAAAATTTTATATCAAAATCGGATGTGCCGCCAACGAGAAAATCAAAAATCAAAAAATAAAAATAAATGGTTCTATGGCAGGTTCCGTTTTTGGTAATTTTTTTTTCAATTGAAATGCGAAAAACATGCACAATAAGATACACTATTTTGTTTTATTAAAATCGTTTCAGCGAGACAAAAGGTACCGTTACTTTTGGAGCTGAAAAAATTTCTCTTTCGTCTCTAGGGAATCGCCTAAAAATCTTATGTTCCAAGTTTGAAGAAAATCGATTCTGTGAATCAGGTTGTAAAGCGAGGTACAGACAGACATAGCACAGCCGGAATAAACACTTGACCGGGAAAAAATAAAAAAAAATAATACAATAAGCCACTATTTTAGAGTTTTCAATCAAAATTGAATCAAAGCAGAAAAAAAATATTTAAAAACAACGGCAACACTAATAATGTCATGTTATATCTTTTTCTAAAGCCAGAAATATATTCTTCCAATATGTTTTTGAATAAAATTATTTAAGTAAATACTTTGTGAAAAATTAATTTTCAAACTCACATTTAGTGCTGCCATCTGTCTTGAATCTCACGATTATGTACTCTTTTTGGTCTAAGTGGGGAACGTCCGGAATAATCTTTCAATATTCATACTTGAAGTAATTGTTGTATATATTTAATTTATTGCCTATTCCTAAATCAAATCGGGACTACTTAAATTAAAGAAACGAAAAGAACCAGTAACTAATAAAAGGAAAATTCAAAATTAAGAGAATTTTGGAACTGTCAAATAACAAAATAATGTTAACGTCAGAATTCAGGAGAAATTTAATTTATTTTTTGTTTAATTAGATATTATGCATCCGATAAAATTAACCTTTGAAGTGTGTTGTACTTAAATATTTTTTTTTAATTTATTTTTGTATTTTATTATATTTGATTACTATTTTAAATAAATGAAGTACCTTCGTTATATTATTTTTTTTTTAAGAAAAACATTGTGTGTTTTGTCTTCGTTTTAGACTTTTTTTTATATTGTTTTGTCCGAGAAAGTCCGGAATTTTAAATCTCGATAGTTAGTTTCATAAAAATTCATTTATACTTTCGAAAATAAAAAAATAGAATAAAATTGAAAGTATAACATTAAAAATGTTTCGCATCATCACTGATTTTAAAGAATGAATTGCCGCCCCCTAGAAAAGTACATGTACCATGGTACAGCACTGTTGTCATTTTGATATTTATCAACCATCAACAATAGAGTTATTAATAACATTCAAAAAACAAAACGAACGAAGCAAAACAAAAATAAAATATCACATAATAGCATTTTACTTCGGTTTAGTTAACATTAAAGAAATAAATGTAAATGTCAATAATAAAAGTAGGAAACTAATTGAGTACATTTATGTCCTAAGTTGGAACCATACTTAGCTATATTTATAGTCTACCGGGTGTACACTAATCATGTGTGTTATCTCTCCGAACCCCTCGCCCAACACAAACCTTTTTCATTAATAAAAGTATCTTTTATCCTATTCCATGACATAACAAAGTTCTATGCCAAATTTCATAAGAATTCATTTATCTATTTGAGCATGATTGAAAGACAAAAATTCAAAAGAATATAATATAACATAATACTTGTTGAAAAAGTTAAAAAAAAAATTCAAAATAGGAAATGCTTCGCAAAACGTTCAGAGCATTTCCTATTTATTTTCGTAGTTGTGTTTTAGTTTGTTCCGAAAAAGTTTTTTTTTCATCTACCGTAGACAAAAAAGATACCACTTAAATAGGAAAAAATGTAGATAATTTAACATTCAGGGAATTCTACATTAAAATAATGTTTCCAATTGTATAAACTCGTAAAAAATCATGTTCTCATTCTGTATAGTTTTTCTCTTTATCTTGATGGGGTTCGTAGAATTATAATGCGTACCCATACATATATTTGTCCATAGTTTATTATTAGGGATATAAATTATTTTTGTTTGTTTTCAAAAATTATGCCAACGGGTTTATCCATAATAAATCTTTTGACTTGTGATTTATAATTCACCTCAATTTTTTTTTTTTTGAACAATTTAAGATTTAGGCTTCCAGCACACGAAATATCTCATTAAAGACGTCTTTTATTACAAAAGGTGTTCTTGAAAGTATTTATGTTTTTTATGTCGGATAACAACAACAATAGGTAACTTAATAAAATAGGCTTCTATTAATTTACTGAATTTTTATCTTATAGGAATGTTTTGCTACAGTACTTATTTTGTATTTGTATAAGTCTGATGCTTAATGTGTGGAGTGGAAGATCTTACATCAGTTACAAAAAAATATTTGTTTTTTTTTTTTTTATTTTGCCTTAGATAGTTGTGTGGGACCATTTAAGAAGATTAAATCACCGAAACAAAAGAGCTAGTACGATTTGATTTACAATAATAGAATAAAGTCGTGGAGTATAGAAACCATGACAGTAAAGTATGAAGATACTATATGTGTATACCCACATTATATGGGACATTAAGTCAAGGAATATTTTTATTGAGAGTTTATTTTACCAGAGAATTGTTAAGATTCATTCCATTACTTGAAAAATTAAATCATATATTAGCAGAAAACTCTCTTAAAAATGGAAATTTGTATCCTATTTGGATATGAAAAAGCTATTTAAAAAGAACATTTAACTTGTCCACAAAAGTTTAACGAATAGAATTTTTTTTGTTAATCCATTTTATTTTAAGGGTTTCAAAAGGAACCAAATATTTTGTTATCGAAGAAGAATTAAACAACAAAACCTTGAATATTATTCTATACCACCAAATTTATAGGCTGGGGTTATATATTTATTATTTTATGGAGGTCAAACTGGTCGTTGGATGTCTTTAATAGTTCTTATAGTCTAGTAGATATATTTATTTTCATTGGAAAACTTTTGTTCGTCACTGGGATTGAACTAAGTCCAAAAGAGGTATAGAAGTTCTCTTAGTTCATGTAAAGTTAACTAATGATTAGTGATGGTTAACGAGCAACGACAAAGTTAAACAATATCATAATTCTATATAATCTGTATTAGTCCATGGCATCTGGGGTCTGAGGATCGAATCCCAGCCTCTTTCACCTATAGAAACAAAAGAAAAACAAATTTTCAATTCAACTGCCTCTTGCGAAGAAGTGACAAATTCTTCCAGAATCCAGGGTACATATCTCTTGCTATGCCTCTTATCCTAGCTCTTCGAATTTGGTAGAAAATTATAGGTCCCCTCAATTCCTACACTGACTAAACACAACGAACAAAGGATTGTTTAATTCTCTCGGAGCTGTCATGACATTAAATTTAATTTTATATAAACTTAAAGTTATAGAAGGAATGAGTACGTTTTCATTTTCATTTTATTTTTTTTTTGCGATAATATGTTGAAAACCAATTCAATTTCTGGTGGGATATTCGATTCTATTTATGGTGTCATTAACACCTGCACCCTCTGAGCCAATCGTCCTTAAATCTATATATATATATAAAGGTTTAATTCATTTTATTGATTTATTTGTGGGCTTCAGGCTAAAAACTCGACACAACTTCTTGTTCTTTTTACTTGTATATTTTTTTTTGCAATACTAAATCATTTAGTGTCCTTAAAGAGATAGATGAAAAATTGTAATAGCAAAAATGTTATTTAATTTCTTTGCCTGAAGCCTTCATATACTCATTGTATAATATATAGTTCACTTATATTCTAGATTAATACAAAAATACATTTTTATTCTACGAGTAAGTATGTCCGTATATAAAAACAGGAGTGGATATTGAATGCACAATCATATCTATATTACACTGTAAATAAAATATTATCAATATAGGTATACCACAAATTCATCTCATTGCTTCAAATTCAATGAAGGTGAAAATTATTTTTTAACAGGAAAAAAAAAAATATTAAACTATTCTGAAGGACTTGTAAGTAATATTTGAACAAATATCCTAAGGTATATATGGTATTTCGTACATTCGTATTAAATGTTCAATCACTCTGTTGTATATAGCTGTGAGGACCAAGGACTAAGCCAGTGACAGTATATATGAATGAAACCTTGAACATCACTACAAAACAATCAATGTCAATATAAACTATAGGGTGATTCGCTTATATGTATATGCGATAAAATCTAAACCTTGTAGGCTGGTTCAAGAGTAGAAAACAAAAAATTGAAAGGAGGTGTTCTATTTTCTCCGTTTTAAGTGGGAGGGTCAATTTTAAGATAAAATACTAAAAAACTGCAAATATGGATAAAGATCAAAATACGTTTGATTTGTATTTAAAACCTTCGATCACTTCATTTCTCTTTCTCTTCACTGTCATTGAAATTCTGTTTTTTCCCATCTTATTGGTAGGTAAGTAGCTGATTTTTTGAATAATGTCTGTTGTACCACAAGGTTCTATCCGATTTTGCATCTAACTGAAATCTGTTTTTATCAATCTCCTCTATTCAGCTTTATGCTGATGAATTTGTCATCTCAAACATTAAAAATTGCTTTCAAGAAGAGATTTAAAAAGAAGTAAAGGTGTATTGAATCGTGGTTGAAAAGGTCGATACAGTTGTACTTTTTTCGATACATTCAACTTGACGTACACAAATACATTTTTATAAAAATCGATACAATTTTGTCATTTTGTGTAAATACAATACAGTTTAAATTATTAATAGGTACTATCTATATATTTTGACCTATGTTAATCCATAATTTTGACTATATTTTTAGATGAGAAGGTCACCAAGTAAGAGGAGTGAACGGTCTACGATTGCTGGAGATTGGAAATTAAAATAAAACGTCAAAAAATTCCTTGCAACTTGTTTCCCCGTGTGATAGGGAACTATGTTTACAACGAAAATTGAATTCGTTCAGATTCAAACAGTTTTTCCACTGCTCAAAGAGATTAATTTTGACACTACCTTTTAAAATTCAAATGATTTTTCATTTTTTTTATGAAGTAAAATTGAGATAGAAAATTTCATTTATATCAAACCAGGACAAAAAATTGATTCTCGAATGAATGCTCAAGCGCAATATTGATATAAGTAGGTTAGTTCGAGTTCCAAAATAAGGTATTTTGAAAATTAAACAAGATTAATTTAAATTCTAATAAATTAATGAAAAGTTGTTAATCAAAGTTGTTAATCACGGAAATCACTTATCAGCCGATTTGATCGATTAGGGCCATTTAATTACAATAAGTGCAAGTCATGTTGCAGATTTAACCCTCTGTGAAAAAAACTGCAGGCTCTAAGAGTAAATCGACTTAAATCTCTGTTAAACAGTTGAAGTAAACGCGTTGTATTCGATAATATGGTTATTTTATTTTTTTACGAAAAAATATTCTTGTACTGGTTTGGTACTATTCTTCAAACAAAAATGATTTGCTAAAAAAACCAAAGAGTACAATTCGATACTCTTTTTTATAAACTTTTGATACATTGCTGAAAGACCGTTTTTCATCCCTTTTAATTGAATACACCGATAAATATTTGTTTTGTTTAATAAATTTGTTTTGTGTTTTCTTTGGAACAACTTTTAACTATACCTTCTTTATTGTAGTATTGTTTCTTTTTGGAAAGTTTTCAGCACAAACCCTTTTAACAGGAACAAACTAAAGTGATTTGAAAATTTGATCAACCAACAAGCGAAATTTGCATTAAAAACAAAATATTTTAAATTCTCCAGCCATCTGTCAAAATCGTCAAATGAAGAAAATGAGTGCATTCAGTAATTTTCTTATTTTATTTCGAATATGAAAATTGATGTTCTGCATTTCGGTTCGGTTCCAATTTGTTTATGCGTTGTGAAATTGGTATTATTGCAGATAGTTTTGTATTTCTTGGTACAAAATGTAATCAAACTTTTTTATTTTTGTTCCTTATGTATTTATTTATTTATTATTTTCATAGAAAACATAAGAACATTCGAATAAAAAAATACAAAATTCATTTTAACAATTCATAGTTAGGTATGCTCATGCTGCGCGCGCCGCGCCGTCAGGCAATTCTATTAAATTAGATTTTCCTCGCAAAATTGTTCAGAAAAGTTTTTCTTTAGAATTCCGCTTCCTTAATAATAATAATAATGAATCCATTTTAAACTGCTGTGTAATTTCACTTCGCATTAAAAAACAATTAAAAATTGATGCACCTTGAATTTTAACAGTTCCAAGTAATTTTTGAAAAGGAAGTAATTATAGAACATGGAATTTCATTTCACTTGAAGTTAAAATTCGATTCCAATTCGAATTCATCCGAAATGCAGAACATGGGCAATCTTCATTAACTTATAGAACTTTTTCAGATCTCATTACTTTTCGATTTTTGTTGGATCTTTATATTTATATAGCGAATCACCCTGTATATGTATATGTAAGTAGGTTTATTGATTTTGTGTATAAAAATAAATAAAAACATATTTATCTTTTATTCATTTTTATTCAATTTTTAAAGATGTGATTTTTAAGAAAATAAAAAAATTCCGTGTAAGCTACTTTATTTGTAAACAGAATTGAATTGTTTAGCTTATTTTGCTACGAAGTGAATGCATACAAAATTTTTACTGACCATAATATCTAGGATGATGAATTTTCAAGTTGAAAGTTCAATTTATTTAAGCAAAAAATTGTTTGTCCTTTCTTGATATTTATTGACATAAAAGAAAATGACTTTTAACGTATTTCTAGTTTTTTCATGTTATAATTTTAATATTGTTGTTACTTGCATATAATATTAAATAATCACACCTCAGAATTGCTTTATAAAACAGGTGTTTTTTTTAAATAATTGAGGTTATGTGAATTACATCATGAAATATTTTATCTGCCAATCGTTAAGACATGCATTTGAAATGAAAAGCTCTTTTTTTTCGCTTTAAGAATTATTTGGAATTTTGTTTTAATAAATATTTATGTATTTCTCTTCAAGAAATCCTGAGTTGAATTTTATGAATGAAAGGAATGAAAAGATTAAAAATTAATTTTGAAGAGAAAAATTACTACTGCAAAGGGAAAAAAAGAATAATTCATGATGTAACAAAGCTTCAAATGTATAGATAGTGTTTTCATAACTTTAAGATTCAAATAATTCGATAATTTGAAATTGTGGATCAAGTCTAAAAAACCAAAAACGCCTTCGGAAAGCAGCAACTCATTTGTGCATATAAAAGATCTGTTAAATGTTTTTATTTTCTGTTATATGTTCTATGACACTTTCAAATAACTGAAATATTTTTGTCAGCGTAATTTTTGAAGAAATATTGACCACCAGGACATTAAGCATACTAAATTCTTGAATTCATTAAATCATGCCAGAATTGCTGATTTTTATTGCATGGAAAAAAAAACCGCTGAATTTGTTTGCAGATTTTACAACAAAAAAAAAACGGGTACATTTTGAGAGCTTTATTTTTAACCAAAGACTTTTAATGCAACTTTGATTGAAATTAAATAAATTGTATGCCAAAAGGTCACGAAATCTTGCTCTTATGTACGATGCAACCTGTGGTTTAAAGCCTGATTATAAACCAACCCAAGCTATGAGATTAAATAGGTAACTCCAACTCGACTAAACAAACTAAAAAAAAATGAAATGGGTGGCGCGAAAGCTGGTTTAGAACAGGGCCTGGTGACTTACAACTCTCAATAATTTCTGTGTGCGTCTTATTGGCTGGATTGGAGAGGACCTAAAATTTTCTGCCGAATCCGTATGGCTAAGGTGAGAAGCACTTTTTCATGACTTTGTCAATTCCTCTAAAGAAGAAGCAACCCCTTAAAATAATTTTTGTTTTTAGGTTGCTTAAGCGTGACAGTCCTACGCACTAACCTTTACGCCACGGTATACTGACCTAGCTAAACAAACCTTTGAATATGAATATATTCAAAATATTTAAATAAGTCCAGCTCTGCATAGAATTAGTGACACAATTCACAAAATGCCAGATGTTTTGTCTAACTATATGAGACATATTTAAAGTTTTCAAGTATTTTTTTTAATTATTCTAACTGCATGTTATGATGATATGTAGTTTGGTTGATGTATTCTAATTAAAATGGTAGTATTCGTCAGGACAAGAGGACAGTTAAGTCAAATGAAAATGGAACTGGTGCAATGTGCATACACATTCAAATAAACGAATGTGCAAGATGTTGCCGCAATTTTAGTTTATTAAAAACCAGTTTCTACATCAAGAAATGGCAAAACAAATTAAAAATTAAATTATTTAATGAAACATTTTTGGTCTATAGTGACCTTGATTAATGCAATTATATTATAATATCTTAACTTTGAAACATTCCACTAGCTTTCAAACTTAAAATCAAATACTTCAAAAAGGATGTAGGCAAAATACCACAAGATTTTTAATTAGAGAAAACTGAATTTTTTCCATTAATACAATTGAGAATTTCTCGAGAGTTATGAAAAATGTCGCACTAGCAAATTAATTGGTATAAGAATATTAAGAATGTTGTATTGTATATGTATGTTGATGAAAAAGAAAATGTAAGTCACCATACTTGTCAATTTATTTCAAAGAAGAGAAAAAAAATAGAGGAAGTAAAATATGTTGATTATAAAACAACATCTACGTCTGCTCTTAACAAATAAAATCCACTACTTGATTGTACGAAATTACTTTTGTGACTCAAGGAGTTTAGAATTTTCATTTTTATATGAAATATGCATTTATAATAAATTAGAGGAGAATAATAAGAATAAATAGAAGCATGAAACTTGTTATTTAAATTGCTAAAACATCTAAAACAGTTTTGAGCTCCAACCACGTCATCTGAATCATTAAAAAATATCAATTTATGCTAAAATATTTTTATTTTCGTAAAAAATATTTTTTTTTAAATAAAATTTCTTCAACATTAAATAAAATACGTTTGAGAATTAAAAACTTTTTTACTTAAACCTAACACCTAACCTTAGTACTGCCCAAATATCTACAGTAATCCGTGTGCGAGAAGAACTTCTCAATTTAAATTGGATGCCTCATCGGAATGACCTTCCGCTACATTGCAGCCTTTGCAACACAAGGGAATATGAAGACGTGATTCATTTTCTTGGTTCTTGTCCTGTTTTGATAAGAAGTAATCACTTTAGAGTGGACATACTTTTAATCGAAGACATAAAGAATATCCTTAATGACAACAACTATTGGATTAAACTGGCTTCATATTGCCAGCTGGCTTCAATTGCGCTCAGTTATAGAACTAGAATAATTAATGAACATTTTTAAAAAGTAATCTAGCTACAAGTCCTTATTGTCATATTTATAAATTAAAATTGTTTAAATTAGTTGTTTATTCTCGGCAGACGGTTTAGCCATGCTTAAATGTACTCATTATTATTCATGATCTTGTTACTCTTTTGATCTAATAAAGTACCTTTAAACTAAACTAAACCAACTAAAAATTTTTTTTTTTAAATTTGTATATATGCAATTTTATGATAACTTAAGTGGATATCTAGTATACAAATTCTGATCGAAATCGGTTAAGCAGTGAAAATTTTGTAATATTTTAATTGTGAAATCTTAAATATTTTTTTTTTAAATTTAAGAACTGAAATTAAAAACAATTACCAAGCATATCGTATTTTATTTGATTACAATGAACCGAGCTGTATGGGTACAAAATTATTTTTCTTTTCTAAACAAAGCATCGCATAATCATAAAAAGTGTCCTTATACCTAAAGACTTTAAATTATGTACTTCATTCATAATCTTTACACGAGAATGCAAATTGTGACAAACAAAAGGCCAACTGTAAATGAAACTGTGAAAGTATTAGAAACAAAAGAGTCAATAATGAAGTTTTGTCTTGAGAGGTCTTTAGAGAATTCAAATTTCAACAAAGTGAAAGGAATTATGATGCTTTTATAGAGGTGGATATTCCATTTAGTAATTGTGAAGCTTTTATCTTGTTTTATGTATGGTATCCATGTCGGTACAGTATACACAAATCTGCACGAACATGATGTACTTTCAACCGTTAAATCCTGTATTTTTGAAAATCTGAACAAGGACACATGAAAAATCTAACAATAATGGTTTCCTTTGCCAAAATTAGGGAGATAGTTTTTCTTATTGCTTTCCGCCATGCCTTTATGAACAGACATATAAACTTCTGATTACGTTTGCTTACATGCATATACATTTGTAATTATATGTTCTAGAGAAATGTAGGTCATTCATGATTCTCTTGAGACTTGAGTTCTATTACGTTGCTGTTTGTAAACTTGAAATTATGAAATGTGACTTATACAAATTTGATTTTTATTTACTTTATTTTTGTTTGTTATATTGTTAGAATTTTTTTCGAGTATCAATGGGCCGGATTACAGTCCAGTCATTAATCTTTTATGAGATAATTTTATCTTAAATTTATTTTTTAACAGTTTTATCGATTACGTATAAGTGTGTTCCTCGTTTCATATACAAAATAAAATGTTTAGAAAATCATACAAATGCAGAGAGTTTAAAAGTAAAAGAACAAGCCTAATATAATATATTATCATCTCACAATTTTTAGTGAGATACTGAGAACTCGGTTTTAAAATATTTTCATAAATAATAATACATATCTAAATTTTTATTGAAATTTAGTTTTGACACTTAATAGTAATGGAATTTAAAAACAATAAAATTAAATTAACTTGGGATGAAAATTGTTTGTTCAATTAACATATAAGTTTTATTTTTTTATCAAGGCATATAATAGCTCGAAATTTTAGGAGCAAAAAATTTTGAAACGATTGCTCAAAAATTAACTAATTTTAGGGTACAAACAGCACAACAAATAGAATTCAATTTTAAAAATTCTTTTTATATTTGAAAAATTTTATTTAAGGGATTGCTTTATGAATTAAATATTTTTCAAAGTTATCCATTTATAGAAGGAATAAGGCAACTTGGAATTTGGTTCCAAAAATAAAATGAAGATTTTTCAAGGCTTTGGGTCTTTTTTTTCATTTTAGGGTAAAATTTCATTACACATGTTCTTAAAGTCAGTGGCGTAGCGTGGCAGGGGCACGCAGGCCCGGGCGGCACTTTGCTTGGGGGCTCCAATTTTTTAATATATCCGCGAAGCAATTTGCTAGGGGCGGCAATTTTTCAAAATATTAATCAATAGAGACGTTAGTGTAAAAGATTTTTGTATGTTCTGTTTTTATATTTTCTTTACATTAAGAGTAGCTTTTTTAATTTAATTTTGAGATTTTTTACTTACGATTCGGTATAGGTACTATATATTGTAATTTTTAAGGATTATTGAACCCGATATTTTGATCAAACTTTACATTACGATGATACAGAAGTCGAAAAAGTGGGTCTTGCAATTCTGTCCGTCTGTCTGTCTGCCCATTCGACTGCAGCCTAAACGAGTGGATCGATTTTCTTTAAACTGAGTACCTACCTATCGTTCTTTGGACACTCCCCCGACAAATTTTTTTTTTAATTTTTTTTTACAAAATAACGGTACCTGCAGTATAATTTTTTTACCAATTGATGAAAATCTTATTTTTTTTCTCAAAAACGTGCCTACAACTTAAAAAATAAATAATTGCTACCATTTTGTAAAAAAAATTTCCGAAATATCTTTTAAAATTTTTTAAAAGTTGTTTGAATTTAAAAAAAAAATCAGTTTTTGTTGTTATACTTAATAATTCTAAAATGACTTGGTCGATTTTTATTAAACTTGGCACTCTGCAGTTTTATAAATAGTATCTAGCAGATTTTAAACAAAAATCAATAATCATTCTTATGACCAAAAATAAGAGTTTCTACCATAAAAGTGTTTAAAAAACGTTGAGGAAAATCTCATTTTTCGCGACAAAAATTTTTTTTTTAAACGACAGTTTTTAAGACGTTGTAGGGCAGGAGGGGACCATTTTGAATAATTTTTGTAAATTCAGTAGGAAAAAATTTAAGATTACCGTAAAAATAAAATAATTTAAATTAATTAAACTGCTATTATTTAAAAAAAGATTTATTTATTATTATTATACAATTATCTTAATATCGCATTTATTTTCAAATAAAACTTCCAATAGAGCATTTATTTAGTATGTAATACCTAAGAGTAGAAATAAGATTTTATTTTTAGTCGCAACCGGAATAGGAATTATCTAAAGTCATTATGTATTTTTATTTCATAATGTTGGATGTTAATCTTGATGTAACTTTGTAAATATTCCAACAGCAAGTCTTCTCTCATTATTTTTTTAATTACATTTAAGTTAAAAGTGTTTTGACCCGGAATCAAAGAAAAACAAAATATAAAGAGGATGGTGTAGTTATATAAAACAGACTTCTAGGAATATAGATTAAATTAAAATATGAACAAAATTATATGGATGAGAAAAATGGTTCTTTATGAAAATTAAAAAGCAAACAAAATATACACATGTACATAATATTTAGAATTAAGGAATATGAATACAATATGCTAGATGAGTGATAATTTATCATTCCACTTAAATTATCTTAAATTAATTTTTGTTGGTTCTATTTAGATAATTATTAAATTGTTTTGCAATCTATAGAAAATGTGCCCGAGAGGTTACCCATATCTATCCAAAACAGGAAACTTAAGAATAAAAAAAAACAAAACAAAATTGTTTCTTTCATATAATTATTGAAATTTACGCCTAAAATTTAAAAAAAAAATTGTTTCGTACATTTTTTAAGAACAATTTTGTCTTAAACAGACTCAGGTATAGGCATTTGAATTTTCGAATAAATTATTTCGCTATGCTATCACCGTTTAATCCTGAATTGTTTTGTGGTACCTTCTAGTCCTAATATGAGGACCCTTATCACATAAAGAGACTCTCATCGAAAGACATTTTTCATGTTGCAAATTTAAAGATTATGTTTTAGGCTGCTGTTGACAGAGATATTATGTTGATTTATTCATTAATGCATTTGTTAAAAAATTGAATTTTTTTGTTTTTACTCAGAAGGGATTCGAAATTGTATATGATAATTAATCTCCCTTTTTAAAAACAAACCTCAATGAAATCTAAATGGGATCATTATTATAAGTTATTCTGACATTATTGCTGTCGTTAAGATCATATTATTTATAAAAATAATATATTTATGGCATTTAGAACTATTTAACCTATGTTATGCCACAATGATTTGGTGATAGTATAATTGTAGATCAACAAAACGTGGGAGTTCTATACTATATGCGGTCATCTAGATAATTAAATTAGGTAATTGAATTCCAGGGAAGCAACTGGTAATACTTACCTGATCAAAATAATTAGCAATTATCAATAAACATACTTTATAAAAAGATGGTACACTCAGGCGTATACGTATTTTTTTTTTATTTGTTGTGCTCTTTCCTTTGTTTTGTGCAACTTGTGTTTGTTGGTATATTTTTCATTTTAATATTTTCAATAACCTTAAGACTGGTTAATTGAGATGCTGTAGGTTATTTTCCCTTTATCATTTGTATTTGGCTGAGGTTGGGAGGATGCTGGAATTTATCTTGACATTAATTATTTTGTCTTTTTATGCTTTCAAGAAGCAGGATACTTTTCATTACAATCCATTAATATTTTTATCAAACAAGATAACTTATTAATTGTTTCAACGAAGAAGAAGAACAAAGAAATAAAAAATGTATTGTTTTTGTTGTTGTTCAAAAAAACTATATTGAATGAAATTCAACAATTGAAAGTTTATTTGTGACTTTTGCTCGCCTAGGGCAGACATTTTAGCTCAGGAGTTAAAAAATGCAAGACTTCAGTCGATGTTTACCGACCAGAGTTACCACTGGAGACTCTTTTATTACGTGGGATTCGGGGAAACATTTGTTTAAAAAGGACACATTTTTTCGCAATAATTTTAACTGAAAGAATATTGAGTTTTTGTATGAAAAGTAAAACGATATTGTATTTTATAACAATATTTGTTTGTGTATTAATAAATTTATATATTTAATTTTTGTTTTATAAACCAAACAAGCTTTGAAAATTCCAAAAAAGGCTTAATTACTATTCGACAAAATGTTCGAATTTAAATTATTCTGTTTTGAAATCGAATTTGAAAGTTCCAAAATTCCACATCCCTACTTTAGTCTTTTTAAGAGAATCTTATCAACAATTTATTGATTACAAAAATAAACAGAACAATTATTTAATATAATACCTTTATACTTATCTACATGTTGTTTAAATTTCTATTTTTAAGTTGCATTTTGGGATAGGTACTATAACCTTCCAGAGCTGTTTCCTAAAATTAAAAAACACAATTTAATATTATCGGCATCGCCTAAGTAGCTATAGCACCTCAAAATATATTTAAGAAAATCTGACGATTTAAAAACCTTCCAAATCTTACAAATACAATGCTTTTATTCGTAGGTTTATCCTATTTCCTCTAGCTTCAAAAAGAACTGTTCCGTGAACATTTTTCTCAAATTCTGCAATATTTTTCTTATTAATTCATTTTAATCATAAAAAATTCCGAACACATAATATTTTGAATTTGGTATTTAACTTCGCTTCGGATGATACGAGAATTGTGTAAGTCCTTGTAAATTCATTTGCATCATGAGTCTTTTTTTATTCAAATTTTAATTCAATTGAAAACATTTTGTTAAAAAAATATTTGCAAACAGAAGACGAAGGCCGAAACGTATGTCTTTCCTTTTTTTAAGAAGAAGGTAATATAAAATATAATATTTTTCATTGCTGATGGGTGTTGTTAATCCACAAAACGTGAAATCATAATGCATAAATAATTCATAATATTTCGTTTGTGGTTAAAATTTATAAAAAATTATCACGATGTGCATTATTTCCCTGTCTCTCTAAGGATGTTTGGAATGAAATTGGGATTTTTTAAGAAAAATTGCTGTAAACCGTGTATTCGTTTGGCTAAAATATTAATGATTTATTTGGAAAAAATAAAATAATTTGCAAAAAAACAATAGACAAAAATTCTAGAACTTCCTATATATCAGAGTAATACGGCTTTAAACCCCACAAAAACTGGGAAAGTAGCTATTTTCCGAAACGTATTTAGTGATATTTTGTTTATGTTATTCATGCATCCACTCCCAAAAAATCTTGTAGGTCCTTTGACTATTAGTTTTAATTTGTATCTCGAAATCCAAAATATGCCTTCCATATAGGTACATATTATGTTCAAATTCAGAAAGAAACTTAAATTGGGTTACAAAAAAATAGTTTCATCTACATGTACTTACATATCGCACCCATAGAATGAAAGTGTCCTAACTAAAAAAATTCCGCATTTTTTTTCCCACCTGGTTTAAGAGCTCATTTCGCTTTTAAAGGTCAGTTTATTGAAAAATCAGAAGTTACAGGAATTTTTAGTTAGGTCACTTTCATTCTAAGGGTGCGATATATACAATTACATAAAAATACATAAATACTTTACATATTAACTATTCCAGAGATTTCTTAGAATTTAAAAAAAATAACAAAGTTCAAAGACAATTTATGGAAGTATGTAGGTATGTATAGTGTATACATATCCTTTATTTTATTGACACCGTGGAATGAATAAACATTTCTCATTAACCTCATTTTTCAAACCACCCAGTCATCATAATTATGGATTTGACATCATTTATTTTTCAAGAAGACGTATCATCTTCAAACTGAAGTGTACCTTTAATAACTAGAGATATACATAATCATAAAATCGTCATCAAATTTAATCGTATTTTTATGTTATTTGCTTTGAAGTTGACTTTCTTCTCCTGATAAATTAAACTTATTCAAAGATTTCAACTTATTTTAATAAAAAAAATCATTCATTTGACTTAAGGCAAAAAAAGTTTAAAAATAATTGAAGTGACATAACTTTACTTTCAAATGTGTTTGAGGTTAGTTAAAAATACACAATTAGGGTGACCATATTTTTCAAAGTGATCTTATATTTATTTATTTTTTTTATTTAAAATTTATTTATATACATGTGCATAAATGATATATCTTATTACTTTAAACGAGCAATTCTTGTATATATATATATATATTATTGGTTTCTCGAAAACGGCTCTAACGATTTGGATGAAATTTTCACAGTTTATTTCAATGAATGAGAAAAAATTTTAAAATTTTGATTTTGTAAAATCCGCCTACTACCACGCCCTCTTTTCCTATTTCTTAGTTCCTCGGAATTGGTCGGAAACATCTCTTTTTCTCGGAAACGACCCAAATGATTTGAATGAAATTTTCAGAGTTTGTTTTGATGAGTAAGGTTAAAATTAAGAAAATTAATTCTGTAAAATCCACCTACTGCCACGCCCTAAAAGTGTTTCTTCGTTTTTCAGAAACGGCTATAACGATTTTGATGAAATTTGCAAAGATTGTTAAGATCAACGAGAAAAAATTTTTAAATTAGTTTGAAATAATTCCGCCCTCTACCACGCCCACTTTTTTTAATATAATGGGATCTCAGAAATGGCTGTAACGATTCGGATGAAATTAGCAGGGAGTATACTGATGAATGACAAAAAAAAAAAATTTGAATTAGTTTGAAATAATTCCGCCCTCTACCACGCCCACTTTTTTTAATATAATGGGATCTCAGAAATGGCTGTAACGATTCGGATGAAATTAGCAGGGAGTATACTGATGAATGACAAAAAAAATTTGAAAATAATTTTGAGAAAATCCACCCACTGCCACGCCCACTTTTATTGTTTTTTGGTTTTCGGAAAAGGCTCCAACGAATTGGATGATATTTACACAGTTCGTTCAGATCACCGAGTCAAAAAAATTGAAAGTAATTTTAGTTAAAATCCGCCCACTGGCACGCCCGTTTTTCTAATATAGCTAATTTTCGGAAATGGCTATAAGGATTTGCATGAAATTTGCAGGGAGTTTAAGAAAACAAAAAATTCAGAAAACGGTTTTAGGAACATTTGTCCATTGCCACGCCAACTTTTATAGTTTCATAGTTTATCGAAAACGATCGTAAATGTCTCTATTTTTTGGAAACTAATGAAACTATATTAATCAAATTTTCAGAATTTATTTAAAGGAATAAGAATAAAATTTAAAAAATAAAATTTAAATTCGCCCACTACCACGCCCATTTTTGTTAGATTTTGGTTTCACGAAAACGGCTCTTGGATGAAATTTTCAGAGTTTATTCTTATAAACAAAACACATATATTTTCAAATTAGATTTAATCCGCTTACTGCCACGCCCACTTTTATTATTTTTTCTTAGTTTGACGGGATTAATTCAAACGATTTGAATAAATGTTTTAGTTTATTCTTATGAAAAAATTTGAAAAATTGTTTTACTAAAATCCTCCCACTGCCATGCCCATTTTTATTATTATGTACTTCGTTTCCGAAAATTTGAAGAAATTTTCTGAATTTTTTCTTATGAATGTGAAAAAAAATTTTAAATTAAATATATAAAAAATCGTCCACTTTCACGCCTACTTTTCTTATTTCTCGCAAGGGCTATATTTTTTTTATTGAATTTTATTTCAGATCGTTATTCCTATTTAAAAAAAAAAACATAGTGCTCAAACACTCCACTGACACCACTGCAGTCGCAATAAATTTGGCTTTGAGGAGCAAGTTTTCAAACGTTTGGAACCAAACTATAAGTACATCTCGGATAATTATCCGATGGCCTTAATGTTTCCATGATACGAGTAGGTACGTAAGTGAAAGGTAAATAACTTAGACCATGTTTAAACTAGAATTTTTTACATTTTTAGGACACTGGATGCGTAAAAATGATATCTGTTGTAAAACTTTTAATTAATTAATATTGCTTATTATTTCACTACTTAAAATAAATTTTTCTTATGAAATAAAGTCAAACCAAAAATATTAAAAAAATTCTCAAAATAAATTTTAAAGATACCGAGCGTAGCTCGTTCGCCCAGGTACTTACTTTTTAAATACCTTATTTTCTTTATCCTGAAATTGTTCAGAAAAATGGTCTAATGTTAAAGCAACCGTTCGATGAGCAAACAGACTAATAATCATAATTTTAATCATTAATACATAATCAAAACCTTACTTACTAAACATTTCCAATCTTTTCTCTCATACCCATCAAAACACATCTATTTATTTTTTGTATATATTCAAATTTTTGGTCGCTTTGAATAAAAAAAAACTTTATTTCATCATATTTCCAACGTTTCGTCGTTATTCACCACTTCTTTAGGATTTATTTTTTCGATTTTTTTAAATTTTGTGGAATTTCATTTAAAAAATTTATTAAAAATTAAATAAATCTATTTAAAATTAAGATATCATTTAAAAAAATGTAAATTCTGATAAAAACTCCTGAAGAAGTCGCGAGTAACGACGAAACCTTTGGAATAAGATGAAACAAAGTTTTTTTTATACATATTTGCATTTAAATTCAAATCGATCCAAAAATTTTAGTAAAAATAAAATAAAATTATTTAATTATAATTTTTCAAAAATTATGCCTAATAAATCGTTATTGTTCCAGTTCTTTAATATATTAAGTTGCAAACTTAAATTTGTATCGTCAATTACATATTTATGAATTAATTTTAAAAAATAAATGTGTTTTCCCATATATCTAATATTTCTCGCCATCTCGTTGGTCAGTTTAACGTTAATTATAAAGGCTTAAAATTTACAGGTTTTTTTTTTAATTAATGAGAAAATTAATAAGGAAAATTAATGAAAGGACACCCTAATGTACATAATTTATGTTCATTAGGCAGCTTGTTTTCTTTATCTTGTCATAAATTAAGAAGACATACTTAAAAAAAGAATCCAACAAAGCAACATTTTGGTATAGAGCTATGTTTTGGGGCTTAAGGAATTTCTTCAAAAAGTACCTTAAAATTGGGACCATGGCTTAAATTTTAAACATAAAAGGTTGAAATTAAAGTAAAGGCGATAAATTTAGCTTTTTGTACATACATGTATATTGAAAACTATCATTTTTTGTTTTTACAAATTTTAGGTTAATAATAAATTTGTAGCTTATTTAATTGTAGGGACATACACAAAATTTGAACCTAACACTTTTTTTGTAGGAGAGTTTTAATTTTTAATGTTTTGTATTACCATGCTATATTATGGGATAAAATACTGGGTGGTGGGTTTTTAATTATGCTTTTCGCAATAGCAGTGTTGCCAGATGAAAAAAAATTTCCCAGAAAAAAATTTAAAAACCTCCCACATTTTAACATCTAAGCAAAAAAAAAAACATACATTTTTGTCTCTCTTTTCATTTTATAGAATTCACATTTTTGGTAAATAATTTTGATAATGTACAACTTTGTACTAAATTTATTTTAAAACTTTGAAGAAAATTAATCAAGTACCTATAATAATTGTAATTTTTTAACTATAAAAATAATACCACAGACGGCTACTCCTGTCAGATTTCCACCCAAGGAAAAGAAAAACCCTTAAATTTGGAGCGAAAATCCCTAAATTCAATTTGTCATTTTAAAATATTCGCTCTGTTTCTTTTTAAATTTTAAGTGAGTTTTTTTTTTATAAGAAAAAATAAAAATCATGAGATTTACAATGAATTCATGCTTGCATTTAATGAGAGTGAAAAATCATGATAGATCATGAGATTCGAAAATACTGCCCTAAACAGCAAAAAAGTGAATTATATCTTACTCAACGCAAAACCATCCATCCATCCATTTGCTTATTTTTGCTCAATTCTGCTATAATTATCCAAACATGTGTACCTATATTATATTTAGTTTTTAGTTTTATGGTTTTTGGAATAAAACAATATTTTTACTTTTTAGACATCCAAAAAAAAAACGAACAAATTTGCTAGGACATAAACGAAATACATTGAAACATTTCAAAAATAAGTCAATTTTCTCAAAAATCTTAAACATTATATTTTCTTCATGTAAATTCTTTCCCAAAAACCTGAAAAACATTTTTATTAAAATCACTTTTCAACATTTAAAGTCCATGAAGTTTAATCACAGTCATTTTCGAAAAAATTTTGAAAAAAAACAAACTTTTATAAATGAGCTAAGACAAAAATTCATTTTTTTTCTTTTATGGATATTACATGATCAAAAAGGACTTCTTAAATCTTCCTTATCATCATTTTTCTATGAAACCAATACTTGGCTTATATGCAATTAAAATGGGAAATCATGTATTACCTCCTTACATGTATCTTCCAACCATCCAACCCTCATCTACATTTTAGCAAAATCAAGCAATTCAATTTCTAGAAACAAAACAATTTTATTGAATACTCAAATAACATGTTTTCAAATAGAAATTCCAAGAAATGTTCAAATTATAAATACCATTAGAGTAACAATGGCGGTAAAAGTATAAATAGCATATATAACTCCAAGGATAATTTGTAAATAACAAAACAATTATTCCACATATATCATGAAACAAGCCACCGCCCACCTCCTTATTTGTTGAAATTCATCAAATTAAATCATTTACATTTCTCATATCAACATGAATTCTAAATCCAATTAATTTCAAAACATGTATGCTGAGTTATTCTAAGTGCTTTCTCCGTGTAGCTGGTAACAATCCAAACTTGTTTATGTTCACTAGTTACATATCTTTGATGGTTTTGTTTCCAAAGTACCTACATATAGTTGTCATTATTTTATCAAAACATCTTACACCTGAAGTTAATGCAGAATGTGGTTTGGTATTTAATATTTGTTTTTCAAGGTAAATCTTAACAATTTTGACAGAGATAATGATAAATACATACTTAACTGTTGTCCCATGGATAGACCACAGTTAAATAACCTAAAAAGTTTTGCAATAAAGTGAAACTGAATTAGGCAGGCAGAAAAATAATGTATGTATGTATGTATAGTAGGTAAATGACATGCCTTAAACGACCTTAATTCTTCACGGAACTCGTTTGAGTTTGAAAACTTTTCTAAACCAGTTTATGAGTAATTCATCATAACAAATCAAACCAACCCGAATAGAACAGAAGGCCACACATATCCTGTTAGGGGTATTAAATCTATGAAGATATTATTAACATCTAAAAACTTACCGCACGCATTAAAATCCTTGAATCCCTGAACTAAAATTCCATGGTGCATTTTTCATTTTTCAATTTTTTTTTTCTATTTCTATTTATATTTTTTTAATAAACTTATTCACTATCACACTCAACACATAACTGATACTCTAATTTCAATTTTAAATTCAACCATTGCCAGCGCACTCTGTTCAACAGTGACGCAACTCGGCATTTTATTCACCAGCAAACCGCTACCACATAAGGATATTTCTTTTTCTCATTATTTTGTATATTTATCACAAAAAAGATACACGTCGGGGTCGTTTGTCGTTCATCTATCGGACTTAAAACTCGCTTATACAGGATTCGAATAAAAAACCAGCAAAGCTAACGGTCCATTTGCATCCGCACTGGAAGCAAACCAAAACTCAACTGAATACCGTAACGGAGCTCCAATGGCAGGATAGAGATGAGATCCTTGTGAATTGCGAAATATGCCCAGTAGAGGGTTAAAAAAAAAAAAAACAAGTTCGAAACTTGGGATTCTTCGTACTGTTATACTGGTTGCCTCTGTGAGTGTTCAGTGAAGCTGTTTATTGGGGATGCGACAACCGACACGGAGGCCAAGGACTCCCTGATGATGATGACGATGGCGATGATATAATAAAAGCAGCAAATTCATTCATCTCTGCAATATTCTGATGAAAAAAATCAACAGAACTATGAATGAAAAGCACACTTTTCCTATATTTTATTCTCGGATTCTGTGGGGAGCTTTCTGGGTGAATAGTTGAATTGATGATATAAGGCTTCGGTTCATTTGGTCGTGTTTTTTGTATGTTTTTGTCATTTTTACAAATAAGAAAATTTACGCGAAAGTAAGTGACATTAAGAAGGATTTACGTAATTCGAAGACACCCCATTGTTTTAACAAAGCTCGCTGTAGCTGATAAGATATGTCACAAAATTAGCAAAGCCGATATTCTTCGTTGAGCGATGATGTTTTTGTATTTGTGATTGTATTATTGAAGTTTAGAAAGGTAGCAAGAGCAACCGACCGTTTTCTTAGCCTGTTGATTCTCGTATTTGTTTTTTAAGATACATACATGTCAGGTTATTTATATGTATATGTGGGTACTATATAGGGTAAGATTTCAATTCGTGAAAAAATCGTACTCGAGATTATAATCAACCATGAAATTGCTCTGTTACAAAGTGGATAGCCAGCACAGCAGATTTGTACACTCAAATAATTATTACAAAAATGCATGACCGGGTTGCACGAACTTGCTCTTATGTACGATCACACTGTGGTTTTAAAGTCTTGATATTCTAAAAACTATAAATAAATAATTAACACTGCGAAAATTTGTTAAAAATTCAATAATAAAAAAAGGGATTAAACAAACTTTGAAATTGATTTTACACAAACGTGATGTACACCATCTGATCTCGGAATTAAATTTGGGATTTACGAGACCAAAAAATGAAAATCGTTGGAGCGATTTTTTAAAATAATATTTTTTTATATATAAAATTTTTCAGGAAAAAAAATGTTAAGCAATTTTTAAGCATTTATTCATTCGGAGTTATTTAATTAATTTTGAAAAAATTATCTACCCATTTTCGAAATATCGAATTTTCAAAAAAATAATGTTTTTTTAAGGAAGTACCGTTATTTTTCGATATAAGAATAAATTTTGTTTTTTGTTTAAAATATTTTAGATAATGTTAAAAAACTGCAGTGTACCTAGTTTAATAATAATCGACGGAGTCGTTTTCGAACTATTATATTTTCATAAAAAAAAAAAAAACTTTTTCAAAAATCAAAAAAAAATTGAAAATTTTGATAGAGAATATTTTTAACACTTTTTGAAACAGTCTCTATAAAAATATTGATCATAAATCAGTTGAACCATTTTTGAGAAAATCGAAAGTAAAAATAATGGTTCTATGGTATAGGTACCATTTATAACTAGCCACTGACTAAAAAGTTGGACATCTCCTTATTTATAAACGCATTCCAATAGTTGTCTAAATATGTTCTCATATACTCACTGACATCCCTGTAATCTGTCAACTTCGTGAACATTTGAATACACTGAACATTTCATTCAAATTTTCAATTTCTTGTTCATTGAACATACCCACTTTAGAATAGGTTTGGACAACCAATGGACAGCTGTCCAAAGTTATAGGCATTCTTTGGAATGGGTTTATAAATAAGATTGCAAGTTCAAACAAAATCGACCCACCTGAAAGGACCCACAGACATATGGACAGAATTGCGAGACACACTTCTTTCGACTTCGCTATCATCGTAATGTGAAGTATCCAGAACTTGACTTACATAGCCAATAAAAATAGTTAAACAAAATTTTTTCAATATTTTTCCTTTAAAAAATTTGAGTTTGAAAATTAATTTTTTACATAATTTAAATTAAAAAAAATGGATTTCGGGCTTTAAAAAAAAAGTAAAGCATGATAAGTGTTGCGTTTGTTTTTTGTATTTTTTTCATCTATTTCAAGTGGAGTTTTTATTAAATTGCCCATTTTGTCTAAACAGGGAAAATATACTGTACGATTTTTTTCCTACCTCGACTCAACCCAAACCCTTAAGTCTTTTGTTGGGAGCTTATGCAAAACACCCTGTATAATATTACATACAAACATATAATTGTGTTGCCTATTTTAATAAATAAACCAATAACTTCAATCTTTTTGTATACATTTCCATAATGTTTGTAAAAATTAATTTTAACACAAAAGCTAACATTCCATATACGATAACCAATAAAACAGCTGTTGAAAAGAATAGACATATAATATTAAAAGGTCTATAAAAATTAATTTGTCTAGTCAATAAACCCCCATCTTATTGTAGGTAGCTTTATACCATAGATGTATAGCTTTTATTCTCAAAATCTTACTCGTTTGAAATGTATGAAATAAAATGAATGTTATACGTTCTTTTTTTATTTACGATAATTTCCTCAAAGTTATAAATTAACTAAGCATTGTTAAAGATATAATAAAGTATATAATATTTTGCTTTATAACTATGTATGTGGAAACAATATAAAGGGTACCAAGCGGAATTTTTTCAAATTTAAATTATATAATTGCTCGTAAACTAACATGGGTGAAGGTATATTCGACGCGCATGATTTACCAGTCATAATTTGTCGACAGCGTAAGGTACTACGTCTTCGCGGTTGAGCAATACTTTAAGTGCAGTGATTCATTGAAAAAATTCGTCAAAAAAAATTGTATCGTCGAAAAACCTCAGTTTGGTGTGAAATTTATGCCCGACTGATTATTGGCCATTATTTTTCAACCCCATGTAACAAGGCCCCAACGAAATAAAAAAAAAAACTTAAAAATAAGTTTTTAATTCAAAAGTTTTTTTTTTCGAAAATTAAATAATACCCCAAACTGTCATAGAAATAATTGCATTATAATTCTTGTACAATTTGTCTACAGCAAGCACACTTGTAGTTCTTCTGCCCTGCAAGTATTGATTCCGTTTGAATTTTCATGTTGTTCATGTTGCATGAATGGTTAAAGCCATCAGCGAGTAACAGAATAGCTGACAAAAATAGCGCGATTTTTTCAGTAATTCTGTTACTCCCAGCTATGGATTTCAACACGATCCTTATCCATTGAAACATGACTGCTGGGTCATAATAAGGGTTTTTTTTTTAACACTGAGTCCTCTATTAGCGGATTTTCATAATACTTTTTAAGAAAGACAATTACGTCTTAGCAAAATGAACTATAAAGCCCTGAAATGTTTTCAAAATAAAATGAAATTAAACCCCAAAATTAATGTTGGGATCATATTTATATCATCAAAATATGTATTGCATTATGAAAAAGGCCCCGACAAAAAAAAAAATTAAAAAGACCCCAAAAAATTGAATAACACCCAAAATTTGAGAATTTTCGTGGTTATTTCATTTAGTGGGGCCTAATTTTAGAGCCCAAATTAAAATCTATAAATTAATGTAAATTTTTGGAGGTTTTTGATACTAAATTTTTTAGTTGTTGATTTTAAAAAAAATCAAAATCAGACAGGTTAGAGACAGCACCGATTTTTATAATTTTCACATAATTTTATTTAATAAATTTTATTTATTTATTTATTTATGTGTCTATTTATATGTAGCTTCCTAATCCAAATTTTAAAACGTTTGGTCTTATTTCATTTTGAAAAATAAAATAAAATGTAGTCACGTTATGATGTATGAATAAAACTAATTGCACATTCTAATCGATGTCTAATCTGAAAGTCATGTTGGAGATAATTTAAGCCTTACCAAAAAAAGGAGTTAAATTCTTATTCGGTTTTAAAGACCATAACTGTAGATAGGAGATGTTCATTTCTACTTACCGAATAACAATTTAACTCCTTTTTCTGGTTAGGCTTAAATAAAAATTTACTTTTAGAAGTAAAGTTGTTTGTTTATGTGTTCATAATATTCTTATGGTCTTTAAAACCGAACTAGAATATTACTCTCCCATTCAAAATTTCGACTTAAAATTAAGTGATCCAAGTAAAATATCTAAAGCTATCTACACTCTTGAAGTTCAAAAAAAATAACCTAAAATGTCTGAAAGTAAAATAAGGTAAAAGCCAGGAAAACAGAACAATTAACGGTTTATTTTTTCTGATAATATTTAAAGCATTTAATAGGTTTCCTTTAAGAATCCCTTAATTCATTTTTAATAAAGAAAGTCTTTTACTAAAATTAATTAATTACCAATTGTTCGTTTAAAAATTTACATCGGAACAAAATCTGGTTATATTTTATTCTTAAATATCCTTAACAATTCATCGGTTTTAAATACCTTCAATATAATTGAGTGCCTACACTTAATGTTCTTGACTTTCTTAAGGAAATCAAAAAAATATACCTGAAAATATTTGCATATTCATACCTATATAATAATTGCCCTTTCGAACCCTTAGCTTTGCTGTTACAAACATCTCATCAGAAAAAGGGAGAGCTTAACGACCCCGATGAGTGGACATGAAACGTGAAACGTGAAAAAGTGTAGATTTTGTCATCCTTTTGTTAAACTTAAGGTAAAGGGTTACATTAAATGAAAATATACACAAAAGATGAAGCTGAAATAATTTGCTAATAAAAGTCATAAAAATAAGCCACCTGAGACTAACAATTATATTCAGCTTCAGCTAAGATAGTGCCTTTATACATTGTACATTTTATGTTTTCCCTTTTGAATATTAATTCAGAATTGATTTTTTTTTTTAATTTTCCCGAAACGAATACATTTTATTTCAAGTACTCGTATATATTTGAAAAGAAGGGATAATTGAGAAAGATTAAAAAATCTTTTGTGTTTCAGAAAATAACAAAAAAAATTGATGTCTTTGAATGAATTTGTTGTCTTTTAATTTTGTATCTTATGAATTTCCTGGTTATGTGGGAACTAAGCCAAAAAAGATTTGAACTTCCTAAGCTTAAGGCTTTAAAAATAATGAAATTTTTAGAAAACTTTAACTGAAATGACCTCGAAGCTTTATCCTTAACTATATCATTATTTTCTATGAGATAATTTTATGAGAGAGGACAAAATAAGGACAAAGTTCATTCCTCTTTCAAGAAGGGGTTTGATTTTTAATATCAGATATATCATTTTTAAACGATATAATGTTTGACACACAATCCCACGTTTGATTATTATTATTACTTCCCAACCCCTTAACAATTTATTCAAGACTTAATGTCTCATCGCCGCCCACCATGCTCCCTCCATATCAACAATCAATATTAACAAAAAAAATTCCCCAATTTTGCAGGCTATTGTTACATTTTGTTTGCCTTTTTCAATCTCCTTCATTTGAAATCAAGAGAAAATGATTGTTAAATCGAAAAACCCTTTTGACTTTAGTATAAGATTAATAACGATTTAAGGGCCTTGGTTTAGTTCTTTGAAACCACTTTTAACTTTTGCAAATATACATTAAGACGCTTGAAAGGATTTATTGTATAATGAGAGAACGGACAGTATATTAATTTTACTTAAATGATTTCAGCTGTTTTCCTAAAGACTTATAAACGAATATGACCGCATTTAATGATAAAATGGAAAGTTTAATTTTCAAATAGCTTTTAGTTGACTTGACTGTGTTTATTTAAAAACGATTTAATTCAACTTTATTTTAATCCAAGAAGTTTAAATCCATTCGAAGTGAATTCGTAGTGGAAAATCTATTTAGAACTTCGAAATTCGGGGAATTTGCAATCACAAATTCCGAATGAAACGGAAATATAACGTCCTTTTCTACGACAACAGATTATTGTCGTAGCCTAGTGGAAAACGATCATGTTTCACTGAAAAAATAGTTTTTTTTACAAATTCTAAAATTTGCAATGGTTGCAAACGCAAATTAATCAATTTTTATTTTGTTAAAAATTCTTAAACTCTTAAAATAATTGAATGCCACGCCAGTTAGAAACAAAAAAAAAAAACGAAGAATCACAAGCCGGACTGAAATAAGTTCCTCAGTACATTTGAAACCACTTTATATTTATAATTTAAATTTATTTTTAAAAACATTGAATAAATAAACAAATACATATCAACAACACAGTTTTTTTTTCACGATCTCAATCATTTGAAAAATTTAACTCATAAACCGTTAGGATTTAGTATTACAATATTACAGGTTATAAAATTCTTAAAAAAATAATTTTACAAAAGTGCACTTTTAAGTTATAGTGTTAATTTGAAAACATTGTTTAAACAAGTTTAAGCAAGAAATTAACTTTGGAGCAGGTTCTTGGTCGTTGAAAAGCGTTAAACTAGACGTAATTTGAAGTACCAGATTTTCCTGTAGACGCTTTCTTTTTTGTTAAAAAAAAAAAAAACAAAAAATGTGTTTCCAAAATTAATTTTTTAACTGAATATTCAGAAATTTTATGCTTTTAGCATCAAAACTCGAATAGTTATGCAGCTTTTAACATTTGAGAATAATTCCGATTTGCAAAGATTTTAAAGCAAAATTATTGAAAAAAAACGCTGGTAGCAACCTCTTAATGCGGTTCGATTTTTAATTTTTTGGTCTTAATCATTTGTTTCCAATCTAAGCTTCATAATTTCACCCGGTCCCGGTTGAATTTTGATATAGGTGTTATGTATTTTGAAGCACTCTAATAGATACGAATAGTTTTTTTCGAAATCATCCCGGACTCAATTAAATTGTTGTTCTGTTTACTTTTTCTTCACTTTTTAACATGAAATAGACAATTGAAACAGTTTTTTTTTTTCACTCTGTCATCTAAATTTTAAAAAAATATCAAAAAAAAAACTTGAAAACTTTTTTAAAAATACCAACATATAGTTCTTTTGCTTTTTTCTCCTAGATTTCGTTCGTTTTAGTTTTTAAACACTCTTATGTTACTTCATTGACGTTTGAGTTTTTTAAATCAAAGTAATATATTCATACTTCCTTAAATAAAAAGGCTTTCTTAGCAGAATGTTCTGAAACACACTTTGAAGAGTTTTTAACTGCATGAGAATTTCTTCTGATAATCCACAAAAAAAAAAAACAAACGTAGGTATGATATACCTGCGAAAATATTTAAAAATGATTGTTGTTCGTTTACTTTTATTCACTACTGTGTCACTTCAATTAGCTTTTTAACTTAAATTCCCTTCTCATTAATTTATTTGCTTTTTTATTTATTATATTATATTGTTTTTATTGCTTGTGCAAAAAGGCTGTTTCAGCAGAAGAATCTGAAACTTACCTGTAATATTTCTTTTCAATTCGCAATTTGTATAACCTTGAAAATTTGCTTTGAACAGAAAGTCGATATTTTTATTCATTTAAAGAGTTATGATTTTTGCAACCAGAATTGTCGTCAATGTGAGCCAGTGTTCGGTCGTGCATTCATTGTAATTAGAGCTAGAGCCTTAACGGGTGAAACGATTTGCTTCACATTTTGTACAAAGCATTTTTATGTGATTCCATACAGACAAAAATTGCATTTTTTTAAGCTAATCCTACGCTGATCTGCTGATATATTTAATCTTTACACCTGAAATATTATCTGTCCTAAAAAACGCGTATCGATACGATTTTAATAAGAAACTCAATGTTTGTATTTGCACTTAGCCAATTGTGGTTCAAAAATAACCGCCTTATAAAAACCATGCTAAAATGTGTATCGCAAATAAAAATCAACTTTAACAAAACTTAAAAGATAAAACATTAAATTACTAACAAATCAAATTATCATCGTATTCTCTTATATGTTCAACACCCACACTCTTCAGATAAAGTTTTTTTTTTATTTTTCTTAATAAAATATCATAGAAACTATAAACTATACATACCATGCGGCTTCCTTTTATAAGTGCCTCGAAATGCAACAATAACTCGATAATTTTTAAAATCAAACTTAAAGATCACGAGCTGATATTATTTAAGCTCTTGTGACTTTGAAATAAATTATTTGCAAATAAGAAAAAATATCATCGATCATAAATTAAATCCATGTGCCATCCAATCATCTTCTTATTTTATACTAAATTTGCCATCGCGATAAATTGACACAAAACAAAATCAAAACCAATTTAAACGCACAATAAAGTAAGTAGATACATAATATGTTTATTGTCACGCACCATTGAGAAAATTACATAATTTCCGTAAACAAATGCGGGTAAACATAATACTATGTACATTGGAATTTGTATAAAATAAAAACAAAAATTTGCCAATGGTATTGGAAGCAAATAAATTTGAATTAATAACTGTCAGATTTAGGAGCTGCAGATGTGCTATACAAATTTTCTAAAGAGGTTAGTATCCAATACTGTTTCAAAACTCTCTCTCAATATTGCAAACTGCCTTTCAAATATTCTAGTAGACAGTAGGCATTTTGAGAGGAAAACTAACAGCCCTATTGTGGCAAACCTCACTGATACCTCACAAGTGACAACAATCTCACAAGGTGAGATAAAATTGATTTTATGAAGTTTTTGTTTTCATGGTAGCATCATCAAAACATTCGAGCCTCCAAGAACTATTGTAATTGTGGTCTCCTTTTGAGTAGCTCACAACTCCCAAGTTTGACATTTCATAATCAGGAAAAAAAATATTCAATGGGTCAGTTCAACGAAAATTCAGAACTTAACAAACAAATAAAAAATTCACATTCCTGTGGTGAGTATTTTGTGAAGTTTCTTGTTAGAATTGTCTGAGAATACCAACAGCCTAACAAGAAAATCTTCCTCATATGAGTTTGTGAGTTTATGAGCCCTCACAACTTCAAAATAGCTCTTAAGTTCTGGAGTGTTCGGTGATACCCCTACCTACAGCCATCTTTCCAGTATGAAAATTTTGGTCACTCCGCCATTATTTTACATACTGACATTTGGTCAATACTTTTTTGTTCACCTACAAAAAGGTTTGCATCATTTATAATACGAAATAATTTTTATATATTTTTTTAACAAAACGAACGACTTTGTTTTATAAAATGAAACTAAACAAGTTGTAAGAATTTCATATTTAATTTTTATGTCTTTTTAAATATCTGCTAAATTTAAACTTAATTTATTTTAGCATGAAAATTTAATAGACTACTAAAAAAAATTTAAAATGTTTGCTATCGACTGTTAGCTAATTTTAACGCACTAATAAAAATTCTGATTTCACTTCAAGTATTATTACTAAACACATTTATCTCTCCTTCTAAAAGCTGTAGCAGGTATAGCTTCGTCATTTTAAAATTCAAGCTCGTGTTAAATACAAAAAAAAAATTAAACAACGAACATATTATATGTTTTGAAAAAGTTTAAACTCATTAATTTAATGCTTGACATTCATGTATTGAAATGTTTTCTTCACATTATTTTCTTTAAAATTCGTATTTTTTGTTTCAATAAGCATTCCATTGAAAATATCGATCCAATATGCCAACATGATAATAAAATGACATGTCTGACATCACACAGCTCAGACATATTATTATCCTCAAAAAGGATTGGGTTCATAAAGTCTCTTTGTGGATACCGATGCATACGGGTATGCTGGTGAATACCAGTTAACCTTACGATGATTCTTTTGAAGCAAAAGCTCATATTTACATCAGACATATACCTATCCATAGATCAAAGAATGTGGAATTACCACAAATAATGCCGATGGCATTAAAGATAAAAATACTACTTTATTGCTATAAAAAGGATTACATTTTTGAATATTATTTTAATATATTAAACCCTTGATATTCCAATAATATTTTTAATCGGAATGAAAATAATTTTTTTAATATCATAGCAGAATTTAAGCATCCAGTGCAAGAACCAGATATGATGAGAAAATTAAAAACGAAAAAAAAAAATAAATACTTTTTTGATACATCGCGATCGGCGTGCCGTTTACAGAGTTTCGCTGAAAATAATGTTATCGAAGAAGCAAACGCGCGTTATCGAAAATAATGATTTTTCATATAAATTTTGTTTTGGGTTTAAAAACATTTGACTTTTGCAGTTCATACGTTCAAGATCATCTTGTAATTGCATTTTTGACGGAAAATAAGTTTTCGAAAACGATCCTATTTTGTTCGCATAACTTACACGTACAAACTGGAATATAAAATAAAAAATCTTATATCAGGATTGACTTAAGTTATGATTTAAAACATTATGACAAAAAAATTATTAAATTATAAAATTTAATATTAAAAAAAAAAAAAATTACATTTATGAATAAATAAAATATTTGTTCTGATTGTTTTCATTTTACTTAATCAAAAATATTTCCCAAAGATTTCTCATACAGACCCCCATCAAAATCATCGTGTTGTTTTATTTCCATTCCAATGAGTCAATCTTTCAATTTAAAATATTCCGAAAAAAAAATCACAAAACTTTCTTCTATTTTGTTTTTGTTTTTTATTATTTTAAATGTAATATGGAAATAGAACCTTTGGGCTATACTTTTTTTTAAGAAAGAACCCAAGAGCGGATGGACTTGACAACTTTGACACATAAATGAATCTTTTATAGAGTTAAATCATGTTCTCTTAAAACTTCATTAAAAGTAAGAAATCTATTAGAGCAAGAAAAGGATTTTTAACAACACAAAATAGTAATTTAACATGAAATTGTTCAGTGTAATCGATTTGTACAAATTGCAAGTTTCAACTATTTTTACTTCCAAGAAATAAGAGTAATTTCTTTGAATAGATTCCTTATTATTACATTATGTTGGTGTTGGTGGAATTCAATTTCACGACTTATCGCAAGAGTTCAACTTAAACATAGATAAAGAAATGTAATATACAATACTTTAGTGGTTTAACCGATGTAAATATAGGATATTGAATTGATTTATTTTTATCTAAGGTTAGGGTGTTTGAAAAAAAATCAATAAATTGTGCGAATAATTTGTTTGTTGGACAAATAAGAACTAGGAAGTAAAAAAGTTTTAAATTCAGTTTTTTTTCTCACAGAAAAGTATTGGCAATGAAGGTGGTTCAAGGATAACAGATATTTACACAAAAAAATATTTGCTCCTTTAGTTCAAATGGAAAGAAAGAATTTATCGATAAGGAAGTGTTTTTGAAACTTTCTCTTATCTAATGTAATAAGTTTTATATTGAATCTTATACAAGTTTTGGCTTAAGCGGATTTATATTAAGTTACTAGAGAAAAGAGTGTATATGTATTTACTTACTGATAGTTTTTTATAGTTTAATAATATTTGAGCTTAATAACTTCTGATGCAAGTAAGGTTTATACCTTTTGTATATCCACATTATGATTTGCCATCTGTAGTGTATATGTACTATCAACCCGCCAAATCCTATGCCAATAATATGCCGTTAAAAAAAGCTTATTGTAATTTCCCACACTTTCGTCTATTTTATTAGACAAAATTAAATAATATTTAAAACTTAACTTCTATATTGACCCAATTACGAATTTTATTCTTAAACATTATTGATCAATGTCCTAAGTAAGTACGACATTTATTTAGCAGTATAGCTAGATGAATTAATTGTCACACATAATAAATTAACCTTCATCAGTTCAATATATTTCCACTGTTTAAAATTTAATTTAAAACCACATAAATTGATGACTTGTTGAAAGGGTGAAGGCTAAGCAACGGACTTTTTCCAAAAATATAAATGAAATGTTTAATAATACATTTATCCGGTAAACAAAATTCTGATCTGTAATTCAATTAGAAAAGACCAATAAACTTTAACATCGACTTTAATATTATGAGGGTTATTATTAAATTAGCGGTATGGTGTAATATTTGCCAGCTTGTCTGCCGGGTGATTTATTTACGATTTACGTTGTATCAATCGAAAAAATCATCGAATTTTGTTTTTCTCCTTCGGTTGGGTGTTAAGTTAGTTTACTATGGAGTATGGAACTACATTTCAGGCATATAATATTCAGTTTGTTTTCATAAGATGTGTTATATAATATTTCGTATCAAAGTTTGTGTGGCGTATGGATATAGGCGACGTGTTCAATCGAAATGGAGTATCATTTTCACTTATGAAAGCAACTAATTAAAGAATTCATCAACAGGCAAATTAAAGCTCATAAAAAAGAGGTAAAATATAAACGTAAAAGAAAAGACTAGAATATGTTGTTTTCAAATGTATTTCAAATCTGTGTGGCAGGGTTGTGAGTTTATGAATTAAAAAAACACTAAGCCATAACCTGTTTTTGATTTTTTAATTGAAATTTTTTTTGGAATTTGTGAAATGAAAAACATTTAAATCATATGCTAGTTGCTATTCGTGAATTGAAAAAAATTTAATTCATAAGCTAGTTGGAATTTGTTAATTGAAAAAAGTTGGGATTTGTAAATTGAAAAAAAAAATTATTTCATAATCTAGTTGGGATTTTTAAATTGAAAAAAATTCAATGGGATTTTAAAAAGCTGGCGAAATAATAAACTATTTTACGTACAGGTCCAAATTGAAACTAATGAAAGGCCAGGACATTACTTCTCAGAATTAAGTAATTTTTCCATAACCATCTATAATGGTTTTCAATTAACGGTATTTAATTAGACGAAAACGTCTATTGGAAAAGTTGAATCAAAAAATTAGGTTTGAGCAAAATTTCATATAATTCTTAAATTTGCATTTTCCTGCAAATAAACGAATGAAGAAATTCAGGGCAACCAAAAATGTTGCAATAAACAATATTTAAGTTCACAAATTGGAAAAAAAAAAATCAACTTAGAACGGGACTAACAGAAAAGAAGGAGTTTTCCGTGATTTCAAAAGGAACATTTTTTTTTTCGAAAGCATTGGATATTGTATCATGAAAATTGACTTAAAAAAAAAAAGTGCCTGATGCTTTCATTCAGTATTTTAGACATTATCAAACTTTAAACAAAACCGTTATCAAACTTTAATTCCAACAATGGCATCGAGCCAGCAGTTGCATAAACTTGATAAAAACTTGAAATTTTATAAAAAAAAACGAAAGAACCAAAGTTTTGAACATACAGAAAGAAAATTGGTTATAGGCTTTTGAAAAATATTTTTTCTGAAAGTTAAACAAAGGTATTTACTATTTAATGTTTTATGTTTTTTATAACGCAGTATAGCTGACCTTACATGCCATCACCTGCCTATACCGAAAAGCATAAGAGAATAAGAAGCTTCACTTCCGTCGTGCACATCCACTTCCTAACATACACAATTTTGTAAGCTTTTATTTGGCGATTAAATCTTAATATTGGCTGGCCCTAGGTTATTCTTTTATATAGACAAAATAAATACCTGGGGTATGATTAATAAAGACATACCTACTTTTTATTTTGATTTTCTTATACCGCTATCTAAAGTAATATTCATAAAAATTTAATATGAAAACGCAATATTTTTTATAAATGCCTCTTATTAAGTAAAAATTGCATCTTAAATAATTAAACTCTACACCATTAACTTATTCAATGCTGAAACTTCAACCAAGCATTATTAACCAACTACTTAGTCGGGCGAATTATTTTAATTGCTTACACATAAAAAGTTAGCTAAAAGGCTTACAAAAACATTTCTTATCTTATACAACCAACTATGTGTTTATGTTGTAAACTGCATCATTTCATATACATACCTACTTATGTAATATTTTTTTACTAAAAAAAATCATAATTTTGTATTGTATGAATTCATAAATTCAAATAAAATGTTAATCACCTCTCATATCAATGCAACAAGGTTGATGCTCTTTTTTTAAAACATCATCAGTTCCGCAATCAACCGAAAAATATAAACGAAGATCATAATTTATCTCAAAAACCGAAAGTCAAATACATACTACCTATACCAACCTGCCACTATAGATCCCTCTAAATTCCCTATAGTAGGTATAGGTATAATATTATTATAAAATACAAAACAATAGATTGCAATTCATAAAATATCCATAACAAAAAACCTCATTAGTTAAATAACTTTAAACCAATTAACCTTGAACTCTCTTGATAGCCCTTGTTTAACAAAAGATATAAAGAAAAAAATAAAAACACAAATATCTGAACTTACCATCATCGTGCATCAAACTTTAATTGCATAGCGAACTTTTAATTTAAATAGGCAAAAGAAAAAAAAAAACTTCCCAACGGTCGCTCAATCAAATTAAGTAGTTTCCGCGGCTTAATATACGTATATAAAAAAAAATTGTATCTAAGTATGTTATTCTATGGGAATTGAAAAGACTGTGCTAATAAACTGTAATACTGCAGTTGAAGCAGAAAGGTGGCTAAAGAACCGTAACAATCATACATGCACGTACGTACATAGGTATATGTTATCAAATGCAACAAGCATATAAAACTCATGCATCATGAATGTAAAGTGCCTCCCTCATGCCCGCCCAAGTGAGTATATTGGTATCTGATAGATACTTTATCCAGTTCAATAACTTAGCTTCTTTTTTTTCGTACATACATATTATTATTAAGTTTTTTGTTTTTATCGGACGCGAGATACTCATCGATGATTTCCCGTGCATTTCATATCTATTGTATGGCACGTTCCCACTGGTCTTCTGTCAAATTACCCAACTCACAGCTAACCATCCCGCAGAGCCAGTAAGTTACAACAATAACAACAATCACATCAGCTGCTTGCTGCGACTATCATCACTCAGTTAAACAATAAATTGTAGGTATACATATAGATAGCCAGGGCTGTCGTAGTCGTAGCTTATAGTTGGTGTCGGTGTCGGTTTCGATGTTGGTCATTGGGGGTCTTTTCAGCTGGAGCTGTCCATTCATTTATCCACTGGCAGCTGAACTGTCTTGATCGCCCTCTGCCGCCGGCCGTATATATATAGTCGTTTATTGTCAGCTTTGAACTGTCATCGGTTTGTTATTTTTTTTATTTTTTTAGCAAAAGCTTGGTAGTATGTCAAATTTAAATAAGAGTTCGTTAATGTGCGAAGTTTTAAAATTTTATTATGAAAATATTTGAAATTCAATAGAAATTATTGTTTAATATACGAATTTCTACAGTTATATTTGCATTGAATTAGTCAAATTTAATCACTTAAGTGGTGTTTGTCTTTTTGGCTTGTGAGGAGTTGAGTGCTTTTTGTGATCAAAAAACCACTCGCTCAATGCAACAAACCGTTAAAAGTTGATAAAAAAAAGTCTTAAATATTTGTGTTTATTAAATATAACCAAAGTGAGAAATATAATATTTAAAAAAATGTTTTATTCACATTTGGAGTCCCTGTTCAAGGTTGCTGTTGTTGTGATACTACTTTGTTATGGTAAGTGCGAAGATTAGCAAAAATATATATGCTTTTTTTTATTGTAGGTAGTGGAAGTTTTTACTTAAATAATAATTAAAATTCAAGTCACAATGTGAGCCCAGCTAGAATTTCTTTTGAGCAAACAAAAAAAAATAAAATAATTGGAATGTGTCATTTGCCCTCATAAATTTTGAATTATTATTTTATTATTATTATATTATTATGATTGAGGAGGTTTCAAAATTAAAAGAAGCCGCTTTCGCATAAATGTTTGTTATTATTTGTCTTTTCACTTTTGTTTTCTAAAAAAAAATAAAACAACTCTGATTCATTCGCACTGAAAGTAATTGTTAGCAAATTTAAAATTACAATTTGAAGTCAATTATTTGTAAATTATATTTGGCATGAGGTTTAAAAATAACACAAAAAAAAAACTATTTAGCAAGTGTGAAGAAAATTATGTAGAAAATTTCGAAAGAGTTGTGGTTTAGTACTATTTTCTGATTTCAAAAGATCCATGATGAAGTAACGCACTGTAGATAAGATCAAAAGACGTCGTTTCGGTTTCTTAACTTCTTAAAGATATATTTTATTTAAGAAACCATCTATACAATTGTGAATCACTTTACTTCAATTTTTTTGTCATCTGAGTTCTTTGTTCTATTTCATTTTATTTTTGTATGTTTTTTTATGTAGGTATATATACGTAGGTAGGTGGAGATATACATAGTAAAGAATTGCACATCAGGAATGGATCTTATACTCTGGTTTATCTATTATGAGTGGTCTGTTTAAATTTCTTACCAAGAAACTTATAAATGCAGGAAAACAGGTTCTTCAGATAAATTGTTTTATGGATATACATATGTATGTATGTCCATATTGCCATAACCAAACCATTGTGCAAAGTGGAAATTGTGCAAAAAGAATGAACGGACCATTGTTGTGCGAGATGTTTACTCTTATAATTCGTTATTGTTAGGTAAAATGAGGGTTGCCACAAATATTTATTTACATCTCTTAAATAATTTGAAATCATATTTGAAAAAAAAATATCAGGCTCCAAAATTCAGATGATAGAGAATGCAAGAAATAGTTGGTTCCTGAATTATGTTGTACCTCAACCTCACGCACAAATTGCTTAAGGAGGTGTCTCCACAGGAGGTAAGATAATTGATTGATTTTCTTAATAAAGATACCTGTCATACAAACGTTAAGAGAAATCGAATTTTTGTAAGTATTTCTGAACATTGTTAGACCATTGCTAACAAAAATATTAATGTGTTTGGTTTGCCAAACTTCTATTTTATTTTCAAATAGTTGTTAATAACCCTTTTTCATTAACATAATTGTATTCAAATAGTTTGACATTTGAACTTATAGTCATTAAAAAGTACTTTTTACCACTCATTTTTGTTTAATCGAAAAACAGCTTTAACTATTTTTACATAAAGAATAAATGATAAAAATATGTTTTATTTAAATACATATTTAATTAATAATTAGTAATTAAATATTAAAATTTTCACGATAGTACTAAAAGGAAAAAATATAAAAATTTGTGTTTCTCTCTAGTTACTTTAAAAAATTCATTAATAAAAAATTTCACCAACATGCATAAGATATTTTTATAATTCATTTACAATGAAGATTTGTGGAAGATTATTTGTTAAAAGTTTATATTACCATCTCATATCTTCATATAGTTATCCAAAATTTTGGATATCCTTCGACTTTTTTATATTTCGATCCACCGATACCATCCCCTCTTTAGATTATAGTAAAAACCGATTTCAATGAAGATGGCGGAAACCCTGCAAGTATAGTTGATGGTATACCCTAACGAATTTGCAAACAAAAATTTTCTTACCCATAGGATCTCTGACTATCTATACTGGACTATAATGAATTCAAAGTCACAAGAACAAAATGCATAATGTAGCTCAATATGAATTGTTGTTATACTATTTTTTCACATGACGCATTATTTAAAGTCTTTCATTGATATCCAATAAATGTCACTCATGTATGTTTTCCTTGTGATAAAAGTTGAAACGTCTATACATACAAATAATTGTATCCCATATCTCATTCTTCATTGCCTTCGGTTATATTATCATATATCTGTTTTATTGCAGTAAAGCAGAGGACAATGGCTTACAGCGACTCACTGGTTTTCTGCACGTGGTGTTTATTTTTTTTAATCAATATATACCACATCAAACATATGCAATGAGCATATTATATACATGTGTAATATGTATGTCACCACCAATAATAATATCTTCACCACATAAATTAGGGAAGTGATATACTGCTCTATGAATCATGAAAAACATACATATTTTAAGAATTTATACAGCGTCACACTGGTCAATTTAAAAGTTCAATGGCTTGATAATTAAGATTAATATGTTTGGTTTATATGTGTTTGTCTAAACAAATATTCAATGTTTATCTGATGAGTGCACCATCTGTTTATATATGTTGGTTCCATTTAAGAAGTTAGGGAGGGTACCCAAACTTAGTTAAAAAAATACTCAAAATTCAAAAATCACTATAAATATATAGTTATAAGAAGATTCTATTATATCTTAAATGGAAGCAAAAAATTCCCAAAAATTTCATTATTTGTATAACTTGTCCAATGTCCAAGCTTTTCAATTCCAACGAGAATTTATATAATAAGGGTATTCACGCAACGTTAGCAGTGTTTTTTTTTGCAAGCCCGGGGGGAATTGGATGAAAAAAACGACGTCGGTGCTAAACAATTAACATGTTAAATGCAACAACAACAACTAATCCCAGGGAATTCTCGGGGCTTAACTTTAGCGCACAGAAAAACTGTGTTACCGGCATGAATTACATACATGTTATCGATAGTTCGTATGAAAACTCCATGTTTTTTACTGTCATGGCTTCGCTAATCCCCGCTGTCGTTTTTTTCAACCAATTCCCCCCGGGCTTGCAAAAAAAACACGCCTGTTGTAAGTTTACAAATTGTGTAAAATTATATGTTTACACAAAAGTTTGCATGAACGCCCTTTTAATTCATTTGGTTTAATGCTGTGTAATTGAATCAGCTGTTCGTTAAACGTCAAATATTAAACTTCAAAATATGTATACAAATAAGCGTGTTCAGATTTCTAAGTTATTTTTAAATGGAAAACCTCTCCCAAAATAACTTGAAATCTTAGCAGAATGTATCGGAACGGAAAAAAAGTAAGATATACGAAAAAAAAACAGGTTTTTTTAAGCCTGATGGGAATTAAATGAGAAAACGATTTCGGGGTTAATTGTAGAACTGTAATAGTCGTAAACTCATGGCAGTGATCGAACGAAAATGAGCGAATACAAAAAAAAATCATATAGACATAGCTCAGTGAAGTGAAGAAGAAATCAAGGAAACGATCCACAGTTCCCACTGATTTTGAGTAGGAGAAACTAATTTTATCCAGTAAGATTTGACTGGAGAAAAAAGTTATTGTAAATGCCAGTAGATTTTTTTTTGTTGTACCTCTTGTTAAATTTTGACTGACTGGGTTGCAGGTTCTCACCTGAGGTTCTCTGAGATACCTAATATATCATATTTCTGAACACGCCTAATTCTAAAAGTCACAATGACGTTTGGTTAATTTTATCCAGCAAAATCCTTGGAGAGTTTTAATTAAATTGTGTAAATCATTTCTCACACAAAATTTGACAGTTCATTAACCAAATGGCAAACTTAACTCCAAATGGTTAACTTATCCAGTGTTTTACATGATTGTGTGAATACCCTTAATAGCTCCATCTATATTTCTCAAAACTTTAGGAAATTACACATTTGAAAAGTTAATCAAGGCTCAATGTCATTTGGCACTACTCATTGCACCCATGTTTCATTTTAGCTGTTACCTTAAACAGCTCACATATAATAGCTATATGACTTCAAAACTATAAAATTTAAAGTAGTATAGACTAGACACATGGGCATATGAAAAAAAGAGTTTCATCCATCAGTGTCAAGCTCCCAGTCTCTCATATTCCTGAAAAGTAAAAGTATAAAGTATGAAAGTATATACTCTACTCATATATATACCCAGTACCCACTTCTTGAATTTTAACTGCTAATTGCCTTTAAGTGTTTTTTTTTTGTCTTCACAAATCTGCACTTCCACTTTCCATGAAATATAACTTTACCATCTGTGCTGAATGAAAAGGCTGCTGCTGTCCATAAACCTATACCTAAGTATCCATATACGCTCTTTTATACTCCATCGTGTTCAGTGAGTGCCTCTTGGCAATAACTATAGATCTGTTGTTGCTGTTAAATGGATGAAGGTAATTTTGGTAGATGCATTTACATTGGTCTCATTTAAATCTAAGATTTTGAATAGAATTGCATAAGTTTTGAAAGTAATTTTAAAACTCCATGAGATACCAGTGCACTACCTTCGTTTGGTAATAAAAACTTAAAAATTATGCTTTATTTTACTCTATTTTATTTTATGTAGTTAATGTCACTTAAAGGACGTTAAGCATTTGTGGAAATATCAAACTTTATAGAGATAAAAGCAATGTTAAAACGGATATATAGCACAATGCAATTAAAATTAAGTTATTTTCTGGTGCAAAAACTAGACAACATACTTACTTTACCAAAACTATTGATATCCTGAATTCGAATTAAAAAATTATATTACGAACTGGATTTTTTGTTTTATTTTATTAAAACTTAATTAGGTAAGGCTTGTTTCACAATGGCTAAGTTTAATTTTGTTAGTTATCTGACAGATAAATTTCTAAGAATGATTATAGCTCCACACACCAAATTTTAACAATATACATACTTTGGACCTTTCTCAGTGAGTTATAATTCCACATATTTATGTACCATGCTTTTGTGTGATATATTGACCCTTCGTCAAATTATATTACTAACGCCCATGTTCTGCATTCAACTTTTTGTAAATCCACATGACGAAATTGAATTTGGGTGTTTCATAATTCATTCGAAATGCTAATTGTGAATTGGAATTTCAAGAATTAAAATTAATGTTCAGCAGTCAACGTTTCGGTTCATTCCGTTTTTTGAACGTATTCAATCGACTTTTTTATGGATTGTCAAATTGGTGCATTTGCATGATAGTTTTATATTTCTTGGTACAAAATGTGAGCGAACTTTATATTTTGCTCCTTTCAGTATTTATTTATTTATTATTATTTTCGTATAAAACATAAGAACATACGAATAAAAGAATACAAAATTCATCTGAACTTTTCATATACAATAATATATTAGATTTTTCTCACAAAATTGTTCGGCTAATTTTTTCCTTAGAGTTCCACTTTCTGTTTGGCCTTATTAATGCCAATAATGATGAATCCATTTTCATCTCGAGTGTAATTTCACTTTAAAAAACAATTAAAAATTGATGCACCTTAAATTTTGACAGTTCGAAGTAATTTCGAAATTTTCGAAAACGAAGAAATTGTAGCACATATCGAATTTCATTTTAAGTGAAGTTAAAATTCGATTTCAATTCAATTTCATTCGAAATACAGAACATGGGCGTAAGTGTCTGTTTCATAATTTTAAGTTCTGATTAGTATTTTGGGGCAGGTTTATAAGTCAACCAAGACAAAAAAGTTAATTTTTTCATTTATATAACCCATTCAGGTGGGTCAAAAGATAATATTCATGTCGATTATGGAATACGCAATACTGGATCCCGTAGTGATTCTCAGTACAGTGTTCTCTTTTCCTTTCACGACAAATGGATTATGAGAAAAGAGAGAACTGCACTGGTAATCACTGCGGATCCAGTATTGCGGATTCCATAATCGACATGATTATAATTTTTTTCCTGTGGACTTATGACCTGAGTCGATTTGTATGTGTTTGATAAATAATAAAAACTTTACTTATAGACATTGTGAAGCCTTTAGTCATTTGGAGAAACTATTGCAATTTTGCTGACGATAAAATATGTGGGTGGAAACATTAATTAATTAATTATTATTAATATTATTTTGACGAACTTTAAACCACGAATAAATAAAACATAGGAATATATCAAAGGCGCACTTGCGTTACTTCACGAAAAAGAAGTACAGAATCAGTGCAATTTGTAGATTGTTAATTAAAACAACTAAACGAAATATTTTACTAAAAATACAGTAAATTACTGGCAGTGAAAAGATAAGCAAAATTCTAAATCTAATTTTAAGATGGAATAAACACGAATATGGAAAAGAACGACGGATTAAAGATGGGATGACTTTAAATTGTTTTTATTTGGGAAAACCTTAGGTCGAAATTCAGTTATTACACACGATAAAATCAATTCCTCCCTCGACCATTTGATCAATCACTCAAACACATTGATCCAAATAATTTTCTCGTAATCATCGGTCACAGGACTACGACTTTCTAGAAATCTTTCTCGCTTTTTGGAAATTTTGTTGTTGAAAATAAACGAATCCTATGGAAAACTATTCAAAACTTGTTGAATTATAATGGTTGAGTTCAGACCCTTTACGGTCCTTAAACTCATCAAGAACTACGCCACAGCCATTATAAAAAATAAAATTGGCATAAAGGTCAATTTCAAAATATTGCTATGTTATAGGTAACTAAAAAACCTACATCCATTTTGACTACAAATTTCCTATATTAATATACCTTATTTATAAAATTGATAATTTAATTATTGAGATGTATTTCGTATGAGCTTTATTAACTTTTCACAATAAATTCAGTCTCAAACTCACATAATTCTAGACTGCATAGATTAAATTTTCTTAAATGTTTGCTTTTGATTCACATGAAAGCAACCACACTATATACCTAAATTTTGCATGAACATCGTAGATCTTAATTGTATAATCCCATATACCCCATTCAGTTTATATACATTCTATATGTACTTTCAACTGAAATTCTATTGACCCAGCTGGTTTCATCATGTTCAAGTTCTAGAGATTTCGAAATAAAGGAATCTATTTTGAAATCAAATCATTCGCACCAGTTGACGCGTATACGGGTATACCCGAAAAATTGAGATGGTAAATGAATGTTTTATTCCAATACAATTCGGAGGAGAATTATCTGTACTGTTTTCTGTACAATGCTAAACATCCAGCTAGCGCAAATGAGGTTTTTGGTGATAGACTAGGTATTGATTAGGGTTACCAAGATATTCACTATCGAATTTAAATTTATTTTTTTAGAATTCAGTTTAATATGAAGGACGAAGGTACATTATATCCATCTTAATTACGGAAATCGCTTTAAATTATGTCTGTTTGGTAAATTGGAACGTTTTACGACGTGCGTCGTATAACGTAGCACAATTTGCTGTCAGATCCCATTGCATAAAATAGATTTTTTTCACAAGTAGAAAAATGTAGCAAGAAGTTGCAATTAACAAACAGCTATATTTTCAACAACAAAAATGAATATTTCCAATAAATTAAGGTTTACAAATAGCCCCTGCTCACAAGGTCAAACTCTTTTCACAACGTGACGGTTTAACTTGACTATGTATGTATATTTAAAAGAATGTTATTTTCCTTCAAAAACTGTACTTTAGATTTTTTTAATTTCAAATTTCACACTTTGTGAAAAAGAGTTTTTGTGCAAAATAAAATAATACTCTTTGGCAACAACAAAGTATTGTTGTTTCTTGTTCCTTAACGTCAATAAGCAGTCAATTGTTTATTAATAAATATTTTAATTCGTGAATTAATTTTTGATCAATGTTTTAGTCGGTTTGTGAGTTAGACGATAATTAAGTATTTTTTATTAATAGAGGTGTTACATAGATGTTCACAATTTCGTTTATGATAACGTATTCTTCTCTCAAGACTAAGGCATTTCATATTATTGGAAGTTGATATTTCAATAGGTAGGTATAAAAGCTTGAAATTCACTTAAAAAATTTAAACTAATTTAATAAAACTCGTAAATGAATCATTTGTCATAAAAAGAATTGTTTTTGTTTTCGAACAACACTGCTCCTGAAAGCATTTTGGTTTTAATATCGCCACAAATAAAATTGTCAAAATTTGGTCTTATTGAACATTACGAAAATGTTATGAAGCTAAAATATTTTCGTAAGTCACAAAAAATTAATCAAAAGCCATAAAAATAAGTTATGAATATGTATTTGAAATTGTGCCAGACATCAGATATGGAAAAAAAGCAAGAAAGCGAAATGAAATTTACACCAGAATATAATATATAGAGGACAGATACAATTTCTAGCCCTTTTTTAAATAAGAAATGGAAAAAGGCCAGAAATTTAATTTTTGGCTTTTTTTCCAAACAATTATTTGAGGCTCTTTTTCCATTTCTGAAAATGGAAAAAACGAAAAAAAAAACGATTTTTTGAAAAAAATACCCGACATTTCAGAAATATTGCCAGAAATGTTTGTTTTTTTTTTCCTAAAACAAGGATCACAATTTTATTCAAAAACATTTAGTGTTTTTTCAAAAAAAAAACTGGCGTAATTTCTGGGACCCCGACCGATATGAGGAAAAACACTTTTTTATAGATTTATCCGTCCTTTTAATGTTATGTTTAATTAAGACCTCGAAATTTTTTTCACGATAAAAGTATTCACAATCTATAACCAATTTTTACTCTTTTCCAAAACATTTCCAGTTTCAAACATTAAATTAAGATCTTTGGTAATACTGGAATAACTAAAGCTTAACTATCCTGTGTAATTTTTAACGTAGACACGTTTGTTCAATTCAATCAATTCATTTGTTGCCAACTCTCGTTGAGAGATGCCTGAAGTTTGTATTTGTTTTCATCAATCACTCTACATGCAAAGTTCAACATTGGATGTGGCTCAAAAAATAACCATATAGCGCCATAGGTTAAGTTTTATTTTAACAAAAAAAAATCAAGTTTTTTGTTGGCGTTAAAAACTCACAACGAGAATACGACTGATTTTATAAAGTTGAAATCCAATTAACAATCTGAAATAACAAGCTATTCAAAGAGAATTTATAGGTATATTTTGTTAAAGGTGTCCCAAAATTCACACAAGGAGTAATTTTGACAGAAAACATGGATTTTTAATTAAAAATTGAATTTTTTTTATCGAATCATAAAAATACATTATAGAGGGGTATGGAATAAAATACCAGTTAAGTGGCCTACTCGGATTTGCTGGCACATGTCCTATTTTGCTAACATTTTTCATGACCATTCCGTATATAAATGCACTAAATTTCCAAATTCCTTTCCAAACAGTGAAACGTTGTAAATGAATTTGTTTCTCAATAATCATCAATCACATTGCACGGCCTATACCTTCCAAACTGTTGTTTAACAATTGGCAATGCCTAACCGTACAAATTCAAATGATGCGCCCTTTGACTACAACGTTCATAAACAAAGAGTAAAAACGTATTATTTAATGTTTATTTTGGGTATGATTGAAATGGTTTTGCCTGAAAATTCTTCAGAATTATATATAGAGGTGAAATGTATGGTTCCGAAAAAGTTTACAAAACTTTTGATTTGTTATAGTTATGTAGCTCGATTTCATTGAGAAAAATCAAGTTCTTATTTGAAGAAATTATAGCCTAGTTCCTTTACTTTGAAACTCGGTGCATTTTTGTGAATTTCTACACCAAAGTCTGTCAAAGTTCATATAAAAAAATAAAATGACGTAGAAATTCACACAAAAGCACAAACTAAAGTAAAGGAACACACCTTATAGCTTTTTTATTTTGAAATTATTTTTGGCATTTTATTTTCTATTTTGAATGTTACTACTGGGTTGTCATTTTAACTTGTGATATATTCATAGGTACCTACACACATATTATAGTGTAATATATGAATTGGCAAAGATATGGTAGGCAGTTTTCTTCACAAGAGATACTCGTGGAAGATTTATCAATTCTAGACAAGAGGCAGTACAACGTGGAAAATATTTCTTCGGCTTGCCAGTTATACGCACTAAGTATTCCGCCATTATTAAATTCACAACAAATGGGTTCAATCTACTGTCATAAAGTGTGGGATCACCTAATATACCTACCGGATATTCAACTTTTACTATATTTCAGTTCAATGTTTCGATATCAATCAAAATGCTAATGTGCAGTATAAACGTGCAATAAATTGATGAAGACGTTTATATCCAATATGATAAGAATTACTCAACGAAATTTCCACGACAACTTCCACCGGATGGTAGAATATTCATCATGACATGTTTTTTTTTTCTGAAATGACCAATCATTCACACGGGGGCAAATTATTATATTTTCATTGCAAATTGCTATCACACGCTGACATGTAATAAGTGCTTCAAACTTCATTGATGTCTATCGTATATATCAGAATGATAATAACAATAATTGTGTTTTCCCTTTATTTTAAATTGCAATCATGGAAATCTACTTAAAACATTAAATTGCGATCAAAATTTATGAGTTGACTGCACAATGATGATATTGTGTAATTTCCATTTTCGTGAATGCATTGACAGTCAGTAATTGGCGGAATGACTTCTCTTGAAAATGAAATTCATTTAAATATTTGATATTTTCTTTAATTTTTTGTTTTGTGACTGCCTAATATAATATGATTTTGATGCAATTTTTAGGGAATTGTTCAATTTAGTTGCAGGTATCTAATCTACGTAGGTATTTATATTTTATGTATTATAACTAAACTCGTATCTAAAGGAATATTCGCTAATATCTATTTAAATTTTCTTAGCTTATATTGACATGGCTTGAATGCATAATGTTAAAATAGACTTCTCAGTTTGAATTAAATTAAGAGAAAAACGGATATTGATGACTCTTAGTTAGTCTGCATTGCTTTAATTATTTACATTACAAAAATAAGCTTTTCGAATGATTTAACAGAAATAATGACAAAAATCAGGAATTTGAGAAAAAACAAATTATGTTAAAAATGCGGTGTTTACGAAAGAAAGTTTAGTAGGTATATTTTGTTTGATTTTGGTAAACACAAATATTCTATAAACATGGAGACACGGTTAATTTATTATGGACAAATATTTTTGATAAAGCAGCTTCTTTTAAGGGTAAAAAAATATAATGTCATCAAAATCAATCATCAATAATAAAAAATAATGTAAATTTTTGCGTTCAAATAGATACTATCGTAGCCAAATATTTATTGTAGGTTAGGTTCAGTAATTTTAATAATTTTGAACAAAGCTGTATAGGAGAAGAGCTCAGCTGGATCACAACTATAACGCATGAAAATATCATTCGATACCTACTTGAAAGTCTTCAAAACAATCCGCATAAGCTTAATATCGACACTATATTCAATAAACTTGACTTAAAACAACAACTTTATTGCAAATTATGCATAAATATTTGCATTTATAAGCATTTAGTTGACACAAGAGCTTCTTTCACATCAAGATCATATTAATTACGACGCCACCCGCTGGTGTGTCGTTATGCCAATATGCCAATTAGGATGTTACAACTTGCTCTAGATAACACAAAAACATCATAATGAGTGATAATGTTCATTGGCATTTAAATTGATAATGTTTATTAACAAAGTGGTCAGTTTTGGGCAATATTATATAGATTATCGATAATTTATTGAAGATGAAGGTGATGCTGAAGATAACTTTATCGTAACATGATTCATACAAATTTAATGACCCAGAAGAAGATGTTTTTTTTATATTTAGCGCGTACCCTAGGGTTGTTGCAACCTCTACAATGGTTAAAATAGTACGATCAGTAAGAAGATTTATAAAAGATTTACGGGGATAAACCGATGATACGATGATATGCTCTTAAATTGTATACTGGGTGGGAAAATATTGAGTTTGGTAAAGCATTCCCCATACGTGTAGTGCGGCTCAAGAAAGAAACTATACAAATATTTAACCGTATGCGTCCGAAATTGTGCTCCAGGGTAACTAATTGGACATTTTTGTCAAACAAATAATAATAGCTGAACTCAAATCCATCATTTGATTTTCACCCTCACTTCAGGTTTTCAAGTTATTCTCTTTTGAGAATAAGAAAAACGATGGTTTATATTCGTTATTTTTGAGGATATCAAGAGGTAGTAATTATTTTTTAATCATCATTTGTAAAATATTCTAGAAGTTAGTTTAAATTTTTCCAATATCTCTATCCGAGAAGTCCTTAGTTAAATGTTTGCCTTCAAAGATTTTTCAATATTTTTGAGCTAATGAAACAACGGCAACGATTTCTAAAAGTACTAATCTTCTTCTTTAAGTAAGTAAATTAATGTTATACAAAATATGGTTAAATATAATATAAAATGCAACACACCTAAATTCATTAAAAGATTTCTTAAAGAGTTAAAAAGATATTGGAATTATTATTGTAATTTTATGTGTTTTCAAAAATATTTATAAAAAAAAACCTAAAAAAAAAACGAAAAAACGTTTTTATCCCTTGAAACGGGAAAATCTCGAAAACCTGAGTTTAAGGGCTTTAGAGTTATTTGTATGTCTTCGTATCCAAAAATGTGTAAACTTTTGAAACCAAGGGAAGATTTGAACTTTTCATATTATTTTGATAAATTCTTATAATTGAAAGTGTAACTCTTAAAAATCCCACATAAAACCTCTTTTTATAATCCCTCAATAAGAAAATACAAAATTTTAACAATCACGTATTTACAACTCGTTTCTACACAAAAATCTCATAGATGAAACCCAAAATCTTGTAAACCGTTGTTGAACAACTGATTTAGACTTTATTGTATTGGACTTAATTTCATGACTTGACATATGTAATTGTAATTTTTTTTTTTTCAAATGCTAGATTTTAGTTTACTGGTTTTTGTAATTGCGTGGTTTGAAAAAGCGGAATTTTTTTATTGCGAGATTTAAAAAAGGAGGATTTTGTAATTTCGAGATTTCATAATGCTAGATTTCGAATACACGATTTGTAAGTCAACCCCTTAAAATAGGTCTCTTTAATTTGATAAGGTTTTGCCATAATCAATTGGGAATAAAGTAGTAAAATTGAAAACGTTTGAATAAATTTAAAATAAATTAAAATCATTCCAACGCCGCCGAGTTTACTTATTTCAATTTTAATAATACGCCCAAAAACACTCGAAACAAACATCTTGCCAAAGATTTTATTATATTCAATTTAACCATTTATTTATTTGAAAATGTTTTAAAACTTAAGAAAATACTTAACTTTGTAGAAGTCATATTGATGTTAAATACTTTAACAATGTGAACATTAAATTTGAACTACATTCACACAATTAATAATATATAGTTTTTTTAATACAATTTTATATTTAGTGCTATTACATTTTACTACCGTACTAACAAACAGTGACAAATTATCCAAATCAAGACAACTTCTTTCAACCCAACAAATTATTGACTATAAAACTTTTTATAACTGACATTAATATGTAAATATGGTGGGTATAATGTACATAGAATAGAGAATTGATTGAAATCTATTCGTTTTATTTTTAATTTGATGAAAATAATAAATTAAATCAAAACATTTGAATTTAATCATTTATGACATACAGAAATAATAAAACAATTCATTTATTCATTTATTTATGTATTCGAACTGTGTTACATTCCTATAACATAAATTTCAAGTATTTAAAATCAAGCCTTGAGTTGAAGATGTGGAAAAATATAGTCAACCCCTCAATTCTTTTCCATTAACATTTTTATTAAATATATATATCTTTACAAAGAACAACAACAGGCAGGAAGAATAAGTAATACGTATATCGTAAAATCCTCAACTGATTTGATCAACCTGAAGAACAAATTATAATAAGTAAATTTATAGATATTTATGTGAATTATATGACATAACAATGAAATATCAATCAATTTTTTATACAAATTACAATTATTGTAATCTATATTTTAGTATGATAATTGATAATTTCTTTCCAACGAACGAACGAACGGTCCACTTGATAATTGGATTAACCATTTCGAGGATATTTCTGCGAATGGCCCTTCAATGATGCGGATGATCCTTCAGATGAGACATCATTATCTTTATTATCCACGAGAACGATATACTCTTACTAATTGGAATTATTCACTTTTATACGTATAAGTATTAATGTACATATACGAGTCGTTCCATGTATAGGTATCTCTACTTGTATTATATTTCTGTTTTCGTGCATTTAAAATCTTTGTAAATTATTTAGAATAACAATTGAACTTGTGAATGGCCTCATCTCTGGTTAATGACGACTTGGCATCTTAAATTTAATAGGCTTATTCTATGCGGGGTGATTGAATAAGATTAATTCTTTTTTTTTTTTTTGTATTCATCAATTAAGTCACCCGTTAGTGTTATAAACTGACCTGACCAACCGAATCGCTATTAATTTCCGCAATTAAAAGTGGTCTACCTCCTCCCACCTCTCTTTAGCACTTCTGAATTCGTGAAGTTAGATAGACTATCTTATTATCGTGGGTATGCTATTTACGGTAAACGATGCTAAAATGAAATAAATGGAATTGATATATAAAAAAAAAGGTATTTGCGACTTTTGTGTTGGTGCCTTAGAACTATTTCAGTGTGATATAACTACGTATAAGAGGCTATACAGAGATGTGCAAAAGTGGAGTTTCAAATCTTGCAGTTCTCTGGACTTTTTTTTTTAAATGTGTTAATAATAGTTAATGAGATAAAAATGTACATAATATACTGTCATAAATCGACGGTTACTCGCAAGTCAAAAATTCCAAAAAAAAAAAAATGCTATTGATGAACAAAACTCAGCTGAATCAGAAGCACATTTTGGCAATTTGAACGTAACAATGTTGTTCTGAACATTTTACTAATTAAAGCAGTTTTTGTTTACTTCTGAAAACATGCAAAAACAAATTACCAGGTTCTGCACTTTAACCGTCGATATAAATAGAGCAATGTCCTTGTTTCGGCTTCCCTGCCAAACTTGTCGGTTCATGCAGGTTGGCGATGGAGAACGCACGATGCTTCAATATAATTCGGCAAAGAACTCACTGATAGCTTTGAGGTAAAAACAAAAAATGTTGTAGGAGTTAAAACACCCAACAATAATTTTGCAAATCGCATATTATGCAAGTATTAATTCGAAATCATGTGCCTGTACGTTCTGTAATGTAAGTCTTGCATCGATAAAATTAGTCGAGAAAAGAAGATAATTGAAACAAATCCATATGATTTGTTTTGTTCCATTTTTCAACATTTTTCAACCAATTTTATCGATGCGAGAGTTACAGAACGTAGAAACTGATTATACATTAAAAATTACTATAGAATCAGAGCTTCGCCAAGAACTGTTTTACTAGTAAAACATTCAGTAAAAAATCGTCACATAAAAAAAAATTTTAGATTAGAAAAAGTTTCACACCACTGTATTAGTATAGCTACAGTGAATATCTTAAGTTGACTCTCAAATTAATTTGTATTATTTTTAAGTAGATATCTATATAAAGTAATTGCATCTAATGAATGATAATTTTAATAAGAATAAGAATTTTAAAGTAAATATTATTTTTTTTTAATCTATTTTTTTTTTCAAATGCTTGTGAGAAAAGCTTTTTGTTGAAAATTTTAAATTTTAGAATTTCAAATTGGAGCTATAAAATACAATCTCGCTGCGAACTTCCAAAAGAATTTAAAAACAACTGAAGATGACTTCATCAAAGGTGAGAGATTACTCTCGACCAAAACTCATAAAATCGAATTCGTCATATTTTCATGCGGGAAGTTATTACATGACAATTTTATTTAATGCTATTGTAATAATTTGGTTCTGTGTATATTATTATGCATAGTGTGTGATGCTAAGTAGATGTAAAAAAAACTCCATGTAAGAGTATTAATAGGTTTCAAGAATTAGCAACAAAACAATATTAATAATTTCTATGCAATTATTTCATTATTCATATCATATCAAATGATTCGTTATGATTATCATTGAGTGTGATTAATTATTATTTTGCATTTAAACAATTACGAGTACGTTATACGTATACCTATTGTGTTGAAGAAATTTATTAAATTTATTATAATGACAAATAATAATAATTTAGAAGTATCAGTAGCTAATTATGGCAATTTTCCGATCGTGTTGATTTTTTATTTCATTCATTGATATTAAAATAAAAACGTGTAAATTTATGATATTTCAATACGAATCAATACATTAATTTAACTTTTTTGTATCAGAAATAATTCAAATTTAACCCTAGTTAACCTTTGCTTAGTATATACAAACCAGGATACAAAAAAATTAAAACGTTTACCGAACTATACGGCTGACATTTCCTAACGTTTGAGCCTTTTCATTTGAACTTTTTTTTAATTCTGATTTTATTAAATAAATTATGTTAAGATTTTGTTTTCACTGTTCTTCGATTTGATCGTAAGCATGACTAAATATTGAATGTGCTGGATTTGGACAAAAGATTTAAAATAGAAGTTTTGATATTACAGATCAGCGTTAGAACCTTACTCCTACCGGTGTTAATTTATTCCAATTAAAAAAAAAAAACAAATAAATCTACTCCGCCACTTCGCTTTTTCGAAATCTACTCCTTTTTCTACACTGAAAAATTCTTAAACCACAAGAAAGGAAATGACAGCACTGTGTTACTCAATTTTCTAAGCAACCCTGACTCTGAATGTTTGAATCTAAAATTCTATTTAGCCAGTTCAGGTTTCTTGAGATATCTGAGATCTCAGAGATCTCAGCAATCTCAGAAATCTGAACGTAATTCCTCAGTGAGATTCCTCACTTTTGCTGTCAAAAAGCTGAGACTGAAATTTTTTGGATTCGTTTGCTCAATTATTGTTTGTCGCAGTTAATCAATTTATAAAAACGAGATGGAGAGTGCTTTTGACTTCTAAGGAGAAATTTTGTTCAGGTTTCTCCTTCTCCTCAGTGGAGCTGACAGATGTTTGCTCAGTGAGATCTCAGAAACGTGAACTGGCTAATTTTGTTCTGAAACAAACAGAAAAGTTTTTGAAAACTTAAGTTTTCCCTTAGTTTTTAAATCTACTCCGGAAATTTTTGATTTACTCCACAAATCTGCTCCGAAATTTGACTGTACTGAGGTTCAAACACTGATACAGATGGAAGAAAAATCAACAGTGTGGTAAAAAAAAAAGCATTTTTCAATTGCTTTTGAGTTAAACCAGACTTCGTAAATTTTGAAAATAAAATAAACCTGAGTTAACTCAGAAACATTATTTCAGTATGTTACCAAATGGTAATTAAAAATGTACGAAGTCACACAATTACAATGCGTACAGCTTAAAGTTACAGTTAAGAAACAAACATATAATGTAGAATTAACTCTGAATTTGAGTGAAAAATCTATCGAAATCAAAGTCCGACACTATGGAAATGCGCTTTCACTATCGAAACATATAGAGTGCCCCACTGGCCACTATGCGCTGGTATGGAAAGACACTATTTCCATTTCTATTTTGATAGTAACTTAACAAAAATCTGTCAAAAATATCTATTCAGTTAATCCAGAGCTCACTAAATTCGATGAGTTACTTCAAGATCTTAATTTACTGTAAAACATTTTGCAGGAGATAATTGGAGTTTAACATTGAAACTGAAATGATCTCGTACTGAAAAACTGGGACCCAATAACAAATGAATTTAGTTAAACTTCGCTGAATTTTTGAGCCTCACAGACGACTTACTTATATAATTTATTATGCCAGATTTTATTATATGAATATGAATATAAGAGTGGAGATAAAATTATTTTATCTACCCACCTATCTATCTATCAACTTTAAATATTGGGCTCGCTATTGGATTTAAAAACTATAGAAGAATTTCTCAAATCGATCTTTTTGTAAATTATATTCCCAACAATATATAATCCAAGGAGCTATAGTTGCACTTATAGTTACTTGGTAGCAACGTTGTGCTTAAAGTGAAATAAACTATTAAATTATAAAAGCAATCTTTTTTTTCTGTATTCACACATCCCACTCATAAGAATAAATTTTATTATCGTCGTTATAACCCATTAAATCGTTCTATAACATTTTTTTAACTAAAACTTGACATGCGATTAAATTTACAAATTTTTGCTGTCTTGTGTTAGGTAATCAAATTAAATTGTTCTAATTAAATAGATAAAATAGGAATTCAGATCTTGTTTTAATTTTAAAATGCAAGTTTGCAAATTACGTTAATTATTTTGATCTATAACAGAATTCTGTTTATACAATAATTCACACAATCACACCGTTGAAATTTAAATGCTATTAAACCCTTTAATACAAGTTTTAATAATAAATCATATATTTTTTTTCCGCTCAAAAAAATACTCTATCTTAACTACCTATCTTAATGTTTCTGGGTAAAAATTGTTAAAAAAGTGAATTACTTTAAGAACAAAGAAATACGATGGAATAATTCTCATATGATAAATGTTTTGATGATGTTAGAGCAACACGGTACAGTCTACTCAACTCAACTATATGAATAATCAACCATAACTTAACGTACAATTAATAATTCTATTATAATTGGTACACTACATCAGTAACCACAGCACATTCAGATAATGATCAATTCACATTTAAGAACTGCATTTTTTCCTCGTTTTTTTTTTTTTTGCTAAAGCCTTCCGAATAAATTGATCTTTGATACATCTATTCCGATGACTAACAGGGAACACAATTCAATTGAACGCGAATAGAGTTCAGCAACTTATGCAACAAAATACCAACTTAAATGCGTGCAATATGACGTATTTTCAACGCCACCACCTCGCATATTATGATATTATACTTACTCTTTAATAGGTATACCAGGTGCATTTTATTATCCAATAAATTATTCAATACAATTCAATTTGAATTGATTGGGAAATAATATAAATGAATATACTTTTCCGTTTTAGTCAAATGAAATGTGTAACATTTCTCAGGCGAATTTGCACCGACATACAACTCGACTGCATTCTTCAGCAGAATGTCAATTGAATTACAAAGCGCAAAGAATATCAATGTCAGGGTGATGGTGAACCCATTTAATGGGCAATTAATTGATAGTAATGAAAAGAGGATCTATCATTTGAAACTTATTGTATAAGTGCGACATTTTCAAGGGTTTTTACAAAGGAAAGTCGCTATTTAATTAGATCAAATATTTTTTGTTTGTAATTTGCAAAATGCAAATGCTGCAGATTGCCAACAAGAGACCTAAAATCTCTTTGAATTTATATACTTATATACAAATATGTATAATTAAATTATGCTTGCAGTTTCACATTACAGTGAAGTCTCTCATTAGGGACAGATGCTTCCTTAGGACAGATAAATTTTCCTAGTAGGGATTTATATCTTCAATTTTTTAACGCGTACGAAGCTGAAAATTTAGGTTTTTCTTCATAAAAATTATTATTAAAAAAAATGTAAAATGTATTATTTCGGTATGTACTATTGAAGTTTCGGTATAGAATATCATTTATATGACATAAATCTTTCGATGAAGAAATTTGATCCTTATCATTATGACCTTTTTTATAGATTCCGGTTTAATAGTTTTTTGTTGTATATAAATAATTAATTAACTTCAACACTCAACACCATCCAACACAAAGAATATTTTTTTTTTAGAATTTATTTGCCTACGAGATATTGCGATTTAATTTATTCAATTTGTTTAACAATTAAGTTATTTGTGTCGAAAACTTTTATTTGAAAGAATAAACATGATTCACTGAAATCAAATAATATGTAACTCATCATTCAAAGATCAAACAATAATTAAGATTACGTGATTTAAAAACCAACAGCCAAAATAATGTTATTGTCATATGAGTAGGTAGGTATTACTTTAATTTGTGTTTAATAAAAATATATGTAATGTAATAAGCTGATGGTACGTGATATTCAAATTTTACAATGTTGCGCAGGTATCATTTGAGCACATATTTTATTCAAGGTCAGCATCACTTTTAAATTCTAAATATTTCCATAGAAATTAAATCTGACTCACTTACATAATTAGTTAGTTATACAAATCAACTTGTTAAGGGCTTCTCTTACCCAATTAAATTGTCAGAACCCTTAAAAGCTTGTTTAAATATAAACAATTTATATTCAACACTTATTGCACTATTTTCCTTCATTAATTGCCATTTTATTTCTATTTGAATATTTATTTTGTGTTTTGTTTAGAAACTTTCTGTTGAAACCCGGATAAACAATTTAATTGGCTTTTAGTTAAATATTCAAAACATTATTGTATTATTTTTTTTAACGAGTTAGTAAAAGCAAAAAGTTGCAAATCAAATCGGGGTTGATATATTACATTGCTGAATCCGATCGAAGTTATTAAAAGGCTACTTTCGAAATTGCATTTTACTTACCTCAATCAAAGGATCTTCTGAGAACTTTATTTTATTATACACAACTAGTTGGTTGCAAGCAAAAATAAATAACTTAAGTACAATTAGGTACTATAGGTAGGTAGGTACTTTGTAGTTAAAACTATTTTAGTACATATACAATTCCTTGGCATTTATACTTGTACTTCCAAGTTCAAGTGCCGTGACTCATACTTGTTTTTACCTACGTACATATTTCATCAAAGGTATTTAATAATTTTGTATTGATTACTTCTGAGTACTGTTCTTATGAACTGTACTAAAATTCTTTTCAAACTTATTTTTAATTCCTTTAAATTACTTGTAATTCCTATAGTACCTTCTCGCACTTCTAATTCTTTTACATAATTACTACTTAAGATAATATATAGGTAGCTTTGCCGCCAAAAACTAAATTTTCGTTCCACATTTTCTAAGAAATCGTGCTATTTTCGTGCCATATAAAGAAAACTCAAATTTTTGTATTAAAAAAAAATATGTGCACGACTGGGTCGCACGAACTTGCTCTTATGTGCGATCACACTGTGTTTTTAAAGTTTTAATATTTTAAAAACTATATTTATCTTATAAAAGAAATAAATTAGTTACGGGAGCCTATATTGTATACACCCTGCTTAAAATTTTCAAAATTTTTTTTTTTTGATTTTTAAAAGAAGTTTCAAAATATGCAGTCTTTCCACATTGTCTGGCAGATTTAAATCAAAATTATTCTTCTAACCAAAAATAGCGGTACCTCCCATATAAGTGTTCAAAAACCTGTTAGGAAAATCTCATTGATCTTAAAAACAACTCCTAGGATTTTGATTAAAATTTTTATATGAGCCAGTCGTACGATCTACCTTTTTATTTGAAACAAAATTTTATATATAGATTTAAAATGGTATCTTCTTACAACCATTTTGTTGGTTTTCGATTATCTCATATTTCTTTAAAGCTTGAACCAATTTAAATGAAATTTTTACACAAGAGCTTCTAATAAGTTATTCAACATTGCTTATCAAAATTTTCAAAACTTTTTTTTATTTTTTTTAATTAATTTGTTCACTCCGTATTAATACAGGCTAAAAAAAAGTTTCAAAATTTTGTATACATATAAAAAATTATTTACAAAAAAAAAATACCGCTCGAACGATGTTCAATTTTTTTTTTTCTCATAAATTGAGATTTGTTTAAGAAATCAGATGGTGTACATCGCGTTGTTGGTGAAACAATTTCTACCTTATATTAACTTTTTAACAATTTTTCAGTCTAAACTATAAGTTTCATGCATATGTGCAACACGGTTCATATGTTCCATATTTATATACTCACATAATACTACCTTAACTAATTTATTTCTTTTGAAATCAGAGTAATAGATCTAAATTATTCAGACTTTAAAACCACAGTTTGGTCGCACATAAAATCAGATTCGTGCGACCTGTTTCGACTCAAATATCACGAAAGCAAACGATGTTATAGACTCTGGGATAATTTCATATTACTCACAATGATATAACTGAAAATTGATGGGGTTTTAAAACAAAAAAATTCATGTGACTTTTTTTTAAACTTTTTTTTACCGCTCGGATATTTTGAGAAATTTATTTATTTTCTAAACAATAAGCCATATTCAAACAAAATAAACGCCAGGCTAAATTTATACTAAACACAACTACGTTGTTAACAACTGATAAAATTTGTTTAAAACGAAAAATATGCACACCTGTTGAAATCTTTGAAGATTTTAAATTAGGAGTTTTCTTATTACAAAAAAAAAAACGGGTGTCCAGTTTCCAAGGGAACCAATTGGAAGTTAACAGTGTGGGTCGCATCCAGCCTCTTTTTTATTGTATATTTGTATATCGGATACTAGCACAACCCCCAATATTTTCAATTTGTTCATGACGGGTTCGAATGAATACATGCTCAGCAAAAATCTAGAAACCGAAGTTTGTAATTTAATTTTTTGGGGATGCGTGAAAATCTTAAGTATATATATTTTAATTTAAACATAAATGAACATCAATTAAGACGGCTTGAACAAACGTGCCTTAGAAGGAAAGGATTGTGTCTAGTACAGTAAAATGAAATAGAGACTAAACATGCACAACCTTCAATAAACTATACCTATATAGTATATCATGTAAACTTTTTTGTGAAGCAGACTAAAGCCTGCCAAATATGAAGATACGTTAATTATATTGCTCTTGTTACAACCTATTGTACATTACACTCACAAAACTTCTTAAAGTATAATTCCCACTCGTGGTTTTTCCCACGTATATTTTATGATTTTTATCTTTTTCATAACAAATTTGAAAGTATATCCGTTAAATTAATTATTATTATTATTTGATGTCTAATTAAATTCTTTGCAAAAGAATTATTTGATTTTAATATACCTGGATGTATTACAAGCTTTAAATAAATATACCACTATAAGCTGCACGTAGATGGATACGCCTTTGTTAAAATTTAAAATAGAACTTATATTTACATATATAAACCTAAACGGAAATAATAACTTCTTGTTTTTGATTCTCGTATATCCAAAATAAAGAATAAGAAACAATTATATGGTAAGAAATAATTGTTATGCCAGATTGGCAAAACGCCTTTAACTGTCTGCAACTTATTACCATAATTCTTTTTAAGGTTAGCAATAGGAAGAAAATGGCAGAATATATACTCTATGTTTATGGTGATTTTTCAGTCGTTTAAATCTAAACTTTTCCAACTGAATTATACTGCAATAACGTCATGTAGATGCATAAATTTTTTAAATTTTTTTAATTGATAACTTTGCCCAGTGATTACACAACTAAACGAATTTAAATCACTAATAATCAAATCAATAAAGAGCAATTAAATTAACTTAATCAATTAGCACTGCTGTAACAAATCCATTTAATTAGCAAGAGTATATGAATAAAATTCTTCATTATTCTGGTTGCCGCAAAATCAAATATTCGAACCAACGAATAGGACGCGACATGAAGGGCTGAAATCGACATAATATTTATTCTGTACACATAAAATGTTCTTTGCAAACACAAACGAAAATAGAACGTGCTTTTGATAAAAATTCAATAATAGCTAATCGAAATTTATTATCATCACACAGTTATCAGAGTTTGAATGCTCGAAATAAAGCATCCATCCGTTGAAAAAAAAAAATTAAGGCAAGTCGGTTATAAAAATTGTTAAGTATTATTATTATGTTGTCATTTCCTGCGCTAATTACGTGGGCTTGGCCTTGTTTGATTGATATTGTAAATAAAAATTTGCAATTGACCGTTTGAAAAATATTTTGTATCTTCGATTTAATTCAATATCTGGAGTTTCTATTTTTTATTTATTTTTATTCGTTGGTGTCATTAGACTTTGGCGGGGAAAATTGACACGCCAAGGATGCGTGATGTTATACTTTGAGATGTTTACGGATGTGTTAAGTGGTTACTTATATCAAAATTATCTAAATTTGCTTGGATAATTAGTATACTAAATGTATCTGTGAATCACGACGAATTTCGCAATATGTCTTATTATAAAATGAAAACGTTATACTATATTGCATAAGATACCAATTATTTTTATTTTTGCACTCAATTAAGACGTTTGGGATTTTATTATCCACATGAACTGGGGATCAGATCCCCATAATAAAACAAAAAAGGATCACAGTGACAATCAGAGTGCCTACGTTCTGTAACTCTCGCATCGACAAAATCAGTCGAGAAACGATCAAAATTGAAACAAATCGTATGAGTTTTGTTCCATTTTTCAATGTTTCTCGACCAATTTTAACGATGCGAGAGTTACAGAACGTAGGCACAGTGTATATATTCGTCTCTTTTTGCATTATGTGTGTATATTTTTCATGTTTTTGTTGGCTTTTTTCTTTGCAATAAAAATAATAATAAAAAAGTACTAGATTTTGGATCATGAAATAAATCAAGAAAAAAAGCAGGATTACCTACATGTTGTTTTTGTATTTACGTGTAAAAATTTAATCGTGATCAGATCATGTGGATAATAAAATGCAGCTATTCGTGTTATATTTGTTAATGTAGCTGTAACATGCCTTCTTCGCTGGGCCCCAACAAAACTTCTTGCATATTTATTCCTCGTCGAATTCATAATAATCGACTTCAATAATCACATTTTTTTTCCGAATTGCTCGAAAACTGTTACATTTTCAAAAATATTGAATACTTTTATTTAGATAATATTCTAACAAAAACAAAAAAACGGTTATATGTATGTATACATACATTATATGGGTTATTGGCGATAATAAAACGCGACTGAGCAAAATTTAAAAGACATCTACCCGCCAGAGTTAAAACTAATTTTTGGATCTTTGAATGAAACCTAGATTGAAACCTATTTTCTAAGTTGTATTACGTATTAAAAAATAAACCCGATAATATACTAAGCATATGCCTATAGCTTAACTTTTTAATTGTGTTAACAATAATAGGCACGTGTGTGACACATAGTCAAGCATTTTATTTTTGTCACAGCGCTTCAAAATATCAATTTAAGACTTCTTTCAAATAAACAATTTGGAATAAAGCATTTGTAATTGTACCTCATTGAATTCAAAAGTAAATACGTAATTACTCATCAATAATAATTGTAGTATAGGAATATGATCATACAGAGATGCTCACCTTTATTTATGATTATGTTCCACTTGACTTCACGCCCCAAATTTTTCCGTCGTTGACGGCTCGTCTCGTCCGTGGCATTACCTATAAATGGTAGTGATTGGGTTCATGAGTTGGATATTTAATGCTAAATGTCACCTGACCATTTCATACCATGCCTTTTGCATACCTTTTCCTATACCATTCATGCGGAAGACTTGGTCTTTTTTTCAATGTTGTATTTTAGAGCTGGCGTTCCTCTGGTGGACCAATGAACCAGAAAATGTAAAAGTATACGATAAGAGGCATAAAATTTATTGTGGTATAATGAAATGCTTATTGATCGATATAACTACCTTACCCACATATATATAGTACACTGCACACCTCACCTACTTAACAGCATATAATTTCGTTGCTATATAATATGTATGTATACAGCTGATGTCAATAAACCGCAAATACGCGGTCGTATATGTATATCTATTGTACCGAATTGATTCTGCGAAATGTAACTTAATTGTATGGAATCTCTGAGGTGGAACACATTCCTTAATATAATTACACACTAGGTACCTACTCTCATAATGTAATTGATAAAAATTTTTATTCACTAATTAAAACGGTTTTTGTGTGAAAATCGTGCAATTTGAGTAAATAAACACGATGTGCCTTTGTAATGAGTTAATTCTTTACAATTAAATGTTAAATTAGATTACACAACAAAATGTAATTCTGTTAGTGTCAGAAAAAATAAGAAATTAAGTCTCCTGACGAGTTTTAAATAGATATTATTTATAAGAACCAACAGGTCGGATATACATATGTATGTATAAATCAAATATAATGTGTAATGATTTTTATTTGTAATTAAGTTTTGAAAACCTAAAAAAAACTTTAGTTCGAAAGTGATACAAAACTAAAACAAATAAATATATATTTTTGCCTTCTATAAATCGCACCCTTAGAATGAAAGTGACCTAACTGAAAAATTTGTAACTTCTGATTTTTCAATAAACTGCCCTTAAAACGCAAAATGAACTCTAAAACCAGGTCATAAAAAAGATGCCGAAATTTTGAGTTAGGTCACTTTAATTCTAAGGGTGCGATATATGTACAATGTACATGTTTTTGTATTGTTTGATTTGTTTAACTTGTTAAGTTTTTAAAGATTAATTGGTTTGACTTAAAATATTCACGAAGTCCCGCTCTTATAAAAATTGCAATAGTGATGATTTAATTTGAACTTTCTTGAATAAATATCTTTTTACATGTAATAAAACATGTATGTATGTATTTCGGGTTTTTTGGAAAATTTCTAGAGATCTTCTAAGGTTTCTTTAACCAAGTTTAGTAAAGGGTGGCGCATAAATAACGCTATGATTTAAATTAACTTTAACTTTGAAAAACTTGAGAAATTTACGATGGAAAGCACAAAACAATTCAATTCTGTTTAATTTTATTTTGAAAGTCGATTCTGTTTTATTTTGAAAGTCGACATTCAATTTTTCAGACACAAATATCATATCGAAGTTTCTTTCAACAATAATACCGATTGGTCCAGCGTTTTCAGCAACTAAGGGGCTGTCGGTGCTGGTCCCCGTCCACGTGCTGGAAGATTTCGTGCATTTCGAATTGATGTGAACATTGCTCGGGAACAGGCAAGTATTGAGGAAAACCCCGAAACTTCCAGCATGCGACGGACAATATCCGAAAGTCAGGGAACTGGGACTAGAAAAGTAATGGAAAATACTCTGGAAAGAGCACGTCAGGTCGAAGCAAACAATGGGCATCATTTGAGAGATATTATCTTAAAAATATAATGTAAACATATTTCCAAACCATAATCTAAATTTTAATAAATCCCAAGAATAAATAAAATCAGCAAAAAAAAATGCTATTCATCAAATAAATCATAACGTTACTTATGGTCCACCCTGTATTTTAGAAACATGAAAATTTCATTTTGGTGTATTCTAGTAAGTTAGTAAGTTAGTGCATATATAATTGCTTCATTCTGACTTCTTTTTTCAATTATTTTTCTTTTGGTAAACTTTTTAAATTTAGTCGTTTATTGAAGCTTGATGTGGTTTTAAGTCTTTTCGACCAAAGTCATATCACCCAAATTAATGTCATAGCGCCCAAAACAACTTAATTAACACATTGTTGTTGTACGATTCGGGCAATATTACCCAAGGCCTCGGCGTTATTTTGTTTGATTTTGTTTGGGTGTTATGAACTTTCAATTTAAATCATATTTTGGTGTTATTGCCCAAGGAAATTACCGCGAAATAATAAAAATGTCAAAGCGCCTAAAAACGGGCACATGCGTCCAAAAACTTTTCCAAAAAATGGCACAAAGCCCAAAATCAATTGAATATAATGCCAAAAAAAAAATTTTTAAAATCATAACGCCCAAATTCATAACTCTAACATCGCCCAAAGTCATGTGTTTTAGGATTTAGACATTAGCCATGTTTTTTTGCAAGCCCGGGGGGAATTGGATGAAAAAAACGGATCTATAACCATCTATCGACACTTTCCATACTAGCTATATTTTTTCCTTAATGAAGGTTATAGCGGTTGGTATTTTGGGCATGTACATATGTATATAGAAAACCTAATTTTTTTTAATTTTCAAACATTTTAATTTAATTGACAAAATATTCTTTTTAAACTTTATGAATTTTTCTGAATTACAAAATATAAATTTTTTTTATAGAAATTCAAACCATTTGTATTTTTTTTATTTTTCAGATATCCGATCTACAGATGCTCAAGATTTTTCTTATGACGGAACAATGGGTATGCGATTAACACTTATAATTTGCATTATACGTTTTGAATTACTAACAATAAGATAACTAATATTATTTATATAGGACCAGAGCATTGGGGTGAGCAGTACAATGGTTGCAGTGGCAAATATCAAAGTCCAATCAATATAGATCTCTTAAACGTCGTAGAACATAATTTTCCTGATCTAAAGCTCGAACGTTTTGATGAGACACCTCTCACTGGTGATCTATTAAATAATGGACATACAGGTTGGTACTATACCTACAAGATTGGTGTCCATTTTAGAGTGTGTCTTTAAAATCTAATTCCATCCATTTATATAGTTGTTGTTCATTTGGACTATGCAGGGGAAGAACCCACCATAAGTGGTGGACCCTTAAATGGTACATTTCGTTTTGCCCAATTGCATTTTCATTGGGGCGACAATGATACGTATGGCAGCGAAGATCGAATAAATAACCAAAGTTTTCCAGCTGAACTGCATATGGTGTTTTACAACACGAAATATGGCAGTTTTGATGATGCTGTTGGACACAGTGAAGGTATTGCAGTGATGGCCTTTTTCTATGTCGTAAGTTTGAGCTTAAACATCTTATACTATGTATATAGCTGGGATAAATTTTGTATATTGTATGATTTTGTTTCTTATTTAAAGCTTAAAAAGGAGAACCCTTACTATTCGGATTTAGCTTTCCTTCTTAGCTCGTTACAAGAACCAGACCACCATGTGCCATTTTTGAATGCACCATCCCTCCAAAATTTAGGTGGTACGGATTGTAAAAAATATTTCACATATGTTGGCTCGTTAACAACTCCTCCTTGTAGTGAAGAGGTCATTTGGATTGATTTTGAGGAGCCAGTCATGATTTCTCGATCACAGGTAATTAAAGAACAATAATTTATAATTATAGTTAAATATATAACTATACCTATAATCTAACCTAACATATGACTTAAGGCATACTATAGCAAACTTATGAAGAAAAAAATATTGCTAGCTACCATGGAAAGTTTATAAAATGCTTGATTTATGGGTGGTGATAGTTGTGGGATGTGAAACTTATTTTTAATTGTCATGAATAAATGTATTTGAACAGCTGAGAATTAAGATATTTATATCTAGAACATACAAGATTTGATCTACGCTTTCTAATTTTTGTTCTAGCTGACTAATCCAACTAAAACAGTTCTTGACTTTTTACTTAACTTTACTTGTATATTTTTAATTATTAACATTTTATTTAATTTCATTGAAGAATTATAATTTCATTATTTTAATTTATTTTTTTTTTTAATTATTTTGGGTTTTTGTATTTTTTTTTTTTTTTTATTTTAGATTGAGAAATTTCGTCACATCTATAATCATGCTGGGGAACCACTTACACATAATTTCCGACCAATCCAACCACTTAACAATAGAATTGTTTTGAGAAATTTTGTAGATCTGAAGCCAGAAGTTAATAGTATCTCTTACAGTGATCTTATTGAAAGCAAAATTTTACCAAGCCAAAGTGAATATAGTTTAAGTAACGGAACGACTACACAGATTTTACCTCTATTTTTTGTTATAATTTTAAATTTTGTTTTAAAAGTGTCGTTATAAGTATACAAGTGTGAGAAATATTAATTACAAGAAACAACAAAGTATTAGTAGTAAAATAACACTATATTATAGTTAACAGTAATACAATGTATTATTTTTATTATTAAATATTGTCCTAATATATTAAGCGAAAATCTTAATTCTTTGTTTTATGTTTTTTTTCAGTAAACAAATAACAAATAAAACGTTGATTAAAGAGCAAACATTTGATATAATGTTTTTCCCCCTTGATAAATATTTTAGGGCGGGGTGACATCTCAACACCGGGTACTTAGATTCAGAGGAACAAAAACTTAAAGCTGTTCTTACTTCTTTATTTAAAATCAATAAATTTTGAGTGTTGCAAATTCGGATTTAAATTCATAACATAAATAATATTATATATAAATATAGCTAAATATAAACTTAAAAATAAAAGAGCTACACAATTTTTTAAACAATTGCTAAAATGAGATTTCAATTTTTCAAAATTAAATAATACCTAAGCGTGGTGTTTTTTTTAAATAACTTTATAAAATATTTAATTTTGATTCGGAAACTTTATATAGAGTTGTTTTTAAAACAATTTTATTTTTAAAATTTGTATTTATTTTTATTTCTCGTATTAAACTAACTATAAAGCTACGCGCAAACCGACGCGATGGCGGTGGCGATGGCGATAACAATGTGGATGCCGCACACGTAAATCAATGGAGGGGCACACATCGACGCGATATGTGGATTGCGTTCACATTCCACTGCTGCGTTCAGTTACGCGACTTTTCTTGAACGCAGCAAGCACCATTTGATCGCTATATCGCCTGAAGAAAAATTACAGTCTAAAAAAGAAAATTTCAAAAACTGAAAAATTAATAGAAAAAATTAGAGGAAATTCCATTTTATATGTTTTTTTTTATTAAACTTCAAAAATTAAACGCTTGTATTGTCGCTGACAACTTAGCCCGCTACGCAATATATCGCGTTGATGTGAGCAAGTTTTTGAACGCATCTTTATCGCGCGATAAAAGTTATCGCAATCGCCACCGCCATCGTGTCGGTTTGCGCATAGCTTAAATTAATAGGTACCGCTCGTCGCGAACTCGGGAAGACGCCCTTCCTGGTCAGTAGCACAAAGAGAACTGAACTCAATAAACTCTGCCACATCCACCGAGCTGCGAATGCAGTCCTGCACTAATACTAACTAACTAATGGACATGAATCTTCTATTTGTGGATGCTTGAGTTTTGTCGGTTAACACTCGTCTAATAAAAATAATATCGTCTAATGAATGAATTTAAAACTTCTCACCCCGTTTAGTGAATTTAAACCTTGCGTTCTGTATTCATTTTTCAATTGCGGTTTAAATTCTTACGGTCGTATTTCACTGAGCCATTTTAAGTTCAGAAAAATTAGATATTAAACATGAAATACATAGTGTCAAGATCGTTGGGATTACCACGCTATTATACGACTTACTGCCTTAACACAATAGAATGCTGTGACTGGAAACGGACCAAGAACAGCTGTGAAGAACTGTCGTACATTCCATTTTTTTTGCGTGCCCACAATGAACTCATGAATCTGTACAGTATTTACAAAAAACAACCATGGGCTTATTATTCACTTTTTTATTTCAGATATTTTTCTTTTTACTAATAATTTTTTTCGCGACACAAATAAGCACTATAACCTACAAGCTATTCCAGGCGCAGCTCCAGTTGCAGTTTGCACCTCCGCCGTCTCCATTTTGTTACAAGGCAGTTACATGGGATAAATTCGTGGATTTTTAAAATTGTTAACCCAAATAGAAATCAAGGAAAAAGTCATAAAAGTTTGTTTCCATCTCATATTTTTCACTATCGAATTCATTATGTTCGAAAAAAGTCATTATGAGTTAAACCATCTAAAAACAAAATTTATAACATGCATTACAACAACAATACTAGCTCTACTCTATCGGGAGTTGGATCACATTTCATGATCCAAAAATGTAGTTCTTTGTTTGGCGGGTAGATAGCTATTTAAATTTAGGAGTGTAAGGAAAAGAGACAACATATGCATGAAAATTAAAGAAACAAAGAAAAAAAGATGGGTATATTACATATACCTAACTTTGTTATGACTTAGATCCTCATTGCTTGATCCATTATGGATCATAAGCGAAAATAAAAAATCAGCCTGTAAAATGACAAGCGGAAATATAGCGCATAACACATTTGAGACTCATTCAGCTAGTCATTACCGATATGAGTATAAATATCCATTATTACTATTTTCATCCTGTTTAACACTATAGTCAGCGGTAGTTACTCTTTAGAACATAAAATAAGTTATATTTGTGTGTTTTATTAACGCTAGTAATCCATACAATCATCATACAGTGCCTTCGTTCTATAACTCTCACATCAATAAAATTGGTCGAGAATCGAGATACATGTTGGACAAAACTCATATGATTTGTTTTAAACGATATGGATCACACTGACAACAGTGTTGTATAAGTACCAATTTCTTTTTTCGTTATGTTTGTTTATTTTTATAAAGATTTCGGTTACAATACAGTTTACTCTACCTGAAAATCCACCTACCTGCCAGAATAAGAACTTATTTTTGAATCTTTGAATAAATCCAGATAGAAACCTAGATCCCAAGTTATTTTTGTATTAGGTACTTGTTAAAAAATAACCCCGAACCAGACCCGTAAATAATAAAACGCAGCTATTACTGCTGCCACAATTGCGGCATTGGCCATCGTAATGTATTGGCGCCAATCAGCACAAAACAATTATGAATTATGTATGCTTATTTAAAATTTAATAGGCGTGTTTTTTTGCAAGCCCGGGGTCTGGGGGAATTATATGAAAAAAAAAAACGAAGTCGGTGCTAAAATTTTTCCAAGAGAATTTTCTGTGATGGCGTCGCTAATCCCCGTTGTTGTTTTTTCTAACCAATTGCCCCCGGGATTGCAAAAAAACACACCCAATATATATTGTGTAATTGTTAATTTCATTAAATATTTTTTTAAATAGTTGTAAAGTTTTAATGTATACTTATTTTTAAATTACAGCTAGCCAATTTTCGTAATCTTTACACTAAAGATGGAGAAAGAATTACACATAATAATCGCCCGATACAACCACTCAACGGACGAAGTGTTAAGAAAAGCAATCCAGAATTTGATCCCTTAAATGATGGAAACATACATATTGGAATGGCACCGATACCGATTAGAATAGGTGGTGGTTACTCAAGAAAAAAAAAAAGGAATGACTCGGATTTGGATGGTTATAACAAAGGACATAGTATACCATTTCATGCTAAAAGAAATTTCAGTCCAACAACTACAAGCATTGATTCATGGGTTGTAATAATCTTTGTCTCTTCTATTATTTCTTACTGATTTAATAATGCAAAATGTTTATTTTTAAAATTCATAAAAAAATTCACTCTACTTTATTAAGATTCCCCCACACCAACGCGAAACTGTCGCGACGATGACGAAAACAATAACAACAACAGAGTGGTTGTCAATCAAAACAACACTTTGTTAATAGGCGTGTTTTTTTTGCAAGCCCGGGGGGAATTGGATGAAAAAAACCACGTCGGTGCTACAAAATTTACATGTAAAATGCAATAACAACTAGTCCCCCGCTGGCTTAGCTAATCCCAGAGAATTCTCGGGGCTTATAACTTAAGCGCACAGAAAAACTGTGTTACCGAGATGAATTACATACATGTTATCGATAGTTTGTATGAAAATTCCTTGTTTTTTTCTGTGATAGCGTCGCTAATCCCCGTTGTCGTTTTTTTCAAAGGCGTGTTTTTTTCCAAGCCCGAAGGAAAGTGGATGAAAAAAACGATAAACCCAGATAATTTTCGAAGCTTAACTTAAGCACGGAGAAAAAACGTATTACCGGCGGGAATAACTTACTTGTAATTGATAGTTTGTAGTTTTTTCTGTGATAGCGTCGCTAATTATCTCTGGGATTGGAAAAAGACACAAAAACGTTGTTGTGGGGGAACCTTTAAAACTTAAAAAAAAATTAATACCAACTTTGCTTTAATAATAAAAATTAAATATACATTTGTCATCATTAAATGGTTTTTGTTTGTTTCCAAAAAACTATAAAAATAATTACTAATTATGGATCAATTCTGGTGGTTTGGAAGATCTTTTTATACATTCAACACGCAACAACGCCCTTACAGTTCTACCCTAAGTCGCTGCATAAACGAACACAGTCGGCTAACAGCTATCGACTTTAAAACCTTACAGCTAACTTTTCCTTGTGTTGCCTTCATTTTGATTCTCATTTCATTTTTCATATCACGTCCATTTTATTTTTGGAGGAAATCACATTTTCGGCCATATTAGATTTTACGCCATATTTAAATTTGGAATAATTTAAATATTCAACGGTATTATTATTATATAACATTAGTTAATTTTATAATTGAAATCCTGTCCAGGTTTATTGAAAAATTACCTCTTATTCAACTCCAAAAAATAGAGTAAGTTCTCATTATATATGTATTGTCACAAAAAAAAATAAATACATAAATAGTACATTATGTAGACATCTTTATTAAAGTCCCTATCTTTCCTCTTAGGTCTTATCAATCAATTGTCAAATTATGGAAGATCAACCTTCATTCTTGAAAACAGATCCACAGAAAGATGATATCATTTTCTATACCGAAAACGATATACCCACTTGCGTTGATGTTGAAAATTTAATTGTCTTCGATTGCAATGATGATTCCAAAAATGTGAAATTCGGAAACGATGTTTCAGTTGTATCGGATGATGTGGAAGTACAAGCTGAACAGACTTCTGACCCACTGAAAATTTCGGATTTCTATGCTCAAAATAAAAAGTCTGCAAATCGTTGGTGTCAAAAAGACGTAACTATCAAAACAATAGAGTCGGAGTTCAAAGTTGTGATGTGGGTTCTCGGGGATAACGACCAAAACGAACCAAGTAAAAGAGAACCTTCTAAAGAAAAAAAACAAGTGAAATTTGAACCTATGCCCATTGTATCTCTGTTGAAACCAACGCTTGAAACGTCTCCAGCATCTCAACACAAGGCATTACCAAGATTCAGGTGTACCATTAAGTCGTGCCGGATGTTTTTCCAAGATGCTACAAAACTACGCGAACATCTTACACAACATGTTTCTGAAAATTCAAACGTACCAAATAAAATCGAGTATAATATGTGTACTTTCGAAAATTGTCCAAAAAGTTTCAAAGACATTTCGAGTCTACGTAAGCACTTGCATACGCATGGACCAAAGACAAAAGTATGCGCTGAATGTGGCAAAGCTTTTATAGACAATTCTAAATTGAATCGTCATCTTGTAGTGCACACAGGAGACAAGCCTTATAAATGTTGTTTCACAGGATGTGGGAAACGTTTCTCGTTGGACTTTAATCTTCGAACTCATGCCCGCATTCATACCGGTTATCGACCATTTGCTTGTACATTCGATGGATGTAATAAGAGATTTGCTCAGTCGACAAATTTAAAGTCGCACCAAAAAATACATCTGAAGAAAATTTACACTGACAAAGATTTAGGTATATTTAAGTTACTGAATTAAGTAAATTTTTGATTTTCATGTAATCGCTTAATTATTTTTAATATTATTTTTGTTTTCAATTATAAAAAAATAAAAAAAATGTTCTCATTTTGAATCAATAGTTGATTGCTTGCGGTTCTTTTATATTTAAAGGGCCAGTTATAGCTTTCATTGAAACTCGTCATTAAAAATTTAAATTTTAAGTTTTGAGGCACTTAAAAATCGAAATGAGTGAATACTTTGATGCCAATATAAAGCTATTGACTTAATTATTAATCTTTGCCAAAAAAAAATTCATTTTCGCAAAGTTAACACGTGAAATGAATTTATTTATTTCAATGATTGAACTAGGTACCTTACCATTGATCATTGAAATCTCGGAAGTCATTTTATGTGAAAGGTTGGGTCAAATAAAATATTTTTTTACTAGAAATGTTATGTGTGTTCCTTTACTTTAAAACTGTGCATTTGTGTGAATTTCTACGTCATTTTATTTTTTTTATATGAACTTTGGCGGACTTTGGTGTAGAAATTCCTTAGAAGAAGAACTAGAGGAACGGGCATAGCTATCGAGGAAAAAGTGAAGTATTTTTAAAATAGTGTGAGTTAAACAAACACAAATGCATTCCCACAGGGAAGGCATGCAGTTAGACAACTAAATCATGGGGCGCCCATAGGAATTTTTAGCTGTTTTGAGGGATGTGGTTTGAGATTTTAAATCGTCAAAATAGAAAAAAAAGCTTAGTAAATTAAATAAACAAGTGAAATATAAGTAAATATATGCTATTCTTCATTGAAATAAAAATATAAAATTACATGCGGTGCTCCGTTAAATCCTGTAAAAATACCTATAAGCAGTGCAATTTTTGTTAATTTCACAGGTAAACTGTGTTAAATATTCCACATAATGTAAGTAAAATTATTTTGCACTTCGGGCGCTCAATGCATTTGAGCGCCTTTCCATCACCAATAAAAGCTAATTCGACCATGGGTGAGAAATTCAATTTTGACAGAAACGAACCTAAGATCACATTTCAAAGTATATTTGTATTATCAAAATTTGCCTTTTTATAGCAAAATGCTGTGAAATATCAATTTTAAAGTATTCTACGATAATGTATGTACATAAAAAACATCACTTCGCATTAATTTATGTGGAATTTGAGGCACAATCAGCGCGTGAAATGAAAAGATTGTTAACTCCATATTATAGGTGCTTTTACACAATTTAACACAGCACCGGATGTTGTTTTATATTTTTTTAAATAAAGTATTAGGGGTATTCCTGATTCGATGCAAACTGGTCTTGCATCATTGCAAAAGTGCAAAGTTTTTTTTTACAATGGGGTTAGGGTATAGCAATTTTACACTTTTGCATTTTTGCAATGATACAAGACAAGTTGCATCGGATCGGGAATACCCCTATTGCAAGTTTTCACTATTCTCACTTTTATTTCATTTTTATTTACTTTAATTATCTTTTTTCACTATTTTATTGATTTAAAATCTCGAAACACTTTCCTTTAGATCGGCAAAATGAAATTTGCTGCTTCACTCACATACACTGTATATGCGATATCTCTTCCTTATCTCCTTATTCCCATTCATCAGCTTTTTGTTGGCATCAAAATATTCACTGATTTTGCTTTCAAAGTGTCTCAAAATAAGAAATTAAATTTTTCAAGGACGAGTTTCAATGAAAGCTACTGGCCCCTAAAAGACACCATCGACCATCGCACCTACATTATTTTTAAATACCAACTTGAAACGAACTCCACACATAAAATATTTAATGATGCACCAATCACTTAGCTGATTGCCGAAGAACTATTTTCTTCCCTCATGAAAACTCTAACAACTTTAGTAGGTATATTTATTTTTAATTCATATTTTCAAAGAAGGTGTAAATTTTCATTATAAACCTAATTTACTAATTACAAACAAAATTTCAATGAAATTGTGAACAAAAAATGCAGTAAAAACATTTCATAATTTTCTCAATAATAATATTTCAGGTAAATAAATTTTCTTTAACTTTTCTTCTGTGAATGCCTCATGCTTCTGTTTTATTGTACCATTCTCGACTTTAAAATCACTTTTATAAAATCTTATAGCTTTTTTCTCCGAAATATATTCTAATTCAAAATATGTACAATCTTGAACAACATCGCTGTTGTTGTTGTAAAGGAGTAATTTTTGAAGCCACTCCACTGGCAGCAAAAGTTGTTTGCTATTATAGGCCGTGGCAAACATTAGGAATACTTGCCTAAAATAGAGAATGAATTATTTATTTAAAGAGATAATATTATTAAAAAGGATTCACTTACCTCCTTATACTTTGGAGTTTAAGAGAAGCTATTGCACATAAAATATGAGGAAGACGAGCTACACCCTGAAGGACCTTGTAAAAATTCCCCTGGAAATGGTTGAGGACAATAGAATATACCGCTATGAATACAGAATCAGTTTTTATTTCAACAGGGAGATGAACACTTCTATTCAGCGCTTCAATTGATCCCAAATTAAATAACTGGTAGATTGATTCTATGAAAATTCTACTACGGATTGCATTCAGTTTCATATTATCCAATCCAGATTCTGCATAAACTTCGTCGTAACAGCAGAGGACTCTTTTTAGACACTCTTGCAGATGTTGGTTGCAGATTTTAGGGTCGAAGTTGTCAACTGATTCTTCGCAAAGTCTGATGTTTAAGAATTTTTGATTAATTTTTGAAATGAGCAAAAAATTGAACTATTCCAACCTATATCGACTATACGCCAAAAACATAATCATTGGTTCTAGAAGTCTTATAGTTGCCTTTGAATCATAGTTCTGTATCACAATTTCCTGCCGAATAGCTCTTAGACGGTCAAAAACAAAATCATAAACATAGTTAAAGGGTCTTCTCTTATCGAGTGTGATTCTGAAAAGTAAATCTTTCAATATAAGATAATTAGGTTTTCGTACTTTACTCTTTTAGAAGGTATTCCACCGTCTGGTTCAGAGCACGCTGAGTGCGGAGATCTTTTCTTCTCGGTATTTTAATTCCGGCAGCCGAACGTGAAAACGACTTAACAAGGATGCCAGGGACATTTTTTTGACCATTTTTACATTCATAAAAGTGAAGTAAACGCTCCTTTGTTCGGCTGAAAAAAAGGAAACAAATGTTGATGTTGTTATTACGGACGATTATCTGACTTACAGTTTCACTTCTTGGTCTGGACACATTTCTTCACATGTCCCCTGGACAAATTCTGGCATTTTGTATTCTTTTGATTTATAATTTTATTAATAAAAATAATTTTATTTATTTCTTTCTTAACGATTCTAAAAATATTCGTCGTATTCGTACTTGTAGCCTAGTTTAGTTCATATTTCATAAGAAAATTAAAACGAAAAACAGCTGAGAAATGCCAAACAAAACACTAACGTGTACAGTATGGAACAAAAGTGTTTGTGGCAAAAACACCTGCCGTTTTAAAGGGTGTTCTTGAACACATACTCATCCTGTATCCACCACAAGCGGAAAAATGGCTATAGTTGCACCTGATCTCATCCGGATTAAATTTTACTATTAAATCTATTTAAATGAACAAAAAACTAGTTTCTGGGAATCAGGTGGCTTTTTTGTTATATTATAGTAAAGGTATAGTGTAAGCTGTAGTGCAAAGAAAATAGTCAGCAACCAAATAAAAAATATACAAACACAATAGGGATATTCCCGATCCGATGCAACTGGTCTTGTATCATTGCAAAAATGCAAAAGTGTAAAATTGCTATACCCTAACCCCATTGTAAAAAAAACTTTGCACTTTTGCAATGATGCAAGACCAGTTTGCATTGGATCTGGAATACCCCTAATTAAAAAAAAAATTTCCAAAATTTCAATTTCTTCTCATTTTAGTATAAAGAATTCTGCCATTGCTCATACGAATATAATAAACTTGGCAGCCAATGACATTCACAGAAATAAATGTCATTTTGCTGCTCGTGTAAATAAAGAATAATTATTTGGAATAACAAATGGTGTAAACATTAGGGGGATTTTTTGACGTTTTCTTTTAATTTCCAATTCCCACCAATCGTAGACCGTTCATTCATCTTGCTTGGTGCCCTTCTCTCCTAAAAACTGAAAGTTGCTGGAAACTCAGTTTCCTTGTGTGAAAGGGGACTAATCCACGATATCGTTTTTTTCAACCAGTTCCCTCCGGGGTTGGAAAAAAACGCACCTTATATCGGATAAAAATAGTCAAAGCAAAAATACACAAAATATACAAAATATGCGTACGTGAATAATACTACGTTTTCATTGGAACCGAAATGAGCTAATTTCGTAAATTACAGAAAAGGTGTTTTCATTGCAAATTTGCTAATTTCGTTTGACAGATAACTTCATTTTGAATTTGATTTGGCAGTTAATAGCTTCTTTTTCTTGTGTTCTCTTTCTGTTTCTGTTTCTTATACATCAAATTTTGACAATTTCAATGTTTCCACTGGGTTTCCACTGCGGATGCATTCCACTTGGGTGTGTTCATAAGGTTTTTACGTAATTTCCAACCAAATTTCGTGCAAATTTGGTTGAATTACCTCATTTCGAAATGTGAATTTGTATGGGAAAAGAGATAATTTGGAATCGAATTTGGAAATTTTCAACGAAATAACCTAATTTGGCCCAATGAAAACGTAGTATAATAACATTGGACAAACTGGCAGAAAAAAGTAGTTTTGCACTATTCACGATCGAACCTAATGGCCACGTTCGGGGATCAATCCAAAGCTATCCGGATAGGTTTGTGTTGTTGTAATCCCTCGTAACAAACCAGCTGATGCAACAACAACCCAACGTATATGAAAATTTGTGGATGCGTGGATAGCCTATCTGATAGTTTAAGCTAGGACCGCACTCGGCGGAACTGCACTTCAGCGGAACTGAACTTCACGACTTATTTGTTGGAAATTGTATGAGCTATATCGCACTAAGCGACAACTGCACTTCACGGCGCGACACTATGCGACAAAGTAGGTAATCTGACCAACTGTGTCGCGACGTGAAGTTTCTTTCAGTTTCGTGCGAAAGTGCGCACGGTGTCACTGAAGTGCAGTTCCGCCTTGTGCGGTTCTACCTTTACCGAACGCAAGGAATGATTACAACGCTTTAAAGGCGCGCGGCCTGCGTTGCCTTTGGTGTGTTCAATGTCACCCTGAACACATCCATAACCAAATGTCAATTGATAAGAAAGTATATGGCAACTCTATTATTATTTATAAGTTATTACCCAAATGTATTTTTTAGGCCGTTCCGTTGTGTTTGTGATCGGTAAAGTTATAATTTTTGCATTTTTGCCAAATTAAATAAATTGGATCGAATTAACAAAACAACAAACAAATCCAAAACAATTAAAAATGAATATCCTCAATTTACCAAATGTGATGTTGATTCAAATCTTCGAGTTCTTGCCGTACGAAGAAGTGGCTAAGAAACGTCTGGTAGGCGGATAGAGTTATTTCAACGTTTTTTTTTATTTGCTCTATTTCTAATTCCTTCTTTGTTTTTTGTCTGCTTTTGTTGTTATCTGTTCCTAATAAAAAATAACTTCTTGGATTTTGTTTATTTGATCGAAAAGATTTGCAAAAAGATAGATATGATTTGTCAGCACATTCTAAATTGCGGCTTTAATAAAGTTGTAAAGCAACACTCACTCAGTCTCAAGAGGATCAAAGCGTTGCTCCCTCGTCGGGAGTCTGAAAGAAGGTGGGTAGTTGAATTCGTCCTTATGAGTCATTGCAATTGCCTGAATACATAATTGTTTTCAGAATTCACTGTCTAGCTCGTCACGCAGACATACTCACATGTATCGAGACACGCATCTCTATGTTGTCGATGACCTACTCCAAGTATATGGATCTTAATTTATGCTGTTTTATTCCCGGACGCGTGTTAGACGAAGTATTCCGCATTCTGCGGCTGATTTCAAAGACATCCAAACCATTGCGTCCGCATGAGGTGCTGCAAGAACTCAGAGATATTTCCTCCATGGCCATAGAACATTTCGATGAAAAGATTTCACATTCATTGAAAAAGTCATTTGTTGATAGTAACACAATGTACTCAAACAGCTCAACATCTACGGAGTCAACGATAACTGCCACCGCAACTAGCTCTTCCAAGAACGTTTGTTGTGATCGAATGAGACAGAAAGTTAACATTCTACTTGGGTTACATCAAACTACATTTGAACCCGTACATTTTTCTGTTCAGGTTCAATCAAAGGCCCCCCAAGTTGCAGCTATAGAACAACAACCGACGACGTTACAAACTGATGGTGGACAAGGTTGTGAGGAGGCTCGTGCTACAATGACGTACTTTAAAAAAATGGAACAGGAATACAAAAAGGGATTTGCTAAGGTACGATTAATGAGAAAAGATATTTGTTTTTATAAACAGCTCATATTAATACTTATCATTGTAAGAATGTAAATAAAGTAGGAACTGAAGCTGCAAACTCCAGAATTTGAACAAATTCTTGGTAGGTATGAAAATAAGATTTACCGGCAGAATTGGCAATAGTCCGCAATATCCGTATTCGTTTCCGGACTTTACGATCTCTGCACTGGTAAATGCTAAGCGCTTATATCAACGTAATCGTACAGACATATTCAACTACTATTACACTATGACTCTTTGTTCTCTTTTCTTTGTTTTTCCGTCTCAAACAATTTTGAAGTCTTGGAAAAAGAGTCATCGTACAGGGTCTTTCATTGTCAAATGTCCGCCGCGGCTTTTCTGCATGGCGCGCATCCGAAATGTCCAATTTTCAATGACTGGCGCATAAATCAGGCTGAATTTGACCGATGGAATGGGTTATGTTTGCCGCTGTTTTTTTGCTTATTCGCATAGCCCTGAGACTTCGGAAAACCCTACAAGAAAAATTCTGACGGGGTAAAATCGCACGATCTCGGTGGCCAGTCAAAGTCCTTATTGGAAGACCCTTTATAATAGGGGACATCCTACATACATTTTTCACATTTTCTAACGTTCGAAGACCATTGTTAATTTTTTTCTTTGGTTATAATTTTGAAAATGCTGCTTTACTTCATCTTGATCGATCAAAAATTGTGGAAAGGATATTTTGAACGCAATCAAAGTAATTCCAGAATTACTTCCGAATTCACGATTTTTCCCAGAGCAATCTTTATGACTGGAAATCTTTGTATTATATGTATATCTTATAGCAAAAAATTGTATGTCTTTTTAGATGAACAGAATGCTGCAGGTACAGACAAACCAATCACGTCGTTTTAACCAAAGTTTAGCTACTATTGCTGAATTAAATTCCCAAGTTATTGAACTCAAGAAGCGATTGGAAGACATGGACGCAAAAAATCGTGAATTATCAGCGAGCATAAAACAGCTGAATGGTGAGTCAACAGCCCCGAGTACACCCCAATCCACTGCCACAACTCAAGACTTTTCAAATGCGGAAATGACGTCCGATATAACACCACAAGACACCAGTGCCAATTCAACAGATGATATTGAAATTATAGCAACCGCTGTTAAACGGCACCTTGATGAACCACCTTTGGTAGAAGAAAATACTTCTGGTAGTAGCACAGACCTCAACTTATCCAAAAAGGCTAAAGTTGAATAAGTTACCACCGTTTGTGTTGTATGTTATTTAGATGTTCATACAACTCTTATGCTGCGAAAATATTTTTAAAACTACTAGATTTTTTTTTTCCTTCTTACGTTAGATACGCTAGTGATTTATTTACTTTATATGCCTTAGACGAGTGAGAAAAATTGCGCGAAAGTTTTTTTGTTTTGTGGTTGTTCTGTGTATAAAAGAATTAAAAAAAAAAAAAACAAATAAACAAACTGAAAATGTAGAGATTATGTTTTCTATTAGAAACATTAAACAAGAATTACTTCACCTGAAAAATAAATCATGCATTTTTTTCATACAAAAAGAACTATTCTTTAAATTTAAGTGTATATTGGTAGTGTACCTAACTAAGATGTGACATCGTTTAACAAGAGGAAATTCGTACAGAATGTTTTTGACGTACGTATAGCCAGTTCACTGAAATGTGAGTCTTTCGCCCATGTTCTGCATTCCACTTATTGTGAATTCACATGGCGAAATTGAATTCAGGTGTTCCACAATTCGTTCGAAATGCTAATAGTGAATCCTAATTTCGAACATGAAAATTGATGTTCTGTATTTCGGTTCATTCCGTTTTCTAAACGTTTTCAATCCACATTTTTATTCGTTGTGAAATCGGTGCATTTGCAGATAGTTTTGTATTTCTTGGTATAAAATTTAAGCAAACTTTATGTTTTTGTTTATTTATTTTTTATTATTTTCCTAGGAAATATAAGAACATACGAATAAAAAAATCATCAGAACCATTCATATTTAGGTAGGTATATTCACGCCGCGCATCGGGCAGGTTTTTTCTTACAAAATGGTTCGGCTAATTTTTTCTTTCGAGTTCCGCTTTCTTTTTTCCCTTATAAATGCCAATAATATAGAATTAATTTTCATCTTCAGTGTAATTTCACTTTAAAACACAACATTTCGAACTAATTGCGAAATTTTCGAAAACGAACGAATTGTAGAACATGGAATTTCAATTCATGTGAAATTGAAATGCGATTTCAATTCGATTTCATTCGAAATGCAGAACATGGGCGTTTGTTTCTAAATTAAAACCCTTGCATAGTTCAATGGTATGGAACTCAACTTAACAAGAGGTGAGAAGAAAAGCCCAAACATTAAAGGTAAGGTTCCACAATCTATCCAGAAATAATTTTTATTTATTTACCAACCCACTAGGAAAGACATTAAGCCAAGTGGAAAAAATTAAGATATAGTTACGTTTTAAATTTTTTTCTGCAAGTATGTAGGTGGTAGTTTCTTTGAAATTTTTAAAAGAGTAAAGAATTTAATGGGTTAATTTCGTATACCATAATATAACTTGATTCTGAGTGTAGATTTTGATCTGAAATTTGATCTAGTGAATTAATGAGTAATAATTGGGGTTTATATGCCTCCCTTTAGCACTGTATGAGATCGCTGATCTAACAGGTTTTCCTCCAAAAATATATACTTTCCAGGTAATAAGATCTGCGCATGTCCCTATGGTATGTTCTTTTGCTTAGAAACTATCCCGATATAAAAGTTTGGTTCCTACACCGGTTACTTTAGTCCGTCGCGGTCCATTATTATGTACCACTTAATGAAATTGATTGGAGTGTTGTTCACCGTTTTGACTACCCACTATAGTTATTAATTTTCAGAAAAACATGTAGAACGAAATTTGTCTGTTGCGACATTTTGTATTAAATTTTTTCGTTTCGCATCAGGCCTAAGATATAAACTAAGCTTAAATAAGTTCATATGTACATGTTATAGGATTCATATGAGCAAACGCGACTGAAAATCTCTAAAAATAAAATCTCTAATAAATTCCCCAAATTAATTCTTTTTTTTTTCGCAATAGAACACATATTTTTGATTTTATTTCAAATGCATATATGTTTTTCTTACACTTATTTAATACAATTAGTAAAACTTATAACCTCATTTCTTATGAATGTATAAATATACAAATAGTGCATGAAATTACATAGAATCTCTTCTGGTTTAATAAGAATGGATCATTATATTGATATAAATAGTTTGCTCTAAACATAATAGCAGATACATTATTTTTTCACATAGAAACCGATTTATGAGATATTTTCTCTTTATTCAATGATTTCCATAATAGAATTTGAACCTACATTTTTGATTTATCTTATATTATTATCTAAAAATTATATTAATGTTATAAATTAGTATAAATGGATCGCAGCACTATGGGCGATTGTTTGAGTGCGAATGATTCAAGATTGGTGGGATTAATTCCGGAATACTTCATGTGTGTGCAGTGCGTGTATGTTGAATAATCATTAGTGAACACTGCATGCATAATGGCATTTTTTTTTTTATTATTATTTGAAGTCTCAGGCTTGTTTCGATTGCTGTTGAAGTATATTAGATATCGGCGTGACTCCTAATAGATTTCCGGTAAACGATAGGAGCACCGAGTAGTTGAAATACCAGAAGAGAACGAAGAGTACAGCGAAAATTATGTCTGTAAATAGAAAAGAAAAAAAAAAACAGTCATTACCTATTCATATTTAAGATAAGATACTATTGTCTTATAACATGAATTGTCGATGATTATTTCATTTAACTTACGTATAAGTATACGTTCCCATTTCTCAACCATATATAACTCTGTTACTAAAAGGTATCGGAGCCACCAAAAATTTAAAAAATCGATTATATTTTGGATCATTCTTAAAAGCCGGTGATAGAGAACTTAGCTCCAATGTTAGCGATGACGGCATAGACCCAACTAACTACTGCAAACTGCACTACAAGTTATAAAGTAAAAGTAATGCGTTTTTTTTTTTTTTTCAATTTATGCATGCATCAATTGTTTCCTTTTTTTTTGTGTTGAGGATTGCATTTGTTAGGTGCATTGTCAGTAGTGATGCCAAGCTTACGGACAATTTTCTAAATACTTTATTTTATAACTTTCAGACGAGCAATTAGAAACTATGTATTTGTATTTTTTTTAAGTGGTAATAAAAAACTGCCCTGACTTTAATAAAACAAACTTTTTTTTAATTGCTTCAAGTAGAGAATATAATAACTTGATTAAAAGTCAGACAATCAGAATACATTTAATATATTGTTAGCAATAAAATAATCTTTTTTGGCATGAACACTTTTAATATTAATATAATCAGATTTAAAAATAAAAGTACCCGCCTTCAAAATATAAATCGAAAAAGTTATGTCAAGTTTAATAAAATACACGACTGGGTCACAACTCTTATTTATTCTTAAAATTTAAGTGGCTTAGAATTGTATAAGGATTATAATATAGGATAATTCGCATAACATCTTCCAAAAAGGTAGAGCATGTAGATTGCGTCAAGCTAAGGAAATCCTTTAGGGTATAGGGACAATTTTCTACTTAATTAAGTTAAAAGCAGAGAACGAAAGTAAAACTCAACATTTTGAAAGGCCTCGGGTCAGACGACACGTCGTTGAATGTGAACCCCTCTTCTCACTCGTTGAGATTTTCAAAAATGATCACTTACGCCCATATTATTCACTCGATACATCCAGATTGAAACTTAAATCCGGATGTATTTACATTGAATTTGTATACTTTACATCTGGATTAAAGTTTTAATCTGGATGTATCGAGTGAATAATATGGGCGTTAATAACCAGTTTACTAAATTAAAAGTATTTCTTTTTTCGGTTTCTATCAAGGTTTTTTTTAGGTTTTGGTCAACCGATGACCACTTAATGTTGATAGAAAAAAATAAATCTCATTTGATGATTTTTATTTTGTATTGTGAGTTATAAAGGTCTTCCACTGGATTTTCAAACACAATTGATCAATTAATCAATGTTTAACATTTTCATGTATTTTATGCAACCATAGAAAATGCCCTCCGGAATGTGAAGTCAAGAATTAGACCTAATAGCCCAGTCGGAATAAATATTTAACCGGGAACAAAATTTTATTGTACAATTTTCTGTCACTATTTGTTTAAAGGCGTGATTAGAAAATCGGACTGGCCGCCGTCTTGGAATTAAAAAAAAAATGTACTTAAAATAAAAAAATATTTAAAAACAACGGCAACACTTACAATGGCATGTTATATTTGTTTAAAGACAGAAATCAATTCTATACTTCTGTTTTTAAATCAAATTATTTAAGGGAATACTTTTTGGAAAATTAATTTAAATTTTTGAAAGATGTAAAAAAAACAATTTTTTCAAAATTTTACGCTGTTAAGTATTTTTTTGTTTTTAATATTCAATGCTCTTATCAATTTTAAGTCAAACACTAAAAACCAAATGTTAAAATGTCTTCTAGTTTTTGAGAAAATTGAAAATAACTAAATGAATTTTACTACTAACTTAATGGAAATAAAATTTTTAGAGCAATTAAAGCCAATTGACGAAAATTTATTTCTTATATTTCTCAAAATCTGTAAGGCATTTTATCATCTGGTTTTTAGCGATGGACTAAAATTTAATAAGAGCATTGAATATTAAAGACAAAAATACTACTTATTGATTAAAATAAAAAAAAATAGACGGAAATATTATGTACCTAGAAATGGGACTACTTACGCTATAAATTAAAGAAATAAAAAAGAAGCAAAATCTAAAACTTGAATAGATATGTATATAAAACCATAAAATTTTTAATTTCGAATGAAAATTCATGATGGTGATGAAAATTAAAAGCAAAATCAATACCCAATTAAATAAAACTAAAATACCTATCTGCCAGGATTTTTTGTATGCTTAATTCATATGTACCTAATTATGTTATGCTTGGTCTTCGTAAAACGGTGCAGTTCGATTGTCTTTCACTAAAGCAGTTGGTTGTGCAAGTGAAAAATTGTTTTAAACATTTTATTTATTTTTTCACACGTGAACTGGTAAGCTAGTCTTTACTCCGTCAAACAACAATGTTCAATTAGTTTTTATATTTTTTAAATTTTTAATAAAATTATCAGTTGGTACGAGACTTTTGACGGAATTTTTTTGTTTTCAAAATAATCATGACTTTGCAAGTAATTCAATCAAAATCAAATTACTCACTTATCTACCAAAGAATTATTTTTCAATGATATTTTAATATTTTTGTTGTGATTAAGAATTATTTGGCCTACGTTTAAAGAACGCACCTATCATCGTGCCGCCAAGGAAAGGAAAAACATGATTTTAATTTACAGTGACTGTCATTAATATTCGGTTTTCTGTTGAAAAGTTTACTGAACATTTTTGTAAGCTTAAAAGGAAATAAGCTTACCACCATTTAAGTAATTTTTGTTTGGCAGATTTTATTACCATCTAATTCTTCATTGTATTCCATAGAAATAATTAAACAAAGAACACTATAACACAAGAATAGTTAAGAAACAAGCGATTAAGATCGCCAAAACTTAGAAATAAACACTCCATTAATATTCGGTTTTTTGTTTAGGTTTCTATTAAAATGGTTAAAAAGTGCATTAGTATTTGGCTAGCGCATCCCTTATTCGCAAGCACTCTAGATAAACACCTTGGCATGGTTGAAGCAATTTGGTTCGTAAATTTTGGGTTTATTTTTGGCCATTCTTGCTGAAAACTTAATTTTATGCACTTATGGTAGATGTCAGGTTCTAAAGATCTTGTCAGTGCAGTAATTCCACATTATTTCTATGCATTTGAGATCAGGAGATATTTTAGGAATTACGATTACTTTTGGGCACTTGTAGAGCATCCATCGCGTATAATAACGGCTTCATCTTTGGGGTCATTACCTTGATAAAATTTGATGGACCGCGAAATACCCAATTATTAATATTAATGGCAGTCACTGTATTTGTTCCACAAATTGTACTGGATCCGTAGTGATTCGCAGTGCTGCGCTCTCTGTTCTCTTTACCCATTTGTCGTGAAAGGAAAAGAGATCATCTGTACTGAGAATCACTGCAGATCCAGTAATGCGAAATGCGCATTCCATAATTGACATGTAATCCATTCGAAATTTGTATAAACAAAAATCACATAAATTGAGTAAGTTATTGTAATAAAAAAAAAAGAAAAACCGTGCAAGTAGTCAACTTATAATTGCATATTAAATTATTACATTTAAATTAAGGTTCCACATGTTTTCCAATGTTTGTATACCTATTATTCAAAGAAATAACTTGAATTATTGACTGAACAATTCAAAAGGAAGTGCTCATTAGGTACTTACCTACTCCATTATCGAATTACTGTGTAATGACATTGTTTTTTATATTTAGTTAAGCTAATAAGACATGATATGCAAGCAAAAATGATAAATTGAAAAGAAAAGAGGTAAATGTGTTTTTATGTATACACAAGCGGTTCTCTAACAATTTCAGTTCATCATGAATTGATTCCAGTTTTTGAAACAGGCATAATAAAAACGCTTACGCGAATAAATAATGGAGGACTGATTAATAAATAAATTATTATAAATATGAAAATACCTCATTAAACATAAATTATTATTGACCTTCATTGGAAAGTAAACAATTTACAAAAACACGTTATTGTATAACATAGATACTTTGGCATCACTACAAATTCTTTCAGAAATTCCATTATTCCCTTCCGCCCGAAAGCCAAATTCGCTTTATCTCATTGTTATCACACCATAACCTGAGTACATGCGAACTTAATATTTGTTTTTATTTTTTTTTACTCTACAACAATTAATGAATTAATTTAATCTCGCCTCGATCTCACTCTATTGATTGATTTGATGTTTTGCACTATCATATAGGAACCACTATACAAATAAATTATTAATATACTTTAGAACTTCCTATAAATAATTGAACAAGCTACACGTCATTCACAATTTTTTTGTACATATTAACATAGGTATAGGAGGTAGACAATATTCTGAAAAAACTTACGAATTGTAATACGTTCCCATTTCTCCACAATATAAAGTTCAGTGACCATTAAATAACGGAAGTACCAATAATTAAGAAAATCCATCAACTTTTGAAACATGTTTCTTTATAAATTGCGCGTGAAGGTTACTTTTTGATTTTTTTAATAATACAAGAAAATACCGGCGAATGAAATTAAACAACAAACAAGACACTTTCCTTTTGCTTTCGTCTTTTACTGCAAACTACGGAGATGGACGGTCACAAATGCCACTTGTATTTCTATTTTTTATTTTGCATGGGTAATTAGAAAAAAAAATTTACAAATTTGTTGACAGCTGGTGGTGACGAATTATTTTAGAAAACATATTTAACGAGTCTCTAGAAAAAGTGTTACTATGTAAGGATTTCAATAACATTCCGCTGTACCAATTTCTAAAAAAAATTGTATTATCCTAAGTCCCCTTTCACACCACGAAACAAGTTGTTGCAGGTTTCTTTAACGTTTTCTTCAATTTCATTTAAAAATCTTATATTTTCTTAAAGACGCTTAGCTGAAAACAATTAGGGCCAGTTTCACAGTGAAGTAAGTGTCACTTAAGTGCCAAATATGGAAAACTAATTTCCAATTTCACAGTGTAAACTTATCGGAATAAGTGACACTTAAGTCTCCCATGTTGGCTACTTAAGTTCCCCTTACTCAGGTAGTAAAACTGCGGCTAAAGTGCCAAAATGGGAAAATTAAGTGCCACTTATTTTGTTAAGTGCGCACTGTGAAACTGGCCCTTAATGTCAAAAAAATCTCCTGAAATCATTGACCAGTGAGATTTCATTCATCCCTTAACTTCGTGCTCTTCTAACCTAAAAACTGAACTTTTAGCCAAGTTCTTTTACTTTGAAACTCTGTGCATTTCTGTGAATTTCTACACCAAAGTCTGTCAAAGTTCATATAAAAAAAATAAAATGACGTAGAAATTCACAAAAATGCAGAGTTTTAAAGTAAAGGAACACAACTTTTATTACATGCAAATTTTACTGCATGCTAATTTTAGTGTATGCAACTTTTAATGTATGCAACTTATAGCGTATGCAACTTTGATTGTATGCTACTTTTCTCGCATGCAATTTTTACGCTGTGAATCCGTTGGCAATATTTGAAGAAAAGTCAATTTCAATAGCAACGACAATTTATTGACCGGGTGGGCCTTTTATTGACAGGTAAATTCAGTTGTCAAATGTCAGTATAGATAATGTGGTTGTGATGTTGGGTATCTGAATGCCTTGTGGAGTCGTTTCGAAAGTTTTTATAAGGGTATTCATTCATGACACGCCCGAAAACCATCGTAAACGTGGTAATAGTCGGGAAGTTAAAGACTTTAAACGAACTGCCAAAATTTGTATGGCAATCTTTTCCAACAAATTGTAAACTTTCTGACAAGAATTTATGTCGTAAATATCCTAAAAGAAATGTCAACCTTTTTTTCAATGGTATTATAGTATTAGGTGTTTTTTTCCAATCCTGGAGAGAACTGGTTAAAAAACCATATCGGGGATTAGCGACGCCATAACAGAACAAAAATGGAGGCTCTCCCAAACCAACGCGAAACATTCGAAACGACGGCGAGACTTTCAAAATATAATTACAGGGCGATATATTATGATAGTACCCACACCAACGCGACGATGCGATTAAGCGAATCTCATATAAAATGTATTGACAGCCCAAAGTTTCATCGTCGTTTCGAATGTTTCGTCTAGGTTTGGGAGAACTTTTATGCAAGATAAAACCTCTTCGTCTGAAAGGCCTTACTAGTTACTTCTTAAAGAATCGTTAATTCAACCCATCACTAATGATAACAAACCGAAACGAGTATCGAGCAACCTTCTGTCTGTTAAAAAAAAAACTATCAAAAAAGCACGGCCCCAACTGAACTGTCATTTAATTTATTTTAATTGTAAATTCTCTCTTTTTTCGTGTGCATCTGCTTAATTATAACCGAAAATAATGGCATCCGAAGCCTCTAAAGATCAAAAGCCAAATGAAAAAATCATCCAAGAATTTCAATTGTTAAGAAACGAACAACGAAGTTTGGTAAACAACCTAAACACCCTGGAAATGGACCTTAAAGAACACAAGTAAGTACCTAAAGACCATAACCTCGAATCTTGATTACCACCGTCTGTGGCTATGATGGTTCTCTGTTCCAATAAATTATTAAAAAAAACTATTTGCAGAACTGTGATAGAAACGCTGAAGTTAGTAGGTGAAGATCGAAAATGCTTCCGTCTAATTGGTGGCGTGCTGTGCGAGCGAACAGTGAAGGATGTGCTGCCACAATTGTTGGAAAACAAAGACTTCATCGAGAAAACCATCACAGTGATAAATGAAGATCTCTCCAAAAAAGGACAGCAGATCAATAAGTTCAAACAGGAACACAACATCCGCATCCGTGGCGAGCAAATGCCCGATAGCAAAGACGACAAGAAATCAGAACCATCCTCTTCGTCATCGAGCAATGCCAATCGCAATGTCTTGGTCTCGAATTAAAAAAAAAAAAAAAAAAAAAAAACAAAAATATCTGTTTCTATCCTTTTAGCGAGTTGGACGTCGATGCTGTCGATGGCAGAAAATAACGTTGCATTTTTCCACAAGTCATTGCCTCCAATTTTATTAACTTAAAAAGTTTTCCGTTCTTTTTTTTATTTTTATTATAACTGCATTATAATATTTTTCACTATATTATAATTATTATATTAACTCAGCGAAGTCTCATTATTGCAAGCGTTTTTGAAAATTAGCATTAAAGGCGTTGTTAGAACCTGTTAGCGAGGTGGAAAAGAAAAAAAAATAAAAGCCAAATGAAAAAAAAACTCTGAGATAGAGAAACACTGGCTTTAAAAATTTCATATTTAATAATATTTTTTTTTAAATATTTAAATATAAAATTAGAATCACGCGTATATAACCGAATCATTTGCAGAACGTATGTTGTATTTTTGAGGTTCCATTAACAATGGCAAATTCAATAATAAAAGATATTTGTTTATAGAAAACGAACTTCCCGGCTTGATTTTTTTATTGATTTACAGATTGCACCAAACTAATAAAGACCGAAATGATTTTACGGCGTTAAACAAAGAAAACCTTCAAAGATTCGGACTGATTCATTGCTGGAAAGAACTATAATAGGGTAGGGGAGACATCTCTTTCCACCCCCAGTTATTAAATCTCCTTATAATATGTTGTTGAAGGACATTTTCATCCATATTATCATCTGTAGCAAAAATATACAAAGAACAGAAACATAAAATTACAGTAGATATATCAATAAGTCTCCATTATTCCTGTGTACGTGTTGTTAGTCGACAGGAATAGATATGATCTATAATTTTCTACGAAGTTCAAATGGCTAAAATGAGAGGCCCTTTAATGACGAGAAAAATTTCGTGAGATGCTGTACCTCGGAAAAAATAATTTGGTTTAAGGTGAAATAGACAATAGACTGAGATTCGATCTCCAGACCTTCGACGTGACAGTCGCACTAACCTTAACGACACTATTCCCATATTTCTTGTTATTGGCTCAATTTCAAAAAATCATTTTTGTTTTAGTATTTTTAACTTTTTCACGCTTTCTTTTAAACAACTAATCTTATAATTATTATGCATATTCAAAAAATTCAAGCCTTCTCGTCTTGACTCATAGGAGTTATACATGGGGTGACGAGTCCACCGGCGACTGCCAAGTTTTATTTTTCTTTGTTGCTTTTTTAGCTTCGAGGTAGTTCAAGATTAAAGGTTCTTCGGGATCGTTCATCTTCATATCAAAAACCAAAAATTCACCTGCAAACATTTTCTTTCAACTAATTTTAAATATCCAATGCTGCGTATAAAAACATTTAGGGTTGTATCTAGAGAAATTAAAATAATAGAGAATTCCAAGAAAGTGCTTAGCAATAATTTATTTATTTTTTTTTAATTAAGTAAGTACAAAAATATTTTTATTTTGAACTCATGAACCTTATTATTTATACAAAAATTAAGTTTTATATTTATTATAAATAGTTACAAATATAAATTCTGAAAGTAAGTACCCTGCAACATTAAAGGTTGTATCTAGAGAAATTAAAATAATAAAGAATTCCAAGAAAGTGCTTAACAATAATTTATTTAGTTTTTTTTTTTTTTAATCAATTTATATTAAGTAAGTGCAAAAATATTTTTATTTTGAACTCATGAACCTTATTATTTTATACAAAAATTAAGTTTTATATTTATTAAAGATAGTTACAAATATAAATTCTGAAAGTAAGTAGGTACATATGTATAAACTTATCAATACAATTCTTCATCGCGTTTAAAATATCTCTTTCCTCCAGACTTTTCACACAACCGTACATCCTTAATAACTATTTCATGGGACACAGCCTTACACATGTCATAGACAGTTAGTGCAGCTATTGATACAGCAGTTAAAGCTTCCATTTCAACACCGGTCTTTCCAGAGCAACGAACAGTTGCTGTAATTTTAACCGAATTATCCGTTTTATTGAGAATTGCATTAACTTTAATTGACGATAGAGATATATTATGACAAAGTGGGATAATTTCTGATGTTTTTTTGGCACCCATTATTCCGGCCAATTGTGCTATGGAAAGAACATCACCCTTTGATATATTATTGGCCTCAATGAGATTAACAATTTTGGGTCCAACTTCAATGATAGCTTTAGCAGTTGCCTGACGATCAGAGATATTTTTTTGTGAAACATCAACCATTTTTGCTTTTCCATCAGAATCAACATGAGTCAATTGGCAAAAATTTCTAGGTGATTGCTTTGACAAGTAAAGTAATTTCGGCTTCATATTAGCTCGAGTATAATAGCCCATCCGTTTTTCATATTGTGCTGAATGTTGATAAACTAAAAATAACAAACAAAATAACATCAAACATAATTTTAAAAATTTAACATTTTTATGAATTCGTAGAATATATAATATATATATATTCTTTACTTCCCAAAACTGCCACTTTCTACCCATTTTAGCCCAAAGATATGCTTAAGTCCATATAAAAATAAAATTGGACTAGAATTGGTAAAAATTGGCAATTTTAGTGCAATTTTATTTTTTTATATGGAATTTGACATAACTTTGGGATAAAATGGGTATAAAGTGGATTTTTTAGGAAATAAAGAAATAGACTTGAATTTTTTTAAAAATAAAATCTTGTGACAGAAGCAAAACTAACCTTAAATATAAACATATACATACATATCTACAGTTGAAATAATGATTAAACTAAAAAATGTTATCCACCGATAAGTATCATGGGGCGGTTTTCCATTTGAGATAAATTCAACATGCCTAAAAGTAAAAAAAAATAAAAGTTCAACAATAAAAAATAATTAAAAACTCTTTTACTTTTACAAAACTGCCAACTTCTTAGCCTAGAACTGGTAGAAAATGGCAGTTCTGAAAAGGAAACGAACTATAGGTGTGTTTTATTCATTGCTGCATAGCCAGCGCAGCACAAGACTGAATAAAACGAAAGCTCACTCTATACGTTCATTTCAATAACTGAAAGCTCTATCGCCAGCACAGCCATCTTTATTTTTACTGACTTCTTTTTCGCCAGCAATCAAATTGTTTTTGTTTGCCAAGGGAAATTTTGCTGCGCTGGTTATGCAGCAATGAATAAAACACACCTTATAATGTTTGAAATTGTTGCAGATAAGAAATACAACTAAAAAGTAAAATAAAATTTAGTATACCTTTTTGGTTTAAGTTTCTTACGAACTTCCTTGATAAAATATTGTTATATACCTATTTTATTTATTATCAAGAGTCATGGTTTTCTACGAGTTGTCGTGCCACCAAAGGTTATAATTTACAAGTTATGACGAGCGTTTAAGAGTGCACGATAGAAGTTATGAGGAGATATCGATCCAAATTTATTTTAAATGTTTATATCGCATAATTAGAGGCAAAAATAGAGCCGGATAAAACATTTCACAATCGTGAAGTACAGCTTAAAAAGAAATCTCTGTACTTAACAGTTGGTAACGCTGAATAGCAAAGCGATGGGTATTATGCTAGAGTTGCAAGTAGATACCTATTATAGCGGAATAGTTTTAGGGAAGGAGTCCAACTGATTATTTTACTGGAACATAGTTTGTTTGAAGGACACGTTAAAAATACATTTCTCCACGGCACTTATGTTAACTGCCATAAGAAACGTGTGTTATAAAAAATTCCAACAACCTTACATATATTCTTCTATTAGGAAAATGAGATATCGGAGATCTCAATTATATGAACAGGATTCCTCAGCTTTGCTGTAAAAACTCTGAAGAAACAAATATCTTGGATTCGCTTGCTCACTTTTTGAGTGAGAAAAAATCTGAGATCTCATTTTTCTGATTTATTCATGTGAACGTTTCATTTTCAATTTGTAAAATTCAAAGTGGTTCCAATATTAATTTTTAAAATTTAAAAGATCATAAATTTAGTTTTGATCTCAATTTTTTGACTGTCTTCTTATTTCTTACCAGCATGTCTTTTTTTTTTCCTTTGCACTGCTGTCGATATAAGTTCAATCAAATCTTCTTCAGAGCAATTGCTTCTTATTGCATCTCTCAATGAAAACTCTTTATTGCCAAAAAGGCAAACCTTGATGTTTCCATCAGCAGTAAGCCGTAATCGATTACATGTTCCACAAAAGTGTTCAGTCATAGAAGTTATAAAACCCACTTGTCCTCTATATCCAGGCACTGCAAAAGCTTTTGATGTATCATTTGCTCCATTTTCTAATGCTTCAAAATTTGGAAATTGTTTTCTTATCACTTCAAGGGTTTCTCTATATTATAGTTATTAATTAGAGATCAATAATCAAAATTCTTGTCTATAAGTGTATGCAAAACAAAAACTTACTTAAATGACATTAATCGATCAGTTTGCCATTTATTACCCATAAAAGGCATATACTCAATAAAACGAACATCTACATTACGGTCCTTTGTAAATTCAACAAAATCACAGATTTCATCTTCGTTGAAATTCTTCATAAGAACACAATTTATCTTTGGTTTATAACCGAGTTGAACAGCGAGATCAAGACCTGCTATTACTCTTTCCCAGCCTTTGCGACGAGTTATCTCCTCAAATTTGTGCGGTTTTAAAGTGTCTAGGCTAACATTTATTGCATCTAAGCCAGCTCGTTGCATTGGTACTAGAAGTCTAGTTAAAACAAGGCCATTTGTCGTTAAACCAATATTTTCCAAATTTGGTATTTGTTTTAGTTTTTCTATATACAAAAAAAAAAAACAAATTAAAGCTTGAAATCTTAATTTATAAGAAACTCTATTTTGACCTACCAATTATAGTGACAATGTCACGACGAATAGTTGGTTCTCCACCAGTTAGACGAATTTTGCGAACTCCTTGCTCGACAAATATTTTGGCCAGATAATAAATTTCGTCTGTCGTCAAGAGGTGTGACTTTGGACTTAGTGCAACACCATCAGCAGGCATGCAGTATTTACCTTCGCAAAATATATAAAACTTTTAAAGGAAAAAATAATTTCATGAAACTATGTATGAATTATGGTTTTGCGTGAAATAACTAAAGAGTTCGTGCAGAATATTAAAGTTTTTTTGTTTTAACGTTCATGGCCTTTGTACAACTTGATGTTGTTTTGGTTTCATTTGGACTTAATTTAGAGTAAATATTAAGCTATGGGAGCAGTAGTGGTGTACGTGTATATAACCATACAATAAACCCAGTACGATTTAGAAGTTTTTCATACATTTTATTACATTTATTAATATTGAAGAAGTATCGATTTAATTTTAATTAATCAAAAAAATAATGCGTATACGCCACAGTGTATAATGCTATATTGTGCTAACCCAAGATTTTAATTCGTAAAACTCTATTTTTCTTAAAATTTTAACGCTTTAAATGGCTGCTTTTTTTCGTATTAGCTCAGAATATAAAGTTTATAAGGAGCGAAGACTGCCCTAGATGCAATATGTAATTAGAAGTGCTAAGCTATTAAACGACCAATTTACTAGTAATAAAATGTATTTGAGATGTATTGGTATAATAAGTACTAAAAAGAGAGGTGGAACAACTTCACCTGAACAAAAGATGCAAATCAGATACAGATACATAATATTCCAGAATTTTAAGATCGTTTTGGGGAATAAACAGACTATGTATCAGAGAGTTCTGTTTGCAGAACTGTTGCAGAGATTACATTCAATAAATCTTCCCTTTGATTTAATTTGTTCGTTATCCGAAGGAAATATTACGAACAACAATTATTAGCAGCTTAACCTAATAGGATCGTTCGCGTAGTAGTTGGAAGCTGCCCAAAACTACTTTTTACTTGCCATAAATACATATAGGTACTATATGGCTAGTGATCCACTCGTACAAAAATGGAACTCGAGATTTTGATCAAAGTTGAGATAACTCGCAATTCTGTCTGTCCATCTGGCTGTCCCGTCCTGGGTCTATTTTCTTTTAACTTGGTACCTAGCGTTTTTTGGGCATTCCTCCGAAATGATTTTTTTATTTTTTTAAAAACCGAAAATAACGGTACCCGAAAAAAAAAATGTTCTCAAAAACGTGGCCACAACTTTTTTTTTACATCAGGAGTTTTGTTTACAAAAAGTTTTACATGGTTGTAAATGGTACCTACCATTGAAAATTTTTTTCGATTTTTTCAAAAAAAATCCAACCGATTTTGATCAATTTTTTTTATTGAGAATATTTCATAAGGTTTTAAAAGACTTATGTACCGAAATTTTCAAAAATTTTGTTTTTGATTTTTAAAAAAAGGTTTAAAATTTTTTTTTGAGAACCTATAATAATTCAAAAATGACTTGGTAGATTTTTATTTAATTTAACACTTTTTTGGTTATCGACTATATCATTGTCTGTTGAACCGATTTAAATGAGGTTTTTTTTTCACAAGAGTTCTAATAAGTTTAAATAATATTGCATATAAAAATTAAAAGAAAAAAATAAATTTTTGTATTTTTTAAAAATGTTTCAAAATTATTTTTTGAAAATTCGATATTTCGAAAATGAATTGTGTACTAATTTTTTTCTTAACAATATTTACAAAATTTTGTATATAAATAATAATTTTTTTTTAAACTGCTTCAACAATTTTGAAATGTTTTTTGCTCATAAATTGAGATTTAGTTACAGTATTACGAGATGTTCCTGTTTATTGTATATTTTCAATTTGTAAATACTTTTTTAAATATAACGTAATTTAATAAGAAAGAATATAAAGTTATGGTGGAAATGTTTTATTTACTTATTTAACTTTTTTGGCGTTTACAAAATGGCAAATATTTTTTGTTCAAGGCATTCTTGTACTTTGGTACTTCTTCACTTTCACTTCTCTCAGAGAGAGACTGCAGTTTTGAATTTGAATATATTTTTTTTAAATAACATGGTTAAAAAACAAAATAAAAACGATTGTCCGCTTTTAAAAGCAGCCATGTTAAGTCTATTCAAAAAAAATAACTACCCCCGTCTAAATCGTATACGATTTTTTAATTGAACAAACACTATATCTTTTTGTTGCATCTTATGCGAATCACCCTATTATAGGTACAAAATTAAAGAAAAAAAGTGTTTTGTATTTATTACTCAGTAGTTACTCATTTTTTATTTTTAACGAAAATGAAAAACAAAACCACTTAGGTTTCTTTAATTTTGTTTTGGACATAAAATGAAAATATTTCTAGGTACTACATAATAAAAAAAAAACGGCTTATGAAAATATTAACATTGTATGATTTTAACTATATTTTAACATCTCAATATTTCTAGATAAAAACAACAATATCTATCATACAAAATTCTTTGTTGACCAGCAAATGTTCATGGAAAAATTAATGAAATGCAAAGATACACTGCAAAACATTGTGATAGGTTTATTGGAAACTGCGCAATGCCCATTATCTGGACTCGAGGGAAAAATTAATTTTTTTTCTTCCGTGGTTAACGGTTCATTTATTGAAAAAATTGTCTCGATTGCTGATAGGAAACAAAAGTATTGAATTTCTACACATCGACGCTTAAACTGCAGAACTTCTTTAGTTGTTTTTGCATGTTTTTCTAAATAAAAAAAAATATTTTTTGAAAATTTTTTTACTTATGAGGTCCTGCAATGAATGTGGTATCTACTTTTTGATAGGTGTATATTTTGAAAATAAATAAATAAATTTCGTTAAAAAAATATGACAGATATACTAACAGTCAGTTGAAATAGAGTTAATAATTCATATTCACAAGATGCTACTTCTATGACAAAATTTAACGTTAGTTGGCCTTTTAATCCGCTTTTCGACAACAAAAACTGACTCATTAAATATTATTTACAAGATGATGAATATTAATCAAATATCAAAATTATATTTCGTTAAACTTTTTGTTTTAGACTTCTTCCCCATAAATTTTCGAACATATGTTGAGATGAAATATAGGTACCTATATCTATTAACTCTGTGTATAAAAATATTATTTTCAATTCTTATCACATCGCACAGCTACACTCTCCGAAAAATATCCTTGTGACCAGCGATATGTTTTTCGTAGTGTTTGCCTGAAGTATAAATCACTCAATATCAACAATAATATATGGGGAATAATATTTTACTGTTTTACTCAAAAACTTCTACCTATAGAATACATTTTTTAAAACAAATGTTTGTGAGTATAGTTTTTCTCTATATTCCACAAAGAAAAACCTTTATGTGCAAATTGCAAACGAAATGTTCAAAAACGTTAATTGCTATTATCTGTTAATTTGGTAGTTGTTTGTTACAAACGATAAAAGTCTTGCTCATAATTAGCAATGCTTCTGAGGTTGAATAATTTACGAGTTAGGGTGTATAAGTGGAGAATTGTTTGTCACAAGAGATAATGTATGTAACCTACGTTCACATTATCGTTTATGGTCAGTACAATAATATTAATGAAGAAATTTTAAAATTTTAACCATTTTGTCAAAAAACTGTTTGTGGGTAATATTATTTCCCTGTATTCCAAAAAGGAAAAATTCTGTTGACGAATTTTATTAGAAATATCCAAAAACGTTTATTGCTATTATCCGGTAATTCGTTAGTTGTTTGTTACAAACGAAAAAAGTCTTGCTCATAATTAGCAATGCTTCTGAGGTTGAATAATTTACGAGTTAGGGTTTATAAGTCGAGAATTGTTTGTCACAAGAGATAATGTATGTAACCTACGTTCACATTATCGTTTATGGTCAGTACAATAATATTAATGAAGAAATTTTAAAATTTTAAGCATTTTGTCAAAAAACTGTTTGTGGGTAATATTATTTCCCTGTATTCCAAAAAGGAAAAATTCTGTTGACGAATTTTATTAGAAATATCCAAAAACGTTTATTGCTATTATCCGGTAATTCGTTAGTTGTTTGTTACAAACGATAAAAGTCTTGCTCATAATTAGCAATGCTTCTGAGGTTGAATAATTTACGAGTTAGGGTTTATAAGTCGAGAATTGTTTGTCACAAGAGATAATGTATGTAACCTACGTTCACATTATCGTTTATGGTCAGTACAATAATATTAATGAAGAAATTTTAAAATTTTAAGCATTTTGTCAAAAAACTGTTTGTGGGTAATATTATTTCCCTGTATTCCAAAAAGGAAAAATTCTGTTGACGAATTTTATTAGAAATATCCAAAAACGTTTATTGCTATTATCCGGTAATTCGTTAGTTGTTTGTTACAAACGATAAAAGTCTTGCTCATAATTAGCAATGCTTCTGAGGTTGAATAATTTACGAGTTAGGGTGTATAAGTGGAGAATTGTTTGTCACAAGAGATAATGTATGTAACCTACGTTCACATTATCGTTTATGGTCAGTACAATAATATTAATGAAGAAATTTTAAAATTTTAAGCATTTTGTCAAAAAACTGTTTGTGGGTAATATTATTTCCCTGTATTCCAAAATGGAAAAATTCTGTTGACGAATTTTATTAGAAATATCCAAAAACGTTTATTGCTATTATCCGGTAATTCGTTAGTTGTTTGTTACAAACGATAAAAGTCTTGCTCATAATTAGCAATGCTTCTGAGGTTAAATAATTTACGAGTTAGGGTGTATAAGTGGAGAATTGTTTGTCACAAGAGATAATCTATGTAACCTACGTTCACATTATCGTTTATGGTCAGTACAATAATATTAATGAAGAAATTTTAAAATTTTAACCATTTTGTCAAAAAACTGTTTGTGGGTAATATTATTTCCCTGTATTCCAAAATGGAAAAATTCTGTTGACGAATTTTATTAGAAATATCCAAAAACGTTTATTGCTATTATCCGGTAATTCGTTAGTTGTTTGTTACAAACGATAAAAGTCTTGCTCATAATTAGCAATGCTTCTGAGGTTGAATAATTTACGAGTTAGGGTGTATAAGTGGAGAATTGTTTGTCACAAGAGATAATGTATGTAACCTACGTTCACATTATCGTTTATGGTCAGTACAATAATATTAATGAAGAAATTTTAAAATTTTAAGCATTTTGTCAAAAAACTGTTTGTGGGTAATATTATTTCCCTGTATTCCAAAAAGGAAAAATTCTGTTGACGAATTTTATTAGAAATATCCAAAAACGTTTATTGCTATTATCCGGTAATTCGTTAGTTGTTTGTTACAAACGAAAAAAGTCTTGCTCATAATTAGCAATGCTTCTGAGGTTGAATAATTTACGAGTTAGGGTTTATAAGTCGAGAATTGTTTGTCACAAGAGATAATGTATGTAACCTACGTTCACATTATCGTTTATGGTCAGTACAATAATATTAATGAAGAAATTTTAAAATTTTAACCATTTTGTCAAAAAACTGTTTGTGGGTAATATTATTTCCCTGTATTCCAAAAAGGAAAAATTCTGTTGACGAATTTTATTAGAAATATCCAAAAACGTTTATTGCTATTATCCGGTAATTCGTTAGTTGTTTGTTACAAACGATAAAAGTCTTGCTCATAATTAGCAATGCTTCTGAGGTTGAATAATTTACGAGTTAGGGTGTATAAGTGGAGAATTGTTTGTCACAAGAGATAATGTATGTAACCTACGTTCACATTATCGTTTATGGTCAGTACAATAATATTAATGAAGAAATTTTAAAATTTTAACCATTTTGTCAAAAAACTGTTTGTGGGTAATATTATTTCCCTGTATTCCAAAAAGGAAAAATTCTGTTGACGAATTTTATTAGAAATATCCAAAAACGTTTATTGCTATTATCCGGTAATTCGTTACTTGTTTGTTACAAACGATAAAAGTCTTGCTCATAATTAGCAATGCTTCTGAGATTGAATAATTTACGAGTTAGGGTGTATAAGTGGAGAATTGTTTGTCACAAGAGATAATGTATGTAACCTACGTTCACATTATCGTTTATGGTCAGTACAATAATATTAATGAAGAAATTTTAAAATTTTAACCATTTTGTCAAAAAACTGTTTGTGGGTAATATTATTTCCCTGTATTCCAAAAAGGAAAAATTCTGTTGACGAATTTTATTAGAAATATCCAAAAACGTTTATTGCTATTATCCGGTAATTCGTTAGTTGTTTGTTACAAACGATAAAAGTCTTGCTCATAATTAGCAATGCTTCTGAGGTTGAATAATTTACGAGTTAGGGTGTATAAGTCGCGAATTGTTTGTCACAAGAGATAATCTATGTAACCCATGTTCACATTATCGTTTATGGTCAGTACATAAATGCACACCCTATACCAACCTATGTCTATTTATTCACACAAATCAGACAAAAATTCTATATAGGTAAGTAGGTAGGTATTTTGGTATCTTTTTATAGGGGGCTTTCGTATACAAAAACCATCATCGTTTCCCGTTATCCTACATCGGCGCGCAGCGTCGGCCACCGCATACATATGAACCACTGTTCAGTTTTCACCAAAGATACTGAATAATTCGGTATCTTTGGTTTTTACTATAAATGTATTGTGCTGGATATGCGTCAGTCTGAGATCTCGGAATGGAAACACAAAAACAACTATGCTTGAAATTGGTTTTGGTGGGTAGAAAAAAAAGGGAAGGTTTCGATCTTCTTATTTGAAACCAGTGATGGTACATATTATGTATAAAAAACTAAAAATACCTTGCCTTCTTAACATAAGTTTTAAAATCCACGATTGACATGTAGTGTAAGGTATGTATATGGAATTATGATTTTCACAAATTAGTTTTTTACCTTGAAAGTCTGGCGGCAATGGTAAATAATATTGTGGGCTATGATCTCTTGTTAAATTTTTTCAGACTGTTAATTTGAAAATATAAGTAGGGTAGTAGGTAGGTAATAGATATATACATAGAGAAAACCTTTAATGTTTATAACTTTGTTTTTGAGATTGCGAAGTATTATTTGAACAAAAATAGTTTGAAATAAATAGGATTCAGAGTGTTAGGATAAATAGAAACCATGTCTGTTCCTGTACTATCTAAAAGCTGTGAATTTCTACGATTTTAGATCACAAGTCTGTCAAAGTTCATATAAAAAAAAATGTGCAGTTTAAACCAGAAAATCACAAAGTTTCAAAGTAAAGGAACGCATCTCATATTTTGTATTAAAAAAGCAATTGTTCAGATAATATGTGTTTATTTAATACAAAATATGGTTTCTTTAAATCTATCCTAACACCCTGAATCCTATTTATTTAAAAATTTCATGGGTCGAATAATACCTACCTACTAGGTACCAAAACTCAAGGAAAATGCTGACTTTTCAACAAATTGGTAATTTTTTCCCGTAGAGGGATACATGTATCATCACTGATTAAATTCTATTAGTTGCTTGTGTCGAATTTAATGCAAGTGTTACCCATGCAGAAAATTAAAACCCTACATAAATGAGTGGTTTGAATACAAGAAAATTCCGAAAATTTGCAAGAAATTTCATTCACCAAACCGATCTATCAAACCAAAGTTTCGGTAGCATATAATTTTTTTCAAAATGTATAAATGAGTTTATTTTATGGGTTTTGACAATTGAGAAATTTTATGAAAATTTGTGCAAATTCGCAAGAAATTTCAGGTTGCCAAACATATTATATGAAATATAAAACAAATTGACCGGTTTTTACCTACATTACATACATAAATCTGCAAACATGTCATCACGTGTTGATAAAATTTCCATTCCTGTGAGAGATAAAGCATATATGGGTAACACTGATGTGAGAAAAAACATTTTTTTGTATTGAAAGTGATACGCCGCGAATCGCGATGTTTAATTTAAGGGCTTGGCTACACCGACTTGTCATTTTAACGCACACCGTGGCTAAACGATAAAGAAAAATCCTTTCAGTTTTATCTACCCTGCCGTATCCAAGTTGGTAAATTAAGCTATTAAGGTTTCCCCACACCAACGCGAATTTTCGGTGGCGACGACGAAAACAATAATAACAACGTGTTGTTTTCATTGACAACCACGTGTTGTTATTGTTGTTTTCGTCGTCGCCACCGAAAATTCGCGTTGGTGTGGGGGAACCTTTAAGATAGGACTACACTACCGTTTTACATTCTTTTAATTTTGTGTGCCCACTGCCCACAATCTGTTTCTAAGTCCCTTTCACACGAGGAAACCTTGTTTCGAGCAAATTTCTATTTGTTGGTGAAAAGGGCACGAAGTAAGGGGCGAAACGAAATCTCCCTGGTCGACAATTTGCGGAGATTTTTTTGACATTCCTCTTCACACACACACAGTAGTGTGTTCAAACAAGCTTCTTTAAAAGGAAACTGCAAAAAATGTCTTCGATTTTGTTTCTTTGTGTGAAAGGTACAAGAGATTTTTAAGGAAATTAAAAGAAAGCGTAAAAAAAACCCCAGCAACTTGTTTCCTAGTGTGAAAGGGGACTTATGTGCGAAAAAATAATTTTGTTTTAATTTTGTTTGATAATAGTTTCTGAGACCCTTCACACACTACTTAGCAAAGTTTTGGAAAATATAATTTTGTATTCCATATTTTTTGCTGGAAATGATAGAATCACTTAAATCATCCAAAATCCGACATTAGTTTTGATATATGTCAAACTATTGACCAAAAAAGTGACCAGTAAAATTTTATGTGTTAAAATTGTCGCCAAAACACGGCTTATATTCAAATTCTATCCCGCTGTGTAAAAACACACCATTAAACTTCAAAACTGGCAAAAACCTATAACTTTTGTACTGATGTTATTGCGAAAACTAGTTAGTAACTAGTTAGTCTTATTTATAAACCAAAGTCTAACTTTGGACAGCTGTCCAACTCTAAAACCATATTTTTAAACAAGTTTCATCGTGTGCCTAACTTAGACACTGAATTTGTTTGTCTAAACCTATACTAAAGTGGGTATGGTCAATGAACAAAAGAATTGAAAATGAAACGAAATGTTTATTGAACGTATCAAAACGTTCACGAAATTTACAGATTAGTGAGTGAGTATATGAGAACATATTCAGACAACATGTTTTAGAAAAAAATTTTGTCCGCATTTTATTTAAAAAAAACTAGTGTTGTATCAGCCTTAAGTTTAATAAGTAAAAATATAATTTGTTCCTTTTCCAACGCACACAAAAAAAAGCGCTAAACCCAAATACCACACAACGCTCTTTCGTAGTAGGATTTTATGCGAAATAAGGGATGAAATGAATTTTATCATATTTGGCGCCTTCTTGGTGTTGTATGAATGGCTTTGAACGATCAGAGTTACCACTGTTTTATAAAAAACACAGTGTTTCGGGAAAACAAAATCATGAAGAAGATACAATTTTCTTTTCCGGTAAAAATGTATGTAGTTATCTACTTCAATTTAACCATGTGCTTACATAATTATGTATACATATAAATACGATATCCGAAAATAATATGTTGTTGTTGATTTTTTGTTTCAAATTAATTTTATGTTTTTATCAAAATTTCGGTAAACGTGTTACAATGGTCGGGAGATAATAAAGCTTGACACATATAAAACTTATAAAAATAACAGGTAATACATTAAAAAAACAAGAATATTATTTTTGGTTTAAGGGTTTTTGCAAGGTTTTACTAAAAAAAAAAACCAAATTGACCTACTACTTACTCAAGAACGTATATTTCTTTATAATCTTCTGAAGTATTACCTAGTACCTGCTAAATAACATTTTGAAAACAACAACAAAAAAGCAATATGTAAACAGACTAAACACTAAATTTGGCTTATTTAAATGAACCTAGCAAGATATTAAAAGGTTGAGACCATCTGCAACATTAAATTTATGATAAAAATAAAATGTTTACTCTTCCTTGATTAAATTTAAAATATAATAATAATAATAAAAAGTATTTATTCCGAGTTCTTCTACAAACAAAATGTAAGCAATATGGCAACACTGAACGCAAGCAACAGCAACAAAAAGTACATAATACGATGTACAGTTATTATTTTCGTCGCGCGTCGTTCAACAGGAACATTTTTCTTTGTTCTTGTGTATTATATTGTATTGTGTTCTTTTCATCGAAGCGGAGAAGTCGGTATATTTTGCCTGTCCTGTATTTGTAAAGTAAGTCAAACAAAATAATTTACTTGGTGAATTGAGTTGTTACCATCTATTTGTCTAAACCGATTTAAGTTATTATAGTGCGCGAATCGTTTATTTAAAGAATAATTTCAATATGTCCGTATTGTCCACCACAAGGGCCTAAACAAACACAAAGATGTATTTAACGAAAGAGGTCAAAATTATTTAATGCCTATTAAGCCTAAGCTTTGTATGTACATCAAAAAGCGAAGTGAAATTTAATCCCAGGTAAAATGTAAAGTATTTTTTCTAGACAAATTGTTTAATGGATAAGGCTAAGTACCTACATATATAATAATTTGTGAGCTATTTTATATTTATTTCGAGAAATTTGCAAAATTTTTTTTTTCACTTTTTCACTTGATTTAGCTCAAACAAATTGGAAATTTTATATTATGTATGAAGCTGAATCAAATTTTGTATAAAAAAAAAATGCAAAATAATACATTTCATACTTCACTTGGGTGTTCTAATAAAGCTTAAGCCAAATTTGGCTTTATTTAATATTTATTATAATATAAAGAACATCCCTCAATTTTACCCATGTTCTTTGAATTAGATTTTGATTACGCTCTCTTAACCTGCTGTTTAGAGGGAAAGTTGGATACCATAATAATTATACAAAAGTTCAAATACAAGAATTGCCTAGACGAGCCTGATAGGTCAACATCATTGGAAGTAATTATTAATTACACCCTTCTGGATAATTTGGACCAATTGTAAGTATCAATTATTCTACCAATGGAACGTGAAACTAATAATTTTTAATTAAAGACTCCAAAAATCGGAATACATTCTATTACCAAAACTAATAAGTCACATTTTTCCGACGGAAGCGAAGCAGGCATTTTACTCATCAGCTGCCGAAAAAATAATATTTGCGGGGAAGCTCTGGAGCACCAAAATGTGTACCTGGACATCACTCAAAGCTTGTGGACTTGTAAAGCGCCGATCCATTACAAACGGGGAAAAAATAAACGGTATAAATAAAATTTAATTTATAAAGTTAAAACTATTATATTTATATTATATTTAGGTATAATATGTATATCTGATTCCAAAAACTAGATTTTTATATATCTATGAAATGATTTATGCCAGTTTTAAAATAATCTAAATTACGATTTGTAAATCTCGCATCGAAAAACTAGCCGAGAAACCAAGAAAATTGAAACAAAATATGAAATTTGTTCCATTTTTAAAACTTTCTGGACAACTTTTATCGATGCAAGAATTACAGTTTAAAATTATCAAAATAGGCCAAATATACATAAAAATGTTGAGAAGTTTTATATATAAAATGCAAATCTACTTTTAAAATTCATTTTTGGAATCAGGTTTGAGTTGATTTTCTGATAAGTCGATATAAAACCTACCACAACTTTTTATTAACTTGGCCTATTTTGATGGTTGATGACAAACCTAATTCCAATTAGCATTATCTTGAATGTGGAATAATTCATTTTACATGTAAAAATCTACTTTTAAAATTCATTTTTGGAATCAGGTTTCAGCAGATTTTCCGATAAGTCTATATAAAACCTCCCACAACTTTTTATTAACTTGGCCTATTTTGATGGTTGATGACAAACTTGATTCCAATTAGCATTATCTTGAATGTGGTATAATTCATTTTACATATAAAAATCTACTTTTAAAATTCATTTTTGGAATCAGGTTTGAGTTGATTTTCTGATAAGTCGATATAAAACCTACCACAACTTTTTATTAACTTGGCCTATTTTGATGGTTGATGACAAACCTAATTCCAATTAGCATTATCTTGAATGTGGAATAATTCATTTTACATGTAAAAATCTACTTTTAAAATTCATTTTTGGAATCAGGTTTCAGCAGATTTTCCGATAAGTCTATATAAAACCTCCCACAACTTTTTATTAACTTGGCCTATTTTGATGGTTGATGACAAACCTGATTCCAATTAGCATTATCTTGAATGTGGTATAATTCATTTTACATATAAAAATCTACTTTTAAAATTCATTTTTGGAATCAGGTTTCAGCAGATTTTCCGATAAGTCGATATAAAACCTCCCACAACTTTTTATTAACTTGGCCTATTTTGATGGTTGATAACAAACTTGATTCCAATTAGCATTATCTTAAATGTGGTATAATTCATTTTACATATAAAAATCTACTTTTAAAATTAATTTTTGGAATCAGGTTTGAGTTGATTTTGTGATAAGTCGATATAAAACCTCCCACAACTTTTTATTAACTTGGCTTATTTTGATGGTTGATGACAAACCTGATTCCAATTAGCATTATCTTGAATGTGGTATAATTCATTTTACATATAAAAATCTACTTTTAAAATTCATTTTTGGAATCAGGTTTCAGCAGATTTTCCGATAAGTCGATATAAAACCTCCCACAACTTTTTATTAACTTGGCCTATTTTGATGGTTGATGACAAACTTGATTCCAATTAGCATTATCTTAAATGTGGTATAATTCATTTTACATATAAAAATCTACTTTTAAAATTAATTTTTGGAATCAGGTTTGAGTTGATTTTCTGATAAGTCGATATAAAACCTACCACAACTTTTTATTAACTTGGCCTATTTTGATGGTTGATGACAAACCTGATTCCAATTAGCATTATCTTGAATGTGGTATAATTCATTTTAAATATAAAAATCTACTTTTAAAATTCATTTTTGGAATCAGGTTTCAGCAGATTTTCCGATAAGTCGATATAAAACCTCCCACAACTTTTTATTAACTTGGCCTATTTTGATGGTTGATGAAAAACCTGATTCCAATTAGCATTATCTTGAATGTGGTATAATTCATTTTACATATAAAAATCTACTTTTAAAATTCATTTTTGGAATCAGGTTTGAGTTGATTTTCTGATAAGTCGATATAAAACCTACCACAACTTTTTATTAACTTGGCCTATTTTGATGGTTGATGACAAACCTGATTCCAATTAGCATTATCTTGAATGTGGTATAATTCATTTTACATATAAAAATCTACTTTTAAAATTCATTTTTGGAATCAGGTTTCAGCAGATTTTCCGATAAGTCGATATAAAACCTCCCACAACTTTTTATTAACTTGGCCTATTTTGATGGTTGATGACAAACTTGATTCCAATTAGCATTATCTTAAATGTGGTATAATTCATTTTACATATAAAAATCTACTTTTAAAATTAATTTTTGGAATCAGGTTTGAGTTGATTTTCTGATAAGTCGATATAAAACCCCCCACAACTTAGTATATATACTTGGCCTATTTTGATGGTTGATGATAAATCTGATACCAATTTTGACTATCTAAAAGGAAGTATAAATCATTTTACATATAAAAATATACTTTTAAAATTCTTTTTGAATCAAGTTTATATATTATGTACTTAACAAAATGGTTGTATTATTAACATTTTAATCTCTGTCATCGTTTTTTGGTTTTATATTTTAGGTTAAATGATATATAATGCAATAATTTAAAAGTACTAAATGTTTTATTTTAATTTGTCTCTAGTCTGTGATATCCTATGCGATGAAGCAAATACAAAACTAATTTCTAGGGTATATGAGGATATCGAAGAAGAAAACTTGTGGGAAGCTTCATTTGCGAGCAGACAAAATTTTGCTGCAAGTAATGGGGTGGATGCATATTTTCAACTATTTAAGTGCCCAGCTGGAGACAATGCAATAAAAATTGTAACCTGATTTAAGGTTTTTGTAAAAATTTCTTTTTAATTGGCTTCTAATTTCACAGATCCTGGCAGATGCTGAGCATTTTTTCTTAGACAAGTCCAAGTTATCTTTTGACAGAGTGGATAGATTTGCAGAAGCTGTTCTTAAACTGGCAGGTAAAAGCAAGAATAAGGACATTACAAACTTCTTCGCTTTATCCGAACAACATACTGGTAGGATTTCCTTTTTTTAATACATTAATAAATAAATTCAAAATAATAATTTGTTTCTTCATAATTTAGATTCGTGGACAATTATGCAATGCGCGCTTTGCCTTACTTTTTCCCGGCAAAATCCCTTAAGGCCAAGCAAAAACAAAACGATCCAGAATGATCAAGTAAAGGTTTTGCTGCAGCTTTGTCAATCCCCATTGTTGGCAACATTGATGAAGCGAACGGTTTTCATATAGAAAATATCCTACCGACATCACCTACAAGCTGCATATTAGTGGTAGATATGAAGATATTTTTTGTTGTTGTAACAATAGAGAGTAGATCGTTTATTTTTAAAGATTTTAATAAGGCTTTGCTGTTTTGCTTCTCAAGCTTCTTTGCTTTGTCCATTGCCCTAAAGTTCTAGGTCCAGAAGAATCCGATGAGTTAAAGTATCTTTCACTCGATACATCCAGATTAAAATTTAAGTGCGCAAGTATTCACATTGAATCTATATCGCCCATATTATTCACTCGATACATCCAGATTTAAATTTAAATTCGGATGCATTTACATTGAATTTGTATACTTTACATCTGGATTTAAGTTTTAATCTGGATGTATCGAGTGAATAATATGGGCGTATGATTTACAGCTGGATTTAAGCTTTAATCTGGTAGTATCGAGTGAATAATAAGTGGGTTATTGTCGCTAAAAAAATGATAAGTTTGGTATACAGTATACATACATTGGCGAACAGTATACATACTATATTCCAAATTTGTTAAAGACTTAGTTACTGACCATCACAAGTTGTTCAGAGAAATGTTTGGAAATTGTCTAAAATCAAATCCTTATATTTTACTGCACTATCCAAATATTATGCAAAAGGTTGGTCCTCTTAAAAAAAAATGGTCTATAAGGTACGAAGCAAAACACCAAAGCCTTAAAAAGATATCTAAAACAACCAACAATCGTAGAAATTTAGTCAAAAGTGTTGCTATTAAAGTTCAATTGAAAACTGCTCATTTCTTAACCCAAGACAATGTATATACAAATTTAAAATACGAAAAAAAAAGAAATAAATAAAAAAGAAATATATCTAAAATATAAAATAACATTGGACTTAAAATTTAAGAATATTTTTAAAATTATTTCTATATATACTAATGGTAATATTTTTTCTGATAATTCTGTTGTAGAATTCAATGATTTAAATGAAGATTTCATCCAATTTGGTCTCATCAAATTAATGCTTTGTACAGAATGTTCTGAAATTTATTTTGTATGTAAAATTCTTGAAAATCTTTCTTTTATAGACCATTACCAAGCATTTAATGATATGATATCGGATGAGTTTTGTATAGTTCATATAAAAAATGTTTCATTACACCATTCAGCAAAGCCAATCAAAAATGTTGACGAAAAATTTTTTATTAATTGGAAGTTTTTAAACTTTTAAAAATACTAAACACATACTATTATAGTATCTGTACAATATTTAAAACTTGAAGAGTGAATTTTCAAAAGGGGATATAAACAATTATTTTTTAACTTAATATGCATAAAGTTTTATTCTTCATATTGTGACACGATTAAACATTTCAAATTGAACTTAAACACAAATTGAAATTATAAGAAAATTCACATTTGTTTCATATTTTTCATGATTTTCAGAAAAGAAAAAATACTAAAAGTACTATGTATCTTAAATTAAATTAATTAATTTTATTTATGTTTAAAATAGCAAATGTAATAATAAATATGGTACTTGTTGAGTAACAAACATTTATGTATAAATTAAATAATCTTTTTGAAAATAAAAACATGATATCAATATTATTAAAATCAAATTGTTTATTTTATGTTAAATGCTTATAGTTAAATCTATAATACTTGCTTTTCAGTGATTTTTTTTCATTTTACCAGAGGTAGTACAAATAATCTGAGACATTTATAATGTTTGTAACCACCAATATTTGCTAGTGGTTCAAAATTTTAGTTTTGAAGGCAAAGGATAAAGTGTTTGGAGTTTGAATAAATAATTCTAGAGCTGAGTAGAACTTCCTTCCCAATAAAAGTATTACAACTATTCTGAGACATTTATATTGTTTGTAACCAACAATATTTGCTAGTGGTTCAAAATTTTAGTTTTGAAGGCAAAGGATAAAGTGTTTGGAGTTTGAATAAATAATTCTAGAGCTGAGTATAACTTCCGTCCCAATAAAAGTAATACAACTATTCTGAGACATTTATATTGTTTGTAACCAACAATATTTGCTAGCGGTTCAAAATTTTAGTTTTGAAGGCAAATGATAAAGTGTTTGGAGTTTGAATAAATAATTCTAGAGCTGAGTATAATTTCCTTCCCAATAAAAGTAATACAACTATTCTGAGACATTTATATTGTTTGTAACCAACAATATTTGCTAGTGGTTCAAAATTTTAGTTTTGAAGGCAAAGGATAAAGTGTTTGGAGTTTGAATAAATAATTCTAGAGCTGAGTATAACTTCCGTCCCAATAAAAGTAATACAACTATTCTGAGACATTTATATTGTTTGTAACCAACAATATTTGCTAGCGGTTCAAAATTTTAGTTTTGAAGGCAAAGGATAAAGTGTTTGGAGTTTGAATAAATAATTCTAGAGCTGAGTATAATTTCCTTCCCAATAAAAGTAATACAACTATTCTGAGACATTTATATTGTTTGTAACCAACAATATTTGCTAGCGGTTCAAAATTTTAGTTTTGAAGGCAAAGGATAAAGTGTTTGGAGTTTGAATAAATAATTCTAGAGCTGAGTATAATTTCCTTCCCAATAAAAGTAATACAACTATTCTGAGACATTTATATTGTTTGTAACCAACAATATTTGCTAGTGGTTCAAAATTTTAGTTTTGAAGGCAAAGGATAAAGTGTTTGGAGTTTGAATAAATAATTCTAGAGCTGAGTATAACTTCCGTCCCAATAAAAGTAATACAACTATTCTGAGACATTTATATTGTTTGTAACCAACAATATTTGCTAGTGGTTTAAAATTTTAGTTCTGAAGGCAAAGGATAAAGTGTTTGGAGTTTGAATAAATAATTCTAGAGCTGAGTAGAACTTCCTTCCCAATAAAAGTAATACAACTATTCTGAGACATTTATATTGTTTGTAACCAACAATATTTGCTTGTGGTTCAAAATATTGCTTTTGTAAGCAAAAGATAAAATGTTTGGGTTGTAAAGGAATAACTCTAGAGCCATCTAATTTTATTCTTGAATTTAACGATTAAATGTTTTATTCTGAGTCATTAAACTTTTTAAGTCAAGCTAGTATATTCTTACTACTAATTTCAAAAATGCTTATTCCTCAGAGCTTATTGACTTAGAGATAGAAGTAAGAAAATGAGTTGTGACTTGAATACTGTTTGCCACCAAGAACTTTACGTTTGCAGTTCAAAGTTTTGCTTTTTTCAAGCAAAATATTAATAGGCTGCGATTTGAAATCAAAACTTATGGCTACAAACAGGAAAAACGCGTGGTGCCTTTTTTCTCTTGTGGCTAACAGTTTTCTTCTTACGAAAAATGATTTTTTTTCTCGGTGTAGCGTCAACAAAATTATATAAGCAATATATACTGTCACAAGAATTTAAGTGTTATAATTTTGTAATGTTATCATTCATTCATATCAAATTGACGCAATTATTATATAACCTATAGGAATCTCTCCTCTTTATGTACAATGTACACAATTCCTATATAGAAATTCGTACTTACATCGCAAGTTACAGCGTTCTGTCAATGAAATTCTCAGATAAGTATGGTGGCGCCCAAATGAATCTGTCAGTGGATTAGTTGATTTCGTTTTGATCACATTCTAGAGTAATTATAAACAAAATCATGTATTAAAGTCACATAATAAACAAAAAACACTCGTGCATGATGATTGCAAAATGTACATAGTTAACAAAAAAATTACCTTATTGTCAGCAACAGGTTGAGCTTTAATTACTGGATCAGCAAAATTTTTTTTTGGTATAGGGTTAATGACAGTTTGAACACTGAAAAACTTGCAATTTTTCTGCAATTGATTATTTATTTCTGTCACAGGGCGAAACCAGCAAGTTGTCATGTTTTTTAAAGTACGCATTGTAATTGTACAATATAGCAATGTATCTATTATCGTCAGTTTTCTAATCAAGCTTGTCTAGTTATTTGTAGGTAAATTGTAGTAATGTTATATATGACTAAAAGACGCGAAGTAGCTCGAAAGCAAAATGAAAAACAAAAATAATATTAATCGTTAAAAACCCTGATAATAGCTCCGAACTTGTTGAAGGTTATCGGTAGACTGAACTGAATGGAGAAGAATGAAATGAATCAATGAATACAATTTGAATCTCTTGCCGGTTCATGCTTTTAGACGATAGAAAGGACATAGAAGATAGATTAATTTAAATAGTGCCTATATACATGAGAAACAGATACTAGGTATATGCTCACTCGAAACACCCAAGTCACCATCTTCCTATATCTGTGACGCCACTATCATCTCTTATAATGATTTTTTTTAATGAAAACTATAATTTAGAAAAATAATTAAACACCTAAACAAATGGGATGTATAGGTAGGTATTCATTATCATTTTTTAAACTGTTGCTAAGTTAAGAATTTAATTAAATATTAAGAGATTAATTTTAATTGCTTTTGTTTTTGGTTTTCTACCTCAATATTTTTTTGAATAGGTACCTCATTCAATAAACTTATATTTTAATTAACAAAGAAGGTGATTTGTTTATGAATACTATTTGTATTCTTTGATAAATTTGATCTCAAACTGAAGTTTAGTAAGACATGAGTTTATCAAACGACTTTTAACCCGCCCGATTGTTTTTAAATAAAAAAAAACTACAAAAATTAAAAAAAAAAGTGAGATCGCCGGGGCGAAACGCCAAATTTTTGTAGGACTAAAGGCCGTTAAAAGCAATTTTGAATAAATAATTCAACAAGTCTAAATAAAATAGTGCTAAGTCTTCTACTTGGCTGATGTATTTTAGTAGTATATAGAATCTGTATTATTAAAAAAAAATAATAATCAAACCACATAAATGTAGTTTTCTTTTTCTCTCTATAAAGAGAACTGTAGATGATTGTGACGACACAACGAAGTCAGCATACCTTTAAATATTGAAGAATAGTAAAATCTAATTGAGAACACTATACACACGTGATGCAGGGTTGTCGATGGGCTAAAAATAATTTTGTACTTTTTGATAAGAATAGAAACAAATACTATAAACAAACTTCTCATTACGGTAAAAACATGAAAATACTACAAAAATGGATTTCACAATAATGTTTGTCTGTTCAACGTGTAGATTAGGTAAATCGGAACGACTAAAATTAAAAATTTGAATTTAAGGTTTTTAGAATTGAATTACCTACATATGTGCTTGTGAAGTGTCGTAAAAATGTATCATTTCTCTGAAATAGTATTTTTTAACGTAAAATTTTGACAGTGAATTGTTCAAAAAAATATTTACTAAGTATACATATACATACTCCTAACAACTTTATTTAAAAAGAAAATTAAAGAAAGAATTTCTGGATTTAAAAAATTAAGTAAGTTTTTCCGTTGAATTTTTAAAATACATTACCAGAAATTTGTTCTTAATCAACAAATAAAATGCTATAATTTATATGAGCTCAAAGCTATTTTGAAATTTGATTTAGTATTACGATGAATTATTTGCGTTTTATCATTTATACAATTTATTTACAAAACTATGTATCTTAAAATCCAAACACAATTTCTCCAATAAATTGAAATATAATTTTAGAGACACGTTCGGCAGTAAATTTATTTTGTTTTTTATAAAATATATTCGGTGCTAAATGTGTTTTGACTCGGGAACCAAAATCCAAAATAAAGCGAAAACCAAAAAATGATGTGTCAAGTTTTTCGACCTAAAATGTTCTCGAAAACTTATTTTTTCGGGATCTTAGACTGTTTTACTCCCTCTACATTAAATATAAAGGCTTCATTTTGTTTTTGAAAATATACCTATACATTTATTATATTTTTATAAAAAAACCAGCCTCGACGTGTAATTTATTTCTTCTAAAAACAATGAAGTTTTCATTCCCCAACCGTTGCACAAAAATTCATTCTTCATTTACAATCTAAATTTTGTCTTACCTACATATTACGTAACTGAAGGTTAAAATTATTTGAAACACATTTTTTAAAAGATAATAATAAATAAGTAAAATAAATATTTAGATGTTTTTTAAATATATCTTATTTGTTTGTTTTAAACAAACAAATTGGTAGCTCTGTTTTTTTAAGGTATTTTTCTATTTTATTTTTGGTGCTGCTGATTTTAGATACATGTTGCATGCACAATGTTACATCTGATACAGAGAAATATCGAGAGAGAATTTGGAAAACATAGTGCGCATGACATCAAAGCGAACTATTTGACAATTCAATATAATGTAGTTAGACAACAAAAATAATTTGAGTAATTATATTATTTACTGTCACGAAAATTGATTCAATTTTGTTTTGACAGATGCACTTTTTCTTGTTTTAAAAGTTCAAATTGCTTATTAGTGACAGAAATATAAAGAAATATAGGTATAATTTTATTTTAAGCTTTAGACAAATTTTAAAATTATATTTTTTATATTATTATCACAAGAAATAATTAAAACAAAATAAAATAAAATAAGTAGAAAATGGTCTGCCTGCATAGAATGATAGTTCTTAGTGAGAAAAGAAACTAGAAGCTTTCACATATTGTTTCAAATAGTTTTCAGAATTACCAATCCAAAACGACATTTAAAATAATCACATAAAAAGCCTAGTTTAGTTTAAGATAGTGTCATGTATTAGTACACAAAAATTAATAATATAACACATAGCATGTAGCATGCATTGAACTAACAGTTGAAACTAAAAAAATTAAAAAAAAATCAATACAATTAATATTAATATTTCACTTATGCGGAGCTAAAAAATTAATTTTGAAAATAAATTTTCAAAATTTATTTATTTGTTTATTCGTTGTTTGTCTATAAGAACAAAAAACTTTCTTAGACTTAAAAACTATGTTAATTTAAAAATTGGTTGTATGGGAAGAACCATTTAAAACCTAAAACCATTTTCCGAAAAAAAAAATTATGAAATGCTAGGATTTTTGAAAAAAAAAACTGAATTTACTGAATTTAAAAAAAAGAAAGTTGAAATAAAATTTAATAATTTTATTTTAAGCTTTAAACAAAAGTTTGAAACGCAGGTATTTTTGGGCCTAAAAAACCGAAAGGAACAGACGGACACAATAGAGAAAAATTATTTTGAATTTAAACTCAATCGTTTCTAATTAGTTGACCACCACAGAATCACATTTTAAAAATAAAATCGTAGCGGTATCTAATATCAGGATGATTTAAATGTACTTACTTATATTATTTGACAGAGGAAGGAAGAAAGATCATAATAAGTTCGAAATATAAACCTTGAAGAGATACATTAATCATTATTTGAAAAAATGATTTAGAATGCTTTAACATCGTACTAAATCGTTTAAAATTTTGCGCCAGTGTCTTTAGCACCGTTTTGATTATTAACGGCACAATTATCTAAAAAGTTTTATTAAAAAAATTTATTTAAATTCGTCCGGTTCCGAAGTAGCTAGGAACGTGTGGATAGGTTCATGCAACAACAACAATATTTTAATACTATATAATATTGTAATTCGTATTCGGGATTATAATCATGTCGATTATGGAATCCGCAATTCTGGATCCCTTATAGTGATTCGCAGTGGAGTGCTCTCTTTTCTCTTTACCCTGCATTTGTCGTGAAAAGAAAAGAGAACACTGTTCTGAGAATCACTGCGGATCCAGTATTGCGTATTCCATAATCGACATGAATAATTTCAATCCCTTTGAAGGCTCAAACCAAGTACTCTATATGATGATTCCCTGCATATACTCGTTATTATATTACTCGTTATGCTCTTGAAAGCACATTTTTGTTTTAAAAAATTAAATGTGAATTTACTCTCTCAAGACTCAACTATCATCAGTGATCAGCAGTCAGCACAAACCAGCGAAGTTTCTGGTTTAAGAAAATTCTCAATAATCAATATCAACAGTTCTCGCAAAACAACCTTAGAAGAAACATCTGACTGCCACGACATATTCCATTTATATATTCCGAAAATAAAATGGCAGCTTTTTATTCGTTGTCACAGTTTGTTTTGGTTTTTTTTATTATTCTAAACCCGTTTGTAAGTGCACAAAAGTGCCATTCAAATGAAAATGAAGAGAGTGTAACTTGTACTAATTTGCCCTCACTGGCTGATCTTTCTAAAGAAATGAAACCTGAATGGAAAGATGTAACAATTGTTAACAACATCGGAGATTCGTTTTATGTTAGAGGTAAACAATAATTTAGTGCCATTTATTTGTTTGAATTAATTTTTCTATCTGTAAATATAGAACATGAAGCAAAATATTTGAATGTTATTGAAAAACTTAATCTATCTCGTGCTGGGAATATAATCGCGTCCGATCATGGATGGAAAGATCTAACATCATTACAAAGTTTAAATATTTCCGGAACCCAATTGTCTCTTCTTAAAATAAGTTATTTTAATCCGCGCAGCACTCTCCAGTTTCTAGATGCGAGTGATAACCAGTTTAATGTGCTCGAGCGTTCTTCGTTGGAGAATTTATCAAATTTGCGATCGTTGAATTTCTCTCACAACCATTTGGAAACAATACAGCCAAACGCATTCCAAACACTTGCTCAGTTAGAATATTTGAATTTAAACTACAATCTACTCAAGACTTTATCGTTTGGTGAAATCCCAAAGTTGGATTGTTTATTAATCAATGATAATTTAATTGATGTGGTAAGTTAATAGAAATATATCTAAAGATATCTTTTATCAGTCTACTTTTTATAGATTCCATCAAATAGCTTTTCAAAATTATCTCAGCTGAGGATACTTAGTATTGCATCAAATCCTCTGAGAACAATTGAAGATCGTGCATTCCAGGGCTTGTCTAACTTGAAAGTTTTAAATTTATCTTACAACAGCATTGAAACTTTCACTCCAAATGTATTCTTAGGAATGAATCGAGTTAAACTAACACATTTGGACTTGAGCCAGAATAACATCATCAGTATTTCGGGTCAACAGTTTCAGCATCTGAACCTTCTACAAAATCTCAATATTTCCAGTAATTCAATCAGAGCTCTCGACGAAACTTCTTTCGCTGGCCTTCGATCACTTAGAAAACTCTATCTATCCGATAACAATATTGAAGAAATTGGCGAGAATACTTTCTCTTCTTTGCTGAGCATGGATACACTTGACTTGGGTGGAAACAGCTTGATAAACTTGAACAAAAATGTTTTTGCAGAATCAATGCCAAGACTAAGGAAACTCTTACTTAATCGCAACAATCTCAAGACTTTAGCTTATGACACATTTTCGGGTCTTATTAGTATCGATTATCTTAGTCTAGGGCATAATTCCCATGACAAATTGGATAGTCGAATGTTTGCACCTTTAAAGAAGCTGAAGAAGCTTCACCTCGGAAACAATTATATCGAAGATATTCCTGCTGATGTTTTAGAAGGCTTCAATGATCTTTCAGAGATACTTCTGGATCACAACAAGCTCTCATTTTTACCAGAAGTTAATGCAACTTTTCTATATCTCAAAAAGATTTCTATTGAAGGAAATCCATGGCAGTGTCCGTGTCTAGATGCGATTGTTGGATTTTTGGAAGCAAGGCATATTGAGTATCAGCGTAACAATGGATATTTTGATGGAAAGAAACCACTTTGTGTTGTCACACCTGTTAAAGCTTGTGTTCGAAATTTAAAAATAACTCAAGAATATGGAATTTCGGATATATACGATAAGATGGTTGGTTCGAAAGAGGACGAGGAAGAAGAGTAATATGACGACACAACAATAATATAATTGATAAGTTCTGTTAAGAGAATTCAAAGCTCAATAATAATATAGGAGACTGATAAGCCATATTCTAGAATTATTTTATAAATTTCTATTTTTATAATTTTGCAATTAATAAATTAATGCTTCTATACGATAACGATCTATTTTCATATGTTTTATTGTTTGTATTTCTATCTAAATTGAGTATTAATAAAACTGTTTTAATATTAGATAGATACCAAATGAAATGACCTTAAACGTAATCAGTACAAATTATTGGAGAACACTAGTTATTTGCAGGAAGGAAGTGTTGTCAAATAGATTATTTTTGAACAAGTTCTGTAATGTTTATTTTTTATACATAGGTATTCAAAAATTCCGAAGTTGTAAATGAGAAGGTGTGTTGATTGATTGCCAAAAGCTACGGTTATTCGTAATTTTATTATCACTTTGCGAAACCCCTCTTTCACTCTTTTTTTCTAATCTTGAAGTGAAAATGTATGATGGTGATGAATAAAAAAAAATTGTTTCAGCAAGTGGACGAAATCAAGATTCTTTGGTATTTCCGTAGGAACGTACAAACATTTTGTAGCCAAGGAAAATTGGACCCACAGCAAAACGTCAAACTTCAAAAGAATTCCAACGAGTCTAAATATTGGTGAAGAGTTAGTTATATATGCATGGCTTAAACTTTTCCTAAATACACCCTAAATTTTGGATCAGGTCTAAAGTTTTTAGGGGTGTGAAACATTGTCGTAGCGTGGGTTTTTACCGCCCGTGGCAGAGCCAATTTTTGCCGCCCGTAATAATTTTTTTTCTGACACCTTTAATTTTTGTGCTGTTTTAAAAAATTCACAGTTAAATAGGTACTGAACTAAGATTGTCTGATTAACATTTTTCTTAAATTAAATGAAAAATCATAAATATTGGTCAAAGCTTTTTTTTAACTTAAACATATTTTACAACAGCCTACAAACACTTAAGTTTATGACACTGGTTTTATTTACATGTTTTTTGTAGTCCAATAAAGGGTGTTAAACTTACCAAAGCTAGCTTCTAATTATTTATAACAATTATTTATTCTAAAAATTTACCAATAAAATGAGTTGTAAAAAATTGCCAACATAAGCTGAAGCTCCTGTACTATGGTCAAAATGACTAAGGCCCGGTGGAGAAATCTCTAAAGCGACAAAAAAAAAAATGAATCTGGTGATTTGAGAATTTTGACACTCATTGGTCACTCGATTTCTCAATCTCCAAGCGGATTAAATGACACGACTAATAACTCCAGCAATTTACTTCAGAATGTCAAAAAAATAAAAAGCAGCTGGGAAATGTATAGCGTTTTTGCTTGGTCATCCGGAAACGTCCGAAAGCATTTTTCATACAAAATATTTTGAACTTACGTCTATTTTAGAAAATTGCCGCCCCTAACAAAGTGCCGCTAGGATATTTTAAAAAATTTCCGCTTCTACACCTAGCAAATGAAAATGAAATTTAATTCTTTGTAGTGTGAAATTGTAGCTTATGAAGTTCTTCACAAAAAGAATCTTGAAACTTTTTTCGTAAGTACAATAAATTTTGATAAAAACTGATAAATTGTATCAATTTACAAAAAATCTGAATTTAGCCCCTTTCTCCCAACAAAATCTTTATTTGAGGAAAATAGGCCAAGTAACCCTGCCACATTCAAGTCCCACCCAATTCTGCAGGCATTATGTCTGTCCGTTTTAAAATTTGTTTAATGCTTTAGAAGTGTTGATGTTTGCTCTTAACTATAAAATCATATAATGCACATAATCAGTATCGTTTGTTTGCATATGGTTTTTGTACTGATTCAGCATATTAATCCTTTACGAACAAAGGTATGATTTTAACATTGAAAATGTTTATAGGGTCGTTTTGAGAAAAATATGGTGTTACCAAAATGATTAAATGAACAAATGAATATATAACAAATGAACGAAATGAACTCTAGCGTATAGGGGGCTCAGGATCGAATTTTTGGTTGGTGTTACCAAAGAAAATACCAAAATGAACTAAATACACAAGCGATGAATCGTACCTACACGTTGATCGTCGCCAACCGACGAGCTTCAGTGGAGGATAGTTGAATTTGTATAAAATCTTAAAATCACTCGATTTGAGCGCACTTAGAAGCCTTTTACTCAGGTTATAATTATCGGATGCTTAATATTAAGATAGATAATTAAAGATAAAATGACAGGCTACAAATCAGCATCAAAATATTTGCAAAAGCTTACAAAATTTCATACTAAAAACGTGAAAGATTGGCTTTTGAGAACTAATTTCATCACGGCAAATGACGTGAGGAACAAGAAAACAAAAAGAAAAAGAAAAAAACGTACCCACAAAGAATATACATTGCTGTAAGGGTGTTGGCAAGACGTTGGTTGGAGTTGAATGTGTGCAATAAAAAACCACCACTGCACTGTGGCTGGTGGCAAACAAAATTGGCTTCGCATCGGGAAAAAAAATGAAATGCATACATAACTACATTATTAAGTAGGGTATGTCTGTAAAATGTTATGTTGATTAAATTGTTGTAGGTATTTTGCAAATATTATTCGTAATGGTACGATTAGGTTGCTTTGATTGGCCTATAACTTCTGTTCTAACAATCGGATATTTAAAATAAAGGTCTTAAAATGAAGGTAAAATATCAAACTAATTTATTCAGTTAAAAAATAATTGAAATAACATAAAAGTGTACGTGAAAAACGTTTAGGTTTAATTCATCAAAATAAATAATTGCAAAAATTGAAAAATTGAATAACAAAATCGGCTTCGCCAACAAAATTCATATATCTACGTGTCTATATAGGTACATACATTATGTATGAACATTTATATAAAAGGATTGATTAAGTTGCCTTTTTACTTCTGTACTAATAATCGGAACTTAGAGATTAAGGTTTTGAAATAAGTTAAATGTGACAAAACTTGACTTCATTCTTAATCAATTCGATTGTTGAACCTAGAATATGCACAGAGACCTATACTTGAACTTCTTTGATTATAACTTATAACTTTAGTTCTATAAGGGCCAGTTGAAGGTTAAGGTATTTAAATTAAGGTTAACCAGGCTATGAGGTAGGATAACCCTAGCGAAGCAACTTAAATATAATATATCTAACCGAAAAGGGTTGATTTGGTATCTTCTGTTTTAATTATCGCATCTTTGAGGTTAATGTCTTAGAATTAAGGTAAAATCTCAGGCTACAAATTTATGTGACAAAAAAACATCTAAACCAATGCGGATTTTGAACTTGACCAACGTCTAAACCAATGCGATTTTGGAACTTGACCTACGTCTAAGCCAATGTGATTTTTTAACTTGAACTATACGTCTAAACCAATTCGATTTTTGAGCTTGACCAACGTCTAAGCCAATGCGATTTTTGAACTTGACTTACGTCTAAGCCAATGCGATTTTTGAACTTGACTTACGTCCAAACCAATGCGATTTTTGAACCTAAAATATGGAAAGATACCTAATTGTGAATCTCTTTAATAAACTTACAAAATTAGCTCTAAGGGCCAGTTGTAGAAGGTTAAGGTATTTAAATTAACATTAATCAGCCTAGAGGTAGGATTAACTTAGCGAAGCAACTTAAATGTAGTAATCGAAAAGGGTTGACTTGGTAAGCTTTTATTTTTTGTTCTAATTATCGGATCTTTGAGGTTAAGGTCTTAAAATTAAGGTAAAATCTAAGGCTATAAATTTATGTCACAAAACCTAAGTCTAAGCCAATGCGATTTTGGAACTTGACCTACGTCTAAGCCAATGAGATTTTGAACTTGACCTACGTCTACACCAATGCGATTTTTGAACTTGACCTTCATCCAAACCAATGTTATTTTTTTGAGCCTGAAATATGCAAAGGTACCTACTTGCGTTTCTCTTTAATAAACTTACAACATTAGTTCTAAGTTGTTGAAGGTTAAGGTATTTAAGTTAACGTTAATCAGTCTAGAGGTAGGATTTACTTACCTAAGCAACATAAATATAAATATCGAAAAGGGTTTATTTGGTAAGCTTGGTAAGCTTTTATTTTCTGTTCCAATTATCGGATCTTTGAGGTTAAGGTCTTAGAATTCAAGTAAAATCTCAGGCTATAAATTTATGTTACAAAACTTTACCTACGTCTAAGCCAATGCGATTAGAATATTCATAGGTACCTACTGCAATATAATTGAACTTCTTTAATAAACTTATATAGATTTAGTTCTAATGTTCAGATGTTCAAGGTTAAAGGTAGAACTATAATAGTCGGATGCCGACCTAAGTGGTCGTACGAAACGAAACGAATACAAAGAATTCATATGACTGCCCATAATTGAGTTTTGCTTCGTTTCGACCAATTTTTTACTTTTGCTTTCGGAAGTGAAGAGCGCTCACCGACCGCTCCATGCGTAAGTGAACTGAGAGAATTTTCTTCCAACAACTTCCGACTATTACAGTTCTACCTTAGGGTCCTCAAATGAAAAAAAAAAGATTCAATTTGGTTGTCAACTCAGCTGTCAACTTAATTGGTGCTTTGCTTTTCATATACTCAGATAAAAGAATACTGCTTAACTGTCAAAACCATTAATATTGTCTTAAGAAATTAAACGACTCGAGTTTATTAAATTTTTAAAAGATGAGTTCAAAATGCAAAATATTATAGAATACCTAAAAACAATTAGGTAAATCAGGTTTGCATTGAGTTTGAGCTATACATCAAATTATTTATAAATTTGGTCTCGCGTTAAAAAGGGTTCACTTTGACAGTAAATCAAATAACTTGCCTATATATAAATAGTTCAATAAGTTGAGAGACTTGTAAATCCATTTGAGCAAAATTGAGCAAATATTTGAATTTCTTCAACATCAACGCCGTGATTAAATAAACTGAACTGAACAACATTAATTTAACCGCCAACTGGGATTCAACATTAAAAATATCTACATATTGTAATTTCAGACTGAAGAATGGTTTCTTAGACATCTTTAGAAGTTTTGGTGCAACTATAGGATACAAATTAGAAATCACCAAGATTATTCATGTTTTTATTTTATCGAGCTAACACAAGTCATTTTCAATGTCCCCATAGTTACTCTATGAGTGAAATCTGTAAATTTTTAGAAAATGATTAACACATCAAACAAAGCTCTCCACAAAAATTCATCTTTGTCCTAAATTGTTTGAAGTGAAAGTCGATTTTTACTGGCTATTAAAAATCATAGAATCTCCTTTTCATTCTCCTCTTGAGTACAAGCATAAAGTAATAAATTTCAACTCTCCTGCTGGATTTGTGGCTTTATAAAATAACATTAAATGATCAAGAATCTTTGTGAAATATGCTTACTAAAAATTTATTAACACAATTTTTTTATTTATTTTGATTTTGTATACATTTTTCAAATAATATAACAAACAAGTAGATGGCAAAAGTACATTAACTCAATTTGTAAAATGGTTTTTAAAAAGTATCAAATTTCATCACAATTTTTGTAGTCATTCCTTAAATAAAAAAATCTCGTTAATACAAAGGCAATTTTTAGTAGTAAAATAAATTGTTAAGGATCACATGATATTAGACTTGAACTACTCAGCCTCTTACAATGATTTATAATGCTATAAATTAAATTTATTGTTAAAGTATGATAAAACTTAATTAAAATAAACCAACATAAAATAAAATGAAATAAAATAAAACAGCAGAAAATAAACAATAAAAATAAATAAAAGCGAAACGGAATAATAAAAAAAAAAAATAAGTCATTTAAAAAATTGATGTAGGCCCGGTATAAGTAGAGGTTATACTGCACCAATGGTATCTATGTACATGAGTAAGTATCTAATTTATTTTTAAATTTAATTTGGCATAATATTTTCTCTTTAAATAAAATATAACAACACAAAATAGGGTTGAAAGATTTGTATTCTCTTAAAAATAACATCGAATATCCTTGCATGGTGTATCCTGTTTCGTGTGTATTGTATTTGAAATGGTTTGTGTATGAGGTAAAAAATTTCATGCAGTTTTATTTCGGCTTGACTAAATGGTCTAAAGTCGGCAATTGATTTATTAATCACTGCACTATCGACATGCTTATGTTAAAAAGTTACAATACAATACAATGTTAAAAAGTTGAAATTTAAACAACATAATTATTACCTACGTTAAGTTATTGAAAAATCGTTCAATTCTATAAATTCGTTAAAACAGTTAAAGCTTTGTATATAAAAACAAAGGTTAAAGTCAGTGAGTATTAATTTTTCGAACAAAATTATTTTTTCTTGTATAAAATTATAATAGAAATGAAATAAGTATATTTTTAAATTAACAGATTTATAACAGTGACAAAATTTGTTTTGTTATTATTTATGTTTACAGATATTCAAAACATTTCTAACATTTTTTAATTAAATTACCATATGGAATTGAAAATTGCAACATTTTGTTAAATCAAAATCAATAGGTAAAACTTTATCTTAATTATTATTTCTTACATATCGCTCAATATTATTGAAACCTTGGAAATATGTATATTGATTGCAATCACAATCCAAATTTATCTGAAAGTATTTTAGACACCAAGGCTATATTTCAATTCAAATTGAAAAGAAATTCCTTGAAAAAAAAAATGTATGCATAAGACATAAAGGACCCTTAATTTAAATTATGTAAATGACCTTAAATCAAGTAGAAGGAGGTAAATATTACGTTGAATTACTCAAAGAGACCTACAAAAGCAAAAAAAAAAGTGTTAGTTGACATCATATTAGGTGTCTAAAATTTCTTCGCACTCGCACACACCACTTCAGGCAATATACATACATATATCTAGGAACGGTTACATTAACTTAACATTTCACTCTCATTCTTCCGAGCATATAATGAAATCCTGCAAATAATTACGCATTCTTCAGCTATATTAAAGGAAATTAGGTATGCTTTTTAAAGAAGTATACATAGTTGAATGGAAATGCTAGTGCGTCTGCTATTGCTTGGCTTAATATGTATGATTTTCAAGGACGAAAAGAAGCACTGGGAAAGCAATTGAATTCTTATGAAACATTGATCGATTAATATAATAAAGAAATGATAATAGTCCATTGAAATATTAAATTAACCTTGAATTTTGAACAGGAAAAGATTTCTATTGGATGTGTAAGAAGGGGGGTTACTGTGGAAATCGGGTTTTCGGTGTAAAACGATTTTCGCCTTATCTAGAGATTTATAAGTTCTACAAAAAAAAATTTCAGCACATTTTTGTAAAAAACTGCTCTATACTTTCACCGAGAAATTGAAAATAAAAAAATTATGACTGAAAATAAACAAACATTTTTAAGAAAAAATTCATTAATTGTTATTGACTGATTAAATAAAATTTTTCTTAAAAACGTTCATTTATTTTCAATTATAACTTTTTTATTTTTGATTTCTTGGTAAAAAGTATGCACACAAATTTTAGAGAATTCATTTTTCTACTGTATATGGTTTTCTTATGTATATGGTTTTCAAGATATGGTGAAAACCCTTTTACATCCGCGGCGAATGGCAGGGCTTTCAATTCCGAAAATGGTTTCATATAGAAAATAAAATATTGTTTTGTCCAAAATGCTGGGTTCAGTTCAAAATTTTGTAGAATAAGTTCCACAAATCAATAAAATTTAACCAACGATGTTTAACTCTTGAATTATTTTGTCTCAAAAAAAAGTTTTGGCATCTAAAAGTTTACCCTTGTTTTTTTTTAAGACGAATTTAGAATTTTTCATGAATTTTTAGTTAAATGCTATTTGATATCTTTGTGTGGTATGCTAAGCCAAAAAAAAATCTCTGTGCTACATTTTCTAAAAAAAACCGTACCATTTGCGTGTCATGAAATTCTTATTCATATACCTATATTGACAAATAAAAATATAATTTAATTGTGGGGTGAAATACAACAACAAATTAGAAGAAATAATTTATTATATAACTATTGCCAAATAATAAGAGTTTTTCCCGGTTTTTAGTCCATTTGGAGCACTTTTCCTTAAATTTTTTGAAGTTTTTTCACATTTGAAATAAAAAATGGAAATAAGAAAAACGTGCCACTCCGTCAACGCTGATGGTAAGACAAATGTGTGGCTTATGTCAGACTTACAAATTGTAACAAATTTTAAGATTGTAAGAATGTACCAGAATAAAATAAACACGTTCATTTTTCCATTAATTTAAAAAAAGTGTCAGCAAAATATTAATTACACGCCAATCGCAATATTATGGTAAAACTAAACGTCAATCGATTTTTAATGACAAAAATTCTGTCAGATTTTAGACCAAAAATGCCTAGAATTTGGCAGATGACATTTTGTCATTTTGCATTTTTTTAAAAACAAGTCGACGAACTATGGAAAAGTGCAAATTCCATGCAACCCATTATGTTCCACTTTGTTGAAACAATTTGAAAGATAGATAATCTAATATTCTCTTTCGCTTTCTGCTAAATAGCTTTAATTTAAGTTTCAAACATCATCCACTATATAATATATATATATACCAAAGTTTTGCAGGTTATTCGTCGTTCTTGTTTAACTATAAGAACATGACATGATGAAGATTCTGCGAAGGAAATGCCATCATTGAAGGTAAATTAAATTAAAATTAAGTTTCCATTCATAATGAATAAGTTTGTTAGTTATACTTGCTTAGTTTTGGATTAGGTACCTACATACATACATATATCTATATATGTATGTATATATTCTAAAAGTAACTTCCTATGTCTTATATCCGGAACTATATCAGCTTTAGTATAGAACCTACTTTCATTTTCATTGCATAGTATATGGAAATGAAAATGAATGCAAAGGAATCTGATGAGATTATTATTAAGCATTATTTTCTCATCTTTTCCTCTTTGAGAAAATTCAAGAAAATTCTTGGAAACTCAAAACTCATATATGCATGTTCAATGTTCACATGTTGTCAAGGTTTATTGCACTTTGCTTGAAAAACCATTTAGAGTGTTCTTCATTCAACCATATGTTTAAGTTTTCCGCTTTAGTTAATATATTTTTAGATATATAAAGAGGCATCCAAGTGGGCCTTAGATTTGAAATTTTATAAAAAGCTTTTCCATGTTATGGTGTTTCTTAAGGGTTTGAAAGCACCTACCGCACATATGGTCCCTATACTTACTTGCTTTAGATATTTTGTATAGGAAAATTAATACACAAAACGCAGCATCATGAAAACTGAGGTAGATTATATTTTAATTTAACCAACTGGTGCTAAACAAGAAAGAAGGTGCCAAAATAGGGCAATTTCGATAAAGTTCTGAAATTCTGAATATTTCGAATGAAAATTACAAATCAAGTCAATTCTTGCCAAAAACACCAAAGACTTGACCTCTTATAAAAATTACTTTAAGTTTGAACATAGAAGGTGTGAAATTTATTTACATAGGTATGTATCGTAGATTTAGATTTATATTACATCCGGCTCCAAGGACCAAAATGTTGTCAACAAATTTTACTTGTAAAAAAGCCTTAATTATAATTCTAATAAATTCTTAAGGAAGAAAAAAGTTCGTTTGAGTTGACAGTCGATTAGATTATATTTTATTTAACACTTATTTTACAATTTGACAATTTTAACAGAAACAATATTAAAATTAAACATGACTTGCAAATATAACAAGAGGTGAAACATGAATTGCAAATGTATGATGATGACATTAAAAATTGACATTTACAAAAAGTGACATTAATATTAACTATTGACATCTTGTGCGCGAACATCTTGAGGTGAGTTTAGACGTAACAGTAGTCAAAACCGACATTTAAAAAAAAAAAGTTTAAATGGTGTTTACTGTTTGCATCAGAGATTATGAATTATAGAGAAAGGAATTAAGAAAAACAAAGACAATAGTGCAAAAATATGAATTCACCGCCATTTTGTTAAACTTGTACGCAAACCAGAATGACAGCCGAGGTTTCCAATCTTTCTTATTCATAATCCCTGGTTTGTATTATTAAACACTCACAGTAGGGCTAAGTTCACACGATGCGTTTTGATTTTGATTTTTGTGTTCGATAAAATCCCAATAAAAAGTGATCTGTTTTTTAAGCCCATCTTTTAAAGTATTCTTCACCACTTTAAACTACTATAAAGATTTTGTTGGGTAAAAAGAAAAAATATATTTTTTTCTTGTAAAAAATAAGAAATCGAAATGGAAAATTTCCTTCGAAGAAATATGTTTTTGTTATTTTTTTTTGCTAACTGAAAGTATTTCGAGTTCTTACCCTGCGCCGCAAGTTTTGTGGGAAGCAAAAAAAAATATCAAAGGCCTTATAGAACCAAGTCAAGTTTTCGCCACTAACACTTTTTACAGTAACGAATTCAAGCGATTTTCCACCCCCTTCCAACTTTAGTACGCATAGAGTCAGAAACGTTTCATAAAATTTCACTGCTTTAGCATAAGTGGTAACTGAGATATAGGAATTCAAAAAAATCTGTAAAAACTGTTCATGTATATTACTAACTTACAGACTATCTGACAGATCATCAAAATTATGGAGCACTAGTAGGGTCAGTGGTTCCATATACAAAGTAAAAAAAATGAGCTTTTCTATCCAGAGGGCGTGGTATCCACCCTTTTATATACATTTTTTATGGAGCACTTGGTAAAGTGGTACACCTTGTAATGCATGATTTATATTTTCCGTATAGGGAGCGTGGCATCCACCTACTTTTTCTGAATTGTTGTCAATTTTATGAAGCTTCCGTTTGTTGTATAGAATGATAAAAATAAATAAAGCTTCATGTCTTTCAGTACACACAAAGGTACAAATTAAAAACGAAATTTTTGATTTTTCATTCAGGGGGCGTGGCATCCACCCACTTCATGAGAACCTATGATTTGTATGAAATACTTTATCGTACAATGAGGAAATTTGGAGGAGCGACCAGCGTTAGGTTTGTATTGCAATACAAAAATTTAATAGTTTAAGATTTTATACTCTTAGGGTGTGGCATCATATAAACGTAAGATATACCCAGATGAGTGAGTGAAAAGTGTTCGCATAATTTAAAAAAAAATCAAAATCAACACTAAATCATCTATGGGGCTTCCTTTAAGGAACATAATATCACATGACAATGTATTTGAACTAATTCTGGAAATAGGCCCCTGATCAAATTTTATTTTGCCACTCACGATAGAATGTCGACTAGGAGTCAATGTGTCAAATGTACACAGTATATAAATCTAAGGTAATTTATTGCGAAGGTTGTCAAAGTTTAAAGTGTCAAAAAATTCAAAATGGCTGTTTGTGTGCCCAGGAACAGAAACTCAGCACGCATCATTAGAAACAACAAACAAATATTGAAAATAGACAAGTAAAGGGGCACTGGATCTACCATTTTCCCATTATTTTCCTCGATTTTGACAGATGCGCGGAACTGAACAAAAATGGAAACACTAATGATATTACCTTTAATATGTGCACACTGTGTCGAATGTATGTACATAGGTATAATGTATATACTAAATGTTCGTTCAGGAATGTTTTGTCATTATTAAAATTACTTTATTGCGATTTTTTTCAATTAAAGTTTTCTTCTTGAATTTTTTTCCACCTCAACTTTTACAATTTTACATCTTCTTTACCTTTATGTTTTTTTTGATTGATTTAATAGAGTTCGATTTCAAAATGTATGTTCTTAGTTTTCCCTATAGTACTTTATATCATAAGCAAAAAGTTTATCGTATGATTAATTGGAAGAGTTAGAATATATGTATGTATCTATTTCATTACCCATAGTATAGGTACACTTACTTTAATATTGTACCAACAGTGTCGTCGTGCGTCTCCGTATAGGTATTTTTTTCAATTTATTTAATTGCATTTTCTTGCAAAAGTACACTCAATTTCAAAAATTGTCATCTCACGAGAAACTACACTTGTGGATATATCCTAGAGAATTTCTTTAGTCAGTATAGGTTTATGTTAACTGAGATGGGTTGCAAAAACTTTGGTTAGGACGATATAAAAGTAATCAGTTAATTGAGTTTGTCACAAGATATAGTAAGTGTGTTGCAACATCTATCCGCATCACATCTTTGAAAACCAAGCGACAAATAAAGATTGAATAAAACATTTATCTTTTATTAATTTGTTAAAATATTAAAAAATACACTTAAGTGCTCTGTAAGTCACAAATATTGAGCAAGATCCTTTGTGTTTATCAAGCGGATACCTAGTTATTGCGATTTTTACAAACATGTAGTTTTTTGATTTGTTATAGGGTTTTCTTATGGATCTATGAAATATGTCATTGTAAATCCCTTGAATTAATTCAACTACTTGGTTTAGCCGATAAAATAAAGGATTCAAGCAAAAATGGCAAAATTCCGAAATATCAATTTTCTTTTTCGCACTTAAAAAAAAAATTAATTCTATTCTTCCAGTGCCGTCGAAAAAATACTAAAGTTATAGCAAACTTTTCCCGTTATTGCCAAATGAATTCTTTTCTTACAATTAGTTAGATTTTACAATTTTCTTCTTAGAGATTTAGGTGTAATAACTGATCTGATACAATGAAGTGAGAATTTTTGTTTTCATTTTATATACATATATACCTAAGTGGGTAGAAAAATATCGTTGTATACATAGATAATATACGATACTGATAAGTTTCAAGGAACTTGCATTGACAATGACATGAAAAATACACAACAATTTTGGTTAAATATTCATAGAATCGTGCACTTAGGCTTGTTCATTTTTACGCAATATAATAGCACTTCATATGATTCCCCCCATAAGTAAAGAGAGAAATGTGCTAAAAGGAAGCCAGTACATTGCTTCAAAATGCCGTGGAAACTTATTCCATGAAATATTCCACTTCGTCGTTCGTCGTCAGAGTAAAAGACGTCATTGTGAGATGACTTAAGAATAGTGTAGAAATAATGCACATTGCACCCTTCTTAAGTTGGAATCTAGGGCAATTGCAAAACATTGAGATTTCTTGATGAGGCATTATAAAAGTAGGAACATATATGTATAGGTACATATCTATATGTAGGTATAAAGCCTTATTTTGGAATGTTTTAGTTCTGTATATGTACATATGTATAGGTATTTTAAAATCAATTATTTATGTTTTCAGAACACAAAACCTATATCCGCTTGTTCTTATGCCATATCTAAGCACCTTGCTTTCAAATTCAACCTTGACCACGACTAATGAGGGTTTTATTTACTGAGAAAAAGTAACTGCCCTTATGATAACTATTTCCTTAGATAATTAATTAAATAAATGTTTTGTATTTAATTTTAATCAGATTTAACATGTCGATGATAAGTCCCTTTCACACGAGAAAACTGAGTTTCAATTGCTACTTTCAATTTTTAGGTGAGAAGGGCACCAATTAAGAGGAGTGAAAGGTCTACAATTGGAGGAAATTGGAAAATTAAAAGAAAACGTCAAAAAATCTTCATGAGTTTGTATCCCCGTTTGAAAGGCGACACATTGATTCTGGCGTCTAAAAATTTGACAACAAGCAGTTATAATTTTTTATGAAAAAAAGTCTTGTCATATTATAATCTATATTTATTGCGACTGTATATCCGCGCGGTCGAAGTCGCGTTGGCGGTTCTAATCTTATTATTTGACAAAAAATGGTCAACAAATAATTTTTGTTAAACATTACTTTTTATTTGTAGCAGATGTGTGCATTCTCATTAAAAGATTTCTGCAGATTAGCGATTTTCATGATTAACAACTTCAATTATGGATTCCTTGAAAAAATATTTGATTAGCATGCTCATTCGATGATTAATACCAGTTGCAATAATCCTTGATTAGAGATGATCAGTTATGATCAAAATGGCCCTAAGTCTTTTAAAGAGAACAGAATACATTATGAATGTGCAGAAAATAAGTAGGCAAAAATAAGGAAATTTGTATGTCAAGTCAAACATCAAAATGCTTAATATTAATAAAAAAATGGATTTTATTGCGAGTTCAGAGAATTTAAGCACAACCAGCAACATATTAGCTGCGTTTTATTTTCCCTCAGATCCAATCCAGATCAGATCATGAAAATAAAACAACCCAAGATCTCAGAAGTATGTATAAAACGATCACTTTCATTGTTTGGCACTGTCAACTGTCATTTTCAGCGAGATTACATAATGGAAGCGTGTTCGTTGATTTCAGTGCACGCTAACTCGTTTATTACAGTAAAACAGTTAACACTTGGATTAACACTGTGGTTGAAATGTATTTTTTTTTAATTATTTAAAAAAGTTAAAGAGCATTTTGAGTTAATGAATCAAGTCCAATAACCAGTCGGCTGGATTTGAATTTCCAGATGACAGCTATTAAATTTAGTCAAATCTGAATGCAAAAAAACAAAATGGCACCACTGATGACGATACTTAATCTATATGATATGTGATTAATAAACCTAAAGTTTTGCGATATCGGAACTCGTATCTACAGAAGAGCCGCACCCATATATGGTCAACAGGTCGAACTGATAATTTTAATGAAAGGAGACAACTAAGTTTATTAATAATTTGCAAAATTTCTAAAATACCTTCCAACCAACCAACAAAACAAACTAAATTTAGCTGCTTCTATTTTTCTTTTGAATTTCGACAAGTCTCAAATGTCAGCGCTGGTGGGATGACATAACGTCCGCGGACATAAAGTCCATGGACGTTAATTCCAGTCAAACGGACTTAAGGTCCGTAGACATTATGTCTTCCTCATAATGTCCATGGACTTAATTTCTTTTTAAAAAGAAGATAATGCCACATTATTTCCACGGACTTTATGTCCATGGACTTAATGACTTTTTTTAACAGACATAATGTCCATGGACGTTATGCCTGTTTAAACAAGTCATTATGTCCATGGACTGTATGTACACTTTGGACAGACAAAACGTCCATGGACTTTATGTCGTTTTTCACTACTTAAATCATGGATGGACATTATTTCCGTTGAAAAAGACATATTATCCATTCTATTCCATGTTCCAAGAGAAATTTTTGACGAGCAGTGCATGGAAAATAAAATTGCTACGCACAAAAGATAATACTTTAACAAGAGCTTTCCGTTTTCTAAAGATATCCAGAAAATGTTTGCAGATGAAGGTGTTCTTAAGATTTTTGGGACTCAAAGTATGCCGCTGGTGAAAAATTGTGTGCGAGCACAGTGATTGAAAAGAAGTTCTCCTACACCGTGTTCGTTTCGCCAAGTATTTGAAAGCTGATTTATGTGCTCGATGGTACCTTCTTCGTTGTGCCTACTTGTGGATACAAGCAGCTTTTGATTATATACATTCAGTATGAAGATCATGTAAATATTTTGCAATAAAAGTTGAATTTGTTTATTACGATTTGAATTACGTCATACATATATGTATGTACATATATACAAATTATGCACCTACATATTTTATAGACAATTTTGGGACGCTTGGTCACCCCGGCGGGGGGGGGGGAGGCGCGGCGCGGAAGGAGCGGCGCGGTGCGACGCGACGTGGACGGCGCGGCGCGTCGGCCGCGATCGCCCCGCTCCGCGTTCACCGGCGCCGCGTTCCTCGCCGCACCGCGCTCATCCGTTCGTCGCGTCGTACCGCGCCGCACCTTCCGCGCCGCGCCTCCCCCCCCCCCCGCCGGGGTGACCAAGCGTCCCAAAATTGTCTATAAAATATGTAGGTGCATAATTTGTATATATGTACATACATATATGTATGACGTAATTCAAATCGTAATAAACAAATTCAACTTTTATTGCAAAATATTTACATGATCTTCATACTGAATGTATATAATCAAAAGCTGCTTGTATCCACAAGTAGGCACAACGAAGAAGGTACCATCGAGCACATAAATCAGCTTTCAAATACTTGGCGAAACGAACACGGTGTAGGAGAACTTCTTATCAATTTATTTTTTCTGATTGAACACGTTACAAAGGATGGACATAATGTCAGCTTGAAACAAAAACAATGTCCATTCTAAAATATGTAAATCATTTTTGCAGTTTGGACATTATGCGTGTTTGGTTTTCTTTGAATCAGACATATTGTCCATTTGGACATTTTGTCCTTTTCAAATGAACTATAAATATGCTATGAAGGTAAATAATTTCCAAATGGACATTTTGTCATTATTCAATAGAAAATATGTCCAAATGAACATTATGTCTTATTTCAACGGACATAATGTCCAAACGGACGGTATGTCTTCTTTAAACGGACATAATGTTTATTTTCATTTTGATCTGGTCATAATGTCCATGGACCTAATGACTGTTTGAGATTGGACCTTATTTCTCGACATAATTTCCGTGGACTTTATGACCGTTTGTGCGGAATTAATGTCCATGGACGTTAAGTCCGTGGACATTATGTCATCCCACCGTCAGCGCTACAATATTGTCGAAGCATTTATTTTTTTTGTCTCCCACGAAGGATTGTTCATCTGCGATTATATGTATTTGTTTTGGTAATAATTTAATCTTGAGTAGGCGAGCCTTACCAATATAAAATTGCTCAGCACTACGTTAAACTTCAAAGAAAAACAAATGTTTGTATTAACCAATAAGCAAATATGAAAGTCTTGCATTTCGTGATTGGGACCTTTGTCGGTAACGATATTACCTTTAATATGTGCACACTGTGTCGAATGTATGTACATAGGTATAATGTATATACTAAATGTTCGTTCAGGAATGTTTTGTCATTATTAAAATTACTTTATTGCGTTTTTTTTAAATTAAGGTTTTCTTCTTGAATTTTTTCCACCTCAACTTTTACAATTTTACATCATCTTTACCATTAAAAATGTGTTTTTTTTTTTTAAGCCCAGGTAAAAAGTATAGAACTAAATCATTATATTTTATTAAAGATCTGAGAACCCTAGATATGAAAATGGGGGTCCAAGACGTCTTAGATGGGGTCTTCTGCATCCAAGACGAACCCAAAGATGAGTATAAAACCGGTCTCTAAATAAAATGTGAAAGCATTTATAAAAATGTTCTCACTAATAGAAGCTTCCCCTCTGATAACATAATATGGTAATCCAAGACTTTTTTCATTGGGCCGCTTATCTACCATATATGTATATGCACTAAAATAATGCACTTTACCGACAAAGGTCCCAACTACGGCATGCAAGACTTTTATATTTGAATATGAAAAGTGAAGACCTATCTAAAAATACCAGTTAATTTTTGCTATCTCTCACACTCAAAAATTAGCTGTGGGTTCTAAGTCTATAATAAATAGCTTAACTTTGCAGAATTATTAGCATAATGTGTCACAAAAGGCTAAATCTGTAGGTTGGCTCAAAATAAAAAAATAATAATAATGTAATGTAAGTAATATAATGAATAAAAAATTAATAAAATGTAAGCTGAATAAAAGCAAGTCTATATATTTTATGAAAAGTAGATGGAAAAAGTTGACTCGTCCTAGATAAACATTTAACACTAATTATAATTATAAAAAAAGAGATTTGTGTGTCTAAAATAAAGTTTTGAAATGATTCAATCATTTTTAATAGAATATTTAAAGCTTTTATTTTATTTTATTTAATTTCATTTGTCTACAGTAAATCTCATGTTTCTTTTTGTTTTTATCCTCCAAACTTAGGGATATCTACTTTTTTTTTTTTTTTTTTAATTACCATCAGTTAACATTGTCACATATTAAATCCTTGGCCCATGTTGTAGGCCGTAGTATTAATAACTAATTTATTCAACAAAATAACCATTCAACCTTAAACATTTATAATCCTTCAATTTGGCAGCTTATATGTCAATCGGGATGTGATTATTTGATTGTTTAGCAATGTGCTGACCAAAATAAAACTATACATTATACAAGTATACATACGATTCAATAAAACCCACAACTCCACAGCTTAATAGCAAAACATCTTTATATATAAAAATAAAACATAGATATACATACATACATACATTATACACAAAGTTGTGTGCTATAAATCCTTTCATTAATTTACCAATGCAAAATGTAACGGATACCAACCATTATTCAAAGCTGTTAACAGCTTAGGGACATCAGACATGTAATTAAACCCCCATTTTGAGTGTATAGGTATGTATGTAGCATTTACTTTAAATATTTATTTGGTTATTTGTTATATAAATAAATGGAATAACAATTTCTATACTGACACTTATATTATATGAATGAACCATCAGGGCCACTCATGAAACATTAAATTTTATGAATTAAATTTAACAAACAACCAATGAAATATGACAGTGGTCATCATTCATCAAAGCCAAGTACCTATGTAGAATGTAGATATACGAATTTTTTTTTAATTTTTCTTTTGAAAAATTGGGTGCAGCCACCGATTAGTATTTTTACTGCGATGAGATAACAAAAACAAACAAAGGATATTAATATTACACAATTTGTAATTTAAATTCTATGGACTATTAAGCTTGAATGAATTTTTATAATTTTAATTAAGTTTTGGAAAAGTTTGTAGAGCTGTAAAAATGGACAGTAAACAATTTAAATTTTATACGAAACATTAAATTGAAAATGTTTAAAGTACCTATAAAATTTGTTTTTGTGTAATGTTATGTATGAAAAATGAATTAAATATGTGCAGTGTGCACTGATAATGAAAAGAGCAATAAGTGTATGTATTCATATATCATACAATTTAGATAAACATAAATTACCATTTGATTCATAAAGTCACAAGATGTTTTAAACATTTACCTAAAGAAGATATTTTTCACTGATAAGTATTGTAATTTGTGAAATAGAAACTAATATCGAATTCCTTCCAATGATCCAAAGAATCAAATCTAGCTATTTAAAATATTTGTATATCAAAACAAATCTGGCATATTTATCAAAATTAAAAAAAGATTTTCCACCAATTTGCACATACACTAATAAGATTTGACATTTCTTAAATAAATATTTCGGTGTTTTGAGAAGACAAACTGTTTTTGGTTGCAATGAATTTAATTTTCAATAAATATTCAGTGAAAATTCGATCGAATTTGAATTGTGAAACACCTAATTTAACTTATGATGTAAATTCAAATAATATAATAAAGAAAATGCAAAAAAAACTGATCACAATTTTTGTTCAAGAAAGCTCAAAAAATATTTCAACCTTTTTATTAAATCCAGAACTTCTTTATAATTTTTAAATTGAATAATTTCTTGACCATTTTCTTGGAAATTGCAGCTGTCGACTACCGCATAAACAATAACAAAAAAAATCGATTCTTTTACAAATTCCTTTCAACGACAGCAAAAATTTCTATTTTGTTTACAAAAAAAAAATCGATTTTTTGGTTGAAAGGAATTCGACATAAAGTACTTACGCGGAAGTTCTATCAACAAGTCTGAAATATGACAGTGGGGGGGTTCAATAAAAATAGCTTAACATCTGAATTTTCAGATTTCTGAATTTATGTCGTTGAACGCAAAAAAATCTGAAATTTCAGTCGAAAGTCATTGTGTCAAATTCCTGCATTTACCTAAAGGATTTACATTGAAGCGAAATAAAATAGAACTTTAATTACATTTGTAAATTAAACATTGAGAGTGAGTAGTTGTGAGGATGAAAATATATGTAACTAAATCAGCAACAGGTTTCATTACCTTCATTAAAAGTCTTTTTATTGATATGTATGACTTACAAAAACATAGAAAAACTTTCCAAACATCAATTAAAAAAATTGTTGATTTAGAAATTCACTAAACAATAAACAAAAGGTTCGTTCATTTAAATAAGTATTAAATTTTCATGACAAAAACTAAAAAAATCAACCACCAACAAGACGAAAATTATAAAGTTCAGCTTTTATGTGTGCTTTTGGCACTTCCCCCACCACAAAAAACTTTCATCTGAATTTTCAGATGAGAATTTCTTGTCTGAAAATTCAGATGAAACGTAACTAAACGTAACTAAAAGTCACTAAAAGTCATCTAACTTTTTATGACAGCTGGCCAATCAGAAGCTCCAAAAATTCAGAAATCTGAAAATTCAGATGTAAAACGTAATCGATTGAACGCATCCACTTATAGTGGTCAAACTGTCATTTTCAGAGAGATTTCAAAATGGATGTGTTCGTATGGATTGCACTGCATTCTTATTCGTTGATTCTAGTGCATACTTACTCGTTGATTAATTTGCACTAAAGATCATTTATTTATTTTAAAATTTATTTTTTTTTAAATTTAAGATTGCATTTTGAAGTATGGAATGAAGTCAAAAAAGTAGTAGGTTAGATTTGTATTTCATTTCCGGCGAACGGCTATGAAATCCACTCAAATCTGACTGCAAACAATTCAAAATGCCAACACTGGCTATGACAGCGTAAATAGATATGACAATAGGCGTGTTCTTTTGGATTGGACCATCTACTGCCAAGTCCTTCTGGCTGCAGTCAACTATTTCTACTCTGTGGTCAAAGTATACTTTAAAGCACTTCAATAATGTAATGTAGTAACGAAATGAATCCACGCAAAAAAGTGACATCATCAGTACGAACAAATTAAATAGTTAATTATTGTTGTTAATGTTTCTCTAATCCAAAATAAAATACAAAATACCAACAACAAAAATTACATCTACATATATTGGATGTTAGATTTTTAGATTGTTAAAATTAACGCGTTCCATTCATCATTTACTAGGAAGTACTAAAAAGTACTTTGCAAGGCCCAAAGCCCAAAGGTACACACACCTAATGAGTACAAGTACTACGTCTATTCGTTTACTTTCCAATTTTATTATTTTATAAATAAACTTTGACAGAACTCTGGACTAAAATTGTTAGAAATTGATAGTTTTGGGAAGTAAACGTATAGAGGTACTATGTATATGTATAAGGGAAGTTAAGAGAAAAGAAGCTGGGGACGTACTTTATGTCACAATACTGGATGACAGAGGTTGCATAAGTAGTATCCTTAGCGTAAATGGTTAGTGCGATAGAGATCTGTTCCACTACCACCTAAAATGTTTTTTAGGGGTACCGCCTCTTACAAGCACGTATTTATCTTCATTAGCATCTTTTGTCATTATAAAATCACTCTCGTCATTAACATTTAGATTTGGTAGAAAATTTTAGGTTCATTACTTTGCTACCGTTGATTGATAGTGTAAATCTCTAGACCTTGGTTGTTCACGAGCTTTCGTGCCATTAATTTAAATATTTAGAATTTTCAGAAATGTACTAATAGATGTCTTGTTCAACATTCTCTTTGATTTCCCATCTGATGTTCCGTTGCCTTCGTGATTTCTATATATAGTCTTCCTTGTATTTAAATTTTTTAAACTAATGACTTTTTTAAACTAAGCTGACCAATTGAAAAATCATAAAAATCTTAAATTCTTCAACAATAAATCAAATTTTTTTCTTTTTTTTTGTTCTTTCAAACAACTTCATATAAAAATGTCAAAAATTTGCATAGAAGCAATTCGTCTAACTACTTATGTAACTAAAACAACTTTTTTTTAGGAAATCCCTTCACAACACGTACATACAACACTCGCTCTGTAGTATCATTAATCAAATCATGAACAATCTCAAGGCATAAAGACACAAAGAAGAAGCAAGTGGAAATATACTAGGTCAATAGCACCATCATTAACGCAAGATTTTTGAAAAGAATGAATGGTTGTAGGTTGAAGGCAGGCGTTTCTTTTTACATTTTTATGGACAAAGGATTTGCTTTTTTTGTCAAAATAAATGCTCAATAGGCAATATTCTTTGAACGATAGATAGGTATATAACATGAGTATTGAGGAGGAATAAAATGGATAAAATGTGAATCGAAGATGATGCCTATTTTATGAATGAATGGATTTAAGAAAAGAAATTAAATTAATGTTTTTCAAAAACACAAACATTAGTCTTTGCCTAAATTGAAAATGAAAGGGTTAATGACGTCAGTCAAGGAGGAAATACCCAAAAGTAAAAGGATTTAAATTACTTTTAATGGGTGTCTATATCTTCTTGTTCATATTCTATTAATCAAATTCTTGGAATGGAAACTTAATTATATTATTTAAATTTCAAGTTTAATTACTTATAGATTGAAGGCATGGCTAACTGTAGAATAGCCGCCTGACCCTCTTGCGTGGTTCACCATTTAAGAAGAGTACAAATACTACAAACAATCTCTTCCATCAGCTTAAACCAAGCAATCAGTTGTTTCCAGACCAACTACGTTGTTGATTTAATTTTCTTATATTTTAATAATCATTATTACGAAAACAAAAAAACAATATAAAAATGTTATAAACATAACTCTTTCATTTCATTACACACAAATCACAATAGTTATACTCATGTCCTTGTGTCGTATGTCTAGGAAAAGGAATATAGGTATAGGTGTACCTAACCTAACCTATACTTTATCGCACTTTTCCAGAGAGCAAGACTCACTTGAGTGCGTTTGACATTTTTCCAGTCAAAGAATTCATTTCCTTTATTTATTTTTCTTTTCCTATTACCTTTGCAAAAAAAAAATAAAAAAAAAAACAAGAAAAACAAAAGTTTTTTTTATGTTGCAAAAATAAGTTGATGAATTTTTTTTATTGGATATTTTTATGGTTGAAAGAGCATTGAAAGCAATTTCAATTTAGCCTTGTAGAGTTTTAGCAAGAACATTCTTTCCAAATTATTTTCTTTTTTTAGTGTTTGTTTTTGTTGGGTTGTTTTTTTTTGTATTAGATATTAGCGGACCAAGCTTCAGTAACAGTCATGGCCAAAATATCTGCAATAAATTGTTTAAGTTGTTTATTGTTTTAACAAACCAGATGTATGTATATATGTAGGTATGTATTTTTTTTAATGTACATATTTGATTTATTTTTTTTCAGAGATGAATCGCATGAATGAACTTGTGAACATATTGTTGTTTATTTTGTTTATTAAGAAAAAAAAATAACTCCTGAACTTAATCCTCTTCTAAGAATGTCCATTACCCACTGCTTGGACTGAAAATTTTAAAATTTTAAAGAATGATAGCATGTTTTTTCGGTGCTAAAAAATGTGCATGTAAAATGCAACAACAACTAATACTCTGCGGACTTAGCTTATCCCAAATATTCTCGGGGCTTAACCGCACAGAAAAACTGTGTTACCGGCATGAATTACATACATGTTATCCATAGTTTGTATAAGAAAACTCCATTTTTTTTCTGTGATAGCGTCGCTAATCCCCGTTGTCCCTTTTTGTCAACCAATTGCCCCCGGGATTGCAATAAACACACCTAATGTAAGGTTATGTCATGCTTTGATTCAATTTGGTTTTGTTTTAATTGTTTTCTATCAACTATCTACCTTTTTAAGTTTTCATTAAAAGAGGATCTTTGAAAATTTTAACCGAGTTTAACATGGTACTCTATTTCTTAAATTTAAAATCACCAAATGCTTATTCCATTTATTTAGTATCATACTAGGTTTGTTCGTTTACTTGCCCAAAACTGCAAGATTTTACCAGTTTTATTTTTTGTATTTTGTTTCTATTTTTTGTACTTTGATAGTCTTTGCACTAAAAAAGGTAGAAATGGGCAATTTTATTAACTGAAGTAACTTAGAATAAGAAGTAAAAGAAGGGGTGTACATCCCATATATTTACATACATACATATATATGTGAGTGAGGTACCAAAATAAAAAAAGAACAAAATGAGTCCATCTGTCATTTTGCCGAGCTAAAGGAAAGTGTTTCGCGATATTTTAAAACGTTAAAATAGTGAAAAAAAAAAACTAAATAAAAAGTAAAATAAAATTTAACATAGTGAATACTTGCAATATTTTATTTAAGAAAATCTAAAACAAAATACGTTGCTACGTTAAATCGTGTAAAAATGGAATTTATAATTTTTTCAGTTCAGAGGCTGATTGAAATTCTCGTCCAGGGTCGAATTAGTTTTTGTTGGTGATGGCAAGGCGCTCTCTTGAGACCCCGTAGTGCAGAATAATTTTACTAGATTTATGTGGAATATGAAACACAACTTACTTGTGAAATGAAAAAAAATACTCTTCTTATTTAAGGTGTTTTTACAGGATTGAATGTAGCACCCCGTATAGTTTTATATTTTTTTTTAACGATATTTATTTAAATAAATCTTTTGTAACCTTTATGAGGTTGCCTTTTTATTCATAGTATATATTCCCGATTTTTTCAAATTTTCCGTTTTATCTTCACGTTTTATTTACACAGGAACTCAACACGAATCAGGAGAAACAACAACAAAACATTGAAAATAGACAAGGTTTTGACAGATGCGTAAAACTGAATAAAAATAAAAACGCTAATGATATTACCTTTAATGACGTTGATTACACGACTCGTTTTTCGGTCGTTTCGACTTTCGTATTTTTGACAGCTTCTAGAAATTTATGCTTTCGTTACTTCATTCCCCCAACATTTTTACACCCCTCACGCAAGCTGTCAAAAAGACGAAACGACAGAGTAAACGAGTCGTGTAATCAACGTCAATATGTGTTCTATGGCTCCATATGACACTTTGACATTTAGAAATACCATTAGTTATTTTTTTTTTCACTTACTCGAACTGTCATTTTTTAGGCGTGCTCAGTTGGAGTTTGTCGTTATATATTAATTTTTTATATATTTAACAATATATTTTTAGAAAATTGCCAAAAATGGAAGGTAATAGACTTCTCTCCCATAATATGATGATTTTTTGTAAGTGCTTTCCTGCTTTATGTATAAGCATGTCATCTTATTAATTAACTACGCTTTATACCTTCAATACCTGAACACCCAGCCTTTGAAGTTTGAACCATTAGAGAAAGTTTGTGCGATGAAATCATGTATTGTATTATATTTTAGTATGTAGGTATAAGCTCTTCAGCAAAAATTTTTACTCAAGAAAACAACGCCTTTCCTTAAAAGTTGTTATGCTTAGTCATTATTATAAATTCTACCTTAAAGAAAATACTTAATGCAATTTACCTATACGAATTCTAAAAAATCTCTCATAGTATAATCTGCCCTAGCGAGGTATCCGCCGGAGCGGAAAACTCTCCGAAACGCATACGACGTCGGAGGTTCAAAGTTCATTAGAGATGTCAAAAATTTCACTTGATCTTACTGCAACGGAAAAACGTTCCGAACGCTGTTCGGAAGAATACCTCAAAGCAAAAATCCCCCGATTCGCTAGGGCAGAATATCTTATTTACTAACAAAGACCAATATCTCGCGTATCTTTAAGAGCAACTTCCTTATTCTTTTATGAAAATTTGTTAACCTAATCTTCTTGGAACTATTTAAAATTCTCTTGTATGCTGACACCAAAACTATTTTAATACTTAACTTCTTTTTGTTTCGTTTGACAATGTCGCCGTTTCACTCGTCTTAGTCGTAACGTGCGTCGGTCGTCGGTTTCATTCAATAAATAAAACTAAATCGGATTTTAAATACAAAATGCAAACATTTCTCAAAAAAAAAAAAAGCTGATTTAAATGGTTTTAATGCTAAACGAGACACCAGAACTCAGAAGCAAAAACCAAATAGAGACAGAGAAGAAAAAAAAAAAAAAAAAAAAAAAAAACAAAATATTTTGAATTGTTGCCAATGCAGATGCAGAATATTCTATTTACCAATTTGTGGAATAAATTCGTTTATTTTTTATTTCTTTTCGTTCTTCAGTTGGCGCATAGAAATGTGGTCGTCGTATAAGGCAAGGCATTCATTCATTCATAGTTGTCGTCGCAGACGTGTCGGGTTGGTCGTATTCTATTCTATTTTATATGAAGTATGAGTTCCAGCTTTTATCAATGGGGACTTTAACAAAAATGTCAAAAACACATTTAAATTTAAATTTTCGGATTATTGTTTGGTGCATTATTTATTTTGAGAGACGACATTTTTAGTGTCGACATTTTGTATAAGAAAATTCCTTTTTTTTTTTCTTAAGTATGAATATGTTTCTCAAACTGCATAGAAAATACGCAATATGACATCATTATATGCAAAAGGACCAAATAATAATGTGAAGCTCGAATTTGCTATGATGTGAACAAACAATTCTATACCTTGTTGTTCTGTCGATCTATCTGTTTATCAATTCGGTACCAATTATATGTTATTGACTTCAGATTAACTTCCCGTTAAATTAGTCTCGAAATTTTAAATAAAGCTTTAAACTGAATAGCAGCACGTCACGATTGTTTAAAGTTTCAAGAGTTTAGCTTATCCTTAAATTAGTTTAAAATTAATTACACAATTTGTTCCGAACAAACAATTATCAGGCAAACAGAAGAAGAGAGAACCAACTACAGAAAGTTTGACCTTAGACAGCAATTAATATTAAGAATTTCACCATCAATATTTTTTGTTCACTCAATTTTTATGTCCGATTAATAAAGAAATATACCGATGCTCTTGAAATAAAATGCAAGTCACACGAACTTACTTTTTAACAAATATAAAGGAAAATCAAGAAAATATGAATATTTGAATAAAAACGAATAAAAAACTTTTAACGGTCTTATTCTTACTTTAATCTTTTTAACATTCAACATTAAACGCTCAGCGTAATTTTTTATTCGTTTTAATTCGTTTTCATTAAATATACTTTTTATTTTCCTTAAATGTTTGTTTATTTTATTTTTTTAATAATTTTAAATGTATTTAAAAATCGGTTGTAGTTTGGCAAAGTTAGAGCCAGTCAAAGGAAAAAGAATACAAATCATAAAAACCGTTATAAGTCGAAAACGAAGCGAAAACGAGAAAATTACCTCTTAAGTTTTTGGACTTGAAATGACCTCAGGAACTCATGGTTTTCTTCTGAGGTGGTGATTTCGGGACACCCTGTATATACAGTGGAAGAACCCTTTCTACAAAAATTCAAGAATATTTAAAATTGTCTCAAATAAATTTAAAATGTTTGATTTATTTTAAAGCAAACAAACAAAAAATATGAAAAGCATTGGATTTTTTCTGTTTGAGTCGGTGTTTGTATTAATATCAAGTAATCATATAAATTGGAGTCTCATCGTCATATTTATGTTCTCCATTTGAAAATAAAGCTGTTATAAGAATTAATTCAAATAAAACAACCATATCTCTGCTACAGCTTTAATCCGCATATGTATGAATTCAATATCAGTTCTATCCTTTACCAAAAAAAAGTTTTTTTTTTGTTGTTATAGGGCATGTATTGGTTTCTTAAATTTTGATTGTTCAGATTTAAGAGAAGTCATTGAGACTATCGTAAGAAAGATGGCAAGATTCATAGAGATTTTCAATAGCAAATTGACAGCTTCTATCGTATACGAGATCCGTGCGCAGATCTGTTAAAATTCTCCATCGTAGTTATGAAAATACATACTATCGTCTAAAGAAATATGAGGCAAATTTTGGACCTAAACAACAATTTAGTCAAAATCAGTGGATTTTCTTCAAGAAAATTTGAACTTGAATGGCCTTTTTTAGACGCAGTAAAGATCTATAAAGAAATAATACAGTAAAATCCGCTTAAGAGAAACTGCAAAATGTCACAGTCTTTCTTTCACTTAAGCGGGTTTTTCACTTAAACGAACCCCGTTTAAGTGAAAAAAAATTTCACTTAAGCGGAGTCCAGATAAGTGAAAAAAAATTGCACTTTAGCGGATTTAAAAATTCCAAAAAGGGTTCCGACGTATCAGAAATTCAAATGCCATTTTCGTGATGAAAATTTGGTGGAGGTGAAAAGTAAAAAAGAAGTAAAAGCGTTCAGCAAATTTTTTGTTCTGTTCTATTAATTTTTTTTCACTTAAGAGAGTTTTTTTTTAAATGAAAAATATAAAATTTAACTGAAAATATGTTTCAGGTATCCGGGTTTTTCACTTAAGCGAGTTTCGCTTAAGCGGAGTGTTATAAAGGTAATTGGTCGACAAATACTCGGGGATGGAAAAAGTGTTTCAGATAAGCGGGTTTTTCTCTTAAACGGGTTTCTCTTAAGCGGGTTTACTGTATTATATAAATATATATCGAAAAAGAAGGTAACAAGGCTGATGGCTTTAGTGTTAATGCTTTTCAAAAATTTTATATTTGCTGTATTATAAAATTGCATTTAATATTTTCAATAAATAATACATAATTATAAATAAAATATTACCCAATAAAATTGTTTCTTTTTGTTAGATCTTTTTATTTTTTAAAAAGGTACCTCAAAATGAATAATCCTTTATTTGTTCAATACTAATTTTTCACAAAAATAATACATATATTAGGTATGTACTCGAACCGTTGTTGTCTTCGGTCGTCGTATGTTTAATGAATTTACTAAAACAAGATGAAAAACTCAACCAAAAAAGGGGCCACATGTTAAACAGCCTCTGAAGATACCAATTGCGTTAAAATTTTCTACCACTGGTTAAATTTTGACGTTTGGTTAAAATGGGATAAGTTTTTATTTTTGCTGTCCGAACTGGATTAAAATAGGATGGGTTAAATGGGATTTTTAGTTAAAATTCCCGCAAGATTAAAGAAATTTCCCTAACTACAAATGTGTGTATTTCAGAAAATAAATATTTTATACAAAATCCAGCTTGAAATGTATCAAAATAAAAATTCGACGCGAATAAAGTACAAATATCTTAATTTGATTTACTTTTAAAGGTTTTGCATCGATTATATTGTGTCTTGCTTGATTATGCAGTCTGCGAACACTAGTTCACAGCTGTCAAAAAACTAAAAAAAAAAAAACAAAATAAAACAAAACAACCAGTTGGCATTAATTTTGCACGATGAATAACAATTTGAGGAAGTATTTTATATTAATTCTTTTATATTTTTTAAAATATCAGCGTATTATTACGAGGACTGCAATAACACAGCAACGACTACGCGAGGTATGTGTACATGCACATAATAAAAATAATTTCAAATTCAATTTTCTCTCTTTCTTGAGAAACGTCAAAATTTAACCACTAGTGTCAAATTTTAACCTGCTCTGAAGCTGGGTAGTTTTTAACCCATTTTATTCACCACGCTAGTGTCAAAATTTAACCAAACGTCAAGTTTTAACTAAAATTTTAACGCAATTCGGACACGACCTAATTTACAAATTTTCTACCTTTAAAGCTCTTTATTAAAATGTTATTATTTCTTACTCCAGCTGAACACGCCTAAAACAGTGACTGTTCATGCAAACAAGTGGAGCGATTTTGACATTTGTCATTCTCAAAGTGACATTTGCACATAGTATGATTTTAACTTTGATAAAATGTTAAAAAGGATATAAGGAGAAAAAACCCTTTGCAGCAATATCAATCCAAACAGCAAGTATCTGCGACCCGGGCATTTATTTTAATTGTTGTTTTTGGGAAAAGATAGATATACATATACCTACATACATAGATTATATTTATATATCTTTAAGAGCTGTTCACATTCATTCTTTACTTAATCGGTTGTAGCCAGTGAACAGTTTACACTCCATTTCCATTTAATTGCTTCTATTTGTGAAGTGTTTTTGAGTGCTTCTATGATGCCCACAGCTCAAACCAACCTTTCCATTTAGCCAGACCAAAACAGAGTAGAGCAGAGCAGAGAGCCAAAGGCTTCGCTAGAACTTCCTATGTTTGGTTTCCTTTAAGGATACGATGCGTGATGGCTGGGTTGATTAGTTTTCTTTTGTATACTTTTTCCTCCAGCAAGATAAAGCAACAAAAATAAAATATATAATAGAAAAAAAAGGAAATTTTCTTTCTTTTCTTATCTGAAATCATCGACATCGGATCAACTTATATAGGACCGGACTTGAGATGATTTCAAGAAACAAACTTAAAGGAAATATTATACAAATGTATACCTACATACTCTTATATTGAATAGAAAATAAGAATTAAAACAAAAAACTAAATGGATGAGAAACTTAACGCCATCTCGTTTTAAATGAAAACATTAAAAAGGACAATAGTAAACCTTTATTTATAAATCTCATTTGGATGAATACTGGAAAGTTTGATTGTTATCACTTTAAATATTATTCAGGTAGGTACGAAGTTTAAACAAAATCGTTACAGTTGTTTTCAAGTAAAAAAAAATGTACTGCAAGTACAAAAAAAAACTATTTAAAACTTGCAGGTTATAATAAACAAATTAATATAATGCGCTTTACAATTTTAAAGGTAGTTAAAATCAAGCAATAATTATACTTTTTGTTGTAATGCAATATTTCCAACTTTTTTTTTTAACTATATGAATCTTTGTCTGCTTTTCCTGTTTCACTGTGTAACATAGTCTGCTTCTCGACTTATAATTGGGGAGGTATATAATATTATGTATGTAGGTGTAGTAGACACACAAAATATATAAAATACAAATTCATATTCTATCTCCTTTATTCACAAAGTTCAAACTTTTCCAATTACTTTTATTATTCACGTTTTCTGTTATCACTTCTCGTGATGTCGACTGCTTTTAGGAAAAACAAGTTCACTATAACGATTCCTTTATTTTCTTCTTTTTTTTTTGCAGTTTTTGCTGTTGTTGCTTTGTCCCCCCTGAATTCCTGATTCTCTCATCATGCCATAATTTTATTTTATTTTTTTCATTCATATTGTTGGTAAAGTTTTATTTCAGGCATCTTGCTTGCCATATATAGTTGTGGAGTGGAGGTAGGTATACGTAGACGTACGTGTCATATCGGATGGAAAAGTTCTTGGGAGAATTATCACCGTATATTCTCGTCCTTATATAGGTAGTTGGCAAAAGAGAACACAAATCATGAACAAGTTGTCGGACATGAAACATGACCAAAGAGTCTATTCGTGGAGAGTTATTAATTTAGTCGGGAATTGTTTTCCTTTTTGGGTCATGTTTTGGTTTCAAATTTGTTATATTATCGAAATCAACGCCTTTAACTTTATTGGTATTTGAAGAGTTTCAATCGTGGTTGGGGTGGCTTAAAGCTAACATACATACATGTATCGTAAACCTTCGAAAAAGGACGATGTTAATGCAAAAATGTTGATTCTTCAGAAAACGCAATTAAGTTTTTTTTTATTTACAAAAAAAAAAACAATTTCCTTATTATTTTCATTTTCGAAAAAATCATCGCCTAGGTTCTTAAATGTATTTCTTCCTTTGAATGGTTCTCTGTGTAGGTAGATATGTCTGTAGGTATCTTATGTAAAAGATTTGCAAATCGAAATAATGATTACAGAGAAAGTAAACTTACTGCACTAAAAAAAAAATTGAAATCATAAGTCTTAACATGCCAACTACTCGTATATGTAAACAGATACATAGGTACATACATATTGAAATTAAAACTCATTTATTTTTTTACCAAGAAATTTTTCATCAGAGTTATTTTCATTATATGCAAACTTAAAACCGATTAATTTCTTGAATATGCTATAAGGATAGTTAAAAAAAGAAAATAACCCAACTCCAACATGTAATTCCAGAATCATTTCATTTCATTAATAATATCTTTTTTTTATAGAGCCACATCGTCAAAGAAACGAACACGCAACAGGAATATGGGTATAGGTATATGTATGTACCTACATTGTAAATATGTAGGTGTATTTGAGAGTGTAGGTATATAGTGTTGTACGATGTAATGCGAAACGGAACTCAACACTTACTTAAATTAAAATACCTTTTGTGCATTTGTGAAGTTATAAATCATTTCATTTTTGAAACACAATCAGCTAGGGGATGTGTTTATTTGTAAATTGAATTGACTTTTTCGAAAAATCATTTATAATGCAAGCAACAGTATAAGTGAGGGTTTTGCTCTTCGGTGCAGATAAATATTGGTAATAAGAATCACGGCCGGAGTACCTATATCATCTACATTTTTCATTTGATCTTATTTTTGAAATTTTTAGTTAATAAAATTATTTTTTTCAAAATACTTAATCGATTCAGGTTCTTCCAAATAGAACCGCCACAAAAGGAATTCAAAAATCTGTATTAATCCAGGAATTATGACTTAGTTAAGTTTATAATGATGAAATCAATTAGCATGATCACTTTAATTCACCCCCCTTAAAACTGTTGGCGGTTCCAACTACTAAAATATTATTTTTGAGCTGAATACGAAATGCAATATTTGATTTCTTCTAAAATACTCACGCATGGACCTATTCTTGTGGTTTACAACTAAAATGTAGCTAAATATTTACACCCCTATAAATATACTGAAATGAAACATGAATTATTTATTTAATCAATGAATTAACTCATTAACTTATTAATAAGACAAAATTGAAGTTAGTTCATGTTAATTAACACTAATTCAACCAAGTAGTTGCATTATAAATAGTATTTAAGTCAAAAATACTTAAAATACTCTTGTCTACGACTCGAGATAAAAAAAAGCTAGCGACATACATAACAAGTTCAAATGAGAAATTTTTTGTGCAAAAGTTCACATTTTGTGAGAGAGTGTATTTGTGGTGCAGAATAAATATTACTCTTTGGCGATAGCAGAGTTCTTTTTTGAATGTAGTAGATTTTCGTTAAAAGATTTGCTACTTAACGTCAATTATTAGATAATTGTTTATTTAGTTTATTTAGTTTATTAATTTATGAGTTGATTTTTGAATTAGAAGGTAATTAAGATTTTTTTATTAAGAGGGGTGTTACTTTCTAAAAATAAGTTTTACAAAAAAAGTCAAAAGTACTAAAAAAAAATAATTTTTTCTTTTAAAAAATTACATACTGTCAAAATTTTCAAATATGATATTGTTTGAAGCATATTATAATATTTAGAAGAAAAATAAAAGTCATTGAAAAGTTATACGTGAATAACTAAAAAATTTCTCAATTTCCTCAAAAAGATGTCAATTGTTATGTAAATTACAGTTATTACAGGCTTTTCCACTTTTTAGATGAGTTAAATAAAAAATTTAAAAAAATATTCCTATTTCATACAAATTGGCAAGTAACAATTCTACAAATTTTTCACACTAATTGTCAGAAAAATTTTCAGTTAAAAAAAGATTGACAGATGACATAATAATAGGTCATAATAATTGTCAAATAATGATTAATTTGTCACTGTTAAATTTTAACAAATTTTTCGTGGCAATTTTGTCTTTATAAGATTTTAATTCAATTTATAAGTTAAAATGTCCTAAAATCAAAAAATTTCGTTTCGTCTAGGTACGACAGTAGGGCTCATAAATTAGATGCGGTCGTACCCTTTTAAGATGCAAATTATTGTCGATGCTACAGTATATTCATGCTGTGAGTTTTATAAGAGTTTTTTGATATAATATAACATGTGCAAAATAAGTAAGTCGTAAATGTTCACCAATTTTCGATAACATAAATTCGGTTTTTCTGACCCGAATTTTTTTTCATTGACTTAAAAGTCACTTTATGCATTTAAATCATTATAATATATACTCTGTTTAAGCACTTTTTCAATTGAAAAACTATTATTAAACAATTTACTCGAAAAACTATGACTTCACTGCCATCACTAACTGGGTCAACTAACTGTCAATTTAATACTGATAAGTTTTTGTTGTCTCATAAGAAAAAAATTCAGTGCAATATTATGTATGTTCCCGTGGCGTCCAAAACTACAAATTTCTACGAATTTTAATCAAAAGTCTATCAAAGTTCATATAAAAAAATAAAATGTGTGGTTTTGGACAGAAAATCACAGAGTTTTAAAGTAAAGGAACGCATCTATAGTCAGAGAAGTAATGACAATTTTCGGAAAATTCTTGACAGTTCATTGTCATGGAAAGTTTTTTAAGATCCGAAAACTTGACAACTGTCACATATTTTTCGACAATTTAACAAAATTTTCAAATTATTTTTTATACATTATTCACTGTACAAATTTTCACCTGTCAGACTTTAAGAAGTCGTCAATGTTCAATGACAAAATATTTACGGTATGTAGTGTGTTTCTGTTTTGTCTGATATTATATTATTAATTTTGAGCAAGATGTCTGATTTGTGACAGTGTTCTCGGGATTATTTAAGCGAGTTTATTAACATTTATCAGATCCAATTTTCGGGCTGAATTAAAAACAAATAAAAATTCTAAAAAGTCGGGAGCAGGAGGGGACGACATTTACCAGCCTATACACTATGGTATTTAAATGAATTGCTCTTTCTAAAAGACCAAAAATCTACAAGGAGTGGATTCAGCAGCAGAGAATCGACTTCCTATATAACGGGTGATTTTTTAGCTGGTTTGGTTTTGGCAACACTGGTTTTGACAGCTGACGTGTGTTTAGTACCTTGTGTCACTGTCAAACAGCTTCAGTTTGGTTTGCAATTTAACCATGGATCGTCCTACCGACCTACCACAACGCCGAATTTTTGGTGAATGGGCTCTTGGAAAGCTGGCCGAGGATCCGCTTTTTTATCGAAAAATTGTGTTCAGCGATGAGGCTCATTTTTGGTTGAATGGGTACGTAAATAAGCACAATTGCCGCATTTAGAGTGAAGATCAGCCAGAAGAATTGCAACAGCTACCAATGCATCCCGAAAAAGCCACTGTTTGGTGCGGTTTATGGGCCGGCGGCATTATTGGGCCATATTTCTTCAAAGATGATGCGAATCGCAGCGTTACTGTCAATGGTGAACGCTACCGAGCGATGATAACAAACTTTTTTTTGCCCGAAATGGAAGTTCTTGACTTGCATGATATGTGGTTTCAACAAGACGGTGCCACATGCCACACAGCACGCGAAACAATGGCGCAATTGCGAGGCGAGTTTGGTGAACAGTTAATTTCACGTTTCGGGCCGGTCAATTGGCCGCCTAGATCGTGCGATTTGACACCATTAGACTATTTTTTGTGGGGGTATGTCAAGGCTAATGTCTATAGGGACAAGCCCGCTTCGATTGACGCACTGGAAGCCAACATCCATGCATTCATTCGTGAGATACCGGCCGATATGTGTGAAAGAGTATGCCAAAATTGGACTCAGCGGATGGGCTACCTGAGACGCAGCCGCGGTCAACATTTGCATGAAATTATCTTTAAACATTAAATTGCAAGGTTCAAACTATCGATTCAAATAAATATTTCATTCATTTTTTCGAATTTTTTGTGTTTTTTTTTAAAAAAAAGTTCTAAACCTCTTAAAAAATCACCCGTTAGTTTCCCAGAATTGAATTCGGAAGATACCGTAATTGTATAATTTTGTTGAGAAAAAAAAAGAAAGCAAAATTGTCAATGTTTATTGAACGTGTGGAGGCTTGTTTTGTATCAATGTTACCGGATGAAAAAAACGTCAATGCTACCTGACAAGTAAAAATGATAGACCCTTAAGACTTTTTTAGATATCAAAAATTATTGTTGATATTTTTCCCGACTGCTGATAATAGCATGGGGGTCTCCAAACTGTTCTGCACAAACGGTCAAGATTGGCAGGGATGCCAAGACTATATAAAATCTCGTCTCTATATATTGATATGCGGATATCATATGCGACCTCATAAATCTATGAAAAGATGGTGGCTGTCGTTTTGAAGGTTCTGGAGATTTTTCCCAAGATCTGCCTTGATGTGGAACTTATTGCTAAAGGACCAATTGTGATGCGTATAGCAAAATTATGTGCATAAAAACGTTATGTTTATTAATCTTTTTTAATTAAATTTTACTATAAGTATGTAAATAAATTCAAACAAAATTCAATTTTAAATTTTAATGCGTTGTCATTAATTTATTTTTGGTAAAAAATTCAACACCAATTTTCTTGTGTAACTTTCCATTCCTGTTTTTTTTTTATCTAGTCTAGATGTATGTGTTAAATTAATAGGTTAAGCTTCTCCTTTACTAAAATTAAATTGAGTAACACTGCAAGCAAACAATGGATACATCTGCAGCTATCTACATATAAAATTTTTTACATAGCATCGTAACCTAATAAAATTTCAACCGTGAAATTGACAAAACACGAAACTGTATCTGTTATACCATATATATTCGGTCTTACAATTACATCCAATGTAATAAACTCAACCGATGTATGCACGCTCTTGGAATAATTTAGCCATACTACCTCGATGTTTTTTTTTATTTTTTCAAGGACTCTATTCTAAATGTGGTTATAGGGTGGTACAACCCAATTTACACCAAAAAAAAGGACACATATTCGTATGTGTATGTACAATGTACATATGGGTGAGCATTTTGGATTCTGAATAAATGAATTTAATTACTTTCTTTTCAAAAAATCAACGGAATCTCATGGCATCGCCAGGACTATAAAGAACAAGAGCTTTGATTATAAAGTGCTACATACAACATACATACTCATACTTGCAGTTCTTTCTTCTTTCAAATTGTTTAAAAAATCATTGGGGCTGCTTCTTTTGTTTGAAATTATTAAAAATAAAAACTTTATAATTTCTGGATATTTGTTTTCAACTGCGGTTATTTAAATTGTGCCCAATTTATTTATTTTAAAGGAAACATAGTAACTCTATGTTTTTTTAATTTATTTATAAGTGCAAAGCGAAATTTTCGCTGGAGATGATTCGTTTTTTGTATAAGTTCCTTTAGATTCTTAAGTTGATGACAACTAACGAAACTACAAAAATCAAACCAAACAAAATGTATAATCGTTATTTTCGCATTACGTTTTTCAACTGAATTTTCAGAATCCTGAATTTTTAGAGATTCCGATTGGTCAGCTGTCATAAAAAGTTAGATGACTTTGAGTTACGTTTAGTTATGTACGTTTAATCTGAATTTTCAGACAAGAAATTCTAATCTGAAAATTAAGACAAGAAATTCTCATCTGAAAATTAAGATGAAAGTTGTTGGTGGTAGGGGAAATTCCAAATTAGCTGAAGCACTGCACAAAAAAGTTGAACTTTATAATTGTTGGTGGTTGATTTGTTCAGTTTTCTTCATGAAAATTCAATACTTATTTAAATGAACGAACTTTTTGTTTATTGTTTAGTGAGTTTTTCGAATATATGTATGTATATTTTTAAAGACTTTTAATGAAATTAGCAAAATATGTTGCTGATTTATTTATAATTAATTCCACCATCACAACTACTCAAGCACAATGTTTAATTTACGAATGTAATTAAAGTTCTATTTTAAAATATTTCAATGAACATAAACATTATTTCTCGTAATATAGCCTTGTGAAAATCTTGTGATTTAACGCCATTTGATTTTCTAATCAGATTAACATATTTCTCAGAGCAGATTTGTAAGAAAAGTGAAGTAAATTGAAAATATCCGGAGTAACTAGCAATTTCTAAAACTGAAAACCAAACAATTTTAAGAGGTCTGGTTCTCGAAATATTTCCATCCAAAGTGAAATTACCTTATTTCTGCCCTATTCAATTAAATTTGTTCAACAAAATTGTTTGGTTGGCGATATTTCTGAATTGGAAACTAATAGACCTTTTCGCCAAGGTTACAAATTTTGTATTTTTACAAATTAATTTTTATTGACCTTTTTGAAAAAAGAATGGGCTAGGTTAACCCAACTTTTTTCAACTTTTTGCTGTGATTTTTTTAAACATTCCAAGATCTATCGAAATATACACCAAAAGAAAGGTCTTTAAAAACTGTATCCACACGTGTAAGCCAAAATCTTCTACGTGGTCTTGTTTTTAAAATTTTTACATCGAAGGTTATTTTTCGGACTCATTTCGAAAATCAACGCAAAAAACTTGTTTGGATGGCGATATTTCTGTAATCGAGACTCTTTAAGACCTTTCTAAAATTGAAAACCAAAAAATATTTGAGGTCTGATGATGGTGATTGGCCTCTAGTTTCTGAAAAATAAAAACAGGAAAATTAACAACAGACATAAAAAAAACATGAACTGTTAAAATGTCTTTTTCGATAACAAAATTTTATATATTTCTGAATTTATATTCAATTTTGAATTGAATTTTAGTAATTGAATTCAAGATATCATTAATTAAATTAATTTGCCGCGTTGTGTCGCACCGCTTTTGCAGCAGTTGAAATTCAGTTTGGAAAAAGATGCACGTGGTGTTGCGAATTGGATCGCATCTTCGCCGAATTGCAGTTCCGTTGAATGCGGTCTAAATTGAAAAGTTAATTTTTTTAGTCGAATTCCCGGAGGGAAATTCCGTTGAATGCGGTGTAAATTGAAAAGTTAATTTTTTTTAGTCGAATTCCCGGAGGGGGAGTTGGGACTCCGAAAAAAAGAATATGTACATTTATTTTGTAGTTCTTAAAAATAAGCCAGATTTCTGTTGGTGAACTATTTTATAACATAAGTTTGAAGGGATTTTATATAAGTACATATTTATGTAGGCATTAAGCGATTTGTACCCCTTTTAAATTCACTATTCCTATATTCTATACAAAACATTAATAGGTATTTATAATAATTAATAACCCTATTTAGGGACAAATAGAAATAATCAATTTGAGTATTTAACAAAGGTCTTGTTGTTTGTATACAAAAATATGTACAATTATGCATACAGATATACCTATAAAATGATGACGGTCATATTCACCAAACAATGTTAAATGGTGTATCCCTAAAAACAATTGAAAATACAATATATCCGCAAGAAGTATATGAGTAGGATACATTTATACCTACTCATACAAAACAACTGTCTAACCGACAACTGTACGGGTTTTATACCGCCCCTAAATAGCCTGCTATATCAAAATACCCTTTTGGTAAACATATCACGTATTAGTCTAATGACCCTATTATATTAGGTTTAATTCGGCCGTTAAAATGATTGATACTGCCAATGCGATGGCAATGCCAGGGCCAGCACTTCACCAGTTGTTTCCTAGTTTTCGTAATTTCTTCTACTTCTACTATATTATAATACTCTTGTAAGTTTAAGGTATTGTACGGAAGGTGGTTATAGTAATGTGTATGTGTGTGCGTGGTTTTTTTTTTATTAAGTGAAATCTTGATTTATTGTCAGTCTAATGAGCGACTCCTGCCCTTAAATCATAAAACATTTAGAACGCCAACATTCACGCGGATATATAGGAGTTTATGACTAATGAAAAGAATATAGTTACAAGGATTCCCATTCAAACAATCAAATTCCCATTAACTTTTTTATTTATATATGTGACTATATATGCAAAAACATCAATTCACACCACAAAAATGGCGTCATCAACCAGTACAATTTTCCTAACGAACTCTTTCCTTCAAAGACTAACGCGCGTATATATGCCCATATAATCTACATAAACAGTTTTTTTCCTGCCAAACAGTTCTCTATAGCGCTGCCACCTGACCCTATAAATGGATAAAAGACAGGGATAAAGGCAGACAAATATTCAAGTGACATATATATATTTTTTTTTAACCACGATTATAAGGAGTTAGATGACGAAAAAAAAAGAAGAAAACAAACAGGAACATATTGTATGAACACAACATTCCTGTGTCCTTTATATTTGCCAGAATTTTTGGATGGTAGGTTAGGCATCGTATAAAGGTAAAATAATAGCATATATGTATATACAAGTAAGATTGCCATAGTTGGTGAAAATGAAAGAAATGAAAATGGGATTTTACTGTACAGGTACCTAGGTACGTACATTTTCATGTAACACAGTTTGTTATACACGCCAAGGTTGTTTTCAGATTATATGGCTACTATATAATGAAACTCACGTCATTCGTGAAAAGATATTACGCCAGTCTAAGAACGAGACATTTGACATGTCTGTTTCCGACATCTTTCCATTTTATCATTAAGATGGTATATAGTTAGAGTTATTTATTATAGTTTTGACATTCTCATTCGTACATATATGGAATTTTTGTGGATTGATAGAGAATCAAAAATTAGATGTAAAAATCCAAAGATTGGAAAGAGAAACTTGCATTGGAGTTCACACCTTTTAATCTATGTATTTGAAAGAATTATTCAATAATTTCTATGATAAGCTTATTAGCTGCTTTTTAAAAAACGCTGTGGGTTCATTGTCAATTCTTGAGACAGTGTCAATTTCAATGGCAATGACAATTTATTGCCTGCGGGTGGAACATTTCATTAGGTCTGTTAGCTTACTTACCCGAAACTGCCAGATTCTACCATTTAATTTTTTTTATATGAACTAGAAAATGGGTAGGTTTGGGAAGTAAACGAACAAAGTTATGTAAATTTTATAATTGTAAATTTGTCAGAATCGTAGGTAAGTACGTAAAATGTTCTTGTACACTTTAAATTCACATTTTATAAAAAGTTTTAATTAATTTAATATCTCATGTTTTCAACTCTAAGGAAGCAAAATTCATTCAAAATATGTAGTCGAGAAACCATTTTGAAATGGTGAAATGTTAAAATTTATTGCTTCAGCGATGAATACCAATAATTATTGCCTTTCAACTACTGAGTAGGTAATATTGCCATTTAGCAATATTCAAATCAATGGTAATGACTAATGAGCCAAGCAAGTTATTTCCTCAAATGTCAATGGAGCCCTTGGGTAATCATCAAGTGCGTCGGTGTCGTTAGTTAAAAACGCAATTCTGTGCAAAAACAAAACTATTCATTGAGAAAACACAGTCCTCTTGGTCTAAATTCGGAATAAAGACTCCTGCAAAGAATTTTTAATCGCCAACTAAGAAATGATATGGGATGAATTGGACAAACAAAAATTAAATGCACGACTGGGTTGCACGGAGTTGCTCTTATAACGGGTGATTTTTTAGCTGGTTCGGTTTTGGCAACACTGGTTTTGACAGCTGACGTCTGTTTAGTACCTTGTGTCACTGTCAAACAGCTTCAGTTTGGTTTGCAATTTAACCATGGATCATGGATCGTCTTACAAATGAACAACGCTTGCAAATTATTGAATTTTTATTAATTAATTGTATAATTTATTCCATTATTTTGAAATAAATTTTGTAAACATTTAAAAAAAAAAAGTAGGCCAATTTTAAGATTTTATTAATATTGCGTTCAAAATTTAATTTTGCAAAAAATCAGGAACCATTTTTCGAAATATTTTGAAATTTTTATTTCAATCCAAAACTTTTTTTTTTTTAATTTTGATATGTTATATTAAAAGCTCTTGTATAAAAAAATTAATTTAAATCATTTAAACAGATAACAAGATAGTTGAAAATCAAAAAACTGGTTTTATGAAAGGTACTGATAATAATTTGTTCTTGTTATGTGGTCGATAGTACTAATTTTATGACACAGAGAAATTTTATCCAAAAATGTTGGAGTTTCGATAAAAAATAAAAAGGGCATTTAAACATTTGTCTGGCAGGAAATCAAAATCGATCGAGTAGTTTTAGATATATTGAGCTTTCAAAAATAAATTTAAATGTTTTTAAAAATCCAAATTTGAAAATTTTGGTATCTATACATATTTACAAAGCATAAGTTTTAAAAATATTCTAAATAAAAAAATTGAACAAAATCGGTCGAGAAATCAAAAAATAATGGTGCCATTAATATCAATTTTTCAAAAAAATTATTTAAAATTTCAGCAAAAGGTAGCCTATAACTACCTATAAGCTCTGTGGATCCATTTTTGAGAAAAACAAGATTTTCCTAGTGTTTATAAAAAAAATTATGTCAGGTACCGTTATTTTTGGTCCTAAAAAAATTAAAAAAACGTATCGACGGAAAGTCCAAAAAACAATAGGTTACAAGATTGAAAAAAATTGACCCTTATGTTTAGCTTGTTGCTACACGGATAGACAGATAGCCGAACAAAATTGCCAGTCCCATTTTGTTCGTCTTCCCTATCATCAAAATGTCAAGTATGATAAAATTCTCAAGTTCGTTTTTTTTTCAATCCATATTTTTCAATGTATGTTATTTAGTGCCTTTATATCGCAAGTAAAAAAGAAGCTATTAGTGCCCCAAGTGGGAATTAAATACCTCATTAGACATAATTCCTTTTACACGGAATATTGTTTTACCTATTATAAATTTTTTATTCAATGTTGTCATTAAAAATTTCTTAAAAAAAATTGACTCGGTCGAGCAAAGGTTTTTACGCTTTTATCATTTTTTTTTTCTTATTTGTCAGCTTCAAATAATGCAACCTACATAATATAAGGAAAATACAAAATGAAATACAAAAGAAGTTCCATTCATCGACATAAAGCTTCGTCATAGCAATAAAAATATAATATATATAGAAATTTTCTATTCATCGTCCTTTGAGTGGTATTTCCAAAGGAGAGCACATCCCCATAATATGTATGTAGGTATAGCTTTTATATAGTTTCATATCTTTTAGCCCTTCTCCCATATACTGCAGACAAAGGGTAATGCAATTTCAATTGTTCACAAAATTCCACATGATTTACGCAAATATTTTCACAGAGCCTCCTTTATAGTTCAAGAATTAAAGTGCACTTAACGTTGTTTTATATGGATGATGAAAAAAAAAGATTAAATAAAAGTGAACCATAAAACTGCCAAAGCATTGTCCGGCCTTTAAAAGTGTCGATATTATGATGACTGTGATGGTGGGGGGGGGGGGGGGGGGTTAGATTTCCAAAACTTTTTTTTTTCTATACATATTTCCCACATCATCATCGTATTTGGAGTGACAACAACTTGTTGGTACATATACTGTTTGAAGTTCTTTCGGGTTGAAAATATTTGAATTAATTTGAAGCAAAAAAATGTGGAATGTTCAATGAAACTTGTCTTTCGAAAGGCACTACATTTTAGACTAAAAAAAAAAAACAAAAATTGACTATTTTATTCCATCGGGTAAAATTAAACGATATAATAAAACTTTGTAATGTTTATTTAAAAAGTATTTTGTAACAAAAAAAAAAAAATTGAGTTTTCAATTTTGTATCCTGGTACAGGGTGTTTTTTCGTTGTTCTGTTATAAGTTTGTTTCAAAATGTCTTAGTAAAGATCTGATTACTTATCCGACACATAAATACTGGTACAGGGTCGTTAAGTCTATAAAGTAGACAAATTCACAATTGTCTTCTGACCCATTTAGATATAGTTTATTTACAAAACATAATGAAAAATCTCTTGTAAGTTGTCAAATTAAATGTCACTGGGTATACAGTGTTGCCAATTTATAAACCAATTCGCAATACATACAAAAATTACACTCGAACAAATTTTGGATCCATTTTAAGCAATTTACTTCATCAACACTACTCAAGAATTTGTCAACACGGAAAATTTTAGAAAATTCCTAAAACATTATACAAATACAAAATTTTCAAGTTGGAATCAGTGGATTAAAATAGAAACTTAAACGAATGCACGTTCGGGAAGTTTTCGACGTTTTTAGTCTTCACCACTTCACCACAAAGGATTACGATTTTTGCATTACATAATTTGCTGTTCATACATGTGTGATATTTTTGGCAGTTTTTGATGTGCGCAACATTAAAGGCGGTGTTTAAGTATTTTTAGTATGATCTAGCATCGTATTATCTTTTTAACATTTTATCAATGTTTAAATCATCAAATTCCTATTTTATCTTTTTGGTATCATAGATACGAACTCCAAATGTTACTTTGACATTTACAAATTTGAAAAGGGTATGTTTGCTTATACTTTTATTGCATGAACTGTCACTATTCTAGGCGTGTTCAGTTGGAGTTTATTAAAAATAATTGGTTTAGTAAGTTAAAAAATGTTTAAAACTATTCTTATATTTTAGTAATGAGTTTTAAAGTAAGAGAATTGTTCAAAACTTTGCTCCACGTAAGCAACTTGATTGACTGTGTTTAATATGATCAATCTCTAAAGAAACCCATTATCCTTATGAAACTTCAATGTAAGTGGTTTCCTATACAGAAATATTGTCAATGTAAACAATTTACAAGTTCTTGTACCTTTTATTTATTAATAAATTTGCTTAATTCAAAGCCTTAGTAATTTTCTCAATAAAACAACCATATTTTATTATGTCTAAAATATCTAGATATTTTCTTTTAACATTGTAATAATGCAACAAATCATAAATTTCAATAAAAAAAATTTTACTACATAATTTTTCAATTGCTTTCCGTAAAGCCCAAAACTCCTAAAAGTTGTTTTTTTTTTTTGTTTTTGCTATGTTGTGCAATCATATAATTTTTAGCCTAAATCCACATGCATAATATTCTTTTTAACAACCTTAGGCATTAGGAAAACATTATTTTGCAAAATAAATTGAATTGGTTATATTAATATGAAAATTGTGTTTCCTTAGTGATGAAATGAATTTTATGCACAGGTAGGTACTAGGTATAGAGATACATACTTAAATAAGTACATGCATATGTATGTATGTATATGAATATTTTTTCGCTTGACGTTATATGGGCAAAAGCATGCAAAGCAAAAAAAAAGTTTGCATACGACGACGCACGGTGGCGCTGTGGAAAGAGGTAGAAGATATACGAAATATTAGAATTCTGTTTTTTTTTTTTTTTGTTGGGATTACTTTACAAACATAACCACGTGAGTGTGTATTTTATGGAGCAATTTAACAAAAAAAAAATAGGTTATGTTTTATGTATAAAGGATATACCATACCCAGCTATCCCTATATTTTGGAAACAAGCATTTTTTATTCTTCGAAATTCCCACTTTATTTCTATTTTCTTTTATTTTGTTTGAATAGGATACAAAGAACAAAGAATCACATTCGTTTAGAATTTATATTTATATTTTGAAACGAGACGAATTCTTTATTTTTATTTTTATTTTTTTTTAATTGTTTTTTTTTTTTTCATTTTGTTTTTCCACCTTGCGTGGTTCATTGCCAAAACCACAAAGAGGCACAAAAAGTCTAGAAATTAAATTTAGTTAGTGTGCTGTCCTTTTGTTTTGTTGAAACATATATGTATAAGGTAGGGTTACCTTTGATATTTTTTTAAGGATTGGTTAGAAGAAAAATAATTGTTGGAAACCTTTAGGAACGGTTTAAAGTTTAAAAATGTTAACATTTTTTGAAAGATAAATGGCTTGTTTCTTCTGACCAATTTAAATTGATTCTAAATCTAAATATAATTTTTTTGAATTACGAACTTATGATCCTGTGGGCTGTACTATTATTTATGTGTCGTATTATTTATCAGAACTTTACTCAGACATCTTGAAACAGGTTCTTGGAAATGAATAAAAATAAATGTGCATGTACCTAATTGTATGTATGTATGTATGTACCTATTTTGTCGGTTGCTTTATTTTTGTGTTATCGTTCGTATAGTTTTATCGATTTTACTCGAACTTTTCAAACAGATAATTCCAAATAGTCTTAGAAAAATTATATTCCAAAATCTAACAGGAAAATTTGTTTTTGTAAAGGAAAAACCAAACACTGAGGACCATCGGTCATAATTATTTGATATCCTTTTGATACCCTTAAAACACTCTTAGATAGTTGTTCAGCTAACAACTGTCTAAATAGTGGAGATGGCCTCTTATTTACAAACACATTCCAGAAGTTCCCTAAAGATGTTCTCATATATCCACTGACATCCTTGTAATCTGTCAATTTCTCGATACGTTCAATGAACATTTCATTCATTTCAATTGGTAACTTTTTCAATTCTTTGTTCATTGAACCAATTTGAATAGGTTCGGGCAACCAATTTCAGTGTCTTTAATTAATTAAAAATTAAAAAAAAAAATATTTTCTTAGAACAAAAACAAAAAGTTAATTGAATTTTAAAAGTTCTCAAGGGTAACCATGACACAATATGTGGAGTTTGGAAAAAGGTTCTTCGAGTATTTTTAGTATATTAATTACATCTATATATGTGGTTTGTTTTTTTTTTTAGTGTCCGATTTTCTCTTAGGTCGGCTCTAATTATATTTTATGGATTCACATAAAAATCTACCAAAGGCTATAGGCAGCTCCATAAAGGTTGAATCAACGACGCAAGTAAAATCAGCCTCGAATTAAACAGAAGCTTAACTATACTTTACCTCTACTTCCTTTCCAGCATACTAAAAAATATGCCTTATATTTTGGCAGTTAAGATAAACCAATTTACTTTTTAAGTAAATATTAATTGTGTCTATCAGACTCCAAACAAAATACGTATATATGTAATGAGCATATATGTATTCTATTTTTATGTACTATAAATGTGAAACTATCGGTTTTCATTTCAAACCTTTTGAATTATCAATGTGAGTTTGAAACTAAATAATTTATAGTTTAAGTAAATTATTTCTATTAAGGAAAGGTCCACAAAGTGTTTTCGTCATAATTATCCATTTTTGCTTTCGAAGTGTCTGTCGCCAGTATTTTTTTAATATTCTCTAGAGGAGAAATACTATCTGACAAAAACGTGTACAATTGAGTCAGTCAGCGTTCACTGTAATTTGTCTGTGCATCTACTATAATTTGAACTATAGTCTACAAGGGTGGACCGTTTTTCTTAAAATTTGGTACAGGGCATTTCTATATGATTTCCTATGAAGGGAAAATTCGATGCTTTGTTTAATCTCATCTAAAACAGGTAGATGTTATACATACAACAATTTCGTTTTTTTTTTTTTTAATTTTTCTCGAAAACAGCTCTAATGATTTTTATTGAAATCACCACGGTTGCCACTTTGGTCATTTGTGACCAAATTTGGTCACTATTTTTTCACTTGGTCACATGGTCATTTTTTATTCTATTTGGTCATTTTTTTACGAAAAGAAAAAGAAACTCCACTTAAATTTGTATGCAAACTAAAACTTATAACTCTAAAATGCTGTGAGAAGTTTATATTTGTATGTTTCATTATTTATGATTCGTTACTTTTATTTATTTATGTTAATCTAATTCAATTAAGTTTGTTAGGTACTTTTTGAATTTATTTGTACCTGTTTTTTTTTATTTTTTATTATTAATAATTCAAAAAAATAATATTTCATCTGTGTAATATGAAGAACATGTTGAAATAAATGTGATGAATTCTTATTTCGGAATTAAATTATTTTTTGTAATAATTCTGTAAGTTTTTTCATTTTGTTGATGTTAATTTCGACTACTATATGTGTATTGTTTTAATGTATTTTGTGAATAAAGGCCTGATGGTGAGCGTAAACATGCTCGAAACGACGCATAAAAATAAATAAATAACTTCTTTAACTTGACCTATAGCCCACTTAACATATGAAAATTATTAAATTATTTCGGTCATTTTTAGCTACAGTTGGTTATTTTTATTTTCAATTTTGCACACGAACTTATTTTTTTTTTAAGAATACATTCTTAACGAAATCGGAGTGTAAAACATTAGTTTTATAAAATCACATGCCGATATTTTCGCATGCCAACCTGAATAACTGCCAGATTTGGTAATGGACTTTTTAGCCAGTAATTCGTTATTCCAAAACAAAGATAATTTCACTTAAAAATCTTTAATCAGATTTTTCCGCAGACCTTTCTTTGTATATTTTTACTGACCTAAAAAATATTAAAGTTAGTATATCTTGAGTCTGTCACCTTCAAACAAAAATGTTTTTGATTCAAAATAGCTTTTAACGGCCTCTAGTCCTACAAAAATTTGGCGTTTCGTCCTGGCGATCTCACTTGGACAAATCAGTTGACTAGAGAAGGCCTTGTCAATACGCAATTATTTGTTAAGTTCAGTTCATCATACAGGGGCGTAGCGCGGCAGGGGCACGTGTGGCACAGGCCCCGGGCGGCACTTTACTTGGGGGCAGCAATTAATTAAAAAAATTAATGGTGTCAGAAATGCTCGGGGCGGCAAAAATTGGATCTGCCCCGGGCGGCAAAAACCCACGCTACGCCACTGTCATCATACATAGATTTCGTGACGAATATCTAGTGTGAACTATATCCAACTAGACACTAGAATTCCTAATCAATAAATTGGAAGTTTTTTTTTGGCAGTGTTTATATAAGAACTTTTTTTAATAATATAAATTCTATTAGATACTACTGAAATACATCAGCCAAGTAGAAGACTTAACACTATTTTATTTGGAATTAATTATTGATTCAAAATTTTCAAAAACAAAAATTTAGAATTAAAAAAAAAAATATTTTTTGACAATTTGATATTTGAAAAATGGGTAGATTATTTTTTTCAAAATTAATTTTTTAACTATGCATTAATAAACTCAAAAAAATTGCCTACAAATTTTGTTCCTTAATAAAAATGTTTTAAAAATTTCTATATAAAAACTGATTTTTTCAAAAACCGCTCCAACGAATTTCGAAATTTTGTTCTCATAAATTGAGATTTATTTAAGATATCAGATAGCGTTGGTGTCAAAACAGACTAATAAATCTTAATTATTCAGACTTTAAAACCACAGTGTGATCGCACATGAGAGCAAGTTCGTACGACCAAGTCGTGCATTTTATTTTTTTTTATATTGTGTTGTCAGTTTTATACCGGCTTTTCACGAGTCGATTTTTAAGATTTTAAGGACATGTGTCCTGAAACCCAATTATCATTCTTTGAAATCTGTTGACCTTCATTCATTTAAAAATGAGTGGGATTCTCATAAGATATTTGTATAATAAATCATTTATATTACACATTGACGTTTTTTGAATTATTTTTGTATAAATGAGAAAATAAACATGTTTAAATAAATTGCGTAATAGAAAATAAATATTATTATTCCTTATTAATACTGAATTTTTTTTACTTTAACTTAAAAAGGTTTGTGTGAGAAAATAAAAAAAAGAGTAAACTACTTCAAATAAACATAAAATACCAATAATAAAAGTTAGTTTTTGATTCCTCTTCAAAATAAAAGCAATTCTATTGTATATTGTATTTATATACAAAAGGGATACGTATAGGTACTCGAAGAATCCTTCTCAATAGAGTGAAACACTTTTATTTGCAAAACAATAAAATGGTTGAAAGTTTCTTTCAACAACTACGTCATATACATAGCTATTTATTCACCGTTCATGATGTGATTGCTGAATGAGCTGAGTGATGTATTGTAAAATTCTTATATTGCCACCTCAATTAAGGAAAAAAAAAGAAAGAAACCTTAAATAGTAATGTATTAAAAAAAAAAATTACTTTTTGTATTTTTTTTATTTAAGAATAAGTCCGGTATAACTTTACGTTTGGTTTCTGTTCCTTTATACTCGTAAAATCTGTATATATGCGAGTATAGGGGACTTTATTGTGCTATATAAATTTTTCAACGTGAACTAAAAAAAGATGGTACTTCCGCACAAATGGACAAGACACACAAAACATAAAGGATTTATATTAAAGTGCTTTTGTCTCATAGCTATTAAATTTTATTTAACGGAACCCCAATAGAGAGAAGTGAAAGATATTGAGTTGGCAAAAGTTTTTTAAGAAAAGAATCAATTGATTTGATAATTCTATAATTTTTTATAATTTAAGGACAAAATGCTGTTAGATATCTTAAAAATGATTTTTAAACACATTTAAACAAGAGGTTTTTTAGTATAAATATTATCCATCGAAAGTCAAAAGATTTAGTTATTTATACAGTCTTAATGTAGATAAATGTATTAAAATCATCTTGACCTTGTCTTCGGTTCTGCAGTTGTTATAGAAAAGTTCAAGGAGTATTTAAAAATAAAATTCTCCAAAACAACTGAAAAGTCACTGATGTAATTAATATTAATTTTTTCCGACTTTAAACAATCAAACATGTAAGACGAACATTAGTGCACAATGAGAGCTAAACAAAAATACATTTTAAATTGTACTTAAAAAAGAAACAATTGTTTTGTACTTAATTCTATAATTAAAGAACATAAAAAAGCCCTTGTACTACACAGCAGACGGAAAATTAAAAAGAATTAAAGGTTACTCACCGGATGAATATCTTTTATTGTGTAAAAGTTCTAAGAAATCTTTATATGTATATTTTTTTTTTGTAAATGTAAAAAGTCTCTCAACCTTATAGTTTCGCGCTTTGAAACCTACCACCAACACCGACAACACCGACGACGAGTCCTATTTCCAGCATGGGTTTTTTTGTTTATTTAAAATTTCTCAAAGTACGCAGACTTCTTTTTTGTTTGCAGTGCAATAGGTAGGTTAAAAAAATAAAATTTACCACCCCTGAATATTTTCTTTTCATAAAAATTTCCAACAGCGATGGGCAAGTTAACTCTCTGTAAACATTATTTCGACCGCAGATTTATGTTAATTATTATATAGAAATGTTAAGCAGTAAAATGCACTCCATTTGAGTGAGATGGCGCAAATTTACATTGCTTAAGCTGCGAAAGAATGAAATAAAAATGGTATCTTATTAAATTTGCATATTTTAACAATTTATCATTAAATAATAATAAGTAAGAAAAATTCATTCAGTTTGTCAAAAAATAAAAACTCACAACGAAATTATTTTTTTATTTAAGAAAGAATGAAAGAGATTTTGCTTTTTTGTTTTGCTTTTATTTTTATTTTGGACAACTTTATGCTGAAAACAAAATATATTCAAATTTAATTTTTAAAGCTTAAATCAGTATGCATTTTAAGTCTTTTAGGGCCAGTTTGTTCACAGTGGGTTAAATCTGTACAATGACTATTACAGCTTCTAACTAAATGGCGCTAATCAACCAAAATCTGCTGATTAGCGATTTCCATGATCAACAACCTAAATTATGGATTCCTTGAAAAACAAATTGATTTCAATTTAATTCAATTCAATTCAATTCAATTCAATTCAATTCAATTCAATTCAATTCAATTCAATTCAATTCAATTCAATTCAATTCAATTCAATTCAATTCAATTCAATTCAATTCAATTCAATTCAATTCAATTCAATTCAATTCAATTCAATTCAATTCAATTCAATTCAATTCAATTCAATTCAATTCAATTCAATTCAATTCAATTCAATTCAATTCAATTCAATTCAATTCAATTCAATTCAATTCAATTCAATTCAATTCAATTCAATTCAATTCAATTCAATTCAATTCAATTCAATTCAATTCAATTCAATTCAATTCAATTCAATTCAATTCAATTCAATTCAATTCAATTCAATTCAATTCAATTCAATTCAATTCAATTCAATTCAATTCAATTCAATTCAATTCAATTCAATTCAATTCAATTCAATTCAATTCAATTCAATTCAATTCAATTCAATTCAATTCAATTCAATTCAATTCAATTCAATTCAATTCAATTCAATTCAATTCAATTCAATTCAATTCAATTCAATTCAATTCAATTCAATTCAATTCAATTCAATTCAATTCAATTCAATTCAATTCAATTCAATTCAATTCAATTCAATTCAATTCAATTCAATTCAATTCAATTCAATTCAATTCAATTCAATTCAATTCAATTCAATTCAATTCAATTCAATTCAATTCTTTTAAAATCAAGATTTGCAATAACAAATTAAACTAGAAATTGTAAGCTGTTTTTGAATCTCCTGATTTCGAATCAATACTGTCTATGGTCAAAAAGACATGAATTTTTAAAGATTTTTCCAATTTCATGAAAATTCAAAACCACGAAAATTCTCATTCCTTAAAAATTGCACCAGGTGCAATGAAAATTTATTTTTTGACAAATAAGACTAAATTGCGTAAATTTTAATTTGCGGTGACTTTTCAAACTTTTTATATTAAAAATGAAAAAGCATTTACACAATAATATGAATATGAAGCATTTTAAATATATAATAATTTAAAATGCTTCATCTTTCATAATATTGGTTTGCCTTAGGCTCTGAAAAGTCATTAATATTCAATAGTCACCCCAAATTCTCATCAGGACTATATACATAGTACGTACTGTATATATTATTGATTGAAATAGCAAAGGCTGTGTGCATTTGCGTAAATCAAAATAATGACATTGTGCGAAATGCAAACAATTTATCTCTTTTTGTTCATAAATTGAATTGAATTCCTTTATATACACATGTGTACGTTTACGTTTTCTGAATATATGCACTTGCACAGATGCAAAATCCAACAAATGGAAAGAGAAATTGATGCGTTTCATAGTTTAAACAATAATATAATAATTATTGAAATCAAATAAAGATGACACAGTTATGAATTATGATATAATAAAGATAACTATTCGTACCCGACGCGTATACAGAAAGTAAGTTTTAATAATATGGGTGGACTGGGTCGCATGAAATCGCTTTTATGTTTCAAGCCTGATAGTGGTTTATCATTGCAGACGCAATGCTAATATAATGTAATATAAAATATAATGGATCGATTTACACTTGATCAATGTTTGAAAATATTGCAAAAGTTACCTCAAAATTGGATGCTGCTTTACCAGAACAGAGTGAATTTTAAATAGAAAGTTTGTTCAAAAAATCATCTCTTTAAATTTAAAATTTCCATCTCGGGAGCTATCTAAACAAAAAATTGTCGTATTTGAAAAGACACTTCAACCTCGAATTTGGACCGCCCAACTTATCAATCGCCAAAAATGTAACTCATGAGTTTCAATATGTGAATTGACCGCACTTGAAACCAAAAATTGCGAAACATAAAAACTATTAAATGCGGTGACGTGATTCTAGGAAGTTAAAATGAATGCAATCATACGATTGTGTACACACTTGGGATGTAAATTTCGACGACTAAAAATCGTAGTCGCAACAAGAAATAAATATGATCACATTTGTGATTTTAATCGCACGATTTTTTATTCGCCGGAAATGAGACACATGATTTTAAATCTGGATATGTACACATATTATGCGAATGAAAAATCGCAGCGATTAAAAAAATTAAATGGTTCTATTTTTTGAGCGTTTGCTTAGTCGCAAAATTTAATAGATTAAATGGAATCAAATGAGACGGCACGCAATAGCGATTTTAATAAAAGTTTTATCGTAGTATGTTCTATTTATTGTGAATAAACAGTCGCGCGATCTAAATCGTAAGTCCATCCCTAGTCTAATTATTCCACCAAAAAATTTTCAGTCGTGTGCAGTTTTTGGAGTGCTTTATTTGTGTTCTTGGCAATCAATTTTTTGGACACTAAGTTCAATAATCGTGTAATCAGTCGGGAGATTAGTTTGGATTCAGAAAGACGGACTCCCAAAAGGGTTCGTCAGAGAATTTACTTTTTACGCAGAATCAATTTTAATGGCCAAGGGATTTCTTAAAAACAATTTTTCTTTCGTTAATATTTCGATGAGCGTTGAAATTTCTAGATAACCATAAATCAAAGCCGTTGGTACAAAAACAAAAAAAATAATTATGGTGTTTAGTTAAATCAAAATTGATAAGTATAATGATTATGAGTGTGCATTTATATATAATTTATTATACAATATTCATATACAATATATATCAAAAACAAAATAGTTTGTCTGACGAAAACGAGTTCATTTTCTCTTATTCAAAAAGCTCTTTATTTTCTACAAGTCACCTCAGCATATGCTCATACTTAATCTTTCGCCAAACGAAGAACTACCAACCAGTGCTGTCGTTTTTCAAATTTTAATTAATCCAAAATGATAACATTTCTCATTTTAGATTTATTAAAAGATAATCGAATATTTAACAAAGGATGAAATGCTGCACATAAAGTTACCTTATTTTATATAAAGCCTTTAGTAAATACAAACACAACATTTAGTCAGAAGCACTTTTTCATGTACATATAGTTTTTTGATAACATGTGACCTGTTTTGACTTACATATTTGATTAAATTTAAGAATAAAGAAAATATGTATTCCTATTTTATAATCAGTCTTAATTTATATTTATTTGTTTTATAGGCATGTACCTACTGGTTTCATTTAAAAATAATTGAGGTTTTTAAACCCATTATCTCTTTTCTCTTCGCGTTTTTTTTATCTTTAGCTACTGGGAGATTCCTACTTGTTAGTCATCATTAAGCCATTAATATAACATAATGATGTGATGGTAAATTATAAAAAACTGGATTTGGTTATACCGTCATCGGTCTTTTGTCCCCATCGATTTAGAATCCCAAAGGACAAATTTACTGGCTTGAAATTTATACTTTTGTGTGAAATAAGGTTTGACAATTTTTTTTTCAATAATATAAGTAATATTAAGTACCTACCAGCGATTTTATTTTCCTAAAACATTTTCTATAAAAAAAAATAAATGCACAACTTATCACCGTACATATGCAATGTTTGGTTATTTATTAAAAAAATTAAATGTCAGGCCCACCGGGAATGAAATTACAAATATTTGTATGACCTTAAAAGCCGATTTTGATAAACTAAAAGTATTATTTATTTATTTAAAAATATTATTATGCCAATTGTTTCGAGGCACACAAACATACGCTTCTGAGTTGACAATTATGAGAAGAGAAATTTGCAGTGCATTTTTATTTGCAATTATTAATAAAACATGTGTTTAATAAAAAAATCAACACACCACAAAACAATTTCTTACTAATAAAGAAAAATAAAAAATTTAGAATCGAGTAGAAGCAGTTTTTCCATTCTATTGGATTTCAAAATAAGTGAAAATAAAAAAAAAAAAAAAAAAAATAAATTCAAACTTTAATTATTTAAAACTGGAAAGCAAAAAAATGTACAAGGTCTGGTTCTGAAAATATTTCATCCAAAGTGATATTACTTTATTTCTACCCAATTCAATTAAAATTTTTCAAACAAATATGTTTGGATAGCGATATTTTTGCAATCGTAAATGGTTGCGGCTTTCAGTTTTTAATTGAATATTCACAGTCCACAGACCTTTCCGCCAATGTAGAATTTTTGTTCACATCTTAACAAATAAAATTTGATGGATTTTTTGAAAAAAGACTTTTTGCTAATTTTTGCTCTATAAAGAAATATTTTTTAAAACATATGTACATCAAAGGAAAGGTCTTAAAAAACTGTATCCGTAACTGTAAGCCAAATTTTTGTACGTCTGGTTCTCAAAATATTTACATCCAAAGTTACATTTCGATCCAATTTTGAAAACCAGCCCAAAAAAACTTGTATGAGCGGTGATATTTCTGCAACAGAGACTCGTAAGTGGTTCCAAATTTCAAAATTGTTTATTACCTTTTTAAATATTTTCTTTTTTTGTAATATGACAACGGATAATATAATTACTTCTAGTCCTATATAAAAATTCCAAAATTTAATTCAATTTTGTGTAACCATCTCGAACAAATTTATAATTTTTTTAAATGTGAATATAAATTCGTAGCTAATTCAATTCAATTCAATTCAATTCACAAAAAAATTGTAACATTTTTTTTTGTTTGAGTAATAGATTTTGAGTAAGTGTTGTAATAACTGTTTCTGCACTTTAATGTTTAGTTTTCAACACACAAAAATTGGCATGTTTGTTTTTTGTGATTTCCGCATTTGGCAAAATCTTTATTGGCTCGAAGAAATTCTGAAAAATTCCGAATGTAGGTGGAAAGCTTTGATTTGATGTCATATTAAGTACTCTGAGATTTTATAAAGCACTCTCAATTCTAATAATTAGTTTTGATTTTATGGGTCATAGCATTGAGTTTTTTGTAAACACATCAACAAGTACATATCAATTTTTTTTTTGAAGAAATGTCAAAGCAAAAATCTAACAAAATTCAACCTAAAAAAAGATTCTGACACTTTTATCATCATAGTACACACAAATTTGAGAAAAATGTGTTCAAACTTACAATATCAATTTTTTTTAAAGAACTTTTTTCCACGTAATTCGTGGGGTGTAAGGAACTGGGCACCTTTGCCCACGTTCTTCTCAAAATCTATTGATGGAAATAAAAAAAAATGCCTTAATATTATTTTTTGTGTAGAATTTAAAAAATTTAATTTTACCCATTTCATCAGAATAAAAAGCTTTTTTAAGAAATTCTAAGGGCATACAAATATAACGTTCTTCACCAAAATGCAGCTTTTTCTGATTTTTTTTTCTGATGTGAAAGTCTAATCAACCTAACCAAGAAAATTTCATAAAATATAATTAGACTAAGAGTCCTCAGCTATTTTTGAGTGTGAATGATAGCACAAATTTGTATTCTTAGATAGATCTTAACTTTTTATGTCCAAATATGAAAGATTTGCTTTCCGTAGTTGGGGCCTTTGCCGGTAATGGTGCATTAGTTAAGTGCATTTGGCAGACAAGCGGCCCCATAGAAAAATTATTTGATTTCCGTACTTGTTATCAGAGGGGAAGCTTTTGTCAATGAGAACATATTTCTTAATGCTATGAAAATTTATTTAGAAATATGGGTTTCATACTCATCTTGCTGCAGAAGACCACCCGAGACGTCTTGGACCCCCAAATTCATATAAATTTTTTGAAGTTTAACCACGTGAAATCCGTATAAATCGATTTTAATCGATATTCATGTCTAGGAGATCTTTTATTGAATATAATGATTTAGTTGCTATACTTTCTATCTGGGCTTCCAAAAAAAACAATTTTCAAAGCACCATCACCGACAAGAACCCCATCTACGGAATGCAAGATTTTCATATTTGCTAAGATCTATACATATACATATAAATATACCAGTGAATTTTTGCTATCCTTCATACAAAAAATTTGCAAAAAAAAAAAAAATGGAAAGAGTGTTATTTCATACTAAAATTTAATATGTTGAAATAAAATTATTAAATCAATTAGGAATTCGGAATGGAAGTGTCCTAATTGGGTTTCTAATAAATTTTAAAATTTCTTTAATGTCGTAGAATATATAGTAAGCATCTCATTTGTGGGATAATTGACAATGAATAATATCATCTGAAAGATGAGTAAATGGTCTTTGAAGGTCAGCTAGTTCCACTAAATGGTCAGCCATACAGATTTTTAAATTAAATAATGTGAAGGATAATTAGTAGTTGATTTATCATTTTCTTAAAATATTAACTATAGTTTCAGTAATTAATTATAATTAATGATGATTAATGATGACTGATTATTATTTTAGGCTTTTTCATTAAGTTATTTTAAAAGAAAGAAAGAAAAATTCATAAACAAAGTTTTAAATGGCTGTTCAATTACTAAAATGACCTTTCAAATGGTACGAGTATACCTGATTTTTTTAAAATTCCACTAATTAAATGCTAAGATCATCTAATAAGTGACCTTAAAGAAAACTTTGAAATTTCATAAACCAATGACTGACCAATTAGAAACTTAATGATCTTTACCGCCATTTACTGCTATACCTGTCAGATTTAGTGCTTCTTGTTCCACAAACGGGGGACCAACAATCTCAAAGACCTTGAAAAAACCTTTAAAAATGTATTAAAAAAATACAATATGGCGTTTCCCAATTCTGCCGTGATAGCTAAAAAAAGACCTATATGCGAAGTTTTTTTGATTTTTTGAGTTTGAGATCTTGGGATGGTTTTTATTTACAATAATAGCTGTATCTAACTTATTTCTTCTTCATCTTACTTTTTATTAAAAATTAATTTGGTGCAAAATTAATTAAAAAATTTCAAAGCTTATAACTACTGACAGGAGGTATACTTCTCTAGAGAATCCCACATATGGGGTGGTTAAATCCCGAAGTCTGTTTTGAAGAGATAATAATTCATTAATGTTGGGAAGTTATATTTCCTAGAGATCCGCCATACAGCAGTCACATTAGTGACTTCTTTCGCATTTTTATACTTTTGTTTTACCACCTGCAATTGATTGAAATTCCATAAAGAACAAAATATCATTTCAAAAATATTGACAATCCTTTAAGTAAATGTTTCGGGAAAAGTAGAAGAAATAGGTAACACTGAAAAATTCAAAAACAGATGAAAGAAAAGAATTAAAAAAAAAAACAACTCCATTATAAGCATAAATCGTGTGGTTATATTTCAATATAGACAACTAAATTGCTAAATCTTCTCTTTTCAAGGACAGTTACATTCGATATTGTAAGTACATTATTTTTGGCGAGTCTATTCAGTTTTTCAGTTCTATCTTTTTATGCGTTATGTATTTGAATTATTTCGTATATTTATTGCATTTTTGTTTAATTTTCTGTGCTAACATAAAATGTATAATTTATTAACCAGTTAAACTAGAGTTAACTAAATGAGCTAGAAACTTTAGTCAATACAAATCAAAATTTGTTTTTGTAATATAAAATCATATTTCCATTGAGAAATTATTCATTAATCTAGTGGAAGTAATTAGTTCAAAATTTAAATTCTTCTTTTAGCATCGATTTTTTTTTCTACAGAAATAAATTGCCTGTAACTCGCAATTAAACAAGCAAAGCACAGTAAAATGATACCGTAGTAGCAGTTTCGACAGCAGTGGTGATGTCAGTATACATATATAATATTTCCTAGATACTTTTTTTGAGAAATTAGTAACCACTTCAACAGATTATCATCTTATTGTCTAATGATAAATAATGAATTTCAGTTGCATAACAACTTACATATTATAACAAAACAACAACAACAGCACAACAATAATCTCTCAATAAATGAGCAAAGATTTTGGCCGTGTCAGTGTTAGCGCTGCATATTGAGTGCTCTTGAGGTTGGGCCATGACCATCTGTATACCAATGGAATCAAGAAAGACCCAAAGACCATTTATTTTATGCTTTCTCACAGGGAACACGTCCTCTATGTTCTAATGGCTTTTCTTATATTAATTTGTTTGCTATACATGTTTGTAGTTGATTAGAGGGCAATATCGCATAATGGAGAGTGTCTGTAAATGATATGTCATTTTCATTTTATTTTTGGCGTGCATCTGCATTTGGATGTATATTATGGAAAGCAGTCCAAAATATTTTAATAAATCATTTTGGAATTTTTCGAATAGATATTTGCAAAATTTAATTGAAATTTAATTACAATATAAATATGTAGTTCAAGAATGTTAAATCATGTATAAATATTTTTCAAATAAAGAAATTTATTTTGTTAGAAAATCTGAAGGTATTCGCTTTTTTGTTAAAATATAATTAAAAATCGGCTTTGGTAAAATAAAAAAAAAACAAAAAACATTTAATAATAAAAAAGTGCGCATACGCCACAGTGTACTTAATTGAAACTAATCCACACAAGAAAAACTTAAAACCTGTTACGCAAATACATAGTATCGGCACCTGATTCCAAGAACTAGGGCACTCTTTTTCCGTGTTGCAAAAGCTTAAGCTCTCTTTTAGCGTAAGCCTTCGTTCAATTCATAGGTCAGTATTGGACTCGTGATTTGAAAAATATTCAATACACAAACTTTTTGGGATTTATGAAATGAAAAATATTTATTTCACAAGCGTTTTGGTATTTTGAATTGATAAATATTTAATTCCCAAGCTCTTTTGAATTTGGGAATTGAATGAGTTTGAATTCATACGCCCGTTTCGGTTCGTAGTTTGTGAATTGAAAAACTACTTCATTGACATGATGATGATGCAAGTGTGACTTGTTGCATTTGGCATTCCATGTGTTATCGTAAAGAAAATTAATCGTTCCAAGCTGAGTTTAGAGAGTTTTTTAACTTTTACCAAATAAAAACAAAGATTTTTTCAGTTGGATTGTATTGAATTAATAAACGAGGAAAGCTCTTTAAAAATAAATTTCAACAGACAATTAATCATGATCCGAAAATGGCTTATGAATAAATATTTTACAATTCACAAATCCCAAAGAACTTCTCGATTTTCTCTCGATAGATTCATGGCTTATCATTTTTTTAATCCATAAACTCACAACCTTGCTGTATTTTTATACTTTTTAAAAGTTTAAGAGCGGGTAACTCCACATACAATGATTTCGTTTTTTTTTCTTTTCAAATTTTCTCAAAAATGTGTTTAACCATTTTGAAATAGAGTTTTTACGTATTTTGAGAAAATTTCCTTATTTTTGGGGCGTTCAAGTGTCTATTGTTAATAAGTGGACTGATTTTATTCCTATTTTGCAATTCGGTTCTTCTAAAAAGTTGGAAAAATATTGAATGTAAACATTTTATAAGTATTTTTTTTATAAATAACAAACAAACCAAAGAAAAATATCAATTTTTTGACTTCTCCAAAAAAATTTCATTAAAAAGTACATAATACAATTATAGAACCATCAACACACATATTCAATGTTTAGCAAAATTATAGTTTTTATAACAAGAGAATGAGTTCCCGCAAATTCCAGTCGTGCATTTTATTTATACTGGATTAACTATTTAATGATTGTTTTATTGAACGTTATATTTTCAATTTGGCTTACAACTAAAATATGATGCTATGAAAATTTACATTTATTGGAACATAAGGGCCCTACCTTATACAATGTCTTAAGTTTAACAAATTATAGACACATAAATTACATGTTAATAAAAAATTAAAAGTCGGATGACTTTATCGTTTTCAGGGTATTCATTCTCGATTGTCAATTTATTTGTACTGGAATAAAAAAGTTTAATATATTAATATCAAAATGATGACTTTCTTATTTATAAATTTAAAGCGTTTAGTCTTAAAATTAGAAATTCAAATTTTCAATGATAGCTTCATAAAATTGCCTCCCTTAAAAGAATTTTCTTAAAATACCCTCGAATAAAAAGGGTAGGTAGGTATAAAACATAATCAAGCACAAAAATATGAGAAACTTTTATTTAAATAATATATTATATACTGCTAAGTGTCACGAAAGAAAAAAAGATAAATTCTGATATATGTATGTATTTATATTATAAAAAAAATAATCAATTTTTTCAGATTCAATATTTTTATGCTATAGGTCGAGGTACATACATGCCTACCCTCTCGGTGATGATGAGATCTAATAATATGGGTTGGGTTGAGTAGGTAGATGTGTCCTTGAAGTGATTTTTTGCTGAATTGCAAATAAGTTTGATGATTTATGTATGAAAATACTCGTCGGTGTTAAGAAGTCATAAAATGTCTGAACTCAGGATGTGCTCTTATATACATATATCTTTTGTAGAATAGGAATTATGTGTCGTGTCTTTAGTTTCGAGTGAAATTATGGTAATAATAATGAGATTATATTTTTTTTTATTTATACGTTATGGCCACTAGATGAGATACTTAATTACAGAATTAATATTGAAGTATATTCTATGAACATAATAACGATCGAGCACAAAGGCCAAGGATAATAGTTCTTCATATCAAAAAGGGAGGTTCTTTAATTATTGTGAATAAGGAAGTATTAAAAAGAAACGAAAGGCTATAGCGATGATCAAAAACTCTGACATCATATTCAAAGTATAATGTTTGTTTTTATTGGGCTCTAGAAATTTTAATTAATGAGTAATTAATATTATAGGTAACTCTTTTTGAAAGTTCTGGGAAGTAAAAAAATGTAGCATTGAAATACAGTTGAATTAAACTGCACTACTAAGTCGAACGTATTTGCTCAAAAAGATTAAATATCATGGAGTTGTGATAAAGAACCAAGTCTTTTCTTTTCCTCATTGTATAAACAAAAACTATATACTACTAGATTACACAAATTTGCTCTTGTAGCTAACAACATTAAAATAGCTGAATCTGAACGTAAAAATATAAAAAAAAATCAAAACTAATAAAATTAATTTTTTGTTTTTTTTTTTTTAATTTAATAATAAAATAGTTTCAAAATTTACTCAATATTATTTAAACTATTAAGAAACATTTGATTTCATAAAAAAGGTCAACTTCTTAAAAGGCTGTACTTTTTATAACTAATAAAAAAGGGAATATCCTCAAAAACGTTATAATGCTAATATAATATATAATGCTATAATGCTATAATCAGTTGTTCAGTCGTTTTCGAAGAAAAAATGTAAATAAAATGTACGACTGGTTCGCACGAATTTGCTCTTGTGTGCGAACACACTTTGGTGAATAATTAAGATCTATTAGTCTGATTTTAAAAGATATCGATCAGTTTAACTACAAAATTGGTAAAAAATTAATATGTACATATATATACATAGATACATATTATGTATGTAATTACAAATAAATTAATTAAAAAAACAATTTTTTGTGTATAAATTGTTAAAAATATTTTTAAGAAAAAACATTGGTACGCCATTTTTAGTGTTTATTAATGCGGAGTTAAAAACTAAATTTCAAAATATCGAATTTTCAAAAAATTAACTTAAAATTTTTTTTTTAAATCCCAAATTTTTTTTTTTGAAAATATATTTATATATTTTGAAAGTATTTTTCATTAAAACTGGTTCAATAGATTATGAGATACTGAAAACCAAAAAAATGTGGTTCAATGAGAGATTTATTTCATTTTATACCATTACCTTTGCACTTTGAAAATTTTGGTGTACACTACTTTTAAAACTTTTTGATTAAATCGTATATCAAAAAAATGGTTCTATGTGAGGTACCATTTATAGCCATTTTTTGTAAAAAAAATTACTGATTTTTTTCTTAAGGTTGTGGGCACGTTTTTTAGAAAAAGAAGATTTTCATTTCTTGCTATAAATATTTTTTACGGCTGCTACTGTTATTTTTGGTCCTACAAAAATGAAAAAAACTTATCGGGGAAATCCCAAACGCTATGTAACTAAGTTTGAAGAAAATTGACAGATGTGCGAGACCCACTTTTTACGACTTCGCTATCATCGTAAAGTGAAGTTTGATCAAAACATCGAGTTCGATTTTTTTTACGATTTATGTAATTACTTGCCATATGGTAGGTACCTACATATACATATATGTACATGTATATATATTACAAATAAAAACAAAAGCATTGTATGGCAACTACTCGCTTAAGGAGAGCTAAATCAAAAATTCAAATGTCCCCTATCTAAAATGAAAATAAAAATGCTCTGTACCAAATTTGAAATAAATAGTTCAACCTGTTTAGACTCTAGTTCAAATTTCAAGAGATTTACGCACGTGCGTTTCAAAATACTATCGAAATAGAAAGGGTGGCACTTCAAAATCGGCATTTCTATAGTGCCGCACAGTATCGCTCTCTCTGTTTAGATAGTGAAAGAGCATTTTCGTACTGTCGTTAAAGAGTTGAACAAAAACACTGCTCCTGACTTAACTCAGGTTCAATTTATTCCCAGGATTAACTTACATGGTAGTTTAACTTAGAATTTATACAGACACTACAAAATTGGATATCAGTTGTCAAAATCCGATCGAAATCAAAGTTTGACAATATGGAAATGCGATTTCACTATCGAAACAGAGAAAGCGAAACTATGCGCCACTTTGAAAATGTTGATTTACATAATGTCGCCCTCTCTATTTCGATAGTGTCAGGACCACAAATCTATCAGAAATATCTATTCAGTTAATCCAGAGTAAAATCGAGATCTAAATTGACTGGAAAATATGTTTCAGGAATTAACTCGGGCTTAACTTAGACGTTGGAATAATTTCCTAAATAAATAACACATTGAATTTTGAATGCAAAAATAGTATTAAATAATGTCAAATTTTGACAAAACTTTTACGTCTATGTCGTTTTTTGGTAAATAATTATGTTGATAAAAAAAATTATGTTTATTTTTACGTTTCTTGGAACAAAAATGTTACAATTAATCTCAATTTAAAAAAAAATCATGTTTATTTTTACGTTTCTTGGAACAAAAATGTTATAATTAATCTCAATTTTAACATTTTGTTTAGCTCGGATTTTGGATTTGATAAGTAATACTTTCGTAAAAATATAGAAAATTCGTGAATACATACAAGCAGCTTACCTAGAATTGATGTTGAATGAAAAATCTTTCAAAAGACAATTTCATTTTATACCTATATGACAACTTAAACATTTATAAAGAACCTCAATCATAATTTTCTATGCAAATTTTTACCTCTCATTCTTCATGCATGTGAACACTCACTCGCATGATAAATATACATTTTTTAAGACTTAAACAAGCTCTATATACCTATATATTCTACCTGTTTGTGTACCTGTACCTGTCAAACACTGAATAACAGTTCTTTACCCATAAAATTCCTTTATTTCCAACTATAAAAATAACTTTTATGTGACATAAATTCAAATGAATGGAAGTAAGTTCGTTGCTTGCAAAATGTTGGTACTTTACTTCTAAATTGGGTTTTAAAAGAAGTAATTCTGAATTTTTAACTGCGAATTCCGTACCTAATAAACAGCTCCTCTGATGACATTGGCACAGTGCGGCTCCTCTGTTATTGGAAATCTTAGCTCTTCAAACGATTCTTAATGGCAATTTCAATGTTGTTTTCTAAACATTTCTTGTGATATTTTCATATAAAAATATACGTAACAACAGCTGTTATAGGTACATATATATGAAGGAAAAACCTCATTTTGTATTTATTATACCAAGTGACACCATTCGTAAATATAGTAGATTTTCTATGCCTTGGTGTCCATGTGTTAAATGATTTTTAATGCCGTCTAAAGGACGAAACTGTTTGTTTTTTATTTTGTAAGATTTATTTGATGTTCAGCAAGAAAATCACATTTATAGTCATTTTTGTTTAGGCTTAAATTGATTCAAATTTCGAACAAAAACAAAAGTTTTATAGAAATTCAAAAACAGCTTCCAAAAACTCAGTTATAAAAGACGATTTTGGCCTTGGAAAATTCCTTATGAATTATATCGCAATGAATTTCTAACTAAATTTACATTTCAAAAGGACGGAGGTATATACAATCATAGGTATTCAGCATTCGAAAATGTTTTCAATTGCAAGTTTCCCTTGAATTTGGTTTTTAGATAAAATGCTTCCATGCAAAATTGGAAAGGTACAGGAATTATACTATAAACAAAGAAACACAAGTCTTTCTGATGCACTTAAAATGGAATATAGATCAATTGACTACAACCCAAACAGGAAATACATATATTTATGTATGTAAATACGAGGAAAACTTTCCTTTTGACTAGTGTCCAATGAACTACGAATGACAAACAAAACCAAATTGCAACATAGTTAGGGTGGGTAGAGATTTATTCCACGAATAAGTACATATGTATGCTTATACAGGCGTATTTGTAAACTATAAATTTTTAACAAAACAAAAATGGAAAAAATAAAGAGAATTATTACTAAAACCGAGTACGAATGGGAGTACAATCGAGTTGGACTTTATTCGAAAATTAATTTTTGACACTAATGGGGTGAATTTATGTAGAAACGTCAAAATTTAATCTCGGATAAAATTAAACCAACATTTTATCCCAATTCAATTTAACAGCCTTAATTAATTTTTAGGCTTGTGCGTTTAAGTTCAGTTCATAAGAGCGCTCAGTTTAGTTCAAAAGTATTTACTGTACAAGTTCGCTCTACTAGTTTATTTAGTTCACTAGTTCAATGCAATCCACATCTTAAAAAATTTATTTTTGGATTTTTGCAAAGGTAATATAAAATTTATTTTTCTTGCTTGCTTTTTTAGGGAAATCCATTTGGAACAAAATATTCTTTATGCTTCAAAATATTATTTGTGCCTTATCTGTCAAATTCCATCACAGGATGACTACGATGTATTATTTCATTGTTTATAAGACAACAGAATTGCAAATTGATCTCATCACGCTAACGTCTTAATTTCTCGTTGTGATTTGAATAGGGTTTCGGAGTGAATTAGACATAAAAATTCAAACTTTAAAGCCCATGATTTTCGGTGCGAGATCATTCCAGTTTCGGAGATAAACCTCAGTTAATTCATCGAATTTGGGAGATTACTCTGGATCAGGGTTGCAAAAGCTTAAGTCACTTTCTAGCTTAAGCTTGGCTTTAATTCACAAGCTAGTGGGTGACTTATGAATTAAAAAAAATGTAATTCAGCAGCTAGTTACTGACTTATGAATTAAAAAAAATTTAATTCATAAGTCAGTTAGTGACTTGTGAATTAAAAAATTTAAGTCATAAGCTAGTAGGTGACTTATGAATTAAAAAAAAATTTAATTCACTACCTACTAAGTGACTTATGAATTAAAAAAATTTAATTCACTTCCTACTAAGTGACTTATGAATTAAAAAAAATTTAAGTCATGAGCAAGTTAGTGACTTATGAATTAAAAAATTGTAATTCATGAGCAAGTAAATGACTTATGAATTAAAAAAAATTTAATTCACAACCTAATAAGTGACTTATGAATTAAAAAAATTTAAGTCATGAGCAAGTTAGTGACTTATGAATTAAAAAAAATTTAATTCACTATTTACTAAGTGACTTATGAATTAAAAAAATTTAATTCACTACCTACTAAGTGACTTATGAATTAAAAAAATTTAATTCATAAGCTAATGGATGAATTCTGATTAAAAAAATCATGTTTTTAAATACTAAAGGTAAAAAGATTATAAAAAACGTACTAATAAACGCATATGTATATTTTTTAAATTTTTTAATATTGAATATTCACTTTTTTCACTTTTTCACTTCACAATTTATGTATAAATTTAATGTGCACTGGTCACTAGTCACTGAACAATTGATGGGTGAATGATTTATGTTTGTAAGTTAAAATAGTTTTTTCTATTATTTTTATAAAATCTTCCAAGAGAGAGAATGATAACCCATCATTTGCTCAACACAAATATTTTATCGATATTGCTTTTTTATTTTATTGGGTTATAGGGACTGCATAGACGTAAACTCACACAAAATTCTCAAATAGCTTGAAAACCACTTTCGTTAATAATGAAAAAATTATGTAGTCAAAACAAGCTTAAGAATTTCCAATACACCAACTAGCTTATGAATTAAATTTTTTTTAATTCATAAGTCACTTATTAGGATGTGAATTAAATTTTTTTTAATTCATAAGTCATTTACTTGCTCATGAATTACAATTTTTTAATTCATAAGTCACTAACTTGCTCTTGACTTAAATTTTTTTTAATTCATAAGTCACTTAGTAGGTAGTGAATTAAATTTTTTTTAATTCATAAGTCACTTAGTAGGTAATGAACTAAATTTTTTTTAATTCATAAGTCACTTAGTAGGAAGTGAATTAAATTTTTTTTTAATTCACAAGTCACTTAGTAGGTAGTGAATTAAATTTTTTTAATTCATAAGTCACCAACTAGCTTATGACTTAAATTGTTTTAATTCACAAGTCACCAACTGACTTATGAATTAAACTTTTTTTAAATCATAAGTCACTAACTAGCTATAGAATTATTTTTTTTTAATTCATAAGTAACTAACTAACTTATGAATTAAATTTTTTTAATTCACAAGTCATCTACTAACTTATGACTTAATGATTTTTTTAATTCACAAACTCGCAACCCTGCTCTGGATTAAAGGAATAAATACTTCTCACAGATTTGTGACAAAAAACTTTCGAAAAAGATAGGTCCACACTATGTAGGTAAATCTCCTTTTCCTTAGAGCAGCTTAATTTCGCTTTCTCTATTTCGATAGTAAAAGTGCATTTCGATCGAAAAAATTTGACAACTAAAAGTTAAAGTTAATCCTACTCTTACCTATAACCTGCTTCTGAGTTAATTAGCAGGTTAACTTTATTTGCATGATTTACTAAGTCTGATTTAATTCAGAGGCACAGAAAAACTGGCCTAATTTTATGTCAGATATACATTTTTTTCGAAAAAAGTTCTCTGAATTTGGTGGCACAAAAGTTGTCACCAGGTGCAAATGGGGGCAAATGTCAATTCTAATTTGAAATTTGTGAAGTAAACAGATACAAAATAAACGTCAACAAGACTAAATAGGCATTTTAAAGAAAACGTGATCTCGGAGATCTCAGCAATCTCAGTTAACTAAACATGGATTCCTCTGCAAAATTTCTCAGCTTTGCTGTCTGAGGAAAAAATATCTTGTATTCGCTTGCTCACTATTTGAGTGAGAAAAATCTCAGAGATCTCATTTTTCTGAACACGCCAAATCACTGTTCTCCGACCGAGGAATAATTGTGTTTCGATTTGACATTTTCCGCCATTTGCAGCCGGTGAAAACTTTTGCGCCACCTTACGTAATCCTTTTTGTGTAGAATTTCATGACTTTCGTATAATATTTGCCTGTGAAGAAAATAGACTAGATATCCGAATTAAAACAACCCGTTTATTAAATTATGTACATAATTTCAAAATTTCCAAGAGGTCCTACAATTTAACCCAATGTTTTCTGATTGTACAGTATCTGCATAGAAGTTGTCTGCATATTTATACCTACACATAAATATTTCTTAAATTCAAACTATGTACATACATATATTTAAAAAAAACTTTTAACATAACCTATATAAGTATTAATTATATTGTCAAATTACCAATCATTTTAAACAATGTACTTAGAGAAATCATGTCAAAAATTATGTACAGCACAAACTATCATATCTTTTTTTTGTTCAATTTGTTTACTTTATTTAATATCACACTTGACAATGACAACTAACGCTGAGAAACTGTTGATATATACGAATATACGATGATTGATTGATAGCTTGATAGAAACAATTTGCTAACGCATTCAATTGGCATTTACGCATAATCAATCACATCTCAATCAAAATAGCATGCTGTTCGGATTTAACATTAAAAATGTCTTTTTCAATTATTCCACTTGATTGGATGAGGGTTGAAAGATTGTGTAAACTTTTTTATTTCTCATCCAACACTGTGGACGTTAAGTGTGTCGTCCTTTCAAGTCCCAAATGCTAACATTATCTCTCCCTTTCTCTCTCTTTTTTCCAATTTTATATGACCTTTTTTATTTAAAAGTTTTTTGTTTTTTTTTTTTCGTCTTTTTTTCGAACCTAAAATTGAACTTTTTTGATGAATCTTAGAAGTTAAAGGACGAAATGTTGTTTCAGTAAAATAACGAAATGAAAGAATAACTTGAATATATGTGTGTTTCGTTATTGGAAAAAAAAGTTCCTAAATCCAGTTTTTAATGTGGTAGCTTGTAGGTGTATTGATTCTTAAGTTTTAATTTGATTCTAAATTTTTATATTCGTGGGCGGTTATGTTTGGAGCCTCTCATACTATGTTTATTGTTTGTTTAAAGTCCTATATCTATAGAATATAGATATTGAGAATATAGATATTGCATAAATTTCTTTTAATAGATCAATCATTATAAAATTTTTTAGACTAATCATGCTTTTCTTATTGATAGTGCTTACGGCCTTTATCAATTTAAGTTCGGTACTTAACTTCCTCCAGTTCACACGAAAATCGTTTGAGTCAGCCTTCAATTTTGCATCAGAATTTTGACCAGGTCGACATGATTTTATAGCCCATAGACATTGTCATTGAATATTCTGCTCCACTTACTCTATGGATACAAAATAATAATAATAAAATAATTCATGACGCGACGTCTCGCGAAGAACCTATTGGGCCTACAACTCTCAACAATTCATGTGTGCGATTGTGCGTGTTGTTATAAAGTCAGCAGGATTAAAGAAAAGAAGACTTTCATTCTTTTGCCAAATCAAAACAGCTAAGATGAGAGATAGTTTTTCATGACAAGAAATACTGTTGGAGGATTTGTCACCTCCTGAAACCTTGAGAAGAAATATTTTGTTTTTAAGTGAAATTAGTTGATTTTGTATCTATCTCTGAAAGTCTCTAGATTCTGACGTAGTTATCATTGCAATAGGGTAGTACCATCGATAAATACTGGACCAAGTACTCCCAAAAGAATCTTCCTTTCGAATAACAGTGCAAGTTATTCTATTATCCATAAGGTGGGTAAATAGCAGTTGGCAAGAGTAATTCTTCATTTTTTTATTTTTATATTTCAAGCTTCTGGTTTTCAGTTGAAATATCTTGGATAGCTTATGTTCAACATTGTAAACTGCAACTTCTGGAGCTAAAAAGACTTGGTTGCGGAAATATAACCACTTAAAAACATTTTTAAGGTGGGATAGAAATTCAGTGAAATCACTTTGTAAGGAAAAATTCCGAGAACTAAACCTCACAGAAGCTTTTTTTTTTTCAGGTGGGAATAGAAATGGAAAAACCTTTCTTTCGATTTTCTCTCAATTGGTTTCCGAAAACAATGTTGAAAATATTTTTTTTTTTGGAAATTTGGCAAGATTGTCAAATCAACGTTGAGTTCTGTTAATTCTCTATTTAACATTGAAAAACCGAATTTCTTGGCGAAATATAACCATCCGAACACATTCTTAGGTTTGCATAGAAATTCAGTAAAATAATTTTGGATTCAAATATTTCAAGAACCTGATTTCAAAATTGATATTACCTATTCAATTTAAAACAAGGTTTTTTGATAACGACCTATGATCACATAATATAACAACGATCTTCTCCCATTTCTCCTTTTAAAATCTTCAAAATTATTTTTGGGGAACTATTGTTGTTTATATCCTCACAAAAGAAATTAATATACCAATAAGACTTGGTCATCAAAATATGCTTCTTCGGACAAGTAAATGCTTATCGTTTTAAATTAATTTTTACTCATACTCATAGGTTCACAGCTACACCTTATTATCATACTTCCCTCAAATATATTGATTTATTATTTCATTATCCTTTGGAACTCGATGTTCTACAGAATAGACATCATCGTTGTGAGTAACCTCACTCACCTATATGTATTATGTATTAATATAAAAAATAGAAGAAGGTTTCGTCTTTGTTCGGAGAACATCGAATAAATTTGTAAAATTTAAGAAAACTCGGTGCCAAGAAAAACCAACAAAATGGATAAAAGTAAAATGAATGCAATAATTGAATGTTATATACCTGCACAGTGCACACCATCATGGAAAATGGTTTCAACTATAAACAGAAACGGAAGGTTAATATAAACGAGAAGTTCTTTAAAATACTCATTTTTTTATGAATAACATCTATAGGATACTTTGGAAGTTTTATTTCAGTTGTTTGTTGTGCATCGTTATGGGGATTTATTATTATTTGAAACATTGTTAATAAATAATATATACAGTTGAATATTTCTTTCGTTTATCTTTGGAAAATTTATTTTAACAAGACAACAATAGTTTTAGCGAAAAGCATCCATTATTTTGAATTGTTGTTTTATTGACTTAAAATTTGACTAGGTTGTGTACAAGTACCTACATTAAACTAAGTATCTATATTGTACATTCATGTTCAATTCGATTGTTTTTCGAATAAACCTAGGTTTTTATAAAATTAATTTTAAAATACTTCAGTGTAAATCGTGAGTAAACTAAAACCAACCAGTACAGTGCAATATACGAGCAATATACGAAAACTTTTGAAATCTCCCTGATTTAGTTGTTGATATCGATAATCAGAAAAAGTAGCAGTCTGATATTACTTACTCAATTTAAGGTCTGTTCGCGTACTTGCCCGAAACTGCCAGATTCTATACCAGATTAATTTTTTTTATATGAACTTTGACAGTCTTTCGGGCTAAAAATGGTTGAAATGGGTAGGTTTTGGGAGTAAACGAACAAGGTTATTGTGTTGAACTATGCTGCATGGTTGTTCTTAAATTTTTATTTATATAATTAGGTATACATATACATAATTTGATATTTGACTGTTCTGTTGATTAGAAAAAAAATGTATGTACGTACATAATATGTTTGACTGTTTTTCTTTTTTGATTAGGATGAGACAAATCCAGTCAACAAATTAGATTTGACTATGATTTGGAATTTTGAATTGCCCACTGAAGGGGCAATTTCATAAAAAAATTGACTTGAATTTAGAAAAAAAAAATATTAAAAATCAACGGACACACTTTAAATGTCATGTTATAGGTATTTCTTTTAAACCCAGACGATTTTGTTTTTAAATTTAAATTTGTTTGTGAATAGTTTTAGGAAAATAAATTTTCAGACTCCGAATTGAATTGAAAATGGAATTCTTCAAATCAAAATATCTCTCTATAGCACAGCTCTTTGCAACTTTATACAGCTGAATTTTTTAAGATTATGTGAACGAAGTCGGAACTCAACTGAAAGTTGAAAAAGTGTTCTCAAAGTTGTGTTTCAAAAAAACATTGAATTCAAAAGTTTTTAAATTACAAAAAATAAAAAAAAATAAATTTTTATTTTAATAATAAAGAAATAAAATATATCAAGTAATTTTACTGGCTCTACAAGCCAAATTATTTATCCAAACTAATTTTTTGGTTTCTAATGGTCTAAACATTTGTTTATTTAATAAAATTAAAAGTTTTGCATTATCGACCCACCCCAAAAAATGATTATTGCCACTGGATTTGCATAAACGGGCCACTGTGGTCGTTTTATTCATCCAATTTTCCCCGGGAGGGGGGGGGGGGCAACAAAAACACGCCTAATAATATTGGCCGCGTTAAGGTACACTACGGCTGCTTTTAGACAGCAGAGAGATTTAAACTGAGTTTCTCTTTCGCAGTGATGCTTTTAAATATTGCAATTTTGAATACAAGTTAACTTTGGTCAAATGAAAAGGAAACATCTCTGCACACTATTTATTCCGCTTCTGTCTAAGGAAAAGCTCAAAGAAGAAAGAGTGATAACTCTGCAAATTTTCTAACCTTAGCCCCATCCACTTAATACGTCCCCCATTTAAAAGTAGTCTAAGGGCCAGTTTCACAGTGAAGTAAGTGTCACTTAAGTGCCAAATATGGAAAACTAATTCCCAATTTCACAGTGTAAATTTATCGGAATAAGTGACACTTAAGTCTCCCATGTTGGCCACTTAAGTTTCACTTACTCAGGTAGTAAAACTGCAGCTTAAGTGCCAAAATGGGAAAATTAAGTGCCACTTATTTTGTTAAGTGTGCACTGTCCAACTGGCCCTAAGATACTCGAATATCTATGTTATGTTTCAATTTTCTTGTAAAGCAAGTCGGCTGTTGTTGACATTTCTCATAGGATAGATGAGTTTGCCAGAATTTTAAATTTTAGGGATAGCTTGAGATTTCTTTTTTGGCAACAGCTCTTTGTATATGGGATTATAGCAACGCATAAAGCTATCCAGATCGCTTTAGTGTTTTCAATATGTCTGTTAAGTATCTTTTTTTCAACGAATTTCCCACAGCTGAGTTAGGTAATCTTTTTATGGGCTTTGACAGCAAATTGTGAAATTTTGTAAAAAATTGTGCAAATTCGCAAGAAATTTCACGTTACCAAACATACATAACAACTTCTTGCCACAGTTTGCTATACTTATCATTTTTGTCTATGGGATCTGACAGCAAAGTGTGCTACGTTATACGACGTCGTACAATGTTTCAAGTTACCAAACGTCATATATTTGTGCAGTTCTGAGCATTTGTCAAAATCGAGGAAAATGTCCCTTCACTTGTCTAATTTCAATATTTTCTTGTTGTTTCTAATAATGCGCTGTGTGAAGTTTATGTGGGCATTCGCAAAGCCATTTTATTTTTGACCACTATCAACTTTGGCAACCTGTGCAATTGGCGCTTCCAGAAAAATGAGATCTTAGAGATTTTCCTCACTCAAAAATCGAGCAACCATATCCAAGATTTTTTTCCTCCGAATTTTGACAGGAAAAAATTTTGCTGAGGAATCTTGTTCATGTAACTGAGTTTGCTGAGATTTTCGAGATGAACATGCCTAATATACTACCTTAGATTTGTGTTCTGTAAGCTCAGACGTTTCCAAACTTGAAAGTTATGTTTTTTCGGATAATCTTGTTCAAACCTAACTTACGGAATTCGTTGCATTTTATATCCTTTTGAGATCTGGATTCTCTGATTCCATTCAATATTGTTCTTCATTTCATGTACCAATTTTTCCTTGAACGGTTTTGATTCAACCAAATACCCATCTTCACAATTGCAAGGTACCAAGATGTAAGAAAAAGAGAGAGAGATAGAGAAAAAGTGCTTTTGAACATTGACTTTGGACAGTGTTAGGATTTTGGCCGAAGAATCACCTTAAAGGGCTCGCTTGAAATGAGCAGAGAGGAATTACTTCTTCTACTTTTTTTAAGGGCTTTTCATCACTATAACCTCTGAATTTGTTTGAAATTTTGAATTAGTGAAAATTGATAGCTCACATCTTCGAGGATCTTTATTTTCTTCACCTCAAACATCTTTCTCCTGTGATGCATTGCAACGTCGCGTCGCTAGTCCTACACAACAGACCTCTTGTTCTCAAAGTCAATTCAATCTATGAGGTATTCGAAAAAAATATCTCATTAATTTAACTCTTACCCTGGCAGATACACAATCTTTTGCTTCATTTCAATTTCTTTGTTCGTGTCAATGGCAATCTTCTTTCGTGGCCGTGACCTGTGCCAACTTTTGAGTCTTTGTGTAATGTATATCTCTACTTAATTTCAATTTTTAGATTCACATCTTATATATATTAAATTTTATCTACTATATACATATATGTATGTCTGTTTGTTTCTTGTTGTTTTACTGGGTTATTGTATTACTGAAGGGTAAAAATCATTATTACAAAGTCAAAACTCAAAACCTGTGGGAGGTTAAAAAAAACATACTTTATTTTTTTTATATCTTTTATGAAAAGTTTCAAAATACCTTTAAAGAATTGAGTAACGTTTTTCTTTGCATTTCGTATTTTCTTTGTTGACTATAATTGACTTTGAAGAAAATTTGTTTTATGAAAACTAGTTTCAAGTGCGCCTTTAATCAACTTAATGATTATCGTGTTTTAGTGAAAATGTATAGCAACTTAGCAAAATTTTTAAACGACAACAATAACAAATAATTTCTTGTTTTGTGTAGAAGCAATAATAAAGTATTTATCACAACTTTTTCGTTATTATTGTTTACTTGTAAAAAAAAATCGGTATCAAATTGTTATTAAGCTCTATAGTTACATATCAGATGTGCAAGAATTGCAAGAAATGTTATCATTCATAAAGAATTATTTTTGATCTACAAATAATAATTCATCTCTTAGGTAAATTTAGGCAGTACGAAAAATCCACTTTGTTTCCTCTCTTTAAATAGCGAATCAATCAAATCGGGTTGAAATAAATATTTGTGCTCTAGATTTGCCGGTATATTTGCGTGCACCGCACCCATGTCTATGTAAGGAATATACCTTACCATCATATAGAATAAGCAGATTCCAATTTTTTGATAAATCAAGTTTAAGTTTAAGCTCTTGTTGGAACATAATATTAAACTTATTCAGAAAAAAATAAGGAGAATAATATATCCTTTTCATTCAAAGCTTCATTATCCTTTGTTTTTAACATTTCAGAAAAAAAACTTTTTCAATCATGCGTACAAAAATATCCCTTCATCAGGAGAAACATATTGGAATTTCGTTCAGGGGAAACTTATTGAAGAAGCTTTATAGTCTTTTAAAACTTTAACAAGGGATGCATATTTTAAAATAAAGGACATGTGACTTGAGGTCACTAGGTGAACGACTACTGACCATTCTCAACAACAACACATCTTTAAAGGACAAACGTCAAGAGAGAAAGATATTCGTTTGTTTTAAGATAGTGTTTTAATTTACATAAATATAATTCAAGGATATAACATTGTAGGTATGTATATAGATAAAATTGGAGCGATACGAGTATGAGCCTGTATTTTAATTTAAGCTTCAAGGTAGTTTTATTCCAATTATGTATTTTAATAATATACTAATTGTGTGAGCTTTGTAATTGTAAATTCTTATACTTGAGACTTTATAGAAATTAAAATATTTTTGGAAATGATCTTTTAAGGTAATTTGTTATCTTAGTTTATTATTTTAATCTGTGATATATGTTATTGTATATTAAAGCAGAAGATTGAATCTTTTGAGATAATTGCTTAAGTTAGGTACATATAATTATACATAAAATTAATAAGTAAATATTTTTGTAAGTTTATATACAAAATTTTAGATTCAAAAAAACCTCTGATAACTGGTGTTCGATTGAATATCCACGTGTAGTGTATGTCTTTTGATCCTTTGAATATCACATTATAACTTGGAAGCATGACGTGGTAGACACGCAAATTATTCGCCGATTTTCAAATTGTCTAGTTGGTTATCCAAAACAGTTTAATATTCTTTATGTTAAAAAAATTGTGTGATTAATCTGGCTGTAAATCGAATTTCCCTTGTTTCTTCAGTTTCTGCTGAGAGCTCGAATTTCGTCCGTCTATCACTTCGATCATAGGAATAAAAAAATATTTCAACTATATTCCAAACACATCTTAATTTACTTCCAATAATCCTAATAAATATATATGTATTCAAGAGGTTTTTTTTGTTGTCAAATAACCACCACCGTCCATATACCTACTCTCCTGGGGAGTACTTGCTATCTTCATACAAACAAAATTTATAACACTATAAAAAAGAAAATCCCTTAGCCAAAAGTATACATAGTTATACCATAGATAGATTCAACTTTTTGAACTCAAGAACAGATATCACTTTTTTACCAATTCACTCACTTCAATAAAATAAAAAACCCAAATACCCTCTTTACACCTCCACAAAATGTTGAGCAGTTTAAAAAAATAAAAATAAAATATTTCTTTAGGCTCTTTCTTAACTTGAGGAAAATTTAAAGCGATATATGTCAAGCCAATAAAAATAAATCTGAAACGTTACAAAAAAAATAAAACTCTAAGATGCTATTATCAAAGTTTTACAACAGATGTTGTGAGAATAAAGTTTTCATTTTTTTTTCTCGATAATACACATTTATACAATGTTGTTCATGGAAGTTCTACACAGAGAAACTTGTGCAAAATTTATAGGTATACTTTATACACTACACATCTTTGCTCACAAACCTTAATATAGTGGGAACTAGTACTTATGCATGTTGAAGTAAAAATATAGAAGAAAACAAAATAAAAAAAACTACAAAACTTCCTCTTTGAAATTAACCATAAAAATCTTTTTGATAAAGTGGCAAAATATAAACAAAAAGTAAAAACTGAATCAAGTTACATTTACATTGTATAAGTATACCTACGCAGTAGATTTTTAAGAAGAAATTCATGTATAAGCTATATTTCGGTATCAATTTCTTCAAGGGTTTTGCTTTTTAGAGGTTTTAAATTTTGAATTAAAATTTTTAAAATTTGTTTAATAAAAAATGAGAACAATAAATTAATATTGAAGCTCAAGAATATTTATAAAACTAAAATGTGTTTTTAAGTTTCTTAACACACATTTTGTTGAAAAAATTATATATACAGCGTTCATCACAACCTCTTTTTTCATCTGGGTACTAAATGATCTCAAGAAATTTTCAAATCACGGATTTTCCAATATCAGAAATCAGGATCGATGAAATACCATATTTCATCCACTTTTAGCAGCAACCAAATCATTGTGAAATCATTACTAGAGCTCTCGATTTTAAGCGTGTATCTAACTACACGAGTATTCATGTCACGTGTACACGTGTATCTTCTAAATAAAAAAAAAATACACGTGTAATTATAAAAGCGTAACTTTTTTTGTAAATTACAGTGGTGAAGCGATTTTAAGATATTTATACAGTGTAAGAGAATAGTTTTTAGGTACAACTCGATATATTATGTCACACCATCGATCTATTTTTTAATGTCTTTTTAACCATAAAACAACATAAGTACGATTTAGAAGTAATTAAACGTGTATTGCTTAGAAGCTATTGTCTTCATTTGTTTAGATTTCGATAAGAGAAGTTGTTTCCAACTGGAGTGGATATCCTTTATTAATTTTTGAGTGGAATTTTAAAAACTGTTATTGTAAAGTATCCATAGTTGATTCTTCTTTTCGTAGGCTCAGCGATTCTAAATGGATTTTTTGGAAATAACGTCAGAATTTTTTTTTAGAAAAATGCCAACAATTAATGTTCATTGACAATTTTCTGTTATTTTGCCTTAAGATTTTTTCCACACAACACTTTTTTTTTAGAAACATGCCAACAATTAATGTTCATTGACAATTTTCTGTTCTTTTGCCTTAAAATTTTTCCAGACAAAACTTTTCTAGCAATCTTTCCAGAAATTTTTAGCATTTTTTCAAACAGAATTTCTGGCCTATATTTCATTCTTGTGTTGAAAAAGAACCAGAATACTGTATGTATGCGTGGATCACTTCGCGAGTCCAAAGGCACAATTTATAATATTTTTGGCTTTTTTCCAAAACTTTTCCTAACTTTTTTAACCAAATCTGGCATTTTTCTCCAAAAATAATTACTAGTATAATTTTCGGCAGTCGTTTTGCATTTGATGATTGTAGAATGTTTTCACCAATATCGCAAATAATACAGAAGACTGCAGTTACCCAAATTTTGAAGAAATTTGAGAATAGTGAAAATGAAATCGGTGTTGATTTAAAAAAATATATTATATTCATGAAACAAAGTCCCAAAAAAAAAAACTAAAAAATAAAACACACGACTGAGTCGCACGAACTTGCTCTTATGTGCGATCATACTGTGGTTTTGAAGTCTAAAGCCTAGTACGCTGATCGTACGTTCAGCATGGAAGACAAAAAAAAATGGCTGCTCTTGTAAAGGAACACCCTTCTATATGGTGTCTGGTCCATCGCTCCTATTGCCACAACTTGTGCTGCTGCACAAATCACCAAATCTTCAATTTCCCTTGTATCCATTTTGTTTCTAAAATGTAATAATACTTGAAATTTTTCAAACAAACTTTCTTAAATTTAAATTTTTTTTTCGGAGAACAGGTGTTTTTGACATATTCTACACAATGCCCTTATGCCTGTTTGATAACTTTTTGTTTCAACAAATATCCCAAAACTGATTTTTTTTTCTATTGGTTTTGACAGCAAATTCTGAAAATTTGGGAAAATTTGTACGAATTCGCAAGAAATTTCAAGTTACCAAACAGACCACTTATTTCAATCACATATTCTCCACAACTCTCCTATGTCAAAATTTAGCTAGGATTTAGCTGATGTTTGGAGAGAAAAGTGGCAGCTAAAATTTAGCGCGATCTGCGTACTAGGCTTAAACAATTAAGATCTATTAGTCTGTTTTTAAAAGAAATACATTAGTAGTTATGGGAGCTTATATTTTATGCCACCTGCCAAAAACGTAGTTAAGAAGTTTAAGGTAGTATTATGTGAGTATATAAATATGAACAATATAGCACCGCATGCATGAAAAAATTAATATATAATTTGAAATAAATAAAACAAAATCTGAAATTGTACGCCATCTGATTTCTTTAATAAATCTTAATCTATGAGAATTAATTTTTTAGAAATAAAATTTTGAAAACATTTTTAAAAACAAAAATTGGTACTTCTTTTTTTAGTGTTTATTAATTTAAGCGGTTAAGTTAATAAATAAATAAAATCCCATTTTCGAAACATCGAATTTTCAAACAAAAATTTCGTTTTTTTTTTTAATCCAAAATTTACTTTTTTGAATAATTTCAAACATATTAGAAGCTCTTGTATATGAAATTTCAAAAAAATTTAGGACGAAGGGAAATAAATGTTTAATAAATAAATAAATTATTATCAAAATATTTAGTTTAAATTTTCATGGGGGTGGTCCGAACCCGAATACCCCCCCCCCCCCCCCCTCCTTAACCGTGAGTCCGCCACTGGTGCCATAACTTAATTTCCCAAATTACTTGATGTTATCAAAATTTAATGGGTTCGTTCATTTTCAAGAAATAGCAAAAAAGCTAACATCGTGTGTATTTTTTTGGGCAATCTTCTAAAAAATAATGCAACAGGCATAATATGTATATTTATTTTCATATGATATTTGGGAATTTTAATCATACCTAATTTTGGAAAACATACATTTTCCCGAAATTTAATTTTCCAATTTTCATGAATTCAAATCAAAAAGTACTTATAAATCAATATCATGAAAAAATCTAATAAAAAAGACAAATGAAAAGCTACATCTACGTTAAAAATATACACATTTTCAGGTAATAATTTAAAGAATGTTACAAATTTTTTTTTTTGAAAAAAGGGACTTCAAAATATATTCAAGCGGAAGGAGGCCAATGCAAAAATACAAAAATAATTCAATGACTCTGATTAGGGGACCTTATTTATAGCGGAAAAAACCATAAATAAAAAAAACCCGTGTCAGAAACTAAACTTATTTATCTTTGGTTTATATTACACTTTCTTATATAAACCGCAATCATATACACGATCCAAGAAAAATACTTTTTTATTGTATTTTCAAAATATAAAAATAAAATATGTACCTAAATCTGGGTCTTCTCATTTTTTTTTACAAAACTCCTAAAAGACTTATTCGAAGATATCACATTAAATCCTATTTATTACTAAGCAGAAAAAAACATGAACAAAATTAAAGTAGGCACTCATAATAATCCTTGACTGTTGCAGATTATTTTCAAAAAAAAAAAAAAAGTATCAACGACCTACGACGACGGACGTTGAAAAGATGGGGACAATAAAATTTACAATGAGAAGGATATTCGATGTCGTGCGTAAATATTTACGACCTTGTTCTTTTGATAAATGTGAAACAGTTTTTTTTTCTATATATAAACGGATAAAGGTGTTAAGAGGAAAAGGGATAACAACAACAACTATAAGCCGTTATATACACCTTACTTTTTGAATGTGAATGTCATAGGTGAATCGTAAATCTCAGATCGGTTTTTGTGGATTTTCTAAATGGTCAAATTAAGCTCTTCTGGTGTGCTGCCCATTTTCAATGTTAAGGTGTAATAAATAAAGATATTTATAGAGTTATTTTGGCCTTAAGTAATAAATTTAAAAGAAGTTTTTTTTTTGTTTTGTATTTGAGATGTGGTCAATGTGGTCTAAGGTACACTCTGGCGTATACTTAATATTTTTTGCAGACACTTTATCGCACCGGTTGCATAAAATGGACTGCTGCTGTAGATAAATATGAAGAAAGCGGCTGTTGTGGTCTTACATAAGATTTAATAAAGTGATGCGAATATAATTATGTAGCATATTTATTGGATTGTAGGAAATAAAACAACACAATTTGTGATGATGATAGAAGTCAGGCATTGAAATAAAAATGTTACCGATGCCGTTTATCCGTTAAGAGAGCATGATTGATGATGGCTATTCAAGAAAATAAATATGTATATAGAATCAACTAAATCGTAATTATTTTAAATGAATGTGTTGGGTGATTATTCAGTTATTTTGCAGATCAAAATTAATCTACTGTACTTGTTTTCGTGCCAAAAACTTTAACTAAGGTCTTAGAATCGAGAACTTAATTAGCGAACAAAAGCAAACCAGTCTACTTGGAAAAAAAATTGTTAACAAAATTAAAGAAAAGGAATCAAACACAGTAAACAGTTACAAACTCTCTAAGACTGGGAACTTACTTGGGATTTTCTGTGGTTGCGAATAAAAAATTGCTATCACAAAAAATAATTGCAATGTATGCATTTTCGCAATTTTTTAATTCATGAGTAAAAAAAAATACTAAAGTTAAAAGAAAATGTTTTCATTTTAAGACGCTTAGAGAAATTGCTTTTAATATGTTTTTAAACACAACAATTTCGAATATAATATGAAAACATTTAATTTTATAATTTGCATATTTAAAATTACTAGGATATCATTTAACTTAAAAAAATACGTAAATTAAAACGTTTATTTAAATTTGGCATTCAAATATAAAAGCCATTGAATTGAAAATTCTACTATAAATTTAATAATAGTTTCAGTATAAATGTCTTTTGATACAAACATTTTGAAAAAAACGCCGTGAATTGAAAATGAATCCTTTGGTTTAGTGTAGAAACATTTTGAATCTGTGAAATTTTAAAATGAACGTTTATAAATAGATTTTAAAAGTGTATCATTTTTAATTTTAAAGTTAGTAATTTAAAACGTGTTTCAAAAGCTTTTCCTTTAAAAACACTTTCAATTTTTATATTGAATGCTTTGAAATGACTTTTAAATATGTCATTTCTAAACTGTACCGTTAATACAAAATGATAAAATTTAAACGAAAACTTTTCCTTGCAGTTTGAAATTTAAACAGTTTCAATTTTAAATTCTAAGTGATTCTCTTTGAAGTTAAAAAATTTATATTGTAACTTTCAAATTGAATACGTTTAAATATTGTTTTCTTTCTTATATCGTCGTCGTTCTATGAAAACTCCCTAAGTCCAATTTTTCAAAACTGCGATACCGCTTCTTAAATTCGCCATAGTTAATCAAATATCAAGAGTTAAGATTATGTAAGTCTCAACTTTAATGTTGTTTTAATTCTTAATTCAAAATTACTCAAATACAAAAATGTTCGAGTTGTTGTCAGTAAAAGATCCATAACTAATACAAATGTTTCCATAAAAAAAACAAAATGGACTTAGGGAGTTTTCATAGAACGACGACGATATGTTAACTTTTAATTTTAAAGTCGTTTGTTCAGAAGTTTTAAGTGTTTTTTCTCGGTGTGCGATTAAGTGAATCTCATATAAAATATATTGACAGCCGAAAGTTTCGTCGTCGTTCCGAATGTTTTGCGTTAGTTTGGGAGAGCCTTAAAGGCTAGAACACGTCTGCGAAAAAAAAATGTGGGCATTCAGTAATTTTTGTAAAAGGTTTGTTTGATTATGTGAAATTTCTTATAAATATTCAGTGGATTGTCAAAATACGATTTTTATTATTTCTCAGCTTAATCTGAAAAAAAAAAAAAATAAAAAAATCTTAATGTATGTTTAATTCGTTATTTTAATTGAATACTTAAAAAACAATTCAATGAAAAAAAACTACTTTACTTCATGTTAAATGAAGAGAAGACTTATTCAAATGAAACTTAACTAGCTATTATGCATAAAAAGGCAGTTTTCAAATTTCAATCTGTTTATATAACACAAAAAAAAGTCTCCTTCACTTTTTCAAAGAATAAAAAAAAAAAACTAAAATGTATTAATTAAAGTAAATTTTCAGTTAAATTCTCTACACTTCCAGTTATATACTGATGGTCCCTCTTTTCAGCTTTTCTAGTTTATTTCAAATTCGTTTTGTTTTTTTTTTTTCACTAGTACTTTTAGAACGTTAAGTGCTTTTTTGTATTGAATGAATATAAAAGTCCTATAAAAGTACCCAACCCAGCTACCTATTTGCGTAGTTACTTTATACTTACAAAACAAGTAACAGGGACAATTGAAATTGTATAAGCTTTTGTATAGAAGTTGAATAAAATTGAAATATTCCAAAGGAACTAAGAGAGAAAAACTAGAACAAAATAAGACCATCTGAATGAAACATTAAACCTTAACTAAAATTAAAACATATCAATGTAAATTCAAGTGGTATAAGCTAAAGTATTTTTTATTTTATGAAATATTATAACATGCATATTATAGTTTAATCTTTTCTTTTCATTTATTGTGATGTGCATTGCGCAAGTCTCTGAATTCAATAAGTTTGAACAAAAACTGTTAAGTATGCACCTAAAAACAGAAATGCTTTTCATTCACGAGGAATTGACAAATCCCCCAAGATTATCTCTTGTCATGAAAAAATGCTTCTCACCTTAGCCGTTTGGATTCGGCAGAAAAGTGTAGGTCCCCCCATTCCTATCAATACCACGCACACAGGAATGGTTGAGAGCTGTAAGTAACTAGGCCCTGGTTCTACAATAGCTGTCTCACCACCCAATTTATGTATTTTATTTATAGTTAAGTATGCAGTTAAATACTTTCAGAAATGAATTTTAAATATTGAATTAAGCTTATTGGTTAAGCCGAATAAGTTAGAAAATATAAAAAGGTTTGATTCTATTAAATTATCCATTAAAAACGATGGCACTTCAACCATTCTTTTATATTTTAGATTGAATATAGTCAAGGAAAATAAGACATACAAGGTATATTTATTTATTTCTCTTAAAAGTACTCTAAATTTGGACAAAGGTTCAAGTTTTTATTGGGGGCGATAGGGGTCAATTTTTTTTTGTTAATTACTCAAAAAACTATGATTTTATTTTCAATGTGGATTTTAAAATTGTTGATTTGGAGAAAAACTTCAACAAACATACCACTTCTTTCTGTTTTAATTTACAATTTTTCATATCACCGTGCGTTGAGGTAACAACTGGGACCATTTGTTTTTTGTTATTTCAATGAACAAAATAAGATTTCAATGAAAAAAATTCTGTCAACTCTGAATTGGTCGAGGAGTATTTAACATCTTCAGCACATTCTAAAAAGTACCTTAAACTTAAACCACTGCTTTTGATTTTGTGGGGTGAAAGATAGCAAAATTCAGTTTTTTTTTTGTACAAATGAATCGAAAAATATCATTATTTTGTTGACAAATAAATAGGAATTTTTTGTCACAGACTGGCTGACTGTTCATCCCTTTGATACAGTGAACCACATTTTTTTCATAAGGAATACAATTGCATTTTTTAGCTGAAAGGAATACAATTTTTTTAGCTTTTGGTTTTTAAAAATTCAACAAAAACCGATAAAAGCATAAGGACTTGCGTATAGAAATATTCTCGTGGAAACCAAGTAGTCTATTTTGATGCTTTTAAAAAGTGAAAGGGAACGTTTTTTTTAGGTACTATACATATTATGGTACTATACATATGGCAAGATATGATATTTGTATGTACATATATTCGTTTAAAAAATCGAAATTGTGTTCAAACTTGGCATTACGATGCTAGCGAAGTCGAAAAAGAGGTGGGTCAATTTTCTATAAACTTGTACATAGTATAGTGAGGCATTCCCCGACAAGTTCTTGTTCTTTTTTTTTTGGATAAAAATAACAGTTGGTGCCGTACAATTTTTTTAGCTAAAAATAAAAATCAAAAACTTTCCCACAATGTTTCAAAAAGTTTTAAAAGAATTGTGAACCAAAAATTTATAATTCGAAAACGACTTGCTCGATTTATATTAAACTTAGCACGCTGCAGTTTTTTATATTATCTAGCAGATTCTAAATAAAAACTATTATTATTACCAAAAATAATGGTATTTCCCATACAAGTGTTTAAAAAACGGAAAGGAAAATCTAATTTTTTTAAAAGTGACTACTTCGATTTTGATAAAAAATTTAGCAGGAATAATATCAGTAACATCTACCATATTCTTGGAAAAAAATTTGTTAATGTTTCAATAAAATAAAATAATGTTTTAATAAACACTAAAAAATGACCTACCAATTTTTTTTCTTAAAAATGTTTCTCAAAATTTTTTACATTTACAAAATTATTTTTTTTAGAAAACCACTCCAACGATTTTTGAAATGTTTTTCTCATAAATAAATATTTATTTAAGAAATAAGATAACGTACATAGTGTTGGTGTCAAAACAATTCCATATTTTGTTTAGTAAATTTATTTCTAATTATACATACATATATTAATTTTTTTACCAATTTGTCAGTTTAAACTCTAGGTTTCATGCATATAAGCTATATTGTTAATTTTTGTATTTTCACATAATACTAATTTTATAAAAAAAAAAACGTTTTTAGCATGTGGCATACAATATTGGCTCCTAGGTATAACTATTTTTTTTCTTTTAAAATCAGACTAATAGCTTTTAATTATTGAAAGCTGTGATCAAAAATTGTCTGTTTTCATGGTTTCATTAATTAAACTAAAACCATTTTATTTCATTTCTTGTCATTGAAAATAAAAAAAATCCATAGTTGTTATTTTTAATTTTTAAAAATTTTAATTTCTTCTGCAGGAAATTACATACAAATAATGCTCTGTAAGAAATTTAAACCAAGTATGTTCAACCGCTCAAGCTTTAGCTAAAGATAAATGTAACCATGGACGCAACGGAGAGGTTCCAAAGATGCCATATTTCTTTAAAAATGAGGCAGTTGAGAACGTTTACTGTGATTGGTGACTACTATCGCACGATGATCAAAAATTTTCTTGCATGCAAGTTTTATCGCATTCAAAAAACGATATATTTTACTCATAATACTTTTCTCTCATGATATATTTCTCACGCATGATACTTTTCTCTCATGATATTTTCCTCACATAACATTTTTTTGCACTATAATTTTCCCGCATGATACATTTCCTTCGATTACTTTCTATATAATGTACCTACTATGTTCTGCTACCCTACCAGTAAGAAAGTAATCCCCTTCAAAGCTCTTCAGTGTTTTTTTTTTGATTACCTACTTACCAATATTTCTATCTTATCAAGACTCCCCCGATTAAAATCTCCACTTACGGCCCTGTTTCGCTTAAAACTCAAGATAGAACAGAAAACTTCCATCAAGTTGTCCAATGTCCAATGTCCAATGTCCACTCCTCTTTTCCGGCCAAAGTAGTTTTTCTTTTCTATTTTTTTTTTTTTTTGTTAATTTCCCATCTTTGAAAATTGCAACTCATGAAAACGTTTCGTTTTCAAGAAAAAAAACATCAATAAACTACCCATCCTAAGGGTTTGTTGCAAGATTGCACAACCAAACCATCATATATGTATGTATAAATTCCTTTTGTTTGATTCCTATATGCAGTATATACACACTTTTGGCTATTGAGTTTTGTGGCTTTATGGATAAGCTTTATATGTTCTGTGATTTTCTTTTAAAGTGCCACATATGGATAAATGTCACAAGGGAAACATTTTTTGTTCTGCAACAAACACAATTGAAAATTATTTATAATCTGAAATGAAATTCAAGCAAAAATACGTACAATATTTGATTTTTTTCATTGATGTCAAAATTGAAAAGGCAAAATGTCAATACAATGTGGGTTGATTTATATTACGTATATGAATATTTTTTTCTTAAATAAGATTACCGAACAAATAAACAGTATGATTATTAAACTTATCTTATTTTTTCCACCGTTATGACTTCTTTAATTTTATAATTTAATATTTTACGCGTATCGGCAATTGAATTGCCATCATCAGACAAATTTTTATTTAATCATGATATTTTATTTTATTTTCACTTTATATTAAGCGTGGTTGAAAATACACTGCTTGGAGATTTTTTTGTTTCTTTTTGTTTTATTGTGAGTATTTTTGTCTGTTTGTTTTTGAATAAAAAATGTTTTCTTTCATGTATTTTTTTGTTAAGTACCTGAGTAAGTTACTTATTTATTTTTACTTTTATCGATACATTATTTGACAAAAAATCGAATTTTAAACACTCATTAAAATTGTAGGAAATAGAAAAATAGAATTCTATTATTAATAGCATCCTATATTTATAGGGTTCTTTCAGTATTTTATAAAGTTCCAGTTACTCGTTCAAAATTTCGATTGTTTTCTGCTTTCCCGTTTTTATAAAATTATATCCCAAAAATTTTTCTCAAAATTATGGTTTTTGAATTTCTTAAATTTTATAACATTTCAAATAAGTTAATAAAACTTATAAAGCAAACATGAGGATAATCCAATTAATAAAAACAGAGGATGAACTAGAGAATGGTAAAAACCACCGAACTCGAAATGAGGGGGTAAAAGGCTAAGCTGTGCACTCAACCCCAATATTATCCATTAATTCATATTCATCCTGATGATTTGAAATTTGATTAGTGTTGCAATAAAATAAACCTCAAAGAATCAATTGAAACACTAAAAACAAAGTAGGTATACATATGTATTTAAATGTAAGATATACCTACATACATACATATGATAGTATAATTTTATCAGATACGACAACCGCTGTCATCATCCTGCAGTACCTATATAAAGACACACCTTCAAATTGGCAAAATCTATACTCTGATTAAATAATTGCTTGCATCGTTTTATGTTACATTGGTTATTATTGGTTTCAAAATTTAGTTCAACTATCTCTATCTCTGATGCACTTACCACAGATAATATCATAATATAGACGCAATTTCGATTAATCGATATAAATTCAATCTAATTGTAATGAGATAACTGGAAGTGAATTGTTAAATATACCTAATTCTGGTGTCAATTGAAATATTTTAATTTAGATATAATACGTTATGATTATATTATTTTTAATACAAAAACAAATTGGCTTCATACATGAATATTTACATAAAGTATTCTTTATGCTGTATATACTCTATATGATATTTTGTATTTCGGTTCCATTTATAGTCCTGAGTTTAAATGGCCAGTTTTTATGATTTTAATTAAAATAAATAGATGCACGACGGAATTGCAAGGACTCGCCACCATTTGTTAATAAAAAATGAATCTCGCAAAAAATAAAAAAAAAAAAACAATTTACTCATTTTTAAATATCGAATTTTCAAAAAAACAATTAAAATTTTTTTTATCAAAAAATTTGTTCTATTTGAGAATTTTGATATGCAGTGACTATTATTTGAATTTATTAGAAGCTTTCCTATAGAAAATTAAATTTAAATTGGAACACAGATGTTGGGATAGTTGAAAATAAAAAAAAATGGCATTATGAGAGGTAGGTAGGTACTGTTAATAATGGCTTAATGTAAAAAATTTGTTCTGGTTAAATGCAAGACCTTACATATAATATTATGTATATTAGCACACAAGAAAATTTCAATCAAAATCGTAAGAGTAATTTTCGAGAAAAATTAAATTTCTTAAAATAGTTTTTAAACAGTTGTGTGGAAGACACCGTTAATTTAAATTTAATTAAATTTTTTTTTTAAATCTGCTAGATATAGGGTCTTGTGAATAAAAAAAAAGTTAAAGCTTTTTTTGGAGGAAGCTAAAGCCAACTAGTTATAGCTTTTACTAGCAGCCAAAGCTAGACAGTTCTAGCTTAAGCTTATTTTATGTGAATACAAAAATGATAACGCTAAATAGCTTGTGCTAGAAAATTCTAGTTTAAGCTTCGCAATTTAAGCAGTTTGTTTTTTATTCACATGTTTCGACTAGGTATAGCTTTAGCTAGAACTGTTCATATATAGACCAAAAGGAAGGTTGTTTTGGATTTTGTTTTGCCACTATCTGTATTATAGGGCAAGTTTTGATTTTGGGTTAAAAATGTTTTTATCATATCGTCCGTCAGTCTCTGCGTATATACGTTCACTGTGGTTCAATTGGTTTCAAATTTGTATGTAGGTCAGGTATTTCCAATAAAACAGTTTTGATATTTTAAAAAGTATAAAAAAAATTGTCTTATTTTTGAGCTACTCTCTAACATTAATTTATTTAACAGTTCGCACAATTTTTAAGTACCTGCTTCATAATTCTCCATTAACTTTGTAATTCTACTTTTTAATGGCTTATATATGTACGTACAATGCCTAGCATTTAATTCATTTTGCAACTGTCAACGAAAACTACGTGATTAATAGTCTTACATACAGAAGAGCGTTCAAATCCAAGATCTTGTCCTACTGCACCATACTGAAATCCAGGCCAGGTTCACTTAGATATCTTAAAAATATCTGTATTCTCTGCTCAGAGGTCAGAGCACCTCTACGCTCCATTGAGTCGTCTATATAAGGTAATCACCACTATGCACATTTCATTTGAAAATCTAAATAAACTATAAAAATCCTCATCACTTACTTCCGTTTCTTCTAAAATTTTAGTTTTCTTACCATAATCGCACTATAACTAAAGAGAATACTGAAAATAAGACCTAGTCAAAGCTTTCTAGACAGGGAGAAAAAATCTTGAAATTTTTGTAGCTTTAACTTTAATATTCTAGTTAAAGCTATTTTTATTCACACAAATTGAAGCTTAGGCTGGGAAAACAAGCTAAAACTAAATGAATTTAGCGTTGGCTATTTTAAAATAGCTATGACTAGAAAACATCTTTAACTAGCTAGCTTAAGCTTATTTTTATTCACCAAAAATCTAGCTTTTACTTAAAAATCCAAGTTTTAGCTTTAGCTTTTTTTTTATTCACAAGGCCCATAATGTTAAAAAAGTCAAGTCAAAGTCTAGTTTAGCAAGTCGTTTTTGAAATGTAAAATGTTAAAAAAAAAACTTTTTAAACTTTTTTTAAAAATCCAAAATGTTAATAAACAGTATTATTTAATCTTTTGAAAACACTCTCCATACAAAATTGATGAAAATTAATATAATTGTTTTCGAGATAAACAAAAATTAATTATTACTGATATTTATTTTATCTGTGGAAAAATAAAAGTTCTCAAAAAATAAAATACACAACTGGGTCGCATGAACTTTCTTTTATGTACGGTCACAATGTGGTTTAAATTTTTTTTTAATATTCATCTGATAAAAGAAATAAATTAATTATGGGAGCCTATATTTTATGCCAATTGCCATGGCAAAAAACGTAGTTTTATGTGAGCATAGAACTTAAAGTTTGGACTGAAAAATTATTAAAAATCAATTTAATTATAATTGATTAAATAACTTCTGAAATTATTTTGCAATCAACGTGATGTATACCATCTGATTTCTTACAAAAATCTCAATTTTTGAGAACAAAATTTTAAAAATTGTTGGAGCAGTTTTTTTTAAACTAATTCTTTATATATAAATTTTTTTAACATTTAAAAGAAAAAGTTGGTACTCCACTTTTTAATATTTATTAATACAAAGTTAAAAATAAATTTTGAAAAAAAAATCATTTACCCATTTTCGAAATATCGAATTTTCAAAAAAAAGTAATTTTTGAATTTTTTTTTTGGAAAATTTTGATATGTAATATTATTCGGACAAGCTCTTGTTTAAGAAATTTTATTAAAATCTCTTCAACAGATTATGAGATTTAAAAGGGTTTTTGTTTCATAACACACTAATTATAGTCGAAAGCCAACAAAATGGTGCTATGATTGATAGCAATGTAATTACATAGATACAGTTTTTTTTTCCAAAAATATAGTAAATGGTACTGATATAAGCTGACATAAAAAATTTAATCAAAATCGTAGCATTCGTTTTTGAGAAATATGAGATTTGCCTTAACAGTTTTTAAACACTAGTATGGAAGGACCGTCATTTTTAGTTATAAGAATAATTTTAGTTAAAATATGCTAGATAATGTTCAAAAACTTGAAAAAAATCGATCAAGTCGTTTTCGAATTATTAAGTTCTCAAAACAAAATTTTGAAACTTTTTAAAAAGAATTTAAAAAAAAATTGAAAATTTTGGTGTAGAGCATTGAACTATTTTCGAGAAAATGGTTCTCTGAATTTTTTATAAATTAATGGTAGCTTAAAAAAAATTACTAAAATTTTTTTTAACAAGTTGTGGACACGTTTTTGAGAAAAATAAGATTTTCATTTTGTGCTAAAAAAAAAATTTACGGCGCGTACCGTTATTTTTGATCCTAAAAGAATGAAAAACAACCTGTCGGGAAATGCTCAAAAAACGCTATATAAAGAAAATCGACCCACCCAATTATGCTTTAACCGAAAGGCTAGACAGACAGAATTCGGAGACCCACCTTTTTCGACTTCGCTATCATCGAAATGTCAAGTTTGATCAAAATCTCGAGTTCGATTTTTTACGAGTCCATAACTTGCCATATGTTTGTACATACATATCTTAATTATTTTTTCTGAATAATGGAGTGACATTTCATATTTTGAGAATGTTTTTTTCAGTTAGAGGGGGAATTTTATATAAAAAATAATGCGATTTTTACTATTATCAAATTTTAAAAATTTAATCATAAGAATGATACCTACTTTTAAACTTAAAAAAAATAAGATTAAATAATCGTGCGGTTTTTTTTTTGAAAGTTATAATGTTCATCTATTTTGTGTCGAATTTTCAACTTTTTCAAAGAACAAGTATTGTTTGTGCAATTTTTTGGGGTGATTCTTTATTAAATTTGGGGTCATTTTTATTTTTTTGTTTTTTTTTATTATCAAATTTTGTATTGTCAAATTTCGTTTTCGGAGCGGAAAAATATTCTGAAAGTGGAAAAATTAAACCCATATGTATTTCCTTGAATAACTTGTTAACAAAGCTTATATAGGCTTTCAATTAGCTTTTATGCAAGGATACAATCGATTTTATTCCCTTATATATACATACATATATGTACGTGGAAATGGCAACAAACATATGTACAATGTACATACCTACACCTGATGGTTTAGTTTTGGTTGACCTGTTCACAAAAGCAAACATAAATTGACAACATTAAATCCAAGCAATTTAACAGATAATTATTATACATACGGCATACATTCATATATGTATGTATGTGCTTGGTAAAAACAACCAGGAATTGTTTTTATAGAGATAATTTATCTCAAAATGAACATTAGTTCTTGTTATATATTTTTCACAATCCATGAAATAATATTACTATTACCTATGCTTGAATTTCATGTCTTAAATAATGTCCTTTGACAATGTATAAGTTAATATAAAACTATTGATATCCAGTGTATTTGATATTATTTTGTGGGTTGCTGTATGGTCCATGATAGACATCATCACACATCGTTGCTTTATTCTTCATAAATTCTTTTTGTCTGATGCCAAGTGGACGATATATTAATTTGTTGAATTACTGATATGGATGTAGCAGTTGAAGTAAGGCAACACATTCGTAATAGCATTTCTGGTATAGCGATGGCTTCTTTTTTTTAAACACTTTTATTCTCTCATCGATAAACATCTATAATCTATATATACATACATAATAAAATACCTACACATAAATTAAACATTTGTCTATGAAATTTCTATTAGACCAAGGGCCAGATGTACAACTGTATGTTCATCCTCGGATCAAGATTTGAAGACGATTTAGTGAGATAAAGCAAGTACAAAAAAAAAATATTTCGCATCAAAAATGAATTAAAGGCCAATTCCTTTAGCAAGTGAAAGGTGGTGAAATTCAGTTTTTTGTAAACACTTTAAAAAATATTAAGAACAAAGAAAATTTCTTTTGTTTAAGTGGAGCGATTTAAATAATTCAATTAAAAGTTCAAGTGACATCAAAACTGTTTAAAAACTCTTAATTTTTCGAATTTTATTTTCAAAACTTTGAGTTTAAAAATCATTTATTCAAAAATTAAGCAAATAAATTCATTTAAAAATATAATCAAAGAATGAATTACTGGTTTTAAAAAAAGCTATAACATGATATTGTAAGTGTTGCCGTTGTGTTTTTATATTCATTTTCTGTTTTCAATACATTTTTTTTAAATTTTCCTTTCCCACCTAAAGGGGTGGACAAATTGAGTAGACCAATATCTTAAAATTATGTTTAAATAATGTACCAACAATGAAATAACATTGATGCTTTCAGCAAAAAACGCACAATTTTTTAACTAAGCCGTCCCACTACACAGGATGATCGGTATAAGGTGCACCAAAAAACTAGAGCCAGTATGTTGGGTTAAGACAAGAAAAAAATCGTACAGGAGGGAAGGGTCTATTTCCCCCCATTTAGGCGAGAGGGAAAATTTTCTAAAAAAATGACTTAAAACAGAAAACAAATTATGTATTTAAAAACAACGGTAAAACTTGCAATGCCATGATATACATTTTTGGAAAGCCAACTTTCTTCAGTTTTCATTTTAAATTAAGTTGTGTTAGTGAATAGTTTTTGAAAAATTAATTTTCAAACTCGAAATTTTGAAAAAAAAAAATTCAAAGTAATCTTTTTCGAAATTTTATGCAATGAAGTATAATTTTTGTTAAAGTTTTTTGTAGGAAATTTTCCATTCTACAAATTTACATTTTTTCTGTACAGCTTACCGTTTGGGAGTTATTCCTAAAAAAAAAAAACATTTCATATGGGGTCTTCAACCCCCGTAAAATTGTAAGCGGCGCTCATATCGATTGGGAATTTTTACAGTTTCTTAAGAACGCCATGAGGAAGCTTTATACCAAAATCCAGCATTCCGGCGATTATTCTTTTTTGTGGCGGGATCTTCTACTATAAATTAGTATCACACTCTGAATCAAATTTAAATTTAATTTTGAAACAAATCTATAAGACCAAATGCATAATTTAGTTCATGGTCATATTATATGTATATAGGTATAGATGAAGTAAGATATATTTTTATTTTCATACAAAGTTACACGAAAACAAAACACCAAAATATGAAGACTTTCAAAAAATAAAAAACTTACAAAATCCAGAATGTCGACAAAGAAAAGCACATCAGTCACGCAATTCTCAAGTCAACTTTAGCTTAGTTACAAACACGGAATTAACGACTTGTCAAAAGTTTTTCAAAAACATGACTTTAAACTTTATAGCCAACACATAGAATTAGATATAAACATGAAAAGAAAACATACACATTTTCCACATACATACATACCTATAATACCTATACCCGTATAAGTCATCCTCTCAGCTGAAATTTTCTGTTTAAAAGATAGATATATACATACATATATATTATATATATACGGGAGACAAACCTAAGCATCCTTCTCAGTTCTAACACAAAAAGTTGAAACTAACGACACTTAAACGACACAAAAGTTTTGTCTCGAAAACGTAATTGATGAATACGCGCTAGAGTGGCTGAAAGTTTCACACATTTTCCACACTATGTCAGCTGGATTTGTTTTGAAGTAGGTACCAGCACAGCACCAAGTGCCAAGGAAAAGTCACAAAGTTTTATTTTGTATTGTTTTGTTCCACAATGTACTTAGATTTGGAGTGATTGAAAACTTTAGACTGAGTATAATACATAAAGAAGAAAGATAATCTGGGGAATACTCTTGGTTTCAGTAATAAGGTTTGTGATTGTCATTAATCAGTTAAGTCACCCTGTGGTTCATGATGTGGAGTATTATATTAGATATGTATTAAGTAATATTCGCTAAAGCTAAATTTGAAAATATGTTATGGAATTTATTAAAAAAAAGGATTTTTAAATAGGTTGTCATCTACCGTACATACAAACATTAGGAAGTAAACGGAAAAAAAACGGCACAACACAACAAATCACATTGTGTGGAAAAGAAGTAGGTACATCGCGGTATCTAGTGGAAAAATACCAGACTCTACTACATACAATATATATTTGGAACTATAAGAGAGCTCTTTTGTGGTTTATATATTTAAAACGATTAACAGAAACTTAACTTTTATTTTAATTTTCTTCTTTTATTTTTTTGAAACATAAGAATTGTTGAGTTGTGTGGTTTTTCTTATAAACTGACAATTTGTTTTTGTATGACACCTATCAAAAACATTCCTTCTTGGTTTAGCTTAAAGTTGCCGAGATTTGTAATATGGGGAACATCGATTGAAAGGTCTCTTTATTGATAAATTAGAAGTGAAAACCGCAACCACTTTCGTGGCTTGGTCGGGGAGATATCGGTTTTCGAAAGAAATTTGATTTTTAAGATTTTATGATGATGCCGCCTTAATAAATTTTTTCAATTTTTCAATAAAATTTTTTTGTTGAGATTTGTAAAATGGTGTGTACGAGGCTTGGTTGCAGAGATATTGGGTTTCGAAATAAATCTGGGGTGGAATCGGCTAAGGTGATAGTTGACTGTCGCTTTTTTGATTGTCGTTTTTGATTATCAACTATTCGTTGCTCTGTGTAAATCGATCGCCAAAAATTGTTTGTTTTTTGGCATTACTTACAATTCTGTTAAGAATTAAACGTCATTTTTGCATTTTTGGTGCTAAGAAATGTTCTCAAGGATATCCATAAACTGAAAAATTGCAAATGATGTAAACATTGCAATTGAACTAATTTGCTATTTTGTATTCTTAAAACACACTTTTTACCTTAGCCGACCGCAACAAAATTTTTATGAAAATTAAATAAATGTATGAAAACAACACCTTAAAAGCTGTCACTTAATATCAGTACACAAAAACGATTGTCGATTTGATAATCACCTTACATAGAGCAAAATTGTCGATTTTGATTATCAACTATCTGTTTATTGTCAAATTAGAAGTTTTGAAAGAAATCTAATTGTTCTGTTCGGTATAAATGATCATCAGGAAAACTTATTTAATGTCATTATGTTTCAATTTGTCCCGATGTGTTTTCCTGAACACAACTTTATACAATCGAAATCGGTTATAACGAATCTGAAGGTACTGGGGCATTCGTTTCTTGAATCTTAAGTTATAACTATAAATTTCTGTATCAAAGAAGCAGTGTATTTTTAAAAGGGAAATTGCAATTTTATTGGTTAATAAGCTTAATTTTTTTTTAAACTTTCTTATTAAAAAAGTTCACTATAAGCGATAATTTGTAAAAGCCGATATGATAGAAAGATATTACTTAAACATATAAACTATAAAAGTTGAAAAGGGCATCATGGCATCATCGTTAACAAAACTTTATTCAAAAATAGTGGATCTTCTTCAAGCTTTTCAAGAGTTCAACAATTGAAACGTTGCCAAGCTAATTCCAGACTTCCACTAAGTCTTTTTTCAACTGACGCACGATGACGAAAGATAATTACCTATTAAAAATATAATATTAATTTGACACGACCTACGCATTATCTTTGATATATCCCCAGCTGAAAAAAGGACCTCTAAATGAATGACCCTTTACATGCGTGTTATATATAATGATCCTGATATAGATTCAGATACATTTGAAAAAAAAATAATGAGAATCTTCATTTGTAACAGACAGAGAAAGCATCATAGAACATAAAGTTGAAAATCGACACAAATTGTCTCCAAATTGAATTTAAATAATACCATGATGTTTAAACGAACCGTTTAAGTAGAAATATTTGTATATTTTTATTATATCTTACAATCAAAATTCAAAAATGTTTAATAATAATAATGAATACAAAAAATTATCCTTATGCTATTAATAAAATTTATAAAACAATTTGAGATTTGATTGAAAATAATATTTTTTTTAACCATTGTAACTGACTATGTTAAATATTTATTTTATTTTTGATGAATTCAAATAATTATTTAAATTAATTTGGTTGGAAAGTATTTTTTTTGTTGGTAAAAAATTAGAAAATATAACAAAAAAAATTATTAAAAAAAAATAAATTTAGGATTGTGCATTAAACACTTGCTAATGTCTTTTACTTTCTTAAAAATATATAAACAATTTTATTTTACATTTCATTTAGGTTAGGATATTTTATTTTTAAAAACTAAATTTATGTAAAATATTTATATTAATAATAATGTGATACTAAATTCGCTAGTTAACGGCACACACGTATTGAATTTTTTTTCTTCTTATTTTCAATTTAATACTTGTGTAGCATTATGTTAGGTTTTTTTTTCGTTTAATACAAAATGAAAGTAACAACATTTACAATTTAGAAATATAAATACTTTTTTTTTGTTAAAGCTCTGAATAAATTATCCTGTTTAGCACTTGAAAGATGTAAGTAAGTACACACACATATTTCTTAAGAAAAGCTAAGAGGACAGATTCAAAAATTCAGATTTTGCCTGGATCAAATGGCACAAAATTTTGTGTTTTTTTTTTTGTTTTTCATCAGTGTAAGTTTGTGCTTTTTTAAGAGATAGTCCTGATTTCAACAAATAAATTTTATCTGATCACAGCATTTCGAGGGTTTTTTTTCTTTAACTCGATAATATTTTTTCTTTTTTTGTTTGCATGAAAGTTAAATGCTTTAGCACAGATGTTCATTTTGTTTAAATAAACTATCTTCTAGATGAATCTCTTCTTTTTAGAACATCAAATATCACTTCAGAAGCATTTTGATCGTCCTGATCGTGAGACTCATCATCCGAATCGGTATTCTCAAGAAGAGGAATTTTTTGTCCAGATGTGCTATGTAAGACGACTGAATGTGTTAAGTTATCACGCATGTTGCCGTTAGTAGTTTCTTCAAAAAGTATTTCATCTGGTTTTTGAAATGTTAAGGTGGAATATTTATGTATGACATGACAACAGATGCCACCTAAACAAACAACCAAGCCAAGCACGTTCATTAATGACAATTGATCACCATTTAGTTCAACTGCAAGCGCCAATTGACAAATATCCTGAAATAAAAACAGATAAAAATTTAATTAAAAATGAATAATTAACTTAACACCATTTTTCCAAAAAAAATTGTTAAATAAATAAGTATATAACAATAGATATTTCAAGGTGTAGGGAATTCTGTAAAACATTGATGATTCTTTAAAAAAATAAATAATTATTTGATTTCTTTTTGAAACTGCCAAAAAGGTGGCTCTAAATCTGCTGATTTTTTTGCATTAATAATATTTGTTTTGAAATTTTCGACTTACGAAGTTCTTCACTTTAACCGTCGATATGTACTTAACGTACGTAAGTTAGTTTTAAAGGCCTTGAACTGGTTGGTATTACCAGCGGAGCGAGTACAACGGCAAATTATTTTAAGGGAAGAATATAACTGGCTATTTCACTGGAATATCGATAAAATAAAGATAAACAGGAAGCGTTAATTTTAGTGTTTCTAGCCAATAATCGCATATTTTTGCCGTTTTTCTTTCGGTTTTTTATACATCTTGTTTTGAAATTTCTATACAAAAGCTTTTAAAATTAATTCAAATTAGTTTTTACAATATTAAGTACAAATTGGGTTAAAATTTTATTGAAAACGAGATGATATCGCCACCTGATTGCAAGAATCGCATCGTAATTTTTACCCTTTACTACAACCAGTAGCACAGAAAATATATGGTGTTTTTATTTTACCATCATCGGATCACAATAAACAACGCGTCATTAAAATAAAAAATTAAAAAACAAGACTATAACGCGTTTTATTGACTTTTGTATTTTGGCCGAGCTTCTTTAATAAATATAGTTTGATAACGTTTTGCATCTTCCCTGTGTTTTGATTAAAGCTATCAAATTTTATATTTCAAAAGTCGCGGTCAAATAGGTAATTTCACGGCTGCTTCTTGGAATAATATTAATTGCAGATAAAAAAACCCAGGTTCCCAGTAAGTAAAAATAACTTCATGTGGTGTTAGAACAAAACGAATCTTAGGTCAAATACAAATCTGAAATATCAACAACAAGCTGAACTAAAAAAATGTTTTTGAATTTAAATACCGATAATAATAATTTTTTATGACGCTCCTCTTGGCTTCAAGAGGTTTATAATTATTTCAATTATTGTTAATTAAAATAATAATACAAACACTCGACATAACGCTTTACTTAAACACAAACGTTTCGTTATCATTTCCATAAATACAAATCGGAAACAACACAAAACGAAAGCCACTTTCCTCTTTCTTTTGTATATTTTCTTATCAATTTATAACGTTTTCTTATCAGCTACAAAAATAACTAAATGTTTACCTTAAAAATTCCTGAAATCGATAGGGTTAAACTAGATGTTCTTGACAAAACCAAGAATTCGCTTAGTTCCATGAAGAATGCCAAAACAGCTCCAATACTTATTTTTGATACCAATAGCACGATTTCCGAGGTGGGATAGGTTGGTAGTCGATCAACAACGTTAAGAAGACGCTCGCCTATTGATGGATGGATGAAATACGGTTGTGATTAATAAGTTTAAAGCTATCTCACCTTCAAATGCAATAGTGAATGGAACGACAGAGAGAATCATCCAGGGTTGCATGTGATAAATCATGTCTACTGGATTGTGGAGTCCTAGTTTGGACTTCTGCATAACGAATTGTGCAAAAGTCCATCGAATTCCACTGCTCAGAGAAGCCACTAGCAGGAAAGTGAACCCTAAGGCATCGAACTGAGTCGATTTGTAGGTGAACATGAAGAGTCCGGTGGCAATCATAACAACAATCCCCATCAAAGCCCAGCTCTTCTTTTCCAGACCAAGAATTATGGCAAATATTAAAATGAAGATGATTGTCGACGACTTGGTCATTGTGTAAAGAGAGATCTTGACCAGTTCGAGACCCCAGCTGGAGAATCCAATGTCGATGCCACTGGCTATACCTGTTGGAGCCATTTTACGGATTGAGGTTTTGCAGTCAAGCTGCACCCGCGTGTTGCCATTGACGAGAGGCATGAGACTGCGCAAACCTGCGGACATCATGTACTTCACAACCAGATGGTAGGAAACTATTGAAAGGGGAAACTTCAGGTGCTACAAAAAAGAAGAATGTTTCAAGTTTTTTTTATGTTTATAATTTCAGGAGGAAGCCTAGATGTGTCACCTTTATGAGCCAACCCTGATAGAAAGTCAAAGTGATGGACAACGAGAGGTAGAGACAGATAATGGCCAATGTGCCCACTGCCATCTGCATCAGTTTTGAACTTGCGGCGTTTTGTGTATCCACGTCTAGCCGATGATTGTGATGGTCATAGTCCAATTCGTTTTCATCTTCATTTTGGAATAGTTCACCTTTTTGATTTGTGCTCAATCGTTCATAACGTGACGCAGACATGTTTCTGGGGAAGACAGAATGAACTGGTGCAACAGTTAAGAGGGTTTTCACCTTCATCCGACTTACTTGTTTTGTGTTAAATTCTGGAATGTTTAACAATCAGTCTTTTTGTCTAAAAGGGCAAACGGTTGTGGACTCTTAAGTTTAGATATTATACACCTTGTTGCATTCCATATGGAATGTTTTTTTTTTTTTTAGTTTCTACCCGTAGGTCTTCAATTATTTAATTCGATGGTGGAATATATTGTTGGCAGTTTTTTCGCAGCAAAAGTTTTTGAGGGAATCGTCGACATGCGCCTGCGAAATTTTTCGTTTTGGGAATTTGTTTTGCTACGCAGTGCGGCTGACGTTGACTTTTTTCCCGACAGATATGACAGCTGTTTGGGGATGTGTTCGTTAAGAGACTGTTTAGTTATAAGATAACGAGTAATTCGTTAGTTATTGGATGCGTTCAGGTAACTAATCCAAAGCTCAGGATAGGTTTGTGTTGTTTTATATCTCAAATAAACCAATATAACAATAAAAATAATCAATGCTAAATTTGTTTTCGATGAATAACTCAAATCTTTCATTGAAGTTTTGGTTGACACCCATATTCCATGAATTACCATTTTTAAATTATCATCAGTCGTATTTTATTTTCCCCCGAATCTGAACCAGATTGAATTTGCTTACGAAAATACATATAGGTACATAAGCTGCATTTTATTATCCATAATATAATCTGATCAGGATCAAATTTTTACACGTAAATACAAAAACAACATGTAGTCCTGCTTTTTTTCTGGATTTATTTCATGATCCAAAATCTAGTATTTTTTTTATTATTATGGTAAGGTAGTGTAAACGAAAAATATACAAACAAAATTCAAAAAGAGACTGACCCTGGCTGTCACATGTGATCCTGTTTGTTTTATTATGGGGATCTGATCCACATCAGATCATGTGGACAATAAAATGCAGCTATTATTAAAAAAAACAACACAAGATTTATAATTCTAAGATCTCGCAGATCTCAACAATCTCACAATAATATAAACAGGATTCCTAAGCAAATTTTCGCTGTTTTTGTGTCAAATACCTACTGAGGAAAACAAAATTTCGATTCGGCTGCTCAATTTCTGACGGAGGAAAATTAGTGAGGATTTTGAAATTTTAAATGACCAATAATTGATTGATTGATAGAAAATTGAATATGGCGATAAAAACCAACGGTAGAATTTATGATCGTTGTCTTACTTTGGACAGCCGTCCAAGTTATAGATAAATATTTTTATTTGATGTTTAAGAGCTATCTAAAGTAGACAACGGACATATCGGATTGTGTAAACCTTAGCTAATATAACTTTTTATTCAATAAAATAAAGCATTTTTCCAAGTATTTAGATCTTTTATATACATTTTTTGAGAATTTGTTAAGTTGATTCTCTTTGGCTGTCTTGTGATATTTGTGATCAAATGAAAAAATATTTCATTATATTTTTCCCAACGTTTCGCTGGTGGTTGCCGTCTTCTTCAGGGGTGCTTTATTTACAAAAAAGAAATTTTAATTACATGTGTTTATGCAAATACTTAAAGACATCCAATTTAATAAACAAAGTGTTTCCGTTGAGTGAGTGACACAACACAAAAACACTTTCGTATCTATAAAAAAATTTTAAAGCCATAACTTTAAAATACCTCTAAATAACTCTTACATATGTAAGTGCGAAATCCGTATCTATAATTAATTTTCACATTTAAGCAACTTTACTTAAAGGCAGGTGGAGTTTTCAGTTTTTTGTTCTAAAGTAGGTATGAATAATAATTTGAATTTTTGTAAGCTTTCAAACACAGCCTAAAAGTATGCAATTCGTGGAATACATGAGACAATAATTGTTTAGTTAAGTATCAATGGGAAAACGATTATTGATAAGAATTTAAGTAACATCATTTAAAAGCAATTTAAATATTTAAGCACACTTAATTAAATGTCCTCTACGAGATGTTTTAAGAAAATCTAATAGATACAGCTGTTTGTTTATTAAATCTCAGACTGACGGAAAATTTCACTCTGCTAATGAGAAAAGAGTAGCGCAAATCCTCTTATTTTACGATTTCATTGGAGCAAATGAGGTAATTTCGTTAAAAATTTCCAAATTAGATACCAAATAGCCTCATTTCTCATACAAATTTACTTTTCGAAATGATGTAATTTCAACCAAATTTGCACGAAATATAAATACAAATTTGCAATGACAACTCTTTATAAAATTTTTTGAAATTACCTTATTTCGGCTCCAGTGAAAAAGTAGTATAAAACTACAGCTTTCCGTTGGAAGTCATAAGGAACTTGATACTATGTCAAAAAAAAAAATGAATTGGAAGTAGAGAATGCAATCCCGGTATGTTTTTCCAATCCCGGGATTTCGGGATTTTAAAAATTGAATCCCGGGATCCCGGGATAATCCCGGGATTTCATTTTATAAAAGATTATTTCAGTTTAAATTTCATTATTTATCAAGTTTAAAACGCGCTTCTTATATATATTACCTAAGCAGATAGCTTATGTTCCTGATTTGGCTTCAAAAAACTTGGCAATAAAAAAAACAAACAAGTTTGTATTAAGTATAAAAAATAAATATTACTTATTTAATATTAATATTCTTAAAACTATATAAAAAAAACAATAAATATATTTCTATATGGAATATATTTTCTGACAAACAAATTTAATTCATTCGGTCAATAGGGAAGTAGATATTAATTTGTATGAAAAAATAAATACCATTTATTAAAAATTAATACATACTTAAACTCTTAAAAAAAAAACAATATAACTTAAGCCAATATATTCCCAAATGAAAAATACATATTTAATCTGTAAAAAAAAAGAGGATCTTTTGTGCGCGAATAATAATAATTTATTAAAAAAAAATTTACATTTTACGTTTTTCAAAAATAAAATTAGAATTTGTCTAAAAAATTATTATTATTCGCACACGAAATATTTTCGGCTATAAATTTATTCTTCTCAAATGACGTCAGAAAAAGAAGACACAAAATGAAATGGCTCAATCTTGTATTATTTCATTCATGTGAGAAACCCTTCACCGAAGGAAAATCTACTGTGTTATGGGATATTTTCGTCGTGGCAACCTAACTAACCAAACAACCTTTAAATAATACCTATATTTAAATTAAATTTGAATAAAAATATTAAAATTTAAATGCATCTTTAACAGACACAAAAAATAAAAGAGAAAATCAAAACACAAGCTATAGTACCTGCTTGGGGAAAGCATTTTTATCTGTCAAATTAATCTGAACTGAAAAGACATATCAAGAACTGTTTTTTTAAACTGTTCTCACACAAATACCTTTTTCCCATATTAAATTTTCACTTTTCCCTACGTTTTTCTAAAAATAATTTATTTATTAATATTGTAAAACTTTAAGCTTTTGCTGTAATAAATTAGCAAGCAGAAAAATAAATTAAGGTGTGCGAATATTAAAACCGCTGATCCCGGAAATCCCGGGATTGGAGCAATATAATCCCGGGATTTTCGGGATCGAAAAATGGGCCGGGATCCCGGGATTCGGGATCCCGGGATTGTATTCTCTAATTGGAAGACAGGAAAGTATGTGTATATAAAAGCGTCAAAGCGTCGTGTAAGTACCCAAACTCTCCGAAAATTTTAAGGAAATGGTCGCGAAAAACAACACTGACACACGTGAACTTGGCATATTATAAGTCGAACAAGACTGTAGCGTCACTGTTCACCTACCTAAAGCCTAGTACGCTGCTGATGCGAAACGAAACTTTTCTGTGATCTCCAAACAGACAACAAAACGCTTGCGAAAACACAACGGAAAATATCCTTGGAGAGTTTCACTAATTCCAAAAACAAAATAAAACATAAACGCTAAAAATCAGAGAAACCAATGATGTAAGAAAATAATAAACAAAAAAAAAAAAAACACAAATAATACTCAAATGTCATTTTTCCGCACACAATAAGTAGTCTGTATAATTAAATCAGTGCGAAAAAGGAGCGAAGACTTCTCCAAACAATCTGCTACAATTATAAATATCGCTCTTCGAACAGCGTACTGCAAAACGAAAAGCAGAACGAAATTTTCCGTTTATGATTTCGTTGTGTCATTTTTGTATGGGATTTTTCGTTTCGCATCAGCAGCGTACTATAGGCTTAAAGAAGAAAACGGAAATAGACCGCCGTCGCGCCGTTCAGATGTAGTTTATAAAATAAATTGCCATGGTAAAACTGATGAACAATGTAATCTAGTTCCTATGTCGGCACGACAAAACAACTCCTTCGCAAAAAAGGCGAATCACAAATTAGACATTCGTTTGAAAAGTTCTGAGATGTATTTTGTTTTTTGTTAAATTTTGATGTAAGTCATACTTTGTCCGCCTATAAGTAGAAGAAGAAGTTGAACTGTGATTTTTTATTATTTCGAAAATTATGTTTACAAAATGGTAAATAAAATTATAATTATTAAATAAATAAAAAATAAATAAAAAAATTAAAGCTGGTGGCGTTGCCGTCTGACCGATTTAAACGTTAATCTATTTTTTTAAATTTTTATCAAACATTTAATCTTGTATAGAAAACATTCAAATAAAAAGAAATATGGTAAAAAGCGGAATAGTTTTTTAAGAAGTATCTTACAAGATTAATTGATTCAAAAACCTTGTATTTGGCTGAAGTGATGACATCATGGTTCCCGATTATGTTCTTCCAGGATGATTTTTTGATTCTGCCAGTTTTGACTCGAGATGGTAAGAAAATTTCATATTTGATTCGAGAATAACTCCAAGGTATTTATATTGAGTGACTGTTTCAATTGTTTTACCATTAAAGAACCATTTTTCCTGATTCCCCAATTTTGATTGTCTATTGCGGATAATCATGATCTTTGATTTATCTAAGTTAACTGTAAGGCCAGGCGCGCACTTGCAACCAAACTATTTGGTTTCGATTTTGAGTACTATAGGATTATATGAGACCCCGTGGAAGTTTATGTGCGCGCACTTCCATATAAGCCAGTTGTGCTCAAATTGGAACCAAACTGTTTAGTTGCAGGTGCGCGCCTGGCCTAAGACTCCAGGTTTTACAAAATTCATTGAGTTTATTGGTTATCAGTTGTAGGCTATGCGGAGATTCAGGTAACAAAACTATATCATCTGCGTAGAGGATCACTTTTACTTTGATTTCTGCTATGCTTACTCCAGCAGGCAGATAAGAAGAAATATCGTCGATGAATAGTGAAAACAAGATTGCACTCAGGAGACATCCTTGATTCACTCGGACGTGTTTTTGCCATCCCACACTGTTTGTCGAGTAGTTGTGTACATATTTTTGAGGACTTTAAGCAACTTTGTAGTTGCCTATAAGTATTTGCATATATCTACATACATACACATGTAATAAAAATTAAAATTTCTTTTTTGTAAATAAAGCTCCCCTTAAGAAGACGGCATCCACCGTCGAAACGTTGGAAAAAATAGAATGAAACATTTTTTTCATTTGATCATTAATATAACCAACACAGCCGAAGAGAATCAACTTACAAATCCTCGAAAAATTCATATGATATTCATTTTATTTAGAAAATGGCGTAGTGCAGATATGAAGATGAACATGTGCGTAATTTTTGGAAACAAGTTCCTATAAAATATTTTTATGGTGAAGTAGGTATAACAATGTGAGCAGATCCTTAAAATGAAGGATATTTTAAATAAACACAATTATATGCAGTTCGAAGTACCACAGATCATAATATGTCTACCGTTATTTTGACCTTTTACTTTCGAAACCAAATTCTATTTTTAAATTTCTATTAAATAGAAACCTTTACTTTATATCGATAAAATATTATAGAAAAATATAAAAAATCCCCATTATCCTTTCCGTCAATCAAAATATATTTTACCAACCACCGTTAACTTCATCCAAATCCTGCGCACTTTAAAAACTAACTTCTGTCATTTTTATTTCGAAAATATACACACTGCAAAAATTCTACAAAACGCAATCTGAAAAGAGACGAGAGAGAGTATAGTTTCGCCCGAGCGAAACGTCGCTGTTTTTCGCAGTGTGTGCAATAAAATTAAAAATAGGAAAATATCCTTAGATCACCATTTACTATATAAAGTTTTCACATCTAAATTTAAAGGGCAAACTATTGTCCCGAAAAAGAAAAATTAATTAGGTATCTGTCGTTCGTCGGTTCCTTTTGTTCTCGGTGAAAATAAAAAAAGAAAACAAATTTTCCTCCTTCGCGTCAAAACTCGACCATAAATGTTTTAGAAAAAAGAAAAAAAAAACTTCGTATTCATCATAAAAACCTCAAAAAAAGGACTTACAATGTCTTCAACTAGTGAGCAGGTAAGTTTTAATATTTTTTTTTCTTTGTCTGGAAGATTAGATCAATCATTCATTTTCATCGAGAAAATCAGAAAGATGTGGGTAGTATGAAAAGGACCTTCTATACTTTCCCCCATGCATCGCCATTACAATCTATACGTAAATATACATATATGTATTTCGATAAATAAATGGAGAAAATGAACAAAATTATTCAAAGATTGTTCCGTTTCAATCAAAGATGTCCCCTTCTTCTTATAATGAAGTGGCAACTACCCTTCTGTTACCTTATTTTCTTCTTTTCAACGGGTAGTTCTTACCCTCGGAAATCCCGTATTTTATATGTTATGTCGAGATGAATAACTGTGGACTGTCATTGAACTTTTTTTTTGTTGATTCATTCCAATGTACTATTGAATGATGAAGAGATGCGGAGAAATAAATAAACGCATTTCGTTGGGGGTGGTTTAGACTTGGGTGCTAAAGAATGTTCCGTATGTGACATGGCAAGTGCGGTTCTCTTTGTCCTATCTGCATTTAAATAATCTTACACTCAGTTCGAGTGAAGGTCGTTGACGGAAATGGAAATACAATACTTTTTGTATTTTTAGTTTTTCTCTACTTCTACGAAACAAAAAATGTTTGTATATCTTTGCTTTGACGACTTTTTCAAAAGTCAGTTGATGATATTAAAGTAAAGGTAAGGGCCGAAAAGAGAAGTGTTTTTTTGTTCTTGAACTCTATTCACCATGGCAAGAAAAAAAAAAAAAAAAAACTGTAGAAACTATAAAACTCAGTGAACAAAAAATTTAAATAAGGAAAAGTTTTGATAAAAGAAAGAAACTACACAAACTTCCATGTTTCCCTTTCGTTAGGATAGGAGCAAGTGCAATCGACAAGGTGTTAGTATTTTCTTTGTTGAGACATTTGAAATGCTAATCAAGTGCTTTTGTACTTGGCGTTCATGGGAAAATGTAAATTTTTGTTGCAAAGCACCTCTGGCGAGAGACTCTTGAACTACACAACTCAAGTGGTTTGATACAAGTGGTGCTGTGTGTTTATTTTTGTGAACTGAGCCATTTTTGTTCAATTTTATTAAGGGCACCTATGCATCGTTGTAAATGGTTAATGATTCCCTATACCTATGAACAATATTTTATTTTTTATTTTTCTTGTTGAAGCTTGAAGTACGAATTGTACACCCAGCTTTGATGATTTTTGTATAGGTAGGTTTATACCTACTTTCAAACAGTTTTGGTAGAATTTATTTCAATAGTAGCTTAAGATTTGATATTTCTTTTAAAAGATGTTTTTTGTAATTAATGTATTATTTTTAAGATGAGTCGACAGCTGAGTCATACAAAATGTACACTTTATGCTATTCTAGCATAAGCCGCGTTTTATTATCCACGAAGACCCATATTGATGATTCCCTGAAAATTAAACGATACGGGTCCTTATGAAAACTGTAGACGCGTTTTATTAGGTCATTTTAGCCAAAAGTTTCTTTACACTACACTACCTTACCAATTTTAAAAACTGAAAAGGTATATACCCGTAAGAATTTTTTTTCGGATCTTTAAAATAAGATCCAGATAGATAGCAGGATCCCAAGCTGCTATTGTATTATGTGTTAAAAAATAATCCTTATCCAGATCCGTATACGCATAATAAAATGGCGCTGAAGTTGATGTAGTACACTAGAAATACGATATTTATTTTATGATTTTGCAATTAGCTGCAGCTACAGACAACACTGTTCTGATTTAAGCCCGTCAATAAAACCGGAAGGAACCCTGAAACTTAAATCCGGATGTATTTACATTGAATCTATGTATATATTTTATATCCGGATTTAAGTGTTAATCTGAATGAATCGAGTCAATAATACAGGAGTTCATGAAATGTCAGAATTGAGTCTGACTCAATTTTGTTAATCTATAATCAATTTTCTTGGTACCTGCTACCGAAACAAAGTGAAATCAAACAGCTACTGATTTTTAAAATTAATGATTAAAACTAATCTTCTTTTTATAGTAACTTTCGAAGATCGTGATAACATCACGGCCATGAACAGGATTATCGTGCTGTGTCCTGTGCAACTTTATGAATTTTTATTCTAGCTAAAAACCCTTAGATGAGACACGGTGACGTTTTGAGCCCACACCATTTTCAGTAAAACTTTTTGTAGTATAGAAAAACGTATAGTCACGCCATCCACCATTCATTGAGATAGACATGGGGTTAAATAAATCAGGAAAGTTCAATCACATTGGTAACTCTAGCCGATTGCTCAATCTCCAAGCGGATAAATTACACAAAATTAATCGAGTAATAACTTCAATTTCCCTACTACTTAAGAATATAAAAGAACAACAACATAAGAAGCAAAGTTAATTTATATTAAATTTAGTGATTACTGATTAGGTATCTAAAAATTAAAATTCTTAAAAAACAGGACAGCATTTTGTTTGTAAATTATTTTCTATTTAATTATTTTTTCTTTGATTTTTAAAAATAATTTAAATTATACAAAAAGCTTTGTTTTAAATAATGAAACAAAAAAAAATTCTGAGAGCTGGGTCGTCCGGAAGCGGCACTTCTGAAAACCTTCGTTTGGCATTAGATGACAGCTCTTCTTTTGAAAGAAGAGAAAATCAATTCAAAATTTAAAGAAAGAAGCATGTACAGTGTACACATGGGCACATTTTTAATGTCAAAATCGTGAAACCTATCACTCAAAAACCAATGGGTCTGACAATGTCCTAATCGACTGACAATGATAAAAATTGTGTGTTCAGACGATTTTAAGATACTTGAAATTTTTTTGTCAAATTGTCGTCTGAAAATGACGTTTCTGACAATATTGTCAAACAAAATTGTGTGTTCAGACGATTGTAAGACATTTGGAACAGTTTTTTGACTGACAATATTGTAAGATCTGACAATTGTCTGTACTTAGCTTAACTATGTATTATGAAAAAAGCCTCAATTTTTTCTCGATACGCCCGTTCCTCTATTTCTTCTTCTAAGGTGTTGAGTTCCTGATGGCACTCTAATAGCTTTTTATATTTTTTTGACACTTTCAACTTCGACAATCTGCGCAATATATTACGCTCACTACCACTACCGCTGTGGTAAATGTGAACTGCAGTTGGACGACCAAAAATTTCAATTTAACATCTTCTTTCAATTTTATTCGTATAAGATTAAAAGAGAATAGGTTGAAATCAAGCAATAAGAGTGAAAAAATATGAAAATGATGCGCTAGTGTTGGTGCAAATATATTGAAATACTCGTCATGTTTGCTCTTTGAAAATGTATTTTCAAATCAACTCGGTTGAATGTGAGCACTAGCAAAACGACTCGAGTTGGGCGACACGTCGTTGAATGTGAGCCCCCCTATTAAAAAATTTAAACTACAAAGCTAGTCGATCGAACGGTCATTCGACTGGGTATTCACAATATTACAAAAATCTAACGACACGACACGTGTTGATGAACACGTCATTGAATTTTTTTTTTTTTTATTTGGTCGGATTTTTGTAGAAAAACATATGATTTAGATGAAATTGCGAATTTTATTTTGAATCAACCTCCTTTGAACGCTCGCGTGGGAACATTTTAATTAATGGTAAAATATAAACTGAATATATTGAAACTAATTAATTGAAAAAAAAATTGTTCATTTTTGTTTTATTAAAAAAAAAAAATCATTATGATCTCCTTATCTAACGTGGAAATTATAGCTATCATTGAAACTCATAAATTTTTGATTCATTTATAAAGCAAAAAATTTTTTCATGTTTTGATGCCAAAATAAAGCTTATGACATGAATTATTTTTGTAGTAAAAATAATATTTCAATGTTTATTGTTTATTAATAAAGTAGTAGGGCCGGCTGACCACGAGACGAGATAATAGATGAGGCTTTGTCAGTTTCGGTGTCGTTAAAATCTTAATATTTTAGTGTGGTTTCGGTATCGGTCTCATATAAAACGTAGTTTTGGTCACGTCTACATGTCGCGTTTTTTATTGTGTTTTGTGGAAGAAATTATGGAACTTATAAACTGAATGTAGAAGCTAGTAAATATGTACATTTTTATTTTCACAAATGATTATCCATACCTAACGATGAGACTGTCGTTTAATTTCCTTCCAAAAATAAAAATCTCGTCTTGTGGTCAGTCCTACTTTTTTTGAAAAAATGACGTACGGGATCAAGACATAGCTTAAAGTAGTCATATTACGAATAAAACTCTTATAATCTACATATTGTGTATGCAATTTACGTAGGTATGTATAAAAATATTGAAAGTTAAAAAAAGGCGGGTATATAGGTTATTTTGTGAATGTTGTTTTTATATCGATGTTAAAGGTTTAGCACGTTGTTCAATGCAAAATGAATTTTTTCTATAGGTATAGTCTTCAACAAGACAGCGAAATGCTTACGAAAACACAGTGGAAAATATCAGTGGAGAGTTTAACAAATTACAAACAATTATACACATATAAATCATCACTCACCGAACGAAGAACGAAAAACCCACAAATACAAACCGAATAAAATTCAAATGTCATTTTCCCGCACAAAATTAATGGACCGGCCGTCAGTTTCAAACAAGCAAAAAAAAAATAGGAAACAGCTGGTCTGAACTTGGAGAAAGGTAAACAAACGACAAATATTTTTATAATATAGTGCTTGTTTGTTTTCCAATAAAAACGTATAAAACGATGGTTATAACGCCAATTTAACAAAAAATCAACTTCAATAACTTATCAAGCTTATTTATATAAACAAAAATCACAGAAAATATTAAAAATCCACATTGCACTGAAAAAGCATTTGTTTACATTTCTCCAAGTTCGATATCACATGTTTTGTTTTTGTTGTTTTGAACTGTCAAAATTAGAAAGAGAAAAGACAAAGATAGTTTTTGGAAAAGCCCAATAACTGCATTTTATTATCAACATCATCTGATCTGGATCAGATCCTCATAATTGGTCTGTTTGGTAACGTGAAGTTTCTTGCGAATTTGCACAAATTTTCACAAAATTTCACAATTTGCTGTCAAAACGCATAGAAAAAAAACTCGGTATTTGGAAATTTGTTGAAAAAAAAGTTACCAAACAGGCATAATAAAACAAACAGGATCACAGTGACAGCTAGTGGTATATATAACCATCTCTTTTTTCTTTGTGTTTTTTTTTTTGTATTTTCGTGTTAAAATTTGATCCGGATCAGATCATTTGAATAGTAAAATGCAGCTAATGTTATTGTAATAGAGTGAAGTGAAGACTTTTCCAAAAAATCTGCAACAACTATCAATTTCGCTCATTGAACAGCGTACTGCTGAATAGAAACTAGAACGAAATTTTTCGTTTATGGTTTCGTTGTGTCATTTTCATGGAGAAATTTTTGTTTCGCGTCAGCAGCGTAGATACAAGGATTTAAAGTGAGAAATGTGTTGGAACACTTTTTAACGAACTATATAAAAAATTCTTCAATTATAGCTAATTTTTTTACGCTGGGGTTGAATGGAACCGTGTGGCATTTAAGTCATTTAAGATTTAATTGAGTCATGTTATAAGTGAAATTAAAAATAAAAATGCATAGCAAACAAACCATTTCTATCCTCAAATGCTTTGAAGCTAAATTTCGTTTTTCAAATTTTAAGATAAACCTTTATGGCATACCTACCTATGTAGGTATACCTAATATAATACCTTTTATCACAAAGTCGGTATAAAGGTTATCAACAAATTCGCGACAGCACGCAAAATTGTAATTTGCCCAATTTTTGCACAACATTATTATTGGTATAGGTAGGATATAGTATGCGTAACCTTGGCCAACAAAGAAGTTGTCTTAATCTAGTGCGTGCACTTAAAGCCGGTTTCGACTAAATTCTTAATAGTAACACTATAAAACCTCTTAATTTTATCGGGGATCCTATATTATTTTATAACATTGTAAAACTATATACTTATATAAAATAAAGATATACATTTCAGAGATAACAAAAAAGTGAAGATTTTGAAAGTACATTTGAACTTTTTAGTGCTCTTAAACACAACATATATTTGGAAATGCTAAAATATTCATGACCACTTTGGCATTATCTAATTGATTTTTTCCAATATCTCTACGGTTTATGTTGATAGCTAAGCAACAAAAACATAAACCTAGTCAGCCATATTTATTGTGTCTGCTAAAACAAAAACTCAAATACATAAACCTATATACCTACTCCTCCATTTTGTTCCACTATATACGTACCTACTCAATTGTTGTTATTCACAACACATATAGACGATTTTTGTTTGTCCCTATAGCATAGAATCCATGCTAATGAAAACACAGTCATAAAAATTCAGCAAAAATAAAAATAGCAAGCATAGAACTACTAATATAAGCACATAAGCTTCGAGCGGGCACTAAAATGACGAATCGAGGTCAATTTCAGAACGGATTTCACACGCTTCCTATTCCATCACCATCATCAGCTCAGCTTCAGCTTCAGCACCATCATCATCAAGTTATTTATTTTTTCGTCGTCCTTGGACGTCACTTTTTTTATGGTAGATGTTTTTTTTTTTAAGTTGAGGGTGAACACTCGTATGTGTAATAAGTTCGATGCAAAAGTTATGGATAAAAAAAATGTTATATTTATACGTATATTAGTTTGTTATAAGTCAGCGTTTTGCTTTAAATATTCCTAATTTTTAGTTTTTATTAAAAAAGCTCAATAACTTATACTTTTTGTTGTGATGTTAATGAAATATGAAAGTTTTGTTGCTGAAAAAACAATAAAATGGACTGTTAGTTTGTGTAGGTTTGTATAAAATTCATTTTTGTTAGCTTCATCAAAGTGGATGATTTTTAAAGTTTTTATCTCACTTTTATTTTTTAAGCCTAAAAAAACGATTTTTGAATTTTTGTATACAAAGTTCATTGAAATGTAAAAAAAAACTTTTGGCCAAACCTTACATTTATGGCAAATTTTGATGGCAATTTGGAAAAGGGGATGAAAAAAGTATCACAAAATTCGTTTAGTCATTAAGTAAAATGTCTACTTGAGTAAAATAAAAATTAACTCGAGTTTAACACATAATAATGTATATTTTGAACCCAAAGTTTAACGAAAATCTTTAAATTTTATTAAAACTGGGAATATCTTGTCAATTTGTTTATCGCAAAAAAGTCTTTAAGGTTTTCGTTATGTAGCTAGCTCAAGTGATATATCTCTTTTATCCAAAAATAATATTAAAAGGAAATACAATTCGTTGGACGCTGAAGTCACCCTAAACCGTTTTTTGAAAAACCTGGGGTAGAATCAGCTAAGGTGATATGTAATTGTCATATCAACCATAGTCACATGATGATTGTCATTGAGTTTTCCATCTATAGGTAAGGTGATTCAACACAATTCAATTAAATTGAATACTTTCCAATGATACTAACATGGTTGCCATAGTGAATGTTTAAAATTTTGTTTAATGAACTTTCGAAAATATAGAAAAAAAATAACATTTTTGCGATATTATTCTTAGTTTTTCTTCATCTTCCGGAATGTAGTAAACGTTGTTGGTCATAAGAATGTTTATTTTTGTTTGTATGAATGGTTACAGTAAAAAAGAACTCAGAAAAAGTTTTATGATTTTTGTAAATTGTTGGTAACTCTAGACTTACTGCGGCAGATACGTCAAATTTGCTGGAAAATGACAATTACATTTTTTGGTGTGATAGTTCTTTAGCTATCAAAAATGTGATATCATCTTAACTGGCCTCTAGACGATGCAATCGGCTAAACAACTGGATTTGAGCCAATATCGTTTATCCATTTATGTAAATTACACACTATACAATCCACTGACAATTTGCTGTCGACTCGCAAACCTCCTCACAATCACAGCATGCAACCGCAGGTTTACAGTTTGCACAGACTGAATTGGTTGATTGTAACTCTAACTGGTAAGTTGAGGTAACGAATAAACTGCCAAAGTGAAATGAGTTATGAAACAATTATTTTGTTGTTAAATCGCTTGCTGCAAGTAATTGCTTATTTTTTAAATAGAAATTAAAAGAACAATTGAATGATAATAAATAGAAATGGAAACGGGAAACGGGTTTTAAATCTTTTTCAAAACTAATTTAAAACAAATGTTATGTTTTAAATACATATATGCCAACAACACAATTTGTTGTATTTTTTTAAAACCGAAAAACCCAAGTTTTGTTGACAATTCATGGGTTGTCAAAAAAAAGTTCAACGAACGAAACTAATAACATTTACAGCCTTATTCTACCAAGTTACAAGTTCTTGTGAATTTTGTTGTGATTTGATAACATTTTCGGTATTTTCAGGTTTCTTCACAAGTGACCTTACAGAACACTCTCCCCAGTAAGGTTAATTTTGTATTTCATTCTTAAGGTCTGAATTTTTGTTGAACGTTGAATAATTTTTTGGTGATTGTTAAAAGTCAAACTTGTGAGTTGTGAACAGAAATTTTGAATTATAAGGACCCTCCAAAACCCATTTGTTTTCATTGTTGTTTTTGTAATTTCATCTCATGTCGTGTCGATTAATGGATGTGAATTGCAAGAACAATTTTATGCGCTGGTGAATTGATATTTTTGCACTAGTGTCTGTTAATACATTGACAATAATGCAAAAAATATAAATTCACCACCATCCACCATTTTGTTCAGCTTGTATAGGAAAACTAGAATGACAACCGAGGGTTCCAATCTTTATAATTCATAATCTCTGGTTGTTACCTATGTAGTCAAAATCATAATTTCGATAGTTATTTTTGTTAGGCCCACAAGTTGTGACGGTTATCACAAAATTTAATTTACCTCACCTTGTGAGGAATTGTTGTGACTTGTGGTGTTTCAGTGATATTTGCCAGAATAGAGCTGTTATTTTAAATTTTATTCAAAACAATTCTAACGATTTTGATTGAATTTGCCTGCTCGTAATGTTCAAAGTATTTCTGAAAAGATACTGGGTGCGTCTCACATACTGGAAACTTCTCATTGGTGCTCTTGGAAATAAGAGATAATTTTCTTTTCAACTATTTCGAGACCAATTTTAATAATAATTGAAAAGAAAATTATTTTTCAAAGTTTTTTAGTATTTTTTGGCTTTGAAACTGCAATGCAATGCTTTAAAAAACCATATCAGTTGTTAACTACGTCATTGTGTGTAGAGTAAAATTATACCGAAGTCGAAATCTCGAGATATTCGAGCCAAAATATTTATCAAAAATTTTTATTAGTTTTTTTTTATTTTGGTTTTAAGAAAAAAACTATCAGTGGAATATTTTTAGAATTTATCAATTTTGATATTGTGTGTAAAATAAAATAAGCCGGAAGTCAATAACATTTTCTGTTCTCAAAGTATTCGAGTCGAGAACAATTTTCCTTCATCACGTGTAGAGTTAAATTGAGTTGAAGATATTTAAGACAAAATGTTATGTTAGAACTGCTTATAAAAAATTGCTGTAGATAATAAAAAAACTGCTAAAAAAATGTTTGGAAAAACTTTTCTGCACTGTTATTAATCTGTAGAATAAAATCCATCTGCAGTCGACAACTTTATTTGTTCTAGAAATTGGTGAACAAAAAAACATATCACAAACTTTGGACTTCACTTGAATGCATATTGAACACCTGATAACGTTTTCGAAGATCTTGACTTGGTAATTAACAATAATAAATGTCGGGTCTTTAGTTTCGAAACGCTGCAAAGAAAATTTTGCAGTGTGGTTCGCCCACAATCTCTTTTTTTTTAGTTGATCGTAAACTCACTTTTCGTAATCTGTATGAATACTGCCGCAAATTCATAAAATGTCACAAAAGAATGATAGCTGGCAGTGAGATTGACAGTAGACGTATACTAAAACAAAAATTTCATCAAAATAGAACTAAAAACTAGAAATTTACAGTCGTACTAAAAAAAATACCATCAAAATTGTTAGAGTAATTGTTTTTGAGGTGAATGTTATGACAGGCTCCGTTATTTTGAAGCTAAACAAAAATTTTAAATTTGGTTTTGAACAGAAAAGCCATTGGGCTTTAATACGACGATACAAAATTTAATAAAAATATCTCACTTATGAGACTGCTTTACTTCTCAACAATACTGTTGCTTCTCAACAAAAAAATATAAATTATTGCTGATTTTAACTATTATGATACCCAACTATAAAGTCCCTTCATATCAAAAACGTACCCCACACTTTGCAGAACCTATAGCTTCTAATCTTGTCTGACATCCACCTTTGAATGATTAGAGAGGCGATAGCGCAAGCAAGATGAATGGAAAATTGTATCAACAATATTATTATATACATACAACAGTATTATTATATACATATATAGCAAGAGCATCAATACGCGCTCCTAGCGCTGAGTACTTCTTATCTTTTATAGGCTGTTATCTCCCCTTGTGTTGTCTGACAATCTCTCTATACGTATTCTGCAGTCTCTGTCCCACTCCCAGCTCTGGATTCTCATTTCCAAGATTCAATCTTCAGTCAGTCTTCTGGAGTTTTTGCTTAGGCTCGACACATATCATCTTCGTCTATTCGTAATTTTACGCCGCAGCCACCGCGCACCTTTTTCCAATTTTATGCATGTTTTTTTTTTTTTTTTTTTCTTTTAAGTGTAGATATTTTTATTCAAGACTGCATTATCTGTTATTTATTGTCCTCGGGCGTTCTAGTGTTTTTCCTTTTATATATGTATGTATGTACGTTTTTCTATTCTACTTATAGAACAACAACTGTGATGTGCATTTGCATGCAGAAATCGAAGTACTGAAGCAGGCTCTCGTCGAGAAACAATCCGAATTAATTGCCATGGAGACAGCATGCTTGCGGGAGTCCGACCGACAAGTTGAACTTGAAGATAGTATCATAGCGTGGCAGGATAAATACGATCGATTGTATGAGTCACACAAACGTGTGCAAAAGGTAAATCAGACACTGGAGGACAAGCTACTCAAGCTGGTCGACCGGAACTCGGGGGAACGGGCCCAATTGACCAGCGATGTGGCCACATTGAGCGTTCGACTGGCGCAGGCCAACTATAATATAGCAAAGCTGCAAAGGGAAATCGTAAGTAACTTTAACCAACTACAAATATAAATGAACCTACATGAGACTATAGATAAAATTTATTTTTAAACCCTTTTTTTTTGGTCGATATACCTTATACATATGTATGTGCGTATTTTGACGCATAGAAGATATGGGCATTTTATACCATTATTTTATACATACATATGTACGTGGGATGTGGATGGACATGGAAGTCATGCATAATTTATTGGGGCAGTCCTTGATGGTGGGCTATAGCCACATTCTAAGCCTGAGATGGTTGTAATTTTTACTTTTATAACATTTAGTTGCGATCTAACCAATTTAATTGTGTGCAGGTATAAATTACACCTGAGCAACAGGTTCTTGAATAACGATTGAAAAAGTTATTCTTGGAGTAAATTTTTGTATACACTCCAATGGACAGAACTAAGGGACTCTTTGAAATAATTGATTGTAGGGCGTTTAAAAGGTACACGCTGTGGCTTCAGATAAGGACTGGAAATTATATATGTATATAGTTTTTTTCATCATAAATCCTACAGGTTGTTTCTTATGTCTTGGATAGTTGTTTATATTAGCGTTACGTTTTGGAAATGTCTTTTAAAGGTGTATAGTATAGGTATATGAAAATATTGAATAGGTATATAACTCAAGTGGTTGAGAAAAACATTTCAAGAAATTAGTAACATAAAATTCAAAATGTGGCAATATATTATTTTGTTGAAGATTAATCACCTGTACTGCGGAAAATGTTCAATTAATATAGATTTTATTTACATAACTTTAATATTATACCGGAATTGCTAGAAATTAGAAAACCGAATGAGTTACATAATGTGGTTTTTTCCTCAAAATTTTGAACATTTCATCTCTGTTTAGCTCGTGAAGTGAGATCTTAAGCGAATGAGAAAGTTTGGATCGTGAAATAAAATACATGTATCAATATAATCGGTTGGTTGCATAAATGGCTGAATACAATAATGAAACTGTGCTGTATTTGTATTTCCTAGAAGGGTCAAAGTTACGAAAGTACTCCAGTGTACTTGCTGATATATGGTCGATTACACTGTGGTTTTAAAGCCTTACCTATATTTAGTATAAATCTATTCATCATGATAAAAATAAATGAATCAGTCAAGGGAGCATATATATTTTATGCCACACATCAAAACTATAGTTTTTTTTAGGGTAGTACAAAATCAAATGAATACATGAATTACCGATTAAACGCAAATATTGCTAAAAATCGACATAATTAGAAAAAAAATGTTGACGAAAGTATTTTAACACAAACGCAATTAATTTGATTTATTTAGCAAATTTAAATTTATTAGAAAAAGATTTTAAAAATCATTGGATTGGTTTTAAAAAACAAATTAATTTTTTTAAAGTTAAAACAAAATAATTAATTTTTTTAAAGTCGGTATACAATTTTGAAAGAATTTTAAAGAACAAAAAACTATTGTATTCCAACTATTAGCATTTATTAATATGCAGTTACAAATTGGATTTCGAAAAAAAAAATCATGTAGACCTACCTATGTATGTATTTTTTAAATATGGAATTTATAATAAGAATTATAATAATAATATGTATGAAATCGAAATCGTATTGGTCGTTTTCTTCAAAAATAAGATTTATAGAAAACCATGTTAATTTCAGTTATAATAAAAATGTTTGATGCAAAACCTGCTAGATCGTCGTTTTCGAAATATTAAGTTTTCAAAACAAAAAAATTTTATTTTGTAAACTTTGGTATACAATACTATTTCGAAACATTCTCTACCTAATAAAAAATGTATCGAAATAAGTCGAGTCTTTCACATATCTAAGACGAAAAAGGCGAAACTTAAAAAATGGTACCATGAATAACAATTTTTACTTGCAATATATGTCTACATACAATATATGTACATTGGTATACTAACGGGTGATTTTTTAAGAGGTTTAGAACTTTTTTTAAAAAAAAAACACAAAAAATTCGAAAAAATTAATGAAATATTTATTTGAATCGATAGTTTGAATCTTGCAATTTAATGTTTAAAGATAATTTCATGCAAATGTTGACCGCGGCTGCGTCTCAGGTAGCCCATCCGCTGAGTCCAATTTTGGCATACTCTTTCACACATATCGGCCGGTATCTCACGAATGAATGCATGGATGTTGGCTTCCAGTGCGTCAATCGAAGCGGGCTTGTCCCTATAGACATTAGCCTTGACATACCCCCACAAAAAATAGTCTAATGGTGTCAAATCGCACGATCTAGGCGGCCAATTGACCGGCCCGAAACGTGAAATTAACTGTTCACCAAACTCGCCTCGCAATTGCGCCATTGTTTCGCGTGCTGTGTGGCATGTGGCACCGTCTTGTTGAAACCACATATCATGCAAGTCAAGAACTTCCATTTCGGGGCAAAAAAAAGTTTGTTATCATCGCTCGGTAGCGTTCACCATTGACAGTAACGCTGCGATTCGCATCATCTTTGAAGAAATATGGCCCAATAATGCCGCCGGCCCATAAACCGCACCAAACAGTGGCTTTTTCGGGATGCATTGGTAGCTGTTGCAATGCTTCTGGCTGATATTCACTCCAAATGCGGCAATTGTGCTTATTTACGTACCCATTCAACCAAAAATGAGCCGACCATAAAATGGAAGCAGCGCGCGATGAACATTTCGAACCGAGCACGAATTTTGATAGTAAAATTCAATAATTTGCAAGCGTTGTTCATTTGTAAGACGATCCATGGTTAAATTGCAAACCAAACTGAAGCTGTTTGACAGTGACACAAGGTACTAAACACACGTCAGCTGTCAAAACCAGTGTTGCCAAAACCAAACCAGCTAAAAAATCACCCGTTATATGGTTGGTATATGACAAGTTATGGATTCATAAAAAAAATAAAACTCAAAATTTTGATCAAATAATTGACTTTAAGATGACACCGAAGAAAAAATATTCTTATAACCAAATATAACGGTACAAAACCCATACAGTGTTTAAAAACCGGGAAGGAAAATCTCATTTTTCTCAAAAACAACTCCTACCATTTTGATTAAAATTTTATGGGAGCTTTTATCAATACGATCAATACGATAAAATTTGTATCTATCCGTTTAGTAACGGTATTTCTCATATAATCATTTTTGGGTTTTCGAGTACCTCATAACCTGTTGAATCAATTTTAATGAAATTTTGTACACAAGGAAGCATATTAAAATTTTCAAAAAAAAATAAATATTGGATTTAAAAAATAAAATTCAAAATTTTGTTTGAAAATTCGATAATTCGAAAATGGGTAGGTAGATGATTTTTTTTTCAAAATTTATTTTTAACTCCACATTAATAAACACTAAAAAATGGCGTACGAATTTTTCTTCTTAAAAATGTTATCAAAATTTTAAATACATACATACATAAAACAAATTAATTTTTTTTTAAAAACCGCTCCAATGATTTTTTAATTTTTTTTTCTCATTAATTAAGATTTATTTCAGAAATAAAATGGCGCACATAGCGTAGGTGTGAAAACAAGTTCAGATTTTGTTTAATTAATTTATTTCTGATTATACCTATATAAATTTTTTACAATTTTTCATAAACTGTGAGTTTCATGCATGCATAATATGTACATTGTACACCTCGGTGCTATATTGAGTTTTGGATTCTCACATTAATACTCCCTTACTCTAAAAATACGCTTTTAGCAGGTGGCATAAAATATATAGGCTAATGTATTTCTTTTAAAATCAGACTAATAGATCTTAATTATTCACATTTTAAAACTTTACAGCCTGGTGTGATTGCACATGAGAGGAAGGTCGTGCATCTATTGAGTCTTTTTTGAAAAAAATATGATTTTTCCAAAACGAAAAAAAAAAATATATGGAAGGTACCGTTATTTTTGGTTCTAAAAAAACATGTCCGAGGAATGTCTTAAAAAAGTTTTGATACCAAGTTTGAAGAAAATAAATTTGGGTTGAAGCAGACAGACAAATAGATACAATTGCGAAATTCAATTTAATTTACTGCCTAAACATCGAAAGTTAAAATAACAAATTAATGTATATCCAAATTTTGCCACAATGCACACCAGTTGCAGGATTTTGACGTCATATTAAAAATTTTGTAAAAAGTGGTTACATCAAAAATTAAGTGGTGCCATTTGATTCAGCATTAAAGAAACACATGGAAACGATACCCCCTCGACCTAGTTCCAAAGGCTGAGTTTTTCCCCCAAAAAATCGAAAAAAAATATTTTTGCATTTGGGGAATCATAAAATCTGCACATCTAGTGCAAAATTATTGTTAATTACAATTTTTGCGTAATGCACACCAGCTGCAGCCTTTTTCCATATGTCCTTTATTGATGACTTCATATCTCAAAACGCTCAAGGATCTGAGAAGTATACCCGGCATTTTCGGATTCAGCACGCTTTTTTTATATAGAAACCATCAAAATGTATTGTATATACCAAAATTTTGGGTTCAGGTCAGTTTTCCTCAGACTAATGTTGAATGATATACAAAATTTTCTGGGAACTTCCCTTTTAAAAATTCAAATTTCGCAATTTGTTTTACACTGGAACTGGAAGTCGTTTGAGATTTCAAAGCAGTATTTCTTCGAATAGAAACATACACAATAAATTACAAAGAATGATTATGACACCTTTGGTAAATCACTACTATTTTTATTTGTTTGCTGTTGGTCAACTGTCATACGAAAATTTCGTATTTGATTGCAATATTTCCAGTAAAATTCATGTTTCACAGACATTTTACACAAGTTTTGCCTTCAAATTTGATACAGAAGTTCACAGGTGGCTATAATTAGTGACCATAAACTAATATCTGAAACACACACATACATATTTAAATGTTTAATTTCTTATACAAATATGGCAAAAAGCAACTCATGCATCTCGCAATAGCTGCTTTCTGTGCTTAGCCACTTAAGTTTATCTATAACTAATTAAAAATCAAAAAAAAAAATTGCGAAGTACGGTATAGGAGGTATTATTACAGCAAGATATACTTTCATTAAAATATTGAAATCGAACATAACTATAATATGAAATATACAATAAAGTTAGACCCTTCCATTCTGTCAGCCTAAATATATGGGTCTATTAACATTAATCTTAATAGGTATATACCTACCTATAGCGTTTTCTGGCAATTTTTTGATACCCTTTTTTTGTTTTAATTTTATATGGTTGGTACTTGCCATATAAAATTTTTAATTCGTAAAAATATCGTTTTTTTTTCTAGAAAACAGTTCAATTGAATTGTTTATATGCAGGTATTAGATATATAATTTTGAAATCTAGATAAATTCATATCAGTAAAACTCCTACATCATAAGTATTCTGATTTTTAACACAAATATTTGCAGAATATAAGTACATATTTACACTCACTCATTTTTCATTTCATATAATACATACCTACATGTGTGTACTGTGTATATAATGAATAAAACAAAAACATTGACTAATCAAATAAAAAAAACTAACTTGGTTTAAAAGCACAAAAACAAATACAAAATATCTGCTTTAATAATTTCAAAAAGGCAAAACTATTTTTGCTTATAAGTTCCTAAGTACATAAAAAGTCATACATATAACTTTTACAAAAACACATATGTACATACATACATATGTACATATTCACGCTCTATACATATAAAATATAAAATTCGCTTACAACTATCTACCTTTCTACCAACGCAACTGTTTACTCTGCAGACAAATCGCTTAAAAGTTAACCCTCTTACTTTAAAACTTTACTCTTAAAGCAATTCGATTTGATTGCTTGCATTATTATCATGACTCCAATATAACTGTATCTTTCTATAGCTGTCAATGATGATACTTCTATAGAAAAGTAAATTTCAGTGAACTTTTCAATTTGACTTAGCTGCAACCATCATCATTTCCACATAAACCTATCTGTATATTTGGTTTTCAAACTTTTCCTCGCACGAAAAAAAGTTACCCCTATAAAAAATAAATAAAAAATCGCTTCCCAATGAACCTATTATTAGATTTGTGATTTCAAATTGATCTAATTTTTAACTGCTTTGTTTTGTATCAACTTTCATTTCGATCCAGACACTGAAAGCAATCACTAAACGTATACGGGTAGGTATATATGTACATACCTATGCCATCGTCAAGCCAATTTCTTCAAACAATCATTCCATTCCCATCATATTCAAACACCCCAACAAAACCATATACAATATCCCCTTATCCCTGACCCTAACTTTTATTCAATCCAGTGCTTGGGTGAATTGTGACTTTGTGCGGTACTATACTATGGTGGTTCCCTATTCTATTTCACTTCAACAATTCATTTCACATGCATGTTACCAACAGGCGACTGTCTCTGGGGGGCTAAATAAAAAAAAATGAAAAGAGAAACCACCCACTCACACATTGCCACAAAGCCAAACATCAATTCCCAGTTTGAAAATATCCGCTACGAAGAAAGTCAACAACCCTTCGCAAAAACCTCCCAGGAGAACGGGGAGGTTATATATTTTCTGACTTTTGCGTGATGGATAAAGTTTCCTCAATTTTGCTTCCTTCACTTGAAACCAACAACAAAAACAAAAAAAGAATGTTATATCGACCAAAGAACCAGGATGGTGATAAGGGATGCAGGACCCATGAGGAGGCAAAAAACAGGCAATTATTATTTTTGTAAATGCATTCTTGCCAAGAAGACAGTGAAGGACGCTCGACACGCGACTATACAAAACATATATAAATATGTACTTATTTTCGCCCAAAAAAACAAAAACAAAAAAAAATACGTTGTGACGAAGAAATTGCTTGGAGCTTATATTGCAATGAGCAGCGGAGTCAGCAACAGCAGCACTTTTTGCTGGGAATATCGTAATAAATTCTGGAACATCGTCAACAATGATGATGGTGTTTTTTTTTTTTTTTTTAATTTTTGCACTTTACAGTTTTCACCTTAAACATAGTTTCAAAGTGAGAGAATGTTAGGAGAATTGTTAGTTAATTAATAATTTAGATTTTTCTTAAAATACAAATCTGTTTTGTGAATTTTTATTAAACAAAATTATGTTCGAGGATCGTAAAAATGGGCTGTATGATAAATATACATATAATGGTATTTCAATGTTTTTTAAGCGGAAAATAAAGACTACCCACCCGAAAGAATTACGAAAACTGATAAAATAATAGCCCAGTCGCTATATATACAAAAAAAGACCTGCCCGAGAAAAAATTTAATTGTACACTTTTCTTTCGCAATTCTTTAGAGCGGGTATTAGGAGCATTATGTGTAGTTTTTGAGGAAAATCGGGCTGGCTTCAGTCGGCATCTTGAATTTTCTAATAAATTGATTTAAAGTAGAAAAAAAAACTATTTAAAAACAACGCCAACACTTACTTTGTCATATATTATTATTTTCTTTAAAGCCAGAAATCCATTCATCAATTCTGTTTTTAAATTAAATTATTTAAATGAATACTTTTTGGAAAATTAGTTTTCAAACTCAAAATTTAAACAAAATTTTTGAAACTAATTTTGTTTTGTTTTACGTTATTAAGTATTATTTTTGTTGTTTTCAAAAACTATAGAGCATTTTAGCATTTGATTTTTATATGATGAGAGCATTGAATATTAAAAAAAAATAGTAAGTACTTAATAATGACAAAATTTTAATAAAAATTGTTTCAAAATTTTGTTGTTTCATTTTTTTCTTTTTAAGATTTTGAGTTTGAAAGTTAGTTTTTCAAAAAGTATTAACTTAAATAATTTGATTTAAAATTCGAATTGAAGAATGGATTTCTGGTTTGAAAAAAAAAACATAACACGACATTGTAAGTGTTGCCATTGTGTTTAAATATTTTGTTGTTTTATTTTAATTAAATTTTTTTTTGAAAATTCCAAAATGGTGGCTTAAGCTCTTCCCGATTTTATCGAAAAACTACACATATGCTTCTAATAACCACCTTCTTACGAATAGGGAAAGAAAATTGTAAAATTTAATTTTTTTCTGGGTAAATATTTATTCCGACTCCTCACACATTTTCTTTTAAATGTTAACCTCAACCTATGCCTACGACTAACATGGTCCATTCTGAAGTTCAAATTTTTGACGACACGTTTGAGAATATCGAACGGTATTTGGACGATTATTCAGAAAAATATTGGCTTCCAATTTCCAACCCGGCCTATATCCATGTAAACTTTGGACTTTACGTAGTCACAAAGGAAACAAAATGCATGACGACCCAGTCGACTTGCTCTTATGTAAAATCACACTACGGTTTCAAAGTCTTAATATTTACAATAAAATTTTAAAATCGGAGCGATTTATTGGTTTGCGAGATAAAAAATAAATTTTTTGAAAAAAAAAATTATTTTCAAAATATAAAATTTAAAAAAATATTTTTTTTTAAATCCAAAATTTGTTTTTTTAATGATTTTGGTATTCAATATTATTTAAGGTCATTAGAAACTCTTGTGTATAAAATTTCAATAATAGGTTCAACAAATAATGAGATACATAGTCGAAAACAAAAAAATGGTTTTATGAGTGATACTGTAAATAATTAATCTGTAGATACAAATTTTTTTTCCAATAATATTTAGATCGTATACTGATATAAGTTCATATAAAAATTTTAATCAAAATCTTGTGAGTCGTTTTTGAGAAAAATCAGATTTTCCTTACCGATTTGTACATGCTTGTTTTTAAAAAACTTTAGTTACAAAAATAATTTTTGTTTAAAATCTGCTACATAACTTTTAAAAACTTCTAGGTGCCAAGTATAATTAATATCGACCTAGTCGTTTTCAAATTATTAAGTTTTCAAAAAATAATTTTGAAACATTTTTTAAAAACCGAAAACCATTTTTTTTTTCAAAATTTGAAACATTCTATGTATACAAAAAATTGATCAAAATCAGTTGAACTATTATTGAGAAAATCGAAAATCAAAGCAATGGTTCTGTAGAAGATACCACTCATAACCATTTTTCGGAATTTTTTTTATAAAATGGTGAAAAATATACTGATTTTTTTTAAGTTGTGGGCACAGTTTTGAGAAGAATAAGATTTCCATTATTTGCTAAATAAAATTTTATGACAAGTACCGTTCTTTTTTGTCCTAAAAAAATGAAAAAACCGTGTCGGGGGAGTGTCCAAAAAACACTACGTACCAAATTTGTAGAAAATCAACCTACCCGTTAAGGCTGCAGCCAAAAGGATGGGACACACAGAATTGCGAGATCCACTTTTTCAACTTCGATCGTAATGTCAAGTTTGATCAAAATCTCTAGTTCGATTTTTTTGAAAATCCATAACTTGTCATATGGTACCTATAGGATACCTACATATGTATATCGCAAGTAAAAATCCAGAAGTGTGTTATCACATGATCTAGCTATTAATAAGGAAGAGTACAAAAAATAATATAGGTACTTTCTGAGCATTTTTTCAATACAAAATTTGAAAATTAATCTTAAAAATAAAATTGTGAACCAACAAATTTAGCTTTAAGAGTTTTAACAGAAAACTACAAGAATGGGTGGAATTTATTGCTTTTACGTCCAAGTTGTTGAAAAAATATCGTTTAATATAAAATGCATTGAAATTGTTTTTTTTTTTTAATTTCTAAAACAAGTTTTAAAAAGCTTTCTATATCTATACCCTTTAACAAGAAAACTGTTATTAAGCTGCTTCTTCTCAAATATTAACATCCTTTGACCTCGAAAACCAATTAAAATTAAAATTTGTATTTCTCTTCCTCTTAAAAGACGAATAAAAAGAGCTTTTACAAGTATATGAAGGACCAATATTTTATCTTTAGCCAACATTCATCTTGAAGTTAGTTTCAGTTTATGTGACAAAAATAACGTCACCAGAGATATGTATGTAAAATGTTTATGTATAGTTATTAGATATATTTTCCCAAGAAGTATACATATGTCTAGGTATACTTTTATAATTTAAAGTCAAAATGCATATTGTTGAAACACAAGGGTGCTAGACAACATAGTTTTCTTACCCCAACTTTAAATAAAACCGGGAAAAAAAACCACAAAAAAAAAAAAAAATACAAAGGAAACCACAATTTCCAAAAGGGAGAAGAATGAAACCTTCTTCCCACACCCACTATAATGGTTTCTTATTACATCCGTTTCCATCTTTTTTTTGTGTTTTTTGTTTGTACTAAATGCAAACATGCACTCAGAAGACACATTCCATTCTTCTGAGGCCCGGTTTGGCATGTGTGAGATGTGACTTTTTGTAATGCTCAAAACAGGCAAAATGGTGCAAGTCTCATCATCATCTCTCATTGCACATTCTTGTTGTGTGTTTGAATTTGGACTCATCTTCCTCTGTCCTCATTTTATTAGAGCTCTACAAAAACATCAAGAGGAGTAATGAGGAAGGATTTGGAAGATATTTAAGTCTAACAAGTACAAAATCTTCGTTCTATACATATATATACATATATTTGATTTTAATTGCAGGCGGGAATGCATTGATGACATTTTCATTTCAATAGCGAAAAATAGTTAACTTCGTTATAATGTAGGATATCTACGTTTTTGAAGCATCTAAGGCTTTGAAAAGGTACAAAAAAATATAAAGAGCAGTTCTAAAGAATTATAATGACACAAGATACAAAATGAGTCCTCCTTGAACTATCAAAGCAGTATCTACTATCATTATTAAAAGTCAAAAAACAAAGACTGGCTTATAGTTATTTTTTTCTTCCCTGCCAAATCATCTATATTATACGTGGATCTTTATGCTGCCGGTGCTCAATATAAGATTGAGAGCAGCGAGTAGATGGGAATGATGTGAAGATGTGGTATTTTTTCAAAACACATCTCTCTTAGGAAAAAAAATATTTTAATGTAAAAAACATGAGGAAAACAGAATTATTACAATCCGCTATCGGGCACAGTAAATCTACTGAACAAAAACAAAAAAAGAAGAATTCCTTACTCTTTGTGTGTGGAATATCCTTATTTAACATCTATACATCTACATAAGTGGGGGTGAAGGGCACGTTGAGTGGACATATTCTACGAGGGGTGAGGTAAAAAAAAAAGCGTAGGTATATTTGCCACTCTTGGTGCAAATACAGAGAACAATAGTCCTTGTTTTCTGTGTAATATGCGTACTCCAGTAAGAAATAGCTAAGTAAATAAACAAAGGACACGAAGTAGGAATATAAGACACAAGAAAATTGATTGCTATGGGGGAAAATGTTCCTGGCCAAAGTCAACTAACTTGTGCAAATTGCACTATTCCCCTAGACACGTTTGTTGCCAGTGGCAATGTTAGGGAATTTGTTTTAGATATAATGGTAGATGTATATAGATTTTCTACCTACTCGCTAAAACATATCATCTAAAATGTTTTTGTATAATAAATTATAGACAAATAATCGAGAATTGGTGAAAGAATGTCTTTTACAATTAAAAAATATAAGGTATGTAAAATTTTTTTGTCTGATCCATATATAGGATTAAAATGGTTTAGTTATATCTACTTGTGTGATTTCCAAAAACTTGAAATTTGTTTCAATTTTAATCCCAAATTTATTCACTTACTTAAAATTTAAATTTTTAAATTGTCAAATTGGTATGAAATTGATAAAGAACACGAACTCACATGAAGAAATAAATTATTACTAACTGACCCAGCGATCAAATTAATTTAATTATGTAAATATCCCTTTCGAGAGCCGAGCCGCTATCTATATTGAAAGAATGAAACTTTCCTGGAAATAAATTCAATACATTTTATTTACACTGAAAATGAATTTCACAATCTTTGCATTCTTTTGCATCTTTTTTGCCATTTTCCCTTCATAAATGCAAAAGAATGCAAAAGAAATCAAAGAATACAAATACAGTCAATTTTCTTTATAACGAACTTCTTTATAACGTATTTCTCTCATTTGGTTCCCCTATCCCTTAGACAAATATCCCATATGAATGAGGCTCTTTATAACGAAATTCTCTTTATAAGGAACTTATTTTTTTGGCCCGAAAGCAAAGTTGTTTCTTTAAAACGAAATGTCAATTTTCAAATTTGAAATCAAAGACTGCTTTTAAACGATGCAATCACCCCTTGCGATTTTTAAGAAACTAGGTGGGGGACGTATGTGGTGGCCGGGGTAGACAAAAATCGCAGAGATTAAAAAATTGCACAGTTATCGCCCTTTCTTCTTTTTGCATTTTCATGTTTTTTGAGACATAAGCACAGAGAGTGTGAAGATATTATGTTTTCTTTTCATTTAGCAAAAATTGCAGCTATTAAAATTCGCAGCGTTTAAAAGCATTTCTGCAACCGAATGGAGATCAAAAGAGAGACGCGACGCCGCTTAAAAATCGCAGTCGTCTAAAAGCAGTCAAAGTCTACTACGGTTTTTGTTCCTAATTTTAAAAGGGAACTCCCCGTTTTGGCAAGTATTTTCTTAAATTGTATTTTTGTATGGATGTATAAGAAGTGTGCATATGTAGATAGTAAAACTTTTACGCAACAGGTCAATCGTTTGAGCTTTAGAGAATTGGAAGATTTTTATAATAGCTGCATTTTATTATCAACATGATCTGATATGGGTCTCCATAATAAAATAAACAGGATCACAGTGACAGCCAGGGTATATATCCCCCACTTTTTCCATTGTGTTTGTGTATTTTTCATGTTTTTGTTGGCAAAGACTACCTTACCATGATAATAATAAAAAAGTACTAGATTTTGGATCATTAAATATATCCAGAAAAAAAAGCAGGATTACATGTTGTTTTTGTTTTCACGTATAAAAAATAAAACTGTTAATGTGCAATCAAAAATTGATATGTTTTTAATTAAAAAATAAAAAGACATACATTTCTTTAAAATGAGTTTTTTTTGTATCATTTTTTTTTAAATATAAAAGATCACTTGCAGTGTTAAGAAAATTATATATTCTATACAACGAATTTTGTATATAAAACTTCTTTATAACGAAGCAATTTTTTGTTCCCTTGAAGGTTCGTTATAGTGAAGTTTGACTGTAATTGCGGCCAATGTTCGGAAACACTTTCTTCTTTCGATGATGTAAATACACAAAAATTCTATGGGAACGAAATCAACCGGAATTCGGCCATTTGCAATCACTGATATGGATTGTTCTGCAACGCAACTCGCATGTTCATCGTCAATTGTAACTTCTTACGTATAGATAATTTCAGACAGGCGTTAAGTTGGTTGATGTTCAGCCGAGTTATGATCATCAATCAATCTTCTAATTTTTTTAACGTTTTTTTTTAATCTGCTACAAAAATAAATTTCGCTCTTCGAACAGCGTACTGCAAAACGAAAAGCAGAACGAAATTTTCAGTTTATGATTTCGTTGTGTTATTTTTGTATGGGATTTTTCGTTTCGCATCAGCAGCGTACTAGGCTTTAGTTGAAAACTTCTGAAGCTTACGCGACGCAATAAAGTGTGAAACAAAATGTCAAAAAAATTGTATCCAGATTATTGATCCGAGTAATTTTGTTTAAAAAAGGTGAAAAGATTTCATTAAAAATAAGTTTTCTTAGGGAGGAAGTGGGTCATAAGTCCACAAATATTTTCTGGAATTTTTTAAAATTACCCAAGGAAATATTGTATTATTTTATTTTTATTATAAAGTAGAAGTGAAAAATTCGAGCCAAGTGGGTCATAAGTCCATTTGGACTTATGACCTGTGGACTTATGACCCTGAGCCGAACTGTCTATAGTCATAGATTCAACAATTCTTTGTTGGCTTGTGTGAAGTTTACATTTGTTTCAATGGCACACGAGTCGTAAGCTTCACTTATTGTTTGCAATACACAAGCTATATAAAATAACTTGAATTACAGCAGGCCAGTGTCGCCAGGCGTACAACATGATGTATTAACTGAAAATTTGGTTGATATTTTTTGAAATTGATTGAAAATTTCCAGTGTTTTATTTATGATGTATGACCCTTTGGGTATCCAGGCTATCCAAAATGAAGTCGTCGCCGCATGGCAAATACGCGTCTATGATAAGGCGATTCGTGTGCGGAAGGGCTAAGTATACAGTCTTTTTGAGTTAAAAAAATAATTCTGGCGAGGAAAAAACAGTTGTTCGTCAAAGAAAATACGTCGGTCGTGACGATCAAGTCAAATGTGTTCTTCATTTTGAGCAGAATAAAGTGTGCTCGTAATGAGTTTCTCGAACTGAATCATGTATTTTTGCAAAAAAATTTGAACAGTTTGCAATTGATCTGGCCATAGTCTGAGTTCATAATAAATTACAGCAAACCAAACATACCACAAAACAAACGAAAACTGTAAAACCAGCTGTCACAGAAATGCTTATTTGTAGGAAAACGAATTCTAGCAAATAAAAATCAAATATAGAGAATTTCTGAAACAACTACAGAGTCGGTCTTTTGGGTAAGTTTTTTTCACAGTATAGGTTGAATCTGCATTTTGATTATGATTCCTGATAACCAAAGTTTGTTTATTCACTTTTTTTTTAGCTTTTCCACAAATCATTTAATTTTCTAGTTTTTCTATAATTTCAGTTGTCAAACTTAATCCATAATTATTTCCCTACGCCATGATGATTGACGATTGGTTATCGTTGATTTCCAATTCGGAAGCCTTCACAATCCAGACATTGCGTAAAACACTCTTAAAAGAAACAGCATCCTGCAATATGTGTTGTGGATGGGTCGAATAATTGCAACTCTGTTCACCAAGCAAATTTGAAAAGATGTTCCCAATTGCTTTCGCTGTTTCTTAACGTTAGACAGATTGCACTCACAGCGCAAAAATCTAATTTAATATATTGGACAGGTTGTTAAAGTTGAAAGTGTCAAAAAATTAAAAATGGCATCTTTAGAAACAACAAAAAAACATTGAAATTAGACAAGTAAAGAGGCAGTGAATCCACGATTTTCTTCGATTTTGACAAATGCGCAGAACTGAACAAAAATGAAAAAGATAATGATATTACCTATAAAATGACGTGTACTGATGGATTGCACTGTCTTTGGGGATAAGAGCTATAATTTCACGAAGTATGTATGTATGTGAACAAGGTAGGAAATAGGTTTTTTTTTTATTTCGCAGAACACATACTTTGTAAATTAAATAAGGAACTGTCACATTCTTTGATTTCTTTTTTATGTTCTTTGTTAATAAAAAGTAACTTATCAAGCATGATTAAACAAAGTTTCAGCTAATCTACGATTTAATGGCACTAATCGCTGATTAGCGATATCCATGATAATAGCAACTTAATTGATGGAATACGTCCAAGTTTTCGATTTTCAAAAGTTTATATTTTTTTGTTAGAGTATTCCAAGGAATTTTTGATTCTCTTATATTCAAAAGTATAAACTGTTTTATATATGGAAATCAAATCACTATATCTAACCCCTTTAAGAATAAAACCTCACTCAATTAAATCCAATTTTACACTGCTTTCAATTAAAAAAAAAAAAAAACCGTCTTAGTGGGTGTCTACACTACATACATATTATATTAAAATTGAATTTTTCGGTGTGGTAACTCCAACCCAAAATTCGAGTTCACTCCCCGTATACACCAGCTGATGTTCATTTCTTGTATTCATTGGTTCATTTTATTCGCATTTTGATAAAACAATATAATTTTCTTAAAACCACCCCATAAACATTTTCAATGCGTTACCCAAATCATATCATTTATCAGTGGTCATTAGACTTGTTAAATTTACTCTCTGTCATTAAAACTTAATTGACTTATGCGAGACTCAACAATTTTACTTACTAAGGTCATTCGTTCTCATTTATATTGCGATCAAATATTTATACAAAATCAATATGTATATATTTCCAATTTTTTTTTGTTTATCAAAGAGTATAGTATAGAATTCCGTCGTCGTCTTATATGAATGGTGATAGCATCCAATCCATAATACCCCCCCACACAAATATGATATTTTCAATATTCGCATTCCACGCAATTTTACTTCCGCCTCTATACCTTATATTCCAATGATATCTCCAAGCTGGATTTTATATGTGAATACAAGACAAACCCTTAAGTTAAATGCTCGTATATAAAATGCTTTTCTGAACCAACTGTTTTTCCAAAAATGAATTAGGTTTATATGTATACCCTCATTATTCACCATATAATATATATAGTATATATATAGACATTATAAATGGCAAGAACAAACTTATATTTTCATTCCAAAAAAATTGCAAAACTTTGAAATACTATCACGACCTAAAGTATTTATGTAGAATTCAATCAATAAATTATTATGATTGCAATTTAACACGCATTTACATCAATGTTACATAAACGCAGTTCTATATATATAAGGATATCAACTAAAAAAGGATTTTTTTTTATAATTTAACCGTTAACTTCTATTACTTGTTTCTAACATCGCTACTTGCCACATTACCCTTAGGTTATACAAAAGCCTTTTTAGTTATATTGACCATATCCAGGATCAAAGGTAGTTACTTATATATAAAGAAGGTAGTAGAGGTTTAGGGATGGATGAGGATTTATTGATTTAATATTATGCTGCCGTAGTTTAAAATAGATTTCTATTAAGATTAGATCCAATCCACTAGAGAGCCGAACAGCAGTATAGTGCAGGAATGGTGGTATATAGCTGATAGAGATTTATCTGGTCGTGAAAGACAAAGTATGATGAAATTATTTTTTTTTTTTAACAAAGCTTAGCGGTGACGGAATATAGTCGATTGAGGGATACATTATATTAACATTTTATGTTTTTTGGGTCTATTAAGTCACACAGCTATATGCATCAAAATTTTTGTGTTTTGTCCCAGTTGGTTGGCGGCGCTGATTCATCCTTGACATGGACATACAAACATATGTATAGGCAAGGTATATATATAATATATTATAATGCTCTCTACTATGTTTTGATAGATTTTTCTCTCGGTTCAACGATGGAGAACAATTTTACCTTCTCTATTTAGGACTTGTGGTTAAAAATGTTCGTGCGCTACAATGATTTTGTATATATTTGTCAAAAACAAAGGGGTTTTTAAGGGCTGCACGTTATTTCTAGGTACCATGTGTACGAGTATATATCATATTTCAGCATGACATTTTACTTTATGTCAGGGTGAACTTTTCATGCGAAGACTAAAAAAAAAAAAAAAACAAATAAAGAAAGAAAAGTGCTTTAAGGAGCGTGAATGAACTTCGACGGGGATTATAATATATTTCATTTTTTTTATTATATTTCCATTATAGTATATAGGTAGATCCTGCACTTAGAGTAAAGTTTTTTTTGGATTTGTTGTTGAAGGGTTGAAGAATCAGAGCATAACCTGGAGGTAAATGTTATTCTAATGAGGGAAACTAAAATATATATATATACATATATATATAAAATATATAGAACTGAAGTAAACTAGGTGAATCTTTAAAGCTATGTATACATACTTATATTCAGCGATTTAATGGTAATTATAAATAGTTTTTTTTATAGTTTTGAACCTGAGTCTTAACTCTCATTATTTCTTACGTCACCATATAAATAAAAAGAAGAAATAATTACATATGTATGTTCCTATGTATACTCAAAGGGGTCACTTTTTGCATCATTTATTCAAGTACTGATAGGATTTGAGTGTAATCTGTGAGTAGTTAAGCCGATCCTCCATTATTTTCAAGTTTTCCTACGCTCTGTGGTCCAAAAATCCAAAATTCGGGGCAAAAATACAAAATCCTATGTTTTTTTTAAATTCTTTTTTTTTTTATTTCTAATAGAAATATAGACAGAGCTTCAAAAACAGCAAACAAAATAATGTTTTTTTAAATTCCTTGGTTTATAAAGCTTTTCAAAGATTGGCAATTTTGTTCTAGTGTAATAACAAAAAAAGCGCACTATTATTTTTGTAATTATATTTAAAAAAGACGTATTATGTATTCTATTTTATTTTATTGAAAAAATAGAAAAAATATTTATTAAAATTTTAGTCCCTTTCCTTTTTTCCTACACTGTTTCACATAAAATTGGTCACTTAATCAGTTTAAAAGATATGTCGATGAGCCACAAAATTAAAAAAATAATTTTGAAATAATTGCTAAAAACATCGAAAATCGGTTCGTTAATTTTATGCATCCACTGTTGTAAAAAATATATATTTTGGAACACCAGACGTAGACCTTTTTTTTTTTACAAAATTCGTAAAATTTTAACTGTTTAAAGTTTTGCTTTAATTCCACTCTCTGTTAATTCTTTTTTGTAAGAAAATCTTGCTTCAGCCTAAGATTTGGAAACACCTCGTATAGGAATTTTCTTAAAAAATTGTATTTTTATAGCGTTGGAAATTTCTTCTAAAGAAAAAAAAAATTGTGGCAATATCTCCATTCGTTCAAAAGTTATGATTTTTGCAACCAAAAAAGTCTTTTTGGACCCCAGTGCGCGGCGTTCCCCCTTCATACAAAATGTGTGATCAGGTCGTGTATTTTATTTTTATAAATTAAGAGATAGTTTTTTGTCTTAACATTTCTAAAAATTATTTAGTTACGTTAATTAACAGTACATAATTAATATATTTTAATTTTAATTGCGCATACGCCCTAGTGAACCACTAAAGGTATAACAGCCGTTTATCTTTATTAGGGTTCCCGTATTTCTCAAACTCCTTTTTTTAATCTGACTCTCTTTAAATCAAATTCTTATGTCCTAACAAAAGATTTTTGACATAGAAATAAATTCAATAACTGTAAAGTGGTATGACGATACAACGTTCGCCGGAATCCGCTAGTAATTTATAAACAATACTTGTTTTTTTAAGGTAATAGCTGAACGTTAATAAGAAAACCCATTTCATTGAATTTTATTATAATTTTTTCGAAGCTTAACGGCCACTGTTTTTTTATCAGAATATATTTCAAGAGCTTCTATTGTATATTTATATTGAGAAGTTTTTAAGCCGTTGAATAAGTCGAAACTCTGTTAAAGATTTTTGTTTGTTTCGACAATCATTGATGAAAAATCCTCGACTTCATGATCTGTTTACAAATATTTTAAGATTAATAGTATCGTTTAACAATGACAAAGAAAATCCGATATAAAATGCGTCAAGCAGAACACTTGTAATTTCTTCAAAAGCATTTCAATCAAATGAAAAAAGAAAATCTTTTATTTTTGTTTTCCTTTTAGCCTGTGAGTTATACACTTTTCTTTTTTATGTACTAATGCATATAACATCAATAACCAACACTTTGATATATTTTCTATTTCAATCACTTTAATTCTGTATATTGGAATAAAAAAAAAAAACATTCTCAATAAAATGTTTATGATGACTCTTGTATTTACTTTACACCAGGAAGCAAGCTTTGTTATCTTTGAATTTGTTTTTACTTGTAAGCATCCATTTGAATAAGACTAATGGAAGCTTCTTAAAAAATACGTAAGTGTTGTTTTTGCAAGTATCTGTCTAGGTAAAATAATGCAAAAAAAAAGTAAACGAAACAGATACACAATTTAGGTTACACAAGGTGGCTGCTTGTATATTTAAAATTTCAAGTTACTTTTTTTAATGTTAATTGAAACAGAGTTTAATAATTTGTTCACTTTTTTTTATTTAAAACACACCAACAAAAGTTTTAAACTTTTTAATCATTTTCATCTGATAGCTGATGTATTATAACAAATTTTAAAACAAACAGATTTTTGTTTGATATTTCGCATTTTTGTAAAAAAGATAACAAAACCGTTTGCTACTCTGCTTCTCATGATAATTTGAAATAATTAAAAAAAAAAAAAGATGTAACGGTCGTTTGCGACGGAACTTAATGGAGTGTTCCGGTGTAAATTTTGTCCAATTCTGCCTCATTGAGCATTTCTGGGCTACTGCCACCACTAGTTTAATTTCTGCTCATCTATACGCAGAGTAGTAAGAAGGTCATATGATTTCTTTTTTAAAAATTGATTTAAATGAATAATTTTCAAAAACCATTCGAGTCACTTTGGAAAAAACTTAAGACATTTGTGTAGGTATTCCCATAGGAATACTATTTTTGCTCTACAAATTATTATATTTCCGTTATGTATATTCAGCCCTATTTTGCTAAACTTTCGTGTGAACTTTCCTATTCTGCTATCGGAGGAAAACGATTGTTCCAAAGAGCATATAAGTTATGATAAAAATTAAATTTTAAAAGTTGTCTGTTCTCTCAAGAACTTGAAAAATAATTATTTATAGAGCTTTGAACTTGAAAGATTGAAGAGTTTAAAGAATAATTTATAGAAAATTAAGTGAAAAATTCACGTGAATTAAAAAATTCGATCGGATCGAATAGCAGAATAGAGCTGATTTATAGCTAAATCCAATAATGCAGTTTTATTAATTCAATTATGAAAATTAAGAATTCAAAGGTTAATAAAAACCGTTTGAACCATTTTTGGAAAAAAAAAGTATAATAAAATCAAAGCCATTTGATAAATTTTTGAGTTTAAATTTTTCCTATAGAAATGCTTTGTACAAAATTTGTGTACTTAACCAGTACCTACTCATGTATACAGAGCAAGTAATGAATGCAATACATGAATTACACAGCAAAAAAGATATAAATCATTTTTTTATTGGGGCGTATAATATGCCACCCTGTATAGTGGTTAGTTTATTTTGATAAACACTCATTCATGAAAAAAAAATGGAAAAGACGTCAGAAGTAATCTTATCTTTTACCTTTATCAGTCAATCGTAGGAAAAGGCATTCAAATGACACAAATGAATTGTCATTAGTCATTCATTATAAATAAAAATAAAAATAAAAAACAGAACAAAGTCTTTAATTATGTAAACGGAGCAACAGATACCTTATACTTTATGTACCTTTCTTTTATAATAGTTGAATATAATTAAGTCATTGTGTAATAAAATTACATATATGAATTACTGTATTGTTCTAAATATGTCAACTCATAAATTTAATTAAAAATCACGTACATACGTACAAAATTTTCCTCTTATGCCTTAAGGCTCTGAGATAGATTGCAATTATTAAATATAATAATTATTGTATAAATGGCAGGGGATACAGCTACAGAGAAAGTATAAGAACGTACAAATTACCTTAACAATTTTTTGGTAGAAACAACAGAAATACATTTTTTTTCAATTTTCGTATAGGTTTTAAATGAAATTCCCAAGATTTACCTAAAGTTTGGTCAAATTCAATAAGAACAAAAATTTGGGCATATTTCTGAACGCCATCTTGTTTTAGTTTCTTTTATCAAATGATTCAAAAAAGCTTTAAATGGTTTTTAGTCGCTGGTCGGTATAAATCAGTCAACTTGTTCTTCACGTCACTATCACCATAAACATTGTTGAAAGAAGAAAACAATAAAGGCAACTGTCGCATTTGGAGTGATGATAATCTCTATTGCATTGTCGAAACACCATTAGATCTAGAAATAGGCACCATTTGGTGCGCTTCATAGGCCATTGGAAAATTCTTCCATTTGAACAGGTTATTTCAACCGTATATTGATAAAACTAAAACTTGGCTAAAACTTTTATGTCATACAGTTTCGTAGAAAAGCATGACATCTTTGAGATATGTATCTTACAAATTGTAGCAGACGCACCAACCCTTCATTTAGTTTATCCACCCAATGCGGGTACGTATAAAAGTCAAAGGTACAAAATCTCCGAATGTACTAAACTAGAACATGAACATTGAACAACTTTAAAAAAAATTATTGCTTCTGAATTCGTGAAAGCAATAAGCAGTTTAACACCAAACTACCAGTTAGAAAAAAAAACAACAAAAACAAAAACATTAATTTCAGATAGCGAACGGAAAAAGAATCTAAAAACAGCAATTTTTCGAATGACATCAAAACGAACTTAAGCAATTAAGGACAACATCTGGGTGCAAGCAACAATCCAGCAGCAACAACAACAACAACAAAATCAAAAAAATAAAAAAAGTTTAATAAAAAAGGAAAAATCACTCAGCAATCAAATGCCCCAGAAAAGAACAACACACGTTTAGCATGCAACGGATGAATGCTCCACATAGCACGCGGATATTATGGACGGATTGCGTTGTCCCATGCTGATGGTGGAACATAGCTCCAATTCTGCTCATACATGCAGTCAGGACAATGAACTGTTTTTTTTTTCTTTTTTTTTTTTGTACACTCATTATCCTGTCGGAACTATGCTAAAGCTACACTGCATACATTCATACTTTCATATATTTTTTTCTCCTTCATGCTTTCTCGGATGAAATGGAATTAGAACGTGTTATGGGTGATTCGATGGTAGAAAGGGGGTGTGAGGTGGCGTTGGATGTATAGAATAGAACATGGGGACTGTTTTATGAGTTTTCTTCTTTCACCAATGTTTATGGTGATAGTGACGTGAAGAACAAGTTGACTGAATTATATACCGACGAACGTTATAAAAAAAAAAATACACCGTTGAGTTGATTGCCGTTTCTGTTCTTGAAGGTTACGACCAAAAGGTACTCATTCCTTAATTAGTGTTTAATTAGATTTCTTTTGTAGTCGAAGGACCATTCACATACGTACCTACGCTGCTACGCACTCGTTTAGAGAAGAAATTGTTTTGAAATTTCTATTTGAGTACAATTTGTTGTCGTCGAAATTTCCCAAATCAAGAAATACCTAAGAACCTGTTTTTAATCATGATGCTCTTAAGTTACATATACATTACATACCTCTTCTAAATGTAATTTTCATTTTAAATAAAAGTACTATGTACTTCAAACATGACATAAAGTTGGAACAAAAAAAGTCAATTAAAATTGGTTCAATTTTGTTTTAATATATCAAGCAGACTTTTTCTTGGATGATAATAGAGAGTCTCTTACATTAAAAATGGGGTAAGTTATTGAAACTTTTAAAGTGGTTATACAGAATGTTTTGTATCTATATCTAAATTTTCAAAAACGTATTATGAAACAAAATGTCAATTTTGTCAATCTCAAAAACGGATTAATTTTTTTGGAAATAAATAAATAATTAAATACTTAAAATTGTTTTATATTTTTAAGTAGAATATTTAAAAAATCTCTTAGTAAAAAAGTAATTTATAAAAAAAACTGCTTTAACGATTTTTGACATTTTTTTGCATAAATTCATAATTTTGTTCAAGAAATCAGACGTCATTTTTGAATTTAGCTTAAATTTGTCAAGGATTTGTTTTAGCAATTTAAAGAACAAAGTTTTCGCTATAAAATTGTTTTTCTAACTACGTACATTACCTACATTACATTACATTCCTGTTATAAACATTATACAATTTTTATAATTCTCTATCTCTTGAATATAAGACGTAGTACGTACAATAACCAAGTATTTGGTTTCACATTAATGTTTGTTCGGTATTCATTTGGTCTTTATTTTTGTTGAACTAACCCTCTCCACTCAAACTGGCTCAAGTCACTTTTTATCGTCCTAATGTTGGCATTAGCATAATTCATTCAGCATATTTTTGTTTCGCTTAAATTGTTAAATATTCCGTTCCGCGAAAAAATGTTTCGTTATTTAATTATTTTCGCGAAACATTATTTCGCTGAAAGTTCATTTCACCGTTTAGTTGTTTTGATCGTTCTAAACTTTTATTAACATTATTTTTTTTTTTAATTTACCATTTTTTCTGAGTCGTTCTTCAATTCAATATGATTTGGGATGATTTTAGTGGTTTGACAATTTTTAATTTTACGTGCTTTATATTTTGATAGTTAAAATAAGTTAATAATAATGTTTTTTTAGTTTTTTATTATATCTACATACCTATATACATGCATTTGTGTATATTTTCTTTAGAAATAAAAATAAAATTATGTAAAATCTTTTTTTTTAAATAATTTTTTTTCAATTCTTTTTTTTTCGTTCATGGTTTTTTGGTAACTACTACATAATATATAGAAGATTTTCGCATTTTACTCCTAGAAATTACACTTTGAACACTTTGAATAGGTCATTTAATTATTATTTTTGTAAATTTTTAAATTTATTATATTATCTTTCAGGCATTTCGACTTCTGCTTTTTTACTAACAGGGTATCCCATAATAAATGATCCAAACTAAAACTGGTGATAGGCCAGGTCATGAGTCAAGACCATTCAGAATTGTGTAACTTATCCGTACCGCATCATAACAGTTTTCAAATAAGAACTGTTTTTTTTTAAATTCATAAAAATCTCTACTTTGAACCAGTTGGCCACCCTGTCCATAATTAATTTTTGCTTTTCTTAACTTTTTTATATTGAATATTGTTTGATAATAAGACCAAGTTTCTGCTTTTAAATATTTTTGATATCCTGCACCATTTTGCCCAAAATTAATAGATATAATAGGACATTTTGGTTTTTTTAGCAAAAAATTCAAATCTTATTTTTGTCAAAAAAGTATCCACATATTTAAAAAAAAAAATTCGTTAATTTTTTCAAATAAAAACGGCTACCATTTTATAAAATAAAATTCCGAAAATGGTTATATAAATGGTTACTCCCACAGAATGACGATTGATTTTTATAGATTTTTTTAATATTATAATAATTTTTTAATATTATCTAGCAGATTTTAAATAAAAATTATTCTTTTAACCAAAAATACCTTTAACGCCCATAAAAATGTTTAAAAACCGGTAAGGAATATCTCATTTATCTCAAAAACTGCTGCTACAATATTGATTAAAATTTTTGAGGGAACTAATATTAGTACGATCTACTATATTATTGAAGAAAAAGAATGTATTTATCAATCAAAAATATGTTATCTCTCATAGAACCATTTATTTGTTTTTCGAGTATCTCATAACCTGTTGATTTTATTTGAATGAAATTGTTTACATAACATTTTTAATAAGTTTGAATGTTTTCAAAAAAAAAAATTTGGGATTTAAAAAAAAAAATCAAAATTAAATTAAAACAATGTTTCGAAAAAAAGTAAATGATTTTTTTTTTAAATTAATTTTTTCACTCCGTATTTATAAACACTAAAAAATGGTGTGCCAATGTGTTTTTTTAAAATAGTTTTCAAAATTTAATATGAATGTATATAAAAAATATTTTTTTTTTCAAAAAATTGGTTAATTAATTTATTTCTTATTATTAATTAATATTTAATTTATTTTTTACCAATTTTTCAGTTTAAACTGTAAGTTTCATGCATGCATAATATGTGCACCGCTGTGCTCTATATTGAATATTTTTGTATAATCACATAATACTATACGTTATACTAAAACATTTTTATTTCTTGTTTCAATGCAACCCACAAGCTCTAGCGTTTTGATGCACCTTATGCAAAACAACCTGTATAATTTATTAAATAGCTTTCACATTTGTTTCCCAATTTAATTATGAAAGGATTTAATTTCAGATTTTTCATGCGCATAGAGAAAGAAAGTGGTTGAAAAATCCAATAGATACACATTAGCTCTGGTATAATCGAAATCATTAATTAGAACAGACAAAAACATTGCTAAGACAACCTTCGGTTGTTTACTATATTATAGACAGTCTTTAGACTGAGTTTATAGATATAAATTATGATATCCTTCCACCATCATAATTATAGGAGAAAAAAAAAAACAAAAAATCGATAAGAACTTCTTTGCACTAGTTCTTAAAAAACATAGCTATATAAGCTTTTTGTGCGGTTTGCCTTTTTAAAGCTGCATGCAATTTTATTTATCTACTTATCACCCTCTCTATATACCCAGCAACTTGTTGGCAGCATACAAAACTGACAAATGGGCAAATTGCCAACTAGGATACAACCATAAGCCTCATATCCTTCCCTTTATATCTGTCACCTTCTTTCCTCTTTCGGTTTATTGCAACCACATAGCAAGCAACTGCCGTTTCCTGCTCTTCCTCATTTATTTTCCATCGTTCTCATTCACAAACTTAAAGTCTTCTCTTTACAAACATCAACCCGAGCACTTTATTGAAGAAAAGCTAAAAAAAAAAAACAAACTAACTAGACAACCAACCTTTATCAGCAAATCCCCTATTTGTGTTTGAATTTTCCGGAATGTTGACTCCCTGTGATTTTTGAAATCAACATTAGGTATATTTGAAATGAAAACGGACGGACTTTCGCTATATATTCTACGATTATATATGCAACTGGTTTCTTCTGTTTATTATCTGTGGTTGGATTTTGTAAGAGATTTTTGAAATAGAAAATGAAATTGCTTATTATTGTTTGTCTGAAACAATAGAAATCTTCTATTGAAATTTAAGTTAACAAAAAAAAAGTATAATCAAACGAAAATGTAAAATGTACTTTTGCAAATGACTTTTTTTTCCAATGTTGTTAGAAGAGAAATAAACAATGACCTTATCTGCAGTATTTTGAATTCAAAAGAGATGTAAACAAAAAGATACATATACCTTATTTTGGTTTAGACAGTTTAAATTACTTCTGAAATCAAATTCAACTGTCAACCAAGGTTATTTTCTTCTTTCACCAAAAATATAATGTTAGTGGATTTAGTGTGGAAACAGTAACAGAACTATACAAAATTACAGTTTAAAGAAGGAAACAATTCTTTAAACTGTAATTGTGTATAATTCTGTTACAGTTTCACTCCGAAATGAGAAAATTCTACAATTTATTGGTAAGGCTTAGGCACTGGTAATAGTACGAAATGTTGTGTTTTCATAATTCACTTTCATTTTCTCTTCGGCTGTTTTTGTTTCTAAGAAAAAGGAACAAACTAAGGACAATAATGATAAATAGTCCATTTTTATTTTAGTTAAATTGTGTATTATATTTTTACAAGCAAAGGAAATTTGATAGGAACTTTTTCCGTGATTAATATGATTAATATTAAATAACATTTTTCTCAAAATGTTTTCGATTTCGTTTTTATGAATACCAAAATTTCATAGCACTCACCAAACTATTTCAATATCTTATCAAACTGCATAAGAATAAGCAGCGATGTAAGCAAACACTGTCCCATCATCATCAAGCATCGATTGTCCACATAAATTAAGCCGCATGCTGAATATTTTATTCTCTCACTATCCAGATAAATTGCAAATTGTTCTACCTTAACATATATAAGAAAAAGTTTTGGTAAGGAACTTTCATTATATAAATAATAAAAACCAACTATTTTTTCCAATCTGTCATCGACTTTTCCAACTTCTGCTCCCATTCTAACTATCCATCTCGTTTCTTTAAACACATTTGTCAATAGTTCAGCTGAATTTATGACTAAAAACAATTCCAGAAATAGGGACAAAATAAAAAGAGTTGCTCCCCAATTGAAGACAGGTCCTGGATGACGAGTGTAGAGAAAATACATAAAGTAGCACTGAACAACACACTCTATTGGAATATAAACCAAGGCACAAAAAATCTGCATCTGATACTGATGATTGATAAGCTTAGTCAAGACTGCAACTTTTTTATAAATGTCAATTATTCTATCCAAGATATCAGCCAACTCACAGTATTTCTGCATCTTAAGTGAATTTGCTCGTCCCGGCTGTCTTCTCAAGGTCCGGATTTCTGTAAAAGTTCTCTTCATGCATCGATTCAGGTGCCATGCGAACGTTGTGAGTATCAAAGTAGCGCCGTAGAACATATTAATTGTCATGTATATTATTAACTGACAGAAGTACTGTGACAATAAGGCAAATAAAAATGGTATATTTTCCAGGGCTCCATCGTGCGTTATGTAAAATATTGTCGTTTGCGTCATGGGCCAGAGTGTAATGAGTTTTACCAAAATTCGAAGTAGAAAATTTTTGTCGAAGGCCACAACTACATCAGATCTATTAATCGAAAGTACGCGCAGTGAATCGAATATGTGAACGCCTTGATTGCAGCAGTATATCAAACTACGGTCCTTTAGCAGCTGAATGAGGACATTGAATATTGCACATAGGTGAAGGACAATACATCGATTGGATCCAACGAAATACATGAGTTGTTGTTGTTTCAAGAAATCCATTCGACTATTGATGGTACTGGTGCTCCCTGGGGTGAATACAGTGATTATGATCAATATTACGGCGGTGTAGCAGCGCCAAAAAATTGAGGCTTTAGCAGTGTGAGAATTGAAATCAAACTTAAACGGGACAATTCCAATAAATTGACATACTTGGAAGAATAACTTTCCCAAGATTTTAAGAAACCCGAACAACATCCTACTGACTGCAACCGCCCAGGATTTCATACTGTGCTCTACGGACTTTCCTATATTATTATCATTTCCTCGTGTATATAAATATTTAAAAAGGGTTTTGTGTTTTAATTCAACTAATTGGTGGGAGTTGGTATAGGGAACGCTGAACCCACCCAAACGTGACAACTTCCAGTCAATTGTAACTGTTTTGTTTAGCTACGACTTAGGGTTTAGTAGATTTTGTTAAATTAGCTGTCAGATTATCACGTTCAATCTGAAACACATCACGTCGTTGACATAATTGGAGAGCATGCTTAATTAGTTGATATATATATATAGATAGATGTTAAAATTTTGTAAGCGGGGTCTGCAGGGACATCACATCAGGACATTCTATTGTCTGATATATTTATGTGTCCTTTGTATATTTGTGCACTGCAGGAATGAGGTCAACAGGAGATTCGCCATTTTAATTGGGAACATTAAATTTTCTTTATTAGATCGCACCAGTCATGTATGTACATACCTACACAGCAGCTGATTCGATGCGGGGTGTTGATTAAAAATCAAGCGATAGCAGGCAATCTTTTATGACCACCTTCTATACCACATGTTGTGAACTTGATGGGTATGTTGTTTTTTTTTTATTTTATCGATTCTTTAATGTTTTTAGTTTTGCAAAAGGACGATGATATAGGAAAATTGTAAAAACAAGTTAAGAGCATTTCGAAATATATATCCATTAACCTTGTTTTTTTTTTGTTTTGTTTTGTTATAATACAAGCTAAAGTGCATCAAACAAAATATCTATGGGTTAGTGTGTTTTTAACTGATGGCTTTAATAAATTTGTGTTTTTCTTGAATAGATTTAAAAATAAATTTGTATATTTAGGAGTAGTTTGTACATACTTCTTATGGAAAAAGTATATACCAAATTATTATTGGTTTTTAGCCCTGAGCAGAGCACTGGCCCCCTTTTTTGTAAAACGATTTTCGTTGAAATTATTTCGTTATCGTTCAAATGCGTTTAGTTATAACGAGAATCGTTGTAATTTAACGACACTCGTTTTTTCGTAGGACTGATATATTTTTGACAATCCTAAGAATGTGTGAAGTTGGTTGTGCTTCAAACAAAAATATTTTTTCGGTTTCGTTAGACAACATCTTTATTGCACTTTTTTCCCTCTTTGTCGTGTCTATCGTTTAAAAAAGATTGAGTAAGTGAAGGAAATATGAATTGTGCACTGCCATTTATGAAAAATGGTTCGAGGGTGGGTCAATAAATCCAAATTAACACAAATGGCTTTGCCACTTCAATTGCAAATAGTCGATTAAATTCGCGGTTTGATATTGGCACTCCAAAGTAGAACAAATTGAGTGTCCAACTAAGTATCAGCTGAATATAATAGTTTCATAATGTGAAGACAAAAATTAAATCAAATTTTCTATTTTTTGCTATAGAAAAACTAACTATAGATACCTATGTACCTATCGAAAATCTAAAAGATGGTTTTATGGGAGGTACCATTTATATAAGGGGTTTTTTTGTGTGATAACACACTTGCAGTTAGGCTGCCAAGCTTTCGCACCATCATATTAATATTGAAGGTTTGAATGAACAACAACACTTGAGTGAGCTACCACCAAGTTTTTATAGGCTGGAGTTATAGCTATTTCACGACTGCCACGCCGATCATCAGACTCCTTTAAGTGGTGCTTGGTCTTTGTTCAATTTTAATTGAAAAAACTTTCTATGCCCAGGTAGGACTCGAACTCGGACCAAGCTCCCTCCGAGCCATATGCATACGCATTGCGCCACCGAGGTCACTTGATCAAGTCGGTCCAATTTTAAGTTTTCTTGTTTTGACAATTGCATTTGAAACCAGCATTTTTACTAGCTACACACAAGTTGTTGTTGTACATTCGGTTTCTTTCTTTTTCTCCGTACTCGATTTATAAGTCAACAATTCGTTGAACATATAAGGAGGGAGATTGTATGAAAGATTTGACAAGGGTCAAGAATTAATTCAAATTTGTATAAGGGGTTTTTTTGTGTGATAACACACTTGCAGTTAGGCTGCCAAGCTTTCGCACCATCATATTAATATTGAAGGTTTGAATGAACAACAACACTTGAGTGAGCTACCACCAAGTTTTTATAGGCTGGAGTTATAGCTATTTCACGACTGCCACGCCGATCATCAGACTCCTTTAAGTGGTGCTTGGTCTTTGTTCAATTTTAATTGAAAAAACTTTCTATGCCCAGGTAGGACTCGAACTCGGACCAAGCTCCCTCCGAGCCATATGCATACGCATTGCGCCACCGAGGTCACTTGATCAAGTCGGTCCAATTTTAAGTTTTCTTGTTTTGACAATTGCATTTGAAACCAGCATTTTTACTAGCTACACACAAGTTGTTGTTGTACATTCGGTTTCTTTCTTTTTCTCCGTACTCGATTTATAAGTCAACAATTCGTTGAACATATAAGGAGGGAGATTGTATGAAAGATTTGACAAGGGTCAAGAATTAATTCAAATTTGTATAAGGGGTTTTTTTGTGTGATAACACACTTGCAGTTAGGCTGCCAAGCTTTCGCACCATCATATTAATATTGAAGGTTTGAATGAACAACAACACTTGAGTGAGCTACCACCAAGTTTTTATAGGCTGGAGTTATAGCTATTTCACGACTGCCACGCCGATCATCAGACTCCTTTAAGTGGTGCTTGGTCTTTGTTCAATTTTAATTGAAAAAACTTTCTATGCCCAGGTAGGACTCGAACTCGGACCAAGCTCCCTCCGAGCCATATGCATACGCATTGCGCCACCGAGGTCACTTGATCAAGTCGGTCCAATTTTAAGTTTTCTTGTTTTGACAATTGCATTTGAAACCAGCATTTTTACTAGCTACACACAAGTTGTTGTTGTACATTCGGTTTCTTTCTTTTTCTCCGTACTCGATTTATAAGTCAACAATTCGTTGAACATATAAGGAGGGAGATTGTATGAAAGATTTGACAAGGACCGACTTGATCAAGTGACCTCGGTGGCGCAATGCGTATGCATATGGCTCGGAGGGAGCTTGGTCCGAGTTCGAGTCCTACCTGGGCATAGAAAGTTTTTTCAATTAAAATTGAACAAAGACCAAGCACCACTTAAAGGAGTCTGATGATCGGCGTGGCAGTCGTGAAATAGCTATAACTCCAGCCTATAAAAACTTGGTGGTAGCTCACTCAAGTGTTGTTGTTCATTCAAACCTTCAATGGTACCATTTATAACCATTTTTGTAATGTTTTTTTTATAAAATTGTAGCCTTTTTGTTCATTCAATTAATTAAATTCAGTCATTTTTTTTAAGTTGTGTTGAAGAAGTTGAAAAAATAATATTTTCATTTTTTGCTAAAAAGAATTTGTACGACAGGAACCGATATTTTTGCTAAAAAAAAAATAAAAAAAACCCAAAAAACGCTAAGTCCTAGTTTGAAGAAAGTCAACCTATCCGTTTAGATTGTTAGTCCAACAATCAGACAAGTGGACGGAATTGTGAGACCCACTTTTTTCGTCTTTACTATCATCGTTATGTCAAGTTTTATCAAAATCTGGAGTTCGATTTTTTTACATTCACATAATACATATGTATAAATAGAGCAGTAAAAATAAAATTGGTATTTTTGTTTCGTCAAATATATCTTCTTTTAGCACTACCTATCTTAAAAATGGGCTTTAGTTATACTCGTTAAATAAACGAAATTCTTACAGAATTAATTCTTTTTGTCAAAATTGGTAAAGAATATTTTTTAGATAAAATCAAAAACATGGATGCAAAAAATAAACTTTATACTTTAATTTTCCATACAACTTTCTTCTTTCTTATAATCTTTATCGTGCTTACTTCCTATTGAAACTTCAACATTTAACCGATTCAAATTCAAATTACTGTTGTTTCTATGGCTATCATTTTTTTAAAGAAAAAAACAAATACAAAAAACAATCAATCGATGTTCTATATAAAACAAACAAACAAAATTGCTTTCTATTCTTAACATTTTTACCTACAAAAAACCGAACTGACGACAGCTTTCCATATACACTGAAATATACGAATAAATTAAAGTTTACCCTAGAAAAGGAAAATACATACCTCCTTTCTAATGTCACTACGTGAGCTCAGTATATATCAGTGTATATGTATATATTTAATTAAATCAAAGGAAAGTCAGTGCTATATAACGAAGAAAATACTTTAACACAAATCCTTTGCAAAAGTTCTTTATTCACGGATAATTCCTTTGCAATAAAAAAATCCAATATAGGTACGAGTTATTTTTTTTTCTCTGACCTATTTTAATCCTATCCTATGTACCTATAGTAGTGTAACGATTCACCGATTCTTTCAAACTTCAAGTCGTTGAAGTTGGCCTGGTACACATTCTAATTTGTTTAAAAAAAAATAAACATTTGTAAAATGTATCCACTCAAGTTACCTTAGGAAACATTTCTTTTTATAGGTATAGAAATATGAGGGTCAATTTATTATCTTTTTAAAGTATTTTTTTCCGAAATGCTTTCATATACTCAAAAACTATACTTATGAAAAAACAGTTTAATATCTAGTTCATACTTTTTGATGAAACAATGTTTAAAGAATGCTAATCTGCGAATAACAAATCTCAGTGAAGGTATTTATATGCAATTATGTTGCACAAGGAATAGGTTTTTTCGATATTCTCTGCCCCAGGGTGACCTGGGGACTAACCCATTGCATCCCAGTGCTAACATTGAACAAAACTTAATACTAAAAGAAAAGTCTATTTCCCAAATCGTAAAGTTATTCATAATCAGATGTAAAAATTAAACATACATTTTTTAAACGGTGAATGCTATCGATAAATATTTTACACAAAATTTGTAGATTATCCCATTTTCTGCGGAAAAGATTACCACTTTTCATCCTCTGATTGATCGCTTAGAAGATACCTTCATTAAACAAAAAAAACATTTTGTTAAGAGCGATAAATTTAAAAATCTTTATTTTAAAAATTTCTTCAAATTCAAAAATTTTGGTTTTTTGTTCTTTACTCTTAAAAGACGAAGTTGTACAAAAATAGGTAATAATATTGTCTACAAACTACAGAGAATATTTAAAAGATATAAAGCACATTTTTAAAAATTTGTCGAAAGTTTAAAAAAACGTTTTTTGCTCTTAAATGTCGAAATTTTCGAAAAATTCGTTACATGTACTCATTTTAAAGATAATAATAACTGTGTTTTGGTGAAAATGTTTGTACGCTTGAACAATAACAAAATAAAAGTGATTAAAAATCTTTTCTTATTGTTTGTACAGAAACCAATTTATTATTGGTTTGTACAAATTTTGTTCAGTTGCTATTCCATTTCACCAAAACAATGCTTTTTTTTCAAAACACGAAAAAAATTCTCAAAAGGAAATATTATTTTTTTCCATGTGACCGATGAGTTACAAGATATTGCGACATTAAAAAATGATAAAATTCCGAAAATACGTTGCAAAATAATAGCGTTTTTCTTTAAGAATGACATGACCAGTGTGCCGCTGAGGAATTTTAAAAGATAGCACAAAAAGGATCATGAGGAAAAAAAGGCACATTAGTATTACAAGAAAATTTGTATTAAAAAGAATTGAGCATGGCAATAGAATCATTTAAATTTTTCAATCACTTGACAATAAAGGTAACACAACTATATCTTTAGTTAAGTTAAATTAAATTAAATATAAATTATAAATTACATTCATTTTAATTTAAAACGTTCTTCTACAATTTTAATTAAATATTGGAGCGTTGAAATGTTACATCGACATTGCATTATGGGCAGGAATTTTGTTTGTATGTGTACTCCATATTTCTGCCACTTTGGAGAAGGTGCAAAATGTTTTCCGCTATATATTCTGGGAACCTTAAGTAAATTTCAGCACATTTTTGTACAGAATTGAATTATCTACAATTTTAGTTGTGGTACTTTTTAACGAGAAATTGTAAATACAAAACTTGTGATTAAAAAAAAATAACATTTCATTAAATATCATTTAAAGGTTATAAAATTAAAAGACGAAAAAATAAAACCCTATATAATGGAATTATTCTTGAAACTGTTCGTCTATTTTGAATTATAACTTTTTTAATTTCAACTATAAAAAAAGTATCATAACCAAAATTGTAGCGAATTCAAAATGCAAGGTTTGGCTACTTTTTTGAAACGTTTCAATTAACTAAATCCGAATTGATTTATTCTCTAGTTTATTGGTTCGCTTCAAGTAATAGTGCCCATGTTGACTGCAACTGTTACTGTGTGAGAATGTGCATTGTGCAGTACCAGTGCTTGCTGTTCTGAACGAAAATTGATAGTTTAATGGATTTTTTTTTCTACAAAAAAGGAATTACTTCATATAATTCATGCGATTGTCTAGAGATGGGGTCGGAAAAGTAGCCAGATTTCTTTAAAAAAGCCAGTTTTTTAAAAAGTCATCCTATGATCGCACGAGACCAAAGACTAAAGTCGCACAGCGGCATCCCTGGACGCGACACAAATCCTTTTTTTTACTATGGAAAGTGGTCTATCTCTTATCGTCTAAGCGGGAGGAACGGAACAATTTTATTAAAAAAAAAAAACTTAAAATAATTTTAATTACAATATTTTTTGAACTTCTTAGAACAACCAGACTGTACAATTTTATAAAAACCCATGAAGCCGTTAATGTCATATTTGGGAATAACCAAAAAATAAACCAATAGTTCCAAAACTTTTTTATGAAATATTATACAAATCGATTTAAAAACTACAATTAGTACAAAATTTAATCAAAATCGTTGAAAATATTTTCGATAAAATTTGTATTAGGGGCCAGTTATAACTTTTATTGAAACTCATCATTGAAAATTTTAATTGTTAATTTTGAGGCACTTAAAAAGTTAAATCAGTTATTATTTTAATGTAAATAAAAAGCTGATGACTCAATTATTATTTCTTGACAAAAAAATATTTCATTTTGGCCCAGCCTATCGCAGGAAATGAATTTCTTTATTTCAACTACTTTATCATTGATCATTGAAATCTTAGAAATCGAAATATTTTTTTGACTAGAAATAATAATCGAGTCATAAGCTTTTTATTGGCATCAAAATAATCACTGATATCACTTTTTTAGTGCCTCAAAACTGAAAATTTAAATTTTCAATGATGAGTTTCAATGAAAGCTATAACTGGCCCCTTACCCGAAATCGTGTTGAATGGAAGTTACCCTTTCAAGATGAACTATAAAAAAAATTCGAATAAAAACCATATAAAAATGCCCTATACCAATATTTAAAGTAAGCGATTTACACGTTAAGGTTATAGCTTGATGTACAGTGAAAGTGAAAAACCACATTTTTTGGATATTTCATCACTGTAGCGTTAAAATTTAATAAAACTTCATCATTCTTAACAATATTCTTCAGGCGAATTCAATAATATTATACGCATAGGTATTATTTAGGAATTCACTTATTTAAGCTTTTTTTGAATTTTCCTAGTTTTCTTTGGGTTTTAAAAATTACTATGATATAAAAATTCCACCAGAGAAACGCAGATTTAATTTTTCAAATATTGTAAAATATATTATGACTTTGATTAATTGACACGGAGTGTAGTTAGATTTCGGTATAACAGCTGCTGCTGTCTTTTCAAAAAAAAATTACAGTTTCCAACTATCGTTTGATACGGATTTTCCTTTATTCATTTTTATTTGCAGGAACGTTACAAAGCGGATATAAATTTGGCTATACAACTGCTGCAGTGCAAGCCGGACAGTTTTGTCCCTCAAAAAGTATCCTCGGTAAGTAACAAATGCCCTCCAATAAAAAAAAGTAAAAAATAAAACCTTTACCTATGTTCTATACGTAACTATCTTCTTCTTTTGGCAGCTTCCAATCGATATTCAATCGAAGGTTTCATCGTATATGAGACTAGAAACGAATTCACATTCCGATTCAGAGGGCAGCACCAGCGGAGTCGGTGTTGCAACATCGGGTTCCTACAAAGTACTTCCAGCCTCAGACTCACCACCTCCAGCATGCCCCTTCCCGCCAACCGCAATGGTATACTCAATGAGGGGTCTCGGTAAGTGTTAGTAGAATGAGCGTGCTTCGCTTCTATTTTTCTTCATTTTGTTTTTGTATATTATTTTCTGTTTATTTTTAGCCTTTAACTAGTGAATTGGGATGGGATGGGTGGGAAGGGGAGGTTTGGATAGGGTTTTAAGAACTCCCGAAGCACATGTAGTTGCATGCGGAGCACCTACTAGGTTCAGATTCTTTGCCTAGGAGCGCGTTGTTGCTTTGCTTTAAATAGGCAGAGAGATGTTGTTGATCTTCTTTTTTTATATTTTTTATTATTGTATCCTTACACTATCGCACTTTGCTTTCACGTGAACCTACCTTGTTGTTTTTTTTTTTTGCATTTTTTTTGCATTTAATTGCGTGTGCATCGTTAGTGGTTATTTGACGACCATCACCGTTTGTTAGATCAGAAGGGAGGAAGTTGCAGAGGTAAAACATCCTTTTCAGCTCCCAAGTCCCAGTCCCAAACATAGCTGCGGGTAACCATTTTCGCAGCTTGATGGAAAAAGGCTCTCGCGTTATATTAAAGTCCAGGCACGCTTCAACGGCTGCAAGCAATTTTTGCAGAGGATTTTTCCTTTGCTCGTTGGATTGAACATATTTTTATGTATATATTTATGTATGTTGTATATATAGGTATGCATAAACTTACCTACATAGGTTACATTTGCGCGTCTCTCTCTGCCTATACAAATACCTACATAATATGTGTATATGTTGTTTCATGTTTTATCTACGAGAATATTTTTTGTATTTGTTTTATTTTTAAAATTGCATTTTAAAAATATATTTTAAATTGCACAGGTTTATTTATGTATGTACCTATGAGTACCTGTACATACGTATTTGATGAAGACAAAAATAAAAAAAAAATCATTTTTTAATCAGGTTCAGGTGAGCATTTTTTATTTGCGCGAGGCGACAGTTTAATGTTGCTTTACTTAAAAGCTGGGGTAATTTTCAGCGATGTGCTTTTTTGTGTGTCTTTGTTCATTTTATTTTTGTTGGTAATTAAATCTACTAACAACAACTTGTTTGCTTTATTTGATTTAAACTTACCTGCATATAAAATTAAATTAAATGATTAAAGTACTTAATTTTGTTAATATTTGCTTTGAATTTTTAAAAGAAAATGTGGAAGGCAATACATACATATGTTTAAAATGAATTGAAATTGAAAAATAAACAGGAAAACTCAGAAAAAAATTCGCATTCATCTTTAGTTTTGACTTATATTATTTAAGTTTATTAAATGATTTGATCTCGTTAAAGCTTCATTTTCAAAAAACGAAAATACAAAAGCTGCTCCAAGTAAAAAATCCATATTACAGTTGTCAATTATTAATCGATAACTGATAAAATATTGAAATGTATTATTTTAAAACTCAATTGATTAAATAAAAACTGACCAACTTTTCATTGGAAAGTATACATTTTTTTGTAATTCACGACTGTCTGCATCATTCTTAATGATCAAAACTTGTATCAATTATCGAATCGTATCCCTACAAAAATTCATTCAAAAATGTATCTAACTATTTAAATAAATTCTTAACCCAATAAACAAATAATGAATGTACTCTTTCACGTTTTAATTTATAAAATATTCAAAAATAAAATTTTTTCAAAAAAAAAACACAATTTTCAATTTTAATTTTTTATACCAAACTTTTTGAAACCTCATAGAAAGTCAGAATTTCGAATCTTACTCATAGTTTTTGAAACTTTAAAATGAAGCTTAAAAAACCTTAAAATCATGTTCAGAAGAACCAGAATAATTATAATTTAGCTCAGCTAAAATTAAGGAAAGCATTTTAACCGAGAGGTACGCAGCTCCAGCTAAAAAAACAAATGTTTGTTTCTTACTGTACATCACTTATCTGTTAAAATTTAGCGCACGAAATAATTGTTCAGCACATTAATTTTCCAGCTTAATTTTAACACATTCTATAATTCTTAAATTTTATATGAATTGTGTTTGGTGGAAATAAAAATTGAAATGGAGGAATTTGATAAAATTCAATTGTAATAATAAAAAAAATCATTAAAATGGTTGAACACAATTTCTTCTCGAAAAAATGCTGTTTTCTTTGACATATTCTCCACAACGCAAGCTCTATGTCAAAATTTAGTAAGGGCTTTAGCTGATGTTTGGAGAGAAAAGTGGGAGCTAAATTTTAGCGCGATCTGCGTACTAGAATAAATAAACTTAAATAATAAAATGAGTTTAAAGCAAAATATTCAGTAAAAATCTATTTTATTAAAAAAAAAATACCTAAGTTTTTTTCTATAACATCATATCTGTGGTCAAATTTAGTCATTTCCGTGCCAATTTTGTAAATAATATAAAAACAGTAAAAAATTAAGCCCACTGCCTTAAATAATTTAATGTTTTTTGATTGCAGAGTAACAACAAAATTCAATATGTTTATTTTAGATAATGTTCATTTCAACATAATATGTCTTTTTTTTCACTTCAAATTGTATTCTTCCATAAAAAGACACCTTGTTTCTAAACATTACTAACATAATTTTTTTAATTAAAATTACTTTTAATAAGAACAATTTTTTTATTCTGCCCACCTCATATTATATAAGTTACTTTTAGAGTTCAGAATAAAGCCTTAACTACATTGGCCAAAAAAAAGTAAAAAGTACAAAAGTGAAAATTTTCAAACTTATTTTGTAATAGTTTTTCCGACTGAAAAATTCAGAGATCTTAAATTTTGGTTTAAAAAACAATTTGTATAATGTTTTTCACAAAACAACTGCGCAAGTGGGAACAAAAATGATTTTACTTTTGTAATTTTGCAAAAAGTGGCCAATTTACATAGGGCTTAACTTTGGTTTGAACATAATCTGTCATTTGAAATTTATAAAAAACCTTTCCATTAAAGGTGAGATTTTAAATAAAGCCAAAGAGCCAAAACCAATTCTTACAACCGTTTTGTTTTGAAGAAATGCGAATATTGGGTACTCAATATTAAATTTTAATTATATCTTTAACATTTAAAAAATTGTTATTTAAACTATTTTTGACTCGTAATTCGTAAATAATGAAAATAAAACCAATTTATTGTTTCAAAAAAAAGGTTTTTAGTCTTCTATCAAGCCTCCTTAATTCCTTAGGCGAATATCCCACTATTTTACAACTCAAAAATTTCAGCTTAGGATTTATCAGAGAAGAAACAAAATATATAGAATTATTTCAAATAGATTTTCAAGTAGTAAAATATTAAAGGTATTATTACGATTTTTGTAGAAAATTTACTTGTTAAGAAAAGTAGCATAGTTTTAAATATGGCAATTAAAAATGTATTCCATTTTAAATAATGATTTCTCGGGGAGGAAAAAAACCTTTCAGATTCCGTGAGGCAATAAACATTAATCTCTTATCTGAAAACCAAAATAAGCTTAAGCAATCTATAAATTTTGGTTTTTTGGAAAAAAAAAAAAACATTTTTTTATTTTTAATACTTTTTTGAATCAGTGAAATTAGCCACGAAATTCTTTTCTTATTAACTAATTTTCTTTTATTTAATGGTTTGATCTTTTTTTGTATTATGATTTTATTTTTCAATTTTGTTTTAAGGTTATTTAAAATTTTATCTGAAATATTTAATACAGCTGAATTCAAAGCAAATATTACTAACAAATATTTTCTAAATATAACAAACTTAACAAAAACATTCTTTAAAATTTGCCTCATTGGTACTGATTGATTTTCTTTTCTTCAAATAATAGATGCCACCATCCCCAATAGCAATACCAATAATAATTCCAACTGTAATAATAACAATGAGAATGCCAATAATAATAATAACAATAATAATAATGGAGATCAAATGATTTCACCCTCAACTATGGCCAAGTTTCTCGAAGACGAACTCAAAGCAAATGAAGTCAAACATTGTGATACATGCCAGTGTTCAACAAAAGATTTAACCGTTTTGGCTGATGTACAAAGATCATATGCAGTCGCTACACAAACTCCCCTGCACGGCGAAACTAATTCCTCACTATGTCTGCGTTGCAATAGTAATTTAAATTCACCCTCAAGAACGAACAGTCCTTACATCATGAAACTAGTCAAATCTAGCGATTCTGTGATATCCGAAACAAAGAGTAGCGTTTCCGACTTAAATGATTGCGACAAACTCTTCACACCAGCCAAACGTGATGATCTAATGGTCAATCCAATTTTGGGACATCATCGTTTGTGTGATCGAACTGCAAGTAAATATGCAAGTCTATTGCAACAACAGCAACAACATCAACAGAATCTTTACACTGACACTGCCAAATATGTGTTAGAAAATAACCGAAAGTTCACATCAGAAAATTGTGATCTTATTGATTTGCGAAAATATAGTGATAATAATAATAAATCTCCCGGCAAGCAAGTGACGACGACGACAGCCAGTTGTGATATTAGTAAAATGACAACGTCGTGTGTTGGTGCTGCAACAACCAAAGAGCAGGTGGCAACTCCGGCGGCGGCGTTAAGTAGTAGAAAAATTGAAACGCCTGATGAGATGAGACTTAGTAATAGCAGTAGCGGAAATGTACAGGGTAAACTCTTAGAGACTAGCGATGAGTTGGAAAAGAAAAATGATGACACGGAAAAGGGTAATTTGCGATCAGGCATGTCAGGAAGTATGAATAGTGTTTGGAGTAAAACAAGCAGCTGTGAGGGAGCGAAAATGTTCGAAAACTTCAATAGAAATCTTATTAAGACTATTAAGGTAAGTTTTGGAGAAAATCTGTTTGTTTCTTCAATATTCAATTATATTCAATAATTTTAGACAAACAAAATTGTTTACATGATAATAAAAGGTGTCTCAAAATGTACGCAACATTTGAATAAAATAGAAAACAGTTTTCCTTGGCTGAATTCCGTTTTGGTCTATGGGAACAAACATAAGCCTTTGGGCTTTGACCAAATAACTCCATAAAAAGAAAGCCAGTATGTCTGAATTTTTCAATTAATCCCTTCTTTATGAATTTAAATCAATAATCCAACCATACTTTGTACGAAATTTTCGAATTTTGTTCGAAAAGCTTTCATTATTTTTGAAATATTGCTCAACAATGTAAAGTCGTTTTTCTCTCGTGTAAACTGTAAATTTTCAGCTCTCAAATTATTTTTTTTTAAAGAGTTGCCAACATTCTACGGCACAATTGGCGGCGTATTCAAATCCTGCGTTAATTTTGGGTCAGCCAGTCTGTAAAAAATTGAAGTTTGCCTCACAAAAATTTGTAACAAGCTAAAATATTGATTTTTTTGTTCCTAAGAGTCTAGAGCTTCTAAGCCGAATTGGTGCATTTTCTTCATATTGTCTTTTAGAATCAAGAAAATGCTAAGCCAACCTTGTTACAAACTTCTATAAATTCTAGCTTACTAATATTCTATTTGTTAATAAATAAAGAATGATTAATTCAAAAAAAAAAAACTGTTTTTTCAGGCTGAAAATCCCAAATACCGTGGTCCCCGTTTGTGTGCCATGCGTATCCAACAAAATGGCCAAAGCAATATTCTTCTCGATAATATGGAATCACCAGCCGAAGCTACACCTATAATCTACACAAGACGACAGCGTTTCCTCGATGAAGAACTTGACGACACAAAAGATATAATCACATCCAAGATATCCATGGTGATGACAAATCAAACACAAGTAGATGTTGTAGTTACAAGCAATGGTAATGCATCAACAGAAGCTGCCACCACAATCGCCAAGCGGATGAGTAGTAATGGCAAACTACAGCAAAGCTGTGAGGTCGTCAATTCCTCATCTGAAAATAATATTAATAATAATTGTAAAATGGACCTTAGTAGTAGCAACAATAATCTAAGTATAGATCTAATTAACGATACCACACCGCTTTTAAGCGTTACCCATGGCAATAATCCTCAGCCACAATCTCAACCGCAGCAATTGCAAGTGTTAATGCCACCTTCAGAAGTCATCAACATTGACCGACAACTCACCAATAGTTATTTGGAACAGCAATTCAAGAATCTTGTGACCACAGAACAACAACAACAATTACTCAAGGCCTCGCTCAACTATGACATGCTTCATCTAAACGAGACAAATTGCAAGGCGTCTGTTAATTCAAAATCTTGCACACAATCGAGTTCGATTAGTGATGCCATTGATTTACAGGAGAGTGTACTTCTAAGACGTCAACAGCTGAATCGAGTTGCCGAATGGGTGCAACATAATTCCCAATTGGAACAACAGCAACCAATAAACGATAATAGTGAAACTTATGCTTCCATGGAGAAGCTTTCAATGGATTCGGGATACAAAACAGTCAATAACCAGCAACCACAAGTATCACAGCCACAAAACCACCAAAATCATCAGGAACCATTGAATGTGGCACTGGCCAGTAAGAATATGACATCAAGTGCCACATTAAATACCTTTCAATATGACGAAACTCCCAAGCATGGTTACCGACATCTAGACAATTTTCAAGGAGCAGAATCTAAAGTTCATTATATGAATGTAAATGGCAACCAACAATCACTTCAAGAAGTCGTTTACAACTACAAATATGGTAAGGATCCCGATAATAATTCATCAAATAAGCCTGTCGATATTGCTCAAATGGAATACAATGTTAAGCAATTCCTGCTGAAACAAAACGAATGGTCGATGCGCAGTACGAAAAACCATTCAACTGCAACTTCTTCAAATTTTAGTAATACCCCGAGTCAGACACCGAAAATGAATGGAAGCAATCCAGGTATGACAAATGGTGATTTGGCGAGACACAGGCAGCAACAGTTGCAACAACAACAAGCAATGCGTATGGCACCACATCGGACTGAAACAAATTTGTAAATGGCGACATCTAATGGTTAGAAATATAAACAAAAATTAAAAAAAACCTTTCTTTTTTTTACTTGTTTTGTTAAATGTTGTTCTTGATTTCTTTCATGTGAAAAAGCATTGCCTCCAATGAAGTTTATTTTGTTATAGGGCTCGTCTTAAAAAAGCTTTATACTATTAAAAAGCTTTTGCTTTTTTGTCGAATAAATGGCTTCTTTCGGCTTTGGAGGTTTAATTGAAAAAGAAACAACGGTGGAGGAGTGGAATTCAAACATTAAAAATTTATTTATTTATTATTCAAATTCAAAAACATTGTCTTCCATATTTTAAGTGTCAAATAATCCAATTTATTATTGACATTTTCTTTGAATTAAATTTCAGTTAACTTTAAAAAAAAAGCTCTATTTCAAAATCAACACTATCAAGAGTTCATTATTAATTGCATTTTGTAACGTTTTTCAGTACTGCTAAATGTAAATATTTATAACATAATGGCTGAGTTTCAAAACGTCAAACACTAGGTTTGTTCGATGTTAGCCCTAGGGCGTACTGGGTCGCCCAAACTCGCCCTGAAGCGTTTTATGTGGCATAGACAAAAAAACAATAACAATAGAAAAATAAACTTAAGTTAAGTACAGACGATTGTCAGATCTTAAAATATAGTCAGATCTGTCAGTGAAAAAACTGTTCCAAATGTCTTACAATCGTCTGAACACACAATTTTGTCTGAAATTATTGTCAGAAACGTCATTTTCAGACGACAATCTGACAAAAAATTGTCAGGTAGATTAGGACATTGTCAGACTCATTGGTCATTGTCTGATGTTTTCATTGAAAACATCTTACAATAGCTGACAATTTCTTCACTGTCCGAAATGTCAATCAGTTGGTTTAAGAGAGATAAAAAAATAGCTGACCATCAAGTTGGGAAGAAATCTACCAACCGTGTGAACGGACAATTTTTCATTGTAAGAAATATGTCAATTGTCAGCTAATTGTTAGCTATTGTCAGACCATTGACAGTTCTCACAATATTGTAAGATCTGACAATCGTCTGTACTTAGCTTTACTTCGCTAGAGGCTTCACTTAGGTCTGTTCGCTTACTTACCCGAAACTGCCAGATTCTACCATTTACTTTTATATAAACGATAGTCTGATATAGATAGGCTAAAAATGGGTAGGTTTGGAAAGTAAACGAACTAGGTTATTTTTGTTTCACTTTCAGTTCAAACGTCAAATTGTCAATTGAAAGCATCCAAACAAAATTGCGCATCGCTGACGTTTAAGATGCGTTTAAAAAATCATGCCTTTGTCACCATTTTCTCTTTTGGCTTTCGGAACTTTCGGAATGTTCTCATCTCTAGATACTTGGAACTTATCACATTCATTATTCTTATTTAATTTTACAAGTATTGTTTCTGATGAACTCTGTAACACAGCTTATTTCTAAAAAAATTACGAGTCCATGACAAATTACATTATTCATCTCGCCCTTCAATCTGACCCACATCACATACCTGAGACAAAAGGTTTTCATATCGAAAAGCAAACTGCTCAAGAATTCCACTCTAAAACTGTTCAAAAAATAATTTAAATAAAGAAAAAAAAAAAACACAAAAATTCAAAACCGCGTATACAATACATAACATATTTCAGACGCTTTAAAAATCCTAGCATGAAATTATATACCTACCTATTTAAATAAAATATTTTTTAATAAAACTTAAAAAGTCTAATGGGCCATTTGCTTTAAATTTACTAAACTAAAAATCAGTCAGCTAAAGAAAAGGATAAGAATGTACCAATATTTGATTAAAAAAACAAACAAAACTTATATAAAAAAAACTTTGATATAATATGGGAATGAGACTTATGTAAATGTGTATTATTTATATATATTATGTACTTGTATAGAATATAATCACGCGTTTGCTGAACGTTGATAAAAATAAAATTTAGCAAAAAAAAAAATGGAAAAAGAAAAAAAAACTAAATACATAATTGTATAAACTAATTTTTATATATGAAATTGAAAAAAAAAAAACAAAACAAAATTAACCACTCTACAAAAGCTTTGTGTTAATTTTAAATAATATAATTATTAAATATAAACATATAAATATCAATGTAAAAAAAAGCGCAACAATAATAATCTACTAAAATCGCGACATAAATCAAAGGCTAATCAATTTTTTTTAGAAAATATATTTTTTTAATTTAAATATTTTTTGAAAAAATTATTTAAAATTTTTATATATGAACTGTTTTTTTTTATTTTCAAAATTTTAACATGATTAAACTTTACCAATAAAACATGCCTTGATTATATTGTTTTACATTATAATTAGCCCATGACTAATGCATTTTAACCTAAACTGAATTTATTATTATCATAAAAAAACACAACACAAAAATAAAAACATTTAACTACATATAATATTAAAACACCTACCTATTAACAAAAAAAACAAATAAATAAATGCTTTATGTCTGTTATATTTTGCTAAGCCCACTGCTGACACCTACCGTTAATCTATCTAAACAAAATAAATATATATTTTACTAAACCAAGTTAGTCTTAACTAAATACCAAAAAAAAAAACCTTCGTAAATAATTTGCTTGAACACAAATAAGATAATATTCCTTCACAAAACAAACATTTTAAACTAAAAAAACAAACAGTTTTTTCAAAGAGAGATGGGTCTTATTATTACTTCAATCCTATTATGAAAAAAAATAACGGGTGATTCATTTAGAGGTACTTCTTCTTTAAAATAAAAATTTTATCGTGCAATATTCTAATATCATACAAAAGAATTATTATTTGTTTTAAAGATTATCATCCATATTAATAAACTTAAATCAAACATGAATTATTTTTAAATCAGTGGTGTAAGTGCGAAATCTTATCAATAAAACAAAATTAAGTTCATGTTAATTAGCTAATTAAGTTAAAAATACCTAAGATATTTTTGCCAACGACTAGATATGAAAAGAAAACAAAAGCTTTGCGACATACATACATGTTATTTAAAAGCTCAAATGGAAAATATGTGTGTGCAAAAATTCACACTTTGTGAGAAATTTTATGTGTGCAGACTCAATAATACTTCTTGGCCACAAGAGAGTTCTTGTTGAATTTTATTATTATAAATAAAAATATATTTTATTTTATAAATCAATTTTTAATGAACGTTTAAGTTGATTTGTGAATTAGAAGATAATTAAGCATTTTTTTTATTTTTATTAATATAGAGCTGTAATTCTTTTAAATAATGACGATTCTGAAGATTTGAGTATTATTTGATCAATGACGTGAGTCGGCTTATCTATGTTGACCTTGGACTTTACTTAACTTTAGCGACAAAGGAAAAAGTCTAAGGGTGAATTATTATGTAGATGATCTAGACGGCCAATTCACCGGCCAAACGCGTGAAATTAACTATTCACCAAATTGTTCTAGAAATAAAGCCGTGGTTTCACAGGCTTTGCGGCAAGTTATAGCAAATGCTAGAACTTGATTTTCATGCAGCAAATAGTCTGTTTCTGTTATCATGATGGGGCGTTAACGGGTATCATTCACAGTTACTTTCTTGCCAGCCTCATTTGTGACGAAATATGGACCGATAATTCCATCACTAGCCCAAAAACCACACCAAATCGTTGTTTTATTCGGATGAAATAGCGGCTCTTGAACCTCTTTGGGTTGATTTTCAGCTCAAATTGACAAAGCAATTCAGCCGAAAATAGGCTCTTCCACTGAATAAAATTTAAGTCGAAAACATCGTTTTGAAAGAAATAATTTTGAAAAAAATGTAAAAACTAGTTCTTTTGTATGATAATAAATATTTTCCATCAAATTGGAATTTTTTGTTTAAAAAAAAAAATAAAATATAAGCCCCGTTGGGTTATGACCGTTTCAATCTAAATTTTTCGTTTCTGTTTCCAAAATAACATAGTTTTTATTTTTCACGCCTGGGAGAGAATTACATATAGGTATATATATTTAAATAAAAATTTTACTTCTCCTGAAGTTATTAACTAAGCGTAAAAATCCAAAAAGGGTGGGTTTTATTATTTATTAAAACAAATTGAACTTTTCCCACGAAAAGTTTTCAATAATTCGAATGCCCACTAAAAAACCAAAATCTTTCAATTTGTTTCTATCAAAATTAACAAATTTATTGTGAATTTATATTTTACTTTCTATATTCGTCTATATACAGATGTTTCACCCAATCAATCTCAAATACCGATAGTATAATGTCGCATCATGTCGTCCATTTAAATCTACAATCCTTCCTTACCAATCAGACAAAAAAAAATAAAATAAATTACAAAGTCAAATTTCAATGTTTCATAGTTTAAAATTTAAACAATTAAATTTCTTTAAATGTTCAAATCTCAGTGTAATACTTAATTCATGAAAACGCACCAAAATAAATTTAAAGAAATTTATTTAAAAATTGCACATAATATTGTCTATTATGAATGAATATAAAGTAAAAGTTTTAATTTTTGAACAAAATAAAAGAAAAGTCCATTATAAAAAAAAGAAGAAAAACAATGCAATAAAAACATACATCACACACATCAGTTTGAGATGTTTACTACAAATAAAAAAAAATAAATAATTAGGGAATCGAATAAAAACAAAAAAAATATCAATATATTTTTTATAAGTGTACAGGATCCAGAATCTTAGCAAAAATTGCAAAATAAAAATAAAAACGAAAATCGTACTAATTTAGAGAAAATATTTTCAAATATTTTTTCTTCTGTCAACTTGTACTACAAACAAACAATGTAAAAATGTTAGTACTTATCTATAAATGTTAAGTTTAATATTACAAAAAAAGAAAACAAACAAAACAGAAAACTTTATGCTTTTTATTACTGAGCGAAAATGTAAATTAATGATTTTATAATCGTATATTATATTTGTTTATAGTTATTAAATTAATTTATATATATTTTCATTTTAGTTTTTTTATTTTTTCTTCAGTTTCAAAGGATTTTAAGTATAGCGACTCTTTAGAAATAAAACTGAAAATATACAAAAAATAAAACAAGAACATAATTTTCAATAAAAGAAAATCTATAAATAAATGTGTTTAAGGAAATGCAAATTATTTAAAATTGTTTTGAATTATTTTACGACAGGCTGAGAAAATCTAGGGTTATACCACAATTTTGTCTTAAAATAGGAAGTATTCATCTTTAATAAGTAGCATCCAGGTGGTCAGAAAACATGTGCTACCTGTAATATCTAAGGATCCAGGAGTAGAGACTAGTTTTGGTCATCAATCGTTGTAAGTTTGATTTTGTTAAATTTTGTTCTTATAGCTGGAACAGTCTTTGTAAGCTTGAAACATAATTTAAATGCTCTTTTTGGGTTCACAGTCAATTCACGGGCAATAAAACATTCTTAACAAAAATTTTAGGTACAACACTGTTTGGTTAGGTGTATAGCTAAGATGAAATCTGAAAACCTCGATAATTTAAGTTTTGAGCTAATGCTCATGAAATAAAATTACATACATAGCAACCGTTTGAATTTGAATTAGTTTCAATGAATCTAAAAATAACTTTCGTTTTCATCAATGTAAAAAAAATTGTACCGAACATTTCAACTTATTATTATTTTAAAAGAATGTATTATACATAATAATGTATTACTGAAATATACACACACAGTCCGTAGGTATGTTAAATGAATGTCCTGATTTTTTTTCTCTTGCTCATTGTGGCATTTGAAGATTTGGACTATAAATTAAATACATTTTCATAGTAATCTTGTAAGTTTTATGTTAATATTTGAGTTGTGAAATTATATCATTTGAAAATTAATATTTAAAAGTTCGTCATCTTAAATTATAATGGGCCTCAATAATTCTTTTTTAACTTCTTAAACATGAATTTAATAAGAGTTCTTAAAAGACGAAAAAATAACTATTTTCTGTAGTACTGAATTACATTCACCAATAATATGATTGGAATAGACATTTTTTTCCCTTTGTAAAATGTCAATTTGTATCGCATTGTAGGCATAACAGATAATTTATTCAGTCGTCAAGACTGCTAGCTATAAGTACTTATTCATATTTTCTGAGTTGTCAGCTTTATTATTCTTGATAAAAAATTCAAATCCAAATCCAAATCCAAACAAATACGCTGAATATACGTAAAAATTTACAAAACATCAAATCAGCGCTAAACAAAATAATAATTACCTAACTATTCATACAAACAACGTAGATTGTTAAATAAAAGCACTTTAATTTTTTTCTTAAATATCATTACACATGACAAATACCAATAATTTGTACACTTTAATCTAGCTTGTTATTTGATCTGGATTTGTAGACTTTAACCTTGAATATTTGATCTTTATAAACTCATGTTATATAAACTTCCCACTGTAACCATACTAACGATTTTGGATTTTTATTTTATTGAAATTGCTAAATCTATTTATGGAGGAGAGTTTGGGCAACAACTTTGTAGATTTTGGGTCTTACTAGCAATCCAATTTAATTCATAGTTAAATGAAATTCAGATTTCTGAAAAATCTCATACTTATAATGAATTTAGCCTCCGCAGGCCGTTAAAATTTAATGCACAAAAATCCAATGAAATGGTATTTTAATGCAAGTGTTGTCGGTTGTTTTATTTTGTTGTACGTAAATATGTCTTAATACATATGTACATACATTTACGATATGTTATTTGTCGATTTCGATTTTGTTCAAATCTTTAGATACTTTGTTTTGAAGTGAAAACAGACGTAATTTTTTTATTTTTGTAAATTTATATGTAATGGGAAAATCCCATTAAATTAACAGTTTAATAAACATTCAAATTATACTGATTTATTTTTGCTTAAGATATATACATAGGTACTATACATATTCATATAATATGGCAAGTTGTGGATTCGTAAAAAAAAAAAAAATCGAACTAGATATTTTGATTAAACTTGACATGACGATGATAGCTGAGTCGAAAAAAGTGGGTGTCGCAATTCAGTTCGCGTCCGGCTGTCTGTCCTGTCTTTTCGGCTGGAGCCTAAACGGGTGGGTCAATCTTATCTTCAAACTTGATACCTAGCGTTTTTTGGGCATGACATGTTTTTTTTTTATTTTTTTAGGACCAAAAATAACAGTAGGTGCCTTAAAAATGTTTTTGGAAAATATGTAATTAAAAAATAATAAAAATCATATCTCCACTTTTTTTTTTTAATTCTGTAATGTTTTTTTTTTTACAAAAAGCTTACCATTGAAAATTTTCTTTCAAAAAATGTTTATAAATGATACCTCCCATTATAATTATAGATATGTATCTTAACTGATTTTTATCAATTTTTTATGAGGAATGTTTCAAAAAGTTTTAAAGAAATTGTGTACCTACCAAAATTAAAAAAAAAAATTTGAGAACTTAATAATTCGAAAACTGTTTGATTGATTTTTATTAAACTTGGCACCCAGTAGTTTTTTAACATTATCTAGCAGATTTTAAATGAAAATTATTCTTATAACCGAAAATGACGGTACTCCCATACACGTTTAAAAACCGGTAAGGAAAATCTCATTTTTCTCAAAATCTACTTCTACGATTTTGATTAAAATTTAAAATATGTTAGCTTTGTATATCAGTATGATCTACCATATTATTGGAAACAAAAATTTATCTATCCATTAAAAATGGTATCTTTCATAGAACAATTTTTTTTTGGTTTTTGACTATCTCATTATCTGTTCAATCGATTTTAATGAAATATTTTACACTTCTTCTAATAAATTTGATTAATATTGCGTATCAAAATTTAAAAAAAAATAATTTTTTTTTGAAAATTCGATATTTCGAAAATGGGTAGTTTATTTTTGTTTCAAAGTTAATTTTTAAATTAATAAAAGCTGAAATTGCGTAGCTACCAATTTTTATTTTATATAGAAAATTGTTTTGTATGTACTCACATAATACTACTTTAAATTCTATTTAAACTCAATTTTCGAATATGAAGTCACAAAAAACTTGTTGACCTCTTTTTCAGACTTCAGATTTTTTGCATTATAGTACTGGTAAAACAATAACACCATATTTTTTCTGCGCTTCCGGTTAAAATAAAGGGTAAAAAGCACCTCAAAAATTTAAAAAAAAAACGAGTTAGATGGTTCTTGCAATCAGGTGACGATATGTTTTTGGCAGGTTGCATGAAATATGGGCTCCCATAATTAATTTATTTCTTTTAAAGTCGAAGTAATAGATATTGTCGTGCATTTTATTTTTTTGAAGTTTCTGGCTCATAGAGAAGTTGTTTTCAAAATTTATGCCGAACAGAAAAAGTAAATTTTAAATTTGACACAAACTTGTCTCTGTCTTGTATATAATCAATTGGCAAATTTCGCAAGCATAAAATGCTTATTAATTAATTTTTAATATAACACGTACTTTTTTAAAATTAAATTTAAGAGTATAAAATAAGAATTATAGAGATTAGAATTTTCAGAATTTTCATAATGTGTGGAAAATTATTTTATACTTTTTAGTTCATTTAAACAAATATGTTATATTTAAAATTTGTTTTTAATCAATTTTAATTTTATATTTAAGAAATTTATAGAATGTCTAAAAAATCAAATAAGGCCTTCTATTAAATTGTTAAATTTTTTTCAAATGGAATTGACTCAGTTAAAATAAAAAGCAACAAACTGCAACATTACATGAAATACCACAGGTAAGCCATTTAAGCTCCATTTCTTTTTAATTTATTCATTATGCGGACGATTATGTTACATATCTTCAAAACTATTTTAAATGTTCGCAATTATGAATAGTTGCAATGAGAAAGTAATTTTTTTTATTTCTGTGCTCATGTAATGATATGTATAGTTTCATAACATGGGTAAATATAAACATTAGTTTTACTTGAAAATTTTATGTTACTTCTTTCAACGTTTTCTTTAACAGTTTATGAGCGATGTGTCCGTCATTTTATTAATTTCGTATATACGAAATTGAATTCATATACCTACAACAAATCAACTCCGCAACTATAGCAAAACCAATTCAATCCTTGATTGGATAAAGTGTGAGTAGCATTTTTTCTTAAATTATACCTATAAGATTCGTTTCCTTTAGAAAGATTGTCCTAAAGTCAGATTAGAACAGGTGTAGAAATTATTACTTAAGTAATTTGTTTAGAGGGAAATTCCTTATGAACTCTTCCCATACAACAAATGAATAAAACTTATTTATATTCCCTGAAACCAGACATTTTTATTTGTGTGTTGAAATTTATTCCTTTTGTTTGGCATTAAATTACAAAAAATATTCGAAAAATAAGTTTAAGAAATTTATCCGAATTATACATACAAAAATTGAAATAATTTACGTTGAGGAATATCTTGAAATTTATTTAAGTGGATCGTTTTAGATATGATTTCAACAAGAAAGACACAAAAGCTGGTCGTCGCCTCGCATAATAAGATTTGTATAAATAGTTATTCCCTGTCTGCAAGTACAAATAAATAAAATAGATTTTTCTTGACAAGAATCAATTAAATTCACTCAAAAAATATGAAGCAAGCCTTTGGTGAAACCTGAACTTGACATTACGTCAAAAACGCCTTCTTTCATTACAGTTATAGAAGTTAAAAATTAAAAAAAAAAAAAAACAAGTAAATCTTATTATACCACATAACTAAAAGTCATCGAACTCGCTCTATATATCAGGCCGTTATCTCATGTTGATGCGTATATATTTCCGTGTTGCGCAATAAAATTCAGGTTTATTGGATAAATCAGTTAAATTTATTTTTTTTTTGTATAACTGAAGCATATTTTTAATTTACCTATACCTCGTTCTTGTTTACAAAAAAAGGCAAAAAATAAAATAAACTTATAAAATGCAGTTTATTCCAACGAATAAGCCATGAAACCAGTCAAAATAGGTCAATGGACGAACACATAAAGCAAAAAAAAAAACAAAAAAAACTACACAAAATTGTGTAAATATTTTGTTGTTATTTTTTAGTTCGAAAAAAAGGATGAACATAACTGGATTTTAATCATACGCAGGAGAAACCCCGTCTGAGAATCGATACGCAGTGTATTTTTTTATTCTTCAAGTTTGTATTTCAGCTCTTTCGTTTATAGTGTGCAAGTTTTTTTTTTTTTTTTTAATTTGACTCATGCCTGCCTTTCCTTCGGTTTGAAATAAAAATGAGTAATGGATAAAATCAAAACATTGTTAATCCCAAATAAACAATAATAAGACCCACATTAATGATTGGGGACATATTTCGTATACCTACCAAGTGACCTTAGTCTGAGAGTCTTGAAATTTGCATAAGGCTTTGCAAACAGCTGCACCTACGATCTACAGTGAAAACCGGACTTATCATTCAACACCGTCGATGATTATATTTTTTGTATTGATTATGCAATTTAAGTTTGTGCCAGTTCCGATTTCAGTTAATCTGTCCTTAAATGTTTTGACATTGCTATAGGGAGGCAAAGATTGTTTGTGATATGCATGTCTTTTTTTTTTCTTTTTTCTCTATTCAGACCAAATCTCTTAACGAGATCTTAAGTAAGTGTGCTAATTGCATATGTCTACACAACCAACCCACATGATATTTTATAAATAAATGTTTCTTTTTTTCTTCACAGTCGCATTTGATAGTTTTAATTTTCTAAAATTTACCTTAACGGTCAGACGGAAAAGAAAGCCCGTCTTTATCTTGTACTTAAGGCTTTTTTTTTAATGACCCTAATCGATGACGGAGTGTGACAAAAATGGAACGAAAATTAACGTGATAAGATCGACAGAAAGTGCATTATGCAGATGAATCCAAGAAACTTATACGCCCACCTTTCTCTGAGCCCCACATGTGCCATACGTTTCCGACCATCCGTCGTCGTCTTCGTCGGTGTTTAAATTTTTTTTGTTGGTTTTTTTTTTGTCTGAAAAGAACCATCGGCTACCAATTTGAAGAAAGAAGCCCAAATGCGTGCCTTCCATTCATTCTCAATCAGCAATACAAAGAGAGCTTAATATTTCATTCATATGTGAGTGCCAAAGCCGATTAGCATTTTCAAAGCAACAAGTAGCTTCACACCTTTGCTATATAGCTCTTGTCATATGCATTATATGTATCTCTTATTCTGCTTTTGGAATTTTAAGTGGCCCACATTATGGATAAAGTGGCACCATCTCAAACACCCATCTGGCGGAGTGAATATTTTTTTTCTGTCACGAAAATTTAATTCAAAAAACGTTTGCATTGACGACAAATTAGAGAAAAAAATCAAATTCAAATTAAATGAGTTTAATAGAGCTCTCGATTCACCTGCTGCCTGCTGGCTTAAGCCTCATAAATTTCAAACTGTTATTTTTTTTTTTATTCACCCTTACAGAATACAAATTCAAATCGCTAATTGGTTATTTTGAGTTGGGTAGATATATTCCGTGTCACAGATTGGGTGATAATTATACAATGTTAATTTTTATTTTTTGGAAGTTACACGGACATACATATGTATTGAGACGACACGCCATTAACAACTATGTTTTTTTTTATTTTTTAAACTTCGACACGTTCGTTTCAAATTTTCACTTAACAAAATTATTTTATTTAGTTTTCTAGTCATGTTCTTGGGTATTTACACTTTTACTTTTAATATTTTACCAAACAAAAAATCAAAACCATTACGTGAAGGTACAACAGATACAATACACGTTGTTCTCTGTAGAGTACATACTATGTATGAAGTTATATGACGCCAGTTAAATTGTAAAGAAAGTTAACATGTCAAACGAAAGTGAATAAATTCAATTTCAAGCAAGATTTTCATTTTTCATGGCTATAATGATGGCCCATGGAATAAAAGCCGATTCAATGAGAATTTATAACCATCAAGAGTCTCTATACTCGTATATGAAAAAGAGGAAGACCAGACAAACTACATTTATAGCCACATAACAAACATGTTGAAGTATATATTCTATTCTTAGATACAAAGTGCATATATGTACCTATATAAATTTATGGTGCGTCCGCTGCATCCGCCGCCACCACCACCGCCACTTGGTTTGGCTAATATGGCAAATACCAAAGACCATAAGAAAGCGCAATCTCATCTATACCTATTATAGAAAAGGCAATCAGTGCGCTTCTGCTGCAATGAACTTTAACGCGTTGCGCCAATGTTGCACTGCTCCTTTGGATGGCATAGAGGAGGTACCTAACATAAAAATACAAAAAAAAAATAATATACATATATATAAATAATCAATGACGGGGCTGCATTTAGAATCATAGTCCAGGCGCGATTGTATGACTACATAAAGCATATATGACACCCCCTCGCAGAAATTTTCTTTGAAAGAAAGGAAAGAACTTTCACTGTGCCAGTTACAAATTTGTTTACCTATATTTGTTTCAAAAATAAATTCGATTCTACGTTTTTTTATTAAATTATTCTTTTTTTTTTAAAACTTAATAAATTTGTAAAACAACTTAGAAAATCAGAAGACTTAACTGAAGCTATAACTGAATTTCCAACATTTTAAATTGAAATTGTTACGGGTGTGACAAATAAATGTAACGATTGTGACCAATTATGATTCTTCTGCATGAACAGAAATATAATATACGATTTTCTAATGGCAAATTACTGTCATCATAAGTGTAATCATATTTCACAATTTTCTCTCCCCCCTGCAAAGTTTCTTTTTTTTTAAATTGCTCAAATTTTAAAAATTTTAAAAATCTATATTAAAAAATTCAAATTTTGTTTTAAAAATATTATAGACTGAGAGCCCGCAGAAAATTTGGGGTTGGAATGGTAGCAAAAATTCACAAGTATTTTTAAATAGATATTAACTTTTCATATCAAAATATGAAAGTCTTGCATATGGTGGTTGGGGCCTTTGTCGGTAATGCTTCATTGAAAATACGTTTTTTCGAAAGTCTAGATATAAAGTATTACAACTACAATATAATATTTAATAAAAGATCTGAGCACCCTAGACACGTCTTGGGTGGGGCCTTCTGAATAATTAAAGTCTATTAATTTGATTTTAAAAGGGGATTTTATGGGAGCCTATATTTTAAATCACCTACTAAAAACGTATTTTAGTATAAGGTAGTATAAGAATACAAAAATTAACAATATAGGACCGCGGTGCACATACATATATGCATATTACACTTACAGACTACAGGTTAAACTGAAAAATTGGCAAAAAATTAATTTATATTTAAAAAAATCTGAAATTGTTTTGACACCGGTGCTATGATTTCTTAAATAAATTTTTAATTTATGAGAAAAAATTTCATCGTTGGAGCGGTTTTTTTAAAAATTAGTTTCATGTATAAAATTTTGAAAGCATTTAAAAAAAATGGTAAGCCAATTTTTAGTGTTTATTAATGCAGAGTTTCCATTTTCGAAGTATCGAATTTTCAAAAAAATTATTTGAAAACATTTAAAAAAAAAAATTTTTTTTTTTGTTTTTTTTTTTAGAAAATTTTTATATGTAATATTTTTCAAACTTATTGGAAGCTTGTGTAAAAAATTTCATTAAAATGGGTGCAATAGGTTATGAAATACTCGAAAACCAAAAAAATGGTTATATGAGAGATATCGTTACTAAATGGTAGATGAATTTTTTTCCAATAGTGTAGTAGATCGTATACTCATATTAAAAATTAAAAATTTTATCAAAATCGTAAGAGTCGTTTTTGAAAAAAACGAGATTTTCGTTACCAGTTTATAAACATTTTTATGGGAGGTACCTACCAATTTTTTTTTGGTCATAAGAAATTTTGTTTATAAAAATATGCTATATTAAATAATTATGTATTAATATAATTGAATCCTACTTTTTTGGTTTGAATTTGTTTTTAAATAGACGACGTTTCGTACGCGTTTACGTACTTCTTCAGGTCTCTAAAATTTAAAAATTAATGTTTTTATAGATATATATGTATGTATATATCCTAAAAATTTATTTAAAATAAACTTTAGTTTTTATATTTCTATATATATTTGTAATTATTTTTTATCTTTTAATATATTTGAACGTTTCAAATCATCAAAATTTAAATTATAATATTTAATTCTGAATATAAATCTGAATTTAAATCGAAAAACAAAATGTTTGAAAACTTTGGTATACCTACAATTCTTTTAAAACCTTTTGAAACATTCTCCATAAAAAATTGATCAAAATCAGTTGAGCCGTTTTTGAGAAAATGGAAAATAAAAAAAGGTTCTATTAGCATTTTTCGTAATTTTTTTTTATAAAGTGGTAGCCTATTTAAAATAAAATTACTGGGGCCCAACTATGTAACTCGATTCTACAATAAAAGTGTTCGGATTCGCAAAATCTCAGCTCGCTAATTCTTTAGCAAATGCATATAAACGGAAATAGAACAGCGCTTGTTGAAGATTCTGTGGTAAAAAGTCGAAAGCACCAAAATTTGATCCCACTTTCATACATATTACCACTTAAATTAAGCATTGAAAACAACTTTCGAATGGATTCGAAAGTAGAAACAAGTTACATAATAGGGCCCCTGAGTTAAAAAAAAAAGTTGTGGGCACGTTTTTAAGCAAAATACTACTATTAATTACTCTTATTTTCTGTCCTAAAAAAATGAAAAAAAAAAAAAAACGTTTAGGCTGTAGCCGAAAGGACAGGAAAGACAGACAGACGGACAGAATTGCGAGACTCACTTTTTTCGATATCATCGTAATGTCAAGTTTGATCAAAATCTCTAGTTCGATTTTTTTACGAATGCATAACTTGCCATATATATCGCAAATAAAAATTAAAAATTTCGGTATACCAAACTTTTAAAACTTTTTAAAATAATCACTCCAAAACTATTGAACAAAATCAGTTGTACCGTTCTTGAGAAAATCGAAAATAAAAAAAGGTTATATGGGAGGTACCATTTATAACCATTTTTTCGGATTTCTTTTTTATTAAATGGCCTTTAAAAAAAAAAATCAATTTTTTTTCAAGTTGTGCGCACGTTTTTGAGAAAAATTAGATTTTCATTATTATTTGATACAAAAAATTTATAGTGTAGGTAACGTTATTTCTGGTCCTAAAAAATGAAAAAAACGTGTCGGAGGAATTCCCAAAAAAACGCAAGGTACCAAGTTTAAAGAAAATCGATCTTTTGAATTAAAAAAATAAAATTAAATCTTGGGACAACATTCAATGATTTTTTAATTCAAGAGTAAAAATTTTGACTTGATATTGTCAAAATTTTATCACCCAACTATATTGCACTCAAACTTATACGAGCACAACATTTTTATTCAATGATATATTCTTTTTAATAGAAGATTCAATTGGAAAGACAAGGAATGGACATGCCAAGGTATAATAAGGTACTGACATTTTGAATATACTTTTTCAAGCCAAGGGGAAAGAGTTTTAAATAATCTGTAATGTAAATTGTATGTAGAACAAACTCATTTCCCCAATTCAAGCCAGAAATTCATGAGAAAATTTTACATTAAGTTACAAAAAAGGAGTATAGGGAAAAGCTTTCCTACATCCATGTGGTATCACAATGGGATTTGCCTAAGTGTGTCGGTCCCTTCGCCGCCAGCCACTTCTACCCAACCTAACCTACAAAAAAAGCACTGGACACAAAGAATCACAGTTGGCAGAGAATCACCTGTTATGGTAGGTTTAAAAATGAAAGGTATAAAACAAATATAAAGCATGTTCAGGAAAATTAGATCTCAGCAATCCCAGTTACATGAACAAGATTCCTCAGCAAGATTTTTAAGTTTCGCTATCAAAATTCTGAGGGAAAAAAATCTTGAATTCGCATCTCTTAGATCTCATTTTTCTGAACGTGCCAATTACGTGATATAAAATTGTATTCAAAAATTTATTAATGCGAGATTTTTCAAAATTCAGGATAAAAAAAGATAAAGAGCAAATCTTGGTCTGCGTCAAATCTTTCACACAATCTCCCTTTTTATAAATAAACCTAATTCACAACAAATAAATTGTGTGCGGGTAGACAAAAATGCTGGATGATTCAAATGCAGTTTTCTTACAATAAAACCTTAATTGGGATAGACCTGATCAACTCAATTTTGAAACTACAATGCGAAGATGCATATGGCTCTGGAGGAAGCTTAGTCTGGTTCGATTCTCGGTGAAAGCAAAAAGTTTTTAAAATCAAATTGGTCAAATAGACCAATGTCACTATAAAAGGAATCTGATAATCGACAGTCGCGAGTAATGTCTATAACTCCAGCTTAAAAAATCTTGGTGGTAGCTCATCCAAGTGTTTGTTTCTTTCATTAAAACCTTCAATAAATAATATTTATACCTAAATATGTACATTTTGGGAATATTTAAAATTTTGCACCACGACGTTTCAAAAAGATTTACAACAATTTGAAAAGGATAACTTAAAGCCAGCAAAGATTAAGCGAATGAAGAAATTAGTATATTGTCCATCAAAAAGGAGTTCTTGTTAGGCTTTGTGAAGCATTGTGAATGTTTTAAAATAGAGGTTAATTTTTTTTTTGGTAAACTATTCGAGAATTATTATCTCCTAGAAAAAAGTAAGTACAGCCCTGATCAAAACAATAACTCTACTTGTATAAAAATACACCCAGCTATGTTTAACTTCATGCTGATAAAAATACAAGCACCGCATTAAGAAACTTGTTCTTATGTATATCTACGTATACGTACACGTATATGTACATATACGTACGTACGTAGCGATTGAATAAATGCAAGATGTTTATCTGTTGGGTAGATCTTTCTAAGGTAAGACCAAGACCAACTAACCCTCTGCGCCTACCCAGTACCCCCTTTAGGCTGGTGATGGTTTTCTTTCTTTATTTTTTTTTTAGTTAGTGGTTTAAAGCGCGCAACGCATCAAAGAGTTCGTATGGATTCTTGGTCAGTAACTTCTTCGATGTCCTCTTCTTCAGGTCCTCAGCGTCTTTGATTTTATATATATATATGTATTTTTTTTTTTGTTTCTATGTTGCAGATGGTGTATAAGTGGTATGTGAGATGGTAAAACGATGGTATAGAGGTACCTAGTATAGAAGGATTCTTGTTACCGAGAGATGGCAATAAAAGTAAATTTTTGCGCACATACGCTGAATCGTAATAAATAAGATTTAATCATTGCCAATGCACTTGGCTTGAGGATGTGAGAATATATAGTATACGTAGTTGGCAAGAGTGGAGAGAGATGGCTATAACCAAAAGACCATCATGGATTTTTTTTTTATATCGAAGACATTTTGCGAATAAAAGAAAATCAAAGATTTTGTTTTGTTGGTGGAAGCACATTTTGTATAATGAAGTGTGCATCCATGTTATTGGGACAGTGATTTAAGTTGAACTCGATGGTTTATATATGATTTGAGTATATGTACATATAATAAATTGTGGTGATGTCCAGTCCATCCAGTTGGTTAAAAAATGAGAATTAATTTTAATTAAGCGAAGTGAATAAGGTCAATGATCTTTAAGTTTGTCAAGTTTTTGTATTGATAAATAAAAATGTATACCTATTTGCTAGAAACAGATAATTTGAAAGGATTCCAATAAAAATTTAATGAAAATAAATAATATGTATTTAAATTTTATATTGTTTACATTAATATTTTGAAGTTGGTTAGTGCCACAGTTCCAAAACTAAGATACAGTATAGTTTGTATTCTCAAAATGTCAAATTAACAGTTTTGACAAAATTTTCTATGGATACAAATATTGACATTTCATCTAGAAAAGTGAAAAAAAATTAATTTGAACAGTTTATTTCTCTGAGACAGGAGCGATCTTAGTTCACATATTAAATTATCTTATTAATAAACAATTAATATCTAACTAAAGTTAAGTATCAAATCTTAACAAAATTCTGCTACAATCGACAAGAACTCTGCTGTCACAAAGAGCATTATTTATTTTGAACAAATACACACTTTTTCGTAAAGTGTGAACTTTTGCTCACAAACTCTTATTTGGGTTGTAAATGAAATATATGTGCTAAGCTTTTATTTTTTTTTTCCCAATAGTCGGTGGCAAAAATATATCTTTAGTATTTTTAAATGTAATGCACCAATTTGGGTGAATTCAATTATTAACATGAGTTTAATTCGCTGATTAAAAATAATTCATTTTTGATTTGAGTTTATTAATAAGGGTGTATATATTTTAAATTGTAAATCAATCGATATATTTATATAGAGAAAGAAAATATAAGGGCAGGAAGAAATAATTTACATTATGTCTCCGATTAAAAAAATGTCAAACTTTAAGAATTAAGGAATATTATATGAAAAAAATTTTATTTAAACGTTTGTTTTCCAAAAAATGTCAAACCTTTATTTCCGGTGTGTTGATTCTTCTCTAAAACAGCAATTAGACGGTCAACGCAAATACTCAATATGTTGACTCTCACACGTCAAATTTTGTCTCAAAGTTGTCAAGGCGTGTATGATCCGTCAACCCAGAACACTAACTCGCGTTGATATGAATTTTGGTGTCAACGCATTGACTTTTTTGTGTCACCGTGTAATCGCCCTGTCAACACAATAAGGGCAGCAATAATTGGCAAAAAGTTCGTCAGCGCGTTGGCTGTATTTCAATGTTGACACAGCAAAATTTTTAACCGCGCCAACGTAGCTTGCATGAATTGTCCTCCATCTCAATTTAAAAAATTTCTGATTTCGTAGAGTTTTTTTAATCCATCGACATCGTAGCTTTAATCTTCAATGGAATTGGACAGTTAGCTTGATAGATAGACAAAAAGGTATATCGAATATTTCATTCCAAATGTTACCCGAAAGACCTAAAATCACATTTTTCAGGAGTACAAAGTAAAATCTCATAAATTTATGATTTTTTAGAGGTTTTTTAATTTACGACATCGTGGTCATGCTTCAATAGAATTTGTCAATTTGTAGCTTGACAGATAGACAACAACCTATATTTTGACGCATATTGAATATTTCGATCCAAATGTCATTCAAAAGCTCTAAAAAAGAGATTTTATGGGGAAAAAAATATAATCTAAAATTATTGAATATTTTAGATGTTTTTTAATCCATCAACATCGTAGGTATTCTTCAACTGAACTGATATTTCCAATTAGGCTTACCATCCGTCAGGATTTCGCCTGACGTGCCAGGCTTTTATTGTCCAATCAGGCTTTGGCCAGGTTGCGTCCTTTGTCAGGCTATTTTATAATTATCGCACAAAATATAATCGTTAGAAGAAAAACGTTAACTGAATGCTTTCAAATCGAAATGCTTGTAAATCGCAGTGAACAGATTAATTTTTTTCATTTAGTTGTCACTTTTTAGAAAGAGACAAAGGGTTGTGCAATATAGGATGATTCAAAGAAACACCTTTCTCGAAATTCAATCGGGACCAGGCGAAATTATGAAATCTCTGAAAATTTCATGCTTTTAGCAACAAAACCCGAAAAGTTATGCATTTGAGAAAAATTCTGATTTTCAAGCAAAATTATTGAAAAAGCGCTGGTAGCGACCGCTAAATCCTGTTCGATTTTGAATTTTTTGTTTTCAATCTAAGCTTCATAATTTCGCCCGGTCCCGGTTGAATTTCGAGAAAGGTGTTATTTCGAATCACACTGTTGTTCAAGATATGACACTTCTATTTTATGACGTATTTTTTTGTGTGCTTTTATATGTGTCTGCTGCAGATTGCAGTTGTTGCAATCTATTTATCGTCGCATCGTCTTCGTGCATCTGAAACAAGGTAAGTTATCTATGAATGTTTTTTTTAATTTTTTTTATAAAAATGAAGGAAAAAAAATGTTTTTTTATCTGTCAGGCTTTTTTCTCAAAAATCAGGCTTTTCTTCCTTTACTGTCAGGCTTTGCTGATTTTAGACCTGGTAACCCTATTTCCAATGCTATAAATTTTAAGAATTTTAAGAAAAATTATTCACAGGGTATTTCATAATCTTCTGCTAAAATACGACTTTCTTTTAATAGGAAATGGATTGATATTTTTCCTCAAAAATTTTTAAAAGTAAATAACTGAAATAAAAAGAGGATTTCTACAAGTTCAAACAATTCTTAATCCACACACACACACAAACATTTGAAAAAGTCCCCGAAGTGCATAGTGTGATTGCAGTCAACGCGAAAAATTGTTGACTTTTGCTCTCGCGGCATCAACGCTCAAAGTTTTCGAATAGGCACGTTCAGAAAAATGAGATCTCAGAGATTTTTCTCACCCAAAAAATAAGCAAGCGAATCCAAGATTTTTTCCTCAGAATTTTGATAGAAAAAACTGAGAAATTTTTCTATGGAATCCTTTTCATGTATATTACTGGGGATTGCTGAGATCTCTGAGATCTCATTTTCCTGAACATGCCTAATGTGGTTAAGTCGTTTGATCGTCATAGTTCAATATTTCAACGCGTTGACACCAAAGTGCGTTGATACAGAGAACACGTCAACACATTTTGGTACAACATTGACCAACTGCTGTCAATCGTGTGCTTACATGTTACATGCTTTGATACGTTGACAGTAAAATGATGATATTTTTGGTGATATCAAGGAGACAACGCATTGACCATTTACGTTGATCGTCTAATCATAGATAAAGAACCTAAGAAATAGTTTTATTTCAATCTCCACTTTGTTCGTATTTATAGGTTAAAAGTTTTATGAAAACCATGGGGGTCGTTTTCGATAAAATTTAAAAACCCAACATGTTTGTATGGCAGCTACCGCGTTCTAGTTGAAATAAAACAAAAATTCGAATTTATCTTTCACAGAATTACATGATTAAATGATCTATACCATCCTGGTTAGGCTCTATTTTGAATTGACGTGAACACAAAGAAGTACGGGCCAACGACGGACGGTCTGACGCCAAAAATTTTTTTTAACTTCTCCAATATTTTATTTTGATGTTTGATATAAATATCGATTTTTTTTTAAGTTCTTAATTATTTTACAATTGATTTTTTTAATTCACAAAATATCATTTTTTTTTTAATTTTTTATCAAAATTAAGACTTTTGTCTATATCACCATCAAAGTCTTAAAAAGCATATTTTTTTTATCCTTGAAATTTATTTTTAAATGTGCTGCGCACATCGCTCGCCATGATAAAAATTACATTAGAACTATCCAGAACAAGATGCACACATCGAGTACGAGTATAGGTACCAAATCAAAACCCCCCCGGGGCGGTCACATAATAAGCAAAAACCTCAACTTACAGAACCTGCATTCCATTCTCCTTCCTCTGCCATTTATACATCAGACACGCCAATGTCGGACGGTTTTGTTCGCTTACATATTAATGCACAATCAATTGACACAGACATTTGGTTAGAAGAATCATCGTTCTCGATTGCCGAAGATTACCTTCTAGAAATACAAAAAAAATTGGTATATCCATCCGTTCAGTTGCTGTTGCTTTTGCTGTTGCTATACCGCTGTCTGCCCAACCCACCCCTTTTGTAACTGACTGCTTGTCTGTCTACTGTCCGCCACATGTCTTCGTCGTCGTCGTGGTCGTCTTTTGCTGTCCAATGTCTTGGCCATTATCAAAACTTATTACTGAAACAAAAAAAAAAAAAAATTGTAAGAACCTGCGTGCAATTGATTCCCCATCCAAGAATTCTGTGCAGAGCTCTTGGTCTTATAAACTCTGTGGTTGGCTATGTGTCCAGATTTTAAAAAAGTTACAAAAAAATCGGTTTTTGCCTGCACTCTTCTGGTAAGGCGTGTATACGCTCTGCTCTGGCGTCTGACACGACCGGGGCAGCGCGGCGCGGCGGCGAGGTGACAGAAGTTTGTTAGTTGGTCTTCTTCCACTTCTTGTGCTGCTGCTGCTGCTGCTGCTGCCGCCGCCGCTGTCCATATTACCACTTCTACTTCTTCCGCTGCTATATTTTGATGCCGCCAAGCTGTAGATATACTATGGAATGGACTGTGGTACTTGGTGGCTCACATATACACAGTAAATAACGGGTCATTGGCATAAGCGCAAATCTGGGGCTGCACGTTGCCGTTGACGCTGCTGCCACTTGGTTGGCCGATGCATGTGTGCGCAAGCGCGTGCGATAGACATACATACCTACTCTTCTTCCTCTTCGTCGTCGTTTTCGTCATCGTCACCGTCACCACTGTCTTCTTCTGTTCGAGCCATAAGTTAAGGTATAAATGCGCCTCATCCATTACAAGTTCGATCAGTTTCGGCCGTGAGCTGAAGGTGGGAATTTGAAATTTCAAAGTTTATATACATTTGGTGTGGAGCGAGTGAGGTGTGCTTGTTGTGTGGATTAATTAGATATATTCGATAAAATTAAAAAAAAAAAATAGTTACAAGATGCGTGGATTATTAGCTTTGGTGTTTGCCCTGCTGGTGGCAACAAATACAGTCAATTCAGGTGCTATCTACCGACGTTATCGTGAACTTGAGCTTCCTGTTGGTGGACAAAGCGATGCTCAATCGTTACCAGGCGAGAATTATGTCTCCGAGCTTCGAAAGAATCAAATCCCCGTTCAAGTAGTTGAGGTTATTGAGCCAGTTCTAGTCGTGAAACCAATTGAGAATCTACGCAGTGTAGAGCCCGTAATCGCCATTGCTGAACCAGAGCCAGCGGCAGTGATAACTAACGAGATTATTCCCGAAAAGCTCGAGAAGCTCGAGGAGAATCTCGAAACTGTGCGTGCCATCGAACAAGTGGTAATTGCACAAGAACAGGAACTTCAACAGCCAATTGCTGAACCGGTCATTGCTATTGCCGAACAAGGACAAGGGCAGCAGCAACAGCAACTGCGTAACATTGAACCTGAAGCACCAGCAGTACCGACAATTTTGCTTGTTGAAGAGGCAGCTTTGCTACAAAAGAAAGAAGCACCTCTTATAGAAACAGCCGAAAAGATTATTCTACCAGAAGTCGCATTGCCAGTAGAACTCCCAGCAGCGCTTCCCGAAGTCCTTCCTGAAATACTTCCAAAAGAACCTTTGGTTTTAGCTATTATCGATGAAAAGAAACCAGAAGAAGCCAAACCACTTGCTGCTGAATTACCAGAATTGAAAGCTATCAAAGCAGAAGAGCCAACTAAGGATATTATTCCAGAAGCCTCGGCTGCTCAAGAAGTAGCTCTTCCAATCGCAATTGAAAAACAATCGGATCTGAAATTATTGGAAGAACAGGTAGCTCCTGCTGAAGTTCAACCTCAACTTAAGGTACTTAAAGAGGAACCCCTCCTTATTGAAACACCAAAATTGGAAGAACTACTTGTTGAGCGTAAAGAGGAAATCTTGGAAAAGAAACAAGAAGAAATCAAAGAGGAGAAAAAAGAAATCCTTAAAGAAGCAATCAAAGAGGCAATCAAGGAGGAAATCAAAGAAAAATCTCAACCTGAAATTAAATTAGACCCAAAAGACTCAGAAGCTCCAATTAGTGGAAGACAAGCTGATAGTGCCGATCCCGGTCCAACAACTGCTCGTCCCGCTCAACCTGGATTCATTCAGCAACTTGTTCAGAACACACCTCTAGGTCAACTGCTCAACAATTTCAATGGAGCAAATAACCAAGCTGCCCCAGAACAGAACACTCCAGTTGCTACAGCTGCAACCTTCATCCAAGCCTTGCAGAATACAACATCTCAAATCACCAACAGCATTCAACAGGGCTTCCAACAGCAACTGCAGTCACTACAGACAACTTTCACAGGTCAACAGCCACAGCAAGCAGCCGTATCCAGTGATGCTGCCGCCCCCGCTGCTGCTACACCCCGCCCACAAGGTCCTTTTCAATCGATTGTGACTTCATTCCTAGGTAATGGTGCCCAGGGACAGCAGCAAGCAGCTCCAGCACCTGCTCCACAAGGTGGTCCTCTCCAAGGAATCTTGAATCTCTTCGGAGGAAATCGTGTCCCTAGTGCAAGTCCAGCCTCATCAACTACTGCCGCAGTACCAGTCAAAGACGAAGCTGCTCCAGCGGAAGTAGCCACCCCTGCTGCCGAAGAATTTAGTCCTGAGTCTGCACGTGACAGTGTTGAAGCAGCTGATGATAGTCTAGAAGCGGCCAAGCCCGATGAAATTGTTGTCAACGACGATGACACCACCCACGAGTAGGATATCAATATAAGTTTTAGATTTTAAATTCACAAAAAGTGGCACACTTTGACTGATTGTGCTGAGCGTATTCAGCGGAAAAGCCATTCTTTTAATTTTTATTTCAAAAAATTTTGAGTTTAGGAATTTTCTTTCTTATTATATTATTATTTTTTTAATTTATGTATTTATTTTTTTGTCTAACTAAATTATTATCAAAAAAAAAAAAACAAAACAAAACACAAACAAAAAAAAACAGAACAAGAAACAATAGAAAACTAATTCGGATCTATAACCATATAATATTAAGTTCTATATAAACTTTGTCTGTTTTTGTGACATTGCTGCGATTGTAATAAAATGATTTAAATATAATGAATAAATAAATGAAAAAAAGGTATGAAAAATAATTAGAACGTGTTTGAGTTTTTTTTTTTTAATTAATTGCATTTTCATTTTTACTCTTGGGCACCGCCCACCCTAGCTAAACTTATTACCCTTCTTAGAAAAATGGGAAGTAAACTAAACCTCTGTTCGTTTTGTTCCCAAAATTGTCAAATAATACATCATCATAATGTTACACAATGTTACACTTTTCCAATTTAGAAAAGATCAAAGTTACCAATAGTTAATATTTCAGAGAAAAGGAACGCACAACTCATGAGGAGTAACTTATTTGTTTTTATTAACTTAGGAGAACAAAGACCTAGTGATATACAACTGGCTTGAAAAAAATATAATATATTTATATACTCAGTTTCAATTTAGTTCCCCGTTTTTTTTTCATTTTTTTCGTCAAAAGTTTGAGTTTGAAAGTAATTTTTTCAAAACATACTTATAGGAATAACTTGATTTAAAAATAATATAGAAGAACAGACTTCTAGCTCTCAAAATTGGTATATAACAACATTGTAGGTATTTCTGTTGTTTTAAAATATTTAGTTTTCGACTTGAAGCACTTTTTTTTTAAACTGCCCCTACCGTTTAAACTAGGAGAGATACATAGATACTCTTCCGATAGTAAAAACAGCTTGTATTTACTGCATTTCTGTGAATTTCTACACATTTAACTTTTTTTGACATGAACTTTGGCAGACTTTTGTGTTGAAATTCACACAAATGCATAGAGTTATTTAGTCCCTCTATAAGAATACGTTATTATTTTGCTGCGCTTAATTTAAAAATTATGAATCTTCTAAACGAAAGGGAATCACACTCTTAAACTTGACATATAGTATTAAGATTATAAAAGTTACATTTTAAGATCTAAAAAAAATATCAAAAGGGTCAAAGTTATCTAAAATTTGATTTGAAATGCTAACTTCCGGTTTTCTACCAACAAAAAAAAATCAATTTCCGGATATGATCTTGACAGAACATCTAATTTGTCACATATTCCACAATTGGAAAAATTTTTCTATCTCTTTATTTAATTGAGCAACACATTGCTTTAAAACGCTACCCCATAGCTTGGTGAAACTTTACAAGCCCATGAATCCAACACCAGGCCCCAAAAATCAAAATCCCTTCATACACATGTTAATAACAACACAAAGTATAAATAATCTAAAAATTACCGATTTTCAAGACCCACCCGTTTTTTCGTTGTCCGCTTCACGTGAAATGTCCCATATATGTTAATTCCTGTGAATTTTTAGAAATGGTTCTTATTCTATCACACATTTCATCACATTTTTATTGAGGTTAAATTAAACTGTTGTGTGTGGTCAAAAAACGAAAAATCATTTATTTCCCACAAATTTGGCAGTAGCATGGAATTCTTTCCGACTTTCAATTTGACATGTATTAATACTCAGTGGGATAGTGTGGAAGGGCTTTAACATATTATACAATATACATATACATGCTCTAACATTTGGAAGAATTTTATGGAAAGCAATCTGTTCCCTGAAATATATCATACAAGAAGTATATCATGCGAGAAAAGTGTCATGCGAAAAATAAATCATGTCAGAAAAATATCATGGGAAAAGTATATTATGTCAGAATAAAATAATAAATTAGAAAATATCTGCAGACAAATAGGTATAAATAATGCGGAAAAAATATCGTGCGCGAAAAAAACATTTTAAGTAAGTTTCTTAAAAACTAGTAAATTTGTTTAATGATGTCATGTAAATTCACGAAAGCAGACAAAAATTAAATAGGGGTGTAACATAATCTTAAATAATTAAAAGAAAAACATACAATGTTTGCATATCTTAAAAATCCTAAGTCAATTAGGAAACTCTTAATTCGGATTCAAGTTTATAGGATATCAAAAACTTTGAAAGAATATTGTCTGCTTTTATCGATAAAAAAAACTAAGCTGACTATTAACTTAAAAAAAAACACAACTTATATTATTTTAAAAAATCACTTTCATCTTTATTATGTTAAAGCAAGTACGTGCGACCCAGTTGGGGCTTTTATTTTTCAAACATAACGCTTTTCAAAAAAAAAAAACGTATATAGCGACATCTAGAAATCAAAATTAATATGATTTAATTTATATACAGCCTAATGGTATGCAAGTACAAATGTATTATTTCTCTACATTAAATATTTTTATTTTTCATTGCCTATATGAAGGAAAAAATACGTTTTGAGTTAGATATCCAGATTCACATTGAAAAATGAAACCAATTCGCCATTTTGTAAAAACAAATCAATTGGGTTTTGTGTTGTTTTTATGAATGGTGGTTTGTAGAACATTTTAATTCTTCAACCAAGACAAAAAATCATAAGTTTTAAAATTCCTTGTTCGTGTGTAGTGCTAATGAAACCATTATGGAAAATTTTATTTTTTTTAATTTTCAGACGCTTAGAAAGAAAAATCTCAGTGATAATTTTGATGGTAAATTCTAGCTTTTGACTCAGCGAAATTAATTACTGTCTTGTTGTAATTCGATTTACACAGAACAATATCCGTGTAGCAAACGATTGAAATTCATTGAGATCTTAACGCAAGATGATATTGATTTCTTCTTTGTTCAATTTATAGTTAAGTCGGTGATTTCAGTTACACGTACACCTTAATAGCCTTTTCACACCAAGCCCAAAACGCGGTTTAGGCGAAATTATCGGTTTTGGCGGAAAACCTAATCGAAAACTCAAGTTTAACCATACATTTTTGGTAAACCACAAGTTTTCGTAAACCACAAGTTTTATATAAAACCTCACGAAAACTAGTTGAAATTCAAAGTTGAACTAAACAAACAAACCTTACGAAACATCCAGCGCTCAATCAAATGTAAACAAAAACTGCTGAATTCTGCTGACAAAAGAAATTGTGAGTGTGTTATGTAAATGAGATGTCTTGTTATTGTTTTCTTTGCAGGAGATGAGTTGGTGTTTGTGAAATGTCAAACGAAAACTTGTAAATGTTCAGTGTGAACGCTTTTCGGGTTTTTGAAAACTTTTTGCCGAAAACCCGGTTTTGGGTTTGGTGTGAAAAGCCTATAAGGGACTAGTTATAGCTTTCATTGAAACTCATCATTGAAAATTTTTATTTTCAGTTTTGAGGCCCTAAAAAAGCGATATCAGTGATTATTTTGATGCCAATAAAAAGTTGATGACTCGATTATTATTTCTAGTCAAAAAAATATTTCATTTTGGCCCTACCTTTCACATAAAACGATTTCTAAGATTTCAATGATCAATGATAAGGTAGTTAAATCATTGAAATAAACAAATTGGTTTCCTGCGATAATTGATTTCCTTCTTTTTGTGAATTTTATACCAATGAACTAGGTGCCACGGATAAATTTTGAAATGCATTGATAAAATTTGCTAGCTGTTATTCACCCAAAATAAGATTTATTTTTTAAGCCTGGCAGGCAGATCACACTAAATTTTAGCTTCCATACAAAATGCTCTCCAAAAGCTCAGCTAAAATTAAGGAAAGCAATTTGGCCGAGAAGTACGCAGCTCCAGCTGAAAAATCAAATGTTTGTTTCTTACTGTACATTACTTATCTGTCAAAATTGAGCTCACGAAATAATAATTGTTCGGTACATTAATTCTCCAGCTAAATTTTAATAGGTTCTGTAATTGAATTTCGTCTGAATTGTGTTTTGCAAAAACAAAATTTGAATATTTCGGAATAAACCATTTATCTCAGCCAAAGAAAAGAATCCATTTTATTTTATAAAATTTAGTTGCAACAATAAAAAAAATCATTGAAATGGTTGAACACAATTTCTTCTCAAAAAATAGCTGTTTTCTTTGACATATTCTCCACAACGTATGCTTTATGTCAAAATTTAGCAAGGGTTTGAGCTGATGTTTGGAGAGAAAAATGGGAGCTAAATTTTAGGGCGATCTGCGTACTATATGCTCTATACTCGCTTAATTTAAAAGCGCTAATTTATTGGAATTATTGTTGTGTTATAAATGGAAATTAATTTTTAGGAGATTATACATGCACACAAGAAATCATAGCTAATATAGTATTAAAAACTTCTATTTATTCGTAAATGAAAAAAATTTCCGCAAATAGCAATCGAATGAAAAACTAAAATTTTAATAAACCTCAATGCCATCCCCGTTGACTAATATTTTATGACCGCCATCTACGTATCAGGTATTAGATTATATGTTCGCTGTGGAAATTTAAAATAAATTCTATTTATTATTTACTCATTACAATTTTATCACAAAAGAATTAACAGTTCTTTTCTTTACCACTATTTCTTCTATTTTTCATTCAAAAAACATAATTTATATCTAATTATTTTCACAAATATTCCAATAAAATCTGTCATTCCTCTTTGCGCATATTTGAATTCGCCTCATCGTTCCAATTGTCAAACTACCCTTCAAAATGAAAAAAAAATACATTGCCAAATGCAACTATCTTCGCTTTTAGTTCCGGGTTGCCCTTAATGGCCGCGTTTACTTCGTTAGATTTCGTGCAGCAAGAAAATATTGAATTTTATGTAGAAATATCGTTAATAAATTAACAGTTATCAACTACACATACCGCGAATCGATGTTAAATCGAATTCAATTCAAATAAATCACGAATGAAGTGACATAACGTGTTAAAATTAACATTATCCAAAGGATTCTGCAACAGCAACCCAACAAGAAAAGAAAAGAAATCCCTCGCCAAGTGAAGTGAATTGAATTGAATTCCATGCAATCGCATTCCAGTAACAAAAAAACAACAACAACAAAATAGTGATTGCCACACATTACACGAATTAAAAATAAAGAAAATCAATCATTTCGCCGCGAAATATATAAAAATACAAATCGAGAGAAAGAATAAATGTTTTCTGTTTTCTATAAATTAGAAGTGAATCGTGTGTAATTTAAAATTAAAAGAAAGAAACCAAGTGCTCTTCCCCGTCCTCACTCAGTTTTCGTTCCCTCTGTCACTGACCCAAACCCCCCACCTACGTGTGTGCGTTTTGTTCCTAATTTCGTTCACCTGAAGTCGAAGCTTCCAAGCAGCATCGAGAGAAGAAAAATTCTTTTCGGTTTTAAATTCTTTTTTTTTTTATTTTATTTTATTTTTTTTTAATTTCGTGTGTCCCGTTGGTTTTTTAGTTTAATTGAGTGCAAGTGCTTGAGATGTATTGATTGAGTTATTTTTATTTTCTGTAAATAAAAGAAAAGCTGAAGAAAAAATTTTCTTCGTGTTCTCGCCACGTGAAGCAGTGTGGCAGAACAAAACCACACACAAAACCTAATCAGAAATCTGTAAGAATATAATCAGAGTCTGGTCTTTTGCTGCGGCAGGTAGAGGAGTCAAGTGAATGCACTGCTCAATGGAGAGGAGCTTATCAGCTGGTGGAGGTGACAGTTCGAGTCAAACAACAAAAAACTCTAAAGATGGTGAGTTAAAAGAAATCCAATATCTATTACTAGGTTACAGTGGCCATGGAACTGAACAAAGGAATATAATGCAAAATGGTTCGTTCTTATTTGGGAACATATTGGTTTCCCTGCAAATCCAGGGAATTGTCGAGTTCCAGTTATGAATTTTCTTTTGTCATGAATTCTGGGTTTGACAGAAACGAGTAGGGTTGCCATTTAAGTTTTTTTTTTAATATTTATTTTTATCCCTCTTTTTAGTTCAGAGCAGAGTTTGAATTCTGAACAAAATTTAGTTTTTCTTGTAATCTCTTTATTCACTTCCTTCTTTTCAAGATCAAGGTGCACTGATCAACAAATACTCCGTATAATTATGCGGGTTTCATTTCGGTATAGTTAAAAATTAGGTGTTGCCTCTTAAGCTATGAGCTATGACTTTGGCCGCATATCATCGTTTCATTTACGAGTATAACACTTGTTGTAATTCTTTTTTTACTAGTAGAACAGTCCGTTAAATCAAAATAAGGGTTCTTAAGTTCGACGGAACAATGTAATTGAAACTATGTACATTTTTATCCGTTACGTGTGCGTTATTTCTACACAAAAATTTTTTGGATGAGGTCTTTAACCCGAAGGCAATTCGAAAATCACATATTATATGTAGGTACCTAAATCGAAATATTTATATGTATATACATAGATATTTGTAGGTAGGTACATTTTTGAATGAACGGCTGATTACACAATAAAAATGATAACAAAATTAGAATATTGATATTTGCGAACACATCATCGCAAATGCATTTGCGACAATTGGCAAAGTTTCACATATCGTGTGAACACCCCTATATGCTAGTTTGCGAATTGCGACCTTTAATATAATAACGAAGGTGAAGAAAATTAGAAAACTACTTCTGTTTTAGTGGTGCGATTAAATATAACTCAATTAATAAGTTCAAGTGACCTCAACTCCAAAGATTGCGTATCGCCTAGGTACTACAGTTGGGCTCAACAGTTAGATGCTGTCGTACGTCTAAGACGCAAATTATTGTCGATGATTACCGACCCTTATAAAACTCACAGCATGAATATACTGTGAACTTTATATTTTTAATTGAATTTGATTAAATTCAGACACTTAGAAAACCGTGGTCTGGCTTTAATATAGATACATATATAGAATTTGCAACAAATTTGCGACTTTTGAGTGACGCCAGAGTCGCAAACGTTTAAACGACCCAAAAAAAAATTACAAATCCGACAAAATATACCTACCTATCTGACGCATATAAAAATTTAATGACGGTGAATTTTTGTTTTTGGAAACCTTACCTATGAAGATGTTTTATGTTTAAAGATATTCCAAACTAACAAGTCATTCTAGTAGTGCACAAATTCAAATGCGGATTCCGTCCGATTTCGGAGTCCTCACTAATTTTGCTCCGCCAAAAAATGAGCAGATGAATCCATTTTTTTCCTCAGTATTTGACATAAAAACCGAGAAATTTTGCTGAGGAATCATGTTTATATATGTGAGATTGCTGAGATCTAACGAGATCTCAAAAAGACCCTATCGACATGTACACTGTTTACCATTTTACTGGGTATCATCAAAGACCACCAAAACAGTTTTGTTCTTGAATATTTGATTAACGCTTATTGTTACTACAGAAGGAATGTCAATGATTAATTTGTAAAAGGCTGGAAATTTGTTCCAAATTTTGAAACAAATTTTCGCTTTTAAATCATCATCATCTGCAAAGGGTTTTTTGTGTGATAATAGACTCAGTAAGGCTGTCAAGCTTTCATACCATTATATATAAATATTGAAGGTTTGAAGGCCAGTTTCACAGTGCACACTTAACAGCACTTAATTTTGACACTTTGGCACTTTAGCCGCAGTTTTACTGCCTGAGTAAGTGGAACTTAAGTGGCCAACATGGGAGACTTAAGTGTCACTTATTCCGAAAAGTCTACACTGTGATATTGGGAATTAGTTTTCCATATTTGGCACTTAAGTATCACTTACTTCACTGTGAAACTGGCCCTGAATGTAACAACAATCACTTAAGTGAGCTACCACCAACTTTATAGGCTGGAGTTATTGTTTTTTCACGACTGCCAGGCCGATCACCTGACTTCTTATTGGTGGTGTTGGTCTATTGTATTCAATTTTAATTTAAAGATTTTTGTTTCTACCGATAATTGAACCTAGACCAGCTTCTTCAGAGCCATATGCACTAAGCATTGCGCTACCGAAGTCACGTGATCAGATAGTCGATCCAAATTAAGGTGTTATTGTTTGACAATTGCATTTGAATCTATTTTTACCAGCTACAACCAAGTTGGTTGTTGTAAAGGGTGTTTTCAAGAAGAAATAAAAAGCATATAATTTAATGTTATGGCCTAGAATTTAGCTTTATTATAAAGATAAGGGTTTGCTGTTAGGTTTCAAAAATGATTTCGGGCAAACCGATCTATGGTTGCTCGAATTACTCCGCTGGGCGATTATGTCGGCCGAATATTGGACGCTGCGCGCGATGCGTCGCGCGAACCAAACCATTATTTTAGTAATAAATTTGCACGATTTGCAAACGTTGTTTAGGAGTAAGTCTATTCATTATGAAATGGCAAACCAAACTGAGCATTAATCAAGTGACAGCTGTCAAAAACACCAACTCCGAAAGTATTGCCAGATTGAAAACCACACATCTAAAAAAATCACCCTTTATATTCTGCATTTATGAGTTAGCATAGTTAATATATACTGCTTCGATTGCAATTATTGTTTTATGTAAACCTTTAGCCGAAAAAATATTTCTTCATGGATGTTCAACAGAACAGGCCATGTTTGCTTCACTCCACACCTGACCAAGGACAGAAAATTGTCATTCGTCTACCTTCCAACGCAACGTATTAATTCTTCTATTGGCGTTGCATAAATGCATTCAACAAGAATGTAATTATTTATTATTACTGACTAAACAATAAACATAGATGGCAACCCTTTCATTCTTAAAAGTACATAAGTGTGTGCAATCGCACTTTGCGCATACAAACATATGCGGCCTTTCTTGCAATTGTTGGGTTTGAGGGCTTTTCTTGACAATTCCTGATTTTCTGATTGAACAACATTTCTGCCTTCGATTGCATTTTTGTGTGCGAAAAACTCGTTTCGCTAAGAAGAATGTTGGATGGTGAAATAAAGAAAAATAAAAAAGAGCAAAAAAAACACAAATTAAGCCGGCTAGAGCACCAGAAATTGTGTCTTCTGTGGAGCAAGGGAGCTATATGTTGTATGTAGGTTCTAGTTTCATAATAAAAAAAAAGTTAAAAGAAGACAGACGACGTTGGTTGAGAAAATGACAATGCCATTTTTAAGTAGAGATAAGTACATACACATACACACATATGTATATACAATATATACCTATGTATGTATACCCACGTGAAATAAAAGGAATGAAAAAGAATTTTTCATATTTTCTAGTCAACGAAAATGTTGGAGAAAACAAAAAAAAACTAATGATGATGTTCATTCGCAGAAAAAGTGTCATCAGATGATAATTTATTATGATTCCTGTTGCTAAGTCCCAATTGGATTTTTTTTAAATGGAAATTATGGGATTGGAAATTTTTTCATTTTTTCTTTTTTTTGGAATTAAGTCGAACTGAATAAATAAAAAGGATTAATATGTAATAATAAGCATAAGTATCAGTAAAGAATATGCTCGGATTATTTCAAAATGTTAATCCTGACAAATTAAGAATGCTTTGGATCGTCAAAATTCTCAAAGAGATGCAAAACTACCTATGTATTTGTTTACTATTTCTTTAAATTAATTTCTCTCACTTTTTTCACAACTGTTTTTCATTTATGGAATTGCAACTTAAATAAATCTTTTATTTATGTTATTTTTATATGCACTTTATGTCGTTATTTCTTAATATCCACTTCCTCAAACACATCGGTTGTAGTCGGCAAAGTTTCTATTTTATATTCTCGCATTACATTTGTTCCATTTATCGTCTCAGCCAGCCCACAAACCAGGAAAAAATAAAATTAAAAAAAAATTTCATGCACATTCAGTCAGAGAAATCCAAATGAATTTGCATACAAAAATGCAATAGAGAACTAGAATTTTGCCCAAAAATGGAAAAACTGAAATTAGATTTTTATTATTATTATTTTTTTTTGTCATATTTAAACCCAATATAGGTCTCTAAAGATTAATTATCTTGTACAGGAATTGATTGCTATTTTTATAAAATTACCTTACATTGTTATTTATTTGATATTGAAAATAAAAAAAAAATATCTATAGTAAAAAATTGTTATCAATTTGTATGGTATTTCCAAAAATAGACGACACCTGGTTAAATTTGTTTATACATATTTTTTTTTTTTTTTAATTAGCTATACACGCGCTCGTTTCTGTCATTCGGAAGATGTTGTAGCTCCACAATCCACAACTTGCATTGTATATAGGTACTCCTTGTCTTCAGTAGGTACCTAAAAGGTAAAGCTGCCACTTGCCACTATACCACTAAAAATAAAACGCAACGTTCGTTCATCATTTATCTTGTACCGGATGATTACTTCCATTCCAGCATGAGTAACAACAAATTGCCTGGTAAAATAAGATGTTTCTCCATATTTACAACCGCACTTTTACTTGAAAAAAAAATAGAACACAAATGAAAATTATGGCTTAGATAAAAATTGTGCTAGATATATTAATGTTGCCACTTTATTAAAAAAAATTTTTACCTACACATTTTTTTTATTGCGGTGTTTTTTGCACTTGTACAAGCATAAAAAATGTACCTTTTCAAAAGTACAGAAAAACGTAGGTATATCGATTAAGAATATTATAGAAATGGTGACAATAATTTAGAGAAATTTTCTTTTATTTTGGGATTCTAAGTTTTAAATAAAATTATTGGAATTGAAATAAATCGAATCAGAAAAGAAAAGTGGCAAAATGGAAGGAAGAATAGACCAAATTCGTTGTTTATGCTTTGATATAAAAATACAAAGTGATGTAAATACTCCTAATTAGATTTCATCAAACTGTTTGATAGGTTATTATTCCTATTTCCTATTTTAGAACTTTATTGAGATTTAGATATTGTTTATTTGTTAAATTTCTGAATAAGTCTTGTTTACATCGTTTTTCAAACGATTGATTTTAAAGAAATTTAAATTAATAATCTTAAAAAATGCTTTTGTACTACGTATTCTTTTAAACCGCTCGAAACGTCGCATTTTAGGTAGGCACTTAACAAATAAACAATACCTAAAGCCCACAAAGAAGTCTTATTAATTTTTTGTATTAAAGTCTGAAAATCATAATATAAATCTATATTTAAACACAACAAGGTATGTCGGTATAGCTTTTTACTTCATTTGTTTGACGGATGAGTTGATAAGGCTGTGTGAATCATAAAAAAAATATAAAATTGATATGAACGTCTATGTCTAAAAATATATTTGTTTGCATAGGTATATACTTCTTGTTAGTAGGTATTGTTTTTTTTTTTACTAAATATGTATACAAATCCGATGTCAAATATTATATAACGTTTATGTGAAAACAGGTGTGATAGATGTTTTGTTGTTTAAAAAAAAATTAAGTCAAACATTTTTATTAATTTTAAATCGGCATTTAATGAACTAATGTATTGAGAGTATGTATGTACATACAATTTCAGACATTTTTAAGAAACAATTAAATTGTAAGATTTTAATTAGGTAAAAGATTTAAGATTTATTTCTTGGAGTTATCTCTGAATCTTCATTTTTTTTTTAAATTGACGTTGGCTTATTTTTGTCTAAAAGATATTATTTTGACAAATAAATTACCTAATAATAATTATAGAATACTTTAAAAAATAAACCTTAGTTTAAAAACAATTGTTAATTAAATCAATAAATATAGAATAAGTTAATTAAGACAGCATATGAAAGCTTTTTTAAATGTCCCACAATACAAATAATTTTTGATTTTAACAATATTTAGTTTCTTTTTTCACATTTTTTTAGTTTTTAAATTGAAAAAATTTGAACTACATACCTACATACATATAAAATTAAATTTTTCTTTATATTTCCGTTAAGTTAGCATTATTTCACTTCGAAACTTTAAGATGCTAATAATATGGTAATGTTAACTTACAGCCCTACCAGGGGTTATTTAAAAAAAACTAGCGCGGCGCAATTTTTTCAATCTTGACAATTTTACGACAGTTATTTCATACTCTTTTTTCAATTCATTTGACTATTTCTAAGGGGATGTTTGTTTTTTCTTTCACGAACATTACCTATATTTACGACAGTTTTACAACAATTATTCACATACTCATTTTTATTTTTGACTTCACTTGACCGCTTTTATGGGGTAAGGTATTTAAAAAAAAAAAATAATCGTGACAGTTTTTTACGACAAATTTACGACGTTTATTTAGAACTTTTTTTTTATTCATTTCAACCCTTTTTGGGGGATGGTAATGTTTACTTAGCACTACATGGGGTTATTTAAAGAAAAGCGTCATCAAATTTTATCTTTTGTGACAACTTTACGTTGATTATTTAATGTACTTTTTCTTCTTTTAGTTAATTTGACCCCTTTTTGAGGCATGAATTTGTCGTGAAAGAAAAAAAAAATAAAAAAAAACAATCGCTATAAATTTGTTTCTTTCACGAAAATTTTACGACTGATTATAACGACAATTATTCATATACTCAATTTTATTATTTGAGTTCATTTTTTGGGGGTAAGTTAGCACTATGTACCAGGGGTTATTTAAAAAAAAAAATCAAAGTCCGACCTTTTTTTTCTTTCACCATAAATTTACGACAAATTCACGACATTAAATCGAATTATTAGAATCTGAAAATTTTTAAGTGGAAATGTTATCTTCACGGAAATCTCATTTTGATTATTTAAAATTTTAAAATAATGATGAGTTAGGTATGTATTTCATAGAATAAAATTTTTAAAACTTTGACCCAATATAAATATTTGTGCGCATCGCTCGAAGACTGATGCTTGAATTCTTTATCATTACGTTTTTCTAGAACATAAATATTTTCATAATTTAATCGTACAATATGTACCCTCATTAATGTAAAACCACCTATACTGGCCGGTCTACTCGTAGATTGGGGGTGATTGTGACTTCATATTATCTAAATAATATTAAAAATAAAATTTTATAATTTACAAAATAATTTATATGTTAATCTTTCTCATGATAAATTTTTATTTTTATTTTCAGGTAAGTCTTGATTCATCACAAACAAATTGAAAAAAAAATATTATAACAACAAATAAGTGCTAAAAAAATATGTCAAATGAATTCTGGTAAGTTCAGAAAATTAATATTAATTATTATTAAAACAAAATGCCCATCTACATTAGGCTGAGTACCTAAATCAAATGAACTTGCTTAAAAATTCTTGAAGCCAGAAAAATTCGTATTTTATCATTCCTCGATTATACCTAACAATTAATTATATAATGAGACAAAAATAAAAAAATCAAATGGGTACTAGGTCAATGATAATAATTAATTTCGCTTGTGGTCTGTCACCAATCTTATCAGGGTTTCATACAAAATTTGAAAAAAAAAACATTCAAAGGCTCACACATTAAATCAATAAAAACTCATTTATTGGCAATAATTATGTTTTTTTTTTGTTTTTGATGTACAAAAATGTACATATGTCCTTGATATAGGTACGAAAAAAAAAATTGTTAATTAATTTCTCATGTTAATTTTACCTCGATATATGAATTGCGTAAAGTTCTATCAGTGTCATATCAACATTGATATACCCAGCAATTAATTAAATGTATCATCACTGCTGACGTATTTCCTTTTCATCAATGCGAAGATACAATCTTATCAGGTTTTTTTTTTTCATTTATACGATAAAGGTAACAAAGGCCAAGTTTTGGATTTGTAAAATATTACATTTGTGATTTTATGATTGAAGTGCAATAAAGAACCTTTAAGACTGTAATGATTAACTCATTATAAGATAAAATAGTTAAATGTGAAACAAAGGCGTGGCAATTATTTTGTAAAGAGTGTGTTGGCCAGAGGTAAATAGGTAGGTACCTAGCAGTGCAATGCACACAGGTTCCGGTTGTGTGAAGAGGCTGTCTTATAAAATCTGAACCACTCAACCGATTTTGAGATAATTTTCATCATATTCAACCATATTCAATTCATATTGATTTTTTTATTCCAGTAAGTAAGTAGGTAGGTAGGTATCAAAATGTCCCTCAAGTTAGCAGACCAAAGTCAGCAGAACAAATTTTTTGTGACCTCATCATTAGGCGCTTATTAAGTGCTAATTAAGTACCCAACAACAAAATTAAGTGCTCCAGTACTTTTGTTGTAAACTAATGTTCTGCTAACTTGATTTCGATTTTTCTCGATCAATTCAACTTTTTTCGACCCAAATCTTTTTGATTATTTTGGTGCTCGGCTAGCTCGAATTAAGTACCCCATTTTCAAAAAATTAGAAAAAATATTAGAAAAAAAATATTCCTTGGCTCCAAAAATTTCTATATACAAAAATGTCTGAGGGGGTAACGCCATCTGTTGGCGAACCCATTTAAATTCCTTAGAATCAATATTTTCTCCTTCCCATTTAAAATGGAATTTTCAGTTATCACCACCCATGAAAAAAAAAATTGTTGAAAGTAGGTATGCAATTTCGGGCTTTCGCAATTATCCGACATTTTGGGTAGAAATTTCCAATTTTCGGCTCCGTATTGTGGACTGTGGTTGCCTCTTTCAATACAAATCCTTCTAAAAACTCATGCAAATCGAATGACGTTCTGCTGAGTTATGCTCTTACGAATTATTTAAATTTATTTTATTTTATTTTCAATTTAATTTTTAAAATTTTTATTTACTTCTTAATATTACCTACCATTGACTATAGTATCAACAAGTACATGCGACCCCAATGTAAACTTTATTGTTTAAAATTATTTGCTATGGTAGGAAAATTGTATATCTTGCACAAAAAATGGTCTGCGTTTAATAAAAATAAAAAAAAAACTATAAAACTTGAACTTTAATCCACCGAACATATGGAAACAGTTCTCTCGTCTTTTGATATTATCGATTGCACATATGTACACTGAACTTTTGATATTAAGTTCTTCATATTATATGCACAAAATGACGACCGGCACTGAAATTACCATTTTTTTTTTTGAAATTAAAGTGGGAGGACATTTTTTCGTCCCATTTCAATTTAAAGAAAAGACATTTCTCAATAAAAGTTCCATGTAAGTCCTCTATAGAACCCTTATGCACACTATAAAGAGTGGATATTTTTTTTTTTGTCACTTTGAAAAATACGACGACTGACTTCGTTTCCCGGTTTTTACCCACAACAAGAAGAAGTTAGTCTTTCTCGCCGTTGTTGTCGAAACACAAATGTGCGGTGATGTCGAAAAAGAACATAAAAACTCATGTAAGCTGCAGGACTCTTTTTTAGTGCTATATATATGCAACGTGTGTGTGAGTACTTAGAGGATATGGGAGGCCTGTAAATTCCGTTGACATCAACATGATATTGATTTCATGTTTTGGTTTTCACAAAATATGCATAAGTACATATACATATAGATATATGTATGTATGTAATGTAAAAACCCTTTTGTTAAACTTTCCTGCTTTTAAGTTAAGCGTGGGTGGTGTATATCGAACACATCCTGTGATTAGGGTATTTTTTTTTTTTATTATTCTCAAACTATTTGGAGAGGTAAATGACATTTCCATGTTCGATGAATGTCATACCTACTCGTATATCTCGTTAAATTTTCATGTAGACATCAGCCCCACTTTGAAATTATTGCAAAATTGTACGGAAATATATAAATTTTTTGGAAATTTGAGTTATTGGAGCGTGTTGCAAGGTATCAACAATAAATTAATTCCAATTAATTTTAATTATAAATAAATACTGTTTATCACAACGCAGCAGAAATAATGCTTGAAGGGGCGAAACATTGTCGATTCGATTGTACCTACTATACGACATTTCATGATGGTTCAGTTTTCTGTCCTCTGCGCGCTCTGCCCGCCGCATCTCATGGTTCAACTTTTTTTTAAGTGGCAATTGAAAGTTTGGCAGACTGGGATCTTGTTGTGGTTGCTTTAATGTTGTCCAGGTAAAAGCAGTAATATTATACCTATTTTTTTTTGTGGCGTAGACAAATTGAGTGGCTATAATGATAAAATGGGATTCATTACATTTTTAATATTATTACGTATTTCATGTTGGGTAATTCAATTTTGGATATTGATTTAATAAATTATGCAATGAAAATTATATTTAAAGTGCGACAGATAGGATATATATACAGACATGTAAATGTATGTACAATGAATATAAGGCGTTTAGAATTTGATGAGTTTTGCAATGTTATACTTATAGGCTTGTACATCAAATTCAAAAGCCTTTGACGTCTCAAAGTATAAAAAGATTTTAAGTTTTTTTTTCAATATAAAGCTTTATTCGAAAAGCTATTTTCTATAGTAACTATCAAAATTGTTGTAGATACCTACCTACTACCTAGGTGTTTAAATAGTATTTGGCCTTGACGCTGAAATCGGTTCTTTAGAACAATTTGTAACTTTAAGGATATAGTAGCATCCATTGATTTCACGAAAGATGAGTGTATGAAAATAATCAACTGCTGGCTCGTCTCCAGAAGTCACGTGACATGCTCAAATAAAAAAATCCCTATAACTTTGGACATTTTATTTTCTCTTGGGAAATAAGCGATATTCATTAAATAGGTCCCTACCTATTTACCTACACACTTTTTTTTTAATTCTTGTTTCTTTATAATTATTTTATTAAAAAATACGTTGTTGAGCAGCTTTTTTCTTTCTTATTCTGAATTAGTTTTTTTTTTCAAAAAGAATATTTAAATTTTGTTAAGAAAAAAAAAAAATTAAAAAAAAGCTGCACAATTCTCAATAAAAAAAAAATACGATTCAGCAATTGTGGATTAGAAAGAGGCGAACAGTTGAAACAATCAAGCAGCTAAATAAATGTACAGGCGGACAGAACTGAAAAAAACCACATCGTACGTATAGATATTGTCAGTATTGTCATTGCTAGTAAACAAATATTGTGCTGCAATGTGCCTGAATTATGCTACCATGTGCAATATGTAATGAAAAAGAATAGCTCAACAAGCCATTGTCAGATCTGTCAGTAAAAAAATTCTTACAGCCGTGTGAACTAAAAATTTTACCTGACAATATTGTCATAAACGTCATTATTAAATCATTGTCAGAATAATTTTCCATTATTATCAGACGATGTCGTTATTTAAGACATCTGACAATTCCTTTATAGTCCATTTAAATGACACAAAATTCCAACAGAATTTGGTCAAACTTGACATTACGATGATAATAAAGTGTTTCTGCCTGTCCTTTCGGCTGCAGCCTTAACGGGTGGGTCGACTTTCTTTAAGTTTGGTACCTACCTAGCTTTTTTTTGGCACACCCCAGACATTTTTTTCAATTTTTTTGGACCAAAAATAACGATCAAACGCAAGTTATAAAAATATTATTTTTCTCAAAAACGTAGCCACAATTTAAAAAAAAAAATCTCTATTTTTTTTTTTACAAATTTTATAACAAAAATTTTTATAATTTTTCCCATAGAACTATTTTTTTGATTTTCGATTTTCTCAAAAATGGTTTAACTGATTTTGATCAATTTTTATAGACAATGTTTCAAAAAGTTTTAAAAGAATTGTAGGTATATCAAAATTGTAAATTTTTTTTTTGGATTTCCAAAAAAAAAGATTCAAATTTTTTTGAAAACTTAAAAAAAAAATGACTGGATTTTTATTAAACTTGGCACCCAACAGTTTGTTAAGGTTAGCTAGCAGATTTGAAATGAAAATATTCTTTTAACCAAAAATAACGGTAGGTACCTACCTACCTTACAAGTGTTCAAAAACCGGTAAGGAAAATCCCATTTTTCTCAAAATCGGCTTCTAAACCAACTAACAAACTTTCCAGAGCTTAGCTCTCGAAATGTGCATAGCATAGTTTCGCAGTCTTTACAATCCCATAACAACACTTATATAAGAGTTTTAGTCTTTTTGTAATTCTATGAAAATCCATATAGCATCTGAGTTTAATATACCTCCTATACCAAGAGTATTTGGAGTTCAAATATCAAAAGTATTGCAATAGGAGCCTTATGAGAGATATATATAATTTTTTAAAGTTTGCAAATATGAACCTATACTCTGTTCTCTTTTGAGCGAATCTCATTGAAAGAGACGCATTCTTATACCAAGACTTAATAGAGGTGAGAGCCTCCCATATTTGAGTCATTTAATGCTTTTAACAGTGTTATAACAATTTATTAGTATTCTTTAAGATTACTTTTAGCTCCCTTACATTATTCTAGTTAAGCTCTTGGAGCATCTTATGAGAAGAAAAATGTTACTTGGGAAGTTTTTGATTAAAATTTATGTAACCTAATATCATTACGATCTACCATATTATTGAAAAAAAATCTGTCGATTAAAAACGATATCTTCTAATAAGTTTGAATAATATTAGCTGTGTTTTATTTTCCCCCAGATCCAATCCAGATCAGATCATGAAAATAAAACAACCCAGGATATCAGTGACAACTTGTTATATACTCAACTCTTTTTTCCTTTTCCTTTTGTTTTTTTTTTTATTTGTATACACCCGTTGTCTTTTTTCTTTACACTACTGACGACTTTTACAAATTAAGGGTGTGTGTTCAAAACCGATTTGAAAATCCAAATTCAAAACAAAGTTGGATCTTGTGTTATTTTTGTAATACATGTATTTTCATAAGCAAATCCAATCTGGTTCCAATCTCGGGGAAAATAAAACACAGCTATTGTATATCAAAATTTTCTAAAAACAAATTTCAAAATAAATTTTTAAAGTTTGATATTTCGAAAATGGGTAAATGATTTTTTTTCAAAATTTATTTTTTAACTCTGCATAAAACACTAAAAAATGGGGTACCAATTTTCTTTTTCCTAAAAATTTAAAAAAAATTTTATACGTAAGAAATTAGTTTTTTTTTTTTAAACAGCTCCTACGATTTTTGAAATTTTTCTCATAAATTAAGATATATTTAAGAAATCAAATGGCGTACATGCGTTGGTGTAAAAACAATTTCATATTTTGTTTAATTAATTTATTTCTAATTATGTATATATTAATTTTGTACCAATTCTTCAGTTTAAACTTTAAACTTTAAGTTTCTTGAATGCATATATTCACCGCGGTGGTATATTGTTAATCACTCTGATTCCGTAAGGCGTTTTAGTAAAACGACACGGCTCTAAAAGCGGCAATTGGAGTTTTAGTAAAACCACTATTGTTTTAATGGTTAGAAGGATGGTTGAAAGAAGAGAACTAAAGTTTTAGTTAAACGTCAATTAACGCCTCTGGAACCTTATCGTTTTACTGTTGTTTTCGTAAAACTCCTTACGGAATAAGGGTGATTCACCCTTATATTCTTAAAAAAATACTACCTTATAAAAATAAAAATAAATTAAAATATAGGCTCCCATAGCTTATGTACATATTTCTTTTAAAATCAGGCTAATAGGTTTTAATGATTCAGACTTTAAAACCACAATGTGATCGCACATATAAGAGGAAGTTGCGTGCAACCCAGTCGTGCATTTAATTTTTAAAATATTTACGGTCATGGCAGTAGGTATAACCATTTTTTTTCAAGAAAATCTTAAACGTAGGTGCTACGGTGTCAATGTAAACGTCTAAGAATTGAAACAAAATTGGTATTTTATTTTTCGCTTACTTAAGTATTTTTCGGTGACAGTTCGAACTATAAGCGTTTTCGATTGGTTGTCAAATCTATTTTCGATTCTGAAATCAAATGAAAAAGTATTTTTTTTGCATGAGTGAGCTAAGAATCCTTTTCGATGTCCAATTGAAAATACCATGAATGTATAATATGTACTTTGCAAATATGTGTCAAAAATCGAAAGCTAAACAGAACAATAAATGTCACTAAAACTGCAAAATGTCAAAATTAATCTACTGACCTTTAAAATAAGTCCATTGTGTACACATTTGATAAATCCGCAGACATAAAATTTTGCATGTTGATATACATAGTTGATATACATACGGGAACTTAAAAATAAATACTTTGCGAACACAGTCACGGAAATGAAAAGTCAATATAAAAATGAATATAAATTGTTATTTTGCTAGCCATAAATTCCAATAAAACGCGCTTATATATTGATATGTATATCCCGAAAATATTTGATTCTGCAAATGTTTTATTCCTTGGAGAAATTTTGTCCATCGAATGTTATTTTTTGTTGCGCCATTTGCTAATACGATACTTAAACATTTAAGTTCAACTTACACACTGAATTTTGGTGGAGAGATTTATTTTTATGACTTAAGCATTTTGTGTGGTCAATATGGGCAAAATATGTGTAGTTTTTTTTTTTTTTTTATTTTATCGAAAACTATCACTATTTTTTATGAAATCTCAATGCAAAAATTGTGGCTTTTGAAGTTCTACACAGAAAATAAAATGATAAGCTTGAACGTCTTTTTTCTGTCTAACTTTTCTGGGCTTAAATGAGTTTGTGCTCAAAAAGTGCAACAAGCTCTTATCATCAAAAGATTCTGCAATAACCTAAAAGGAACCATAAATTCGCACTTTCCTGAACGCTCGAAGAAGTCCATATAATGTGAAACCAAAATATCTGCAATGAAATAAAATTGAATTCCCCCATTTGTTTAGAGAGAAAATACCTCTAGAGCAGCCATTTACCCACCCTTAAGAGCATTTTACCCTTACATAAAAAAAAAAAAAAAAAACAAGAAAAGAAAAAAATCACAATACCGCACAAATCTTGGAACAAAGTGTAAAAATACATCTTCACGGATGTCGAGATGTGTGCACCGTATACTCGTACATGTGATGTTATGGTTTTATTTGGAATCTTTTACTTTTTTTTTTTAATATATATTTTGCTCTGCCGAACTCTCTTCCGCATCAGCTGAAACGGAAGTACCACTTTGATGGTAATGCGCCTCCCGCCCATATTGAGGGTATTTCGCCGCCTTCATCGTCGTTGTCCTTCCATATATGCTGTTTATACTCCCAAGTTTTCGTTGTTCACGTACGAACTGTCAATTCTTTTTTCTACCTCTCCCCCCCCCCCCCTCTACCTCCACTGAATGCGCCCTAGAACTAGATCCATTCACGTTAGTATAGGAGACACATGATGAACCAAACGGAAATAAATTTTTCACTTCAGCAGAGGGTTCTGCTTATTTTTTTTGTTTTTTTTATTCCACATAACAAAAATGTTTTCCTGTCACGGCAGGAATGGTGGATGAAGCTATATATGCTATACTCCTTGCCTATAACCATTAGTTGGGAGTTTTGGGTGGGTGTAGTTTCTTCTCATGATGCGATGGGGTTGCTGTTTAGTTTTGTTTGCGGTATATACTTGCCACTATGCCTTTTTTGTCTTAAATAATGACTCTTAGTTTTTTAGTAAATCCTTGCTTCATAGCCCCGTCTTTTTTGAAGTACTTGAGAGTAGCGCACATCACAGTACACGGCAGAAAGTGCAAAAAAATGTGGATGAAAACAGAAGAATGAGTGCGAATTCTGCGGTGCAAGGGTAGCGCATTTTAGTCTGTGGCTCAACTATAAAGAGAGTATAAGCGCACAACGGATACCCTAAGGTGAGATGCTTTCAATAAGCGGATGTAAACTTTAACTTGGAAGACTTTTCTCCTTACACAAAGGATAAATTTATCTTTTTCTGGGATCAGCATCAGGTATTTTAGAGAGGGCAAATGCCAACGAACTTTGTAACTTTTTTTTTCTATTTTTTTCTCCCATCGAAATGACCAACCTGTATGAACTTTGTTTATAAAATTAAATATTTTGAAAATTATAATGTTTTTATACTTTGTAGAATAAATAACCGAGAAAGCTTTCTAGGTTTTGGGGTTGAACAGAATTAATTTCTAAAATATTAAGATTGATATCGATGTATAACCTCATTCTCTAGGTATAGCATATCCAAAGTCCCCGTAAATTCCCATATTAATTTTTTGTATAACCGGTTTCAAAAAGGGAGTGGTAGGGGGCGGGCGAAATTGTATCATACTGAAATATTTGTTTTAGTTAAATCTAATCATATGACACATGATTTTAGGGTAATTTTTAACGCTGAATCTGAGAATAAACTCAAAACTTTGCGACAGATATCTAAACAAAGTTATTGTACTTTTTATTTTATGATAGGTAACTTTTTTTTTAGTAAAACAGGAAAAGTATTACAGAAAATCATTTGAAAAAAATTTTAATATACAAATTTTGAGAAAAAATGGTGCAATTGTTTTTTTTGACACAACATATTTTAAAACATGAAAATTTGCTCAACAGATTCGATACCTAAAATAATACTTAGGACAAAAAATATGGCAATTCAAAGCGGTGGTAAAGCTAGATTCATTGAATAAATGCAATTTAAAGGTTTTTGGAATAAAAAAAAATTATTTTTTTGACTACCATTTCACGACAATAAATGACTCATTCCTTTTTATGTTATGAGTTCATTTAACCCCTTTTTCGGGATTGGTAATAGTAAATTGACTGTGAAGTTAGCATTACTTTTTTTTTTAAACACAATCGGAATTTTTTCTTTCACGACAATTTTACAACTGTTATTTACACATTCCTTTTCATATATATATTCAGTTCGTTTTACCCCTTTTTGGGAAGTAATAATGCTTACTTGACCAAGTTAGCATTACGAGGGGTTATTTTTGAAAAAAACAAGCGCGACAATTTTGTTCACTTCAATTTTACGACAGATTTACGACAGATATTTAAGTACATATGGGTGATTCTCCACTAAAAGCTCCTTTTTGTGGCCCCGACCAAAAATGGTAAAAAACTTCAACAAATTAAAAATATTTAATAGCAATAGCAGCGTAAGCAACGTTCCCAACTAGCCCACTTCTCAATTTGAGATATTTCCAAATGTTTGATAAAAAAAAAAAATAACATTAAACGGCCAAACGTCATTTCCGTAACGTGTCTCCTCCTCGTTTTAGCACAGAAAAGGTGTTTTATATAGCTTTTAAATAAAAAAATATTATAATTTGATTGGATTCCAAACAAATGTGGATAATTTCAATGGTCCTTAAAATAAATTTTATTCAATTATAACAATTAACTTACACACTTTCAAACATGTGTCTCCAGGTATTTGCATCATTTCCGTAAAAAAAAATCAAACACTTTTAAATTCAAATAAAAGACCGGCAGTTAATAAAATTCAAACTAAATGTAGAAAATCAATCATGTTTTCTTTGAAACATATTCAAGAAAAGGGATAATAACACAGTTTCGTGTGTAATTTTCAAGTGAGTGTTTGTATTCATCTCGTGTTTCATTAATTACATCACTTCCGTAAGTGAGTATAATTTTGTTAATTGATAGTAAACAAAAAATATTTTCTAATAGTTTTGTGGCACTATGTTGCACAATTCTTCATACCAAATATGAAAAAATATATTCTATTTTTCGCGACTAAAAAGTTAAAAAACATCGATTTTCGTCATTTCCGTAGCGTCATTTCCGTACCCTCGTTGAGTTACGGGAATGACGTGATGGTTACGGAAATGACATGTTTTTCCCTTAAAATGTCATTGATAACTTCCAAATAGTTGATTGATTTTTTGTTTAATTCAATGAAATCGTTTTAGGAACTATGGCTGGTCCCAAAAATAAAACTGATGTTGAAGCAAAAACCAAACCGTAACGACGTCGTCATTTCCGTAGCAAGACAAAATTCGTAAAAACGCTTAAAAACAAGTGGCTGCACTTTTTAATTATAGATTATTGCGTTATTTACGTCAATAATCAACTTGGCATAATGTTTTCTCAGATTTAGGTAGGGGCAATTTTCGATGCCAAAAAGGAGCTTTTAACAGAGAATCACCCATATCAATTTTTATGTTTTAAGTTCATTTTACCCTTTTTTGATTATGTACTTAAAAAAACTATAGTACAATTTTTTGTTCTTTTACCACAATTTTACGTCTGTTATTCACAAATTCTTTTTATGTTTTCAGTTAATTTTACCCTTTTCTAGGTAGTGGTAATGCTAACTTGACTATCAAGTAAGCATTTCCAGGGGTGATTTAAAAAAATGAAGCGCGACAATTTTTGTTCATGTCAATTTTACGACGAATTTACGACAGTTATTTATACGTGCCTCTTTATGTTTTAACTCATTTTATCCCTTTTTGAAATTTTAGAAAAAAATACAATTGCAAATATTTTTTTTATGACAGTTAATTTTTAAGTGGTAATGCTAACTTGACGGACACATGTTTAATCCAAAGAGACCATACAAATATCTTTGGCTTGATGAATGTATTTGATTCGAATAAGAACCGAAAAAAATTTAAACGTAGGTTTGGTTGAGACAAGTAAAAAAAAAAACTTATGGATTGGGGTCTACTTCCACCCTTTTCAATTGGGAGGTGCAATTTTCAAAAGAAATCTTACTTAAAATTAAAAAAAAAAAAAAACGCCAACACTAACGACCATAATGATATTATATAGCCTTTTCGAGGCCGCAAAACAATTCTTTCATTTTCTTTTTAAATCTTCATTTTTAGAAAAATTAAATTTAAAATTTAAAAAATTATTATTTCAATCTGATTTTATTTTTCAAAATTTTAAGTTATTGAGTGCTATTTTTGTTTCCAATTTTCAATGCTCTTATCAAATTTTAGTCAAACATTAAAAACCAGATGCCCAAATGTCTTCTAGTTTTTGAGAAAATTAAAAAGAAAAACATAGAAAACATTGCACAACATAATTGAAATTGTCAGCACTGAAAAAACACTTCTTAACGTCGAATTATTAAGAAATAAATTATTCCCTTTATCAAGTTGTACCGCTTTTTGAGGGATTGTTCTGCTATCTTCATATATGAATTTACCAAAAAAAAAAACAACAAAAAACATAGAAAACACAGAAACGACTTATTAGCGTCAAAGCAATTAACTACCTATTCACTTAAACAACATTCTACCGCTTTTTTAGGCGATGCGTCGTTACTTGATACCAACTTAACAAATCAGCAAAAACATAGAAAAAATAAAATATTTTAAATGAAAAATTCGAATTTAACACAATCAATTGATTCTAATAATTCTAATTTTCAATGCTCTTATCAATTTTTATTCAAACACTAAAAACCAGACTTCAATTTTTTTGAGATAAAAACATAGAAAACATTGCACGATAAAATTGAAATTGTCAACATTGATTAACGAATTATTAAAGGAACCATACAATATAACAGGTTTTACCAGTTTTTGAGGGGTGCTTTTCTATTTTCATATGAATTTACCAAAAAAAAAAACAACAAAATATGGAAAATATAGAAATGACTAATTAATGTTAAAGCAATAAACTATTAGCTATTGGTAAAAAGATTTTAGGGATGCGTAGCTAAATTGCCAAACAACTTAACCAATCAACAAAAACATAGAAAATTTTTAATAACAAACTCGAAATTATCACAAATAAGTGAAAACTTAAATAAACGACAAATTTATCATGTCTGTCAAGTTAGCATTACCATTTCAAAATTTTAAGATTCTAATAATTGGATTAATTGTCGTGAATTTGTCGTAAATTTGTCGTGAAAGAAAAAAATTTGTCGCGCACGTTTTTTAAAAAATAACCCCTGGTAATGCTAACTTCACGGTCAAGTTAGCATTACCATCCCTTAAAAAAAAAATTAAATATGTCATTTAATGTCGTGAATTTGTCGTAAATTTGTCGTGAAAGAAAAAAAAAATTATGAAATTTTTTTTTTTCAATTTCAAAAAATCTTTACTATTGCATTCCATCAAGGAATACAGCATTACCACGACTTTGATCTGCTGTACTTTTTTATCCAAAAGTGTTTTTAATGTGGAATTTGTTTAAACAATTTTCGCTCAACGTCCTTAAAAAATTTGTGTCAAAAAATAATTTGTCGCGCCTCATTTTGTCAAAAAAAATCACCTAAATATGACGAAATACCCAAAAATGCATTTTTCAATTCGTCGCTACAATGCTTGTTGTGTTCCGCGCATTTTTTGACCGTCAAGTTAGCAATACCAGGGGTTATTTAAAAAAAAACGAACGCGACAATTTTTTTTCTTTCACGACAAATTTACTACAAATTCACGACAGTTAATCCAATTGTTAGAATCTTAAAATTTTGAAATAGTAGTGCTAACTTGACAGACATAAATTTATCCATTTTTACTTCTCAATCGTCGAATATTGCATCGGTAACTTAACATTCATCGACCCAATAGGCTTTCAGAATTTATCTCTTGGTTTTTTTTTTAAAGAAAATTGTAAGACATAAATTGCCATATTACCTAACGTTCTTTTTAATAAATTCAAAATCAATCAATACGTCAAAACTTCAAATGTAACATTCAATAATTTATTTCAGTTTTATTATTATTTTGTTTTTTTTTTTTGCAAAAATGGAGAAAATAAACATCAAGAATATATGTTTTTACCTCGCCCATAATTATGCGAAAAGATCAAAAAAGTGCCAAATCATTAATAACCCGAAAAACACTCCTTTCTATATAGTTAGATTGAATGAATGGCACATTGAACTCTTAGAGTTGACGTCGAATGTCAAACAAACATGACAATCTCTATATTGCCATTCTATAAGCCCATGTCCATTTCCATAAAATGATTCTTACTCTTAATAACTCACAGAGTAAACCTGTTTTTCCTCCCCTTTACATATACATATAGACTTTTGACCCACTAAAGGGCTTCTTTCATGTTTATTTCTTTATACATACTCGTATACCTTGTACATCGAACGTGCTACATAGCTATTTCAACCGTTGCGTTGGTATAGAGTTGACGAGTCACCATGACAGTAGTGCACTTAAGAAGATTGAATGTCAACCGCATTTACAGTATTACATTGCTCTAATCGAATTAGTTCACCCGCACCATCAATTTTCAAGGAGTGCGCGTCAATTTTCTTCAAATAACTTTATATCAGTTCTGGTCTTGCAAATTGATGCCGAAAACTACCTTCAATTTCAACCTTGCTCCTCAGTCGGTCGGTCGGTCGGTCAATTTCTCCCAAAAGCAATCAATGTCAATTAAATTTATTGAATTCGAAAGTATAGGTAGAAATAGGTATATAGATCCCAACATGACTTTTAAAAGTCTAATATACCAACATAGCACATCAGGACGTGAAGATATATCTAAATTTAGTGAATATTGATTTATTGCCAAACTCTGAGACAAGGAAGACATTTAAGTGATCTATGACAGAGGCACCTTAAATTCAAAAAAAAGAAAACTCCCTCTGCCTGTCAAAATATAATGTTCTGCATGAACATCAGGATAGAGGTTTTGGTATGCTTTCCCGTGGTTCCATCAAAATTTTTTGGTTGAAAGCCAACAAAATGACATACACATTATAATTTGCTCTCACCCCAACACTAAAATACTTTTTAGTCACTCAGCCATATTTTGGTGCGTCACTTTGTCAACCCCTCCCCGTTTAGGAACATAAATCCTCTGTTTCTCACAAGTGGTATAATTGCATCACCACACCGGTCAAAAGGATTGGTATATGTAGTGTGTACAGGGTGTGCACAAAGTAAATTTGGTTGTCATGATGTTATGGCATGCAATAAAGAAACGAAAAATTCATTTTAAATCATCATGCAATTTGCAACTTCAACTCAACTCAAAAACGAGATCATTTTGCACAAGGCGGTGGCAAAGTGGAAACGAGTGGGCGCGGCGCTGCTGACAAAGAGACCATTTTTCTGGAAAGTATAAAAAAAAAAACAAAAATCTTATGCCTACACGGAAATAGTTGAGGTTAAGTGGTGGCTCTGTGCGACAGCGACAACGAAACACAACGACGACGTACCGTACATATTTGATGCTATATAATAACGCTCTCACCATGCCACATCGCAAATTCAGCTTCAGACGTTGAACAGCTGAGCTGCCCTCCGTCACTTTTATAGTTGGCACAATTGTGAAAGGTGGCTGGTGAGGTAGGGGTAAGGGAAGGGCCATCAGGGGCAGACGGTTAAACGAATGAAACAATTTTTTGGCTGAAGATGGTGGTTTTATTTGGTCTGATAGTTACAAGTACATGGCTTTGACATGCACACATAACGAAACATTTTTATTTTAGACATTTTGGCGACGGCGGCGACGGGCTGTATAGCGACAATGACGTAAGGTTGGTTTGATTTGAAAGTCGAAAGTGGTTGATGCAAGGTGGTTCATGCAGAATGTGAATGGTGGTCATTTTTTTTTTTGCAGTTACAGTTAAAAAGATTCATTTAGGTTTTAATGCTTATATGTTTTAAGGGCGTTTGCACATGTACAATAAAGAAGACTTTCTGAAAAAGTGCTAACGAAACAGTGCTGTTGATGTAAACTAACTGATTTCTTTATCAAATGTTTAATTACAAAATTAGAAAAAAAATTTAAAATCGTTGGAGCGGTTAAATTAAACAAAATTTTGTAAACATTTTTAGGAAATCAAATTCGTACGACATTTTTTATTATTTACTAATGCGAATTTGAAAAATCGATTTTGGAAAAAATCATGTAGGTACCTGCCAATAAAAAAAAAAAAATTTTTTTATTATTTTGATTTATTCTTTCAATCGTAAATTTATTTTTTTTTTATACAAAATGGTATTACAAAAACTATCTACTTTTAAACTATAAGATTAAAATGGTTTCATGAGAGTTGCCATTATTAACAATTTTTAGGATTTTTTGTTACCACAATTGCATTTTTTTTTATCAAATTTATTTTTTTACGAAAATTGTTTTTTTTTACGAAAATTGTTTTTTACCAAAATGTTTTTTTTTTTTACCTAAATTGATTTTTTTTTTACCAAAATTGATTTTTTTTACACAAAATTGATTTTTGTTTACCAAAATTGAATTTAAAAAAAAAATCTCTGTAGTTATTTTTGTAAAAAGTAACATTTTTCAAAATTGCAAATTTTCGGTTTTAAATTTTTATTTCGGTATTTAAACACGTGTCGGAGAAATGTTCAAAAATGCTAGGTACCAAGTTTAAAATGAAATCGGTCTATTCTTTAAAGCTGCAACCGAACAGAAAGACAAACAGATGGTTAGAATTTTGAGTGGAATTCAGGAATAAATCACAAAATTTAATATTGGAGAATAAAATAAAAATTTCATCATCTTTCAATGGAAACTTTTTAAGTCTATTTCTATTTTGTTTTGGAATTCAAGGGATTTTTTAACTGAAAATAATTTTAAAATGTTTGAATTTAGGAATTTTAAATTAAGAATGAGAGCAAAATACAAATAAATAAATTTTGCCCTATAAGAGTTATGGGTTATTTATGACAAAGGCACGGCATTGTATATAAAATCTATAGTAATATCATGAAGAGGAGTGACGGTAGCGACATCTTAAGGACATATGTTCGACTTCTTTGTGATGTGATGGTTGGAATCCCGAATATTCACAAAACAAGAAACGTAATAATAAAATAAGAACGGGAACGCTGTATACTAATTTTATGAGAGTGCGAGGAAGTAAAAAAACGCAATAAAAAATTATAACCTTGACAAATTGGCTTCGCATAGGAAAAAAAATTTGGTATAATGTAGGTATGCACGTTTGAAGTAGGTTTTTTTTATTCATAATAATTGTAAAGGTCCCCTCGTAGTTGGTTTGGTGGGCTGATAAATTTTGTTGTAATAATCGGATCGTTAAGGTTGAGAACTTAAAATTTAGGTAGAATGTCGAGTTACATTTTTTTACGAAATCATTGCGGAGGAACATAAAAGTATGTGTAAAAAAATGTAATTAATTTAAAATTTAATTGAAACACAAATTTAATTAAACAAAATATTTTCATGCACGTTTATTTGACCCTTTTAAGGAATCTTATTATGTTTGCAGAATTTAAATAATAGATTCTTCTCGCTCTATTTACTTATTCGCTACATTTAGCGAAGTCTCAATAGTCTAATTTGTGGCGATCTCAGCGACGCGTACAGGACACATGTTCGACTAAAAAATTTGTGTTCATGATAGTACTATAGATTTTATATACAATGGGCACGGGAAAAAAGAGAATTTAGGGTATCACTATTGGAAAACCTGCTCCCTAAGTCTGGCATCACTGATTAAGGTAGCTTTTACGGAACTCTTAGATTTTGATATTTAGCTTAGTTTAGTGTTTTATAAGAGCCCAGTTCTGATTAAAATGGACTAGAGGAAATTTGTATAAGTATTTTGTATCTTTGTAAAAAAAATAAGACATTCACTTCAAAAAATTCCGACAAAGCTGAAGTTTGGTGGCAAGAATTATTATTTCGTATTAAGAATATCCTAAAAAGATCATAAATTTTTACCAGATGGGTACATATTTAGTTTTTTCTTGTAAATTTTTGTTTTGGAAGATGTTTTTCATCAAAGAGGGTATAAATATATTGCTCTTAAGAAAATATAAGCTACAATTTTTCCCTTGAAAAAAACTGATATTTGTTGAGATATTATAAAATTGAAAAATTGCATAAGCTACAATTTGTTGTCTAATTTTGTTGGGCTAATTTTAAACCATTCAAAAATATTGACGCAAAAATTTAAACAGCCTGATTTAAAGGTATAAATACTCAATAATAATAATTTCAAACATGGTTCATCTAGTATCATACTCAAATCATTTTCTTGATAAAAGTTTCATAAAAAAGTTTAATAAATTATAAAAAAATAGAACGCAAAATTTTTTTAACATCGGACTTAATCTAAATTTTGCGACATTCTGTTTAATTGAATTTGTTAGAAATACAGAATTATCGTTTACACGACGCGACGCTTTTTACAGATCGATTTTTTTGTTGACAAGTTTTTTTTTATTTTTGACTATCTAAATCCTACCACGCTTCACATCGCCATCTATTGAAACTACAAAATTTCAACTTTAAAAAAAAGCTTTCTTTACAAGAAATTCAAATATGTATAAGAAAAGTGGGTGTGGCAGTAGGCGGTCTTTAAAAAAATTACACATTTCATGCTTAATGTTTAAAAAATTTTAATTACAAAAATTCAAAGTTGTAAAGTAAGATAGAAATCTCAGATATGAGAAAAGTGGGCGTGGCATAGGGTGGATTTGTAAAAAAAAACTACACGTATGCCATGGTTTTTGAATCAAGAAATATTTATAAAATTTTTCTAAGCCCTCTAATGACGTTATATAAGGATGAAATTCCAAAATAAAAAAAGTGGGCGTGGAAGTGGGCGGGAAAAATAACAACATGCGATGCTTTAGGTTCAAGTACAAAATATTAACGTTCTAAGAACGTTTAATTAGAGGAAAATTAAAATATAATGAAATGTGGGCGTAACAGTGGGCGGACATTATTAATCAACTTGCTGCTGATAGGAGCAAACTTTTAAAATTTCAGCGAAATTAGTGTAGGTATTAGTTTTCGAGTCTATACCTAAGTCTTTTATAGATTACTAATAAACAGTGACTTTTTTGGAATGCAACTGGTGTAAGTGTACCGGTATCGTCCCCAATTCTACAATTTTGTTTTTCGTACATATTTTAATTTATCCAAAAATTTACCAAAATCGACAGAACGGCTGTGACGATGATAAAAATCATTTAATGTGCCAAACATTTTTCAAACACTGATTTTGAAAATAGAATTTTCTATGATTTCTAACGTCTCAAATATTGAAAAACCCTTTTTATTTAACAGGCATGTATACTGAATGCTATAAAATAAAACATTGAATCGTTTTAATACCTACCTAATTTCTCTTCATATTTTGTGTTAACTTATCACTTGAGAACGGGTTTTACTCGCCCATATTATGTGTTTAATTTGGCCTTGCCCTCAATAAATAAATCAAAGATTTAACTTTGAATTCAAATAACTAAAAAAGTCTAAAAAAAAACCAATAAATTATTTTAAATAAATAAAATTCTACTCAAAGAATAAACAAAATATATAATAACATGACAAAAAAAAAAGAAACACGCGCAATCGATTAAAATGTGTTCCTTGCGTGACAAAGTGACATCTCTACAGGTCATTTTCTATTTTAAGGGTGTATAATAATTTAGAGTGCCATACCAGACTTTTGAATATACACAATAAAAACAACAACAAAATCTCTGAATTTTACAAAAGAAAAAAAAGAAGAAAAGTTTTTTAATTTCATCAATGTCATTTGACACATTATCCATTATAAGTTGAAAATTTTTTGTCTTTTTGTTCTCAACTATATTTCTGTCCTTCTCTTTACATTAAGTCTTGTATGTATAGGTATATGAAAGTGGCTACTATAAGCAAGTGCATTCGTACATATACCGCTATAGATATGTAGCTATATATGTATATTTTCAAAGACCAGCATTTCTTCTTAATAATTGCATTATATCTTCACTGAAAGGATATAAAGCGAACTAACAGATTCTAAGTTCATATCCTCCATTTGCCACCACTACTATCACTGGGCTATAACACCATCATCATCATCATCATCATCATCATTGTTGTCTCTTTGCTCTGTCGAAGTGGAAGCACTTGCAATCCATTTGGAAAGAAAGTTGTTGGCATACATATACACAGGTACACTTAAACGATGTGAGTATATGCAATTTCCTAGTGGAATCCTTATGGTAACCCAATTAGAGTCGTTCTCAAGATGAATTTCTGTGATGCTTCATCGTAAGGTCTGACGAAGATGATGACGACAACGACGACGACGAACATCATGACAACGAAAACAACGACGAGGACGAGTTTGTTATTTTATACTTTCTCAACCCCACACACATACCCACTTACACTCTTTGACTCTTTGTACACCTATCTATGTCCTTTATAAGTATATATTTTTTTTACGTGTGAGATGTTAAGTAAGCATCTTTGCGTTTCGGTCACAACTCACAAGTGAACTAAAAAAGTGTCAAACCTATCCTCACATCCCTGATGTCATCATTGCAGCCACATTGCGCCGCGCTGCCCCGCCCCATAGACGCGGTATTCGACTCCAGGGATATGTTACAATCTATACCAACAAAAATGTAAATGTATGTATATACATATATGTGTCCTTAAAGTGTTGTGATTTTTCTTTTCACCTGTCAATGCAGTGTGTGATCCCATTTTTTTTTTATAAATATTTTCTCTGTAACGTAACCTAGAAAAATAAAAAGAAAAAAAAAATCACAAACTTTTCTCATCAAGACAGCAGAATAACAGGCTACCTATATGATGGAGCTGAAAAATAAAAAGAGACAGAGAGAACATGCAGAGCAAGAGATGGAAGAGGTCCTTATACATTCTGCTTGCATTCACCTATATGGTTATAGCCATCAGCTGTAGCTGATGCTGCAGTAGCACATCCTTGAATATTTTTAAGCAAACAGTATATCAATATTAAATGCACACATACACAAAAGCAGGGATTAAGCGTGGACTTGTACATTAATTTACATACCTTGATCTCTGAAGGATATGTTTGCTATAGAACTATAGAAATAAATGGAAAAGCCAGAAAGGAAGAGGCCGAGTTGGATTGAAAGTTCCATGTTCTGTATAGGTATACCTACTTGTATACATTAGTGGAAAGGAAATGAAAATGATGAAAAGTTCAACTTGTTTTTTTCCATTAGTATTTTTTTTTTTTTTTTTTACTAAGTTGGAGCTTTTGTAAGCGATTAAGTTTTGTTTTGTGTTTACTTTGACTATTTATATCCTTTTGGCCATGGATGTGGCCTTGGTTTATTAATCTTTGAATATAACAGTGTGGAAGATGGCGCGGTCTTTGAATGTTAAATTCGGAAAAAAAAAGAATATTAAGGATAAAATAGCGAGAAAAAATATAAAAGATGGAGAATTTTATAAAGAATTTGTTGCCATTCAAGGTGTCTATTGCATTTTCAAAACTTAATATCGACGGTTGAAGTGAAAAACTTCGTAAGACGTTTTAACATGTTTTTTTTAGAACTTAATAAAAACCTTTCAAATTTTGTATGGCGTCCTAATAAGAGGATTTGAATTCTGCCGTTTTCTGTAAAATGTCCAGATTAACTTTTTCTATACTTAAACCGTCCGTCGCGTTAATATGTTTTAATTAAAATTATTGGGAAAATAATTTTATTTTTTTTTAACAGACGATACATTTTGTGTCAATGCATAATTTTGCCTATTCAAATGGAAGCTTTAAAATTTTGGAAATTGATAAAAATTTCCAAATAATAAAAAAAAAAACAAAAATTTTGATAGATCAAATTCTTGAACAAATTTTAAAGTTAAATGATATTATCTTCAATTTCATAGGCAAACTCAATTCAATTTTGATCGAAATAAAACAATTTTGACAGTAAAAAAAGGAACTAGTTTTAAGGTCAATGACTAACAGCTTGAAATAACATAAAATAATAATAATTTTGAAAATTTTGTTATTTTCTTCTGGTTGGGACTGTATTTGAATCTGACGTTAGGTTAAGAATATTGACAATTTTAAAAAAAAGTGTAAAATTACTATGTATAAAATAAATTTCATAACTTAATAATTTACAACTGTCAATGTAGATATTTTAATCTGTCCTTAGTTTCAAATACTTTTTAATCCAGAAAAAATAGAATAAAATTTTTAAAACTACATATTTAAGATTTATTAAAATTTTTTAGTCGTTGATCTTAGAGCTGTGACTGGCATTTTTCAGCAATTTTTTAATTTCTATCAGAATGGGTTTCCTTTGAATAATTGACAAAAAAAATATATATAGTGCCAGATGTCGATTTAGTTATCGACTTTTCTGAAAGTTACTCGATTTGACAAAAAGTCGAGGAAAATATCGAATTGTCTTATTTAATTTTATTCAAAGTACCTACTGTTGACATTGGCTCCTGCCTGATTGGCAGCCAGCTACCAAAAGTTGGATCAACTGATTTTATTTATGAGGAAGACGAAATTAGCATAGAAGTGATTGAAAAATGAATTGTACTGCTGCAATATTACTGGGTAGTTTGCATTAGATATTAAAATTTTCCATAAAATGCGACTTAAACAAATTGTAATCTTGAAAATGAAGATGGTGCTGAATTTAATTTTTTGGATACCTATATTCGTGCTCCAATTGATGCCGGTTTTCATGAGTCGATTTTTGACGTGCGGCATAGTCATCTATTTCAAAATAATGCGACTCGTAGCACAGCTACAGTATTTACAAATATCGAAGGGTAAAGTGCAGAACCTTGTAAGTCAAAAACAAAACTGCCCAATTTTGAATGCGATCTATAATATACGACCGACGCACGTTTTGAATTCGATCTTTCATGTAAAATTTTGAGAACAGCATTACTACGCTGAAACTGTCAAAAAGTGGCTCCGACAAATCATCAAATATCAATTACTGAAACAATTTACAAATAAACAAGAAAAATTTGCCGTCACCACACGGAAAAAATCGATGAATGAGAGATGAATTCTATAATATTTAAAAAAAAAACTAAAAATCTGTCAATTTGGATAATTTATTTTTCGCTTGGAAATTTAATTAAATTGCCGTCACCACACGGAAAAAATCGATGAATGAGAGATGAATTCTATAATATTTCGAAAAAAAACTAAAAATCTGTCAATTTGGATAATTTATTTTTCGCTTGGAAATTTAATTTTTTTCAAATTTATTCCCAGATTTGTTTGAAGAATTTAAAATGTTGCCATTTTTTCTTTTGAACATTCTAATTTCATTTTTATTTGAGGAGAAATTCGATTTAAAGTATACCTAAACCAGTTAACGTTAAACATTTTTGTTTGATAGTTCGGGTGTTCGGTTTGTTCCATTTCTGTCAAACAATATAAAGTCGAATTTCATAGAAAAATGGGTTGGATGTCAAAAGATTAACAATTTAGAACAGTACAAAAACTACATTTTATTTTTTATCTCAGAAAATTACAGGTGGTCTTCGATGACATTTTGAATGAAATACTTTATATCTATACTATAAAATATTATTCGGCTTCTACTTGCCAAATAAACTACCACAAAATACTATTCGTCTTCCACCTGTCAAATAAATAAAATGTCAAAATTGAAGCTCCGATATCGATGGATTAAAAAATCTCTGAAAATAAAAAAAAACTGGTATTTTAATTTTTTCGATGACAGTTCGAACTGATGTTGTAAAATCAAATCTGGACCATTTTCTTTTCTTTTTGTATTCGTCATATGAAGCACTGTCATTTTTAAGACCTTCTGAGGGCCAAATAATAAGACAAAATATGACAACAAAAATAAAAAGAGACGGTGACAATAGGTACTACAGCTGCAAAACATCCGGGACCAGAGTTTATTTTTTGGACTGACATTTTCCTTGGATACCTTGGTGTTCTCCGGAAAAAAAATTAAAAATAAATAAATTGCATTTTGAAATTATAAATAAAATATATTTTTTTTTAATATGACTAAATGTTTAGCAGCTTCTAGCTGCTGTTCGATATTTCTTGAAAAACCAAAAAAAAGAAACAAACAGAAACTTCTATGTATAAACGAGACCGATACTAATACGATACTGAAGTGTTTCGAAATTAATGAGAGCAATAACATTTCTGCATTTGGTATAATTTACCAATAAAACATTTGTTTCCAAAATAGTGCACTCACAACCTCAGGTTAGCTGTTCTTTATACCTTTGGAATTTTTCCAATATATTGTTTCTTAGAAAACAAAAGATCTAGTACTTTTGTATGTTTCTGGGGTGAAAAAAAAAAAAAACAAAATTTAAGAAATCACTACCTAACTGCATCTTATGAGCCATCGTATCAACAAATTATTCAAATGGAGCTTCTAATTTTATTAAACATTAAGTCTGCTATGGCTTATCCTAAGTTTTTATGATTTTGATTCAACCAGAGATGGTTATAAGCCTGCAAATGAGTTAAAAATTATTTAAATATCTTTTGAGATAATCTCATCAATTTATGTGTACCATTAAATATTTCTAGCATTCTCATTAATATAACAGGATAGTTCAGAAAAAAGGGGCACAAAACTGTGCTGAAAAAATGAATTTATTGCTCATGTTTCGTGCTCCAAAATAATGTTTTTCAATAAAAAATTTAATTTCGGAATAGTCTTTCCAAAACTAAGCCTACTCAATTATTATAATGTATGTCCTATTTAAGCTTGTCAAATTACCCTAAAATTATTTGAAACATGGTAATTATCTTTATAATTTATAAAACAACACTTAAATCTAAACCAGAGCCCGCATATTCTCTTAAAACCTCTCCCCATCTTATAATTGATATACTACCATTTTTAATGAATTCCTATTTTCCTCCAATTTTCGACAAACTACAACTAACAACTACAAATAGCTATACGACAACATGCAACCGCAATTTCACAGTTGGAATCACTTTTCTTCTGCACACATACTCTCTCCCTCTGCATATATGCAGCACCAGTGTAGTAATAGACTAAAAAAAAAAACAAAAAAAATAAATCTGTAATTTCCATCATTTTCATTTGAAAGTTTTCCATACCCTCCTTTTCCCCCTCCAACTCTTCATCAACTTCTAACATATTTTATTTAGTCATAGTTGAAATCCTTGCTCATCTGCATTTGCCGACTTCAAATTCAACGCTGACGGAACAGTAAGTATATCTATAGCTACCTACTACTACTACGACTGCAGACAATTACCAACCAATATATACTGTGAAATTAAGCGAAACTTTTGCAATCAGAGCCATGACCTTCCTTCACTTGTATTCGCTCTTTGCACTGACCAAAGTCAGAAAAGAAGAGAAGAACAATGCCCTATGTCCGCATATATAGATATTATGTCCTGTCGAGTTTAGGGAGAAATTTAATAGCGAATTGTTCATCATTTTCTTCTTCAACATGACCAAAATAAAAACAAAAAACCGCCCTTAAACCACATACAGTCCCTCGCGTCACATCAGAGAGGTTTATAAAAATGTAATAAAAATAAAGTTATAGAGTAAAAGTGCAATTACTGCACTAAGCCCCTTGTTTTTCTTTCCTTTTTTGTGGAGATCTCCTATTTCGAGGGATGAAAAACTAGTTGGGATAGAAGGAGCAGTAGGAAGCTTTAGTTTTTGGTTGCAATTAGTTTCTTCTTTCATACTCCCCACGTAGAACATGGCCGTCCGGCATAATTAAATTAAAATTTCTACTCGAAAAAAAAGAAGGGTGGAAAGGTATTAAAAGACAAGAGGAAGAATAGTGGCAGTTGCATTCGAAAAAAGACATTGATATGGTACCAGAAAAGTGGTTTTTTTTTTTTTTAAGGTCTGAATAGGGTTTTCTCAGACGGTTTTTCTATTCAAACTTTAATTTCTTAAATGTTTAAATATGTATTCTTTTCGTCTATGACGAAATTGAAACTGCCATAAAACCGTCATTCTACTGAGTCCCGTTCCGACATTTTGTGTGACAGGTTCAGGGGTTCTTTATATGATGGTTTTTTCCGTTTGAATTCCATGTCTTGTCAAATTAAAGCATAGACACATATGTGTATGAAAAGCAAACCCTCCTAGTGCGCTTTTGTTTGTGCTTCTTGGGCCTTAAACCTCATCCCTTAGAAAAAAAGTTTCTAAGACCCGAGAGCGGACAAACACAAACAAGAGAGTGGTGGTAGGGTACGTACTGTTCTGCTGGTACAAAAACAGGAACCACGAACTAAAACCAACGACATTCCCCATACCCTTTGCTACTCTATTCCTATGTCGCGACGGCTGAGTCATTTCTGAGAAGAAGAAGGAAAGCCAGCAAGTTGGTGTTTTATTATTATATTGCTTGCACCGCACCATCACTTGGGGTTGTGTTATTTTCTTATATATATCGTCTCGTTAACGACTGCAAATTGAGAACCGGGGAATTGCTATATATGCAGTATGCACTGTGCAAGTGCATGCAACAGTCAACCAATTAAGACAAATGACAAAGTATCGCGCAACGTATACATACATATATGTACCTATATATGTTCGACGAATGAATTGATAGCGAGTGCAGGCAATATAAAAAATAAATAGTGATTGGGAATTTTATTACAGAATTTCCTAAGCTATATGATAAATAGAATTTTTAGAACCTGCTGTTATATACCCGCACAAGTGTACAAAAATAAAAAAAATAAAATGCATGCACTTTAAGATGCTATAATGTTTATTTAATTTAAAAATAAAACCCACTTCAGAAATTATTTGCTTTTAATTTAAGGGTAGGTATAAGACACAATTGTTGGTTTGGAGATTAAATTCATTTTTATTTTGCGTGCAACTTAAAAACAATAAACCCTGGCATACTTCAACTGTGGTGAACATTTTATGAGTACAGATATTGGAAACATTCGTTAGAGCAGAGAGACGAAAGTAGTGTTATACATGTCATGCGTGCGTGCATTTTATTTCATGACCCCAGTTGAGGTGACTGATTTTATAATTTACTAGCTGACCCGCTCCTACTTCGCATGGGTAGAAAAATTAGTTTAGTTAAAAGATTAACAAAAGAAAATATAAATAAACACAATGTAAATAATTTTGAAATCGAAATTTTATTTTATTTTTTACGAGAGTTATTTTTTAAGAAAAGTAAATAAAACAAATTACGTCTGACATTCTTGTCCACGTCCGGGTAAGGAAGTGTCCGCTCAAGGGGATTGTCCACTTAAAGGAGTTGTCCGTAATAGGAGGTTTTACTGTAATTGAAGAACAAACATACTTTTACATTTATTATTAATCAAGAAGGATAAGTTTTTGTGAATGGGCTGTTATTTATAGATTCGGTAATAGTGAATATGACAAAAGTAAGTCGTAATCAATCCATTAGGTTAATTGCGCTGATGCGCTGATTGCGTAGATTTTAACTTGAAAATCACAATTATAAATTGCTAAATTGCTTCTAAAATGCAAAAAAAAAAATGAATTTTATTTCTATTTCACTGAACGCACCAACTTAAATATGCAAGCATGTACATATGTACATGCATATGTATTTATGTTGTATTTCAATGAATTGCCATTATAGAGGCCAATCTAATTTTGAAGAAAAATCAAATACATACAGTTTTTCTCAAAGCTTTTACTTTAAAAAACACAATGTAAAATATTCAGCCATTCTTTAAAAAAAATTTGTACCATTTTCACCCAAATACACCCTATAAATAGATACGTTCTGAAAAATATCTAGCCTTAAAATAATTCTTGTAATCTATCCTATATAAGCATTATCTGTCTAAAATAATGAATTTTTAAAATCAGATAGGTACCATATTTTTTGTGTCGACTCACATTCACCCTATACTTATGCACAGTAAATATGTTTATAAATAAATTTTGAAAAAAAAATATCTTTTACGAATGTGATCGTAAATCCTTAAATAATTAATTTTCAAAAACAAAAACGTTTTTTCAAAGTCGGATAACATTTTTTGTTTTAACCCTATTTTACCCAATAAATCCAATTATAATTTTTTTCTTAAAATTTCGACAGCAAAACTATTCATGTAACTAAGATATCTGACAAACAAATTTTAAAGTCTGATAGTGTTTTTTCACCTATTTTCCCCTATTTCACCCTATAAATAACTAAATCTTGAAAATATCCTCGAAGTTCGCCTTAAAAATATAATCTTTCAAAAACAAAAAGAATGTTTAGAATTTGAATGCATTTTTTACCCCATTGCACCTCTTATAAATGGTTATTTTGATAAATAGATATTAAGACCTTTAACACCTTTCAAAGAATTTTTAAAATCGAATGCAATTTCGTTGTTTTTTCTGATTATACCCTACAAATAGTTAAATTTTCAACTAGATATATAAATGAAATAAATCAATATAAATAAATGAATGAAAAACAAAATATTTGGCCATTATTAATCCATTCCTAAGATTAAGTAGGTATTTTAAAATATTTTAAAAAACATAATGTCGCTTTCACCCCTATTCACCCTATAAATAGTAAAATTTTGAAACATTTTTTAGTAGAAGTCTGAAAGCTGTGTATTATGCCTGTGAATTTCTTTCAAAAAAACTGATAGTTTTCCAGCAATTTACAAAAAAAAAAAAAAAAAAAAAATATTTGCCCCTTTTGTTTGACAAATATACTTAGTAGTATTGCCAAATGAATAAAAATATCCCCGCAGAAAAGTTTAGAAACCACATTTTAACAAAAACGGAAATTGAAAAAATATGTCATCGAGTGTTTAGTTAAAGAATGCCAAGAATTTTGGAACACAAACACAAGATATAGCAACCATTTTTGGGCGAAAAAACGGAGCGTAAAATATGTACAAATCTTTTGCAATTACATATTGTACAATTTTCTACAAGGTTTAATTTGAGAGTATGAAAAGGAATTTAAGCAGGTGCAATTATTATTTTTGGGAAAACTTAAATTTAAGAAAAGTGGGCGTGGCAGTGGCCGAATTTTCCTAATACAACTTTTTAAATCTTTCTCCCACTTATGGGAATCAAAATTCATATAAATGAGTAGTTTCCTATAGGTTGTAGATTTATATATATATGTATGTACCTATTCAAAGGGCATGACAGTGAGTGCAAAAATTACGCATTTTGTTTCTAAGGTTCTAAAGCGGTCAGTTAAAAAAATTTTAGGTTTCTTATGAAAGCTGAAATATAAAAAATGGGCGTGGCAGTAACATAACAAATAAATCAAATTTTTTATGGCAAAATGTTTAATTTCTATTGATGTTAAATACATTATGTATAAACACTATAAACTAAAAACACATAAGAGAAAAGATAACGTGACAATGGTCGGATTTCCCATTAAATTAAATACATCGCATGCTTTATTTTTGAGAAAACGTTATTATATTAATAAAAAAATTTCAACAAATAAAAGTTTCAACTATTAGTTACGTACTGAAAAGTTTAAGTCAATTGACTGTGACTTTACTGATTCTTCAGTCTTTACAACTCTCCAGTGTCCTATATATTTTTTTGAAATCATATAATATGAAAGGATTAGTTTGTTTTAAGAAAAAAGCTATACCTATTCTATTGAAAGTTAGTGTTCCCTTTAAAAATCTTTTTAATCACTTTTTTAAAGAAATTTTTCAAAGAACAAATAAACAAAACTTTAAGTACTTTGATTTTCTTCCATTGAACTCACAACTTTTAATGATAGAAAAGTGAATTTTGTGTGACCTTTGTTCTGAGTCATAAGATTTTAAGTAATTTTTTTAAATTAAAGAACTTTTAAAGCTGCATTTGTAAGTGTTTAAAAAATTCAAACATCTCGATCGAAATTTGTACAAGTTTAATTTTATTCTTATTTTCTTGAAATAAAAATAAATTCTAACCTTAATGTATAACCTTAATGAATAACCTTGTTTTTACCTATTGTCTTAATAAGTATATTCTATCTAAAATTCCCAAAAGGTATAAAATGAAGCACCATTAACACACAACAATCTATGCGCCGTCAACAGTAAATATTTTTTCGCAACGCCTATTTAGCAGTCAATTGGCAAAGAGCACAGATTAATTAGAAATTTTTGCCAACGTCATAGGTTCCGCATAAATATCTATACATACATACATACATATAGAAACTTTCAAAATACAAGGAAACCTTTTATAAGATAGCTTTTTCTTTTCTTTTATTGGCGCCAAAGACCACCGCTGTTACGCTCGGCGGGCGTTTTACGCACAAAACAAATCTCAACCTCCTATAACAAGCTGCCACATTGAATGAACGCGTCTTTACTATATTTATAATATAACGATTGCACTTAATCAAAATGCCTCCCCATTCTTGGTTAATTGGCCGTCAATTCAAACCAATTGCCAAAGTCAATTGATTGCTTATAATAGTGTGGGGTATATAGAGATAGGTTGTGATTGTGATGTGTACATCTAAGTCAACCCTCTGCGAATGCACTCTGCATCACGATGATATTTGTTTGATATCAAACATTAAAGTAAAGAATCTGCTTGCAGTCGAATCGTTACACTCCAACTAACTTCCATTTTTAACTTCTATATTATAGATGCACAACTATTACGGTGGAATATGTATAGTCGTCGGCGCCAATGTTTTATGATGACGGTCCACATCAGAGAAGCTATACAATAACAGTTTAAATTTATGTAAGCAAAGCAAATCTCAAAACATTAATTCCAAACATAGACGTATTCTATCATATACATACATATACCAGTTAGAGCTGACAACGTTGACAACGTTGCATATCAGCTCCTCTTGTCAAGCCATTAGCTTACTTTGATAGTTTTCTAATTATGCAAAATTTATTTTTCTCCTCCTCTTTTGTGTGGCTTTTATCGTTTTGGGAAATGTTTACTTAAAGTTTGTAATTTTATAGTGTTGCCAACGAGGGTAAATGTTGCGGTAATATTTTTTTGACATTTTATTTTTTTTTTTTCTTAACGCCAACGACTTTTTTTTATCGAAGCTGTCAAATGTTGCATCAATATAAAATGTGACATGTTTCGAATATAGGAGAGCTAATCCATGATTTTTTTGTTGACTGATATACTTTATACCAACAACAAAAGTTCCTATTTTGCATCTACATAACATATTATGGTTGATTTACTTCATAATTCGGGTGGTGCATGTATACTGACTCGAAATCTGAAGAAAATCAATACACAACATCATACATAGTTGTTTCGCTAATTGGTATAAACTGGTCTAATAGGTAGGTAGGTACACATTTTTCGAATCTTCGGCTCTTCATGAAATAACTCCTGAAGTTGTCAATGAATGTGAATTAATTTATAATAACTATAAATAGTCGTAGTACGAATGGTTCGCACGTTAAGTAGGTACCCGGTTATAAAGTTGTTCAAGACGTATAAAAGTTAATTATTGTAAGTTGATATGTATAGTTAAAAAGAAATTTTGGAAAAAGCCAAAAGTACTGCGGTTATATTAATTTTATCTTGAACAGTTTTATCTTACAAGAACTTTGAACTGAAAAAATAAAAATCGATGCGAGAATCTTTTAATAGGAGTTATTCATTTTAGCCTTTTTAAATCAAAAAAAAATTTTATTTTTCTTCCATTGAATTGCATACAAATGCTTTCTACCAAATTTAGAGCTTATCTTTCAGCAGTTGGACCTCCTCAAAAACCCTTAAATTTTTCACAATATAAGCTCAGTTGGCAATCATATCCTGATGCCTGCCACTACAGCAACCAATTTCATTTAGAAGAAACAAACCAGGAGCATCAGTGCAGCACTCCGCTATATACACGGTAGCTAAATGCATCTGTTTGGTTTATGATCTCACAAATTGCGAAGCGAGAATACTCTTGAGTTGCACTTTCCAAAAAAGGATGACTTTACTTTAAAGGAATGCAAGAGGAGAGCACTGCATCGCACATCTATATATCTATGAATGAGAAAAAGAATATGTACCTACCTATAAAGAGGGAACAAAACAGACAAGACAGCCGCCATTGCCACGATCTGATGAATCGACATAAGGAAGTGGGAGAGTAGATTTCGGGGCGTTATATTGCGTCATCGTTTCGTCAATGCTGTTTGAATGCTGTGTAGATGATGATGATGATAATGATGACGAGGAGAAGGAAAAGAATTTTTAAGCAAAGTGTAAAGGAACGAAGGCAATTTGTCTGTCAACTGGACACTGCACAATTTGCGCTCTGACTTTGTTTGCTTTGAAGATGTTAACAAATTTGCAGGATATTTTGATAGCGCGGCGAAACGAAAGAAAAATTATGACATGTGTATGCATTGCGGAATATTTGAATAAGAGAATAAATGACAGGCGAATTAGGTAACTATTTTATGTGAATTTTTTTTTTTAATAGACTTGGAAAGAAATTGAAGTTTTGGAAGAAGACCGATAGTTTAAATTAAAATTTGGAGAGAATTTTTTTTTAAATGTGATTACAGATAAATCTTCAATTTGTCTGTACTTGCGATATAGATACTGGTAGATACTATTTCATGTACCATAAAAAAAATTAGAAAATATATAAATTTACTCTATTCGTGTATTGTCAAAAAATAAGAGCTTCTGCCAATTTTTTACTCCAATTTTCCTAAATTTGTTTCAAAAGTCGCTTTATTTGAAGTAAAAATTGAAATAACAAACTTGCCATATTGAATTTTTTCGTGCCACCATGCCACCAAGGTGAAATTTTAATTTCAAAAAAGTAAGATCGTGCCACTTCGGCAACGCTGATGGGTTCTACACATTTTCGAAAACGTGTTGATGTAAAGTTTGTACATTATGAAATCTCTCAAAAAATCATCAGCATCAGTTGTGACTGCAAATGTTGTCAACTGGTAAAGTTATATGCGAAAAATTGTTATTTTCCATATTTGACCTCGAATAAATTTTGTATGCAAGCCAGTACTTTTCAGACTGTATTTCTTATACCAAAATAGAGAAATGTAAATTATTATTAATTTTTACTTAAATTTTGTTCCGCAAATTGCACAGTGGTTGCCATAATTTAAAAAATTTATCGTAATATTTTGTCCCAAAAAGTACTTATAAAATCGCGTATTTTTCCAAAAAAATAAATAAAAATAATGGTTTTTTGGAAGAAATATATCCACTCTTATTTTGTTTTTATTATTTAAATAATTTGGGCTTACAGATCTTTATCTTGTGAATGCAAATAAAACACTTATTTCATCCTTTTCCCGACGCACGTTGGTGTTTGTTTGATTTCTAGTTCGTCAATAGTGTAAAAAGTTTTAATGTTGTTTTTATTTATTTATTTATTTTTGTTTAAAAAATTATTGTAAACTGCAATTGATAAAATAATTATATTAATGTAAAATCTTAAAACCTAATAAATCAAATACCCTGGAGAAGTTGGAAAAAACCAACGAATCGTCGGGAAAAGGATGAAATAAGTGTTTTATTTGCATTCACAAGATAAAGATCTGTAAGCCCAAATTATTTAAATAATAAAAACAAAATATAAATACATTCAGATCACCAAAAGAAAATATATATCCACTCTTAATTAAAAGTATGTATTCAAAAATAATAAATGACCATATAAGGATTATGCATGTAAAAACTCATCAAATAAACATCTCGAATTATAGTATTTTTATGTTAATCAATAAACATGGTTCAAAACATTTTTTTGTAGTCAAATATTTCTTTTTAAGATTTATTGTTATTTTCGATTAATTGGACAATTTTTTTACAAATAAAATGTAGGAACAAAATTTAAAAAACGTCACATTGTCATCCTGTATAATTAGCTACCTATCTTTTAAAATAAAATAAAATTAATAGAAGAAAAAGAATAAAAAAAAATTTAAGGTTTTAATTAAAAAATTAGGCTCATGTCTTGTGGTTTTTTGATAAAAATAAATTTTTTTTAGAATACCAACTACATACATATATCCACCCTATGTTATTATCAACATTGACAATTTCTTATAATAAAATAAAAATCATAAAAACATCGCTTGGATCGTTCAAATTTTTTAGAGCTTAGACTGCATAACAAAAAAAATGGATTTTCAAAAAATAAACCAAAAATGTGGGTGTGGCAAAAACCTTTGTATCGCAAAGTTGTTAGAGACAAAATTATTTATATGATTTCTTAAGAACATAACCAATTGACTGTAAATTTTGGAAATAATATTACTTTTTTTTAAAGTAGGCGTGTCAGTGGTAGGAAATTTATTTTTATGATTTTGTGTCCCATTTTGTATTGTATTAGAAAGTTACATAAAAATCGGTTGAAGGGTTCAGATTTTATTGAATTAAGACAGCCTCTCCATACAAACGGGTCCACAGTGGATGGGTTCGATTTTTGTACATTTTTCCTATGTTTATTTTCAAAATTGGACCATTTTTAAAAGTCGCAATATCTATGACTGATGTCTCAACTGGAAAAAAATATTTCCTATTGTAAATATTATATAAAGTACATAATTATAAATATAATTAATTTTTCGAAAAATCGCCATTTGAGAGTAAATAGCAAAAACCAGCAATTTTGACTTTTGACTATTTTTTTTAATGATATCAGGTAAGTGATTGCTATAAGGGAAAATATACTATCGATGCTTTCTTGCAGAGGTTACCATAATCCATAAAAAGACATTAATTTACCGTCTAAAAGCTGTTTTCAAAAAACCTGTATTTTCGATACTTTGCATTTTTGAAGCAGAAATATCTTGCAACTTATCTCAAGTATGTAAAAATATCATAGTATTATCTGTAGAAAAAAGTATAATATGCAAAATAGGTATAAATTATTTTGCAACATTTAATAGAAAAAATCGAAAAACAGTGTTTTTTTTTTTTAATAATAAAAAATTTTGAAACAATCAATGTTGGAAATGATATGTAAATGTTTTCTCGTAGAGGGTCACATAATTTGCAAACTACGTATGAACATATTTTCGAAAACACTCACCGTATGAAATTTTCACATATACGAAAAACCGACATTTTCGACATCGACAGTAAAAGTATAAGATCTCGTAAGTCGACAATTCCAAAAAAAAAATATTATAAAAGCAAAAAAATCTGCAGAATTCAAAACTTCTTATCATAGATCGCCATTCAAAATTTGATAGTTTTTGTTTTTGATTTCTGAAAAACATGCAAAAACGACTTACGAGGTTCTGCACTCTAGCCAATCACATGTAACCCTGAAAAACTTTTTATGAAAGTTAGATTTTTAGCTAATACATATTTCTAATGCCAAAATAAAGATTATTTTATTTGAAAAAATATTTATTTATATTTTTTTCCGCAGTAAAATTCTGTTTTTGACAGGGTTATAACATTATTGAATCATTATAATTCTGAACCATAAGAGCAAGTTCGAGCGATCCAACCATGCATATCAAAAATAAAGAAATCTGTTACAATCCCACTTTCTCGCCGATTTGGAAAAACTATAGCTGGTTTTGATCAGTTGTAAAAATTCTTAAAAATACAATTACAAAGCTTAATACTAATATAATTTTATTTTAAGCATTAAACAAATTTTAACATTTTGATTTTATTAGAAAGTAAATAAATTAAATTAAAATAAAATAAAATATAATAATATAAAATAATATAATATAATATAAAATAAAATAAAATAAAATAAAATAAAATGAAATTAAATATAATATAATAAAATAAAATAAAATAAAATTAAATTATATTAAATTGAATAAAATAAAATAAAATAAAATAAAATAAAATAAAATAAAATAAAATAAAATAAAATAAAATAAAATTTAATAATTTTATAATTTTATTATTGCCCACTTAGCAATGGCGTTGCCGTCTGCCTAAAGCTAAATATAGATATCTACATATTTAATTACGTGTAATGATTTTATTTGTATATAATTGGAGTCGAACAAAATGTCGAACAAGATGCAGTCCTGTAAAACTTTGCTAAAAAAAAATTTCAAACTTTAGCGAATAAATAGATTCTACATCTACACCGGAATTCCTGAACCTAATTTCAACTTTTTCTATTTATAAAACTTTCTTTTCAAATGAATCCAGAAATATACAGGATATTACTTTATTTTTTCCAATTAGTATAGTTATTTTTGTCTTGTCTTAAATTTTATATACCTACGCATACACATACAGGTGATTCGTTCTTTTCTCCACTTCCTAGACACAAACTACATAATACACAAATTTTTCTTTGTCAGTTTCTCATTCACGTTTTTATTCATTGGAAAATCAAATCCTTATGCTCAGCTTAAGATTTTTTTTTCATTTTGTATATGTAGTTTGAAGACTATAAGCATTTGTAAATAAATTGGAAAAACGTTTAATTGATTGAACAAAGAATAAACTTTTTTTGAGGAATTCATAGAAAAAAAAAAAACAATACCCTTTTGAGCTATGAACTCTTAAAAAGAAAAATACTTTCTCAACTCGTGTTATCTGCTTTTTGTAGGGACTTTTTTTTATTATTATTATTTTATCTTCACCAAAGATGATGTACTTCATGTTGGTTTTTGCCAAGAAGTATCCTTGACATTCAACTTTCGTTATAATAAGACACAACCTAACGAACGTATTTACGTAAGTATGGTTACACGAAATAATAAAAAAAATCCTCTTCAAGTCATCGTCGTCATTCTGACAGGCATCAGGCTCTCCCCATCCTACCTATACCACCACCACCACCACCACCTACTTTTCTCCTACTTCACTGGGTTTTTGAGATATAACCACTTAACTATATACGAGTATACAGAAATACATACTGTTCGTGATCTATTTGTATTCATTCATCTCCTTTTTGAAGTTGAAAAAGGTATTGGATTTTTTCTCATTATGTTCTGCTTAACATTTTTGTTTGTTTGTATGTGTGTGTTTGTTTCCAAGGTTATTCGGATGTATTTTTATCGATTTGGTTTCAAAAATTTGCATGTGAATGGGATGGATGAATATGATAAAAAAAAACTGTCAATGAATAGGAGGTAGGTATTTACGACAGGACCATTGGTAGGTAGGTATACATCCTGAAAGATCTTCGGGATACTTTTGATTGCTTGTTTTTGTTTTTTTTTTTTTAATACATACCTAATGTAAATTCATTCATATACCACATTATCTTCATTTCATTGGCCTTTTCGATGTCTATAAAGAATCCAACTAAAGAGTATTAATACCTTACGCCTACTTGTACGTATTGCCATTAATAATACACAAGTGTTCAAGTTCCAGTGCTACATGCAGCAACGCAGTTTAATAGCCAAAAGTTAGTATGGTTTTTTAATTATCGAAAAATTTTGCAAAAACCAACAAAAAAAATTTCAAATGGATTGTAGTTGAAGTTGAATTCTCAGTTGAATCTGAATTTGCAGTTGTAGGTAAGTTGAAGTTGAAATTGAATTTGAATTTGAAATTGAATTTGAATTTGAAATTGAATTTGAATTTGATATTTAAGTTTATTTTGAAGTTGGAATTAAAATTGAAGTTGCAGTTGATGTTGAAGTTGAAATTGAAGTTGATGTTGAAATTTAAGTTAAAATTGCAGTTGCAGTAGAAGCTGAAGTTGTGGTTGAAGTTGAAATTAAAGTTGAAGTTGAAATTGAAGCTGAAGTTTAAACTGCAGTTGAAATCGAAGTTGAAATTAAAGTTGATGTTGAAATTTAAGTTGAAATTGCAGTTGCAGTAGAAGCTGAAGTTGTGGTTGAAGTTGAAATTAAAGTTGAAGTTGAAATTGAAGCTGAGTTTAAACTGCAGTTGAAATTGAAGTTGGAGTTGGAGTTGGAGTTGGAGTTGCAGTTGCAGTTGCAGTTACTTTTCAGTTGCAGTATATAAAACTTTTTTGTGAAAAAATTTCATTTATTTTTATGTGAAGAACTTAAGAACTAATTAGCACTTGTCCAAACAGACAGTAAACTATATTTACATGTTTGTGTTTTCTTCGTTTTCTGCTTTTACTTAATTTCACTTGCATTAAATTAAATAAAGACCTAATTGATAGAGCCAAAGGGTAGCCTTGGGGTTTTTTTTTAAATTACATCGGAATTACTTACTTCATTTCAACATGGGAAACATCGGCCAGATAATAATTAATAGCCATTAAGTCTTGCAATAGGTATACATACAGACCTAATCGACCGAACCGAAATGAAAGTATGTATTGCGTTTTTTTGATTTAATGTGTATAAATTTTCTTCGGGCCAAAGTTCCATCCTTACTGAAATGACTTAGGTAAATCCATTGCTATCTCTTGGGTCAAAATGTTTATCCCACGCAAAAATTACTGTGAGCTCTTAGTCTAAGATTTTATTAGAAATATTTTCAGCAATAACAAAAATTACGGTAAAATCTTAACAACAAATCAAATAGTATTAAGTTTCCCAAAATAAAGTCCTTGAGAATGTACCTACGTAAATACAAAAATCTCTTAAATTTAAGTAAAAGATAAAGCGAAATGAAAGTGGAACATTAAGACCAACGAACGGCAGAGCAAGAGATGAATGAACGAATAAAGTAACCAAATGTATATATGGGAAGTCCAAGAATGGAAGGATATATTTATACGGAAAGAAAGCATTTTTGGTTAAGTGCTCGCCACTCAGGGAGGCGGAGAGTAGTAGCAGCAGCATCGGCAACCGGCAGAGTTTGCAATTAGATGTATAATTATTTCAGGATAGTGCTACCCAAGGGTTTTTTTTTCCAGGTCTAACTCTTTTTTCTTACTTCTTCGTCGTCGTTTCTATATATTCCTATCCCCGACCCAATTGCGACAGCTAATTGCTTTACCTGGGATTTTCGTTTTTTTGTATTCTTTGTTTTATTCAAGATGTTCATCTGTTCCTTGTTGTGTACTTCGGTTATTGCACCCACTATACTACCACTTTTACTACAAATTCCGACCGCCATCGTCATTCCATTAGGATAGTTATTACCCACCTGAAGGGTTTTTCCTTTGCTTTCACAAAAATTGCTCGAAGGAGTCTCTCTGTGACTGAGTCTTTCTGTTGGATCCATTTCCATTAGGCAGTTGACCTGATTTCATTTTAAATGAAGAGTAATCACTTTCTTTATAAAAAAAAAAAAAACCTGCGCAGGGATATTCGCAGCATAGGAAGATACTATTTACTGTTTCTATGTATGTATAGGTATATATGAACCATAGCAGAGACGACAACATCGTCGTCGACGCAGAGCTTGGTAATTAACTTGGTGAAAATTTTGTTACCCGGAAAGAAAAAATTGCGCCAATTTAAAGTGTAAAGACTGGCGGAGTGAAAATCGACCAAAAAGTCAAGGTGAGCATAGGATGTTATCATAAACCCCTCCTCTATACATTTGTACTATATATAATAAATTGTTGATCCTAAAGGTATGTATATAGTAGGACGAAATGGATGGTGATGGCAAGAGAAGAAAATTATGAACCTTTTAATATTTTTGCAGGTGTAAATCATAATTTAATGAGGCCATAGGCTATAGAGGCTTGATAAGTGTTGATCCTACATTTTGAACATTTTCATTTTTAATAGGAACATTTAGCTGCGAAGATTTGGAGCGAATAAGTTTAGGATTTATCCTAAAATAAGAGCAGGTACCTACCTATATCAGAGAAAATCTGCGTCGGAGGTTGGTTTATATTTGTTTTAATAAAACTTGAAAAAATGTCGTTGATTTTGCATTTAAGGAAGTTAATTAGTCAAAGGTTCATAAATAAATTCAGACACCAACAAATTTTAATTTTAATAATTTATAATTAAATTTTTTAATAATTCATAGTTTAAAATTATAAAATAATTCAGCTGAATGTGAAGTTAAACATACTTGGACAATTTTAGGTTGTGTCAATGCAAGAAAAAAGCATTCAGGTCATAATACCGAATTTCCTTTTGTTTTTTGGAATTTAAGTTTTTCTGAAAATTGTGATTTGAATTTTTCTAGATTTTCGAATTTAAGAATTTTGTTTCCTTGTTGTCTGTCCAAGAGCTTTGAAGAACCATATATGGTAAAATAAAACTGTTTAAGCACAATATAAATGTGTTAAATGTTGAAAAGGTTTTTTTTTGAAACAAAACAAAAATTTATCATTGTCTCAATTTGATTTATTTTATAAAATTTATTTAAAAAGGTATAAATTCTAAAAATTTACCAATTATTTCACACTAGATATTCGTATCGAAATCTATGTAAGATGAACTGAATTTAGCAAAAAATTGCGTATTGACAAAGGCCCACTCACTCACTGATGAGTCCAAGTGAGATAACCGGCACGAAACGCCAATTTTTGTAGTATATTTAAAGGCTGTTAAAAGATATTTTGAATCTATACTAATTATATTATATTTAAACTCTAGTTTGTTTCGACAATTACATAATATATTATATGTTTAGTATACATTTAGTACATTTTTGATTTTATTTATTGTTTTTTCTTTCTTTTTAGGTAAGTTAAAGTTGAAATGATGCAACTCCATCCGCTTTAAAGATAACGGCTACCGGTAGGTACACTGCACGTATAATGTGAGCTCATAAACTAATATGCGTCCCATATACAGTGGTGGTCATATAATTAGAAACAAAAATTCTAAACGCACTTTATTAATTATAATATTTCTTGTAAGCACCAGTGTGCTTGGCTTGTACCGTTAGTCTTTGACAGCTGACATGTATATTCCGAATCTGAGTTTCCCTGAACGGGAACAGTTTGTAAAACAACGTTATTTTAGAAAATTCTTTTATATTCGACATTTTTGCTGGACACAAAATTAGAAACGACAGCAGAATTGTGAAAAAAGAGAATTATTATCAATGTGAGTTGATTATTTTCATTTTTTTGATTTTTTTTATAATATTAATATTAATTAATTAAAAATACAGCGACGAAAATGGGCAAAAATAAGTCTTGTAGTCCGGAACTCCGGAAGCTCATAGCGCAGTGCTATCAAAACGAAAACGAGTCAATGGATTCCATAGCTAGAAGATTTAGTTGCTCGAAAAAGATGGTTTTTTGGTGCTATTCAAGTCTATAATAAGACTGGCAGCTTTGAAACCCCAAAAAGAAAACCAAAAGACCGAAAGTCAACCCCAAAAGAAGACAGATTGATATGCCGAATTAGCAAAGCCGGGCGAATGGGGAACAGAAAGAACGGCTTGTGAAAGGAATTTACTGTGAATTTTATATTAAATATTTGTGCGTTGTTTTTCAATTAATAATAAGAAATAATGAAAGACAATAATAAATTTAGTTTCAATTAACAGATAAGGTAAATAATTACTTTCTTCAGTGTATTTTTAAGCCGTTTTCGGTGAATATTTTTTTGATGTTTTACTTCAAAATTACTGCTTTCAATCACATAAGCACAGAAAAAAATCGATTCTTTTATTGAAAGGAATTCGACATATTTAAAGATTTAGAAAATTTGTAAATTTAAAGAAAACAGGTTTCATAAAATTGTACTGAAATAAGGAAAATTGTACTTTTGTACTTGACCAAACTCAATTGTATCGAATTCGATACAATTGTACCGAATTTTCCATCCCTGGTTTGTACATTTATAATTTTCTACACCCGACTTTTTGATGTGGTATTCACAGTACACCTAAATTGGAAAAAAAATTTGGATGTAACTCAGTACAATTAGATTTTGACTCTGAAAAAACAATGCTAAATTTTGGTCGAGACTTTGGTTTGAAGTGTTAAGCACATTCTTAAAAGAACCCTAAATGTGAACCACTGCTTTTGTTGAGTGAAAAGGTCAAAATTCAGTTTTTTTTTTTTGTAAATATCCCAAAAAATATGATCATTCTATTTGAAAAAATCTAAAGACAACAAATACCTACTGTAGCATAAACAAAAATTTACCACATATTTTTCATAAAATCAGTAGATTTTGAGAAAATTGTACTCACTTCGTGACTCTCTCAAAATCTATATCTTTTATGAAAAACATTGATATGATCTTCTGTAATTTCAAAAATCTTTGTTAAGTGTTGCTGATGATCCGAATTTATCGATTTTCCGGCGTTTACAGCAATGGTCTTTTTTTTTTGGCCGGCGATTGAAGATCACGATCATGGCTACGCAAAATACCGTGTTTACACGATTAATCCTCGAATGGCCGAGATACCGCCCGAAATGTACAAAAAGTGGTTCAAAATTACCTCGAAAAAATCGCATGCTGCGAATCATCCCGAGGCGGCCATTTGAATGATATTGTTTTTCACACAATATGGCAAATTCCCAACTTTATAATGAAATAAAATTTTCATCAAAAATGTATCGCTGTGTGTGTTTGATTTTTCGAAACCGAAAAATGAATGACCTTTTATATATACATAATATGTATATCTAAAATTTTTTTGATTTTTTTTTCTCGTTAGCAAAAAATTAACAAAGAAATCATCAACATCGCGTTACTAAATACTCCCATAAAAGTTTAAAACTGATAAAACAGTATCAATTTTAAATTATGTAGATTTTTGAAAATTTTGTAGTTCCATGCATGTTTGTGCAACACGGTGCTTTATTATTTTCATTCATCACCAAAATACCTCTCGTGTGTGTGAAGCCATCCTCAATTTTTGTTTACCTAAGCTTTCTCTAACAATATGCGCAGAGATTAGGCTTATTAAACAGTGATATGTTTGATACCTAATCTACATGCTTTGTTTTACGTACATACCTGCTATAATAGGCTTACTGACCATACACTTCATTTTCGATTTACTATTTGCTGATTACCATGCATTCGATTAAATGCAATTTTTTTTTTTGCAACCGCACTTCCACTAGACTTTCAAATAATTATTTAGCAAAATGTTGTTTTTTTTTTTGTTTTCATGATGAGCAGAGAGATAAAATAATATGAAACAAATATATCCGGAAATGGTTAGTTGGTGTAGAGCTATATTATTTTAGCTGTGCGTGCTAACGTTCGTTTTTATACCTATACACAGCACAATAAATCAGAATCTACATTTGAAATCATAATATTTGAATATTGCAATTAGGCTTTCAATTTGCGTTCATTAAATGAAAATAATAAATAAAAACAAAATTTTGTCCCTCAGACACGAATCGTTATAATGGAATATAAAATTTGGACTACGTAAATAGAATTAAAAGACATCATACATATGGAGTTGTTTATTTATCTATCGTAAATAGGTATTTTCAAACTAAATTAAATTGTGATCCGCAAAATTTGAAACAAGGCCTTTAAATGGAAGTTATTTTATAAAATCAATTTTTTTTTTTATTTTTTAAAAAGTTATGAAGGTCTCCCACGAATACCTCAATTATCCCCATATAAGGAGCTTATATCATCCCAATCCTGGTTAATGGTGACGAGACATGCGGACCTTGCCAATACGGTGATTTTCGGTCTCATGCATCATGTCTTTACAGGGAGTGTAGGAGAACATACAACAACAAACTGTACGGGCCTTAAAGAAACACCGATCTAGCAAACAAAAAAAATAAAAAAGGGCGATATGAATAAAACGGAACACATGCTCAGACCAGGTGCTCAAAACAAAAAGCTGAGCAGTTCCTATAAAAATTCTAGTATTTCAAAATTACATACATACTAAATGGAGAACTTCAAAACGTGATGTTTTGAGTAGATGCTCCGTTTTATTCATACCATTCATAGACCAAAAAACACGAATATTTTAGTTATTTCCCGTTATTAAAATATGAACACAAGATGTTTATTTTTGTTGAACTAGCTGTGTTATTTATTATTACTTGCATACATATATGTACATATTTAGATAGGTATAGGCGGTTACTTCCATTAAGTTTGATTGTTATAATTTTTTTTTTAATCGCAATTATTAATGCATATATTAAATGTTTATATTTATTTTTCAACCTCATTTAAATGCTGCACCACCATCAAATATTAAAAGTTCATTTTTTTAACCCCAATTTCTCACAGCAGCTTCATGTTATCTGTTAGCTATAGAGAAGCAGACTTTAATCTCCCCTTTCCAATTTGTATACGTTTGAATAACTATTCCATTGCGAAACTTAATGATAACTTCAATCTACATCATGTGCAGTGTATGCATACCAATGGTACGTATACTAAAAAAAAGTATTAAAAATAAAACCAAGAAAAAAAATTTAATGAAACACTAACACACACTGAATTGGAATTGGAAGCACATATGTATATTGCTCCCCAAACGCCAGAACCGCAATTTCGATTTCAGAGAATAATATTAACCACTTCAAAAGTAAACCGGAAGCCAGCATCATCATCATCATCGCTTCATAATAATTTTTGATTGTGTGTCTGCATACCATGTGATGATGATTATTTTGATTGTTGAATTTTGGTTTTAATCAAATTTGCAGTTATATTATTTTTTTTTAAGTAGGTAGTACGTAGGTATGTAATATGTATTTATGTATACATAAATATAAGAGGTACCTACACAATCATCATGTACATATATACTTACTCATTCTTTGAATGATGAAGTATTCTATAAGCATAAGCACAGTGTAAGGAAGTTATACTATTTTAGTTGCAACTAACAAATAGCCGAGAATTTTTCATTCATTGATTTTTTTTACATATTTTTTAGTTGTTTTTTTACATTTATTTCATTTTTTTTTTTTCATTTATTTAATTTTTGTTTTCATTTATTTCATTTTTTATTTTTTTCGATTTTCTTTTAATTTTATGTTTTGATTTTCTTTTCATTTCTTTTGATTTAAAATTTTTTTTCATTTGTTTTTAATTTTTTTTTCATTTTTTTTATATTTTTTTTAATTTTTTTGATTTTTTTTTTAAATACACATTTTTTTAAATTATTTAACTTTTTTTTAATTTTTTCATTTTTTTCTCATTTTTTCATTCTTATTGGTTTTTTTGAATTTGTTTGCATATCTATTTGTTAAATTTTTTAATTTTTTTTAAATTTGTTTCCTTTTTTTTACTTTAAAAAAAAATTAAAATACTTCTGTGTTTCTGTATTGTTTTGTATTGCAAGTGTTACCTGTCTCCCATCCGTCCCTCCGTAAAATATTTATTATTTTTAAAATTTTTTCATTTTGTGTTTTTTTTTCAATTTACATATTTCTTTTATTTTTCTTTTTTTTCTCCAAATTTTGAGTTTGAAAATATTAACAGATTTAAAAAGGAAATGAAAAAAAAACGGATTTCTGGTCTCATAAAATATTTATAAAGACATAACATTCTCAACATTCTAAGTGTTGCCGTTGTTGTTTAATAATTTTTTTTAAATTAAATTCGTTTAGGTATAGAAGTTTCTAAATAAAATTTGGAACGATTTTCTTCTAGGGTTTCCCTTCTTGGCCAAGTAAAAAGAAAGACAGCAACATTTTTTAAACAAACCTAATCACATTTAAGTAATTATGTAATTCTTATCAAAAATATAAAAATGGCACCCAACATTACTCATCTCCTTAACTATACATTTTACATCTTCACTTCCTTCAACCATTAATCTTTTCTATGTTAAATGTCTTAGCAAAAAAAAAAAAATACAAAATGTCCACGACTGCTTCTGCCAGTTTTATTGATTGTTACAATTTATCTTTCTTTTAGTAAATTTAATACCACTAAGTGTCATGTACATACATCAAGAAAAAAAGTAGTACCTACAAAATAATTCACAGCGGAATTATTCTTGTTGCGAAAAAGAATTATGCATGCCTAAAAAAGAAACATCTCCATGACAGCATCCCCTAAAACAATATAATAATGTAATGTACGACTATATATATGAACGAACATCTAGATACTAAAAGATCTGAGTTTGATTTTCCTAAATTTTTTATGTAATCTCAAAAGTCGTGCACCTAAATCCTCTAAAATAAAACTTTTTTTTTGTTCTTGATGTTGTTTTTAAATTTCATTGGAAGAAGTTAAACAAATTAATACATTTGAATTCCAATCACATAGTAACTTAAACCAGCAGCCCATCCATCCACCCAACCACCCACTCCCATCTAAAGTACCTACTAATCCCCCAACTCGAAGGGTGCTTGCTGTCTTCTTTTTATATTTTTGGGCTTCTATAATGAGTTCAACATTATTTCCCACTCAAACAGTTGAGTGGAAAGATGATTGGTGAGTGAGTGTGGCTGTGGATTGTAAATTTTGTTTTGTGGATCATAAAACTGTGCTATTCACCACGGATGAATCATCGCTTGAGTGACAGCCACACGAACTACGGTAAAAATAAAAACGAATAACGGACGACTAAACAAAACAAATCTCCTCTAGACGTGCCGCTATACATGTTACATACATACCTACATATACGCTATGTTGTGTGGATGTTGAATTTTAATGACGCAAGTGACGAAAATGGTTTGCAAAAAATAAGGTGATAGTACGTAGCAGTAGCAGTTGGTTCTTGGGTGAGGCGACCGCGACAGGCGAACAGGGTGAGAAAAATACCGAGAGAAAACAGAGAGAGAGAGAGAGAGAGCGAGAGTAAAAAAACGTAAACATTGAATAGGTCTCTCTCTCTGATATTCACTGTGGAATTACGACGAGCGACGGGTGGACTCGAATCTCGAATCTCGAACTCGACCCACTTACCATTACCACCACCACGGCTATACCACGACCCGACCACCCTCTTTTAGTAGCAGTAAGTTGTGAATATGCCGTTTTTATTTGAAAATGACACTGAATGTGTTCAGTTGGTTAGATTTGCTTTTGTTGTTGCTGTTGCTGCTTCTGCTACTACTTCTTCTGCTTCTATATTATATAGAGGGATGGGATGTATATGGGGTTCGTTGAGATGAATTGGTGGAGGCACTGGCAATGAAGTGAATTCCAGGGCTTTGAAATTGAACACATCGCTTAGCTTGTGTGAAATACGCTCCCAGATTTTAGTAGCAGTTCATAAACGAACTCCGAGTGTGACGCAACGGTGGTGAATCGGGCAAATTTAATATAAATGTATATATATTCGATTTATAAACCTACTGTATCTACGATATTATACGACGACTGACATTTGCTCAAATTTCGTGGTGTGGTTGGTGTTTTTCTACTCTATATCCTATCCTTAAATGATGGTTTGTGGTTTTTTCTTGTTGTTTCGTTTTTGATACCTTCTAACATACTCGTTTTTGTGCATCTGCTTTCTGAACAAAGTGCATTCTGTGATTTGAAATAAAAATAAAAAAAAATATCCAAACAAAAGAATATACATGTACATAAAATAGAAGTGAATCTCTTTGCATTGTAAATGTAATCGGGTGTAGGTACTCATAGTGTTACATCGCAATTGCTGAAATACCGGTGTAGAAATAACTTCAAAGAGGAATTTAACACCAAAGAGATACTACAGCCAAGCCACTGACTGTGTAGCTTTGAAAGGGTTTTTTTTTTGTTTTAGGGGTGTTGCATAAGTGGCTGTTAATTCGAGAACCAATTTGAATGCAAATCTGTTGTGCCTATTACAATACCATCGTCCTATATAGACTCGTATAGCAGGGATGCATTTTGAGGATACATTTAGATGGATAATTGGGATACCTTATACCTTACCTTTGTGAATATTGAAGCCCTTCCGTGTTGTAGGAAGGTTTTACTTTAAAGGTTAATAGGTAGTTTTTATGGGTTACGAAGCCGATAAGACAACTACTATGCAGTGGTGAAGGTACATTTGTACAGTTGTGATGTTTTTGACATTAAGAAGATATTTTTTGGCCCCACTTCCATTCTCAAGACTTATTGTTTAAATTTTGTAAAAAAAAATTTTATTTTCCTAGAGAAGTGTTTAAATTAATAAATGGCTGTTTTTTTTTATTGTGATTTGTGTTGACAAAAAATGTTAAAAGTTTTGCACTTGGTGTATTTTGTTCCAAAATTTCTTAACAGATAGAAAAATAACAGAAATTAATTTCAAATAAAAATTTTGCTAATCAAGAGTCTAAAGTTGAATAAAGTTGAACTTAAACCAGTTGGCCAAGAATTGCTTCTTTTGACGCTTGAAGTTGAAGTTTTTGAAAATTTCTGTATAACCATAGCAAAAATTCCTACACCTATTTTGGAAGAAAATTCATGAAATTAAGAACACATAAATTTGAGGACTTTGATTTCAGTGGTAGGTACTGCATATTTGTTAGATTCAAAGTGATAGCTTTAAAATTTCGATCATTCTGGCGATATTTCAAAATTAAAAAAAAAAATGTATGTTTCAAATGTTTACAACGTGTTCATGAATAGGTAGGTAAACTTTTATATGAACTTGATTTCAACTCAGATACAAATGTACCAAATTCAAAAAGGCAAGTTCAGAATAATGCCTAGAGTTCCCAAGTGATAATAAATAGTTTTTTTATAAAATAATTTTTACAATTCTCTGTTGAACATAATTTTTGGACTGTACCTTCTAGAAATTCGATAGTTTGGAGTTTGGACACTTAAAAGTTAATAACAAATTTTAGATTAACTACCTACTAAAAAACTGGTAGTAATCTTAAATACATAAATGTGTAGTTTTAAAAATCTTGTTTTTTTTCTGGTATAGCTGTATTTGAATCTTTTTTTCTTTTTTTAAATGTTTTTTTTTTTAATGTTTTTTTTTTTTTAATGCGTCGCAATTAACAGATGTAAATTATTTATTACTCCAAATTTCAAATACGATTTGCGGTTTTGGTAGCTTCCAATTAGCTGGATTCAGGACCATGAGTTTAAAAAAAAATAAAAAAATATTTTATTAAATTGTATCTATCTACTTATAAGCTATTTTACGACTTTCAATTGTCAGAATTCATATTAGATTCACCTTAGATTCAAATACAGAAACTAGAAAAATTAACACATTTTTGAAACTATTAATTTTGCTTATTTTGAGTTTCTGAAAAGTTGGATCTAAAATTTGCTTGTGAACTGTCAAAATTGTAAAATTTCAATCAGATTTGGTCCAAAAATGATGTACAATTAAGAAATGTCAAAGCAATGTAACAAAAATTAGTTTGTATCCCTCAGGAACATTAAAAATCATTTTGGACTTCATTTTTTAAATTTGGTACATACATGCATGGAATCATTTTTATATATCTACTAATTTACATTCAAATGCAAGTTTAAATACATTTCAAACATAAATTTGACTTAAATCTTGACTTCGATAGTGCTTTTTTCATTTTTGAATTTCGTACCAAATTTTGATCAAAACTTTTAAGCCTCTGTTTTGAATATCTACAAATTAAAAATAAAGAAATGTTAATTAAACAATGTAACAAAAATTAGTTTTAATCCCATAGGAACATTAAGAATCATTTTGGACTTCCTTTTCTAAATTTGGTACTTGCAATGAAAGCATTTTTATATACATAATATTTTACATGCAAATACAAGTTTTAATACATTTCATGCATACATTTTACTTCGATAATGATGTTTTTGAATTTCGTACCAAATTTTGAGCTAAAGTTTGCATTCATACACAAGTTGTAAGACATTTAAAAATATAAATTTAACTTAAATCTTAACTTCGACAATGCTTTTTTTTAATTTTGAAATTCCGTACCAAATTTTGATCAAAATTTGTAAGCCGCTATTTTGAATAGGTACAAATAGAAAGGCAGTGTATTTGTATTCGAGGAAGAATAATAAACGGACCACTGTTCCTTACCGTCCAGTTGGTTGTTAATGTATTCGATATCCTTATCATTCAGCCTAGGCTACAAAAGTTGATAATCATCTGTCTGTAGTGCTTGCTAGTATTGTTTTGCAAGAATTGCGAACCGAAAATTCCGCCAGACCAAAATCCACTACAAACACTGACTTTTTCGGGATGCATTTGACGCTGATGTATGAGCTAGCTTCTACAAGCAAATTCGACAATTTTGCTCATTCACATATAAAAATAGGGTTTGTCGTTAAAATTGTTCATTTTTGCGCGTAACCTAATGAACACTGATTTTGCAAATAAATTTTGACTATCTGCCCACGTTTCCTAATGCGCAGTTCATATACTGAACAATTTACAGATTTGACTGATTGTCGTTTTAACCTAAAAAAATTAAATATATGTATAGATATAATTATAAGGTAAAGACCATTCTAACCCGTTCATTATTCCATCTCGCCCCTAAAACCCCCTTCACTTTTTTAATAATTTTCTCACAAAAATAAATTAAAATTTCGAATATAAGTGGCCCCAATAAATAAACACTTTCTACGTAGGTACTTTTGATACTTTTCTAATAAACTTTTGTGCCACTACTACTAAATATATAAATTCTCTAAACCAACGCCTTTATTGTAAACAACATTATTTACTTTTAAGCATCATCAAGGACTTTTCCATTTCCAATTAAATTTTGGGTCAAGCATCATTTACAAAAATAACGAACATTACAACATCGTTTAGGGCATCGTTATAGAAAAACCGCCCAAATATTTTGGTCTCATCTTGAATTTATAATACAGAAAAAGATATAGAATAGATACTTTTTTATAGTGGTTTCTTTTTTTTTGTGTTATAGTAAAAAAAAAGTGGACCTTGGGTCTCATTTACATAAAAGGATACTTCAACCTTTTATTTTTTTTATTTTAATTCGGTATAAGAACATGATTAAATGGCTAAGATTAAATTTTGCATTTGTTGCTAATCGGTTGTTATATGAAAATTAAAAAAAAATCATTATTTTCAAATCACGTGGGTTTTCGTTCTTTTTTTTTTCTATTTTGTGTTTGAAGTTTAAAACATACCATGACCAGCTCGTGCAGGTTTATCCTGTGACATTTTCCCGGGTTGTAAAACTACCCCTACTATATAAATCTGTCAAATGATATTTTCTCCCTCTCTTGATAATAACTTGAGCTCTTTTTTAACTCTCCTCTCACAAATTAACTCTCTCCTTCTCTCTCTCTCAATACTTTGTCTTTTCATTGCTCTCTGTATATATTTAATTTGCATCTAAAACCACCCACCATAATGCCTACCTTGCGCCGCCGCTGCCGCCTCTCTCAATCAGAATTTGTTGAATCCTTGTTAAGGTTTTGGTAATGGTCTCGACTAGAAATCTCGTTGACCTCATTTCCGTCGGAATCCTCGTCGAGTTTGGTCGTGCTGCTGCTGCCATAGCTGGTAAACAAAAAATAAAAAAAAAATCCTTCGAAAACTCTTCATATATAGGTTCACAGTTCTCCCAATTCGTTTCGTAAAACATCCGTGTCGTCCTTATAACGGTGGTGCGTTATTATTTGCTGCTGCTGAGAGTAAGCAAACAAAAAAAAAACTACATAAAAACAGTAACGTCAGATCAAGGACTTCTATCTGATTTCATATGTAGCTGTATTTGTGTTTGTGTGTCCTACTTTATTTTTTTTCGATACATCCACATCCTTAAGTGCCGCACACAATTGTCTGCCATCAATTTATTCTTTTCTTCTCTGTTTTTGTTTGAATCTTTGAATTTGCCAGATATTTTTTTTGTTTGTCATCCTTCTTATAGCTGTGTCAGGGCTTATTGAACTTTTTTTTGTGTTGTTCTCTATCCTTAAGGTTTGTTTATTTATGTCCTTTTCCCTTATTGTATATACCCACCTAACTTGAAGAAAGTGTTGATAAACTATTTAATTAAATTTGACTTCTTAAAAATTAGATTCATTATCTTCTGATGTTTGGATAAAAAAAAACACGCGGAAATAGATATAAAATCGTAAAGAAATATTTACATAACTTTTTATATTACAAAATATTTCCTTGTCGCCGCGGTGCATTTTTTATTAACTTACAAAAAAAAATCTAATTAATTTTCAGTTGTGAACCTTTATGAAAATTTCCACTTTAACCAAGAAAAAGTATTTAAAATCACCAACAAAAAAATTCAACAAAAAAAAAAAGTTACATAAATAAAATTTGCTCTGAGATAGCAAACTTATTTTTATTGTGAGTTCAATCTTCGATTCATTGTTGTTTCCCGCGTCGTGTTTTTTGCTATACAGCTACAAATGTATATGTGCGTCTGTGTAAATATTCAAAAGTATCTATGCTAATTGCTATTGTTATTAGTTTATAGTATATATGAGTGTATCTATCTATTTATCTATCTATAATAAATAATTGTTGTAGATAAAAAGTGAAAAAAAGCAAAAAAATAATAGTGATTGTGTGGCTTAATTCTATAACCGGTGCTGCTATAGTAGATATCAATTAAAGCCAACAAAAAAAATAAATACACTATAAGCCTTCGAAACCTCAGAGAGTATTAGATAATTTTTGTATATCTACAGGCAAAATAAAACATTTCTAAATCTACGAAGTAAATATTTGAAGAAATCAGCAAAATTAATAACAACAATAATAACATTCGGAGCAGCAGAGGTCTGTATCTATCTCTATATCCTTACATATATATATGCATATGTATAAATGGATAGAGCATTTTACATTTTAATTAAGTTTATTGATTTTTTTTTCATTTAATCATTTATAAATACTTTTTATTCCCTCTTCGAGTGAGGGTGGCAATTTTTGTGTGATATATTGGACAGTATATGTTGGAATGGAATTTTTCAATGAACAGGATTTTTATATTTGCACTTTTTCTCCTTGGTACAGGACTTCAATTTCAGTTAAATAAAGTAAAGAGGCAATCATTTAGTATTAATTCGTATGATTTAATATTTAATTATGGGTGTTTAATTAAAAAAAAATATAAAATCAATAAGTGGATACTCTTACAGGAAATTTTTATAAAATATTAAATTTGCAGGTCACGTATTTATATGTCAGCTGTGACAAGTTTTTTTTTTACTACCTGATAATTTTTTTTTACATGTTGTTTGTTTTTTTTTTTTTTTGCTGTAGAGTTGACAAAGTTATTAGTATTCTAAGCACACTATATTAAAGGTACTTAGCCAATTAATTATATATCATTGTCATTGGAATAATTTTGAGGGTCGGGGTTTGTTTAGGTGCAGTTCATTGTAGCTTGTTGGTATCTACATATATACGAAACAAGTTTAATGAACATTTTGTTGGGTGTGACTTTTTTGTATATATTGTAGGAAATTTATGAGTTCATTATAAATAATTTCGACAATTAACCTTGTAAAAATTTGATTAAGTTCATATTTTATTATATTATGTATATGTATAATCGTCACAGTTTAGTGCGGAAAGGATCTTAGTTTGTTTTAAATTATTTGCATTTGTTAAGAATTTTTTCGCAGACAAGAATTTGAAAAAATGTTTGAATTTATAGAATTTAGATATATGTATACCTACCTAGAAAACAATTAAATTACCACCGCTATTACAATTGTAATTTTTATAATATTGATAAATATTCAAAGGGAATGGCGATTTTACTATGGAGTATATAAAGAAACGAATTAGATAATTATTTGATAAAACACAATTAATTGTTAAATTAAAGGTAAACAAAATGAGCTTTTTACTAGTGATAACAAAATTATATGTGATCAATGAATTTTTTGACATATTGGTGTGCCAAAGATCGCGCAAAAAAAGTTCATTCTCGAGAAGTTAAAACTTAGGGCCAGTTGTACAAATATTTAAACCGTGGTTCAGCGATTTGTATCCACCGATTCCGGCGGATTAATTGAGTTTCAACAGTGGTTTACTGTTCAAGTGTGTGATAATAACCAATAATGAACCAGCGTTGAACCTTAGTTAATCCGCCGAAATCGGTGAGTTAAAATCTTGAACCGAGGCTGAACCACTATTGTACAACTGGCCCTTATTCTTTCAAAATATATTTACCATAGCCAAATAGTTTTGGTACTTTTTTAAAAATAAAGAACATAGGTACTTTTTATTTGATATCACTCTTTTACGTTATTTACCTACTTCGCACGTTATTAACAATTATTTGGAAAAAAAAAAATAAAATCTTAATTTTGCAATCGGAAACTTCAAAATCAAATATCTCGACTATGAATGTTTCTTTTCCACCAATGATTTTAAAAATATTTCACTCATATTACAAGCTCAATGACACCTTTCATTTAATACCAAATTTGTTTGTGTACATTATTTGCCAGAAATGGGCAATTCCCTTTGTTTTTTAACATTGAAAATTTTTAAAGTCGTTTTAAAAAAACTGTGGTATTAATGCGGCGCTAAAAATTAATTTTGAAAAAAAAAATTCATCGAGGTACCCATTTAAAAAATATCGAATTTTCAAGAAATAATTTTGAAATTCTTTTTTTGAAAATCTTGGTATGCATTATTATTCAATTTTATTAGAAGATCTTGTGTAAAAATTTCATTGAAATCGGTTCAACTGATAAAGAGATAGTTTTACCGTTTTTTTTTTTTTTGTTATACAAATAATTTTCATTCAAAATATGCTAGATAAAGTTAAAGAACTGCTGGCTGCCAAGTTTAATACAATCTGCCAAATCGTTTTCGAATTAATAAGTTCTCAAAAAAAAAAAAAAACTTGAAACTTTTTTTTAATAATTAAAAATTTTGGTATTCAAAACATTTAAAAACTTTGTTTTTTATTTTGAAGATTTTGGTATACAAAACATTTAAAACTTTTTAAAACACTAACTGTTGATAAAAATAGTTCTGTGGGAGGAAGTATTTATAACCATTTTTCTGATTTTTTTTTTTATAAAATGCTAGCCTTTAAATAAAATTAAGTATTTTTCTTTTAAAAAAAGTTGTGGGCATGTTTTTGAGAAAAATAAGACTTTCAATTTTAGCTTAAAAACATTTGTACGGCGGGTATAGGTACCGTTATTTTTGGTCCTAAAAAAAAACGCCTAAAAAAACGAAAAAATCGACCAACCTGTTTAGGCTGCAGCTGAAAGGACAGACAGACATAATTGCGAGACCCACTTTGATCAAAATCTCGCTTTCGATTTTTTTTACGAATCCTTAACTTCCGATATATTTATCATAGTACAAAAAAAGTGGTAGGTAGGTATAGGAAGTTATTTGTGGTCCTAAAAAAATGGAAAAACCTTGTCTACAATTTTGATTTAAACTTCTATGTACACTAATTTAAGTACGAACTACGATCTACTATTCTAGAGAAACAAATTATATTTCAAACCATTTTTAACAGTACCTCTCAAAGAACCGTTTTTTCGACTATCTCATTATATTTTCAAGCGATTTTATTTTTGAAAAAATGCAAGCAGTCAGCCGGCACTCTTCCATGCATGAGATATTTCGTTTTAATCCACGTGTGCAAATACTTAAAAGTTTGTGGCGCGCTCGCCAACATCTTATATTTTTTTTTTCTTATTCATTTTAAGCGAATATCAGGAAAAAGTATAATTCAACTTCATTATTTTTCAACTTTTACTGATGCATTTTCCTGATCACTATATAACTGCCCCTAAGTAAGCTAGAATTCGAATTCTGGCAGCGATAGTAGCTTTAGGAAGTTAGATTGTTTTGATAGTAAGACCTTCTATGCAAATAAAAAATTCAAAAATTTTCGAATTCCAGAAAATCAATTTTAAATAGTTTACCCTGAAGAGTCATGTGATTGTTTCCATATTTTTTCTTCTAAATAATCACCATTGTATTTCAGTGTCTTAATCTTTCTATAAATCTCCCTCTTACTATTTTCTAGTAAATTGTTGCCTCTTTAATCGAGTACAGTGAAAAATTATATAAACTTAATGAACAACAGCGAACATACTTGTGTGCGCTGGTAAAAAATACTTGACATTTTAATCCAATATTGATAAAAACAAAATCTGCATTATAATAGAACTGATCAAGTGACTTCGGTAGAGTAATGGAGTAATGGAAATGGTGCATCGACTTCTGAATCTATATCAAAGCATTGGTTTTAAATTCTAGTCCTCGTTCCAGACAAAAGTTATTCAAAATATAATCAAACATAATATTATAAGGACTAAGCACCAAGCAAAAGAGGATTCTCCGTGAAATAATTTTAGCCTTCAGAGTTAGGGAGAAATTCAAAATATTCAATAACTACTAATTGTAATATTGTTTTCAAAACTTTTACAAAAATCTAAAACTAGTTTTTTCAATCATGATAGGTATTTCCAATGTAGGCGTATTTTGATGATTTCTCTCGTATATCTCATTAGTCATTAACAGACAAACCCTTAAATTTTTTTGAAAACAAAATCGACTATTTCGTGAAATTAAGAAAAGTAGGTATCTCATATAATGTAGGTGTATCAGTTAACGTGATAGAAGGCGTTAAAAAAAGCTTTCCTTAAAAAAAATGAAGGATTGACCTTAGGAACAAACATGCAAATCTCTACTTTTCGGCATCAATATTTTGAAATTTACATTCAATATCAGGGTGTTATTTCAAACTACTAGGTCTGTGTTAAAATTAATCTAATATCTTTTTTTTTATTTTTTCTTTCAAGCCATATGAATAGAAGATATTCATGTGTCCATAATGATTAACCTATGTCCATATTTTTCTCCATTTCATTTGAAATGTCAGTGTTGAACAAAAAGTATTTGTATTTTAAATGCCAACCTTCTTGATGTCTCTTGCATAATACATTACCCGGTATTCTCGTATAGATGTATTTGTCCAACAAATTTGAAACCTATTTGCAAGGAACTTCAAATAAATTTGCTAGCATTTACCGCATTACCATAAGTTTGCCATGAATTGAGTATGAGTAATCATTTCATCAAGCAGTTCGTGTGTACGAAATTATCTTTTTAAACGAGTGAGCGTACCCAAGCGTCATTTCACTTTTACCCAGAACTATTGCATATGTATATTTGTGTTGTCACATCATTTTTATATATATACGACGATTTATGAGTATGCAAAAAAATAAATAAACAAACAAACAAATAGTAATCAGACACAATTATTTAATATCTGTTTTCCGCCAACGACCGACTGACAAATAATACAACAAAGAACTTGGCATCGGATCACATCAGTTCGGTTCGGTTGGGTAAAGTAAAACGAACCAATGCTGAGCTATAGGCCAGGCCGGCCGGTCGGTCGGGCGGTCGACCATTTCTGTGAGTGTAATGTAATGATGATTTAAAATTCCTTTCACTTTACAGTCAGTATACGAATATAATGATGGTATACTCATCATTCCACCACCTCTCAGCGCCTCATTCAAGAATTATTAACTCGAAATTTTATTTTATATTTTTTTTTCTTCTAAATTTAGGAGCGCGTTATATCAGCCATACCAAGCTATTTTCGTTCTTTATATAGACCAATTTGGTGACCAACCGAAGTCGATGGAACATTGGGGCTGAGGCGGTGCAGTGCAGTGGTGGGGTTCAAATAAAATTGAAAAATAAAAGTTGTCGGCACAATTTTTCCGTTAGATTTTTTTTTTTTTTTCATTTTAATTTGAATACTTTCGTTTGCAACTATGACGCAAAGCCTTTGTCAGTTTTGTTTCATTTGATGTGTGTAGTGTGGACGTAGGCACAGGGTGTTTTTTATTATATGTTTAGTGTGTGGTTTTTTGCAAATCAAGTTTAAAAATTATTAGAAAAAAGAAATATCGACCTAGAAGGGAACTCTGCGGTATCCCAACTTATAAGCATATTTTTGAAGATTTTCCCATTTATTAGATCCTCATAAATTAAAGAAATACTAGAAATAAATTGAAACTATTTATTAGGCGTGTATCTTTTATATTTATAAGGAAAATTTGCAAAAAAAAAATATTCAGTCTTCTTGCAGACTTGAACTATTATGTTAACCAATCAGCCTTACTGTGAGTTTCACCCGAACAGCATTCCATCCGGAAATTTGACATTTCACTTTTCGCCTATTGTGAATTTCTCCCGAAATTTCTTGTTCAAAAAATTCCCCTTAATGTGAACTTTATTTCGGGCGAAATGTAATGCCATTGACAGCTTAAATTTTTAAGCTTAAGCTAGAACTGCCTAGATTTAACTACTAGTAAAAGCTATGACTAGCTAGTATAAGCTTCTTTCAATAACAGTTTTTACATTTTTTATTCACAAGACCTAGTCAGAGCAAATCATATTATTTAACCGTTATATGTCGTAAATATTCCCAAATTCCTATGTTATACAAAATTTTAATGTTTTATAAGAAGGTTTTTTTTTTTTAATAATACAAATTCTATATGCTATACTACTGAAATACATCAGCCAAGTAGAAGACTTAGCACTATTTTTATTTTCAAAGATAAATGCAGTCCTGTGAAGTTAGCAAAAGAATTGCCTTCTGAAAATTGACATTGAGAATTGACTTTTGAAAAATTTTGGTTCTAAGTCAATGGGCACCTAAATTTGCGAATAACTTTTGAAAAATTAGTTTTAGAAAAAAAAGTTATACATAAAATGTTTAGAACTCTTTGTTTGCTATCGGGAACTCTAATCAGAACTCCCTTTTTTTTTTTTTTTTTTTTTTTTTGGATTTTAAAAAATATTCGTTCTAAGTCAATGGGCATTTTGCCCTAACTTTTCCAATTTTGCAGAACTCTTTCTAAAACATGAACTCTAGAACTCTTGCTTTTAAGTTGAAAAACATGCTCAAAACTCTTATTCTCAAAAAAGTCCTTGCCGCGTGAAGTTAGCAAAAAAACTTTTTTTTCGAATTTTAACACTTCATTCGCCAGAACTATTGAAAAAAAAGTATGAGGAACTCTAGAACTCTTTGTTTGCTATCGGGAACTCTCATTTTTTATTCAATTTTAAACAATTCTTTTGCTAACTTCACAAGACTGATAAATGCGTGTGCGATATTAAATTAAGTCAAAATAAAAACATGAATTGTCTAAGCACACATAAATGTATTTAAATCTTTCTTAAGCCAATTAATTAAAGTTAGTAAATTAAGTTATTAATTTTTTTTGTATCCATTTAAATAATGCTAATAAGTGTATACATAAATATGATCTAAGCGTTTATCTTTTTAATTAATTATTATTATTTTTTTATAATAAATTTGCCTTTGCCAATTCCTGCTATTCACATTTTAAAAATAAAATATATTTAATTACAAATGAATGTTCTAAAATTAATTTTCTTGTTTGTTTTGCAAAACTATTTTAACTCGGTGTCTTTAAGTCTATAGAGCAAGCCTATCTTTTCTCATCATCATCTATAAGTAAACGAATTATTTATATTTAAAAATAGGATTAACATTATTATTTAGCTTGATAGGTATGTTGTTTATAAAATTATGTATTAAGTGTGTAATGATATGCGTGTTGAAGATTGTAATAAATGTTTTGCAATAAAAAAAATAAAATTAATTTATCACTTAAATGAAGGCACCTGTTTTGTGACGATGTTTTTATTTTTAAAATGGTCAAAGTGTTTGATTTTGCACAAAGAAGATTTTATTTAAATATATGTATTTACAAATGTGTATTTATATCTTGAAATTAAGGCAGATATTTGCCAATGAAGCATTAACATGTGTTTGATTTTTTTTTTTTTTGGGATTTATGGAAACAGAATTTAAGTAAGCACGTGTTGAAATAAAATAAAATTTAATTTAGATTTAGGTCAGTGTGGAGAAATATAAAGAGATTTGTTTTTAATAATTTAAAATAAAATTAAGTAATATTTTCTCATTATTGAACATTATTTAGTCAAAATACATTAAATCTATCGTTTTTTTTTCAAAATTGGAATGTAGTTTGCTCATATTCTTAAAATTAAATTCAACAAACAAAGTTTAATTGCTATGAGGAATTAAAAACATGAAGTCATAATTAATATCAAAATTTCTATAAGTACCTACAGAGGACTTATATTACTGAAAATATTTAATAAAAAAAATTAATGGTATATTCGCATCAAAAAAAAGTCGGTCTCACTTTATTTCACTTTTTTTTATCTAAAAATTGAATATACTCAATGCTTTTATCATTCCATTAAATTGTTTTATTTTTTTGTAATTTTGATTTTAAAAGTCTGTTACTTTTAAATGCCACACTGCTATTAATATGAAATGATTTTGATGACAATTAGTGGAGCTTGGACCATGACGATGAATATATTTTGTCATTTTATTTATTGCTCCGGAAGAATTGCTTTTTATTTTGATATGACTCACAATCGGAACCAAATGGAATATGTAGTTTTCTCGCGACTTTTAATTTAATATATATGCCAGGCTTGACCTCCATATATTGATTTCTTTAAAAACTACGAGAACATGGTATTTAAATGATATGAGGTTTAATTTGATCGCGCTCGGTTAGTGCGGAGTTAGGCCGTAATCATATTAAATTACCCTCTTTTAATCCAAGTTGAGTTTTTGACCCAACATATTATACAATAAAGAATTTAGCTTTGAATTTGCCGCAAATAGAAGTTTCAAGTTTGAATCGATCCCAAATTTTGGTTTCCCTTAGAATCATATTATGTATTTTGATGGTGAAAGCTCTTACCCGCTCAAAAACATCATAGAAATTCAGTATTATATTTCTGCTGTACGAAATGAATCGATGTAAGCTTAAATGTTAGAAAATATTGCAAAAATACTTCCAAAATGGATTCTGTTTTGTCCAAACAGTGCCGATTTTCAGTAGAAATTTTGTTCAAAATAATGTATCAACTTCATCTGCTATAAACGAGTTTGTGAAGAAAGGTTACGAGATTGTTAACTAAACGTATTTCCGTGTCAATTCTCAATTCTTGAAATAGTTGAACATTTATTGAAAAACTGCATTCATTTGAATGAAATAATTACTTCTTAATTTTTATTAATCAGAAGGTTTATTCTTTTCAATAAAGTGCCAATCGCTGAAAATTACTGCAATGTTTATTTTTTTTTTGGATAAGCCTCTTTAAGAAAAAAACCCACAGATCGCCTACCTTTATCCACTGCAATCTTAGTGTTTCTTTTGATAAAAATGTGCTATAATCTCGTTGACAAGAAAACACGGTGAATAGAAAAATATCTGAATTTAAGTTAAATTCTTTCTTAAAAATAATTGCCAACGCACGGGTTTGCTATATTTGATATAAAAACTCACATTGGAAGAAAAAAAATATAAGGGAGCTATTTTTTTTGTCAAGAACAAATCTGATTTTTTTCAAAATCTGATTTTTTCAAAATCTGATTTTTTTCAAAATCTGATTTTTTTTTTCAAAATCTGATTTTTTTTTTCAAAAACTAAATTTTTTCCAAATCTGATTTTTTTCAAAATCTGATTTTTTCAAAATCTGATTTTTTTCAAAATCTGATTTTTTTTCAAAATCTGATTTTTTTCAAAATCTGTTTTTTTTTCAAAATCTGTTTTTTTTTCAAAATCTGAATTTTTTTTTCAAAATCTGATTTTTTTTCAAAATCTGATTTTTTTTCAAAATCTGATTTTTTTTCAAAATCTGTTTTTTTTTTCTTCAAAAACTGAAAATTAAATTTTTTTAATTCTGATTTTTTTCCAAACTGTTTTTTTTTTCAAAATCTGAGCAATACCTATTTTCAAAATGAAATTTTGTATTTATTCAAAATTTGATTTTTTTTTTTCAAAATTTGTATTTTTATTTTATTTTTCCAAAATGTTTGTATTTTTTCCAAAATTTTTGTATTTTTTTCCAAAATTTTTGTATTTTTTCCAAAATTTTTGTATTTTTTCCAAAATTTTTGTATTTTTTCCAAAATTTTTGTATTTTTTCCAAAATGTTTGTATTTTTTTTGATAATACTGGAATAAATGTTAACTTTATTAACTTAATAATGTGGTATTGGACCATATTGACATTAGCTCATAAATAAATTTAACCAAAATCGTAGTCCTTTTAGAAAAAAATTTTTTGTCCTTGACAGTTTTTTGAAGTAAAACTTCTTTTGCGGCATGGGGGTAAAAAATTTTTCTATGGAGCTGTCAGTGACATGTCAAACCGACATACAAATTCCCGTCACGAATTTCAAAATTCAGCGTCACGATTTTGCAAATACTTGCCCTGTTGTCGTGAAAGAAGTTTTACTTCTAGCGTGTGTACATAAGTACGCACACTCTTTTTTTTATATCACTTGTATGCTTCGAAACGCTATTTTTGGTTATAAGAATAATGTATGGTTAAACTCTGCTGGATAATGTAAAAAAAATCTTTTGGGGCCAAGTTTAATAAAAAAAATGGACGGATTCGTTTTCGAATTATTAAGTTTTCAAAAAAAAAAAAAATGTAACTTTTTTCATATTTGTGACTACGAATAAAAGAACATTTACATCTTTAATTTCTAGATTTAATTTAATTTTAACAGCTAATTTATAAATATGAACATTGAATATACTAAATTTGTTTATTAAAAATGTGTAAACAAAATTTAAATACCTACCTTTACAACAAAACGCCCTGAAGACTTTAAAACAATACATTGTGATTGTAAAAGTACGTGCAACCCAATGGTGCACTGTAATTTCTGTTTTGACAAGGGGCGATATAGCTAAACTCAATAGAAGTTTCAAAATGCTCATAATATATTTTAAGTTTATTTTTATATTTATATTTAAAACAGTCATAGGTAATTCTGTGCGTGATGTGATGTGATATTTTTCTTCATAAATATGATAGATGCCCCATCTTCTCTGCACGATTTGATGGTGAAATATAATTCCCCACATCATTCTGTCAAGCAAAACAAACCCTCTAAAGTCACTTTATCACTTTTCGTTTATTTTAATGAGTTCCAGGAGCAAAAATCATAAAATAAAAAATTTTAGATTGTGTTTACAGCTGAAAAGTGAGGAACAAAAAAAAAAGAAAAAAAAACTCCATGTCTGACTCACATGACAAATGGCCATGGAGGAGATTTTCAAGGTGAACTTGCACTTGGATGGCGAATATTTATACATGTTTCTAGAAGCTTTTCATAGCACGAACAAAAAGTTCCCATTGATTTTATTTCCCGTGCAGCTCATTCCAGCGCGCTGCTGGTCTATTTTCCTAGAAGTGATGTCTAGAAAATTCTATGGGAATCTCGTATATAGGAAAAGAACTCTTGATGGCAAGGGTTCGTATCTGTCACACAACTATAATTGGAATACAACGTGAAATGACAGACACAACGTCAGACAGTCGGTTGAAGAGTGACGTGATGTGACGATGGGTATAGATTTAGATTCAGCCGATTGGACAACACTAATGACGCCATTTTAGAATTTAGACATCACAGCATTTATGTCTGTAATTATGGTAAAACCTACAGCGAGCGTGAGTATTCTGTTGTTGCTGAATGCTGACCAACCTCTCTCTTATAAATATGCCCGTAGAAGTAATGTTTCTATGCTTGAAACTATGTATGTGTATGGTGTGATGTCAAACAGTGCAACGGAAGAAAGCTGGTTTGTATGTTTTGTTTCACGCTATACATACATCATAAGTTGAGTTATTTATAAAAATACACAGCTTTATCGTTTATTTTTATCATCATCATCGTTTATTATGATGAATGAAAATCGAAGGCACATGAGAATTGAGGAGGCCTGCAATGAGTGTATATACAATCTAAGGTCATTGGCTTGAAAGATAACGAGTTAGTGTACGACGTACGTGATAGTGTGTGGCGTGAAAATACGGAAAGAACGTGCTAGTTTTAATTTTTACTTCAGGCACCAGGGTTCAATTAGGAATGAATTTATGAAATGACGTTCGATGTAATACGAGTAGATATATGCCCTTGTAGCCTACAATATGAGAACTTCAACTTCAAGTATTGTTTTAATTGGAATTTTAATGAAGCTGACTATAGAGAATTTTGACCGTGGATGTTAAAGGCGAAGGTAAAATTAATTTTTAAGATCTGCGTTATATGAAATTGAAATAAATTGATGACGGGCAAAAACAAGAAAGCATCAGAAATGTATAGAAAAGTAGAATTTTCGAAAACCTAATTTTGAAAAATAGATTATTTTCTGCGTAAGGGTCTGGGTATTCAGCCTTTGCTGAGTTAACGCATATTTTTTCTTTTAAATTCAAATGGTTCACTAAGTAATCAATGGCGACTACTTTAAGGAACATATAAATCACATACAATGTATGTGATGTAATTCTGTGAAATAGGCGCTTGTTTTTTAAATTTTAGATTTAAAAAATAAATTTGAGAAAAGCAGAGATTTACATGCAACATATATGTATAAGCGTGACGGCAACTGTGAAAGAAACATTTAAAGTCATCTACTTGCTTCTGCGCGTCTGTTAGTTTAATTGTCTGTGTGTCCATGTGTACATCAAGTCGAAACGGATTGACGGATTTGTCCCTCCTAGAGGAGAAGCTCGAATTTTTATTCAAGCTCATTTCTAACGGGTAGCCGCCATACAACGATTTGTTTTTTTTTTTTCAAATTTTTTCGAAAACGACTGTTACAATTTTGATTAAATTTCTTAAATATCTAAAGTAACTGAAACACTTCAAGTTTTTGAGTGCCAAGATTTTTTTTGAAGACAAATCCACTGCCTTACTTTTTACCAAACATATCACTATTTTTAAGGCGCTGTAAGATTCCAAAATGTTTCAAAGTTTTTGTTTTTTGTAAAAACATTTTTCTTACGGTTAAAAAATATGTATCGAAACTTTGTAAAGACTGACGTACTTTTTTGCAAAATTTTTAAAAGTTTTTTAAACGGCATTTCTGGCTTTTTTCATCAAAAAAAAAAAAAACGAAACATAGCGTATCGAGATTTTGTAAAGACAATTCGATTTCCATACACTTTTTCAAAATCGATTCATTATTACGGAGCTTACTAGAGAGTCCAAATTTTTAAAAGTTTTTTTTTTTTAAATATGATTTTTTTGTCTGAATTTGTTTAGTACGGTCAGTAAAAAAACAAAAATGATGTTTCGACGTTTTCTCAAGACAAATCGATTGTCATACTTTTTTCTTCCAAAATCGAACCATTTTTACGGGCGGCGCTAGATAGTTCGAGTGCAAATTGTTTTAATTTTTGGTCGGGCTTTTATGTTTTTACGGCGCCGCAGCTGACTGGGCTGGTGAGAGTCCAAATATCGAAAAAGTCTTTTTTTTCGGCACTTCTGCCTTTTTGTCATATTTTTTTCGAATGGTCAGTCAAAAAAATGCCTCATCGAGACAAGATAAATTGATTTGACAAAGATTTTTCACCGTACCTACTTCTGAATTTTTTTTCTTATGGTACAAAAAAATGATGTATCGAATCTTTGATTGCCGTTCTTTTCCAAAATAAAAAAAAATATAACGGCACTTCGCGCTGGTTAGATTTCAAAATGTTTAAAGTTTTTTTTTTGTTCTTTGAAATTTTGCAAGAAAAGTCTGTGCCGTGATTTTTTTGATCATAATTTCTTTGATAATTTAAAAAAAACACAACAAAATATTACGTTATACAAATCGATTAGGTACTACACTCTTTCCCAAAATCGATTAATTTTTACGGTGGCGCTAGCTGGTGAGGGTCCAAATTTTAAAAGTTTTTGTTCTGCTCTACTGACTTTTATTTGTTACGGTCAGTAAAAAAAAGTTTATTAAGGTTTTGTTAAGACAAATTGATTGCCGTACTTTTTCTCCAAAATTGATTTATTTTTACAGTGAGTTTATATAATTTATTATTATTTCTTGTTCGACAATTTTTGACTTTTGTATCCTATTTTTGTTGGTCCTATCAGTAAAACAAAACTAAAAATTATGTTTCGGCGTTCTATCGAAACGAATTATTCGGTGTATTTTTTTTTCCGGGATCGACAAATTTTTGCGGCGCTCACACGATGTTTTTTAAGTCAAAACGACTGCCGTACTTTTTGTTTCTAAAATCGATTCCTTTTTACGCCGTGCCGTGGGGCTAGTGAGTGATTTAAAAGCACTTCTGACTTTTTTATAGTGTAACTTTTTTGGAATGGTAAAAAAAATACTATAGATGATGAATCGAGTTAATATTTAGGCAAATCGATTTTACGACTGTAAAAAATATGATATTCAATTTTTTACAAATAAAAGAAATCATAAGTATTTTGTAACTTATTTAACATCTCGTTAAAGATTTGATTTCATTATTGAATAAGTAGGTAACTTAAATCTTCAATATGTAGCTTCTTGACAATTTTTAACCAAAAGAGCAATTTCGTGCAATCTGGTCGTGCATTTTATTTCTTATAAATTAATTGCTTTTCAAAACTTTTGAAAATTTTAATTAATACTCAAACTAACTATCCATCTGTTTTATTTATGTAAACTTTTAATAAAAAAACTTGAAAACAGAATTAAAAGAAAATCTATTATATTCTAAATTGATTTGAGAGGATGTCCCTTCAAGCTACGCCAAAAAAAAAAAAAAAACATCATTTGCAATGACATCTTTTTTCTCATACCCAGTCAATAACAACTCAAGAAACTTTTCAAAATAAAAAAAAAATCCAAGAAACAAAAAAGAAAAAAAAAACCCAAGGTGGCAAAACTTTTCTTATTGTTTCCAACTTGAAATCATATTTCGAGTACGACACAAAAAAAAACTGATAAAGTGTCAAATTCTCAACGCAAAATGTTTATACACAACAATTTCTCGCTACATTCTCCTGCAAAGACAAACAAAAAATTCCACGATGCTCAGGCTTCACGACATAAATCCCATTGCCAATAATATCACAGACTTATTTCAAAAAAAAAAAAAACCAAAATCTACCCTCAGCGCAGCGAAAGTAAACTTTCAAAAACGTCAGAAAGAAGCGCAAATAAAATAAAAGTTTAAGCAAATATTGACAAATTGATAAATTGCCAAAAAAACAAAAAGTCAACACTTTGTGTGCTTGTCTATGATTTAGAGATAAACGCAAGGATGGTTAAAATACCTAATTTGTCTACTACCGCCTAGCGACAGACTTATCCACAACCGACCGCACCTCCCTATCTTTAAACAAAAAAAAAAAAAATTAAGAAAAACTCATTAAAATATATCTTCAGCGAAGAGGGGAACATTCCAACGAACCCCGCAATATGCAAGCAAGAAGCGAGTATATAACTGGAGGAAAAGTGTGCGAGATTATAATGAAAAATTAATTGTTTCATTTCCTATATTTGTTTGGTTTTGTGTGTTTTTCTTGTCTGTAAGTCAAAATAAATAATCTTTAAGATTAAATGTAATTTCACGGACAAGGTTTTTGCTCGTTATCGTTTGATGACTTTCTTAATTAAATTTTATGCTTAATCGATATTTTGTGTTTTTTTTTGTTGTTGAAATTTTTGGTTGGTTAAACATAATTTGGGTTAGTAACCTACTTCAAAGGAATATTTTTGGGTTTGGGTTGCTTTTTAGGAAGCGAAATAAATCATAAAGTGTATTGGAATAAAGATTAATTTATTGATGTTTCAACCGAAACAGTTTTAATTTTAAAGTCAAATGAGCGGAGAAAGCCAATTGATATCTTTTATTAGTTATTTGTGTGAATACAGTAGTCCTTACTCCTCATTCCTTATTCCTCATTCCTTATTCCTCATTCCTCATTCCTTATTTCTCATTTCTCATTTCTCATTTCTCATTTCTCATTTCTCATTTCTCATTTCTCATTTCTCATTTCTCATTTCTCATTTCTCATTTCTCATTTCTCATTTCTCATTTCTCATTTCTCATTTCTCATTTCTCATTTCTCATTTCTCATTTCTCATTTCTCATTTCTCATTTCTCATTTCTCATTTCTCATTTCTCATTTCTCATTCCTCATTCCTCATTCCTCATTCCTCATTCCTCATTCCTTATTCCTTATTCCTCATTGCTTATTGCTCATTGCTCATTGCTCATTGCTCATTGCTCATTGCTCATTGGTCAGTGCTCATTGTTCATGGCTCATGGCTCATGGCTCATTGCTCATTGGCTCATATAGCTCGTAGCTCGTAACTCGTCCCTCATACCTCATTCCTTATTTCTTATTCTTTATTCCTTATTCCTTATTCTTTATTCCTCATCCCTCATTCCTTATTCCTCATTGCTTATTGCTCATTGCTCATTGCTCATTGGCTCATAGCTCGAAGCTCGTCCCTCATTCCTCAATCGCTTTTTCTTTTTTATCATTCCTCATTTTTCACTCCTCACTCACCTCATAACTCATCACACTTATCATACTCCTCGTTCTCACTCATCTTCTTTTCATAAAAAAAAATCGAAGGCAAACAATTTTTACAATGATTTTCTTCCTACAACAAATTTACAATAGAAAAGCTACCTATAATTATTTTTGTAGATATTTAGTGAGAGAATTTTCTATATTATTGAGATTTTTATCCTTGGACGAAACTTTGAAGAATATATTCTTAACTTCTTCTTTTTTTTATTCAACACACAAAAAATATCCCTATCTTAATAAAGTTGAACTTACAACATTTTCGGAATGGTTGAGAAACGGATTTTATTTTTGTATAGGCATGTATTTAATTTAAAACAACAATCTCATAGCCTTCGAGTTTTTTTATTTTTTATTTTTCATTTTTCATTTTTCATTTCTCATTTCTCATTTCTCATTTCTCATTTCTCATTTCTCATTTCTCATTTCTCATTTCTCATTTCTCATTTCTCATTTCTCATTTCTCATTTCTCATTCCTCATTCCTCATTCCTCATTCCTCATTCCTCATTTCTCATTCCTCATTCCTCATTCCTCATTCCTCATTGCTTATTGCTTATTGCTCATTGCTCATTGCTCATTGCTCATTGCTCATTGCTCATTGCTCATTGCTCATTGCTCATTGCTCATTGCTCATTGCTCATTGCTCATTGCTCATTGCTCATTGCTCATTGCTCATTGCTCATTGCTCATTGCTCATTGCTCATTGCTCATTGCTCATTGCTCATTGCTCATTGCTCATTGCTCATTGCTCATTGCTCATTGCTCATTGCTCATTGCTCATTGCTCATTGCTCATTGCTCATTGCTCATTGCTCATTGCTCATTGCTCATTGCTCATTGCTCATTGCTCATTGCTCATTGCTCATTGCTCATTGCTCATTGCTCATTGCTCATTGCTCATTGCTCATTGCTCATGGCTCATGGCTCATGGCTCATGGCTCATGGCTCATGGCTCATGGCTCATGGCTCATGGCTCATGGCTCATGGCTCATGGCTCATGGCTCATGGCTCATGGCTCATGGCTCATGGCTCATTGCTCATTGCTCATCGCTCATTGCTCATTGCCCATTGCTCATTGGTCATTGCCCATTGGCTCATATAGCTCGTAGCTCGTCCCTCATACCTCAATCCTTATTCCTTATTCTTTATTCCTCATCCCTCATCCCTAATTCCTTATTATTCATTGCTTATTGCTCATTGCTCATTGGCTCATAGCTCGTAGCTCGTCCCTCATTCCTCATTCGCTTTTTCTTTTTTATCATTCCTCATTTTTCACTCCTCACTCACCTCATAACTCATCACACTTATCATACTCCTCGTTCTCACTCATCTTCTTTTCATAAAAAAAATCGAAGGCAAACAATTTTTACAATGATTTTCTTCCTACAACAAATTTACAATAGAAAAGCTACCAATAATTATTTTTGTAGATATTTAGTGAGAGAATTTTCTATATTATTGAGATTTTTATCTTTGGACGAAACTTTGAAGAATATATTCTTAACTTCTTCTTTTTTTTATTCAACACACAAAAAATATCCCTATCTTAATAAAGTTGAACTTACAACATTTTCGGAATGGTTGAGAAACGGATTTTATTTTTGTATAGGCATGTATTTAATTTAAAACAACAATCTCATAGCCTTCGAGTTTTTTTATTTTTTATTTTTCATTTTTCATTTTTCATTTTTCATTTTTCATTTTTCATTTTTCATTTTTCATTTTTTTTTTTATAAATTTTAAATCTCATTTCAACTGGACTATCAAATTCGCATCAAGTTCTTACACTTTGAAAATTCAATTTTCTATTTTCTCATAAAATTAATTCTCAGTATTTCTCTACCCAGATATATACCTCTCATCTTAATTGGCTTGAACTTCAGTAAGAAAAAAAAAAAGAATAAAAAATCACCTCCTTCGAACCTGATACCTTTGTACTTTTCCATTCGTGCTTTACAGCAATCACAGAAAAGAATCTCAATAAAAAATCAACGAATATTCTGTGGCATTGCTGAATTTCCACCCACCATTCTCCTATGTAGTAGTACATTACATATCTCGCTATGCGACATAACAAACGAAAATACCCTCACTGTGAATTAAATTGTTAGTCGTTCAAAGCAAAAGCGGAACCTGAAGCTTTATATCAAGTGCGTAATCAGAGCAAGGTACAGACAGGTATGTACAGATAGATACATATAGTTATCTAGATACACAGATCCACCAACACCAAAAGCCATCGACACCAAAGCTATGACCTTTAAAAAGCAATTTTAATTTTATTTTTATTTTTATTATTTTTTTTTGTTCTGTCTTCGCACGGAAGTAAAACAAAAACTGAAAAAGTACCCTTCAGGCACTTGACTGTCACGTAACGCCAAAAGGGGGATCCCCTTAACGCCATAATCGTCATCATCACTATCGTCGCTACCACCGCGCCGCGCCGCTTACCATTGTCGTTGTTTTCGTCGTCCTAAATGGCGGGTGTTATGTGCAGATGCTCTATAGCTGGATCTGGTTGCTGATGGTGATGCCGAAGGCGGCAATGGAAAACATGTTTTCTTTGCTTATACAAAAATACTTTTCGAGTACATAAACTGACGACTATACACGCACTTTGGCAGATACAAACAAAACAACAACAATTCGCTTAAAAAATGTGCCAACATGAAATTGTTTTCATTTAAAAAACATTAAAACAACAACAAAATTGCTGTTTTATGTAGTATAGAGTTGACTGCCTGGCTGGATGGCTGGCTGACTGGCCTGGGATCGGTTGGGCTTTGTCATAAAAGAGGCTTTTTACTATACCAACACACACACAGCGATAAAAAAAAAGAGAAAAGGTTTTAATATAAATATCTCCCTTAGATCCTTTAAGTGTACCAAAAGTATATAATTTTAATTGTGTTTTTTTTTTTTTTTGCTCTTTTTACTGCGGCTATTACATTTAACAATGAAACCCAGACAACAAGTGAAATTTAATTTCATACAATATATGGGCCAAACGTTGACATCATCCACCCCCGCGCGCCGGGGGCAGACGACAACGTCGACAAGTGTTGTGTCATAATATTAATCCGTCGTCATTTAAACTCACATGTTAAAGATATGAATTTTATATAATATGGTAGGTGAGGTACTGACAGTGACAGACATCAACGATCATAATTTCTGAGGTTATATCGAATTCTCTGTCATTAAAACCTAATTTTCCACGATAAGAAGATTTTTAAAATGTGCTTAACTTATCACACTTGCATATAAATTGATGTTTAATATTTGCTCATTGGGGTGTGATTTTGACACAAAATGTTTCAATGATAATGCCATGAATCTGATGTGTTATATTTAATCAATTTAGTATCTTTTTTTTAATATATAATCTGTTTGATCTTTGAGTAACTAATAAGTTTTACGGCATGTTGTAGTTTTTTTTGTTTCAAAACGTAATTTATTTAAATTCAATTATCTGTTTGCGAGTTTTTATTTGTATTCAAATAATGTATATAAAGGAAAAAAGTGGATGTCGTTTAACTTTTTGAATTGTCAAATTATAAGTTAGTTACTTTTGACGACAAAAAAAGAAAACCTGGAATCATTTTTCTGGAACTTTGTATTGGATCTTTTATATTTTTTCCAGCCCTAAAATTAGTTTAAGGTATGAATTTAAGATGATTTATCAACTAAGCGCAACAATTAGATTAAAAAATATAGGTACATTATCCATTATTAAGAACCAACAAAAAAAATTAATAAATTGTATTTTTGATCCAAAAGGGTCACTGTGGCGTATGCGCAACTTTTTATTTATTTAATTTTTTTCTCGAAATTTAATATAATTTCAATTAATTTGTGGAGTTATTATTATGTTTCTATAGCAACACAGATTTATGCATGGTATTTCGCCTAAAATGCGACGCTTGAGAGTGAAAAAATGTCTAAACAAGAAAAAAATCGTTATTTATTTTCTAAAAAAAAATAGAAACAAATTTATTAAAAAAAAACTAGAAATCTTTTCTTTAATTGAATTTTTAAATCAAGTCATCAATAGTTTTTGAAAAATTAATTTTCAAGTTCAAAATTAATATTCAAACTAAAAATTTGTTTTCAAACTCAAAATAAGATTTTCAAACTTAAAACCAGTTTTCAAAATCAAAATTAATTTTCCCACTCAAAATTAATTTTAAGACAGAATAAATGTTCAAACTCAAAATAAATTTTCAAACCCAAAATTAATTTTCAAACTCAAAATCATTTTTTAAATTAAAAATTAATTTTCAAATTCAAAATTAATTTTCAAATTCAAAATTAATTTTCAAACTCAAAATTATTTTTCAAACTCAATATTCATTTTCAAACTCAAAATTAATTTTCAAAAATAATTTACAAATTCAAAATTAATTTTCAAACTCAAAATTAATTTTCAAACTCGAAATTAATTTTCAAACTCAAAATTAATTTTCAAAAATAATTTACAAATTCAAAATTAATTTTCAAACTCAAAATTAATTTTCAAACTCAAAATTAATTTTCAAACTCAAAATTAATTTTCAAACTCAAAATTAATTTTCAAACTCAAAATTAATTTTCAAACTCAAAATTAATTTTCAAACTCAAAATTAATTTTCAAACTCAAAATTAATTTTCAAACTCAAAATTAATTTTCAAACTCAAAATTAATTTTCACACTCAGAATTAATTTTCAAACTCAAAATTATTTCATAAACTCAAATAACACCCATCTTTTGTCCCATCTTAAAAAAAAAAACATTCTACATACATATTATGTTCATAAACAATAAAACTTTTATCATTTTAATCTTTCCTCTGACTGCTCTTGCTTTCTACCTTCGTCGAGTTAAAGTGGTTCTGCATTAATCGTTTTTGTATGACATGTCCCTTAACGATGTTGAATTGAAATTTTTGTTGAAATACCTTGCGGGCGAAAGAGTTTGTTTGACAGCTCCTACAACTAATCCTTCTGTGTATTTGCCTGCGTTTGTACAAAAATATTTATTTTTTTTATTTATTTTCATGGCTGTGTGTAAAGAGGGACTCGTGTTCGGTTTTATTTAATTTAATTTGTTTTTTTTTTGTAAAATAAATAAATTTCACCACTCCTTAATCTGACATTTCATCTACTTTTACACCTTCAACTTCAAGTAAATCCTTTAACTCATGTGCTTTCCCAACAATTACCAAATAAAAGTTGATGCTTTTCACATCTTAACCTCATTTAATTTTTTTTTTTAACTTTTCACATATCTAAATTTTTTTTTTTTTTTTTAACTTTTACTTTTAAAGGTTAATCTTGTCGTTTTTTCTAAAATGTTTTTCACTAGACAATGCTCTGTATTTTTGTTACTATAACATTTAAATTGTTTTAAATCTATTTTTTTTTTTGATAAAATTAAAGTTTTTAGGAGCTGTTAACTCTTTAAGTGCCATTTGCTGCTACGAAACTTAAATATTAATGTTTTCAAAAAAAAAAAAAAAAATAAAATTTTTAAATAAAATTTTTAAATAAAATAAGTTCCAATTTTTTCCGAACGTGGAAGACCCTCTTAAGATGAATGTGCAGCCCAAATTTTATATTATACCTATTTGATCGTACCTGGTAACAAATTTCATAGCCTCTGTTAAGAGTTGGTACTTCGGACTGATTGGAATACTATTGTGCTAGTACTCAGTTTATGAGTTGCTCCAACGAGTTTTATATAGGTATTTATGACATACTTCTCTTATTATTATTAAATAAACGAACAAATATTTTGTTTTATATAATCATTTTATTTATTTTACCTATATAAACAAAAAAACATTGTGAACAATAAATACAAAAAAAAAAATTACTTACGTATCACTTAACACACTTCGAATTAAATTCAAATATCGCATCCATTAACTTATATTTAGGTATATGTATATGTTCATAAAATAAATGAACCCTAACAAAGTTTCAAGAGTCTCCTTAAAATCGAAAATAAAAAAAAAATAAATAAATGAATTACAATCTCCATTAAACTTTATTATGCCCTCACACGGCTGATGACGACGACTGACGGTGTGCTTCGGTATTCGTTTATTGTTACTGCCAAGACTCAGTCAATCGTTGCTGCTGTCATAAAATTTAGCTAAAAATAAAATATCTGATCCAAAATTCAATAAATATAAATAAATATCTTTGACTTGGCCTGCTTTTTTTTTTTTTTTGGTCGTTTATTTCTGATGAGTCCTCTAGGAGCTTTTTGAAGATGGTTTATCCCACGCTCATTCAGGTGTGTAATATTCATTATAACAATACGCGTGAATAAAAAAATAAAAAAAGGACACAAAATACAAAAAAAAAAAAAAACTCCTCTCGTATTATAAAGACAATTTTGAGTCAGCTTATGTTGGTTACTATATACCGTACCGCACCCTCTTGACATTCATTTTGGTGTTGTTTTGTTTTTTTGTGCGGCCAAATGTTTTAAAAGCCTCAAATATAGGTACCTATAATATTACCGAATTGTGCTCGATGTTAAATTGTGCGAGACATCATCGTTTTCATGTCTTTAACCAACCTAAGTGTAATCCTGCACGCAATTCCATAATATGAAATGAAAGAAAATGTGAATGGTGACTTAAGGTGTATTAATATCTTTGTCTTCCAAAAATGAGTAAGTGTGTAATTATTTCATTCAACTTTATGGCGTTGGTTTAATTTAGAACATTTTTTTGGGAAATGAAAATTTTCTCTAAGTACCTACTTGTATTTGAAATAGCTAATATTACAACCCAGACATTAATATCATTAAGATCGCGTTTTTTTGACAATAAATGAATTTGTATTTTTTGTCACGCTAACTAGAAGTAGAATAAAAGCACTCAAGAACTATAAGTAAGCTGGATTTGTATATCATTAAAGCGTTACAAGAAAATCACCAATATATTAAGAATATTCTTGACATGCAAAAAACTTTAATATTCCCCCACCCCACCACCTGTCGAATGCTCGAAATGACATTAAATGGGATAAACATTAAGTAGAATTTTGTAGAGAGGAGAACTTGAAAATCATACTGATGTTTTTTATTCATTAGAGTAGAGAAGATATATGTATATGGCATGTATGTATAAGGACTCACCTACAAGTAAAGTAGTTAACTAATTTATTTAATGATTGTCAAAACTTTAAAAAAAAGCAGTAATTGTTAAATTCCAGAAAAGATCTCTTATACATATTTTTGAAAAACTTTTATTTGAGTTTTTGTTGAATAGAGAAATAACCACTGAAACCACTTTCTTCAAACTTGGAACTTAAGTTTTTTAGGTGATTCTTAAGAAGTAAATTTTTTTAGCTCCGGATAAAAAAGGTACATACCTTGTTTTCATACCACTGTTTTTTTTTTTTTTTTAATTATTGAATTTTCCCTTAACGACTTCAACAATTTCGATCAAAAACTTTATCCAAAATAAAAATAATATTTCATATAACAGTCAATTATTTGTGAATTTTTTTGAAATTAAATTATACGGTGTAAATTAATATACAGAGTGTTTTGCAGGTTAGGTTGGGTCAAGACAGGAAACAAATCGTATGGGAGTGGGTATTCTATTTCCTCCTGTTTAGGCGGAAGGCAATTTTCTATTTCCTCCTGCATCAAATGTTAAAAATTGCATAACTTTTCGAGTTTTGATGACAAATGCTTGAAATTTTCGGAAATTGTTCGTAATTTCATGTATTTTTTTAAATTTTCAGTTAGAAAATTAATTTTTGAAATTCAATTTTTATCATTTCTTTTGCTTATAACAAAAAAGTAAGCGTGTTCAGGAAAAAACCGCAAGGCACACAAAAACGCATTTCAGTGACGAAGAACCTAACTCACCTTTCATTTCTTGCTTAAATTTGTTTAAATAATTTTTCAAAAAAACACTATAACCGGTGCCGAACCTGGAAATTCTGCCGCCCTAGGCAAATTGTTATTTTGCCGCCTCAAACATAAAAACGAAGACAACGACAAGATTGATATTTACATATGGTTTTATTTAATAACAACCAAAGGCTTTCGACAAAATAAATTCATTTAAAAAATTTTGAAACTAAAATGCTGATCTGTGTTATTTTATTTCTGCAAATCTTTTAGCGTTTTTTTTCTACTTCACACTTGGGTCATTGTCGAGCGAAGATAGGTTTTTAAAACTTCGAGAAGCTAGCTTCACCTGATGCAACACTTACATTAAACGTATCATAAATGCTTTTAATAAATTTGAATACAATTCAAGTAAGAAATGTGAAGCTAAAAATTTAAAAAATAACAAAGGTTGAAATTAACATCGGAGAAAGTTTGGTTAAATATATCAATTTCATTCCTTTTGAAGTTTTAACTCCACCTTCTTTGAAAAAAAATCCGAGATTTTGGTTGAGAAATTGATGCTGCACAAAGCGCTCATGGAGAAAAGATTGCCTAACATCGATAACGTAATATCAGGTTTAAATTTTAATTTTGGATCGATTGTTTTTAGAGATTGTTTAGATTGATAACGTTGCAATGTTTAAAGCGTCCTTGTACAAGGTTTTAAACAAAGATTCCTAAGAACAGTTTATCTGAATTGAAAGTACTGTCACAATGTATCTAAACGCTCCAAAAAGGTTTAAAAAGTCCATTGATTTTAATTGAAGCATTTTCGAAAGGATAATTATTTCCATTAAAACTCGTTCCAAAATACTGTTGATAATACCTATAAACTGAATTCGTGTACCTAAGCGTGTTTACCAAGTTGAGTTGCATTAAAACTCGATTTCCGAACTTTCTGCAATTTCATTGGAAGAATCATAAATTTCTGTAAAACACTTAGTCGCTTTTGCTCTGCTTGACCACCGGGTATCAGATAAATTTTTTAAAGCATTCAGCTTAGAATATTCAGCATGTTTCTGTAGAATGGCCCAGCACTTCGGACAACAAAGACAAACGAAAAAAATACAGGTAAGTAGTTATAGAAGTAGACGGATTTGTAACACTATTTTTGAAATTACAGTACTTCTGATTTTGACGCCCTAATCAAGTGCCGCCCTAGGCAATTGCCTGTTTTGCCTACAGGCAGGTTCGGCACCGACTATAACTATAACAAAATAACGCATTTCATACTGTACAGGGTGTTTCAAAATAATTTGTTTTTTAAATAGTTTTCCTAAGACATTTTTAAATTATAAAATGTAAGTGTTACTATTAATTAGTGTTAATCATAGCAGAGGTTTTTCGAAATTAAAACAAAATACCTGTACAAAAATATTGGTAAAAAAGCAATAACTATTGAATCAAAGAGTAATAAAAAATCATTATTAAAAAAAATTAAAATCAAATTTAATTATTATTATTAATATACATAATTAATATTTTATATAATTTTAAAAGTTAATTTATATTTAATTTTAGTAAAAGTTTAAAATTGTATGACAAATAACAAATCTAACTTAATTCCTCCAAGAAAAACTTCATTTTAATAAAAAAATTTAAATATGTACCTATATAAATTTATAGGTATAATTTATAAAATATAATACATACACATATAGGTTCATAAGGATCTTATTTTGACAGATTTGTAATTTTTTTGTAGTGACATTCAGCATAAGTATAACTACACGATGAAGCAAAGACCATAGCAAGGAGAAAAACAACTTTATATATTAGTTATTAATTTTCAAGCCTGAAATGAGATTTTTTATTTAAAAGGAATGGAGCATTATTAGGTACATAATAAATTGAATGACATTATTTTGTGGCAGATTATTTTGCTTTCGTTTCTTTGTAAAGAAAAAGCTTGAGTTTTTAAAGGATTTATTTCAATTTTCCAGCAGTAAAAGTAGAGCTCAATGGTATCGAGTGCTCTTTAAAGGTTAAATTAAATTTGTTGACAACTTTCTGAGATACTGTAGATACATGTATCGTCTGGCTTTCATAATTTGTTTTAAATTTAACTTATTAAAATGGAACCTCTTTAAACATTCATACAATTTAATTTGAATATAAGGACAAATTTCAAAAATTATTTTTTTACAAATTAATTTTCGTAGATTTAAATTTCTTAATATTTTGTTAAATAATTTAAAATAATAAAATATTTTAATAACAAAAAGTTAGATATTCAAGTAAATAATTTTTAAAATTGATTAAATGTTTTGTCGACAAAAAAAAACTGGGCCACTAAAAAATGCCTTAAAATATTTTTGGTTTAACTGTGCCCACAAACCAAAACGTTAAAGTCGAGTTTAGACGAAATTGAAATTTTTATGTCATTAGATTCAGCGTGTTCAAATCTATTTTGTAAAATTTTTTATCCTTATATTTCATACTAGTCGCCTTGATCAGATTTTACAATTGTATTATAGATCAATTTATAATATCGAACTTAAAAAAAAAAAACTTCTCTCCCGAAAATTGTTAAAAATCGACTCAAGCGGTTTTTCCTTGCGGCCACATTAAATTGACCCTACCACCTACCCGAGGGAAAACAAACATCGCCTCAAATATATTTTTTTTTTCTTGTTTTGACCCAAGCTGAAAGCCCTAGTCGCATCTTAAGCTAAGCATTCTGTATAGGTATTTATTAGTAATAGGTACAACTATAATAAAATATTTTGAAAGTTCGTCTGAAAATGTTGATTATTTCCAATCGTTTAATTAGGTAGGTAATGTATACAAATCTCAATTTGTTGTTAATCTTAATCTTCAAAGCAAACAACTTATAAGTAGGTAAGACATTCTTTCGTCACTTTGAAAGCAATTAGTTTAGAGAACATGAAATGCTCTGCTTTGATTTGTTCTAACCTAGTTGAGATTCTCTGCAAATATAATAATAAATCAACTAAAAAAAATCGAGTTATGTAAAGTTAATTAAAACGTCGTCGTCGTCGTCGTCAATTGTCGTCGGTTGTCGGTGATTGAAGGTAAAATATTCATCAAAGTATGTCAAGTACCTATATATCTCATTAAATTACTATATACACAATCCCTGAACTCAATCTATAGATTTATCCTACGCATATTTTATAACTTTTCTTTTAATCCTGTTTTTGACCTTATCGCAGACAAGTCAAATTCTTTTCTTACCCACATTCTTCCAATTAAAAACCTACCTACTTTAAAATATAAGATTAAATAAATAAAACAAACAAAAAAAAAAATATATAGACAACATCGTCGTCAAGACCAGAGCACAAAATATTTTTGCGTTTTTTTTTTTAATGATATTTCCTGTGGGCACTTTATCAAGTTTGGCATCCATGGGCGGTGGCGTGCAGAAATGGACCAAGTATACAATTCATATAAGTATACTGATGAAAGAACGTGCTTTCCTACTCATTTGAATCTTGAGAGTTGTTTGGTTTAGGTACAATGTGTAAAGGCGCACTATACAATTCGACATCCAACATAAAAAGTCTTAAAAACCGTTGCTTTACTATTTTAATGTGTAGCTACTTCATTACTCTGGTCGTGTCCATTCAGTTTGTAGATAGATATATGACTGACTTGCTAGCGATGATGGCAGCCTACGCCCTGAGACTCCACCGTCGTTGCCCCCTGCTACCAAATGTCGAAAGCCAATAACTAATTAACTCACTTGCAGCAGCCATTCACTTTTTCATTCAAACTCTCAGGCTGGGAGACACATATTTTTTTTTTTTTATTTGTCAGTATTAATCGAGATTTATTTGAATAACTGTTATGCAAGCCAAATATACCTACATATAATATATATAGCAAACACCGGTTCACGCATGTGATCGATCGCTATAATTGGCAAGCATGTGTCATTTTTGTGATGGTAAACCAATAAAAAATGGAATTTTCTGTTTCTTGTTCAATTAAATGGAAAGTGTTAATTATTATGGTTTACAGCTTGCTGTGAACAATGTTGCATGTTGTTAGCAAATTAATTGTTATAACAACGTTAATTACCTTTATATGTATATTTTTTGCTTTGCTTTTGTTTTAAAATTTAATTTTTGTTTGTTTTTTTTTTTGTCGTTTCAGGTGTGACAATGCGTGAGAAAAAAGGTGGCGCATTGCAGAAACTAAAGAAGAGGCTATCCCACAGTTTTGGAAGATTAAGTAAGTTTCTTATTTTTAGCTACAATTTTTTTTTTCAATTAAAATTATGTATATTTGTTAGCTAATTAAGCTGATAGAAAAAGATACACCTTTTTTTTATGAGGTAAATTATAATTATGACTGGTTGATTAATGGGAAATTTAAATGGTTTATAATTAAGTATTTTTTCATTTAAATAATAATTTTTGTTGTAGAAAATGACTTCACCTTTTTATTTAAAATTAAAAAGAAGAAATTGAGAGAGATGACAAGATATATAATTTTTGAATTAACCTATATTTTTTTAATTTAAAATTTAGCAACAAAGTATTATAATGATGCCAATTTAATTAATTAAATTGCTTTAGTTAATTTTTTTTTAATAATGTTATGCTGTATTACATAAGGAGTTTGTAAATAAATTTAATAATCAAAACTAGTTCAGAGGCTAAAAAGAATTATAGAAAATACAATTTCAATACAGAAGAGTCTTTTGGGTAAAATATGTTTGTTTTTCATCAATGGTCGAAAGATCCCGTTTTCAAAAACGTCAAACTAATGTTAATTTGATCGTCAAGATATTTCTATCATCAAATATGCAATCGTCCTGCATGCTGGTACAAAACCTTTTTGATCATGATCTTAATTTTCTTTCAAACGCATTTGACGTTTATGAAGATGCTCAAATTAATAAAATGGATTCATATACATTTTCAAAAAAATATGGTTGAAAATTCATAGCAGAATTTAAGTCACAATTTTAGAACAAAAGAAAATTATTTGTAAAGAATAAAAAGAAATCAATTTTTCTAAAAATCTGAATTTTCAGTCGTTAATATTCCAAAGGTGCGTAATATTACATCAAAAATTCCATATGATTTCAGACAAGAATTCTTCGCACATGCAGAATGTTTTAAAAATTTTGTCGTCAAATCGATTTGTTTACTTCAGAGTTCCGCCGCATATGATTTTATCGAACATAATATGATTTTAGACTGCGTTATCGAAAATAATGCTTTTGCTTATAAATTTTGTTCTGGATTTTCGAATAGTTCAATTTTGCATTTGCGTTTAAGAAATGTCGTTTTCACAAACGGCCAAAGTTTTTAAAAAAAATAACTTCAGCCATTTAGATGAAATTGTCTACGGTAGGTACCTACCTATTTTTTCCACGTTAATGTGAAGTTTTCGTTTTCGATTTTTTACGAATTTCAAAACTGCCATTAAAAATTTTTATTTTTGAATTTATTTTAGTTCTTATAGTCTAGTCATTAAAGTTAGATTTTGATATAATATATAGCCTCCTCATAATGTTCTTAAGAATTAGTTAAAAGTCCCCATGGATCTATGACCGCTGCTAACAATTTTACTGGTATTTAAATGCCCCCAAAATGATTTTTCAGGAATATCCCAAATGGTTAGTTGTACAGAAAAAATAACAAGAACTAATTTGAAGCAAAAACAAAAAACATATACATATGTACTTTTCTTTTACTTTTTTTTATACGGTGGAGTGGCTTATTTAAAAAATTGTGCGTTTTATGATAAAAATTTCTTCACTGTCGGAACATTATGAATATTAGCTTATATTAAATTCGTCTTGTACAAGAATTTCTGTTAAATATTTTTTATGGATGTTTTCATTTCGAAATGATGGGAATCTCAATATTATTGTGGTAATTTTCGTTTCTAATATATTACGATGAATTTCCAAATAATCTTAACAATTTATTTGCAACCGTTTGATAGTTATTGAAATTATTATCGTGGGAAAAACCCCTAAATTATATGCCATTAAAGTGAGATTTAAGTACCTACCTGCCTATATTCAACAACTATATTTCTCGTTACTAAGCTCACAGGGTTTCATGGAGTGAGATTTTTTGTTTCTTATTTACGATTTAATTCTTCGTATTTCTTTTGACATACGGCTTCCATTTTGCGTCAAGAGTTATTCCGATAGATTTTGCCTCATTTCCAAATAGATCTCAAGCAGAATTAAAAAATATAAATAATTTATTATTTTTTTATACTTAAAGCCTACATGGAGTGATTTTAGCGCTTTCCGCCATGTTTTTGTCTACTCATTGACATTATATCAAGAGCGTTTTGTAATTAAAGAGTATAGATTCGTTGATCGTTGACCACTGCTAGTTTTTCCGTGTTGCTAGCAAATGTGTGTTTGAGGTATTTTATTTCGTTTGTAAATAAAAGTTACAAAATTGGACCGAAAACACTTCCTTGTGGTACCCCTTCTACTTTTTCTTTGAAATATTAATAGGTATACTTACTCTTTCTGGATATTCTTTTCAAATTATTTAAAAATCTTCGCAACAAACTTGTCTGGATTTGAATTTGAAGTTTTCATGCCATACCTTTTCAAAATATTATAGGTACGAGACATAAAAAAGAACGCCAAACAAATGTTATAAGAAATACTACTATTTGATAAAATTCGACAGTTTTAATAAGTTTGTGAGCTATCAGATGCTTTTTCAATTTCGAATGAATCATGCTTGAAGAGCAACAGAAATTATACAGACGTTTAAAGTGTGAGACTCGTAAGTCGAAAATTCCAAAAAAAGACATTTTTTAATTCAGAAAAAAAATCTGCAGAATCAGAGCCACCTTTTGCCAATTTCAGCATAACAATGTTTTTCTGTACATTTAACAGAAAAACGAAAAATCCAAATCTCTTACTATAGATCGCCATAGAAAATTTGACAGGTTTTTTTAATGTTTGAAAACATGCGAAAGCGACTTACAAGATTCTGCATTTTTTCATGGTTTGTGAATCTCCCTCCAAGTTCCATGATATAGAAGCCAGAAGTGCATTAAACACCGTCATACAAAATTAATTTTCTGTACTTTTAACTTCAGGATTTAAAATATTCTTCTGTCTGTCCGCTATTCTTTTGTGTTTTCCAAAATTTTTTTATAGCTTCATAAATTCCAGAAAACGCATCTTCTTCTGCCGGAATTCTTTTATGTTCACAGCGTAAATCTTTGACGAGGTCCTAAGCTTGTACCAAATCTAAATTAAACTTTTGAAATTCGCGACTCAAAAGCACTGAAAGTTGTTGGTAAACCAAACCTGTAAGCTAATTAAAAATTCGAAGTCCATAGGATTCTAAATATTTTTAGCGTCACTTTTCAAGATTAGATTCTCCGACACTGTTTTCCAGAATCGACCCTTCTTTTAGTAAATGAAGAGATACATTTATTGTATTTGCTCCTCCTCAAAAAAAAAAAAACCTAAAAACGCAAAAAACTAAATTTTGATCACGAATTTGTGAACTACTTTTCAATTCGGTAATGATGTGAGAATCCAAATAAGTCAAAATAGTTGATGACACTGTGTGTACGCTTTGCTTTATAATGATGTGGAATTTGTTTCCATTCTTTTTATCATTAAGTTACTTATGGTTAAGCTGAAGGCTAATGGGGAGGGATAAACCCTTTTGTTTCCCTCTACATATGGCACTGGTTTAGAACATTCCTCCAGGTAATCTTTGCTTTCATATAACTTTCCAGTGGGAGTAGTTTTTTTGAAAAATTGAATACACTACCCTCAAAAATTTTGAAAGTACCTAATTCTTGAAAATTATTATCATTTTTTGAATATTTCATTATACAGTTTTCCATCTCATTGTCAGCCGGTTTTTTGACGTATTGCATTTTCATATTTCTTGCTGCCCAAATTTTTGAGTAGCCAGAAATTTATTGGAAACTTATTAGAATTTGGTTTGTAATTATTACAAAATTATAAAAATCATGAAATTTTCAATATTTTAGTATTTAAACTAATTATAGAAAGTTATTGGTGAAAAAATTAAGTTTTTAAGGTAATAAAATCAATTAGTAAGGTATTTAAAATCGTTATTTTAACAGAAATACAATAAAAAATAAGTATCTAAAATTTATTTAATATCAAAAAATAATATTTAAACAAAAAAGAACAAATTGACTAAACAAACCTTCTGAGATCTATAAAAGATGCGACTAATACAAAAAATGTGCATTTTACAGAGCGTTTCAAAACTTTTACAAGGCAGTTTATCTAGTGATAGTTATAACTCTCATCAGTATTTACTTTTAAGCCTTTTTAACTACATATAGTTTGTAGAAGTTATTGTTTTTGGAATATCAATTTTTTTTTTTAATGAAGTAAAGTACCTAACCAATTCTTCAATAAAATTAAAGCTGTATGACAGAAATGTTTGCAGAAATCATGATAAAACTTTTCACCTACCAAATAGAATTTAAAAACCTATTCCAATTGCTTTTTATTTTCCATTTAAAGATATATCTATTTAAAGTTTTCATTTTCATATTTATCTTCAAGAAAAAATAAAATACGCTGCATTATTTCTTCACAATTTCTTACAAAATATCCTTCCAGTTCGAAAAATCATCGACTGACATTTAAATCTAATGCTTATCCAAAAACATCGTTAAAAAAATTGTTGTATAAACTACAATTTTTCATTCTTTGCAGTTTTGAATTATTTGCAATTGATTTCAAGTGTATGTACATTATATATATTTTTCGGTATTCTAAAATTCTTTCTTTCAACTTTAATTCAAAGAAAAAAAAAATAGAAAACTTTCCTTTAGCTATATTAAGTGTTTCTTCTTTTCTGTGAAAAAATATATTCATAAAGAAAATATATAAAAATACATTTATGTCCCCCCTATCAATATACCACAAAATAGTTTCTCTTGACTTCATTTAATACAATTCACACTTCCCATTGAGACAATATAAAATATATATATTGTGACCAAGTAGGTACACATATTCAATCAAAAGAAATATATGGTATAGATGAATAAGTGTAAGCCATATACCTACTCTTTTGAAACTGGCTCAATTGCGTCATTCACATCACATATTCTTCTTTGTGTCAGCCACAATATACTATATGAACAACCACAAAAATCACAAAGAAAGTGAAAATCCTATTTACCTCCTTTAAGTCGAACAATAGATATTTCTATATAAAAAAGTTTCCATTGACAAAAAAAAGAAGAAACCAAAAAAACACTAAGGAAGTTACATAACTTTCAAAAGATACAATATCTATAACATTGAGTATCGCTTCATCAATATATAAGGTATACCTTATAGCAACCATATCATCATAGCCATATCGACTTTGGAATAACATACCTAACAGTAAGTACTATTTATACCTCGAGTTTTTGAGGTGAAATTACTTCTGTTTGTTGAAGTCTTGTATCGTGATGGCACTTAAAACTTAACACAGTGCAAAATTATTCAATACAATATGATGGTACAGCCTGGATTGAGTTTATCAAAAGAAGCTAGGGGCTATAAAAACACTGATGTTTCATTTGAATGCAAAAAAAAAAAACAATTAAAAAAAAAAAACAAAGCTTAAAGCAAACTCCGAATTGATGCTTGAAAGGTGATACCGTCAAAGCATCGCGTAACGCCTACAACTTTATGGTATTTTATAGCTGTCTGACGTGTTTTCGAACCTTATATTGAAACCTGAAATTAGGTCCAATGGGTATTTTTGTTGGAATTATACTACTGAGTCACAGTTAAACGGAACTTGGGCCGCAAACAAAGAGAAACTGAAAGTGGATTTGATTGATTTTTGCATTGCTCCACGGGGTGGGTTAGAGCATTGATAGTAGACTTTGAGAGCAGGTTTTCCCACAGTGATACCCAAAATTTTCCTTTTTTCCCATGCTTTTTCGATAAATATCCCACAATTCACCCATGACAAAATAAATTACAACAAATAAATATTTCATTATAATTAAGAATTTAAATTCTTAGCTTATTTTAGACTTAAATTCCCAGAAAAAAAGGATAAATCCCTAGATCTGGCATCACTGAGTTATAATCTGTATATAGAGATTATATCTAAATTCTCTGCTTAAAAAAGTGAAATTTCTGCAACTTAATCAAACACCAATCGAAGCAGCACTTCTTTATAATAAAAATAAAACAAATTGCAATTAGAAGCTCGGTGGTTTGAATGGGACAATAACGACCTTTTTTCTCGATAACGCAATTCGAATAAAAATTCTTTCGTTCGGATTCTTACACATTACATTTTATTAAATTTAAATTGTAAATTCATAATTTAAGTTTCAGATTCAGATTCAGATGCAGAAACCAAAAACCTATATACCTTCTTACTATAGAAGTAAAATTAATTGGTAAAATCCACCTTTTCAAAAAGTCTCTGTTCTCTATGTATAGGAACATTGGAATTCCATTTCTATTGGACCATAAAAAGCTGACTTGATTTTATGTAAAATCCAAGGACTTTCCGGATTTGTTTTAATTTTCCCTTTTTCCTTTTTATATGATTTCTTAGAATTCAGAATTTCCTGGCTATGTTGTCTGGGTATTTGATACTTTTTGTTCTTTGCAAAAAAAAGTTAAACCTATATACATTTGGTGTATCCAGCAGTATAGCACTGTTACTGATTCATAAAGAAATTTATTCAATAATAAATTTTTGGGTGTTTCATTTTATTGGTGGCATACAAAATCAAAGTGAAATGTCCCACAAAACAGCATATAGGAAGAAAATTTACTGCTCTGATGCTCACAGTGCTGCAGATACTAAATTGAGAACAGACAGAAAGAAACATTAAAACATCAAAATCAAACATATATTCTTTTAGGAGGCAGATATATGTAGATAAAAAGCAGATGAAAAGCAAATTACACATGAAAGGATTTTAGTTCTTTGTCCAATTTTATGCTTCAACCAGATTTTATTTCATTTTATTTTTTTTTGCTTTGCTTTTTTGTCTTTTTAGAGTGCAGAGTTATATAGCATCTGTGCAAAAATGTCCTTATAGTCACAGTTGGATGTAAATTGCTTTGAGACTGCCTCGTATATGGTATCATCATGACTATCATCAGTGTATTGGAAATGACAGTTTTTAACTAGAAGAAAGCTCTTGACATAAGGTCATTTCATTTGCAGTTGTTTCTTTCAATGCAGCATGGCATGCGCTATAAAAAAAAAGGAAACAACAACATTTTTTGCTTTATCAGAAAAAAATAATGTGGAACTTGAAATGAAGCCTTTAGTTCAATTAGAGCAGAAAAAATGAAATAAGTTAAGAAAAGAAGAAGACGAACCAATTTTTTTTTATGCGGGAAGTAAGACGATTTACAAAGGAGGGCGATTAGGTACACGGGTGATTAGGTACACGTAAAAGTTTTCTCGAGAAAAAATTGGAAATATTTTGATAGTATAGGTATTTTAAATGTAAAATAGCAAGGTCGTTCATTAATAATAATGACTTTATCTATATTTCTGTAAGATCTGAGGGTTTTTAAATGCACGGCACTAGTAAGAAGAAATAGAAAAGTTCATACCTAAACACGCATGTTCTGCATTTCGAACAAAATCGAATTGAAATCGTGTTTCAATTTCGTTCGAAATGAAAATCTGTTTTCTACAATTTGTTCGTTTTCGAAAATTTTGTAACAACCTCCTTTAAACTATCAAAATTGAAGCTATATCCATTTTTAATTATCTTGAAAAGTAAAATTAAATGGACACAATATTATTGATATTTAAAAAAAAGAAATTTAAACTCTAGCGATAAAATTTGTCGCAAAATTTGGAAGACCAATCGTAAAAATCTTTTATTTCCAACTGCACCAAATCTACAAATAATTCACAAATCATAAACAATGTGAATGGAGAAACGTTCAGAAAATAAAATGAATCGAAATACAGAACATATGTATATTTTCTTTTTCGAAATGCCAATTCACAATTAGCATTTCGAACGAATTGTGTAACATTGAAATTTAGTTTCGTCAAGTGAATTAAAAAAAAGTGAAATTTAGAACATGGGTGATAAAGAATATAGAATTTTTGTTGAAATGCAATATTTTCTTAATGATTGCTTGTGAAAAAAAAGCGAAAATCCTTTTTGTAAAAATCATATAACCTACAAACTTTAGATAAATTATATATAGATAAATTCCTCCTTTTAAGAGTAATATACGAATAACCAATATTGTGCGGCATTTAAACTAGAGATGCCGTGAATATTCGGTCACTATTCGGCAATCGGCCTATTCGGCCTATATTTTTGAAATTCGGTATTCGGCCGAATACCGAATAACAAATGGAGAATAAAAGAGATTATTATCTTACAATAAATGTTTTCTTTTATCCAAAAATTTTTATTTTAGTATTTAAAATCTACTAATGGCAAGTTGTGATGAATAAAAACTACTTTTTCGGCATTCGTTGGTAGCAAACGATTACGTCTATTTTCGTAAACAATTTCAGCTTCTGAAAATAGTCTCTCACTATACACACTAGTACCAGGAGAAGAGAGTTAGATTTTAGCAAATGTTGTCAAATTGGGATACTGTTTTGTGTTTGCTGACCACCACTTGTAAGGCTCTGCATGCCGTCCGATCTTGGCGAACAGTTCTTAAAAAAAAATTCTATTTCGTTTTCAATAGCATGTTATATAACATGTCAAAAGTCACGTAGGAGACTTGCGCGAATTTTCGGATGCCGAATATTCGGTATTCGGCCGACGAGTGTAGCCGAATATTCGGTATTCGGCCGACGAGTGTAGCCGAATATTCGGTATTCGGCCGAGTCACTATTCGCGGCATCTCTAATTTAAACTTATTTACTTAATTTTTTGCAAATGGTAACTTTTTACAATCAAAAGTCTGTACCAATTTTCAGCTTCAAGCGAGCTATGTCTAATTTTTCACATTTTCGTGTCTATTTTCCTGTTCGAGATTGTATGGAAATTCCTATATGAGCACAAGAAAAATTACAAAAAATATTAAAATTGACATTTGTTATCTTACTTCTGGTACTCTTCAGTTATAGCCTTAAAAAAGAGTAAATATGAGAAAACTGATTTTTAACAATTTTCCGTAGCTCAAATAATAAGTAAACGGCTTGGAAAAAAACTACACAACATTTTTTAAACTAAAATTTGAATTTCTATCAATTTTTTTGGAATATCAAAACCACACGTGAGTAAAGGCCCAACTATAATAGGCATGAGCTAGCTTATGCACGCTTAAGCCAACGAGCGAATATATGAAATTCCTATTGAGAAGCCATAATGGAGTCCAGCTCCGTTTCGTCCAATTTTTCTAAGTTTCGTTCAATTAAACAAACATAAGCAAGAGCGATCTGGTTCGCTCAGCGCATAAGTGAATTTGACAGATACGGCTCAACACATACAAAATACACATCAAACCCAACGTTTGTGTAAATGATTCGAGATTAATGAAAGTGTATGTGTGATATCTTTACTATCTCGTTGTCGTTGATTCAATGTTCAGACTCAATAAAATTAAATAGCTGTGAATTTTGACAGATGCTTTTGCGCGCGTAAGTTATTATGGCTATGCCTGCGTCTTTTTGAAACTTAAGCAAACTTTTCGATGGGTTCTGACATTAGTTTATGTTTGCTTAAGCCTATAATAGTTGGGCCTTTTTTCTTTATATCTTTGTTACATAAAATAACCCACAATTTTCCTTTTATTCCACACGAGTTTCAAAGCGATCAGATTTTCCAATTGAATTTCAGAGCATTTTGTAATTTTCAATTTTTGTATAAAAAATACAAACGTCTCTCCTGAAAAAAAATGTTAAAAATCAGCTTTAACAGTTTTTCCTTGTGACCACAGATTTAATCGCCTTTACTAAAATTTCATCCGTTTGAAAATGTTTAAATTGTTTTCTATTCTTTGTAAAATTTTTACTTATCTGGGTCAAACTATTTACGTAAATGAAATATTAAAAGAAAAAACTCATTTTAAAATTTCGTATTTGTATAAACTAATTAGATAGCCCAGTTTCCGATCTCTTTAACCCAAAACCAATATTCTCAAATCAAAAACCAATTTGAATAAACACGTAGGTAGTTTTAATTTTTTTAAATTAACAAAATAAAAATTCATCAATTAAAAATCGATAAATAAATATTTTAAATTTACACCTATTGACATTTACCTAGAAGTAGTAGGGTAAATGTATGTATTTTGTAATATTTCTGGGGAAGATATCAAATTTGAGTGCTCCTTTACAACGCCGTAGAAAAACTTAATTAAATCAAGCTCAACTACAGCAAATTTACTAATAAAGGTAGAACTATAATAGTCGGAAGAAAATTCTCTCAGTTCACTTACGCATGGAGCGGTCGGTGAGCGCTCTTCACTTCCGAAAGCAAAAGTTAACGAAAATTGGTCGAAACGAAGCAAACCTCAATTATGGGCATGTCATATGAATTCTTTGTATTCGTTTCATTTCGTACGACCACTTACGTCGGCATCCGACTATTATAGTTCTAACTTAACTTTAATAGGTTTCACCTTGTTGCACTAGATTGACAAGTCAAATCGACTCGACAGGCGACCCGACTCGACACGTACTACATCGCTTAGCTCATTGGTCATCGAAGTATTAAATTAACAAATAATTAGAAACAATAATTATTATTAATTATTATTAATGATTAATAATTAACTACTTTAACTACTCAAATCTAAAGACGAAACAACAGAGTCACAAGAATGATAATCCTTATTTTGGGACACTCAATGCACCGAAGTACAAAGGGTCCCATCAGGAGAAAATTTAAAGAGATATAAAAACCTTTTTCATTGCCTTTACCATGTCTGTTACTATTACTTATCAATATCTTCGTAAAAACTAAGTGTGAATTGAATAAAAATGAATTGAAATTTCCAATGGAAAAATCATTTACCCAAAATCTCATTATCATGCATTGGAATTTACTATTGGTATATTTACTTCTATTCCACAAGAAGTATACACATAATAATGTGCTTCGATTTTACCTCTTCTTCTCTTCTTGTTGAAGTCTCGTTTGTGTGATAAAGATTAGAACAACAATGTAGGTATGTGTGTATGTATGCACCTAATTGCAAAACATTTTTTTGTGACTCATTTCATTTAGACTATTAATATTATTATTGATGGATGAAGTTTTTTTTGTTTCTTATTAAGATAACAACTACTCTATTTTATTACATCTTTTAATTCTACATAAAACCTAACAAGTGATTCAACTTGCAAAAATGTTTACAAAAACCCATAAAACCTAAGAAGACTTTCAATTAAAATTAAAAATATGTATACATAAAAAATTTTTTTTTTTGACACTTAGGCCGATAGAGTCTTGTTCTTAACATTTAACGATAAAATAACAAGCTGCTAGCACAGAAAGATATACATACCTATTTACATTACAACAACAAGAAAATCAACAACAAAACACACTCGGCGCAGACACATTTGAATACGAAATCAAATCAACATTTAAAGAAACGTGCCCGGACTCCAAACTTGATTCGATTCATCACGTCAACATGTGCGTAGGATATTTTGTTGTTGTTTTGTTTTATGTTTTTGTTTCAAGCTATAAAAATAAACATTTTTCCTTCTCATTAAGGAAATGACCCACGTATTGTTGTTTAGATTTTCGTTTTCATGAAATCCCGAAAAAAAAAAATAAAAAAAATAAATCACAAAAAATAAATCTATAAAAATCCCTTTTTTATATGAAAATTGCTCCTACATCGCGTCGTCGTCATCGTCGTCGCCACCACCACAATTTGAGATCAATTTTGGTATTAAGGATTTTTCTTGTTTTGTGCTTATTTCGCCTCATTTGGCGGGATTTAGTAAAAAAATATTTCCATGGATAATCTTTTGGAATTTTGTATAATATGTGTGTATTTATAGGACTATAAAAGGGAAATAAAAATGAAGAGTGGTTATGTTTCTGTGTGTGTGTTTATTATTCACAAATCAATTAGTATTCGGGAATAAGTATAGAGAGGCCAACATGACCATCATAATACAAATCTTTTGTTAGAAAGTTCTTTTTGTTTGTTTTTATATTCAAGTTATGTGCCACAATGGCTGCCAATTAAAGCGGGCAAACATTGTCACTCGTGGGGGCTTACAAAGTTTTTCGAGTCGATTTTTTTTTTTTTTGTGTAAAGGGATTTCTTCGCACAGAGTCACCCAAACGTGCTTTGGCATTGAAATGAGAAACGGAAAGTCGCTTGTCGTTGAAAGTCAAGGTAAATGGAGGTTATTCGCAGGATTACAATACAATGCCAAACAGATGTCTAAGTAATGGGTGCAAAAAAAAAAATAATAAACCTGAAACACGCAAGGTGTTTCTTGTTGCCGGCTCATCGGTTGTCGAGACGAAGCTATAAAAAATACTTTTATTTATTTTTTTTTTTTTTCATTTAAGAACTTATTGAAAGATTTCATTTCGAACAGAGATATTTTTATTTGATTTTTTTTTTGTTTTGTGTACATCTATATTTCTTATTTTCATTGTTTGGTTGGGGTTAGAGATTTTAGATTTGCAGGTGGTGATTTGAATATTAGAGCAAAGTGGATACCTAAAATGTACTTGTTTGGTTGTTTTTTGATAAGGAAAGAGTCGGTTTAGTTGGTAGGGAAGGTACCTATTTGTTTTTTGTAGCTGAATTTTTCATATATGAAGATTCGTTTAGGTATATGGGGTAGGTATGTTTTTCTCTGTGATTGAGAGGTTAATTCATGACATTTTAGTTCAATATAATATTGATCAGAAAAAGAAACAAATACCTATAAGCACAGTTTTTATATTTTTCCATATGGAACCTTATGAGTTTTTAAACAGAAATAAAAACTAAAAACACTGAAATGTGAAAATACTAATAAATAAACGAAGTGATATTGTAGGTACCTATATTGCGAAATTATAACAAGCGAGGTAAATAATGTAAGTTATGTATACCTACATAGGATACAACATAAAAATTGCAATGTGAAAAATTTTAAATGATGATTTTGCGAAAATAATAGGTAGGTACCAACATTGCGAAAAAATATCCGCAAAAATAATAAGCAAAGAAATATAATGTGAAACAATGAATACAAATTGCAATGTGAATTGTGCGAAAGAATGATTTTGCGAAAATAATATTATAGGAAATAATGAAATATGAAACAATAATTAGTGAGGTGAAATACTGTGAAATAATGAAATTCGAAATAACAATGAGCTAAATAATAGCTATACATATATTGATGCATATTGATAAAATTATTATTAAAAATTGCGATGTTTAAAATGCGAAATGGTGATTTTCCGAAAATATTAATAAGCGAAGTAATATTATGCGAAATATTGATAATGGGGGTGATATATTGCGAAATAATTAAGTGCGAAATTATAACAAGTGAGGTAAAATAATGTTGAATAATTAAATAAATACAACATAAAAATTGTAATGTACAAAATGCGAAATGATGATTTTGCGAAAATAATAAAGTAGAAAAAATATTGTGCGAAGAAATACCTACATATATATATAATGCGAATTAATGATACCCAAGATAAAAATTGCAATGTGAATTTTTCAAAATAATGATTTTGCGAACATAATAACTAGCGAAGTAATAAAATATGCGAAATAATGATTATGCGAAATAATATTACAGAAAATAATGAAATGTGATATAATAATGAGAGAGGCGATATACCTACTGCGAAATAATGAAATTCGAAACAACAATAAGCTAAATAATATATATATTAATGGGGATCACGAAGTTATCTCGAATGACAAAAACTTAGAAAGCAAAAAATCTCGAAAAAAAACAATTTTTTAATCTAGAATGAAAAAATCTCGAATGAACAAAAATCTCAAAAGAAAAAATCTAGAAAAAAATCTCGAAAAAGAGATTTTTGTTTTACCTATTTAAGGAGATTAAACAACTCGAATAAAACTCATTATATATATTCAGTTTAAAAAAAATTATTTTTCTGGGCCACTTGTGATTATATACCTAGTTGTGTTAGTTGACGATGACGAAACACGGTTATTATATGCAGGGGCGCTGGCATCAAATCACAGCCTGGGGTAAAATATCAGTAGAACAAATAATAGGATTTTTTTAACTGTAGCTATCGAAGTAGTTACGTCACATTATTAGCTCTGTGAATATTACACATAGTATATATAATCCTACTTTGCTACTCTTCTTCTGCAAAATTTTCTTTTTTCAAATTATAAATTTTGTGAAATCGAATTTTTGATTTTAAAGTTAAAATTTTAAGAAAATAAATTTTCATTGAAATTTTATGCGTTTTAAAAATAAAAAGTAATCAGGAATTAATACCTATATTAGTAATTGTATTAATATACAGTCGACTCTCCCTAAGTCGTACTCTCTCTAAGTCGATTTTCTCCCTAACTCGAATTTTTTCGCCATATTTTATCATTCCCTTCAATTTTCCATACAAAAACCAATCTTTAAGTCGAACTCCCTCTAAGTCGAACTCTCTCTAACTCGAACACATTCTCTCGAAAATTGGCATCTTTTTTCACCCCTTAAATCGAATTTTGTTTAGCACAAAATAAAATCAATAGATATTACCCCTTTGGAATTCGTATTTTGGTATCAAGTATCTACCTGCACACTTCAAAATCCTTAATATGTATGTGTAGCATCGCGTGTGCCATCATCGTCAGTTCTTCGTGTTTCTTCCTATATTCATATTCCTGGTACCTCCTTAAAAAAGATACAGTTTTTTTTAAAGTTACAACGCAAAAACAAAAAAAAAACATTGTTATCCTTTTCTTTGTGTTGTTGGTTGTATTACATACATATATTAACCTCTATTTATTAAATAAACCTTTTACAACAAAAAAATGTTTCTCTCTATAACTCGAACAAATCTTGCTATCCCGTGAAAATTCGACTTAGGGAGAGTCGACTGTATATTAATTCGCTTTCTATAGATTTTTTTTTCGAGATTTTTTTAATTATAGATTTTTGTTTTCGAGATTTTTGCTTTCTATAGATTATTGCTTTCTAGATGTCATGGTAAACCCATGTGCGAAATGATCTTTTTCGAAAATTACAATAAGCGAGGAAATATTATGTGAAAAAATATTGGAAATAAGCGATGTAAAAGAATGTGAAATAATGAAATGCGAGATAAAAATTACAAAGTGAATTAAGTATGCTAAATGATAATTCTGTAAAACTACAACAAAACACAAATTGACAAATAATTTAATGCCAAAAAATTAAATTGCGAAACAATACCTTTTAGGATGGGCTTAAAAGAAATTTCTACACCGAAAACCAGCTTTATTGAAATTTCTTCGAAGTCTGGCCATTTTGTTGTCTAATTTTCCTTGAATCAAGGAAAACAAATAACCTATACAACGTTTTGTTCTTATTTGCAAAGAATAAATTGTTTCAATTTGTTTAGTAATTTGTTTCATTTAGCATCTAAAACTTTTTATAGGTTTATGAAATTTTTTTCGGCAGGTAACTAAATTATTTTTTTTACATCTTTTCAAGCGAAAAATCGGAACAGGTTTTGGAATTTTTCAATTGCTCAGCGTTGAATTTAATTTATTTTTATACACTTAATAAAGATATGTCGAACAAAAATAACTATCGCATTCGTTGAGAGAATAATTTTTTTTTTTTATTTTTCATTGGCTCAGTATAAAACTTCATATAGTAATCATAAACATGAATTTTCACTAAAAATGAAATTTTTCGCTGAGTCAACGAATTTCATATTTTATCATGTTGTTGTGTTTTGCAATAAATTCTGCTCTTTTTTTTTGTTTTGTTAAATTAGCTTGACGAATTAATTATTTTGGTCGTACCTACCTATTTATGAAATAAAATTTTCCATACCATTTTACCAAATTTTTCATCTTTCACATAAAAACTACTTTAACTTCGCTAATTACTTACATGATATTAATTTTTACAACTCCAAGTATGACCTTAATTAAATATACAAACAAACTCTTTATCAAATATTCTAATGACAATGAGTAACGACGACATAATTATCACATCGTCGTCACGCTCATGTGCGCAGTCTAATTCGTCTATGTATATCGAATTTCTTTCAAAACATCTATCTTGTCTTTATTAACTACATTATATATACATAATGTAAGTTACTAATTGCTGTTGATATATTTTATCTTATAATTATATATGTATATGTACCAACGAATGTTTTAATGTTTATACAACAATATGACACATTTAAGTACTGTGGTAAGGAATTTTATTATGCAGTAGCAATAAAATACTGGTTGGTTTGGAGTTCTTATTATAGATACATTGGCACAGACATGTTATTTTTTTTATATGAGTTTTATATATCATTAAAGATATTTTCATAAAGTTGGAGATTCACAATAGTTTTATACTATTCGCACTTTGGAACGCAGTTAATATTGTTTATATGAAATTTTGTTTGCTTCAACGAGATTGCTTTAGGCTGTGAATATTTAATAATTAATCAGCTTGAACTCTCCTTTTCGACTAATTATATGAAAGCAAGGTTAGTCTACCAGATTGATATGTTATGAAGTTGAAGATCGCTGCATCAAAATATAACAAAATGGTAATAATAAAAAAAATCAGATGGTGCTCACATACACATATGTATAACATTTTTATATCCTATATCTATTATTACATTATATTACCTTTTTGTGAAGTCGATTAACATTTCAAGCTAAAGTTGAGCCTTATAGAACTAAAACAAAAATATTTTCATTTAAAGGAAAAAATAGATATTTTTGCGAATCTATTTTTTTTTATTATTACCATTTTTTTATAATTTGTTGTTAGGCAAGAATAAAAGACTTAAGAACATGAAATAAAAAAAAAATAAAAAACATCGCCTCTAGAGTTTGGAAAATCTAATTTGTGCATGTAATTTTTTTTTATCTACCATTCGTTGATCTGAAGTTATATAAGTCTAAACTTGCCTGTATTTCCTTTCAAGTTTCATGGTCAAAAAAGTTCAATAAAAAAAAAATAAAAACAAAATAAGGAACATCGGGACATAAGGAACATTATTGACCATTTAATCATTAATACGAAAATCAACTTTGCAAATTCTTAGAAAATTCATATAAAACTCAACTTGGTCAAAAAACGTCATTACTAACAACAAAATTACGTTTCATTTCATTAACCCGTGCCTCTTAGGCCATGAACTTTTCCCATACAAATTTATATGATGAGATTTTCGCAAGTTTTTAAGTTTTATTTCTTTCTTTGGAACTACAGCAGCTTTTCTTACATATTTGTTGTATAATCATCTCTTTAACAGTATTCAAAAAACTTAAGAACAGAAAATTTTTATTTTTATTAAATATTTTCGGGAGGGACAACCGTAGGATTATACCTATCTCATCGGACTATTCAAAAAATAATTCCCACCCGGTGGGTCTTCGTGGAAAAATTCACAAAACTTTTTCAGGACCTTTTGGTGGTAAATTTTAATGAAAACCTATCTCATTGGTAGATATATGGGTAAAATTGGTAGATACCCAAATGAAACGTGTACACCACCTATACCCCTATTCCAATTTGAACTTTAATATATTTAAAAGTTTCATTTAAGAGTTTCTGTACTTTGCCTTTAATTTTGTTTTTTTTTTTTTTTTCATAAAATTTTTCAAACTTATTTTAAGTAGGTAGATGAGATTTTATTTATTCAACAACAATTTAATGACTAATTCCAATGAAATATAAATATAGACACCTATACCGCAAAAACCACTTAAAATTCAAGATATTAGAAAATAAAATTATTTACAGCACAAAATTGCCAGACATCACCATTTGTGGTTTCTCGCGAAATTTGACAATTATTATATTTCACATTGAAGCTCTTAAAATTATACCAAAAAGTGTATAAATTTCTCAATTGTTTGTAAGATTAATTTATTTCGGAACACAATTTCGCTTTTAGTAACATATTTTATTTAGGGTTATAGAGGTATGTATGTATAGATACTTCTATACTCGTATATACAAAAGCAATCTGTACCCTTAACGAAGCAATTATACTTTGCGACCAAGCAATCGACTAAATTATCACACCATTAAGAAAGCAATTTCACAATCAATTCCGTTTCATTACATTCATCAAGTGGATAGATGGTTGCCTAAGAGATACACAATATCGTATATATCGTATATAGTACCCCTGTCACACGTCATTAAATAATGCCCAACCTATGTTTTGTTCTTTTTTAGTTCACCACCACCACCCTCTTTTGATTCTCATATATATATATATGTAGGTGGAGATGGATATCCTGTCATTGGCACCGTTGGTTCTATGTTCACCCTCTTGAATCTGTCTGTGCGAATGTCAAGAAGCTGGCTTAATGACATGAATTACACTCGACTATATTTTATTTGAATTCGACATGCCTTTCAGATACATAATAATATCTTGTTGTCTTGTGTCTTCTAGATAGGTATACACTTTTATGCAGATACATACATCAAACAAACGAGATTTATAGTTTTATATAGATATGATGTGATGATTGGGGTTGTGGAGTGTGGATGTATATAAGACAAGTATACTCATAAGTCGTAACAACTGCGACCTTGCAAGATCGTCGTCATTGGCGTCATTGTCGCGTAACAAGAAACTTCACCGAGAATGGCCATAAGCGCAGTAAGCAGTTGTTGTATTATATTATATATGAATGGTGACTGGTTTTAAATTGCATATGGGGGACCATAGTGCGAAAAACGATTGTGTGCCATATTGCAAGAGGCAGGAAATGAGTCATTCCTATCTGTACCACATATATTAATAAAAATGAAAATATTATAAAGAAAAAAATAAATGTACAGGGCGGGACAAAAATACTTTAAATGGATTTACAAGGGCAAAGAATAAAATACCACTTACGGCAAATTGCTATAAATAATAATAGAAAAATATATGCGTGAGTTATAGAAAAAGTTTTAGAAACTTATCTTAAGTTATCTTTAATCAAATTAATGTAACTAATAATGGATGTCTTTAAACTTAAAATTACTTATACAGCTTTACGATAATCACAGCTACTAATTTATCTAATAAATTTTCAAGAGTCGGATACAAACATAAAATCCGTATTCCCGGAAACCAAAAATCTCGAAAACTTTAAATCCAGAAAACCCAAAATCTCGAAAACCTATTTGGTATACCGAAACCTCAAAATTCAGACAGCCCAAAATTTAGAAAGCCCACATTCCGTAAACTCCAAAATCCCGAAAACCGAAAATCCAGAAAACACAAAATTCGGAAAACCCAAAATCCCAAAGCACAAAATCCCATTATTAAATCTGAAAAAAAAAAATGTTTCAAATTCTTGAGTCTTGAAATCTTTTTCTCTATGGTTTATTAAAAACAAAATTATCATTTAACAAATAAAAAATAAAACAAACACAAATCTTCAAATAAAGAAAACATAACAGTCAAGTAGTGTAAATAAATTACATTGTTATTTTTTTTATTAAATATTATTGAAAGTAAAGTGTAATGTTATTAATTTTGTTGAATGAAATCTTTTCATTCAATTTTAATGAAATTACGACATGACTGAATGGAAAATAAAATATTTTGGATCATAATTAAAAAAACAAATAGCGTTAACGCGAAAAGACAATCTTGTTTACTTGTTTACTCACGTTCACATTAAATTGTTTTCTCGAAATCTAAGTCGCGAAAAATTATTCGGCCTTATCACAGGCCCCGTCGTAATAGATTCGTACTACGTATGCTGACAAAAAAGTATTATAGCTGCCGTTCGAACAGAAATATTTCCAAAGGAATTCCGAGTTTGGGAAAATTGATTACGACAACGGTGCTATGATACTATTTTCGGGATTCGTAGTACGAATCTATTACGACGGGGCCTGTGATAAGGCCAAAAAAAAGATCATAAATCAAAATTTTGTGCAAATTTTTCGGAATAATGGGTTTTTATGATTTCAAGCTTTCTACTTTTTATGTTTTCTGGATTGTGGGATTTTCATAATTTGTCGAGGTTTTGAGTTTTCGAGATTTTGCGTTGTCTTTATTTAACATTTTCGGAATTTTGGATTTTTGAGTTTTTGGGATTTATTTTGAGTTTTTGGGATTTAAGGATTATACGTTTTATAGGGATTTTGGGTTTTTGAAAGTTTTCTTTTCGAAATTCTGACCCCAACCCCAAGTTTTTATTTAAAATGCCTGCAGTTAAAACCTTCTCTTTACGTTTTCGACGAGAACCTTCTGTAAAAATTAATTGCGATCATGACGTTATCTAGAATGATAAAAATCTCGATTTTGTATTATTGTATTTTTGGAATTTTCGGGTTTTGAGATTTAAAATATAATAATCTATTAAGTGAACATTAATTATTTTTGAAAACTTCGCCATCTAAAATAAAAGAGCAAAAACCGGTATTTTTGACTTTCACCATTTTAATTAAATAATGATATCTTTTAAATTATAGCTATACTGGAAAAAAGCATGTCAATACTTTCTTATAAAAAGTCAAATAATCTACAAATAAAAATAAAAAATAAAAAGCAAATTGTAAAATTACTTTTTGAAATAGCAATATCTTTTAACCAGAATATTGAAATCTATAAAGTCAGTATAAATTTTTGGTTTTTGACCAAATTCTTGAAACAATGAAATTTTTTAAATGATCTTTCTTAGAAAAAAATTGTTCTCCTGTCACATTGTCATATTATGTACAAATTTGGCAGAACTTTTGTTTAATAACACTTACCGTTTAGATGTTTTATGCGAAGACGGAGATTTTCCCCATTTCAGTCAATTTTTGAAATATTATAGTGATATCTTCTAAACGATAAGTCAGAGGAAGAAAAGTATTAACACTTTTTTTGTACAAAATTGATTGATTTACAAGTTTTGTATAAAGTACCTATTTTTCTATAGCGTACACCGTTTAAAAGTTATATTTTAAAAACGGATATTTTCGGAATTTGACAAAGAATGAATATTTTATTTTGTTTTGTTTTATTTTATTTTTTTTATTTTATTTAATTTAATTTTAATTTATTTTATTTTTTTTATTATGAATATGATACTTTTAGATAGTAGCTGATTTTTTTGTATGTTGTTTATTTGTCTTTTAATATACAAAGCTTCTTTTAGTCGAATGGTATCAATCAGAATGTATTAAATTTTATATTTTTGTGAAAATTCGAAATTATGTAAACTATTTTATTCATAAAATATTTTTTTTCAGTTTGGGTACATTCAAACTGTCATTTTCGATCAAAAATATTTATAACACACCCAATTTTTTGTGTCTAAAAGGGTTGATGACGTGAACAAAATTTTTCTTGTCAATAATTTATTTCGAGAATGAATATGCAAAAAAAAAGTTTTATATATAAACAAAATCCTTTCCCTGACTTTCTTATATTATTGGGCTTCAGATTTTCTGTTGTAGTTTGAGAAATTAATTAAAATTCTTTTCCATATCGATTGGCGTATGCCAACTTTGTGACATTTATTTGACAATCGCTCTCTTTTTGTGTCCCTAAATATGTACCTATTATAAACTTTACACTTTCGTCCGGAAAACTAAAATTACTATGAACCATATAACACCATATGCCTCTCACCCTTTTAAAACCATCAACAAATTCTTTAAATCGATCCAACTCGTTTTTGTCGCATTTGCATATTTTAATATTATCACCATCGTCGTCGGTCGCCCGTCAACCCTTATCATTCGATCTCATCCCACCTTACGCATCACATTATATTATGGCTGAACGATTAAAAAGTCATAACACATATTTCCACATCATAAAACCGGAAAAAGCGATAAAACTTCCTTACATTTTTGTCATCAGCTTATAATCTTTAGTTCCAAATCTCACAAAATATATATAAAAAAAAAAAAAACTCAACCTTACTTTTGGTTGGGGTCTGCAGTCGGATTTACTTGAGATAACATTCCTCTATATAGGTCGCCCTTAGCCCTCATATAAAATATTCCTTCCCAAAATAATTATGAAGTTTTTCATTGTTGTTGTTGTTGTTGTTGTTGTTGTTGTTGGTGTCGAGGTTGTCGTCGTCGCTAGGCACGTGATTCGTCTCATGACATCGAGATGGCTCTTTGAAATTGAGATGACGGTGATGATGATGACTGGCCCTATTCTGCTACCGCGCCGTTATTCAATGTAGTGGTAGCAATCATGCAGCTATTCTGGAAGCCTAACAACTGCCCTTACCATTGGGAGCATTCATGTAAATACATATATATATATAGACGAGCGTATCTCCTGCAGCATTTATTTATCTCTCATTCATTTTGTAGAGTTTTTTTTCTCGAATTGTTGTATATAACGTAAAAGTTCTTCTCAAATTCAAAGCGAAAGGTACTATAGACAAAATGATAAGCCTAGGGAGTGCCTCAGGTGGAGCGGTGTTGATATTATTGCCTTAGCAACGAATTCTGTTGGTTTGCGCTTTAAGGGCTGTTGCACACCCCATTTTGCCCATATATATTATAGGAAGAGAACTTGTTGTAATATGCTGTAAGGATCGATAACTCGTCCCAAAGGACTTCTCTCCCCATCTCATTTGCATAAAAGTAGCCTTTTCCTCCAGCAGACTTTTCGTTTTTTTTTTTTCTTTCCTGCAATCCACTAATAATAGATTTGAATTATGCACTCTTCATTGTTTAAGGAGGGATGTTTCAATTAGAGTTCTATATACGAAGGGACATAAAGGGATATATAGACGATAAGATATGTGGTAGTTGATTACAGAACCAAAGGACCCTCATTACAGCCCTTTCGGCTTAAATTAGAGCTCTCTATATATAGCTTATGGAAGGGAATCAAAAACATAACGAACAAAAAAAGAAAAAGCTTTGAGGATCCTTCTAAATGCCGATACCGGATATAAATCAAAAGGACTCGTTACAGTGATACTTCAAGTCATCTTTGATTTTTTTTTTTTGCTTTTAAATTATTTGTATTGTTCTTTGGAACCTGTTTTGCTCCTCCTCGCCTCGGGTTCACATTTTTATTTGAACAATTTTAAAAGGCAAATATTATTTTTTGATGTGTTATACCTACACACAAAAGAAAATCTCTCTTTTTTCTAGAGATCGATTTGATGTGGTAAATTGTTGGTAGGGGTTTTTTTTTTATTTTTTTATTTTGTTGTCAGATTGTATGAGGGTATTTGTATTCAATCGGGTGGATAATGGAATGGCAGATTGTGTATTTAATGACAAAAGAGGAAGTACCAAGTTCTTGATGTGGGTATTTTTTGTGTTTTTTAAACAAAAGGTAGAAAAAAGGACATTTTATAAATATGTATGTATATATGTATGTAGGTATACATATTTAAAAAAAATCAAAATTCTGTTGTTATTTTGTTTAAACGAAAAAATGTGATTATGTATTTTAAAACTATGAATATTCAAAGGATATTATTTAAACTTTTGACATGTTTAAGGGTTGAGGGTTATTTCAATTTTATGCAAATTATCTTTTCAAACACACAGCTGTTAATGTATGTGCATAAATATACAAAATTATTGAATATTATAAAATGGAAAACAAAAATTAGGTATCTATCTTCTCTAAGTAAAATTTAAAATTTTAAATATTAAACTTTTTCACCAGTTATCGTTTTATTGAATTTGACATTTCCTATATAAATTGTGATTTTTTTTAACCATATTTGTACTATAAATTTGTTAAGTCAATTTGACCAAAAATCGCCGAAATATCTTAAAAAAATACTGAATCTTTTGTTAAGTACAGGGTACATACCTTTCCCTTGGAGAGTCTTAATTTAGCACAAAACTTAAAAACAAAAAAATGAATCGATTTACGGGGCATTTATATTAGTCGAAAAGTTTTTTAATTTTGTAAGAACAGATATTTGCTAAAATGTGTGTCTTTAAAGTGCTTTGTAAGTTTTATCTCGCCTTATGATATTCTGAACATTCTGATTATGTTTGGCTTTTGAAAAAAAGAGAGTACAACAGAATCCTAAAATTCAAAATGCAGAAAACACAAATTCCAGAAAACTAAAAATTTCAAAATCTAGTTAATCCAAAATTCAAAAAAGACAATATCCAGAAAGCCTATAAATCAAAAAACGCAGGAAATCCAAGAAACTAAAAATCCAGAAAACCCGAAAATTTAAAATCCCAAAAAGGTCAAAATCCCGTAATTAAAGCTGAAAATTGTTCTATATAAATAAGTCTTTAAAATCGTTTCTCATTAAAATATAAATTAAATAAATTTGGGCAAAATCCTGAAAACCCAATATCCCAAAAGGACGAAATCCTGTAATTAAAGCTTCAAATTTTTGTATAAATAAGTCTTTAAAATTGTTTTCTCAGTGAAATAAAAATTGAACACATTCAAATTGTAACTTAAAATCCAGAAAACCCAAATCCCGAAAATTTAAAATCCCAAAAGGTGAAAATCCCACAAATAAAGCTTCAAATTATTCAAATAAGTCTTTAAAATCGTTTTCTCAGTAAATTAAAAATTAAAAAAAGTTGGGGTAAATTGAAACTTAAAATCCAGAAAACCCAAAATCCTAAAAATTTAAAAGCCAAAATCCATTAATTAAAGCTTCAAATTATTCATAAAAATATGTAAGTCTTTAAATTTAACAAATTTAGGCAAATTCTCCATTTTATACATAATTTTTGGGTATTTCGATTTCTTGAAAATTTTATTTAATAAATTTCCGAAAATTTTTTATTTTATATAATTTATAGGGATTTATTTCTTTTTGTATTTTTTTTTTAAATATGTAATGGGTTTTCTAGAATGTAAGTTTTCAGGATTTTGGGTTTTGGATTTTCTGGATTGTGAATTAATTTAAGGATCCTGACCTAAGTTTTTCTATTTAAAGTCGATTTTGTAGTTATTTTATGTGCTGCTTAAACGGCCCCCGCTTACCATTTACTTCTTTTTTTTACCCAACCGCTCTATTGTTTTGATGTATCTTATGAAAAACACCCTGTAAACCTAAACTAGAATTTGTACCTATTTATAAAACCTTTCTTAGATTATTTATTTTCTTATACGATCTTTTTTCAAGTGAATAGTCACTGAAGAAGACCAACAAATGCACCTAAGTCCCTGAGCCAATATTTATGTAGCTACAATTTACATATCTATATATTTCATTATCTTACCACAGTCGTGTGTTATGTACCTATACCTTAATTCTGTAGGTAGGTAATCAACGGAGGAATAACTCAACTGATGATGGTTGTCATTCTTGTGGTATTTCTAGATAAACCACGAACTAGTGTAAAACCTTCTCATCATCTCAAGACATTTTATCCCCCATCATCACTGCCGCTTCACGAACGTAACGTAGTTGGTAGTCGCTACCTTAATTTAAGATGCCAATAAATAAATTTGATATTCTTGGAATGAGACTTTATTATATCATCGTCATATCCGTTGGTTCGTCTTTATATTTATGTATATGTATGTAGGTACCTACCTACGACGAAGACTTTTGTCGGTTGGTAGTCCTCAAATGGAACTTGTGTGAATAATACTTTTTTTTAGATCTTTTTTCTTCATCTCCTTTATAGTTGAATGTTTTCATTATTTATTCACAATATATTGAAGCATCTGTTCTATCTTGTATTCCATGCGGTCCTTCAATTGTATATTCATTAAAATTACAATTTCCATTTGCAAATTCTTCATTTTCAATCCCTTTATAATCTCAAGACACACGAGTCTTATGCCTTTCAATTCAACATCGCTCGGTTATGATGCGATGTCTGTTGATGACGACCGACGCGACGAAGTTATTATTGTTGTGGTCTTTCATTTGAATTTCGATTAATTCCATAGAATTTAGTTTAAATCAGCTTAAGTTGATGGGGTACAAATTCTAAAAATAAAACTGTAGCCACTCTCACGGTGGGTGTCCTGTCGGTTCGTATGTCGTTTGTAGGTATATATGGGCATGGAAAAGCTTTGTGATAATTACTGGTCATTAAGAAAGTGGTTTCGGTTATTGATTTATTTTCATTTTAGTTTTGCTAGTTGATTTTTGTACTGAGTGAGTGAGCAAGGGGAGAGGTAAGGGTATTTAATGAAAGGCAATTAGGGTTTACCCTTTGTCGTGTTTATTAGTTGTAAATAACCCTTAAACATGCCAATTAAGTTGATGGGGACTATATACTAATTTTGTTTTTTTTTTTTTTTTAATCACTATTTCTAGACCTACATTAAAGTCTTATTAAGTGCGTCATAACCACAAAAAACTTTATTTAGGGCAAACAATATGCGGTAGAAGGAATAGGTTGATGTTTTAACTATTGAGTTTTATGATGTAATTAGGTATGTTTCTTTCCTATTAATTAAATGAAATGTGTTCCTTTTAATACGAAACGATAGCCAGTAGCCACTGAGGTCAAAATTACCATACGGATAAGCCTTTTTTACTCTAATCTTATGAATCAGTAGCTATGTAATTATATATAATTTATAATTAATTGCGTTATATTTAGGTCCAATATAAGCATGTTTTGCATTCGTAAAAAAAAAATTTACTTGAGATTTAAATTAATAATAATAATCATGACATTACGATAATAGACTGTACATCGAACACTGTACAGACTAAACCTCTGTAACGATTTTTTTTAAACCTTATTAGGTACTTAATTTTGTCTATGAATATAGGTTATTCCCTGAGTAAATTTTGTACCCTAAAATGTAACGGTAGGTCTCCCATATGCAAGATTAAAATTGTTAGTAGCAATCCTTGTCATAGAACTTTTGTTTTTTATTTTCGATTTTCTCCTTCACGACTTCACCGATTTTGATCAAAAATTTACTATAAAAGCTGCTCAAGATTCATGTATTGTATATGTATTAAAATTTTTCAAAATAAGTAATATTTAAGAAAACAGCTCTAACGACTTTTGAAATTTTGTTTGCATAAATTCATGCATGTATTATATTAAAGAAATCAGACAACTTTTCTGGCATCATTTTCAAAAGATCGTGTTCGCACAAAAAAAAATTCTTAATAGAAAAATAATGACTTTTGATAAAAGGAACAAGTAACTTTTTGTTTTAACTCGAAAATTTATTTTAACTTAATTGTATTTTAAATGTTTTAAAGTCGTTTTCTAATTCTCTTTTTTTTATTCTAGGTAAGTACCTACACACATCTAGTTCAAAATTTTGAGTAAGTAAAGACATTTAAAAATTAAAAAAAAAAAAAATATTCTACATAATAATTAAAAAAAATTAACTTAGTTATGTATTTCATTATCACGATTAAAGCTAAACAAAAAATAACTTAAATATAAACTAGTGCAAAAGAAATAGTATTAATTTAAGTTTTTTGAAGTTTATTTTGTATTTTGTATGTACCTATAAGCTTATGAAATTATCCAAGTTGGAAAAATCTAGTACTTAATTACTTAATAACGTAAAATTTTGAAATTTATTAGTTTTTGATTTTCTTGTTTCACCTATACATATTTTTTTTTATTACATAATTTAAAAAAAATGTTCATCTTTTCTATTTTTTTGTTCATTAACATTTTTTTAATTTGTTTAATGTTTTTCTTTTTTTTTCATTTTTTTTATTTTTTTATTTTGTTTTCTCTTTTATTATTTTTTTTTTTATTTTTTTCTTTTTCGTATTTTTAAATATTGTTTCTAAATTAAAAAAAAAAATCTCTTTAAATTTTTTTTATTTATTTTTTAAATTTGTTTTTTTTTTTTTAATTTTTTTTTTGATATTTTAAATTTGTTTTTATATTTTAAATTTTAAATTTGTTTTTATATTTCAAATTTGTTTTTATTTTTTTCAAAATTCACTTATTAAAAAACAACTATTTTCGTTTATTATTTAAAAATTTTTTTTTTTACATTATTTGTTTTGTTTTATTAATTTCCTTTTAATATTGGTCCGTTATTTTTTTTTCCTTACTGTTCACTTCAAATGTACTTGTAAGCAGTGTGTAAAAAAATGATGCGGCAAAAAATATAAAAAAAAAATTACTATTAAAATACTGATTGAAAATTTTAAGTTAAGATTCGTTATATAGTTTTTTTATCAACCCACTATTTTGAAACTTGTTTGAAATTGTCATGAACATTCCCACAATATTTATGGGACTCTATTTAAATTAAAAAATTTTGTCAAATATTTTTTTTCTTATTTTATCGATTCTGAAACACCCTGTAAATTAATTTTATTTTTAAAATGTACTGCATATTTCTATAGACTTGGATATTTAAATTTAAATCAACTTTAATTATAGCTTGCCATTTCCAGTTATCATATTACATTAATGTATATTATATATACTAAAGTATGAATCATTTTTAAATATTTAATTTAAAAAAAATGGATTTTTTCCAATTTTTGAAATTCAAAGTTGAAGCTATTAAGATGATACATAAAATCCTGAAAATAAATTCTCAAACGCAATTCAACAGAATTTCTCCATGAAATAGGGCCAGCAAGTATAAAAAAAAGCCAACATATTTTTTTTTTAATTTGAAATAATTTAAGGTTCGGCAAATAAAATTTTCGCAAAAAAAAAAAACTATTATGAAGAATCCTTATTGATAAATTAAAAATTAAGGGAATAATTTAATCTATCTGTTCAAGAAGGGGTCATTGCCATTTGGATTAAAATCGTTCCGCAAACCTTATTTTGCAGTTATTAATAATTGTTGCAATAGTTGTTCGCAAATTTTCTTTTGGTCTTAACAAAAAGTTTTCCTTAATAAATTAAAAATTTTCAATTGTTTTGCCTTTAAACATAAAATTTTGTGCGAAATTTAGTAAATTTTGAAACTTGCAAAAAGATAGTTTTGCGAAACAACAAACCTGCAAAAGAAAAAGTTTCAAAAAATTAAATGCGAAATAACTAAATTGCAATGACATGAAATTGCGAAAAGATCATTGCAAAACTGAAAAAAGTCTTACTTTGTTCACATTATTATTTAAGATTTGTACGTCAACAAAAAAAAAATTTAAAATCAATTGCAAAAATCTTTTGTACAAATCTTGATAAATACATTTTATCAAGTTTTGTATAAAAGTTGGTTGGTGGTGTCATTTGACACCAACAATCATTTTCATATACAAATACATAATTATAACCTTATTCTTTTCAATCAGAAACTACAATCGCAAAAATTTCAAAAACCATATTGACTCGTTTCAAAATGTGCACATGAATAAGCACAAGTCAATTTGATATCAATTCCTAATTAATATATTTTTTATCATGAATGTTATACCTTCAGCATCAGTTTTCATCAGTTTTGCTGTCATACCTTAAAAAACTTAACTTACCTATGAATATATATTTAAGATATAGATAAATAATTAAACTATTTTTAACATACATATAAACTTGCCGCACAACATTCTGTTCCTGTATAACTTACCTATATCTATATTAGCTCGAATTGCAGTCACTGCCATACAAATATTTGCAAGATCCTCAAGTTACCATATATATAAGTATTTTCTAAAGTGAAGACTTTCAAATACTCTGTGTGCAACCATCGCAAATGAACTTCAAAGTCTGTCAGTCATACGCAGTGAGTATGCGGGAAGGGCAACACCAGTATCATGCAACTATTTCTTTCGAACTATAAGTAATTTTAGTTAACTGTCCGTTTGACAAGTGGTATAGTGTCGGCTTTCACATCACACATCTACACACACAAATATGTATATATAAGGAATATCATTGAAAGATTGCATTGGAATTCCGCGCCACAAAGTCTTGCGAGATTTCTCTGAGCGCTTTGTGTGAATTTCTTATAACAACATGGTATACAACAAAGCTGTGTTGTCCCGCTTTTTTTCCAGACAGAAGAACCAACAGCATCTCGTCATATAAAGCAATCACATCAATGCCGCGCACAACAAACATACAACAATGCTGCTGGCAAAAGTAATAACACCAACGAGTGTGCCACTCGTACACAGAAACTATACTATATTATAAGAAGAGTCAAGAGCCTTAGCAATTGTATATATATGTCCCTTCCCTTTAAAAAATATGCCGTTCCCTTTAATAAATATGCCGTTCAGAAGCGTACCCAAAAGAAGGGGCTGCAACTTAATGGTATTTTAATTATAGAGTGCTCTCGTCAAATCAAATCTAATTTTTCCCTAAGAATATTCAGGATTTTTTCAATTTGATCATTAAATGGGAAATTCAGAATTATCGGAATTTGGTAATTTTTTTGTCTAATTTTTTAAATTTGAAATTTTGTTAGAACTGGGCTTTTTCGAGAAAATTTAAATTTAAAAAATTTTACAAAAAAAATCGCAGAACTTCGAAAAAATTCCGATAATAACGGCAGTCGAACAGAATCTCGAAGTCCAAAAACCCAAAAATTTAAAATCCAAAATCACAAAAACCTATTACAGTAAAACCCTCTTTAGAAAACCTGCAAAATGTCACAGTATTTCTTTCACTTAAGCGGGTTTTTCACTCTTATCCCTCTTAAGTGAAAAAAAAAAAAATTTCACTTAAGCGGAGTCCGGATAAGTAAAAAAAAATTGAACTTAAGCGGATTTAAAAATTCCAAAAAAGGTTCTGACATATCAGAAATTCAAATGTCATTTTCGTGATGAAAATTTGGTGGAGGTGAAAAATAAAAAAGAAGTAAAAGCGTTCAGCAAATGTTTTGTTTTGTTCTATTAATTTTTTTTTTTTTTTCATTTGAGAGAGTTTTTTTCAATGAAAAATATTAAATTTAACTGAAATTATGTCTCAGGTATCTGGGTTTTTCACTTAAGCGGAGTGTTATAAAGGTAAATGATCGACAAATACTCGGGGATGCAAAAAGTGTTTCAGATAAGCGGGTTTTTTTTCTTAAGCGGAAGCGAGTTTTACTGTACTACAAAATCCAAAATGCAGATAGCCCAGAATCGAGAATCCAGAAAACCCAAAACCACGAAAACCCAAAATCCCGTAGTTAAAACTGACAAAATAAAATGCTTCAAATTGTGAAATAAATTAAATAAGTCTTCAAAATTATATTCTGTCAAATCGTATTATATCTTTTGACAACTAACGTTCTTGTTTACTTTTAAAATAATTTTATCAAAATCGAAATTCTAAAAAATTATATTAACTGAAAATTTTGCGACTTGGGGATTTTGGGTTTTCGGGTTTTAGAATTTTAGTTTTTGGAATTGTCTTACAAACCCTGTAAATACCTACATATATATATGTATATCTCGAAATCAGTATATTTTTATAAAAATTGTCAGAGCAAGCAAAAATTGGATTTTATCAAAAGTTTTACACAAACAAAAATTAAAAGACTTTTTCGTAATACCAATTTGTATCATATCAAAAAATAACTATCGGTCTTCTTTGCTTTAAAATAATTACTTTTTCGACATGAAAATCTCGAAAAATTCTTAACATGAAAAATTGCAATTTTGGATTTTCCGAATTTTGGGTTTGTGGGATTTAAGATTTTTGGGAATTTGAGTTTTTTGGAATTTTTGAAATTCTGTTCCCAATCATATTTTTTTTTTTTGGAAAATGTTAAAGTAAAAATTGGGTGTTATGAAATTCTACACAGAAAAAATTTAGAGACTTTTGACAACAGATTTAAAAGAAAACGTGCTTAAAGTTACAATATAAGTTGTTTTTCTTAATGTAATTTTCACCTCGGGGCCGGTGTAAGGTACTGGTCGAGTACTTGTAAATTTTTCTCAAAATCTATAGATCTTAAGAAAAAAGGTATTTAAATTTTTTGTGTGTAGAATTTTATAATCTACAATTTTTGTAGTGTAATTCTTGCTAAATTATAGTTTTGAGTTTCGCCCATTTCACCATACAAAATAAAAATTTAAAATAAAGATGTTATGTTAAAGATATGTTGTATTTGAGCTTTAGGCAAATATGTCAATCCCTAAAAATCTATACATGAATAACAGTTCTTTGGTCTTAAATCGACTTGTTGTTGTAAATTTAAAAAATATTATATTTAATGGTAGGTATAGGTTAAATAAAAAAAGGAGGAAAAGCTCATTCCTCAATTATTTTTATACACTTTTTATAAAATATTCAGCTCCGTGCCTTCGTTTCGGTCTCAACAATACCAAAGGAACTCAGCTATAAATATATCTTTTCTTTCTTTTTTTTTTTGGATTGAATTTCACACATTCAGTACCTCGAAGCATAGTAAAATGCGAGGAAGAGATCATAACCTCCAATATTCCACACTCTCAGGTGACATTCTGAATACTAATAAATAGTTTATCCAAGCCACAACAAGATGGTTATAAGGGTATGCCTTCCTGTGTGCAGCCATCTTGAGGAAGAAGCACGTAGTTTGACGACGACGACGACGACGACGAAGAAGAAGACAACAATGACAATGTCGTTAGAATCCCTTAAGGGAATCCCACGATGGACAAAGGAATGAATAGTTACAACGATATTAAACATCGTTACAATGACCACCATCACAAGCTTGCTACTACCGCCGCGCCGTCCGCCATCACCACCACTATACCGTGCCGGGGCCACTATACTTTATGTCAACAAACGACGACGAAGAAGATATATGTACGTATATATTTTTATTTATATAGGTATACAACTGTTTATGTTCCGCGGCTTTTGATGATGCTGATGATGTTGGTGGTAATATCTTAGCTTTTGTCCCGGATGTACATTGAATGCATGAGATAACTTTGGGCTAAAGCAAATTTATATATCTTCATTCATCTATTCATAGGCAAAAAGAACACACGAACCACAATTTTATTGCTGTGTGTTTTTGTTGTGTGCTTGTGCTGTGATGCCATTGTGGTTGATGGTTTTCATCTCAAGGATGATCAAGTATACATTATTTTATTACATATATAAATTATTGAGTGCAATTCGAAATTGGGTTTATTGGCAGGCCATAAAACAACGTAATATTCAATGGAATCCGAAGGAGCAACCATTTAGGCTTCATTAGAACCAAAATTGAGTACCCTTGTGCCAGAGTAAGGGTCCTCTCAATTGGCTTATTATATGAGTTGTTTTTTTATAGAATTTTGCAGGAAAACGAATTTGTTAAGGTCTTATTATTGTGTTTGTCCCAAATCTACTTACCTATGTAGGTAGGTTTATAATATTATGTTGAACATGATCTTGATGAATTAGGAGTAGATATATATATGTACTTAATGTCTTCGTCAGCATTTTTGTTTTATACACTTGCTGTGAAGTTTTTCTTTCTTTTGGTACACTTGTATATCACCCAGAGCATAGGTACTTCAGACAGCAATCATTCACTGTCAGTTTCAACTATATTCACTTTAGTCGAAAGATTAAAAACTTAAACATGGGTGTTCTTGTTTTTTTTTTTGCTGTACATGGTCAGAGATTCCTTAAGATAAAAGGTCATAGGTAACTAAAAAAAACTATTTCTGAACAAGCTGTCACTTTTAATAAATACTAATCCCATACAATCAAAAAAGGAATACTTGATGTTCCTATAGGTACATAATATTATGTAATCTATGAAATTTCTCTTCTATTGCGTAGGATTTATAATATATATATTCTCTATGTTTTTGTTTCGTTAATAATTATTAAAAAAGTGAAAAATTAAATCTGCCTTAGGCCTTCGTTATATTGCCCAATATAATTCCTGTCTATAGATACTGTCATACGCGGCCTTGAAATTTATGAGAAAGCGGTAAATGTGACGATTTGAGTTTCCAGAAAAACCATCGGTTAAAAACAACGTAAAACTCGGTTGAGTTAAATAACAAACATTGTTAATAATATAGAACCTGCAAACTCACCAGTTTAAATTGTACAAGTGAACTCGATTAAATCTACACACGGGTTCGGTTAAAGTGTACTAAATTTTATTAAATTACTATACTGGGTTAGTTTATTAGGTTTCAATAACCAATTAAGTTATTTAATGAAACTTATCATATCAATCATAGTTACCAATCTTTGTGTGAAATTAACTTAAAACTAGCGTACCCTTGCGAGAATTCTCGCAATTACATATAAATTCTTTATGTTGAGTTTTGTTTTTTTTTCCCTACATAAAAATGTTCCTGTTGATTGAAATGTAAAATAACCCAAAGTTAAGAAAATACCCCGCTCTTTAAATTACCAACAAAAGTCCCCTCAGTAAGATCCCTCACGCAAATTCACAAATCATATAAACAAACCAATAAGCAAATTAACAAATCGAAGACACGACCCATTAATTTCCTAAATACAATATTTAATAAACAAATGCAGTTTTTAAACAAATTATTAACATTTTTTAAATTAAATTATAATTCGTCAAATCAGCAGGTGATTTCGCTTCTAGGCAGCATTCTTTTCTATATTCCCTCAACTGAACACCAGCCCTGGGATTTAATGAGATAATCAAAACCTAATTTCTCAATCCACTGTGCCAACAAAAATCTATCCCATCCTTCTATTTCTTCTTACATTTGCCTAATTTATAAGACCCTAGGTCTTACTGGCATATATATGTTTGTGTTGTTGTTTTTTGGTTTTTTTATGAGAGTCGGAAAGTGAGTCTAGACTATAGAAGTAATATATCTAGATATGATGATAATGATAATTATTTAATTTAAATAAGCTACTCCTTTAACATAAACGATCTATAAAATTACAATTCCTAACCAAGTTTCTCCATTAATATAACCTTTTTAGTTGTTTATTTTAAACAACTTATTTTAATAGAGTCGACTACTTTAGAATTAACTTATTGAACTATGTAATTTTTTCCCTTGACTACGTTATATTTAACACATTTTTTTTTAACCCACTGAAAAACGTTCACAGTTAGTAATTATTTTTCTGCGTACTTGACCTTTACAGCACAAACCAAATGATATAATGGATATGTATAGATACGGACAGTATATGTTTGCATTATTACCTTCAATATTATCAGGCTTATACTCGTTTATTCTGTCAATTCATGTCAGATAATTAATTCATATGTTCTGGTTAACATATTTCTCTGAATGCATATGAATGAACAAAACCATCTACATGAATTATCCAAAACAATATCCTGCAGGAAACCTTCAAAGATTTTATTTATAATTGTCAACCTACCTATTATTACTCTATATGGCACTTTAAGTTGTTCTTGTGCAAGTCCTTTCATCACCCAAAGGATACAATTAGTGATGAGATGTGCACAATTTATAATATTGAACGGAAATATTGGTTGACCAAATTTGCTTCGTTTATGAAAACCATCTCCTACAACCTAAATACACAATACACACATAATTCTTAAACCGAAGATTTCCTGAATTCTCGACAGGATGTTAAATAAATTGTTATGCAAACTTAAAAGACATTTTGTAATAAAATGTTGTGTAATTATATAAAACTTATATGAAAAGCTAAAAGTTGTTAAAACAAAATTGATTTTGAAAAAGCAATATATGTACATATGTATATTAAGTTTATCTTCAAACAAATAATATGTACAATGAAGTGTGTGGTCCTTTGACACAACTTTAGAAAACAAATTGACAATAATTATAATGATCAAAAACTGTAATGGTCTAACCACACGAGCATAAAGGCTTTTCCTTTACATATACATATTATATGGATAATTGGTTTTTTTCCATGGTCATTAGACTTGCGTAAGCGTATACTATTCTGTATATGTAATGCATGTACGTGATAATTTGCCAATGTGTCCTTAAACAGTAATTTTCGTGCACTTGTGCACTTTGAACGGAAAATATATCAAGCGTATATGTAGGTATATAATAAACGACTGAACTTCCTTGGTTTTTTTTTGTACACTCAACTCATGCTGATGAAACAAAATGCTAAAACCGAGGAACACAAAAAAAAAAAAAAACTATATGGTGCTTGTGTGGAGAGAAATTGTAGGTATGTAGGTATATAGAAAGCATTTATGTGCTTTTTGTCCTTTTAGAGGCTAAAAGGAAAATTGGATGTCCTTTTTTTTATGCTTTTGCCTTCTTGTGTCTGCAGTTATGGCTGGAAACACATACACTTTTACGGACGACACTATAACAATCACTTAAGAAAAAAAAGTCAATTTAAAAAAAAGGGTTGGACGAGTAAAATACCTCGGGGTTATTACATTTTTTTTTGTTTTTTTTTTTTGTTAGGTCAGGTACATCTAAAAAACAATACATACTTGAATCTTGGAATATTGTTTGAAGAGAAGTATATTTTTAGAACATTTTAACAAATAAACAGTTCGTGACCGAAATATTCCTTAAGACATATTAAAAAACGGAAATAAAAAAAAAACGAATGCACACAAAAGCTGCTTTTGTTTACAGACCGAAAATATATACATAAGTACCTACATAGTAATTATATTTTTTTTTTCCAAATGGAAAGAAGAGAAAAGTGTTAATGATTTGTTTTCTTAAACAAAAACAGGTAAGAAAGAATGTATTTTTGTTTTCAGACAAAAAATTTAATTCTATAGAGTTTAATTAAACAAAAGAATTTTGACCTTAGTTTATATAGTGTCTAAAAACCATTTTTTGTGTTTTCATATCCTAAACTTTAAAATTTTATGAGCCACAGATAAAATTTAATTCAAATAAAAATTAAGTGTCATAAATAAGATTTAAAAAGCTTATTATGCTTATTGTAGAATACAAGTCTTTCCATATTTCTTGATCGATAGCGATTGTTTAGTTCAGTTGCAGATTGGGTGTCGCAGCAAGAAATAAACATGGACGCATTTGTTGTTTTTCAATCGTACGATTTTTAAATCGAAAGAAATTAGATATTGGCTTTATATGTGAAAATGCGCACTTATGTATATAGGTACGACAAAAAAATCGCATTACCGATTAATAAAATGAAACAGGTGCTAGTTTTTCAGAGTTTTTTTCTGTCGCAAAATTAAAAAGATCAAATGGAAACAAATGAGACTGCAAATAATATATTTTAAACTTTGCTATTTTTTTTTTTTAAATTCGTACATTCTCATTTAAAGATGAATTTAAGTTGTGTTTGTTGCAATTAAAATATAAAATCGCGTCGTTGAGATGGCAATTTTTTAATTGCATAACGACTGAAAATAAAAAAGTCCGTTCTTAGACTATTTTTCCCATCGCTTCAAAAATTAAGGCTGTAATGTAGTTAAGTCGAAATATGGACTGATATAGAATTTCGGTTGCCATTTTTATCGTAATTTTGGATTTAATTAAAATCTCAGTCTAGCTTGTTATATTTTTTTTTTAATTTATAACACTTATTCATACATAAACGCATTTACATATTTTCTTTCACAAATTTATTTAAATTTTTTTTGAACTCGAATTTTCTTAATCGATTTTCATCAAAATGCCATAGTTTTGCAATAAAAATTGAACTCAATTTTTTTTAATCCTAAATTTTCAAATATTTTGTAATAATTCAAATTTCACTGTTTTTAGTGAAAAATTTGTTAAATTTTTTCTAATTTTTCACTAAAAACAGTGAAATTTGAATTATTACAAAATATTTGAAAATTTAGGATTAAAAAAAATTGAGTTAAATTTTTATTGCATACTTTGAAAGTTTCATTAAAACTGGCATTTTGATGTCGATTAAGAAAATTTTACTTTCCTGAAAAACTGTACCAAAGATTTTCATAAAAATAAATTTAGTTACTTATTTTCGATTACGGTTAAAAATAGAAGCATATTTTTTTTGTAGAATGTTCTAGAAAGTAAATTCATAGCAGTTATTTTAGACTTAAATTTATAAAAAATAAAATGTTTTAACTTAAAAAAAATAGATTTCTTACAAATTTGGGATTTTAGAAAAGAATGGTGTATAAGAAGAATAATATTTTTAAAAATTTTGTGATTTAAAAAAATTGTGATTAAAAAAAAAATGGTTTAAAGGAAATTGGGATTTAAAAAAAAATCAATTGAATATTTTTGGATCAATTCTGATTTCCTTTTAACTCACGCTGGTGTACCCCAGGGATCAACTTTAGGCCCTCTTCTTTTCACGTTGTTCAACAATGACTTACCCTCGGTTCTTATAAATTGCAAAATTCATATGTACGCTGACGATGTACAAATTTATTTGAGTTATCCTATTGGAATGGTTGAGGATGCGACTTTTCGAATTAACGAAGATCTGATGCGTATAGTGCAATGGTCACATAAAAATCTTTTGAAACTCAACGCGAAAAAATGTCAGGCTATTGTTATAAGTAATACTGTTCTTGACACAACATGCTTACCTTGCGTTGAGCTTGATGGTTCAATGTTGAACTACGAAGGTACAGTAAAAAAACTTAGGCGTAACTTTTAATCAAACCCTGACATGGGATAGTCATTTAGCATGTGGTCTTGGAAGAACATATGCCACTCTTCGGATATTACACTTGTCTGGTGGTTGTCTCCCAATTGCAACAAAAATGACGATTGTCAAAACCCTTGTCTTTCCGCCTTTGTTCTAGGGTAGCCTTATTTTCTGCTGTTTGGATTATGTGAGTAGAAGAAAGCTTCTAGTTGCATTTAACAACACCGTCTGATTTGTATATGGCTTGCACTGACTTTTCTTTTTAAACTCAAGCATAGTAAAAATCCTGCATACTTATTTGAAAAACTTATTTTTCCTGTATCACAAAGAAGTAAAGTTCTTATTGTACCTACTTTTAAATACAACTCTAAGCAACAATTTTTTTGTGCATGCGATCGGTCTTTGGAACTCCCTACCAGCCGAACTGAGAGGACTTAACAGCTACAAAACTTTTGAAATTCTTTTGAAAAATCACTACAGATGCTAGGGTTTTTTGCAAAACTTTTATTTTCATGTTATAAACTTATCATATATATATGTAGGTAATTCTCTTTTATGTACATATTTTTCTTATATTATAAAATCTACTTTGTTTATCTTTTTAATATTATAATTGTTTTTAATTAATTAATTTCTTAACCTAATGTACTAAGCATAACAAAAAAGACACCATGTCTTAATATGCCTATGATTTGATATCAATAAATACTAAATACTAAATACATATATTTTATTTGTAAAAGCTTTTAGAAAGTAAATACTTAGCATGTACATATATTTTATAGATACCAATTTTTTTTTTTTAAATAAAACGTTTTAATCTATGTATTGGGGTTTTAAAACATTTGGGATTTTTTAAAAATTGATATATGAAAAAATTTTGATTAAAAAAAATTGATTGAGGATTTAAAAAAATAAAGTTAAAAAAAAAATTGGTATGTATTTTAAAAAAAAAAAAAAAAAAAAAAAACAGATTTAAAAAAAATTAATTTAAACGAGATTGGAATTAAAAAAAAAAAGTTCAGTTAATTATTTTCGGTTGAAATGAAAAGTAGAAGCGTATTTTTATATCAACATTTTTCAAATATAAAAATTTTTGATTTTCAAAAAAAAATGTGAAGAGTTTTTACTTTTGGTCATCAATATCTCAGAAACTAATTTCCAAAAATGTATGAGATTTCCCTTTAAATATTTACCGTTAGTTTGAAAAAAGGACAAAAATGACATTTAATGATATCTGCAAATTTTTTTAAATCGCTTCACCAAAATCTACAAGCAGCTGGATTCAAAGATTAAATTAAACGTTTTGTAACTTTCAATTACACTAATTAAAGACGTACTTCATATAGATCAAATAATTGTTAGTGGATCAAGTCATAAGGCTAGACAAGAGCTCTCAAAAATTTTACCAGATCAACTTATTTGAAAGCCTGCAAACTAGTCTTGATGTCTATTTTTACTTTTTCCATTGAACAAAAAAAATTCTATTCATATGCAGCATTTGAAAAGGATACATAACCTTTATATCATCAAGGTGGGATATAACATGTCATCTCCTTGAAATGATAAATGGAAACACAAAAGAAGAGAAGTAAAACTCACTTCTGATGACGTAAAAAAGTAGGTGGTCGATATATGTACCTTATATGCACCTACATTAAAAGCATTTCCTGGAAATAAGTTTATCTTTGGCCATGTATACATGTATTAGTGTTCAATTCGTGTGTATATGAGATATCTTATTCAAGGATATAAACATACATACATTAAATTCTTCCATCCTCGCAATAATGAGGGCAAGTTTATTTTAGTAATAACTAGGTTCTGTTTGTCATTCTCATTTCTATTTGCTGAACTTGAAGTTTCTATTTATTTTCTTTGTCATGCGACAAGGAGGCAGTAATAGTATAGCAGCAAAAAAAAAACAAAAAAAAAACAAAATAACTGACTAAGCTAATATAATAAGATCAAGCAGCAACCAAAAGTATAGAAATATAACACACAAATTGGGCAGCAAAATTGTGCGTTGTGTCCGTCCGGACGAAACTTGAAATATTTATTCGAAACGTTCTCGTGACAGCTAAAAGGAAATAATTGCGTATGTGGTGTGTATACTTCAGTGTGTATATATCCTTTATACAAGCAAAACATGGTTTGGCTTAATAAGAGGCTAAAATAAAATTACTGTCACGTTTTAGGCTCAAAGATTTTTATTGGATTTCTTTTACTTATTCTTCTTCTTCTTCTTGTGGAGGGAAATTTTTTTTTTGTTCCCTCTAGTGATTGTTGTGAGAAGTTAATCGGATGTCAAACAAGTGGAAATTTTTGTTTAGTTATTGGTTTGGTTTGCCTGTGAGATTGGTTTCGTAAGTAAATAGCACTTTCGAGACTTAAATTAGCCGAGGGATGTGCTCGTAGGTATTATGTATATATTCCAAAAAAAATGAGGTGTAGGCTAAGTGGTGTTATATGTCAACTGGAGTAGGTGACTATAAATATACGTAGTATACACGTACGCGATTAGGGATCAAGCATAGCTTTTCAAGCATAAAACTTTATCTTTTGTATAATTTAGTGGATAATATAATACATTTAGAACAAGTGTCAAGTTAATTAGGTTAATTATAAGATTAAGTATTGCCTTTGATCGTAATAATAATAATAATGTCTTTTTTGAAACTTATAAATTATCACGATTCTCTGATCATTCCCGTAAGATCATTGTCGGGCATGATTTTTCTAACGTCAAACTTTTTGACCGAGGTTGAATTACTTTATCGATTAAAATTATAATCGCCGAATAATGTGCGTGTCTAATTCGTCACGTTTTCAAGCTATGATGTAAGAACCTAAATTTTATTTTTAGTATGAAACAAAGATTTAGTTGAAGTCTTACTTTAGCTGTTAAGGGTGATATAGTTAGCAGTATGCAATTAACAATACATTCGATGTTCTTCTGGTTTGCAAATAAAATATTTTCTTTAGAAATCGTGTAAATGCTTTAACGATGAATATGTGTATGACACTGAATTTATTTTTTTTTGTTTATTTAAATTTAAGGCAATAAAAATAGCTACAATTTATCTTCTTTGAAGACTTGTAGCAACTATATAATTCGCAGTTGCTCTATGTAGCTCGGATTATATGGAATCTCGATTTAATCGGGAAAATATGCGTCAAGACAAGATGTAATGGTCATCTTCTGATGAGCCCAACCATTATACATCGGGGCGAAACGCATATATGAACACTTTTATGCTAGTTTATATTTATTTTCGTGATTTTAAATCATATTTATTAATTTTGTTTGTTTGATATAATTCAGAATTGAATTTCCATAAAAAAGTAAATGTGTCATATGAAAAAACGGAGTATGCACTCAGAGTATAAGTGATCCATACCTATAAGAATTAGAGAATAATAAAAAAAAAAATGGAAAATGTGAAATTATTACAAGTGTATGTACAAATCAGTAGCATGTTCTTTAAATTAAGTAGGTAACTATTTTTGTAAAAAAGTATTCGTTATTTTTTTTAATTTATCAATATGCTCGAATTTGAGATAGATACAACTGAAAAATGAAAAATGCTTTACCTGATTAGAATTAAATATTCGTCTTCATCTAACAATAGAATAACTATGAATAAAACGAAGCATGAAAGAGAGAGGAGATGCTCAATATAAAAGAAAATGGCGCAAAATTTTAAACGATTTAGTAAAATGTTACAGCCATTTTAGTAATTTACTAAGTTAAAAAGAAGATTTTGGTAATTTTATACGATTTTAGCAATTTACTAAGTCTTAACATTTTACTAAAGTTAAAATCAGAAAATGGCTACTTTAAATTTTAGTAATTTGCTAAATCCATATGAAATCTGTCATTGTCCTCGAAAATAATTTCTTGGCAATTTTATTTGAAAGATTAAAATTGTATTTTTTTCGTGTGCTAATTCCTTTCAAAGTAAATAAAAAAAAATGTTTTCGGAAGATGAAGATTTTGATATGTTCTAAGACTCAGCTTTGTGCAGAAAAGTGCGATGTCTTAAGTCCCGAGAAAATCCCTTTGAAGAGCTGGACGATGTAGAATTTTACTCCAGGTATAGCTAGATTCTAATCTTTAATAGGTTGTACAGTTGAATCTGCAACAAAAACTAAATTTTCACGTAAGGATGGGAAAAGCACATAAACTGCTAAAGCCCTGACTGCGGCTGCTCGTACTGTGTTTTCTTCATTGCAACCTTTAATAAGGAACAGCAACAACACAAAATAAAATAACAATTTTTTAATTTCACTTTATTGAAACTTTTCTTTTACAATAATAAAATAACAAACTAGTTGTCACAAATAAAAACAAAAAAAAAAATAACAAAATAAATTGTAGGTTGTCACTTTAACTTCTGACATTGCAAATTATTAGGTCCGTTCCCCAGGTTTAGGTTGGTTTGCTTTGTTTTTCTTTCCGAACTGTCATTGTTTGGATGATGTTCAGCTGCACCGTTTTTAATAAAAGGGAATTAGTATTTTACTAGTTAGTAAAACGAAAAAAAGGGATTAAAATTTTGGAACAGCTAGTAAATTACTAAATGTTTTAGCAAATTGCTTACTAGTAATATGCTAAGGCCTTAACAATAGGTTGTTTAAAATTTTGCGCCAATGTTATCATTTCGTATGAATAAAATTTAACACTAACCAGTCAGCATCTCTTTCTTCATAAGTAGTAGGTGCTCTCATACATTAACCCAATTTCTTACCTCTAGGTATAGTGCACATTGTTTAAATTTTTTTTTGGTTTTTGTTTCTATAGTTTGCATAATTTTAGTTTTTTGAATGAAGGGCATAGACAAAAACCTGCCAGACTATTTTATTCAATATTAAGATGCAAAATTTATGACCTTAAAAATCTTGCCAAATAGTTGACTTTTTATGGCCTTTGAAATGGTATAATCGATGGTTAAAATGCACAATATCGTAAGTCGTTTTTGTATGTTTTTCAGAATAAAAAAAAAAACTGTAGGTATGGAAATATATGGTAAGAGGTTTTGAATTCTGTCTTTTTCTGTAAAATGTTCAGAACATCATTTTTACGCTGAAATTGTCAAATTGGAATATTTCGATTTACGAGGTCCTATATACACTTTAACAGTCGATATGTAGGTACTTGAGTTCCATAATTCCAAAAGGTGATATGATCACGGAGCCCATACCACTCCTTTTTTCCTAATTATTCCCATTAAAACGATTTGTCTAAAAAATCTACATTTATTCGATACGATAATCGTTTTCAAGACCAAGCTTCTTCTTTTATAAAATTCAACCTTTCGATCACTTATTTGAAAATTTATTATAAAAAAAAAAACAAGTTACAAAACGCTATTTTCTTCAATTTTAAGCATCTTAGCTTACTCACAAATGCTTCATCTCCTCGTGATGAAGCATGCGCTTCGGTATATTCTTACCTTAAAATGGAGCAGATAATTATCTTGAGGAAATATTCATCAAACATGTACCTAGAAGTAGATGCTCAATCGTTGAGCATCTCCTATCAAGTATTCTATACATTCCAAATAAAGAACTTGCTCCGAAAAGTTGAGTTTTGACCAGGTGCTCGGTTGTTCACCCCATTAAAACTACTAAAGCACTGGTATACAAATTTGAGGTACCTGCAGCTTCTTATGAAATGCTAAAAACTTAAAAAAAAATCTTCACCAAAATTTGTTTGAAGATTGGCCATAGTTTTGCTTATTTGATCGTCAGTCGTAAGAAAAAAGTTGATAGATATTAATTATTTCACAATTTGTTAAAATTAAAACTTAAGTTAAAAATTCAATTCTTTATTGGTTTCTTACGATAAAACGCTGATAAGAGTTGCAGGAATTTTCTTTGTAGAGAATTAGATTTTCTATAAAAAATGTATGTACAGATTAAAGAAGGAAATCACTCAAATGCAACCTAAAAAATCAAAAAATCATAGATTTTTAATTTTTTTTATTTGCTTAAAATTTTTTTTAAGCAAAGATATAAGCGTGAAATGTATATAACTTAACGCTTTAGTGCATGAATTATTATGCAAGCAGTTAACAATTTAAAAATGTGTAAAATATACCTGTGTTTGGTCGATCTGAAGATATGCTAGTTACTAAACTAATTTGTTTTAGAAAATACCTCACGAAGACAAATTTGGCTTGGCATGCACTAAGGGGTTTTATTTTTCTCATATACAAAGCACTTTTATATTATTAAAATGTCATGCTGCCAAGTCCCTTTATTTTAACAATTTGTTAGTTTTTTTTTATATACTTCTTATAGGTAAAATGGCATTTTTTAATACATTGACATGAAAGTTGAGATGTTGTAACAATTTTCAAAGAATACTATACCTACTTGATTTAATTTTTATTTATTGATAATGACGTTTGTATTGCAATTTTTACACTGCATACGAAGCCAAATATGTCTTCTACCATTTCATCATTCGTAAGTGAAAGATTATACTTTCTTGGAGATGTATTTTTTATCAACATAATTAAATAGAATTTCACAATAATATTTTTATTTAAATTTAGCTTTTAAACCCTTACGAAATGAGGTTTATAGATGAAATTTTTTCCCACTTCTGTTTTTATGGTTTTATGCAACTAACTCTTACTTTCAAGCATAAAGATTGTAGGTACAATGTACATTGTACATATCGATGGTTAAAGTCAAAATTTTATTGTTATTAAGGAAAAAAAAAAAAAAAAAAACAGAATCAGAGCCAGCTTTTGGCAAAAACAATTTGGCCTGAAAATTTTACAGAAAAAGGCAGAATTCAAAAACTCTTACTATAGATCGCCATAAAAAATTTACAAAGTTTTTAATGATTTCTGAAAAACATGCAAAATCGGCTCAAGAGGATTGTACTCAATACTTCCGCTATACATACATATGTGTGTAGATCAATTGCAAAAATAAATAACTATCTTTTTTTAAGTGTCACACATATTTTGCACTCACAATCTCAGATAAAATTAATTTTCCATATTTGTTTTGTAAAACAGATGTGTCATCTTATTTCAAAACTACATCTTTCTTCAAATTCTGCAAATTATATTTTCCCAAACATTGATATCACAAGCTTAAATCTTCTTAACTTGAAATCCTTCTGTCTCTGATTACCTACTAATTACTCATTTGTAATTACTCTAATCAACTGCAGTAATTATTGTTGTTGCTGCAGCAACTGATAGAAATAATTAAAAAGATGCTTCCGTCAAGATGATACGAATTTATAAGACACTTATAGACACCCATCACACGACGACGACACAAATTCTTAAAATCACATTGCACGTCATTTTGTAAAATGCCACATGTCTACGATTCATTGAATATTCAACATTTCTCAATATGGATATACAGGAACACTCTGTTTTCATATACAAGTTATACACATCGAATGATAAAATATTTGTATAATATAAAGACAATTTTGTGTTCACATGCAAAACACGGATGGAATCCTGTAGGTATATAATTTAAATTTGTCTCGTCTCATTATATAACATACATGTCAGCTCAGTCACACCTCCTCTACATATACATATATTATACCTACCTACCTACTTAAAAGGCGGGAACTATGTTCTTCTTTTAAATATGTATATAGAATTGTAAACTCGAATCAAGAGAATTATCTTAATTAACTACACTTACTTTGTTGATGTGTGTATAAAACTAAGAGTGACGTGCAGAGATTTTGAGTCAGGTAAAAGGGTGGGAGTGTTGGGTTCGGGTTGGGATGGAATGAGATGTATGTATACAAGTATGGGAATTCTGACAGCCGACACGATACGACACGATGTCTATCTAGCACACTCAAAGGGAATTCCAATTCCAATTCTATTTATGTTCTATTTATAGAAAGCCATTAGCAATGAAAATTCTTTTCAATTTGATTGTCATTCATTTCAATTTCAATCTAACCATTTTTTTAAAATGCCAGACGAGACAGGAAAAGTTTAATAATAACAAAACAAACAAAAAATAGAAAAATGTCAAACTGTATATTGAATGCGTTTCATGAATTTATTTTTTGTTCTTTAACTTAAGTACCTATTTTTGCAAAAAAAAAAGAGCATATCGTCGGCTAAATACGTATAAATACTAAATACTTTTGGGTCGAAATTGAGATTTTGATGCTATTTTCTTCAGAAACACATTCTGCTCAAACTGGCTACATCAATTTTGTCCAATGTTTTGTAGTTGTTGCGAAATTCTAAAGACAAAATCAGTTTTTATATGCGGAGCCTTATCTAAATAATTTTTGTTTTTTCGCTCTCCTGTAAAATTTGCCAAAGTGGACAATTAGCAGCTGTACATATTATTTTTTTTTTTGCAAAAATAGGTACTTAAGTTAAAGAATAAAAAATAAATTCATGCAACTCATTCAATATACCTACAGTTTGACATTTTTCTATTTTTTTTTTGTTTTGTTATTATAAACTTTTCCTGTCCTCGATCTCGATTGGAGGAATAGATATACAACTGGAAAATGAAAAATTGTATTGGTTAATTGGAGTCAAATATTCGTCTTCATCTATCTATGTATGTATACTGTATGTAGTCTCATCTAACAATGGAATAATTAATTACATGTCACCGCGAATTCCAAATGAGTTTTATGCAAATGCGATGGAAGATACTCTCACATACAAGCAACCATTTTATTGTTTTTAAATATCATCATCGATACTCGTAATAATATCTAGACACATTTGTTTCGCTTAAATATTTTCCTAAAATTATGCAACTTTTTTGTTAATGCATGTACATAGATATTATTTCGTATTCAAGGTCGTCATCTTGGCTAATTTAAAATATTTGAAATGGTATCGCAATTTAGAGTGAAGGTCGAAGGAATCATTTTTAATGGAAAAGTAGTTTATTTTAAAAATAATGAAAATGCAGTTTAAATTAAAAATTTCACATAACTCATTGATTTAGGTAAGTACAGTAAAGTGAGCTAGAATTTGAATGTATAATCTTGTAACTCTGATAATAATTATTCTAAATTCAAATTTTAAAAACATTATTTTTCGCAGATCAATAAATCTTTATAACACTTTCTTTTAAAATAGACACTTTTAAGGTTTAACTTATTTTTTTATAAAAAATTTATTTATCATATTTCATTTTATAAATTTTCTAAACATCTATATACCTATATGTAGGTTTGATATTCTTTGTTCTGCATATACCAACAATCTCTTTCTTATATAAAACTACATATGTATATTATGAAGTCGCATGTATTTTCCAATATCTGTTCTTGAAACATATTGTCTTTGTGACATAAAACAATCCTTCCTATATATACAGCATGTCAAATAACATGTTCTTTATAAAGAAATTGAAAAATAATAATATGTAGTTTGGGTGGAAGAGTGGTGTTCAATTTTGCTAATGGCAAATTGAATAACCAACTTCATGCATTCATTTCATGAGTTCTCTTGCATCATTTCGAAATCCTGGATATATATGTGTACAGGATTTAAAATTACTCTGGATATATACGAAACTGAAAATAATGGAGAGGGTTGAACAAATAATTCACGTGTACTGTATAACAGTATTCCGAAAGAGTTCCATATAGTCATCGCTACTGCGAGAAAATAAAAAAATTAATGTTGGCTTAATGGTTAATTCAACTCGACATGCAACAGGATTTTGTTCAATTTAATTCCACTTCTTTTTTTTTTTGCGAATGAATAAAATGACAGTACCTAGATATATGTATGCGAAATGGCAACACATAAAATTGATATACAATGTTGGTATAGATATCGAGAACAGAACATAATAAGATCCATTCAGTTCTGTATACATACAATTTATTTATTTTTTTTTCATCTTATCGGATGGTGGTGTTTTCATTTTTGTTTCGATATGTTCAGCAAATTTTAATATGCTGAGCAATTAGTGATAATCAGTGGTTTTGTAAATGTTTGAATTAATGCTTTTGGTTAATGTCCATTTTTTCAAAAGCCACGACGAGATAGGTTATCTTATGCTGTCGCCGCCTTAACTATATATATGAGCTGAAATGTAAATAAAATAAAAGGCTGAATTGCACTAACAACTTTCTCTTGTGGTTCAAAACTTTACTTTGGATATAGTCATATAGATATTGCAAATTTATAGTAATGGTTCAATAAATATTATAATTATTATCGCTAAAGAAGAAGAGTGAAAAAAAAAATCAAAAGTACTTAATACTGAATGTTGGTTGAATTTGTTTGGGTTTAAAAATTTTTTTTTTAAACTTAAATAAATATATTTTAAACTTAAAAAAATATTTTTTAAACTTAAAAAAATATTTTTTAAACTTAAAAAACTTAAAAGAACCGGATCGCAAAAATTAAGAAAAAAAATCGGTGCAGCCATTAAAAAGATTAACTTGCATTACCCGAAAATTAGGCAATTACCACAAAAAAGTGGTCGAATATGCTTTATTTTTTTTACAAAAATCTGTTATATAGCGTTATATATAGCCGTTTTCTTCTAGAAGAAAAAACCGAAATCGTTGTTTGACAATCCTATCAGTTCTATAGATGAGCTTTAACAAAAAATCGAAAATAGAAAACTATACATAAAAGTGCTTAAAGGCCAAATTTCAAGCAAAATCTCTTTTACTTGCGATATACAGGGTGATTTACATAAGGTGTGACAGAAAGCTAGGGCGTGAGGGTTGGACTTAGACAAGATGGGAGGGGGGGTCTATTCCCCCGTTTAGGCGTGAGTTGCAATTTTCAAAAAAAATCACTTAAAACCAAAAAAAAATATTAAAAAATATAACGGTAACACCTACAGAGTCATTTATTTTATAGAATTAGGAGAAGAAGAAATCCATTCTTTAAATTATTTTTAAATAAAGTTGTTCGAGTGAATAGTTTTTGAAAAATTAATTTTCAAAGTCAAAATTTTGAAAAAAAAATGAATTTTTTTTTTTTATTTTTTTTTTTACATTTTTTTTTTTTTACAATTTTTCTTTTTTAATTTTACGTTATTAAGTATTATTTTTTTTTTTCATATTTTCCATGCTCTTATTAACAAAAAACTTTTGACATTACGATGATAACGACGTCAAAATAAGTAAGCCTCGAAATTTTGTCCGTCTGTTCGACTAAAGCAAAACCAGGTTAATGGCTGGAATTTTTTTTTTTTTTTTTGCATTACAAAAAAAATTTGGTCTACAGATTTTTCTAAAAAAATATTAATAGTAGGTATCACTCAGCTTAAGAACAATCAATATATGAAAGGGACTTTTTGTGTGATAAAATCCTCGCAGTTTTACTGCATTGAAAACCTTCGAAAAATCAATTATCTTTAATTTAAATCATATTTCACCTCAATAAATTTATTACATATATAAAAACTTTTGGCAAGAGCTTCCATCGCAAACTGCAAAATTAATAAATATCTACCAAGAAAATTGATTGGATATTTACTTTCTTTCATTCGTAAACACTTAAATACATAAAGAATAAAAAATATAAATTCATCCTTGGGAACTTGTACAATAACATAAGTGTGCTGATGTTCTGCGTCCACATCCAGATCGGTCATTTTATATAATTTCACTTCAATATTCTTTGTTTCAATTGAACCATTAAAATTCTTTTCACATTTATCCAAACCCATATGGGGTTTAAAAATAAATCCTTTATCCTTTTAAACTCACATAATAATCTTGTACTTTTTTTTCTACCCATTTTGTATAGAAATAAATATTTTCTCATTCTATATGAACATTTACTTTTAAAACTTAAGAATAAAAAAAAAACGACATCCCAACTTGAGAAAAAAAAAAGAAGCAATCTGCGATGGTGGTATAGAGGATATAAGAAGAAGTTAAAAAAAATAAGGACTTTCACTTCAAAATCGTTTCACACTCGATAAACCTCAAATAAAGGATGCGAAATCTCCGATATAACTATTACGTCACATAACGTTATCCCTCTTTATCGAGAGAGAGTTGTGATTTTATTCATTGCCACCCATTTTTTTTAGCGCTACAATGCACACAGAACACAACCACAATAAACGACCGACGACTATAATAGTCGTATATATAGATATATTATGTAGGTATATACATATTTCTTGTATAAACTTCGATCGAATATCCTTCCAAGTAAAGTGCGAAGAAGGCGAGTATGAGAATATGAAAGTTCGAGTTTCCAATTTGCAGCTTTTTAAATGCACCCCTGACCCCATCTTCATATAATATATAGAGAGGGGATGACGGCAAATGCAATGAGAAACGATAATGGTGAGCTGAATGGTGAACAAGTCTATTGTGTTTGTTCAAGAATGCACGACACAAACTACAAAAGTGTCATGTGCATGGCATTTATGTCCGTTCGTTCGATCGCGATAACTATACCAATATACCAATGAAGACGACGACGACTATGACGATGACGAACACAATAATTATTGCTCGCCCCTTAAAAAAAGAGGGTTGGAGTGGTGGAGATGCACCGAGTTACCCTTGTTCAACCTAGGCAAGGCACCTGCATGGGTTTTTTAGTTGAAATTTGAACTGGAAAATTCACCTCAACAAGCAATCTAGAATTCCAGTATATAGAAGCAAGCAGCAAGCGCATATTTCATTCCGGTCACATGGTTCGATGAAGCTGTGTTGCCTGTGCACCCGTTGTATATGGAACGTTTAACCTGCTTCATCCTCTTACGTCTTTATCATCCATCGTCGTCGTTGTCGTCGCATCTCATCATTTGTCGCATATGAGTGATGTTTTCAAAAGTTTAGAAATTTGTGTGTGTATTCGTGTGGTTTTGATAGGAGTTGGGAGCGCTGCGCCGCGCCGCCCACCGTCCCCGAATAACTTGGTTTGAATTTCGAAAAATAGTGTTGATTGGCAGGGCACTTGAATCTGCATATAGGTACCGGTATACCATAGCCAAACCATGTGCAAAGCGCACTATTTCCAAAGAACATTATTGGCATGAAAACAAAAAAATGGAAAGATGGTGGTAGGAAGGTGGGGGATAGGTTGATTGCAACATTTTTCAGTTCAGTGAATTCATAGCACTTTGAATTTTTACACTGAACGATGATTTTGCTTAGATTCATTTTAGATGAAGAGAGAGACGTGGGGAGGGGGAGTTAGAGCAAATGCAGACTTTTGTATATTTTTTTTTTTGTATAAAATGATAACAGTGACGATAAAAAAAAGGAGATACTGGCAAACGTTTTAAGCATTCCGTTCATGCATTTTTGGATATTTTACTTCGAATCGAGGCTTATTTTTTCATCAAGGCTTTTATACAAATTGGAAAACACGTAAAAATAATCAGTTCTCACCGTTAAAAATATGAACGTGAGGTGTCTCCGCTTCAATTTTTTGCAATTGTGCCAGAAACAATATTTGCAATATTTGTCAATATTGTCAGAATAGGCAAGTAGTTGAATTGCACAGTACACAAATCTATAAAGGTACCATATTGCGCAGGTTGTCAAAGTTCAAAGTGTCAAACAATTAAAATTTGCTGTTCAAGTGCGCCCACAAAAACTCAGCACGTATCATTAGAAATAACAAAATATTGAAATTAGACAAATTAAGGGACACTGGATCCACCATTTTACCACCATAACACCTCTATTTTGACAGATGCGCAGAACTGACCAAAAGTGAAAACGCTAATGATATAACCCCTTTAATATGTGTACTGTGGTTGAGTGGGGCTTTTAAAAAATTGTTGCTGTGGACGTGCGAGTTGCTTCAATTAGAACAATGTTAAGACAATTGCGTGCGGACGTGTTTGATAGAGAAGCGTTTAGATTCACAAGACTCTGGATAATTCGTCTCTATCCAGCTATCATTTATACGTTTAAAAATGATAAATGAATAGATTCATGAAATTCATGTATTTTTTCCAAAATCAGTTGGAGTGTGACAATTCGATCAACGCAACGCACAGTGGTGCATTTTGTAAGAATACAATACAATATTCCATAAAAACTTAACCACTTAATCGATTTTGATGAAATTTGGAAGCGTGATAATAAATGTGACAACAAATCAACTCAAGCCACTTTTAAAAAATACTGTCAACATTGCAGATAAAAATCCGGGATATTTTCTAAGCCGAATACATACTCCACTTATGAAATACATCAGCCAAGTAGAAGACTTAGCACTATTTTAATGGACTTTGTTGAATTATTGATTCAAAATAACTTTTAACGGCCTTTAAGAAAATTTGCGTTTCGTCCCGGCGATCCCACTTGGAGTCATCAGTTGACTATAGTGAGATGAACTGAACTTAACAAAAATTGCGTATTGACAAAGGCCCTCACTATAGTCATCTGATGAGTCCAAGTGGGATCGCCGGGACGAAACGCCAATTTTTGTAGGACTTAAAGGCCGTTTAAAGCTATTTTGAACGAATACATATTCATTTTTAAATTGTTGCTTAGTTGAAGGTAGCTTAAATTGAAATTTATTACATTTGTTTTTATTTGGTTTGAGATTCCAATTTTTACAGTGGTTTTTTTAATACAGAATTGAATTTTTTCAATGTTAGGACAATTATATTCATCGATCCAAGAGGTCCTAAGCTAAAATGATTTTATCAAATGTCTATGATTGCGCGTTTTTTCGCAAGCCCGTTTTGTTTGATATTTTTCGAAATCGCAATATCTCCTAACTTATGGCTTGTATGGAAAAAAGTAATATAAGAGTTAATTTAGAAAATATTATAACCTTTAAGGTGCCTATAAATTATTTTTTGACAACTTCGCCATTTAAGACAAAATAGCAAAAAACCGGTAATTTATAGAATAGACAGCTTCTAGAAAAATATGGTACCTAATGCTTTTTCATAAAAGGTAAAAAATCTAAACATTTTGAACAGCAAAAAATCGATTGATTTTCCCATTAATATAATTAATAAAATGCGAAAAACCTATATTTTCGACACTTTGCCTTTTTGAAATAGTAATATCTTGTAACTGATGGTTCGTGTGGAAAAAAATGTTGTAATATTTTTTGTAGTAAATATTATAATCTATAAAGTAAGCATAAATTATTTTTCTTTAAATTAACTCTTTAGGATGAGGAGGAAAATACTGATATTTTGTTTTTTTGACAATTTTTTATAAAATAATTACATATATTTTTGAATGATCGCTGTTAAGAATTTTTGTTCAATGTTTTCTTGTAGAGAATCTTTACTTTTTTTAATATCACTTATCGTTTAGGAGTTATTTGCGAAAAACTGACATTTTCGTCATTTTAGGTTTTTTTTGCAATCTAGCAATATTTTGTAAACAATCAGTGTAGAAAGAAAAATATCAAAAATTACACAACTCAACAAAAGAAACAAAAATTCTTGTCCTAACATTCATTTTACGATTTTTATAATCACTTTGCACCAAAATTAATAAATAATATCAATATTCATTCAAAAGTTTGCTTTTGTAATGGTTATTACAAAAAAGTGTTCATGATTTTTGCCTTTAAATTAGTGTGTTAGCCCAGCAGGAATAAACATTTGACCTAGAAAAAATTGTATTGTTCACTTTACTTTCACAATTCGTTAGAGGGGGTTATTAGGAGCACATGGGTAGTTTTTCGGGGAAATCGCACTGGTATTTAAGCCGCCATCTTGGAATTTTCTTAAAAAACTGGCTTGAAATAGAAAAAAAAATATTTAAAAACAACGACAACACTCATAGTGTCATGTTATATCTTTTTTAAAAGCCAGAAATCCATTCTTTAATTCTGTTTAAAAAAAAAATTATTTAACTCAATACTTTTTAAAAATTAATTTTTAAACTCAACATTTTGAAAAAATGAAAAAAATTAGGAAATTAATTTTTTTTTCAAAATTTTGCATTATTAAGTAGTACCTATTTTTGTTTAATAATAATTTTATTTCAATAATTAAAGATACACTAATATTCAAAAATCTATTTGTTTTGATTTAAAAAAAAATAAAAATTTAAATCATAGTTTTAAAAAATACTTGTTAAACGTTATCCTGGCTACAAAAGCAAACTTTTCTATCAAATATATTTGTTTTTCGGGTGACTATAGGTACAGCTTTATAAATTTAATACCCTTTTTTCAAAGACAAAATTCATGTTGACTTGTGTTATTGATATATAGAGTACCTATGTTCCTGTTTTGCAAGAAATAATTTTCGATAGCATTTACCGTTTAACAGTAATAAACGAAGAACTGATATTTTCGACATTTCGTCACCTTATTGCAAAAACCTGCTAACTCAATTTTCAAATTTTTGAGAAAGTCCCAAAAAACATCTTAACCTCTTTTTCAGGCTCTATTTTTTGCATAATAGTATACTGGAAAATAATAACATCATATTTTGTCTGCGCTACTGGTTGTAGTATAAGGGTAAACATTACGATACGAATCGATTCAAGGTATATCAAAAACCCAAGCACATTAAAAATTCAAAAAATCGCGAGTTAGCTGGTTCTTGCAATCAGGTGACGATTTGATCTTGAATGACTTTTTATGGGAAACTTTTTATTTTGCTCTTAACTTTTATGATATTAAATTTTTTTGCCAAAATAATGCTAATTGCGTTTAAAAATCTTCACTTGGATTTATTCCGCATTAAAAGTACCTACCTACATTTTGCTTGGGCTACGGAGGAAAGCTGAGTTTTTTTTATATAGGAATACCGCTTTCCATTAGGTATATTGTCGACTAATTCTTACATTGTATAGCCAGGATTTGATAAGGCATCCTATAGAGAAGCAAAAACAAATAAATTTTCACCTCGAACTGACGTTCCTATCAAGTTCAGTTTCTAATACTCTTTGACTAATGGCTTCTTTTTAGAAATTTTTATTCAAGCTTCGACCCAAATCATTTGTGTTCCCTCATTATCAGCTAATCGAAATCAGCAACCATGACTGATATGCGTGGTCGAAATTTTTGGTCGTTCTGAACGCTCATCATAAGCCAAGCTAATACGACAAGGTTTAAATGAAACAACTCATCATTTCACTGTTGCAAATGATGGCGCATATTTTCCGCCCAAGTTGGTTAATTAAATTTGACCTCCAAATTTAAAATTTTAATCTGGGGACACTTAAAATTTTGTCCATTAAAAAAAAATCACTGTTAAACAATTGTTAAGATAAAACCAAAGATACTGAATTATAAAGATTGGAATCTTTCGTACGTTCCATCCCCCAAAACCCATTTGTTTACATTGTTGTTTTTGTAATTTCACCTCGTTTCGATGAATAGATGTGAATTGCAACAACAATTTATGCAGTGGAGAATTCATATTTTTGCACTAGTGTGCGTTAAAACATGGAACACTAGTACAAAAATATGAATTCACCACTGTCCGCCATTTTGTTCAGCTTGTAGGCAAACCAGAATGACAGCCGAGGATTCCAATCTTTATAATTCAGTATCTTTTGATAAAACCATTAAGCGTCTTTCAAAGCATATAAAGGGTGATTTTTTAGCTGGTTTGGTTTTGGCAACACTGGTTTTGACAGCTGACGTGTGTTTAGTACCTTGTGTCACTGTCAAACAGCTTCAGTTTGGTTTGCAATTTAACCATGGATCGTCTTACAAATGAACAACGCTTGCAAATTATTGAATTTTACTATCAAAATTCGTGCTCGGTTCGAAATGTTTTTTATCGAAAAATTGTGTTCAGCGATGAGGCTCATTTTTGGTTGAATGGGTACGTAAATAAGCACAATTGCCGCATTTGGAGTGAAGATCAGCCAGAAGCATTGCAACAGCTACCAATGCATCCCGAAAAAGCCACTGTTTGGTGCGGTTTATGGGCCGGCGGCATTATTGGGCCATATTTCTTCAAAGATGATGCGAATCGCAGCGTTACTGTCAATGGTGAACGCTACCGAGCGATGATAACAAACTTTTTTTTGCCCGAAATGGAAGTTCTTGACTTGCATGATATGTGGTTTCAACAAGACGGTGCCACATGCCACACAGCACGCGAAACAATGGCGCAATTGCGAGGCGAGTTTGGTGAACAGTTAATTTCACGTTTCGGGCCGGTCAATTGGCCGCCTAGATCGTGCGATTTGACACCATTAGACTATTTTTTGTGGGGGTATGTCAAGGCTAATGTCTATAGGGACAAGCCCGCTTCGATTGACGCACTGGAAGCCAACATCCATGCATTCATTCGTGAGATACCGGCCGATATGTGTGAAAGAGTATGCCAAAATTGGACTCAGCGGATGGGCTCCCTGAGACGCAGCCGCGGTCAACATTTGCATGAAATTATCTTTAAACATTAAATTGCAAGGTTCAAACTATCGATTCAAATAAATATTTCATTCATTTTTTCGAATTTTTTGTGTTTTTTTTAAAAAAAAAGTTCTAAGCCTCTTAAAAAATCACCCTATATATATATACCTACCACTGCATAGCACCTACCAGAATATCTTCGACTCTATATTGCAACGCCATCTTCATGTTGAGAATCAAAACTTTTTTTTAGACAACCCTCGTTCATCTTCGACTCGAATTCAACATGTATAAAAACCCCAATTCAATTCATGTCCATATTACATGTAACAATAATTTCAACAAACACCCACAAAATGAATCAAATTACACCATGTCTGGGCTGAATTATGAAGGGTCTGAATAAAAAGAATCCTTGTATACCATAACCAACCAAAATGTTAATGTTTCCACCAATCACCCAAATGTCCTGAGTCTGCCACCAAAATGTTATTAATAATACCGCCTTCACTTATTTATATATAACATAGCGCATCAGTCACATATACTCTCAAATGAAATAATACAACAACAAAAAATCCGAAATAACTTTCAAAATGAGAAAAATATCCCCCAATATACATATTGTCTGATTCCGTTGCCAACAAATGCACACCCCCGAATGTACATAACTTGAATTATGTATATGAATGAGTAGGACATTATATCACCAGAACTAAAGTTGAGAAATCATCTTAAATTGCAACAAATTCACGCGTCTTTCTCTCACTCTCAAAAACAACACACACACAAAAAATAATAAAAACCAAAGTAAGAAAAAGAAACTTCAACAACAACAACTCCTCCCAGTCAATATTTTGCAATGAATAAATAAATTGCTAGAGATTAAGTGAAACCCTCGAGGGTGATGAAAAAAGATAAATTTGTTCAACTCAACGTTAAATCGAAAAATCAAAATCTCTGAGTGAGATGACGATAACCAAAAAAAAAAAAATTAAAGACTTTCGATATAAATCGTTCTCTTTTGTTTCGATAAGGGGTTTATGTATTAAATCGCTACCGGTGAACACATTGTCGCATAAATGAGGGATTTCTTTTTTTTTTTGACTCAAACACTGAATTCTTAGGGGAGATTTCAATGGAGTCAAAATATAAATTTATATCGATTTGTCGAAGAAATTTACACAAAATGCGTTAAAGTACTTATATATTTATGTACATTTAAAAATTGATCACTTGCATTGATATGTATTATAATTTGAAAATTGAAGGCTTGGGATTAGGAACATTCGTGCGATTTTAAGGTATTAATTCGATTATTTGCAATAGAATCAATTATTTTAATCAAATTGGGTTAATACATGATACATATATGTATTTCACTTTTCCATCGTGGGATACAATAATACTTCCCACTTTGGCTAAAACACATTTTTCAAAATGGTGGCTAGAACACAACACTAACGACTGCGCCATTGCCTACCTACCACCTACCCATTGGAATTAAAAAAAGAGCCTCTAAACGGGACATATTAACACACGATATTTGAACTAGACTAATAGCCCGTTTCACAGGTTCTAAGTAAAGTTAGGATTAGTTATTCGACACATAAATAATGCCGCAGTGTCATAAGGCCAAAGGGGAAAAAATTCACAATTTTAGTTAGACTCACCTGAATGGTTTGTAAATCCACAAATAATTTTTATTTGGACTAGGCACTGTGACAATATTTATGTGCCAGATAACTTATCAGAATTTTTCTCAGATATTGTCAATAATGACCTTAGTGACAAAAAAAAGATATTGTCAATAATAAAAATAAAGAATTCTGATTAACATACTTAAGGTAAGTTTCCAGCTATACTTGTCGTTGAACTGGGATAATTTGGGAGCTGAAAATTTGGTCTTAGACCGATACAATTGCCAGTTCATTTCAACTTGTATCTTAAGTGAACAAAAATTGTTTGTTTTTCGAAGAAAATTTTGACAAACGCCTTTGTCAGTCCATTGACAGCTATTTGCACTGTATATCGTCATTTTAGGTCTGACGCTCATTGTCATTTCAGAACTAACGCTCATTGTCATTGAACACATTTTTACGGCCAGATCAGTCACCTTTGATAAAATTTGTGTAATAGTGCAAAAGAGGAACCCTGAATCCTAACTATGAACGAACTCTTTTAATTTTTGTGTCAGAGATCGATTCATCTATATGGCCCATTCCACAGTTGATTTTCTGACTTTTTCCCATTTTATTTTCTGCCATATCATCATCTTGTGAAGAGGATGGGGATAATTTTGTCTGTTCACTTATTTCACAGAATTTTTGTCTTGTTTTTATTTATTTTATTTTCTTTACTCAAAAACAAACAAAAAATTAATTTTCAATTTTAATGCAGCTGTCAAATCAGTGTCTTTCAGTCACAAATAATAATGTAAGATGGCCAGACATTTTTCCGCCAGTCAAAGATGACATATTTAATTTGTCAATTCAAATATTTCTACTTTTCTTTTAAATTCGTTTTTTTTTAAAGGCAACCATATTTGGAATATTTCCATTTGTCATTTTGTGAAATGACGCAAAAATGTGTCTCGTCAGTTGGTAAATGACAGGTGGAAACGTACCACAATGTAGTTTTTTTTTTCAAAAAGTATCAAATTTTATGTCCGTCAAATAAGCATTACCACTTCAATTTTTAAAAGTCCAATAATTTGATTTACTGTCGTAAATTTGTAGTAAACTTGCCTTAAATTTGTCGTAAATTGCAAACTTCACATTAAATTAAGCATTACTCATCAAACGAGTATAAAATAATTAAGAACATTCCAAATGACTGTGTAATATAACAGTCGTAAATATGTCGTAAAATTGTCATTAAAGAAAAAAAATTGTCGCGTCCTTTTTTCTCAAACAAAAATTCCTTAAATATCACAGATTTAAAGAATATTAAAAACAATTTTACGACAAATTAACGACCATAAAATAACGCTTTTCAAGGAATTCGGCAATACCACAGCTTAAAATTTTCTCGTTAGTGTTTTTTAGTATTGAATTTGTTCAAACAATTTTCGAACGATGTCTTTAAATAAGTAGATATTTATCATAAAAAAATGTTTTTTTTTTTTTTTATGACAATTTTACGTCAGTAAATCCAATTATTGGATCCGTTAAATTTCGAAGTTTTCGAATGCTTACTTGGCAGACATCTGCGGTTTATAATTAGTCTTCTATCTTCATTAAATCATTGTGGTCCAGACTTTAGATTTAGTTTCATCAATTGCAGGATCAGCTTTTCATTCCAAATCTTTTTTTTTTTCTCTTCATGTCTGAATATATATAAAAAAAAATAAATACTTCTCATTTATTTAGCTACCTATAAACGATGTGAAGAATATGTAATTATAAAATTAACCATTCAGACAAAAATAATTGCTGTAATCCCTTTGATCCTTTGAATCGGTAAATCAATGAACCACAATCCATTAGCATATCAAAGGATTGCACATGTTGTTAACTTGAAAAACTTTTTCACCGTCTGCAGCAAATTCCATTAAATCATGTGTTATACTCACTGACCAACTCTAAATGCTTAATTAAAAAAAGAAAAAAAAAGAAGCTAATTGACATGGAATTTATATCGCTGTATTTTTAATCATTCACATTTTCTCTTAAAAAATTAAATTCCACTAAAGAAATAATTATTTAAACATAATTTTTTTCAACTAGGTATAGATATTTAATGGTTTAATTAAAACTTAAAATTGTTCATAAAGTTACTTGAGTAATTATAATTTTCATAAAATCTGGACAAGAAGCATTTTCCAATTTGTTACCTGACTATTTTGAATCGTGACCCGTCTTCAATAGCATCAAGGCGTGTGTACAACAACGCACTTAAAAAACTTTTTGTAAGAATGACAAAGTAAAATGTCCTTTCTGTATAAGAAACCATATCTTCCTCTTTAAAAGTTTACCTTCAAAGAGAAAAACATTTTACTAAACGAGTATAACGAAAAAGAGTGTTTTTTTTTTGTTTTTGCTCAGCAAGTTAATGAAATATTTATTACGAAAGTCAAGTGCCATCATCGCTGTTATAGCCAACAATGAAAGTAGGTATACAATACCTTTTTAACTTTCGAAAAAGTTTTAAACTTAAACTGTTGTTGCAGCAACATTAAGTACATGAGAACTCGTATACTATATGAAGCGCATTATCATAGAAGGTGTAATTAAGTTGTGTATAGTACAGAAGTTTTTGGAAACTATATGAAATTGACTTTTGTTTTATCAATTAAGTAAATGGTATTGAAATGGTCAGCATTAGCTTAATTTGAATTTCATTTAATAACAAAATGTACTTACTTAGTGGAAATAGGATCTTGGGAGAAACTAAACAACGAATTAAAATCAAATTTAAGGAACAGTTACTTTTGTTATTTTGAATTTTCTCATAAGCTAGAAGACATTTATAACCATCTTGTTTTTAGCGTTTCACTTTTTTTTCAATTCAAAAAATTCCTCAATTATACTTAATTACGTAAAACTTTTTTTTTTTTTTTTTTTTAATTTTGGGTTTGAAAATAAATGTTTCAAAAAGTTTTTTTTTTAAACTTGATTTAAATAAAATTGAAATAATGACGACTACTTCAGTTTCATCATTTTATATTTTATTATTTCGTATTGTAAATTTTAGCAATACTAATAGTTTTTTCTCTCTTTTTTTCGTTCAGGTAAGTGAAAATGGAAAAATAGCCTTTCAGTGAGTATTAAGTCAGATTAATTTACTAGTTCAGTGGCCTGAATTAATTGTTTATAAAATTCAATTTAAATGTAAATTTAAATTCACAAAAACACAAAATTAAATTTAAAAACACAACAACCCTATGCTTAATATTAAATTATTGTTGTTTTAATTTATAATAAGAGAAGAGTTGTATAAGCTTTCAAGTAGCAGTATTCTTAATCGGTTCTAAATAGAGCAATCCCCGACATATCGGCCTCGAGCAACAACGAAGACATCCGATTTTAAATATCCTTCTTTTGAAATATTGTTTTTAGAGGATAAATTTCGAAGATATTTTCTAAACCTAGCGAAATGGGGAAAAATAAAATACTTAAAAGCATCCCATTTCAAATTTTCTTTTTTATTTTAATAATAATATTCAAACGATAGATTTGAAAGGGTCAGATATTTTTGAAAACTAATAGGTTAAAAACTAAACTAAAAAAAGTATTTTGGAATTATGAGGTAGATAAATAAAAAAAAATGCTGAGAGAAAAATTTAAACAACTAACATTAAAAAAAATCTCCGGGAAACAAAAATTAGTATTTCTTTGAAATTAAGGAGTTTTTCTAATTTGGAACCTATTCGCAAATTCATGGTAACTTTACTTAAGCTAACAAGTTTCGTTTTGCTGGAATTTTGGTAGAAGCACAAATTAAAATCCTTGTTATTTACGATGACACAATCGAACCTATATAAATGTAAACAAACTCAAACAGTGGCTATTCGTTAGCGTAACCCAACCAACAAAAACCTCAACTTTTAAAATAAATTTTGTATATCAACTATGCTCGTTGCATACTTAATGGCTAGAGGGATATATGTTTCAATTTTCAAAATAATGACCATTTTACGAAAATTTCATTTAAACTCGAAGTAAAAATCTATTTTAAACATTTGAAAGCAAATTTTTTTTTAATAAAGAATAATAAAAAATTACTCCTTAAAATTTAAGGCTTTCATATTACACATTGGGTGCCCTTTTTTTCTCTTTAAATTTCCGCTTAATGGAATTTTTGAATCCGCTTAAATTTTGTTCACTTAAGCGGGTTTCGTTTAAGTGAAAAACCCGATTATGTGAAACAGACTAAAATAAAATGTACAGACTGTGAAATTTTGCCGTTTCTCTTAAACGGGTTTTACTGTAGTAACAAATCATGCAGTTTGCATTATTTTTACAAAACCAATAATTCTGAAGAATTATATTTCTAATTTGTAACTCCTACGCAGTTTTTCAATTAAATAGAAACTGATTTGATATTGGAGATTTTTAACGTGTTTTTTCATGAAATAAATAAAAGATATTATTTTAAATAACTTAAAAACACTTATTTTATTTATTTATTTACTTAAATGCATTTCGGAAGCTATGCTTCCATAAAACTTACTGAAGATGGAAGCATAGCTTCCGAAATGCATTTAAGTAAATAAATAAATAAAATAAGTGTTTTTAAGTTATTTAAAATAATATCTTTTATTTAAATAGAAACTAACTAAATTGAAAATTTTGTTTGGAAACATTAATAAATTATTATTATTATTATTATTTATTAATCATAACATAAATGTAAACATTAATTAATTAAGTCATAAGCTTCCTATTTTCATCATAATGTTCACTGATTTTGCTTTTTAAATATCTCAAAATTTCAAATTTTAATTTCCAATGATGTAGCTAAAACTGCTACAATGATTTTTTTGCACGCTCCAGTAATTCGTAAATGACACACTCTGAGAGCGTAACGCCATCTATTGATGATCACGTAAATAAGTGAGGAACAAATGTCAATTCTCTAGGATTGTCATTCTTTAGAATTAATCCTTCCCATAGAAAATGGAGTTTTAGATATCGCCACTATGAACCCCTTACAGCCATATTATTCACTCGATACTTCCAGATTAAAACTTAAATCCAGATGTAAATCATACAAATTCAGTGTAAATACATTCAGATTTAAATTTTAATCTGGATGTATCGAGTGAATAATATGGGCGTTAAAGTATGCAATTGCAGGTTTTCACGATGTTTAAATGCTTTTCCCGTCGACATTTAAAATTTTTTGCTTCGTAGTATGTTTACCTGGTTAAACGAATCCAATAAAAAAAAACACTAAACAAATTTAATGACTTTCAGCCCAGTTATATGCGTACAAACAAAAACCCAATTAATTTTTATAAACATAATTAGATGACATTCACATGATTTTCTATTAAAAATGGCGTCTGAAAAGTAGATAGGACGAACATCCATTCCAAATGTATTTAATTTTAAAAATTAAAACCATACCTACTCATAGGATATATTTTGCATTTTCTATTTATATACATTTGTGATTCCCTCAGGAAGATAAAGTAGAACTTGGGGTGAACCATTTCCACACATACTACACTTTATCATGATAATAATTCTCATTTATTTTACACACATCATTTTCATTTATAATCAAGCAAGGTTATATGTTGATTATAAAATTTATAATGAGTTAAATATTAAAACACCTTTTATCTCAAACCTTATAAAGTTTAAGATTAATCATTTGTTTTACATACGATTCAATTTAAACTGTAAACCACACCATAACTATACATACATATAGATAGATATATTATGTTACACCGTGTAATCCTTCTAACGTATAGTTTCCCTTATCAAAAATTCAGGATGACATGAATTATATACCCATTGCCCCGTTTCACATTAAGTATAAACGCCCACAATCACCGCGGAGGATAGCCTTGCCACATGGAAGCCAATTACATATTTATCCTTATTTTATGAACCGCTTGTAATATAAAGTATAGAACAACACATTACATTTAAAGGACATGAATATGTTGGTATATTCACTTTTTTTTGTATTTTCCTATTATGAAACAGCTATTTTTAAATTGTGGCAACATGGAATTGAAAAGCAAAATACAAAAACCACAAATTCCACACACCAAAAAGGATAAATAAAATGTAATACGTAAATAAAGTCCACTACTAGGTCGCACGGTTTTGTATGAATTTCAAAAGGATTAAAATTAATTGATTTATAAGAATCTAAAATAAAAAAGAGGTACATTTTAAGGTTTAAAATTAAAATATGTATTCTTAAAAACTGCTTCCAATTAATATTTTGGTTGAAAAATAATTTGCAATATTTTTTGAATGAACTTTTGTTTTTTTCTTGAACTCAAGGAGATATGACTTCCCTTAAATTGAGCAAACAGAGTACGAGCGTTTATGAAAATTGGAAATAATTTTAAAAGAAATACCGATACATATTGGTTTTAAATGTATATGGTAAATCAGAATAGGGTGAAAAGGCAAAGCCGGGTAAAGAATTGCACATTCGTGTAGTACGGCTAAATAAGAAATCTCTGTACTTAACAATAATATAATAATTTGTTTATTGATCTCAAATATATAAATTTTATTATATTATTGTCAAATACAGAGATTTCTTCTTTAGCCGTACTACACGAATGTACAATTTTTTACCCAGCTTTGTCTTTCCACCCAATTCTGATTTATCAGTCCGAAGTTAGACTTAAAAGTAAAATGATGCGCTGTGAATAGCTTTATAATTTTAGTTTGAATTTTAGAAATCAAAATCCTTGACCTGAAATATTTTAAAATATTAGAAGGATGTTTAGTTTAGTATTTCTGCCACTTAAATATTAAATTATAAATTTAGCTGTAAAGAAATTTCTTGACTTAAATTGTAATAAAGCTCACTACATTCCAAAAAAAAAACTTAAGTCAAATGTAAGGTGTTTTTTGAGAAAACCAATGCAAGCTTTTTTTTAAATGTTGACCTAAATAAAATATCCCATTTGTTATTTCTTATCTTTTCTTTTATATCAAACCATACCATATTGGGTTTCAGTTTATTTTTCTTTCAATTCCATAACTTTCTCTTATAAAAATACCTTCACACGAAAAGGATGCAATAAACCCCACCACCACACCGTAATGATTTATTGAAAAGGTCCTTTTTCACCGAATTTCAACAAACCAAAAGGACATTTTTCCTCGTGTACATAAAGGTATAAGAGGTATACAAATTGAAATAACAAGTTGGATTGAAATTCATTTGTAGAAAACCAATTGTGTATGTCACCGTGTCGTCGTTGTCGTCGTTGTCGTCGTTGGTCGCCTGCAAGGCATCTCAGAGCGCTATAATACATATAACAGACAAAAATAAACGGTTTTTGAATAAAGAAGCATTTGAGACACAAAAAAACACTGTGTCCCTTTTTTAGCAGCAGCAGCAACACCCCACTTGACAACTGTTTTCGTTTTAGCTTTTTATCCAGCGAGGGTTGTTTTTATAGTTTTTTTTATCATCACCACAAAATCCTTTTAGTTGCTTCATTTAAATTTTATATACGGAAAAGGGTTGTTCGCAGGAATTTGGTTTAAAAATAAAATTTTATCCTTGGTAATGTATGATACAAGAATAAATTTTGATATTTGTTGCTTTAACTCATGTTATTTAATTTTTTTTTTTTTATTTGAGTGATTTCAATTTTAATGAGCTTTGATAAATAATCCACCATCACAGGACTATACATTTTTTTTTTTTTCGAAAAAAAGAGTAGTACCAAAAAATTAAAGTACCTATCTATATACGTGCCCATTCCCCCTCTCTATAATATGTTTTATAAAATTTATTTTACGTATGTAGTTTGCCATTAACGCTCGTAAATATTAATAATGTCCTTTTTTATAGCTCATAATTGAAGTTGGGTTTTTGCTGCTGCCTCTGGTAGTGATTCCTTTTTTCGTATATATGTATTTGGATGAAGGATAGCCGTTAGAGAGGGATCCAATGGTATTTTAATGTTTTTTGTATATATTTTCATATCATCCGATCTTATTACTTCTGTTTATGCTAATGGTTAAATAAATATCCTTTGAATGTGGACAATTTGTTCATATTAACGTTTGTCCACCTAGATACAAAACCACCACGGGCTAGAAACATCAGTTGACTTCATGGTATATAGTAATAACACGTATAAGGACTTGTTTTTAGAGTTGGTATTATTATATAAATATAAATAAAATTCTTTGTTTATTTATTTTAAGGCTTGCCCCGGCTTGTCAGGTTGGTTATTCACCACATTTTCTATACCTATATCCGTACCTTTGTGTGTGATGGTTTTAATATTTATGATTTATGTAATATTGCACTGAGGTCTAGTATTGCTGGAAAACAGGATTATTGAAACATTGTCCCTCTGATATTTGGAAAATAAATCACTGTTTTTTGTATTTGTATTCATATTTGGGTATAAAATTTAAGCTCGTGGGTGGCATAGTTGGAGTTTAAATAATTTATACGAATAAATATAATCATCATCGAAAGTTTGTTGTAGATTTCGGGAATTAAAATTTCCACTCTGATATTTCACCGAATGGGTTGAAAGATTTATTTGTAGTTTAGTTTAAATGAGATCGTATCTGGTTTTCGGTGTTTGACTAAAAATTGATAAGACCATTGAAAATTAAATTATTAAAAAATAATTTGAAAATTTGGAAGAAAATTAGTTTCAACAGTTAAAAACAAAAAATTCAAATATGTAGATTGTGAAAATAAATTTATCAAAACTGTCGATTTAAACAAAGTTATAACGGGTGATTTTTTAAGAGGTTTAGAACTTTTTTTTAAAAAAAAAACACAAAAAATTCGAAAAAATGAATGAAATATTTATTTGAATCGATAGTTTGAACCTTGCAATTTAATGTTTAAAGATAATTTCATGCAAATGTTGACCGCGGCTGCGTCTCAGGTAGCCCATCCGCTGAGTCCAATTTTGGCATACTCTTTCACACATATCGGCCGGTATCTCACGAATGAATGCATGGATGTTGGCTTCCAGTGCGTCAATCGAAGCGGGCTTGTCCCTATAGACATTAGCCTTGACATACCCCCACAAAAAATAGTCTAATGGTGTCAAATCGCACGATCTAGGCGGCCAATTGACCGGCCCGAAACGTGAAATTAACTGTTCACCAAACTCGCCTCGCAATTGCGCCATTGTTTCGCGTGCTGTGTGGCATGTGGCACCGTCTTGTTGAAACCACATATCATGCAAGTCAAGAACTTCCATTTCGGGCAAAAAAAAGTTTGTTATCATCGCTCGGTAGCGTTCACCATTGACAGTAACGCTGCGATTCGCATCATCTTTGAAGAAATATGGCCCAATAATGCCGCCGGCCCATAAACCGCACCAAACAGTGGCTTTTTCGGGATGCATTGGTAGCTGTTGCAATGCTTCTGGCTGATCTTCACTCCAAATGCGGCAATTGTGCTTATTTACGTACCCATTCAACCAAAAATGAGCCTCATCGCTGAACACAATTTTTCGATAAAAAAGCGGATCCTCGGCCAGCTTTCCAAGAGCCCATTCACCGAAAATTCGGCGTTGTGGTAGGTCGGCTGGCTTTAGTTCTTGCACCAGCTGTATCTTAAAAGGCTTTACGCCCAAATCCTTCCGCAAAATTTTCCACGTAGTGCTGTAACAAAGGCCTAACTGCTGGGAACGGCGCCGAATCGACATTTCGCGGTCTTCTGTCACACTAGCTGATACGGCCGCAATATTTTCTTCACTACGCACAGTATGTAAACGTGTTGGTGGTTTAATGTCCAACAAAGTAAATTTGGTGCGAAATTTGGTCACAATCTTCCGAATAGACTGCTCAGAAGGTCGAGAATGCCGACCATAAAATGGAAGCAGCGCGCGATGAACATTTCGAACCGAGCACGAATTTTGATAGTAAAATTCAATAATTTGCAAGCGTTGTTCATTTGTAAGACGATCCATGGTTAAATTGCAAACCAAACTGAAGCTGTTTGACAGTGACACAAGGTACTAAACACACGTCAGCTGTCAAAACCAGTGTTGCCAAAACCAAACCAGCTAAAAAAATTACCCGTTATAATTAAAAATAAAATAAAATAAAATAAAATAAAATAAAATAAAATAAAATAAAAGAATGAATTTCTGGCTTTAAAGCAAAGTAAAGTGTTGCCGTTGTTTTGTGTTATTTTTCTTTATGTTATTTATTTAAGGTGCATAATCGGCCTTAGTGCCCCATCTCACCGGCTTATACCCTATATACATAGGTATACATTTATTTATGATGCAAATCAAACCATCAAATGTAAATCCTTCCCCAATTGATGGTATCTCTGATTATGTGATTTTCTATAATTTAATGTCTTCTTTCCAATTATTACTTTTTATACAGTACGGTGACCACAAAATTTTTGAAATTTTAATTTTAATTTCACCATTGTATATTCTCCATAAAATCGGACAAAAATAATAATTGCCGTAAATTAGACAAAAATATGACCAAAATCAAGAACAATTCTGACATAATGTACCTATATAGCTGAATTTTGGTGCGGATATATTTTTTTATGTCTTGTCTTAAAAAGTAACCTTAATTGGGATTTGGGACTGAACTCAAGTTTCGACAGTCACATTTTTACTTGCGATTATACATACATAGGTTCTATACGGCAAGTTATTCAATCGTAAAAAAAGATTAATATTTTGATGAAACCTGACATTACGATGATAGCGAAGTCGAAGTTCGTCTGTCTGTATGTCCTTTAGACTGCAGCCTAAACAGGTGGGTCAAATTCTTTAAACTTCGTACATAGTATTTTGTAGGCATTTCTCCAACAGGTTTTTTCACTTTTTTTAAGGCCAAAAATAACTGTAGCTGCCGTACAATTTTTTTTTAGCAAAAAATGAAAATTTCAATTTTCTCAAAAACGTGCCCACAGCTTAAAAAAATTCAGTAATTTTTTTTACAAAACCGCTATCATTTTATATAAACGAAAAATAGTTAAAAAGTAATGTATACCAAAACTAAATTATTTTTTTTGGTTTTTAAAAAAAGTTTCAAATTTTTTTTTTTAGAACTTAATAATTTGAAAACTTTTTGATCGATTTTTATTAAACTTAGCAGCCAGGCATTTTTTAATATTATCTTGCAGAATTTAAACAAAAATGATTCTTTTAACCAAAAATTAAGGTTATCCTCCGTTACCTAACAACCGGTAAGGAAAATTACATTTTTCTCAAAAACGACTCCTAACAAAATTCGATAAACAATGTATTGGAGCTTATATCAGCACGATCTACCATGTTTTTGGACAAAATGTTGTATCTATTTGGTTTTCGAGTAGATATCTAATAACCTGTTGAACCGATTTTAATGAAATTGCTTACACAAGCGCTTCTAATAAGTTTAAGCAATATTGCCTATCAAAATTCTCAAAAGAAATTTTCAATAAAAAAAAAAAAAATTTAAATTATTTTTTGAAAATTCAATATTTCGTAGATGATTTTTTTCGAAATTTATTTTTTAAATTCGCATTATTAAATCTGTTTTAAGTCAATTTTTTAGAAAATTGCTCCTCCCGCCTAAACGGGGGGAAATAGACCCCAACTCCCATACGATTTTTTCTTGTCTTAATACAACCTACTCGCTCTAGCTTTTTGGTGCACCTTATACCGATCACCCTGCGGTTTTTTTTTTTAAAAACCGCTCCAACGATTTTTGCAATTTTTTTTCTCATAAATTGATTTATTTTAGAAATCAGTGGCGTACATAGCGTTTGTGTTAAAACAATTTCAGATTTTATTTAATTAATTTATTTCTAATTATATACATGCCTATTAATTTTTTTTACCAATTTTTCAGTTTAAATTGTAAGTTTCATGCATGCTTATGAGCACTGCGGTGCATGAATTTAATCAAATTCCCCAAGAAATATATAATTTGCAGTGTATATTATGTATGCTGTTGATCTTATAAGAGTCGGTAACCATCGACTAAAAAATTACGTCTTAGAAAGGTACGACAGCATCTAACTGATTAGCCGATGGGCTGATGGGCGAAACGCATTGGACTAGAGGTCATATTTTCAATAATTTTCAAAATGTTGCTTTCAATTTCGTCAACATGGTTGATTTTTTTCTTAAAACTGATAACCACTTGATAATTTTTGAATGTATTTAATACATAATCGAGTCGAAAGTTATCAGAATAATAAAAAAAAAAAATTATGGGTAATTTTTGACATGTTATTTTGACGCAAGTGTAGATAGCTATGAGATTCTGAGAAAGTCGTACGATAAAAGCCAATATAGTCTACCCCTGCAGCTTTCGATGGTGGCAAAAATACTTCAATTGAACAAAACTGATTTCATAAAGTTAGCTACATTTTTTTTCCTGAAGTCGGTCCCCAAAAAAGTTTTAAAAATTTATTTTATATAAATTTAATAAATTTAGTATAAAATTGAGAACGTTGTAGGTAGCGCATGTATAGAAGTTTACAAAAAATAAAAATATTTTTCACAGCACTGTATCTCATGAGTATCTCATTTCTCAGAAGCCGCCCCCCAAAGTGCTGCAAATCGCTTGATTAAATTTAATTGCAATTGAGATAGAAGTGTTTATTTAATTCAAACGTCATTCTCTCGTGGACTTCTTCGTTGTCGTCCCCCATCAAAACACCAAAAACCCCTTAAAACATTAACATATCCCGGAACCCGGATCCACATCCCCTAGAGGCATTTTTGTCGAAATCCGTAATCCATTTCCTTGCTTGTTTTCGTTTTCATTTTTATTTTTATTTTTGTTTGTATTAATCCAACAAAATCCATGTATAGCGACTACATGAGTCGTTATAGATATTCTTATGCATTTGGATATATTGAATGGGTGGTGTGGGTTTTTGTCCATGCTTAGTTGTGATGTCATTACGGTTGTACGCTTCAAGGGATTTTCCATTTTCCATTTTGCTTTTGCCAACAATACCTTAATGGCTATGGGTGTGCATTCTGGCGTATTGTCTCAACGATTGTATGTATGTATGTTTTTTTTTGGATAAACGGAACAACATATAAAAAGCTTTTAACAAACACACATCCGCAATCATATATGTGTATATGGGTTTTAATCTTGGATGTGTTTAGGCTCATCTATAGGTCGTTGATGGAAGGGTTAAGGACGAAAGTCAATTTTAACTTAGGTATAAGTTACGACGACGATGATGACGATTTTACAAATCAAAATGACTCGCTCAACTGATGTAGATTTAAGGATGAAAGGTTGTGAAAGTTTATACATACTTCGATTTCAAGGACTCTTGAGAAAAGGAGCGAAATTGAAAGTCACTTTATATGTACTAAGTATGACTCCGTAAGGCAACAACAAAAAATAAGGTTTTTCACTCTATACTTCCCTTCTATCAGGTGATTTATAGATATTCATTGGGAATTTTTTTGTTATGTGTATCTATATATGTGTATGTGTGTGTGTGTGAATGTTGCTTTATCTGAGTTGATTTTGCAAATAGCCCTCCGGTATAAAGTCGGGAAGATAAAGAGAGTGGGCGTATAGTGTCTGAATGTGTGTTGCCAGTAACCCCACTCAATTTTAATATTCATCTGATTAGAGAGGCGTTTTCCGATCTGAATAGGTACTCTGTGTATGAAAAGTGAACAATTTTTGAAAGGACTTTTTTTTCGGGGGTGGTGCCGTGTTGTTACGTAACGTTATCTGTGCTATGTGTCTGACGATGACGATGACGACGACCGTGTACATTTTGTGCTTATGGTGTAATCAAATTTGAATTTCAATAACCGAAGGATATTACGGAAATTAAATTACGGAGTATGAGGTAGAAACGTTTTTGAAAACTCGTTGTGTTATAGGTATGGAAAATTTCATTTTTAGGCTGGGGGCTCCCTATACAAGGGCTTTAATATTATATATATGAGTGGAAGTTAACTTTTAACGATATTATATGATAGGTAATAGGTACATTTTTGGAAAAATAAATGCATACATCATAGGTAGGTGTACATAATATATCACATTCAAAGTTGTTTTTTTTTTTTAGGTGGGGGCGGGCGAGCTACTTGTGGGAGATCGGATTTGTCACGTAAATTTTGTCAACTAGTGAACACAAAAATAAATTTTGCTAAATTATGTTCTTTTTAGAGGCTTATATATTTATAAAATATGTAGGTACACCCCGTTTACTCAAGCGATGCATAAATAATTTAGTTCAACATAAAGTATTTGTTGTCACAGTTGATATATTTATAAGCAAACTAGTTTAAAACATTTGAAATTTTTAATGAATTTTTAATTTTTGTTTTCAAAGTTGTTTCTGAGTTTTTTTCATTAATTAATTATAATATTTTGCTTATACCAGAATTTCTAAAAAGAGATTGACTCAAACATTATCAATATACCTTTTTGTATTCAAATGTTTCACAATGGAATCTTTTTAAAAAAATCTATACATTCGATGAGCTGTACCTACATAAAAAAAATTGCAAACTATAATTAAGGTGACTCAAAAGTCAAATCATTAATCTAAATTTTCATATGAACTAAAGGTAGTAAAAAATTAAATTCAATCGAAAATTTCCCCCTTAGATATGTATAAAATAATTTCATAGAAAGTTAATTTTTTTTCGAATTCAATTGTTCGTTCTTAAAAATTGGCATAAATCATTTTAATAAAAAATAAAATTAAACGAGAAGTGTTTTTCCACACTTAACTGTTTATGATTAAAATCTTGGGTTTTTGCGAAAAACATTTTTTTATCAAAATGTTGTTGGTAAAATTGATAAAAAAAAATAATATAATAAAAAAAATTCTTTCACGACAAGTTTATGGAAAATTCAGGAAATTTAATAACGTATGTACTCCATTTTTATAGATTTTTTTTGCATTACCATGGGTTATTTAAAAAAAAAAAAACAAGTGCTACAATTTTTTTTCTTTCACAATAAATTCTATAGAATCTTAAAATTTTGAAATATTAAAATGCTTAGTTGACGGACATCATTTTTTATGGATGATGGGGAAATATGACCGTAGTACTTTGAGTGTGTTTTTATTAAAATTGGTTTCAATTTTGTTTAAGAAATACTTCACGTCAGGTTTTAAGATATTTAACTTTAAAATTTATTATTTTTGTTTTAGGTTTTTAGGTTACGTTGAGGTAATTTTTTCCACTAACAGTGCAGCAACAGTTTCTTATATAAACATGCATTTCGATACTTTAATATTTTGTATATTCGGCAATTATTCAATTGCAGTTAGGTAAAAACTAAAACAACTAATTAATTCTCAAAGAAAAACAAAAGGTTGAAGAATAATTTTAAGGATTAGTAGGCCTACAACGGAGGCTAGGAGAAATTATTACATTTTTAAACTTTTACATTTTTAAATTTAAAAAATACCCATACCCTCCAAAAACTCAGAAAATTCCCTTTTCTTCGCATACAATTGATGCTAAATTAATTAAAAAAAAAAACAGGAATGGGTTATTGTGAACGATTATAATTTATATTTTTTTCTTAATTTGTAATGTATTCTACTCTTGGTAAACAGTTAGATATTATAGCAGTATCTGGGCTAATATTTGCAATATTTTTACTATTGGAAAACGGAAGTTTTAAATTCGTATGGAAAAATTAATGATTAAGTCATAAAAAAAACATATTCTTGGAACAGTTTTTAAAACTCATTGTTCTGAACTTTATTATCTTTCTAACTTATACAAAGTTTTCACCGACCGCTAAACCGAGATTTAAGTAGATTTACCCTAAATCCTCTCCAAGTCTTAAAGATTTACCATACAAGTTTAATCCTAAAATCTAGGTGGGGATTAGAAATTAATCTTGTTAAATAAATCTTCATATTGCCAATAGTTGTACAAATCGAACGCACCTATTCCCCTTTTGCGCTGGTTACAATATTCGAGAATCGAGAGAACATTTTCGAAAATTTAATTTTTTTTTCTTCGTTTTATACAAATCAAACTATCTATCTCACTTCCACTTTAGAAACAAAAAAATGAAACACTATTTGCATTTTGAAAGATCCTGTCAAAGTTAATCCGCTTTTAAAGCTTTTTGTGGGGTGATAACACTTCCTAGGATTTATTAAATGTCACCGAGATTAACTTTCGGTGAATACGTAGTATGACAGTGCTAAAATAAAAAAAAGAGTGTGCGTACTTATGTACACGCGCTAGAAGTAAAACTTCTTTCACGACAACAGGGCAAGTATTTTTCAAGTCCTACCACTCAGAGCACCCGATTTGAAACTCAGAACCGTTGCAAAATCGTGACGCTGAATTTTGTAATTCGTGACGGGAATTTGTATGTCGGTTTGACATGTCACTGACAGCTCCATAGAAAAATTTTTTACCCCCATGCCGCAAAAGAAGTTTTACTTCAATAAAAATTAGAGGTCATCATTTGTTGTTTTTAATATATGCATTTAAGTGGTAACATAATCTGAGAAAATAACTGCCAGAACTTTGAATTCGATATCATGACACTTGTACCTATCAACCCACTTAATAATATTTAGGTTATATCTTTCAATCTCCAAATTTGCTGTCACCTCTCTAAAACTATTGGCATTGTTTTTCCTTTAACTCACTGAGAAATTTAAAAATAATGATAGTTAAAAGTTCGGCAACTCTGAGAGTGTTTTTCACTTTTTGACTTTCAAACGTTCTTTTCTCAAGTTTAAGATTTTCTAGAGTTTTCTTTTTAATACATATATATAACTTTCTTCTATTTATAAAATCTATCGATTACAAAAAAGTCAACTCCCAGTCATTTTTTGGTTTAGAAAATAGATTGTCAGTCTCTATATGTGTTTATCCGAACTTAATCTACCATACGGGGTCAGATTATTGAATATACCAACAAAATTCACATTGGCAACCATATGCCTTGGCTACAAGGCAACCCCTATGCAACTATCTAAAAAACTGAATACCTCTTATCTGGTAACTCGACGAGGGTAGGTCGTCCTATGGATGGCGGGATGTTAGACTATAAGCAATATTCAAATTTTAAAATCACAATTTCTACAAATTTGTTTTCAGTTTTTTTTTTTTTCTAAAAATCAATGCTATTTAATTATAAACGAAGTTTTAAAAAGCCACTCTAAGTGACTGCTTTAAATGAAAACAAACAAAAAAAAAACAAATCAAAGACAAAAAAATACCTTAACAACCCTTAACACCACATAACAGGCATTAAAATTATACTCTATAAGACAATTTACAATTTACAACATAAGTCGCTTCATTAGTCAACAAATCCAACATTACTTGTTGTCAAGAATCTACAACATTTCAGACATTTACAATAACCCTCGTTATATTATGTTTATCCTGATGATTGATAGAAGGACTGAAACGATTACTCAGACTCTCATCGTCGTCCCTATGCTCTTTGTTTCCACCGACCTATATCATCAGCCAGCAAAACACCTCGAATCGAACATTCTTTTTTAAATTCTATTTTCATTGTTTCGACACGGAATAAAAATGTCCAACCATTTCGTTTTTTTTTTTTGCTTTTTGAAAAAATACAAAAAAAAAATACCTGAAGGATAAACAACATTTCAAAGTTTCATTCTTCCCAGCTGCTTGGAACTCCACCGAAGTACACTCTAAGTCGTATCTCATCTCGTGTCATCGGTTGGAGTGGCTGTCACAGTGCCTGGAATTGAAGTTGAAACATGCCTGCGGGGCATTCCGAAGAATGTTTTTGCCGATTTGTCATGAAATCTGCATTCTAAGTAGCAACATTCACAGACTATATATATATTTATATTGTGCATAATATACACAGCACACCAAAGTGTCTGTGTTGGCTCTAACGATGTTAAAACACTGCAGCGGTGTACATGATACGTAAGTGATTGTCATTGTAGAACGAATAAAGGATATCCTTTCTACTGTTTTTTTTTCGTCCAATCAAATAGATATTTTTTCAAATTTTTACTCTTGATACGTGTTAAGGAACCAATAGCATAGCTTTGAAATTTCTTAAAATTGAAAGATGGTCTTATCCCTTAATGATTCTTAACCTTAAATACTTAGGATTTTAGTTTTTGAATTTTTATATTTAATGTTGAATTTACATTAAATATATTTTATATTAAATTTAAATATGATAATGTACAAATATTTTATAATTTTTTTTTTGTATTTAAACTTATTTGCAGTTTTTAAATTTATTATAGTACCTAGTGCCTAGGTACATATTTTTATTAAATTTTGTTTTATGTCATACATATATTTTTACACTCCCATTTGTATTTTATTTAATTTCATATTTTGTTTTAATTTATTTTATTCAATTTTGTTTTATTTTATTTTATTATATTTTATTTCATTTTATTTTATTTAAGTGTGTATTGTTTTTATTTTAATTATATTATTTTATTTTATTTTATTTTATTTTATTTTATTTTATTTTATTTTATTTTATTTTATTTTATTTATATTTGAACGACATACATGAGCTATTTCGTATAACTCATTTTGTATCCTTTAACTTTTATAATCATTTCATAACACACTCCAGAAGGATAAAAGATAAGTAGAAGATGCTAAGTAAAAAGGGGAACACAAAGTGTTAACCAACTTTTCAATGAAACAGGAAATGAACAACAACAACTGTCCTTGTCGGAATAGACATCACCAATGCTGCTGCTGCTGCTTCTGCAAGAAAAGTAGGATTCCCTCTAAACTTTGACACTTCGACGTGTTTTAATTGAAATTGAAATTATTCCATTTAAAACAGACACGACAACATACACACTTTTGGGATTCAAGTGCAAGATAGAAGTTTGAAATCATCCTCCCCATCATGGAAAAAGGGTGTGAATTTAACCAAATGGAGTGATTCCTGACGTTGAGATACTTTTTTTTTTATTATTATTTTACTTCTTGAGAATGTAAACGACATGACACATGATTATGCGATTTATACACCTTATGCTGTTTTATGGCTAAATACCTATTTGCTTGATTACCAAAGTGAAGGATGCGTTAATTGAGACAACCACCCTGATTGGCTACAATCAAAAAAAGGGGGTGCTCTACTGATTATGTTTGACTGCAAGCATAATGCCCTGTAAGCAAGTATTTAATTAAAAATTTCTTTTAATGAGATTCTGAAGTTATGCGCCATCATGATGTCTACTTAGAGAAAAGTTTTCATTGTTCATTTCGAAGGTAATTGCGTGAAATGAAACAAATTTTAAAATTTTCGAAATCACGTTGTTGATGAGACTGACAACAATAGAAATTTACGTGAATCTGCAGTGCAAAGTTAATTTGGGAGAGTTTGAAGTTTTTTCAAACAATATTTTAATACGAAAAAAAAAGTTAATGTAATTGAAAATATTTAAAACTTTGTTTTTCTCATTGACTAAAGGGTTTATTATTTGTTAGCCAAGTTTTCAAGATGTAAAGTTTTTTCGTGACAACGTAAAGATATGTAATTGTGTTGATTGAAAAAAAAACATTCTTTAGCAAAATAAGATAATTTATGTGACATTAAAGCAAAGAGAAGTTCTTACAATATATGAGGGGAAGATCATAGAATAACAGAATTTCCGATTTAAGTCGGTGTACATGAGGGAAGCGTTCTGAGTCCTTTACTCTTTAATACATTTTTTTGATGGTTTGAATTCAAAATTAATGAACTCAAGTCATGTGTGCTTCAATTATTTTTCACTGACTAAAGAGCCATCTCTTAATTAAGTAAATAAATAAATAAAATAAGTGTTTTTAAAATAATATCTTTTTTTATCTATTTATTTAAAATTAAACTAATAAAAAAGAATATACAAAAATTTAATTGCACAAATTGCCCCTAAATTCTGATGTGCAAAGTGCATACTGGATTCATAATTACATATTTCTTTTTTTCTAAAGTATATTCTGAGGCATTATGTGCAGATGCACTTTGATTATAAATTTAAATCGATGTCACATTTTACTGTAGTTCTGATGAAGACTATATGTATAAAGCAAAACTGTCCACACACAAAATATATTCCGACTTTGAAAAACCCTGAAATTCAGACATGAACGAGGACACTCAGTAAACATGAACTCTATACAACACGATATATACCATGTCGTCGGTGTTCCATATTTTTGTTTCCTATATATTATCATCAACATTTCCTTCTTTTTGAGACATTCTATGTAGGTATTGCTCAACTCACATTATATTTCTATACTTATTTTTCCCACCTTCTTTCATTCATCCTTCTGTACAAAGCAATGTCATTCGACTAAATTTTTTTAAACTAAAGTCTCTTTATTTTTGTTTCCTTCGAAGACACATAAAGAGAGACGAGGGTGTTAGGCCTGTATCCTCATCGCTTGCCAAGGTCTTATCTTTTGTACAAACACTTTTGGATAGAAAAATAAACACAAAATGAAAAATACAGATGTGCAAATGACATAATGAGTGACGGTGAGGCATAACAAAATATAAAAAAAAGAAAAGCAAAGGAAAAAAAAAGCAGGAACAAAGTCCTTTTTGACAGTTTTCAAATTTACAGTGTTAAAACTTTTAAGCTGGGTTTATAGGTACGAGTATATACCTGCAAAACAGAAGACTCATTACCTTATAATTATGTTTGTTTTGGAAAAATGTAACTTAATATTTATCCTACCTTACGATCCGTAGGCAGAGCAGGTTAAGCGAAGATTTTTAATTAATTTTTCATTCAGCTTTGGCCTGATAACCATATAGGCCACATTTTGTGTAGATGTATGTGTATGTATATGGATATATGCTCGCTCTTTGCTCAGAGCGATATATTCGTATTTTTATCGTCGACTATATATGAAGTGAACTAAGTTTTTGATATCAGGACAAACCCAACATGACCTAAATTTATTGAAATTGAAATATTGAAGACCATGTCGCGGTGAAATGGATTTCAATTTGATTTGGGAGAATGATTTTTCAAAAAAAAAAAAAGGCAAACACATACACTCTAACCGAGTGAATTCAATTAGAAATATGGTTAAATGGATAGCTGGGTCGAATTTTTAATGAGACCCATATATTTCGCAATTAGGAATGTGAATTAATAAATTATTTCATATATGGAAATTAGGATAACAATGGATTTATGTGTTGTAGGACATGGAAGGAATTGAATTGGATTACCATCTTTTAAATAGATATATAGGGCATACCCGAGGGAATGCTAATTATGCGTTTTAACGAGATTTTAAATTTAATAAATTGTTTGTTCATATATAACCTTCAGACGAAGAAAGGCTTTCACTTTGCAAAAACTCCGGAAAAGCTAAATTTAAGTCGAGAGCCCTTATTGGAAGGAATCCTAAATTTGAACCAACCACTGTGGTTTAAAAGGTATATTTAGCGCGAAAAAATAAAAAAAAAATATATTGAAACAACAATGATCGTGTTTGTCTGCCGAAAATAGAAGTACCTGTGAAGCTGTGTGAAGCCAGAACACCGAGCTTAAAATTTTGGGTCCAAATATATCAGAATCGTTTGTCCACGTTTGTCCAAGCAAAAGTTTCGTTTGTCCACCCCCAGGAAAAAAGTTATTAAGCTTTTCTTTTTTATAGGAACACCCCCACAAATTAAAAATTGACCTCTTGCCCGCAAATGATAACTTATATGGATGGGACATAGTGCATTCGTTTGTCCAGCAGCCGATACTGATTGTCCACCAAAAATTTTTACTTTCCCACCCTTAGTTCAAAAGTTATTCAACATTTCTTTTTTATAGGAACACCCCCACAAATTTAAAAGTCGTCTACCACCCACAATTCATAACTTAAGAGTATGGGACCAATTGCATTCGTTTGTCCACCGGCTGATTATGATTGTCCACCAAAAATTTTCGTTTGTCCACCCTTAGTTCAAAAGTTATTTAACATTTCTTTTTTATAGCAACTATCACAACCCTAAAAACCTTAAAAGTCGTCTACCACCCACAATTTTCAACTAAGAACGTCGAAACAAAAAGCCTTCGTTTGTCCATCGGCCCATACTGATTGCCCACTAATGACATTTGCTTTTTTCTGAAACTTGGTCACAAAATTGGAGTTTTTCGAAGTTTAGCTGCAAAACAAAGCTTTAAAAAAAGACGATGTGTGCTATGTCTATTAAAATAAATATGTAATTCAAAAACAAGCTTAAGAGAGAATTAACTCTGACTGAATGTGTCCTGTTCACCAAAAACTCAAAAGCAGTGGTTCAAACTTAGAGTACTTTTTTATGTGCTTAAAATGTCAAAATTCTTCAACAAAATTCATCTTTTTTGGGTTTTTTTTTTGTTAAGTCAAAACCTATTTCACTGGAATATGAATAGAGTTACAGAATTTTATTTAAGAAGGTTTTTTTAATACTACAAATACTATATACTACTGAAATTCATCAGCCAAGTAGAAGACTTAGCACTATTTTATTTGGACTTGTTGAATTATTGATTCAAAATAGAAAATTCTAATTTAATGATTAGTAATTCTAGTCTTGTTGGATATAATTCGCACTAGATATTCGTTATTTATGTAAGATGAACTGAACTTAGCAAAAAATTGTGTATTGTTAAGGTCCTCACTAGTCAACTGATGAGTCCAAGTGAGATCGCCGGGACGAAACGAGAATTTTATTTTTTTTATGATTTTTCAACGTGCCCAATTCACTTACTGTAAAACCACAAAAAATGAAGGAACCCATGTTTTACTTACAATATATGTAGGTTCTATACGGCAAGTTTTAAATCGAATATGAGATTTTGATCAAAATTCATGTTATAATGATAAAGAGCCCGACAAAAAAAAGGGTATTTGTCTACTATTTAGCTATCGACTTAACGACTTTTTCGTTTTTTGCGTTGGACCAAAAATAATTCGGTACACCTGGCATATCATTTTTTTTAGCATTTTTATAAAATATTTTTTTTTTTTTTTTTTTTTTTCTCAAAAATGCGCTCCAACAAAATTTTACATGAAACCATTAAAAGCATCTTCGTAGAACCATTTTCTTTTTCTCGAGGTATGCCCAAGTTTTATCGAAATCTACTGCTCCGTTGAAAAAAGTTTCACAAGCTTTTTCTTCTAGAATCTTGTATCTTCATACTTGTTTTAAAGATATAATTAATATAAAACTACTGGTCCATCCGGCTGCACACCGAATTTTTCATCTATTTTATCATTGCAGTGAAAATAAAATTTACAGGGTCTTCAAACAACCCTTTACTTTGAATTTTTTTTGGCACGCTCCAATAATTTTTATACTCAAAAGTAGCAGTATGAGAGCGTAACGCCATCTGTTGGCAATTCTATTTTCGTGAAGAACAAAAGTAACTAATTTTAAATTCTGTAGTCTATGTCATTCCCTAGAATCATTTCCATATAAAATGGAATTTCCAAATTTTGCCACTATCCACCCATGATTTTTTCACTTTTCCGGACGAAATTTCTAATTTTCGGCTTCGTAGTGTAAAAATTTAAGTACTGATCAAAATTAGGAATTTTTTTTAAGCAAATGCTTAGGACCTTCATCAAAATTCAGCTTTGTCGAAGGTTGGGTTTATGTCTAATTTTGACAGATCACTAGGATTTTCTTATAAAACAATGCCAGTCATAACGACCTAAGTTATTTTATATTTTCGTTTCCTGTAATTTGACAGGGGTTTCACTTCACGCTCCGTCTCCGTCTCATCCATATCATTAGCCTCACAAACCGGAGACTCTAATGTGATTGATGATTTTCCAGCTAATCATAAAAATATCAAATTTGAAACACATGTTAAATTTTGTTAGATGTTTTGTGAGTTTTTAAATTCTGTTTTCACATTGTTTACTATTAACTCTTTTTGTTCTCATACTTTTGAAATGCATGCCCTTTTAACATTGTGTGGAAGCTACTTAATCCCGGGGGTTTTTATTAACACATTAATATCTTGCCTTAAAAGACCCAGTAATTTGTCTTAGATTTGCAAACGTGTCCCTACCGCGCGCCATTAATAAAAACGTTTCTTTATCGATGTCTAGTATTCTTCTATCTACCATATTGCTTTGAAAAGATTAAATGTATATTTTGTTTAATTGGGTCACTGTGGCGTATACGTAATAAAAAAATCAGACAATATTTTTTTTTGTTTTCGTCGATTCAATCATAAATGCTTTCAATCTGACTTTTTATACTCTTTGAAAAGGCGAAAAAAAAAATCTTTCATAAAATTCTTAGCGTTTTCAATAAAATTCCTTATTGACTTTTTTTTCTCAAAAAAAAAAAAATGGAAGCCATAAATATTTCCCTATTTAATCATTTTTTGTATCCAATTTACTTATTGTTATATTTTTTTTTTTCATTTTAGCAATTTCAAGAGAGGACGGCGACGAATCACACCACCACCATCATCACCACCATCTTCATCACAGGGGTGGTCATGGACACAATCACGGTAGCAAAGTTCCCTACAATGGATACAACTCTGAGGAGTTTCTGGACAGACTGGAGCCGAATGGTAACATCCCAGCCGATAAATCAAATTGTAGATACGGGGGTAAGTTTTCCTCTATTGTTTTCTCTTCCTTGTTATTTTTTCTTTTATTTTTTTTGTTCGTGAAAGGAAAGAATTTTATCCCGTTGTGCTGATTATTTTTTGTATTTTACTGGAAGTATTTTTGTTTTGACTTTCTGTTTTGTTTTTTTTTTGTGTTTTTTTTTTCATTCGAAATCGGAGATCATACAAATTGGAAAAGAATATCAAGTTGGATTTTGTTTTTCTTTTTTTTCTTCGTCTCTCTCCCTCCTATCCACATAAAAAACTTTTTCAAAGGTATACATATATACCTACTATAAGATAAAAAGAAAACTTATTCAGTTGAGCAGATTTTAATTTCCTTAAACCTCTGAAACTTAACTTTCATTTCATTTTTTTCTTGTGCTTTTTTTTTGTAACTATTTGGCAATGGATATTTTATCGAATCATGTATTTTCTTCCATGTTTTTTTTTATTTTATTCTCTTGTGTATCCTACGTTGAGAAAAAAAATCGATTAAGTATTATTATGTTAGTTTAGTGTTCAAGATTTGTTAGGTAGTTGGAAAAAATAAAATCCATCCAATGTGCTTGAGGTCTAATTTAGATCGAAGTTTTGTGGTCACTAGGTATATATATAAGTTATTCGATAGCAATTTAGATTTATTTTATTGATTACAGATACAAAAGAATTAAAAAAAAAAATCGACTTTATTTTTTTATCATTACGTAAGTGGAGATGCTTTGGGGCTTACAGATATTTTAAGTGATAAATTTATTTTTTATAGAAGAATAGTATATTATCGTTTGGTTGAGGAATTATGAAACATGTAAAATTAAGGTAGCTCTAGGTACTCCGATTCTAATAATAATCGGATAATCCAGTTTTAAATTTATTTTTATGTCATTAAGTCATAAAAATTCATAATAAAACAAGCATACTGACAAAATTTTAAGAAATTGAAAAATAGAAAATACTCCCACCCAATTAACAATTTTAGTTGTAGGTCGTCCAATTTTCAGTGTTTTTTTTAACATATTGCTCAATAGAATTTTGGGAAAAAAGATCTAACTCAAAAAAAAATATTTGTTTTTTTTTTTTAAGAAAATTGCCCCTCCTGACACAACGGGTTATAAATGCGTGTAAAATGAAATATTCAGTGTGCACTTAAATCATTTCTTGTTTCAATTGATTGGCGCTGAAAAATAAAATGTTAAAAAATAAAATAAAACTCAAAAAATAACCATTGAGCTGAAATTTAAACAATTTATTTCTTATAAAGTGAGAAGTTCACAAATGTATATGAAAATCAAAAGTTTTAAATTTTTCTGATAGATTGCTCTTGACACCGGCAAACATTTCAAAATATATCCGGAAACTAAATAGAAAAATTTAATGACAATGTGTAATACTCGATGGGTTGAAAATCATGGCGGATTAATAAGGTTTAAGGAACATTTTAAAGGCATAGTGCATACTTCGGAGGAGTTGAGTACCTACTGATACAGACTCTAAAACCTTATCTAAAGTGACTTGTTTTTTAAAATTAGTTTTGACCAGTGATTTTTTGATAAAGTTGTGCTGATTAAGCATATTTTTTTCGTTCACTCTGCCACTAAAATTTTGCAATCCCCTTATTGTGACCTAGTTTCAGCTCTGGAGGTGCTAGTGACAAATACGTTATTATTTATTTATTTATTTGTATTTATTTAAATTAAAAGATATTTTTAAGACTGCGCAAGTTTCTCATTATTGTGGATGAAACTGAAACCTTAAAAATTCCACATACAGTATCGAGGCAGAAGCATTGGGCCAATGTTAATGCCTCAGATCCTGAAAACTGTTTTAAGATATGTAGTGTTCTGATTCTTCTTCTAGACGACTTCATAACTCTGCTTGAAGCGCGGTTCGAGAGCCATAAGTCTGTTTTATCATTATTGTATATTTTGATCCCTTCAATACTTAGCAAAAGCGAACAAAAATTTAACGAAGAAAACTTTAAATTTTATATCAGATTTTTGGATTGTGATATAATCAAGGCTGAATTTCTGCTGCAGAAGACAAAATGTCATGAACAACTAGAAACACAGCACAGAACGCAATAACAGCTCTTGAAGACTTCAGTTAGGATCTTTTTCTCAATATATGTGCATACAATAACTTTTAAAATTTTTTGCCAGTACACCAGCAAGAACGTTTTCGACGATTAAACGATTAAAATTTGTTTAAAAAAAACTCTATACCGGTGAAGAACGACTTACTGGATTAGTCTCAATGTCAATTCATAGACAGATTGGACAGACAGACGAAATAATTTTTATATTTGCAGCAAAGAAGGCCAGGCGGTTAGATTTTCTTTTATAAAATAATTCTTTAATAATAATTATCAGTTTGTCGCATTTCATCCTTCAGTGCTAACTCTAAGGAAAATCCAATGTTCTCAAAACTAAAATATCTACCTCTATATTAAATACGGCATGCCTAATCAAGTTCCAAAATCTTTATTCACTCAAAGCTCCCTATACACATCCTTTGTTTCTTTATTTATAAATTAAGATTAATTTCTTTATCACTTATACAAATCATAATATCCAAAGAATTGAATTTATTAATAACTTATTGTTTAAGAATTTCCTTTAAAATTATTGATTAATTATAATATTATGACAAACAAACGGAAATCTATTCATTTATTATATTTTCAACATAAGGAAAATATCCGCCCACATATAAACCCTACCTACGTAATATGTTTATGTGTATGTATATATAATTAAAGCAACTGAAACTTAATCTTATACTAACCACGTCAATCATTTGTCTACTAAAATATTCTCATAACAATTGTCTCTGTCTGAAAAGAACACCTTCTTCATTAATTAGAGGCTTGTACTTATTTATGTACCTACCTATATATTCGAACATTTTAAAAGGGTAAAATATACAAATCCCTTTGTTTACCCGTCATCGTTGGTCTGTTGGGGTCGGAGTCGTTCACAACAAATAACTTTTAGTGAAATTAGAAATTTGATCTGTCAGTTTTCAATATAATGCATATATACCTAATGTGTGTGTCTGCTTTACATTATGTCCCTGCGCCTGAGTAGTTTAATCTAAAAAGGCGTATACCGTAGGTACATGGTCCCAGTAGTAGTGTCTTCTTCATATGTCAAAAACTCATACTTATACAGTCTTGTGGGAAATCCACCCCTGTGCCTATCCGTTGTTGATGATAATGATAATTATGATGATGCCATTGTTTGAAGCTTTGTCATTCATTAAGTCAAGTAGCCCATCGTATGTCGTTTTAATAATGTAAAAAAATTTCATATCCGCTTTCTACATATAAGCTCATAAGACCCTCACATCATACACATCATATACATACATATATATAGAGACAGGAACTATCTCTTAGATAGCACTTCTGCAGGACTCCTTAAGAAAATAAAAATAACAACAACAAAAACATCAACTGTGCAGATGATGAAGGCTACGATTATCATAATAACAACAAAACGTCAATTTAAAGCGCACCACAAAAGGTTCTTGGCACTTGCAGCACACATTCTCGTATGTAAGGGGTGTGTAATTATCGCTGTGTTCTTGCCATGCATCTATCCACTCACTCACTATACGTAGGTATATCGACTTTAAATTCTCCATAAATGCGCCTTTTTCCGTCTATACATTTTAACGATTATTTTAAAGTCATATTACATAAGCACATTTTTTCACAGGGTGTTACGAGACAAATTTTGGATTTAAATTATATAAAAATAGAAAAACTAAACCAGATTTGTATTTCAAAAAGAATGTGTTTTTCATTTTTGTTCGCAAATATGATCAAACAAATTTAATTTTATTTAGCCAATCATATTGATTTTATGAGATTTTTGCATAAAAGAATCCCACTGGTGCACGATAGTTGGCAATTGACGATAGGAGCAAATATTAAAGATCTTTCTTCGATTTCTCGACTAAATGGTTGTACAGCGCTTACAGTGTAAATACAAAATTTGAAAATAGATCCAAATCAATAATTTCTATAATCTATCAAAATTTCAGCCTTCTATAGAAAATCGTAAAAACCCTAAAAACTGACATGATTTTTATTAACATAACACTCAAATATCACCGTTTAACGGTATTTAAAAATACAAACATTTTACTAAATATCAAAGTCTTTAGTTCCCATTAGTTATTTAAATTTTAAAAATATTTCCTCTCCTCTCTTTAAAAATAAAAACAAAAACATCAAAAAATTCACTCTTAAAAACAATCTTAAAAACAATCAATCTAAAATACAGGGTGGCGCACGAATCGTGCTACAAAAATAAAACGTAATAACTTTTTTTCTGTGTGAGTAATCGGCTTATTTTTTTTTGTTATTTTGTAGGTTACTATTTAGATTTATAAAAATGGATGCTTGGGATACGGAGAAAAGAATTTGGATAGTGCAACGGTACCATGCTTTGCAGTCCGTCATTTCCGTCCAAAGGGAATTTAGGCGGGAGTTTGGCGGTAATCCCCCGAGTAGATGGACCATTATGAGGTTTGTAAACATGTTTGCCGAATCTGGAAGCATCGCACGAAGGCCGTACCATTGAGATGCCAATGTTCGGGTTCAGGATACAATCGCAGCAGTAGCATCTGCAATACAGGCCAATCCGAACGTTTCGACCCGAAACTTATCGGGGCAAATTGGAATTAGTAGACGGTCATTACAACGGATACTTCATGACGATTTAAACTTGTTTCCGTACAAAGTCCAAATTACTAGCAAGTTAAACCCTCAGGATTTGCCTGTTCGCCTGGAATTTTGCCAAAAAATGATATCAATGGCCGAAGAAGACAACACATTGATCAATTGTTTGTTCATGTCTGATGAGGCCCATTTTGATCTTAACGGCAATGTAAACAAGCAAAATTGCCGTATATGGAATGAGTCTAATCCAGAAATGCTCCATGAGACGGAACTGCACCCAGAACGAGTCACTGTGTGGTGCGCAGTTTCATCAAGGTGTATTGTCGGGCCGTACTTCTTTGAAGAAAACGGTGTAACCGTTACTGTCAATGGGGACCGTTATTTAAAGATGTTGAAGGAGTTTTTTTACCCAGAACTGCGCCGAAGACGTATACCATTCAACAGCGTTTGGTTTCAGCAAGATGGAGCAACTGCACATATAGCCAGACCAGTTATGGCGGAGCTAAACAAAAAATTCGCAAACAAATTAATTTCTAGGAACTCCACTCTTCGCTGGCCCCCAAGGTCACCTGACCTGACTGCACCAGACTTCTTTTTATGGGGTTATGTCAAGCAAGAGGTGTATAAAACGAAGCCCAGGAATTTAACTGAATTAAAGCAGTCCATAACGACAATAATTGAGGCGATCCCAACTTCAACTCTTCAGGCCGCAATGAATAATTTTTTGACCAGGTGCCGCATATGCGTGGGACAGCGTGGAGGTCATTTACGGTCTATAATCTTTAAAAACAACTAACTATTTAAAATAAAATTTAATTTTCTAACCAATAAAAAAAATAATTGAAATACATCGATTAAAAAAAAAGTTATTTGAATTTCTTATTGTAGCACAATTGGTGCGCCACCCTGTATTATTCGAATTAAAAATTCCTTTCACATGGGAAACTTTTTTTTTTCATTCCCTTTCCGCTAGATTAAAACTCAATTCAATCTGATGCTTCCATTATTACCTGAGAACTATTTTCAAACTCAATGTTATGATATAGAAAACGGTATTTTTCAGAATTGTTTATTTCACCTTCTAGACTTCAAATTTATATCAAATGCAAATGGTTCTATCTATCTGAAACCTTTCGTAGAATTTGACCTTAATTTAATTTCACCCCTATTCAAATTTGAAATTTTAAAAAATCTCTTCCGAAGGGGACAGTTACGTTGAAGATCGTGGGATCAAATCGCAGCTTCTGCCACCTAAAATCAGAAATATTTTCACAGGAACTACCTCTTGCGAAGAATTGACAAATTTTCCAAGACTATCCTGTCATGAAAAATTACATATCACCTTAGCTTTTCGTGATCGGCAATAAACTGTAAGTAGTTACCCTCAATTCCTGCAGACACACACAGCAATGCCAGATCTTGGAAGTTATCCTTTTTTGTGGGAATTTCACGTCTAAAATAAGCTATAAAAGGGAAAAGGGATTTTTCGAACCTCATAGTACAAAAAAGGGATTTTACGTTATGATCAATTTTTGTTCCGAAATTGCTCATTTAATAAAGAAACAAAATAGTTTTCTACTATGATCAAATAAAACATTTTAATGCCTAGAAAGAACTCATTCTAAATATCTGGATGCGTTTATTTTCATTTTTGCATTTGCCTAAATTAGCCTAGTACACAGCGAAACGAAAAATTCTATACAAAAATGACATAAATCATAAAGACTGTCATTCTAGTTTTTGTTCTGCAGTACAAGGCTATTCGATAAGCAGAATAGATAATTGTAGCAAAATATTTGGAGAAGTCTCCACTCTTTGGCGCTGATTACACGACTCGCTTTTCGTTCGTTTCTTCTTTCGTCTTTTTGACAGCTTGGGGAAGGGGTGTAGAAATGTAGGGGGAATGAAGTTACGGAAGCATAGGTACATTTCTACAAGCTGTCAAAAAGATGAAAGAGGAAACGATCGAAAAAAAGACTCGTGTAATTATAATTAATTTACTTCCCGGACTATTAACTGTGTGCGAAAAAATAAAATTAATTTTTATTGCTCAAATTGATTTCTTTGCTTTTATTTTTTTTTCTGTGCAAATGGTTGAATTCTTCGCATAATTTAAATGTTCAATATTGAAAAAAAAAAAGATTTTACAATTCAATTTTTTTTTAAATTATTTTTTCGTGGGAGAAGTGTGGGATATTATAACAAAGGCGTGGAATTTTTAGTATCACTGTGGAAAAACCTGCATCTAAAGTCTGGCATCACTGGACACAAACACAGGTTTAGTTTAGAGTTGTAAGTCATTAATTTTATAGGAAATACACCATCTTAAATCTGTTAATCTATAACAGCGAAAAAAATAATGTCGATTTGCATGGATTTATTTCCCAACCGAAAGTCAAAACCTGCGAAAAGGAGCTTCTTTTTAAACTTGTTTTTTTTTTTGTTTTTTTAAGAAGTTGTCGACAATGTATAAAAATTCTTTTGTTATCAAATCTTTATATTTCTCACATGCCTCTGAAAATAACAAAAAAAAATATTTCTTTTAATTTGCCTTCAATCCGTTGTTTAAGTTGCTCCACAGTTCCTATTTCCACTTAGTAAGTAGTAAGTTACATTTTATTGTTGTCGAAAGTTCTCAAAAACTAGAAACATTTAAGCGTCTGGTTTTAAGGTTTGACTAAAAATTGTTAAGAATTGAATATTTAATTGAATATTTAAAAAAATACTATTTAATAACGTAAAATGTTGAATAAAATTTGGCTTCAACAAAATTTTGTAATGTGTTATTTTCAAAATTTGAAAATTGATTTTTCTAAAACTATTCACTAAAACAATTTGATTTAAAAACAGAATTAAAAAGTGGATTTATGGCTTAAAAAAAGGGTATACAAAAGGTAGGCATTGTTAGGTTGCTGTTGATTTTTAATGATTTTTTTTTTGTAATTCAAGTCGTTGTTTTTAAAATTTGGGGGACAAGACTCCCTCTCGTATGATTTTTTTTTTCTTTCTTTCCACTGAAAGTTTGAATTAAATATTCTATATAAGTTAAAATATATTTTAGCTGTCAAGCAACATTGTGTCAGATTTCTTTCGATGATAATACAATTACTTAAATAAATAATGAAACTACTAAACATTTTAACAATATACTTTCCCTTCGGAAAAAAATTGATTTGTACTTTCTGCTGACAGTTGCCCAAATTAAATAATCTGTATATACATACGTAAACAAATATCTATCCATTAACACATATTTTTTACCACAAAGTGTCAAATTTCACCAAGAAAGTAGCGATAACAAGAACAGAAGTGAATTGTCATATTTTCGCACATCATTAATACAATTTAATTCTTCTTCTACTTCTGATATTGCAAAATATCCTTGCGCAAAATTTAAATCGAACGGACTTCACTATTCACATTGTTGTAAATGAAAAAAGACACAATTAATGTGGGATTTCATATATCTTCTTCTCTGTTATCATTATCATCATCATCACAATGTCATGTTTGATTAAATTATCAGAATCGATTTAATTTTTGAACTCATCTTATTAGAAATTATAAGATTAAAGAAAAAACATGAGTATCTCCTGTATGTCGTCAGAGAGAATAAAATGTTTCTGCATGACACTCACGACTTCCAGATTAGACAGAATGGAGTCACTCGAACAAACAAGAAAAGCATCATTTTACCATAACTGACAAATGGCATTAATTAGGTGCTGGGTGAAAAGTTTCAATGGATTATTATCATCGTTGTATCGTATATGTACCTAAGTTCCCCACCATATACAAATGTTACTCAACAGACAACGTACATCCCTTGTAGTATAAGGTCTATAAAACATGGGCTGTTTTGGGTATGTAAGACACAAATTTATACAACAAGCGTTCACTCAAAAATTAATGGGTTTTTCCCCCCTCAGCCCCATTCGCATCCCCACACACATACAACAGCAGATGGTAACATCTTACATTATAACTACTTTCTGGATTATTAACTGTTTTAGGGTAAATTTTATGTGCTACAAAAATGATAATAGGGAGGAAATATATTATACGAGTACGAATATATTCGAAAGAGTCACAAGTTGACTATGTGTGTAGCAGAAAAAAAAAATAGGTCACTTGGATTCGGTATATGAATACAGAACAAGATATTCTCTCATGAAATGGGTTTTCATGTACATATATTCGAATACCAATGAAACCGTATTCAAAACATAACCAAGAGTCGGTCGTAACGTGACAGTTATAGTGTAGATAGGTATATGTAGAATAAACAAGTTGAAAGAAAATTTGTTAGTTATCTGATAAGTTATAATTTGTGGAAATATTTTCAAGTGGGTTTTGCTTTTTACTGTAATTGCCATCATGGACAGTTTTTTGATTAAAAGTTATCTTTACGTAAATTATCGCAAAATTAATTTATATCGTAGAATAAATTTGAAAATATTCAACTATGTGACTTTCTGATGAAGTTCTATGTTTATAAATTTCAGAGATGCTAAAATATATTTTGTCAGGTCATATCTACTTTTAAATATAATAACATAAATTACTGTGTTTGGGTTTTGATACTTTCTAATTATAATTGTAATTTATTGTCTGACAGACAGTTTAAACATTACATATACATATTATCGTTTTTTTTAATTTGATCAGAAACAGTCATATATAGGGTAATTGCGGGAGAGATGCCTCATAGCCCAAAAGTCAGATTTGTAGTCGACCCTGCCAAAATTTTTTTTTAGTTTTTTGTTCATTTGGTTTCAAAACATAAACGAGGGCAATAAAAAAGTTTGGTTATTAAAGTTAACGGGAGTTATTGCGATCTGTTTTGGTTTTCATTCTCGTTCGTAGCCTGGAAATTTTTCAGTTCGACGCCAGCAGTCGTTGCATATGGAAGTTAAAACCCGTTTTGTTGTAAGTAAGTATTTTAGGTGATTGAGTGGTTTAGAATGAAGATGCTCAAGTGACTTTTTTTACTTTTTCTTTTTTTTTAATTTGTCTACTACTGTGCGGCATCTCTCCCTCACTTCGAGGAGAGATGCCGCACTTTTTGCGAGGTAAGATGCCGCATATTGAAATTTCCCGTTAACCAAAAATCCGGTGCCCTTTAACACTAGAAAAAAACAGTTCGCAGAGACGCAGAAACTGTAACTTAAAAAAAAGTTGATAAGAGGAAGATTGAGTCGGTTGTTGATCCAAATTTCAGTGTAGAATTCTAGAAAAACTATTTTTCAATAAAAAAAAAAGAAGATTGGGTAAAATGCACCAATGTCTAAAAATGGTTGCATGAAAATTGTATACAATTTAAAAAAATGACAAATTTGTCTTTTGTACTGACTGTTGATCAAGAAGAACGTAAAACCATACATTTTAGATGAAATACATTTTTTTTTTGTTAATGATCTTACACTGCGGCATCTCTCCCTCACTTTTTGGGAGAGACCAGAATTCAATATAATTTATTTTTAATTATTTATTATTTAAACAATAAGTTTTTTTTCTGTTAAGTGTTTTTTTATGGTAAAATACAAATCCATTTTTAAGTTTTGTTAGAAAAATAAATTGTTTTTTGTTAATAACACAACAAAAAATTGATTTTTATAAAAGCGCGGCATCTCTCCCGCAATTATTACCCTACTAAATATAAATATTTTGAGACCTTTATGTATATATACTCAGGTTCTCTTAAAATCATATAACACACAACAATTACTGTAATTAGATGGTAGTTGGTTTAATTTGAGTGAATACTGGGTTAAGTTTTAATCACTCATTTTGAATCTAAAAAAATCGGATGGTTCTACATATGTATTTCTTTGTTTAGTCAAGAATGGTCATTTTCGAAAAAAAACACTTAAAATATCCTTTTTTTTTTAAACAACAGCTTTCTTGAATTTATTTTTTAGTAAAGTTGTTTTAGTGCCTAGTTTTTGAAAAAAAAGATACAAATAATTTTTGAACTCTAAATTTTGAAGAAAAAAACAAATGAAAAAAGAAAAATTTCAAATGTTTTTTCTTTCTCAAAATTTTACATTTTGTAATATTTAATGATATAACCAAGTTTAAGTTAAAAACTAACTTAAATGTCTTATATTTTTTTAAAAAATTGAAAAAAAAATCAAACCTACTTTACTTCTTATACAAAGTTAAATTAGAATCTTTCGAGCAATGCGAACAAATAGATTTTCAAAAAAATTGTCCTTCCGCCTAAAGGAATAAATTTATATAGACCCTTGCAATTTTTTTTCTTTGTTCGACCTAATCTATATGCTTTAGTTTTTTGTCGCATCTTATACCAAAACACCCTGTATGGAACCTTCTTTTTAAAACAAAAATTATTAGTATACCAATTAGCAATTTTTTTTTATTCATTGATATGAGGAAGCTATATTTAGTAAATGGATAATAAATTTTTTTTCGCCGATTACTATCAAAAAACAACACAGCAGCTTTTTCCCTTCAGAACTGTTCAAACTTTTTAAAGAATGTAAAATTATAGGAATAAATATTTTAGAAGTAAAAAAATTAAATCTTCATAATCTATATATAAAAATTAACTGTTCGTTTTTTGATACAAAAATTGAACTGAAACTTGCAAAATATAATGATAAAGATGAACTGAACTTAGCAAAAATTGCGTATTGACAAAGGCCCTCACTATAGTTAACCGATGAGTCCAAGTGAGATCGCCGGGACGAAACGCCAATTTTTGTAGGACTTAAAGGCCGTTAAAAGCTATTTTGAATCATATAATTTTTGTTAAGTGAGAAGTGTTCGTAACTAAAAGGTTTTAAAGTTCTTCGAAAGATGGCGCTGAAATACCATAATTAAATAAAACTCAAAAAGTAACCATCCGATTGATCTAAAACTTATACAATAATTCCATATAAAGTTAAAAGTTCGAATAAATCAAAAGTTTCATTTTTTTTCTTATAAATAAATTAAAAGAAAAGAAAGGAAAATAAAATAAAATAAAATAAAATAAAATAAAATAAAATAAAATAAAATAAAAAAATAAAATAAAATAAAATAAAACAAATAAATAAATTAAATAAATACACGAAGTCTTGTAAGCTAGAACCAGGATGCATTTGATCATGAATATTTAAAACGTCTACCAACTATGAAATTTTAAGACCGGGTGTTTCATTTTATAAGCAGAAAATTATTTAAAATTGATTTCTTTTTTTTAAATAAAGTGCAAAATCTCATATAAGTAAATAGTAAGCCAATTACTTTTTATCTTTTTTTTCAAAATTAAGTTCTAGTCCCTTAAAACTCGCCCAAATAATTACAAAATGACATTTGATATGACTCTGATTTTTCATAGGACTACATATTATATTAATGAGAAATTTCATACTTATAATTTAAAGAAACGGTATAGGAAAAACCCAAATATAAGAAATAATACAGCATTTCTTATATTTGGGGTTTTCCTACCGTTTCTTTAAATTAAAAATTGTTTTTTTTAATTTTCAACTAACAATGGGATGTAATAGATGTTCTTATGACAAAATTTAAATGAAATAGGTCCAGACGTTTTTCAGGAAATTTGAAAAAACATCTATTTGTTAACAAAAAAAAAAAAAATTAAAAATGGGGAAAATTAAAAAAAAATTCCAATACAAAAATTTGGTATCGAGCTTTGTGTTAACGTTTTAAGATTGTCCTAACAAGAATGTAAAATTTAGACCAAAGCTGTGAAAAAGTGAAATTCAGTTTTTTTTTATCTACTAAATACCTACCTCGAAAACTATTATTATTTTTTCTTTTTTGAAAAACCTTGAAAATACAAACTGTAGTTTATGAAATTCTACACTCTTTTTTATTTTAGAAATAGATTTTGGGAAATGTTACTTTCACTATTGAGATAAATTACGATTTTTATAATTTCCCAATAGAAATAACCCACATTGGAAATCATAAAAAAAGTTCAATTACTCCAAGTCATTTCCTTGATGTTACCTAGCAAAGTTTTAAACTTTGACTTCAAACACATTTGGATCCTAAATTTAAATCACTGTTTATAATTTTGTGGAGTGAAAAGGATATCAGGATATTATAATCCCTACGCTTTTTAAGATATAAATTACGTTCTGTATATTTAAAAAAACCTTTCACTTGAATAAATATAAAATTCAATTAAAATAAAATGTTTCATTTTATTTTTCCCAACACAATAACTGGGAATAAGCTAAGATTTAAAGGTTCTATTCATTCATTTGATATAAAATTAAAGACTGATTGCTACTTCCGACTTTCCATTTAGATTAAAAAAAAAAAAAAACTATACGTGAACCATTCTAGCTCAAAAGATAACAATAACTTTGAAATGGACAAAAGCCAATATTGGCTAACATCTGTACCTATGTATATTATGTATATTTCAAATAGATGGGATATCTACTACTACTACATCTTTAAAAATGCTGAAAGGAAACTTTATACCGACTGACTGACGACATAAGAAAATACAATTGAAAAGGACATTTTTATTCGCTTCATTGAAGTGTGGACAATTCACCTTTGATTGATTGTCGTCTAGCCGATTTGGTATTAAGAAATGAAAATGATGAGATTGCTGATTTTGTTATATTTGTCTGGCAAAAGAAAATCGAGCTACTGTATATGGGGATAAGATAAACTGACGCAGACTGTAAATTACTCTATTGAAAGAAACGACATGAAAGGGAGTGAGAGTAGTAGTAGTAGTCAAAGATTATATTTTTTTTTTCAGAAAATAAGATATAAAATTTTAGCTTTACGAAGGAATTTACGTTCAAATCGATGACTTTTTCCAATTGACTCGTTTATTTCTATCCGAAGAAAATGCAAAAAATGTTTCTAAGCCCTTAACACCTTAACCTTCAAAGATATTATATAAATATATAAATATCATCCCCATCTCACAAACTGCGGCAACTATATATGTTCTTTTAACATTTTAATGAAAACTTATATTTTAACTATGAAGCTTCATAACATTAACATTTATAACACATATACAAGTTAAACGTGCAAAAAAACGACCAATCCTCAAAAATATTTTGAAAAAGTGGAATTTGGTCTTAAGTTTTGTGATGACCAGGGTTGCAAAAGCTTAAGTCACTTTCTAGCTTAAGCTTGGCTTTAATTCACAAGCTAGTGGGTGACTTATGAATTAAAAAAAATGTAATTCAGCAGCTAGTTACTGACTTATGAATTAAAAAAAATTTAATTCATAAGTCAGTTAGTGACTTGTGAATTAAAAAATTTAAGTCATAAGCTAGTAGGTGACTTATGAATTAAAAAAAAATTTAATTCACTACCTACTAAGTGACTTATGAATTAAAAAAATTTAATTCACTGCCTACTAAGTGACTTATGAATTAAAAAAAATTTAAGTCATGAGCAAGTTAGTGACTTATGAATTAAAAAATTGTAATTCATGAGCAAGTAAATGACTTATGAATTAAAAAAAATTTAATTCACAACCTAATAAGTGACTTATGAATTAAAAAAATTTAAGTCATGTGCAAGTTAGTGACTTATGAATTAAAAAAAATTTAATTCACTATTTACTAAGTGACTTATGAATTAAAAAAATTTAATTCACTACCTACTAAGTGACTTATGAATTAAAAAAATTTAATTCATAAGCTAATGGATGAATTCTGATTAAAAAAATCATGTTTTTAAATACTAAAGGTAAAAAGATTATAAAAAACGTACTAATAAACGCATATGTATATTTTTTAAATTTTTTAATATTGAATATTCACTTTTTTCACTTTTTCACTTCACAATTTATGTATAAATTTAATGTGCACTGGTCACTAGTCACTGAACAATTGATGGGTGAATGATTTATGTTTGTAAGTTAAAATAGTTTTTTCTATTATTTTTATAAAATCTTCCAAGAGAGAGAATGATAACCCATCATTTGCTCAACACAAATATTTTATCGATATTGCTTTTTTATTCTATTGGGTTATAGGGACTGCATAGACGTAAACTCACACAAAATTCTCAAATAGCTTGAAAACCACTTTCGTTAATAATGAAAAAATTATGTAGTCAAAACAAGCTTAAGAATTTCCAATACACCAACTAGCTTATGAATTAAATTTTTTTTAATTCATAAGTCACTTATTAGGATGTGAATTAAATTTTTTTTAATTCATAAGTCATTTACTTGCTCATGAATTACAATTTTTTAATTCATAAGTCACTAACTTGCTCTTGACTTAAATTTTTTTTAATTCATAAGTCACTTAGTAGGTAGTGAATTAAATTTTTTTTAATTCATAAGTCACTTAGTAGGTAATGAACTAAATTTTTTTTAATTCATAAGTCACTTAGTAGGAAGTGAATTAAATTTTTTTTTAATTCACAAGTCACTTAGTAGGTAGTGAATTAAATTTTTTTAATTCATAAGTCACCAACTAGCTTATGACTTAAATTGTTTTAATTCACAAGTCACCAACTGACTTATGAATTAAACTTTTTTTAAATCATAAGTCACTAACTAGCTATAGAATTATTTTTTTTTAATTCATAAGTAACTAACTAACTTATGAATTAAATTTTTTTAATTCACAAGTCATCTACTAACTTATGACTTAATGATTTTTTTAATTCACAAACTCGCAACCCTGGTGATGACTTCTTAAGCATATTCTAAATATAGACTAAATGTTGTACTTGATATCTCGAAAACGATAAGAATTTTTGATGTGTAAACATCTATACTGGCGGTAGGGTGAAAAAAAACGTAAAGTATCTTGTGATCGTGATTGTGATTCTGTGATTGTGATTCACGTTACGTTACGCATGTTTACACATCTTAACCGTGAGTCCCGGCACTCACACTTTTTTTTTAAGTTGTGTTCGACACTTTTTTTTAATAAAACAATAGTTTTGGGGAAAATGTTACAATGTCCAAATTTTGAACTCACTGGATTGATTAAAAAATTAAAAAAAATTTCCAAGTTCGAGCCTTAGCTGGGCATAAAATGTGTTTTCAATTAAAGTTAAACAATGACCAAGCACCACTAAAAGGAGTCTGATGATCGGACTAGCAGTCATAGCTATAACTCCAGCATATTTAAACTTAGTGGTAGCTCACCAATGTGTTGTTGTTTCATTAAAACCTTCAAAAATCATAAAGTTTACAAAAAAGCTTTTATGTAATGTAAAAACAAAAATGGTTTTGTCAGCTCGTGAAATAAGGGATGACATGGATACGTTATTAAACCCTTATCACATTGACTTAGTTAATTTTTACTGCATCAACATTTCTGCTGATAATTAATCAAATCAAATTAAATTTATTTTATTTTTTATTTCTGCCCTCTTCAATCCAATTGAATTCAATCAATCGCATCGAATGGAAGTCTGTTTTTTAGTAGATTAATATAGGTTGGTTTAATTCCTTGAATTTAATCCATTCCATATTAATATAATATACTTTTATGAAAAACCACAAACTCTCTCATTCTATATTCCACTCCTCTGATTGTGGTTTTATGCGTGCTTACCTATATATATTTGCAGCCGCATTGGTTTTCTCAACTCATCCTGTCATCCTGGAAATTGTGTTTATGTTCATATATCCTCATCCATTGTAATTCAGTCTTCCGTTCTGAATTTGTAATTACAATTATTATTCTGCCATCATTATAAGGGTCATCATCATGATCATCATCATCATTGGTCGCATCGTCCTCGCTCAATATTCTCTGATGCTGAACATAACCACAAAAATGTCCAACTGTCAGTTGTAACATCGGTGACCGATATGAAAATCAGATAATTTATTGCTTTTCTATACATAGGTATATTATGTACTTCGTTGAACTGGCTTGGGACATCATAGGACATTGTGCTTTCTTGCTCGCACACAGTATATAACTTGATTACAGGATAAATTTACATATAGTCGTAGGTACACAAAGTTGCAATACAACCATTGTTGTTATACATACTTTACCCTTCCTTACCTATAGGTACACAGAGTAATCGGGTTTGTGAAATAACGAGGTTTATTCTTGAAGAGATGCAGTTATGCACCTGGGCGCAGGATAAAAAGAAAAAAAACAATAGATGGAAATTTTGACTGGAATGACATTTTAATATTCGATATTGGAAAATATTTTTGAGGGACATTGTCATATTTTATAGTTGGACAAAAGTGCAGAGATATGAAAAATATTTTTTTTTTTTTATAAAGGATGAGAAAAACTTACTTCGTGGATTTTAAATGCTGTTTATTTCCAATATGAATAGGTTACAGGTTTAAACTTTAAATTTGTTTTCTGTTTTAATTGTGCGATTTTGCAGTCTTTCGGGATTTTGGGTTTTCAGGATGTTTGGTTTTCTGGCTTTTGGGTTTTATGAATTTATGGTTTTTTGGAATATTTATTTTTCGCGATTTTTGGTTTTCTGGATTTATGGGTTTGAATTTTGGATCCAAATCAAGTTTTTCAATAATAAAGAACTCAGTTAGTTTATTCATTCAACTTTAATTTTGTATGTTTTTGATCCTTTTTAAGTACATTTGAACAATGTACTTAAGTACATTTGTACAATGTACAATGTACATTGTACATTGTACATTGTACATTGTACATTGTACATTGTACATTGTACATTGTACATTGTACATTGTACATTGTACATTGTACATTGTACATTGTACATTGTACATTGTAAATTGTACGTTGTACACTGAACATTGGTTCCTATTAGCTGTGGATTGACGAGTACTTTTTTTTCATTTTCTTCAACCGAATCGTGCCTCTCGTAAACGTCAGCTTATATATCTTTTGTATAAATTTTAATAATTTAAATACATATATATATTTTCTTAACGCATTTACAATGTAACATATGTAGGTATCCATTTTCCAAATTTTAATATTTTAAGTTTAAAATAAAGATTGTTGATCCTTAACAATCTCAAAATCGCTTTTAACGATGACTTAATCACAAGCAATAACTGTTCATATTTTTGGTGATTTAATTTTATGGTTTACTTGATGAATTAACAAAAATAACATTCATTTGTTTATACCTCCTCAAAGACGATCTACTTTTACATAACTTTGAGTACTTGATTAAAAAGTTAAGTCTTCTGGTCAATTTCAATAAGTGGTATCCCTTAATTGCTCAACCATAATCCTAACAAAAATATTAATACAAAAAAAGTGTAATGATGCTTAAGTAAAATAGGTTCAAATATATGATGCTCCTTAAAGTCATGAAGCATTTCAAAAAACAGGTATTGGACGCAAATTCATAAAGTCAATTTCTAATTTTATTACAAAATAACAATCCAAATTAAATATTTCTATCAATTTTCCAAAGAATGTCTGAACTGAACTAAATTTCGAAATATTTTCTTATTTTGTATACTCCCTCCTTTCAAGGAATATTTTTTACGAGAATCACTTTGAGAGTCATAAAACCCTAATCCAATAATTTTGTTCAATCCATCACAGATAAAATTTCTTATTTTCCTTTTCGCTATATAGGTACTCGTCTAACTGTATATATGTCTATGCTCAATCAATAATATTGTCAATAAAAGTTCACCACATCATCATAAAAAGTCAAATAACCAGCGTGTTGTTATGACGGATATAAAAGAAATATACACGCGTTTACTTATACAAATAACCTTTTGGGGTTTTCTTGTTCAACTTTTCACCATCGATTTCTTTCAATTATTATTAATTCAAATAAATTTCCATAGCAAATGGGTTGTCATAGGCATATATAGAAAAGCACTCCTGTTCACAAAGGAATATCCCATGGATACAACATGGCGAAGTACAGACACCATCAATTATTGTATATGTATAAAAACCCCAGTGCCTGTGGGATATCCCATATATGACGACTTGGGAGGATATGCGTATGACATATTGCTCCTTTTGTTAAGAATAACAAATTTTTGGTATATTTCTGCATCAGTATCTACAACCAAGTCGGTATAGGGGTACCCAGTCGTATAGGGTGGCGAATGTTGCGTTGTTGTTTAAATTTACAATGCTCTTCTGCCTATCTTCGACTACTGCTGGTTTTCGATTCTTGGTTACCTACCTACACAAAGAGCAAAACCATAAATAAAATTCACTGTGTACATATATGCTTTCAATGAAGTAAAAAGGCACACTCAATTCCTCTATGAATGGAATGGTAAATAAATCCTTTTCTGTGCGTACAAAATGTTATCCTTTTAACTCGGAATATTAAATGTGGGAATTGTGGTTTCTTGTTAGTTGAATGTGGTTTTATCGATTTTGATATAACAAATGTGTAGATTTAGTGACCATTTCGAAAATTTAAATTATTGAAACAGAAATATATGTTTGTATTGGATTTTGAGGAAAATCGCTGCAAAAAAATAAATTATTGGTTTCTATAAACATAACCAACATTTATGGGTTTCGATAAAAGTATTAATTTGAATTAATTAATATCTAATGCTTAAATCGAACCATGCACAAAAAGAATTACTTCAAATAAAATTTTATTAAAATAGACAATAAAACTTTTAGTACAACAAGGATAAAGGCTGCGATTTGTTCATAAATGAAAGAGTGCTATTAAAAGAGCTTAAGTTCAGGTTTTCGAGATGCCATGATCCTCGCGAAATCGGTTAAATATTCAAAAACTTAAACTTATCTACTCGCGTATATCTCCGAAGACCGAAACTATTGATTATAGCTAAAAGTTATCCAACCCAAAAATTGTACAGCATTGATAAACTCCGCTCATATTTGAGTTATAAAGTTAAGATAATTTTTCCTTTCGCTCACGCTCTCGAGTAATCTCACGAAAACTCACGTCATAACCACCTCCAAAATGCTTGTTAACGAAACTACTCGCTTCATGAGCGAGAGACGAGAGTTAGTCGAATTAACATTTTAGAATGATAACACATTAAAACAGTTTTCGGTGCTCGCAATTCGCAATGGATTACTTACGAGTTTCTTAAAATTCCTCATGTGAGTGAGACATGAGTTATATGCTACTTTAAAATTTAATCAAATAACTGTCCTTATTATTGACGGTTTTCTATGTGCCAGGATTAAATGCAATAAATTTTGGGGTCGCCATTTGTTTGGCAAAATTCATTTGGCATTTATTCGTTTCTTGATTTAAAAAAATTTAATTTGTCATTCAACTGTTTTCCAAATTCTTGGCATCCGTTTTAAGACGTGTATTTAAATGAAATCCAGTAAACTGTAAAACAAATACATATTTAGAAATGCGAAACAACAAAATGCAAATAAAAGAAACCGAAATAATAAGATGCCAAATAAGAAAAAAATCAAAACAATGAAATGCTAAATAAAAAATTGCGAACTTCATATACATAATTTTTTTTTTAAATAAAAAGTTATTTGCAAAACGTATAGAATGCGAAATAAAATATGCTAAATAAAAAAAAATTCGAAACGAAAAATGGCGAAATGAACTCCTATGAAACGCAGACCATTCTAGCCAAAAAATACCATACCCAATGTTTAAACTTTACTGCAATTTTAAGAGTGCGGTGTGCAATAAAGGAGACATAAATTATCACAAATTACCCCGGTTTTTGTCGAAAGTTTCCAAGAAATCTAGTTTTTTTTTTAACTTATTTATTTATTTATTATTCTCCACTGTTAAACTCTAAATATATTCTTGAAATAGTGACGTGGTATGTTGATGTGCAACTTAATAAAAAAAACCTCTTGCAACACAAAAAAAAAATTAAATGTTTATTTTTGTTTGCTGCACTGTTGCGTTTGAATTAGTTTAGAAATACTCTCTCAAACATTAACATTTGAGTTTTATTTTAAAGTAAAATACCAATTTTTTATTTTTTTGAGGTAAAATATTAAGTCCATTTCCTATGGGAAGAAAGTCGTAGTTTAGCAGAAAATTCTGAAACACCCTGTAAATATTTTTTCTTAAATTTCATAAACTTTAAGATCTTGTAAATTTCTCTCAAGCAGCAATTATCATAATACGTATATTTATTCGTTTAAGAGCTATGATTTTTGCGACCAAAAAGCTCAATTTGTCCCACTGTGCGGCGTTCTTGCTGGCATCCACTTCAACCTAACCTTAGTATATTATATCTCACCTAATTCAACTTTTGGCGCAATTGTTTAGTCATTACTGGAAATATTTCAGCTATCTATCCAGATTGTAAATGCCCTTTGATGTTAATGCTTATACACCCCTCTTCTTCCAATCTTCATTCACGAAATCGTTAAGACCATGCAGGCTTATCCCAACACGATCTATGTAACGCATTTTCCGAAAAGTTTAACTTTGTCGCCGTATGAAGGTATTCGCATATTTAAAATGTTCTTATATTTGCTTGTCTATTTATTGCTTCCAAAATATATCGTCTCTTTCAACTAGACAACTTTATATTTGAAATAGAATTCTGTGTTATATTTTGTTCCTTCAAGAGTGAATGATTTGTATGTATATCTTTATATTCTCATAAATACAACTTAAACAAAACATATAACCAAGACAACTTTATCCCAACTCAAAAATTCATAAATTTTTGTGTAAACCCTTTTTGTTGGTTCAAAAACTTTAACAAAAGGGCTCTCACTCTGCTGCACAATTTTCAAAAAAAAAAAAAAAAAGAAGAAATTTAATTCTAAGGGTGACAAGGTTAAACACCTGAAACAATTTTGAAGTATGCCAGGAGGCACTTGTGTGTGCGAGAAGAGAAGCACTCTTATATACATTTTATATATAGTTGTAATTTTTCTGAAAAATTAATTTTCCCCTCAGAGTTATTCATAGCGTGTTTCGCGAAATCATTAAATACTGTATATACGTATATAAAAAAAAAAGTTAAAATACTCCACTGGGTCGCACAATCATGCTCAAGGCTGAGCATAACTATTTCTTCGAACATTTTTGAAATATGGAATAGATTCAATTTTTGTAGGTATACTTTTTTCTAAACATACCCCCTTATAATAATTGTCAATTATCCATTAAAAGTTGATAAATTTTGAAATTTTTTATAGATAAACATTTTTATTTAATGTTTAAGAGATAATTCTTAACTTAGATAACGGACTCGGTTAATATTTCCAACTATTTCGAACTATCTAGCCGAAATATACACGCCGAAAAATAATTTTTAACTGAGAGCGATTTTGGGTTGATTAAAAACAAAAATGTGTTAAATATTACCTAGTCAAGGGTAAAAATTACATAATTCACTATATTAATTCTAACGTAGTCGACTCGATTAAAATAAATTGTTTAAAATAAACCCCGAAAAAGTTTATTAATGGAGAAACTTGAAGAGGATTCGCAATTTTGAAGTTCGTCTATGTTAAACGAGTCAGTAGCTTGCTTAAATCAGAAAATTAAATTTAGTTAATTTCATACATCTCTGAGTAGATTTGTTACTATGAGTTTATACTATATGTTTCTTTAACTAACTTAATTGGTTATTTAAACCAAACAAACTAACCCAGAAGTAGTTAAATTATACTAATCTAAAACAATTTAGTACACTTTAACCGAATCAGTGTGTAGATTTAAATAATTTTGTTTAATAGAGTTGACTCGTATAATTTAATCTTGTGAATTTGCATGTTGAATATAAACAACTTTGTTACTTAACTTAATTAAGTTTTACGTTGTTTGTAACCGACCGATAATTTTGCTGTGTGTAGTAAAAAGTCTAATAACTACGCCTTTTTATGTTAAAAAACAAACTTTTTTGAACATTTTTAAAGGAATTGCAAGCATTTCTTTAAAATTTTGTAAATAGTTTTTCGCTCTCGCCAACCCCGATCCAGAAGTAAGGCCTGAGTTTGCAAAATCTGTGAGGCCAAAAAAAATCCCATCATAACTGAGATAGATATATGGAACTAGAAATCAATCCTCTTCAGTTTTCTTTTTTCCTATAGAAATATTATAGGTTTTCTTAAAATCTTCACTTATTTTCACGAATAAATAAAAGAATTCCTTAATATGCTAATATCGCAAACAAAAATGAATCTAACTCTTTTCAGCATGGAAAGGTTTTTTTTTTTAAACTCAAAGAATAACCATCTCATATAAAGCAAGGCCATTCACCGTCGTCGTTGTGCCGCTTTTGCTGCCAACCAGAGAGCTGAGAAAGAAAATTTCACGACTATACAGAAAAGCACACACACACTATATAGGTATAGAACTTAAATTGAATTCCACCCTTGAGTTAATGTGACTGGAACCATTTAGCACGCTTTATGGCAGCAACGTTACTCTGTTGTAACCCCATAACCATAATGTAAAGATATATGTGGCTATGTCCTAGACCTCACACAGCATTCAAAACGCGGAATGAATTCGTTTCACTATATGTACGTACCTACTTCGTCAGTAACATAAAGCATTAATGATGCCACATAATACGCCATATAGAAATTGTAAGCCACCAACTATGTATACGATATGGTACCATATACTCCTGTTCAAGAGAGAATAAAGGTGGCATATGACACTGAAGTTGCCCGGAAAAGATGCTCACATTTTCCACTAACTATTTATATAATATATGAAATTGTGAAGCCTTCGTAAAACGTTATGAAGTTATGATATGGCAGAGGGTAAACCTTATACTCGGTATAGTCTACTGAATGGCAAACTGGAAAATAGTTAAACAAAAGTTTTCAAAGCAACACACCCAGGGAGTCTTCTTATAATGAACGTGAGAATCTATAGGAGTACCTTTGTGATGTTAATTCAACGATATGTATGCAACTTGAGACTAAAAATAACAATTTCTCAAGCATCTCAGAAATTTGAATCAAATTCAAAATATTATGTAATTGATTTTCCTTTTACTGCAAGTAAAATTGTGTGTGTGTCCTTTCAGTTTTACATTATATTTTATAGTCTATTTCTATTTTAAAAGACAGGTATTAGAATTTGACTCTAAGTAAGGGTTTTGACTCTGTGATCTGTATACCTTTGTTTTGTTGTTAAAAACAAAATTGGTTTTAACAATCAAGAAAACAGAAGTATACAGAATGTCCAGTACCTAAATATCTAATAAATTTACAATCGGTTTCAAAGAGTGTAAAAAATATATTTTCGTTTATTTAATTTCAATTTTTGAAATAAGAGATATTTTTTTTAAATCTTTTTCTGAAAACTTAAAAAACTTACTTAAAAAAAAAAAAATTATCGACCTGTTTTTCAGAAATTATTTTTTTTTTTTTAATCTATAGTATTTTTCGGTGAATCCGTAACGTCAAAACTACAAAAAATGGTTTTACGTGAATTACCGTTCCTATGAAAAAGTAGACCGTACCCCACATTTTTCCCAATGGTTGGAGCATTTTTTTCTTTTTTTCCTTTTTTTTAACATTTATTGACAGAAATTGTTTTTTTTTTTTGGACGTTAGAAAATTTTGTTTAAAATATCATTTGGATAGGGTTCAAAAACTGCTATTTTCCATTTTTAACAAAATCTATAAGGTTGATTTGGAACAAAAAAAAAACAATGAATTAAAAAAAAAAATTTTGGAAAATTCGGTAAATCTTTGCCGACTGATTTTTTAAATCAAAATTTTGGTAAAATTAAAAATCATTGAAAATTTATTTTTTTTTATTTTATTTGTGTTTTAATAGACATGGTATTAAATCTTTAATGGCCAGTTGCACCAAAATCCACTTAAACCAGTTTCTGCTAAAATTCTTATAAAATTTATCGGCTTGATAAATTTTTTGGGTTGCACGAATGTATTTCTCTGATTTTTTTAGCTAAAATGCTGTTTGCGAACCATCCCTGGATTTTGTCAGCTAATTTTTGAACTGAACGAAAAAGTTTCATTAGTGTAAGTAAGATAGTGATATGAGAGATGACACCTGGTTTAAAATGGAAGTGAGTGACTAGTGACTACCCTTTTGAAACTTGTATTGTGGCTGAAGAAGAGTCCTATCCTTTTTTGTTTCACAGCACATTTTTCTTGCGGAAAAAAAATTTTTTCACACCATTTTTTTTTTGTTGAAAAGAATTGATGTAGGTATATGTATGTACTAGACTTGAATAGGAAATAATTGAAAAGAAAAATAATGGATTTTACCTGTTCATTTTTGTTATTATTTATTTTTAACCTCCAACGATCTAGGTATTTAATGTTGAATATTTTTCTTTAATTGTAACTTTCAAATGTCCTATCAAAAGTGAAATATTTTTTTTGAAAATATTTTCGTTAAAACTAGCTTTTAAAATTTAACTGGAGGAAAATGGCATTTTAGTTTATTGGCTTGTTTATCGGCCTTTTAAAACTAAAATTGGTTGGTGCAACCGATAAATGCCATTTTAAAATTTAACGAAGCAGTAAATATTTAAAAGCGTTTGGTGCAACTGGCCATAAGAGTATTTTACTAAAACTTTTAAGGAACAAAAAATATCGTAAAAAGTACTATATCACGAAGACATGGTGCTGACACTGATTTTTTATTTTTTTGAAGTTTTATACGTTCTATTAATTTTTGACAAAATTTTTGATGAGTTTCTAAATTACCTCTTACGTTTTGACGTTTTCAACTTTGAAAGGCAATTTTTTATTCAAAATTGTATTTCTTTTTAGTTTTTGAAATCTGTTTTTTGAGGTTGGGCTCTTTATTTGTATGCTAGGTTATAACTCAACATTTATTGCACGGATTTGTTTTTATATATTTGTCCGAAGTATTGGTAACATTCTTAATAAAAAAATAACAAGATTTTTAGCGAAATTTGCTTGAAATCATTTAATTTAAGTTCATTATAAATATATATACCACGGTAGTGACACCCACAGAACTGACATTTAGGATTTATTATAATCTCCTATCTCAAAGCTTCTGAGAAAAATAAAATCTGTTATAATTTTAACTTATATAAAATACAATATTCTAAATATCACACCAAAAAATTTCATAACACGCTTGGAAAACACTACCATGGTACTGACAGGTAATTTTGTGACACACGATTTTAGAATAAAAACACTTCACTCTAACTGCAAAATTACATTAGTAAAATAAAATGACTTTTGTTAACAATAAATAGTGCCTCTTTCAAATGGTACCACACAAATGCCATCAAACTAAAAATAAATGACGGTTCAGCGGGAAATCTCTGAAATTCAAAAATAAAATAAAATCCGGGGACACCATTCAATTATTATTATTTAATTCGAGAGCAAATATTTTGACTTTATATTCTCAAAATTAATCAAGCAACTATTATACTAAAACTTTTCTGAGAACAATATTTTTATTCAATGATGTATTTTAATAGAAAATAGTAAAGATTTAATTGGAAAAACAAGGATGGGAAATGCCACGGTACTGACATTTTGCGTATACTTTTTCAAGTCAAGGGGAAAGGGTATCAAATTTTTAAACAATCTGTAATGTAAATGGTAGTAAACAAACTTATTTCAAACCAGAAATTCATAAGAAAATTTTATATTAAGTTACAAATAAAGCCCTGGACACAAAGAATCATAGTTGGCAAAGAAACACCCAGATGCACAATTAAAAACGAAAACAAAATCAATGTCGGCTGTTAAGAAAAAGGAAGGTAAAAAAGTACCATTAAAGTAACGGTTAAAAAAAATTATGAAAAGTAGACCATGACTACATTTTGATATTTTTATTTTTATCAAAATCTTAGGAACCGTTTTTGAGGCAAATAATAATTCCTCAACGGTTGTGTGGTGTTAGAAAATCCCACGAATCTCACTTTTTTTTTAATGAAAAACTGGTTTCTAAAAACTTTGATATATGTACTTTAATTTTTTGAAAACTAACTATGGTAACTAAAAAGAATTTTATTTCTAGCAAAAAAATGGACCCTGTTTTTTTCCGACCAATAATTCTTCATTGTGTGCTTAAAAGAAATTGAGGAACAATACAATCCAAAATCCAGCCTGTTTATTTCACAAATGTCAAAGTAAAATTGACATTTGTCGTCATTTGCAATCGGGTGGCCACTTTTGCGCCCACAATATCCGAATCGCATATTTGTATACTTACATATTATTATGTAAGTCGCAAAAAAAAAAACAGTGCACAAAAAATAAAATAAAACAATAGTTCTGTTTCTTTACTTCCCAAAACTGCCAATTTTGACCAATTCTATAGTCAAATTTTATTTTTTTATATGGACTATGACAGAACTTTAAACTAAATTGGGTAGAAAGTGGCAGTTTTGGGAAGTAAACAAACAGACCTAATATTTTCTATAGTTTTGTTTTTTTCTTCTTCGTTTGCAATTTATTCAAAAGGTAAAGAGGCATAAGTCAACTTAATAAATGATTATTTTAGTGACCTTTGTATTTAACAATATGATTTAAATCATAAGTCAACTTAAGCCAAACAGTTTATTTTTTCTCTAATATTTAAAATAAATGACAAATTAGCTACATTTCTGTGGGGAATCGGCTTGTGATTAATAATTGGCAATTGGTTGGAGTTTTAGCCTCATATTAAAAATAATCTCGGAATAATTTTTTGAAGAATAAAATTGTTTTTTTCCAAAAATTCTAAAAATCAACTTAAGCCACCTTCCCTTTTGAGTAAAGAATAAGACTTGCATTCTTATATAGCTAGTTTTCCAATGCGAAATGATTTGAATGACGAATTTAAACTCACCTTGAACTGCAAAACTATGCCTTCTAAAATAATTATATGCAACACTTCTGAAAATTATGTTTTTTCTTTTCAGAAATTGAATGTTATTCCAATGATATATTCATACTTTTTAAGTCCTCAATAATGTAACATCCAATTTAATTCTGATGTACGTACCAAATTTACTTCCACACCAATGTCTATGTTTTGTTTAAAATAAAATGTACCAATTTAGACTCAAATTGTTTTTTTTTTTTCAAATAGTCTTTCTGTGACAAACATAAATGAATAAACCATAACCTTAAAATGTTAAAGTGTATTTAAAAAGAAACTCATGTTTATTCTTAAACAATACAAAATTGTAACATTGAAGAAATTGTAGAAGTAGGTAATGGCGTTTTTATGTAGGTTTCCTTCCTCTGAGTTAAATTACTGCCCGCGGGCAAACGAAATGAACAATTCAACGCCAAAAACATCCATCAATGCTCAGCATCCTTATAACTTATTTAAATTACTACCTACCAACCATCAGCCAGAGAATGATATTATTCCCATACAGCTGATGATTTTTCAAGTTTTCCGTTCATTTTTGCTTAATTTTTTTTGTCTGCATTCGCGGTGGCACAGCGCATCGTAATAAATTTTTGAAGTACAAAATCATCATCAACATAGTAGTATCCATCTCAACGAAAGTAATAAACTTTTTCATTTCCCTCTTCAACAAGGTGGGTATCGTATCGTATACAGATACACTCAACTCACCGAAAGAAACAGGGCACCAAAGTGATTTCTTTTTCGACAAAAAGAAAAAAACTTACAGTCAACAAAATTGTTTGCCTTTTTCTGTTTTGGTTGGAAGGACTCTAGAGAATTTATATGTTTTTTTCTCAACCAAAAACCAAACCAAATCAAACCAACCCCTTGGAGCTTCTGTCTTTTTGGATTGTGTAAATTTGATACCCAAACCCAAACAAAACTTCATTCTCTCTAAGCACATCACTCAGGTTTGCGTGTTAAAATCTAACCCCCTGAAGGTTCACCGCCTCCACCACCACCACCACACAACACAGTCTTATAACGACCAGTACTGCTGCAAAGTGTTTAGGGTACATAGAGGTACGAGTGCGTGCTTCAAAAGTTCTCAAACTTGATTTCTTGTTGATTCTTAAATTTAAAGAAGAGTACAAAACTTTTACTTCTGTTTCTAAAAAACAAAATAAAAAAAAAAATAAAACATATTCGATTCAAGAACACGTTTCGTTTTTTTGTTTGTATACTTACCGACTTGAAGCATAAATTACTTCAGAGCTTCAGACAACATACAACACAACAAGTTCAAAATACGAAACAGAACGGAGGAAAAAGACTCTCGAAACAAATGTGAGAATTGTTTCATAAATAAAATATTTCCGAAACAAATATAACCGAAACCGAAAAGCAAAATGGCAAATAGAAGAAGGATAACTTTTTACTTAATATCATCATCCTCTGATCTTAACAATATAATATAAAGGATGAGGATGAGGATGAGTCTGGAGTGTGCAGGGTCCTTTGGAAAGGGAGAAGGCACTTCGTGCGATTTCTTTTGTTTTTATATGAATATGGTTGTTCTGATGCTTTTGGCCAGTTATAGTAGAATGGAATTCAGGAAATTCACGAAACAATGCGAGCCTTGGGATTAATGACCAGCATCAGACAACACGAAGGGATGTTGCTTAAGGTAAGCTCTGCAATTTGCTGAGTTCTTTTGGTTGTTTATTTTTTTTTTTTATTATTTTTTTTTTTTTATTTCGCTCAGCACGGTTTTTGTATATATAGTTGAAACGTGTTTGAAAACATACGTTTACTGTGTTCGAAGAATTGGGTATAGGTATTAAAGTTGAACAAGGAAATAATGGTGATTTTCTTGGAATAGCTTAATTATTAATAAGAATTTCCCTTATTTTTCAAGTTTTCGTAAGAATTCTATAAAGATTTTCATGCTTTTTTCAGTTTCAGTGTGTGTACTAGGGTGATTCAAAAAAACGCCTTTCTCGAAATTCAATCGGGACCGGGCGAAATTATGAAGCTTAGATTGAAACCAAAAAATTAAGACTAAAAAATTCAAAATCGAACACCATTTAGAGGTCGCTACCAGCGTTTTTTCAATAATTTTGCTTGAAAATCTTTGAAAATCGGAATTTTTCTCAAATGTTCAAAGCTGCTTAATTTTTCAAGTTTTGGTGCTGAAAGCATGAAATTTTCAGGGATTGTTCGTAATTTTATGTGATTTACGAATATTCAGTTAGAAATTAATTTGGGAAATATTTTTTTTTATAATTTTTTTTGTTTATAAATACAAAAAAAAACGTCTGCGGAAAAAAACGATGTGTGATATTTATTTAAAAAATCGTCTTTAAGTGGAATCAGTAAAGTACATTTCTTGATAAGACACTGAAGTTAATTTTATCATAGAAATATTGAAAAAATATTAAGTGGAATGTGTTGGAAGAAATTAATAATGCTGTTTCCAAAATTACATTGAAACAAAACAAAAAAAATCTCTTGACTTAAAATAGAGTAAAAAAAACATTGGCAATATGTATCTAAAATTATCGAAATTCTTATTTATTTATAGCTTAATAATTTGCAAAATTAATTTTTAAACGACATATTTTATAAAGAAACATAAGAGCCAAAGGGCCATAATATGGTGTCTTTGTATCGAAGCTCAGGGAAATTATAAGAATAAAAGAGGAATACAAACCGTCACATTCCGAAGTAAAAATATAAAACCGTCAGAACAAAAATAAAAGAAAAGACGCTTATAGTGTGAACATTTTATAAAAAACCACTTTTATTTTAATATATTAGCAAGCTCATGCTGCCCGGTAACCTGTTCGCGCTGCTCAGTGACCTGTTCGGTTCATTCCTGCTCCAACACTACTTCTCGTTATCAAATTCTCAGAACATTCTCGGTCTTTCGTTAAGTTTTACAAAAGAATTTTTATATAAGTTTATATATTTGCTCAATACATTGACTGCAGAACCTTCTTTGTATGTTTAAAAAATAATATTTTTTTTTCTTTGTACACCCATAGAATCGTATGTATACCAGGTAAACACACTACGGAGCCATGAAAATTAGAAATTTTGTACGGGAAAGGCGGAAAATCGTGTAAACCCGAAATTGCATACTTTCAGGGTGATGGATGGTGGCGATATCTGAAAATCAATTTTTTATTGGACAAACAAAACATTGGTTCTTAAAAATGTCAAAAACACTACGGAATTGACAATCGGCCAAACTATAGTCCCTCATTAAAATAGGATGGCCAAAAGATATGTCGTCACGTTTTCAGACTGATACATTTGTGTATTAATTAAAATTACTGGAGAGTGCCAAAACATTCATTGCAAAGGGATGTTTCAAGCACCTATACATTTTATTCTAACTTTTAAAATGCTTAAATTGATGAAAAATTCTGAGCTAAGCGGGGATGAAGTGACCAGATCTATCCTCAATGAAAAGAGGACTTCAGAAAAAAAATTTTCTTCAAAGAACTACCTATTGAACCATTTTCTGAAAGGTGTCCCAAAATTCACGCAAGATGCTGCCAATAAAAAAAAAAAGACAGCTTTACAGTTGAAGGTTTTTAAAAAAATGCGAAAAAAACAACGTTATTTTATCAAGCAGCAGTTCTTGATGGCTTCGTTTACCTTCAAACTTGTCACATTTGACGTTCAGAAAATACTCAACTGATTGTTGAAAAATAAACGCATCCACAAAGTATTCAATGTTTGTTGCGAATTTTGGAAATTAAGCACTGTATTTACTATATTCAATCATATTTATGCGGAACGGTTATGAAAAATGTAAGCAAAAGAGAATGTACATGTGCCAGCAAATCCGAGGAGGTCACTTTCCTGGTATTCTATTGCATTATACAAAATATAAAATCCCATGTTTTCTATCAAAATTATTTCTTGCGTGAATTTTTGGGACACCTTTTATTGGATCTTATTTTAATTAAAAGGTCGGTACTCTTTAAAAGTTAGTTGTAAAATGCAATACATACATATTTTGTTTTGATTTAGGAAGAGTGAAGTTTTAGTTTTGAAAATAATTTTAAGACCGTGTTAACACGAAAATAAATTTTTTATTGTTGTTTTGATTTATTAAAAAAGAGGACAAATTGTTTATTTTTTCAAAAAGATACCGGACAAAAGTTTATTAGGTCTAAAAGGGGACATGTCCTCTTAAAAGAGGACGTCTGGTCAGTCTAAGCGGGGCGGACTAGCTAGTATTGTATAGCCTTTTTTTTAAACCAAGAATTTATACTTTCAACAATTTAACCGACGAATAATACAAAAAAAAATTCATATTATAATAAAGTCGGTATTTGGTGTTTAGTATTCAATGTTTTTATTAATAAATTTTTGTATAATAGTGAACTAGCAGACCCCGGCGAACGTTGTATCGCCTTTCAACACACAAATTCCCCTGCATACCTAGTTACGCTTCGTAAATATATACTTTTCTTCAAACTTGGTACAGAGCATTTTTGTGTTATTATACCTATACCTAAAGATGAAATTCGAATTTTTGTTTTTTTTTTTCAAATTTTACCGAAAACGGTTCTAACGATTTTGATTAAACTTCCTACCTTAAATAAATAAAACTGCGTTTCAGGGTTTTTTCTCTAGTATCTTTCATTAAGGAAAAAATGTCTTGTCTGTATTTATCCTTGTTTACCCTACTTATGATTCCATATTTAAAAAAAAATATTTCTGCCCATTAACAAACATTTGGTTTCTGTCTGTATGAATGTATGACTAAACGAGATTTAGATTAAATTGATATAAATTGCTTGAAAAATGAATAAATAATGAATTTTTAATTCATTATCATCATTAGCATCGACTTAAAACACAAAAGAATGTATTGTATATTTTTCGTAAAGATTTACTACTTAACGTCATTCAGTAGTTAATTGTTTAAAAATAAGATATTTGAATTCGTGAATTAATCTTTGATCAATGTTTTAGTTGATTTGTGAATTAGAAGATAATTAAGCCTTTTTTTATGAATATGGATTTGAATCTTTAAATAATCGTTTAGGCTAAAAAATATCATACTAACGCCAGCCCCTATAAAAAGGGTTAAAAGTTACGTTTGTAATTAACACTGGTGTTATAATCATCACGTTCCCACGGGCAGTACTCTGAACTTTACCCTAAAGCATTTGTTTTAAAAATAAATATCCAAAAACAAAGATGAAAAATGATTGTATCTCATTAATGCGTGTTGATGCCAAGTTGTATTTTCTATCCTATGTGTATAACTTATTAGTAGGTATATTTAGGCACTCAGTTCAAGTCAAAATCATTACTGCATCCTTTTTCAAAATTAAGGGTATTTCATCTCATAAAATAACAAATTGTTGTAGGCGTGATATTTATTTATATATACTCGTTCTTCATGAAAGACTCAACCAAGTATATATGTATATAAGAATTTGCTTCCTTATATACATATTATGAAACCAACATAAGATGTTTATGCGCCAAGAGTGTAATTTATCAAACGTTATCGCATCATTAATAATTCTTCTGAAGCTTCTTTCAGAACCACTGCTAAAATTATACCAACAATATATAAATAACATGACCGTCAGCAAAAAGGAAGCCTTTATTTTATTTTAGTTTTTTTTTTTTTGTATTTTATTTGAAAACATAATACATTATGTGGAAGCTGAAGTATAGTAGTTGAAGAATATAAACCTCAAATGGTGGTTTCTATAGTGCTTGGGGGAATCGCTTGGAAAATAAAAGTATGTTTGCACATGAAACACAACCGCGTGCTCTCGAATTAAAATATATACCAAAATAAAACACGTCAGGAAAAAAAAATCAATAAAAGCTTTGCAAGAATATTTTAACAGAAAAACAAATGAACGAGAAGCAATTCAAAGGTATGAAAGCGTCACCATCACCACAACCCCACTGTTATAGGTACATATAAGGAAACAGGAGCACGTTTTCAACATGAAAGGTGAATATCTTATCACGTTAATACACCTTGAAGTGTAATAAATTTCGTTGAAGTAAAATTTTTACTGGGCTGAGTTGGCATGTTATAAAGGACACATATGGGATAGATGATTATATGGCTGAGGACCTCATGATGGTGCTATATGCAGTTTAAATGGAGGTGGACTTGAGTACCTTTAAATATCTTATATATATTTTTATATCCTGCAACCTAAAGTAAGAAATGGACTCAAATTTAATGATGAAGTTTATCTAAAGCAGTAAAAAAAAAACAGTTTCTATCAACTTGAAATATATAGTTTTATTAAAAGCGAAGTGGTGGAAAATTTGTTTTCGTAGCATATGGTCGGGTTGTTTATAGTTAAAGGAATGATTTTGATAGAAGAGTTTCTGTAGCATATAATAAACATAAACCCGAGCAAAAAGAAAATCAACTGAAGAAATTCTAGGTGTCATAGAAAGACTTCAAAATAAATTCGACCCAATCAAAATCTTTCTGGAAAATTATATGCATACAGATTTGAATAGTAGAAAAGAGCGAAACAAAAAAAATTATAGACTGAACCTTTTTTTTTCACTTCGATAGATATTATATTTATCACCACACAATTCCAGTAATTTTTATTTTTCGTTTTTTTTTATTAATTTTTTATCTATAAAATTAAAACAGTTTTCAGAAAAAAAACGTGTTTTATTATTTTTTAATGCAGAGTTAAAAAATTTATTTTGAAAATAAAACCATCTACCTACCCATTTTTAAATATCGAATTTTCAAAAAACAAAAAAAAGAGTAGGCACTGTTAGTGTACTATGTTTCTGTAAAATGGTTTAATGGTAGATCGTACACGCAAAAAAATAATTACTAACCGAGAGCGTTTTTCGGTGGGTAGTCAAGGGTAAAAAAAACCTTGTTCACTATGTTAATTCTAACGTAGATCGAATCGATTAAAATGAATTGTTTAAAATAAAAATTAAAAAGGTTATATTAATGGAGAAACTTGGTTAGGATTTCCAACTTTGAAGATTGTTTATGTTAAACGAGTAGCTTGCTTAAATCAAATAATTACATCTATTAGTTAATTATTATTAGTTAATTTTACCGATCTCTGGGTAGATTTAATATTTTTCATTAACTAACTTATTTGGTTATTGAAACCGAACAAACTAACCCAGGTGTATCTAGTTTAATAAAATTTGTTATACTTTAACCGAATCAGTGTGTAAATTTAAATAAATTTTTTTTTATCGAGTTGACTCTTGTAATTTAACCTAGTAAGTTTGCAAGGTAGCTCCTAACCATTTTTGTTATTTAACTTAAACAAGTTATACGTTGTTTTTAACTGATCATTTTACTGTATGTATTAATATCACTACATAAAATTTTTTTATCGAAATCGAAGAAGCAGTTTTCGAGAAAAAAAACATGATTTTATAAGATCAGTTTTTGTTAAATATATCTTATTACTTTTAAACGAGAAATTCTTCTATATAATTGGTTTCGAAACGATTTGGATAATTTTCAGAGTTTTTTCTTATGTGCGATGCCATTTTTCTCCTTATTTCTCGGAAACGACTTAAATGATTTGGAGAAATTTGCCGAAATTGTTCCGATGAACGAGAAAAAAAAGTCTTCGCACTGCCACACCCACTTTTCTTTTTTTTTTTTTTTTGGTTTTTCGAAAATTTCTTCTATGGTATGGAAAGGGCGAGGACAGTTGGGCCACGGGGCAAGTTGATCCACGAGAATTACTCACAAACTGAAAGTACTACAAGAAAATGATCATATACATGAGCAAAGCGTGCTCTCTTACCAGCACGTACCATAACGGTTTCAGTTGCATTGCGCCCTCAGATAAGGTTTGTCTTTTGTCTTTTTCAAATGTAAAAGTAAAAAATGCGGATAAGATAGTTTTTTTTTATTTTCCTAGTGAAAAATCCAAGGTTAAGGACTGAGGTAAAGTTTTTTTTATAAGTGAATATACCTATTGTATTTTCACCTGTGAGTTAAAATGAACAGTTTTGAGTATTTTTATATTATGACTAAATATGTTTCTCAAACTAGGTGTGGGGCTAGTTAGACCAGGTGGTTTTTGTTACAAAAATAAAGTTCTGATGAAGAAGAAGAGGAACTGGAATATTGTGGCCAAATTGCCTGGTTTATACAAACTGTACAGTAGCCGGTGATGGGCCCTTTTTTGTATGCATTAATTATAACAGCGATTACTATTCCCAACTTATTTCAAACCTTCATTTATTTCTATTACATTTATTTTTAATGTTTTATTTAAATTTTTCTTTTAGTTTGTTTGGCCGTTTTAAATGAAATTCTTTATAAATTTTTTAATTTGTTTCCCTTGTTTTGCCATTTTTCAGGGCTTGGTCCAACTAACCCCACACACTTGTCCAGCTAAAAAAGTTTAATTGACAAATAAATTCAATTCTTGGCATTTTATATTCAAAATTTTATGAAAAATCTCTAAAAAAAATTACAGCAAACTTTATTCCCAACCATACACTAAATACTTCAGCCTTCTGTCTCACTCTCGAGTTGACAACTTAAACGCATATGAGAATTTTGTTATTGTTATTATTTTTTACTGCAACTTCTGCTCAATTTGAAGCACCTGCACATATTTACTTTTGGCATAACTTACTTTTTCTGGCTCGCCTAATTACGTTCGCCTCCAATACCAAAAATTAAGCGAAGTGAGATGTTGCTCTATTCGATCGTCATAGTTTGCTATTTGAAATATTATACGGAATAAATGATTTTTCAAACGTTCTACTTGAGTCGAACGTTCGATTCGTGAATCATAATTGGAGGTTTAATTATTACGATGTTATACTTGTGTGCTAATAATGAATTATTGTACAAATTTTGAAGTACATATTTCAGGTGTGATGCAACATTCGAGTATAAAAATACTGTCGCGGTTATGTTCTAATACCTCTTAACTTTTTTCTATTTTGATGTGCATATGATGAACAAAACTTGTTAGTCCCGTTTAGATATTTTTGTAGCTTCTAGCGAAAATTTTATACCTCATATCCCAAGACAAACTTATTTTTCGTCCTGTCTACACACAAAAAAAAAATCGTCGTTCTTTTCCTACTTTGCTTAGAAATCTTGAAACCCCGAAAATTATACCCCCTATTACCGCTGGCGAGTCGAACGAATAAACGTGTGAGTGTAAGAAATCAGTATTAAAATTGCCGAATTGAGAACCATTGATTCACCTAAAATGTCAAAATAAAATGTTTAAGTTTGATCTCACTCTATTGTGGACTGTGGTTATCGAAGGTTCATCGATTTGAACGTCATTCGTTAGTTCGCTAATGCAAACATCTCACTTCGAACGTTCGATTCGCCAACCGTAATAGGAGGTTATAACACCCTTTACTCATTACTTAAGAACCACAGAAGTAACGTACGTTGTTTATAAGTAATATTTTAAATTACACTTTTAATACAAATTGAGTGGCGCGACTTTTCGTGCCCATTACCTACGCCACGGATTAATACTACACTTTTAATAGCTGTTGATAATAAAATAAGATATCAAGCAGCATCAATAATCAACCTCATTACCGCTTTAATACCAATGTTTTCTGAAATTCCTCATTCTTTTCGAGCTACCAATATAAGCCCTAATCTACTGGTAGATTATTAAGCAGTTATTAACTTTGTTTCAATATATTTGTATATATGGCAATATTTTATCAGTTTTGAGCTGAAAATTATTCTATTTTGTGAATCGAGTTGATCTGGCAAAAATAATTTACATTTTAGCTTCAAAAACTACAATCATTGCATAACAAGCGAAAAAGATGAGTCTCTCAAAAAAAAAAAAAATTGACACAAGTCCTTGTAAAAGTTGAAGTGAAGTGAAATGAAGTTTTTTTTTGCGAAACTTTTTTATTCATTTAACACTTAAGTCTAGACTTCAAATCATTTAAAAATATAATATAATTTTATTTTTCTTAAATAATATACATATATGACAGTTGATAATAGAATAATAAAAGAACAGCAATTTCAATTCAAATTTTCATGAAGCATCTCTACCGCAACGAACTACCAAAGTAACATCATTTGTCACAATTTCTTTATTAACTTATCAAAACTTATAATTTACCATAAAGAAACCAATTTCTATATTTTATTGGGTCTTATTTTGAATCGAAAAAAATAAAAAAATATAAAATACGAAACTTTTTATTCGTGTCATTAATTTGTTTAGGAAACTTTTCTCGTTAAAATAATTTTTCGTAAGAAATTATTTGACTTATTTCATCTTATATATTTCGTTTGCTCTTTTACATCTCAAGTGTTTGAAACCGAAAAGTTTTTCTATAGAAATTTTATTTTGAATTATATTTTGAATTGTTTTTTTTTTGTAATCAACATTCAAATATATTCTTGCGTCGAATGATAGATAATATGTAGATAAACAAATTATATTTTTTAAATATATGGCAAGCATGTGATTTTATGGCCAGTTGCACCAAACGCTTTTAAATATTTACTGCTTCGTTAAATTTTAAAATGGTATTTATCGGTTGCACCAACCAATTTTAGTTTTAAAAGGCCGATAAACAAGCCAATAAACTAAAATGCCATTTTCCTCCAGTTAAATTTTAAAAGCTAGTTTTAACGAAAATATTTTCAAAAAAAATATTTCACTTTTGATAGGACATTTGAAAGTTACAATTAAAAAAAAATATTCAACATTAAATACCTAGATCGTTGGAGGTTAAAAATAAATAAAAACAAAAATAAAGAGGTAAAATCCATTATTTTTCTTTTCAATTATTTCCTATTCAAGCCTAGTACATAGATATACCTACATCAATTCTTTTCAACAAAAAAAAAAATGGTGTGAAAAAATTTGTTTTCCGCAAGAAAAATGTGTTCTGAAACAAAAAAAGATAGGACTCTTCTTCAGCCACAATACAAGTTTCAAGAGGGTAGTCACTAGTCACTCATTTCCATTTTAAACCAGGTGTCATCTTTCATATCACTATCTTACTTACACTAATGAAGCTTTTTCTTTCAGTTCAAAAATTAGGTGACAAAGTCCAGGGATAGTCCGCAAACAGCATTTTAGCTAAAAAATCAGAGAAATACATTCGTGCAACCCAAAAAATTTATCAAGCCGATAAATTTTATAAGAATTTCAGCAAAAACTGGTTTTAGTGGATTTTGGTGCAACTGGTCATTAGTTTGGGAGAAAAATCTTTATTTATAAAATTCAAAGATTCAAAATTTGTGAAATAAGTATGAGGTGTTATATTTTTATGTAAATTTAAATCCAGCTTTAGCGACTTTAGAATTAAAAGTGTCGATATAGGTTCTAACAAGCAAAAGCAGAACACTGTATTATCTTCAAACTTTCCACTTTTGATGATAAATCCAAAACTTGTAACAAGATTCACAATTAAATAAATCTATTAATAATTTTTGCTGTTTGATATTTTCCTAAAATCAACAACTCTTAAAGGAAACACTTAAAATTTGTGTTGTTGTCCTCGGATGCTTTGCTTGATCTGGTATATATTTCTGTCACATTCAATTAAACGTTCTTTCATATACAATTATGTTCTACTCGATTAATTACATCAAAGATAATATTATTCCCAAATCATTTCGATGAAGCCATACCTACCCATTACCCATGACTCAACCACCCAACCCACCCCCATATAGTAAAATGTTCTTTCATCTGAAAATTAATAAGTTCAACATTCAGAAGCATTGTAGGCAGAAATGGCTTTAGTGCTTCTTCTTTGTAAAGTAATTCAAGCTTTGAATCTGTTATTTAAACGAAAGTTTAATTCAATAGATTCATCAAACCGAAAGCAGTGGTGGTGGTGGTGCAGTGAACTGTGAATTAGGAGGGTTTGGAGGGAACGATGAGGGGTTGTTTATATACGTATCTATGTATCTATATTTATAGTAGTTAACAGGAATATCTTTAGAAAACTTCAACAAAGAAATTAAGTCTTGACCATTTGAAAAGAAACTTCGTACACTTAAATGCCAAAAGTAAATGAATAAATTCGTAGGTCCATAGAATTCATTCATTCCGTAGGAATAGATTCGATTTCGTGATAAAAACAGATAATAGTATATATCTATCCTATAAAGTATCTATAGGATAGATATATAGTATCAGCATTTATTAAGAACAACTTTTTTTCCCCGGAATCCTAGATAAACTTAAAAAAAAAAAAGTGTAAGACTGTGAGACGTAATAGAAAACGTATTAATATCCCCAAGGGGATTCTAGTTTCTAGATATATACATAATGCCGAAAAGATGGAGTAATAAATTAGCCCGATCACGATAGAATACCAAACCAAGACCAATTCGTCCTTCCTTCCCCCCTCAAGCCGTATGGTGATGCAAACAATCTTCTAATTGGTTCTGTATACAGGTGGGAGCATAAATCAATAGGACTTTTGTATAAGAGTATTAAGTATCTTAGTAGGTAGGTCCATCGTAGTTTGTAAATACGTAAAATGTACATCTAGGAAGAAGGAGAGGGAAATCGTGTTACGTGAATTGGTTTGACCTAATTAAAGCAGGAGGACTAGGTATAACTGAGTGAAATTAAGATGGTTGATTTAATTTAGTTTACTTTGACTAAAGTTTTGTTTTGAGTATCTTTCTATTATTTAACTTAATCAAAAGTATATATAGATGAGAAATATTAATACATTTAGTTAAAGAAATCAAACATGACATCATCTTAACTTTACATAGACTTGTTCGCATGAAGTTTTTAAATCAATAACCAACTAAAACTAAATTTTTTGTTGAATTATTTTAATGAGGATTTAAATTCAATCAGTTCTTTAACTTCTTATGAAGAATTGCATTTCAGCGTTTGGGTGAACTAGAAATTCTAAGATTTTGGTAGTCCAGGACTATAACTTTGAAAAATTTTCGGCAAGGGTTATTTGTAGTAGATAACTTTATTTGCATGTGTAAAAAATTCCTAAAAAGTTCTCTGAAGTTGGACACCATCAGGGGACTTTGTGATGTGAATTGTTTTAGTTTTCTGTAAAATTCTCGAAAACTACACATTTTTTTTTTGAAAGAAATGTCAAAGATGCTAATGAAATTCTACACACAATTTTTTATTTGTTTCTAGGGGCGGCAAATTTTAGATACACATGTGCAAGTACCTTACATCGCTGTGATGAAAAATTTATAATTTGTTCACAAAATTTACTGCTCCTACGAAAAAAAAAGGTAGTATTCCGTGTCGTAATGGTTACCCCAAAGATCTTGGGTTCGATTTGCAGCCTATGCCACCTAAAAACGTGATGTTTTTAACGAGTTACTGACTCTTGGGAGGCAGTCTCCTCAATTCCTGCCAATAACACGCACACGAGCTGTCGCTCTACCTAATTCATTTATTTTTTATTTTACGAAAAAAAAGTGTTACAATTATTTTGTGTACATTAACATAAGATACAATTTTTATGTTCAAATTTTTACAAAACAAAATATAAATTTTCTAGATATGTACACATGTATATGGAAATATTTACAGAAACTGAATTTCAATATTTTTTTTTTTTTAAAGATAGGACGCTGTTAGTACACTCTACATGTGTTTGTAACTTTCATAAATGAAATGCAAGATGGTGTTTAATTCGACGTGCCTTTCATATTCATCAAGAAATTGACCTTTATGTAAATCAAAATAATAATTGAATTTTAAAAAATTAATCAAATTTTTTTTATTCAACAAATCCAATTAACGTATTACAATTACATACCTATAGCTATACTGTTAGATGACCATAAGAAATGCAATGCGAAATCATTTACATGTAAAGATATCGGTATTGTCTTATTTAAAATTAAGTTTACGCTTTGAAGTAATGAAATGAACCCCGCGTTCAAATTTGCCCCTTTCTCCCCTACATAAATATTTACAAAAACCGAAAATCACTATTTTTATTTATTTAAGATGAGAATTCGACGCTGTTTGTAAAATTTACTTGCGTTTGTAACTTTTGTAAATTAAATGCAAGATATTGTGTATTTTTTATTCAGCTTACTTATTTTTATTCACTTTGTTGTATCTCGCCACTAAATGGCGCGTCATCATATCAACTTCTATGCTGTTTAGTTCTATATTTACAGACCATAAATGCTTATATTTACAATTTATGTATCTATGTTTTTTTTGCGGAACAAAAATATAATAACAAAAATTGGAAATGATAGGTGGCGCTGTAGTCAAGCTTTTAAATCTTTAAGCTGGTACTTCTTGTTCAAATCTTGTAACTTCTGAAAGACTTGACCGAGTTATATATTTGATTTTTGAATTGAAAATTTGTCATTGAACTCTGAAACATGAAGATTTTTTTGGAAATCTGCCCAATACCACACCAACTTTTCTTTTATCTAAAAATTAGCTTCATATAACATGTTACATGCCTTAAAATTTAATGTTCGTTATTATGCTCTAGTGATTAAAATTATCATAAAGTGCTATTTTTTTTTAACCCACCTACATATTGCCACGCCCACTTCTCTTAAATTAGAATTTTTTCCTTTTTTGACCTTTTAAAGTTTAAATTTTGTTTTTAAACACTTGATAATTAAATAAAATAAACGATTACTCTGAAAAGCCTTCTTTAAGCTGACAACGTCTACATAAATAGACACAAAATTTTGCAAAAATCGCAAAATGGCTTTAAAGTGATTTATGTAACTTAACATCAAAATTAACTTATGTGAGATTTACCATACCTCGTCACAAGTCACACTTAAGACGTTGTAGAATGTAAAGTTGAAAATTTCACGCCTCACTTAAAATATGTATAACATTGAAAATTCTCCGTTGATAAATGGATCTCGACAAGTTGTATAAACCTGTTCTCAGCAAGACATTGTGCCAGAACACCCTTAAACATACTACTTGAATTTTTGAAGGTAAAAGTAGATTTGATTAATTGGAACCATATTAGTGCAATCAGGTTGAAAAAGTTTGTAAAGTATTTTTAGACTTCTCTCTCCTTCTATTTATGGTACAATATTGACTTTATTACAGACTCTTTAAGGTGATGGGTCGTGATGGGCAATAATATACTTAAATGAGAAGTGGAAGCATTATTCTTTTTTAAGTATTTTGAATTTGTTTCATTGTTACATAGTGTAACTCTATTTGAAATAACTCGTCACGAATTTAATAAAAGGGTATCTTTAAACAAAATGGGCATTTAAATTTCTTAATTATAACATATTTTTCTTTATATTTTTAACTTATCGTCACCCCTGAAACCGTTGAAAAAAAATGTTAAAACCTTTTTTTTTTTTTGCTAGCAACAGAAAGAAATTTTTTTGTATCAGATTTATTATTCCTGTTACTTATTTATGACAAACCATTTTTCCTAAGGGAACTGGACTGACATTCATTTAGCATTATTCATCTTTACCAAAAAAACATTTAAAAAGGCTTTAATTGAAAAAATGTTACTTTACTTCGAATTGAACTTTATTCTTGTGTCTGCCTTTCATGTTTCTTTATATTATTTTATTTTTTTGTACTTGTTACTTCCTGTTTCGCTTCATTGTAAATTTTTTAATTAACCCAAAACAGAGTTTCTGATAATGTTACCTTTCACCTTATCATTATAATTAACTTTATTCGAGTTCATTTTTTTAGCATTAAATATCAGAACCTTAATTAGACTGAAATTTTCGTTTTTCAACTAATTAACTTATTTTATTTTGTTTTGTTTGCATTTTTCTTTGTGAAACATAAGTTAGTTAAGAAAAACTTAATCAGTTTATTTTTTTAATGAATTAATGGTAGATTGTTTGCGTGACATTTTAACTTAAGGTCGATAAGGGGATGGGTACAAAAAAACACCCTCATTCCATTTTATTATAATTTTTTTACATTTATTATTTTCAATTGTATTTTTATATTTACATATATTTTTTTATTTTACTGAAAGTTAAATTTCAGTGATTAAATTAAGTTTGTTTGTTTTTTTTGTTTTTCTTTCGTATATTTTATTTTTGTTTTTTTTTTTTCTTTTTTTTAGATCGGGAACTGGCAAATAATGAAAAGAAACAAGGTATTACTTAAAAATTTATATATTTTCATTTTGTTTTGTTTTTTTTTGTCAATTAGAATTTAATTATTCCTTGTGTGATTGTTATTGAAGTCTACTCGAGTTGAAGAAACAAAAATGCTGTCATATTTTGTTTAAATAACTTTTCGAAATACAGTAAAACTCGCTAAAGAGAAACTGCAAAATGTCACAGACTTTCTTTCACTAAAGCGGGTTTTTCACTTAAATGAAGCGGAGTCTGAATAAATGAAAAAAATTGCAGTCATGCGGATTTAAAAAATCCAAAAAAAAGTTCTGATATATCAGAAATTCAAATGTCGTTTTCGTGATGAAAATTTGGTGGAGGTGAAAAATAAAAAAGAAGTAAAAGCGTTCAGCAATTTTTTTGTTCTGTTCTATTAATTTTTTTTCACTTAAGAGATTTTTTTTCAATGAAAAATATAAAATTTAACTGAAAATATGTTTCAGTTATCCGGGTTTTTCACTTAAGAGAGTTTCGCTTAAGCGGAGTGTTATAAAGGTAATTGGTCGACAAATACTCGGGGATAAAAAAGTGTTTGAGATAAGCGAGTTTTCTCTTAAGCGGGTTTTACTGTATCTACAATGAAATCCTCCATTATACAATCGGCCAAACTAAATAAAATACAATAATCCTTGGACGAATATGAAACAAAATAAAATAGACTAATGGGTGGCACGAACTTGCTCTTATTTCCGACAACACTATGGTTTAAAAGTCTGAATAATATAGATCTATTACTCTGATTTTAAAAGAAATGAATTAGTCATTGGAGCCTTTAATCTATTTTGACACGAACGCGATGTACACCTTTCGATTTCTTACACAAATCTCAATTTATGAGGCAACAATTTTAGAAACCACGAGCGAGTTTAAAAAAAAAAAATTATTTTTAATATTTTAAATTAAAAACAAAAAAATTTACTCAATTTTTAATCACATATTAATTCGAAGTTAAAAAAAAAATCATCCACACATTTCCGAAATATCGAATTTTCCAAAAAAAATTTTGATTTTTTTTTTTTAATTCAAATTTTATTTTTTTGAAAATCTTGATATGCAATATTGTTTTAGAAGCTTTTGTGCAAAAACTTTCATTCAAATCTCTTTAACAAATAATTCGAAAACCAAAAAAAAAATTATCTTAGAAAGACACCATTTTTAATCGATAAGTACGATTTTTTCCAATAATATGGTTGATAATACTGACAATAGGTCACATGAAAATTTGAATTTTTGAGAAAAATGAGATGATCCTTACCGGTTTTAAAACACTTGTATGGGAGATGCCGTTATTTTTGGTCATAAGAATAATTTTCATTTTAAATCTGCTAGCTATTCCTTAAAAAACTGCTGGGTGCCAAGTCTAATAAAAATCGATAAAGTCGTTTTCGAACAATAAAGTTATCAAACAAAAAATTTAAAACTTTTTTTAAAAATCCAAAAAAAAAATTTGAAAATTTTGGTACACAATATTGATAATTTTCGATACATTCTCCATAAAAAATTGATTAAAATTAGTTTTTCAGAAAATCGAAAAACCAAAAAAATGGTTCTGTGGAATTTTTCGGATTTTTTTTTATAAAATTACTGAATTTTTTTAAGTTGTGGGCACGTTTTTGAGAAATATAATATTTTCATTATTTGCTAAAAAAAAATTTGTACGAAGCTACCGTTATTTTTAGTACTAAAAAAATTAACGTTTCACATAACTTGGTATACAATGTATTTATTTAAAAAAAAACTAATTGGTTACAAAAACTATAGAACACTTTAATAATGTCATTCCTTTCCATCACTTACAAAAAAGAACTTCGTCCTTTTTTCAAGATTGTTCACCTCAATAAAAAAAAAAAAAATAATATTTGTATACCAAAAACAACACCAGATTCCATTTTTCTCTTCATGCTTGAGTTATTCTAATCTTCTTCAAAGAGGTGGTTCCAAATCTCATAAAACTCATACATTTCTATTCTAGAATTTCAAATTCTTATTTTGCTATTTTAGTTCCTTATATTCAAAACAATTACTTTGAGTAGCACAAGAAGAGATAAGAGTACCTGTACCATATCTACTATACCATGTCTACATGTACAAACCTTCAGAATAAAAAGTATAAACATATATATTTTATGACCTCTAATGTCAACGTCATCCATTTTTCTACAAACAAAAATTTAAGGTATACCTGAGTTTATTTTTTTTTTATAAGAACTCATGTAGCCAACTTTACATATCCAAACCAAAATAATAATAATGCCTGAATATGTACATAGAAGGACCAAAAAATATTGTTATGTAAATTTTCTGAATTTTCTTGCCATCACAGTAAACATAGAAAGAAATAAAAAGCACAGCTCTATACCCAAATACCTACCCATATTTGATGTTACATTTTATATGTAACATTTACATGTGTCACATGCAAAAAATGACTCTATAACCACCACACTGCTGGTGCATCATCACATATAACGAAGAATATTTATTATTAAAAAAAAAAAAAAACTTTAAGCTCTTATTTTCTTTCCTGACCGAAGCAAGTCTCGAAGAATAAAATAGAACATTGCTTTCGTATAACTATATGCTAGGAATTTTTTTTTTCTGTTAAATATTCGTCTCTGTTGAAATGTTGGAACTCTAGAGTCCTTATAAAAAAATCTCTGTACAGGACTATAGCATTATAAAAAAAAAAATAACTTAGAAACAACTAAACGAGCGAAATCCTCGTAGATTTATTATTCAACAAGAAATTAAATTAAAACCGTCAACGACAACGACAACGACTACGATGTCGTTAAAGAAGAAAGCGAAGACGCCTCACTGATTTGTAAGCACTCGCCGTGCGTCGTTACCGTCACCGTCAACACTCACCAGCAGCATCGCGCCGATCCTTTAAGAGTTTTCTCGCAAAGACGATATGTATGGGATGCGACTAAGATGTCATTCCGTCTTTAAAGATTGATGATTTTTCCCAACTATACAGAACAGAGTCTGCTTGATTTTTAAAATCATATGCACTGTACCTCATATAGATGCTAATCCAGTGTCTGGGAGATTATTTATTAGAAAAAAAAAAAACTTCAATATAAAGCTTACAGATAGTTTTACAGCATCTCAAAGATACTTGTATACTGATTGAGATGAAAAGGCGACACACACTGATGCCGAATTTGTATCTGTATACCAATATAATTATTCATTAAAATATATAGAAATGAATATGCATTTAATTATGGATTGTGGTTTGTAATTAAATGTTTTAAGTCTTTGTTTGGCTGCATGTTACATATTTTTCTCACAACAAAAATTCCAACTCCATGATGGAATATATTCTATTTTAATTAAATGTCGCCGTCTCGTCTGGAATATGATTTATAACTATGTACCTACTTTATAAGTAAAAATGGGACTTTTTATGTTAAATTGTATTTCTTTGAAAATGGCATTAAAAGCAGTCCAGTTATATACTCGTATATATCGTGAAAATATACTATTAATATTTGTGTGTAATTCAGTGTAAAGTTATTGCTGTCCTCCGCATGGCAAAGTAAGTAATTTAATATCAAAGTTGAACGTTGAAGTTTAGAAATGGGAAAAGTTAAAGAGTATGGAGAGTATAGGTATATTAGAATGTTATACTTCTGATATTTTTTTTTTTTTAAATTCATATTTTAAGTAATGCAAAAACTTTTTTATTGCACAAGAATAACCAAAGTTATCATATCTATTACGACGAATTTTCATTTTTAAGTTATTTAAATATTCTGCAAGAATAAAACGAAAATTTTGGCGGTTCTAACTTCACGCACATAAATTTTCTGTGTAATGAAAATCTGTCCAGGATTAGACGAGTATTAACTTTTCGAAAGGGGATTAGGTGGATTGTTTAAGTTAAATAAAAATATAAAACGAATTTCAAAAAATAAAAATTCAATGTTCAATCTTTTTTAACTCAAGCGTTTAGGTTCTTCTTTTTCCTCAGCGTAAACTGTTACATAAGTTCTAAACAATTTTGTATCTTCTCAGAAATAACAAACAACCTTATTAACAAGAAATGCTTAATTTTCTTTTAATTTGAAAATCAACTAAAACGCTGATCAAACATTAATTCATAAATTAAAATATTTTATTAATAAAGATTTAATTGATACTATTCAGGTAGTTTCTCATTTAAGCTTGTTAATAATACAAGCATAATCAGTGCTTGTTTTCTCTTTATCAATGCTGAACTTATTTCAATGTTGTCTTATTGATAAGATAAACTCACTTAAAATAGATATAATTCATGTTTCATTCCATTTTAGTTTATTAATAGAGATGTAATAGGTTTTGTATGCTATAATGGCTATAGTTCAGGTACAGATCTAATTAAAAAAAAAAAATATTCATTCCTTAACACACGTGTACGGATCGAGAACTGGTGTATTTCAGACTTTTTGCTTGATATTAAGAGCACAGGCACATTAGACAAATAATGGTCAAACTCCGAAAAAATTCGGACGATGTAAAACTTTGACGGAGTGCTTAATTTTTTTGTTTAAAAGTACTTTTAAACCTGGACTATGATTAAAGTTTTAAAGAAAGATTGAAAAAGAAGAGAAATTGAGGTTTTTTTTGCAAACTTTCCGAAAACTATCAGTATTTTTTTTTTTTTAATGTGAAAGTAAAATTTTAAGTAATTTTTTGCAAACAATCAAAAAATTTTAGGAAACATAATTGATGTCTCTATAAGTTGATTCTTCGTTAAGTTATAGCATATAAAAGTTAATCTGTATGTTATGTGGTTAGGTAAAATTATTAGTTCAGTAAAATTTAATAAAATAACTAAAAATATCTATGCAGAAAATAAAGCGTTGCATTTTTTTTATTGTGTTGTAAAGAGTATACCTACCCCGGGGAGAGTCCAAATTCAAAAGTTCTAACAAAAAATGTGTTAGTTATCCGCTATTTAAAAAAATGTGTTATAACACGAAAGTGCGATTTTTACACCCCTTATATTTGTCGTTAAGAGTATTTTTTCTCTTAGTTTTTTTACAAAAGAACATTCTCTAAATTGTTTGTTGACAAACATTTTTGACAAATCTTTGCATTAACACTGGATTCATAAAATATATTCATTGTTACATCGTTCATAAAAATAAGTCTGTGAGACCTCTTACCTTTTCAAAGTAATCTTATTTTGTCTCTATAAATATTTTTTGCAAAAAAAACACATATGAGCATTTGTTTTAAATAATTAAAAGAAAAAACAATGCAATTTTTTTGACTCAGATGTGCTCATAAATCTGGTGTTAGGTTTTTTTTTTATCGCAGAAAACACAATTTTATCTGGGTTGATTTTCAGAGTTCACTATGGAACACATGGTCTGTTAGACTTAGACCCATGTTTATGAATCTAGACTTAAAAAGTTATTCTCAAAGACTGTCGAACTTTGGGAATCAAAATTTGTTTTACATTTATTTAGCCCCATGTTCATACTATTTTTAGGGAGCACATAATTTCCTCCATTTTCGTATGTATGAAATATTTTTGTACACAGCCAAAAATGACAGCTTGTCAAAAAAAAAATCGAAAATCACATTGTTAACAAGCTAAATAGCCCCTTTAGTATGCATTTTATGTGCTTGAAAAAAAAAATTGAAAATACATTTTAGGAAATTAAAATTAAAAGATCGAATTTTCAAAAAAATTAAATATGTTCGAGAATATAATAATGATATATTATGAAAATTTTAATTTATGTATGAAAACTCTTAAAGACCATCTTTCATTCAAATTGGTCAACCCCTTCATGAGAAAAATCAAATTAAATAAAACTGTTCTTTTAAAAAATAAATATAAAAAAGTTCTATTCCATTTTGTTTGAAAAAAAAAACAAAACAGCGTTAGATACTGTAGAAACTTTTCCCAAACAAAGATAATCAAAAACATCAAACAATAAAGAACGGTTCTATTAGTACCTAACGGTTTTTGGGTAAAATTGTTTCCTAACAAAAATTAGACGGTTTTTAAAATATAAAATCGTTGGAGTTGTTTAAAAAAAACAATTTGTCTAAACGATTTTTTAAATTTGTACCTATGAAAGTTATTGTTATTTTTCGTCATAAGAAAAAAAAATCATCTATAGACGGTGTTCTTTGGAACCGCCTGATTTCAAGTTTAAAAAAAATTAAGAAGTGTTTTTCGAAATAAATATTGAATTTTCATAAAAAAAACTATTGTTTTTTTCTTTTATTAGAAAATAATTTTTTTGAAAATTTTGTGTAGACAAATTAAAAAAATAAAAAAAAATATCGAAATCGATTTTAAAAATTGTCGAGGAATTCAAAAATAAAAAAACAATAACATTACGCACATTAGTAACCGTTTCTTTAGAAAAAAAAATATTCAAAAAAAGTAGCCGTGTCTGATTTTGTTTGTATCGAAATCGTAATAGAAAACGTTCTCGAAAAAAATCAACCATGAGGCTGGAAAAAATTGTATGGCAGGCAGGGCCATTTTAACCATAGGGACGGCATATTTTCCCAATAATATTCAACAACGCTGTAAAAGTTTCTCTAAGAATTAAGATATATATCAATATATATATCAATTCTGGCCTAGTAGTGAAATCAGAACTAGTTTGCGCACTTTGTCCGTTTGTCATAACGACGTCTTTATTTAGGCTTCAGCTAAATTATTTTGTACTCTGAGGAAAATAAATTGAGGTCATATTCGAATTTAGCTTTTTAAAACCTTTGCAAAAGTAAATTCTTGTTTCGGGACTAAAAATCGTGTCAACCTATCCCAGTATATGAGTAATATTAAAATCATTATTTGTTTTCTACGTCACTTGGCTAAAATTTTTTTTAACGTTGAATAAAAAAAATAAAATGCGGCAAAGAAAAACTGTTCAAGGTGAAGAGTTATGTAAAAATCGCTCTTGATGGCAGGTACCGTTATTTTGTATCTTAAAAATTCCGCAAGAAATTAAAAGCATTATTTCAAAACCTGAAAACATTAAAGAATCTAGTTTTAAAAATTAATAAGATCATTTTATATTAGAAACAAGAATACTTTAAAAGAAACAATTTTTATAATACATATTTCTTTCAAGAAATTGAGTTTGAAAATTAATTTTTCAAAAACGATATTTCTTTTAATTATTTTAAAATTTCCACATCTCATATTTTTTGTTTCTATTTTAAGTCATTTTTTTTAGAAAATTCCTTCACCCGCCTGTGTATGGGGGAAAATACTTACTTTGACATACGATTTTTTTAATGTCGTTTTTATTGTTTCCACGCAACATACACGCTCTAGCCTTTTAATGCTGCTTATGCAAAACAACCAAGGTATTCCTATATATTTACTTGGTCTTGCGTTGTTTTACCGCTTAAATGAAAGAAATAAATTTTGAGCTGCTCATATTTTTCAACATGCTGGAAATATACAGTTTTCTCTCAGTGTTGTGATCATTTGCCACCAAGACCTTTATAGAAATTATAAATTTAGCTTGTTTCGACTCCAGAATTCTGCTACCCAAAAAGTTTAAAAGAAGACAAAAAATTGAAAACTAAAATATGTACATATATCTTATTTTTTTTTTGTGTGTTCCTTTTATTTTTCCAATCGGATTTCTACGATAGTTTTTCAATAAAAATTTTTAGACTTCAAATACCTAAAGAAAGTTTGTCTGTGTTTTTGGGTGCAGCAGCATCAGAAGCATCACCAGCAGCAGCACCAGATGAAAACTTTAGTTCAAATTATATTTTCCATTTTCAAATAATATTACAACATTCTCTCGCATATAGTCGAAGAGAAGAACACATTTTCGAGAAAAAAAATTTCAATCAAAAGTTGCAGTGCATTGATATGTTTATGAGGATTAAACTTTAGCATCCGGTATCTTGAAAGTTTTGCCGCAGTTCTTTCCAAATTATTATTATTAAATATGAATCAGTTTTTGTTGTATGCTATGGAGACTTAAGAGAGGAAAAAACACCACCACCATCATCAGCTAAAGCTTAAGATATAGATGTGCAATGTGCATAGCAAAATGGTATTTTATATCCATTTTCGTGGCTTCAATTGAAATTTAAAAATTTACGAAAATTGCTTTAAATATTCTATACCATTCGAAATGAATCCTAAAAGTATACTTCTACATTCCTATACAACCATATACCTTTTTCCAGATTATGGTACACCATAATTCTTGTTTCTTGTGCGCTGCAGACTCGAGTTCATATGAACGAATATTATACAAGTTGGTCGCTATTAAAGGATAGGATTTTCAATTTTTCATTGCGAATTGAATTTTAATTTTTTTTCCTAACTGTTCTCCTTGTCCTGAGAAAACTCAATTCGTTTTCTTATCCATCCAAGCTTGCATTGTTCTTCTTTTTCTTCTCATCGTCGTCCTTTATTCCTATATATATATAAGGAATAATATTGCTCAATATACTCACCATTGCTTTGTCGTCCTTAAGAAAAGTTTTCAGATCCTTTTATTACCTCGTCCCGCTTTCCTGTGGAGTGTGTTGTTCCTGTAGATTTAAGGAAATTGGATACGATTCAGTACTTTTGAATATTTGATCCCAACAATGGGAAATATGAAATTGGTTACCATAAGGATTTTATGATGTGTTCAACATTTTATGAAAAGGGATGTGTGCAGGGTGTTGGGTGTATCCACACCACCACTGTGGAGATTTAATTTTGTTTCGTTTTTGTCATGTTTTTTTATATTTTTCGTTAACTTGATTTTGTACAATTTAAGTATGCCAAAAACCAAAAAAAAAAATTAAAAAAATAGGGAAACATTTTTATAGCAAACATTTTAAGTATATTTGTCCACCACCATTGAAGATTCTTTTGGTTTTATATATTGCATCATAAAAATAACAAATAATATAAGCATTGGATTTTTTTCTAACAAAATAAATGGTTTAATAGGGGAGTGGAAGTACATATTATGTATTAATAAGAAGAAAAAAGATAAAAGTACAAAAAATATAATTAGATAAAGTTTACGACATGGGTTGTACTTTCTTGCTCTTAAAGACGAAGCAATATAAAAAAATAAAAATTATGTAGTAGTATTCTTAACTGTAGGGACTTAGCAGAAAATTGTGTGTTTCCTCCATTTTTGGCGATTAACAACAATATGCACAGAGGCTTAGGTAGGTATAGTCGAAAACTACTGAACCAATTTCGGTGGAATTTTAAAAGTTTTTAGCTAGTAACAGCTTCATATTTTAGAGATTTTAGTTAAATTCGCCCTCTGCCACGCCGCCTTTATCATACTTGTCTACTGATTGAACGGTATCAGAATGTTAAAATTTTATACTAAGTTCACTTCAACCTAAAACATCACATGTGTTATTTGCCCCGCTCACTACCAAGCCAAAATTTATTTTATTAAAGTTTTTTCTTTATAGGCTGAAAATTAAAAAAAACCTCTTGAGCCAAAACCATAAGAAGAGTAGTTTTTTTTTTAATCTGCCTTCTACCACGCCCATTTTTCTTATAATTGAAATTTCTCATTTCTTTAATTTCCTAGAAATTTCAAATTTTGTATTAAAAATCTCATGAGATAAAGCATGTAGTTTATATTTTTTACTTGCGATATATACAATGGTAGATACTATGTAGGTACATGCGATTCGTAAAAAATCAAGCTTAACATAACGAAGATAGCGAAGTCGTAAAAAGTGGGTCTCGCAATTCTGTCTGTCTGTCCTTTCGGCTGCAGTCTAAACTGGTGGATTGATTTTCTTTAAACTTGGTTCTTAGCATTTTTTATTTTTCATTTTATTTAGGACCAAAAATAACGGTAATTAATGTTGTCCAAAACGGGCTCAAAACTTTTTTTTTTTAAATCAGACATTTTTTTCTACAAAAAGGCTACCATTTTTTGGTATCTCTCATAGAGCCATTTTTAGATTTTCAACTTTCTGAAAAACCGGTTTAACTGATTTGTTCAATTTTTTTATAGAGTTAATTCTAAATAGTTTTGAAAGTTTTGTAACCAATATTTTAATTTTTTTATTGTTGGATTTAAAAAAAAAATTTCAAAATTAGTTTTTGAGAACTTAATAATTCGAAAACGGCTTGGTCGATTTTTATAAAACTTGGCACCTAGCAGTTTTTTAACATTATATATAATAACGGTACCTCCCATACAAGTGTTTCAAAACCGGTAAGGAAAATCTCATTTTTCGTTTGTGAGAAAGCTCCTATGATTTTTATTAAAATTTTTGTGTGAGTTAGTATTAGGACGATCTACCATATTATTGGAAAACAAAATTTTTATATCTATTAAATGGTATCTCTCATAGAACCATTATTTTGGTTTTCGACTATCTAATTATCTGTGCAACCGATTTTAACACACAAGAGCTTTTTTTAAGTTTGAATAATATTAGATATATCAACATTTTCAAAAAACCGAACAAATTTTGGATTTAAAAAAAAAATTCCAAATTATTTCTTGAAAATCGGTATTTAGAAAATGGTTAAATCATTTTTATTCAAAATTTATTTTCTAACTCCGCATTAATATATAAATAAAATAAATTGCGAACCAATTTTTTTTTCTTAAAAATATTTACAAAATTTTATTCATAAGTAAGTAGGTAGGTACTTTCTTTTTTTTTAAATCGCTGCAACTATTTTTTCTTATAAATTGAGATTTGTTTAAAAAATCAGATGGTGTTGATCAATTTATTTCTAATTATGTACATTGATTTTCGTAACAATTTTTCAGTATAAACTGTAAGTTTGTTTTAATTTATTTTCAAACGTAAAATTAAAAAAAAAAAATAACTCAACTTGATTTTTTTTTTCAAAATGTCATGTTATTAAGTAATATTTTTGTTTTTAGTATTAAATGCTCTTATACATTTTTAGTTAAAAACTAAAAAAAAAATTGAAAAATTGAAAAAAACTAAACCTTCACTAAAGTGCCTTGCACATGAGACACGAATTGCGAACTGCGAATTGCGAATGGTCGCGAATTTTGACATTTCATTCATATGAGTAATTCTTTTGGTCGCCGAACAATGCGAATTGTCATATAAAAAGAAAAAATAAATAAACAAGCACATAAAATGAGTGCTAAGCAAAATTTTTGTAAAAAAAAATGGCTTTTATTAGAATAACACACAAGGAAACAGATGTTTTACCATCGGTATTCAAAATGTTTGCAATTTCTTGCCAATCATTTTCCTTTTGACTTCGATTTGCGTACGATTTTGCGGACTTGCAGTACGTTGCAGTATGGGCCTCTACCTCAATAATACATTTTTCATCGAAGACCTTGATAAATAAAGTGCTGTCAGAAACAAATATTTTCAATTATTTCAAATTATTTTACCTTTTTTTTCTATAAATTCACTAATTTTTTTGATGTTTAAAATTTGAGGTTAAATTCGAACAAATTTTTTATTCGCCGGTATGTGGGATGCGTTCACTGGTTGTGGATTGCGAATTTACATTTGACAGTTCGCAGAAGATACGTTGTTGGTCGCGTAAAAAATATTAAAATGAAAAATTTCGTAGTTTGAACTAATTTCACACCCTGTTTTCTATTTTAATTTGTAGATGCGATCAATTATTCGCTTCGTCGAAAAGTAAAAATAAAAAATAGTTGCTATTTGCTCTAGAAATTGCTTTTATATATTTATTCGCATTCGCAGGTCGCAGCTCATATGCAAGGCACTTAACAGACGTATCTATTAGATTTTCTTAAAATGTCTCTTAGAAGCCATTTAGTTAAGTGTGCTTAATTATTTAAATTGCTTTTAAATGACGTTACTGAAATTCTTATCTATAATCGTTTACTCATTGATATTTAACTAAACAACGATTATGTCACGTATTATATGAATTGCATACTTGCTGTTTTTGATAGCTTCGGAAAAAAATGCAATAAAAAACAAGCTTTCCCAATTAAGAGAGAAATGAACCAGACTCCATTTTGCTTTATGAGGTGTTTTTATTTTTTACAAATTTCTTTGGATTTTTTTCATCAGTTTGATATAAATATATAAAAAAAACAAAGCAATTATATATTTTACAACTCAATTTATTAAAAGGAATCATAAATCTTTTTTATATATATTATTCATACGTAAATTATTTAGAGCAAAAAATATATATTACATACCTACCTATGTACATGTATACATATTTCTCTAATAAATACACAAAAACCATTTTTCTCAGATGTCAAAAAATATTTAAATTGCTTTAAGTAACATTTAAACGCGGTGGTGGCGTTTAAGTTAAGAGGCCTTTAAGTAACATTGCTTAAATGTGAAAATTGATTAAATATACCGATTTCGATTTTAAGAGATTTTTGGAGGTATTTTAAAGTTTCGATGGCTTTAAAATTTCTTTGTAAATACGGCTGTAAAATTCGAAGAAAAAGACAATAATTGGTAATTTCCCACTTTCAAAAAACAATACATTTTTTTTAGAAACTAATGGGAAAACATTTTTTTTTTAAACGGAACTACATATTATCTCGAAAACCATGTGTTCTTAATCGAAAAATTTTCGGAAAAATATAGTTTGTTGCTGCAATAAAAATCTTCTTGACCATTGTAATTGAACTTAATATTTACATTTAACTTGAGTGTTTCAACAAACTCTCTAATCGAAATTTACAGTTTCTTAGTTCCAAAGAATCTGTACATCGATCGATTGAATGGTTTCAAGTTTGACATCCACAAAAGAAATGATGGCGTGCCACGGGGCTCTGTTTTACCTCCGATTCTTTTTTCTTATTTTTATTTATGATCAATAGCTGCACCTTCTTATCCACTTTTTTGTGTGGCTAACAGTGTTCTTGTTCAGTTGCCTTTCAGCTGCATTCCTTTTCTGAAAGATTTTACCTGCAACTTTCGATAAGTCAAGAATATTTGTCAGTTTACCCTTGACTCAATTGAGTAGGAACAAAGACTATTCTTTCCTTAGCCGCATAACACGTAGTGAAATATTTTACCAAACTCTTTGTTTTCCAATCATCTCCATTTAAGCTCAAAACCAATATGCATCGGTTGCTCCTCTTTAATCCTCTTCAACCCTTCAAAACACCCGCACCATTGTTAAAAACCTTATAAGAGTAGTAAAAATCTCTTGAGTGTACGTAACAAAAATGGGTCGACAATGCTTTGATTTCATGAACCAAATTAACTAATTAAGGTGTGGTCGTCAGGGCAACTCTAAAAATCCTTTGTGAAAGTACCCATTTAAATAATCCAAATAGAAAACCTTTTTTATAACATTCATTTTTAAACAAAACAAAAAGTAGGAAAATTCGTTTTGGTTTTTTTTTTTTTTTATTTATACTTTTGTCTGTTCTGGTTTTTATTCAAATTCACATACCTATCAAATAAAAATAAACACCTCCACAAAGCAAAAACATAACGTAAATTTATCATGAATCTGTTAAAATTTTCAACTGAAATTGCAAGCTCAATTGGCCGTCCTATATATTTCCCGTGTAGATTGAGGTGAAGTTTTCACACCGCATCTGCATTTATAACTTTCCATTTAAAATGAATATCTTTTCATATCAACAAGTTCATCTCAATGAATTTATTTTATTTGTATTATTTTAAGTCCCATGAGCCAAAATATTTCAACACACAAATTCATATACATATATGTAGGTAGGCAGGTCCTGCCATAAGAAGAGCATTTTTCCCACCAGGCATCGCAGCGGAAATGATTTTCCAAGCGACCGTCATGAGAAAGTACCGCTATAACGTGCATATACTATATATTTTTCAAAACTAATTAATACTCTACTGTAGTAAATATATAGCACCTCGACAATGATTCTCTCCCCTTTTAGAATCACACCGGGTTACTGGGTCAGAGAAGCAACATAAAAGCTTATATACCCTAACGAACCATAGACCGGAGTGTCCTCTATACATATACCTATTATCCGGATACCCAACATCCAATGGCACATTCGCTATCCAGTCGCATATTGTTCGGAACCATCCATCCTTGAAGAGAATTCCCACGGTTCCGATATTGTATATACATTTGTATATACATGAGCCCGTTGAATAATTCTTAACGGTGTCATAGTTATCCTGTGTCCTGGATATTTTTTTTATTTTATTTTTTCAAATGCGGGTTTACTTTTCTATATACGAGATCCCTGAAGTCCTTGCGACCGAAAAGCAAGGATAGGATACCTAACAAAAAAATGGGCCATGGAAGTGCTTTTCATTAGTGGTCTTTTGGGCAGGAAAAAAAAAAGGACGAAAGAGAACTACAGAAAAAAATGGACGAAAAGAAAATTACACTGAATTTCGAGGATAACTTACTCAATTTATTGTATCAGAACGAAGCCAGCTTTCTGCTGCATACCGGCCGCTCGTCGACGACCGACGGTGAATATACCTACTCGAATATAGTTTTGCAAAAAAACAGAAGGAAGAAACTAAAAAAAAAAAAAACTTGTGTTGAATAAACAGAGGAGCAATGGCAAGAACCAAAACCAAGGCAAGTAGGGAAGCATTAATATTTATGAGGTCCTCCATGTCATTATATGACTCAGTCCATTCGTTTTGGTCTTCGTTCGACTTTGTTCTGTGTTTCTGTTTCTAGAACTGAAAATGAAAATGGAGATGGAGCTGTATCTGAAGCGTGGTTTGGCTGGTTAATTTGATATAGTTCTATTTTTTTTTTATATTCTGTGTAGGAGGACAAAGGAATCAGTAGAGAAATAAAAAAATAAAATTAAATTTTTCTACTTCACTTTGACCGGGAATGCATGCGAAACACAGTTAAGTAGAGTTTTAATGAAGCATTTCAATTTGATTTTCCATCTTGTGAGTCTGTCATTTAATTTGAATTCAGAGGAGCACATATACAGAGAGAGAGAGAAGAGAGAAATCCGCCAAAGCGATGCCACTGGCCATTTAAACAAATTATAATATTAAATTATCCCTTTGCGAAGTTCTTTCTGTGACATCTTATATTCTTTTTTCGCTGATGATGATGGTTTTGCGTTTCACAATACAATTTTTCTTTTTTTCATTATAAATAAATTCTTTTGTCGCAGATTTCTTATATAGTTAAAAATTTTAAGTTTGAATAATTTTTTTTATTATCATGCTTGACAATTTAGTTTAACAACACCAACCTCATTATTAATTATTTATTTTTTTTTTTTTTTAATTTTAGACTGGCGAAGTGGCGTAAATGACCACGATCGAGTGCAGCGACAATTGTCCGTATCATCAGATAGCAAATTGCTCGACGACGATATCAGGGAAGAAACAAGAGTCATAATGAGACCAAAAAAACCGCCCAGACCTAAATCGGAAGTGTTTTTAAATAAACAGGACCCGCATCCAAGACGAAAACGTTTCAGTGCATTTGGGGTAAGTTTTTTTTATTTATTGAATTTTTTGTTTGTAGTTTTGATATTTCGTACTCAAGAGTATTTTGAAACAATCTCTCTATTTCAAATATAGTTAGAACCAAGTTAATTCTATAATAATTGTAGTCTGAAGTAAAATTGTATACATTGAGGTTTACCTACGTTAAATCGGCTTATTAATTTTTTTGTTTGCTTTAAGTTTAAAGTGATATAGCGGTTTAAGGGAAAAAGTGTTGAAAAACAATTGTTAAGGACAATATTTGTAAAAATCTTTTTTTTTAATATTTTGTAGAAAATACTTTTTTGTCAAAATTTAAAAAAAAAAAAAACTTTTTTGTCAAAATTTGAAATTTAAAAATTGGTGGATGGAAACGGCCGTAAAGTACTCTCAGATTTCATAAAAAATATTAATTAGTTCCGTAGCACAGCTAGGTCTGTTTGTTGAATTTTCCCGACAAAAATCATTTCCCACGTCAATTATTGACAAAAATGAAAGAAATTTGGTACAATAAATAACTAAGGACATTTTTTTTAGTCATATTTCTTAAATATTGAATTAAAAATCAGTAAAATAAATAATTGGCGTATTTGTAACAATTTATGTCAAAACAATGGCAATTCAAAATTCATAAAAATGCATTTTTAAAGCCAGGAATTTAAACAAATTGACGTTTGAAATGCTTTCATATTTAATCTTACTTGAAAGTGATTTCAAAGCAGATATATTATTATGTACCAAATTTAATGCAGATATGTACCAAATTTAGAAAAGCAATTCAAAAATGTTGCACAGTGCTAGAAAAAATTATTTTGATATTGATTTGATATTTTTGTTTTGAAAATTAACAAATTTCATAGAAAATTGAAAGTTAAAATTTGAAAACCAAATTTAAGGTAACCTACACAAAAATTTTAAGTAGCTAATCTTAAATACAAAATATTAATTTTATTTAAAATTTTTCTGGTTGATATATTTAAAATCTGAATTTTAAATAAAAATATTGACAATTTATAAAGCAACCATTAACATAAAATTTTATGTAAAATTTTCTTTTTTGAGAGTTACCATCTAGCTGAATTAAGTGCGCATAAAATTATTGATTTATAAGACTATATATTTTATAGTTGTTTAATAATTAATTGTAATTTAACTGTTGTTTAAGAGCTGTCACCTCTCAGAATTTTTAGTCTGACTTCAGATTTAAATAAGAAGGTTCTTAAAACTATAATTTTAGATTGTGTCAAGTTTTTGTGTTTCGTTGACCTAAAATTTTTTTTTGCATTTTGAAGCTATCAAAATTGCAGTTGATCAAATTCATCATTCTCTTTAAAAAAATATCAAAGCACAAAAATGAATTCTAATCGCTTGGAAACATTGCCCAACATTTTGAACTTGCTTCTCAAAATTTTGTACTTACAATACCTATAATATCTCTATTAAAATCATTTTCATGTGAACGCTTATATTTAAGATCATATTTTATGACATTTTAAATATAAATTTGCCAAAATTGTTGGATTTTTTAAAATTTGGAAATTTCGTGCCATTATTCTGATCTAATTTTGAAACTCCCATTTCGGAAACAAAGAAATAGGCATGCACTGAGCTCAGAATTTCTAAATAATTATTAAGTGCATCAAATTTAATTAATTTTTGTCAAGAATTGGCTTCGAAAATGATCTTTGTTGACTAAATTCAACAAACGGTCCACTGTGCGGAAGCTGCTTAATCTGACACATAAGTAGATAATGTAATTGAATGATTTGCTAGTACAATATTTGTTTGTATCTGTATCAGACTTCACTCATTTTTAAATGTCAATATAAGAAAATGTGGGTGTGGCAGTAGGCGGAATTGAAAAAATAATTACACATGTAATGATTTAGGTTCAAAATATTTTTATTACAAAATATTAACTGTCTAAAGATATATAAAGTAATGAGAAATCTCTGATATAAGAAAAGTGAGCGTGGCAGCAGGTGGACTTTAAAAATAATTTCACATATCATGGTTTAATATGAAAAAAATTTCATTACAAAAAACAACAGTCTAAAGATAGTAATGAGGAATCTCATGGTTTTGGCTCCCAAATTTTTTTTTTTAATTTTCATCCTTATATGGACATTGTTATTTAAAGATAGAATTCGAATGTAAAAAAATGGGTGTGGTAGTAGGCGGGACAAATAACACATGTCATTTCTTAGGTTGGAGTAATCTTAATTTCAAAATTTTCACGTTCTAATGACGTTCAATAAGAAGGAAACTGAAATATGATAGAAGTGGGCGTGACAGAGAGCGGATTTTATTCAGACCAATTTTTAAACCATTTCACTTTTAACAAACTTTTAAATTTCAACGAAATTGTTTCAACAGTTTTCGATCCTCATACAGACTAACATTCATTTACTGCAAATAAAAACTGAATTCCACTTTGGATTCAAATTTTATGTATATAAATGTTTTAATTACTAAAAAGATATCAATCATTTTATCGAGTGCATATTTTTTGTCTATTTTCAGGGCGATTCACCGTTTGGTAAATCGGATGCGTATATTAAATTAGAACAACTGGGCGAAGGATCATACGCAACTGTCTATAAGGGTTTTAGCAAGTAAGTACATGTTTTTTTATTTTTTTTAAATCTTAAACTTTTATTTAAAAGAATTCCGATCAAAACATTTTGCTATATGAATCCTTCCCGTTTCCTCCATTTTGTTTTTAGATGTCCTTACTTATAAAAAATATAAATCAACACAAACAATCTTAGTTAACCTTGGAGGAAAAAAAAGATCCTTGAAAAAACCTGTCAATGCAATCTAAAAAAAATATTTTCCCATCGTTCATACTTTTAAGTTATACCCGTGTGCTCTTGATGGTCTGTTACATTAAAACAAATTTGTCTCCAATTTATTTAGTCCTTCAAAAAAAGATATTTATTCATTTATTTTGATGTCAATATTACGTACGGTGTGCGATAAATTTTTATTATCTCTTCTCTCACTTGTGATGTAAATAATGCTGTCCTTAGCAGGTCATCGTTGAAGTGTCATTTCGTTGGACAATTTTCCTATCATTACTCAACTATAATCACTTTAGTTAGATCGAGTGACCTTATTTCTTCTATTTGTATCACCACCGCCGTCGTCAGGCATTCCTCTATGCGAATCAATCAAAAAGCACAAAAGATAGTAGTGACAGATATATCTTATCATGTTTCAATTCTGCAATATAAATATATAACGTTGGTACATTTATTTTGATTAAGGTTTTTCCTAAACAGTTATATTATCATCCTTTTTTGGATTAAACACAGACCCTTTGTTCCGTTCCGGATGATGTACCAACGTTCGTATACGAAAATAAAACGTTATAACGAACATTTGGCTCGGCTCTTATCAAACAAACATTTTCTCCTTTTTGACAAATGACATGTGTTTTGTCCTTGTCGTCTATGTCATCCGGTTTGTTTGAGTTCCGTGTGCTTTATAGTATGTCCTCGTCATTGCTCTGGCGTTCAACCCTTTAAGAACAATAATAATATAATTGATGTATGGTCATTGTGTCAAAGTATAGAGATAGACATACAAAAGGAACCATCACGTGCAGTGTATAAAAGACACAAAATTTAATTTATGACTTGAAGATGATTCAGTATAGTGTCCTGATTTATTATAACAATTTGGTTTTTGGGTGGAGACTTAATTTAAATTCATTGTAACAATGTCAACAATACGAAAAACAGGTTTTCACAGTCACAGAGTGTGGAAAATTAATGAAGTCTCAAAAGTGAATGATAATCAATTGAAATATGAATACAAAACAAAACGATCTGGTTGACATATTTTAAGGAAATGCGACATAAATATTTTGAATTTACATCAGAATTTTGATAAATAGAATTTTGGGAACAAAATTTTGACATAGTTTACGACACAAAATCATGTGTCCATTTACTAATGAAATAATTAGAAATATTAAACTACATGATCTTAAAAACATGTTAAAAATTCTTATTTATTTTTTCCAAAATCCCTAAGAATTGAAAAAAGAAAGAAACTTATTTTTACTTCGTTTGCACAACAAGCCCGCAAAGCAAAAGTTTTAAATCCTATTTTTTGTTTAAATAAGTTTTTTTTTTTATTTAATTTATCCTTTTGCAACTCTCAAAAAAAAGGACGAAATTCCAAGTATAACTTTTTTATAACTCTTAAACTTCTATCAGCTATAAAAACAAATTTATTTTGAATAAGGTATACTGTTATTAATATACAAAATTTGCACAAGTATTTATTTTTTCTATCCACCATAGGAAGATACATTTTAAGCAAGCATTTAGGGAGACATAAATACCTCAACAAATTGACCTCATCTAGGATCTATATCTAGGAATTAGAGAGAAAAAATAAACTTAAAAAAGTTGCTCAGTATACAGTTTTTCAACTTCGAGTAGATATAGTTGTGTGAGTTAAAAAAAATAATTTCATTCTCTGGTGAATACACATATAAAAAAAGAGGAAGTTCATTTTTATTTACTAACCTGAAAATAGCTTAGCTCAATGGAATAGGGAGTTTGTTTTCCCAGTGCCTTAAAGCCAAATCAAATAAAAAGCTATATTTGGCCATGGTTTTATACATATCGACGGATGGACAAAAAAATTAATGATGTATGTAAGTATGTTTGATTTAATATGGTGAGAATTTTTCTACACTTGGGATACCTAACCTACTTAGAACTTACATACATACACTTTTTTATCCCTTAAATCTTAAATGACAACTCAACTTTGAAAGCTTACTTATCCGTATTTTCGCAGTTATTCTTTATATATCTCAAAAGATTGATTGAGGAAGTTAGGTAGGTACCTACAAAAAAATTTGCCATAAATTTCTCCCAAATCAGCTCATTGCTTAAAAACTAACTTCTTCAAATTGGGACATATAGCCGAATAACGTGTCGAATCTATAGAATCAAGCAACTTTTTTTTAAAACTAGAGACATTTAGGCATATGTTTTTTTAATGTTTGATTTAAAATTTATCATTGAATATTAAAAATAAAAATTTTACGTACAATTCTGAACCAGTTTTTTTATTTTTCAAAATTTTGAGTTTGAAAATTGATTTTTCCAAAACTATTTAGGTACTATTTGATTTGAAAACAGAATTAAAAGCTGGATTTCTGGCTCTTAAAACAAAGGGGAAACATGACATCGTAAGTGTTGCCGTTATTTTTTTCTTTTTCCAGGCGAATGTTTAAAAAATTGCCCATTCCTCCTAAACAAGAAAAATTATAGCCACGATTTTTTTAGTTTTGTCGCATATAGCCTTTTGTCGCATCTTATGTAAAACACCCTGTATATAGATTTTGAAAAACGAAAGTTGGCATTTTTTGTGGTATTTATTAATGCACAGTTAAAAAATAAATTTCGAAAAAGTCATTTATACTCATTTCCGAAATATTGAATTTTCAAAAAATGTATTTTATTTTTTTAAATCTATTATTTATTTATTTTTTGAAAATTGTCATGTAATATTGTTTGGTCTTTAATTATTTCCAGTATACAATTTTGTATTTAAATTGTTAAAATCCGGCATAAGATGATAGACCAAACTTATATTAGGACACAGGAAAATTAAAATTAAAATCGTAGGAGTTAAATTTGCTTTTACGGTTTTTAAACAGTTAATAATTTTAAGAAGGTTTTTTTAATAATACAAATTCTATATACTATCTACTGAAATACATAAGCCAATTAGAAGACATAGCACTATTTTATTTGGACTTGTTGAATTATTGATTCAAAATAGCTTTTAACGGCCTTTAGTCCTACAAAAATTTGGCGTTTCGTCCCGGCGATCTCACTTGGAGTTAATAATTTTTTCTTTAAAATCTGCTAGATAATCTTCAAAAGCAGCATGAAACCAAGTTTAATAAAAAATTTTCATTAAATTTAAATAAAAAACTTTTTGTTTTTAAATCCAAAAAGTTTTGTTTGTGAAAATGTTTGCATAGAATACCGCAATAAAGATTTTCAAAACATTAACCTTTACAAAACTTAAAAAATAATATAAACTTATAAAAATCTGTTCAACAGTTTTAAAAAACATAAAAAATCAACATTTTTCAATGAAATTTTGTTTCACCAAAAGGTAGTTTAGAAAAATTTTAATTAACCGAATTTTGTATTGAAAAAATCTGTGAAGCCATTTTGAAGAAAAATAATAACAAAAATAAATAGAAAGTGTGTTAAAAAAATCGACTTCTTCATTTAAGGTGTAGGCGAATAGGCATACAGACATGACTGACAGAATTGCGAGACTTATTGAGAATTTTGATCAAAATTTCGAGTTCGAATTTTTTAACGAATCCATAACTCAGTAACGTGTATTTTTTTGCATATATTTACAAAAGCTATTTTTTTGCAAAGAACAATTTCAGAAAACTGGTTATAAATGGCAGCTCTCCTAAAGCCATTTTTTTTTTTTTTTTAAATTTTACCGAAATTGATCAAAATCAATTCAAGCAGAATGTTTAAAAAAGTTTAAAAATTTTGGTAAACCGAAATAAAAATTTTTTTTTTTGATTTTTAAAAAAACTTTCAAAATATTTTTTTTTTTTGCAAACTTAATCAAAAATGCTTCGATCGATTTCTATTAAACTTGGCAGCCAGCAGTCTTTTTAGATTATCTAGTAGATTTTTAACAAAAAAATATCTATTAGAGCTTATAGTATAACTAATGCTGATATTAGTTATATTACAACCAAAAGTAACGGTACTTTCAAACAAGTGTTTAAAAACCGCTAAGGAGAATTTCATTTTTCTCGAAAACGAATACTACGATTTTTATGGAAATTTTTCTGTGAGTTAATATCAACACGATCTATCATTACTCCATTGTTAACGGTATCTCTCATAGAATCATAGCATTAAATTATTGCTAATATATAGGCCCAGCTTTCCAAAATTGGTTCAAAATTGGACTTAAACTTTTATTCGATCCAAGTGCAGCTTACATGCCTTAAACATTGATGGCATTTATCAATAAAGAATTTTTATTTCAATGTATTTTATTTAATTTTAAAAATCTCTTCCTATATAAAAATGACCCTTTTTTATGTATATATGTTATTCATTCTTATATATGTATATATTGAGTTAATTTAAAATTCAATTTAACTTTAAAAGCAATATAAATTAATTTTCCAGTCACTACATTAATGCACGTAATAATAATTCACATCATCATTTCGCACAATTTCCCAAATTTGACAGTTTTCTATTATCATACATGAAAATCCATATCTATATTATGACTAAATTAAGGCTTAAACCATAACAACCATCATTACAGCAGGTAATTTGGTTTACTGAGAAAAAAAGTCATTATTTTGTTTAATAAATTTTTTTAAATGCTCGATTTATTTTTAATAAACAAAATCAAATAATGATACCGGAAATGGTTGTCAATAACATAAAAATATATAATTCAACAAAGTATTAACGGTTTTTCCCTAAAGGTCGTTATTTTATGGTCAAATTCACTTAAGCTAGATTATTGATTTTTTTGTTCGTTATTGTTGTTATTGAATTGATGGAATGAAACCTCGTATTTTTTAAAATCCCCCTGAGCAATAGAAAATTTCAAATGAGTTTTTTTTTTTTTTGTATTGAACAATTGATTTTTTTTTTTTTGTTGAGTGAGGAATTCTATTGCTATATTTAATTTTAATGTGCCCAAGGGGTTTTTTCTATTTTTATGTTAAGCTTTCAGATTTGCTATTCGATCTTTTTTTTTTTTTTGTTCATTTGACCTAAATTACAAAATTTCTGGGGTTTTCTTTTTTTTTCTTTTTTATTAAATTCTCTTTTCTCCCTTCATTGATATATCTTTACTTTACTTGAAATTATGAAAAAACTCAAAGCCAAATGTGATTCACTAAAGTGATAGTTTTAAATAGGATATTTGAAAAGGATACCCAACTAGTCTTTAAACCTTACATTAAAATTCATCTTCTACCTTCAACGTAAGACGTCATTTCGTAATGTCACTCGGGGCAACCAAAGAGCTAAGAACATCACAAGAAATCTAACACCTCACACTAATAGTTTTTTGAACCCTTTCCATATTCTGCTTCTGACGTGAATTCCATAACCCATATTAGCAGCCTATATAGCCCAAAAGGCGCCACCATGGACTTGAACACCAACTTCTCTAATGTGTGTCACTGGTTCACTTTATACCTATTCTTTCTGACATTACCCCAAAACCACCTCCACCTTCACCTCGTAATACTATCTTTGAAACTAAAACAAACTTTTCACAGAGAGAGAGAGAGGGAGAGAGAGAGAGACAAAAATTGCGAAGAAAAGTATCCTCAATAGACCGGGTTTTGTGTTAAAGATAAGGATGAGACCTTGCACCATTATCATCATATCGACCAACAACGGCTACGTATCATCTATAGCCGCATAACCAGGCACCTCTCTCTCAGAAGAACGCCCACAACTTTATTAAAAACACATACAAGCAACATCTTTTTTGTTCCTTCGTGCCCTTCCCTTTTCCAAAGTGAAACGGTTTTTAGTTGAGTCTGTGCCAGGAATTTTGGGATAAGACTAAATGGATACTTAAACGAACTTTTCGCTTCGTGCGGGGTTTGTTTTTGACTATATTGCCAGACGATGTGGAAAAGGATATACGAATATGTACCATAAAGCACGTTTTTTTCTGACCTAGATTTACCAAACCAAACCAAACACACACACATTCGGTTCGATTCGGTCTTTATCTCATATACGAGTACAAATATATGTATATAAGTTTCGTCCTTGTCGTACACAGCTAAACGGATAACCGTCTAACATTTTCGGATCTGAATGTCATGGAAAATTATTATCTATGACTGCAAATCAATTATAATTTATGGTTATAGTACGATTGTGCTAGGGAATTATCCTGCAAAATAGTCATGAATATTCCATCGATTGTGAATGGAGCTTATAGCATCAGCAGTAGAAAAGGATATAACTGTGGAGTCGAGTGTTTCATCAAACCTTAAGGGGGTTTTTTCAACAAATGAATATTAGAATGGGCTTAACAACAACACAATACAATATATGTAATGTAGGTATAGTTTGGTTGTTTGGAGTGTATATCGTGACGAGGCTTATATAGTGTATCTCTTTGATTCCTTTTCTGTGAAATTTAACTCATTGTGAAATGTGAATTGGTAGGTATTGATCTTCGAGGTTTTAAGGAAAACAATTTGAATTGTGTCGATGTATATAGCTAGACCTTTGTTACACTGAATGAAAAGGGATAGTCGATATTGTTGGGATTGTTTTCATTGTCAATGGTTCATTAAGCGGGTGAAAGTGTTTATGGATTAGGATACGGATTGGGGTTTTAGAGCAGAATTTTATGTAGAATATTGTGAATTGTGCCTCATAAAATGTTAATCTGTTCACATCAAATAGCTTTTTGAGTTTTCAACATGCTATTTTATTCAGAAGTTTTGACTTTTAAACAGAATTTCAGTGAAAATTATTTGACCTATTGGAAGTTTAGATATAACAATCATTTGATTCTAATGATTTAGCTCTGAGCAAACCAGGGAAAACTTTTTTTTATGGAAACGAATGAAAACGAAACTTTTCCTATGTTAGTGTTTTTTTCAGAAAAGGTCATAATTTCACAATTACATGAAACGATTTTGTCTTATCACGTTTGTCAAATTGTTAATAGGGACCCCTTCATTATAACTTCCAGACACAAGATTTTCGGTTTGAATTTAGAATTGGAAATATTTTGCAAATTATCTAAAGAGATTAATGAGTATAGAATTAGAAGGCTTAAAACGAAGTTAATTTTATTGCAGAAGCTCGACCAACGTCGAAGTTGTTAGGAAGTAAAACGATTCTACATTTATTCGGATGTCTTTGGTTAGGTTTAAGATTTTGAACGGTATAATTAATACGCTGCTATTTATTTTAACATTGAAAATGTTTATAGGGTCGTTTTGAGAAAAATATGGTGTTACCAAAATGATTAAATGAACAAATGAATATATAACAAATGAACGAAATGAACTCTAGCGTATAGGGGGCTCAGGATAGAATTTTTGGTTGGTGTTACCAAAGAAAATGCCAAAATGAACCTAAAGACACAATCGATGAATCGTACCTACAATTTGATCGTCGCCAACCGACGAGCTTCAGTGGAGGATAGTTGAATCTGTATGAAATCATAAAATCACTCGATTTGAGCGCACTTAGAAGCCTTTTACTCAGGTTATAATTATCGGATGCTTAATATTAAGATAGATAATTAAAGATAAAATGACAGGCTACAAATCTGCATAAAAATGTTTGCAAAAGCTTACAAAATTTCATACTAAAAACGTGAAAGATTGGCTTTTGAGAACTAATTTCATCACGGCAAATGACGTGAGGAACAAGAAAACAAAAAGAAAAAGAAAAAAACGTACCCACAAAGAATATACATTGCTGTAAGGGTGTGGGCAAGACGTTGGTTGGAGTGGAATGTGTGCAATAAAAAACCACCACTGCACTGTGGATGGCTGGTCACTGGTGGCAAACAAAATTGGCTTCGCATAGGGAACAAAAATGATATACATACGTAGCTACATTATTAAGTAGGTTATAGGTATGTCTGTAAAATGTTATGTTGATTGAATTGTTGTAGGTATTTTGCAAATATTATTCGTAATGGTACGATTAGGTTGGTTTGGTTGGCTTATAACTTCTGTTCTAACAATCGGATATTTAAAATAAAAGTCTTAAAATGAAGTTAAAATATCAAACTAATTTATTCAGTTAAAAACTAATTAAAATAACATAAAAGTGTAGGTGAAAAACGTTTAGGTTTAATTCATCAAAATAAATAATTGCAAAAATTGAAAAATTGAATAACAAAATTGGCTTCACCAACAAAATTCATATACCTACGTATCTATATACATACATACATTATGTATGTAGGTAGGTAGGTAAGTAGAATTGGCGATCACGAGCAACCTAGATCTTTGACCCAATTAGCGCTAGAGTTTGCCGTTTTGTTACCATAACTCGTTGGACCTGTGGATGTAAATGGTTTGGAATGTCTCAGAATGGCTAAGAGACGCTAGAGGTTTGACTCCTTAGTATGACATTATGTATGCACATTTATATAAAAGGATTGATTTAGTTGTTCTGCGGTTGCCTTTTTACTTCTGTACTAATAATCGGATCTTAAATATTAAGGTTTTGAAATAAGTTAAATAATAGGCTTCAAAATTTTGTGTGACAAAACTTGACTTCATTCCTAATCAATTCGATTGTTGAACCTAGAATATGCACAGAGACCTATACTTGAACCTCTATGATTATAACTTATAACTTTAGTTCTATAAGGGCCAGATGTTGAAGGTTAAGGTATTTAAATTAAGGTTAACCAGGCTATAGGTAGAATTAACCTAGCGAAGCAACTTAAATATAATACCTAATCGAAAAGGGTTGATTTGGGATCTTCTGTTCTAATTATCGGATCTTTGAGGTTAATGTCTTAGAATTAAGGTAAAATCTCAGGCTACAAATTTATGTGACAAAACAACATCTAAACCAATTCGTTTTTTGAACTTGACCAACGTCTAAACCAATGCGACTTTTGAACTTGACCTACGTGTAAGCCAATGTGATTTTTTAACTTGAACTATACGTCTAAACCAATTCGATTTTTGAGCTTGACCAACATCTAAGCCAATGCGATTTTTGAACTTGACTTACGTCTAAGCCAATGCGATTTTTGAACTTGACCTACGTCCAAATCAATGCGATTTTTGAACCTAAAATATGCAAAGATACCTACTTGTGAATCTCTTTAATAAACTTACAACATTAGTTCTAAGGGCCAGTTGTTGAAGGTTAAGGTATTTAAATTAACATTAATCAGCCTAGAGGTAGGATTAACTTAGCGAAACAACTTAAATGTAGTAATCGAAAAGGGTTGACTTCGTAAGCTTTTATTTTCTGTTCTTGTTATTGGATCTTTGAGGTTAAGGTCTTAAAATTAAGGTAAAATCTAAGGCTATAAATTTATGTCACAAAACTTTACCTACGTCTAAGCCAATGAGATTTTGAACTTGACCTACGTCTACACCAATGCGATTTTTGAACTTGACCAACGTCTTAACCAATGCGATTTTTGAACTTGACCTACGTCCAAACCAATGTTATTTTTGAGCCTGAAATATGCAAAGGTTTCTACTTGCGTTTCTCTTTAATAAACTTACAACATTAGTTCTAAGTTGTTGAAGGTTAAGGTATTTAAGTTAACGTTAATCAGTCTAGAGGTAGGATTAACTTACCTAAGCAACTTAAATATAAATATCGAAAAGGGTTTATTTGGTAAGCTTGGTAAGCTTTTATTTTCTGTTCTAATTATCGGATCTTTGAGGTTAAGGTCTTAGAATTCAAGTAAAATCTCAGGCTATAAATTTATGTTACAAAACTTTACCTACGTCTAAGCCAATGCGATTAGAATATTCATAGGTACTGCAATATAATTGAACTTCTTCAATAAACTTATATATAGATAGAGTTCTAATGTTCAGATGTTCAAGGTTTAAGGTAGAACTATAATAGTCGGATGCCAACCTAAGTGGTCGTACGAAACGAAACGAATACAAAGAATTCATATGACGTGCCCATAATTGAGTTTTGCTTGTTTCGACCAATTTTTTACTTTTGCTTTCGGAAGTGAAGAGCGCTCACCGACCGCTCCATGCGTAAGTGAACTGAGAGAATTTTCTTCCAACATCTTCCGGTTATTACAGCTCTACCTTAAGGTCCTCAAATGAAAACAAAAAAAGATTCAATTTGGTTGTCAACTCAGCTGTCAACTTAATTGGTGCTTTGCTTTTCATATACTCAGATAAAAGAATACTGCTTATCTGTCAAAACCATTAATATTGTCTTAAGAAATTACACGACTCGAGTTTATTAAATTTATTAAAAGATGAGTTCAAAATGCAAAATATTATAGAATACCTAAAAAAAATAAGGTAAATCAGGTTTGCATTGATTATTTATAAATTTGGTCTCGCGTTAAAAAGGGTTCACTTTGACAGCAAATCAAATAGCTTGCCTATATATAAATAGTTCAATAAGTTGAGAGACTTGTAAATCAATTTGAGCAAATTTGAGCAAATATTTGAATTTCTTCAACATCAACGCCGTGATTAAATAAACTGAACTGAACAACATTAATTTAACCGCCAACTGGGATTCAACATTAAAAATATCTACATATTGTAATTTCATACTGAAGAATGGTTTCTTAGACATCTTCAGAAGTTTTGGTGCTTGGAAATCACCAAGATTATTCATGTTTTTATTTTATCGAGCTAACACAAGTCATTTTCAATGTCCCCATAGTTACTCTATGAGTGAAATCTGTAAATTTTTTTTTAAAAAAAGGGAAAAGCAAAAATGTTGTATCCTTATACTTTTTGTATAGAACGCCGCATTCAAAACAGCAAAAAATAAAATGCACGACTGGGTCATTTTGACTTTAGAAATCATTTATTCAAAAACTATGCACTAAAATAACTTAATTGAAAAAAGCTATAGCATTATATTGTAAGTGTTGCCGTTGTGTTTTTATATTTATTTATATATTTTTTTTTTAATTTGCCCCTTCTTCTTAAAGGGGTGGAGAAATAGAATGGGCCGATATCTTTAAATCATGTTCGTATAATGTACCCACCAACAATAAAAAAAAAAATTGATGCTTTTATCACAAAATGCACAATTTTTTAACTAAGCCGCCCAACTATATAGAAAAGTAAGACCCTTGCCTCTTCCAACTATTTTATTTTGGAAACGGTTATTATTATGAAAAAAGTAAGTTAATTTTTTTTGTAGGAAATTTTTCAAGCTACAAAATATTCTCTGACATTTTGTTGTACAAATTACCGTTTATGAGTTATTCCTGAAAAACCATTTTCGGGGGCCTTGAGCCCCCCGTAAAATTGTTAGCGGTAGGAACTTTTGAAACTTTCTTAAGAATGCCATGAGAAGGCTTAATACTAAGATCCAGCTTTCCGGCAATATTTTCCGAGTCAAATGCTTTATTGACTACAAATCGTTGGAGCGGTTTTTTAATAAAATTTTGAAAACATTTTTAAGAAAAACAAATTTTAGGTACATTATTTTTAAGTATTTATTAATTCGGAGTAAAAAAAATAATTTTGAAAAAAAATCATCGTTTTCGAAATATCAAATTCCCAAAAAAAAAATTTGAAATTTTTTTAAAAATCCAAAGTTTAGTTTTGTTAAAAATGTTGATATGTAATCTTTTTTTAAACATAACATAAGAAGCTCTTGCACACAAAATTGAATTAAAATCCGTTGGACAAATAATGAGATAGTTGAAAATAAAAAAAAAATGATTAATCAAACTCGTACGAGTCGTTTGCGAGAAACAAGATTTTCATTAACGTTTTTTAAACAGTTGTATGGTAGGTCCCGTTGTTTTTGGTTAAAAGAATATTTTTTGTTTAAAATCTGCTAAATAATGTTAAAAAACTATTGAGTGCCAAGCTAAATAAAAATCGACGGAGTAATATAAAGCTTAAACAAAAAATTTTGCAACTTTTTTTTTTAAATCAAAATGTTTAAGAATTTTTTAAAAAAGTCTCCATACAAAAATTGATCAAAATCAGTTTTTGAGAAAATCAAAAAAATGGTTCTTTGAACTTGAAGGTGTCATTTATAACCATTTTTCTGAAATTTGTTTATAAAAAGCCTGAATGCAAATTACATAAAAAGTTGTGGGCACGTTCCTGAGAAAATTAAGATATTCATTAATTGGTAAAAATATATATACATATTAAGAAAAATGAAACAATCGTGCCGAGGAAATGCCCAAAAAAATGTTAAAAACCAAGTTTGAGGAGAATCGACCCACCCTTTTAAACTGCAGTCAAAAAGACATGGCATCAGACAGATGGACAAAATTGCGAGAAACACTTTTTTGACTTAGTTATCATCGTAATGTCAAGTTTGATCAAAATCTCCTGTTCGATTTTTTGTACGAATCCATAGTTCCTAATTTAAATCGTTCGACTGTTTTCGATTCGATTAAACAAAATTAGGAAATGCCTTTGCTCGATTGCATCGACTAAACTCGATTGTATCAAGTTACAGGGATGCCAGCCTCCATTTTGAATGAAATCACGAGAATAGAAATTCCATGTTCCATAATTCTTTCGTTTCCGAAAATTTTGTCTCTTCAGACTGTCAAAATTTAAGGTGCATTCATTTTTTAATTGTTTTCTCAAGTGAAATTACACTCCAGATAAAAATGGATTCCTTATTACTGCTATTTATAAAGGAAAAAATAAAGCGGAACTCTAAAGAAAAAACTAGCCGAACAATTTTGTGAGAAAAATCTAATATTTTAGTTTTGCCTGTATACCTAACATAGTTATGAATGGCTCAGATGAATTTTGTATTTGTATGTTCTTATGTTTCCTACGACAATAATAATAAAGAAGTACTAAAACGAACAAAAATATAAAGTTTGCTTAGATTTGGTACCAAGAAATACAAAACTATTTGCAAATTCACCAATTTCACAACGCATAACAATTGGATGGAATACGTTCAGAAAACGGAATGAACCGAAATGTAGAACATCAATTTTCATTTTCGAAATTCCAATTCACTATTTATAAACATTTCGAACGAATTGTGGTACACCCAAATTCAGTTTCGTCATGTCAGTTCACAATAAATGGAATGTAGAACATGGGCGTATATATTACCTTCATTTATGGCTACATATTTGTATGATATTTATTTTGTAACATCTGTGGGACGAAACCTTTCAACGATATATATAATATACATCCCTCACTTTATTATTATTATAACGTAATATCTGACGCAATTCCAATTATACCTATTTTTTTTTGGTTTGGATTTTTTCTAAATATCTATTTTGTATTAGGTACCTATAAAAAATTTATTCGGTATGAAATTGTAGATTTAAGCTTCCTACTACATTAAAATGACATTCCTCTCCTAAAACAATTCAAACTTCAAATTCGCGCTTCTAGGAATGCCCATCGGGTTACCCTTGAGTCCGAATTCGGTAGTACTGTCAAGTACACAGATTCTTTCTTTAACCGTAATACACGAATGTGAATGCTTTTCCTAACTGTATTTTTCTCTTCGCATTGTGATAATTCAAAACCAATGAGAATCGGTATCTTCTTTTAAACCCTATCATTTTTTCCTAAGCGAGCGCACTATGTTTTTTTACATCTTAGTCATAACCCTTTGAGTGTGGATATTATAAAGTGAAATAAAATAGTGCTAAGGGCATGTTTCACAGTGCACACTTAACAAAATAAGTGGCACTTAATTTTCCCATTTTGGCACTTTATGCGCAGTTTTACTGTCTGAAGTGAAACTTAAGTGGCTAATATGGTTGACTTAAGTGTCGCTTATTCCGATAAGTGTTCACTGTGAAATTGGGCAATATATTTCCATATTTGGCACTTCAGTGACACTTATTCGAGTGTGAAACTGGGCCTAAGTCTTCTACTTGGCTGATGTACATATATCAGTAGTATATAGAATTTGTATTATTACAAAAACCTTCTTCAAAAGAAATATACAACGCAAACATATATATGCCAGTAAGACCTAGGGTCTTATAAGTTAGGCAATTTTAGAAGGAATAGGATAGGATAGATTTTTATTGTCACAGTGGATTGAAAAATTAGGTTTTGATTATCTCATTAAATCTCATTCAGTTGAGGGAATATAGAAATAAATGCTGCCTAGACTGGGGATCGAACCCACACATCCAAGTTAGCAGTAAAGCACTACTTCCACTGTGCCGGGGCCAACCCCAATATAGTTTATTGTTTATCAAAATCTCCATTTTAATGTAAATATTTGTTAAAATAAAATAAATTCTGACTAAAAAAAATAATAAAAGTACCTAGGCTTTATTTTCATACAAAATAATCACCTATTTCATGATTTTTTAATTCCCAAAAACAATATAGCCATGTAAATCAACAGCCATCATTCCATAAGCAAATACAGAGACCAAACCCAATTTTTTGTATTTGTATAGACTTTGTTGAATAAAAAAAAATCAATAATTTCCCCTAAATTCTGTTACGCAGAGTCATTCAACATGATCAAAAAAAAAATTCACAGTTCATGGAAAACCAAATATTAGTCTGCTTGTTACAAACCTATTAAATTACAGTTTGGAATTGCCTCGAATATTCACGTACAATATTACGTACATCCGCATAGCATATATACACAATTGGAATAAAAATAAAATCATATGGAATTGAATTCAATAGTTTGCCGGAAATCCTTGTATATGAACATAGTCATAAGAATGAAATGTATAAATTTTGTTTACGATTATTTTTGGTCGGAATTCAATTTTTTATCTTTAACCATAATAAATAAAATCCCATTGTCATCTGTCAGACACCAGAGGTATATACAAACCACTGCCGCTGGCGGCGCGGCGGCGCGGCTGTGACCTCCTGGGTGTTTCTGGTGAATTCAATTTTCCATCAAAGCCAATTAAATTTATTTCATTTGCAGGACATGAACTGTTTTAAATAACTGTGATAAATATAAATTCTAAATTGCATTTTTGTTCCCTTACTCAACAGTTTAACCCACCAAAGAGTTGCACTTAAAGAAATTAGACTGCAGGAGGAAGAGGGTGCCCCATTCACAGCGATTCGTGAAGCCTCGCTACTCAAAGAACTGAAACACTCAAATATTGTTACACTACACGACATTGTACATACGAGAGAAACGCTAACTTTTGTTTTTGAATATGTTGTGAGTACTTTAATTTATTTTTATTAAAATCTCTTTTAAAAATTATTGATTGGCATTTCAGAATACGGATTTATCACAGTACATGGAAAAACATCCGGGCGGTCTGGATCATCGTAATGTTCGTCTATTTCTATTTCAATTGCTGCGCGGTTTGTCGTATTGCCACAAACGACGAGTACTGCATCGGGATGTGAAGCCACAAAATTTACTCATAAGCGATGCTGGTGAATTGAAGCTTGCCGATTTCGGTTTGGCAAGAGCCAAAAGTGTTCCAAGCCATACGTATTCACATGAAGTGGTAACGTTATGGTACCGTCCACCAGGTAATATATTTTTAATTATTATTCTAAGTTTGTAAATATTCAAATAAAAAGGAACAAATATGCAAAACGTCCATAATTGTATTCAATGAAAATGGGAAGCGCAAATCTGTACTCTATATATGGAGATACTTTCGAAAAACACGAAAAGTTTTTATTAATTCATTAATTCCATTCATATAATTAATTTCATTCTTTGTATTCATTTCATTCACTCATTCGTTCATTCATTCATTCATTCATTCATTTATCATTCATTTCATTCATTTCACTCATTTCATTCATTTCATTCATTTCATTCATTTCATTCATTTCATTCATTTCATTCATTTCATTCATTTCATTCATTTCATTTATTTCATTCATTTAATTCATTTCATTCATTTCATTCATTTCATTCATTTCATTCATTTCATTCATTTCATTCATTTCATTAATTTCATTCATTTCATTCATTTCATTCATTTCATTTATTTCATTTATTTCATTTATTTCATTAATTTCATTCATCTTGTCCATTTTGTTCATTTTAGTCAATTTGTTAATTTATTACTTTTGTTAATTTTATTCATTTTGTTAATTTTATTCATTTTGTTAATTTTATTCATTTGTTCATTTTATTCATTTTGTTAATTATATACATTTTGTTAATTGCGTTCATTTTGTTGATTTGATTTAAACACAAAGGATAGTATTTCAAATGAATCACTGTTCCTTTCAGATTTGCCATATTTTAATAACCACAATTAAAATCATTATATAATTTGTTCACATTTTTGTTTTTATATAATCGACTTAGCTAAGATAAGATAAAGAATAAAACAACAATCCAATATACGTTCCCAAGGTGGAACGTATATTCTCATAGAATTTATTTTTTATACCAAACAAACAATTTATTGCAAAAAAAAAAAAAAAAAAAAAAAAAAACTATTTTCTTTTGTCGTGAAGTTGAATTATACTGAACTATACCTTCTATTCTACCGAGGACGACATCATCTTCTTTGTATAATCATCAACTTGATGAATTGAACTTTCCACAACAATAATCCAATCTCCTTGACATTCCTCATTATCTTATTTTTTTTTTCTTCACTTAATCCTTTGGGCCAACAAAAAAAAAAATAAAAAAAAAAGATTTTTTCCTCAAAGAACTCCTTTATTTGGCGCTGGTTTGCACACCATCATCTACAGTCTTCTCAATGTCCTCGTTTCACTTGAGAAAAGGATTTACAAAAGCATCAGGATCTTCTCTAACAACGAATAAACAACTGTCTTGGCGGATTATTTAAATTCGTTCTAAAAAAAAAAATCAAAGAAAAATCCATTCACTGGGCGTCGTGGTTGGATGGGAGGAGGGGTTGGGATGAAACGAAATTGAATTGAAACAAGGATATTTTCCATACTAATTTTTTTCCAACCACACAATGTTGGGAGAAAAATCTTCGGATTTAAGAAAAAAAAGAGTTTTTTTTTGGATTTCAATTAATCTTTATTCGTAGCTCAAAAAAAAAAAAACAATTTCATCATCATCATCATTCAATTTTCTATGACGAGGCAAAAGGAAAACTTTTCTCTAAAAAGAATTCAACAGTTAATTAATGCCAATGTGTATATGCATATACCCATATAAATATATATACCCATATATAAAACAAGAGACGCAGGATCATCCTTTTTTGTATATAAAAGACTGCTAGTCAGCAATTGCTAATTGAATTAATTAAGATAACAATAGATATAGATAGATAGATACACGAAACCGCTTTTACAATTTTACGAGATTGATAGAATAAATTACAGGGATTACCATAGGGAAGGGATACTGCGATGGCAAACAGCACAACAGCAGAAGGAATTCCATTAAAATACCTTACAACAAAAACTATTTTATGTTTTAAGTGGTTTTATAAACTTACTCTCTATATAAAAAAGATAAAGAACCCTGCCCAGCAATATTTAACGAAGTCACTTAGCAGCTTACAACAATGTTATGCCTATCAATGGGTCCAAGTTCCACAAAAAAAAAAAAAAACAACACTCCTTTGTGTATCCTTTCTTTATAAATATGAATACAACACTATAGGTATTAGGTACCTACATAAGTATATTTGTGGGTGAAATCTAAGGAATTTATTGCATAAAATATACAATCGGATTTAGAAGGATTTTCATTTGTGTAATTCCACTTGGCCGGCCATTCGGTGTGCTATACGATGTCTCTTACTGGCTTTTCTACGTTGGGTTGTGTTGCTCCAATCCAACTTGTCTTGTTGTCCACAATTATTGTCGCCATAAATTTACAAGACAGATTATGGGGGGATATAAACAAACGAAACGTGTTTATATTTGCTATTGTTTGAATTTTGTAAGTGACCAACATTTTCAACAAACTTAGAGGAAGCTATATAGGAATTACACTTCTCCTTTCTCTGATGTAAGCTTGAAAAGCAGAAGTATGCCTATAGGTACCTAGAAACAATGGTTTAGGTATCTTCAGGTTTTTCATTTTTTTGTTTAATAAATTACCAGTTTATTTTATGTTGAGACACTTTCCTGTAGAAGGAAATTTGTAAATGAGCAGGACTTAATGGCTAAAATATTTATACAGTTAAGTATACCTATTGCTGTAAATTTCCATTAAACTAGGTCATGAGAAAACTTGACAAAAGAACTTCTAAATATATTTAAAAAAAAAAAAGGAAATGCATTGGCCAAGAAATTTAAATATATACAATTTAACATTAAATGCAAATTTGAATTTTCTCTTTAAAACCGCTTGAGCTCAAGTTAACTATACATATTATAAATATTCTATAAATGGAATGGAATTTGAAGTAGGTACTTAAAAGTGTGTACTTAAGGAATAATAGAAGCAATTAAAGGGACTTGAAACTTGTGGTGGGACGTCTGCCTACATTGTTATTATTAAATTTTGGTAACTTTTTGCAGATTATTTGCGTTAAAAGAAATATGGTTTTCCTAACTACTGTACCAAACCATAACTCAAGCTTGTGAAAACTTGAACGACTTAATTGCTCTTATGGACAAAAGGTGAACAATAAATTTTTTTGGTTTAGTTTAATTTAAACACAAATAATTTAAATTTATTTACTTATTGAAAATTGTCACAATATTTATTTAAAATAATGATTCAGCGACTCGTTTCGACCTTAAACATCTTCAGTCGTATTTATTAAATTTTTGCCTACTTAGACACTGTCTAACTATTTTCTTATGCTTTTTTTAAATAAATATCAAATTATTCAAGGTTAAGACAATCTACTCTTGTGTCTAAGTTAGGCAGCTATAAGACAACAATAAACTAGGTTTTTGAACACATTTTCTATAGTTGGGCAGTTGTCTAACGTTAAACATCGTTTATAAATAAGACCACTTATGATTAAAAAATAAAACGGAGCTACATTTTAACGAACAAATATTTTCAAAAAAGTACTAAAAAAGGATTTTTTAACGTGTTTTAAAAAGCTCACACTAAACTGTGGTCCAAAATGATTTTTTTCGTTGCAAAAATCATTACTTTTGAAAGCGTGAAGATATCGTAACATTTTTTTCCCTCTTAAACGAATTTTCTAAGGCTATATTGCTGAACTTTGAGAAAATTTATGTAAAGAGTGTTTCGTAATTATTGGCTGAAGTATGATTTTAAATGAAAAAAAAGTAATTAACAGCTAAAATTGAATTAAAGTAAAACTTTAAAAACACTCCTTCACATTTTTCGCATTTTGTAAAATAAATTCATGGGTATTTATCACAACAGTGCATGGCTAAAGTTAACTTACCAATTTTTGAAATGTTTTAGCTTAACACTAAGCTAAAACAGTATTAATTTCATTTTTTGGCGCATCATTATACATTTTATAAATTGTTTCAGTGATATATTCTATATGAAACAATGGATAAAAAAAGTAAACAGACCAAAAATTATTAAAATAAAATCAAATATAGAATAAAATAAAAAATAAAAAGATAAAATAGAAAAAAATCTATAATTTAAAAAAGACTTAGGTATTTTAAATTATGGTTTTTTTCAGTCATAAATTCATTAGAAACATCATTATTTTGAAAATTTAATAGACATATTGGCTCTGGGCAATAACTTTTTAGCACCTTTTGTGATCTAACGTGCCTTAAAAATTTACAGATTTCACTCATAGAGTAACTATGGGGACATTGAAAATGACTTGTGTTAGCTCGATAAAATAAAAACATGAATAATCTTGGTGATTTCTAATTTGTATCCTATAGTTGGACCAAAACTTCTGAAGCTGTCTAGGAAACCATTCTTCAGTCTGAAATTACAATATGTAGATATTTTTAATGTCGAATCCTAGTTGGCGGTTAAATTAATGTTGTTCAGTTCAGTTTATTTAATCACGGCGTTTATGTTGAAGAAATTCAAATATTTGCTCAATTTTGCTCAAATTGATTTACAAGTCTCTCAACTTATTGAACTATTTATATAAAGGCAAGTTATTTGATTTACTATCAAAGTGAACCTTTTTAACGCGAGACACAATTTATGAATAATTTGATGTGTAGCTCAAACTCAATGCAAACCTGATTTACCTAATTGTTTTTAGGTATTCTATAATATTTTGCATTTTGAACTCATCTTTTAATAAATTTAATAAACTCGAGTCGTGTAATTTCTTAAGACAATATTAATGGTTTTGACAGTTAAGCAGTATTCTTTTATCTGAGTATATGAAAAGCAAAGCACCAATTAAGTTGACAGCTGAGTTGACAACCAAATTGAATAGTTTTTTTTTTTTTAATTTGAGGACCTTAAGGTAGAGCTGTAATAGTCGGAAGATGTTGGAGGAAAATTCTCTCAGTTCACTTACGCATGGAGCGGTCGGTGAGCGCTCTTCACTTCCGAAAGCAAAAGTAAAAAATTGGTCGAAACAAGCAAAACTCAATTATGGGCACGTCATATGAATTCTTTGTATTCATTTCGTTTCGTACGACCACTTAGGTCGGCATCCGACTATTATAGTTCTACCTTTAACCTTGAACATCTGAACATTAGAACTAAATCTATATAAGTTTATTAAAGAAGTTCAATTATATTGCAGTAGGTACCTATGAATATTCTAATCGCATTGGCTTAGACGTAGGTAAAGTTTTGTAACATAAATTTATAGCCTGAGATTTTACTTGAATTCTAAGACCTCAAAGATCCGATAATTAGAACAGAAGATAAAAGCTTACCAAATACCCTTTTCGATATTTATATTTAAGTTGCTTAGGTTCAACAATCGAATTGATTAAGAATGAAGTCAAGTTTTGAAGTCAAAATTTTGAAGCCTATTATTTAACTTATTTCAAAACTTTAATCTTTAAGATCCGATTATTATAGTACAGTAGTAAAAAGGCAACCGCAGAACAACTGAATCAATCCTTTTATAGTTATAAATGTACATAATGTCATACTAAGGGGTCAAACCTCTTACGTCTCTGAGCCATTCTGAGACATTCCAAACCATTTACATCCACAGGTCCAACGAGTTATGGTAACAAAACGGCGCACTCTAGCGCTAATTGGGTCAACGAGCTAGGTTGCTCGTGATCGCCATTTCTACCTACCTACCTATATAGGTACGTATATAGATACGTAGGTATATGAATTTTGTTGGCGAAGCCAATTTTGTTATTCAATTTTTCAATTTTTGCAATTATTTATTTTGATGAATTAAACCTAAACGTTTTTCACCTACACTTTTATGTTATTTCAATTATTTTTTAACTGAATGAATTAGTTTGATATTTTACCTTCATTTTAAGACCTTTATTTTAAATATGCGATTGTTAGAACAGAAGTTATAAGCCAACCAAACCAACCTTATCGTACCATTAGGAATAATATTTGCAAAATACCTACAACAATTTAATCAACATAACATTTTACAGACATACCTAACCTACTTAATAATGTAGCTATGTATGTATATCATTTTTGTTCCCGATGCGAAGCCAATTGCCACCAGCCACAGTGCAGTGGTGGTTTTTTATTGCACACATTCCACTCCAACCAACGTCTTGCCAACACCCTTACAGCAATGTATATTCTTTGTGGGTATGTTTTTTTCTTTTTCTTTTTGTTTTCTTGTTCCTCACGTCATTTGCCGTGATGAAATAAGTTCTCAAAAGCCAATCTTTCACGTTTTTTGTATGAAATTTTTTAAGCTTAGCCTGTCATTTTATTTTTAATTATCTATCTTAATATTAGGCATCCGATAATTATGACCTAAGTAAAAGGCTTCTAAGTGCGCTTGAATCGAGTGATTTTAAGATTTCATACAAATTCAACTATCCTCCACTGAAGCTCGTCGGTTGGCGACGATCAACGTGTAGGTACGATTCATCGATTGTGTCTTTAGGTTCATTTTGGCATTTTCTTTGGTAACACCAACCAAAAATTCGATCCTGAGCCCCCTATACGCTAGAGTTCATTTCGTTCACTTGTTATTGTATTCATTTGTTCATTTAATCATTTTGGTAACACCATATTTTTCTCAAAACGACCCTATAAACATTTTCAATGTTAAAATGGATTTGATGATATAGATGGGAGATAGCAAAAGGTTCCTCAAAATTCGCGCAAGATACATTAAATAGATAAAAAATTTGTTTCCTTTAGATTATTTTATTGAATCATAAAGAACACAGGATAGGGTTTTGTATGTAATAGCACATCGAGCAAATGGCCTTTGCTGGCATATACCCCTTTTGCCGAAATTTTCTATGAACATTTTTTATAAATTTGGCTGAATTTCGTTCATAATGCTTCCAGTTCGGAATCTGCAACAAACAGTGATACGTTGCATTTGTTTTTCGATAATCACATGTGGGGTCTCTGAATCACAAATACGGCAATTTTGAAATTAACAAAGCAATCATGGTGAAAATGTGTTTCATTGCTTAGAATGAAAACACGTCCTTCTCTCATGTAATCCACCATTTTTACTAGCCCTAAACTGTCAGCTGCCAAATAATTTTTTTTGTATGGTTCCAACACTTTTATACTTACACACAATTGACGACAAATTTGCTTGACAAATTAAAATTTGTTGATTACTAAAAATCCTCTTTAATTTGTGATTGTGGTCCACAAAATCTTAAAAATTAATTTCAAAAAAATATTTAAATTAAGAATTATTGTCCTTATTTGCGATATAGGTAGTTATGAATTCTGTTTGTCTGTCTGTTAAAAAGTTTTAAAAGTATTGTATACCAAAACTTTATTTTTTTAAGAACATTCTAAAACGACTTGATCGATTTTTTATTTAACTTGGTACCCAGCAAAAAATAATAGAAAATAATAAATAAATACAATAAGTGTTTAAAAACCGGTAAGGAAAATCTCATTCTTCTCAAAAACGACAAAAATTTTTATCACTCCTATAAAACCATTTTTTTTTTGGTTTTCGACTCTCTCATTATCTTTTGACACGATTTTAATAAAACAATTTTGACAAGAGCTTCTAGTAGGCAAATTTAAAAAATATTAGATATCAAAATTAAAATCAAAATAAAAAAAAAACGAAATTATGTATTTTTGAAAAATGCTCAAAATTATTTTTTTTAAATCGATATATTTTAAAATTGGGTAGATGATATTTTTTCAAATTTAATTTACTAACGTCTCTTCAGAAAATGTTAAAAAATTGCGTACCAATTCTTTTTTTTATTAAAAATGTTTACAAAATTTTATATGTAAAATATATTTTTTTTTTAAAACCGCTGCACCGATTTTTTAAATTTTGTTTTCATAAATAAAGATTTATTAAAGAAATTGCATGATGTGCCGTTGGTGTCAAAACAATTTAAAAAGTTTTTTAATCAATTTATTCCTAATTATATTGATTTTTTAACTTTTTTGTTTCAATTTCTATGTAGGTACAACTTATAGCACCGTGTTTGTTTCTACATGCAAATGGAAAAAAGTTAAAAAATCACTATATTCATTTTTATGTATTAAAATAAATTCTACCTTAAACTAAACTACGTTATTGGCAGGTGCCAAAAAATATAGGCTCCCATAACTAATTTATTTATTTTTTTGAAAGTCAGTTGAATAGATCTAAACTATTCAAACTTTAAAACCACATCAAGTTCGTGCGACCCAGTCGTGCATTTTATTTTTATTGTTTACGTTTATTCGTGTTTACCTACTTTAAGAACAAAAATTAGATACGAATAATAGTTTAAGAAATTCGAGGAAATTCAGTTGCACGCCTAAAGATCACTAAATTCGTGTTTCTAGTTGAGAATTACGATAAATTTATTCGGATTAGGTACCCAAATTTGAATGTTCAAATAAACAACCAATACCTAGTTTTTTTTTAATATTTAAAGTCAAGTTTTCTGAATATTAAGATTTATATTAAAAGGAGCGGTGAAGTGGGCGGATTTTTTAACAATCAAGATAATGACAACGATTTAATAAATCTTATTCTACTTGATATAATATAGCTACAATTTCACGCGTTCCCGATGGTCTTTTAAAAATATAAATAACTCAAATACATATATCAAAATTAAATTAATTTTTCATACCAAAATGTTAGCATCGAGAACAAGTTTTTTATTTAAACAATTAAAATTTTTTCCAAAAATTGTAAATAGATGCAATTACAATTGGTTTAACAAATAGCTACGGTCAAAAAATGTGTTTTTTTTTTGTTTTATTTATTAACAATATTATGCAGTCTTTTTTTTAATTAAAATTTTGATTTAATTAAAAATAAAATAATCAAAATCCTTTCATATACATGTTAAGAACTACACAAAGTATTCATGACCTTAAAATTACCAATTTCAAGACCCACACGTTTTTTTGTTGTCCGTTTAAATAAAATTGACAAACTTTGAAAAGATGATCAATACATCGAACTAGTTATCAGAAAAATGTTTTGCTTGAGGTTTTTGAAACTTTGGTGGGTAAATAACCAAAGCTCTGTTTTTAATAACTTATTATAGAAAGTATTCTCTCTATTGAACACAACTAAATAGCTATTCAATGAAATTTCATGTATTTTGTTTAAAATAAAAATTGGTAATGGCTTAAAAAAACATCCCTTATATAAAACAAACTGGGCATTCTAGGAATCAATAGTTTTTAGGATTTATTCCTACTTTGCTTTAAAATAAAAAAATACGAAAATTTTTTGAGGTTTGAATTTGGATGTACATATAATATACTTTGATATTTTATGTATATACTTGTACATGTAACTTCTAGGACTTAAATTAGTCTTTTCATATTAAAAAGACAAAAACTTTTACTTGAGGTTTAAGCACATTTTCTACTTAAATATAAAGTTAACAAAAAATGTTCTCTTTGCTATGGTATCTTTTTTTAATTCCTCCATCATCATCTCCATATTCTAAGAACTCTACAAGCACATAATCCCCGGCATTTACAAACGTTAACAAAGTCGAGGTAAACATAATCAACTCTTGCAACAACAACAAAAAAAAGCTCCATTCATCCTTCCATCATCCTCATCCGTTTTATCCTTTTTGCGAGATTATCCAACATTTATTACCTAACGTTGTAGCAATCAAATTACGTGACGTTCTTTAGTTAGTAAAGCCAACACATACTATATATAAAAGCAACCAACCATTGATAAAAGGAAAAAAAAAAAAATGTCCGTTACCACGAACAAAATAAAATAAAAAACTTCACCCACTATATGAATGAAAATATTATTTGGTTGCAATTTACAAGTGCACACGTGTATACTATGTCTTCCTCATCTTCCTTTCCGCTCTCAATATGTGGTATAGTTCTGGTGGTGGTTCGACGGTTCACAATTTTTCACTTCCGTTTCCACTTCGCTCCAAGGATTAAAAAAGCTTTTAAATTCATTAAGCAATAAATCGATCGAAAAAACACACAAACACATACATTTTGCTCTTGTGGATCGTTCAGAATTTCACACAAAAGGGAATTAAAATATATACGAAAATTTATTGTATATTCACATAAATCTATTCATGAAAATAAACAAACAAAAAAAAATGTTAAAGGATATTCCTTACTCTTGAACATTTTGATGGTAATTTTTTATTTATTTCATTGGATGTTGGCCTCTGTACTACTTGTGGTATATCTCTCTCTATAGGATAACATATAAAGCGATGATAGTTTGAGTGAAATACATAAACTATAAGGTTTTCACTTTATGTACATAAAATATATTTTTCACCATCCTTAAAGGATAAGTTGTTTGTATAGCAAAATGAAAGATAGAGCTATATCTTAAGTGTGGGCGGTGAGTGATACTTATAACTATACATACTTTGACCTTAATTTACACACAGCTAAAGATACAGTTTACTGCTGCGTCCTTGATGGTCCTGAGGTGATGATAAGCAGGTCGGTTTTTATTATTAGAGAGCTTGACTAGACGATGATAAGCGGATTCGTTCAAAACAAGGACAAACTTTTATCTTACACAGGTATATAGGGTGGAAAAACTGTTCGTATCTATTTTTTTAACCTTAGTTTTTCCCATCTTGTTGAAGGAAAAACTTTGTCCGCATCATCATCCGAACAAAACTCTTTTTGTTGTAAAAATTGTATGGTATTAATTTTTATTTTGTTGTTGTGTGCAATTGACTAAGGTTAATCTTTAGCAGCTTTTATAGATGAAAAATATTTCTAAGTTTGGGATTAAAGTGAATAAAAACTTTATAATTATTTATTTTTTGGTTTCAAAATTGTTACTGAAACTATATAAAGTCCACTCAAATGGTATATCGATTTTCAACATAAATCTGAGTCCATTGAAATTTTTATGGTAAGTGTGGTTTCACCAGAAGACCCAAATTAATTTTTTTCCCACGGAGGGTGGCCGCCATTTTGATTTTTTATGAAATTTAGAAGTTAAGTCAATTAACTTAGAATAAATATATGTATACCTACATATTTAGATAAGCCCCACCCTAGAATGTATGTACATATATATTAAAATAAATTTAAAACTTTCGACTGTGGTCTCAAAAATAACAAAGGAGATGTTTAGCTTGCGGCAAGATTAACGACCTGCACGGCCATATAAATGTCGAGCATGGTTTTAAGAAAAATTTATTTAATCCATTTGATATCGTTATTTATACACATTACCTACCCTTACAAAAATTGACCTCATAAATTCAATCAGTATAGGTAAGCTCTCTCTCTCTCTATGTAGGTTATCACATGAGATTTAAAAAAAAAAAACAAAAAAACATAAATTTATACCAAAGAAGACGCATTCAACTTCTGAAAACTATCGATATCATTCGTAACAAAAAAACACTTCCATTAATCTTTAATCCTTAACTAAAGCTCTCTTCAATTTTTCACCTACCGAAATTGGAAAGAAAAATCAATAAAAAAAACTTTATCAAAAAAAAAATAATAATCTACCTACATAAAAGCATCCGCCCTGGCAATCATACTATAAACACACACGTGAAATTAAAGTTATTTTTTCTCAAGTTTTTAACTGTAGATATATAATAGATAATAGTAGATATATATATCCAGTTTGGTAAAGCGAGCATCCGCAATATACGTAACTATCTCAAAGTAGGATAAAAATATCAGATAGGTACTATGCATTTTTAAGGTGACCATTCTTTTTTTTAATCTTTGATAATGCTCAAACCAATTCTTGATTTTAAATTATTTCATTTTCACTCCTAGGTACTACTCCAAAATTCTTCGGTTCAATGTTTTCGGAGTCATTTTCTGATCTCGATGTCATGAACGAGTGAAAACGAAACACATACATATAGAGAATAGGGTGTAGGTATACGTGTAATTAAGTTGATGATCTTTTTCGTCCGGAGAATCCAATCGAAAACGACAAACAAGAAAGAATAGTTAATATATCATGTCTAAGTTCGTTTAACAATTTTTAAACAAAAATATAATTAATTATTAAAAAAAAAAAAACACTATAAAAAATATTAAAAAATCATCAATAAACCCGTTTGTGATATTAAAACAAAACAAAAGTTCTATATTAAAGGTACCTACCGCTAATAATATTTTTTTGCTAAAATTATTTTTTACCAAAAATTAGATTAATGTCGATTTCCTTTCCACAAAGGAATCGAATTTTTTTTTCTAAAAAGAATCGAATTTTTTTTCTAAAAAGAATCGAATTTTTTTTGTCGTTGAAAGGAATACGAAAAAATTCGATTCTTTAAAAAAAAAGATTCTTTGGTTGAAAGCAATTCGACATAAGACTACCGAAAAAAGTGGGTTTCATCATACCGCCCGTCGGTCTGTGTATCCGTGCCTCTACTGTAATTTAAGCTAGAGCCGGTGCGGTGTACCGATTTGCTAAAGATTTGGTACAGAGAATTTTTACGTGATTCCCTAGAAAGAAAATTCGAATTTATGTTTTAGCTTTATTCTAAAATAGGTTATAGCTGCCATACAACAATTTTTTTTTTTTAATTTTATCGAAAACGACTCTAACGATTTAAATTGAATTTCGTACTTGTAAAAATCAAAGTATGTAATTGTAAGAAAACAGCCTTGAAATTTCTTTCAAAATAAAAAAGAATTGCCACAATATCTTAACCCGTTATAAGAGTTATGATTTTTGCAGTCAAAAAAAAAAACTTGGTGGTAGCTCACCGAAGTGTTGTTGTTTCGTTCAAACCTTCAAGACTAAAAATAGGCTTGTTTTTTTGCAAGGGCACTGCCTCTTGCAAGAAATTGACAAATTCTTCAAGAGTATCTCTTGTCAGGGAAAAATTCCTTTCACATATAACCTATTCGGATTCGGCAGAAAATTGTAGGTCCTCGCTCTTCTTGTTGATATAATAACATGCAAACAAATAATGGTTGTTAGTAGGCTCTGAATCTGCCGGCCGCAGCACCAAATTTATTTATTCTTTAAACTTGGGTCATTAGATTTTTAGGTTATTCCCCAGATGGAAAATTGAAAATTACTAGTTTGTTCTGTCAGTACAACGCAAAATATTTTCAAATATAGCGCTGCTGTATGCCAATTATCCAAAAACTTTGGGTTTATATTAAAAGACTATAAATAGTTCTTTTATATGCCTTTTAAGTTATTTTCATACTCTCACAAATGGCTTCGAGAAATTTTAGGGCGAATCAACATTTTTTTGTTTTTTTTTCAAATATGTATAAGGAAAAGGCCTCTTAACCGATTTCGATAAAAGAAATGGGTTAGGAGATCCTTTTATGTCGAAACAAAATTGCAAATATGTACCTACCAATTTTCAAAAAAAATATTTTTCGGTTTTAAAAAAATTCATTTTTGGAATGTAGCTAATTCTTGAAAACGGCTTTTTTTTAAATTAGGTTTTAAAGCGTTTGTATATTTTCAAATAATAAAATCTTTACAAAAATTGTTATATACAAAATTATTTTTTTAATAATTTATTAAAAAAAAAAACTGAATTTAATTAATAAGCCCAGGAGGTCCATAGAATTATTGATTGATAAATTTACGATTTTTCTTTGACTATGAGTTTTTTAAACTCAATTTTGAAAAGAACTATAGGACAGCAATTAACTCAGAAAAATCGCTTGATTTTACTTCTTGAAAACTGAATTTCAAAAAGAACTAAAATTATTGCTATTTACGTACGTTATCTGAACCCCACCTCTAAACTCACTTCACACCAAAGAAAAACTGTTTTGACTCTTAAACTATTATATATTAAACAAAATCTGGTCACCATAGAACTTTACCACTTCATTTATAATTCTCAGATCATAAAAAATAAAATTGAAAAAAAAAACTATTTCTTATATCCTTTTGGCATCGACCAACATACAAAAAAAATATACTCATATAACCAAACACCAAAATACCAGCATATACCTATACCAACTTCTGCTGGTTTCCTTTTTTTGAGTTTATATACATACATACATATGTATATCCATAGGAAGTTTGTTTTATCCTTTTTTTCTCTCTGTATATATATCGTCCATCTGGGGGCTTTATATTTGCTTCCACAGTCAAGTACCAAAGTGCTATAGTTGTGAGTTCTCGTAATCCTATTAGATTGCAAAACCTGCAGTGTCTATCATCATCGCGCATCCTTTCAAACCGCGTTTTCCTATTTTCTTTTGCTTTCTTTTTATGTTTTTTTTTTTTGTTGATGATATTTACCTCTCTCCCACACTACCCTCACTGTTTCAGAATTTAACCCCTAACGACCAATAGCAGCAGAAGTGGTTAAAAAAAAAAATTTAATGACCGCTTGCATAGTTGGTATATCCTTTATTTCCTGTTTCCTTAGTAACTATCTGTATAGGATATCCTTTATACTTTTGCGTTAGAGGTAAAGGCAAGTTATAGATACACCAAAATTTTTCTAGAACATCATGGACATAAAAATGAAAGGGATATCAAAAAGCGTTTCCTAACAAATTTACAGCCAAATCGATTGATTTAATTTGCATCGTTGGCAAGAATCAAATTTGTATTTTTTAAATTTAAAAATGACAATATCTCGCTTATTTGCACCTCCTTTAGAACTTATTTGTCCTACTGTCTTAAATATTATATCGTGAGGCTTGAACTTTCTTTTGGAATAATGATTTTAAGGTAGTTTTTTTTATTTTATCACAATAAATTAGACTTGGTAATGTTAACCGAATCGTAAGAGCAGAACGTTGCAACCCCGCCATCAACTTAATATTTTCTTTTTTGATTCAAGTATATTAAGAGAAAATACAAACACACAGAGAAGGAAAATAGTTGCATAATGTATATTTGTTCCTTTTTAAATATATAATCAAACAAGACATACATTTGGAATGTATTTGTAATTTTGTTATCCTTATTTGTATTCCATTTTTTTTTCCACAGATGTCCTTCTTGGTAGCACCGAGTATTCCACATCGTTGGATATGTGGGGTGTGGGGTGTATATTCGTTGAAATGGTCACAGGGATGCCAACATTCCCCGGTATTCGAGATACGTACGATCAGCTGGATAAGATATTTAAATTGCTTGGCACGCCGACAGAGGAGACGTGGCAGGGTGTAACACATTTTCCCGGATACAAACCGCATAAATTAGGTACCTTAAAAAAAAAAAACGAATAAATACAAAAGACAAGTATATTCCTTTGATTTTTATTTATTTTTTTTTATTTGACAACAGGACATGAAATTCTATATTAATTCTTTTTGAATTGTGTATACAGAAATATTTTGTTTTATATAAATATTTTATTGGTTGTAATTTTATTTATGTATTTTTTATTTTTTCACAGGTTTTTATAGGTCGCGTAAATTAGGTCATAGTTTTCCTAGGTTGTACGATATTATTGAAGGAGAAACGATAGCGAATGCCTTTCTGCAATTGAATCCTGAAGAAAGGATAGGAGCAGAGGACGCACTGCATCACTCGTATTTTGCACAATTGCCAAAAAAATTATACGAACTACCCGATGGTAAGAGTTTTGCACAAACTTTTATTTATAAATTGTAGTGAATCATTTTTGTGTTTTTAAATTTTTAAAATATTTACGTTTGAAGTTTTTTGATTGGTATTTTTTTTAACCGAAAAAAAAATTATCAAGTTTTGATGTCTCATATATAAATAATAATTTTGGTGGGAGTATTGCTTTAATTTATAAAAGCTTTATAAAAGCTAATAATTGACATACATATCTTTACTAAAAATTAAGAAACTAGTTGATAAGTTTAGAAGGAATTGAAAGGATGATTCAGATGACTGAGTTTAAGGCAAGTGAAAATGCGGTTAATGTGAAACATTTAAAATTCGAATAAAACCTCCGTAGCATACGAGTTATAGGGGTTCATTGGAGCCATAAGAAAAACAGTGGGGATAGAATAGGCTAGTTTTTTTTTTTTAATTACCAGGGTAGGTTAAATAAAGGTTCCCCCACACCTACGCGAATTTTTGGTGGCGACGACGAAAACAATAATAACAACGTGTTGTTTTCATTGACAACCACGTGTTTTTATTGTTGTTTTCGTCGTTGCCACCGAAAATTCGCGTTAGTGTGGGGGAACCTCAGATCTTAATTTATGAGAAAAAAATTTCAAATAGTTAGAGCAGTTTTAAAATAGTAATTTTTAAAAACAAAAATTGGTACGCTGAGTTAAAAATAAATTTTGAAAAAAAATCATCTAAAAACTTAACCTCCGTCCTTATTCCTAGATTTTTCACTGGGAAAATAAAAAAAAACTATCTTATTCGAATTTTTTACTTTTACACTTGAAAAAGACAAATCCAAATCTGTGTGTGGTTTACCTTCTTAGGGCACAATGCAACTGAAACCGTTATGGCACGTGCTGGTAAGAAAGCACGCTTTGTTCGTATATGATCATTTTCTTGTAGTACTTTCAGTTTGTAAGTAATTCGCGTGGGCCATTTTGCCCCATGGCGGTGGAAAAATCGAATTATCAAAAAATTATTTAAAACTATTTTTTTTTAATTTTAAATGATATGCAATATTGTTAAAACTTATTAGAAGCTCTTGTGTACAAAATTTCATTAAAATCGGTTCAACAGGTTATGAGATACTCGACAAGTTTTGAAATTTTAAATAAAAGAAAAAAATTTGTTGAAAATGTTGGTATACAAAACTCTTAGAATCTTTGATTCATTCTCCAAACAAAAATTTATGAAAATCAGTTGAACCTTTTTTGAGAAAATCGAAAATAAAAAAAAATGGTTCTATGGGAGATACCATTTGTTTTATAAAATGATAAAAAAATTACTGAATGTAGGCTTTTGTGAAAAATAAAATTTTCATTTTTTTGCTAAAAAAATTGTACCGTTATTTTTGGTCATAAAAAAATGAAAAAAACGTGTTGGGGGAATGCCCAAAAAATGGTATGCACTGGATGCAATGGATCCACCCGTTTAGGCAGTAACCGAAAGGAGAGACAAACAGAATTGCGTTATGTTAATATTGATCAAAATCTCGAGTTCGATTTCTTTTTTAGTATCCTAAACTTGCCAAATAATACCTACCTATACGTATATCGCAGATAATAAAGTTGTTAAATTCAACATTTGGTAGTTCTTTTCGCGAAATTAATGTTTTTTTTTTTAACGAGCCATCTCTGTTTGGGAAGTCTCGGTGGGAAATTTGACTGCCCTTCCTACGGCTTGATTGTGGCGTGAGAAAATTATCAACAAATTTTAATTTGTTATTGTCGTTTTTGCTGACAATATTTCAATTTGAATTTATGGAGGGTCAACTTCAAATTATTGCATTTACTTGGGAAAAATGTTTTAGACGGACCGAATAGAAAAATTTTAAATTAGGTACCACAAATTAATTTTCCCCGGTATTGACGGTGAAAAGTTAATAAATTAGTACTTTAAACATAAAAAGTTATTAGAGTGTTTTGTAGCAAAAATGCTACCCTAAATTTGGGCATAGATTTAAAAGCTGTGGAGACTCAAAAAATATAAAAAAAAAAAACAGCAAAATTAAGAAATCGTAAATTTTTATTCTGCGTTGCGCGACCTCTGGCACTGGAAATAAAAAAATTAAATAGTATATCTTAAAATTAGTTTTAAGACCACTCACCACATGCAACTTTTGAGGAGAGCATAATTTTGATTTTCCAAAATTTTTGAAAATTCCTCCGATATTGTATATCCTCATTAACTGTGCCTATATGTTTAGTAAATAATAAACCTTGCAGGATATCAATAGCTGTGTTTTATTTTCCCTCAAATCTGAACCAGATTGGATTTGCTTATGAAAATACATGTATTACAAAAACAACACAAGATCCAACATTGTTTTGGATTTGGATTTCCAAACCCATTTTGAACACACACCCTTAATTTGTAAATGTCGCCAGTAGTGTAAAGAAAAAGACAACGGGTGTATACAAATAAAAAAAAACAAAAGGAGAAAAGAGTTTAGTATATATCAAGTTGTCACTGAGATCCTGGGTTGTTTTTTTTTCATGATCTGATCTGGATTGGATATGGGGGAAAATAAAACACAGCTAATATTTCTAGGCTTAAAGAAACTAAACTGTTAGCTTAGACCTTATACGAAACAAATTAATATCTGTACCTAATGTCAGATATTTATACCCAACCATTATTGAATATTCTTAACGTAAACACCATGTTACCTAACAAAGTAAACAGATAGAATTCCCTTGCACATATTTGGTTTCTATCTGACTCTCTGACTTTCTAGCAGCATGCGAATAATGCGAATAAAATAATCCAAATACTCGCACATACATACATCCGAGTATAATAAATTCCCTTTGATATAGGTATATGCATTCATATATGTACCTATGTAGTATGTAGGTATATGTATGGATTTGTATATAAATATTGGTATTTTAATCACAGCATGTTTTCGCCCTTGTATTTGAGCACACAAATTCCAAACAACTCGCTTAAATTTGTTTTGTGGTTGATGAGAGTTGTTTTTCAACCGTTCGTCGTCGTGGTTGCAATTCCAGCATGTCAATGCCAGTATGGCGGCGAAATTTGTGCATATTGTGCAACGGGCTAGAGCAAACAAATACCCATTCTCAAAACACAATAAAATAGAAAAGCATCCCCTGGTGCTCTAAATATACAAATTTGACAAAACAAATAAAAACCACGACTTATTGGTCGAACGTACTGGCACATATTGCTTAAAGGTATCTCAGTTTTAAATATTGGGAAAAATAACCAAATAGTTTCATTAGAAATGTTAATTTCAAATTTCTATTTCCACAAAAAAAAACTCAAAGCTAACCCATATGAAATATTTACTTTAATCTCAAACAAATGGTTTCTAGAGCGAGCAGATTGTTTTTTTTTTGTGAATGGAAAACTTGCCCCTATAATAGTACCTATACCCATATGCATATCGCATGTAAAACTAAAAACTATAGGAACTCATTCAGCATTCTACAGAGGCAGAATCGCAGTAGGTATACATACATTTCCAGCCATGTTTTCCTTTAAGAATTGTTATTGTTGTCGTTTTTGTTGCTGTCACCAAAATTTGCTTAAGCAATGAATTACAAAATAAACTGGCAAAATTATAATTGCTTTGCCTATTTGGGAGCATTCAGCAAAGTGTGTATACGTATCTTAAGCGGTGCAGAAGAAGAAGAATCTATATAGTCCTGCAGGCCTGGTGTGGTATGGTGTTTTGCGAAAGTACTTTGCAAACGTTGGACTGTTGTATTAAGCTCCACAATCGATATAAAGATACAACGAAGGAGAGATTCTCTGGTTTTTAAGACTTCAATCGTTATAAATGTATAAACAGCAGTTGCACGCGGAAGTTATATAGCAACAACACAGTTAGTTCCATGGAAATCTGCTTTAGCTTAAAAGTTATCTCTATGGCTTTGAATTTGAAGTTTGCGAACGGATTTAAATTGTAAATTGTGTTTGTGCTTGTTTTCAAATTAATTTTGTGTTTATTTTCGAAATTAATTGCATTTGCGATGGCTCAGATATACAGTACATAGGTATAGTAGTAATCTTCTTATATATTATTGTCTTTGCTGAGTTCTTTTTTGTGTTTGATTGCAAGATAAAGCTATGTGAACCAGGTGTGTATTAGTTGGAGAATTTTAGTTTATTTTGAAAGAATTCCAGTTAACATGGGATCTGTTGGCCTTTTGATAAGATAATTATAAAATAAATGGATCTAAAATTCATTAAGGAAATCGATTTAATTATTTATTTAAAGAAACTTAAAGTGTATTAAGATTAAGAATTTTTATAATAATTTAAAGTTATTTTTATTTTACTCTTATACCTCAAGAAGCAAACATGTTCAGCGAGATTGATTGATGATATATCTACATAAAATTTGTTTCTTCAAAGAAGAATTTAGTATTAAATGAAAGCTGATGTTGATTTCGTTATATGATTGAAAAATTTCCAAATTTTGCTATATCTAAAGCATGTATCAAACTGATTTCGGTATCAAATTCGTATCTTTTAAATAAAAAATAAATTTTTTTGTCTACGTTAAAAAAAATATTTTCAGGTACATATTTAATTTTATTTTTTTAATAGCGTTATCTTTAAAAATTCAATGATTACATTTATTTTTTCCTAGCACCATTGAAAAGCTTAATTTATAACTTTTAATTAGGTATTATATAAGCAAGTCTTCTTTTTCAGAAAAAAAATACATCTGCTTAAAAGCAAAACTTATATTTCGAAAAGCACCTATGTGCAAATAGTTCAGCCAAACAATTTTAAAAACATGTCTTACCTAAATGTATTCAATTTTAAGAAAATCAACCACAATTGCAAAATCCACCTTTTCGTCTTCGTTATGATTTATGTCAAGTTTTGTCAATAAATGCTAGTTCGATTATAAATAATATAATCTACCTTATAACAGTTATAACTAATAGGCTGAAAACTTCAATAAGAACTATGTTTTTCTAAAAGGCATACAAAACTCATCACAAGTTACATACATCTGAATGTAGGTTTTTGTATTTAATTATTACCTTTCTAGCCTATAAATAGTAATGAAACATATACTTGAATTTCCATTTATGGCGTCTGTCATTTCAATTTGGAAAAGCTAATTATTGTGCAGTTTAAAATCTAATCAAGTGAGAAATCTTTTATTAGCAACAATTTGTTTTAGAAAAAATTAACGTTTGATAATAAGGATTTGGAATCAAATCTTTTTACGTATGTTCACTTAATGTATAATTGCATGTTCCCTTATTGGAAATAGCATAGTCCATAAAAATGCTTAGTGTAACAAGAAATCAAAACAAAATATTTACAAATTAGCTTTGGTTTCGTCGTAAATATAGTCAAAGAAATATTTTTTAAACTTCGCTTTTCCTTCGGGTTCCTCTTTTCGACTGATGCTTTCAAAATTGTGAGTCTAAATATACAATTTGAAAATTTTAAAAGTAACCTCTTTAACACATTAGTGTCATAAGTTGACCAAATTGTTCTTTACAAAAAAATAAATTTAAACCAACGCCCAATACAATTTCTTTAAAAATACCTAAATTGCTTCAATCCACCAGTTTAAATATTATTTTTAAAGGAATTTTTTTTAAATTAATTCGATGAAAAAAAAAAATCAAAATTTGTATATTCACCTATTCATGCCAAGGCTTAAACTTTTCAATATACCTATATATGATGTGTATTAATTAAAGAGCAGAGCAGAATTTCCTGCACCATATACCATTGTTTTACATTGAAAACCGCACATTGACATATCACCCTCATGACATAAATCATCAACCGCTTGATCGATAAATAATTAATTAAAATAAATATCATACACAGCAGAATTATCCATATTTGTCATCGATGCTTTATACCCTGGCCTGGAGTGGAACTATATGTATAGGTACTATACATAACAAGAGTATATTGCCCAACCAAACCACACTATGCACATGATGCCCATATATAGTACCAGGTGACATCCTTTCCATTATCATTTCATCTCAATTAAAATGAACTCCTTATTGTTGCTGTGCATATCCTATTTGCATGATGGGCGGCCTCGTCATTGCTCAACCTGTGAATATCTTGTTGGCATTGCGCTTACACATCCGTGTGTGATTCAATCTCCTTTCCTAATTAGTCATACATATATGTATCCCCGTCTCCATCTCACCCGTCATTGTCAGCGGGAGGTATAAGTGAGAAAGCAAGCATATGAGGCACCTCATGTCACATTGGCACATCCTATATATATTTAATATATGTGTATATATACCAACTCATTCTATAATAATATCCGTCAAAATATTTACCTGCACATATCCGTTCCGTATACTCATAAAGTAATACCACACCTGTGAGTATTCCACTTTTATGTGGCACATTTTAGCCCTTCTCCATATACAATATACATATATCTATGTTATTAAGACCAATATTAAATCGATATAGGATATGATTGTTTTCCAATCTTGTTCAACTCGTCATCATCATCATCGTATCGTGTAGGTATATGCAAGATAGCCCTTGTCTCGTTCATGTTTCATGAGGGCTGTTTATTATTCTTATTATATTGTATGAGTATGAGAGAACACTCACCTGTGTGGTTTTTCTAATATATTTTAATTAAAGCTACCACACATATTAAATTGACTGAAACCGCACATTTTACTTCCTGTTTAAAGATATGCAGATTAAGATTGTGGAATAGATAGAATCTAAATTAAATGACCACGGGGACATGTTATAGTATTTTGCAGGAAAATATTTACACATTTTGTGCACCTTCTTGAAAAATATATGAATAAATAATAAATTTAAATTAATTTTCGTTAAATTATTCATTCAGTTTAAAAATTATTTATTTTTTTTTTGTTAAACTTTTTAAATATGACCACCTTTTTAATAAGTAAATACATATTTTTTTTTCTCTTTTAAGTCCATTTTGTAGAAAATTTCCCCCTTTACTTGGGGAAATACATAGCCCGTCGCATACTATTTCTTTCTTTTTTCGACCCAACCAACACGCTTAAGAATTTTGTATAGCATCCTATGCGCAAAACACCTTGTATACAAGAAATACCCCAGCTCAGCGATATAATAGACTTTAATGTCTTAATAAAATATTTTAAAAATCAATTTATACCAACAAACGAATGTTCGTTAACAAAAAGGCAGACGGCCTTTGAGAAATTTTACTAAATAACCTCATTATAAATCTAAACCTTAAATCAAAGGAAAAAGAAAACTTACTTACCTAACAAAAAAATACGTATACGCCCGAGTGTACCATTCAAATGTTTATACAAAATTTTATATCGCCTAAAGTTCTTTACCAATTGCTTTGAAATAATGACATTACTTTGCTTTCGAATACGCAAGTGTTTTTATATACTTTTTGAAAGGCAGCGCCATCTATTGAACGTTAAAGCAACACACTCTTTACTGAGATCTCAGCAATTCCTCAGTTTTGTTATAAAAATACTAAACATTGGATTTAAAATTTAGCTATTTGTAGGGTGAAATGGGGTAAAAACAAATAATGGTATGCTTCTTTAAAAAATCTTTTTGTGATATAAAATTTGGTATGACAGATGACTACCCTAAACAAATTAATTCTGTTGTATTTTTTATTGAATCTTGATTGATAAATTACTGCATTTTCAGAACGATTTAAATGTTTGTGAACACTGCTTATAACAACAGAGTTTTTCCAACTATCTGCTCAAGAGTATTGACGAAATAGCCATTTGTTGCTTGAACTTGTCGTTCTACCGATCAGTGGCTCTTAACTAATTTTATCCTGCTCTTTAATTTTGTGTTGTCAAAATTTTATTTTAAACTAATTGACTTATTGAAAGTATTATTTAATCATCCACCTTATTAAACCTATGTTTCAATTGTCTATATCAACGGTAAATTAGTTTAAAATCGATTTAAAAATTCGTAGACAAACAGACAGAGAAAAAAAAGAGTTAATAAAATGTTTTATTGAAATAAAAACAGATTTTTTAACTAAAAAACATCTAAAGCAAATAATAATAATAATTGTTCTCAATTAATTAACGGATGAAAATAGACCCCCTAAACCATACCTTTTTTTTTTCTTGTATTGACCCAACCTACACGCCTAGTTTTCGGTCGAATAACTTATCGAAAGCAACAGTTGTTTAAATAAAAATATATTTTTAAATAATTGAGTTTTTTAAAGTAAAGGACGAATATCATAAAAACATAACAGTTTCTATTTTTCTAATTTTATAATTTGTAAATTGCATTTTTCATTTATACATATTTTTTTGTAAAAAGATAAAAATGTTTTAAACTTCCATCTCAAATTAAATGTTTTTTCAATTCAATTCAATAAATGGCTTTATTTTTTTTTTTCTTTTGCAGAAACATCGATTTTCACCGTTGAAGGTGTGCATTTGTATCCAGAGCCTAACCGACAAAATAAATGAAAATTAAAGCAAGTTCTATCCCTGGATGGTGTTCGTCACTACTGTTAACAACAGCCATATAAATACATATATTAAAAATAAAAAAAATCTAAATAAAAAATATTTTTTAATTTAATTTAAAAAAAATATAGAGAAAGGAAATTAAATAATTTAATTCGAATTATTCATTATAACTAAAAAAAAACAAAACTAGAGAATGAATGGAATCAGAAAAGGAAATTTAAAAAAAAGAAAAACGAAGTCTCCTTTTATCTGCGCTGGATCTTATAAAACTTCAAAAGTATGCTGAGATTCAACGCCGGATAGCTTCACATTTGTAAAATATTAAAAACGAAAAATAAGTATCTGGACCGACAAGGATTCTTAATGATGACGCTTGGAACTACCACAAAAAAAAAAAAAAAACAATACATAATAATACAAAAATAAAATATTACACAAAAAATAAAAATAAAATAAAATGTGAATTACGACCAACAGGACCATTCATTTAGATAAAATGAAACAAAAAAAAACCATCAAATAATAAAATAAAATTAAAAAAAATAATAAAATTATATTCAAGATAAATTTAAAACAAATAATTGAGTTTAACTAAAACAAAAAAAAAAGAATTATTAGAAGCGTAGAGTAGAATATTTAAGTCGTCTTGTACTATCCATCCAGTCATTTATGATGCGTTCGCTCATCTTTCAAAGAAGGAATATGTATTTAAGTTCTGCAAATTTAAAAACAAAATATGAAAATAATGCCGTTTTTATCTTTAATTTCCTCTCCTTGGTTCCTTTCAAAATGTATTTAAAATAAAAAAAATAAATAAAAATGTCCTTGTTGCAAAATATAAAATACAAATTGTACACAATTTTTGTTTTGTTTTAATATGTTTCCTTTTTTTTATACAAACAAAAACGATAAAAATAATTAAATAAATTGTTATTTTGAATTTATTAAATTTAATTGATAGATAAAATAGTAAGGAAAAAGAATAATGAGTTTATAAAAATAAAAGAAATAACACAATATACATAATAATATTATACAGGTTTACATATATTTTTTTTTTGTTTCACAATGTGTTTTTCAAATTTTATTTTTGTCTTTGTTTAAAAATATATATATTACTTTAAATTTTATACCATGCAATTTATGTTAATGATGATTATGATGATAAACTAATTTGTAAATGCTTACAAATATTTTTTTTTTAAGTAAACGAAAAGTTACACACATTTTTATGTTTTATTTTTTATTTTTTTGTTCAATAATAATTATTTTCAATGATGTATATGTATTATTATTATTTAACCATAGATTATTTTCAAAATTTGTATTATTTTTTGTCTTATTTGTTTTGAAAACATTTACTTTATCTGAAACAAATTAAAAAAAAAAAAAAAAAAAAAAAGTTTATATAAAATAAACACATAACATTTACTTTATTTTGTTTTTTATTTTCTTTATTTATATTTATTCAGTTATAATTGTTCGATTGTAGAAAAAATCTTAGGACAATTTTTGGAAACATTTTTGTTCATACAAGCAAAAACTGGTGCACTACAATTAGGACTTTTTTTCCTCCTTTAAATGGAATCAAATCTGTGGGTTTAAATTCCTTTTTCTTGCAGCTTTCAATTCAAAGAATATAGGAAAATAAAACGCATTCACAAAAAAGTATAAAACAATTGTGGCCGGCTTCGCGGGTTCCAAGAATTTTAACTCCTTCTTTGGGTCCTCTGTCCTGCTCAAGCAACTCTGTAGCTGAACTTAGGTATGTTCAGTCGACAGGCATGGCGTTAATTTCAACAGTCTTCTTAGACAACAGTATAAAGTTAAAGTAAATTTTTAAAATTATTGAATCATACTCTAGGTATGGGTCTTAATGCCAATTCATTTAGAAAGGCAATAACCCTCGTGGGTCTTAATGCTTTTTTTCCGTGGGTCTTATTGACACTCCAAAAAGGAAAAAAAAAACCCTTATGTGTTATTTCTGTACATTTTTGGAAATATGACCAACGGTCTTTATTTCCGCGGGTCTTATTGCACTGCACCGGAAAAACTTTTGGACGCAAAAGTCATAAGATTTTAATACGCAAGTGAGATCATACCCCAATTTCAATATTCGGGACTTGAACAAAATGAGATCCATGTCCAAAAATATTGGAGGTTATCGCGAACAAAAATTTCCCTGGGAATGTTTCTCTTATTTGAAAATTGGGAACGTGAATCATGCTTGAAATTTTCCCTCGGAATTGATTGGTATTTGGAATAAATTTTCCAGAGGAATTAGGCTTTCATCACATTGGATTTTCGTTCGAGAGAAATTTATTCCGAGGGAGATTCACGATAGCAGGAAAATGTCCGTGTGAAATATTTTCTGTGAGTATTCACTGAACCTGTGACTGTTCACCGTTGATTTCATCTGAAAAAATTTTCTACTGACATCTGGATCCAAAAAGAAGTGGAAACCATCCCTCCATCTGCTGTTTAGTTTCCCAAAAATTTAAAAAGTTTGTAACCTCATGTGGCCTCAGAGAGAGGTAGACAGAGTTGGGCTTTGGAATGAAAAAAAACTTGTGGACACTGGAGTCTTAGATATGTCTACTATTTGAAAAAATTGAACGTCTCCAAAAACTTTTTCCTAAACATATAACAAAAGGAAATTTTCGTTAAAACGGTATAGACGTTCTATACATTGTTCCTATTATTTAACACCGCTATTCTTATTTAAAGATCAAAATAGTAAAAGCACGTTTTCTAGCAAAGTGAAGTAGAAAAACGAAAACAAAATGGCAGTCAAGTTAAGTGACTTTGGCCATGTTATAAATTATAGAACTGAAATAAGGAAAATGAAAAAGGAATACGGTCCAAAAAAAAAGAGACTTCTATCAACATCAGGTGCGATAATCCTCATATAATCATAGAAACAAAAATAGATTTATCCACTTAGCTTATAGAATTATAAATAAAATTTATATTGTCTCATAGAATAGCTTTGTAGATACTTCTATTGATTCTTGCACAAAGATGTTTATACATATAAATAAAACAACAGTGCCTTTTATTGTTTTGAAAAACTCAAGATTTTGTGATCCTCTCAATTCTTAGAACGCATACTGATTTTGATTTATGCTTTACTTATTTTTTTTTACGAATATGTAGTTTATTAATATTTTATTTATTTTTATTGTGATTAATTTATCTGTCTGTTCCTGTGGAAAAAATGTAGCGGTGCAATCTATTTTATTAATTCCTTATTTCTGACAATATACTTGCATCAAACACAAATAGATTTTGCACTGTTAACACTAAAGCTAACCACTTAAAATAAAATATTAAACAAAAACTAATATCGGCACTTAAAAAATATAGATCTAGAAATAAAATAAAATTTAAACATCGAATCTGTTGTACAATTTATTATTTATTTTTTTGTATAAAATCAAATTACCCTAGAAATTTCTTAAAATTTTATTTTTCTTTTTTCTTAACTAAATATCCTTAAAATGTTAATGTTTTGTGTAGTGACGTTTTCTATTGAATCCTTTTTTAATTTTAATAGAAAAAAACAATTAGAATGATCTTAGCAAATAAAACTCTTCATAGAAACTTAACATTTATAAAATTAAAAAAATTTCAATAAAATACAAAAATTATCAAAAAATAAACGTTGATATAATAACTACACCACAACTTGTCTTATGAAACAAAACAAAAAAAAAACAACAAATTATGTAAAAACGTTAAAAATAATCTACAAAATTCTACTCGACAAACAAAAACTAGACAAAAACAATTTCTTATAAATCTGTTGAAATTAATTTCCTTTTTAAATTAAAATTAGAAAAATTTTAAATAGAATCAAAACGAGCTATAATAAGAATAAAATAGGAAAGAAAAAAATAAAAAAAAAACAATAACAATATAGAATTTCAGCAAAAAAAAAAAAATCGTAAAGACAGATGAATAAATAAATAATTATTAAAATAAAATTTCATAGTGGATTACAAGTAGTTAAACTTAATGTAGAAAACTTAAATTTGAAAATAATTATAATATTTCCAATTTTTTAGAAATATTTTTTTTTTGTTTCTTTTTAACGGAAGTTTTTGTAAATGCGGTAGCGTAGAAACATTAAAAATTATATGTTTCATGAAAAAAAAATATTTATTTATAGAACAACAAAGTTTATCGTTATGGTATGATGGATTAAATATTAAAATAGGACAAAATTAAAAAAATGAATTTCCGATCTTCATGAAACTTGGGAAAAACGTTTCAAAGAGTCTATAAGAATAATGTACGATAGGATGGAAGGGACCTTGTTGATAAATTGTATATACATTTTTAAAGGTGATCATATTGTCGTGGTTTAGGTCTTGCTAGACCCAGAATTAAAAAAAATACTTTAACTAATTCGATATGCCTACATAAAATATATTCTTCAATTTTTAAGATCCACTCTAAAAAACACCTAATAAAACATTTCCATTCTTGATACCATTTTATAGGAATACATCAGATTCTTTATTCTCATAGTTAGTGAAACATTTTTACCAATATTCAAGAGGGTAAGAATTAATTTTTTTCGAAAAATGTTTGCGTGCTATTGTTACTAAACAAAAAGGTAATAAATTAGAATAACTTAACTGTCGTAGGTATTCATCTCATATGAATTACTTTTGATAAAAAAATGTTCCATTTCGTCCAAACAACTTCTTATTCAAATGAAAACAAAAACTTTCCAACCAGTGAATCGTTAATTTTAAAAAGAAGGTAAGTCCACTGAGTTATAGGTTTTTGGCTTGTCTATTATATTCTTCGTGCCTCTACTAAGTCAAACTTCTGTCCACATATTCCTTCAAAAATAACGAAGTAATGTTGAGATTTATTTTTTTTGTTTATTTGAAAACAAACTACAACCAACTGGGTCGGTAGCATATTGGAACTTTGTACCAAAACCTCGTTAGTCGGAAATGAAAAATTGTCAGGATATAAAAAAAATAGACAGTGAACTTCTTAAAAAAAGGTGGAGGTTTACCTCCGCCGCCGGCCGTGCCGCCAGAGCCTATCCCAATATGCGGCCGATTTTATATGTGCAATTGACAAATTTCGTACAGTCACAACATATGAAGTACAATGTAATTGACAATCGGTACAATCAATAAATCGACAATCGCAATCGGAGCCAGTTCCACGCCTCTACAAGCATAAATTCATTGCATAAAATTGGGCGTGCGATTGGAATTTTACAATGGAGACAACAAATTTCAAGAATAGTTTTTTCTTACCATAGCAAATACACGAAAATAGGTTTAAATAAGCAGCACACTTTCACTTTAACAAAGCAATCTGAATATATTATGTTTGTGTTGTTGGAATCCCTTGTGAAAAAAACACTTGGTATTTTACAATTTTTGGGATAGCAAGTTAGTACAACCTATAAAAACGTGAACAGAGGACGTACAGGTACCCACCTGAATTTTTTATTATCAGATGGTCGACTGAGAATGAATTTTCTGACATTTTCTGAATTTTTAGAATTGACAACCTTATGTACGTAGTTTTGTTTCATCTTTTATTGAGTTTTTTAAATGTGTTTTTTCAGTGATTCTGTCAATATTTTGCAATCAGGGTTTGATAATTTCGAGTTTTTATTTTGAAATATACAAAATATGTGTTGCAATCAGTAACTACTATTTAAACAGTTTGTTTATTGGCACTATATTAGAATCTTAAAAAAAAAAAAAACAATTTTCTGTGTCTACGTTCAGTAACCCTCGCATCCATAAAATTGGTCGAGAAACGGTGAAGAATGGAAAAGAACTCATTACGTGATTTTTCAATGTTTCTATAGACTAATTTTTTTGATGCGAAAGTTACATAGCGAAGGCACTGGATCGAAGAAAATAAATAAAAATTGAATCGAAATAGCTTTTGTACCAGAAAAATTGGCAATTCAACCTAGTTACCTCACTTGGATCTCACTGTCAATATTCGTTTTTTTTATGAAATTCAGTTTAGATAGATTTTTTTCAATATCTTAGAGAAGATGACGGTTTAAGTTTGGTTCGTATAGGTTTTGGATTTTATCCTATTCTTTTAACTAAGACGAACATTACGATTTATTTTAATTATTACCCTCATCGCCATACGATTAAACTTTGTTTCAATAAATCTACCTCTATTTATGCTCTTTATTCTTAAATTCAAAAATTCTTGTTTATTTTGCTAAAAATTTAAATAATAAATAAATATTAAAACTCGAGTAGAAAATAATATAAATCGGAAAAGGAAAATTAAAATAATACCAATTTACCACGAATAAAATGAAAAGTTAAAAAAAAAAAACACAAAAATCGATCATATAAAAATTATTTGCTTTATACATATTCCTCAAACCCTTTGCACAAGTTTCCATCCCAAATGTTATATAAAAAAAAATAACAAAAAACAAAATTATACATATTTAAATATTTTTTGCAATTTATTTTATGCAAATACCATTTTAATTTACATTTTTTGTTGCTTACACAAAAATAACGATAAATATATGTGAAACATATATATTATTATATAAACAAAACACAGGTCGCACATCCCATCCCGGAAATTCGTCCATAGTTTTAAGAAACACGCAGTTTTTTTGTTTAAAAATAACGAATTGAAAAAAAAACAAGATAAATATATAAAAAAAAAAACAAACCAAAAAGAAAATACAATAATATATATTTACAACAAAATGGGAATTTTTTCGGCTTTTTCTATTGCATATTTATGTGTTTTTTCTACATGAGCAAATTAAAAAAATCGACTTCGACACATTAATTGTAAATATATAACTATACGATTTAATATATTGATATAAAGTTGTACGAGGTACATACTACATTTATATACATACTTATATGTATGTATGTTCATGTATTTGTGGTAAGTTTTACATGAAGCGTCAATATAATAAAAAATAAAATTAATATAAGAAAACCCATCAATAATGAAAACAATAAGTTTTCTAGATAAAAAATTTATTTTTTAGTTCTTGAATCTATTTTCCAAATGAGTTATATATAAAACTAAGTTTTGACATAAAAAAAAATAAGTTAATTGTTACAAAGATACAAATTTTAAATAAATTTAAAAATAAATGATGAAACAAACGTAAATATATTAGGTTCGTTCTTTTGTATAGAGATTTAAAAAACAAAAACAAAAAACTATTAAAAAATTAAAGTAATCATAATATGATTCTTATTATTATTGTAAATAATAATTTAAGTAATGTTTATATAACACACACGATTATAAATATATTTAAAAAGAAAACAAAAAATTAACTAAATCCATTTTTTTTTTTATAATTGATGCCTAGAAGAAAAGAAATCAATTTGGAAAATAAATTAAATATTTTTAATTTTAACATCAATATCTAACTTTTAAGTAAAGTTGTATGATAAGTTTAGTTATATGAATAAATTATTTTAAGAAAATTTAAATAATAATTTTATGATTATTATTTAGAAAGAAGATGAAACAAATACAGTTGATTTTTGAGTAGTAAAATTAATTACTATATAAAATATAAGGACGAGAAAAAAAAAGAAAACAATTTATTGAACATTTTAAAATAAAAACAAATTAAAAGTACGAAATAATGTGGCCTATCTTATTGGATCTCCGGGTTTTGAAGGAGTTAAAAATATTGGTTCAGAAATTTTCTTAATTTTATACTTTAAATTAATTTGTTGTAAAGTATTTAAAAGTAAGTAAGTAAAAATGACAACAATGAGCTATTTTGTTGGGTGCCTCAACTATCTATTCTATAGAGGGCGCTGTGGATGGAATAGAATTAAAGATAGAAGATTCGGGAATACAAGTACAGCGGATCATCACACACGCTCTAAATCAGCCAAGAATAAACAAAACTAGACACATTTTTGATTGTTTCAAGGAAATATACGACATGGTTCCTCAGAGGGATATTCCATTTGAACGCAAACCAAAAACCGCATAAAATTAAATACTTTATAGACTTAAAGGTCCGATTATAGATGAAAAGTTATTAATTGTCGGTAGGTAGATTACTGAAAATCTTCTGCAAAATGACCACGTATTTGAATTCTTTAGGTTTCCTTTGATGATTCAAGAAATTTGCGCCCCCTTCTCATCTACAAATTCTGATCTATAAACCCTACATTCGTCTTAATCTAAAGTTTATTTCTTATTTATCTGAGTAGATAGGATAATTTACTTAGACTCGACTATCAAAGTTTGTATTCCTGGAACACCGAAATCGAGCCGGTAGAAAAGGTAGTGAATTATCATTATATTAGGATTATTGTTTCTCTTGTCTATGAGGGCAAACCAGTAGTAAACTAGTAGTTTGTATATAGAGTAGGTACCATTATGATTCATTTTACTTAAATATTTAAGTCGTCTCTAAAAATTGTTATTGGTAGGGTTTTTGAAAAAAAAGTATCAAAATCAGTTGAAACGTTTTTTAGAAAATCGAAAATCTAACTAATGGTTCTATGGGAGGTACCATTTTAAAATCATTCTTCGGAAAATTTGCTTTATAAAATGGTAGATGTTTTGTACAAAAATTTAATGATTTTTTTTTAAGTAGTGGGCACGTTTTTGAGAAAAATAAGATTTTCATTTTTTGCTTTAAAGAAATTTGTACGTCAGCTACTTATGTTTGGTTCTAAAAAATTAAATAAACGTGTCGGGGGAACCGGGAATGCGCAAAAAACGCTGTGTACCTAGTTTAAAGAAAATCTACCTTTTATGCTGCAGCCGAACAGAATTGCGAGACCAACTTTTTTCGACTTCGCTTTCATCGTAATGTCAAGTTTGATCAAAATCTTGAGTTCGACTTTTTTTTTTACGAATGTAGTACCATGTAGTACCTATATAGCTATATATCGCAAGTAAAAACTGAATAAATATACAAAGTTTTCGTTACGAAATATAATTTTTTGTCCACCTTTTGTTCATTCAAATTAACTGTTTCTTCAGTAATGAAACCTAATGACATCAAGACCTATAGAAATAGGAAGTAAAATGCAAACACAAAAAAAAACAACCTCACGACACAAAAAAGTACGAAATTTTATTTATTTTATTTTTTTAATTAAAAAAAAAAAAAAACAATTTGCATATACCCATGAACATCTTTATGGCAACAAAATTACAATCTTCTCATCTTAGTTTGGAACGAACTTTTTTTTCAAGACGAAACAAATTTGTGTTGGGCGTTTCTGTCAATATTATCTTTTAGTGAGGAAAATTAACAAAACAAAAGCCTTTTTTTCTTTATTTTACCTCATTATGTGAACAATTGTCCGACCGGACGTTTCCAAGGTATATTACTTCGTCACGTTCGTCTTAGATCATTGAGTGGTGATTATATAAAGTTACTCCTTCTTTTTACATTGCTATATGTAGAAAATATACATACATATGTACATACAAAGGTTTAAAAAATATTCGTGACATCTATTATCAAACTAGGAGTTCCAAAATGGGCATAAGATCAAATAAGATGCAATATTGAGATATTATACTCAAGGATACCTTCTGTGATAGAAATTTGCAACGTTTAACCTTTAAACTATTAATCTGATAAGTATAAATAAAAAACTGTTTACCTCGACCTTTTATAAGAAATTAATAAAAATGATTGCTATTTTATGTAAATTCATGTTTATTAAAAAAAACAATGTCCAACATAATGGAAGTAGGTATAGATATTGTGTAAAGGGAATGCATAATTTAATTCAACGGATATAGACATTCAATCTATTGGCACCCCATCTGCACCTGAAAACCGTTAAAATTTGCTCAAAAAGTTTTTCCTTAGAGACATTTCACTCCGTCGAAAAAAGAGATCGAGGACCAGTTTGTTCACAGTGGGTTAAATCTGAACGATGACTTTCACATGCTTCTAACAAAATGGCGCTAATCAACCAAAATCGGCTGATTAGCGATTTTCATGCTTAACAATTATGGATTCCTTGAAAAAAAAATTGTATTACCATGCACATTCAATAATTTACCATTTCCAATAATCCTTGATTAAAGATGTTCAGCTATGAACAAACTGACCCCGAATCTTTGATTTTCACTTCTAAAAGTTCTAGATGGTCGTCGAAGTATGCTTGGTGATGTTTCCTACTTACGTAGTTTCTTTGCCGAAAGCAAAATTTATTTTCCCAACGGGATTATTTTTTTCATTCCTGTTCAAACTAGGAAGCTGTATAGCTGATATCTGAGGAGTTGCTTGTAGATCAGAAGGTTTATATGTTGGTTTAGTCCAGTTTATCTTCTCATCGATGTCAAAACTAGCGGGCTTTTTCAACAGACTAAATGTTAGTATTGTAGGTCACTTTCAAAACATTTCTTCGTATATCATCATATGCTGTAGAGGAACTGAATAAGATTCGAATCTTGTGCGTTTCCGGCTAAGCTGTTCTGTTTGCAATTATATTGGTCCAGCTGAATGAAAAAGTTTCTGGAATAGAACGATAGAATTCCTTTTAACGATAAAAACTACACCAGTAGATAGAGTTTAAGTTGAAGGACTTCTATGCACATAATGTCGAATACTTTCCCAACATCTAAAAAGCATCCAATGATGACAAGAATTCTGTTGAGCTGTATGGTGATGTCTGATGTAGGATAAAGTTTATTTCTTGCGTACGTCAAACCCTTCTTGAGTCTCCTGACTATTACTTCTTCCAATATTTTCATGATGGTGCTGAGAAGAGATCTATGTAAAAGCCTGTAGTTGAAAACCATGTTTATATCGGATATTTGCTATTGTCAACTTCTAGGGGAAGCAGCACCTGCAGCAGTATTTATGCTGTAATTTAAGATGATTGTAGAGAGGATAATCACAGTTTGTAAAATCAACAGTTCAACATGACTTTTTAAAATTGGAATTTCCGATGATCTCTCTTTTTGCACTACTTTCTTCGAATCTGAATTCGTCCCTTAGGTTGGCTATTAAGTTTTCTTCGATGTTGATAACATTTTATCATGTGTCGATGTTGCTTCTATATTGTTGCTGACGATTATTTCCAGTGGTTTTTTTTCAATGATTCTGTTTATTTCGTTTAAGGTATCAGGTCTTGGTTTGATCGGTAAGTAATCTCTTTTGGAACTGGATTTGCATGAACATGATGTTTGATAATTTGAAGTTCGGTTCAAAAAAGTTTGATACTTGATGTGGGATGCCTTAAGTTCTCATTCGTGAATCCATTAAGTTGTCTCCTTATTGTCACTGTATGTGAACATAGTGGTGTTGGCGCCAGCGCGGTACAAAGACAAATCTCTTGAATTCATGAAGTTTTTATAAAAATTCCTATTTGTTCCAATCCTTTAAAAAAATCAGCATAACTGGTATTAATGTCTTGAAGGCCTTTTTCGAAGAAAAAAAATCATGGTTTTTCTTTGGGGTAGTTTCCGAGAGCCACTTGAATGAATGCATATTTTGGGGTAATATAGGGTAATATAATAATAGCTCGGCGAAAATCCCCGTTTCAAACCCTCCTAGTGGGTGCCGGGCGGTAATGATCACTACAGTTTTTATCTTGTGCGTTGTCAAGATGGTGATCAGCTAAGGTCAGGTCGAATTGTTGAGGAGTTCCTTTACTCCTCAATAGTTTAACCCTCAACAATGCGATTTGACCATAGATACGGGGTCCCTAATTTTCAGTGGTGGTGTGAGCGATTTTGTTTCAAAATCCGTGCCGAAGAAATGGAAGGCTGGGGGGTAAACCAGTCGCGAACGAGCTCATTCGGACGCCTTGGCAGGGTCCGTCTTATTTCTTGCCTTACCCCGGTATACGGCTCTGCCGGGGTTGACCTTCTCTTTCCGCCTTACTCGTGGGACCTTATTTTAAAAGATTTTACAAAATGGACGAACTAGACATAACAGACTTTGAACCATCCAACGACTACGAGGATGAACTTTTGGCCTCCAGCCAGGAGACCGTTGTAGGAAACCCTTCGAGTACTGGAGACTCCGGTGCTCTTGGGAATCCTACTACTCAAGGAAGCATAGGCAGTACCAGCCATAGTACCCCTGTGCTCCGACCGTCAGAAAAAGAACCAAAACCCTCATGTAGCAATGCCAGCCATAGCAGCGCTCCACGAGGTACCAAAAAAATATCGGAGAGTGCTCTTCTCAAGAAACAGTTCAGGAAGGCATCCTTCATTCTTGACAAGATCGCCAGCAATGAGGAAGCTGGAACCGTCCTTGAGAGAGACCTCTCCGATAAATTAAAGTACCAAAAGGTTGTTAATGACTATAACAACCTGCTGGCTACGCAGGAGAAGGCCGCTAAGCGAGGTAGATCTCGAGATGAGGTCAAACGACCTTCGAAAAAAACCAAGCTTGACGGTCAGAAAAAACCGAAGGAAACGCCATCTTCGGGGGCAGCGCAACCGCGTACTGTCAGTGAGGTAGTCAGAGACGACCTCCAGGTATCGGTTGTTGATGAGCTCTCCACAAACAGTAGAGGTCTGCTGGCTGTGTGGAACTCCATCGAGGCCAAGCTCTCGGAGATGGTGTTTTCGTATACCATATCGGCAAACGAGGGTCCCTTCCCTAGTTTCGACTCTGGCGAGATGCTCAGGGGGCACAAGGTAATCAGGTGCGTAGACGGGTTCTCTAGGGATTTCCTTAGCTCGTGCATTGCTAAGATTAGCAATGACTGGGATGGCTTGAGGCTCAAGCTTATCCCTGCTAGGGATGTCCCTAGACAGCCTAAGGCTCGTATCTGGTTGCCTCTCATGGGTATCAAGCCGAGCGGACAGGACTTGATTCGCGGTCTTCAGAGGCTAAACCCACTGATTCCGATGCAGGACTGGGCAGTCATTAAGGCTGAGGAACCGCAGAAGAACAGTGCGTCTTATCTTTTGAAGATTAGCGAGGATAGTATAGGGGCTCTCGAGAAAGCCGAGTTTAGGCTGCGCTTCGGCATAAAATCCGTAAAGATTAAGGTTCTGCAGAGTCAGGAAACTATCTCCGGCAACGTCGATGATTTGGTCGAGACTGACAGAGTCAAAGACGTAGTCGTTGTCCCTGGCGAGGCGCCGGGTCCTGCCTGTGCAGGACCTTCTTCAAAAAATTAAAAACGCGCTGACAGTCGTGCAGATTAATCTGAAGCACTCCAAATGTGCTTCGGATAATCTGAGGGTTTTCCTGAGTGAGGAAAACGTTGACGTCGGCATCATCCAAGAACCGTGGGTCAATGGCATCCGAGTGAGAGGCCTCCAGGATAGCCAGTATGACCTTTTCTATAAATCCGTTAACCGAGACGAAGGTAAGCCAAGAACTTGTATTTTAGCTAAAAAACACTTAAAAGCTTTTTTGTGTCCAAATTTTAGTACCCCCGATCTGACAGTTGTCAGGTTGGAAGGAAGAAATGCAGGGGGCTTATTTATCGCTTCTGCGTACTCGGCTCATGACCGACTGTCACCGCCAGAGGAAGTTCGCAGCATTACACTGGAATCGGCCATAAACAAGACAAACCTCCTGATTGGATGCGATGCGAACGCACGGCATACTCTCTGGGGTAGTTCTGAGATCAACGAACGAGGTGAGTCATTTCTTGATTTTATTATTGAAAACAATCTAACGGTTTGCAACAGAGGCAGTACCCCCACCTTTGTTTTTCCGAGTTCGGATAATTATGAAGGATGGGAGGACGTGCTAGACGTTACTGTCGTCAGTAAACATTTTGATTTTACGGTAGAAAATTGGAGAGTATCACTTTCGAATTCCTTTTCGGATCACAGATGGATCCGTTTTAACATTAATTTCGAGAGTGTAGCTCCTCCTCCCTACAGAAACCCCAAAAGAATTGACTGGAAGAAGTTCAGTCAAATTGTTAAGTCCAAACTGAGTGAGATCCCGAATCTGAGTCCAGATTCTGTAACGGATCTTGAGGCAAAGGTGAAAATCCTTGAAGCATCTATGAACGATGCTTTCAAGATCTCTTGCCCAGTTAAATATAGCCGTAAAACTCTCCCCCCTTGGTGGAATGAAGACCTGTCCGAACTTAGAAAATTGACTAGGACGATTTTCAATATCTGCCACAAACATAAGTTCTATCAGCCTTATAAAGATAGCCTTAGAGTCTACAAGCGAGCTATCGCATCAGCGAAGCTTCTAGGCTGGAGGGAATTCTGTCATTCTATCGAAAATATTAAAGATTCAGCTAGGCTTAGCAAAGTTTTATCGAGGGAGCATTGCAGTCCTTCTTTCTTGAAAAAACCTGATGGATCGTGGACAGTTTCCCCGGCAGAAACTTTGGAATACCTGATGGCGACACATTTTCCGGGCTGTGAGAACAGCATCCCTGAACTGCTTAGTACTCTAAACACCCCGTCAGCTCATTTGGAGCGTATCAATTCTATTATAACAAGAGAAAGTATTGCCTGGGCAATTGATACCTTCTCACCATTTAAATCTCCGGGTCCGGATGGAATTCTGCCAATCATGCTTCAAAAACTAGCAGAGGTAGTTGTCCCCTGGCTGGAGATGATTTTTAAAGGGTGCCTCCATTTCAATCATGTTCCCGAGTCATGGAGACATGTACGAGTTGTTTTTATTCCGAAAATCGGCAAGCGAGGACATGAATCCGCGAAGGATTTTCGACCAATAAGTCTTACCTCCTTCGTACTTAAAACATTGGAGCGCATCCTTGACACCCATATAAGAGACATCCTTGAAGAATGTCCTTTGGCAAAGTCTCAACACGCTTATCTGAAGGGTAAGTCTACAGAAACTGCTCTTCATGATGTAGTGCGTACTATTGAAAAAACAATCCACTTTAAAGAATACACTCTCGCCACCTTCTTAGATGTAGAAGGGGCTTTCAACAACGTTCTTACTGAATCCATTCTAGAAGCGCTCATTGAGTGTGGTGTAGAAGACTACATCAGGGTATGGATAATATCCATGCTCAGCAACAGAATGATTCAAGCAACTTTAGGTAATACAAAATCGACCAAATACGTCAGTAGGGGTACACCCCAGGGTGGTGTCCTGTCTCCTCTACTGTGGCTTTTGGTCATGAATAAAATCCTCGTTAAGTTGGAGAGATGTGGAGTGAATGCGGTTGCGTATGCGGATGATTTGGTATTACTGGTGTCAGGAAAGTTCCTACCTGTGATCAGTGAGATTACAGAGATGGCTTTGGGGAAAGTTAGCAACTGGGCCACAAGTTGTGGTCTAGGAGTTAATCAAAGTAAAACAGAACTGATGCTTTTTACTACTAAAACAAAAATACCCCCTTTCACTCTACCCCGACTCAACGGCCAAACTCTTTCTCTGTCCCCCAGTGCGAGGTATCTGGGCGTAGTTCTCGACCCGAAACTAAACTGGAAGTTAAACATTGAAGAACGAGTAAGGAAGGCCTGTATAGCCTTCTATGCCTGTAGTAAAACATTCGGCAAAAAGTGGGGTCTCCAATCGAAGATGATACTGTGGACGTACACAGCAGTGGTACGACCTATCCTCACGTATGGCTCTATTGTTTGGTGGCCCGCCCTTGGTAAAGCCTATAACTTAGTCAAGCTTAAAAAGGTGCAAAGAACAGCTAGCGTTGGCACTACAGGAGCACTACGATCCTGTCCAACAGATGCCTTAAGCGTTTTTCTTCACCTTTACCCCTTGATCTTCATATTAAATACCTAGTCTGTTGTAGCGCGATAAGACTGAAAGAATCCAATCTTTGGTTTACCAAACCGTATGGTCATGGTAATATCCATAATCTCATTCCCAATCACATCCTTTCGGCAACTACTGACTACTGTGCCCCAACTTTGTGCATCGGTGGGGATTTTAAAGTAGCTTTCCCATCCAGACAGGATTGGCAAGACGACGTCGTGACGAAAGACTTCGACACAACTATTTTCACTGATGGTTCAAAGATGGAGTGTGGGGTTGGTTCAGGAATATTTTCCGAATCTCTAAACATCTCTAGATCTTTCCGGCTACCCAACTTTGCTAGTGTGTTTCAAGCTGAATTACTGGCAATTAGGGAAGCATGTAAGATTCTTAAACAAGACAGTAACCAATACCGAAATGCTGCTATCCTGACGGACAGTCAGGCAGCTGTTAAAGCCATTAGTTCGGCTGCTTCTTTCTCCAAGTTAGTGCAGCAATGCCGTGACGAGCTCACCAGCCTTAACGTGAACCTTAATGTCACACTTGTCTGGGTTCCGGGTCACAGTGGCATTGAGGGAAACGAACGGGCTGACGAACTGGCCAGGCAAGGTTCAGCCCTTCATGACTCACTGGCGGAAAGAGTCAACATTCCACTTGGAGTTATGAAGGGCAATATATTCTCTATCTTTCTTAACGAATCCAACCGCAGGTGGGGCAATTTATCAAATTGCATCATTTCTAGGAAGATTTGGCCCACCTATAGTAAATCGCGAACAAATGACTTAATCCGCAGACCCAGGCGAGACATAGCCAGGGTCGTTGCGACATGTTCAGGACACTGGCCAATTGGAGAGCATGCAGCGAAGCTAGGCATCCCCCACAACAACCACTGCCGTAGTTGCGGGGATCAGCAGGAGAAGGAAACAGTCGTTCATTTCCTCTGTAAATGCCCCGCATTGGCCAGAACAAGAACCCAATCACTTGGTCGAGCTTTTTTCGAAGACCTAAACGAACTTTCTGATGTGAAGATCAAAGACTTGATCTCTTACATTAACGAAACCCATTGGCTCTAGGACAAACCTCAGTAGCTACTGCACCCTTCTCCTAGTTGTCCAACGCAAGAGGTCACCCCTCTGACGCCTCTGAGCCAAGCTACCTGCCGAGCGTGGCATATCGCTAAAAGACTCAGAATCCCCAAACCATCCCCAACCGCAGGTTTAAACGAGTTTATGGTATCAAAACGGCGCACTTTAGCGCTAATTGGGTCAATGAGCTAGATTGCTCGTGACCGCCATTTCTACCTACCTACCTACCTGGGGTAATATTTGCACTGCGACCTTAAGATCTATTGTGCCCCCCTTTAAGAGTTAGACGAGAGTGCTCATTTACAGCTCTTCCTCCAAATTAGTTCCTTTGAGGAACTTTAGTATTTGGGGTATTTTGAGAGAGGGTAATTCGCTCTGTTCTATCTAGTGACGTCCCAGATATCTATGTTTTTGATGCACAAGTGCTTCACAACTACCTTAGATGTGGTCTGGTGTCTCCTCTTGGGTATTGCAGAATCTGCAAATAGCATTGCTCACCAAGCCGAGGAGAGAGCCACTTAAAAGTTTGTTTATTTAAATTAAAATTTTTGTTTGGAAAATAAACTAATTTAACATTTATGAATTATTGTTGGCCTGAATATTCATTAAAATCAAAAAAGTTGCTGCATGTAAACAATCGGTAAATACTTGAACCAGTGTTGAAAAACAGGCACGTACAAAAAATGTACGTATTTTCAGACCCAACAAATATACTTCCAAATGCCGACATAGAACAAACAAATTAAATCAATTATTTGGGAAATAAAATTTTTTGTGTACATACTTACATTGCCCCACAAAAGTTTCTACCTGAAGAAAAAGAAAATAAAATACATATACGTATAAATATATTTAAGGCTGAAAATCTTAAACATCAAAAGTATTTTTTCTTTGAGATATTTTTTTTAACACTTGATGGATGGATACGCTAATTTTTAATGCAGCTATTTTGAGATTGAAGTTTGCTTTTAATTTTTATTATGCACATGCGAATGTGAATGTGTTTGCAGCATTTGATTTTTTAAAGTAAAACAGATGTTTCGATAATTTATTGGTGTTGATTGTTCAATAATTAGTTACCTATTTCAACATGCGAAATGGTAGAATGTGGTTAGACATTGAGTTATTTGTTGATAAATAAATGTTTGGTAGTACCTAGTGCGTCTGTTTTTCTAGCAATGCAAATAGGTGTAAAATTCACCACAAATTGCTGCCCCAGACAGCCAACACTTAATTAAGGCCTTTTAATTTAAAGGGTTATAAATGACAAGTCAAATATATGTATGTAGTATAGTATCTCATACATAGATGTACCTACTTGTACTTGTTTTTCACTTGTTTATGACTTATATTAGAAAGTGGAGAACCTGGATAGCCTGAAGCAGCATTGCCGAAGTTGCACGATCGCGTGTTTTTTTGACACGAAAATTACACTGCAGCATGATGCCACGAAAAAAATCAATATGACCCTTTTATTTCCATTTTTTACTTGCAATAAAGCGAATTTTGAGAAAAATTTAAGAAAGTTGCTCCAAATGCAGTAAAAACTGGAATAAACTCTTACACGAATTGAACAAATAGCTTCTTCTAATTTTTTGTTATAATTGAACTATATTTTTTGTTTAATATAAGAATTTGAGTTTTTTCCATGCATGCCATGAAAATTACACGATTTTTTAGAAAATATGGCACGAAATTTTTATTTGGGCAGTAGCGCTGGCCTAAAGGCCGACATAACAACCATTCATGAAGTGAGATGGAGACAATATAAGAAGAGTCCTGTAAAAAGCAAGGTCAGCTGCTCTTTTATTGTGAGTTTGTGATAAGAAGAACACCTATAAGCAAGAAGTATTGGACTGCCGGAATGTAAAAGAATAGTTGGGAGTAATCCGTATCAAAGGCAACACGTCGTGGAAGTATAGCTGGTGTACGTATGCGGAAATCCCAGAATGCCAGAACACTTAGCGGGTGCTGTGAAAAAATTTATAAAATTGCAAGAGACCACCAGGACTTTTGCTGGACAAGTCTATCTTAATCTTTTTAGTGCAGAGGACCAGTGGAAACATTGCCAACATGCTATCAGAAGTGCTGCCACTGATGTGCTATGTTTCAGGAGGCGCCCACAACGAAACCCTCATTCTTTTAAGAGTTATGGTTGGTGTATGCAGACAACAACGAGGCCCATCAATTAATTCTGCAGACTATAACCACACACAGCTGCTGAGAAAGGAGCCCATGAGCTCTACGGTCAAAAAAGAGCGTCGTTTCTTTATCAGGAGGAAAAACAGATAGCATGAGAAGTTGAGCTTATATGCGCTTTTAGTGAAAACGGTAGAAACTATTTATACCAACGGTTATAAGGCCAGAACAGAAGCCTGATGCAGAACTAGTAGTGAGAATATAGGCTCCGTGATCTTAGCACCTCATATATGGGATATTCGCAAAAAAAGTATGCCATCTAAAAGGTCACTAATTGGTCATAAAAGGTCAGCTATTTTCAGAAATTGGTCAGGCTTAGAAAACTTGTAATCCTAACTTGGACTTTTTCGAGGCCATTAGTGTTTTTTGGCACCTCATTTATGGGATATTCGCAAACAAAGTATACAATTTGAAAGGCCACCGGATCGTGATAAAAGGTCAGCTAGTTTCAGTAATTGGTCAGGCATAGGTTTTTATTTATGAATTAAAAAAAAAAAAATTTCAAGGTCACAGTATAAGACTTTTAGCACCTCATTTGTGGAATTTATAAAAAACAAGTATGCAATTTAAAAGGTTATAAAAGGTCAGGTAGTTTCAGTAATTGGTCAGACATATATTTTTTAATCCTTTTTTTAGCACCTCATTTGTGGGATATTCGAAAAAATTATATACCATCTGAAAGGTTACTTAATCCTTATAAAATGTCAAGCAGTTTCAGAAATTGGTCAGCTATAGATTTTTTTTAAAGGTTTTTTAATTTTTTAAGGTCATACCAGGTCACGTGTACCTTTGGCACCTCATTTATGGGATATTCGAATAAAAAATATACCATCTGAAAGGTAACTCAATCCTTATAAAAGGTCAGCTAGTTTCGGAAATTGGTCAGCTATAGATTTTCTTTTATGAATAAAAAAAAAAATTCAAGGTGACTATTATAAGACTTAGCACCTCATTTGGAATTTCGCAAAAAAATCGCTAAAAATTTTCATACTCTGACAGATTCAGAAAAAATTAACATCGACCCATTAATTTAATTGTGAAGTTAATGACAATATAACCAAAATATTGCATTCTTGTACAGCTATCTCATAGAACATAGATTAATAATACATTTTTTTTCCGTACAAAATTATTATTATCTGCACCCTATCAACTTAAAGAAAAGCCCACAAAAACACTTTAGAATGACTTCAAATGTCAATTACCTAATGAACCAAAGACATCATTTTTATCAGCCAAGAAAATTGTTTTTTTTTATCATCTTTCGTTCGGTATCGGTATGATGCACATCTTCAAACATGTTTCATCCCAACAAGTTTGAAGTCATTTCATAATATAGAAATATCTTTCGAGCAACTCATCCATCTGGCCAGGCCAGGTGCCAGGTAAATTAATATAGCAAACAGCACATTACAGTAACTTAAAGCAAGAAGCAACAGTTGCCCCGAAGCGCAAACATTTAGTTCGTTTATGTGAACCGTAGCGATCACTTCGCGCTAAATAATTGTTCGGTTCAGAATTCAATTAATTTTTTTTATTTTTTATAAGTTTTGCCGCTTTTTGTATATATGTACCTACAAAATAATTAAATTGTTTCGAAATTCCCTTTTGATTAAATTTAGTTATTAGAAAAGAAGAAAAAATGAGTTATCGTGTTAAATTCCTTTTGTTTATGGCAATCGTGTGCATTTGTAATGCCAATGAAAATCTCTCAACGCGGCGACGAGAAATGCATGTTCGAAACAATCGGGTGGGTTTTGCCTTATAATTTCCATAATCCTCTTGCAATTATTCAAGAAGGGTGTCTGAGATGAAATATCTTTTTTTATTTAATTTATGTGAAATCTAAATATAGAGCACAAGTGAATAACGTGTTAAGTATTTTTCGTTTGATTTGTGTTGTTGTTGTATTTTTTTTTTAGTCATCATACCATGCGCAGGTTCCTGTTAGCGAGATGATGTCTCAAATACAAGAACGAGTATCTGCTATGGCCACAACGGATCAAGCTCATCTCAACAAACTGGATTCTATCGAGAACAAGTGAGTTTCATCAACAAAATGTTTGATCATATGTTATAAGATGGGAGAAAAGGGGAATTAAAAAAAAAAAAAAGAAAACGAATAAGAGTTCTGAGGCTAAGGTCAATGATGAACGCGTGCCATAGCCGAAAGCTGCGTACTCTAAATGAATTGCGTCTGTATACAAAATTTATTTTTATGTTTTTTTTTAATGAATGGAGGCTTTTGCTTTGTTGAACTAAAAATTCTTCAGTTGAAAAATAATAAAAAAAAATATCATTTTAATGAATTCAATGTGTTTATATATACTTCATCAATCATTACAAATGGATTTCTTAATAAACAATTCTTAAGCAAATTTTCATTATTTATGGCAACTGAGATATCTTTTTTATTGCTGATCTAATTTTCAAGGAAAAGTCTGCACAAATAACAGATTTATTTTACAGCGTGTGCTAAATTTTATATGATCATTTGACTGATAAACAATTTGCGTTTATCTAAATATAAAGTTTTTAAACAAGCACTTCTTTGACCTTTTAATGATACTTAATTATAAATAATAACAGACTTTAAATTTATTATAAATAAACATAAAATGCCTCTAGCGATTTATCAAACCTGGAAAATTAAGAAGGTAATGTGAAAAGCAAAACTAAGGATGATGATGGGTTGAAACATGCAATTTTTTAATTGTTCAAAAAAGTATTTTTTTATAAGAACAAGGTTAAGAAATTGGACCTGTCCTCAACTTTCGAAATTCGAAATGTCGAAGAGAAAATTATACAAACATTTAAAAAATATGTGAATAGGTTACCAAAATTAAAAAAAAATACAAAAACTATTTCTTAAAGGTTTTCAAGCTAAGAAATAAATTAGTGTTGTGACATATTGTGCAGAGCTAAATCCCATTGACTTACACACTGAACCATATCTGCGTGCGTATTTTAAGTTAGCAGGTGAATCTAAAATATTCTCAGATTTAAAGTAAACACGACACTTTCAAGAATTCAGATTTATAAGTTTATGATAATAATTAGCTGCTAGTTAATTGCTAATTAGCTACGAAAAAAAAATAAATCGGTCTTTTGTATTTCGAAAAAATAAGTGTCCTGCTAACTAGACGTCAACTAAGTAGGAATCACAATTTTTGGCAATCCAAAAGAGCGATTAATATTTTGTGCGCATAACTTTTAAATTTGAATAGAAAATTAAGAGAAAAAATCGAAAAAAAAAATGTTTTTTTTTTTTTTCATTTTTCATCAATTTTATAAAATAATGCTATTTCTTATTTAAGATTGCAGGATGGGTGTATTTTTAAAATTGGTACCTAGCGTTTTTTGGGCATTCTCCAACACAGTTTTTTTTTTCAATTTATTTTAGGGCCAAAAATAAAAGTACCATTCCAGCGAATAATAAAAAAGATGTCCACTGAAACTTAAAAAAAATCAGTAATTTTGTTTACCAAAAACGCTACCATTTTATAAACAAAATCCGAAAAATGGTTATAAATGGTACCTCCCATAGAACCATTTTTTTTATTTTCGAATTTCCCAAAAACGGTTCAAATTATTATGATCAATTTCTTATAAAGAATGTTTCAAAAAGTTGTAAAGGAATTGTATACCAAAATTTCCAAAAATTATGTTTTTATTTACAGTCGACTCTCCCTAATTCGAATTTTCACGGGATACCAAGATTTGTTCAAGTTAGAGAGAGTTTTAGAAAAATTCAAGTTATAGAGAGAAACATTTTTTTATTTTAAAAGGTTTATTTAATAAATAAAGGTTAATTTGCGTATATAAAGCAACCAACAACATAATTAAAAGGATAACAATCCTTTTTTTTGTTTTTGCGTTGTATAACTTTTTTTAAAACTGTATCTCTTTATAGAGGTACCAGGATTATGAATAGGAAGAAATGCGTAGAGCTGACGATGATGGTACACGCGATGCTAAACATATTAGGTTTTGATGGTTCATAGTTATATACTATACCTACCCAAATACGAATTCCGAAGGGGGAATGTTTTTTTATTTTGTTTTTTGCTAGTCAAAATTCGACTTAAGGGGTGAAAAAAGATGCCAATAACCGAGAAAATGGGTTCGAGTTAGAGAGAGTTCGACTTAGAGGGAGTGATAAGGAGGGATAAAATGTGGCGAAAAAATTCGAGTTAGAGAGAAATTCGACTTAGAGAGAGTACGACTTAGGGAGAGTCGACTGTATTTATTTATTTCAATACGTTAATGCTAACGTTAAGCTTATACAATATATTTACTTAACAACTTTATTTAATTATAAACAAAGTTTCATCGAATTTGGGCATATATAATAATTATAGTGATCAGTGAAACATAATTTTGGGTCTAATAAGATTCCAAGATCAGAGAATCTAAACAATCTGCATAAATGTGACGAATTCAAAAGGTAGTTAAAAATACGTTTACGTGTTAAACACATTTGGTCTTATTTATAAAAGTTTTATAACTTTGGACAACTGTCCAAATTTGGAAAATGTGTTCAAAAACCTAGTTTATTGTTGTCTTATAGCTGCCCAACTAAGACACAAGAGTATAGATTGTCTTAACCGTGAATAATGAGATATGTATATATATTTTTATGAAATAAAACATATTTCCACCAATTTGAAAATAGTAAGACAGAGTCTAAGCAGACAAAAATTTTATAAATACGACTGATTGTCTTTCACTTGTCAATATTTAAAAATAAACTAAATAAAAATAAAATTAAAAATAGTATCTCTCATAGCACCATTTTTTTGGTTTTCGATTTTCTCATTATATCTGTTGAACCGATCTTAATGAAATTTTTAATACAAGAGCTTCTTACAAGTTTGAATAATATATCATATCAAAATTTTTGAAAAAAAAATAAATTTTTTTGCTTAAAGCCGAGTATATTTTTTTATTGAGATGTGAACAAACCCTGAGAAAAAATTTTATACTCACCACGAATTATTTTTCGCCCAAAACAATGTCAGCGCCATTGTTTTGTGGAAAAAAAGAGGACAACGAACACAAATTTTTTATTTCAACTCAGATTTTTTTTCTTCCGAAAAAAAAAATTCTTACCACTTATGTATTTTTTTGTCCAAAAGAACTGTATACTCAGCTTAAAAGACAATTAAAAATTATTTTTTGAAAATTTGCTATTTCGATTAGTTTTTGAAATACATTTTTTAATCCCGCGTTAATAAAAATTATGAAATTGCGTACCAATTTTTTTCTCTTAAAAACATTATAAAAAACCACTGCGAGATTTGTTTTATAAATCAGATGGTGTAGGTACATCGCGTCTTAATCTATTTTCTTATTCTTGTGCGAATAGCTCAAATCAAAAGTTTACAGATTTCATGACTTTTCGTGTAGTCAAGTTTGATAACTTTGAAGGTTATTAAAAGGGAATATATGTTTAGGAAATAGAACTTAAATTGTACAACGAGTATAAGGGAGGAAAATAACAATCCTTTTTCAGTAAAATAAGAGTGAAAATTGGCGGAAAATTCTAATAAATTGAAAATTTCAATGTTTTTAGCTTGAACTTGTTACAAAAATTTAAAAAAAATGAGAAAATTGAAAAAAAAAAATGCCTTTCTTTTAAATTTGAATTCGATCTATAAGACTATTCAAACCAAAAAAAATCATACAACAATTAAATAAGGGTAATTTTCGAATTTCAATTTATAGAATGGGTTCAAAATAATTAAAAAAAAAACGCCTGAAAATATCACAGTCCTATTTAAATATTAACCCGTGTTGCGAGAATTTTTCCATACAAAATTAAAGTCTTCAAAGTGATTCACTTAAAATTATAAGCCAAATGATATATAAAAGCAAATACGTACGATGTCTTGAAATGTATTGTTTATTTAAATAATAATATAAAAAAAAAATTATTTTATTTTATTCTTTTTTTTTAATTCAGACATTGCATCATTTTTGAATGAACAACAATTCAAATATTATTTTTTCTTGCAAAACGTTTATCCAAATCATTCTTGCAATATCTCAAAATTGCTTGCATTACGGAGAGTCTTTAATAGTTGTTATTATTTTCAAAAAGTACTTTTTTTCATTCTGTCTTTCATAATAACAACAGTATTTTATTTTATTTACCTCAAATCAATTCAATTACTGTGATTCATACAAATCAATCCAATACCTATAATTGAGAAATCATTGTCTTGGTCAATCTTATTTTTATATACATTACCTAGGTACCTATAAGGTCATTTGATTGTTTTTGCAGAGGCGGTGAGCTTGTACCTTCCTACATACATTAAAGTGAAGTCATAAGTTTGGTAAACAAAAGACATATACCTTATTTTAAAGATGAATTGTTTGAATTTCGGAAAGCCCGAAGGAGCTTTATAGTGGAATTCCCTGCGATATACTAACAAGTTGACTTGGTGTTTTTTTGTGTTGTGTTTGAATATAAGATCAATGGTCTTTAGCTTTATTAACATTAGGTATACCTTCTCTTTTGACATAAGCATTATCGTGAAGAAGATGTGAATAGGTGTAGGTATTATCTATATAGCAATAAATAGTTGAACTATGTATGTAAATGCAAAAGTTGACATTAAATAGAAGGTATGTACATTGCACAATGACTTACATATACATATAAGTATGTACATATGTTAGTAATTGATGACGTTTAATTGTACTAGAATGTTTGGCTATAATGTTGAATATTTTATTTGATATTCTTTTTTTTATTTTGGGTAATTGCTCACAATTAATGATATAGATATGCATTAAGTGGGTTGTAAAAAAATTGAAGGTTCATTTACCTATAATCTTCATTTAAAATGTTTTTTTTTTAAGATTTTTAAATTTTTTTGGTTCGGTAAATAATTAAGTTTTTGATCTTTTGTTGTACCTACAAATAAGTATACATACAGAGATGAGATGTTTGACCAGTTATTATTTAATGGGTTTGGCGCCATACTCTTCTGTGGTCATTGTTTTTTTTTTTAACCAATGAATCGTAGTTCTTGACTTTGTGTTGAAAAGAGAGTAGGTACAGTGGTAACAACTAACATTGTTTATTAAATATGTTTATTTTTGAATCTATCTATCGGTAGGTCCCTAATAAGAGCTTAAAAGCTTTCAATTAAAATACTTTTAAATGTGGATATATTAAAATTTACTACTTAATGCTTTCCTTTCGTCTTAAATAATAATTTGAACTTAAATTTCATCAAAAATATTGATTGATAAATTAATCATTAAATCTACGTTCTTTAGATACATGAATAAAAGAGCATTGCCATTTCTTACGCCCATATTATTCACTCGATACATCCAGATTAAAACTTAAATCCAGATGTAAAGTATACAAATTCAATGTAAATACATCTGGATCTAAGTTTTAATCTGGATGTATCGGTTGAATAATATGGGCGTTAATGAAGAAAACGTAACTAATTATACTTCAATTTCATTGTCCTTATGCGAGTTTAAAATAATTTAATTCTTTTTATAGATTTAAATCTACATTTAGGATGTTTTTTTATATAAACAAGACACGATAATATACGTAATATATATAAGTAAAAGAATTATAGGGTAAGTAAATGATTTCTCAATGCATTTTTACACAACCCGTTTTCGGTTTCTTATAACGATTTTAAATAAAAACAAAAAAATCTTGTACAAATAGACTTGTGCTTATTTTTGTTTGGTGTTATAAATAGACTTAAATATTTGTAGCAGTTATCTCAAAATTTGTGCTTAAAGAAAGTTCTCTTTTAAAGTACAGATATTCATTAACATTTGCTTTAGTTAAAGTAAATAATTTAAATAATTTTTGCTTGCTTTAGATTCTCCATACCGAATTAATCTCAAACCATGAAGTTGTTGACTCAACAAAATTCATTCAAAGTTTGAATTAAAATGCATTTAATATTCCAATGTATCACAATATATCACGGAAATAAAAAAAAATAGTTCTTCTTTTAAAACAAAAGTCATTGAATTTTTAAAGCTCAAAACTAAACACTTAATCTTAAATTAAGTTCTAATCAAGTTTGGGACAACAGAGACAAGTTTATTAGAAAGAGGTATACCTATTTAATATGTTAAAAGAGCAAACAATGCTATTAGCTTCTTAAGACTAACTTGTTTCTCAAATTAAATTAAAATTTTAAGTTGTTCTGTTTTTATGTAAATATTTATTTTCTTGTTTTGTAGGCTTTAGGTCAAAATAATTTTTTTTTTACTTTTTCTACAACGTTTTTATTTCAGCAAATAAGAAATATTTTTATTTACAGTCAATTAAGTCTTGAAAACTAATGAAAAACTGTGGATTTGGACATTCTTGTTTTAATCGGTCTTATTGTACATTCTACTTAACATTCTTATCTAATTTTTCTGTCCCGGTAATGTAATCTCCATGTTGTGTATGTAATAATGGAAACAAAAGAGGAAACAAAAAATTCAATTTAAGAAAATAAATTAAGTTTATTTATTAATTGAATATTATCACAACATACATATATTTATAATTTTGATTCAGCGACGCGTTTCGTTCTAAAAAATCATCATTGGACTTTAATTTGCGAAAACAACAATTTAATTTCGGCTAAGGAATAACACGAGTCAACAAATTAAAGCCCGATGATCTTTTTGACTGAATCAAAATTATAAATATATGTTTTGATAATATTCAATAAATAAATAAATTCTCGCAGAAGTATTTTATTAGTAAAGACAAGACAAAACTTAAAGAAGTGATAACTGAGTTAAGTTCTGTAAATATGTACTAAACTTTTATTTCATTTTTTAAACAGTTGAAATTGATCAATACTTTAGATAAAATATGATTTGTGAATTTTGTTGCTTAATAAAAAAAAAATTGCTAAAATAATTTAAAAAAAACCTGTTAAACATTATACTTGTTGCTTTGAAGAAATCTAAAAATTCAGTCTAAACCTTGCTTTGGGAAATCTAATAAAAAACATTCATTTATAAATGTCACCGATAAAAAAACCCGGAGAAGAGAAATCTCCTTTAAAAGTTTATATAGCATTGAATACAAAAATTGAAAACTTAAATTTCTAGCACTTTTTGAATATTATCCAGTCGATTAAAAACAGTTTTAATATTATTTCAGCTGTTGCGTTTTTTAAAATAGAATTGGGTCAGAAATGCATGTGTTTTTAAAATACAGTATTCCAAAATACTGTTATTCCAAATTCTGGTTACACAAAATTCTGCATGTAAGAAATTCTGTACCTGTATTTCGGAATTAAATATTTCAAAATTCTATATTAAAAAAAATTCACACTGTTTTACATTATCAAAATATTTTTTTTATTTTAGTCCAAAACGATTTTTTACTCTTACATTTCTATGGAATAAAAAAATTGTTGCTACATTTTCAAAAAATTTTCTACTGCACTCAAACCTAGTTAAATTTAATATTGATGTCAATTTAGACAGAAAGATATATAATATATATTTAATTCGTGATAATTTTGTATACAAATTCTGTTACCGAAAGTTTTACATTCCTATTTCTACTTGCAAGTGCTTAGCAGTGATATTGACAAAACAAAATTAATTCTTGTTTAGTATTTTTTGATTGTTTGTTTTGTATTATTTCAATTTGATCAATGTCCGTTTCCACTATCCAATAAAGAAGAAAAAAACTTAATGGTTGACGGTCGGAGTAAATTTCAATTTTAAAGAAGAAAATAAATCTACTCCGCCACCCCGCTTTTTTGAGATCTACTACTTTTTTTCCCACACTGAAAAATTCAAAATTTCTGAAGCTTAACCACATGAAAGGAAATGACAACACTGTGTTATTCAATTTCCTAACTATCTCTGGCTATGAGTTTTTGAATCTTAAATTTTATTTTGTTTTGAAATGGAATTTGTGTATGTGATTTATTTTTTTGTTTGTTAAAAAATATTTATTTTCGTAAAAAATACAGTCTTTTAAAACTTTTTCTTTCGTTTTCAAATTTACTCCACTTTTTCTCACAAATCTGCTCTGAAATTGTACTACTGATGTTCTACACCTGTTGGCGGTTATATTCGTTTTATTTGGAAGCGAATTTCAAGAATTGGTATGCTTAGAATTATAAAACTTGTTCCACCAGAATTTTAAAAAAATGAAATGTAAATCGCGAATAGTGACTAAATAAAATCCAAATTCTTCTTCAAAATACAGAATTTGAAAATAAGTAGCATTTGGAAAACAGAAGTTTACACATTCAGCATTTTAAATATTAATTAAATATTTTCAATTTTTAGTATTATAGTATTTCAAAAAAAAAACAGAATTTTGAAACCCTGTTCTTTAAAAAATATTTATTTTTTTTAGCTTGTTAATTCGATAACGAATTATTAATTTTAGTTGGGAAAATTATTAAATACAAGAAACTGCAATGCACAGTTTCTTTTTTGTACCTAAATGTTTCCAAAATTTTTGAATTAAAAACTACCCCAACCTTTTTCGAAATTTTTCTTTCATATAAATTCAAATTTATTGTAGAATTGAATAGACAAAAGTTTTAAATATATACATAGTAACTAGAAATGCGAGAGCAATGGTACCTACGTATGACCCAGTCATGTATTTTTTTGCATATATAGAAGCAGAACTGCCTGCATCTGAAATTGAAATATATTGATCTCTTCATTCAGGTACTGTTCAAAACTGTACATTTTTACACATTTTACAATTTTTTATATGAAATTCTTAAACACCCTTTGGACTGAAAATTCGCAAAAATTTATAGATTTGTACAGTAAGTAAATGGACAAATATTTATCTTTTTCAAATACACTCATATAAATTTAATTGCACAATAGCTTTTATTTTATTTTATTTAAACATATATTTTTGTAGCTAAAAAATCAAGCTGAAGGTTTATTGTGGTTTTATTTCATTGAGAAGTAGATAGTTATAGTATAATCACTTGATGTTTATGTAATTTATTTACCATCCTACAACCGGAACAATCTAACCATAATCATAAGAAAATAGAGGTGCCAAACTAAAATCTGATATGAACAAACAAAAATAATGGTCAAAGAAAAGTCAAAAAACAAGAAGACAATCCAATGAATAGGTCACGCTAATGAATAAAAACATACAATACATATTTACATAATGATTCATTTAAACAAATTTGAAGAAGGTTATTAGCCCGCATTAGGAAGAATCGCCGCAGCGCCCGCACCGTCCCTGTGTGCGTCCCACCGGCAAGTGTAAGACATATAAATTGCACGCACCTTCATAGATTGTTAAACATAACCGGAATGTTTTTTTTTGACAAGCTTTGAACAATATAATTAAAACGTCTTCTTCAAGTATGTTAATATTAAAGCTTTAATGCTATATTAACAGGGGTGTATACTTAGGTAAATTTTAGGTAGGCTTGGTGCCAGGGCCTGGTATCTATGGGAATTTGTATCTTATGCTAAAAAACACAAAGTAACGTCTCAAAATAAAGAGCCACTATCTACAGCCTAACCAAGCATCAAGAATGTAAAGGACACGATTAAAAAATTATTTTTAGTAAGTTGTTCGTGTGAAGCAATGTACCTTCCAACAGATAATAGGTGTGTTTTATTCATTGCTGCATAGCCAGCGCAGCACAAGTCTGAATAAAACTATTACTTACTATATACATTCATTTCAATAATTCAAAGTTCTATATCGCCAGCACAGTCATCTTTATTTTACTGACTTATTTTTCGCCAGCAATCAAATTGTTTTTGTTTGCTAAGGGAAAGTTTGCTGCACTGGCTATGCAGCATTGAATAAAACACACCTAATATTAAACATCTATATTTTTATCCTGATCCACTTCAGTGTCGAATTAAAAAAAAAACTTATGAGTAAATAAATAACTAAAACAAATTTAAAAAAAATACATTATTTCTGATATACCCATGGGCCTCAATTTTCCTAAAGACGGGCTTGTATGCAAATGATGTTGTCTAGGTTTCCTATCACGTCTTGAATTTGGCATAATTTCTTGTTTTTTCGACCGTCATGCTGTGGGTTTCCACGTCCATCATGACCTTCGTTATTTTAATCTTTTAATTTGTATATTTATGTAAAAGATGTTGCATTTGCAATTATTATGGAAAATTTGTCTACACAAATTGTGTATGGTTTTTATGAGTCATTCTTATCAAAGAGCTCTTTAGGACAGTGCGAGAAAAGCTTGTCTGTCTAGTAAAAAAAACTTTACTTCTGGTATTTTTTTTTTTTTTTAATAAAAACTTGTTCCGAGCTGATAATAATTATTGAATAAGGTTAAGCATTTTCTTTGAACACATCATCATCAAATGAAATTCCTTGAACATTTAATTTTAATTAGGTACTCAATTCACATGTGCAGCAGCAAGAAAATTATTGGAGTCTCAATAATGATGAAGTGTTTATGGCAACATATAAATGCGGACGAACTTCAAGTGGTGTAATAAATAGTGATACATTTTTTTTAAAGCGATTGAGAAAAAATAAGGTTAAGTGAGAGAAAAAAATAAATTGAAAATTTATATTCATAGATTTTATATTTATATGTACATATAATTTTATTATAACATTGTGTATGTGCAAGAATAAAATATAGTTATTTAGTTACTGACTATGAACTATTTTTTTGTATTTACAGCGTTAATTAAATTCCAGTTAAAAATTAGATCACTTTTGATGTTAGAATCAATTTTTTCTTTAAATTATTTAGTAATTTACAAAATAGAAAGGAATTTCTAATTGTAGCAGAAATTATATCATTAAAACTTAATAGTACATAGTTCAATTATTATTGAATTTTTAAGATTTAATTTATAATATCTGAACATTATTTATATATATTTTATTAATTAAAATAATTTTAAAAACGATGAAAATTACTTGTAAATTCTAAAATTTCTTAAATAATTTTTTTGTTAAACAGACGATGTTATCTGATAGTGATAGAGACCATGGCGTAATCCTGAATTTCAAAAATATCGAAATCAATAAATATATATATGTTCACATATGTACATAATATAATCTCCAAAATTAAATACATGATGTTGGTCATGAGTATCAACCTTTTTATTTGATTTTTAAAATGAATTAGTTAGTTTTGAAAAATTTAAATAGTTAGTACGAGTATTTAATCACATTTTCAAAATTAAAAAAGATTAATAACGAATAACACGAATTACAAAAAGAACATGTGATTAAATAGACGTTAAAGATTGTATACATATCTATATTTAATGTCAATTTTTCTTTTTGCTTTGCTACTATTTTAAGCAAACTTTTTTGTTTATCCAGTTTTCTTGGGGTGATTCTTCATTACGTTTGGAAAAATTTTTCAATTATAAAATTGGCAATATTTTTATAATACAAAAGCACCATTTTTGGAGCCGTTTTAATTAAGATAGATGACATTTTTTTTTTATTAAGGTCGAATTACGTGTTCTAAAAGTTTGAGATGATTTTGCATAGTACAATTTAATCTCAAACTGAAATATGAAAAAATGAAAAAAATCACATAAAATATGAAAAATGACCCCAAACCGTAACTTTTCATATAATTTTTTTGTTTGCCATTATTAATTGGTTTTTAATGGGTTTTAATTTAATTTGGACTTTTTGTTTCATTTATTGTGAAAAAATTTTTCTATTTTTGAAATGGAGCATCAATTTTGGGAGCATTTTTCGTTTTTTGTCTTTGGTCATTTTTCATTGAGACTAAATTTCATGTATCCGATTGTATCATACGAGTACATACAAATTATTAAAAATCGACAAATTAAGAAATAAATATGAGCATCTTTTGAAATTTGTTTTGCATCAATAACTCAAACTTCACCATATAATTTTCTTAATAATTTTAAATTGATGAGAAAAAAAAAATTAAAGAAAATCTTTAGATTTACTTTGTAAAAAATTTATTTTCTATATGAACATTTTTTTAAAATACGCTTTTGCTTATTTTAAATACCAATTTGTGCAGTTAAATTCTTAAAACTTCTATTTTTTTAAAAAGGATTTATTTTATTATATTATATAATATAATAGCTGTATAGTAAAACTTTTTTGGAACTTTTGTTGAAAAAAATTTATAATTGGTACCTAGCGTTTTTTGGCCATTTCGCCAGCACGTTTTTTTTTTAAGATCAAAAAATAACGGAACACACCTGCCATGCCATACAAAATTTCTTAACAATTAATGAAAATCTTATTTTTCTCAAAACCTGGGCCACATCTTTCTTTAAATTAAAGTTTCGAAAATAAAGGTTGTTCATATAAAATTCTTAAAATTAATCTATTTTTATTATAAAATTTGTAGATTATTTGATGCTTTATAAGAAAACATTAACATGTTTTTTTTTTGATTTGAAAAATTTCATTATTTATAAAAATTTTGTTAAAGTAAAAAATAATAAGGGTCTTTGTTTTATTGTTTTTGCTCTTCCTATATATTATTTCTGTAGTCTAGACTCACTTTTCAACCTGCACCGATTTTGACAAATAAGGTTGTCAAACGAAGTGCAATTACTTCTTGATTTGATAAATTATAATTATTTTAAAAAAATGTTAATATTTTGTTCAAAAACTACATTTGTTTGTTTTCGTGCGTCTTTTATTTTTATGTAATTGCGAGAATTCTCACACGGAGAGGCTAGTTTCATTTAAATGCAGTTTTTAATAATTCAATATTTTTAATTATTGATTTTAGAATAAAATAAATAAAAATTTAGTTGTTTTCTATGATACGAATATTTTATATTGTTGTCTTACCGCCATATTATTCACTCGATTAATTCAAATTTAAACTTAAATCTGGATGCAAATTAATTGATTTTAAGTGAGTTTACATCCCAGTATTATAATTAATTCAAATAGATTTAAACTTTAAACTTTCCGGATGCTAGTTAAAGTCCCTAAATAAAAATGAAAACTCTGATCTTTCTATATTACTAAGTAATAAGTCATTGTTATGCTCCCAAAACTAAAAATAAATATATAGCTTGAACCAAATCATTTGGCCAACGCGACGAACGGTCGGTTGCGCAGAAAGAGGATTCAAGAGCTCAAAAATGGCAAGAGATTTATTGAACTTGAACCATTTTAAACCGATTTTAATTAAATTTTAGTACAAGAACAAAAATATTAAATGAATTTAATATTTCGAAAATGGGAATACTATTTTTTGCGAAACTAATTTTTTTTTCAATCTGTATTAATAAATACTTAAGTCTAACGTAGTAATATTTTTTTTAAATGTTTACAAAGTTTTATGTATCGACAATTAACTTTTTTAAAAACCACCACAATTTTTAAATTTTATAAATTTTTAGAGCAAATTCGTGTTTCACAGTCTTGTATTTTGTATCTATAAACCAAGCTACATTATTGACATTTTTATATTCATAATTTTTACTATACGGTTGTAAAAACGACACTTGTTAGGAACAAAAAGGGATTCAGGAATAAATCATTACTAGAACAGTACATTAAATATTTATTCTTTATAAATAAATTGGTAGACATTTTTGTATATACATACCTTTATTCTTTGTGTAAACAGAATGCATAATTATGGACTTGTTGTTTATTTTAATTTTTAAACTTTTATATTCACGATTATTATACATTTAATTTATTTATTTGATTCCATTTACGGATTTACATTTATAGGTCTATAAATGAATTTGCTATACTATGGGTGTTTAAAACCATCACATATTGAATTCATTCTGAATTTTTGTCATATAGTATAGGCTTACGATTCTACGCCTTTTCAAATTACAAAAAATAAAAGTTTATTTTCAACTACTCTCTGAAAACACTCTGAATATTATTAAAGTCATACAGATGCCAAACATTATCATGGACTCAAATTATAATGCATCTGTTAAAGATAAAATAATTATGCCTAAAATTCTAATGAAATGACTAATATTGTTGTATTGTATTTGACCAATTATTTTAAATATTTGTTGACTGTATTTTTTTGTTGTTAAGCTCTTTTGGTCTATTTATATTTTGAATGCGAATAAAAACAAGTCCATTCCACTCTTCACCCTGTTTTTATTCGCATTCAAAACATAAATATAGAACAAAAGAGCCTAACAACAAAAAAATACAGTCAACGAAATGAGTAATAGTTCCATGCTTAAGTTCATTTTTATAATAATATCACCAAAAACTCTAATTTTTAATAGAAATTCCATTGTCACCTGAAACAACAAAGTTCCTATACCATTGACCATGTCGAACGTAAAAAATTTGTATCTATATAGGTAAATTGGTTACTTATAGGAAGTATTCTATATTTAAGATGAAGAATTATTATTGATCAGTTCTTTCGAAAAAATTACCCATTAAAATTAAAAAAAAAACATTTATCCTTCAAATAACTATGACTATGATTATTATAGGTATCACCAAAGTTATGTAGGTATACCATTAGACTTATCCAAGGTTAAATCTAGTTATGCAGAACCTACCTTTATTAAATGAAAAATTAAATTTGCATTAACTTAACTTATCTAAACATCACTTAATTGTTCTATAACTATCGTGCTCTGATTTTGTATATAACCCTGGAATTTCCGAATAGGAATTCTAAGAATAAATATTGTCCAACAGAATAGACATTGACTCACTTATTTATATACATTGATGTCAGCTTAAAAAAATGTGCATAAATTTATAAGTTTACAATTATTAACACCATCAACCTCCACACAACAATTGCACTATGGCAAATTGATTAAGTAAAAATTTTTACTGCCATATGGATATTATTTTTGTATTTGCTTTATAAATACTATTATAGCAACATTTAAAAGAATGCCATCAGTTGACACCAATCTTGTAAGTATCAAAGGAACCGACAATGTTAGAAGTTAAGTTATATGCGCACCTTGGATTAAAGAATTTATTTATAAATACATATTTGATTTGTGAAACTAGCATTAGCCCTATAAAATTTAAATAATATTACAATTCTTTGTCCTTGCAGGCTTACCCAACTCGATTCGTCAATGATCGCACGTTTGGATTCCATTCGTAGTCAGCAGCAAGAAACATCAAAACAATTACAAAATCTCGATTATGTGCAACGTAATACTCAAGCCGCGGTGGGAGATATTCGCAATGAGATTGATATTTTGCGTTATAGTGTGGACCAAAAAAAACAAGGTAAGTTCTGGGTTTAACAATTTCATATTAAATATTGTTGTATATTAAACAAAAAATGTAACCTTTAAAACCCAGTTTAGAAAAATAACATATATATAATAGTTATATTTGAATTCAGAAAAATGGTTAAACTTGAATCGATTTTGGGGACTTTTGACCCCCTAAGCAAACAAATTTTTAATTGTTCATACATCTTTCAAATATAATATTTTTTGATGGCTTTTTGTATACATCTGTTCATTTTGTCATAATCGCTTAAGGCCAGGCGGGTAGGTGCAACTTATAACTTCGAAAAAATTTGGTTTCAATTTTGAGTACTAAAGGCTAGTATTAGAGTCCGCGCACACTGGGGATTTTTTTTAGAATCAACTTTGATTGACTTTAATTATTTTAATCACACTATCCAAATATATACATACATATATTATATCTAACCATTATCATTCCAGACAACCCAGCTCCATCACATGTTCGGACTCGACAAGCTGATTTTGAGCAAGCTGGCAACGAAACGCAGGAATCTTTATCAGAAAAACTAGAATCCTTGGCCGTATTTTTAGCTTCAACTCGTGCGTCAGTTAGTCGCATTGAAAATACATTAAATGGATTTGGTACAAGCCTAACTAAATTGACTCAACTTACAAGGTATACAAAATCTTTGATTGGGTTCTATTGTCATTGTCATTGCTTTGTTTGTTTTTTGTTTGTTTTTTTTTTGTATTTTTTTAATTTATTTTATTATTGCATTGGATAAGTGTTGTGAATACATAATTTATATATGAACGCCTGGCTGCTGCTTATTTTAAAGTGTCGATCAAGTGGGCTTCCTCTTAAGTCATATATGTCATACATATAAATCTTTGAAATATAATTGATTAAGCTTGCAAGTCAATACTTAGTTTAAATGAATAAAATTCTTAAATCCGGAAAACATGCAAAAGCTTGTGAGTGTCAATTTTTTAAATTGGTCTTGGTTTACATGAGAGATTTGTTGAATTGAAAATAGCAAGCTATATAGTCATCACTCATTAGTATACATATAAATACATATATATCTTTTTTTCAATTACATCCAACTATAAATTATATCTCCAGCTAAGAGTAATCCATTCATAAATATAAAAAAAAGCTTCATGTATAATTGATAAAAAAATTAAATTTATTTTTTGCAACAATGTGTGACCTACCATTATACCTATTATAAACATCGAAAAGAAAAAATAAGATTTTTGTGCAACTCCATCACTTCAACGAGATTGTAGAAAAACTGACACAAGAATTCAAAGTAATTAATCATAAATATGATTCGTATAAAATTATGTCATCTATTCAACCTATCTACCGCGAACTTAGATGCAAAAGACAATAGACAATAGGTAGCTAAATTATTTCTGCCCTGGCATCTCGTCTTCTTTAATTTTATTTTTAATTTAGAAAATAGGTACTTTGATTGTTAATTTTTGGATTTTGTGGCTTTTGGTGTTTATCTCCAGCTTCAGAAATTCATTATCAGGGTAATTTTAAAATATCTTGAGCTTCAGCATTTAGTGTTCTCTTTGGGTCTTGTAAACCTCGCTTTAGCACTTCCACGCTTTTTTTTCACTAAACTAAATTAAAATATATTATAAAACTCAATCGAAAATTAATTTTAAAACCAGTAAAGCGAACGATAGCAATTTTTGAAAAATTTGACTTTGAAAAATTTTCTGGTTGGACAAACATTTTCTAACGAAAGCTGCCAGAATAATCTGGCAGACGGTGTAACCCATGCTAATTTATAATTTGTTGCAATATTTTTTTAATTATTTTAAATAAAATCATTATTAATCTAATCTAAAAACGGAATCAAGAACTAAGTCATGAAAGTGGGCTTTGTCACTATACAAGTTTTATCGGTATGTGTCCAAATTTTTAAAACCTGAGATGAAATTGGTAATCTTACCGTCACTTATAACATTCTTTTAATCAATTGAAGTCAGTTCAAAAATTATTGTTTTATTATATTATTTTCTTTTTTTTTGTAATTTAATTTCCCTTTTATTATTATTATTATTATTTAATTTTAATTTATTTAATTTAATTTTTCTTAATATGTATATTCTTTATTTTATTTCATGTCTTTTTTTTTAATTTTGAGTTAATTGATTTCAATTTAATTAAATTTAATTTATTTTATTTCTCCATTCGAGACTCGTAAGATGTTGCAAATTTCAAAAATATTTCTTAAGACCTTTCTTAAACTAAAAACCAATTCAATTAAAATTTGTCAAACAAATTAGTTTGAATGGCAATATTTCTGCATTCGACTTTTAAGTTGTTGCAAATTTTAAAATAATTATTCATTAGTTTGTAAGATCTTTCTAAAACTGAAAACCAAAAAATTTTACGAAGTCTGGTTCTCGATTTTCATGCAAAGTGATATTAACATATTTCTGCCCAATTCAATTAAATTTGTTCAAAAAAATTGTTTGGATGGCGATATTTATGCAATCGAGAGTCGCGTTTGGTTGCGGTTTTCAGTTCTGAATTTGAAATTCACAGACCTTTCTTCCAATGTAAACATTTTTCAAATAAAATTTTATTGACTTTTTGAAAAAAAAAAAGGATTGCGTGTTCAGAAATAAAATTTTTTTTCAAACATTACAAAAACCACCGAACTATCTTTAAAAACTGCATCCGCACCTGCAAGCCAAAATCTTCTACGTGCTACTGCTTCTCAAAATATTTATAGTTATCCAAAATTATATTTCGGACTAATTATGAAAATTATCCCAAAAATCTTGTTTGAATAACGATATTTCTGTAATCGTGACTCGTAAAAAACTCGTAAAAAAACTTTTGTAAAATTGAAAATCAAAAAATTGTAAGAGGTCTGGTTCTCGAAATATTTCCATCGAAAGTGTAATTACTTGGTTTCGATGTAACCCTAAAATTGCGATCGAAACTCTTAAAAGGTGGCGGTTTTCAGCGTTGAATAGATAATGAATAGACCTTTTCACCAATATTAAAAATTTTACACTTAAAGATAAAAAAGACAAATGCCTTTATGAATCGGACAATACGAAAAAGCAACATAAAATCGTCTTTTGAGCTCTTTTAAAGCGATTTTTAGCTAAAACAAGCGACCTACAAATTGCACAGTAATGACCTAGAGAATTCCATCAAGGCATCGTAATACTAAAAAAAACAACCAAATCCGATTTAGGTCTGTCAGTTTTATTATTTTCTTAATTTTTGTTATTCAAAGTTTTGTGTTATTTTGTTCTTTTTTTTATATTTGTTTGTTTTTTTAATTTAATTAATTTGTTTTGTTTTATTTATCTAATTTTATTTTATTTTAAATAAGTTTTCATTTATTTTTATTTATTTAATCAAATCGTTTTCTCAATTTGTCTTAATTTATTCATTTTTCTTTTTCTGTTTATTAAATTTTTAATTTTGTTTAATGATGTAATTTTATCTTATTTTATTTTATATAATTTTATTGAATATTATTATTTGTGTGATTAATTTAATTTGATTTAATTTCAAAATCTGTTTTCTTATTTCTTAAAACTTATTTTTCTACTATTTGTATATATTTATTTTATTTTAGTTTTAGTTTTTCATTTTTGTTTAATTTATTCAATTCAATTCAATTTTTTATTTAGGTAATTTTATTTTATTTTAAGAGTCCATTTGCGTTTGATTTTACTTTTATTTTGATTTTTAGAATGTACTTTGTTTTCAAAAGATTTTTTTCTCTTCATTCTCTCCTGTTTCGTGTATGCCTCACTATTTTCAGATATATGATGAAACTTCATAATACCAACTCGAATAAAAGACATCTAACAAATTGACATCATGCTTTAGTTCTATAAATTAATTATAAACAATAACAAAAATCCATGCTTCAGCTTATCCATAAGTTTAATGCAAATCAATGTTTTTTTGTGTTTATGCCTTTTTTTCCTTTTTTCTTTGAACTCTCATTCTTTATACAAATAAAAAGAGGAGCCCATAAACGATTGTCAAATCTTTCAAACAGACATCAACCGTACAACCCCCAACAGCCTCAATATCCACAAGTCTACAATTCCTACGGACCACCACTACTACCTCCTCCTGCATTTGCTTCAGAATCAAGCAGTTGTGCTCAGGCATTATTGCCTCAGACAGGAATTCAAAAAATCCAACTTGATCCACACAGTGAACCCTTCTACGCTCTCTGCGAATCAGCCGATAAGGGCGGCTGGACGGTCATTCAAAGTCGTTTCGACGGGTCCATCAACTTCAATCGTGACTGGGAGGAGTACAAAATTGGTTTTGGCAACTTGGCCGGAGAGTTTTTCATCGGAATGGAGAAGTTACACGCAATGACAGCATCAACACTGCATGAGCTGATGATTGTCCTAGTTGATTTCAGCAACCAAACCCGAACTGCCAGGTATAATTCGTTCGCCATTGCTGGTGAAAAAGAGTTCTATGCACTGCAAATTCTTGGCGATTACACGGGCAATGCAGGGGATTCATTTAGTTTCCAAGCGGGAAACAAGTTTTCCACATTTGACAATGACAATGATGGCTGGGTAGAGGGCAATTGTGCTCAGGCACACACTGGTGCTTGGTGGCATGGAGCATGTGAGATGAGGTAAGTTTCAAAAGTGCCAGAGGGTATACGAGTAGAGTGCTGCTATATAGATTTTAATTAGCGAGAAAACTTGAAAATGACATTTTTGTTTTGTTCCCTTTTTAGCAACTTGAACGGACAATATTTGAATGGAGATGTTGATCCGTCACAGCAATTTCAGGGTATGTACTGGAATGACTTTCATGGGTCATTGTATTCGCTGAAATCTGTGCAGATGAAAATTCGTCCTCTAGATCAAAAAGATGGGCTTTAAGAAAACCTAAATATAACTGTTGATATCATCATGACGAGAGGGAATAATTTTGTTGCATTTAAAGAGAAAACAAACTAAAAAATACTATTGGGACTTAATATTTATAATTAATATTTGTTTTTATTAATTTATATTTTATTGACTCAAATACAAATTGAATAACAATGCTTTTGTATAAAATAAAAATGCCATAATGTTTAAGGAGATTTGTTGTAGAAATCGTTGTGAAATAATTTAATAAATGTTGAGCTATAGCTTATCGCGATACAACTTTATGTGTAGTTCTCTATCAAAAAATTTTAAACTATTTGCCTACTTATTATTTTTTTTTATTTATGTAGGAATAGGGTGTTTCCAAATTAAATATAAATGTTTTGTAAATAATTATTAGACATGTTCTTATTAAAAAACATCTGCTCGGAGGGGAATCAATGTCACAGCGTTTAGACGGGAAGTCAATTAAAAAAAAAAAAATTGTATTCTGTGTTGAAACTTAAGAAAAATTTAAAAAAGCTATCTCTCATATTTTATGCCATTACCTAATGAAAGACCTGTCTTGAAGCCAATCATAATTTATAACCATATATAGGTACAAGATGGCGCAAACGTAATCACCATATCGGAAGATACTATAATTTTTGCAAATGGCAGAAGATGTTAATCCTGTTTTGACATTTGTGAAATAATCAGATACAAAATATACGTCAACACATGTATCACTTGACAATGGCCGCGTTCGAATGATAGACCGATAGGGTATCTAAGATCGTTTTGCATCGGATATGTTTTCGAACGACCAAAACAAGATTGGATAGGTTTGTCTTTTATATTTATTTTGCATTTTATATATATTTTATATTTTATTAAATGTATGTAAAAAAATAAAACCACAAACTAGAAATCCCGTGTGTTCTTTAATCCATTGCCACAGAAAGTAAGAGACTAGACGCTGAAAATTAGCTGACATGTATTTCAGATGTCAGCTGTTTTTTTTCACAAAAATCCGAAAAATGTTAGGATACCTTTCATATTTATTTTGTAAGTTCTTCAGCTGTTTTTTCCTATAGGATTACAACAACAACAGCCAATCTGGATTGCTTTTAAATTTTTCTCGAACGCGACCAATGTTCACTGCCTGCTCCGACTATTTTTTTTTTGACATGAATCCCACTTCTATTGCTCAGGCGTAAACTAACTGGATGAACACAATGCCCTGCTGCAACTGGTATCGGAGCCGCAGCTGCAACTGATTTTAAAAAATGTCGTACGTCGTTTTTTTTCATCTGTCCTCAATGAGCTGTACAGTTTACATACTTTTTGTAAATTTTAAAGAAAAAAAAATTAGTTTATTATTTACTTTTTTTATTTCCAATATTTTTCTTTTAGTTAATAATTTTTTTTCGCACACAAGCACTTAAAGCTTCAATATTTTTGTCCGTCTCTTTTATTATTCATGTAAATTGAAACGTCAAAAGTGCTGTACGTGAAAAGTTAAAAGTTCACAAACCATTAAGGATTCGACTGCAGCTCCATCTGCAGTTGCGCTCCATTCTGCTCTTAGCATTGATTTTGTGTGTATTTAATATTTTGACAGATGTTTCGGCTAATGACTCCGGCTACGACTTCGTTACATTTTATTCAGACAGTAATGTGAACATCAGCTACTCACTCTGACGTTAAGCAGCCGTTGAAACAGAACACTAATCTGGCCTCGTTGAAGAATTAAATAGATATATTTTAATCACACAATTTATATTTCACGTACATGTTTCCAAATGAAAAAAAAAATTGTTTCTGCAGTATTTAAGTGCCAAGAAAAAGTACAGATAGAGGAAACAGACGCCACAAAACAAAAAAGTCAACAAAAATCATCTCTCTTTCTCGCCATGAAGTAGAATAGTGAGAAAAAGTTCAGAGACGTCAAAAAAAAGTAAGAAGAGGCACTCCAATGGGAACAACATCCTATTCACCTGATTGTTTCGACTGATTTTTTGCCGCCATTTGTAAAAACTATAGCATCTTCCGATAGGTTGACAACTTTTGCGACACCTTGTAAATGTCTATACTTAAGAAAATTATAAGATCGTGGTTGCGTGCTGTTAAATATTTTCTTATAATAATTTTATAATAATCTCAAATCAAACCAAGATACATAAGTATCTTTAAAATGAGTTGTCAGTACCTTTTAAAGTTCTTAACCTTCACTATGATAAAATTTGTCATTGTACTTTTAATTTTTGAAATAATTTTTAAATCTTTTGCAAAAGATTATGAGAGTTCTTTAGCTCAATCAAATATTTACTATCAACGACCGTAAGTTAATCAAGATATTTACAAAAAAAAAAACAATTTAATATAAACGATTAGACTTCGACTTGGAAACTCTAAAGAGCTACAAATACTTGATATTGAGAAGCTAGACTATAAAAAGAACATCAAACTTATAATTCATGGTTACTTGGGAAATAGAGGACATTCTGCCATAGTTCCTGTCAGAAATGGTGATACAAATTATAATCGTGGATTTATTCATAGCATTCTTTAAAACAAACAAAAACTTCAGCATATCTATCTCAAGGGACTGACAATGTTTTCATGGCTGATTGGGAGAGAGCTGCTTCATATGATTATCCAACTTCTAGAGCTTTGATTCTTAAAGTTGCATTGCGTTTTACCAAAATTCTATCCAAATTCATAATGTAAGTTGAAATTATAAAACATTTAATCACCGTTATTTGAAAATCTGTATTTATTCGCATCAGAAAAAACGAAATTGATCCCAATGAAATGCATTTGATTGGTCACAGTCTTGGTGCACATATTGTTGGAAATATTGGTCGTTTTTTTAATGGAACCTTTGGAAGAATCACAGGCCTTGATCCAGCATTGCCACTATTTGTACCTCAATCACTGGATGGCCTTCGTCCAGATGACGCAAAACTCGTAGATGTTATTCATACCGATCATCCTGTATTCGGAGATTTAACACCTCGTGGGAAAGCAGATTTTTATCCAAACTATGGTAGGGCACCACAACCAGGATGTACAAATGAAGACCTTAGAACTCTTAGTAAGTAAATTAACTCCCTTGGAAGAATAACAGGAATAATAAAATTCATTTAACTCACATAGCATCATGCAGTCATTACAGAGCTGTTCAATTATATGCTGAGTCAATTGGTATTTCAAGAAACTTCCCTGCAATATCTTGCTCATTATCTGATATGATTTTAAATAATGTTGGAAGTTGTAGACGAGCAGCAACATTGAACACAACTGTCATGATGGGTGAATATATCGAAAGGAGGTGAATATAAATGAATGGGTTTGTGTATATGCTTAACGAAAAGTTTATTTCAGTGCTGTTGGGCAGTATTTTTTAATAACAAATGCAGCGCCACCTTTTGGACTGGGAGATAACTCAGAAATTTATAGAAACTTTTACGACGTACGAAAACCGTAAAGTAAAATAAATGTGGTTTCTGGATAAGATTTAGCAATAATATCAAAGACATTAACTTTAAAGTAGCTCAGCTGTAAATAAAAATTCAATTGTTGTAAAAAATATAATAAATATCTTACTGTTAAAAAGAATATATACTTAAGTCGTTTTTTATTGCAATGTGAAATATTTTTGCTCTCAAAATTGAAAAGTTTCCTTTTGAATAAATATGTTATGACAATGTTCAATGTCGGTAACATTGACGATGCAGTTCATACAAACCTAAATAAGTTCATAAGTTTGTTCAGTTAGTATAGAAGGCCGGAGCAGAAAACAGCACAAGATTAGTTTGAGAAGAATTTGTAGAACATACAATTCATTGAATGCATCTGGGAATAATTTATTGTAATTTAGTCATAAAAACAAAATACATAATTCGAACAAAAATAGTACCTAAGGCTTTTTTCCCGGCAGTATGTTTTTTTTTTAATGTTGACCTGAAAACAAGTACACAAAATGTCCTCATATCTATTCGAAACAGATAGTTGAACAGTTCACTGAACAAATATATTTTCACTTTGACAGGAGAATCTGTTTACAATAATTAAGAGGGCTTAGAAATAAAATTTGAAATAAAAGAAATTACCTCTAAAACGTTGTTTTATGTAAGCATAAAAAAAATCATACATATCTGTACTTTTTTATTTATTTGTTTAAACAAAAAGTGCTAAAATATTGATAGCCAGATATTACATTTTTGAGATTATTAAAAGACACGATTCTTTTTTTGCGAGATTGAAAAGAATGCGAAGTTTGGTTATTCAAGATTTTGGTTTGCAGGATATGGTTACGCTGCCGAGACATTTTCATAAGAAGTAAAAATGGTTTTGATGCATGTCCACCGATGCTCCTGTGTTCATTCATTGATTTCTCGAATCAAGTAAGTCAAAGATTATTTTGTCTCTAAAGTGTAGGTCCTTAAAAATTAATATACAAAACTAACCTATTTTTTTATTAATTAAATACAAATAAATACAAATAAAGATAATGCAAATACATAACACATATCTCAAAGTTGCGACTTATTGAATCTCATTTAATAGTTTAAGATGTGTACTAAATTTATTTCCAAAAATTGAAGGCAAGGATTGATATTTACAAACCTACCTTAAAATACTTTAATATGATCGGGAGATTATGAGTTTGTGGTTCTTCCAATAGATTTTGATAATTTTTATATTTTTTTCAAAGATTAAAATATCAAAATAATATAAGACTATACAATTTCTATGACATTTTTGGATTGTAATTAGCAAGAATTTTATATCTTAGCAATGGAATTGCTATAAGAATTGTATTACAGTCGCTTATTAAAAAAAAAGAAATTCTTTTATACCAATATCAAGCACGTAGTTAGGAGGGGCAAAGGGGGGCAGCGTCCACTCTAGAAAACTCATTGCCCATCCTAAAAAATCGAAAGTACTGAACTTCGTTTAATTCCAAAAATATAAATTTCTTCTAATATTCTGCCAAGTTTATATAATACAATAAAAATGGACGGACATCTAAGGAATTTCTTGATATAAACAAACAAAAACCAAATGTATCAAAGATCCGCTATTTTTAGATGATAAAATTAATATTTTGCCCAAATACAATTTTACATAGCTGGTGTAGCAATAAGACAAAGTAGCTTATGTCAACATAAGCCATTTTTCGTTTTTTTCGACTGTTAGTAGTCCACAGTTTGAGAGCTACTCTTCTGCTTCATCCCCATTTTTAAATCATTACCCGTTGAAAAGCTATCTTATAATTCATAAAAAAAAATAGATTTATTACCATTACAGATTGTAGAAAAATATACGTTTTTCTCGAAAACACTTTTTTTTTAACATAAGCTACTCTGTCTTACTGGCACAGAATTTATAGTCATATTTTTGCAACACGATCTGTCAGCCCTGCATATAAACCCAGTACATATAAGACAGTTGGAGTTGAGTTCAGTGTTTTTGGGTTTTATAAATAACAAAATCTGAAGTATCAGATGTCTTTGAAGCCAAATTAATTAATCTTAAAATTTTTTAATATATTTATTACTATATAATAAATGGTATTTTATGTCTTTTCCATAAGATTTTCTATACGTATTTTCTGAAATACCCCGATAAAGATTTTAAGGAATATTTGTTTAATTTTCTGATTTTAAAAAATTAATAAACAAAAAACTAAGAAAATTATCAAAATTTCTAACATTGAAATCTCGATCCTTAAACTAGCTTCACTTTTTTAAAATCTACATTTTAAGAAATCATTGCAGTTTTTTTTCGATTTTTCACTCGGTCATAACTAGTTGATTTTTTTTTTTTTTGAGATAGTAAAATCGACAATGTTTAGGCGATATATTTTATAAAATCGTCATATTTTATCTAATTCCCAGTTTTGTGTACACATTTCTTCAACGGCTTTTGACATTATCCCCACCACACGAATTTTCTGAATTTTCATATGGGAATTTTTACCATTTTATTTTTTACAACATCCAAAAGAAACATTAATAAATTTCTCAAAAATTCAGCAAACTTTTTATGACAGCTGACCAATAAGAAGTTCGAAAAACTCTAAAATCCAAAAATTCTGATATAAAAAGTAAAACGTAATGCACTGAACGTGATCATTAACCTTATACATATCTTGACTCATGTTTTCGGCAGTTGAAGTCACCTGTATAAAAAAATTAATCTGCATAAAAAATATTGCTGTAGAAAGATAGAAATATACAGATACGAGGAAAGATTTAGACTAAATTTTGAAAAATCGTTACAAATTTGTTTCTAAAAAAATAGCCTCATGATATGCAACATATCCCCAAAAGTTTTTCAACCTAATCTGATGAAGCAATTCTCTGGTCGTATTAGAATTTAAGAAACCATAAACCCTCGTTAAAATAAAATTGCATTGAAAGAGACAAATTCTACAAACCGGTATAGAAAACTAGTTTCAAATTTAAATAATTACTGCCCGGCAAGAAGAATACAACAAATTATTCCTTGTAATGTTCCTTATTTGTACTCTCATGTTGCAACTTTTACGACCGACAAAAAAAAATATGTTAAAGCATTTTTCTTTAAGTTAGTCTTTTATTTAATAAAATTAACTACATACATATTTAAAAATTTATAATTCAAATACAAAATTACAAACACGAAAAAGTATCAAGCAAGTGGGTTGCTGCCAAAACTCAACATAGTCTAATAATATAATTCTACTGTAGCGTGTAAAACTCTTTAATCTATAAATTTAATCGAAACTTCTCATGTTCAACGCGGTACGAGACGAAACAACAAATTCTTAACACATAAAATAAAAGCTCTTTATCAAAACCTCAAATTTGTTGTATTTTTTTCAAATTCAAATTTTAATTTGCCCAGTCTAATGTTAAATAAAAAATCAAAAATGTAACACAAGTTCCTAAACATCATAATTTATAACATTGTTATAATTAATAAAACCGCATCGATTCAGTATAATCCCCCTTTTACCATTTATTGTTAACAAGAACCAAAAATTTATAGGTCCTAGGTAAATATATCAAAACTATGTTTTATTATGAGTAAACAAACAAAAATAATGGGTATAATATTAACAGCATACCTGAACAGTGAATATGAAATTTATTTTTTCTCTGTTGAAGCAATATTAAAAAACAAAAAAAAAACACATTCTCACACAAGTCTTTTATAATATCAATTCATTAATCAAATTAATTAAAGTTTATTTAAGACTAAGCCACCCATTGCTACACCAAAAATTTAATATACCTACGTTTGCAAAACAATAAATATATTAATCTAGTTGGGAGTGAAAAGGCATAAAATACAAAGGCTTTTTTTTATTATAGTTAGATGATGGAATTACGAAGTACTTTAAGAGGGAAAGTTAATTGATAATAATTAAGCCGTCTTGCGTCGTTTGTGAAAGTGGCCTAAGTCTATTTTCTAAAAACAAAACAAATCAAGATAATTTGTTGAGTCATCTACAAAATATATATAGTAGGTAATCTTTTAATTTAACAAGAAAAACAATAACATTTTTATTTGGGATCACTAAGGTTTTGTGATTTTTAAAATGTCCAGTTAACAATAATTTATGACAAAATATTTAGTTGGAAAATATTTTAAGTTGAAATTTCAAATTACTGGAATAAGCTCTACTAACATTTTTTCTTCGTTTGATGCAAGTCAAAGGCTGATAAACTTAAGAAGCTTATTCATTAGAAAAAAATGTTATTTATTTAGAAAAAAGTCATAAATCATCAGGCCAAAAATACACATAATGAACTTTTAATAATGATTTATGGACATACACACACTGAAGATTTTAACTCAGGAAAAATTAGGGGGAAAAGCAGAATTTTTGTGTATATAGCTTCCTTATGATATTTTTCAAAACGGTTAAAATTTCATATCAAAATGACCACAATTACACTGTCGAACGGTTTCAAAATCTCTTAAACTATTTTTCATGAATACTGGTGAATTTGTTTTTGTAGTTTATGGGCATACAAATAAAGCTAGAAATTATTTTAAAATGCAAGGAATTTGATAGAAAGTCACACGAATGAAATCAACCTCCATTTTCACTTGGAGCAAATGGATCAAGGAATCATAAATAATAAAAATTGAGTATTGACAAGGCTGTACTAATCAACTGATGAGTCCAAATGAGATCACCGGACGAAACGCCAATTTTTGTGAAGTAAATCTTTTTTTTTTTATTTTTGAATTGAAAAAGTCGCTTTTGACAGTGCTAAGACTTCTACTTAACTGATATTTATTTCAGGGGATCATGACGTTAAATAGAATGACAAAAATCTCGAAAAAACAAAATCTCAAATGCAAAAATCTAGAATGACAAAAATCCCGAACGAACGAAAATCTCTAATTACAAAATCCTGAATTTTTAAAATAAAAGTTCAAAAAAATCTAGACAAATATTTTTATTTTTGATATTAGCTCCTTTTTTACTACGGATATTGGAGTCTGGTGATTAAAATTTCATTAGGTATGTTTGTTTGCTGTATGTTCCAAGCTTAAATTCTTTAAGCCGAGGGACAGTGGACACAAAGAGGGAGATAAATCCTTGGAATTTAAGAGCAGGCCTCCCAAGGTACTTTTGTCAAGAAAACTGTTCACAATAGTCAGGAATGTATTATGTTTGTTTCCGTATTAATTCTGAACATTTATGAATGTAGCTAAAAAATTCGGCGCAGGGACATAAACCCCAGGGTCATCTCGAGATTATGTCTTTCGAGATTTTTGTTTTCTAAATATCGTGGTAGACCCTTATTTCAGTTGTATAAACAATTTGTATAATGAAAAAACCTTTGCATAAAACTTTAAGTTGTAAATAATTAATTTGCATACAAAGAACCGAAGAATAAGATTTAAAATTTAATAAATTGAAAAAAGTACGTATACACCACAGTGAACCGCACAATTCGGCTTCTTGGTTTTATAAGTACTTTTCCAAGTAATTTATATTAATGGGTTTTTATTTGTTACTTATCAGTTATCAGACTCCGTTATAGGTCTATAGGACTATACCTATGTGTACAAATGTACAAATAATGTATATATTAAATGATAAATGAATTGTTTATCCAATTAAATAAATTGGTGTTAAATAAATTTTGCATACAAAATGCGTTGGTACAAATAAAGTTTACGTTGTTATTTATCTTGGAAATGGGTGTAACAATTTTGATAAAATTTTGTGTGTACTTTTGTAGGTATAGTTGCATTTCTAAGTAAAGAATACATTTTACAAAAAACTGTTATCAACATTTTTTTTTTGGTAAAATAGAGGTTTTTAACATTACCTTCCAAAAAACAGTTTTTTTTAATTTATTTGCAACTTATAACATTGCATATATAAATTCTCCAAGAAAATATTGTTTGGATTTAAAAAAAAATCAAAAAAAAATTTTTTTGGAAAATTAAAATCTTTAACAAATATTTTTGTTTACACTAGATTTTTAGGTGTATAATATTACTTAATACTAAAAATTGGTTTAGTAAATCTGTTTTTTAAGTATTTATGTACACATAGAAAATTATATTTAAAGTAAACCACAGTACCGTATGGATTTTTTGAAGAATCCAATCGGCGCAAGCATGTCATTTTTTATTTTCAACTCAAAACTATTTGAATACCTCTTTTAGCAATTTAAAGAACAAATTTCATTCTTCTTTACCATTTTCTCTTAATTATTATATCCATAATATAAAATCTTTGAAGTTCTAAACCACTTGAGCCACAAGCCTTTTTTCAAAAAATTAATCGTTCGGAAAAAGTATATTATGCTTGTTTTGCCTTCGATGTTCATATAATTATGAGTTTCACGTGAAATATGTAATACTATGTTTTATAATAAATAATAATAAATACCTACTATATGATGCGAAAATAACGAAATAAAAAATTCCCAAAAAAGAATAAAATGAAAAAAAAAAACCGAAATAGCAAATAAAATGTCATATAACTACAATTTTTATAGACACAGAGTTACTCATTTCCACTTATACCCCACTTTATTTATTTTTTGCTAGAAGTAATTTTGATAAAAAAAACATTGGTTTTGAGTAAAAAACTGTATTTTTCTATTGATTCATAAAATATACAACACAGGATTATGTGTAGAATCATAACACCAAAAGCCTTTTGGACTTTGTTAGATCCTTTTGTTGACATTTTCCTTGACCCTTCCACATAAATGTATTTAAATTAGAGATGCCGCGAATATTCGGCCACTATTCGGCATTCGGCCTATTCGGCCTATATTTTTGATATTCGGCCGAATAGTTCACAACATTCGGCCGAATACCGAATAACAAATGGAAAATAAAAAAGGCTTATTATCTTACAATAAATGTTTTCTTTTGTTGAAAAATTTGTATTTTGGTATTTAAAATCTACTAATGGTAAGTTGTGGTGAATAAAAACTACTTTTTCGGCATTCGTTGACGATTACGTCTATTTTCGTAAACAATTCCAACTTCTGAAAATATGTCAAAAGCAAACAGTGACATATTTTGTGGATGTATTTCACTTTCACTCTTCTTCTGAACTACATGTGACAATTTTGATGATTATTGAAGCCATGAAAATGAAAATGAGCCCATCGCTGAAAATGATTTTATTTGAAAAAACAACGCCAACTGTTACTTAAAAATGAAAACGAGTTTTTCTTTCGTGTAGCACTAAATTGTTAATAATTTTCAACTCTCAGCTGTCAAGCTTTGTTTTTTTTTTCGTTGGCAACCCTTACACACGAAAAGCGTGAAACACATATATTGCGTGAAATTTGATTTTTGGGACACCCTGTACATATTTTTTAATTTAATTAAACACAAACTTTAATTAATTTAAATTTAGAACCACAAATATTAAAATAGTCCGCTCAATTAAAGTATTTTGTTAGTATTTTTTGTCAAATATCAATAAATTTTAAACTAAAATATTTTACAAAAATTAAATGTTTTTAAATTTTCATTTCGTTACTTAATTTTACTGAAATAAATTAAAATTGTCAGAATATGAATTATGTACCCAAAATTCATAAAATTATATTTTATTTTTATTTAATACTCAATATTTTTTAAAGGGAGAGGAAATATCTTACTCACTACCCCCACCACTGCAACCGTACCTGATACCAAAAAAAACAATACATCACTGTTCAAGCAAAATGTTAGACAGTCAATGTCTTAATTATGAAAAATAGAGAGGTCAAATTGTATTTAAAAGCAACCAAGTGAACTGATTTTCTTAGGTACATATCTATTGGAATGAGGTGTTTCATATTTAAGCAACAGCATTGGGCTTATAGACATGAAACATTCTGTTTGCATTTTATCCTGTCTACGAAAATTCCGAATTTAATATATTGGCATAGCATGTCTCAGCCTCTTTGGTAATCGGCAAATATTTTCCACACTTTCAGTTGATAGGTTGAGAAGTAATAAAATTAAATGGTGTTATACTTTGTATCTGGTTTTTTTTTGCCGAGAGTATGGATTGCTTTTTCATTTTATTTACTTAGCACTTTCATTATTATTTGCTATATAGACAAATCATTCACTATTTTTTTTCCTTCTGCTTACAAGCGAGTGCTCTTGGAAATATAATTCCATAGCTACACCAATTTTCTTGAATGTGTGTATTTTCAATAATTTTAAAATGACGAAGATTTATTGAAATTTCTTTGTGTGAGCATTAATACAATATTTTGAGGGAGATTCCCAATGAAAAATAACATTTTTTTTAGTTTTCTTAGTCAAAAGCCAAATTTAATATATTTTAATTAAGATTTTTTTTACAAATATTTATGCAAGAAAAGGCGCGTTTTGAAGAAGAATATTAGCCGATGCTGAAGAATTTTTCGTAAGAAATTTTTTTTTTTTCAAATTCTTTTTCTAATCAAATAAATTTGATTGACAAAGTTAAATTTTCTACCCCTAAATTAAATAATCATAAATAAATGTTGTCTAAGACCTTTAATTTATTTAATAATTTAAAAACGTTTCCACTGACCAGCCATCTTTAAATTTATTTTAATGGCACTTCTTTGAAAGTGTCACATTCCAAATATATTTTACAACAGTATATTTAATTTACACTTAATTTAGGATGGGTAGAAATTCAGTAAAATTAATTTGGATGGAAATATCATGAGGACCAGACCTCACACAAACTTTTTGTTTCCAAGTGCAGATAGAATTTAAAAATGCGTTTCATTTGATATGTATCTCGAAGGCTTTTGGTAAAAATTTTAAAAAATTTCTTCTTTTTTTTTTAAATCAACAATAAATTGTTTGTCAAGATTTTTGAAAATATTTTAACCGTTGATAAGGTCTGTAAATTGTTTGAAAAACACAACAATATCACGATCTAAATATTTTTTAAGGGTTAGATCTAAATGCAGTCACTCTGGATGTAAATATTTCGAGAACTAGATCTCACTGAAGATATTGGTTTTCAGGTGTGGAAAGAATTTGAAAGGACCTTTCATTTGATATGTATGTGTCTTTGTGGTTTTACACACATTAAAAAAAGGATTATTTTTGCCCATGAATTCCTTTTTGGAAATCAACAAAAAATATTACTGCAAGATTAACACTTATAATAAAGTCATCTTACGAGACTTCGTTGCTGATATATCGCGGTTCAAACACTTTTTTAGGGTACAGTCAAATCATTACACAAGTCAACATGAATTTTGTCGTTGAAAAAAGGGTATTAAATTTATAAAGCTGTTCCTATAGTCACCCGAAAAAAAATATATTTGATAGAAAAGTTTGCTTTTGTAGCCAGGATAACTTTTTAACAGGTTATTTTTAAAACTATGATTTAAATTTTTATTTTTTTTAAATTAAAACTAATAGATTTTTAATTATTTTTGTATCTTTAATTATTGAAATAGAATTATTATTATACAAAAATACTACTTAATAATGCAAAATTAATTTCCAAATTTTTCATTTTTTTTTGTTTCAAAATTTTGAGTTTGAAAATTAATTTTTTAAAAAGTATTCCCTAAAATAATTTTATTTAAAAACATGATTAAAGAATGGATTTCTGGCTATTAAAAAAGATATAACATGACACTGTTAGTGTTGCCGTTGTTTTTAAATATTTTTTGGTTTCTATTTCAAATCAATTTTTTAAGAAAACTCCAAGATGGTGGCTTAAGCTCCAGTCCGAATTTCTCGAAAAACTACCCATGTGCTCCTTATAACCCCCTCTAACGAATTTAGAAAGAAAAGTGAACATGAAAATTTTTTTCCAGGTCAAATGTTTTTCCTACTGGGCTAATACACTAATTTAAAGGCAAAAATCATGAAAACGTTTTTTGTAATCAAACTTTTAAATGAATATTGATATAATTTATTCATTTTGGTGCATAGTGAATATAAAAATCGTAAAATGAATGTTAGGACAAAAATTTTTTTTTCTTTCGTTGAGTTGTGTTATACATGGAAATATTTTGAGAACCAGACCTCCCAGCAGTTTTTATTTTGCAGGTGCGGATAGAATTTGAAAAGGCCTTTTCTTTGACATTGAACTCGATGGGTTTCAAAAATATTTTTAAAAAATATTTTTTTTCTGACAAGGGGTTAACTCATGTTTTTTTTTTAATGAACAAAAAAAGTATTGTCAGGATTTGTAAAAATATTAACAGTTATCTCACGAGGCTTCTTTGGCGAAATATCGTGGTTCATAAACTTTTTTAGAGTTAGATCGAAATGCAGTCCAATCAGTTTAAATAGTAATATTTCAAGAACTTGATCTCGGAGAAATTATTTGTTTGCGGGTGTAGATAGAATTTGATAGGGCCTTGCATTTTAAATTTCATTAAAATAGTCTTTTTCTTTTACAAAAGGTTAACCTATGATTTCCTTTTTGAAAATCAACAAAAACTTGTTTGTCAAAATTTTTAAAAATATTAACATTTATGATAAGGTCACACTCAGAGAAAAAAAGAGTATAATTAAGGAGAAACATACTCAAATTGACAAATTTCAAACTTCTTTTCATCGTGATCGTATTTATACTATAATTAAGTACGTCGGATTTGAATCAATATTAACGCATTCTTTCTTTTAGTAATTGCATTCCTAAGTTAAGCACGACCAGCAAACAACTTAAGCACGCATTTTTTTGTTTTGATGGTATAGAAGTCATTTTAACTCCGAGCGTTCTTATATTGAGTACTTTTTGGGTAAAATAAGAAAAAGCGGAGTTAAATTGAGTATGTTATGCCAAGAAGGATCGCGTTCTTAAATTCAATCTAAATATGCTCAAAATTAGACTTCCATTTTTCTCTGGGTGCATCTCACAAGGCTTGGTTACCAAATATTGCAGTTCAAACACTTTTTTTAAGGTTAGATCGAAATGCAGTTAAATTACTTTGGATGGAAATATTTCGAAAACCAGACATAAAAGAAAATTTTGGTTTTCCGGTGTCCAATAGAATTGAAAGACTTTTGCGTTTGCTGTTTATCTTTTTTTTAATTGGATCGAAATTTACTAAAATCACAAGTTTGCAAATGTATTAAAAAAAATTGTTTTCAAAATTTGTCGTCAAAATTTGTCCATGGTATGTTGAAAAAAATTTAAATACATTTTATATTTGTCATGAAAACCAAGAATCAAAAGAACCATTTATTTTAACATTGAATAATCAATGTAAGTCTACGTGTGACCCAGGCTTACCTACATTTAAATATTTGTGTGTATGAAAATATTCACAAATTTTTGTTTTAATGGAAAACAATTAAAACCAGTTTTAATGTTTTCAAAAATTTCTGGTTGCTTTCTTTTTTTTTAAATAGTATATGTATGTACATATCTATATAATTTATTTTATATTTTCTATTGGCCTATAAGACGGCCCTGGAAACTATATTTACATGAAAAATCCTAATTATTAAATTCCAAAAATAAGCAAACAAAAGTTTTGAACTCTTTAAAAAATACATATTTTACATCTTTCAAGCTGTAAAAGTAAATTGCGAGATAAAGTGCTTATTTTTATATTCAATTATTATTTATAGAATCCATTAGCCATGTGCTGGTTCAATTTTTCTGTAAGTACATTATATTTATTCAAATGCTTTTTTTTCCAATATGATTGTGACGACGTGAGCAGAAAAACTGCATTTAAATTATTTATTTTTGGTAAACAAATATGACCTTAACCGAACTTGTAGCTTTTACTCTTCCAATTGCCTCATAAGAATTTATTCCAGAAATTCATAGTATAGTGATTTAACCTGTTGATATGTTTTTTTTGTATCTCTGGAAGGTGCCTCATCAATGCAATTGCCATTACAACCAGGAAAAAGGAAATACAATAAGGAAAGTGGCGTAAACTTTTCATATTACTGGAAAACTTCCAGGAAAATGAAAGCTTTAACCACTCACTTAAGGAATAAGATATTATGGTGCGATGTTTTAACACTTAAAATAAAATACTTTTCATTCATGGATTTCAGTTCGTTCACTGTCGGTCCTCGGTCATGTTCTATTCGAGAGATTATGAATTCCTATATCGACTGTTTGGAAAGAAATTCCTCTGTGCAATCAGCGAGTTATTTTAGAATGCGGTTCGGGTCAGTGGCAATATTTAAATGAAAATAAAAATCTATGTCCTTAATTTTGATTCCGCATCAAGATTTATTTAAAAAAAAATATCTATCCTGAATAAAGTGTGATCTAAATATGAATCTCCCGGTTTTTTGAGTGCAAAATAGTGAAATTGTATCGCTATAAAATTCCTATTCCAAACAAAACAAAAAAAACAACGACATTCCAAGTCAAAATGATGGATATCAACAGTTTATTGGCTTATAACCAAACCGATCTCAATGGCTCAACGGCAACAATTCAAAATCGATCTTTAAACAACGACACACAACCCCACCAACAGCAACAATTATATTCAAAAATTATTGCCGCCGCCGCCATTTATCTTACAATTTACTACACACCAATTATAGTTTTTGGCGGCAGCATTGGGAATATCCTTTCGGTTTTTGTGTTTTTCAAAACAAACCTAAGGAAACTCTCATCGAGTTTCTATTTGGCAGCACTGGCTGTTAGTGATACGTTATATTTGTTTGCAACATTTGTATCGTGGTTAGAGAATGTGGAAGTGAATGTCTATAATCGTGATATTGTTTGTCAATTTTTTGTATTCCTTGGCAGCTTGTGTAGCTTTTGTTCGGTTTGGTATGTTGTGGCCTTTACTGTTGAACGATTTATAGCGGTTATGTATCCTTTGAAGCGGCAAACTATGTGTACGGTTAAGAGAGCTAAAATAGTCCTGGCTGGAATAACATTGATCGGATGTCTGCATTGTACGCCGTATATCTTCATTTCTGCTCCAAAATATGTCATCGAGAGTCATTCGATGCATTGTTGTATTCGAGACGAGTATATGGTAAAACTTTTGTTCATGCATAAACTTAAAGCGAATTTGAAATAAAAAGATTGAATTTATTTGTTTATTTTTAACAATGGAGGTATATTTGTAGCGAAATTAATACTTCAGTTTTGGATTCCTCGAAGTCTTTATGAGTTAGGACTTCTGGAAGTCCCAGTTAATTGTTTCAGAATTACGTGGAAATACACAAAGTAATTAGTATGATAATTATATATTTTACAAAGCTTTTGTAAATGTAAACTTCCATCTCCAATATACAATTTATGTAATTCAAAAGAACAGCAAAATCGATAAAATAAAACGACAAACATTGAATTCATGGTATACGCTTTTCATATTTTTTCTTTTTCATTTAAAAATGAACATAATACAAAATGAGTTTAAATTCTTTAACGGTTAAAAAATAATTTTTTAACAAGTTAAATGAAAAAAATTTGTGGTCTTAGTTATGATGAAATTGATAATAGGAAATAAAGTGAGCTTCAATTATTATGCTTAAACCTGACTGAAGACTGAAATCAATCCTTTTCATCGTTATATTGCCATGGTTCATTGAAGTTAGGATTTTGACACATAATTATTATCATTAAATTATCGTGGTATAGAAAAATGGAACCGGACTAAAATTAAGATATATAAAGACCCGAACAAAATATCAATTTTTATTTTGTTAATGATTGTGATTTTTTTTACTTTGAAAAATAGCAATACTAATGACTTTCGGCCTTAAAACAATTTTTCTAAAATTAATTTGTATCTAACTTTTAACCACAAAAAATAAAAAAAAATGTTTTCAATAACATTTTATTTGTATGTCCAACGCACTTAACTCTATACGAGGGGCTACTGTCATTTAAATACATTTTTTTCAAAACTGAGATATTTCTTCTAAATACACAAGAGTTAATCACATATCAAGATTTTATTTCTATTCAAAGGTCTCCAACTCTTATGTTGCTTTAATTTCTAATACAAAATTCCTCAAATTTAAAATTCTTGTTAGTAAAACATCCATAACAAATGTGTAAATGTTTCAAAATTTAAAAAAAAATTGAAACACGACGATATAGGAATATAACAAATTACAATAATTAACACCCTGAAATCGATTGTTACTTTTTTTGAATTGAACCTCGCTATATTTGTTTAACTGAGTTTCTAAACTTTTTAAGTTATATTTTTTTTAGACGTGCAGCTAGACCATAATAAATGTTTTATAGAGAGCATACGTTTCTCTAGGGGCGATGTTCCTCAATTTTTTTTAGGTTGGGGTCATTATTCTGTAAGTGCCAAAATTCAGTTTCCAAAATTCTGTATTTCAAAATTCTGTAAATCTAAAATTCTGTATTTCAAAATTCTGTAAATCTAAAATTCTGTATTTCAAAATTCTGGAAATCAAAAAATGAAAATTTTTGAAATTCAGCATTTTGGAGTTCTGAATATACAGTATTCATAATTTTCCAGAATTTTATATTTACAGAATTTTAATATACAGAATTCTAGATTTACAGAATTTTGACATACAGAATTCTGGATTTACAGAATTTTGGAATACAGAATTTAAGATTTACAGAATAATGAAATACAGAATTATGATCATACAGAATTTTCAATCCATTTCCAGAATTTTGGTCATACAGAATTTTGTAATACAGAATAACGACCCGTTCCCTTTTTTTTTTATTCAGCTTTTTTGACCATGAAACTTAAAAGGAAATAAAAGCAAGTTTAGACCCTTATAACTTCGAATCAACGAATGGTAGATAAAAAAACATTACATGCACAAATTAGATTTTCCATACTCAAGAGGCGATGTTTTTTATTTTTTTTTTATTTCATGTTCTTGAGTCTTTTATTCTTGCCTCACAACAAATTATAACAAAATGGTAATAATAAAAAAATAGATACATGAAAATATGTTTTTTCCTTAATATATTATCAGCCTTAATTATTATATTTCACTAATACTCGTTTCAACCTCGGAATAGTTAAACCGAGTCGAAGCACTTACTCCGTCTTAACGCCACGTCAAACGGTTTTAGCTACACCCTCCTTATGTCAAATACATTATCAAAAAAAACAATCTCTCTGGTTATTATAATGTGGGATTAAACGAGTTTTGTACTGCAACTAAAGCGTTTAAAGAATTTAAATCATTTATTAATGCAAAATAACTATCTATTTTGCCTTACAATTAGTTACAAACGGATAAAAAAAACTTCTTCTACACTCCTTTTTAGTTACTTAATTTCATGTCTTTTATATACTAAAACGGCTTTACTACGGCTTTAATCCTACTATGTACCAGTTTTAGCTTACTCCTCCTCTAATCATCGTTTATTTTTTTACAAATAAGTTTTTCAGGATTAGAGGCGAAGTAAAGTCGGAGTAAATTTACTCCGTCGCTAAAACGACTTAATAAATAATAATTTGTTTGATGTGGCGTAAAGACGGAGTAAGTGCTTCGACTCGGTTTACCTATTCCGAGGTTGAAACGAGTATTAGTGAAATCTAATAAATAAGGCTGTATATGTTTAGATGGTGCTCATTTAAAACATTTTTTTATCTTATATCTATTATTACATTAGATTAACATTCTGGGAAGTCGATTTACATTTCAAGCTACAGTTGAGCCTTATAAAACTAAAACAAAATATATTTTCATATAAAGGAAAAAACATAATTTTGCCTGTCTATTTTTTATTATTACCATTTTGTTATAATTAAAATAATAAGTAGGACTAAAGGCCATTAAAAGCTATTTTGAATCAATAATTCAACAAGTCTAAATAAAATAGTGCTAAGTCTTCTACTTGGCTGATGTATTTCAGTAGATAGTTTATAGAATTTGTATTATTAAAAAAAAAAACCTTCTTGTATAAACTAAATACATACATCATGTTTTAAATATTTATTATTATATGTACATGTTTTTTTTAAAGATTAATTTTAAACTTTTTATTGAGTCAAACAGGCAGACGCGATTGCCAACTTAAATTGTTATTATTTTGTTTGTATTGCATTGACATTATGTTATAATGTCATTAATTATAATTAAATTTGTTAAATCCTTATAAAATCCTTAAATTCTTATTAAAATTACAAAAAAAAACACAATTTATTAATTTATTATTATTTATTATTTATTAATTTATCACGTTCTCTGTGATAATTATCAATTTTCTTGTCATTCATAACGGTTTGCACCATTTTTATTATTATTTATTATTAAATTCTTTATTTTATCATTAAAATGATAAACACCATTACAAATGATCACAACTTATCAATTGGGTTGTTAAACATCAATTTGCAATATTTATTACCTTTTAATTAATAAATTGTAAAAGAGATGTAAGTTTGTGAAGCTCCTCCATATTACGATTCTCAATTATATCAATTGAAAGTTAATAAATATCGAAAATTGATATTAAACTATAAACAATCTAATTTATAATTATTGTTTGGACTATTATTATTATGAATTACAAGAAAATTCAAAATTATCATGGTAAAGTTTGATCAGTTATTTAATTAATTTAATTTAAATGTCCTCAATTTTAATATTTATCAACGATTGACAACTGACAAACACAATAAGATTGTTATAGATTTTAAACATTTATTTTCGCGATTATTAGACATTTTTTATATAATTTTTCTTAACGGACTTACCGCGTTTAATTAATTAATTCAAAATACTTGAATTTTCTTTACTCCCGACGTTTCGGCAAAATTGCATTTGCTGAGTTGACCCGTGACCACGGCAAATGCAATTTTGCCGAAACGTCGGGAGTAAAGAAAATTCAAGTATTTTGAATTAATTAATTAAACGCGGTAAGTCCGTTAAGAAAAATTATATAAAAAGATTGTTATATGTATTTAATTCAGTAGAGTATAGTTTATCAACGTAATTGATATTTATTCTTCCCACATATGGTCTTGGTATTAAAAACCCAAATTAAGAAACAGACAAGCACTCATGACTTATAAATTGATATCTGTAAATACTTCAAAATAATTTCTCTGTTTTCAGCAGTACCTACTTGGTGAATTCAAAAATTAAACTAAGAATTTGAATAAATTATTTCTTTATTTCCTTAAAATTTCATATGTTTAAATACATTAACTAAGAGAAAAATAAAAAAAATTTCTAAAAATTTGTGTTTTTCAAAAACTCTCTATATGCAAAAACAAAATACGCAAATCAAAAATTCCTCAAACAATGCTGAGATATAATTTTAGTATACATATATCCAAAAATATAAAATTTAATGTCACCAAAAATCATTATATATTTATTTATTATTTATTATAAATTATTTTATAAACGTCTACTTATCCTTTTTCGATATTCTTGATTCCAAGATTTTTACGAAATTTGTCTTAATCTCTACAACACTGTTACATTTACAAACTCTATCAATTATAAAAAAAAATATTTCTCTATCTAGTTCCCTTTAGAAAATACTGAAAATTGGACTTCCCACTTATAATCAAGATAACGCAAAATATGCGAAAAGAAATTATATGGTCGAAAACAATTGGACTTAAATTTCCTTAACGACGTTTTTATTTTGCCATCGAGAGATTACTTCAGCTCTCTCGATGACAAATTAAAACCGTCTTTATCATTTCTTATGAGATATTACTTCATATATACATAATATTATCAAGTTCGCTGGTCGAAATTTTTAATATATATGATTACTTTATATGACATATTGGAATGGGATTTTTCATTTCGCATCGACTTACTGGTATTAAAAAAGAACTCCACACAAAATTATTTTCAATTAAATGTATATACCAAAATATTTTCGTTGTTCTGCGAAGAACGAACAACAACAGGTATGAAAACAATTAAACAAATTCTGCAGAGTACCACCATAATGATTCGTAGTAAAAAATCCTGATAATGAATGCATACATATATGTATGTTGTATACATATACATATAAGTATAAATTTAACTATATATACTTAAGAGCTTAGATGGAATTTGAATTGAATGGCATTAACCAGGAATAGAATGATATGAAAGAATTGGTGTTTGACACAGTGGTTTGAGAATTACCTAAAGGTTAATTATCTCATTTAATCCCACTGGCACAGCTTCAAGTCGCAGCTCAGGGCATATGCCTACAATAGATAAATCGGGACTCGTGTACCCATACCTCTAAGTTAGCAATCAAGCACAACATAAGCTGTTCCATTTCAACCATCATATGTATATATTTGTATCGAAACAATTTTAGAAAACGCCTTCGCAAATTAGTTTACTATTGCGTTCCTAGGATTTCTATTCATAACATGATGATAAGGAAGAAATAACAACTGCTTATTCTGATCAAAACACCTTAAGCAGAATTAAAGAAATAATCTTGGATGAAAAAATGTACTTATATCTCAGATTAAGAATTTGGTTTTATTTCTATTTAGGACTATAGTGCGAGGCGAATGTCTATTTATATTACAATTTGTTGCATCACGTAATTTTCTTTACTGACAATTTGATATAGTTTACCTAAATAAATGATGAAAGATTGATGTTGAAGAAAATAAACAATGCTTAACTTTGAGTGACGACGGTTGGTTTGGTTCTTCCCTTGAGTTTAACCAATTCAAGTCACGAAAATCAGAGTTTTTTTTTTATATAATATTGAGTTTGGAATTTATCAAAAAGAAAAGGACTCGTCTCCGTGTAAACAACATTCTTTTCTATATCTAACAAAGCCTTTCAGTGAAGGGGCGATGAAAACATATACATACATATATGTATATATATTTTTTTTCTTCGATTTATTTATAAAAATATTTCTTGTGATAAGTATTTATCTAGTAAATTTTTTTCTATGAAAAAGTATGTTGAAAAAATTCTTCAAATTGTTCACATAGAATACAAAGTAAATCTTTTTTTTTCTATTTCTAAGCAAATGTTTGGAATTTAAATTGTATCTATAAGTTTGAAGTGGGCTATTTATATAATATATAACAGTCCTTTAAAAAATATTTAAATAAATCACAAACATATTAACTAAATTGTTCTTTTATTTCCTGAGTATTTTCACTTGTATGTTCATATATGGCAAGTTATGCATTTAAAAAAAAAAATATTGAAAAGATTTTTACATAAACAATGATAGAGAAGACGAAAGAAGATAATATATTGTTCAATTCTGCTAAAAACTCCAATTTTAATTTTTCTTTCATTGAAGAACTGTTTTTAAGTATCTATCTTCAATTTGTAATATTTCTTGAATTTCAGCTGAATCGTGAATTTTGAAAAGTTTTCTTACGTATTCCCTGAAGGTGGTAGGAATCCACCTCTATATTTTTAGATTTATAATTTTCAATATTTTTTTTATTGTTTTTTAGTTTCTATTTAATATTATTTTTAAGTTTAAAAAGAAATACATAAGTTTAGGAAACACGTATTTCTGTTTCAATTTTTTGTCGACCTAAAAATCAATATATTAAAAAAAATAACTGTTCTCTAAAATGAAACTCAAGATTAAACAAAATAATTTCATTAATTTTGCTCTTATTTTTTAGAACATTTTATGTTTGATATTTTTTTTTTTACTTCTAAAATTTCTTGTCTAAAAATCATATGTTCCTTGAATTTTAATTTATTAACATTGCAGTTTATAGGACAAAGCAGAGTGAATGTGCGTGCTGATGTTAATCTCCCAAATAAATAATGCTTTAAATCGCCTTACATAAAAAAAAATCCCTCAAAGTAGAGATTATTTGGTTTGCCACTGGAGAAAGAAAACATTTTTTTTATTTTATAGAATCCTAATCCTAATACTATGAATTATTTTCTTTTAAAAGGAAAATTTAATTTTTTATTGGAATGTATACAGGGTGATTTGACAAAAAAATGGACCGTGCATTTTAAATCAAGACAAGAAGAAACTCATATGTATCTGAAATGGGTGTATATGATATATGTCCCCCTTTGAAGTGGGAGGAGAGATTTTCAAAAAAAAAATTATAATAGAAACCAAAATATTAACAACCTGCTTGCAATAATATAATGTGGTGCAGCTTTTGAAAAGCCTTATGTCTATTATTTCATTTTATTATATTTTATTTTATTTTAAATAATTTAAGAATTTATTTTTGAAAAGAGTATTTTTAACGCAAAATTTTGAAATGCCTATAGTATTTTTTTTTTTCTTGCTCTTGTTTCGTGTGAAAAAATTTCAAAACTACCACTACAGATGATTGTGCGTCTACTGTAATTTGAGGTAGAACCAAAATTGTTGGAACGATTTACTTCAAAATTGAAACAAAGCTTTTTTATATGATTTCATACAGCAGCTTTTTTGTTTAAAATTGTCTAAAACGGCAAGCTTCCGTCCGACGATTTTATTTTTTTTAATTTTCTCGAAAATGACTCAATCAATTTTAATTAAACTTTGACTTGATGGTCAAAGTGATTGTGAAACAAACTGCGTTTCAGGTTTGGAATACGGTTTTGACGTTTTTTGAAAAATTACTTTATTTTAGGTTACTCAAGTAAAGCTTTTTAATTACTTGACCGATATTGGTATAATTTAACAATATAATGCTTCTAAATATTTCAAAAAACATTTTTTTGTAACTCTTTTTTTGTACCAAATTAGGTTCTTTTTTTGGATTTAATCATGCATCGCTCATATAGATTTTTATTTACCCTATTGCCTTACACCTTCTCTTTTCAAAATATTTGTTTTAATTAGATTCCTTTAGGTTGTAGTCAAAATTGTGAATACAAAATATTTGCTAGAAGCAGGTTTAGAGTAGTAGGAAGGATGAGGGGGATTACTCATGGTAGGCAGGAAATTTTTTCTTAGATCTACAAAATTTTTTATTTGGAGGCAAATCATGAAAAAAAATGATTTTAGGGAAAGCCCTAAAGAGAGTTAGATCCACACCAAAAAGTGTTAAGAAATTCAAGTTCAACATCTTGTGTCACCTTTTTTCTCCCTGATGCATGAAGAAAAATCTTAATAAATCATAAAATAATCTCTAAAATTCAAAATGACTTCAAAAAGATAAGAATATTTGGTATATAATGTTTAAGACTTCAAAGACAGAACCAACTCCCAAGTGTTTTTTTTATTTATCAAACACTCGTTACCCAAATAAAAAATAGATGAATAATATCTGAATGTAACACAGAAATTACCAATTTATTTTAATAAATTTAGGGTGAAACTAAAAATTTTTGCGGTTCGTTTTAGTTCTCCCAAAAATGTCCAAATAGAGGGGTCTTGCTAGCTTAAGTAGGTAAAGTTACCCTTTTTATAATTACAAAATAACACAATTGGCTGGATCAACCTGACTAAGACACAAAATAAATAAAAGAATAATTTTCTCGCCTTAAAAACAGATTTACCACAGTCTTACTGTTGTTTTTTAAAATTTTTTCACATTTGAATAATTTTTTTTTAGAAAATGCCCTTCCCGTCTAAAATAAGTAATAGGAATATTTTCTTGTTTTCACTTAACTTAACTTTTTGCCGCACCTTATGAAAATCACCCTTTCTACATATAACAAAACAGAGACACCAGTTTAAATTTGTACATCCAAATATTTCAGAGTTATAAAAAAAATTCTCTTCATTGTTTCGCTTAATCTATGTGCACAACACTATAGCTGACAGATTTTCAGTGTAACAAAAAAAACCAAAACTTTAAAATGTTTTTAAAATATTTTAAATTTACAAAGCGTATACGCCCCAGTGTACCGATAACAGGAGTACAGGAGAGTTATTTGAAAAGTTGGTGTTTACTGCATATGGCATGACGTGTAAGCTATAGCGGAGAAAATTTATCTTAATTCTATTAAAAAAAAAAATCTGCATGCTATACCTATAGCAAAAATGTTAGATTTATCTTTGGAAATGATTTTTAACTCATCAAAACTGATGGAAAAGCCCACACAGCCAAAACAGAATAGAATAGAATTTAACATTTTCAGAAAAAATATTTCATTCATACAATTTTCTCTCGTTTGAATGTCATTTTAACTTGGTATAAAAGCCAAGGGAATATACATATATATTGGTTTTATATGTAGACAAAATGTTTGAAGTTTTAATTAAAACGTACGATATAGTACGATGATGAAATCTATACAAATTAATTATACAACCTTGACTGGTTTATTTTCAACAAAAATATATAATTATAATCACGAATATACCTACAAATTTAATTTAGTATTTTGCATCACATCATCCAATTGTGATATTAGCTGCTTAACAATTTGTGCTTTTCTTAGAATATAATAAAATTAATTGCCATAAATTCACATATTTTCAAATTAATTAAATTAAGAGATTCACCATTTAACAAAATTATAAAGATCTTAGAAAATATTTTATGCATAGAAATTTGGAGTTCAGATGAAAGACATGCTAAAGGAATTTGAATAATAGTAAAATGAGGCACATATGAAGCTTATAAATTTCTTCCATCGTATAATCTTTCCATACTTAACCTTCCAATGAAAACACATTGAAATTTACATAAATGGTAATAAAGGTGATCACCCAAGTTATAAGGAATTTTACAAAAAAAACAAAATACTTTTAAGGATATTTAAAAATTTTAAACTCCATTTGCTGAAACGAAACTTAAATAATTCAATTCAACATAAGAACTAATGAGGGCATTTTATGCTGATGTAAAAATAAACGTTTACATTGAACATAAATAATTTAGTTTCGTATCAGCAAACGACTCTTCATAAAAACATTATTTAAACAAAAACAGAAACCAGGAAATTATTTTTTTTTAAATGATCCATTTATTCCATTGTCGTGGAAATTTTTAAGTCAGGGCTTGCTTTATGTGAGTTTTAGACACTTGCGACACCAATTGTCCGAGATATATACGTCTAAATCATAAATGTTGCTTAAAGCGTTTATATATCCAGGAGAATATACCACCAAGTTCTTCGAATTTCAAATTATTTAAACGAAAAGACAACATGGGGTGATGGTTCATCCTAGTTTATACAGTATTTCAAATCAACACACACTACATGTGAAGTCGTTTCATAAGCAGAAATAGACAACATTTCAAATAACAAACACATTCTCGTTTACATAGAAAGAAAGAGCAAAACCATAGTTGCTAGTGAATATTAATATTTTTTTGATGAAAAGTTCCTTTTAGTACAATATATTAAATTTAAAAATGTGTACAAAAGGATAATACATTCTAAATATACACGGAAATTTGGCAAAGAGATGCGTCATGCCAACAGATCATAGTGCAAGGAACGTTTTTCAAAAAATTCGTTTATGCTGCTAACGTAGCAAAATGTCTTTCACGTTGACTGAATAACAAGAGCAAAACTAGATGGTGTAGAAGTAAATTAAAATAAGTTTAAGTACATGCATACATCTATACGAAAAACATAACTTATAAGAGCAGAAAGTTCGAGGTGGAGACAAAATTAATTTACCTCGAAGTAAAGATTAACTTCACTAATGACAAATAAATGGAAATTCGGCGAATAATTATTATCTTTGGAAAAATATTTCTTCTCGACCCAAACTTCTAAAACGAAAAATGTGAGGTGAATACATGATCATGTTTGGGGCTGAGAAAAATAATTAATTTACACTTTTAATTTCATTTAGAAAAAAAACTTGGTATATAGAAAATTTTATTTTTATTTATAAAATTATTTTTTTCTACTTTTTAGCTATGCTTCGCAAAAATTTTGCAAATTGTTTTAAACTAACTTGCTGATAAGTTAGACCCCTAAAAACTTGTTTTTTTATTAACTTCTAATCTATGTTTAATATTTTATCTGTAAATTTAGGGAAATTGTATAAAAATCAATAAAAAAATTTTAACCGAGTATATAGATGTTTAAAAGAAAGCGAGTTAATAACAACATTTTATTGACATTTTAAATAAATCAATAATTCATTTAATTTCAATATTGGCATTTAAGAAAATAAAATAAAATAAAATTCTCGCCTGGGTCGCAAGAACTTGATCTTATGTGCAACCATACTGTGGTTTTAAAGTGTGAAAAATTTAGATGTATTATTTCGATTTTATTTTATGAGTACATAATATTTATATGAATAATATAGCATCTTCTTGCACATATGAATGCATGGAACTTACAGTTTAGATTGAAAAATTGTTAAAAAAATCATTATATGTAACTAATTAAATAAACAAAATTAATTAAATAAATTGACTAAGCAACTTCTAAAATTGATTAAACCTACATGATGCACACCATCTAATTTCTTAAAAAAATTTCAATTTATGAGAAAAAAAATGAAAATCGTTGAAGTGGTTTTTGAAAAAATTATTTTTTTAGCCTTTATTAAGGCGGTGTTAAAAAATTAATTTTGAAAAAAAATCATCTTCCCATTTTGGAAATATTGAAATTTCAAAAAAATAGCTTCGAAATTTTTTTTTAAATCCGAAATTTGTTTTTTGAAAATTTTAATATGCAATATTATTTAAACTTATTAAAGCTCTTGTGTAAAAAATTTCATTAAAATTGGTTTACAGATAATGAGATAAGCTAAAATAAAAAAAATGGTTTTTAATCGATAGACATATTTTTCTTTCAATAATATGATAGAACGTACTTATATTAGATCACATACAAATTTTAATCAAAATCGTTGGATCCGTTTTTAAGAAAAATGACCTTTTCCTTACCGGATTTTAAACACTTGTATGGGATCTATCGTTGCTTTTGGTTATTGGAATGATTTTTATTTCAAATCTGATAGATAACCTTAAAAAAACTGCTGGGTGCCAAGTTTAATAAAAATCGATCAAGTCGTTTTCGAATTATTAAGTTCTCAACAAAATTTTTTGCAACTTTAATTAAAAATCCAAAAAAAAATTATTGTATAATTCTTTTAAAAATATTTCAAATATTTTCCATAAAAATTGATTAAAATCAGTTGAACCGTTTTTGGGAGAATTGACAAACCAAAAAAAATGGTTCTATGGGAGGTACAATTTATTACCATTTTTCATAATTTGTTTTATACTGAATATTTTTTTTAATTTTTGGTCTTTTTTAAATAGTTTTTTTAATTTTATAAAAAAAAAAAAACAAAACAAGCATTAGACTAAAAATTTATAAGAACACTAAAAACATTAGCAATTAATTAAGTACTATTAAACAAAATTTGTAAAAAAAATTCTAATTCAATGTTATTTCTTCAAAATATTTAATTTGAAAATACATAATTTGTTTAATTATTTTTCTTTAAAAAAACTTGATTTATAATAAAACAAGAGAATAGATTTTTAGCTTTAAAACAATCCAGAGCTAAATTCTTAGGTGCAACTGGTGTATTTTAAAAACTGTTTTTAAAAACAAAAAGGAGGGGAAAACAACCCTGCTGCTAATTTTATTTTCATATTTTGACCCTCACTACACCCTACAGGTTTATTTCATAACTCGTGCAATTTATGCGAATTATTTTGTATAGGATACTCACATACTCCTTGTTGACTTCAGTGTGAATTGCATTGTTGACTAAATATCATAGTTATTGGAAATCCATATGTGGTCAGTTATTATTCTTCAAATAAATCTACAAAATATGCAAAAAACTACATAACTTACCTACCTATTTATATAAATCGATATTTTATAATTTATTTTTAAATAGGAATTTTATAAAAAAATATTTTTGTTGGATTAAATTCCCAATACAAATTGGTTCGGAATTTAATAAAATGTAAAATATGAGTTCATAGTTTGTAACATCAATAACATACAAAATATAATTTAAATAAATATTTATGTATGTTTTTGGATATCAATTTTTTTTTTATTTCTGAAAATCCATACAGCAATTAAATATTGGTAAAGCAAATAAGTGTACCTGCCAATAATACTACATATAAATACAGACATCATTTCTATAGATTTTTTATCTGAATTTAAAATTTCTATATGTATAGGTAAAGGTATTTAAAGTAAATAACGTCAACGTGCATTTTGATACCTTCCTATTCCTCCCATTCCACCGCAGCAATTTAGAAAGGGAATGTGATTGAATTTTTTGCTACTGAAACAGATTTCTATATAATCTATTTTTATCTGCGCTCAAACTCATACACAAGTTTTATATTAATTTTTAAAGATTTTAAAAACTTTTTTTTTTTTAATTTCATTGATAAAAGTATCGGATTTCAAATAAAAAAATAAAAATAAACAAAAATTTATTGCTTTATAGAAAAAAGAATTTCATCTTCGTTTCTTTAAAAATAATTATTCCTTTAAAAGTAATAACTTATGATTTTCAATAAGTTCAGGTATCCGTATCATAAGCAAACAACGACTTTCCTTAACAACTTTTTGTTCAGAAGAAATTCCTTTTTATTAATTTAAAGTTTGATAATATCAATGTTAAAATTTCTTAAAGAATTTCCAAACTAAGAAAAATATAAATATGCATATATGATGTACATCAGGAAACTTTGACAGTATACATGCAACTTTTCCTTACGGAGCCCTTTTTTAAAAATGAAAAATATTAACAAAGAAAAGCTTAAAAACTTCATAAGGTATATAAGGTATGCAAATATGCATTATGTATATAAGTATAAATATGGCTATATGTGTGCCTGATGACTTACAGGACTCATACAACTTACAAACATTTAAACTTGAAGTTTGAACAAAATCAAACATTTTTGATTTTCAGATGTGTCATTTGTGGAATGGAATCATGAATCAGCTTACAAAAAATCTAAAATTTCATAAAGTATCCTTATTAGGCATAGCTGCTAAGTACACACATTTGAGATTAATTAATCTATACACAGCCCTATTTTTGCTTTCTCATTGTATTTCATATTCTGAAATCTAAAACCATTCTAAATCGGTATCTTCTTTTTATTTATTTTTTTCCTCCACTCACGTGGATTTTATTAAGAGTAGTTATACTCCCATGAATAGATATTATAAAAATAATAATAAAAGGTGTTCATCCATCCTCATAGCTTTTTGAGTAAGAGAATTAGAATTTGGCTTTCTTGATTTTGGGTTCATAGGAGTTCGGGTTTTTGTTGGATTTTAGTTCTACCCGAATATCCTATTTCAAAAAAAATTAAATTTCAAAAAATTGACTTTCTTTCACAAAATTTAGAGTTAATAGTTTTACCGACGCAATTAATTTTTGGAAGACAAGAAATATGTAGAATAATTTTCGGTAAATTTTTATTTTTAGGTTTCTTCTATTTACCAACAACTTACTAAAATAATTCCCATTCAATTCCTTAGAGTTTATATTTTTTTGTTGTTAATATGTAGATCAAATTTTTGCTACCATAACATCTTGAAACGTTGTAGAGTTTAACTGAAAAATTTCCTCACAAAATGTAAAAATGTTTATTATTTCCGTGAATTAACCAGTAATGTGGAATTTAATACAAAAATACTGGGAGGTCATTCCGTAATTTTCTAAACGATAATCATCAAAACGATAATCGTTGACGAGATCGTCCATGATTTGCTTCACGTAACTTTATCACTATCGTCTCGTCTATCGTTCGTAATTCCAGAGCTTTTTATTTATCTCTAATTGGCTGTCATAATTGTCAATAAAATAAATTTTTAGTGTTTTTTTTTTGAGTTTGGTGCCGATTGAAACTTAAGGGAAAATTCGAGTTACGGAATGGCCCCCCTGAGTTTGCACAGAGTAACATCATTTTTCACTTACTTCTCAAATTATCATCCACTCATATAGTCTATAACCAAAACATCCTTACAATCACAAAATTACAATCAAGTCGAGGATTTTTAACGAGCATTTCCGTTACCACTCTTTAAATTTCAAATAATATTGTTCATCAAAGGCAAAATCCTAAAATAACCAAATGCTTTGTTAACTTTCAAATTTTATTTGACCTACAAAAAACACAGAAAGATCAACAGTAAATATGTACATATATATGAAATTCTTTGAGCTAATAATAAAGATATGCATATTTAGCTCATATAGAGAGATAATTTTAAATTGATTGGACAGTACTCAAAACAAAATGCCTTATACATTTTTGTACGTATAGTGAAATATTTAGTTGGTTGCTAAATCGCTGTTCAAATCAAAATTAAATAAAATTCAAAATTGCGTCGAATGAACTTGCTCTTAAAGTTCAACAAGTATCTTAAAATTTTACAGAAATTAGAACCTTTAAAGCCCATTTGCACGAAATAAAACTAAAATATTTAATTTTAAAATAAAAGTCTATGTGACAGTTTACGCAATTAAGCGTTTAAGTAGAAGTTAAATATATATTTGAGTTTCGTATCAAAGAACAGGTCTTAGGAGTTAAAACAAGTCCTTAAATAGTTTTGAACCCAAATTTAAGAATGCTGAGCTAACTGTAGATTTATGCAATATTTTTTATATATTTTATGTAAATTTTAAGAGTTTGGTTAATATACACTTAAAAATCTAATTTTAACAAATAAAGTTATCAACTTTTTTTTTCGAGAAATTCAATTTTGAAAATTTTGTTATGCAATATTTTTTCAACGTTAAAGAAAGTCCAGTACGAAAACTTTGATCGAAATTAGTGAAATAGTTAACGAAAAAGCCTTTAATAAAAAAATACAAAAAACGGTTAATATAAGAAGGTTTTTTTTCCTATATATTACTGAAATATGTACATCAGCCAAGTAGAAGAATTTAGAACTATTTTATTTGGACTTGTTGAATTATTGATTCAAAATAGCATTTAACGGCCTTTAGTCCTACAAAAATTGGCGTTTCGTCCCGGCGAACTCGCTTGGACTCATCAGTTGACTGTGAGAGCCTTGTCAATACGCAATTTGTGTTAAGTTCAATTCATCTTACATAGATTTCGTGATGAGTATCTAGTGCGACGGTTCTTTGAAACACTCTGTTGATACCAGTTTAATTTTTTGTATTGAAATTTAGAACATTTTTCTACATTAATAGGTACTCGGAAAAATTTTTAATCGAAATTGTTCCGAGATAAATAAGCTTTTCCTTAACATGTTTTTTTTTAAATAAAAATAAAATTACAAAATTTGTTTTTCTTTTATTTTAATTATAATTATTTTTTTCACAACATATAATTTATTTATAAATTTTTAAGCTACGCTTTTCAGTTTTTTTTTCATCCATCTTCGGGTTTTATTTTGGTGGTTATACCTTTATTTGTGGAGCTTAAAAATTTCACCTTTTGAAACAAATTGTGAAACACATTTTTTTTCTTTGATTCTTTGACATTAAAATATCGAGTTCGAATTTTTTTAAGGAATCCAAAACTCATCCCATAGAACCTACTTATAAGTAAAAATTCAATCATATGATATAAAACAGAATTTATTTTTATTTTCAATTTTGAAAACACATATAATACGTAAAAAGATACAAAACAAAAAAAAAGAACGTTCTTAGATCTTAGTTATTTATTGAAATTACTATATTGGATATTCATTTACTTCAGAAGAAGATAAATTGCATGATTGATATAAATGTAATGTATTTGCAATTTATTTATTGTTTCAAACAACTTTATTACAAAAGCAAACAGAAAATCATTTCTGGTCTACATAAAAGTTCAAGATCAAAGTGATAAATTTCATCATTCTTGATTTTATTGAGAAATTTTAAATGTTCACTAGATTGCGGTAAAAAAATAAAAATAAAACCAATACGTGGTTTTATTGAGGAATTTTAAATATTAACTAGAAATGCTTTAGTACCGACATGTACCTGCACGTTTACGAAGCAAATGAAAAATCTGTAAATTCGATTTTCGACCGAATTAAGAGCTCTATAGCAAAATAACACATTCGTGATCTATGAATTGTTTCATTTCCATCGATAAATAGCACGAAAAGAAATTTAAAAATATTATTTCGATCTAACTCTTAAATTAAGAAAAGCAATATTTTAAGCCTCTTTAGTATCTTCAGTTTTTTTAAATTTGCCTATTTATTATTAGGTCTGGTCCGCAAAATATTTTGTATCCAAAGTAAAATTATAACTTTATTTCAACTCAACCTTAAAAACCAAGCAAAACAAATTTTAAGTTTAGTTAAAGACATTTTTCCAACCAAGCCTTGTAAAAGGATGCGATTTTCAGTGCTGAATTCACAAACCTTTCTGATAATGCTAATAAACAAACCCTAATAAAATTTTTACTAACTTAAAAAAAAAAATCAAACAAAAGTTGATTTTTTCAAAAAAAAACTAATCGAAATATACGTTTTTGAGTTGGGTCGAAATTCACTAAAAATCACTTTAGATGAAAAATATCTGCACAAGCTTTTGGCTTAAACCAAAAATTTGTTTAAATATTTTCATCCAAAGTAATCTTTTTACTGAATTTCAACCCAATCCAAAAAAAAAAACAAAGGAATGGCGATATTTCCGCAAAAAATGTTGACCATTCCATTCTGAAGTGTAAGTAAATCAATAAAATAAAAAAAATGGCTTTGATTACAATTAACCTAAATAAGGCCTAATACATAAATATCACAAAATTTTAGCTTTCATATACAAAATTCTCTCTACGCTGTTGTACGCAGTTCCAGTTAAAAAATCAATTATTTTTTATCACTGCACCTCAACTATATGTCAAATTTGTGCGGCTCCATTAATTTTCCAGGTAAATTTCGATAGATTTTGTAATTTTTGAATTTTGAGTAACATACCTTTAGCTAAGCTTTTAGATAATATTTTTTTTTTAGAAAAAAGTGTGAACTAAGAGCGATCTGCGTATTAATGTTAAAGAACAACTGAAGTAGGGTATATTTCATATATTTTATGGACTTTTGGAAATTGTGCCAGAATTTTGTTGGGCAAAAAAGACAGAATATTTTCCATACAAAATTCTGGTGCTTTTTCCCAAAAAAATACTAACTTTTCTGGCAATTTTTCCTGAATTTCCTGCATTTTCGGATCTTTTTCAATTTTCAGTAATGATAAAATTAACAAATTGTTTTAAAAAAAATCCAGAAACAAAATTTCTGAACTTTTTTCATTTTATTTTTTTTTTAATTATATGAATTGGCATACCTATGTTCATTGTTCAGTTGCCAAACAGGTGGCTTTATGTCCAGAAGTTTTCTTGGACGAAAGTACTGCAAATGGTTTAAAAAACTTAAAAATAATTGCACAGGTAGGTACAAATAAATAAATTTTTTTTGAATTTGTCAATTTCACATGAAATTACACCAGCCTGGATTCCATCTCGATTTCATTCCATACAAATATGTTTGGCAGAATTTTCGATATTTCTTGCTTATTTTCCATTTTTTTCTGATTTTTCTCCACTTCTGATCATGGAAAAATTATCTATCGTTTTTTCCAAAAATAATTTCTGGTGTAGTTTCCGGTTGCCGCTTATCATCAAAATCTTTCCAGCTTCAGCTTAAGCGACACACAGACAGAATTGAGAGATTGACTTTTTTAACTTTCATAATCTTGAGATTGATTTTCTTATAATTGCATATCTTGACATCATAACATTTAAGTAGCTCAAAATATACATCAATGAAGTCACAAGCTTCTTGCACTAATAATATTACCACATAGCAAGATTAAATTAAAAACAAAAAATATTCTAAAATTTATTCCACAAAAATAACTTTATCTTGTCACCCTAAGTATACCTGTCACTTAGCAAATTCACATGAAATTATCCATCACAGTCAATTTCAGAGATTTTATGTCACTCACAAAAAATGCAAAACTATATAGAATTTATTCGTTGTAATTTATTTTATCTCTTCATGTTTAAAATATGTTCATCTTAAGTGAAGTATCTTTTTTGCAGAAAATAGGAGAAAAAAAAAAGAACGAGGGTTTATAGAAGTGAAATATGTATGTATGTAGAAGACTTAGAATGAGAATTGATAGTGCAAGATAAAGCATTTGAAGATTTATATTCATTCCATAAGCTTCGCAAGACCTTGTCCACAAACATTAATCTTATATACCACAATCACTTCTCTTTAACTTTAAAATTTCAGTTTTTTTTATGTTTAATTAATTAATTAATTTTAATTGCAAACAGATTTAAAGAATTAAATTAAATTGTCATCCTTCAATGAAAACTCTTTGAGTAATATTTTCTCTTGCAATGCACCATAACTTATTAAATATCACAGTCAAAGTTCTTTAAAAGCTTCCTAAATTGTATGTTGTTTTATTTCGAAATAAAAATGTACCTTAATTAAAACATTTTCAAATTCTTTTCAGTAAAAGAATCTCAAACTAATTTGCATTTATCTATATCAAAACATAAAACAAAATAAAAAAACAATCACTGAAATTTTGACATTTTAATGTCCAACAGGACATTTCTGGGATTTGTTTTGAATTTTTTTTTTTACTGAAACATAATTGATTTTAAGTGCGAACGAACTTTGTTTATCGATATAGATTTTCAATTCACAAAATTTGGAAGGGAGGCTTTAAAAACAAAAAAAAAAATTAAAACAACTTAAATGAACACATTACTTCCGGCTTCCGCGGATAACATTTTATATGAAAATTGTTTTTTTTTGCTTTTGGGGGAGAAAATAAAATAAAATTAAGGGTTTTGTGTGATGGATTCTGATAAATGATGGATAAAGGGAAATTAAAAATAATAAAAAAGGGCATCTCAAAGATTTTATTTCTTTTCGAAGGGAGAACTTTAAACTTGGATAGCAAAGACATTACCTTAGAAAAAAGAAGATATTTCAGTGCCGATTTTATGTTTTGGTAGGCCCTGCTTTAAACAGTTTGTGTGCAAAGGGCAAACTGTATAGTGAAAAACAACTCTCACTATATCCACTCCAAATGAATTTGTGAAAATATTGCTAGTATTTCAAACCCAAGCATAATTTCATAAATTCATAAAAAATTAGCAGAAAGTTGAATTTTGGTGTTTAGTTTTAATGAGCATTTAACAAGATGATTTTACTATTATTATTATTATTATTAAAAGCTTTATTCGCCAATTAATTTATATACAAATTTAGGTAATAAAGAAAAAGAGAAAAAAAAATTAATCAAAACAATAAAATGAACATTAATTAACAAATAATTTTCGTCGAGGTTTAAAATTAATAATATAAGTTAGAATTAATAGTTACAATAATATAGTTTACAATAAATAGTATTCAAATTTTCTTATGTATTCTGTTATAAATGTTATGTTCCGGCATAAGCCTTCCCCAAAGCTGCCCATAAATCTCTGTTCTTTGCGTCGTTGTACCAATTTTGGTTAAAATCTTTCAAATCGTCTGCCCATCTCTTTTTTGGTCGTCCCCCAGATCGTTTTTCATTCGTCGGTTGCCATTTAGTTATTATTTTCGTCCATCTCTGATCATCTATTCTAGATATGTGTCCAGCCCAGCTCCATTTTAAACGCTTCGTTCTCTGAATTACGTCGATTATTTGTGTTCTTTTTCTTATCTCTTCATTTCTAACTCTTTGAGCTTGTCTTAAGTTCAACAATTTTCTTTCAATTTTGGTCTGACTAATCCTTAGCATTTCATGTGAATTCGTTGTTAATCCTAATGTTTCTAAACCATATGTCAATGTTGGTAGTATTGTTGAGTCTAATATATATTTTTTCATATCGTTGCTAAAATTACAATCAAGTATTTGTTTAACGTTCCAAAACTGCTTCCAGCTGTTGTCAATTCTACGTTTTATTTCCTTTTCATCTTGATTCGTAAATGACTTGAGTTGACCGAGATATATTAATTCGTCAGCATATTCAATTTTTTTGTCAAGAATAAATATATCCTTTTTTATGTGGTTTGTCATGATTTTTGTTTTTGTCAGATTAAGATAGAGTCCGTATTGCGAGCATATATCTGAGAGTTCGTTTATCATTGATTGTATTTCGTCTGGTGAGTGAGATAGGAGAACTACATCATCAGCAAATCTCAAATTGTTGAGTTTTTGCCGAGTGCGTGAAGTTAGCCCCCCTTTTTTGGAATTTGCTATTTTTGAAAGTTGTTCCAGGTTGTTCCCGATTTGTTCCGCATTGTTCCAAGTTTTTTTTGAAAAATATTCAAAAATGGGGGTTTTAGAGCCAAAAAACCGTTTTTGACCTAGCCCCCCTTTTTTCGAAAATCAAATTTTTGAAAGTTGTTCCAGATTGTTCTAGTTGTTCTGAACATTGTTCCAAGTTTTTGGACCCCTATTGTCAAAATTTCAAAAGTTATGGGCAAAATTCGAAAAAATTCTAGCCCCCCTTTTTTCGAAATTCTTGATTTTGACATTTTTTTCGTGTTTTAAAAAGTGTTCCAAACATTGTTCCAAAAACTCAAAATTGTAGGACGTGTATTTTTAAAGATAAAACCTTCAGAACATTTTTTCAAAAATCCATAAAAACGGCTCTCTAATATTTTTTTTTTTTTTTTATGCATTGACTTTTGAAATCTAATGGTAAATGCATGTATTGAAAAAAAGTTCTGACCTTACATTCTTACTATCAGCTTAAAAACTAACTTTAAAAAAACATATCCGATTTTTTTAACTTTTCAAAAACACCCCTGCCCCCCTTTTCCAAAAATCCAAAATCTAAAATTTGTTCCAAGTGCAGAATCCCTCAAATCCAATTGTTCCAAAGAATCATCAAAAAATATTGAAAACTGAAGATTTTAAGCCCAAAAAACACTTTAAATGAAAATATCTTATTATCCTTGCTCTGGCCCCCCTTTTTAGAAATCCAAAATTCAAAAATTTGTTCCAGGTTGTTCTAGGGCTCTTCTAAATTGTTCCAGACTTTCGTTTCTTAAAATTGATTTTTAGTATGAAAAATTTCAAAAAAATGCTCCCCTGCCCCCCCTTTTCCAAAAATCCAAAATCTAAAATTTGTTCCAAGTGCAGAATCCCTCAAATCCAATTGTTCCAAAGAATCATCAAAAAATATTGAAAACTGAAGATTTTAAGCCCAAAAAACACTTTAAATGAAAATATCTTATTATCCTTGCTCTGGCCCCCCTTTTTAGAAATCCAAAATTCAAAAATTTGTTCCAGGTTGTTCTAGGGCTCTTCTAAATTGTTCCAGACTTTCGTTTCTTAAAATTGATTTTTAGTATGAAAAATTTCAAAAAAATGCTCCCCTGCCCCCCCTTTTCCAAAAATCCAAAATCTAAAATTTGTTCCAAGTGCAGAATCCCTCAAATCCAATTGTTCCAAAGAATCATCAAAAAATATTGAAAACTGAAGATTTTAAGCCCAAAAAACACTTTAAATGAAAATATCTTATTATCCTTGCTCTGGCCCCCCTTTTTAGAAATCCAAAATTCAAAAATTTGTTCCAGGTTGTTCTAGGGCTCTTCTAAATTGTTCCAGACTTTCGTTTCTTAAAATTGATTTTTAGAATGAAAAATTTCAAAAAAATGCTCCCCTGCCCCCCCTTTTCCAAAAATCCAAAATCTAAAATTTGTTCCAAGTGCAGAATCCCTCAAATCCAATTGTTCCAAAGAATCATCAAAAAATATTGAAAACTGAAGATTTTAAGCCCAAAAAACACTTTAAATGAAAATATCTTATTATCCTTGCTCTGGCCCCCCTTTTTAGAAATCCAAAATTCAAAAATTTGTTCCAGGTTGTTCTAGGGCTCTTCTAAATTGTTCCAGACTTTCGTTTCTTAAAATTCATTTTTAGTATGGAAAATTTCATTAAAAAACATTTTCGTTTAAAATGCATTTTAATGAAATTTTTCATACTAAAAATGAATTTTAAGAATCGAAAGTCTGGAACAATTTAGAAGAGCCCTAGAACAACCTGGAACAAATTTTTGAATTTTGGATTTCTAAAAAGGGGGGCCAGAGCAAGGATAATAAGATATTTTCATTTAAAGTGTTTTTTGGGCTTAAAATCTTCAGTTTTCAATATTTTTTGATGATTCTTTGGAACAATTGGATTTGAGGGATTCTGCACTTGGAACAAATTTTAGATTTTGGATTTTTGGAAAAGGGGGGGCAGGGGAGCATTTTTTTGAAATTTTTCATACTAAAAATCAATTTTAAGAAACGAAAGTCTGGAACAATTTAGAAGAGCCCTAGAACAACCTGGAACAAATTTTTGAATTTTGGATTTCTAAAAAGGGGGGCCAGAGCAAGGATAATAAGATATTTTCATTTAAAGTGTTTTTTGGGCTTAAAATCTTCAGTTTTCAATATTTTTTGATGATTCTTTGGAACAATTGGATTTGAGGGATTCTGCACTTGGAACAAATTATAGATTTTGGATTTTTGGAAAAGGGGGGGCAGGGGAGCATTTTTTTGAAATTTTTCATACTAAAAATCAATTTTAAGAAACGAAAGTCTGGAACAATTTAGAAGAGCCCTAGAACAACCTGGAACAAATTTTTGAATTTTGGATTTCTAAAAAGGGGGGCCAGAGCAAGGATAATAAGATATTTTCATTTAAAGTGTTTTTTGGGCTTAAAATCTTCAGTTTTCAATATTTTTTGATGATTCTTTGGAACAATTGGATTTGAGGGATTCTGCACTTGGAACAAATTTTAGATTTTGGATTTTTGGAAAAGGGGGGGCAGGGGAGCATTTTTTTGAAATTTTTCATACTAAAAATCAATTTTAAGAAACGAAAGTCTGGAACAATTTAGAAGAGCCCTAGAACAACCTGGAACAAATTTTTGAATTTTGGATTTCTAAAAAGGGGGGCCAGAGCAAGGATAATAAGATATTTTCATTTAAAGTGTTTTTTGGGCTTAAAATCTTCAGTTTTCAATATTTTTTGATGATTCTTTGGAACAATTGGATTTGAGGGATTCTGCACTTGGAACAAATTTTAGATTTTGGATTTTTGGAAAAGGGGGGGCAGGGGAGCATTTTTTTGAAATTTTTCATACTAAAAATCAATTTTAAGAAACGAAAGTCTGGAACAATTTAGAAGAGCCCTAGAACAACCTGGAACAAATTTTTGAATTTTGGATTTCTAAAAAGGGGGGCCAGAGCAAGGATAATAAGATATTTTCATTTAAAGTGTTTTTTGGGCTTAAAATCTTCAGTTTTCAATATTTTTTGATGATTCTGTGGAAAAATTGGATTTGAAGGATTCTGCACTTGGAACAAATTTTAGATTTTGGATTTTTTGAAAAGGGGGGGCAGGGGAGCATTTTTTTGAAATTTTTCATACTAAAAATCAATTTTAAGAAACGAAAGTCTGGAACAATTTAGAAGAGCCCTAGAACAACCTGGAACAAATTTTTGAATTTTGGATTTCTAAAAAGGGGGGCCAGAGCAAGGATAATAAGATATTTTCATTTAAAGTGTTTTTTGGGCTTAAAATCTTCAGTTTTCAATATTTTTTGATGATTCTTTGGAACAATTGGATTTGAGGGATTCTGCACTTGGAACAAATTTTAGATTTTGGATTTTTGGAAAAGGGGGGCAGGGGTGTTTTTGAAAAGTTAAAAAAATCGGATATGTTTTTTTAAAGTTAGTTTTTAAGCTGATAGTAAGAATGTAAGGTCAGAACTTTTTTTCAATACATGCATTTACCATTAGATTTCAAAAGTCAATGCATTAAAAAAAAAAAAAAAATATTAGAGAGCCGTTTTTATGGATTTTTGAAAAAATGTTCTGAAGGTTTTATCTTTAAAAATACACGTCCTACAATTTTGAGTTTTTGGAACAATGTTTAGAACACTTTTTAAAACACGAAAAAAATTTCAAAATCAAGAATTTCGAAAAAAGGGGGGCTAGAATTTTTTCGAATTTTGCCCATAACTTTTGAAATTTTGACAATAGGGGTCCAAAAACTTGGAACAATGTTCAGAACAACTAGAACAATCTGGAACAACTTTCAAAAATTTGATTTTCGAAAAAAGGGGGGCTAGGTCAAAAACGGTTTTTTGGCTCTAAAACCCCCATTTTTGAATATTTTTCAAAAAAAACTTGGAACAATGCGGAACAAATCGGGAACAACCTGGAACAACTTTCAAAAATAGCAAATTCCAAAAAAGGGGGGCTAACTTCACGCACTCGTTTTTGCCCCCAAATATCGAGTCCATATTTTGTCCATTTGAGTTGTCGAAAAATGTCCTCAAGAACGGCTGAGAATAGAGGTGGCGATAGTGGATCCCCTTGACGAACTCCTCTCTTGATGCTAAAACATCTTCCTATTTTGTCTGTTTTTATCTTGCCCTTGTTGTTTTTGTATATACTTTTCATGGTGTTAATAAAGTCAGGATGAATTTGTTGATTGCTTAGTGCTGTCCAGATGTTATTGTGTTCCACTGTGTCAAAAGCTTTGGTAAAATCAATGAAGAGTAGATATAGCTGTTTCTTGAACTCGTTGTGTTTTTCAATAAGTTGGTTTATTGTTTGCAGATGAACTGACGTCGAGTATCCTTCCCTGAAACCGGCTTGCTCCCTAGGTTGATTGTCATTGAGCGATTTTTTCATTGTATTATATAGTGTCTTGGAAAAAAGCTTGTATAATGTTGATATAATGCTGATGGGTCGGTAGTTGTTGATGTCGTTGTGGTTTCCTTTTTTGTGCAATAGAATAATGGTGCTTTCTTGCCATTGTATTGGAATTTGTTGAGTTTTAATTATTTCATTAAACAGTTTCGTCAATATTGGTGTAAGAGTAGGTTTTTTTTTTTTTTTTTTACTATAGTCATTATTATTATAACTTCATTGATGCATACATTAATTAAGATATCAAGAAACATAATTTAAGCTCTAGACTTTAATATAATTTTTTCACTTGCATTACTCCATTAATTTCTAATTATCGCTTTCCGTCTCTCAGGCCATGGGCCTTGCTGAACTTGACTCACCCGCCTCCGTACTAAAACACCACTGGTACATTTTTATTTTGAATATTTTCCTGAAATAGCTCCAAGCAGCTTTAGGGTTAAAATATACCTAAATAATAGAATTTTTGTTGACATAACGGTTGAAATAGCTTTTCATTACAGGATTCCTTGCTTAAATATTGTTCATAAACTTTTGTCATTTCACAAGGGAACAAAAAAAAAAAAACAAAGTCTAATCTTAAATGAATAACAAAAAGTTAATTTGACGCAAAAAGTAAATAATTTACTTAATGGATACGTACTTATATTGAAAAATGAAGAGTGTTTTACTAATTATTTATAGCAAACCCTTTATATAAAGCTTTATCAAAAAGAGTTTCTTGGTACTAAATATAAAAGATAATTAAAGAGTTTGTAATTATTTGCTTTGAATCTAAAGGAATCAAAATATTATTTAAATAGTTTTAAATGAAAATAAAAAGTTAATTCCGAATGAAAGATGCCGTTCTAGGAATGTGAAATATTAACATTATCTGGAAGTAAAACAATTTTTTTTGTATCTGTCTATATTAAAAATAAACCTTCAAGTTTTTATAAAATTATAAAAAATCTCATTTTAACTTGAGAAGAATTTTTGGATAGAGACAAGTAGGTATACTCGTAAAAAACTAAATTGAGATAGTTTTATGGAAATAGAAAAGTTTATGAACTTATATGTTTGATTTGATTCAAAACTCACTCTTTATCTAGTTATCTCAATAATATACAAATTTATGAACTAGATTCATTAGGTTCATGAGGTTTCCCAGTCACATGTGATTTACATTAAAAAATGTAATAAAATTTTTTTTTCAATATTTGATGTATGGTAAACATGAATGTATGTACATTGTACATGTATGACTTCCAAACTACAAGGGTGTGTTAAACTAAAATTTACACTGTACAAACTTTTTTTCTATTTCTAATCAATTAATATAATTGAATATAAAAACCATACTTTTCTCAAAAATAAATCTGTTCTGATGATTTATTTATTCCATATCCATTTATTACATGTACATATTTATATTTTTATATATTTTTTAAACAATAACAAAAAATTTTTAACGCTATCAATAATATACATAGGTAAAATATATAATTGTTTTAATTTTTCTATAAAAAAAAATAATTATGTAGATAAAAAATTCATTAAAATTAAAGAGTGACTGTTTAAAACTGTTTAATGCTCCCCCATGAGCATTTAAACCAAATATTTTTATATTTATTTATTTATTTATTTATTAAATATTTATTTCTCTTCAACCTAAATTTGGTCTTCGTTTTTTACCTACTTAATTCCAGAAAGTCCATCTTTTTATAAAATTCCGACTAAAAACTTGTATAATGAATAGGTACATATACCTAGCTTCAAACCTTCAATCTAATCTAAGTGGAAAAATGTACTTACATTAGATTGCGTATAAGAGTTTTATGAGGGAAACTTAGTTGAAGAGCTTAAGGTATGTTAAATTGTGAACACTTTGTCAATTTATCATACCTCTCCAAACCAATATATTAAAATACTATTATTTTATTATAAGGATACAAAAAGTTAGCACAGCAAACTTATGCTGCCATTGTGCCGTAAAAAAGTAGTACTAAGCATATGGTGCTCATCTTGTGCTGCGATGTGCTGTAAATATTTTTGAAAATTTCACAAATTTGCAAATTTTGAGGATGGAATTCTACCAAAATTAAGTTTTTCTAAAAACTTAAAGTTGTGCTGTTTTGTGCTTAAAAAAATGATACAATCGAAGAGATAAAAAAAATCGCATATTTGGAACTAATAGGACCGAACGCTAATGTTGCGTAGGAACTTAGCGTGAAATTAGCACCATTATTTTCGATTTTCAAAAACAAAAATTGTGCTGTATTGTGCTCAACTTGTGCTACCATGTGCCGTAAATATTTTCTTTAATTCGCAAATTCGGAAATTTCAGGGATGAATTTTTATACTTGCGAAACTATACGATTTTCAAAAACATCAAATTTTTACTGTATTTTGCTCAAAAAATTATTCCCATATTTACAGATTTTAGGGTTAGGTTAGCACCGCCATTTTCGAATTTCCAAAAAAATAAAAAAGCCCACGAAAGTTTTATTTATCTTTAAGTTTTCTATTTGTAAATGGAACCTACCCCCCCCCCCCCCCCTTGAACAAATCCTAGATCCACCACTGGTTAATTGTGATATGTGTAATGATAATATGATAAAAAATGTTTAGAACTAAGAACACTTAAGTAAGAAGTTTTAAAGTTAGAAAATTGTTAAGTAGTATTTAATAATAATACTTTAACACCTAGCTGTTTAAAATTTTGCGCCATTTTAATTTTTTTTTTCAACTGAATACAAAGGGGGTTGTAAGTGTCCAAGGAAGTGGATGACCGCCAAAGTGACATATTGTTTTTTTAATTCTTTAATTCTAGTAAATTAGATTTCAGATACGCATTATTATTTTTATTATGAACTTATTTGTTTATTAATTAAAAGATTTCGTTTACATATTAAATTTTTTTTTTAATAATACAAATATTTATTAAATTTGGACATCAACCAATTAAAAAGTCTTAGTCGTGTTCGATATTAAAATCAGATTTTCTAAGAAAAAAGAAAAATCATATTAGTTTAAATTAAAAAAATTATAATGTTTGAAAAAATTAAAGAGCGGGAAATTTCAATAAAATAATTAGTTCCGACGTATAAAATCATTGAATAACAACATAAAATAGTCATAATATAGGTATTAAATTGCAAAATTTCGCTATATAGCTAGTGTGTGAGAAAATAAACAGTTTTATACAATATACAAAAATTTATTGAGTAAAAATAAACAGCCCATCAAAAACAAATAAATTCGTATCTAAGTATAAACAAAATTGCATTGCACACCTTAAAATGCAATGAATAAATGTATCTTAGTGTTCAAACTAGCATAATCCTTTGCCTTCCAATAGAGATGTATGAGAGTCAGATGAAAGGAAATTAATGCATTCTATATCACATATAACATACGAGTATTTTAAAGAATATATGTTTCAAAACTCAAATGTTGAATGCTTTTGTAATTTGCATTTTAATTGTGTTATTTCTCGATCGTTTATTTATCGAATTTAAAAAAAAAATAATATCACTGTGAGCATTTAATGTTTATATGATTTTCCAATTTTTTAAAATGAAAATTGGTTTTGTAGATTCGTATATAAACACATGAAAACTATTCTAGATTCTATAGAACGACTGGGTCGCATAGACTAACAGTTCTATTATTAAAAGCTAAAAAGTTAGCTATTATTTACGAATTACGTTTGAAAATTTAAGATAGATATAAATAAAAATTGATTTGGCATTTATTTGTTTCGCTTTAGTTTTTAAACATTACTTTTAATTCTCAATCCTTAACTGGCAATTTTCGTTTTCTTTTTTATTCATTATGTTTTGCAATCATTACGCAATTAATATTCTGCGTTTTCATATTTAGCTTTTATTTCAAAAATATTTGCAATCATTTCGCAAAAATCATTTGGCTGTTTGTTGTTTAGTTAATTGTTTTTTTATGGCATTGTTATAGATATTTTGTAAAGTGTTTTTTTTTTTTTTTGCGAAATAACGTTTCGCCGTTTAATTATTTCACAAAATATCGCCAAACCCTTTTATCATTTCGTTGATGTATCATTGATGTATCGTTGATGTATCATTGATTGAATTGTTTTCGTTGAAATAAACGTATAAAATTATTACAGAAAATCTTTTTTAATGTGAGTATTTATTCATGATTAATTTTCATTGGTTCAAATTTCAACAACAATGGGTTTTTTCTAATTATTTTTTTTTTTTAGCTTTATTCATATTTTTATATTCTCTATGCTGAATTTTGTTGTTTCGCTTTTTTTATTTTACATTTAATTATTTTGCGATTTGTTGACTTGTTTGATTGTTGAAGCGAAATAGCTAATAAAATGTGAAATAAAAAATAGCAAAACAATAAAATGCAAAATAAAATATTTGCCGAACTTCAAAAATCCAATTCTACAAAAAACTAAATGAAAACTGCATAATGAAAAATGTGAAACGATAATTTGTCATAGCAGTCAAAATCTAATATAACTGAATTAAATCCAGAGAATGAATTGAAAGAGTAATTTAATTTTCTTCATATGTATTTTCAATGGAGTAAAAGATCCCACAATAGAACGATGCACTACCCTCGACTTACCAAACAGGCTTGTAAAAGAATGAAATCTTTTTTTAATGCAATAGTTAATGACTTCAATAATAAGATTGCATTCATTGATTTCGCTTTGAGACTTCAGACTTTCAAATTATGCAATCACCATTCACGTGAATCGAAAAGATTGCAATCATTTTTTTCCCCATTCTTTTTACAACAATCAATTGAATGCAATCTTTTGGGAAGTCTTGGATTCTTTTGCATTCTTTGCGTTCTTTGCATTCTTTTGCATTTTTTTAGCATTCTTTTGTATTCTTTGTATTCTTTTGCATCCCAAAGAATCATTAAGAATGCAAAGAATGCAAAAGAATGCAAAGAATGCAAAGAATGTTAAAGAATACAAAGAATGCATGGCTTCCCAAAATATTGCACTTAATTGATTATTGTAAAATGGATGAAGAAAAAAATTATTGAAATCTCTGGTTGTAATGAATGGTGACTGCATAATTTGAAGTCTGAAGTCTCAAAGTGAAGTCAATGAATGCAATCTTTGAATTGAATTCAATAAATAATTTTTAAATACTGCATTCACAAAAGACTGCATTCTTTTACAAGCCTGTTACCAGATGAGAGATATGCTGATATTTAGGTAGTATACAAATAGTTTGAACTAAATTTTCCTAGTGAAATAAGGTCAAGAAATAGGGTTGCCAAGCTTTGAAGATCAATTTTTTGATTTATTCAATTATCCGACCCAGCTCAAACGGTAAGTTTTAGAGATATAAAAAAATTTCATGTGAAAGAAAATTTTATTCAAAAATGTATTAATGTGAAATTTAGAAATTCGTTGTTTCATTAGGATTAATTGGGATAAACACAATTAAAATGATCAAGAATTTATTTTCTTAACCAGAAATGATAAAAAATTTATTTTTTTTTGTAATCGATAGATTTTTTAAATAAAAGTCGTGGATATTAAATATAAACGAAAATTCAAGAATATTTAAAACTCAAGATTAAAACGTTTAAAAGTTAATAAATTTCAATACACGTTGAAAAAAAAATTACACCAAGGTGCCAGTTATAGAGCATTTATGATTGAAAACTTTAAATCAAAATTTTAATTGTTAATTTTGAGACCTTAAGAAAGCAAAATCAGTAATTATTTTGATGCCAATATAAATAAAAGTTTATCACTCAATTAATAATTCTTGCCAAAGCAAAATTTCATTTTGACCCAACCTTCCAAATGAAATTAGATTCTTTATTCCATTGATTCAATTTACATATTTATATGAAATATTAATCCAAAATAAAATTTTTTTTGGCAAGAAATAATAATGAAGTCATCTGTTTTATATTGGCATCGAACATTATCACTGATTTTTCTTTCTTAACGCCTCAAAAATAACAATTCAAATTTTCAATGATCTGATCGTTTTCAATGAAAGCTAATTAACTTGCACCTCGAATTATATTTTTGAAATCCAAATAACAAATTGAAAAACCCGTTTTTCCAAAATTTTCAATTGAAGCTTTTTTTTGGCTATAAGTGAATTTTTCAACAATATACATTTTTTCAACAATTTCTTTCTTAATTATATTAAGTTCGCACATGTATTAAAAACAAGAAATGACGCTCTGTGATTTTGCCTAAGCTAAAAGCCTTCAATCTTGATGATCCTTTCAATATAGAACTGAAGATAATAAGCTTCCTTGTAGATTTTTTACAAAGCAAACAATTCAAAAAAAATCTCCATAAAAAAATCCATATATGGTTCGCAATTTCTATATGCATTTAAAATTTTCCTTAAAGGTTGTACGATAGAACCGCATTGTATTTAGTCCTTTGATATAATTTCAATAAACCTTCTGATGAAGATAAAGTCTGCTGTAAAGTAAATCAATAAAGCCATCAAGCTGTAGCTGCTTGTACAAAACGCACAGGCAAAATTTTTTGTTCGTATATTTTTGCTCTCATTGTATATTGACAAATTTAATTAATATCTCGGCTTCGGTTCTTTTTACAAATGCATATATGTATACACTTCAGTCCTTTCCTTTATTTAAAAGGCATATATAGGAACAAAATATAAGAGTTCTCAAAGTAGAAAGAATAATGTTATTTTATTTTAAATATCAAACATTCATGATATGTGACTTTATTTGTTGGTGTTGTCATATACAAGCCGTCAGATTCAATTAATTATATTGGTTAATAATAATCCTTATTAATTTTAACACAAATCAGCTTAATGCTCTCATAGTTATTGGAGAATGGAGGTATTTATATGTATTTATTTCAATGAAGGAAATTTTGGGTTTATAGCCAATTAGTTTTCCATTTAAGCTCAAGAATTAATAATATATATCTACATACCAGATACTTTTCCCTGAATCTATATGAAGCTTAGTAGTCAATCAATTAAGACAAGACAACCTTCGAAATAAGGCTTTTTGAGTAATTTTGGAATTATATTGTTCTTAGTATAAAATGTATAGGTAATCTTAGAATCAAGGTTAAATTCAACTAAGTGTATCGGATGCGAATAGATTTTTTTGACAGATTATTATTTTTTTTATTTCAAGATTATATTTCAGGGTTGCGATTTCAATAAAGAGGATTAACTCGAAATCCATATTACATAGATTATACACATTCCCCATATGCTTCAAGTTGAAATATAGATTTTGTGAGGAAAAAAATAATCTCCACTTATGAAATTTCAAAGAAGATTTTTATTTTGAAGTGAATCTTATTAATGCACGGTACAGTGAATTTGAATCATAAGAATTGTTACAGAAAGTTCTTATTTTATTTCCTTATGGTCTTCTATTGATCACCGAAATCAAGCATCGTCGGTCAAGAAGTTGTTACTAAAAACAAATGGAGCGTAAATGCGATATAACACAAATACATACATAAGTACAGTTCATGTAATGAAAATATGTACCTACATTTATATTAAAATAATATGAGCATTGAACAATCAATCTTATAACCTTTTTTCGGGAATGCTAATTTCTTAATTTTTTTTGTTGAATTTTTACCTCCTCCTAGTAGGTACTTAGGAGGTAAATTGATGCAAGGAAATTCATTTTCATTATTTAACAAATTTTGCATTATGAAATTAAAAATGAAATCCAAAATGCTGATGGACAATTAGTGAGGTACAACATTTAGCCATTATATGAAGTTCATATAATTTCCGGGAAAATTCACATTATTTCAAATATGCGTCAAAAAGTATTTGCTAAACGAACCAAATATGTGCAAGTATAATGTATATAAGTATAAGTACTAATGGACAAGGTTTGGATTCCTAAAACAAGCAAAATTTGACTTTAAACCATAAAATACTCTGGTAGAGAACATTAAAAGAGTGAATCATGCCACTCTGTCTGTATGGACAAACATATATTTCAAAAATATAAAATTTTGAACTTAATAATTAATTTTAATGATTTTCTACAGGTGAAACTAAAATTTTCTTTTAAATTCAAAAAAAAAACGTTAACTGTCAAACAACTGCTACGGAAGACGAAATTTGTCTAATAATTTCGATAAAAAAAAATGTTGTATGTAGGCCCTTACTATTTTAGATTTGGTCTACATTTTGGTATATATAGAAAAAAAATTTACCAAAAACTGTTATTGACATAATTTTCAATTTCACAATTTTTTTTTAATTTCTGAATTTCTTAATTACAGCTTATCCGTTAAAATATATGAACTTTTTTATAAATCAAAATGCATATACTTAATTTACAAATTTTCAAAAAAAAACATATATTTTACGTACTTTAAAAACAAAATGTTTCATTCTGTTCTTAAATCTGAATTCCGATTGGTTACATAATCCTTTAGTTGACAAATTTAAAAATATTGTTTTAACTTAAAATGTACGATACTTATATTATATTTTTTCTTTTTCTTTTTTGTTAATTTAATTTATGTAATTTTTTTGAACAAATTTGAAGTTTCGAATTTAGTTTTTACTGATTTCAATATGAAACATAAAAACTGTGTTTTATTTTCCCCGAGATCTGGACCAGATTGGATTTGCTTACTATAATATAAAATACATGTATTATGTACAAAAACAACACAAGATCCAACTTTGATTTGAATTTGAACACACACCCTTAATTTGTAAATGTTGTCAGAAGGGTTGTGACTTTACTGCAATTGCAATAGGTCTACTACATTTTTTTCGAAAAATAAAATCTACTGCACTTTTGGTTTTACAAACAAAAATCAATATATAAATGTACTCCACAAAATATTTGTTTCATTATATATGACTCAATGCAGTCAATTTCATTCTTCTTGATGAAATCCATCCTATCGAACACAAACCTGAACGCCACTAATATTATACATAAGGCTATCGGCTATATGTTTTGAAGGCATGTAAAAGTGACAAGTAACGACGGACAATTTAAAAAAAACAATGAAAATTTAGCTTTTGAAAAAATGTTATGACTGATATGAATATAAATGTATGATTTTTTGTTTTGTTGTGTTTTTGTTATGTTTATAAAAGAGAAATTAATACTTATTTTATTATTTTAAATTATTTATGTTTATTTATGTTATTTCTTATTTATATTTTAAAAATATAAAAACTACTGCGGAAAAGTTGAATCTACTGCGTTTTTTTTTTCCAAATCTACTTCGGACATTTTTTAAAAAATTCCCATCACTGGTCGGCAGTAGTGAAAGAAAAAAGACGTAACAGGTGTATACAAATAAAAAAAAAAAACAAAAAATATAACAAGTTAGCACTGAAATCCTGGGCTATTTTATTTTCATGATCTGATCTGGATTGGAAACAGCTATGTATGTTTACGAGAACAAGCTCGCATTCGTCGAACCAAATATGTATCATTTCATTGAGTAGGTACAGCTATATAACCCAGAGTTCACACGAGCGGGTAAATTCCAGCAAGTTGGCTACATTTATTAACTGTCAAATTCTATAGGTGTGTTCCTATATATTTTGAAAACCTGTGAATTTGTTGAAATTTTATTTCTTATAACTATGAACTTTGACAGACTTTTGTGTAGAAATTTACACAAATGCACAAAGATTCAAAGTAAGTGCATTTGCTTACTCGCTGTTCTAATAGCTTCTTAAATGGCTTCGAAAAAGCCAAGCCACGCATGACGCGTGAGTAGTAAGCGAATTGCTAAGATTTGAGTGTATTAGTAAATACAAATTGTGTTTATTGTAACTTGCTCCACATCCGAACATCCGAAATCCTAGGAGGATTGAATTGAATTAAATGTTTTCAATCGGAATGCTCTTTATATATTTTAGAGTTATTTTTCCTTTCGGTACGGTACGCTACATGACAATGGTGTGGAAAAACTCCTCGTACCAAAAGCGTAAACCAACAGCCCAGAAAAATGTATCAAAGGGATTGTGACAGACCGGAAAAGAACTCTGTACTATCTATGGAAACATGAAGTATCTCAAGGGTACATTTTATTCAGCCAGCAGTAGTCTTCTTGCCAGTATGAAAAAGAAAAAAAGTGTTTTCGGAATGCGTCCACACAAATTTGTCTTTGCAGTTTGACCTGCTGGAAAACATTTTTCGAACGCCTTAGAAAATGCTAATCCGACAGTGGTATATTTGAAAGCAGTTTTGACACTGATGACCTTATGCAAGAAATTCACAATGGATTTTATATATAGAATAAAATGTAGTTTTAAAATATAAAGTCTATAAGAGAATCATGTAAATGTAAGTCCCTGGAAAAGTGCATAAACAAGCACTCAGGAGAGCCGCAGGTAAAAAAAATACCCGAAATCAACCAACAACAAAGAAATCCGGAGGTAAACTTTTATTTTATTATTGTTGCAAAAAAAATTTAGCCCAAGCGAATTTGGAGCATGGAAGTGGGTGGGTGAAATTTAGTTTGTTAACATCTTGAAAACAATCGTTGTTTTTTTAAAGTGTGGAAATAAAACTGTCCCGTTTACGATTCTACACAAAAGAAATAGAACACTTTTTAGTAGGAGCAATAGATTTTGAGAAAAACTTAAATGCAAACCAAGAAATCAAATTCTTAGGAATTCTGACAAAGCTGAATTTTGGTGGAATGCTTTATTCTAATCACATCTAAAGAAGTAGGTATCCTAAAATTGGGTGAATATGCCAAAATTCAGTTATTTGTAAATATCTCTCGAGTTCTTATGTTTTTTTTTTTGGAAAAATGTCAACACCAAAATTGTAGCTTATAAAATTCTACACAAAAATGTTGGCACTTTATTCGTAAGAACAATAGATTCAGAGAAAACCTTGTGCAGACATAACAGTTTGTTTCTTTTAATGTTCCTTCTTTTTTTCCATTTTGACGCGGCGTGGGCGGGGTACTGTGGTCCAAAAATCCAAAAGTCGTGACAAAAATACAAAATCCTATGTTTTTTTTAAATTGTATTATTTTATTTCTAATATAAATATAAAAAGGGCTTCAAAAACAGAAAACAAAATATTTATTTTTTAAATTGTTGGGCAATTTTGTTCTGGAGTAAAAAAAAATAACAAAAAAACGAATTTATTTATTTTCTTTATTGTTATTATGGCATATTCAATGAAAATATTACTTTCAATGCTACACGGTTGTTTTATTTCTAACTAAATCATATAAAAAAAAACATTGATAGTAATTTTGATAAATAAAACAAAAAAACACTTACTTAATGACTGTTTATAGAACTTAAAAAAAATCTAACTATGTACATTCCTCTGAAAAATTTCCAGGATATTTTAGCCTAACTATTTACTAAACCATATGCAAAATTGTAGCTGCAACTTTTTGTAATATATTTTTAAATAATGTAATATGTTTAAAAAAAAAATGATGTTCTCGGTGCTAACGTTTTTGTCTTTCAACCAAATTTACTTTTGGAATTTTTGAATTATTTTGTTTCTCAAGAGAGCTAAGAACGTGAAATTTTCTTCTTATTTCGATTAAAATACGTTTAGTTGTTATTTTGATTGTAAAAAACTCCGAACACTTCCAGGCCTCTTTTATTTAAATGAAAATTGTTAAAAAAGTGAACTTTAATTCCTGTAAAAAAAATTACTGATTTTATTATATTGAACATTCAATTTTCGAAATCCGCCCACTTTCACTCCCCTTTTTTTTTAATAAATTCTCCTTAAATTAAAAGAGTTTCTGAAACTAAAATATAGGTAAATAGGAATGAAAGTTGACAAATAATAAAAATATAATGCTTAATCCTTTTTGTTTTTTTAAACCTGCCAAAAGTAATAAATGCCAAAACGGTGAAAATAAAAGATTAATTTAATCTTGCCTGCTCCATTAAAAAGTAGAAAGAAATATTTATTATGGATTATTATTTTATGTTCCAATAAAATATGTAGCAGGAAATACTAACTTTTTATCGCTACCACAAAAATAGAGGTTGTGGGCAATGTACCTACATGTGTGGTAGGTAAAAAAATCCTTGTACATATGTGTATATTAAAAAACTATTAAAATCTATAATTAATTTAAAAAAGACTCATGACTCATTTATTCTATTTTATTTTTTAAAACCAAAAAAAAGTTTCTATTAAGATTTTGGTCCGTTTTTTTCCACACTGTTTCACTTAAAATTGGTCACTGAAACAGTTTACAAGAGTATATTATATCGAAGAGCCACAAAATAAAAAAAAATGTTTCAATGCTTGCTAAAAACATCAAAAATTGGTTAGTTAATTTTATGCATCCACTGTTGTGAAAAATTTTATTTTATGAACAACTAAATAACCATAGATTTTTTTTCAAAATGTGCAAAATTTTAACTGTTTGTAAAGGTTTGCTTTAATTCCTCTCTCTGTTAATTCTTTTTTCTAAGAAAACATTACTTTAACTAAGATTCGAAAACACCCTGAGAACAAATTTACTTTAAAATCAATATTTTTATAGTCTCTGAAATTTTCTTTAAGAAGCAAAAAAAAGTTGTAGCGATATCTTCATGCGTTCAAAAGTTATTATTTTTGCAACCAAAAAAAGTCATTTTCGACCACAGTGCGATGTACATATGTTACTTTTACTGGTTACTTTCCTCAAAACCTATTGCTGCTTTGAAAAAAATGTCATACTTAATTTTTGTTTTTTTTTTTGAGGAATTTTATATTTTTCTTCCGTTTCATCTTGCAAAATCAAGAGCATTGCCCTCTATAATTTCGTTAATTCACGTCTTTTTGCTTCGCCTGCTAGAGTGAATTATAACCAGTTCAAAGCTTTTAATAATAATACTTCTTCGTTTTCTTCTTCTGCATAATAATCAACATTTTTTCTTTGAAAAAGATTTACATTCTTTTTGTATTTCTTCTCTAAGCCAACATTTGTTTAAATTTCCTGTCAATTTAAATAATAATAACACAAGTCAACATGAATTTTGACTTTCAATAAAGGGTATTATTTTTATAAAGCTGTACCTATATAGTCACTCGAAAAACAAATAGATTTGATAGAAAATTTTGCTTTTGTAGCCAGGATAACGATTTAACAGGTTATTTTTAAAACTATGATTTAATTTTGTATTTTTTTTTAAATCAAAACAAATAGATTTTTGATTATTTGTGTATTACTTAATAATACAAAATTTTGAAAAAAAAATTAATTTTAAATTTAAAAAAAAAAATTTTTTTTCAATATGTTGAGTTTGAAAATTATTTTTTTAAATTATTCACTAAAATAATTTTTTTTAAAAACGTAATTAAAGAATGGATTTCTGGATTAAAAAAAAATAACATGACACCGTAAGTGTTGCCGTTGTTATTGAATTTTTTTTTTCTATTTCAAGTCAATTTTTAAGAAAATTCCAAGATGGCAGCTTAAGCTGGAGTCCGATTTTCCCGAAAAACTACCCATGTTCTCCTAATAACCCCCTCTAACGAAATTTTGAAAGAAAAGTGAAAATGTAAAATTTTTTTCAGGTCAAATGTTTATTCCTATTGAGCTAATCACATAATTTAAAGGCAAAAATCATGAAAACGTTTTTTGTAATAACTATTACAAAAGCAAACTTTTAAATGAATATTGATATTCAAAATAGCTTTTAGCGGCCTTTAAGTCCTACAAAAAATTGGCGTTTCGTTCCGGTGATCTCACTTGGACTCATCAGTTGACTAGTGAGGGCCTTTGTTAAAAGCTAATTTAAATCAATAATCCATTAAAATAATGCTAAGTCTTCTACTTGTCTGATTTATTTCAGTAGTATAGTATATATAGAATTTGTATTATTAAAAAAACCTTTTGAATATTGATATCATTTATTCATTTTGGTGCATAGTGAATAATAAAAATCGTAAAATAAATGTTATTGGACAAGAATATTTTTTTATTTTTTTTTTTTTGAGTTGTGTAATTGTGTAATAAAATAAACAAAATTAATGAAAGTTTCACTTAAGTAACTTAAATAACCTATTTTTTTTTTATTTTTAAGGACTTTTTAACAACATTTAACTATGTAGATACAGTTGTGGTCTTTGCTGTTCCTTTATCTACAATTGCGATATTAAACACGTTCACTGGATGTACAGTTTGGAAGTTTGCAACTGTAAGACGAACAATGACATTACAAAAGCGGTGAGTAACTATTATTGAATTATTTAACCAAAAATATTTATTTAATTATTTTGTATATGTAAAAAAATTTATTATTTAATATTAATTTAACAAAATTATTTTTCCCTTAAACTCAAACAAAATGTACTCACCCACATAGGCACGAAATACAAAAGTACTCAACGACTGTCGTACTCACGAAGCATCATAGAAAAGGGCAGACGCTATTATTTTCTGACAGTATAATAAGTCCTTAAGTTATGAGTAGTAAATAATAAAAGCGTTGACTCCTTGACGTCACCAAAAATATCTGCATTTTAATGTCAACGTATACCGTGTCAATGCATGAAAAGTTGACGTTCACTAATCACACGAGTGATAGCAATCGGTCAATGTTGTCCCAAAATGCGTTGACGTGTTATCTGTGTCAACGCATTTTTTATATTTTGGTGTCAACGCGTTGACATATTAAACTATGACGATCAAACGACTTGAAGGTGTTTATAGAAGCATATTTGTGGTTTTTCGCGAAAATCGAGCTGGAGCTTAAGCCGCCATCTTCAAATTGAATATTAAAACTACCCAAATTTTGGACACTATTTTTTTTTTCTTAATTTTTTTTTTTTTTTTTTAATTTGGAGTTTGGATATTTATTTTTTTTAAACTATTCACTTAAACTATTTGATTAAAAACTTGAATTAAAAAAAAGGTATAACTGGAGGACTCTGTAAATGTTGTTTTAATTTTTAAAAATGTTTTTTTTATTTTAAGTCGATATTTTTAGAAAATGCAAAACACCCATGCATGAAAAAAAATAATAAAAAAATATAAAATAGATTCAAACCCAATTAAATAAGAAGAAACAAATCATTCGGTCATATAATATATATATTCCATCTAAATGCAAATAAGCATATAGGGTAAAATATTAAATACGAGCTTATTTTTATTTTTATTTAATTTTTTTTAGGGTAGTCATTGTGACTCTGAGTCAGTTCAATTAGTTTCGACTCTGTATTGCTTTATTTTTATTGTGAAAGTCAGTTCATTTGATATATCTACACATGCAAATTCTTCTTTTATGGCAAAAACGAACGAATGTATGTGCTGGATACATTCATATCTTTTTTATCATATTATAAATAATGTTAGTATTGAATTTTTAAATTAAAAAAAGGATATCTCTAAAAAAAAGAGGAAACTTACAATGTACATTATGTACAATATTATGTAGGATTTTTCCCTTGAAATTTCAATAAATAGTTTATAATAAATTCTTTTATTTCTAGGAAAACCCAAATTTCACGAAGTCCATTTTCATCAACCTACCGGACAAGCACTGTGAAAAGACAAAACTCAGATATGTCAAATTTTTCACATCCCACTAGACACAATAATAATTGTGGTTCACATCGAGAATCCAAATCTAAACCAGGTAGGTGGTATCTATAAAGATTATTCGTATTGTGTTATTTAAACCGACATTGAATGGTAAAACAAAAAAAATATTTCATATTTTCCCACAAAATTCCCATTAAACTTATATGAATGTATATAAATTCCAATTTTCTTGTCTGATATCGTTAAAGGAAGAAGACCGATAACAAACTCATCACAAATAAAAGTCACAAAAATGCTGTTGATAGTTTCAACTGTTTTTGTTTTTTTAAATCTGCCCAGCTACTTTTTTAGAGTGAAATTGTTCCTAGAGGTAAATATTATATTATTGCACTTTATTAACAAAAAAATTTTATTTATTATGAATAAATTAAAATAAGTGATTTTCTTAAAACAAATTAACATCGGGTCTCTTGTTTTCAAGGGCAATAGATGGGAAGTTACAAGTATTGGTTGAATGCAGGATTTTTTTAAAATTTCTACAGAAAAAACCTTGCGAAAAAATAAATCAAGGTGGTTTATTCACTTTCATTTAATTTTTCCAACAATACTTGTTGACAAAATAAAATGAAACGACAAGTACTTCGAAAAATTATGAAGGCCATTGAACTGTTTACAACAAAAAAAAAACTAGTATCCTTAACCATTGCATTCATGTCAGGACTTTTAATATTTGTTATTTACGACTTTCTAACTTAATCACTAATTCATCCATTGATGTTGCAGCTCAAGTTAGTATTCATTTTTGTTCGGATTAACCTTCTGTTGAACAGAAAACTATTTTCCTCTGAGGCACACAAAATATAAATTGGGTTGGTGATGAACACACATCGTGATGACGAAGTGAAGTAAAACTTTTCTGTAGTACCTAATACTCAGCAATATTAACTTCTCTTGAAAAGCCATTACCAAAGGCCGTACGCTGGGAGGGCTTGTAAATATTTGTTTTCCTATAATTTCTTTTCATTTAAGAAAAGAAAAATCTAACTTCCAAAAACTATTGGTGGTGTTGAACGTTTTCCTTCACCAATATATTTCAGTTTTCTCGAAAAGATGATATTTAGAATCTACATTAAAAAAAATTACTTATAAGATGATTTGAAATATGTACCTTCAACCAAAAATGTCCATAGGAACTTAATTTACTTTAAAAGAGGTCGACTTGCTCGAAAAGTTTTTGATAATAGTTATATGTAAATTATTAAGAAATTAGTAGGCATGTTGAAGAAAATGAGATCTTGGACACCTCCAGTAATTTCAGAACATTGAACAGGATTATTCAACAAAATTTCTCAGCTTTGCTGTCAAAATTCAGAGGAAAAAAATCTTGGATTTGCTTGCTCGTTTTTTGAGTGAGCCAAAATATCGGAGATATCTTTTTTCTGAACACACCAAACGTTTAGTGCTGCCAAAAAATTGTTCGTGTTAACTGACCTAAGGGTATTTATTTTCACTTAGTGATAACTTAAATTTTAACAGCCAGTTTGTTTACAGTGGGTTAAATCTACAATTTGATTATCACATAATAAAGAATCCGTTATAATCAAAGACGATGTTTACATTGGACTGCCTCCTCCAACTTTTTTCTTACATGAATTCCATCTATTATCCAGACACAAACTAATGTGAACACCAGCGGCTCTCTCTGACGTACAGCACTCGTTAAAAAAACAAAACATAAATCTGGACTCGTTGAAGGATTGAATAGAATTTTTTTTAATAAAAAAATGGGTTTTAAGTGCAAAAAAAAAACACAAACAGAGAAAACAGTTATGATAAAAAAATCCAAAATTTTTTAAAAAATTTTAAAAATCCTGCCTTTTTGGTTCCTGTCTTTTTGCATATCTCTTTCTCGCCACGAAGTGGGAGTGAGATAAAGTACAGAGACGTTAAAAAAAGTTTGAGTAGTCAGTTCAATGTGAACAGCGTTAAAGAGTATTTGTTCATTTTGTTCAGCTTGATAGTATTTCCAGAAATCGTTCCGTTTCCATTTAATCTGACAATTCAGTTGTCAAATTTAATTTATAGTTAATTTTTTTTTTAATTTTAGTTTTTTAATTTATTTTTTTTTTTTGCATTTGCTGCCATTTTTATTTTGTTTGACAATTCTTTTAATAAAGATCTTACTTTATTTAGTACCTAATATTAGATGCGTTCCTTTATTTTAAAACTCTGTGATTTTCTTGCATTTAGAATTTCAGTTCAATATCGTCCCCGTACTCTAAAAATTTTTTTATGAGAACGCTCCCGATAAAGTAAAATATTCCCCTATCTGTATTTTTCTGTTCAAAAAATTTATTTGCACAGAAATTCACAGTTCAGCAAAATGTCAATATGAGAGTCAAATATCATGCCGTGTGTGTCATTTACAAAGAGTAGTTCAATTTTCGTTCCTGTACTTTTGCACAATTTTAATATTTTTGAGAGAATTATTTTCCTGCGAAACATTCGGAACGAAGACGAAACTTTCAGCTGTTAATATACAGGGTGGCCCGAACTCGGAATGGTTGAGAGTTATAAGTCACTTTTGAAATTTCAAAACATTTTGTTTCGTTTTTCATGATGGTTTTTGATTAGCTGAATGGTACCCTATATCTGGTTTATAAAAAAATAGAAATTGAAAATTTTAAATTCAACTTTACATTTTTTGAGTTTTCCCTCTCCCCGATTCGAAATCTTGCTTACGCCCTTGCCCACTGTTTTTATTTATAGAGTATATGAGCAATCGAAAGTTTTAATTATTTGTATATGTTTTAATTTAAGTAATTCATAACAAATTTAAGTTTATTTCAAAGATATTTTTTTTTCTTCTTGTTTTTCAGAAAGAAGAATCAGAAATATTAACCAGACAGCAATACATAGCACAAACACTGTTTGTAACGAGTTTTGGAATTAATTTTGTTCTCTATTGTCTCAGCGGACAAAACTTTAGGTAAGCAAAACAAAAAATAGAATAAAATATAATTTATTACACAAAAAAATAAAACAAGTTTTAAATACACGTGTTTCCCAATTCATTCTTAAAACTTTTTTCATCTTGGTGGTGAGTGCTTAAAATTCAAAGAAATTATGTTTTACTCTTTGGAAGAGTCGTTAAAAATTAAAAAGTGACCTAAACAAAGATCACTCTAATATTTATTATACTTGCACATATCGTCGACTTTCTGTCAAAACCTCATAATTAAGGAGAGACAAAATAAAGATTTAAAAAAAATAATAGAATTAATTAGATAAATGTATTTTAAACTTATTTTTCAATTTATTTTAAAAGTAAATTAAATTTCTAGCCCTACCACAAAAATTTGAAAAATCGCCATTTTAAATGATGATAAACAAAATTTTAAATTCCACATCACAACGTATGGTAACTTTAAAGTGTAAACCCAAACTTTAAATATTTTTATAAGCACTCTCATTATCACTCGTCCCTTGGACATATAATGTTTCCCTAAGCCATTTTAATGAAATCGACATTTTTACATTTTGAAACAATCATAAGCATAGCTTTATTATTATAGGAAATTAATTTCACACCTTTGCAGTAGATATAAATTCTTTACTTAACAAGAAGGTAAATGCTTTACACCTTAACCATATACCAACGAGAGTATGAGCGTTTTGCAGGGAATTCGTAACACTATTCAAGATCACTTAATTTTTAACTTAGATGGACTTCTTTCAACTCAGAGAAAAACAATATATTCTTCAAATTTTAATTAAAAGTATACAATTCATTTAATTGAAACATCTTGTGACACTCTTTGACATACCAAATCTTTAAGCATTTTCTTCAGCTGTATTCAGGCAACACAATTAATAAAATTGGAAACTTATTTTACTATTTGTCAATGTTTACCTTACTTGCTGAAGATGGTATTGCAAATGTATTTGTTTTAATTAAAAAGAAATTTCAAGGTGTTAATCAAACTAAAGCTATTAGCTTTGGAGTTAAATAATTTATTTTTGAAAATGACCTTGGTTGGTCTGTGTTTCCACATGTGCATCGAGTTCGCCCTGGTTCTGCAGTTTATAAAAAAGGTTTTAAATGTATCACCTTATATAAAATTTGAAATGATTTTCAAACAAATTCAAATAAAACATAAAAACTCTGCTTATTCTCAACTGTTTGTATTGGTTTATTAAATGAAAGGGTAGAGTCTTTAATTTTTTTTTATTGGCTTCAAATATTCATAACTTTCGACTAGATAAGATGTGATAGATTGTATACCTTTTCAGAAACTGAAAGCTTTCATTGAGTAGTATAATAATTAAACAGGGTGCTGTTTCAAAGGTTTCAGTAGTACAAATTAATTCTGAACACCATTTAGCATTACCGATTTATCGTTAGTTACATGAAAATATTTCACAATAAAATGTTAATCTGACTATTAAGCATTTTTAATAAAAGAAATGGTAAACAACTAAAATTAGTTTTGGGCAGGGTGACACAAAAAAATAAATCAAAATAATGGTTTGTATAAATTAAAAAAAATATGATAACTCAAAAACCGTTAGAATTTAGTATTATAATATTACAGATTATGAAATTCTTAAGAAAATAGTTTTTATAAAAATGAATTTTGACGCACCCTGTACAGTATGATATAAGTTATTTCTACACCATGATTATATAGTGTTTTTTTTTTTTTTTTGAAAATATTGTTTATACAACTTAAAGCAAGAAATTGATTATGAGGCAGGTTTTTGTGTCGCTGAAATGCATTTTTGGTGTAGCTAGACGTAATTTGAAGTCAAAACCAAGTCTCAGATTCTTTTGGTTTTTTCCTGTAGACGCTTATTTTTTTATTATTAACAATATAAATTGTATTTGAAAAATTAATTTTCTAATATAACGACAGCATTTTCCAAATTGTATATTACGTACAAAATTACGCGGTGGAATTACTACGAGAATTTTAAATTATAAATAAATTAAAAATCTTCTTATTCTTGCGTAAAAAATTATTTATTTAATAGTTAATGTTTTCGAGGTTTGACTATCTCATCATCAGACTAAAGCAAAAAATAAATAAATATTTTTTTACGCGAGAGTAAAAAGATTTTTAATTTATTCATAGTATCATTTTACATTGATATTCAGAAAATACATGAAATTACGAAAAATCCATGAAAATTTCATTCTTTTATCCCCAAAATTTACATCACTAAACTTAAATGAATTACATACTTACCAAAATATAAATAATATATTTTTCTTAATATTTATCATTATTTATTTTCAGAAAAGCATTGATAAGTTTATTTCGCAGTGTATCAACATCAAACAAAGATGGAACAACTCAAGTAACAGGTAGGTTAAAATTTATTACAAAAAATTAAATTAATAAATATTTATGTTTAACCCAAAACTCCTATACCCTTTACTTGTACTTATATGTTCACCCATTTGACATTCCTAAAATTTATATTAATTAAGTAAACTTACCTATTATTGTTATTATAAAATACCCATTTGATTAATTGCACGAGTTTTCTTTTTTTCTTTTATATTTTGCATGAATATATAAAAATATATGAAGTATTTTTTAAATTCTAACTAATAAAATTTTATTACAAATAAATTTATTATGATTTCGTGGATGATTGAAATGAATATATTTACATACCTTCAACAAAAGCCACTCAAAAACCAAACATGTCTGTCAATTATATTTAAAAATTATTTTTTTCTTGTCTAAAAAGCAACTGAAAATTCTTGCAAAATAAATCAAAATTTGTATAAATATTATTGAAATATGAATAAAAATAAAATTGTTGCACAAATTACTAAAACTACGCCACTATAATATGCGTAGGTTGTTGGTGGTGTTAAAATAATCAGTAGTGGATCTATATGATGTTCTTGAAAGGCCAGAAATAGTGAAATTTTTTATGGGATCGCTTCTACATTTCTCTCCAAACATTAGATAAAACTCTAACTAAATTTTGACGTAAGATCTTTGTGGAGAATATGTCACTGAAAACAGCTGTTCTCTGAAGAAATTATATTTGAAAGAATTTATTTTAATTTATTTTTCAAGTGAATTTAAATCAAATAAAATAATTACTTTTCTTTGGTTGATGTAAATTATTTGTTCCCAAATATTGATTTCGACTTTCACTAAATTAATTCAAACAAAATTCGATAATTTATATTTAAAAATTTAAGCACTTAATTTTGTTTGAAATTCTTGGTTAAAAAATTTTAAAGGTTAAAACGCCCCTTGTAAGATTCCAAGCGCCTTAAAAATATCTATGGCTATATTAATTTGCTTAACCTCCACTGAAAATAACCACAATAAAATTTTTTTATTTTATTTCAAAAATTAAACAAACAAAAAATATTGTAAGTGTAGGTATGTCGACAGCATGGTTCTAGCTATATATGCTGATGAGATTATCTATTTTATCTAAAGAGAAACATGCTGCTAAATTAAAATGTGTAAACACTCAGTTGAGAGTATATATATTATAGTACCTATAAACATTTTAAATGAACAAAAATTTAATCGATTTGAAAACAAATTTTAAATATTATTTTGTTTATATTAATTCTACAGATATTTTAATTTTGTGTAAGAATTCGGCATAATTGATTTTATTCAACTTTAATATACAGTCGACTCTCCCTAAGTCGAATTTTCACGGGCTAATAAGATTTGTTCGAGTAAGATAGAGTTTTGAAAAAATTCGAGTTATAGAGAGAAATCTTTTTTTTTTTTTTAAAGGTTTATTTAATAAATAAAGGTTAATATATGTATAAAATGCAACCAACAACACAAAGAAAAGGATAAGAATGTTTTTGTTTTGTTTTTGCGTTTCAACTTTTTAAAAACTGTATCTTTTAATGGAGGTACCAGGTATATGAAAAGGAAGAAACACGACTACACATACATATTAAGGGCTTTGAAGTGTGTGATGGTTCGTGGTTATGTACCCCAATACGATTTCTGGGGGAAATGTTTTTTTATTTTGTTTTGGGCTAAAGAAAACTCGACTTAAGGGGTGAAAAAAGATCCCAATAATGGAGAGAATGTGTTCGAGTTAGAGAGAGTTCGACTTAGAGGGAATTCGACTTAGAATCGGTTTTTGTATGGAAAATTGAAGGGAATGATAAAATATGGCGAAATAATTCGAGTTAGAGAACAATTCGACTTAGAGAGAGTACGACTTAGGGAGAGTCCACTGTATATGTATGTACATACATAGGTATCAGAGATATTAGCTAATAAAAGTTTTTCTTTTTTTATGATTAATTTGAATCAATAAATTATAATAAAAGCTATTAACGTAAAGAGGTTATGATGTTTAAAACAACAAATATTATGTTATTTAACTATTTATTTTCAATCCTTGTAATAATATGCATAAAGCATATCATGTGGTATCGTTACATCAAAACGTTAAACATATTCACAGAGATGTCAGGTAGTATAGGCATACATTTTACACTGCACTTCTTTGATATCATGCACTATACAACATTTTTAGCATAATACCTACTCTAAAAGATTTACTAAAAAAGGTTTTTATAAACTTCGAATTCACGTCCCGATACCATAGATTTATTTGCATATAATTATGACATGCCCCAACCCAATATACACTACGTAGTTGGTAAATCAGTGAATTGGATGCCAAAAAGTGACCTCACTTTTATGGAATAGTCTCGCACTTTCTCGAATTAAGCATTATTTAATAAAATGCACCACTGAGTCGCACGTACTTGCTCTCGAGGTTCCTGGAAAACTGGAAAAAGCCTGCCTTAGGGGCCAGTTATAGCTTTCATTTAAACTCACATTGAAAATTTTAATTCTTAATTTTGAGGCACTTAAAAAGTGAAATCAGTGATTATTTTAATGCAAATAAAAAGCTGATAACTCAATTATTATTTCTAGTCAAAAAAATATTTCATTTTGGCCCAGCCTATCGCAGGAAATGAATTTCTTTATTTCAATGATTGAACTATACCTTATATCATTGATCATTGAAATCTTAGAAATCGTTTTATGTGAAAGGTAGGGCCAAAATGAAATATTTTTTTGACTAAAAATAATAATCGAGTCATCAGCTTTTTATTGGCATCAAAATAATCACTGATATCGCTTTTTTAGGGCCTCAAAACTGAAAATTAAAATGTTCAATGATGAGTTTCAATGAAAGCTATAACTGGCCCCTTGCACAGTGTATTTTGCATTACTTGCGATAAAAATCTAGGGCGTGTAGGTTGAATCAAGACAAGGCGGGATTAGCAATTTTCTAAAAAATCTACTTGAAATTGAAAAAAAATCAACAGCAACACCTATAATATCATGTTATACCTTTTTCACACTTTTTATAGGTCTAGCTCAGTTATAGACGTCTACCGTATCACACAGACGCACAGACGAAAAATATATAGCTTTTTGAACTTCATCGACCTTCATTATAATGTAAAATTTGATTAAAACCTCGAAATATTTTTTTTTACATGAAACCAATACTTTCCCTATATTTTAATAAATAAATATAGGATAATCTACTATACAGAAACCTAAAACCATCAAAGTGTCTTTTTTAAACCTATTATATGCCCCTAAAGGTTTTTTATTTGACTAATTCATCAAACAAAACTGCAGACCTTAACCTTAAAATGATTTATGTGTCCCGTCACGACCCGTCCCCGACGACGTGTTATTCAGTTTTTTTTTTTTTTTTTTTTGGATATTGGGATATTGAATAGCATAAAAAATCAATATTCCTTCATGAAAATTAATAAACACACATAAAAAAAAATATAGAAACGCAATCATTCCTATCGAATTTCAAGCAGTCCACCATGTTAACCAAATAAAATTACCAGGGCGTTAAGGGACTCGTTTATGTCGTGCCATATACAATTTGAATAATTGATGGCAGTTCCATGCCAATAACGTTTTGACACTTTGCAAACTAACAAAATAATTGCCCAAACTCAAATACAGCCAACTCATGTATTTTATTTCAATTTATAATATTAGTTCAATGAATATAAAAACGATAAAAACAAACTTTATTATAAAGGAAAGAATATTGCGAGAACTATAATGTTGGTTCTAATGAGAATGTGAATGTGAACGGCAGCGGCGTATTTTTTTCTTTCTGTTTGCAATCGAAAGGAAAAAAATTATATAAATAGAAATTATAGAAAAGAATTAAGCTGTGGGCGATCGACTTATTGAGTTTGTTGATTGTAAATAGAAATTCTTATTAAGCTCATCACATTTAGTCTGGAAGATATTGAATGATAAGCAGATGAAACTATATTAAATCGCTATGTGCATTGTGTATATCTATACAAAACATGTTGTAATTTTGGTTCGATTAATTTAGCAGAGTCTTTATATCGATTGATTATTGCCATTGTTGGATATAAAACGTTTCCAGCTGAGATATTAAAAGAATCGAGTCATAAGGCACAAACGAAGTATATGAATATGCAGGGGCGGACTGGACCACCGAAAAACCGGGATTTTGTCCGGTGGGCCCCTGGGAAAACAAAAAGTGCATAAAAGCCCATACAGTACCTACTTTCAGTTCTTTTATGAGATTGGATTTCTAGGGGCCTTAAAGTAACTATAAAGCTTTGTGGCCCCAAAGAAATCTCAGGAAGCCCACATAGTTGTCAGGGGCCCCCACAATGCGGATAAAGCTGTTTGGCCCCTACAAGATTATTTTAAAAAAAACTTTAGTTTAGCCAATGGGGCCCGACACTAATTTTTCATGAGCTGTTGTAGGCCCAAAGGGGCCCCCACTGATACTATAGGTACCAGATACTTTAAAAGAAACTATAGTTGAGGCTCCCATACTAGATGTTGAGGTATTGTGGCCTCATTGGTAACCTAAGGAGGCCCCCAAATTACTTTTGGTATACTACTATAAAACTTTATATTCTATAAAGCTTTTTGAAGTACCTACTTTCAATTCATTTAAAGGAAAGCTTTCACACAATATTTTATGGCCGCAGAAACAGAATAGTAAAGAACAACAACAATATTTTTGAAGTATTTTCTTTATCGTTGTTTTCGGAACTATTTATTTTTCACTTAAAGTCCCGGGAGGCCTTTTGACTCACAGTCCGCCCCAGTGCATGCAATGAATGTTTTCAGACTTACTGTGGTTAAATGGGAAAAAGAAAAACTGATGTAAAGGATCAATTCACTCTTAGCATCATGAAGGATAGAATAATTGAAAGTTTTGTGAATGTAACCATTAGGCTTTTCTGATAAAAGACAATAAATGACATATGATTTAATAGCCTAAGGACATATTCAAATAGAGACATCACAAACGAAAAGTAGAAGGTCTAACATATTACCAGGTAGACTCTGAGATGGAAAGTTAATACAGAGAAACGTTTCGAGGTGCAATGATGATTGAAGGAAGTAAATTCACAAGACATAAAGCATTAGAAGGAAAAGTTTAAAAACAAAACAATATTGAAAAAAAAAATTATCTGCTTTATCGTTTTCCAACGATGACGATGGAGAGAAAACCGTTCTTCATGCAAAATCTGCCTTTGTAATAACTAACCAATAGCTTGGGTTTTACTTGTCACATCTTTAAAGTTAAGTTCTTTGAATGAAGGTCAAATGTCCAAGAAACATTTATGTCACGATTATTGGAAGGTATCACAAAATGGGTTGAAGTTGGCAGCGTGTGTCGGCCCTTTCGTTTTGGTGGCTTCTGTCAAATCTGTTGTTTATTATCAAAAATACTCGCCTTTGTTCTGAATTTGGAATGAAATTGAATTTCAACTTCACGTGCTATGAAATTCCATTTTCTACAATTCCTTCGTTTTCAAAAATTTCGCAATTACTTCGAACTGTCAAAATTGAATGAAACTTCCATTTTTAATTGTTTTGAAAAGATGACTGTGGATGAAATTGGACGCATAAACATTGGCATTTTAAATGGAAAAAAGGAATCGAAAATCTGAGAAAAATTTAGACGAAGAATTTTGCAAAAACAAAGCGATATATACATATTATATGAATATGTAGCGACTATATGGCAAGTTATGGATTCGTAATTTAGGGCCAGTTTCACAGTGAAGTAAGTGTCATTTAAATGCCAAATATGGAAAACTAATTCCCAATTTCATAGTGTAAACTTATCAGAATAAGTGCCACTTAAGTCTCCCATGTTGGCCACTTAAGTTCCACTTACTCAGGTAGTAAAACTGCGGCCTAAGTGCCAAAATGGGAAAATTAAGTGCCACTTATTTTGTTAAGTGTGCACTGTGAAACTGGCCCTTAAACTCGAGATTTTGATCAAACTTGACAAGCCGATGATAGCGAAGTCGAAAAAGTGAGTCCCGCATTTCTGTCTTTCTGTCTATCGATTGTGCATGTTATTCATGAATTTTTCTGATGAATTATTTACGTTTGTATGTTTTTTTTTTTTCATTTTAACGATGTCATATTCCATAAAAAATGCCACAAATAAAAAGAATTTTGTTAATACTTTGCACACAGAATGTTTTATTCCATTTCAACATCGATCCGCCCTTTACGGACGTGATCAATTAAGATGGTGTTGTTGAATATTGTCTTCATACCTAGCATAGATAATACACGCATCGTCTTAATCCGGAAAATATAAGAATACTTTCGTATTATTTAATTTGTTTGTAAGTTAAGCTGAGACGTGAAATTTCTCAACACACTACATTTGAAGTCTTTTACCAAATTCGTGTTAAAATTATTTTAAAAATTAACTACAAAAACAATCGAATGCCGCTCGTGTTCGGTCGATTGAGCAATATTTGTTCTTTTGTTTAAATAAATAAAGAATTAATCCCCCGAGCCGGAGTGTATGAATGTCGATTTTTGTATTTGATAGCAATCCTTCTGTGACCAACATTTCATCCATGTACTGATGAGTTCTGTAAATCCGTTTCTAGCTATCGGTCTATATTTATTGCTTCCGCAGTGAAAATTGAAAGTCAATTGCAAAAAGTATAGAATCGATGTTCAATAGAAAAATCAAGTAGTCGTTGTATATATATTAATCCTCGTACGCTGCTGATGCAAAATGAAATTATTTTATGGTCTCCAACTCGACAGAAAAATTCTTACTGAAAAACCAATGCAAAAAAGTAACTATTGAAAGGGTCATAAATTGTAAAAAAAATAAAATGCTAGACTGGGTCACACGAACAGTCGCTATACCTATACAAAAAAAAGGACCGGGGAAAAATTTAATTGTACACTTTTCTTTCAATATTCGTTAGAGTGGGTTATTAGAAGTTTTCGGGAAAATCAGGCTGGAGCTTAAGCCGCCATCTTGAATTTTCTAAAAAATTGACTTAAAATAAAAAAAAAATATTTAAAAATAACGGCTACACTTACAATATCATGTTATATCCTTTTTTAAAGCCAGGAATTCATTCTTCAATTCTGCTTTTAACGCCCATGTTCTGATTTCCACTTTTTGTGAACTCACATGACGAAATTGATTTTTGGTGCTCTATTCAAAATTGATGTCCTGCATTTCGGTTAATTATATTTTCTGAACGTATTCAATCTATTTTTTTATACGTAGTGAAAGTGGTGCACTTGCAGATGGTTTTGTAATTCTTGGTATAAAATGTAAGGAAGCTTTATATTATGTTTATTTTAGTATTTATTTATTATTATTTTCGTAGGAAACATATGGACATAAAAGAATAAAAAATGTGTCTAAACAATTCATATTTACGGATGCTTGTGCCATCGCGGTGTCGAGCTAATTTTTTCTTTAGAGTTCCGCTTCCTTTTTTTTCTTATAAACGCCAATAATAATAATTAATCCATTTCCATCTGCAGTGTAATTCAACTTTAAAAAACAATTCAAAATATGCACCTTGAATTTTGACAGTTGGAATTAATTGCGAAATTTTCGAAAACGAAGGAATTGTTGAACATGGAATTTCATTTCACGTGAATTTGAAATTTTATTTAAATTCAATTAAATTCATTCGAAATGCAGGACATGGGCGTAAATCAAATTATTTAAGTGAATAATTTATGGAAAATAATTTTTTGAACACGAAATAAAAATGAAACAAAAAAATTGTGAAACTATGTATTTTTTTTTTTTATTTTATTATTTTCAATTTTCTCCAAAGTTAGAAGACATTTTAGCATCTGGTTTTGAGCGTTTGACTAAAAATTGAAAAAAGCATTGAATACTGAAAACAAAAATACATACTACTTAAGCCCGTATGATACTACATTTTTTCTCATTTTTAATTCTAAAGCAGTACGAAGTATTATTACTGAAAATTCCCATATGAGGAAGTGTGTACACATCAAACCCTAAAAATGTGAATATGTCACAAAAAAATGTGAAAATGTCAGAAAAATGTATTAAAAATGTGACTTGATATACATTTTTCAGCGTCTAGCAGCTTTTTTTTGACATTTTATGATTGAAAACTAAAATATATTTAAAAAAAAATTATAAAATTAATTATTAATAAACATTTCGGACGAAATTGAATCGGATGTATGTAATTTGGTGTTGCCGTGAACATAAATTATTCAAATATTGCAGCATTAGAAGTGAAAACAGCAGAAGTAATTTTAAATGATGTGACAATTCATATTGTATTTTGTCAAATAACTGCTTTTCCTTTCTTAAAAACAACATCTTTCCCTTTTTCTCTTGGCTGACATTTTAACATGATTTAATGAGCTAAAAATGAAGAAAAAAAATTAATATCATACGGGCTTTAATAAGGTGAAATTTTCAATTTTTTTTTTTTTAATTTTTAGTTTTCAAAGTAAACTTTAATAACAAAAACTGCTGGGTGCCGGGTTTAATAAAAATCGATTCAGTCATTTTCGAATTATAATTAATGTTCTCAAAACAAAATTTTAAACTTTTTTTTTTAATTAAACAGCAACAAATTTTAAATTTTGGTATACAATACTTTTAAAGTTTTTTGAAACATTCTCAGTAAAAAAAAAAAAAATTAACAACATCAGTTGAACCGAAAATATAAAAATGGTTCTATGGCAGACATTTTTTTTTATTTAATGGTAGCCTTTTTGCTAAGGCTGCAGGCGAAGTGGCAGACAAAAAAACAGACAGAATTGAGACACCCCCTAAATTTAACCTCGAGTTAAATTTTTTTACGAATCCACAAATTTTAAATTTTGACCATTTTGTTTAGATTTTGAAAAATCTGTATCCGTGGCAACCTTCCCAGTTCCCAAACTTTGATTTTCTTACATAACTTTTCCCAAATAAAATAAAAATTATTAATAACTTTAACAATAAAATTTAAAATAGCTTATAGGAGTTGACACTTTATCTACACTATCTCCTCTATCCATCGCAGTGAACCGTCACGACTTTAGGAACATCATTTTGAAAACCTGTTTTTTTCATCGAGTCCGAACACATTGAATTGATGATTTATTGATTGTAATATCGCCAGTTTTTAGTTTGAGTGCTTCTACTGTAGCCTAAAGAATATTGTTTACGATTTTACGAATATTTTTTTATATTCTTAAGCTACAGTAGAATCTCAAATCTTTAACTGACATCTATTCAGAGTTAGATACTAACTTAGCAGCGAAAAATTCTTTCTATTTCGTTTTTTTCAAGCTTTAAGAATATTATAAAATAAAACTTCGAAAACTTGCCGTTTTGAAGGAAGCTACGCCTCTGTTATTTGGTGGTTTAATTTTCCCACTAGAAAAATAGATTTAGAACTTCTTCTAACTTGTAATGGCATCTTCAAAAAATAAATAAACTTGATATCGATGCTAAAAATGACAATATAGGTACTAACAATTATTTGGGACTTGTGGTATTTTTCCTATATAAATTGCATGGCATACTTTGAATGAAAGTCGGGTCTCGTAAATGAAGTTCAAATGACGCCAGATATTTTTGGAAACGGTTTTAAATTATATCAAAAAAAAATTAAGCCGTATGTGTTTAAAAAAAAAACAAATTTTGGAAAATAAGGGACACCCTAACGTATATGCACATACTTATAAAGTTTTTAATAAGAATGTTCTATATTTTAATTAAACGAACAAATAAAAAACTAAACTCTTTTGATTGAATTTCTGAACAACAACAACTTAAAGGTGCTATAAGACCAATTGTATACGAATTAATTTATAATTCGTTTTAATTAATTATTTGGCTGGAGATATATAGCTATTTCAAGGGGTGCCAAGCCCTATCATCAGTCTCCTTATTAGTGGTGCTGAGCTTTAATCCAATTTTATTTGAAAAACTTTCTACATGCACACCTACTACCTAGGGATCCAACCTACGCATATTAGATTACTCAGTCTTAGAAGTCGTATGCACTACGCATTCCACCGCTTAAGACCACTGACGTCACACATCGAGATGTGTTGTTTGTTTGTTTATCAAATGCATTTGGAGCATCAGCATTTTTCTCTCTCTTTTAAATTTGATGTAAAGTACAAGTAGTAAAGAAATGAGTAGGGAACTTAAATATTTTCAACGCATCAATAAGATTTTGTATGTTTGTTCATCACAGACTGATGTGGAAAATCGCACGCTCTATTACATATTTATAAATTTTGTATTAATTTAACCGTGACCAATAATTCCAGTCCTTCTGAAGTAAGGACTCATACAAATTCATAGATACATTTTACTCAGCATAATTTCAAGTGATAAAGCGGGAAAGTAACAAAGCAACAAAGCAGGAAATCAATTCAGCTACAAAGTAACATAGCGGCAAAGCACAAAATGGCAAACCGAAAAAACAGCAAAGTAGCAGAGCGGCAAAAATATGGAAAAAAGAAAAATGACAAGATAGTCCACAAAAATTGGAATTTCACCTGGGCGATATCACTTGAACTTGGACTTGTACTCAATTTTTATTAAGTTAAGAATATCCATCGATATTAGAGTCCCTAAACATCAAAGCTGGAAATTATTTTCCCAGAGTTTGGCATTGTTTATTTATTTACGAAGGATTTTCTATAATACAATGTCTGAGTAAGTTCTTATTAGTTACTCGACTCATTATTCACAAGAAAAAAATTGTCTATTGACGACTTGAATAGTTTATAAATGGAAAAGAAATTTTATTTGGTTTGCAGTGGACTTATTACCCTGTTCCGATATTTCTGTGTCAAGTAACTAATCAGAACTTTACTCAGACATTGTGAAACAAGTCCGTAGCACTTAGAATTATTTATTTTAACCACTTTTGATCTATAAAAAAGTGTAAAGTCTTCTACTTCGCTGATTTATTTCAGAGATATGAATTAACAAAAACAACTCTATTGCAATTACTGTAACAATAATTATAGATTGGAAATTAAATGAAAATTTTTAGAACTGTTTTCGAGCTACAGGTTAAGGTTCCAGTTTAATGTGGACCTACAGCACAGACCCACACGGACGATATGGTGAAAACCATTTTATTTTGGGCTTATCTTTCAGTCCAAAGTCGTACGTGTACTCAAAAAATTCGTAGTTTTTCGATGAAAACCCACGCAAGAAAATAAAAATGTTTCGGTATTTGCAATTTTTTGTGCACAACAATTCACAAAATGTTGATATAAGAGTGCAAAAAACGAAACGACGCAATGTTCGGTGTCGCACTGAAACTAGTTGCCCGTACATTTTCGCAGTTTCGAAAGATTTTGAGTGAATTTAATTCGAATGACTTAATAAATACAGATAATTTGTATTATAAATTCAATAAGTTACGTTTAATCTATAAATGGATGTATGATTAACTTTTGAAAATTAAAAAAAAATCTTTAAACCTAACCAAATATTTTATGTATTTTTTTAATGAAGAGTTTTTTTTATTACATTCTCATCTTATTAATAAGCTTAAATTTCGATACCAATAACTTTGCAAAAACTAACTTTGTTTTGCTTTTTATAGTAATATTTGTTTACTTTTTGTGTTTCTAATTCTCTCCCAGTAGCATAATTAATATCTTCAAGAAGCAGTTACCAACCTACTTAAAAATTTCAAATAAAGTTGCATACACAAAACCTACCAGTGCAAATTTTGAGGTATCGAATATCGATAGTCATTCGTAAAAAAACAACGTGAGTACCTAAATTAATTAAGCATAGTTTAAAAATGTCTAATAAAATAAGATTAAAAGATTTACATGTTTGAGGTTATTTAATATGTTTTTTTTTTTCGTAGGCGCAAAGAAAAAAATGGATTTTAAGCCGTATGAGTAATGAGAAATAACCAAGTACACCAGGTTCTAGCCTTTTATTATTTATTCTCAATGAACCTCAAAAATTCAAATATTAGAAATGAAGTTATGTGAGCATTAAAAGGCAACAAAACTATGCCATTCACTTTCGGCTTGCACTTTGTTGGTTATATTTTGGGCTATGTATTATAGGAACCTATCCTATAAGGGATTTCAATAAATGGGGTATCAAATTAAATCTAAGACTTTCCTCTTTATGATTTCCTCAGTGATCCGACAGACCTGCTTTTAGATGTCAAGTTGCTTTAAAAATGCTGTGAAAATTGCCGGAGTTTTAGAATTTTCTGAATAGGGTGGCGTTTGTGGTACCGTTTTTGTAAAGTTATTAGTAAGAGATCAGGTGGTTGGTTTATATAGTTATTTTATCGACAAATAAAAATATCTATGTGATATGTATGATAGTATGTGATACTAAGGCACAGATTAATTTAAGCAAATTTTTTCAATGAACAATTTTCAATGCATTTCTTTTTCTTACATTTTTTAACATTTAAATACTTTTAAAATAATATAAACAGTTAACATTTTAATTAGCATCTTAGTAATATAATAAAAAATTAAATAAAATATAATAATATAAAATAAAATAAAATTAAATAAAATAAAATAAAACAAAATAAAATAATGTAAAATAAAATAAAATAAAATAAAATAAAATAAAATAAAATAAAATAAAATAAAACAAAATAGAAAAAAAACAAAAAAAAACAAATTAATGAAATTAAAACACCAAAATATCCATGAATAGCTTTATGCGACATACTAAGATTTATTCAATTCCACCTAAACATTTTTTAGAAGCTCCTTAATAAAATAAACATTTTACAAAAAAAAAAACTTTTTTTTACCAAGAGGAATATTATAATAATCTTATTACTTTAAACGAGTTATTCTTGTATATAAATATATATTTATATATATTTGGTTTCTCGAAATGGCTCAAACGATTTTGACAAAAAATTTTCACAGTTTATTAAAATGAACGAGAAAAAAAATAAAAAATTGAATTCAGTAAAATCCACCCACTCCCACGCCCACTTTTCTTACTTCTTAGTATGACGGAAACGGTCGAAAATGTCTTTATTTATCGGAAACGGCTAAAACGATTTGAATGAAATTTTCAGAGTTTACTTTTATGAATGAGAAAAAAAATAAAAAAATTGATTTAGTAAAATTCTATGACTGCCACGCCCACTTTTATAATTTTTTAGTTTCTCGAAAACAATTCAAACGATTTGAATGAGGTTATAAGAGTTTATTCTTATAACAAAAAATTGAAAAATACTTTTACTAAAATCCACCCACTGCTACGCCCACTTTTATTATTGCTTGGTTTCTTGGAAACGGCACTAGCTATTTTAATGAATTTTTCAGTTTTTTCTCCTCAATAAGAAGAAAAATGTAAAGAAAAATTTAGTGAAATCCGCTCACTGCTCCGCCCACTTTGTCGTATTTAGTTTATGGGTAACGGCTCCAACAATTTGGATGAAACTTTCAGGGAGCGTTCTCTTTTATAGGTAAGAAAATAAAAACAAACAAAAAAAAAATCCGACTACTGCCACACCGACTTTTATTAGTTTTTGGTTTCTCGAAAACGGTTCTAACGACTTAAATGAATTTCAGTTTATTTTTATGAACAAGGAAAAAATTGAACATTGGATTTAGTTAAATCTGACCATTGGCACGCCCACTTTTATTATTTCTTAGTTTCTCGGAAACAATTCAAATGATTTAATTTTAATTAATAAATTAATTAATTTTTTTACAATTTTGATGAAATTCTGTATTAAGATAATATTTTGCTTTCCAAGTTGATCTTAAGAAAAGACCGTAGCCAATGGGCGGGACGTCAAAAAGGCCGTAGCCAGGGGGCGGGGCGTCACAAAAGGAGCAACGATTTTGATAAAATTTTGAGATTTTGTTCTTATGAACGACTGAAAAATTTAAAATTGGACGCTATGTTGTTGTTAGGGTTTGCATATCCACCAAGGTGGAGTTATATAGCAACCACAAAGCCATATACAATATTATATATAAAATTATTATAATATTATAATTGAACATTATGGATATTAGGTGAGTGCTTATAAAGGTCATCGTTAAATTTTGAACGGGACACTTCCTCAATTTGTTTTAAATATTAAAAAAAATTATTGCAAATTTTTATCTCGAAGACCTTGCAAGGATTTTTTAAAAATTCAAATCACATTTGAATATTGTTCTAATTAGCAGGAAGATGGTTTAGGAAGTTTTTATATTTGAATCCCCTCATACAACACATATTTTTGATTTGGGGTTTTTTCATATTGAATGCATTTATAAAGGAACAAATTTAATGAATGGCATAATGTTGTTTTCCACTAACTGCCATCTTCTGTCATACATATTTGAATAAGGAAATTAGGTACTTAATAATTAATTAATTTTTATTTTATTTTAAAATCTGACGAACCTATTTTTGAATAAAATGAAATATTCCTTTAAAGCAGTTTTTTGTTGATCCTAAAACAGTTAGCAAACCTATATGGGAAGAATGCCCAAAAAACAAATTAAGTTTAAAGAAAATCAACTATACTATTTATAATGTATAGCCGAAAAGATAGACATTCAAAATGGCGGACAAGGTGATTTGCACAAGATGCGAAAAAAGCTTGAATAAGTACAACCGTAAAATTACAGAAAAAGCGTTTGAAATATTTTTTCCTATTTTTTAAAATTTTCTGAAAATTATATTTTTCACAAACTTCTTATTGCTAAAACAAGTCAATTAAAGAATAGATTTACTGACTTAAAAAAAATCTATGGGACTATCTTCTAATTTTAGTAATATTTTTAAGAAAATTGTCTCTTCCATCTGAACGAGGGGAGGCAGACCCCAACCCATAAGCCTTTTATCGCATCTTATGCAAAACACCATGATGTATCTTACGATTAAAATATTTAATCTTTCCATCATTTTTCTTTATTATTTTTACCAATAAATAAAGATTAACGTAGAACTCAAAACACCAATTCCACTGAATAAACGTCAAAACGAATTTGGCCTGAAAGCTTAAGGTCATTTTTAATTTATCTTTGAAGTGAAAAACAAAAGAACCATATTTAAACTTTTCAACCACTTACTTATATATTTTTTTTCTTTTATACTATAATAATAAAAAAAAATCAACCTAATAAATTGTTCTTTTTTATTTTTATTCAGTTTCAGAATATTTTCGAAACAGTGGCACTGGCATGATCTCAAGGAGACAAGCTACTTCACAAAATTGCTGGAGTGAAATGCATGAATTGGAAAACATTATCCATTATAAATAAAGAGGGATGAATAGTAATAATACAATTTACAAAATTCTCCGAGACAAAAATTATAAAAGTTTATACGTAGCTACTTTGTTTAAAAATAATGGACAGTATAAAATTCATTTATTTGTTTTTTTTTTTTGTATTAAGTTTATAAAAATTAATGTAAGTAATATTTGATGTATTATACAAATGTATATGATTTTAAGATTTTAAATATATAGTACTCTAGTTTATTGCACACTTTTATAAATATTTTATGTAAAATTGTATATTGTATATTAATTGTTGTATTTTGCAAATGTTATAGTTAAAAAATAAAATAATATAAAATGTAAGTAAGCATTATATACACATACATACAAAGAATTTACATCTTTAAGCATTCAAAATAAATGTTAATTGTTAAACTAAACAAACTAAAATCTTTCTTATTTGGAAATATAAAATAATAATGAGTTTGAATTACTCATACAAACACCAGGTGTTTTGTCATATATGCTTTATGCTAAAAAGATTCATTTGATTCAATTTCTCATTTTGTTGACATAGGACATACTGTCAAATTAAATTTTGTGAGATATGTAAGGAACATGGCCCTTTCGAGTCTTAGAAGAAATAGAGGAACGGCGATAACCAGGAAAAACTGAAGTTTTTTTCAAAATAGAGTGAGGTTTACAAACACAAATGCATTCACACAGGGAAGGCGTTTAGTTATACAGCTAAGTCCAAGGGCCAAATCCCAAAGGAATTTGTAGCTGTTTTTTTAAGGAATGTAATTTGAGATTTTAAATCGTTAAAATAGTAAAAAAGCTTAGTACATTAAAGAAACATGTGAAATAAAAGTAAATAAAGTGAATATATACAATATTTCGTCACCCCAGTATTGGAGTGCTCTAAATGACAAAAACCTAGTTTCGAGAAAATGACGTTTGAAGTTTGAATTCGAATACCAAAAAAAACAATCAATAAATAAACCATTAAACAAATTTTATAAAATAGAGGCTATTGGGTTCTATTTAAACTTAAATTTTTGTTTCGATCGGTTCATTGGTTTTCTTTAAATCACAAATTAAAAAAAAAATTCATATGTGGCATAACTTTATTTCTCAAATAATGCTTATTTGTATGGTATGAGGCACTATTTGACCAAATTATGAGGCAGTTAAATATGGAACACGATTGTCTTTTTTGGATGCGTATAGAGCATATTATTTTCATACAAAAGTAAAAAAAAATGCATTTTTTTAAATTACTGTTATTTTATTTTGCTTATTGTTTTTTGTTTTTTGTGTTAAACTTTATTTTTCATAGACAAAACAAGCTAAGGTAACTTTTAAAAGAACAAAAGTGTTCGAAAATTTCCTTGTTCGTTCATGACTGATATCTTTTATATATATATTATAATATGATCATACAAGAATTACCTTATTTCAAAAAAAAAATTAATTAACCTGTTTTACAAACTTTTTTTTGAATATTTTTATACGCAATAATTTAAACTTAATAGGACCATCTGCATGAACATTTTGATCGAAATCGGTTAACGAAAAAGTCGAAAATAAAAAGGTTTCATGACTGGTACCGTTAAAAGGAGTTTTTGATTCAATTTAAACGAATTGTATGTGTGTATCACTTATATACTGAAATCATGTTTAATGTTTGAAAATTTGACTTGCAGTTTGGTTTGTATGCATCATTTAAATACTGAAAATATATAATGCATATGAATCAGTATTTAAAAAGAATTGTATGTATAGATCATTTCAAAACTGAAACATGGGTTTACAAAAAAGGCATATTTGTGTTCAAATGTACATGTAGGTCATTTAAAGCATTTAAGATATTTGAAAAAAGTTCATACAAAATTATGACCTTCTAATACAAAGGCTTATGTGGCAGACCAATACTGACTATTCTTTCACAAAAGTGCATTTAGATCATTTGAAACACTGATATCTTTAGTAATAATAAATCCTGTAAAAACACTTATAATAAACAGTGTAATTTTTGTGATTGTAATGAACCCGTTCATTACAATTAATGAACCCATTCATTAAAATTAATGAACTCGTTCATTTAAATTAATGAACCCGTTCATTTAAATTAATGAGCACCATTCATTAAAATTAGTGAACCCGTTCATTAAAATTAATGAACCCGTAATATTGAAGGAACAACGAGTTATGAGAGAAATTTATTATATAATGATTATTGACTAAAATTTTGGGGTTCACATTGTCAAGTTTTCAAAACGTTTTGAATTGTGCGTAATAAAAAGAAAACTTGCCAAGTAAACCCACCAAATTTTAGTCAGTAATTATTAAATAATAAATTTCTCTTATAACTTGGAGTTGTTTCAATATTACTTTACTTAAAATATTTGATATTAAACCTTCATAAAGTTAGAACTTGGCATACTTTGAGATCTCACTTTTTTTCACAGCTGTGTTGTTACATGCAGATTTTTATATAGAAGAACTTGGCTTTTTTTTTACATTTTTTTTTGTTCTGAGTTCTGATCTCACTCCATTTTGCAGAGATATTTATTTTTTTCAGGTCTCGTAAGTTTTATGCACTTCAAGCCCTATAGCTCTACCGAATTTCAACATTCTACAGCAATCGAAAGTGCTCCATTTAATTGACCTCATTTTTGATAAAGTAGGCGGATAACACGCCCCTTGAATGGAAAACCTAAAATATGATTTGTTTTATGCACTTGAAGCCCTTTAGCTCTACCCAATTTCGTTAAAGGGGGTTATTATGGAGCACATGGGTAGTTTTTCGGGAAAATCGGACTGGAGCTTAAGCCGCCATCTTGAAATTTTCTTAAAAAAATTACTTGAAATAGAAAAAAAAATATTTAAAAACAACGGCAACACTTACAGTGTCATTTTATATCTTTTTTAAAAGCCAGAAATCCATTCTTAAATTTTATTATTATTATTATTATTTATTATTCGTTACATAAATGTAAAGACTAATATAAATATTAACAGCTTGAGCGTCTTAGGCTTTCTGCTGAGATTTTACAAAAACGGATAAAATAAAGGATATTTTGATTGTGTATTATAATATGAAATAATGAAATGAGTATAATTATTGACTAGTTCTTTAGTTATTTAAAATATATACAGACAGATTTTACATTAAAAATAGTGGTGTAAATATTGTGTAAGAAATGGAAGGGGAGGGGTGGTGGGTGATGCACAGAAAAAAGGTATTAACCAGATTCTTAAATTATATTTTCAAATACAATTATTTTAGTGAATACTTTTTAAAAATTAACTTTTAAACTCAACATTTAAAAAAAAATGAAAAAAAAATTGAAAATTAATTTTTTTTTTCAAAATTTTGCATTATTAAGTAGTATTTTTGTTTAATAATAATTTTATTTTAATAATTAAAGATACTTAAATTTTGTTTTGATTTAAAAAAAAATAAAAATTTAAATCATATAGTTTTAAAAGTGACCTGTTAAACGTTATCCTGGTTACAAAAGTAAACTTTTCTATCAAATATATTTGTTTTTCGAGTGACTGTAGGAACAGCTTTATAAATTTATTAATACCCTTTTTTCAAAGTCAAAATTGATGTTGACTTGTGTTATCAAAGAGAGATTCTATACACATACTTTCTTATTTTATGTGAGTACACATACGTTGAAAATACAATGAAAATAGAAATTTTGTACATATAAAATTTACCGATTTTGTTGTTCGATTTAAAAGAATATAAATAAAAAGGCCAACCCATAGAATGCTTCGTCGCTTGTGTTGCAATAACGGATCCATTCACTGCGTTGACGGATGAAATGGATAGGCGTGACCCAAGGAATCTGTTGCGTTGTTTATTACAATATACATTTTTGGAAAAGACAAACTTAAAATTACAAGGTTTACTTCCTATTTATTTGTGTTTCTGTCATAAAAATTCCCAGAATACAAAAAAAAAGCGACGGATTCTATTAGTCGGCCACTTAAACAACAATGAAATAAAACTGTAATAGATTCCACAAGAAAATCCGTTTCCGTGCGCCATTTTAAAAATTTTTCGACAACGAACAACCATCATTTGAATTTATCATGCTTCTATTGATACCAGGTATGCTCCTGGTACTGGATGTCCGAAAATTGCAAGCGGGGCAGCGACGCACGAGTCTTCAAATCTACCCGTAATGTATTTCGCAACAGAGAAACTAGCATCTAAGGTGATGCCCACAGATAAAAAACTACCTTAACTAACTTGAATAACTGAAGGCACCTAGCTAAAGGAAGCCGGTTTGCTGGATCTTACTGATTGAGGCCACGGTCCATCCTGCAGACTGTAAACGACATCTAAAATTAATTAAGTAAATATAAATGCTTTCGAAATATTTACACGCAACTTGTGTAAAGAAGTATAACTTCAAAAATATATTCATAAGAGGAAGTATATAGGTACCTACATTTTCTGCTCCATTGATTTTTTTTATTCATTTAATTATGCTGATGACAGACAGCTTATATGAGCAGGAAATTTCTTTACTTATGAAACATTCAATAAAGAGCTATGTTCTTTTCAAGTTTCCGTCGCCTTACTTTAATTAAAGTTATTTATAAGTCTGCTTCCTAGAAAGAACTATAAGTATGTATATATACTTGTATAACCATCGCTGGCATTTGTCCCTTTATTTTATTCTCCTGCTCTTATGGCCAATTGCAGTCAAAGTTATAATATAAAAGGAGAAAAAGAAGCTTTCTTGTTCCTAAAAATAAAAAAACCATAAAGCATGAGTAAATAAAATTAATTAAAAATCAAACCAAAACAAATTTTAATTTTAAGAGACTTGAAACTCTTGAGACGTGCAATAACTAACAAAAATTTAATTTTAAAATCAGAAATGATATAATAAATCTTTTATGATAAAGTTATAATTTAAAGACGATAATTATATACATAAGTAATGGGTGTTTTTTTAGACGTGTGGTTTTCAAGAAGAAATAAAACGCATAAAATAATTTAATGTTATATGGTCAAGAATTTATAGCTTTATTATAAAGATAAGGGTTTGCCATTATGTTTTAGAAAAGATTTCGGGCAAGTGGCCGCCGCGGCTGGCTCGAATAAATTCCAGTCGAGAGGCCCAAGAGGCCCCAGCTCCAATTGCTGCGCGCGATGGCAGATGGAGTGATTCGGGTCTTCTTCGATACTCTGATCCACAGCAGCAATAGCGTCTTCGGTGCGCACTCTACGACGTCTCTGAGGATGCGCATTATCCACTAGAGTAAACGTGGTGCGAAACCAATCCATGGTTGCTCGAATTACTCTGCTGGGCGATTATGTCGACCGAATATTGGACGCAGCGCGCGATGCGTCACGCGAACCGAACCATTATTTTGGTAATAAATTTGCACGATTTGCAAACGTTGTTCAGGAGTAAGTCTATTTATTATAAAATGGCAAACCAAATTGAGCATCAATAAAGTGACAGCTGTCAAAAAGACCAACTTTGAAAAAAGTATTGCCAGATTGAAAACCACACGTCTAAAAAAAAACACCCTTCATAACAACTTCAAAACAAATTACACTTAATGCTTTCTTTGTACCACCTGTATATTTGGCATCGACTTTTTGTACTTTGACATAGTGATATATATAGTTATAAGACTTAGAGGTAAGGTAATTAAAAGATGAAAGATGAAAATGGCAAGGGACAAATGTTGCTTCACAGTAGTGTGGGATCGGGAGGTGACCGTTAAGAATACCTATCTCGTCGCGGCTGTTAAAACAGAGGATACATCAACCGACAGGTGGGTTAGTCCAAACATTAACAAAGCCGCTGCTAGTCGAAAAATCTTTTTCCGGTTTTATTGTGGGGATGTGTACACTGTACAGTATATAAATAAGTATATGTATATCAAATTAAAACTAAAGACTGTCCTCTTTGACGCGTGTAGTAGCCTTGATCAAAAAGTTGTTACGACTGAAATTGTAGACTGCTATTAAGTTTGTTAATGCTCTGCTAATTCACGAGTTCAAATAATCGAAATAATTGCGTTCATAAGTTTTATTGCTACTTTCCGAATAAAGTTAGAAAATATCAATTGTAGTCAAAAATTTATAACAAAATTTGAAAAGAGTTAAATTTTGAACAACTTTTGTTTTGTGGATGGTGGCCACTCCATAAAGTGCAACTTAGACACGTCCTATATGAACCCCTGTACAATTTCATGGAGAAGGTTTTTGGCTATGGAGTCAAGCAGTTAACAACTCTATTTTTATATCAAAAAGAGTCATATTCACGATTTAGTGTTAAAAACAAAATTCTTACCCGATTGGTGGCTCTGTAGTCAAATTATTTACAAATTATATATTCATTGGCAGAACTACTCATATCCACAATGGAAGCGCGGTTTTTTTTTTACGTTTTTAAAACTTTTTTTTTTAATCTGGCTCCCATAAATCTCGCCCATAGTTGGCGCTACATACATATATTAATAGATTCTACATATTATGTACATATATTAATAGATTCTACATAATATGTATATTAGGGTGGTCCATTTTTTAATTTTTTATAAATTTTGGTGGCCCACCCTGAAATTTTGTTACATAGGTATATTGCATTAACCATATGAAATGAAAGCTTATTTGCTCAAGGGCAACCTGGTGCTTAACGCCTGTAATAGTTTTGCTTTGACTATAACGTGAATTTAGTATTGATTTTTTATACTGTGTCATAATATGTCTGTTTATTTTTACGAAGAAGAAGCTTTATCTAGAGGAAAACAAGTTCAGGCTGATTATAATGAGCTTATAGAACTCACCATGATTGTTTTGAACAAACCACCACAAAAGATTCACTGGCGATCACCGGGACCTATCCATCATGCTCGTTGGATGGCTAAACTTTTGTATGTTACAAAAATATTTCTCTTTAGAAGTCAAAGTGACATATTCAAGCTCTCTAAAAGAGAAGAGAAACAGATTTCTGGGTTTGTCAGTTTTGGTGCAATTGTTTATAGCAAAGCTTGGGTTAATGCTGCCTTGGCAGCAGAAGCACCAGGTGATGATTTGGAACTTTGGAAGAGTTTGAAAACTTACGAAGCTATTGATTCCGAAATTGGTAAAGTAGCAAGGGGTGTGTTAGAGCGACACTTGTGGTACCTATCTGATGAGTAAGTATCCTTCGCATTGTTTTCGAACAAGACTAGTTGTGCCGAGCAAAAAGCGATTGTTGAAGGCATGAAGGTTGAAACCAGTCCTCGTTTGATTAGTGGAAATTCTGCTTATTTATCAAATGGGAGTCTTTGCTTCCAAGAGGTCCTTGAAATAGCCTTGTCATTTTTGCATCTACCCCCTGAAACTTGGAATGAATATTTCGATTTTCTCGAAGGAAAAAATCGCATCAGGAATTTACAAAACAAAACAGAAAAGTGGTCGAACAAACCAAAAAAGCTTTAGTAGACTTCTACTAGTTCTTCTTCTAAATTTATGTAAAAAAACCTAATTTTCCTTGTAATGAACAATTTTTTTTTTGTATTATTTTATAATTATATGAAAATATGAATATATAATATGATGTTTTGACTTATTTTTGTTTTGTAATAAATCAACTTTTTATATAAATTATTAACTCATTTCTTTAAGTTTCCTGCATTTAACTTAACTTAATTTTTTTCATTAAAATGTGATATTTCAAAGTTGATGAGCACCGTCTTTCCATTAATTTAAAAGGCTAAAACTTCACACACACGTTGTTATAGGAATGTGTAACAAAATTTTTAGGTAGTTTGCCATCTAGTATATAGTTTTTTTTTTACCTCATAAACGTGAACCACCCTAATGTATATTAATAGAACAAAATTATTATTGCATTAGTCATTAGTGTCAACAAATAAAAAATCACCCGATAGGTGGCGCTGTTTTTAGGGGTTAATAATAAATTCTTATTTATGGATCAAAATGACTCATATTCACAATAAATATACAAGTGTTGTTTTAGTGTCAAAAAGGTAGGTAAACCTAATAAAAGGTCTAACATATTTGCAGCTATTTCATTTCTTTTTTGTAAAAATTGTGGTCATTCTAACTTCATATAAAGTCGAACCAAATTTTTAAATGGATTTTATTAATGAACAGTCTAAAATTGTGCTGTCAATATTTTTAATTTTCTCTAAAACAACGATAAACCAATATGATGCACTCGGGCGTATACTTAATTTTCTTATTTTATTGGATTTTTAACAAATTGTCCTCAATTTTTGTTTGTGCAAGTTAATTTGGTTTGTATGTCAATTGAAATATTATGAGTTATAGTAATCTCAGAAATTCAGCGATGCTACATTTTTGGCACGACAATTAACACGAAATTTGGCTCAAACTACTTGTAAATATTTCATGTAAACTAAACAATTTAATGAAAAATGGCACTGTGGTCAAGTAATTAATAAACTTTATATCTGCACTGTAAAATATATTGGAGTAACAACAGATTAAGTAAGAGTAAATGCTGAGTGATTTGAAGTCAATCCGGATCAAACATCGTGCTACCTACCGGAGATAGCGAAGCAAAGATAATTGACTACCCATGTCAAGCTGAAGAAGACCAACTAATATAATAAATATTTGTCAATTTGAAAGTCAATTTAAAAAAAAAGTGCTTTTTGCCAGAAAAAATTGTGAACATAATTGTCAAAGAAATTTCAAAAATACAGCACGATTTGAAAATTTAAAAACATTGAAATTTCAGTGCTCCCTTAATTCATTATATTTTAGCTCACAAATTTATCAAAATCTTTATTCTTTCACATCTCTTTGATGTGAGTGTACAAAACTAAGTTCATCCTCGTGTGAATATTCAAGTCAAGTTTTATTTTATTTGTATTTATGGTTTTTCCTTTTTTTCATTACTTAAAAAAAAGAAGCAAATACTTATGTATGTATGTTATGTGTATGTATTTACAAACCATACGTTATACATTCGAGTGATTTTATGTTTGACTGAATTTGGGACTAAATATTTCCTTCATCGAAACACCCGATTTGCCGCACCTCATACGTTAACCTGACCTCGTATAGATAATATATATCTTCTCAACATTCAACAATTCAATTCAATTCAATTACTCACTTCAATAAAATAAAAAAAAATTATTTTTGGAACTGTTGAACCATCGAAATAAGGACGACTGAATATGTTATACATATATATATGAATGTACATGTGTGTGTGTATAGGGATTGGTAGTATTTATGCCAAAAGCTCTTTACTGATTGAAATCAGTTTATTGACAAAATTGCCACCGAAACCAGTAAAAATAGAGCCAATGACTTGATGACATCCACTCTTTTTTTTAATGTGGCTTTGTGTTGCATCAACTTGCTCTTGAAGCTTTAACATGTCCATAATGGTAATGGTTTATTCATATAATGGAACCATTTAAAAAAAATACCAACAAATTAATTCCCCCTTTCATTTTGGTTATACTAAAAATAATAAAATCGAAAAATGTTTATTAGCAACTAGCTAACCCAGCGAACTTTGTTCCGACTTGAATTGATCTAATTTAATTAATGTCTCCTTCGAGAGTCGAGCCTATATAGTATATGGAATGAATGAAACTTTTTTGGAATAAAATTCAATAAAGTTTATTTACATAGAAATAATTCAAATAATTTCGGCCGATGTTCGGGAACACTTTGCTTATATGTTCGATGATGTGAGTTCACAAAAATTTGACGGGAACGAATTTAGGCCAGTTGTAGCATAAACCGGAACTTGGTCGTTTCCCCCATTTTTTTTTTTTCTTTTTTGGCTCTGAGCAAAGCTCTGAGCAGAGGTTGAGCGAACAGAGCAAAGCTCTGAGGAGATTATGATCAGAGCCCTCAGATTTAATTATGAAACACACTTGAGCACTGAACATGTCATATGCATAGTAATCTGTCAAATTACATAAAAATTGTATGAAGTTGGCTTCGCTCAGCGTTTTGCTCGATTTGCTCGGTCATTTTATTCTGAGCATACAGATCATGCTCCGAGCTAGCTCAGATGGAAAAAAGAAACACGACTTATGTGCTCTGATTTGTCTGAGGTAAAAAAGAAACATAGAATTAATTTTTGACAGCGCGGTGATTTGCTCTAAGGTAAAAAAGAAAAACGCCAATTGCCATTATTTGTTTTGAGAATTATTGGCTGATGGATTATTATGCAACGCAACTCGCATAAATAAAAAGGCAAGCGTTAAGTTCATCTGCAGGCGTTGATCGCGGCGTGAACGGTAAAGTTTAACGGAAATCGCCAGCATACCCCTTAAAAGTATGTCTTGACCATATGATCAATGAATAAACGTATTGGTGTTCCACCACTTTTTCGGTCTAAATTTCCAATTTTCTGCTCCATTGTGTTCTTTTCTGATTTAATACGAATACCAAAAAAAACCAATGAAAATCGGTTTATGTTTAGCTGAGTTATGTTGATACTAACAAAAAAATCAATTTATTTTGATTAAAGTTTAAATCTATTGAAATATAGGTCTTTTCGAAGCTGGCCCCACTAGCTTGATGCTTTGGTGCAGATAACATTGAATTCATTGGAAAATCTTAAACTACTCGAAACATTTTTCCTAAGTTAATACAGTTAATTGAAGCAATTCTAGCAGCAACATTTAAATATCTATATTCTCACAGCTATAGATTCTAACATCTAAATTCTAACGACTAGATTCTAATGTCCAAATTTTACCAGATTTTACCAGCTGGATTGTAGCGGCTAGATTCTTGCGACTAGATTATAAGATTAAAATTCTCATGAAGATAGATTCAAATATCTTGATTCTAGCAGCTAGATTCTAGCTTTAAGATTGTACCATTTAATTCGAAACTCTAAATTATAGCAGCTGGATTCCAGCATCTATATTCTTGCAGCTAGATTCTAGTGCCTAGATCCTAGCGTCTAGATTCTGATAGCTAGATTCTGGCATTAAGATTTTAGCGACTTTATTCTTGCAGCTAGATTATAGCATTCAAATTGTAACATTTAGATTCTATCGTCTAGATTCTTGTAGCTATGTTGAAGTTTCTAGTTTCTAGCAGCTTGATTCAATTTCTAGATTCTAGCAGCTTTATTCAAGCATTAAGATTATAGCATTTACATTCGAATGTCTTAATTACAGAAGCTGGATTCTTGTGGCTTTATTATCTTGCAGCTAGATTTTAGCATTCAGATTCTAATATCAAGATTCTATAGTTTAGATTCTAGTAGCAAAATTTAAGCTTCTAGATTCTAGCAGCTAGATTATAGCTTCTAGATTATAACGTCTAAATTCAAAAAACCAGATTCTAGCAGCCTGATTCTAGCAGCTGGATTCAAGCATCAAGTTTCTAGCAGTTGTATGCTAGCGACTTTATTTTTGTAACAGCTAGATTCTAGGAGCTATATTCTTGTGGCTAGACTAGCGTCTAGATTTAAGCCGCTATATGCAATGAGCTACAGATTTAAGTGGTTGGACTTTATCTCCCTGCACCATTTTGACTGCTACAATCGATTGCTATAAGTTCATAGTCTTCATTTTTATTTTCATTTAAACTTACCCTCGTGCAATCAACATCAAAGTACTTGCGATATAAGTTTGTCTATAAACCCATTCTTGACTTGACTTTCGTTAATTTTAAAAAGACTTTAAACTGTTTTAAAAGTCATTTTTATTTTAATAATCAAACATCAATTTAAAATAAATTGAATCTTCTGAAAGGTAAAATGATTACGAGTATATACATTTTGTTCGAAATTTAATTTATATCATTTTATACAAAGCTAAAAAGGTTTACCATTTAACAAACTTTTTCATACACTAGAATGAGTCCTGCTTTAGGTATTACTTTAGGTTACTGCTAATAGACGTCTATTTCGTCTTTTAAATGGAAATTGACTTAATTCACTTTTTCTCATATTTATATCTACAGATAAAATGCAAAAATATTATTTCGTCAATTTTATATAAAAAAAGGGTTTGAGATAAAAGTAAAATAAATTTGTACTCCTTCCATACATTGTATGCATAAAGTTGAGCGCAAGGATGAAAGTACTTAGAAAAAAAATAATAATCTGATCAATTTCATTTGAATATGGTTTTTAAAGTGAAGACGGAAAATTAACTAATCTGTATTTCTTTTTGATGTTGAATGAATTGAAATAATGATAAGATATATATATACAATAAACATAAATATACTCGTAAAAGGTGAAATAATTAAGATACCCTAGTAAAACAAAAATAATTATTCATGAATAGAGATTTGACAGGAAATAAGTTGAATGTCTTCCTTAAAAGGACAACAGAATAGATAAATCTTACTAATTAGCAATTTATATAATTCTTATATTTTCTGGAACTTGCCAAGATTAAGTTTCAATTTGAAGTTTTCATAAACAAACATACTTAGTTAAGGAATATTAATTCTTTTGATTATTATCTTATTGACAGGATTTTTGCTGTTGCGATAATATTCAAAAAGTACTTAAAAGTATTTCTTAGATTTCTTTTGTTTATCTTCAAAACTTCAATATTATGGACATTAATTATAAGTTTTCTAGGAACTTCTTTATACGCTTGTCAATATAAACTTATCTCTTGGTATATGAATTTTAAAATGAACTATTATTTTTTTTTATTATTGATTATCATGAATAACTTTGTTATTTAATTGTTATATCTGTTAACCAAAATGCTTGTTTGAGATATTTCAAAACACAAGAATCAATCAATGAAAACCGAATAAATCAATGAAAACCGAAGGTCCTTTCCATTCCTGTCAACTACACGCTGCATACAAGAATAATTGAAAGCTGTAAGTCCTGATACCTCATGAGCTGTCACCTTTTTAATCAGAGCAGTCGTAATGTATATTTCAAAGGTATCCACTTATCGCTGAGAGAAAAAAATTAAATCTCATTTGGAGACTTTTATTTTGCATTGTGCGTTATAAAGGTTTTCCACTTAAATTTTAAACAATTGTTTAACTTACCACTGTTTAACAAGATTTTAATAAATTTCAGTATTCAGTAGAACTGTTGCAAAAATACCAAAATACAAGTGTTCGGAATTTTTGACTATGGTGTTTTGAATAAAATGCGATAAAAAGCTAGGGCGAGTAAGTTAGGTCAAGAAAAGAAAAATATCAAATGGGAGGTCTAGTCCCCCTGTTAATGCGGCATCGGCAAGAAAATAAAATTGATTAAAGGCGATTGATACATATATATTTCCTGTTTTCAGGACATAAAGGAAAATTACAATTTAAGCATGAAATCTTGCATTTTGGTTATGGCTTTATTCCGTGAGAAGTTTTCTGGTCGCGTAGTTTCACGTTTTGGCGACATAAGTTGGCCACCAAGATCATGCGATTTGACACCGTTAGATTTTTTTTCTGTAAGGCTATGCAAAAGACCGTGTTTACGCAAATAATCTCCGAAATCTAGACGCATTAAAAACCAACATTACTCAAGCGAAAAAGTGGTTAAAAAAATTACCTCAAAAGAATCGCATGGTGCGAATCTTCCCGAGGTGGCCATTTGAATGATATTTTTTTACAAACTTAATGGCAAAATCCAAACCTAATTATGAAATAAACTTTTCATCAAAAATGTATCGCTGTAGGTATGTATTCTATTTAGCATTACTTTCGAAACCGAAAAATGAATGACCCTTTATTTTGAAAATAATATTTTGATATTGCGTTTTTTTATTGTATTATGATCAATTTTTTGTATTCAAATATTTTTGATAAACTGCACCATTTTGCTCAAATTAATAGATATATCTAACATTACATTTTTTTAAAAACATTCTTTATTTTTACTAATGGCTCAAATTTTTCTTACTTAATTTACAAAAATTGTTCAAAATAGACCCTTTCTATTACACTTTTACAAACCCGACCTTAAAATGGGATATTTTGGCTTCACCAAGCACTTTTAAATTAAACAACCTTTTAAACACCCTTATAAACTAAATGCCCATTTTTGGCTCATTAAATTTTAAAAGTGTCATTAAAATGTCATCAGATTCAGTTAACAAGAGGATATTTCAGCCGAAATTTGCAGAAAAATTTTGAAACATTTTAATTTTCAATTTTTGGAGATACAATATCAATTAGCCCATTTTTTTTGTGTAATTTTTGCCTCTTTCTCTTCTTTTTATATGCGCATTCATTGTTAAATTTATTTGAAACTCACTTTATAAAAACCTTTCGGCAGCGGCCCAATGTTTTTTTTTTGGATTTTGAAGAAGTTTACCGAATTATTTTGCAATTCTTGGCATTTGTTTCAATACATAATGCTTTCTCTTTTTTTCTCATACATTTCGCTTATTAGAAAGAAAAAACAACAATTTATTTTTCCAGGGATTTGAAGGGAACTCGATTTTAACAAAAATTTCCCTGAAATGTCCCTTTTATGGTGAAACTAAAAATATTTAAGGGCCTGATAAAATTGAAGAGGGTTTTCGATAAAAGTGCTTTTAGTGTGTTTAATGTTGTTTAATGTTGTAAGTTTTTCGTTGATTTTTTTATAAATTTGTATCCATTTTAAATATTTTTTTAGAAACTGGATAATACTACACCCTTCCCATACAATCTTTCTTGCGTGGTTTCAACCTACCATGCCCTAGCTTTTCGTTAGATTCTACGGGAATCACCCTGTAGATATTATTTTATTTTATTTATATTGTTAGTTTTTAACCGCTTACAGCGCCAATAGGACATCAAAACAAAAATCCGAAAAATATTTTTTTCTTCATCTGTGGCTGATTCAGACCCATCCAAGATCAACTTTTTTTTACTAAAATAAATCTTAATTCCTGAGAAAAAAAATTAATAATTTTTGTATGGTTTTTTTTATAATTTTTTAGTAGATTAGTAGGTATTTATTAATGTCGAAGAAAAAATTTAATTTCTAAAAGAATCAAACTGTTTTTGAAAATATCGAATTAAAAAAAATTTAAAGTTTTAATATGCAATTTTATTTGAGACTTATAAAAAATTTATTTAAAACAGTTTAGTTATAGATGATGTAAACAGTAAAAGTCTAAAATATATTGTTGTATGACAAATATCTACTGTTAATAAGGGTTTAATGTAAAACTTTAAATGGTAATTAGTACTCAGTTTAGCACATATTTCGGGAAAAAATACCTAAGATACAGGGTGGCGCACGAATCGTGCTACAAAAATAAAACGTAATAACTTTTTTTCTGTGTGAGTAATCGGCTTATTTTTTTTTTATTTTGTAGGTTACTATTTAGATTTATAAAAATGGATGCTTGGGATACGGAGAAAAGAATTTGGATAGTGCAACGGTACCATGCTTTGCAGTCCGTCATTTCCGTCCAAAGGGAATTTAGGCGGGAGTTTGGCGGTAATCCCCCGAGTAGATGGACCATTATGAGGTTTGTAAACATGTTTGCCGAATCTGGAAGCATCGCACGAAGGCCGTACCATCGAGATGCCAATGTTCGGGTTCAGGATACAATCGCAGCAGTAGCATCTGCAATACAGGCCAATCCGAACGATTCGACCCGAAACTTATCGGGACAAATTGGAATTAGTAGACGGTCATTACAACGGATACTTCATGACCATTTAAACTTGTTTTCGTACAAAGTCCAAATTACTAGCAAGTTAAACCCTCAGGATTTGCCTGTTCGCCTGGAATTTTGCCAAAAAATGATATCAATGGCCGAAGAAGACAACACATTGATCAATTGTTTGTTCATGTCTGATGAGGCCCATTTTGATCTTAACGGCAATGTAAACAAGCAAAATTGCCGTATATGGAATGAGTCTAATCCAGAAATGCTCCATGAGAGGGAACTGCACCCAGAACGAGTCACTGTGTGGTGCGCAGTTTCATCAAGGTGTATTGTCGGGCCGTACTTCTTTGAAGAAAACGGTGTAACCGTTACTGTCAATGGGGACCGTTATTTAAAGATGTTGAAGGAGTTTTTTTACCCAGAACTGCGCCGAAGACGTATACCATTCAACAGCGTTTGGTTTCAGCAAGATGGAGCAACTGCACATATATCCAGACCAGTTATGGCGGAGCTAAACAAAAAATTCGCAAACAAATTAATTTCTAGGAACTCCACTCTTCGCTGGCCCCCAAGGTCACCTGACCTGACTGCACCAGACTTCTTTTTATGGGGTTATGTCAAGCAAGAGGTGTATAAAACGAAGCCCAGGAATTTAACTGAATTAAAGCAGTCCATAACGACAATAATTGAGGCGATCCCAACTTCAACTCTTCAATTGAATAATTTTTTGATCAGGTGCCGCATATGCGTGGGACAGCGTGGAGGTCATTTGCGGTCTATAATCTTTAAAAACAACTAACTATTTAAAATAAAATTTAATTTTCTAACCAATAAAAAAAAATAAATGAAATACATCGATTAAAAAAAAAGTTATTTGAATTTCTTATTGTAGCACAATTGGTGCGCCACCCTGTAGATCAGCTTAAACGTTTACGAGAATATGCAAAAATAATAAAATAAAGGAGATGCCATTAAAGACAATTTTTCTGATTTTTTTTGTACTCGTACTTATTTAAATTAACTTTTTTTTTCTTAATAAAAATCTATTGATTTTCCTCAACGGAAAAAAATATTTTGTATGCCCCAGGTACAGTAATTTCGGATAAATGTCCAAAAAACGCTAAGTATCACAAGTTTAAGTAAAATTATCTTAATCTGTAGCCTAACCAACAAACAGACATAATGTCCACAAATTTTGGAAAACCCACTTCATTCGCGTCATCCTTATTATTGTAATGTCTGTTTGATTTAAATCTCGAGATCGATTTTTTTACGAATCCATAACTTGCAATAAATTATCTATGTACGTAATCATTGCATTATAATGTATCATAATTAAAAAGCAAAAATGGCAATAGTTTGGTCCGAAATAATTCGTTATTGTATATATATTTTTTCTTTTATTTTCAGAACAATTTTGTGCCACTTTATTTCACACTGCATTAATTTTTTTCGTATTTTGCAAAATAAAATACTATGGCGTGAAATTGATTGCAGAACATTTACTTTTTGTTGCAAACTCCATATTAGTAAACTAGCCTTCACTTTTGGTACAACAATTTAATTTTTACTTTAGTTGAGTATAAGGTATGAACGTATAAGGTATGTATGTAGAGTACTATAGGCTTTAATTATAAATTCAGAAACATATGTAGGTGTAGCTTTTCTTTTTTTACTTTGATTTTACATTGATAAGTTACATTTCATAAAATAATTATTAGACAATATTTTTCTCTTGTGAAGTTTTAGTATATTTTTTGGTTGTATAAATTCAAACCAAATAAACAAATTAATTTGAGCTAAAATATTTTTTTTTTTACTTCAACGAATAAATGGATGTGTTAAACTGTTTACTGCGCACAATATAACTCATTGTTCCCGTCATTCATTAATAATTTAAAAGAAAAATACTCCATAATATTTCAAGAGAAGTCATAGTAAATTAAGGATATGTATGTTGATAAACTTTTATTGCACCTTTTTTAGTAATAACTCTCAAGAAAGTTGAAATGCAGTTATAAATGGACATAACGTTTTATCTTTTTTAAAGAATCACTCTAAATAAACGACTAGTACTTAAGGGTTCCTACCTATACTACCAACCGCGACGATGGCATGGCGTTTCAAGAAGACATTAAAGGTTATGATTTGCTTAGATAAATGTTTACTGTAGACACGGTATAGTAAAGATGCACCTTCTTAATAATTTATAGTTGTATTTTTGTTTTGTTTTTATTTTTATTAGGGTTAGTTTTTTTTTCAATTTAACTGGAAATGTGCGAAATCTTTAAAAATGGTTTAGTCATCGTAATCAAGTAGGATTTTGTTTATTCCTTATTGAGTGGCCTCTTTAGGTGGTGGATAACATAAATCAAATAGAGTCCATACTGCCATTTTATCGTCAGCAACAAAATGAAAATTTTACATAAAATAAATTATTTAATTCTTTTCTGAGCTTTAAAAGCAATAGAATCGGTTATCATTGTCACCTTTCAGTTAAAGCATTATGTTTTTTTTTTTCGTTTTTCTCCGCTTGTACTTCTTTTTATAAAAAAAAAAGATTAAATATTTTTTTCTTGCAATTTATATTATCTTTAAATTCCTATACAACATTTATGTATAGATCAAAGAAAAGACAGATAAACATTTGGACCACCTTTGTTTTCGTTGCAGAGTAAAAAACTAAAAAGGAATATTGTGTTTCTTGATAAAACATTTATTTTGTATCTTACGATAATTTGGCAGAAAAGACTCGAAATACTTTCACTTCTTTATACATTATATATCTCGGCGAGCTTCAGAAATATTGTTGATAAAATCATAATTTGACAAGAACATTCATTTTAAATTAAATTATGTTAGTGAATAGTTTTTTAAAAATTAATTTTCAAATTAGAAATTTTGAAAAAAAAAAAAAATTTTATTTCAAACTTTTCAAAATTTGATGTAATTAAGTATAATTTTTGTTTTCAAAATTCAATGCTCTTCTCAATTTTCAATAAAAAACAGAAAATCGGGTGCCAAAATGTATCTTATTTTTTAAGCAATTAAAAAAAGGTGAAATCTAGTTAATACAATTTATTTTTTTTATTATTTGTTAAAAATCGGATGGTATGCAAAAAAAACGGGATAATCTGCTAATTTAATAATTGACCTGAGCAGACCAAACTTGGGAAAACCAAAAAAAAAAAGAAAAAAGCTTTTTTCACACAACTTAATTTAAAATGAAAATTAAAGAAGAGATTTCTGACTTTCCAAAAAGGTATAGCATGGCATTTTAAGTTTTACCGTTGTTTTTAAATAATTTTTTTCTCTTTTAAGTCAATTTTTTAGAAAATTTCCCCTCCCACCTAATATAGGGGAAATAGACCCCCCTTCTCATACGATTTTTTTTTTGCCTTAACCCAACCTACTCGCTTTAGTTTTTTTGTGCACCTTATACCGATCACCCCGTATATGTCTGTTTGGATCAGAAATAATATGAAATAAATAAATAAATATTAAATGGCCTTCAATTTTATTAATCTTAATTTATAAAGTTAAATATTGGTAATTATCTTTACCAATTTAATTTAACATTTACAAAGAAATTATCAAATAAGTTAAGAGCATTTAACCATCTGACTATTATAAGCTCATATCCTCGTAGAACTCATGTGAAGAGATAGATTTTTGATATTTTCCCAGGAAAAATTTTCTTCTATATTTTGTGGCATATAGTTTGGTCAGGTATTTATGGTACAAATATTGGTAGGCTGTGTTAACTGGGAAATCCATTAAAGGTCACATTCGAGATATATAGGTACCTCAATTCGATTCTGAATTTTAAACAGAATATATTAGTATTCCCTGTAGTGCGTGTACCACACTATACAAAGGCAAAACTAATTTACATTCTATGTAATAGACCATAGAAAGATCAAAGCACGTTTTGTGCAGTTCTCTTGAAGCTTGGATATGATGAAAGTATGCACACGTACATTACATTTATATCCTTCCTTATGGTTATAGTGCTCTTGATTCTATTTGAATTAAATTACTTACATATTATCCTAACCTATATGTACAATGTATACATACATATGTGTTATATAGGAGTGGAAACAATCTATTTTGCTTTAGATTATTATTTCCTTGAATATATATATCCAACTTTGATTTTATAGTTTTCTACCATATAACTGTTAATAGAACACATTTTGAAAGTTACTTATTAGTCTAAGTATTCAAAGTCGTTTTATTTGTAAATCAATTTAACGACGAACGAGTCTATAGAAAAGGAGAAATAGGCAAAAAATGTATAGAAACCAGTATGTATAGTCTATAATAGATAGAAAGGAGCAAATTACGACTGATTATGTCGTTCGATTTATACAATATTTCGAAGAACTAATACAATAACGGAAAACTTATAAAAAAAGGTACTTCGGCAGCTCTTTTATATTTATCACTACGAGCAAAAGTTAATTACTATATTAGTTTATTTTTTTGTTGAATTTTTGTATATACGGGGGGTAGTTGGAATAAGATGCAAAAAAGGTACAGTCTGGTAAATTCGGTCAAAACAAGAAAAAATAGTTTTGCTGTGAAGGTTTATTTCCCCCAGTTTACATCTTTCTTAACAAAAATAATTAAAATGGAAAATAAATAACTTTTAAGCAACGGAGAATTCTGAAATATGTACTAGGGTTTTAGTCCATTCAAAAAAAAAAACCAACAAAGAAAAACTAAGGGAAAATACCAATATAAAACAAAACTTGGAACAGACTTCTTTCTTCATAAAGGATTAACTCCAGTGTTCCCGAATATTGTGATATGTCATAATTTTCATGATTTTTCACCCTCATCTCATGAAATCATGAATTCATTTAAAATCTCATGATTTTTTATTTTTTCTTAAAAAAAAAAAACAAGAAATAAAATTTTCATTTAGACTTATGTATGTACATAAAATTTCAAAACAGACAAATCGAATATTCTAAAATAATAAAGTAATAAACGATATAGAAAAATTCTGGCAATATGTTGTTAAAATTTAGCCGACGAATATACATGTATAGCTTGGTATTTCCAATTCTGACAAAATTCTTTCGATATCACATTCTTCAGCCAATACTGATCAATTTTTTCAAAGCTTACGTTTCTCAAAACCAAAAAAAAAAATTCGACTTGCGGTCCATTCAATATAATACAAATACAGTAGAACCTCGAAAAGATGAACAGATATAAAACAGGGCCCGTTCATCTTTTCAAATTGTTCATCTTTTCGAGCATCAACATTTGGTTAAGGAAGAAGATACAGTTTTATAAATAAAAACATTAAATATTATTTACATAACAAGCCAAAACAAGCCCCAAAGTACTTTTCAAGAGGAATTAAAAGGCAAAGAAAAAGTAAAAAATTATTTTTGGAATAAAGTGTTCATCTTTTCGAGTACTAAATTTCAACCTTTCATCTTTTTTAACACTGAAAAGTGGAAATATTTCGTTCATCTTTCCGAGCTGTTCATCTTTTAGAACCGTTCATCTTTCCGAGATTCTACTGTAAAATAAATTGGAATGGGACCCTATATTAGTACATTTTATTAACTTAAAAATTTTCTAATTTGTGTGAATTAAGAGTGATTTTTTATGTTTAACGAAGAACAATTGCAATCTCATGTTTTCTTTGTAATCTCGCATGAAAAAATCATATTTTGTTTTTTTTTTTTTAATCGGCAACATTAATTAACTGCATAAAGTCTCCGTCAATATATCTGATATGAGCATTAAACATACACATTTAGTTACGAAACAAGTGTCAAAATATCCGTTTTTCATATATAACTGTCAATTAATGCTGAATGTTGTCGGAAAGTAAAGAAGACTAAAATATTTTTTCTGTTAGAAATTATCTATCGCTATTTCAAAAATACATGTGTATATGTATGTAGATGAAATGAAGAAATTATTGCTTTTGTTTTGTATAACTGTTTTCGAACATATGTACATAAGTAAAGTTTATAAATAATTTATTATTACCCTCCTAAAGAAAGCATACATTACTTTTTTCCAAAAGTGTGCACATTCAGAAGATAATTATTCCAAGAATTTGGGCAAAGTTCAAAAATATCTGTTTTGTTGTTTTTTTACTCTTAAATGGCAAATTTGTCCAAAATCAATGTATGCTCAGTATGAAGACCACCAAATGATCTACCTAAAAGGTCCTGGCAAATTTTGAATAAAAAAAAGATAAAGAAAATCGACTATAGACTAAGGTATGCTACATACGGTAATTTTTATTTTGTTTATAAAACATTTATTGTGATCTATATCCTATTTTGGTGTTTAAAATTTTTTAATATCATTCATGATAATTATGTACTTATGGAAATCTGCTATTCTAAAAGAAAAAAAAACTTCGGATGCATCAGCATGCGATATTCAGCTATCTTAAATTTTTCAATAGTAAAACCATTTCTACTATCTTTTCTCAATTTTGTTTAATATACCTTATATTTCAAAATATATATTTTCAATTTTTTTTGTTTAATCCCAATTTCCCTACAATAGTGTATTTTTTTTTTTAAATCGCCCTTAGAAATATGATCCTTTAAATTGGTATTACCTACCTTTCAAATACAAAACGAAATTTAAAAATAAGGAGTTTTTTTCAATTTTCTCCCATTTCACCCTTTAAATAGTTGAATTTAAAAAAATATCCACCCCTTAAGTTATCCCTCGAATGTCAACCTCTTAATAAATCCTTAAAAAGAGGATTTTTTTAATCGGATACTATTTTTGTTTTTTACTCTATTTCATTTCACTCTAAAAAAAATATATTAAGACCTTAAATGATCATCGAAGTCCATCCTCTAAATATAATGTTTCGAAAAAAAATGCTGCTAAATTTTTTGTTTTACGTTTAACCCATTTCCATCTACATATATATAAATAACTAAATATGGAAAATATTAAGGGCGATTTTTTTCACTCGAATTTGCACACAACTTGATTATTTTTATTTTTAACTCAACAAAGTTTATACTTTCATATTTCTGAAATTAACTTTAGAATTTATCAACTTTCGAAAAAAGGAGAAAATTTAGATTTTTGACCTTCTGAAATTTTGTTTGGGAAATCTCAGCATCATCTGCTTCCGAAAGCGAAGATGAAGAAAATGAATAGGTTTTGATTCTTGAAAGAAAACAAAAAAGATGCTTCGACGTGTTGAACACATATACAAGTACATAGGAAAAAAGGCTCTTTTTGGGTTAAAACAATTCCCCAGCCTTATTAGCCACATTCAAGTCAATGCTTTTTTCATATTTAAAAACATATATATCGTCTTCTATTTTTTACTTTTAAATTTAATTGTCCAGCAACAGCGACTATGCCAAAGAGCCGTTCGTGGATGGATTCAAAATTTTAAGTTATTCCTGCATTTGCAGAAAGTTCTTTTTTCGGTGGAATTCCATCTTTTGAAAAGAAAGCACTTAATTAATCAAATTCTATTTAGTTTGAAGAGGAAAGAAGACTTAGTTAACAACAATTCATTCAGTTGGTGGATTTTTTACAAAGAAAGAAGCACCCATTAAATAATTTGTACTCTCCTCTATTTTTGGCTTACAGGTTTATGAGAAATCAGCTGTTCCCTTTTCATTTGAAGATCAAATAAAATACATGAAAGTATATTTTAAATCACAATTTATAAATAAAATACAACCAATTTTAGTTCTTGAATAATTATTTTAATTTGTAGTGTTAAATTCCAACTTTATTATATTTTTTGAAGAAATAAAATGTCCCTCCGAATATTTTTCCAAATAAATAACAAGACTACACAATCCATGAGAGCTACAAAAAAATGGATTTATTTTATGCACTTCTATAGTTTCACATTTCTGAAAGCAATTTGAATTCAAAAGGATTTATTTATTGTTAATTTTAAACAAAAGAATCATTAACAGTAAATATTATGTGACTTGTACTCAGTAATTTACAGAATCACACACACATAAAATATCTCTGTTTTCCTTTGCAATGATAACAAATAACCCATTTAGGTTGGGTTACATGTTTATATTTATTTTATCCAAACGTACATACAAAGGTGTACCCATATTTCCTCAGAATAAACGACTGCATCGCACGAAATTGCTCTTGAAGTTCAAAATGGATAAGGAAGTAGGGGAACATTTTATTAATAGAAAATGAAATCATTTAGAAGATAGTGTTAAAAAAAAGTCATAATTATAAAAAAATGGAAAGATTTTTGATTTTTATTTGTTAATAAAATTTTAAATAACACGCAATATTGTTTTTAAGATACTTGTTACAGACAACTTTGTTCAGAATTGAAAATGAATTAATTGATCTGTTAACGGGGATATACAGTGCCCCATCTCAAAACATGTCAAAATCCTCTTTTTTTATCTTCTGAATCTTTCACCAAAAATTTAAATCGCAGTTTTCTTACAATCACTTTGGACATTATTTGGTACAAAGTTTGATCAAATGGTTTTTATTAAAATTTGCTAAAAAATTTATCATTGCGCATGGCTCCTCATTACCTGTTCTAGATGAGATTTTACCCATTTAGGTTCTAGGTCGATTTACACCTAGAGAAGCATCTACGCACAGACAATTCAGTGATGCCATACGTAGGGAATAATCCCTACACGCAGAGATTTTAAGTTTGAAAACTACACCATTGAGAAAAAAGGACGGATTTTTTAAATATCAGAAATGATACTTTTAGAATTTTGTTAGTAAATAATTATTAAATATTTATTTATTTATTTATCTAAACAATTTATAAAATAAATTTATAAACTATTTATAATAAAGACTCCAGGGTAGCAAGACCATTCGGATTCGGTTTTTTAGTTTTAAACCATTTTGAAAAATATATGAACATAATTTTGAGTACAGAAAAAAAAGAAAGAAAGCAAAGTTTGAAAGAACAATTTTTTGTTAAAAGAATACTTAATTTAGTTTAAATTCTAAATAGAATGGAAATTCTTTTAAATATCACTTAATTTAAGAAGAGTTGTAACTTTGTTTATGTGATTGATGGAATCAGAGTTGTCAGAATCAAGTAATTCAGCAAGCAATTGTTCGTTGCAGGTAGCATCGTTATTGTCTCTAACTATTTTTGATATAAGACACGTAACAAGAGCCTATGCATTTATATCTAGAGCCTCTTTTGTATAGTAATGTCTGTTGTTGAAAAGCGTTTTTCACAACCTCACGCGTAGTAATTTGATACAGTTTTCCCTGGTAAGGTTTCTATTGTAATTTTTAGTTTTTCATCGCGTGTTATACTTTATTAAAATATATAACGAAACCAATACTTGCCCTATAAAGCAAGTAAAAACAAATTATCTACTACGTTTTGGAGACATTTAAGCAGAAATTTTATGTTTATATTTAAGAATCTAGCATATTTTACCCAAATATTGTTATTCAAACAGTTTACTTTTTAATTTACATATTATGTGAAATTTTCTTAAAATGTTTTTATACTGCAAAATAGAAAATCAAAATAGTTTTGCTTAAGCTTATGGAATAAGTCCTCCCTTCTGCTTGTAATTACATTACCTGTAATTACAATTAACTATACTCCCAACAAATTTCCCGAAACTATATTTTTTTTTTTACTTTCAGGGTTTTGCCAGCAAATGGTGAAAATTTCTAATCACGCTCAATGTTTAACTAACGATTATAAATAAAGTTATATTTTTTTCGTTTCAATGTAAATCTTATAGGTAAATGCAAAAATTTGACACAATGACTTTTGACTAAAATTTCTGATTTTTTTGGCTTGTAAAAGAATTAAATCGTTTTGAATATAATGGTTAATGACTTCAATGATAAGATTCCATTGATTGATTTCACTATGAGACTTCAGACTTCAAATTATGAAATCACCATTCACTTGAATTAGAAAGATTGTAATCATTTTTGTTTCATTCATTTTACAGCAATTAATTGATTGAATCTTTTTGGAATTCACGCATGTTTTGCATTCTTTTGCATTAAACAATGCAATCTTTTAATTGAATTCAATAAATGATTTTTTAAACACTTCATTCACAAAAGAGAGCATTCTTTTACAAGCCTGAGTAAATGTAACCTTTATTTTCGAATTGATTTCTCTCCTTTAAAAAGATTACGGTTTCGGTTTATTAAAAAAAATTATAATTTATTTGTTTAAAAAAAATAAAAGTTTAAGTCATCGGTTGAGATTTATTTTTTATTTTTAAAAATATCTCTGTGGTTGAGTTTTTTACGAAAAAATAAATGGAAAAGGTTAACCTTTAACCATTTTCGCTGAAAATAAATAAAATATGTTAAATGCAAAGGAAAAGTCTAATATGTCGAGAATGTCTTTATCTTTCAAAACTAAATATGAAATTTATAACATTTAAGTTTAATTTTATAAATTTAAACATAAACTTCTTTGACTTTAACGCACAAAATCAACAAAAATTAACCAAAAGTATTCCGCATACAGTGCGGCGGTTGGTATTACCGTTAGTATTTACTATCTGTTATACTAACGCATTTTAAACATGCTTAGTAACACTCAGAGAAAAATCTAAGAATAATTTAAATTATTCTCTTTCCTTTTTATTTCCAGGTTGCGGCAACACTGACAGCACTATTATGGCTATCAAATATCAATTATTTAATACCTGATAAATTCTATCAATTTATTGATAATTTGGTATTATGAGTACCAATTGATATTGATACCGGTCAAAAAATAATTGTGAATGGTTTATGATTTGACATTTGACGTTTCTCTCTTATTTGCTTTTTTTGTGATGTGGACTGTGGTTTACGAATCTAATTGTTTGAATAATGAAAGTTGTTTTTATTACAAAAAAATCGGAAAAATTTAACAACAGATAGAAAAATTGGTAGAATTGATGGAGAAAAATCCAGAAGTACCCAAAGGAATCTGTTCAAAGCTTGTACTAACAAAATGATCAATTATATTTCCTTTTTCATCACAATTGCCTTCATGCAAAATTGCCGGCAAATAACTTTTATAAATTTTATTTATTTCAATAGGAATTTTCACCGCTCGAATAAGAGATGCATTTATCAACGAATGATTTGTGAGTCATAGAAAATTTTATGGGTATCAAAATTTTTGACAACCATAATCCCAAGTTTATCAATTGAACTATTCACAATAGATCTAAAATGTATATACGATTCACAGTTCATCAAAAATTTTGATAGATGATATAACCATAAAAGGGGGGTTCACATTCAACGACGTGTCGTCCGACCCGAGTCGTTTTGCTAGCGTTCACATTTAACGACTTCCGTACCGACATCATTTAAAAATTATTTTTCAAAGAGCAAACATGGCGAAAATTTCATTATTTTCACCAATACTAGCCCATTAATTTTATTTGTTTCTACTTTTGTTTTATTATTTTACCTTCATTTCAATCTATTCTCTTTTTATCTTACGAAAAAAATAGAAATAAGATATAAAATTAAATTTTCGGTCGTCCGACTGGAGTTCACATTTTCACACATTTCTACACACACATTTCACACATTTTCACATTTTTCTACTTTTGTTTTATTATTTTACTTTCATTTCAATCTTACGAAAAAAATAGAAATAAGATATAAAATTAAATTTTCGGTCGTCCGACTGGAGTTCACATTTACCACACCGGTCGTTCGACAGGGCAAATTATCAAAAAATTTTAACTACAGAGCTAGCTTGATCGACAGTGGTTCGACTGGTGTTCACATTACAAAAATCTAACAACACGACACGTGTTGATGAACATGTCGTTAAATGTGAACGCCCCTAAAGGCTCTCCCAAACCAACGCGAAATCGACAAATGCACAACGCTAAACAACAACAAAAATCTGTCGTCGGCGAATGTTTCGCGTTGGTTTGGGAGAGCCTTTATACCAATTTATTAATTTTGTTGATATATACATAATGTATGTACTTGTATTCAAATATCTTCTTGATATTTGATAACCATAATAGGGCACCGACTCTTCATCTTACAATTTAACATGACACCACTTAATAAAATATGCCTCAAATAAACAGGGACGTCCCGTACTCATGCAAAGTGGGTAGACAGTTACTCATTTTCAGTGATTATATTTTGCATTATTCTTAAGATACCTACATCATTTGGTTTAAAGCCCTCTTACCACGTCAAGGTAGATGTATTCAAGAAGATGTTAGTTGTTTTTTTCATTTTCTTTATTTTTTTAATTTAATAAAAAAAATAAGAAATTACAATATTTCTTCCTTTTTTTAATTGTTTTTATTCTCACCACAGGCAAAATCGTAGCCTCAGCCATCCCAAAAGAATTTAACTCAAAGTAAACGAACGATTAGACATTTTCAAATTTGTCTATTTCCTCCATATAAAATACGAAATGAGAATGGTATACCTTCAATATACATCCATTTTTTTTTACCATAGTTTGGTTGAAAGCGAAGACACTGTCTTCGGCTTTACGAATGATTGATCGGCCCTGTGCCGATCGTTGTTGTTCATACTTCGTGTTGAATGCACGTATAGAAAGAATGAAAAAGGTTTGAGTGTGTCAGTGTGTATAGAGTTTACGTGTTGATTTATATAGCGTGTGTGAACAAAGCAAAGTTTTTTAAATAAATGTATATTGGGGTAAGAAGGGACATTATAAACGTAATAAAAATATAAGATTTCCTTGATTTGAAGATTATCTTGTTATGGCACTTGTATTTATGTTTTAAACGAATGGTTTGGGTAGACATTGTCTAAAATGTCTAATTGACGCCTCGTCACTGCAAATAAATCAAGTTTAAATTCAATTTAGATGTTTACTTGATCTCTTTACCAAAACGTGCCTGTCTGTTCTCTCCCATCTTATGTTCGCCCTCATAGTTTAAATTGCCTTAAAAGCAATGCTTAGCCTTTGTAAACAAAAACAACAACAATAAAAATAAAAATAAAAATAAAACAGCTAACACTCCTGAAATACGTTTTGGTCGTGGTCGTTGTCGGGCAGAGAAGTGCTGCTTTTATAATTGGAAACAAATTATTCAATTTTTATAAATCAAAACACTAAACGAGGGTTGTTCCGGAATACACATTCTTTAAAAAGCTTAGGTAGGTAATTTAGGGTGTTTTATTTTGTCCGAAAATATTATAATTTATATATATATGTACCTGTTCATCTGATACAAAATGTTCTCTCAAAGCCAATGTTATTGTGTTGTACATATTTTATAATCCTTAAAGATGAAATGTTGGAATAAGAATTTCAAATTATAAATTATTTTCTGGCAACAATCAACGACCGTATCTTTCTATATATGTTTATAAGGGCCGGCCTCAGCCAAACTTGCGCCCTGTGCAAGATTTGAAGTAAGCACCACTTTTTATATGTGCACACATAAATACACATGGCGAATGGTAGTACATATTTGTTTGCGCAAGATCAGATTACATTGGTGTTAGGCAAAAACGCCAACGGAAATAACTCCCAAATATTCGGAAAATATCGCCGAAATTCATATTTTTCCAAATCTTAAGTTGGAAATATCGCTAAATATTTTCAATGTAAATTGTTTTTGTAAAATTTGAGTGTTATTTCTTCAATTTTTTTAAGTCTTTCCTAAATTTTGGGCGATATTTCCAAAGTGAAATTTCAATAAGATAATCTTTAAAAAAAAATCGCGGCGCATAAACAGTGAGGTTTTTCTGGATTTTTTTTTTGGGCAATATTTCCAATTCTGGGCGTTATTTCCCATTTGACTTTTAAAATTTGTATTTTGTATTTACAATTTGTATTTTTTCCTTTAAAAAAAATTAAAAAATTGGAAATAACGCCCAAATCGAGCAAAAAAAAAAAAACAACAACAATTGTTTAGATTTTCTTTGGGCGATATTTACAAATCAATTTGGGCGATATTGCCTAACGCCAATTACAGTTTTCTTGCTCTGGTAATGCGCCCCCAGAATTTTGCGCCCTGTGCATTTGCACATCTTGCACATATGGTTTGTCCGGCGGCCCTGTATACCTACGCTTGATGGATGGGAAGGAAACACATTACCTCGTCCTGAGCTCTATTCAACAACCATAAAGAAAAATCTTTAAATGAGAAAATAATACGTGTTCCTTTAACGAAGTATTCACCATGGAAGTAAGTAGGTATAGAAGAAAAAAAATTGGCATCCATGTAAATTTTGCCAAGAGGGGTTTCCGAGTTAACAGCACGCAAACAAAGTGATCTAACAACATACGTAAATACATGCTTATATTACAGGAAACGATTTTTAATATTATTTTGAATACATCAATCACCATCGATGATTTCAATACAAAAAAATCTTCGAACTGAAAATAAAAATTAATTTAATTTAATGTAAAGAAGAATGACCATTCAATCTTCAGACATACTATATTTGTTAATTATTCAAAATCGAATATATTTGTTTCCAAATAATTATCTTCGTAGGTACTTAATCATAATAAAGAATGTATGTATACGTAGTATTTAATTTGAGCAAAGTTACAAATAAATTCAAGCAATCGATTTAAAGTAAAATATTTTAAATTAAATTTAAATTTTGTCGAAAAAAAATCAAAAAATCGCAGCAAATTTTTTTACTTTTTTTTTATTTCTAGAAATAAAGACAGAGCTTCAAAAACAGCAAACAAAGTAATTTTTTTTTTTTAATTGTTTGCTTAATATAAAGATTTCCAAAGTTGGGAAATTTTGCAATAGAGAAAAAAAATAACAAAAAACAAATTTATTTATTTTTTTACAATTATGCCATATTCAATGAAAAAATTACTTTTCTTCAATGTTACGTGATTGTTTTATTCGTAAATAGGTAAATTAAAACTTCAAACTAAAAAAAAAACTAAAAAGTTTAATATTTTTAATAAAAAAAAACACTTTCTTATGAGTTTTTGAGGTTTGAATAGAGCTACAAAAAAAGTCTCGCTACATTTTTCCAACATTTTAACATCAAAATGCACTGAATTAATTTTTAAAACTTCGGGAAATTCCATTATATTGACAAATGACAGTACGTAGTATTCGAAGGATCCCATAATATTGACAATGCGTAACTAGTATGTATGTATTTGGTACCATACGTGCGTGTACGTATTGCTATCATCCCTTATTTAATTAAAATATTTAACAAGGCTTTGGAATGGTGTGCAGATGAAGGCTTTGGGTAAAGCGATATATACGTACTTGGACTCCTAAGAAAAAATGCAGTTGTGCAAATGTTGGGAAAAATGCAACAGAAAAAAATTACAGATTTTTTTGTTAAATAAACCTATACAATCTAAATCCTAAAATGTTACATTCCAAAACATGAACAATCTCAAAAACATGAACACCCTCGGTTTTAATTAGTTTACGTTTTCCAATGTTCACTGTATTTCCTTTTTTAAAAGATCTGAGAACGTGAAATGTTCTTCTTATTTCAATAAGAACACGTTTTGTTGTTATCTTGATCGTAATAAAATCCACCCACTTCCACGCGCCTTTTTATTTAAATGGCAATTGTTAAAAAAATGAACGTACAATCTTTTGAACAAACTACTGATTGTTATATTGAACATTCAATTTTTGTAATCCGCCTACTTTTACGCCCATTTTTGAATAAATTTCTCCTAAACTTAAAGAATTTTTGAAACTAAAGTAGGTAAATAGAAATTAACGTTGACAATAAAGAAAATTTAAATCTTTAATCCTTTTTGTTTTTTGAAACCTGTCAAAAGTAGATTAATTTCTTTATGGCCTTATTAATGCCAAAATGGTGAAAGTAAGGGATTAATTTGTTTTTTCCTTCTCCATAAATATTTAAATATGGATTATGCTGCCTATATCATCGGATCCACTCATTTTATCTCCAAGGCACGTGAGATCTCAAAAAGCTGAAAAAGAGTTATTGCCCAGAACTAGTAAGTCTATTAAATGTTGGAAATGATGATGATGCAAATGATTTTTTTACTGAAAAACATTTTAAAAAAATATGATTTATTAAAATTTCGGCCCGTTTGCTTTTTTCCTACACTGTTTTACATAGAATTGGTCACTTAAACAGTTTAAAAGATATGTCGATGAGCCACAAAATGAAAAAAAAAATAATGTTTAAATAATTTAGCAATTATCAAAAATCAAAACATCAAAAATTGGTTTGTTAATTTAATGCATCCACTGTTGTAAAAAAAATTATTTTGGAACACCCTGTGAATTATTAAATAGCCGTAGACTTTTTTTTATAAAATTCTTTAAATGTTAAATGTTTTTGTTAAATTCCTTTCTCTGATAATTCCTTTTTCAATGAAAATCTTGTTTCAGTCTAAGATTTAAAAACACCCTGTGAAGCAATTGTCTTAAAAATCAGTTTATAGCCTTGGAAATTTCCTTTAAGAAAAAAAAAAATTGTAGCGATATCTTCATGCGTTCAAAAGTTATGATTTTTGCAACCAAAAAAGTCATTTTGGACCACAGTGCGTCGTAAGAAAAATATTCCTAAATCAATTCCAAGGTTGTGAAAAGTGGTGTCGATAGACCAGCAAATTGTGGCAATAGTTTTCTTACGACCACAGTGCTATGAAACTTTTTTTCAATATTCGTAGTACGAAATTATTACGACGGGACCTGTGATAATGCCGGCTGTCTTCTCTATCAATGAGATTTTTCTCGATTTCAATATTTTAACAAATGTTTGAATTTCAAGTAAAAATAAGGGATGAAACTACTCCTTACACAAAACACCAAAGAAGAGGTTTTTTAATTAAACTTTGTTTAAAAATATACTCACCACACTTTCGTATTTTCCATATCAGTTCACTGAACATCTCTCCTCTTCCCTCTTGTATCTTATCTAAACTTTCTGTATCGAAATTTATTTTACCAATTTTCATAAAATGCAATTACAACCTTAGTTTCACATAATAATTGTTCTTTATTGAATGAAGAATATTTCGGTATCTAAATTGTCTAAATTCTACAAAATAAAACATGAATATTGAATTCTTATACACTTTTTTTTTTTTTTATATAATAATTTAAAAACAACCTTAAGACTAATTGTGCATGATTTGAATGTATTTATCTTACTATTTTAATACGTTTAAATATAGAGCGATTTGTCCTTGTTTTTTTTTTTGTTCTATCTAAAGATTTGTGACTATGTCACTTCCTTCACGATTAGACGTTGTCGAGATTCCAGAAAAGCTTTTCATATTAATTTCCATTGAGGTTAGAGCACTGGATACCTGATAAAGACTCTCAGATAATATAGCATAAACTTCAAAAAGTTCTGAGCTGCTTTTTGAAATAATGAAAGTATCTGCAAAAAAAAATATTGAGTTTAAGATTAGAACAAGTTTCTAAGGTGTATAAAGGATAAGATTTTTTGATACAAACCTGTTCGGTCCTTCAGAAGTCTTTGCGAGTAGATGTTAAGAATAAAAATTATGTCATCATATTTGAGACGATTTTCCAGATTTGTATATGGGAATATGGATAGGTTGGAATTCGATACGGACATATGGGACATTCGTTTATATTGTCGTACATGTGCTACTGCGTCTGACCATTTATGGTTGTCCATTAATTCGTGCAAAGTTGTTTCAAATTCAGCACTCGTCATTGGTAGTCCTGGCGAAGGAGTTGGTGTATGATCACCTTCAGTCGATGTCGATGTATCTAGAGAATCTTGTTCTGACTCACTAATGTAGCGCACCAGTGGCTCCCGAACCAAAATAAACAACTCTGAAATATCCAGCATCTATACAAAAATTGACGTTTATTAATTATGTAGATTTTCTTTTTCAAACCAACGACTGGAAGAATAATTTACCTTTTCGTTATGTCGGAAATTGTTTACTACATTGGAAGCGATTTTATGATTGGACTCAATCAATAACAACAATTGGAACATCAATTTGTAAAGGGCTCGACCTAAGTCCAACACTATTTCCGCCGTAGCTGGGTCGAATGGCATAAAACTAGTTGAAGTTGAGGCTTCTGCGCCTGTCTGATGATCTGTTACTTCGGTAAATAACGACAATTTACAAGAAGTTTTAACAGAATCGAGACACTGCAAAGAGGAACATATAAAATTAAAAATTTGGTCAATAAACAAATAAATATGCTATTATTACCTCTAAAACTTGATCCTTGCGATCGAAAAATGTTTCTAAATGCTCTTGGATCTCGAGAACATTAAACCGAAGTGTCTCATATAAACGGGGAGTCGTTGGCTGTGACTGATTGCACCATATCATGGGCGGATCCGCTTTGGAGCTCAATAAATCAGTAAATTGAGAAATTTGATTACCCAATTGTGCCCCAATGCCAGAGAAGTATTTCTTCGAATCTCTCGTGATGCTTATTGATTTTAGGGTGAGTTCTTTGATCATTTTGTGTAATTGCAGCAACAAATCAGGTGCATGAGCAGATGGTTGATTTGTCAGCATTGTCTGTAGCTGTTTACGCCAATTTTCTTCAGCTTCATCGCGCATCGGTGCCCCAAATCGAATCAAACCTGGCAAATGGGGAGATGCATTGCATGGTGTTATGTCTCCCAAATCACCGGCACTTGAACCACTCGTATCACTACGTGAAACTGAGTTTCTGCGATGGCGTTCTCGCAGGCTAAGCGATGTCGGTGGTCCTACATGGAATGGAGATTTAAGGAACGGCTGACGATGATCATCGTCCATGGGAGATTCCGATTCGACTTCCTCATCGGAAGAATCGTCAGCTGTTTGACGTTTGCGTTTAGTCAAAATAGGAGTCTTATCACTATAACTCTCATCCAGATTAGATAAACCCTTGGATCCTCCCCCAGCTACCGTATCACTGTCACCATCGAAAAGCTGATGGCGACGAACCCCCCAATTGAAATTATCTGTTGATTCACCGGCTATACTATCCTCATACTCAAGGAAATCGAAGTCTTTAAATACAGTAAAGTCAGGTTGGCCATCATCTCTACGTGAACCACTGCTAAGATCACCCTGTGGACCGGAAGTTTCTTCTGTACTTGACGCAGCCGAAGATTGTCGTTCCATCAGATCGGATGACTGACTAAATATAACCTATAGTTTTAAATGAAAAGGTAGGTAATAGAATTATGAAAAAATAAAAAAAATAATATGACTTAATATTTGCAAAAAAAAATCTTAATATTATAATGTGCACAGGAAAAAAGTCTTGTTTTCTTTAAAAAGTGGAAATTATGTATAAATTATTTGAAAATCTTACACTTTGCTTAGATTTCATTGATCCCATAAAAAAGGTCATGATAGATGTCTAAAAAGTAAAGGACATGCATTGTTTTGATTTAAAATTGTGTTTATAAACGTGCAATCAAAAGTTTTTTTGTTTTTATTCTTTATATTTGAAAACCATTTTTTTTTAATAAACTAGCAACGATGATGATTTCAATAAATGTCGATGTAATATTTTATTGTTATCTATAACTATACTAGCGGGGATCTCTCTCATGTGCAAATTGCAAAATAAAAATTAAAGCGAATACTTTGTCGGGCTTATCGCCTTAACATGGTAATAACAATGTTACCAGATGCAAATTATGACTTTGTTGTCGATTGTTTATTTTGAAACGTCTACATATTTTTAAGCTATCGAATCAAAGATCAAAATTTTAAGTTAAAAAATTATGTTTTAATTTCTGATTAGCTGACCCACCCCATCTTCGCTTAGGTAGACAAACCTAAGATTATACAAAAATTGTGGAAAGAATATTTTTTCAATCTTTCAAACAAAAATAGATAGTATATATAAATAGTTTAATTTGGAAAAATATCATATGCATCTTTTAAATATTATCTTTGAAACACAATAATATTTTTTTTAACTGTATACCATTTTTAGTTTTTACTCCATACCATACCTATACAACTAAAATTTTGAAAAAATGAATAGCCCTTCAGTGATCTTCGTAGTGCATCCTCTAAATTTTACATTTTAAACATATTTTTTTTGTTTATTCGTATATCATTTTTTGTTCATACCCCTTTTCACCCTGTTAAAGTCTTAAAATTGAAACAAAAATTGATCCAATGCTATATAATCCTTCAGATACAAAAATACATTTTAAAATCAGATCCCAACCATTTTATGTTTTTATCCCCATTTCACCCTATAAATATTTAGGTTAGTATGGTGACGATAATTTGATTAAAGTCTGAATCACTAAACGATGAGCAAATGATATGTCGACGTGATGAGATCTTTTCGTAGTTTTCCTCTCTAAGAACGCTTTTAAACAATGAAAACGTTTCTCATCGTCTCGTGCGTCGCGCCATAAGTTCAAAAAAATGAAACAAATGATTTGACGAAAACTATTAAGAGATCTCGTCACGCTCGTGGATCTCTTTGAGATATCATAGATAATATATGAACATTATGTACTTTGGGCAAGCTTCGCTAAAACACGTACTGATTTTTGTCTATTAATTTTCTCAAAAGTTTATTTAAGTTTATTAATTTTTTCAAAAAATAAATGTACAAAAATCGAAATTTTTTGAAAATTTTGATATGCAAACTTATTAGAAGGTCTTATATAAAAAAATTTCATTAACATCGGTTCAACAGATAATGAGATAGTCGAAGACCATAGATAGAATTTTTTTTCCAAAAATATGGTAGATGGTAACTGGTATAAGCTGACACAAATTTTAATCAAAATCGTAGGAGCCGTTTTTCCTTACCGGTTTTTAAACACTTGTTTGTATTAATATATATTTTTTTTTAATCTGCTAATATTTAAAAAAACTGATGGGTGATAAATTTAATAAAAATCGAATTATTAAGTTTTCATAAAAAAAATTTGAAACTTTTCTTAACAACCAAAAAAAAATATTGAAATTTGGGTATACAAAACTTTTCAAAACATTCGTCATAAAAAATTGATCGAAACCAGTTGAAACATTTTTGAGAAAATCGAAATCCATTTACTATTTATAGCCATTTTTCGGAAACTTTTTTTTATGTAAAAAAAATTACTGAATTATTAAAAAAAGAAGTTGTGGGCACGTTTTTGAGAAAAATAAGATTTCAATTTTTTGCTAAAAAAAATTTGTACGGCAGCTACTGTTATTTTTGGTCCTAAAAAGATGAAAAAAACGGTTTGGGTAGCAAGTATAAAGAAAATCGACCCACCGTTTAGGAGAGCCGAAAGAACATACACACAGAATTGCGAAACATATAGGAATCTATATTTTGCCATATAGTACCTATGTATATATCGCAAGTAAAATATAATGAATATCTCACACACAACTGTTGGTTTATATTTAAAAATAGAGCGTCCGTATTGAAGGACCCATTAGTTTGAAGATCTAACAGGCGAATCAAAATTGAATTAATTTATTTAAGTGAGAGAAATATCTGGAGTCGCGTCAGGACCGAAGTATACACTCTCCAAAATCTTTGCTTTTAACATATTTTAATTATTTTGTCAAAATACTACAATTTTTTTTTGTATGGTAGCTCTTAGACTAGTTACTACCACAAGCTACCCAAATTAGATTTAATTTACTTATAGTTTCATGTTTCTGGGAGCAATTTGTATTCTCAAAGTCAAAGGCATTTATTCATTTGTTTGATATTAAACAAAGAAGCTGTTCCTTCTAGTATTACCCGAACGTAGTAATTTACTGAATCATACATAAAATAAATTTTGTTTTCATTTGATGTGAAAACAAATAACATATAATATAATAACTTGTGATTCAAGTTTATAAATGAAAGAGTATTGAAGATGTAAGGTATTGTATTCTGTATTCAATATAAGTATAATAACACAATTAGGAAGGAAGTGTTAAATGTCAAAAGTAATAAACAATAAAGTTTTGGAAATGATTTTAAATAATAGATAATGGACCTAGTCTTTGTTCAAAGCCCACAGGATATTTATTTATAAAATTCCACAAAAAGACCACAATTTTATTTTAATAAGAATCACAACACCAACTTTAATATCCTACTCTTTAAAATTTCTTTAAAAAATTTTCACAGATATCCAATTTCCATGTCATATTTACAATCAGGTTCAATATAAGAAAGGTAATTAATATAGTACATAAAACCAATAAGGCACATCATTTCTCATTGCATGTGCATCCTTGAACAACTTTCAAAGACAAACAAAACAAAACATGTTGTGGCTGCAAATAAAGTTATTTACACCCATTATATTATTACTAACTCAATAAAATTTTCTGCCGCAAGTGTATTTTAGTTCTTCGAAAATGAAATATACTTTGTCGATGATCCGAACAGTCAAAATATCGTATCTGTATTTTGAAGTTTAAGTTAGAAAAAAGTTCTTTGAATCAAAATGAATCCAACGGCAGATAAACACCAATCAAGTTGCTTTTCATTTTGAAAACTAAAAAAATTTAATTTTAACCAATTTGAATCAAGATATTAATAATTTGCCACCATCTCAGTGGTGATTTAACTCAGTTAAATGAACTAGTATAATCTTCAGATTAATCCACCGGAATTTCGGCGGATTAACTGAGGTTCAACCAGTGTTCAACTGTTTTCTTGGTAGTTCATCATTTTTTTACTTAAAGCACTGGTTGAACTTCGGCTAATCTGCTAATCCGGGTTCAAACAAGATTTTTGGGTTGAGAAAAAATTCGGCTAATGTTTAAGATTTAAAGCTCATGGCAACGTTATTCTTAAAAGGACACTTTATAGGTTTGCTTCATTGCATTGTTTGCAGTCTGTCTAAATAATTTAGCAAATTGAATATAATAACGAAAACATATAAAATGTCCCAACTGAAAATCAAACAAAATGAAATGTATAGCTGATACAAGTTTACCACTGTATTGGCAAGGACACATAAGATCATATGAAGAATATTTTTATTGCAGCCATCCCTTAAATACGCAAAAACATAATATAAATACCAACCACATCACCACCCCACACAAAAAAACAATAACAAATCAACGAAAACACTGCTTGCTTGTTATATAGATAGCTAGCTTTAGCTAAACATACTACTACAATGAAAGTAAAAGTAATAAAATGAAAGATGAGATACTTGGATTATTACCTTGGAGCATATAGAGTTAATGAAATCATCCTAAAGATATTTTTTTTTTTTTTTTTTTTTTTTTTTTTTTGTTAGGGGAGGAAAGGACGAGCATGAAACGAAATGAGAAAATAAAAATATCTCTATCAACAATTTAAGGTAAAAAGGATGTTGTTGAATTGAAAGAGTGTTACTCGTTTTCTCACTCTCATTGAGGGAATGATGCGAGTGAGGGCAGGCATGCGAGCGGATGGGTGGATGGTTGGATGATAAATAGGGTTTGTATAATAAAATAGCAATATAAGAGGACGGAGGTTTCTTGCATTAGCATTCGAAGAATGCATGCATTCGGAACGGAAGGACTTAGATAGATTAAAGAAAAATTTTTGACTTACCGAAGGACTCTTGGGAAGACCAACCCTTTGGCCACATGTCGTGAGCAGATTAACCAAACACTCACGAACACGACCTTGTGACATCCATGGTCGTTTCCATCCACTTAATGGTGCTGAGTCTGCTGGTGACAAACTAGCACTTCGCCTTGGGGAATTTGGTGTTCCAACATGAGGTAAATGCGAATAGTTGGTTTGTCCATTTTTATTCTGTTGTTGTTGTTGCTGTACCGACATAATTGACGATGAATTATTATTGATTAAAGTTGTTGTTGTGGCATGAGATGATATTGATGGTTCTTCTGACTTTAACAGAATTCTTCTTCCGATGAGCGGAGTTTGTGATACATCGAATGTAAATTCCATTGTTCGTCCGGCAAGTTCTTTTTTACAAAACATATCCGAATCTGGATAAGCCCCATAGAAATTAAATGATAATCCAGGACTTGCACCTTCTGTGGGTGGAACTACTTGTAGACTTGAACTTCTCGTTACAATAAGCTTTAGAATTTTTAATGATTCTTTCCAATTGGCCGTCTAGAAGAAAAGAAAATATAAATAATAATATATGAAATAATATTTAACAAGTGGAATGTTGATGTCGGATAAAAAAAAAAAAAGATTTAACTTGCAAAGGGAAAACATTTTTATGATATCAGAAGCTCTAAAAACCCAGAAAATCATTAAAATCCATTTACTATATCTGACGTCTAAAGTTTTTATTTTTTTTAGTCTGGATGCACTGGGCATAAAATCAAATAACATTACGTAACTGAAATTAATATTTGTTGTCTTCCTTTTTATATTTATAGTACAATAGATTAATTTAATTCAATATCGATTTTCTCTTTAAAAATGCTTTCCATTAAATTTAATTTCATAAAATGAATATTATTTACAAAATATGTAATATTATGTGATAATTTTATGCGACTTATTAATTAATTACATCTACAGTCCGATTGATTTAATGTAGCTTGTTCAAAAAGAACATTTTAACCTTCATATATATAAATACAATAACAGTAAAAATTAATTCTGTATAAAATCAACTTCATGCCTTCGAATAATTTAAAGCTTAAAATATAAAGTATTAATTTAGTGTATACTTAAATACATACTTACATCAAGATATTTACCAATCGCTCTTAATAAATCAGCATTTATTGTCTGAGCTTGGGCAGCAGATAAATCCACATGATGCAACATACAATGTATAACATTTAACACTGGCACTTGAATCTGTTGAGGACCTTTTTCAAGGACTTCAATAAGAAAAGCCAACATATGCAGTCCCATATGTGCATATGTATCGTACAGATACTTTACAACACACTTCGTCCATTGGAATGACTCTTTGCAAAATGTTTTTCTACTATACAAAGTCATTACAGTTCCTAGATTTTCGAGTTTGGCTCCGAGTTCGGAAGAAACTTGAGCAATATTTTCAGCACTTCGAATACAAATTTCATTTGCATCTTCATAATGAAGCAGCATATATGGTAACAAAGAAATAACATTCATGGGAAATGCGCAACTTTGTGTGGGATCGCAAACCGGCAAATTCAAAAGTGGAGGAAGTTGAGATAAAAGTGTGATGGTGGGTTCGTAGGTTGTAGTGTGTGTGCAACCCTGTGAATGAAAATCAATGTTATCGATTAAAAATATTCACAATTTTAATATATGTAGTTTTCTTGCTTTAAGTAGAAGCGCATGAACTCCAGGATAACCAGTCCATTTCAATTGCTGTTGAAGTTTCTCCACTTTATCTCTGGCATCTGGTCTATCAAGTGGAAGACGATGCAAAACTCGAGTCAAAAGTCGAAGAGCCAAAAGAAACTCATATTCATAATCGCTTTCTAGCAACGAAACTGATAACCAGAAGAGTTGTGCTAGTATAGTCATCTTGTCGTCCTGTGAAAAATGAACAAGAAGTTTAAAAATCATTTACTATATGTTGTAAAGTAAGTCAGAAAATAAAACAATAAATTTTAAATAAAAAAAAAAAATATCTAACCTGAGTTGCAGTGTCACCGAGCATTTTCAAGCTTTGTGCACTTCGTGAACGTGAAAGTGCAGAGCCGAATTTTGAAGGATTACGCTCCATATCGATTCCTGTTGCTCCTCGATTACGAAGTTCAACTAAAATAATTAAGATGTAAACAGTAATGAAAGAATATTGGCAAAACCCATTTATTTCATTACATATACCTTGTTTGTCACATGGTGAGTTGGTGGTTTTGCGAGTACAATAAGACACAGAATAGCTTGTGCTGCGAGCATGACTTGGCATTGAAAAATTCGGCGATTGAGGGGTAGCACCAGATGGTGACTTTTTTCCGGCAAGAACTGAATTTGGACCACCATCTTTATTATTGAGATTTGGTGTGCTTTTGAAAATATCCTTCATAACATCCAAAGGTCTGAAATCCGAATCAAGACTATCGACTGCAGCTTCTAGAGTGAGCAATAGCTCTGTAACATAGCCTTGCATATCTTCCCCTTGTTCGGCTACTGTTTCAACCAAACGCGATAGTATATCCGACAACATTCGAGAATTAATTGGAACATTTAGGGCACGGAAAATTTGTAAACATCTTCCTGCATAGTGCCGTGATGAACAACTAAGTCCCAGTTGTAGTGCAGTTTGTGCCCAACGTTCTGCTATACGTGCTTGTGGATAGCTATCTGCAAATACTTTTACCATATGCCTTAAGAATGATGTTAATTGTTCTGCCGACTTGATAGACCAAACTATATTTGAATAAAAACGAGCTAGTTGAAAATTCAGGGTCATAAATTGAATAATTTAAAATACCTTTAGCATTAATATCTTCGTAATTCCACAGTGGCTGACAACTTTCTTGGGATAAAAATTTAAGTAGACTTTTGATTACATGTGCTATGGGCATTGTTGGCCCTGGCTGGGGTGGTGCATTCTCATCAGTAATTATAAGCGGAACTTCTGAATTTTCTGATGTATTGGGATTTATTTGTAGAGGTTGTGTCGAATTATTGGAACTCTGATGAACTGTTGCATTTGGTATGCTACAAGGACCAAACAAATAGCTGTCGAACTCTTGATTGGTTTCTAAAAATAAAACAGATGGTATTTGAATTTTCTTTAAATTTAAAAATAAATGAAAAAAGAGAATAGATTAAAAAAAAAAATTAAACAAATTCTGCTGTTTGCTTTCAAGCTTAGTATTTTCTAGAAGTTTAATTTGAATACCTAAAAGACTTTAGCTTCAAAACTGATGCGAATTTTTATATATAAAATATGTATGTATGTATACAAAAGTTCTAATTCTATTTCAGAAGTTACCCGGAAGTTTGAATAAGAGAATGTCTTTGATTAAAAAAAATATGCATGTCCTTCTGGATAATCACATCGCGACTATAAAAGACTCAATGACTCAATAACTCGATAAACATTTTCTTAACAAAGGCAAAGTTATAGCTGATGGTTACTTGGTCATCGATGATGATTACAAATTGCTAACGAGAGTATCCTGATGTGCTTGAAGGTTTCGGAGGACAAAACTGGACACATTTGTAATGCAAATTTATTCATAAAGTTGAAACTTTCAATCGATAAACAACCCTTGATGCTCATTCATGGGGACCAACAACAACAACAGCAGCAGCAGTTTTACTTTATTAAAACAAAGAAAATTTTAAAACGACAGCAAAAAATAACAAAGCAGAGTGAACAAAAGTTTGATATGAAAAAGAGCAAATAGATGAAGGACATCAAAGTTTTTTTTTTCTTTGCTAAAAAGTCATTGACGGGAAATAGTGTATAACCATGGTTTAAATTTCCTTAGACACATTATTCGCATCAAATGCGACTTTTAAATAATTCCACTAAGGATTAAGAGTGACAACGTCTCAATAAAAAAAAAAACTTAAACACAAAAATAACTAATTATGTAAGTATGTGTGCACATTTTGTTGTTGTTGATATTTCAATTTCAAAAGTTTGTTATTCACTGAAAGGATACTAAGGAGTGAGATGATCTATTTTTTCCTTTATCGAATCGTTCAACATTTATGTGGACGAAGTGTTCAACGTTTACAAACCAACAACTAGGGGATATATAAATATTATGTTAGAAGTTGCACAACAAATGGAATCAATTTCGCTCATTTATTCTTTCTTTTTATTTGATACAATTAATTTTGTTTCAATTTATTTTTAAATACTCCAAAATTGTGCTTTCTTACAGGAAAGTTATGGAGTAGTTTTGGTTTCTCTGGTTTATTTTTTTTTTTTGAGGTGCTGAATTCGAATCTGACACGGACGGAAATGCAAAAAATATAATTTGTTTGCGTTTTTTGCTTAAAACTAGAAAACTATCAAATTTTTTGTAAATATGTCCTCCTCTACCAAATGAGGTCAAAGTTAAGATCATAAATGTTAAACTTACCTGTAAAATTATTACTAATAACAGGCAATGACGGACCGGATAATCCAAGTTCCAGCTTTGAAGTTTCACTATTTAACAATATTCTAGCTACTGTTAAGTGGTCGTTATGCTCTGCTAATACAATCTTTAATGTTAGAAGAACAAAAAAATATTAAAATTAATTCATTAATTCATTAAAACCGAAATAACTACTAAGCTTACCAATAGATTAATGCACAATTGTTTACAATGCTCACGTACAATAACACGATTATGATCCAATCCTAAAAATAAAATATGTAACATAAGAGGCAAATGAAGTGTCCAATCCACTCCTGGTATTCCATCTACCACAATGTCAGCCAACAGCATAACTGCTACATTACATCTAATTTTAAATAATAAACAAATTGAATATTCATTCATTTTTCGTACAGACTCTGATTGACGTGTATACACTTACCTATGAAAACCACTTATTGGCAAACTGACGTCTGGCAGAAATTGAGTTAGTGGTGCAAAATAGCCACCATATTCTGGCATAGGGAGTGGATGAGGTGCTGCAGGTGCTTCTGAACGTAGTTCGACATTTTCTTCTTGTCGCAACTGTAATATTTTTTTTTTCATTATGTTAAATAAAAAAAAGAGGATAAATGAGAAGTGGTGGTTTGTTGCTAGATTAATTTTACCTCTGGATCGTTGATTAGAATGTCTTCTGGACGTGGCATTATTGATGGACCAGATGCTGCACGTATTTTATCTGCACCCCTAGGCGGACGGCTGGACTGACTGAAGACACGAATGCCGCTGTCTGATTTGCAAGTTCTAAAGAAATGTATAAAAATTAGACAAGTTAATTCAAATTGTTGTACTATACATATAACTGGGTTAAATTTATTTTCAAGACCAAGGAGCTGCAAAAGTCCTGATTTATACCTATATTTTCTCAGAGAAATTAAAAGCAACAGATGCGATGGCTACTGTTTTTTATTTCCAGGAAACAATCACAATAATAAATACAATAATTGCTATGGAGTGTTGATTTTATATTGAGGTATTCAGCAAAAAATCGCATTGCTAACTGTTTTTTTTTTTTGTAGAATACACAAAGGAAGCATGAGGCGAAAGCATTTTACGTGCGACAAATTAATAATAATAAATAATATTGAAATAAATCTACTGCATGATCTGGTTATGGATAGCGAGGAAATTTTTAATTCTGATGGGAGTAATTTTTTAAAATGAAATTAACAGATTTAATCGTGGTAATAACTTTTAAAAGTAAATACTGGCATTGGGGGCGAAAAATAAACTTGAATAACAGGATTATTATAATTGAAATTACACGTTAAACATAAAAAAATAAAACAAACTTTTTTATAGACAAAAACCGACTTTTATTTTTAATCTGTAGGTTTCCACAAATGTCTGTCACTTTTGACGTAAACAAATTCGTAAATTTCCTTATTGTGCGTTTCAATTTAATTGACTGTTTAGTTCTATCTGCCCACCATTTTTTTTTTTGAAGAAACATTAACCAAATTTCACCAGCCCATATTATCTAAAAGGAAACTTTTTTTGGATCGAAATTGCGGCCATAAATGCCAAAATTCGTGACATAATTCGAAATTTTAATTTTATAGCCCAGTTTTACATTTCAACCAAATCATGGAAGTATCGCCCAAGTATTTATTTGAATGTTAATTGTTTTTATAGAAATTGAGCGTTGTTTTTTCAATTTATAAGATAGAAAGATTGTAAATAAAATTCAAAACCTTGAAAAATGGCCTAGTTTTTTGGCCTAGGAAGTTTCATATGAAATACTCGAAAGGCCCCTACTAGTACAAACTTTTTGGGAAAATTTTGACATCCTATCAAAAAAAACTTGCCCAAAAAGTTTTAACTGGGAAAGGCCTTACGAGTATTTGACAAGTTTTCCTCGTCTAGAATTTTTCAACTCAAACTTTTCAGAGTCTTGACTAAACTTGGCAAAAGCATGGCATTTTTCCAGGCGAGATGGTATGAAAAATTAAATTAATTTATTTTCAACTTCATAATTCTGTATTTTGAATTAACCGCCAGTGGTTGGTATCTGGAAAGACCCAGAATCAAATTTCAAATAAACCAGCTTTTTGTTAATATTTTTGTTTGTGTCTCGAGGCAAAATGGCACATTACTGGCGAGGCCTTAGCTAACTTCGACAGTATCCCGTGATAGCCACTTGTTAAAAATTTTCGAGGGCCTCATTAAAAACTAGATAGATTTTTTTTTCAGGCGGGAAAGTGATCCGGTGTGTGTTCAGCCTTATGCTGTATTTACACGTATGACAAATTGTCAAAATTTGTGCCATAAAATTAACAAAATCTATTCATAATGACATACATTTACACGAAGATGAAAATAATGGGGCTTGGAATATACCTACGTACTGGCATTGGCCAGACAAAAAACAAAAAATTCATTCTTTCTTCTATTTTGTTATAATTTGCAAATGGTTTTAACACAATAGATCTGTTTCTTAACTTCCCAAAACTGTCAATTCTAGTCCAATTTTATTTTTTGATGTGTAAACATCTATACTGGAGGTAGGGTGAAAAAAAACGTAACGTATCTTGTGATAGTGATTGTGATTGTGATTCACGTTACGTTACGTATGTTTACACATCTTAACCGTGCGTCCCGGCACTCACACTTTTTTTTTTATATGGACTTTGACAGAACTTTGGGCTAAAATGGGTTATAGACAGTGGCAGTGTTGGGAAGTAATATTACAAACAGACCTAATATTTACACGATGCCAGTATGAATTAATTTAAATCATTTGCTCGGCGGTCAGATGTGAACTTTAAACTTTAAATAATTAAAACAAAAAAATGTTTAAAGTAAACAAGTTAGCTTTTTCTTCCTCCTCAAGTAATTAAATCCTTGCTACAAAATAAAGAATAAGTGAAATTCAATAAGCGAATTAAGCAATTTGACACGAGAAAAATTATTCTCTTTTCTCGCATTAATAAGCTAATTAATTACAATATTCTTAAAAGACGGAACGGTATTTTCACATTAAAACTTCAGATTGTGTTTTTAATACATTCTTACCTATGTATGAAAACAATGAAAAAAATATAACAAGGTCATTAAATCAATTTTATACTCACCCTGTTTTTATAGGATCTTCTCCGCTGTGTCGTTTTGTATGAATAGTTCCTTTTTCAACAGTCAGGTCTTGAATTCGTGAGTCATTTATTCCTGCCGCTTGGCCTTTAAAAAAAAAATAAATAAACATAAAAGCTTAAGATTTCAAAAGGTTTTATAAAATTTCAAAGACTGTCGTATTTGAGATGGATGTAAAGATTTTACCAAAAACTTCTTCTCTTCCGCATCAAAATGCTTTTTCATTTAAAATAAAATTGCTTTAGGACATTTTAATATTCCACATGCGATATATAATTTAAAAACAAATAAAAGAAAAATGTAATTAATAAACCCTTAACGCAGCCAGAGCGCACAAATCTGAACATTAAATTGACAACTTCATTTATATTTGGTAGGTTTGGGTATTTAAAAGAGAATTACGATTTAAGCTATAGGTACCTACAGTTTATAGAATGTATACATAATACATATAAAAAGCATTACAAATATTTTACCATCTGAATGACTTGAGGCCTTTCTCATGCTCGTTAGTCGATAAAATGGTGGTGTTTCCGTTCGCTCAATCAAACAATTAAGAGTCTCTACAGTTTGAAGTTCAGCCATTAATTCATCTAACAACCGATCGGCACAGGTCCTGGCAAGATATAGCGCTACTCGTTTTGCCTGCAAACAAATTATTGTTTAATGAGAATCAATTTAAATTTTAAATTAACAAGCATTCAGTGTTGACGTAGAGTGGGAATCTATAGATTTATCAATTTTTTTTTAATGAGAAATTATTGTGAATAAACAAAAGATTTATAACTTACATATGGAAGTAGTTCAGTTGGTGCCATTCCAGACATAATGACCAAATATCGTAGGATAACTTTTAAATTATTTGGCCAAAACTGACATAAAGTACCCCATAATTCTTCTATGTCTCTTGGATGCAAGTCAGAAAACTGAAAATATACGTTAAAATAAATTAGAAATTTTAAAAAATAATTTCAAAAATAAATAAAGTTGAATGCACTAAGGAAAGTTTAAAAATTATTTTCTATGTATCTACTTATTTTTTAGTTTTGTTTTATCAAAATAAACAATTTTCAGACCAATGGATATCAAAGGCGGCGAGAAGCCACTTCTTTCAAAAAGGCGAGTTGTCGAAAATAATGGGGCGGAATCGGCTAAGGTTATTTGTGACAATTGACAAATTCGGTCTGCGTATAAGGTGATTGTCACATATGATAATCATATTTATGCCTTAAAACAAGAAGATAAGGAAGAGGTGTATATCACATATACAGTGTATGTGAGTGAGGACCAAATTTAAAAAAAAAAAAAAAAAAAAAAAAATTTGTTTAGGTATCTGTCTTTGTGTTTTTTTTTATAACTCACACTATTATGAAAAAAGCCTCACTTATGTCTTGTATGGCCGTTCCTCTATTTTTGCGACTTTTCCATGTGAAGGCTATTTTGGTGTCATTTTCATGTAAAATTAGCCGCACTAGGATAGATCCTATCTAAGATACTCGAGTATCCAGTATGTTTCTGAACGCATATCAGCTGTTTTTGACATCATATCATATTGTCAAGTAATATACGGAAACCGATATTTTCGACATTTGACCTTGAATATTTTTTTATGCGCACTCGATTTGGCTATAGACTTTCTAAACAGTATTTTTAATGACAAAATAAAGATAAGTGCGTTTAAAAATGTTCACTTGGATTTTTTTTTTCATTCTTCCTCAGGGCAAATTTTCGAAATTGAACAATTTTTTGGATTATAATATAACTGATGCCTCGCATGGAAAAAAGCGTGATGATATTTCTTGAAATAAATATTATAATCTAGCATAAATTATTTGTTGAAAACTTAGTCATTTGATAAGTAAAAGCTTTTTTTTTAAATAATAATATCTTTTCAAATGATCGCTTTAAGAAATAAATAAAATACCAAAGCTATGTACACCATCTAATTTCTTACAAAAATTTCAATTTATGAGAAAAAAATTTGAAAATCTTTGGAGCGGTCTTTTAAAGAATTGTTTTTTATTTATAAAATTCTGTAAACATTTTTAAGAAACAAAATTGGTACGCAATTTTTAAGCATAATTAATGCGAATTCAAAGTATGTAATTAAAAAAAAAATCTACACATTTTCGAAAAATCAATTTTCAAGAAAATTTTTTAAAATTTTGTTTTTATTCCAATTTATTAGAAGCAATTGTGTAAAAAATTCATTAAAATAGGTTAAGCACATAAAAACAAAAAAAAGATTCTATGAGAGATACCATTTACATGGTAAATCATACTGATATTAGCTCACAAAAAAATTGTAGTCGTAGGAGTCGTTTATTGAGAAAAAATGAGATTTTCCTCACCGGGTTTTAAACACTTGTATGGGAGGTACTGTTATTTTTCGTTATTAGAATAATTTTCATATAAAATCTGATAGATAATGTTAAAATACTGCTTGGTGCCAAGTTTAATAAAAATCGACCGAGCCGTTTTCGAATTATTAGTTGAAACTTTATTTTAAAGATTTTTTTAAAAATCCAAAAAAAATTTTTTTTTTACTTTTAAAATTTTTGGAGCATTCTCTACAAAAAAAATTGATCAAAATCAATTGAACATATTTTGAGAAAATCGAAAATCAAAAAAATGGTTCAAATTTTAGAATGGATAAATGGGAACGAGTCGTTATTCTGTATTACAAATTTCTGTATGACCAAATTCTGTAAATGGATTGAAAATTCTGCAAGAACATAATTCTGTATTCCATTATTCTGTAAATCTACAATTCTGTATTCCAAATTCTGTCCAGAATTCTGTATATTAAAATTTTGTAGATCCAAAATTCTGGAAAATTTTAAATACTCGCCCATGTTCTGCATTTCGAATGAAATCTAATTGAAATCGCATTTCAATTTCAATTTCACATGAATTGAAATTCCATGTTCTACAATTCGTTCGTTTTCGAAAATTTCGCAAATAGTTCGAAATGTCGAAATGCAAGGTACCTCCATTTTTAATTGTGTTTTAAAGTGAAATTACAATGAAGATGAAATTTAATTCTATATTATTTTGACAATTATAAGGGAAAAAAGAAAGCGGAAACCGAAAGAAAAAATTAGCCGAACAATTTTGTATGAAAAAACCTGCCCGACGCGACGGCCGGCCGGCGTGAATATACCTACCTAAATAAGAATGGTTCTGATGATTTTTGTATTTTTTTATTCGTATGTTCTTATGTTTCCTATGAAAATAATAATAAATAAATAAACAAAAACATAAAGTTTGCTTACATTTTGTACCAAGAAATACAAAATTATCTGCAAATGCACCGATTTCACAACGCATAAAAATTTGGAAAACGTTTAGAAAACGGAATGAACCGAAATGCAGAACATCAATTTTCATGTTCGAAATTAGAATTCACTATTAGCATTTCGAACGAATTGTGGAACACCTAAATTCAATATCGCCATGTGAAACCACAATAAGTGGAATGCAGAACATGGGCGACTGTACAGTAAATAATGTTTGTCTTTCAATTAATCTATCATTTTAAAATATAAAACAATCGCGCGCTGTGCAACTTTTTTTTATGTCAACAAATTTGACCATACATTATTACAAAAGGATACCATGAAAATATATTATGAACCACATCTACATAAATAACTTGAAAATTACTTTTGGTTTTCAATAAATCAATTGTTTTCACTTTGAACTAAAAATAATCAATTAACGTTCCTACATGGTAAGTTTAAACTGTGTTGTAATTTAACTGCACAAATTCAGAAGATAAGTAAGAGAAAATACAGGCGAAATCAACTTAAAAAATGTGAAAATAAAAGAATTTCTATACGTTATTTATATAATTTTGTTTGAAACCTCCAAATGCGACTCTAAAGCATTTAATTTACAAAACATTCATTTTCAAAAAATTAGGTTGGAAATTATTTGAATTTGAACACATCTAGATTGAGTTATCGAAGGGAATTTTTAAAAACAAAAAATCCGTATGTGCAAACAATATCAAAGTGAATTACGAAATTTTATCAGCTGTGAAAAAGACTTACAAACACACTTTTTCTGAAAACCTTGAAATTAATTAATTTGGACTCTAATGAAAGCTTATAGTAGGTATAAACAATTTTTTGTATTTTGAACTCCAAAATGCTGAATTTCAAATTCTGTAAATCATAAAAGAAAAATTTGTTTTGATAATCAAAAGAAGTGCGCATAATTTACAGAATTTTGAAATACAGAATTTTGTAATACAAAATTTTGAAATACAGAATTATGGTTTTACAGAATTTTCAAAAACAGAATTTTGAATTTTCAGAATTTTGGAATACAGAATTTTAGATTTAAAGAATTTGTAAATACAGAATTTTGGAATACAGAATTTTGGAAACCGAATTTTGGCAATTACAGAAAATGTAAAGTTTTCATTATATGTAAAAAAAAAATGTACGGCAGGTACCGTTATTTTTGGTTCTAAAAAAAATTGAAAAAAAAACGTGTCGGGCGAATGCCTAAAAACGTAAAAAGAAAATCGACCCAGCTGTTTAGGCTGCACTTAAAAGGACAGACAGACACACTGAATTGTGAGACCCATATATTTCGACTTTGCTATCTTCGTAATGTCAAGTTTGATCATAATCTCGAGTTCGATTTTTTTACGAATCCATAACTTGCCACATAATACATTTTTTCTTAATAAACTCCAACTGAACACGCCTAAAACATTGACAGTTCATGCAAAAAAGTAAAAATTTGTAATTTATTGTCAAAGTGACATTTGGTGTTAATATATGGTACTAAAAGGATAAAATATTCATTTGGTGGTTTTTAACTTTAATAAAATGTTTAAAGTATAGTACGATGCTAACTTGTTTTTTAACTTGGAATTTCTGTTTCTTTCGAGGACAGAGAAAAAAGAAAGAAACCGAATGTACAAATAAAACTTGTGTATGCCTAGTAAAAATGCTGGTTGGTTAAAATGCAGCTGTCAAACAATAAAACCTAATTAGGATGGACTTGACCACATGACCTCGGTAGCTCAATGCGAATTTCGAATTGCATATGGCTCTGAGGATGCTTGGTCTTAGTTCGAGTCCCAGCTGGACAAATGTTTTTTTCAATTAAAATTGAATAATATAAAGACCAAGTACCACTAAAAGAAGTCTATTGACTTCTTGCAGTCGTGAAATAGCTATAATACCCTAGCCTATAAAAACTTGGTGGTAGCTCACCCAATGGTTGTTGTTTCATTCAAACCTTCAATAAAAATTCTTTGTTCATCTTGTGTGCCATTAACATTAATATTTAAAGACGATTTCCCAACATTTTTATTTTTGCACATTCATGCTTCAGGCATAAGGAGGACGTTATATTACTCTATGTGAGTGAAATCTGAAAATTTTTGCACACATTTTCAAGATTCTTTTTTTAGGGTTATCGATACTTTATGGAATTTAGTATGGGTAGCATATTTAATTTAGCTGCAATCCTGCCCGCCAATACAAAAATTCTAGTTATATGAAAACGACCTTCAAAGTTTACGGTTGGAAAAATCGTTTATGAGGCAGGAATGTCAAAGCTAATAACCAACAAGTGGTAGGTATTTACAACAGAATTTATTTTCGAGAGTAATTGTAAACCCTGTTTGAATAAACAAAATTACTGGTTCAATGCTCTTATATGTACACATAAATTTGGAATCAAACGAAAAACATTAGTTTCTTAATATTTTATTTGTATTATTACAAAAGCTAAAAATAATGATATTTAAATGTTTTGTGCTTTTCTTTACACACTTGTTACAATTAATAGAACTATTGCCAAACAATAAAAACTACACATTTTACTTTTATACATAAACATTATACATATATAAATATTCTAGTTAGCTTTATTTTAGCAATCGCAAGTAACCTTGGAATATCACAAATACCAAGAAGATGACCTACAATCAGTTATGGTATTTAATTAAGGCTTACATAGAAAACAAACGCTTTTGGGACGCAAATTATGTGGAATTTATAGAGAAATTTGTGTATAGAAACAGCTGTGCACCTTAGAATTCAATATGAGGGTTAAGGATGTTAGCAATTTTGTTATGCTTTTATCATTTGTAGGTGTGTTTTGGAGTCTCAAATGTCAATGGAAATTTCATTAGAAGCTAAAATATATCTATATTATGGGTACATATATACTAACTGTAGCAGGCTCTGGAAATATATTGCATTAGTGGACTTCTTGGTGTGTGCTACAACAGATTAAAATAATTTTGCACGAATGGGTCGCATATATTTACACTATGGTTTGAGAGTCTAAGTACCTACAAAGATTAACAAAAAAAATAATGAATCCCAAACATGTATTTTTTTTTGTTTAATTTTGACATGAAATAATATTTCAAGCATACTGGAGGGAAAATTTTCAGACGCAAAACAAAACATTAACATTTTAAAAATAAAATGATAATTCGTCAAATCAGCAGGTAATTTTGCTTCGTTTGAAACCTCATTTGTCAGAATTAGTATGAGAGTCGGAAAGTGAGTCTAGACTATAGAGATAATATAAACATATGATGATGATGATTCTTAAGGCGGAGAGCGGAGTGTGGAGTGCGGAGTGCGGAATGCGGAGTGCAGAGTGCGGAGTGCGGAGTGCGGAGTGCGGAGTGTGGAGTGCGGAGTGCGGAGTGCTGAGTGCGGAGTGCGGAGTGCGGAGTGTGGAGTGCGGAGTGCGGAGTGCGGAGTGCGGAGTGCGGAGTGCGGAGTGCGGAGTGCAGAGTGCGGAGTGCAGAGTGCGGAGTGCGGAGTGCAGAGTGCAGAATGCGGAGTGCGGAGTGCGGAGTGCGGAGTGAGGAGTGCAGAGTGCAGAGTGCGGAGTGCGGAGTGTGGAGTGCAGAGTGCGGAATGCGGAGTGCAGAGTGCGGAGTGCAGAGTGCGGAGTGCGGAGTGCAGAGGGCGGAGTGCGGAGTGTGGAGTGCGGAATGCGGAGTGCAGAGTGCAGAGTGCGGAGTGCAGAGTGCGGAGTGCGGAGTGCGGAGTGCGGAGTGCGGAGTGCGGAGTGCAGAGTGCGGAGTGCAGAGTGCGGAGTGCGGAGTGCGGAGTGCAGAGTGCAGAGTGCAGAGTGCGGAGTGCGGAGTGCGGAGTGCGGAGTGCGGAGTGCGGAGTGCGGAGTTCGGAGTGCGGAGTGCGGAGTGCGGAGTGCGGAGTGCAGAGTGCGGAGTGCGGAGTGCGGAGTGCGGAGTGCAGAGTGCAGAGTGCGGAGTGCGGAGTGCGGAGTGCAGAATGCGGAGTGCGGAGTGCGGAGTGCGGAGTGCAGAGTGGGGAGTGCAGAGTGCGGAGTGCGGAGTGCAGAGTGCAGAGTGCGGAGTGCGGAGTGCAGAATGCGGAGTGCGGAGTGCAGAGTGCGGAGTGCGGAGTGCAGAATGCGGAGTGCGGAGTGCGGAGTGCGGAATGCAGAGTGCGGAGTGCGGAGTGCGGAGTGCGGAGTGCAGAGTGCGGAGTGCAGAGTGGGGAGTGCAGAGTGCGGAGTGCAGAGTGCGGAGTGCGGAGTGCAGAGTGCGGAGTGCGGAGTGCGGAGTGCGGAGTGCAGAGTGCGGAGTGCAGAGTGCAGAGTGCGGAGTGCGGAGTGCGGAGTGCGGAGTGCGGAGTGCGGAGTGCGGAGTGCGGAGTGCGGAGTGCGGAGTGCGTGTGCGGAGTGCGGAGTGCGGAGTGCGGAGTGCGGAGTGCAGAGTGCGGAGTGCGGAGTGCGGAGTGCGGAGTGCGGAGTGCGGAGTGCGGAGTGCAGAGTGCAGAATGCGGAGTGCGGAGTGCAGAGTGCAGAGTGCGGAGTGCGGAGTGCGGAGTGCAGAGTGCAGAATGCGGAGTGCGGAGTGCGGAGTGCAGAGTGCGGAGTGCGGAGTGCGGAGTGCGGAGTGCAGAGTGCAGAGTGCGGCGTGCGGAGTGCGGAGTGCGGAGTGTGGGGAGTGCGGAGTGCGGAGTGCGGAGTGCGGGCGGCGTGCGGAGTGCGGAGTGCGGAGTGCAGAGTGCGGAGTGCGGAGTGCAGAGTGCAGAGTGCGGAGTGCGGAGTGCGGAGTGCGGAGTGCGGAGTGCGGAGTGCGGAGTGCGGAGTGCGGAGTGCGGAGTGCAGAGTGCAGAGTGCAGAGTGCGGAGTGCGGAGTGCGGAGTGCGGAGTGCGGAGTGCGGAGTGCGGAGTGCGGAGTGCGGAGTGCGGAGTGCGGAGTGCGGAGTGCGGAGTGCAGAGTGCAGAGTGCAGAGTGCAGAGTGCAGAGTGCGGAGTGCGGAGTGCGGAGTGCAGAGTGCAGAGTGCGGAGTGCGGAGTGCGGAGTGCAGAGTGCGGAGTGCGGAGTGCGGAGTGCAGAGTGGGGAGTGCAGAGTGCGGAGTGCGGAGTGCAGAGTGGGGAGTGCAGAGTGCGGAGTGCGGAGTGCAGAGTGCAGAGTGCAGAGTGCGGAGTGCAGAGTGCAGAGTGCAGAGTGCAGAGTGCAGAGTGCAGAGTGCAGAGTGCAGAGTGCAGAGTGCAGAGTGCAGAGTGCAGAGTGCAGTGCAGAGTGCAGAGTGCAGAGTGCAGAGTGCAGAGTGCAGAGTGCAGAGTGCAGAGTGCAGAGTGCAGAGTGCAGAGTGCAGAGTGCAGAGTGCAGAGTGCAGAGTGCGGAGTGCAGAGTGCAGAGTGCGGAGTGCGGAGTGCGGAGTGCAGAGTGCGGAGTTGCGGAGTGCGGAGTGCGGAGTGCAGAGTGGGGAGTGCGGAGTGCAGAGTGCAGAGTGCAGAGTGCAGAGTGCGGAGTGCGGAGTGCGGAGTGCAGAGTGCAGAGTGCAGAGTGCGAAGTGCGGAGTGCGGAGTGCGGAGTGCGGAGTGCGGAGTGCGGAGTGCGGAGTGCGGAGTGCGGAGTGCGGAGTGCGGAGTGCGGAGTGCGGAGTGCGGAGTGCGGAGTGCGGAGTGCGGAGTGCGGAGTGCGGAGTGCGGAGTGCGGAGTGCGGAGTGCGGATGCGGAGGCGGAGTGCAGAGTGCGGAGTGCAGAGTGCGGAGTGCGAGTGCGGAGTGCGGAGTGCGAGTGCGATGCGGAGTGCGGAGTGCGGAGTGCAGAGTTCGGAGTGCGGAGTGCAGAGTGCGGAGTGCGGAGTGCGGAGTGCAGAGTGCGGAGTGCGGAGTGCGGCGTGCGGAGTGCGGAGTGCAGAGTGCAGGAGTGCAGAGGTGCGGAGTGCGGAGTGCAGAATGCGGAGTGCGGAGTGCGGAGTGCGGAGTGCAGAGTGGGAGTGCAGAGTGCGGAGTGCGGAGTGCAGAGTGCAGAGTGCGGAGTGCGGAGTGCGAGTGCGAGTGCGGAGTGCGAGTGCGGAGTGCAGAGTGCAGAGTGCGGAGTGCGGAGTGCGAGTGCAGAGTGGGAATGCAGTGCGGAGTGCGGAGTGCAGAGTGGGAGTGCAGAGTGCAGAGTGCAGAGTGCAGAGTGCAGAGTGCAGAGTGCGGAGTGCGAGTGCGGAGTGCGGAGTGCGGAGTGCGGAGTGCGGAGTGCGGAGTGCGGAGTGGGAGTGCGGAGTGCAGAGTGCAGAGTGCAGAGTGCAGAGTGCAGAGTGCGGAGTGCGGAGTGCGGAGTGCAGAGTGCGGAGTGCGGAGTGCGGAGTGCGGAGTGCGGAGTGCGGAGTGCGGAGTGCGGAGTGCGGAGTGCGGAGTGCGGAGTGCGGAGTGCGGAGTGCGGAGTGCGGAGTGCGGAGTGCGGAGTGCGGAGTGCGGAGTGCAGAGTGCGGAGTGCGGAGTGCGGAGTGCGGAGTGCGGAGTGCAGAGTGGGGAGTGCAGAGTGCGGAGTGCGGAGTGCAGAGTGCGGAGTGCGGAGTGCGGAGTGCGGAGTGCGGAGTGCGGAGTGCGGAGTGCGGAGTGCGGAGTGCGGAGTGCGGAGTGCGGAGTGCGGAGTGCGGAGTGCGGAGTGCGGAGTGCGGAGTGCAGAGTGCAGAGTGCGGAGTGCAGAGTGCGGAGTGCAGAGTGCGGAGTGCAGAGTGCAGAGTGCGGAGTGCGGAGTGCAGAGTGCGGAGTGCAGAGTGCGGAGTGCGGAGTGCGGAGTGCGGAGTGCGGAGTGCGGAGTGCGGAGTGCAGAATGCGGAGTGCGGAGTGCGGAGTGCGGAGTGCGGAGTGCGGAGTGCAGAGTGGGGAGTGCAGAGTGCGGAGTGCGGAGTGCGGAGTGCAGAGTGCAGAGTGCGGAGTGCGGAGTGCGGAGTGCGGAGTGCGGAGTGCGGAGTGCGGAGTGCAGAGTGCAGAGTGCGGAGTGCGGAGTGCGGAGTGCGGAGTGCAGAGTGGGGAGTGCAGAGTGCGGAGTGCGGAGTGCAGAGTGGGGAGTGCAGAGTGCAGAGTGCAGAGTGCAGAGTGCGGAGTGCGGAGTGCGGAGTGCGGAGTGCGGAGTGCGGAGTGCGGAGTGCGGACTGCGGAGTGGGGAGTGCGGAGTGCAGAGTGCAGAGTGCAGAGTGCAGAGTGCAGAGTGCGGAGTGCGGAGTGCGGAGTGCAGAGTGCGGAGTGCGGAGTGCGGAGTGCGGAGTGCGGAGTGCGGAGTGCGGAGTGCGGAGTGCGGAGTGCGGAGTGCGGAGTGCGGAGTGCGGAGTGCGGAGTGCGGAGTGCGGAGTGCGGAGTGCAGAGTGCGGAGTGCGGAGTGCGGAGTGCGGAGTGCAGAGTGGGGAGTGCAGAGTGCGGAGTGCGGAGTGCAGAGTGCGGAGTGCGGAGTGCGGAGTGCGGAGTGCGGAGTGCGGAGTGCGGAGTGCGGAGTGCGGAGTGCGGAGTGCAGAGTGCAGAGTGCGGAGTGCAGAGTGCGGAGTGCAGAGTGCGGAGTGCAGAGTGCGGAGTGCGGAGTGCGGAGTGCGGAGTGCGGAGTGCGGAGTGCGGAGTGCGGAGTGCGGAGTGCGGAGTGCGGAGTGCAGAGTGCAGAATGCGGAGTGCGGAGTGCGGAGTGCGGAGTGCGGAGTGCGGAGTGCAGAGTGCGGAGTGCGGAGTGCGGAGTGCGGAGTGCGGAGTGCGGAGTGCGGAGTGCGGAGTGCGGAGTGCGGAGTGCAGAGTGGGGAGTGCAGAGTGCGGAGTGCGGAGTGCGGAGTGCAGAGTGCGGAGTGCGGAGTGTTTAAAAGCATGTAAGCAAAATCTCATTTTTCTCAAAAACGACTCCTACGATTTTAATTAAATTATATATGTCAGCTTATCGGTACCATCTACCATATTTTCGGAACAAAAATTGTATCTATCGATTAAAAGTGGTATCTCTCAAAGAATCTTTTTTTTTTTTGGTTTTTGACTATCTCATTATTTAGTAAACCGATTTTAACAAAAGAGTTTTTAGTAAGTTTAAATAATATTGCATATCAAAATTTAAAAAAAAAATTAAATATTTTGGATTATTAAAAAAAATTATAAATAAATTTTTGAAAATTCGATAGATCGAAAATGAGTAGATGTTACTATTTTTTAATTCCGCATTAATAAATACTATAAAATTGAGTACCAATTTTTTTTTATTTAAAAATGTTACCAACATTTCATATATAAGAAATTATTTTTTTTAAAAAACCACTCCAACGATTTTCGAAATTTTTTTTCTCATAAATTGAGATTTATTTCAGAAATCAGATGGCGTACAATCATTGGTGTTAAAATAATTTCGGAGGTTGTTTTATCAATTTATTTCTATTTATATTATTTTTAACAATTTTGCAGTCTAAACTGAAAGTATATATCTGTGGTAATAAGACAGAGTAGCTTATGTCGACATAAGCGATTTTTCGGGTTTTCGATTGTTAGTAGTCCACAGTTTGAGAGCTACTCTTCCCATGGATTACACCTTTTTTCATTTTTTTATTGGGGCCTTATTTCATAATGAAATAAGACCTCAATGAAATATGACCCCAACATTAATTGTGGGGTCTAATTTCATTTTGTTTTGAAAATTATTTTTTGGGGCCTTATTTCATTTTGCATAATTAAATGTTTAATTTAGCATAATCAAGTAAATTATGCAAAATTATATAAGGCCCCAAAATGAACTTCCAAACAAAATGTAATTAGACAAGTAAATTATGCAAAATGAAATAAGACCCGACCCGAAAATATTTTTCAAAACAAAATGAAATTAGACTCCACAATTAATGTTGGGGCATATTTCATTGGGGTCTTATTTCATTATGAAATAAGGCCCCAATAAAAAAACGAAAAAGGTCCCAAAAAATGAAATAACACCCTAAAATATTAAAATGATCGTTGTTGTTGTTTTGCATTAAATGATTTGGGGCCTTATTTCATTTTGTTTTTGGCGTCTTATTTCCTGGAGCCTAATTTCGCAGAGCTAAAAACATTACGACACGTAATTAAAATTGTACTTTAATGTATATTTTTAGATTTCTTTGTACAAAGAATTTTAATTCGTTAGCCAAACCAAAGTCCTAATCCTATACAAACAAAAAATAAAGTTCTTCGCCCTTGATAGTAAGTGGCATACAAGTATACTGTGAATTGTTGATATTTACATAAGTACATCAGACTGAATGGATTTAAGTTCGTTTTAAACATAAAAGTAAAAAAAATATCACCAGCCATTTATTTCATATTTAAACAACAATGACCTATCAAGGACTTACCTTTGCAGTAATGTAAAAAAGATTATTCAATATCATTTCTGTAGCCTCTGTTGAGCCAGTACCTTCTCGTCTGCCACGTGTTCCAGAATCTGGGAAATACTGTGAAATAAAGAAAGAACGAGGAGAAAGCATTTTATGAAAAAAAAGAAACAATTTACACGCCACATCAAAAACGTTTTATGCAAACATTTTAAAAGAAGGCATACAAAGGATAACCTACCATGATGTATGACAAAGGTGTTGCGGGAGGAACTGTTGTTGCCACTAATTCCATATTCTGAAGCCAAGGTAACAAGCATTGCAAGAGCAAGGCCCGGACTTCTTCTCTTGCCGTTTGAAAACGATGGGTTATTTCTGCATGGAAAAATAAAATTTGTATTTGTATTTTTTTTTTTTTTTTTTTCTTACCAGAAAACATTGACATGGTCAGTTCTGGTCGCAGTTGGGCCATTTGTTTGGAGAGAAAACGTTGTGAGCGGCAATATGCATTGCTAAGCAATACATCCAGAGTACCTGCTTTCTCATCTTCTAAAAAAAAATAAAGAAGATAAAGATTAATTTAGCTGATTTATGTTCCTTGCTATCTGATTTCTTTTTTAGGAGAATGTATTGTTAATGCTGACATATTTCGAGACATAATTTCTATGTAGGTATGTATATTTATCCTGAGAAAAAAATATACATACCTTTGCATTGATATACTGATACTTATTTTGACTTATGTACGACAAAAAAGAATCAATCTTCCAAAAACTTCAGCTCAAACTGAATCTTTTCGCTTGGTAATATATATAAACTTTGTAAGTATGTAATGCGAGAATTCGACGTATTCTTTTGATTATATTCATTCTCATGGTAAATATTAAGTTTTTACCAAGTTTCATGAGGATATGCAACAGAAAAGCTGTTTTTCGATTCGTAATGAATTTTTTTCTATGAAGGAACTTCAATTGGATTTTCTTTTTTTAAAAGGAAACAAATCGATAGATTGGAACTAAATTGTCAAAAAGTTGAAGTTGACAAAATAAAAGAATGACTGCTGTAACAAATTTTTCCTGATGGGGTCTTTTTGCACTTACTCTATTCTTGGAATCCTTTTTTGATAAATCTAGAACAGATTACAGAAGAAGAATAATGCATAAAAATGCATAATATTCAAATTTCAACGGAAATTGTGACGTTAATGACAAAAAAAATTACAACATAAAAATGTTACAAAAGCAAATCAATCACCATCTTTGTAGGTATAGCTTTCTATCTCCAAGACAATCTGGATTTCGTATGAAACACAGCTGTACTATTGCTGTTTTAGGTGTTTATGAAGAAATATATCATACTCTTGACGATAGTCAGGCGTCTTTCTTTTCTAAGGCATTTGATATGGTGAACTATGTATATTCTTTTATTTCACAAGTTGTCTTTACTGTAAAATTTCTCGCCATGTGCTGTTAAACTTATTTTTGGTCTTATCTAACAGATAGAACGAAAGCAGTTGACATAAAGGATAATTTATTCCACAGGGTTCCATCCTGATACCCTTTCTCTTCTCCTTTTATATTAATGAGCTCCCAAATTTTACTTAGCACTGTTCGATAAATATGTATGCTGATGATGTTCAACTTGTTTTGAGATGTCCATTAGAGTTAATAGAGCTTGATGCTTCCTGTATGAACTAAGATCTACCAGAAATTGCAAGCTACCTGGTCAAATCATAATTGTCTTATCTTTATCCTCAAAAATCCAATTGTATAGTTAATTCGAAAAAGCTTTTATAGATGTAACTTATTTTTCAAGAAGGTTTTTTTTAGTAATACAAATTCTATATTCTACTCAAATACATCAGCCAAGTAGAAGACTTAGCAGGATTTATTTGTACTTGTTGAATTATTGATTCAAAATAACTTTTAACGGTCTTTAGTCCTTCAAAGATTGGCGTTTCGTACTGGAGATCTCACTTGGACTCATCAGTTGCCTAGTGTGGGCCTTGTAAATTTTTTTTTTAAGTTCGGTTCATATTAATTTATCTGTTGGAAAGACTTTTGGTATACTCTATGGGCCATTTATTCGTTTACACCCTTTATAACTCGATATCTTCTCGCAATTTTTTGTTTATTTTATTTTTCTTATTAAATATCTACAATCTACATATTATGTTGATTTTTTTTAAATTATTTAAAGTTATGTTGCAAATGAAGAAGAAAAGCTACGAACAGAACTTTAAATAAAACAGCCCTGTAGGTATATGCTCAGTTCATAAAATACTCATAGCATAGCTTACATCCAAAGAGCGTTACATATGCACTTAAACTAAATTGATATAAACCAAATTAAGATTTATTAACCTCCTCAGAAAATTATGAATGAATTAAAACTTGGAATAAGTTTTAGTCTAAAGGGGAAAAGCTTTTAATTCCAGTTTTTATTCCAGAATTCCAGTAGATTGAAATTAAGTTTATTAAAGCTTTATTGCATTAAAAGTCCTTGTGGCTCGGGTATGTAGTATGAAATGATAGCGTAAATAATATAGTCCAATGAACTCGATGTCGAAATTAACGGAGGCTGTGTGTCTTCTATTAGTATCTTATTAGTACTTTTTATTTCGATTCTCGGAGGCAGATGAGCCAGCGTCAGTTGTCGTTAATTAAATAGCTTATGTTTATCTATACCAGAGATGATTTTAATTATTGAATCAAAAACAAACAAAAGCAATTCTTGCCTCTTTCAGAAGTAGATTTATTTGGCGCAAAATTTTAGACGATTAAGTACGATGTTAAAGCATTTTTAATATGATGCTAGGTTAAAAACATTTTATAAAAGTTTGAAATCACCAACATCCTTTTTTTTAATTTTAAGTAGGTATCATAAACATACTAACTTCAATTGTCATTTTGACACTTGAAAGTGTGAAAATGGCATGTCTGCTTGAAGCCCTTCCACACTATCCCACTGAGTATTAATACATGTCAAATTGAAAGTGGGAAAGAATTCCATGCTGTCAAATTTGTGGGAGAGAAATATCCTTTCATTTTTTTACAACACACACACAACAGTTTAATTTAACCTCAATAAAAATGTGATGAAATGTGTGATAGAATTAGAACCATTTCTAAAAATTCTCATGTATTAACACAATATGTCAAATCGTGTAGGCTGGAATATCATGCTGTGTAAGATGGGCTCTCATATTTTGTTTCCACAATATTATACATGATTTATTTCCCACTTTTTTAGCATGTGTTAATACTCAGTGGGATAGTGTGGAAGGGCTTTTATTTTTTTGCATGAACTGTCACTTTTTAGGCGTGATACTAGTTAAAAAATAATTCAAACTAAGAACATTTTAGTAAAGATCTTTAAAGTTAATAAATTAATAAGTAGTATCATGGTAATATCAGGCTGTTTAACATTTTGCGCCATTGTCATTCTGAAAACTATTAGAATAAAAGGACTCAGAAGCATTCTGCTAGTCATTTAATGACAAGACATCTAAAATATGTTTGTGTTTTTTTTAAACAAAACAAGCTTCTGGTTTTTTTTAACGGATGCTTGTTTTTGAACTTAATAATTTCCAGTCACTTGATGATTTTTTCATAAAAAGAGGTAGTTTTCGGATGAATTTAGCATTAACAAAAAATAAAGTACTTCAGAGCGTTGCAAAAGTAGCACGATCGTGCTATTTTTACACGAAAATTTCATGCACGGTGGCATGAAAAAATTTAATATGGCACGTTTTTCTAATTTACATTTTGTACTTCAATTAAAGCGAATTTTGAAAAAAAAATTCAGGAAAACTGCACCATAATGGAGAAACTTTTTTTTTGACAATTCACGAATAGAGGTAAATATTTCTACTTAATTTTGTATGTATTTCACCCCACAATTGAATAATATCTTTTTTTTTATATATATAAGAATTAGGGTTTTTTTTCATATGACACTAAAATGCTACGGTTTTTTAGCAAATGTGACACGGAAATTTTTGTTTGGGCGGCAGCGCTGACTTCACCACAATGCGACACAATAGGCATGTTCAGAAAAATGAGATCTCAGAAATCTCAGTCACATGAATAGGATTCCTTAGCCAAATGTCTCAGCTTTGCTGTCAAAATGCTGAAGAAAAATAAAAAAGTTGTATTCGGTTTCTCACTTTTTGACGAAGCAAAATCTCCGAAATTTCATTTTTCTGAATGCTCCTAATGCGAACAATAGGTCTATTTCTTTACATACCAAAACTGCCAATTTTAATCAATTCTAGCCAATTTTTTTCTATATGGACTTTGTCAGGACAGAACTTTGGGCTAAAATGAAACTGTCCACTTTGGGAAGTAAAGAAACGGACCTAAAGCGTTAATTAAAGATTTTTTGACAGCTTCCGAATTCCGATGTACAGTTTTTTTCAGATAAATATATTATCGTGAAAAGAAAAGAGAATTCTGTACTGAGAATTATTACTACAGATGTAGAATTGCGTATTCCATAATCAAGATAAATATTATAAAGAAGAATTAAAAGAAGAAATTGACCTCCAGCATTCAGTCAACAAACAGTCCAACGAACCATTATTCCAAGGGACACGTTTCTTACCATCATATACAATATAAATCAAGATGAATCATTAATCAGTCTTTGTTGACTTGACTTATTTATGCAATTCAAAATCTAAGAACTTTTTCTGACCCAACACAAAAACCTTGATTTTATGTGATTGTTTTGTCGGTTATTTAAGATTGATTAATTAATTTTCTCAATGTTTGCGCACAAAATAAAGAATACCTTTTAAAAAAGAGTTGACCGAAAAAGTTATTTAACCTATATACAATCTTTCTTAAACTTTCAGTGGTGCGCAATTATACACACTTGAAAAAATTCAGTTTTTCTTTTTGTATAGTAATCAAACCACAAGTAATTAAAATGTTAATTTATCGAACAAAAGAAAAACAAACCTTTTATAATAATGAATATTAGAAAATTTAAAACATTCAATAGACTTAAACGTTTCTTCGTGTGTGTACCTATGTACTGATTTAAAAAAGAATTAAACCTTATCACAGGTTTCTGTTTTTTTTTGTAATATGTTGGTACTTATATCTAAACAAATAATTTGCAACTTAATAAAATAATATTTTGTAAATGTTGCCACTTCACAACTGGTTTGTAATTTGGAAGAGTTATCTTATAACAGTAGTAACCTGTGGCGTAATGGTTAGTGCGTAGTATTGCTACTCCGAATGTCTTGCGTTCGATTCCCAGCCTATGCCACCTAAAAACAGAAATGTTTTTCACGGGTTACTGCCTCTTGGGAGGAAATGACAAATTATCCAAAAGTATCTTTTGTAATGAAAACGTGCTTCTCAACTTAGTCCTTCGGATTTGGCAGAAAATTGTAGGCCCCCTCCATTCCTGCTAATAATACGCACACAGGAATGGTTGAGAGTTGTAAGTCACTGGGCTTTGGTTCTACACGAGCTGTCGCCTTACCCAAGTTATTTATTTTTTTATCTTATAACAGCCGTATTTTATTATCGGTACAGTGTACACTGTACACTACCTTACCATATGCTTATTAGACTTATTAGCCATTTATTGTAAACACATAAAATTTTCAAAAAATGTTTAAGAACAAATTTTAGTACACCAATTGTATGCATTTATTAATGTTTATTTATTTAATTTTTAATTTTATTTTATTTTATTTTACATATTTTATTTATTTTGTATTATTTTATTTCGTCTCGTGCTCACCTTGACACACTGCACATTCTCTCTTCTTCTTGTTTCCAGTACCATCTTTCTCACATCTCATTCCCTAGCCTGACTCTCACTATTTTCTTTGTTCTGTCTACCTTCCATCCATCCTTCTAATATTACGGGATCCCCTAGGTCATTACTTCTTTATAACACCTGTTATATCTGGTTTCCTTTATTAGTTCCAGTCTTTCCTTCTCCTGCTCTTATCTGTCTTCCCATTCTACTATCTCGTTTCCTGTCATACTGTCCTAACGTCCTTCCCTTCCCCTCGTTACCTTTCTCCCTTGTTTCCATCGTGACCATCTCTCGCTTCCATACCTCTCTCTCTCTCATCTCCTCTAAACATTCCCTCGCTATCTCGCTTCCTTTTACACCTGTTAATTTCTCTCCATAATTCCACGCCCTTCTCCCTGCTCTTATCGTTATCTTTTATCTTTTTGTTTCCTCTCTCACCATGTATCCTGGAGTTTGCCATTCTACACCTAGTGTCCATTTGAGGTACCATTCTTGCATTCTTTCCATTTCTTTTCTCTCCTATTTTATTTTATTTTATTTTATATTATTTTATATTATTTTATTTTATTTTATTTTATTTTATTTTATTTTATTTATTTATTTGATAACTTACACATTAAGAAATTAAATCAGTAGTTAAAAATTAAATTTAACAAACAAAATTTGAGACCGTTTTTCGTTTTTTTTTTGTTTTTCAACAGGAATTGTATGGTAGATACTGTTGTATGTATGTATTGTATTGCATTGATATACTTACAATCAACTGCATGTTAGATACTGTTAATTTTGGTTATAAGATCTCGCCATTCTCGTTATGGAACACCCTGTATAACTAACTCTTTTCAGATAATGTCTTTGTTCCTGGTAAGGTATAAATTTCGTTTATGTTTTTTACATATTTTATTTTGATTTATTTTTTTTTTGTTTTTGTTCTCACTATTTGTTTGCATGTATGCAATTCCAGGTAAATAAAAGTTTTCACTTGCTTAAGTTTTATACACAAAAAAATAATGAATACCCTTTCACATAGGTTTTAAAAGGAACACAACTTGATTGGTTTATGCTTCAAGAAACTTTGATGTAATTACCAGCATGCATTCATTAATACCACAGATTTGTATATACATATACGAGGAGATCATAATTAAAAAAATAAAATTATGCCATTGCATCGTATTGAAGTTATCAAAAACTAATTAAACTGTTTTTCAAGCACAGCAACAAAATAAAAGCATTTTAATAATTGAGAGGAACTGATTCAAGAATGTTGAATAAAATGACTTTGATCGATGAATCCCAACAAAATGAAACCTTTTCCATTGAACAGACAAAAGGAAGATGCATTAAAAATTTTAATAAATAAGTTGCTTCATATCAATAGCATTGAAACTTTTCATTTAGTAAATTTAAATAATTAAGCTGCTTTATATTTTTGACATGGAATTAAAAACATTAAAATGAAATCCTTTTCTTTCCCAGAGTTCACGTGGCCTTTACTAACCATATTTAAAAAATTGATTTTTAATAATTGCCTTCATAAAAAAATCTTTTTTTTTATTCAAAGATCAAAACTTACCTTTTTCATTTTCAGTATGTAATGGTCCGACACTTCCGAAAAACCGTTTGTCCAATATTTGAAGAAGCTGAAGTGCAGTTGAATGTATTTCAACTCGTGGGCATCCAGTCATGAGGAGTGTGACATTGATAACAGATGTATAATGGTCACATGGATATTCCCTGGAAAAGGAAAAGAATACCATAATTACCATAATATGTAGTTGATTTATACTAAAACTTGGTTTAATTAAAAAAATTGGTTTGTTTTCTAAGACTCAATTTAACAATTACATTGAACTAAAGATATGAGCCGTTGTCTTTGAAAGTGAAATGAGTTTATTTTAATACTTTTTCAATAAAGTCAAGTTAATGACAATAAAATTTAAAAATGTATTTTTAAGAAGAAATGCAATTAAAACGAGTATGTCTATTGGTCGCAAATTTTTTCCGAAGAAGAGATACCGTGATGATGTAACTTTGTGATTAACATTATACGTTTTTTAAGTTTTATTTCTACCGTAAAATAAAATATAGGTACAAAAGTTTATGATTGTTTAAAACTTAAAAGAAGTACAATAAAAATATTCAATAAAATAAATGTAAGTATCACCTTGCGCTAAAAATTGCAGCCAACGATAAAAAGCAAGCATCAGCTTCTCTCGGTGTTGAGGTGTAACAACGATCAATAACCCATTCCAACAATTGTCCCATATCAGGATTTGTTTCAAGGAGTAAAACCACAGTGTCGCGAGCAAGTTGATATACCTGAAAAATATAGTTAAATAATCTTAATAAATGCAAAAAAAAAATGTATTTATTGTGTTGAATGGAACAAATTGAATTTTTCTACAATCGTGGAAAATTCTTTTTTGACGATCGCGACGATGTAAAAAGTGTAGAGAACCCAGTTAAAATTAGATTTATTTTTTTCTAATTTTAAAGGATGTTATTTACGCGATATTAAGTCGCGGTTTCGGCTACTCGAAGTATGAAGATTTAATCAATATTGAAATGTATTACTAGTTAAGTAAAGTTCCCAGCCTATGCCACCTAAAAACAGAAATGTTTTTCACGGGTTACTGCCTCTTCCGAGGAATTGGCAAATTCTGCATGAATATCTCTTGTCATGAAAATGTGCTTCTCACCTTAGCCGTTCGGATTCGGCAGAAAATTGTAGGTCTCCTCTGCAAATAACACGCACACAGGAATGGTTGAGAGTTGTAAGCCACTTGGCCTGGTTCTACATGAGCTATTAAGCCACCCAATTTTTTTTATTTTTTTTTATTCCTAGTTAAGTAACGCCATTTTAGCCAGCGTAAGCATGGCCACTCCCACTATTTTACAGATAATGAAGTGCCAGCAAGCAAAACATTTATTTGCGGCGAATCAAAAAAAAAAATTTTAAGTGAGAATATTAAGAAGAAACTTGATAAATTAATAAATTAAGAGTTGAGAGCAAATGAAAGTGTATATCAGCAGTTTAGGAGAAATATGACTAAACAACACTGACTCTTGCTTCAATTCATAAATAAGAATACTAATTAAGTTAACAGTACCCTGCATTGGCTTTTGATTTTATGAAGCGCATATTTGTATGGACTCTCGATTCTTAATTACCATTCTTCCTTACAATTAATGAAATATTTCCGCCAAGTTTTATTAACAGAGCATTTATATAGCCATTGTTTTTTATTTATGCAATAACACGCACATACAAGATTGGTTGAGAGTTGTAAGTGATTAGACCGTGGTTCTACACGAGCTGTCGCGCCACCAAATTTATTTTATTTAATAATAATTTTCGTTAAAAATTTTTACATTTTGTACAGAAATTATAGTCATCTTAAAAACAAAAAGGACCTTACATATTTTTAAGATTCTCGCAATTGTGTTGGTTTTGATTGCATTAGATCCAGCATTGAGTTTTATTGGAAAAACTATTCGGAAAAACTATTCGGATGGTGGATGGTTTTTTTTTTTCAAATTTTTAATTTCAAATTATCCTGAAAGGTGTTCAACAGTTCCAAATGTGAAATATAAAAACCAGGGTGGGTACTTTTTTTTCGGAATTTCTTACTGAACTATATATTAATTCCCAAAAAAAAACTGCTACTGTATCAAAAAACAACTACCTTCCACCATTGATATTTTGGTGGATTTCTTTTGATTCTTCATTCTCTTCATGAATGGGTGAATATTTTAAACCCTGCTATACAATTGTTATAATTTGTTCGAGGTTAGCTGGGTTTTTTCGTAGATTGACTTAATTAAACGACTCTAATGGAAATACGAAAAAGGAGTACACCTACAAATTAACAACAAACTTTACACACCTTTTCATCTCTAGAAACCAGTAAACAATCCAACCATTTGTATATAATCCCATCGTCACCTAAGTAGGTTGTATGAAAGATTGGACCACAGGATAGAAGCGCAGACATTGCCTAAAATAAAGAAGAACATTTTGTTAAAAAAAATTAAATTAAATAATTAAAATATCATCTACCTGTAAAGCACTAAATTGAAGTTTTTCCTCATCAATAGTCGATCCAATCTGAGATGATATACCAAGAGGCTTTGCAAATGTACCAGACCATGTTGCAAATAAATTGAATAAATTCCTTTTGAGATCTCGAGATAAAAGAGTCCCACAGGCTTCAACTTTGGGTGTTGTTTTAGAAAGAATACATATAAATTCAGTTTATAAACATTAAATTGCTATGATCCAATTATAGAAAACTCACGTGAAAAGTTCTTTATCATCTTTCTTATAAAGTTACAGAAATGTGCTTTTACTTCGCGAATGCTCGTATTATCTTTGTCTGTTTCTGATTCCAAATAGAGACGAGCACCTTCTATGTATTCAACAAATGTTGGATGTAAGGACATAGTATCTCTTTCCAGAACACAAGTGCTGTGTTTAAGAAGCAAGATAATATTTTCGTGATATAAACTTATTTTTTTATTTAAAATAGAATTACATACCTAACACCAAAGGTACCATTTTCTGCTATCTTTTCAAGAACTCGTACTAATTGCAACCGCAATGCGTCACGACGACGTCGTCGTCTCATGTTTTCTTGTTTTCTGTCGACAGCTTCGCGTATAAATACAACCAGTTCTTCCATTAAGTCCCTTTATATTAAAGAAAATAATATAATAATAATACTCGATAAGAGTTCTAGATAAGTTTTTACTTTAAGGCATCATGATTTATCATCCCTAGAGCATTTACAGCTGCATCTCTGACTTCAGTCACCTCGCATCTCAAAAGAGGCACGACAAGTTTATAAAGAGCTAGAGGTGATGCAGACCCAATAGCTGATTTGTCACTGCGGTCTGCGTTTAAAGAATCAGGTGATGAACTGAAATGTATATATAAATTATTAAGCAATAATGTCGAATATTATTATTTCAATATAAAGTAACCTCATTCTTCTAATTTTGTATAAACAACTAAACAATATAACTCAGCATATTTAAGTAAACATAACACTTTCATAAAATTTTGAAGAATTAGTTTTTGTTTTTTTTAGATATAAGAAAACTATATTTTCTCAAATACAGAAAAGTTAAAAATTGATTTTTTAAATGTATAAACATAGTTTTTAAACATAGTTAACGAAATTGTATCGAAAACGGTCCTTACGATTTTGATTAAACTTTGTTCCAGTAATATCTATTGATTTTAATAAAACTGTAATTTAGATTATTGAGAAAAAAAATTAAAAATGGACGATTTTTGGGAAAATGCCTTATTAAAGGTTTTTAATTAAAATAAATAAAATACATTTTGTTAACTTTTTCACACACATATAACATGTTGTGTTATTGGCACAAAGTGTGAAGGTAGTGGTGCAATTGAAATAATTTCAGTGGCTTCTGTCTCTTTTTCGGGAGTTCTTTTAACTAACGAAAGCAAAAGTGAAAAAAACTGGACAAATAGTAAAATTCCTTAATTTTGGGCGCATCATATGGATATGATAATTTTAGTTACACCTTTACTTTTTTTAACCTAAATCAGGATGATGTTTGATTTTAAGAGAGTGATTTCTGGACATTTTTTGAAAAATAACGCCAATTGTTTGAGGTTAATTTTCAACGATTTTAGTTTTCTTTTAGGTTTTTGAGGGATGATTTAAAAATCTGAAATTCATATGGATGAATGTCTTTTTTATGTTATGCGTTATTACGTAGGTAGTTTTTTCTAAAAATAATTAATTTTTAGAGATTATTTCCTTCAAATCATGAAAGCAACTGCGGTTAACAAGGTCCATACGATTTTCAATGAAGTGTTAGAGCATTTCAAGTGGCATTACGCGAGTAATGTTGGCTTCAATTCCAACATCGTAACTGGATTATCCATGGAGACTTATGACTTTATGTGTTTTCAAAGGAAAAGCTCTGGATAACCCATGATCTACGCGGTCAATTCGTTAGTCCAAAACGTGAAATTAACTTTTCATAGACACTCGAGAGATCAAAGCTGTGTTTTAAACTTAACTTATAGTCTCATTTAATTAATACTTTTGTTTTCACTAAGTTTATGCACAATTATGAATTTTAAAAATCCCACTCACTTAGTAAGGAATATTTAGTTTTTTTTTTAATATTTAATTGGGAACAACAATTTTTTCTTACTTCCAATCCAATCCAAATTTTTGTTCACCGCTTTCTTTTATTAAAGTTAACTTTGTTTTTCGCGAATGACATTCGTATTTTTGATTTTATCAGAAAACAGACTCAATCATTTTCAATAAATAAAGTGAGCTCTACAAAATTCTATTATAATATTTTTTCATAAATTGCATATTTAAGCAATATAATCATTACTTAAAATTTTTTGCGATATTGAATAAAAAAAAAATATTTTACCATAAAAAATTCCAATATTATTTTTTTAATTATAATTGGCGAAGAACGAATCTAGTTTTTAATTGAAGATAGCAGCAACTCTGAAAGAGATTTATTATCTTATGGTAAGGGACAAACTAAGACATACAATCAAATGACCGATTGTTCAGATAGTCTGTTCTTCACAAAAAAATAGTTGACATTTTTTTAAATCTGTAAAGGTAATCTCATTAATGAACATGAAAATTTAAACTGGTTTCTAATATTATGGCGAGTTATAATTTGTGTCTTTTGTCTTTGCATAATTATGTACAATATGTACATACTTGTAGTAATCAGAGGAATAGAATATTATCCGAAAAAAAGCGTAATAGTAAAAAAAATATTCTTTTGGTATATTTTTCTTAAAATATCTATTTTAAAATTATATTTTATGAAAGTGTATTTACTTAAAACTGTAAAAAGAAAGCAAATTCTAGTCTATACCAAGCGCGAATATAACAACAGTTAAACTATACTGTGTTAATTTAAAAAAAAAATGTTTTTTTTTTTAAATAAAATACAACAACGAATAAATTTATTGCAAACTATTAAGAATAAAAATATTGAAATTTTTTTTTTTTAACAATTGAAGTTGTTCGTTGTAAATTATTATTTTTTTTTATATAAGACTATCACTTTACCCAAGTCTCTTCTGTCTGGCTTCTTTGCGCCCGTATGACAGTGGCAACGTAAATCTTGTTACGATTCCTTCTGGCCCAAAAACATTTGAAGGAATGTTGTCCAAGGAATCAGACAACGATCTAGAGTCCGATTGATCTTGCAAACTTTTATTAATTGTTAGATTGATACAATTTATCAGGTACGTTACATAAAGTCAGCATTCGCAGTTCATTCGAAAAATAGTAAACAAAAAAAAAGAAACAATAAAAGAAACCAAATGAGAAAAGGTAAACATAAATTTTAAGTGATCACTTCAAGGATAAACAGTATAGCATATCATGAACAACGAAACTGACTTGATGGAATGAATAAACAAGTAAATTCATAAGGATTTTTTTTTAATAAAACAAATGAATATGAGACAAGTGATGGTTCAAAATTGATTGTTTTCCGTTTAAAAACAAAGGCATAGTAAATTTTTCTTTTTTTTTTACTGTGCAAATAGCTTGTGCTATTAGGACTGAATGATAGCGATTTTGTGCACTTATGCTGGTTATGGGGAAGGAAATCCAACCGGTTCAATGTTTTTTTTTCACAAATGAATTTGATTGTTTCATATTTTAATATTATTATTTATTACAAATATTTTTGGAGACTTTTTTCAACAATGATTTATTAAATTTGAGCGAGTATAATTTCTTACAGTCTAGTTGATAACGTAATTTAATAGGTTTTTGTTTTAAACTTATTTGCGATTTATATTTTCATCGGGTCAGTATTGAATGAACTTTCAGTTAATTTTTTTAAATCGAACAGATCAAATCACTGTTCTTTTTATGAATTTAGAAAACTGGTTTTTAATACCTAAAAGGATTAGATAAAATGTTTTCTAAGCAAAGTTGTAAAAATACATTTTTTAATCCAATGCAAGTTGAAAATTATTTGCATTCAAAAAATTTTAATGGAAGTTGAAAAAAAAAATGTTAATGCAAGTTGAAAATATTTTGCATTAAAAAAATTTTTTTTTAAAAAAAATGCAAATTTTATTCCAGCATTATATAAAAATTCAAATTTAATTCAAACATTTTTTGCATAAAAAAAAATGTATTCGCGACTGGATTACTGTTACGTACGATTACATCGTGGTTTTGTTTTCTGAATATTGTAAACCTTTTCATTTGATTTTAAAAGAACTAAAGTAGTTACCTAAGCCTATATTTTATGCCACCTGATAAAAACGTAGTTTAGTTGAAGGAAATATTATGTAACATTACGGTGGTCGTTAGGATATGCGTTAAAAAAAATTCAACTTAGACGGGTCTAAATAAGCTCCAAATGAAGAAAAATTAATTTCCTAAATTTTAAGAAAAATTAATTTCCTAAATTTTTCAGATTATTATTTGTATCCCCTACTGGTGCTGTAAGCGTTTAATTGATTAAGCTATATTAAATTGAATACATTGTGATTCCAGCAGAATCTCACAAATAGCTATTGCATGGTAGGTTGAAACCAGATAAAAAAAAATTGTATGGGAGGGGGTAGTATTTTTCCCCGTTTAGACGGGAGGGGCAGCTTTCTAAAAAAAAATACTTAAAATGGGTAACAATTTATTTAAATTCAACAAAAAAAACTTACAACAATAAGTTGTAGCATTTTAAAAGCCAAAAATCAATTTTAATAAATAAAATAAATTAAGTGCCGCGACAACTCGTGAAGAACTAATGCAGCGCCCGGTGCCTTACAAGGCTCAACCACTACAGCGTGCGTTTCTGTAGGGGTTTACGAGACAAATAATTTATTGACGAATCTGAACGTTTAAGGTAAAAAGCAGGGAGGATTTTTAATTCCTCCTCCAACTCACTTGAGCCACTATCCGTGAAAAATTTATTTTTTTTTTAGGTGGCAGATGCTGTGATTTGATCCCACGACCTTACACCACGGGCTACTACTCAATGAAATTATAGACGTGAAATTTTAAAATACCTAATTAAGAGCCTACATTCGCGTTTGGCATTGTAGTTACTTAAACACTCTCTGAGGACATTAAAACCTCACGATAAGAACATTGGAGCTCTTCGTATTTTCATAGTCACGGGAAAATATATATAACTATGTAAATTTTTCCTCCAAAAAAATGTTACTTCATCGAAGTTTACCCGTTTTATGTTTTGATGATTTTGATATTAAAATTTGATATAACATAGTTAAAAACAATAATTCAACATAAATCTGAATATATGGTTGTACATAGTTTTCTATATGCATGCGTTACAAAAAAAAAGAACGAAAACAAAATACCAACCCACACAAAATTACACTTATTCCCTTAAATACAATTTACAACCTTTTTTCTCCAAACAAAAACATTTATTTTTATAATGACTCTACGAAAACATTAGTAGAGTGTTTGTACATATAGATACAATAAAGTAACTGAATTTAAAATCAAGTGTTATGAATATGAAAGTGCATTATAAAAATGATTTCATCGTTTGATGTATTGGTATATCATCCACAAAACGTATATTAAATCTGAATAATGTGATGTCTAAGAAATGTTCTACCCAAAACCAAACACAAAATATTTTTAATTACCTTAGACTGAGATCAGGCGAAGCACAACGAACTGCAACACTGGGAATTTGTGGAACTAATCTCATAGCACAAGCAACTTGATTTCGCCACAGTCTAAGATATAAATCTTTTTGACCCTCTGTTGGTACCTTTTTGGTCGGTGCTGAGCTTCTTAAAAGTGATGCTCTATTATCACTCACAGGCCTTTAAGAAAATAAAAGAAGAAAACATTAATAATAATGAAGTGTGAAAGAAAGGTAAGTAATTTCAGACTAACGTTGGATCAATAACACTGTACAAAGTTGTTACTCGAGAATAACATATTGGCCAAGCTTGGGCTACAGTTGATGGACATTGTTGTAAGATTCGGTGTCTTTCCAAGAAACCAAACAAACATACAGCCCATGGATCGAACTGTTGTTGATGGGGATTACTGTTTTGAGATAGGTTCAATGTTGATGTTGAAGATTTTGAAGATTCTTTGGGAATTAAGGAAAATGTAAATTAATTTTCTTTAATAAATTTGTTTTATTTTATTCATTATTTACCATCTGTTCCTGCCAGCCAAGCACCACTAGAACGTTCAGCAATCCATTGCAAATCGATTGCATTTGCGTTAAGAATAGCAGTTTTTTCTGCTTGTGGCAAGTGTGGTAAGCATTTCTCCAAAACCTGTTAAAAAATTTATTTTATTTTTCGAAATAGAAAAGAAAAATATTTTAAGGATCTAAAAACGATAATTTTAAATTTTTATAGGAAATAATATTACTGATAACTGACTATTGTTTTTAGGCGTGTTTACTTGTTTATTAATATACGCTTTGTATCGAACGACAAGAGCTTTTATTCTCTGTAAGTCTTGACGTTCGATGCATTGAATTTTATATACATTTTATATGCAATATCTTGTATGTATTTAGCGAAAGTAACGAATCGAAAAAACATTTGATATAAAATATATAACAAAAGATTGTTAGTTCTACGAAAGACTTCAACCGAGAAGGATGAACCGAAAGATTTACGAAAGAATAAAAAATACAAAGTGGTTTTTTATAAAATTTTCTACTACAATCAAATGTGTTTTTATTTATCCTACGCAAAATGTCCTGAGCTGTTGATACACGCTTAAAGAATAAATAATTTACAAAACACAACATCAATTGATCCTGTAAGGAATACGTTATCTATTAAAAAATCTGAAAATACCTGTGGCAAGCATTTATCAATCACATCAATTACTGGAGGCTCAGTTTCTGGTATTCCTAAAGCTTTCATTAGATTTTTCACTTCCTTTAATATTATCGCTCCCAGTTTTCTTAAAAATGGCCTGCAATTACAAAGCAGTACTAATGCAAATCCTTCAACAAAATGCAATGTTGTTATCAGAGGAACTTCATTCTTTTTTGTGCTTTCAGCTAAATTTATCACAGTTGTTTGAGTGATGCTCGATACACCACTTGAAGTTATTGTCGAAGCTCCACTTGAAGTTGTATTTGCTCCAGTACCTTTAATATTACTTGCACTTGAAATTTGACTATTAGTTGTTTCTTTTCCGCTTGTCGGATTCAATGCTACTGCAGTGGTGGGTGTTTTGATATTATTATTTCCTGTTGAAGTGTTTGCATTTGAAATGCCACAACGCCAAATATTTAAGAAAACATACAACATTCTTGTGCAATTTTCCAATAATTGTGGAAATGTGTCAAGAACGTCACGCACTAAAAATTGCGTATATCCATGGACAACATCCTGCCTCCAATCGGGAAAATCTATTACCAAAGTCTGCAAAGACTGATGAGTCAGCATACGAAGTTCTTCATCCATATGAACGGTAAGTCTAGAGAGTAAATCGACAAGCTCTTGAGCGGTCATGGTGTCTGGAATAAGACGTGGTACAGCCGCAACACAAGTGCGGAATAAATCAATGCGAGGTTTACGTTCACCAGTCAACATTTCGTCAGGTTCTTTGTTTTGATTTTGTGTGTTGGTCATCATTAATGGTCGTCCCAGGTGGACGTCTAGGGCTCGTAATATGTCAACAAATACACGACGGACATGAGGGAAATATGTTGACATGCCAATACTTCGTGCCGTATCGTCGGTTAGCATTTTATTAATATAAGTTTTCTTAACACGTAAGGTGTTGCCCGAAGGCAGAACACCCACAGTTCTTGGCATAGGGGGTTCGCCGTCTTTCTGCTGCAAGGAATCCGCAACAACTAAAAATGCTCTTAAGCCAATGCTCATTCGTTCCGGGGTTAAAATAAGCTGTAAAATATTCAAATTATTTTATTTTATAAACAAACGCAATTTAAAATACAAAACTTACCTTAATTGAGCGACCAACGCAGAGCAAATCATATACAATTTCACGCATGGCAAAATCTAGTCGTTCTTGTGCAATGAATTGAATGATTTTTACGAAAATATTTAGCGGAGTATCCCGTGGTATAACACCTTTCGAACCTCTAAAAAATTAATTTGTTTGATAATTATTGTTCTTATTTTCCTAAATAAATAACTTACTTTGGGAAAAGTGAATTTACTATGCTTTGTAGGCGAGAATGTGTTGCTGAATTCGATTCACATTTTATGCGTATCATGTAGACCCATAAGAGACGATATAGAGACTCCAGAGCAACACGGCTCATCTTTGAATCTCGATTTTTTAAATTACTTAAGCACATGGCTAGAAAATAATGCCAATTTGTAAGGAAAAATGTTTTCTGAGATACACAAAGCAAGCATGTAACCAATGGAAAAAGAGCCAAACGATGTTTTGACTTCGTCGATGCATCCAACGTCTGCATGTACAATAGCTCCACGAAATTTTTAACACATGGCACATTTACTTCGTTCTTTACAGCCTGAAAAAAAATAATTTTAATTTATAAGTTTTTTGTTTTAAAATAATAATTTCAAATTATTTTGCCATTTGTATGTGATGAATTTGGTACTTTATGGAATCATGTTCATACAAATAATAATGAATCCTCCACAGATTCTAGACGATTTTGGACGTTTTATTTAAATATAATAATAAGATTCTTACCGCAGCAACGGGAACAAGAATTTCAACAAAAAGTCCAGCCAATGCATGTTTAATATCCTTCTCTTTGACTTCTAAAAAGTATTGGCCACATTCGTGCATAAACTGAAAAGAGGCTTCGAATTCCTCAATAGGCACCATCTGCAAATGAAAACACTCCTCGTTAAAACATACCGCAAATATACAATTAACTAATACTTTACCTTCACCCGAAAAAACTTCATGCCCATTAGAAGACTTATAACACTTTGTGTTGTATGGGGACTTGGTTCTTTAGCTCGAAGCTCTTTCAATTCACTCATAAATCGTTTGCGCACCGAGGCGAAACGACTCTGGGCCAAAGCACCAATTACTTCAGCATAAAGATCAGCTATCATATGAATATTGTTTGCATTGGGATTATTTTGTAGTCCATCTTTATATTTAAAATGTTTAAATGCTAGATTTTCAATATTTCTTATAATATCCTCGTGTCCAGGATGTACTGGAAGCTGTTTAAGTATCTCAATTAATGCCAAACAAAATATAAACTCAACTGCAGCTTCACGACGTTGAAGTTGAAAATCCATATCGATAATTGGCTTTGGAGCTGTGTTCTTTTCCATCCGCTTCAAATCATTCTTTATTTCAGCATCGGATAGCTGACGTCTGTGCCAAGCGAGTATTGTATGCAAAAGCGATGGCAAACAATGTTCAGCCACTGAACCAAGTGCAGATAATAACTGATCGAATTGCTGATCTTCCCCCCGTTGCAATAGTTTTGCTAGATTTTTATCTGCACTCTCTAGCATTACCAATTCGATTTTCTTTTCAGCTTGAACAGTGAAATCTGTAAAGAGATTCCTCATAACAATTTCCCCTGGTCTCAGTGCCATTTCTCCGCTTGTTTGTGATTCGTTTGAATTAAATGAAATTGTATTAATTATGGATATTCGGGACGGTGCTCCCCAAGGAAGTAACGAATGACGCGTCGATGTTGGTACTTGTCGTATAATTTCTGTAACATTAGGCAATATATGAGATTCGGCAAATGATGCATCAGCTGTGCTTATAGCAGCAGCCGCAAATGTTGTGTCTGTAGAGGAGTTGACTGTGCCTCCTTTTGTCAATGGTTTGGTATTTGGTGTGCTTTCAATAAAATTTGTTGAATTTCTATTTGATGGGGATCCTTGAAGGTTTTCAATATTTCCGGATGTGTTTTGTTGGCCTCCATCTTCTAATAAGTGGATTTGGGCTTCTTTTAGGCTGTCATTCGAAGTGTCATATTCTGCAACAGAAACAATAAGATGATAAAAATAAATAAACAATTTGAATCTAATGAAAAAGAAAAAACTCTTTCTTGGGTTTTTGGTGTATGTAATAAGATCCTAGTATTTTTTAAATTAGGGAAAACAAAAATAATCTTTAAGTTTTTTCACTATGAATTTGTAGACAACTTTTGTGTAGGTGATCAACTTTTGGTACATTTTGTTCCAGCAATACCAGGCAAAATTATTTAATCAAGTTGAACTCAGACTGAAATATCTCAATGAATCATTTTCTTTTTCTGATTTTTTTCTTTATTTGACTGGAAAGTTAATTTAGATTTGGGAAAATTCTGAAGAGTACATTCAAAAATAAACATGACTCAAAAAGACAATCAACATAAAATTCGAATTTCCTGCTCTATTTTTTTCAGTCTGTAATTTTGCAGGGAGCAAAAAAATCATAAAATTGTGATGGATTTAAAGCATCACTGTAAGCGAAATCAAAGACTTACTTTATCACTGTTAAAAAAAAATGAACTGGAACTTATGACACAATAATGAAACTGAATTTTAGGAAACAAAAAAAAAATCGATTTTTTTTAATTCGATGTGCATTTGCATTGAACTTGAACACTCGTTTAACGTTCTTGTAAGTTTCAACTATAAAATTAATTAAATTAGTTTAAGTAAAACGAATAAAGAACCATAAGTCAATCACACACAGGTAGAATTTTAAATTCTAATCAAACTATATACTACCGTTGAAAAACCACTGTTCTTTGCGCCTTTTTTAAACCGTAATTTAAGTGAGATTAAAATTTATTTTTTTCTTCTTCTCGCGCTACAGTCTAATACAGTTAAATTATTATGTGTAAGCAAAATGACAAAGGGCTTGACAAAACGAAATGCTACGACTATAGAATAAAGGTACATACATATGTACATATTTGAATAAGACTAAATAATATAATACTGCACGTAAGTATAGGAAACAAAATATAAGTAGACACGAAAACAATATGTAACAGTCGATAGCGTGGGAATATTTATATGCAGTAGACTTTGGATTTCTAAACATGCGTAGGTTTTCAATTTCGAATGGATTACTGTAATAGATTTTCTGCCACATTTTACCTGCAACAAGGAAATTGTGAGACTTGATTTGATTCTATCGAATACTTAATTTATAATATGCCCTTCCCGTATTTGGGACTGATAGTGGTTATAAGGGTAGAAGCTTGATTTACAGAAATAGAAGACTAATGCGGTTTTCCATTGATAAATTCAGATTTTAAGACGACTCGATGAAAATTAATTGTATAACATTTGGAAGGAGTTTAATTTAATTTAAATTTAAATAAGTGCCTCTTGCGAGGAATTGACAAATCCTCAAAGAGTATCTCTTGTCATGAAAAGATCCTTGTCATCTTAACAGGATTTAACAGGATTTATTTATTTCATAGATTCATAGTACATATAAGACATAATAACATCTTTTTCGTAGTACATGCTTAATTAATATTCATGATTTTGTAATTAAAGCTAACAATATAAACAATAAAATAAGGTAAAAAGATACAAAAAGTAATAATAATAAGATAAGAATAATGTGATAAACGATAATAATTATTAGTAAAAGATAATTAAGTGAATAAGAAAAAGACATAGATATATTAAAAATTTTGCGAAAAATATTGAAAGGATTTTTTTTCGAAGGCGTTAGTGTTGCTTAAGCGCTTAATATCAGTGGGAAGTACGTTCCACAGTTGAATAGCCGTTCGGATTCGGCAGAAAATTGTAGTTCCCCTCTATTCCTGCCAATAGCATGCAAACAGGAATTATTGAGAGTTGTAAGTCACTAAGCCCTGGTTCTACACGAGCTATCGCGCCACAAAATTTATTTTTTTATTTTTAGCTGTTTTTGAGATTTTTATGTTCAGTGCCATCTATCAGAAAATTTAAAAACTTTTGAATTACTTGCACTTCTGAATTCATAAAAAATATATTGCGTAAGCTTCAGCTCAATAGAATTTTAATTTTTTGAGGTTTGTAGATATTTTTGAGATTTTGTTGTTTCACGCCATCTATGAGAAAAAAAATAAAACTTTTAATTAATGTGTATATACCACTGATCTCTATATACACTGGATAGTGTATTCATTTAAAATTTTTGAGGCACAAATATAGTCGTGGGCGGTACCCTCATATAACAGTATAACAGCGGTACCAGCGCGGCGGTATGGACGCTACTGGACCTGGATTTTATTTTATTTTTGTATAAAGCGAGATACGAGGTCGTGGCCGGTACCCCGTCAGAAATTGCCTCACAAAAGCTGTTATCCAGTGTATTATAGAAATCAGTGGTATATACTCACTATATATTGTGCAAGTTGAAAAAGACGTCTTGTAAATGTTTTTTTTTTTTTTATTTATGTCAAGTCTCTCTTAACAAGGAATAAGTAAGTGACCTATTACAACTTTTTGGTACTTGAAACTCATCCATTGAACTGTTACTGCTTTAGAAAGCAAATGCCTTTGAAACCAAACATATAAATTGGCAGTGAAATAGTATTGCAGCTTGAAGACAATTTTATCTCGAAACACTCAATATGGAAAATACCTGAAGGCCAAAGGTAACCTTGAAAGATTATCAAAAATTAATGGTATCTGAAATAACAATAGATTACGTTCTATTCCCTACAGGGCGGGTCGAGCTTAACTTTAGTAAATTTAATCCATTTGATGTTTAAGTACACTTAAATAATTATTTTCCGAAATACTGTCTTCCTTTACTTAAAGCAAAGAAGGTGAAATTTATTAAAGAATATCGATTTTGATAATATTATAACATTAAAACGCATTTACTGCTCTACACGAACAAAATTCAAATCTAATTCTAAATTCCAATCGATTTCACTGACACATTACAATAAAGTTTTATTAATGTATTTTTTTTATTGCAAAAAGTTGATAAAGTTTATGATTACTGACTTTTAGCGAGTGGAAATAAATGTAGGTATATTATTTATGTATGTCTCCGCAAAACAATAACAAGAATTGTTCAATATTTTTCAAATATTTTTATCAGTGAACAAACAAACAATGTTGATGTACCTAAATAAATAGATACCAATCGACCGATTGGAATGAATAATTTTATAAATTTTTAACTACACAATTTGTTTAGAAATCACCAACTAGCAGCTAGAGAGCTGTTATAAAAAAAATCGAACAAAACCAAAACGAAAAAGTATTGTAACTCGCAAATTTGATTCGGTCACCCTTCGCAAATCGCTTACACTTAATACACACTAAAAACACATCAATATTTCATGTAGGTATATATAAATACCTATATGTATCTTCACCTATGTTACACTAACTTTTTCCAAGATAAATATTGAAGGGTTATGTCATCCCCGATTTTAAACCAGCTGATTGAAACGAAAGTAAGATTGACAAAAACATTGAATTTTCTTTTACAAATAAAACAAAAACATGTCTATGCTTCGTTACACGCACCCGGGAACTAAAATTAAGTTTAGTCAAAATTAATTTTCTCAGATAGGTACATAGAAACTCATCTGGTTTCTGGGACTGACTGACTATGACTATGTCGGGAGTGTGGCCGCTCGCCGGTCTTTTTTACTTCTGTCTGGTGAAAGACCAAGAGGCTTTTCTGAACCCCAAGTCCCATACCCATGTACACATTACAAAAACATCAAGTCAATAAGCCGCTTATCTAAAATCAAGTGTGGATGTACACTCCAAGTCCTTCAATTTAGGTCAGACAGATTTTTTTTTGTATTTACCTGAGCGAGTGTTCACTTGAGAAAACCATTTTTTTATGAAATTTCTAACAAAAAAATACGGATATAAAAACGTAGCTACAATTGTTTCACATGATTTTTCACTACATTTTGGCTTCCAAAAAGTTCCGATGAAGGTGGATTTGTTTTGAAGTCTTAAGCTAATCCTAAAAAGTATCCTTAATTTAAACCAGTTCTAATAAATATCACAAAATCCTTCAATTTTTTCGTAAGTTTTAGAAAAACGTGCGCAAACTTTAGACTTGGAGCCGTATATACTATATAAGCATGAAATGAACTTTGTCTGATATAAGATCAACTTCAAAAGATTTGGCTTCCTTAATAAAATAAACGAGTGAAATTTCATCAAAATCGTTCAGGTGGTCTTCAATTCGCATGTAGGCATCTGTTTCAGGAACTGTATTCTAATTGGAAAAATCCAAATAGAGATTTCTGAGATCTATGCATTTTGGAAATCAATGCTTAATTCCTCACTTTTTCCGTGACGAAAATAAGAGAATTTCGGTTGAATGATGAATAGCTTGGGAAGCGTAAATTCGTCAAATAAGTAGGTATACTTATTTAACAATACCTATATTTATGAAATTAAAATAAGAAGAGTACCTACCCATCAAATTCCGGTAAAAAATTTCTGAGGAGGTAAGTACCGAAAGAAAGCTGTAAGATAATAGTGTCCCCAATCATGTGACATAAAGTGTATACCTATCGAATGTGAGGGGGAGCTGGAAAAGCAAGACAATGGAATGAACAAAAAGCCAGGAAAATAGGTATAGATGCATAAAAATGCCTAATTAATTAATTTTTGTAAACAATTTTTTGGCAAAAGCTTAATTTCTGTGAACTAATCAAGAGTGGGAGGTGGTCTTCATATAGTTTTGTAGTTATTTGGGTGTCTTGTTTTGTATTCAAAACAAAAGAAGTTAAATAAACTTTCTTTAAGAAGACGCGAAATCGAATTGGGAAAAATATAAAATATGATGAAATATTCAAGCACTTCATAAATGAAGTATGTATTTGCAATTAAAAAAAAAAACTTAAATTTACCTTTCATTTCTTCGATATGAAGTTCGTCCATATTAGTTTCAGTGTTTTCCATTTTCTTTTTGTTTAAAAAAAAAACACAAAAACTAAAATTTATTTAACAAATGAAAATATTTCTCTCGGAATATCGGAATGCAAACCGCAGCCATATTTTTTTCGTCAAAAACTGACATTTGTCACCGCTGTCAATATTGATCAGCTGGTTATTTATAAATAAAAACTGTGTTTTTTAATGCTAATTTCAGAACGATTTTTTTAATGAAAACTCAATTTGAATGGACATGCAATTTCCATATGCATATTATTAATATTTTAAAAAATTATATTTTCTTTTTTTCATTAAGATTTAACATTGATAGATTTGTGAATTTATTAATTGAAAATTTATAAAAACGTAAACAAAAAACCTGTTGATAAAAATTCCCAGGGATGGCATTTTTAACAAAAAATTGCTAACGTCAATTTTGTCTTTTAGATCTGTTTCCTTAGAGTTTTCAAGATGGCTGAAATAAATAAAAGAACTAGGCAAACTAACGCAAACACATTTCAAATTATCTTATGTCGAATTCCCTTCAAAAAAAGAATCGAATTTTTTTTCCAAAATCGATTTTTTCTGTCAAAACGAAAATTTGGTTCTTTTTTTGAAAGGAAATCGATATTATATTACGTTTTCATTGGAGCCTAAATAGGGTAATTTTGTAAATTACAGAAGTGCTATCATTGCAAATTTTCCAATTTCGTTTGACAGATAATTTCATTTTGAATTTGATTTGGCAGTTAATAGCTTCTTTTTGTTGTGTTCTCTTTTTAGTGTTTGTCGACCAATTACTTTTTTAAAACACTCCGCTTAGGCGAAACTCGCTTAAGTGAAAAACTCGGATACCTGAAACATATTTTCAGTTAAAGTCTAGAATACAGTTCCTCCTCGAAAAAAAAATACATGTACTTTTTACGGAAACTTTTTCGCGCAAAACAATGTTGGTGACATTGTTTTGTGGAAAAAAAGAGGACAACGAATACAACTTTTTTCTTTCAATTCAGATTTTTTTTCTTCCGAAAAAAAAAATTCTTACCACTTATGTTTTTTTTTTGTTCAAAAGAACTGTATACTCGGCTTAAATTTAATATTTTTCATTGAAAAAAACTCTCTTAGGGCCAGTTGTACAATAGTGGTTCAGCCTCGGTTCAAGATTTTAACTCATCGATTTCGGTGGATTAACTAAGGATCAACGCTGGTTCAAGTATGTAATTGGTTATTATCACACACGTCTTGAACAGTAAACCAGTGTTGAAACTCAATTAATCCGCCGGAATCGATGGATAAAAATTGCTGAACCACGGTTTAAATATTTGTACAACTGGCCCTTATAGCTTATAGCTTTCATTGAAACTCATCATTGAAAATTTTAATTTTCATTTTTGGGGCCCTAAAAAAGCGATATCAGTGATTATTTTGATGCCAACAAAAAGCTGATAACTCGATTATAATATCTAGTCAAACAAATATTTCATTTTGGCTCAGCCTATCGCAGGAAATGAATTTCTTTATTTCAATGATTGAACTACCTTATCATTGAAATCTTAGAAATCGTTTTATGTGAAAGGTACGGCCAAAACGAAATATTTTTTTGACTAGAAATAATAATCGAGTCATCAGCTTTTTATTGGCATCAAAATAATCACTGATATCGCTTTTTTAGGGTCTCAAAACTGCAAATTAAAATTTTCAATGATTAGTTTCAATGAAAGCTATAACTGGCCCCTAAGTGAAAAAAATATTTAATAGAATAGGACACAAAATTTTCTGAACGCTTTTACTTCTTTTTATTTTTCACTTCCACCAAATTTTCATCACGAAAATACCTTTTGAATTTCTGATATGTCAGAACCCTTTTTGGAGTTTTTAAATCCGCCTTAAGTGCAATTTTTTTTCACTTATCCGGACTCCGCTTGTGAAATTTTTTTTCACTTAAGCGGGGTTTGTTTAAGTGAAAAACCCGCTTAGGTGAAAGAAAGACTGTGACATTTTGCAGTTTCTCTTAAGCGGATTTTACAGTATTAACCATTTTCGGAAGGAAAAAATGGATTAAAAATTAGATAGAGATAGATTATATATAGATAGATAATATAATTTTATTTTCCATTAAAAATTAAAAAAAAAAAAACTTGATTAAGCTGGTATTCGAAATTAAATATGACAATAACTTGTTTTTAAGTCGTCTGTCAGGTTCAAAAAAAAATTAATTAATTACATTCAAGCAACGCTAAGCAAGTTTTAACTAACTTCGTTTATTATTAAACTACGATATTTTAGCGAGTCTTTTAAAAATTTGTAGAGTTTAGGGTAGCAAAATCCATTTAAAACGTTGAGGAATGTTGGCCGGTCTAGTGTAACGTTTCCAAGGATTAAAAATTATGTTCGCTTTTATTTAATTTATCTGCACTTTCAAAAGAAAAACAAAATTATTCATCTTGTGTAGTCCATAGATTTTGGGTGAGATGTTATTTGGCATGTCGTATAATTGCTAAATTGCTTTGAAGTTGGATAACAATTGAGTTCATATTAAAGCCCAGTACGCTGCTGATGCGAAACGAAAAATCCCATACAAAAATGACACAACGAAATCAGAAACGGAAAATTTCGTTTTGCTTTTCGTTTTGCAGTACGCTGTTCGAAGAGCGAAATGTATAATTGCAGCAGATTTTTTGGAGAAGTCTCCGCTCCTTTTTCGCACTGAATTAATTACACAGACTATTTATTGTGTGCGGAAAAATGACATTAGAGTTTTATTTGTGTTTTTTTTTTTGTTTCTCATTTTCTTACATCATGGGTTTCTCTGATTTTTTGCGTATATGTTTGATTTTTTTTTTTGGACTCCAAGGATATTTTCCGTTGTGTTTTCGCAAGCGTTTCGTTGTCTGTTTGGAGATCACAGAAAAATTTCGTTTCGCATCAGCAGCGTACTAGGCTTAAAGGTAAAACTGCACTCGGCGGAACTGCACTTCAGCAAAACCGCGCGCACTTTCGCACGAAACTGAACGAAACAAAGTTCGTAAGATTATCAACTTTGTAGCATAGTACCGCACCGTGAAGTGCAGTTGTTGCTGGGTGCGATATAGCTCATACAATTTCCCAAAAATAAGTCGTGAAGTTCAATTTCGCTGAAGTGCAGTTCCGCCGAGTTAAAATTTCTTTTTAACCTGTGGTTTTGAGAGCAAATTGTGAAAATTTTCAATATATCAAACCAAATACTGCTTTTAGACGACCGAATGAAAAGGAATATCTCTCTTTACTCTGCAATTTTTTAACCTTAGCAACTTTATTTACCCCGGCCACCAAATACGGCCCCCGCCAACGTGTTCGCAGAAGGTAATTGCTTCGTTTAAAACCAGTCAAAGAATATTTTTCTCAAGCATTGAATACTGGCAATGTCAATTTAAAACGTCAATTTTTTTTTGACAATCAATAAACAATTTTAAAAACTCCTTGTAGTTGACCTAATAAAATCCGCATAATTTGTTTAATTTTCATAAAACCACAATTTTTTTTAGAAGAAAGGTATAAAATTATTAATAATTATCATTTAAAACAATTGTCAATTTGCGCATTCGATTTATTAAAGAAATATTGTCTTTTTTTGTTTATACCTACATGAATTCGAAGTACTTTACTTTGTTTTTGTTTCCCATAGTAACAACTTTTTCTTGTAATTTAATAATATTAACTTAAACTTATGAAATTGCCTTAACATTCATACAGTCTAATCATTAAAAACTTTTTCCAACACATTTCTGATTAAATGCACTTGAAAATTATCGCTAATTTCCAAGACTTTTGTTATGACAATGATGTCATAGATCATAGAATCATCATTTTTATGTAGATATACACATCTTAATCAACATTCTAATATTTCAGTTGATAATATGGAAGTCCCAATACATACTCTTACCAATGATCCAACAGCTGCATGGAAAGAACTCTCTAAAACCCAGAGAGTCATCAAGGTGACAATGAAACCGCCACAGACAACCGTTCCATTCAACAAAGCTCGAATAGTTTGCATGAGCGATACACATTCACTTACGCCTTACATTAAATTTGATATTCCAGACGGCGATATATTTATTCATGCAGGAGATTTCACTAAATGCGGCCAGTTAGAAGAAGTAATAGAGTTCAATAACTGGATCGGCAACTTGCCACATAAGCATAAAATCGTCATTGCTGGCAATCATGAGCTCAGTTTCGATTCGACATTTACACATCCCTTTCAAAACAAATCAGTTTCACAAAGGTAAGATTTTTTTTAGGAAGGGAAAAAAGGGTTGGTAAGAGTTTTTTGTATTGAATGTATGATATTTAATTCATGATTTCTTTAGCGTCTTATCCGATTGATTAGTGTAAAATGAAAAATAATAAAATATCAATTATAATTTAATATATAGTTATTATTAAAATTTTTGTATATAATAAAAAAATAATTTTTAATTTTTATTATTATAATAAAAATCTTAATTAAATATTATTTTATGCATAAAATTAAGTAAAATTATTTTTATTTAAGATTTGTCAACCCGTGCGAAGCCGGGGCGGGCCAGCTAGTCTCTTATATAAATTAAAAAAATTTCATAAAATATTTACTATCATTGTGTCTAGACTATAATTCCATTGAAATGTTGCAAATTTAGATCCAACCTTGCATTTTCTATCCAAAATGACAAGATATTTTGATTTTGCATGTGCAGAGGGACCAGAGTTAGTGTTATAAACTCCATTTTAGTATTTAGCTAATTGAAAAATTATAATAAATAATTTCTCTATCGGAACTTTTATTAAGTTAAATGTATTTAATATCTTAAATTTTTGTTTACAGAACAAAACATTCTGGGCCGTCGATTCTCGATGACATGCCTACTTTAGGCAACGCAAAAGAAAACATCGAAGACGCTGTACAAACGCTCAATATAAGACAGTATTTAACAAATTGTCAATACATCGAAGATGAACTCACAACCATTTATGGCCTTAATATTTACGGCAGTCCATGGCAGCCAGAATTTTGTAAATGGGCCTTTAATATTCCACGCGGACGAGAATGCCTTGAACGTTGGAATAAAATTCCTGAAGGAATTGATCTGCTTATAACACATACGCCGCCAGTTGGACATGGAGATTTGTGTTGTTCGGGTGTAAGAGCTGGATGTGTTGAGTTATTGGCTAGTGTTCAACAACGAATCAAACCAAAATATCATGTTTTTGGACATGTTCACGAAGGATATGGAATAACATCAGATGGTCGAATAATATTTGTTAATGCTTCAACATGTGACATAAACTACCTGCCAAATAATCCACCTATAGTTTTTGATATATCTTTACCAAAAGGATTTACCAAAGATGTTTAGTGAAAATTAAAGGAACGCATTATTTTTTTTTTATTTATTTATCTTCATTATTTTGTGGATATTATAGGTAATAAGTATTTTATTTTTTTTGTTGATTATTTTTAAATTAACAAGATTCAGTGATACAGTTATGGAATTCGTTTAGAACTTTAAGAAGTAACTTTATTAATAATTATAAAAAGTGCCATTCGTGTTAAGAAATGGTATGTAAATGTATTTAATTATATACATATAAAATTAAAAGCAAACAAAATTCGACTTATAAAAAAAAACAAATATTTTACATACTTGATAGCCAAATTGAAGTTATTGTGACTATTCATGAAACACTGTAATGTAGCATTGAAAAAATTATATTGTTCAACAAAAAGTTTATTGAGTTATGTTAAAATAACGTCATATTATACAGGTAGCTTTAACTACATAAATGCTCTCTCTCTTTTGTTTTACTCATCACTTGAATGATGTCATAGTTTTACTGAAAAAATTGTATTTGTATTAAATGCCTTGCACGAAAGTAGTTTTATATTTATAATTGTGGTTCTATGTTTATATTTTGGAAATCTGACCCGATAATATAAAATTAAATTTTAAATTAAAATGTTATAATTCTTCTTATTTATCGGAAAAGCAACATAAAACAATTTTGCATCATTTAAATGTTAATAAGTCGAAAACACAATATGTTTTAGTAAGTCGAAAACAACATTAGAATAAAAATAAATAAAGGATTGAGCTCTAAAATACGAAGTTCAACCGCAACCACAGGGGTTTTTCTAAAAGTTCGACTTAATAAAAGAAAAGCGCAACCGTATGTTATGTAATACCATTTTCGTCGGTAAAGTAAACCAAGACAAGAACTACAGAACCAATTTAATGCGATTGTTTTTATTTTGGGATTATAAAATAATTATTATTTTTATTTTTTAAATATTTTCTCCGCTTCTTTGAGAAGTCTGTCCCTCTACAAATGCGCTCGCTTTTCAAAAATAATTTTTGTAGTGGGTTTTTTTTTCATCGACTGTGCCATTTCAATATATTGTTATGCCTTCAAGCACAACTTTTTAATTATTTTGAATAAACGAATAAAGAATATTTTGAAAAAGAAATAAACACTTCCAAAAATAAAGAACACAACCTGATTTGAAAATGCATTTTTCTTTTATTGAAACTTAGTTGTTTATTGTATGAAAGTTGCACAAAATCTGAATTTACTTAACAATACTTGCATCATCGTTGTTACGTACATAGATAGAATTTGAATTTAGAATCAGAATCATGTTTCCGAAATGTTTCCACAGAATTATACATATTAACGTAATGCAGCCAGGGGCCTATTTCACGGAACATACATCACATACATTGTATGAATGTATGTACCTTAAAGTAGTCGCCAAATTTGGCTCATTGTAAATTTTGAATTTTTAGAAAAACTATGCGTCAACTTAGAAAACGCATAATTTAAAAAAATTTAAATTTACGCCCACTCATATGGGGCCTATTTTATGTCACATACATTTCTGTGATGTATGATCTGTGAAATAGGGCGCAGATTGCTGAGTCGCAAAACGTGCATTAATTATGTTTTCCTTTGGATAATATTTCTTTGTATTTGATGATTAGGTGGCATGACACCATATTACCATAATAATATAAGAAGAAAACAAAGAATACGAACACAATTTTATATAATTACAAGATAATCTTTATTAAGTCAAGATTCTTACACTACTTCGGTTGACCCTATTTTGGCTAAATGCTGATTAATCAGAAATAATTTACATATTTTTTTAAATTATTGCTGGGTGATCAACTTGATGGGGTTTTTTCAGCTTGGGATACCGTAGGTGTCGGGCAGCCCGTCCTTTTAAATGGGTTTTTGGAATTTTTCCTCCGTCGGGTCCTCCTTTATCACCGCCTTTAAGGTTATCGTCGAGCGAGGGCGATATTCCTCCAGAGATCCTGACGGGAGTCCTGAGATTCTTGGAGCGGGAAAATGACGGTAAAATTCCAATGTTTGAATGTTTGCCGCTCATACTAGTGTAGGGGGGAGGGGAAAAGGATTTATTTTATGTCTTATTACCCATTTATTTTTTCAGCCTGGAGGCTAGTTAGTTTTGGTCAGCCAAGTGGCCTAATATTAGGTAAACTAACTTGAAGTAAATTGTAAAATTTTCAGTCTTCTGTGGTTCTTGGAGTGTTAGAATGACAATCTTAATCTCCAGTACTTGATTCACAAATTCTTAATCTAATTAAAATTATGTATACAAAAATATTTATTTCCTAGTCTTAATAGCTAACATTGACATGAATGTTTATTTCCTATTCTTAAAACTAATATCATCATTTTCATCATATTTTAGGGTCATTCTTCTATTCACTGTTGGTCTAGTTTTTTCCATGACTTGGAATTTGTAACATTAAAGCAGGTCGTTTCGTATTTTTTTTTATTTTTTGTCCTTTTAATTTCCTTATTCCATAATATTATATCACAATGCATTAGATAACCCGGTTCATTACTCGCAATTGTAAACAAACTTTTTATAATTCAAAAATGTAGGTGTCTTGTTGCGACAATCCACTTATTGTCATTTGTCGTCACCCCATTTTTTGGTCATTCTTTTGGTTTCATTATTTCGTTAGTCACAGGGCGCAGAATATTCTTAAGTTATCTGCGTAAACCCATGTGCGCTATGTTATGAATGAAATGATATGGTAATGAACTTCTTTTGGTTGTGACTTTGTGCAAAGCTTGACAAGTCAAGTAATGACATTGGTTCATTTTGCATATCGGGCGTTGGGGTTGGGTATTATGATTTATAAACAGCACCAATGTTTATCTCTATCTTCCTCTTTTATTATTAAATTGGTCATTATTGATTCATACATAGCTGTCTTTCGAATCCCGTGTTGTTTTTGGTACCCAGGTCGTCATCTCTTGACACTTTTAATGTTGTCCCAGTTGACTTTGTACAATCTCAGAGTCAAGATCTTCATATTTTAAATTTCTTTACCAGCTTTAACCCATTTTGTGTATTAGGGTCTCAGAGTTTGCTGTATGTATTCTTTTGTTGTGTACTTTATTTGTAGCGCTCCACTCCCATTTTGTAGCAGGCATTCGCTTTGACGGCATGCGAATATGGCTAATGAATATAATCTTAAAAAACTCAACAATCCTTTTTAGGCTAGGTACTTTAGTCTCCATTTATACTCTTTCTAAACCTTCGAGGTTAAACTAAGGTTGTCTGGCTCGAGACAATTATAACATGTGAGGTATTTTACCAAATCCCTTCATTGTTTAAGCTTAGCTGGCATCCCCGCCAAACTTTAACATAACAGAGGAGAAACAATATTATACATTTTATTTGATTTGAGTCATTACGTTTTGACTACAAAATGTGTCTACATTTTACATTTTAAAAAATTAATCAAATCGTCGTCGTACTCTCTAAGTCCGTTAAATATATTTTGAGATATTTGCATGTATTAGGGATTTTTTTGTGACCAATAAGTAACGATCGAATTTATTGTGTTTTTGATTTATATAAAAATCAACAGAATTTATATAGTTTTTATAGAAGTTAAACTTTGATATTTGAAGACTAAAATATAGTTTAATAAAAAAAATCAAATACTTTAATTTGTAATCATATTTAACCCCCTTAGCTCAATGCTACAAAAAAATGTTGTACAATTAAAACACAATAAAAACACAATAAAATCCCAACTTGTTTTGTTTTTTAGGTTAAGCAATTTTTTGTTAACAATTATTGAAATCATAAGTTGTTTTTAGTTACAAAATTAAAAACTAAATGCAATAACTGTATGTTTTTTTTTAAACATTATATTGGTATTAAATATATCTTAAAGGCTTATATGAAGTTTGTAATTAAATTTTGAATTTAATCTAATTTTAAATTAAATTTAAGAGATAGTTAAATATAATTTAATAAAAAACTGGAAACAAAAATTCAATCGATGCAGGATGCAAAAGCATCCTATTGGTTAAAGTTAAATTCCAGCTACCGTGATCGGTTTTAGTCATTTCCATCAGCCTGAATTAAAAAAGAATAACGTTCGTTCTTTTTTATAGATCTACATATTCATAAAACCGGCAGGTAGGTAGTTAATGTATATGTTTATTGTGAAGTCTATGGAAAAACTTGGTTTTAATTGCGTAAAATCAAAGTAGTACAATCGTAATATATCAAAAAAGAACTTAATGGGAAAAAATACAAAATAAAAAAATACAACTTTAATGAACTTGATATGATATTAAAAATTAAAGACAAAATAAAGAACAGATTTGATTTAGTAGCATATAATTTTTGGCAGAAATAAGCTATGGCAGTTTATGCTCAATATGTAGTGCAAATCCAGCACAACATTTGTATGTACATATATCACTACCGAATAAATTTCACTATTTATTAATCATGCTGTAATGTACCTAAATATTTATATATCCAATTTTAAGAAACTGTAGAACCACTACAGACCACAGGACCAAACTTTTTTGTCGTCTCTATCATCAATGTTTATTAAAACCAAATTTTCCTTTTAGCACTCAAGTATATCGAGCCCCAACCGACAATTTTTAGTTAATGACAAACTAACAAACTAATTACTTACGCAAAATATTCGCATGGACACATTTTTTATAACTGAAAGCTAAATGTTTTTGATTTTCTGTAAAATTGATGTTTTGTCGCTTAATATAAAAAAGCGGTTCCAGGTTCGATATATTCTGCATTCCAAAGAAATAAATTAATTTCTTAAAATTAAAAAAAAAAGTTGATAAACTTTCCACTTCTTTCAGACCACCCTGTTTATGATATATGTATATGTACATTCCATAAAAAAGTATTTAATTTGCTTAATACCTTACAAAGCTTGGATTGGAGAAAATCAGCTTTGTAAACTAAGCCTATATTAAAACAAAAAAAAATTATTCCGTTACCAAAGTGTCGGGCGAATTAAATGAAAGGCGGTTTAAATTTGTGCATTTGGTTTTATTGTTTTAATTTAATTTAAAAAAAAAGAAAATAAATAGTTTTGTAGATACTTTTTTTATTTTGTCGTCCTGCATTCAACAATTAAAGTAGATCAATAAAAACTGCCTTTCATAATAATTCAATTTTTACCTTAGCTAATACTTTAAGACCACCTGCTTGCACAGTTAATCGCAGCCATTATCTCACTAATCGTCTTGATTTTTTTTCGTAAGAAAAACAAAAAAGAAAAAAAAGATTAAAGCCTAAAAATGGTATGACCAAAGTAAAATTCTGTAATTATTAAGTTGTATTATTTTGGATTTCATCGTTTTTATAGCGCGAAGTCATCTCTCTACAAATTGGCCAGGCTGGCGTTCAGATTGGCAATTCATGCTGGGAATTATACTTGCTGGAACATGGGATAAATCCAGATGGATCGAACAATAAAACAGAAGCGAACACGGACGACAGTCATCACACATTTTTTTCTCTTACTGATTCTGGTCGATATGTACCTCGTACAATATTCATTGATTTGGAGCCTTCTGTTATAGACGATATTAAAACTGGACCCTGTCGAAGTCTTTACCATCCACAGCAGCTTATAACTGGCAAAGAAGATGCAGCCAATAACTACGCAAGAGGCCACTATACAATTGGAAAAGAAATTATAGATCCAGTAATGAATCGAGTTCAAAAACTTGCCGAGCAATGTGAAGGGCTGCAGGGTTTTCTAATATTTCATAGCATGGGTGGCGGAACTGGTTCGGGATTTACTTCATTGCTAATGGAACGGATAGCATGCGAATATGCTAAACTTTGTAAGCTTCAATTTGCCGTCTATCCATCGCCAAAAGTGTCAACAGCAGTCGTCGAGCCCTACAATTCTGTATTAACCACCCATTCCACGCTTGTACATTCAGACTGCGTTTTCATGGTAGACAATGAAGCTATATACGAAATTTGTCAAAAAAATCTTTCAGTTGATCGTCCAAATTACACCAGTCTTAATAGATTGATAGCGCAGGTCGTTTCATCCACTACTGCCTCATTAAGATTTCAGGGTTCAATGAATGTGGATTTAAATGAGTTTCAGACCAATCTTGTACCATACCCTAGAATACACTTCCCACTGGTCGCCTATGCTCCTCTGATGTCGGCGGAGAAAGCTGTTCACGAACAATTCTCCATCTCATCGTTAACCAACAGCTGCTTCAGCCCGGGCAATATGATGGTCAAATGTGACCCAAGGCGTGGAAAGTACATGTCTTGCTGCATGTTATACCGTGGGGATGTTGTTCCCAAAGACATTAATGCTGGAGTGTCTGCAATAAAGTCCAATAGAAATATCACGTTTGTCGACTGGTGTCCTACTGGGTTTAAAATCGGCATCAACTATCAAGCTCCAACTGTGGTTCCAGGCTCGGAATTGGCCAAGACTACAAGAGCTGTTTGCATGTTATCCAATACGACTGCCATTGCTGAGGCTTTTACTCGACTTAACTACAAATACGATCTTATGTACCAAAAACGTGCGTTCGTGCACTGGTATGTGGGTGAGGGCATGGAAGAAGGCGAATTTTGTGAAGCCCGTGAGAATTTAGCTTGTTTGGAGAGAGATTTTGAGGAAGTTTCAGCGGATACGAATGATGGTGAAAACGCCGATGATGAGGAATACGAATACTGATTGAAATGTAATTTTTTAAAATCTTTAAAAATATTCCGTGTAATTAATTTATAACAATATTAGAAGAAAAAAAACAAGTCAATAAAAGCAATTTAGTTACGTTAGTGAAAAAATGTCTTTTTTTATTTAATTAAGTTTAATTTATTTTAAAATCCCGTAAAAATCTGTTATCGAAAAATTTAAAACAAAGCTATGTAATAAAAAAAGGTCTGTGAAAATCCAGATTTTTTTAATTCATTAAACCCAAAGTTTACAATAAAAAATAGATCTGTCGTTGTTTTCTGCAGTTCCAGCAGGGAGCCATTTAACAATTTCTCTCATTTTAAAATGAATTAAAATTTTCTAATTTGCATTTACATTGTGTCGAAAAAGACAAATTTCAATTTCCGATCATTGAGTCATCAATCAAAATTGAAATATTCACAATATTCTGGTAGTTTATTTACGAAAGTTTGTTTAATTTGGCATCAACAATCTCAATGGGGCCCTTCAACTGATTGCTGTTTTTGACTCTAATAGGATAAATAATTATATTAATTTAAATAGAAAAAACACTCATGAATTTCATTTTTATTTTTATTTTCCTATTATTTGCTTCTAACAGTATAACTATTCACGGCTTACGATCAATGATACATTAAAAAAATAATCTATGCTGCAATAGAGAAAATGATAAATCAATTATGTAACATTTATTTAACATTCAGATTTGTTTTTGCTCTTGTGTACCTGATTGCCCTAAACAAACGCAAAATCAATTAAATTTATAATTCAATCAAACGGTACACAGATTCTATCTTATTTAGTAAGCAATTATTTTATTTAATATGTCCACAAATAATCATACCTAGAACTAGGTTACTTCACTTTACCTGACATTATTATTATTATATTTATGTTCATTGCATTATGAAATACAAAAAAAAGTATAAATTGAAAAATTATGTAGTTTAATCATAAAATAAAAAAAAAAGAAAAAAAGAAACTAATATGGAACATTTGAAAAAAGGTATGAAACACTTTCTCCGTTGTGTGTTCTCCTAACAGCCTCAGCGAACATCATGGACACATCGATGCACTAGAAAAAAAAATTTTAATTAATACAAGAAATAACATAAAACTAAAATTGTATCCTTCTTTGAAGTAATTGTGATCAACGTCTAAGTTCATAATCTTTACTTTTCGTATACTTAAAATCAAAACTTAATTCAAATTTAAACCGAAAACTTTGAAACGAATACAACTTCTTGCGAACTGTACAGAAAAATACATTGCATATTTGTAGGTGGAATTTTCAATATTTCGGAAAGAAAAAAAAAACCTTTAACATTTTACACAATGATTAATATTTTTATGACAAAAAATAATGTGCAGATTTTATATGATTAAGTCATTAATTGCAAGTAGACATGTTCAGGAAAATGAGATCTCGGAGATCTCAGCGATTTCAGTTACGTGAACAGGATTCCTCAGCTATGCTGTCAAGACTCAGAGGAAAAAAAAATCTTGGATTCGCTTGCTCACTTTTTGAGTGAGAATAATCTCTGAGATCATGTTCAGGAAAATGAGATCTCTGAGATCTCAGCAATTTTCCTCAGCTTTGCTGTCAAAATGTTGAGAAAATAATACCTTGGATTCGCTTGCTAACTTTTTCACGGAAAAAATTTCTAAAATCTCATTTTTCTGAACGCGCCAAATTATTCCATAATACATAATAATTTAGATGTGTTGAATGTAGAAAAACTAGATCAGAACAACACAAGTTCGGAAAATTGTCAAAACACAAAAGTACAGCTGTGAAATTTAAAATTAAAAACGAAGTTTAATGATTAGGAATTCTAGTCTTGTTGGATTATAGTTCACACTAGGTATTCGTCACGAAATCTATGTAAGTCAGTTCAAACTTAGCAAAAATTGCGTATTGACAAAGGCCCTCACTAGTCAACTGATGAGTCCAAGTGAGATCGCCGGGACGAAACGCCAATTTTTTTAGGACTTAAAGGCAATTAAAAGCTATTTTGAATAAAAAAAATTATTGTTTACAATGATTTTCAATTCAAATTTAATAACAATGGGCCCTTAGTTCGTTTTATCTCTTTTTCTTAAATTTGAATCCAAAAATCTAAGAAACGCACATTGATATATTTTAGCTTATTGTTATCCCAAACAAACAAATCAGCTCACAGCTGTAGCTTTGACACTTTTGTCCATAACTTCGCATTTGCTCTACCTAAAAAGTAGGCACAGAAGATATTGTACTTAACTGTTCTGTACAATTTTATGTAACACAAAGTTACATAACGTAAAATAGTTAAGTGTTAAGTTTCTACTTATGGAACACACAATACTATAATTTTCTAATCTTTTCTATTCTTTTCTGTGCAGAATAGAAGACACCTTAGAACGCAAAAAATAAAACGGTTCTATATAACGAACTTACCTGAATTTTGGGACAATCCCGCATGTGACCATCCTGGGGAATAGTATTTGTGACAACAACAGCTTCAAAACAAGCGTTGTTAATTCGGGATATAGCTGGACCCGAAAAAATTCCATGAGTCAATATGGCATAAACCTACGAATAAAATAGAATGAATTTTTTTCATACATTTAATGGAGTTAAAGGTTATCAGACATTTTAAAAATTGACAAACCCAATTTAAAAACGAGTAAACTAAATTAACACATTTTATTATATATACCTTTGTAGCTCCTGCTTCCACAAGTCTGTCTGCAGCATGAACAATAGTTCCACATGTGTCTGCCATGTCATCTACCAAAATGGCAATTTTATCTTTCACATCACCTACAAGCACCATCGATGCAACTTCGTTGGCCTTTTTTCGTTCTTTGTGAATCAAAGCAAATTCAACATTGAGGCGATCAGCAATCGATGTAACACTGAAAAAGAAATAAAACCAAAATTTATTAGAATTTATTTTAGAATAGACGAGATCTTAATACACAAAAAAAGAGAGTTTGACGTGTGACCCTAGTGTGTGTATGCAAATTTTACTTTTAAGGTGAACCCGAAAGCAACTTAAAAAATATTATTAAATCTGAATACATACCGTTTGGCACCGCCAGCATCTGGAGAAACAATTATCGAATTTTTCCACTCTGGAATGTTTTCCTTAATCCATTTGAGAACAGCCGGCTCGGCATACAAATTATCGACTGGTATGTCAAAAAATCCCTGAAATAAAAATATATAGGTATTATAACACATGAATAAATTTATTTAAGTTTTTAGATCCCTTATACCCTTTGGGTACAACGATTTGAAGAAGCTCCTAACTCTTACTGGAGTCTAAGCAGGGATCATAAACCTACTCAATTCTATTATATGATGAAAGTATAAACTTTATAAATAAATTAGTCATAGAATTACTTATCAAATTAAATAAAAACTCGTATGTTCATAGCTTTGAAACTTTAAAATGAGCAAAAAACTAACGGAAAATCAACTCCAAGAGCTTCGAGATTGGTTAAACAGATTTTCTCTGAATAAAATTATCATCGCTAATAAATTACATCGAGATTTTTCTGATGGTGTAATAGTTGCGATGATGCTTAAAGAAATTTACCCAAAATTAATAGATTTACATAACTATCCATCGAGTTCTTCGGTTAAACTAAAACTAACTAACTGGGAGACGCTCAATAATAAAGTATTCAAAAAGCTTGGCATCCAACAAAGTTTAATAGTTCTCGATTCGATTTCAAGAGCAATTCCCGGATTTATTGAAGAACTCCTCTTTAGAATTATGCGCAATGAAGAAGCTTCAAAGGCACAAAAAAAGAAATTCGAAATAGAAAAACAAGTAGATGACTCGACTTATGTTATGAATGACGAAATAGTTATGATCAATTTGAATAAGCATATTGGCGATGGGATTATTCAAATTCCCCAGAAAATGATACTTTATTCGATATTTGAACAAACTTTACGTGAATCAAAAGAAAAAGACATCAAGATTGAAGTACTTTATCAAAAAGTTATTCATTTGGAAAATATTATCGAATTAAAAAATGAGCGCATCGAAGAATTGATGAGGCAAATTCACAAATTGAATGTTCGCAAAGTTGAAAGCGAAGAATCACTAAACATATCGGTTCCGAATTCTTCTCTTTTCAAATTTGAACAATTGTAATGAGAATAAATTCAAGTGTCAATAAAAGATAGAATTTAAATAAACGAGTGCATCAAACAAGATAATAGAAATTTTATTAGCGTTGTTAGCCTTCAAGCTTGATTTACTTGGTACGCCTTAAAATACAGAAGGATGATGGAAAAGGTTTGCATTTATTACTTCTTGAAATACTGCGGGAAATTATGCTGGAGTTAAAAGTAAATAACTTTTTTGCTTAATGCAAATTCTTCTTAAAAACCTAAAATATAATCAATCATTGAACATTATTTATTTGATATTCATATACACCGGTTTTCTTGATATGATTACGATGTGATTGATTTTTCATTTGATTATAATTATGTAATTCATTCTAGTGTTTATTTTTGTCAATTAAACTAACCTCTAAATAATGATAAATAAAACACAAATAACAAGATTAAAATTATTGATATCAGCTAATTTACAAAGAAATATTACCGAAAAGGCGGAAACAAACTTGTGAAAAGTACGTATACTCCCAGGTGAACAAATGTTTTACAAAAACTAAATAATGTGCTCGTGATAAATTTTTATTAAGTTAGTATTGCCAGTGTTGTTTTTAAAGAAAATTAAATTAAGATATGAATATTTCGTCTCCACTGTTTCAGAAAAATGAGATCTCAGAGATTTTTCTCACTCAAAAAGTGAGCAAGCGAATCCAAGATTTTTTTCCTCAAAGTTTTGACAGCAAAGCTGAGAAATTTTGCTGAGGAATCCTGTTCAGGTAACTGAGATTGCTGAGATCTCATTTTCCTGAACATGCCTAATGTGGTCATGCTAAATTTCCATGACCTTGGAAATAAAGGACCGAGCGCACTTAAGTAAAATTGAAATTTGTTGAAATAAGAATAGAAAAAGGGATACATAGATCATTCTTTTAACTCATATACATTATGGGTGACTTGTACTTTGGCAATTCGGAAAGGTATTTTCGTTGGTTTTTAACATTAACTTAGGTGAGCTTTCGATTATATTTATTATTATAATTCTACCTTCAGTCTTGGCTTTCACGATAAGAGAGCTAAATTTTGTATATTTCAGATATACACATGTAATTGCTTATTAGCGGGGTTCACATAAAACGTCATTTTCATCTTCACGTGTCGTGTGCCGTGACGATTTTGTTTCAATCTGAACACCCGTCTAACGACCGTCGTCGATCGATTTTCTGTGTATAATTCAATTTTTTTTTGACATTTTGGTCGATCGGCCGACCCATGCATTAAATGTGAATGCTCATTTATCCGATTTCAGTGTGATTTGTCATTTTACGCGTGAATTTCGAATAGAAAACGAATAAAAAAAGAAATATTCACTAAAATAGCGTCTCCTCTTTTATTGAAGTCTATTATATGTGGGTCGTTGAATGTGAACGCTAGACATTATCATTGTTGTTAAAAGTGAACTCCAATAATATAATATGTACATAGATCTATTAAACAAACACACGTCTGCTTGAATTTAAATTGTTATCAATATTTTTGTTATGGAAAAAAAATTTAACCTTTTATAATCAACAATTATATTTATATATGTATGTTCTTGATTGTTTTCCCGGCAACAACTTTATTTCTGCTTATTTCTATAGTGGTTATTGTTTTTGTTTATGACGAAAGATAAGCATTATTATCGTCATAATTTGTTTAAGGTCATCGAGGGTCAAATACATTCCAAGCAATGGGGGGTAACTAAGAGATAACAATAATAATATCTTTATAAATAAATACAAATAATCATTTTAACAACAACATAATATAATTAATAGAGTGTAGATAGATTGAACGAAAACAAATTGACGTGACCTAAAATGCAAAAATATTTTGAATGACGAAACATGTACATACATAATATGTAATATGTTTTTAATGATGGAACTGTAATTTGTTATCTATCTGAGAATCCTACTAAGGGCGTCACCACAAGGAGGCTCCATTTCGTTAAAAAAAAATTCCATATTCAATTCAAAATAATCTCATTTGTAATACAAGTTCACATTTCAAAATGAAATAATTTCAACCAAATTTGCACGAAAGTTTAGAGGAAATTATGTGTAGAACTTACGAACACACCCATGTGGAACTCATTCAAAGTGGAATCCAATGAAAGTGGTCAAATCAAATTCAAAACGAAGTGAGCTGTCAAACGAAATTTGGAAATTTGAGATGAAACACTTTTTTTGTAATTTGCGAAATTAACTCATTTTGACACTAATGAAAACATAGTATTAAATCAGAAAGAGAAGTATGTACGTAGATTAAGCAGGATTTGTTTAGTCGTATACCCCTTGATGCAGTGTTTAGTGTGTAAGGCTATTGGCCAAATAAAATGTTTTCAGGGTAATCGACAGACCCACGAAGGAGACATTCTTCGTGGGTTTGCCGATAAAGTCCCTCTTATCTTAACCGTGCGGATTGCGACAATGAAAACAAACACAGGAATGGTTGAGAGTTTAAATCACAGGGCCCTGGTTATTAATTTTTGTATGACAGGATCCTTATTTTTGTTTAAATAAATTCAATGACACCAGACCTTCAAAAAAAAACCATCAACGTTTTCTCATAGATAAAAACGTTAATTAAAAAAAATCTATGGACATTAGAGTCGGTGTATAGATAGATCTTTACCTGAATTTGAGATGCATGCAAGTCCATCGTTATAATGTGGTCAGCTCCAGCCACTGATAGCATATTCGCAACCAATTTCGCTGAAATAGGAGCACGGCTCTGTAAAAAGAAAAATAAAGAAAACAAAATTAAAATAGTTAAATGAGTTCTTGATGATCCAATATGTATGCATTTTATGATTTATGATTTTTTTTTTTAAATAATATTATGTGCATGATGACAAAAACCAAATGAAACTTTAAACATTTTAATTGCCAAAAATAAACAAAATTCTAGTAATAGTAAAAAATATTAACAAAAAAATATAAGAAATAAGAAAGAAACAAAACACAAAAGCAACGTTTTTCAATTGAAATGTTTGCATGTACCTATATTTCAATTATATAAATCATTTTTATTGATAAATTATAATTTAATATTATTATTTGTGTAAGAAATACTGATTTTCTGAACCTTATTATTGTTGACGTTGAAGGAGCCAACATAAGGTACATATATTGATGATAATGGTATGGACTAAGCAAATTAAACCAACATGTCCCAAAAAGTAAACTGGGAAATAAAATTTTAAACTTAAAAAAAATTTATCAAACTACTAATCTTGTTCAGTCTTGGCTGAGCAAATTTTTGACTAAGTATCTAAAAACATCATGTTCATCTAAATCTTCTCTGACCATAACGACTATAAGAAATTTTACTTTTATTTAAATCTTTAACATTTTTATAAGTGAAAGAAAACTTTGTAGATCAAATAAAAAATATAAAAGATTAAGTTTATTTATTTGCAACATTAGGTATTTTTGTTAAACAATGAGTTGAACGCACAAGTCACCCAAAACTAATTGAAGAGGGTGGAAAGATTTTTCAAGGAATAGGAAAAAGATGGATCGAGAACATTTTTATTGGAGCGCATAATTAGTTGGAGTTTTTTTTATTATCACATAACGTTTTAGTTTGAACGAATTTCCCTTATAAAGCGAACAAATAAGCAAAGGTTCGTTATTTGCATTCAAGCAATTATCAAATTCGAATCGCTATTTACATATGGGTTTTTTGTAATTTTTTAAATCAAAGTTTTGCTTATAAATTAAAATTTACTTTGTTTATCTTTACATAGACAAAGTATTAAATCTGTAAAATAGTTTTACAACTTTGATGAACAAAAAATACTAAAACTTGAAGATACGGTACGGTACTGAAACTGCATTTTTTTTTCTTTTTGGCAATTTTTAGTGAGCTTCTGTTTCGTTTTTGAAATTTGTTCTTCGAATTTGCAGTTCCTATTTTTAAGTTGGATTATTACTCAACATTTATTCATTCTATATAGAAAAAATAACAGGATTTTCGAAATAATTTAATTTAAAATAATAAATGTTGCTAAATGTACATTATGCATATACCACGATATACTGACACCACTTTACTGACATGAAGGCTGTAATATAGCCTCATACCTCAACCCTTCTGAGAAAAATAATTTCCGATATAAATTTTACTTATTATATAACTTTAAAAGAAATACAATATTCTAAACTTTGCAACACAATCAGCCCTATGAATTCTATGAATTCCATCGTAATCGGAAGCTTTTCCGAATCCCGAAAAAAAACTATCACCGAATCCGTTCGTAATGACTATTTGTATGAGATTCTCCACTACTATGGAATCTGTGATAGTTTTTTTTCGGGATTCGTTACAAGTTTCCGATTACGATGGAATTCGTGATAGGGTTGAATAGCTGTGTTTTATTCATTGCTGCATAGCCACCGCAGCAAAATTTTCCTTGGCAAACAAAAACAATTTGATTGCTGACAAAAAGAAGTCAGTAAAAAAAAAGATGGCTGTGCTGGCAATAGAACTTTGAATTATTGAAATGAACGTATGGAATGAGTAATCGTTTTATTCAGACTTGTGCTGCGCTGGCTATGCAGCAATGAACACACACCACCACACACCAAATAGGTGTGTTTTCTTTACTTCCCAAAAGTACCCACTTTCCACCAATTTTAGCCCAAGGAATTCTGTCAAAGTCAATATAAAAAAAATTGTACTAGAATAAGTCGAAATTTTCAGTTTTGGGAATTAAAGAAACACATATTATTACTTTAATAATAAATTGATGTTTGTTCACAATAAAAAAGTAGTATGTACATATTTTTCAACCGCCACCACACAAGCGCCATCAAACTTAAAAAAAAATGGCGATTCAGCGGGAAATAGGAAATATTTTGACTTGTTATTGTCAAGCAGCTATTACACTCAAACTACTCTGAGAACAAGATTTTTTTAACGATGTACATATGTATGTATTTTAATAGAAAATAGTAGATTTAATTGACAAATATGTATTATAATATCAGTTGTGTCGAAGAATTTTACCCCAAATTTGGACAGATAATACCTACATCTATCTTCGGCCTTCTGCAGCTTTAACTAAATTTTTCGGAGTATTTTTAACTAGAGTTAAAACAATTTTACATAGAAGCTTTTAAGATACGATGAAACAGAGTCTGTTTTGTTTCATATTATTTTAAGCACTGCTTTGTGTTTACTTTATCTATACCTTATTATGGTTCTTATAAAAATTAAAGCCCAACTAGAGTTAAAACACTTTTACAAAGAAGTGTTTAAGACAAGCTGAAATAGAAAGTACTCCGAAAAATTAAGCATGGCTGATACCATCTGACAACCTTATCTTTTATTCACATATTTACCAAGAGATTTTCTTTTACTTATAAAATATTTAAATATGAGCGATTAAAATATTTAATTAAAAAAAAAATATCGGTTTCACATCATTTTCCAAAAAGCTATGATATGCAATGTTCGCAGTAGACTTAATCTTGAAAAAGAAAATAAATTTTTTATTATATAAAATTTAAAATTTACAGATTCAACATTATTAGTACGAACAGCAAATTAAAAAAAAATTGGGGAAAACTTTTTCATTCTCATGCCTTCAAAAGCTACGAAAAGGTATGACTCTTGAGGGTTTATATAAATTCATAAAAATAAAATGTCAAAAAAAAAACGAAACCATACAGAAGTTAAACAAAAATAAATATATATATAATAATTTATATAATATGTAAGAGTTTGGAAAAGGGTACAAAGAAACAGTAAATAAAAAAAGAAACTTCGTTAGAAATAATTTTTAACTTCATTAAAGTGTGTAGGTAATATTAATTGGGTTTCCTTCAGTGCAACATTGTTGCATCTCTATTACTCACAGTATATTGTTTCGATGAAAATTCCTAAAAAGATATTGAAAAGAAAATAAAAATCAAATACAGAGAATAAGGGCAAATTAAACATCTTGCACGAGATATCTTTTTTTTTTTGTATTCGACCGAATCGGAGTTGTGGAAATATTTATATATGTAGATTGGTTTGTGCATTTTGGAAAGTAATTGAAAAATAAAAATAAATAAAAAATTGGTTAAACAAAATATTTTGAAGAACCAATGTGTATATAATAACCTTAATGCTTAGTGGAGAAGAAAACTTTCATTTTAATACAACGCAGTGCATTACCAAATATACTGGCGCAAATTTATAGTCAGTCTATTTTTAATGTTTAAAAAAAACTCGACATAAACTAACAATTTCTTAGCTCCAAAAACAGTTATACGGAAAATTTAAACATTAAAAAAAAACAACAAAAAACAATAAACTCTATTCATCCAGGTTAAAACTGAAACCAAGATGTAAATTATACAAATTCAATGTAAATACATCCGGATTTAAGTTTGAATCTAGATGTAGCGATCAAAATTGACAGTTTACAATGTCTTAGGCTGGAACCACAATTTTTTCCAAAATAAACCCCACGAGACATTTTTTTTCCGGATTGAGTTATGAAGTTGTTGCTAGATAAACAAGAACTTAAGTGAATGATTCTATGGTCGATTTGCTGAAAGAGTATCCAATGAGACAGGTAGATTTTATGTGCATAAAAAAGACAAGGGTAGTTTCTATCCAAAATCCATCGATGTGCCAATTTAAAAATATATTCTCGGAAGAAGCATGAAAGACTATTTATTGTTTGAGTGAGATATAAGGCGTTTTTTATTATCAGAATTGATCTATATGGATCATGAAACAACATACATAACAACAACAACACTTTATCGGGTTCACGTTTCATGATCCGAAAACAGTCTGCTGATTCTCGCCACTGTGAGATTGTTTTATTTTCGCAAGATGATCCATATATGGATCATGGGTCATAATAAAAAACGGCTATAGTATACATAATCTAATTTAAGGGCGTGATATAGGGAAAGGATTTTTTCTTCATTGTGTAGACATGGTGATCAGTAAAACGTATATGCAGGCAATAATTATTTTCTTATTTTAATGGCTTTAAGTGTGTTGTTGGATTTTTATCGCACATTTATACAAATTTTAATGTTCTTAAAAACTGAAACTTTATGTAGTAAATGGATTTTACTTCTGGTGCTTAATTTGTTTTAATATTAAAATGACTGAGCTAAAATTTGCACCAATATAATGAAAACAAATTTTGTATGTTAATAAAGTCCTAGTGTTGAAGAAAATGGTTCTTCTTCGTCTATTTTGCTCACATAACATAAGTTGTGGTATATGTACATATTTATTTAATATTTATTTACCTTGTTTGATGTCATGAGAAAGAAATAAAAATTGCCACTGAAAGTATGTCTAACTTTAGACAGCTGTCCAAGTACAAAACCTTATTTATAAACATTTTCTACCAATTGTTTAACTAAGACACTATACAATTGGTTGTTCAATACTATTCTAAAGTGGGTATGTTGAATTAATTATTTAAATTGAATTTAAATAAGACAAAAAAAAATGGAAAAAGAAATTAATAATAATAGGAATACATTGAGTTTTTGGTGCAGACACAAATGAACCACTCATATAAAGACCAACTTAAAAAATAAAAATTAAAACAAAAATTTTGCAGCCTTGCATATCAAAGCTGAAAACTTGCAAATCAATTTATTTTGTATTAAGTTATTTGACAATCAGCAGGATTTTGTATGGATTTGCTTGTTTGCTCCGTTATTTCCAACACCATTCTACACAGCTACATAATGTGGAAGATGTTTGGTTTTTTTTTTTGCTAAGATGCGGAACTTTTTTGTGTATTTTATTCTTTTTTTTTTTTTGATTTGAAATCTCAATTGTAAGTTTTTTATACAAAATTTCGAAAGATAATTTGGCATAAATGAATGAATTGCGTTTATGAATATTTTATATTTTATTTAAAAAAAAAAAGTTAAGCGCTTTGAATGTACAAAAGATTTGATCTACACTGGTTTTTTTTAAAACGAAATGTAATGGATGAGATTTCCTTAACCAAGTGCCACATTTCATTTAAGAATTTACAATTGCTTCGGCTATTACACGATGTCTCTTGAGGCATGACTCTTTCCGAAATTTAAAGACTGATAAAGTGAAATCCGATCATCTATTTTCTCCTTTTTTATGTTTCTATATAAGTTCACTCTTAAGCCTAGTACGCTGCTGATGCGAAACGAAAAATCCCATACAAAAATGACACAACGAAATCATAAACGGAAAATTTCGTTCTGCTTTTCGTTTTGCAGTACGCTGTTCGAAGAGCGAAATGTATGATTGTAGCAGATTATTTGGAAAAGTCTCCGCTCCTTTTTCGCACTGAATTAATTATACAGACCATTTATTGTGTGCGGAAAAATGACATTTGGGTTTTATTTGTGTTTTTTTTTGTTTATCATTTTCTTACATCATGGGTTTCTCTGATTTTTTGCGTTTATGTTTGATTTTGTTTTTGGAATTAGTGAAATTCTCCAAGGATATTTTCCGTTGTGTTTTCGCAAGCGTTTCGTTGTCTGTTTGGAGATCACAGGAAATTTTCATTTCGCATCACCAGCGTACTAGGCTTTAAGCGGGAAATCTACTTCATCGCTAAAGTGCAGAACTAGTCTTAGTCACATTTACAAAATTTTTCAAGTAAAATCTTAGTCCGTAAAATGCTGATTTTCGACATTATGATTATATTCTAATTATTAAAATTTTAAAGAAACTACTGCACGTAGGAATATTTGGAATATGTAGAAAATGCGCGGAACACAACAAGTTTCCTTATGACGTAAATTTTGGACTAGTTCTGCATTGTAGCGACGAATTTACAACGATTGTGACAGTTTGACAGACTTAGGTACACAACGCAGGGAAGCACGACGATTGTGTAAAGAAATTTTTTGTTTAAAAATATTTTATATTATTTTATTCATTTAATATGTACTAGCTGAACTACTCTTCAACCTTCAAAGAAAACATCATTTAAATATTAGAAAAGTGGTGTGTGGCAGAAGACGGATTTAGAAAAAAAAAATACACGTCATGATTTAGGCTTAAGAGGGAGTAACTGTGGGCAGATTTTATTCAAACCACTTTCTAAACCATCTCGCTGCTAATAACAACCAATGTTTGAAATTTCAGTGAAATTGGTTCAGCAGTTTTCGAGTCTATAGCCTCATACAGAAAAACAATAAATTTTATTTATACAGATTAAAAGAAAACAAAAAGAAACCAACCAGCATAGGTACTTTAATTTATTTTTAAGTTGATGTGTATTTTTTATCAGCTGTGGAAGTAAAACGTAATAGATTTCCTCTTTCTGACACAATTCTAAGTTCGCAGTTTCCTACGAATTTTTAAAATTGTCGCAAATTCTTGTTTGTCAACTAACGATGCATTAAGAGAAGAAAATTAAAAAACTTGCAAATTTCTATGTCCAAAAAGTGTAAAAACTTTTAAAACACCTAGCTGTCATTTTAATTTGCTTCTAAATTTAAATTGTGGTGTGTTTGATGTGAAAATAAACTATTTGAACAGTAACTAACTTGTGCAATGTGTAATTCAATTTATTTATTTTAAATTCATCGCTAAATGAATAGGAAAACGTTATCTCACAGTGTATTAACACAATATCTCAAATATGTGTGAAAAAAATATGCATGCACATATAATAGGGTGAAAAAAAAATTTGAAAAGTCCTCACTCAAGATCTGACATCCCATTTCACAGAAAATCTGACATCCCATCTCACACAATTTTACAGTTCATCTGACATCATTTGACATGTCTATATAGATGAATATTTAATAATATTTTAATTTTACTTTTATAATAAAATTGGACTAAAATTGGTTTAATTTACAACTTTAGGAAGAAGACGAACAGACCTAATTTTGTAAACTTCGACAACCGTTATCTTTTTTATAAATTTCAAAAATAATTTTTCGGATAAAAATAGGAAAACAACGATTTTTAATATCAATACCCATGAATTCTGGGATCTTAATTAACTTATATTGAACAACGGTTCAAACCTCTTGCGCAGAAAAACAATGAAGTCAGTCGATAGTGAAGTGCATATTTTTCCTTTCCTAAGTTGGAATGTCACTTCTTCACTTATGTTACTAACATCAACATATAGGACTCATTACGAGCTTTAAAAACTGAACTAACTGTTTTTATTTTATTATGTAATTGTTTTTGAATTTACTATAATTTTAAGCAACACCAAAAATAGAATTAACATTGAAGGATTTCTTATCTTATTCAAACAATTAACTTGACGTAGTTTACAGGCCGCCAGTTAAAGCTTTCGTTTGAAACGATAATTGAAAATTTTAATTGTTAATTTTGAGGCGTTTAGAAAGCTAAATTAGAGTGTATTTGTATGCCAATATAGAGCCGATGTATAAATTATTCTTTCGTGAAATGAATTTCAATATTTCAATGATTCATCTACCTTACCATTGATCATTGATATTTAAAAAATCATTTTGTGAGGAATGTTTCCCCAAAGTTTACTTTTTTTTTGCAAGAATTAATAATTGAGTCATTAGCTTTATATTGGCATCCATATAATCAAGAATTACGCTTTTTAAGTAACTGAAAACATAAAATTAAAAATTGCAATGATAGTTTTTAATGACAATCAGCCTAACTTGTCAAGCAAATCACACAAGTCTAAGATTAAGATCTATTTATATAGTAATTTTTAGACAATAATGTAATAATTTTTAATTTATTGCAATGGTATCCTTTTTAAAGAGATTTTTTTTCTTAAGGCTTACGATTTTGTGAGTTTTAAAAGCGAAACCCGATTTATGTATGTATTAAAGCATTTACATTGTCAATTGTACGTTATGAGTTTTAAAAATAAATATGTACATTATGTAGCCAAAACAACTTCAATCACAAAATAGCACAAAATGAATAACAAATAAAACAATTATACATAAAATACCAAAATTATGCTATTGACACGATCACAATAGGTTTACAAAATTATATAACAAAAATAGTTCATGCAAATTTTGCCGGTAAGTCCCAATTAAAATTTAAGAACATTTTACAATTTATTTTTAATATTTTTTTTTCAAAGGAACGCTTTCGAAATTTTGTACAAAATGAACAAATATGAGAACACAAATAAAAAGTTAGTTTTCCCCAATTTCAAATTAAATTTTATATAAAAAAAAATGTATACCCTAAATTTCCAATCGTAGTTTTTCTTTTTCATCATGGGGCCCTCTTCACCACCTGTCTGTAAGGAGGCAAAAACAATTACATTGTTTGTTCGTATAGATTTTTTTGGAATAAATATATGAATAATTGTTTTTTTTCTAACACAGCTTCCACATTAAGAGCATTATCAAGTTTAACTTATATGAAAATATATAAATATATTACAATTGCATAGAAACAAAAATAAAATTATATTAATTAAAACAAAAAAAAAAGAACTACATCAAACAAATGTTGGTAACTGAATATTATAATTGAAAACATTTTTTTTTAAATTAATAATAATTATAAATTGCACAAACAACTGAAACCTTTTGTATATAAAAATACACATTAAATAATTTAATTAATATTGTTTTGACAAAGACTACATTTTATTACCTTATCTTTTTTGTCTTGACGGGCATAGGGGAAACAAGGAATCACAGCTGTCACACGAGATGCTGATGCAATTTTGCAGGCATTTATCATAATTAGCAGCTCCATTAGGTTATCGTTAATTTCGCCTGAACCAGACTGAATGATGTAGACATCTTCGCCTCGAACAGATTCCCCGATTTCAACGCTTTGGTAAAATGAAATTAAAGATAAAGTATTTATGGGTTAGGGATATATCAGGTGCCAAAAAAGAAAGCAATAACTTTAATTCAGAGCTTCGAGTTTTAATATTTTAAGTCCTTTTTAATTTGTCACAAAAAGTTAAGATACTAAACATGTACACAAGTTGTTGAAGAGCGTAAAGTTGCAACCTTAAGTCCTGTATGTCGCTCACGAGAAAAACTTTTGGAAGCATCTCTTATTTGCTCCCGATTCAAATGTATTTGACAAAATGGAAGTTCGCCCTCTAGACCACTGATTTGTCACAACATTTTGATTTGCCACAACATTCTGAAATCAAGAAGCTTCCCATAACAATGAGTGGCAATTGACAAAGAGCTATGTTTTACATTCAAACACAAAAACATAAAGACGAGGATCTTTCAATAAGAAAAATTAAGCACACATTTTTCAAAAAATTGATATTTTGGTGAATATTTATCGAAATTTTGTAAATCAAAGTTTTTTTTTTGGACGTGATCAATCGCATATTATATATGTATTTTATTTTTAAATTAAATTGATATTTTGTATCTATCGAAATTCTGTAATTCAAAGTTTTTTTGGACGTGACCAATCGTATTTCATTTTAAAATTTTGAAATTCATTTAAAACAAAATACTTTCCAACAAAACAATGAAATTGAAATAATGAAACATACCATGTAACTATTTCCACTAAAAAACACACTTTGTTTCACATTGTTACTTTGTTTGCATCCCAATAGTCGTCCGTCGTTGGTGATATAGATATTTACTGAAGCATTTTTTCAAATCGTATCTTATCACTTGGAAACTTTTTGATAGGGAAATATTTATTTAAAGTAAATACTATGTAAATAGAAACAAATGTATGTATTTGTTTGATTTGACGAAATACAAACTATGTGGATACATGATGTGGTTAACCACAATTCGATTTCTTAATAATTCTTATATCAATATTATTTATATGTTTTTTTTTACACAGAATAGAACTTTCAATTGTGAAACATAGGTATGTTCAGAAGTACATAGTTGAAATTTAAAGAAGCATTTATGAAATTTAAATTATTAATACATTTATTATATCACCGCAATGTGAAGCAACAAACACTGGAAAGTCTGCATCCTACTATTTCCAAGTCTTGGAAAAGCAAACCTATGCCGTTTATTTATTTTAGTTATTCACTTATTTAAAACGAAAGTGACTTAAGACATGCCAGTTTACATACTTCGGGCACCCAGTATTATTTTTCAAGTGGCGTTAATGCACGCATACTTTTAATGTAGAAAAACTGCGGAAAAGCTTTAAGCATATTCTACAGTTTTTAGTATTTTAGTACGATATATATAAAACTCTTCCGCACTATTTCCACTGAGTACGTTCATAAAGATATCCGAAGCAATGTGGATAGTTCTGTGTAATTCCTTGTAAAAAAACAGCTCACGGTATCTTAAATATTAATACACATTGAAATACAAGGTGCGTGCGTTAAAAGGTTAAATTCTTGAAACCTGTCAAAAAAGTTGTGAAAGAAATTCTCGAAAATAGAGCAACTTACAACAAAGTAAATATACGCTTCAAAGCAGTTTTGGGTATAAAACGTCAAAATCCAACTCTTCAGATCAACAATCAAATTCTATAAGTCCTGTTTTTTAACCATTTTGGTTTAATTACATGAAATCAAATAAAATTATACATTTTACAAATTATTTTCAGATATGTAGTTAATTTTCACACCAGACAAATTTCAAATTAAAAGCGAAATAAAGTTACGGCCTTTTCGATTAGTAATCCGGAATAACAATTTGATACTTGTGAACTCTTCTGGTTTCGATTTTAAAATCAAATTCAGAACAATTTTCTCTTCCTTTTAGAACAAGAACTTGCCTTTCGGACACCAATCGAAAAGGCCATAACAACTTGGTGATTCGATAGTTTTTACTGTTCTTGTACAAACAAATTTCTGTAGAAGAAATTCACGAGTTTTTCAATTGAGGGGAAATTTTTTTCCCTCTTTAGGTCGGTATCTTTTTTAAGAAAAAAGTGTAAAACCTGCCAAACTTTGAAAGAAAGAGAAAATACTCTCAGAAAGGGAGAACTTGTCCAAAAGTTAACAAACGCACTGAACCACTTTTTGTATAAAATGTCACTTTTGTGTACAAGACGTAAAACATTGACAAATCATTTTGAACCCTGTAAATTTTAAATTGTGAAATATAGTGTGTTCCTTTAATTTAAAACTCTGTGCATTTGTGGAAATTTCTACGTCATTTTATTTTTTTATATGAACTTTGACAGACGTTGGTGTAGAAATTCACAGAGTTTCAAAGTAAAGAAACTAGGCTATAATTTTCATACTGAAAAATATCGAAACGAAAACATATATATATAATATCTACGAAAACGTAACACCGGTTTTGATGGACATCTGAATCTTCATCAAGTAATTGGTCACGTTCGGGGATCAATCCAAAGCTATCCGGATAGGTTTGTGTTGTTGTAATCCCTCGTGACAAAACAGTTGATGCAACAACAACCCAACGTATCTGAAATTTTTTGGATGCGTGGATAGCCTATCTGATAGTTTACCGAACGCAAGGATTGAAGACAATCTGAATCAATATTTTGTAAATTCTTAGCCGACGTCAAGTAACAGACACTGACAGCTATGTACATATTTGACAGCTTTTACACTTCTGGTACACAGAAATTTGTGTAGCAGAAAATTGCAAGTTATCCAATGGAGGAGAAATAATTTCCTCTCTCATTGTGCTCTCTCGTTGCAACTTTTTTGAGTTAACAAACAGGAATTACTGATAGTTTGTGAAAAATTGTGAAAATTTGTGCAATTTTGCAAGAAATTTCACGTTACCAAACACAGCTAAGAAGTAACAAGTAATCTGACAATACACATAAATATATTTCTAACAAATAGAAACAAAATTCACACGATTCACACGAATGGCAAAGCTGAAAAGAAAAAATAAGCACAACGCGTTATGCTTTATATTTACATGATAAGGAAGGACCTGATTAAAAATATATGTAAGTAGGTACATAACTTCTGATATATTATTTCTATAGTCTAGACTCACTTTCCGACTCTCATACTACACCGATTTTGACAAATGAGGTGTCAAACGAAGCCAAACACGGGTAGGCTAGTGTCGGTATAATTTCGAAAAAAAATGATAAATAAAAATTCAAAAAATTAGATATAAAAGATAAGCTTTTCTAACTTGAAAATTGTGACAGGTACATTTGATTTTAGAAGTAAGAAATTCAAAAACACTTCTGAAGAATTTTCGAAAAATGCTAGTTATATAAATATCCATATTTAATTTTCCATTCAACCGCTTTAAATTTGGAAGGTCATCCCTTTGTCAATTTTTGTTTGTTTTTTTTTTTTTTGAAAAGACAAGACATTAAATAGACTCAATATTATAGGGTATAGGTAGCTGCTAAGAGATTAATACCTTTATTTATGTATATCGCTAGTTAAAACGAAAGAATTCAAAAAATGTTACTTGAATTATAGAAATTTAAAACCTACTGCTTTTCTATAGCCTAGACTTTTCAAGCATATTAATCTGCTTAGTTGACAATTCACTGTAGCTAATCTTAGATGTCAACATTTTCTTAATTTACTTAATAATTTTATATTTCTGATCAGTCGAAGATAACAAACACTCAAAGGCATCATTTCGAATTAAAAAAAAATCAACAGATGATAACATTAATTAACGGAAATAGAATTGAAATACATAGGTATATCTTCCGAAATATAATATTGTGTATTGCGTTTAATCATAATTTGTCCCTTGAACGAACATAATATTATGTATGTATGTATGTACATATGTATATTATGAAAAGGTTAGATTCGTAAGCTTACATTTTTTTTTAAACTACAGATACAAACCTACAGACATAGCTATTATATATTTACGTGACAACAACTGCCATTACAGATCATCATCCATTTTAGGCGAATTGCCAGTAAAAAAATAAAAATTACAATACAATAACTGACGGTCACGAACATCACACGATAGAAGCACCATCTTCTAAGAAGTAAATAAAAAGGAATAATTTTAGCTCTCTCTCACTCTTTATACATACATATTTGTGTTAAACAAAAATGTTTGGCTGAATCGCATTATTAAATCTACAAAAGTACAGATTGATACCTGTTTTTGTATTATTACAAAGAACAATCACTAGGAGGTAGGTAGTCAAATAACTCCTTATGGAAGATAAATTATATTTTTTAAGCATTCCATCCCACGTGGATTGATATATATTACAACAACATACAAGGCATACACATTCGACAGCTAAACAGCTGACAATGTGCCACCACGAGGTTAGGAATACATACCATCTATCTACCTACAACATACCTATAAAACAACAAAATGCCTCAGGAATGGAAAGTTTAAAAAAAAAGGCAAAACTTAATTTCCTGCGTCTCAGAATCAAATGAATAAATAAATTCTGATAAATTTTAGAAGCTCTTAGTAAAATCATAGGGAATCCATCTAACAACAAGGCATATTCTCAAAACGCCGAAAAATAGATTCACAATCTCTACATTATAAGTATACCAAGTAATTGAAAATATTGAAGGTATACAATCCCACAAAGTGAAAATTGGTGTGTATGAGTGCGTCAAATAGACATGAATACTGAAACTGGGAAAAAAATAAATTTAATTAAAGAACACTTGTTTGTGATTTCTTTATCTTTTACTTGTGCCTCCTCCCTTTTGAACTGGGAATGGCTAGGTGGTGCAATTTCATGGACAGGAAAAACGTGACAGCAACAAAATATCGTACAGTCACTTAAGTAGTCTCCATAACCTTAAATTTGTAATATTTTCATCACCTCACATGCTTTCAAACGAAACACAAATTATAATTTTTTGTTTAATAAATAACATCACTGTCGTTAAACAAATTAAAATTGAATATTAAAATTCGTTGACATGTAAACGCACTTGTTTTTTTTTTTTATATTTAATCGATAGTGGATTGTTAAGTTATGTCACATTTCTGTAGGTATTCACCGAATTGTTAGAAATATTTTCTTAGGACAAAGGGAAAAAATAGAAGAAAAAAAAACTTCGAGGGAACACTTTTTTTTCAATTACGATTTAAAAAAATTCAATCACTTTTATGTAGGTACTCACCATGTTTCCAAATTGCTGAACTTCTTTGTAACGACTTTTCCCAAATCGATGCCTAGCCTATCGACAATCCGTTGGGCCAAGTCAGGATGAGAAGTACCCGAAAACACTTTTATGTTTGGCATTCTGGAGTGTAATAAGTTCCTATTACCAGCCTGTTTCTCCAAATTGTCGCGAATCAAACTTTTAGCGCGTATCGGATTAGCAGATCGAACTGGCATCACACAATCTACGGGTAGAAGTTTTATTATTTTTACTTTTGGTTCTTCATTGAATGAAAAAAATTTTACACAATAAAATGTATTTTTTATGTTTATGTGTGCGACACCCACCAAGCTCACCAACCATCAAGCAGTGCTCAGTGTTGTTGTTTGCAGCAGCAATACACCAACATAATTAAACATTAAATAGACTTGTATTTGGATTTTGAGTTCGCTTCGCTCGAAGTTAATTGTGCTTGGCTTGATGATGTGCAAAATCGATGAGAACATCGAAAACAAAAATGAGAACGAGAACGAGAACGGAGAGATTCTATACTGGATTCTACAGTCTACACTGAGAAAACTTTAAACGTATGTGGTGAGCGTAAAACAATCTATACGTATTCTGTTCAATGAGAAGAGTTTTGTGTGTGTTAGATTAAATAAAAATATTTATTGAATTATTAAGATCATAAGGCATTGCCAAACTTTGTTTACAAAACATTGAAAAGATTTGTTTCCTTTCTTTTATTATAAGGCAATTTTGTTTTTTTTTTCATATTGATTTCTTTTTCAATATTTCTTGAAATCACAAATAAAATAAAATTTATTATAGATTTAAACAAGTTCGGTGGACAAAAACTAAAATCGTGTTTTCAACTATAAATACAAATATCACATTACGTTCTCAAATGTTTACAACAATTATTTTTAAATGGATATCCATATGCATGTCTTGTTTACCAGACTATATTATTAGATTTTTCGTATCGATTTTATTTTTTTTTTGTCAAGGTTTCTGAGGTTATGATATTTAGGTGTTTAAAGTGATATAACGGTTTTGATATTTCAAAATTAATAAGCTTTTCAACTACGTACGCCATAAACTCAACATTATAGAATGCATATGTTCCTTTACTTTGAAAATCTGTGCATTTGTGTGTATTTCTACACAAAAGTCGGTCTGAGTTCATAAAAAAAAATAAAATGTGTAGAAATTCACACAAATGCACAGAGTTTCAAAGTAAAGGAAAAGACTTAATAATATTTTTTAAATATTGACCACCTGTTTTTAAAGTAAAACTTTTTTTGAAGAATTTCTTTTCAGTTGGTTTTTTGCTTTGAATATAATCTCAAAAAGATTTAAGATTAGAAATGACAGCATAAATTTCTTTTTTTTTAATACATTAAAATGAGCCATTGCGCAAAACAAAACTAAATTGAAATACACACAAACTTAAATGCAGCCTGTCATCTCGATTCTTTAATTTTTCCATTCAGGTCTATATGGAATAATTAGAATTGATACAGCTCGCAAAGTTGAATCAGATCGAAAAATACCATTTTAATACATTTCAACTTTACACGAAATTAACCAAATATCATTCTGACCACTCACAAATAATATTTCTTCGGCACTATGTATGATCAGGAGAATTGAAATATGTACAAAATATTATAAACAAAACTTTCGAAAAAACTCTCTATTTCTTTTCTTCTATATAAAATTTACTACGATAGAAAATAATTCATTGATCACCTAATTTAAAATTTAATTCTCAGTTATTGACACAAAAAGTAAGGAATTATTGAGAGGAATTAGTATATTTTGTTTGAAAATACTGAGTTTTCTGAAATACAATCAATTGATTGAAGTCGTTCTCGTTGAAACGGCGGTTAAGGGCGGTCGCGAAGTTCGTAGTGAACAACAGGTTCTTTCGTGAATCTGCCTCGTGTGAACGGAGGTTCACTGAAAATCTCTACAAAGCTTCCTACCGTCCAACAACCATTTCAACGCGAATGGTCTCCTTTATGATGAATTATATAATTTTATTTGCAAAATGTATGTACCCGTTTTCAACATATCGAACATTTTTTGAAGATATACAAGAGAAAACTTATTTAACTTTAATTTTACATATTACTTTACTTTATCTACATATTCTAAAAAGAAAATAAAGAAAACATCTTTTTAAATCATCTATTTAGATGGCAATGCCTCGAGTATAATGTGCTCCACTTTTATTTTACAAACAGTGTGCCTAAATTGGAGACTTCCGATAACGTTGTACCTAACCCATTTTGTATACAGATACAAATAATACCTACATATGTACATTCTGACGTTCTGTAAAAAATATAAACTCTTAGTACCTATAGCTAACTTAAGTATTAAGACTTTTTTAATTTTTAGCGATAATTTTTTTTTTTTTTTTTTAAGTGTAATAATTGACGTACTGTAGATTTCTACCTAAAACCAAAACATTTTATTTCGTTATTTTTTAGAAAAAAATAAATCAAAACACCAAATATGAATAACAACTGATAATATAATGATCGTTTTAGTTTGATACAAACAAATAAATTATATACGAGCTGAATTCTCGAGTATCATTTATAAATTTTACCACTTACACAAATTATTCACTTTAAACCCACACGCACTTCAGCTTCAGAACAACACAAAACCGAGATACTTCTGAAAGAAAGCACGAGTTCCTACAAACTAAATCAAGTTGTTTGTTAAGTTACACTACAGAAGTAGATGGCAAAGGAAAAACTCAAAAAATCATTTGCAATCAACATTGAACATTCATGTGTTGCAGGTTACAGGCATGCATGGAATTCAAGTTGATCTTTTCTTTTATTTATGGGTGTGTCAAATGTTGACCTTTTTTTATATTTTTGTATGGGAAAATGGGAATCATAAAAGAAAATGTCCTTGGAGTAACCTCTGCTTGTTATTGAGAGACTAATTAATTTCTATTCACTGATGCCAGGGACCGTTTACCTGTCTTGAAAACTTATATACATACATACGTCATATGTACATAAGTATATTCAATAATTGTTCTTAGAATAGGGATACGATCTACCTAGTAAGGTAGCCATCGGATATTTAAGTCGAAATTAGACTTGAAGATGATATTTGCAATCTTTCTCGAATCTCGAGGATTTACTCAATAAGAACATACACGGTTTAAAAAAATAGAGGGCCATGAGTTTTGTTTACAAGTTTAACTTAATATTTGTTGTTAACTTTCGCATTTTGGTAAACGGAATAGAAAAACTAGTTACTTCCAATGTACCTCAAAAACTTAGCCTGTATAGAAATCGTTTTCGTTATTCCAGATATCTGCCAGGGCTTATTTCTTTAGCTTAATTAAATTAAATAAATTACACGACTGGGTCGCACGAACTTATGTACTCTTACAGTTCCACTTGCTAAAAATTTTAAAGGTTTTTTATTGCAGCCACACGGAAATCGTTAGAACAATGTTCGAGGTAAAATAGCTATTCTTTTGCGTTTGTATGGTACTATTATTATAACTATTATTATTACATATTACTATTTAAAAAAAAAAAAAAAAAAAAAAAACAATACAAAATTAATATAGATACTGACATTTCATACGTGCATAAAATAAAAGTTACGTAGGTATAAAAATGATAAATTTATGATTTTAAATAATTTTAATAAAGTATTAAAAAAAAGAAAAGGAGAAAAAAACCCGATAAATCCACTTTAGAGCAAAATTGAAAAATGTTAAAATCATTTTAAGTACCTACCTACTAAAAAATTTAGTTTAGCGCCATATTATTCACTTGATACACCCAGATTAAAACTTAAACCCGGATGTAAGTTATACAAATTCACTGTCAATACATCCGTCTTAACGCCATATTATTCACACGATCCCTACATCCAGATTAAAACTTAAATTCGGGTGGATTTACATTGAATTTGTATAATTTACATATTGTTCACTCGATACATCCAGATTAAAACTTAAATTCGGATGTAGGTATTTACATTGAATTTGTATAATTTACATCTGGGTTTAAGTTTTTAAGTATTTTCTTTGATTTGTTTGTTAATAAAAAACATTCTTTTAAATTTTGGAATCTAATAAAAATTACTTGAACTTTAAGCAAGCATCTGTTTGTAAAATTTAAAAAAAGCGTCAATTGTATTTCGGTTAACATGCAAAAAAACCTGAAAGGCAGTTTTATTCCAATTGTATTTGAATTTACATATTCTAATTTACATATTCTAAGGGACATTTTTTGGAAAATTTCATATAATCAATACATTTATTTTTTGTGACGTTTAGAAAAGAAAATCAGTAACTATTTTTATTCCAAAATAAAGCTGATGACTCGAATCATTATTTTATTGAATAAAAAAAATAATTCTGATACCTACAACCTACTCAATGAAATCTAAAACTCTCACCCCCAATTTCAGTGTTAAGTTTAAACTTAAGTTCAGCTGAACCTGAACTTGAGTTTAAATTTGAAGTTCAACTCGATTTGCTTACGGAATTGGTAATGAAAAATAAGCACTTTATAGAAAACAAAAAAAAACTGATAAAGTTGAATGGAAAGAAAAAGCCACGGCATGGGAGTCCATTGCAGAAGATTTCAACTCCAAGAGTGGCTCCCATTACCGATCATCGGATGTGTTGAAGAAAATTTCACCGTGCTTTCAGGTGGTTATAAACGTTGGGCTGAGGGTTAAACGGCAGAATACTGTCGTTCAATTTAAACTATAAAATGAACTCCGTTCAAGGTTTAAACAAAACTCAGAGACCGAATTAATTGTTGAACTGAAGTTTAATGAAAAAGTGAAGAATAACGGTATATTATTCACTCGATTCATCCAGATTAAAACTTAAATCCGGATGTAAATTATACAAATTCAATGTAAATATATCCGGATTGAAGTTTAATCTGGTTTATCCAGTGAATAATATGGCGGTAAACTTCCACTGTGAAACTGGGGGTCAGTGATGGTTTTCAAAAGCTACAGTGAATCAAATCCATATTCGTACCCCTTCTATTAAAAATTTAAATCTTCTCATATTCATAAATGACTGGAGATAAAAAATAAATACGAAATGCAATTTAAGTATATATATGGCTAATATATTTTAACAAATTTTTATAGTTGGTAACAATCATTTTACTTGGAAAATGCAAACAAAAGAGAAAACTACAGTAATACTGAGTCAATTTCATATTCGTACCCTGTTTTAATCAATAAAAAACTTAGGTTTTAATACTTTGTAGCGTAACCTTTGGACGCTATTACGGCTTGCAATCGTCTTGGCATTGACCTTACCAATTTTTCAGTGGTCTCAGATGTTATTTGTGTCCACTCATAGAGAATTTTTTCTTTGAGGTCGTTTCTATTCTTCATGGTATATTTTCGGATTCTGCGGTACAGTTCGTCCCATAAATTTTCTATCGGAATAATATCAGGTGATTGTGGGGGTATTTCCAAAACTTTCCGACAATTATAAAGAAGCCACATTCGAGTTGCGTTAGCCTTATGCTTTGGGTCGTTATCCTGATAAAAAGTAAAGTTTCTTTCTAGACCCATTTGTGCAGCACTATCTTTTAAATTAGTCTTCAGGATATCAATGTAGACCTTATGATCCATAATTCCGTCAATTATGTGCAGTTTACCAACTCCAGCTGCTGAAAAACACCCCCACACCATCACCGACCCACCACCATGTTTTACTGTTCCTTGTGTATTTTTCGGAAGGTATTCTGTATTCGGCTTACGCCAAACCATTTGCCTGCCATCCGAGCCATGAATATTAAACTTTGACTCGTCTGTGAAAATAACGGTTTTCCAGAAGTCAAAGTCTTTTGATTGGTATTCTTTAGCGAATTCAAGCCGTTCAAGCCGGCTAATAAAGGGTTTTTTGCGTATTACTCTTCCGTTGAAACCATGTTCTCGTACACATTTCCGCAAGGTTTCAGTGCAAAATTCTTTTTCGAGGGATTGACGAAGACTCTGGGCCAATTTCGGTGCACTTATTTTTGGATTTTTTTTTATTTCTCGCACAATTACCCTCTTGTCTTGCGTGTTGAAAATACTTCTAGTCGTATTACGAGGCATGTTTTCAATTCTTTTTTCATTCACAAAACGGTTTACAATAGTTTGAATGGTTGATTTTGCTCGATTTACTAAAGATGAAATCTCTCTATATGATTTACCTTCTTGGTGGTATTTTAAAATAAGTTCTCGAAGTTCTTTAGAGGTTTCACTTTGTTTTCTTCCCATCGTCCTTAATTACTTCCCTTAATTACTTCAAAAATTGTCCGAAACGGTCTTAAAAATTTATGATGACTTCAGGATACGTTAAATAATAAGAAAAGAATTGACAAAACACATTTGACAAAAAATGTAACGGAAATTTAAGCTCCTTGGCTACTTAGAACTTAGCGTACGAATACGAAATTGACCTAGTTTTAAGAGTAGTTTTTCTCTTTTTACATTTTTCAAGTAAAACGTATGTTACCAACTATGAAAATTTGATGAAATATATTAGCCATGTATATACTTAAATTGCATTTCGTATTTATTTTTTATCTTAAGTCATTTAGGAATAGAAGAAGATTTAAAATTTTAATAGAAGGGGTACGAATATGAAATTGTTACACTGTATATCTTGCGCCAGTAAACATCTTGAATTCATGACCGGATGAAATAATTCTGAAGTCTGATTCGCATTTAAGAAATGTGAAGTCAAAAGCTTTAGACTTTAGATTTTTTAGATGATACTGAACAAAAAGTACATAATTATACAATTAAATAAGCTTTATTTGAATATTTCAATGTTCTATTAATACTTATTGTAAGTGCATATTCTTTATCATTACTTGAACCTTCACTTTACCTTTAAAACTCCTTTTAACTCCTTAAAATTTGTTAATTCCACCAAAAACTGGTTAAACCTATACTGCTTTTAATATTAAAAATCAGATTAAATATTATAATATCCATCTTTATTTATTTTATTTGGAAATCCGAAATCTACGAATGTGAAAACGATTTTTACAGTTGTTTGAAAATCATCCAGAGCCGGATGAAATTATTTGGTTCTGTTCGATTCGATTACATATCAAAAGACTCTGTTTAAGGTTCTCCCACACCAACGCGAATTTTCTGTGGCGACGACGAAAACGACAATAACAACACGTTGTTATTATTGTTTTCGTTGTCGCCACTGAAAATTCGCGTTGGTGTGGGGGATCCCTTAAGCTGTACACTAAACTCATGAATTCAAGGAATTCCTTAAGCATCCGGCAGATCGGATACGCGTGTTGTGAAAAGAAGAACCCATCGAACACCAAGTTCAAGATTCTTTGTTTTTAGTTTTTTGTTTTTTTTGCCTTACTTATTTTTGGAAGTAATAACTTTAAAATGAAATGTCTGATTATTTTAAGTAGAGTTTTTTTTTAGCATAGGTATCCTTTGTTGTTACTTAATACATATTTATGACATACAAATAAATGAAAATTATATTATAGGTATTCCCGATCCGATGCAACTGGTCTTGTATCATTGCAAAAATGCAAAAGTGTAAAATTGCTACACCCTAACCCCATTGTAAAAAAAAACTTTGCACTTTTGCAATGATGCAAGACCAGTTTGCATCGGATCGGGAATACCCCTATTATTTATATGAGAAGTGCTTTCCTTTAAATTGCGTTCTATATACCCAGTCCCGCGTGCATTTGTTGATGGAATCGCTTCTTAATTTTGCTTCTTTAATTTTCCGAGTTTCCTTGAATAAATTTATATCCTTCGTTACTTGAACTCATTTTTCTAAATATTTGTTTTTGTTGACGAGAAATTAATGAATTTGAAAATCCAAGAAAGTTTGACATTTATTTGACAACATCTTGATGGAAATTGTAGTAGATTCAAGGAAAGTGTGAGGATTTGTTAACGAGAAGGTTAAATATGTTATTAGTAGGATTCCGTTTAAGCTCCGCACTTTATTTTAACCTTGCACTTTACTAATAGTCGACATTAGTGTTTGGTTATTAGTAAAAAAGTGTTTTCATTGCAAATTTGCTAATTTCGTTTGACAGATAATTTTATTTTGAATTTGATTTGGCAGTTAATAGCTTCTTTTTATTGTGTTCTTTCTGTTTCTTTGTTCTATATACATCAAATTTTGACATTTTCAAAGGTTTCCAATGGGTTTCCACTACGGATGCATTGCACTTGGGTGTGTTCATAAAGTTTTTATGTAATTTAAAACCAAATTTTGTGCAAACTGGTGAGTGCCATCGTGTTTACATTTGAAACTTTGAGGCGCCTCAAAATGCATTTAAACAACAACAATTTCAACATATCACACATTGAAACAACAACAAAGTAGACTCATGAGTCCGGTTTTTATGTTTTCTTCGTGCCTCACGAGAGTCCTCACCCCACACTTCTCTTGCCTACAAACTGCCGTGATACCGTCCTCAATCTTCCCAATCTAACCCAGCGGCTCCATTAGCAATACTTGAGGAAATAAATTGCTTGGTTCATTGCCATTGCATGCAATATTGCTAATGGAGACGCTTTGGCAATGGCAATGACAATATTGCTCGGCTGATGGAAGGCAATTATTGATTTCCATCGTTGAGGTAATAAATTTTGAAATTTCACCTTTTTCAGAATGGTTTTTCCGCGATTTTGAATGAATTGTGCTTCGTTTTAAAATTAAAGTTGAACATATGAGAAAAGTGAATTAAATTTTTTTTTATTATCAAAAATTATGATTTTAAAGATCAAAAAACACTTGACTGTGGTTGTAATTTCTACACTGACAGTTGAAAACTGAAATTAGCTGGCAATAAAAGGCCCACCCAGGCAATAAATTGTCATTGCCATTGAAATTGACATTGCCTCAAATTTTGCTAATAGAGCCACAGCGTTAACAGCGTGCAATGGCAATGAGCCAAGCAATTTATATATTAGGGGTATTCACGATCCGATGCAAACTGGTTTTGTATCATTAGGGGTATTCCCGATCCGATGCAAACTGGTCTTGCATCATTGCAAAAGTGCAAAGATTTTTTTTTACAATGGGGTTAGGGTATAGCAATTTTATACTTTTGCATTTTTGCAATGATACAAGACTAGTTGCATCGGATCGGGAACACTCCTATTGCAAGAGTGCAAAGTTTTTTTTTTTACAATAGGGGTATTCCCAATCCGATGCAACTGGTCTTGTATCATTGCAAAAATGCAGATGTGTAAAATTGCTATACCCTAACCCCATTGTAAAAAAAAACTTTGCACTTTTGCAATGATGCAAGACCAGTTTGCATCGGATCGGGAATACCCCTAATGGGGTTAGGGTATAGCAATTTTACACTTTTGCATTTTTGCAATAATACAAGACCAATTGCATCGGATCGTGAATACCCCTATTCAAATATTGCAAAATGGAGACGTTGGGTTACCCAGCGGCTCCATTAGCAATACTTGAGGAAATAAATTGCTTGGCCATTGCCATTGCCTTCAATATTGCTAATAGAGACGCTTTGGCAATGGCAATGACAATATTGATCGGCTGATGGAAGGAAATTATTGATTTCCATCGATGAGGCAATAAATATTGACGTTTCACCATTTTCAAAATGGTGCCTCCGCGATTTTGAATGAATTGTGCTTCGTTAAAAAAATATGAGAAATTAAGTGAATTAAAGTTTTTTTATTATCAACAATTGTGACTTTAAAGAGCAAAAAACACTTGATTGTGCTCGTAATTTCTACACTGACATTTGACAACTGAAATTAGCTTGCAATAGAAGGTCCACCCAGGCAATAAATTGTCATTGCCATTGAAATTGACATTGCCTCAAATGTTGCTAATGGAGCCAAAGCGTTAGATTGAGAAGTACCTACGTTCTGTTACTTTATCATCGATAAAAATTCGTGGGAAAACGACTTTTCAACGATTTTCGAATTTTATTGATGTATGAGTTACATAACGTACATAGACCCTGTTTAGATTGTGACTGCTCACTAAGTAGTGACGGCATTTTGTAGGTGAAATCGGTGAGGTAGAAAGGGAGGCGACAGTCAGGAAGAAAACATAAAGATTGTAGTGAGCAGTCATGTTTCATATCCGACATGTTCCATTTAATGCCATTTTTTTTATTTTTGGCATGTTCGTTGAAGGGTAAGGTAGATGAGAATAAAAATTAAAAATGTGTAATTAATCAAGCTCAGACGCAAAAAATGCTTATTGAATTGGTAGATTGATAACAGCAAAGATGCTGAAGCAGATTTAATTATTAAAATTGCAATGTCTGCTATATTTTGCAACTACTTATTTATTTAATATTAAACTCATGGTTCATGGTGCTCACAATCAAATGTTTCAATTCAGAGTTATTCCATCAGAGTTCGGCGATACTCATGACTGAGAAATTTCGAGTGTAGACACGACATGACTATTCACTACGTAGTGAGCATGTCACAATCTAAACAGGGTCATAGGTACAGGGTCTAATATATTTTCATGTCTGGATACTTTCATTTTGACGAATGAAAACAACTCGACGAATGTAGCCTAATTTTAAATGACATATATTTGACAGTTTGATTAAGCATCTCTTTCATTGAGAAAAAAAAATAGTATTGCAGTAAAGTTAGAAAGAGATAGTCAAAAAACATCAAATTTGTGCAAATTTTACAAAAAAATATTTAACAAATAATTTCTTACTTATATTGTTCCGTTTTATTTTACACAAAAAAGTAGGTATATTCTCGATAAATTATAATAAAATTATTCTTAACACTTTTATTCATTGAAATTAAAATAAATTCGATTTAGTTTACTGCCACCACAAAATAATATTTTTGACGTTTCGCACAACAATGAGACATATTTATACATAAATAAATGAATACTGTTTCCTTGTGGTCCCGTTCCCGTCTCTTCATTAATTAAAAAAAATATATATTTTTTAAAATTCACGTTTTATTGTTTAAAGAAAAAATAAACATTTCCTGTAGTTTTCTTATCAAATAAAATCGTTACACCGTAGGAATAATCATCGACAGAAATTAACCAGAATGGCTGATATGGCAGTATCCCGCATCAAAAGGGAGTTCAAAGAAGTTATGCGAAGCGATGAGGTAAGTTTTTTTTAAATTTCCAATTCCACTTTTATTTTAATTCAACAAAAATAACATACTTTTCATTACAACTTTCGAAACTTAAATAACAAATCACAAAATGCGGCTTAATCACTTTAACCTTAAAGCTTCATATCTTAATTTTTGGGCACAATGAACAACAGTACAACAGGATTTACGTAAACATTAAAAAAATATGAAATGATAAATATCCCTTAGATTCGAAACTACTTACCCAAATTGCTTCGATCTCCAGAACCAATATCTGCGGCCACTATATCACTGGACCTGCTATCCATTGCCACAACAGTTATTGTAGAAATACCAATTTGTTAACAGTAGTAGTTGATCTTAATTTTTTTTGTAAACTACAACTTTGTTTTTGCTAAAATTCGTTTTGATGAAAACTGTGGCAATTCTAAATTTAGAATAAATCAATATGTGAGGAAAATAATGCTCATATTTTTTTGTATAAAAGACAGTCGTTGCTTTCTTCAGCTGCTGTTGATGTTGCTTTTATTTTTATATCAAATCTAATTACACTCTGACCTGCCACTGGCAAAGTTTTTTCGATAAGAAATTTAAAACATTTTGGTACCTATACACATTCGACATACTTACATAGGTATATTATAATAAAAAAAATATTTTGATTTGTAAACAATGTAGTTTTTAGTACATATTTCAATATCAATTACCGGCAACAATTTGTATTTATTTTTTGTTTGTATTGCAGATTGTGCAGTGTTCAATTAAAATTGAGTTAATTCACGATGATTGGACACAGTTGAAGGGAGAAATCGCTGGACCGCCAGATACGCCCTACGAGGGTGGGAAATTTATTCTTGAGATTAAAGTGCCCGAGACTTATCCATTTAATCCGCCCAAGGTATGAATGTTTACTTAAGATACATAAAACATACTTTTTTTTGCTGAATATGGAATAAACAATAACTTACTCGCCGGGAGTTGGGATTTTTCAAGTTTGCACAAAACACTTGCGTTCCAATCTGAATATTATTTTCGTCCTTTGGTGCGAATATAAAAAAGTGGTTGCAAAAGTTTGTTTAAATGCATTTTACGGACTCGGATTCATTCGTAAAAAAATCAAACTCGAAATTACGATGATTGAGAAAAAATAAAAAGCAACTCCCCTAGTTCTGCCACTACACCCTAATCGGCTGAATTGAATTTTCTTTACATTTTGCACCTTACTTTAACTTAACTTACTTAACACCAGCGAACTTGGGCGAATGACTTTAAATTAATGAAATAAAATAAAACTAAATATCTTCATCTACGTTATTAAATAATTAAAAGCTTAGCAGCGTTTTTATTTAAAATGAACTTAATTAACTTTAGTTGCTATCAAGATTGGTTTAGAGTAAAATCTGAGTTTTGTTTTTTTTTTTTTTAAATTCTCTTGGAAAAATAGTAATCAATTATTATATTTAAAAATATCAGTAAGATTTGACTAATTATTTTATTTTTGTATTGCTCTTTTTTTAAGGTTCGATTTATAACAAAAATCTGGCATCCCAACATATCTTCAGTGACCGGAGCTATATGTCTGGATATATTGAAAGACAACTGGTAAGAATGATAATTGAATACATACATATGTAGGTGTGTATATCTACATATCGACGGTTAAAGTGCAGGACCTCGTTATTCGAAAAATTCAGCAAAAATATTATTAATGCACAAAAAAAGGACAAATCTGAGCCACCTTCTGCCAATTCCAGAGTAACAATGTTGTTCTCCACCTTTTACTATAGATCGCCCTACAAAATTTGAGTTTTTTTTTTTATTTCTGAAAAACATGCAAAAACGGCTTACGAGGCACTTTAACTGCCGATATATATTTGTGGAAGGAAAAAAATATATAAGAAATACATGTGTATTTAGAAATAACTGAAAGAACAGATAAGTATTTTCAGAAGTCATTACAAATTTTTTTTAAATCAATTCCTTCGCGTGTTAAATAACATAAAAAATGGCGAGAAACTTCTTTTTTTCCATTTTAACACCTGAGTCTCAGGACATTCTGATTAAATTTTAATCCAGTATTATGTAAAAAAATATGTTTTTTTACTTAAACAAAAATACCAAATTTGTTAACTTGTTATATTAGTGGTGATATATTACTCGTAAAACAACAAATTGGAAAATTAGTGCAAATTCGCATGAAATTTCACGAGAGAGGTACTAAATTATGACAAAGAGGTATTCCCTTATTTTTGAACTTTTATATGTCTGAAAATATCTGAATCGTAAATTACTAGGAATGATGTCATTAAAGGAAGAGAAAAAAAAAACTTCAATAGCATTCTTCATTTTGGTCCATAGAAACATCGTTAACTTTATTTACGTAGAAATTCAAACAGGCTGTCAGACTGCTTCTATTTGTAAGTGAGAAGTTTTTTATTTTGATCCGTCGCAGAAAGAAGATTGTTCCAAAATCAAATAAACACTTTTTTTTAATTGCGATTCAAATTAAATTGAAAGAAAAAGAATTGTGTACAATAGTGTTTCTTGAACGCCGCTAATGTTTAGATGGTCAATAATTGACATTAAGCAACTAATTCTGTCGCATTCCCTTCCATTTTTAATTTTCTTACTTCTATTTTGTGAAGCGCAATAAGTCCATTCAGATTCAAGTGATGTGATGCGACATGTCGTACCATAACCCCTTCTTACCTAACCTTAGCGTGAAAGATTTTTATCACGACATTTATGATTATAAATCGTAGATTTAAATACATAAAAAAATTATTTCATCATACAAATTTCAAACAAACCTATAAGAACTTTATTTTTTTTTTCATTTCGCGTAACTAGGGCGGCAGCGATGACTCTACGGACTGTTTTACTTTCGCTGCAAGCATTATTGGCTGCAGCTGAACCAGATGATCCCCAAGATGCAGTCGTAGCTTCACAATATAAAGAAAACCACCCTCTTTTTGAAATCACTGCAAGACATTGGACAAATGCATATGCTGGAGGTAAAGTCTAAATTCAATAAGAGTTGTGAACATTTTTAAATATCAACTTAATTTCTTTTTTTTGCTACTGTAGGTCCTCATAAATTTACTGATATTGATGCTAAAATCCAGCGTCTCAAAGACATGGGGATAGACGAACACGATGCCCGAGCTGTATTATCAAAAGAAAACTGGGATCTAGAAAAAGCAACCGAATATTTATTTAGATAGCTCGACAAAAAAAGTTTTTAAAACAACTCATCATGTTCAACGTAAAAATGACTTCAAACAGAACACGAACAACTCCATTTCTCTTCAAACAGGAACTTAAAAAGCAAATCCTGTTATTTATTATGATAATTAATTAATTTACTATCTTATTTGCTAAACCAATTTTTTCTGTTTTTAAAACCCCCTAAATTGATTTTTTTTTTTTAAATGTTATCGTTATTGTTGAGGTGAAACCGAAAAGTGTTATACAATATTTTATTTTTATTCTCAGCTTAAAAAACCCCATAGTACCTTTTTTTAGAAAATGCAGTAATTACCGATAAAAAAACCAATAATAATAGAAAGGTCCGAATTAAAAAATGCTTTTAAGTAATTTTTTCTTTCTGCAAATAAATATAGTATTTTTTGTGCTAGCATTTCCAAGCACATTAAACAAATTATTGAAAAATATACAAAAACGCATTTAGTTTATTTTTGTGTTTTTTTTTAAAGAAAAAAATTTTAACTCTTCAATTTATTAAAATGTATTAAACAGGCAAAAGTAATTTTTGTAAACAAAATATTCGGAGAGCAATTGTTTGCGAATCAAAATTTGTAAATTAAATGAAAAAAAAATAAAAAAAATATTATTTGATTTTATTTGAAATATTCTCCCTACAATATTATTATTATATCTATTAACTGCTATGTTTGTTTGTTGTTTGAAAATCAGTTGAATTTATTTAAATTTTTGTTTATTTGTATTCTTTTGTTTTAACTGTTCTTTCCATTCTGCTTCAAGTCGAATATATGTTCCACAATTTGTGAAACTGCTCGGATTGGTATTAATATCGCTACCTGTCTTCTTACCAACTGCTGCAGTCACATGTTTCATTATTTTTTCTTCGAACTCTCTTTGGTGATCTTGATTGCTACGGGCTGATAATTCTCCTGACCAAAATCTGCCAGACAATTTTGGTTGCCTATGAGGTTTGTATATAAGGACTGTATTCGTTGAGATGTTTTCTAGAGATTCTATAAATACCTTCTGGTTCGTTTTCTACACACTCTTTTTAAACTGCTACTCTCAGATTCGCAACCATCACTACTCGTAGAAAAATAACGAGGCGCAAAATGTTTTGATCTCTCTGGTGTGTTGCTGGTGTCAGTCTCGCTACTTGATTCTGCAAAATGCGAAGCCCCCAAACGTAACCTTCGTGACAATTTTGTGTTATTTTCTGAAAAAGTTTATAGTCATTTTTAAATTTAGTTATTTTATTTTATTGATATGTGTACAATTTTGAATTGCTTGGTACACTGTCTAAATAACCAATTACGACGATGTGTTTTCATATAAGATATTAGGGACCTATCTGGAATATGAAGAGAAATCTTTTTTCCCTCTGCTTTTGGTTCACAGAAAACATCGTTTGAACTAGGCTTTATTTAATTTTCAAAAAGCAAATAAAACCTTAACTACATTGGCCACTTTTTCCAAAATTACAAAAGTAAAAATATTTTTGCCCCCGCTAGCGCAGTTGTTTCGTGAAAAAGGGTATAAAAATTGTTTTTAAACCAAAATTTAAGTTTTCTGCATCATTTTTGTAAGTTTTCCAGCCAGAAAAACTTCCACAAAATAAGTTTGAAAATTTTCGAATTTGTACTTTTTTGGCCAATGAAGTTAAGAAGGCTATTTTTTGAAAATGCTTCGAAAAGTTTTTTTCTTTGTAATGTTATTATGGAATTATGAAATGCTTTAATGTGGTCTTTTTGGCTATGAGGCTAGGCTATAAGTTCATAATTTATTTGTGTGTAATATATTTCACCAAAAATAAAATAAATTATTTACCTTCTGTACTCAGTATAGGTAGAAGTCCTGGTCTACATTTTGTCGGCATTAAACATAAACCAATCCATCTTGGATCCATTAAATTGCTTGAAACTTCTTCTCGTAATTTCGTGGGTGGACTTTCAAATAAATTTCCTCCCTCTGATGCAATTTGTAACAAAGTCAAAATAGCTCTGTCCCGATCATTTTCTATGAAAACACTGTGCTCTCTGAATTGACATCCCTTTAAAGTTAGAAAAATAGTGATATTTCAACTCGATCTACTATGTATATATCTACACTCAATTTAAAGTTTTTTTTTTCAATTTTGAAACTTGAAAATCAGATCAAAATAGAAAAAAAAATAAATAATTCAATCCCCAAGGATGAAAGTTTAAGCGGAACTAATTTTCAAAGGAAGATTACTGAAAATAAAACTGCACACAATCTAAAAAGCAAAATAATATACATACATTTGGTCCTGGTAGCGTTTCATATCGAAATGCCTGCTGACCACAGCATGGATATCGGCCTGCTGGCCCAGCAACACGACCTTCTGTAACGGGTCCCAAAAACTGAGCTCCATCAGGATGAAAACGACACCAAGTCATCTGAAATAAATTTATACTTTGTTAGGTTCGAAAACCATAATATAACCTATATGATGATGTGTTAATAGGGCATGCCTGATAAACTGGAAAATGACTTTCACAAATACAGCAATACAGAAAATGACAGTGTCCCCAAAGCTTCCAGTAGACTTTGCGCCAAGATTTTAGTTCTTTAAACAAAGATGATATGTAACTGGATAAATCCCAAGCCACGTCTCGAGTATGTTGGCTTATTAGTTGTCCCCATCGATTAAGACGAATGTTTGATGGCACACAACTGATGTATGAACTCATGGTCTGAGTCAAACACTTGCAGCACCTGTTTTTCAAATAATGTGTTAAAAATATTTAGATTAACATAACTTTGAATTTTTGTATTCATTCGCAAACAAATATCACAAAGCAAGTTGCTTTGATTGGCCATCTGTATTAAATTATTTTTAGCAGCTAGTCAATCAAAGACTCAAATTTAAAAAAATTAATATATAAATTGAGCGTATGTTTAATCGTTGGTCTCTTTTTTACCTAGAACAACGAAATAATCCAGCCAAACTAAAATAGTGACCGCGGAGCGCTTGTGGTTCTGGCTCGCTAAGGCTTTGAATAAGTTTAGTCCATAGTCGCGGTGTTACGCGTTCTTTTTTATCTTTAACAACTTCTAATTCCAAATTAGTAAACATAGCAGCTAGTCGAGTAATTATTGAGTCGTTTAAGCACGATAAATTAGTTGACGAACGAACAACATCACTTAGGCGAGCATGACAAAAAGACAAACAATCTAAAAGCAGTGGTTCCATCTAAAAATGTATGTTAGGTTTTTTTTATTAAATGATATTAAAATGTATTCAATTTTACTTGAAGAAAACTAGCAGAAACTAAAATTGGAACTACATTTGTAGCATCTAATTGAGGCAGTGAATCTAGTTGATCAGGAGTTTTTTTAATCCATTTCATAAGCCATTCGAAAATTTGAATGTCACAATGTACGGAAATATCCATATCTTCGAGCTTCTGTCCAGCAGTTACATCAGTAAAATAACCCATTTTGCTAACTAAAAGCTTCTGCGGGCAGGTGAAATCCCGTGAAGTGCCTTTTATTTCATCACAGACATGTATTACAACTTCAATGCTAAAATAGATTATTATTATTATTAGGTTATGGTTTTATAATTTTTAAATAATTTAAGTCTCAATAATTATTATTAAACAGTCAGTCTAGAATATGTATACCGTTATTATTTTTTTTTAACTATTAAGAGCATACAATTTATTTAAATCTCAATTTATAGCATAATACAAGAGACGGAATACTCTCTTCCTTGTAAGAGGCACCCCTTAAAAAATAGTCAAACGCACTAACCATTAACCCAAGGGGTACTATAACCTCCTTACCCATATTCCCTAATAAAATTTAATATAAAAATTTAAAGCAAAATAAACTTACTCCTGCCTCTTGCTATCAAAACTCAAGTTTGATCGAGAACTAGTAGAAGACTTTCGCCTTGGCACTGCTCTAGCATCTTTATGCAGAACTGATATTCCCCCTTCTTCTACTATTTGTGCCAATGGAATAAGTTCTTTTGGTTCTTCTAAAATTGACCCATCGTCACCATCAATATTTACAGATGCTAGAGTTTTAGACAGAACAATTGCTGCCCCGGGATTATTTTCTATTGCTTTCATTTTAGAGCTTCCTTTTTGAACTCCTTGATATAGATTTCTTCCAGTCACAACGGGACAAACAAATGGAAGTACAGAATCCAAAACTCCCTCATTTATGAGGTAGTCTAATTTTTCAGTAAGTTTAGGATGAATTTTAGATTTCTGCTCAGAATCACCATTGTGTCCTTTCAAGTTGGATCTTTGCCTACAGGCATTAGTATTTGATAAAGCTCTACGGTCGTTACGAGAATCGAAGAAAGATTTTTCTGACTGAATATCCATTGTCGATGGTGGAGTATCTTTGTTTTCCGAGCTTACACTCTTACTACATCCATAAAGATTTTTGATAATTTTATTCGAAGCCAGTTCATCGAAATCAATTGAAAGAGAATTTGATTCTTTTGATTCTCGTATTAAATCGTTTACGTGACAAGATGTTTTTAAAAATTTGAGAAATTCGTTAATTTGAATTTCTTCTCCGACATTTTCCATAGTGTCAAATCAAATATTTTTAAATATTTATGGTGTTTTATAATTTAGTATTTAGGTATATAAAAATGATATTATTTAACTTTTACAGAATTGCATTTAATAATAATAATTTTTCTTTCCATGGCAACTTGTTTGGAGATGTGCACAATACACTGCGCTTCAAAAGAAAAGGTACAACAGTTTTTTGTAATTCTTTTGAAGTGATTTTTCAATCCATGAAAATAATTCGATTGCGATTTTTAAGCGGCGTCTCTCTTGTGGTTTTCTATCGGTTGCAAGGATGCTTTAAAAACTGCGATTTTTAATGGTTGCAATTTTTGTTAAATGAAAAGGAAACATATCTGCACACTCTTCACTCTGCTTGTGTCTCAAAAAACAAGAAAAGGCATAAAAGAAGAAAGTGCGATAACTGCAATTTTTTCAACCTCAGCAATTTTGTCTACTCCGGCCACCACATTTCTTAAAAATCGCAAGGGGTGATTGCATCGTTTAAAAGCTGTCTTTTAAACACTGCGATTTTTAATGGTTGCAATTTTTGTTAAATGAAAAGGAAACATATCTGCACACTCTTCACTCTGCTTATGTCTGAAAAAACACTAAAAGGCACAAAGAAGATTGTTGAAATTGTTGTTGTTTCAATGTATTTTGAGGCGCATCAAAGTTTAGATTGGGAAGATTGAGCCCGGACTGGTGAGTGCCATCGTGTTTACATTTGAAACTTTGAGGTGCCTTAAAATACACTGAAGCAACAACAATTTTAACATTTCACACAACAACAAAGTAGACTCATGAGTCCGGTTTTTATGTTTCCCTTGTGCCTCACGAGAGTCCTCACCCCGCCGTTCTCTTGCCAACGAACTGCCGTGATACCGGCCTCTATCTTCCCAATCTAAACAGTATTTTACTGAAGGGTGCATCCAGTGAGACAGGTAGATTTTATGTGCGTAAAAGCGAGAAGGGTAGGTTCCACACAAAATTCACCGATGCGCCAAATTCAAGTAATTTTCTCGGGTGAAACATTTAAGACTTTTTTTTGTGTGAGTGAGATATTCATGAATTTTAAGGTTGTGAGTTAGGGAAAGGTAGATTGAACTGAAAGGGTTTTTTCTTTATGTGTAGACATGATTTCAGTAAAACGACTTTCAGTAAAATTCCTGTGTGAACAGGCACATAGTGAAAACGTTGTATTAGAAACAAAGATGAAAATTCGCTTCGTTTAAAAGCCATCCTATCCAGACATCGACTTAACCCCCACTTCATTCTGCTTATTTATAAATGCATCACAACCACTACGAATAATCTTCGCTTGGCGAATCAAAGGCGATTATGAAATGACTACCGTACTATATCCCAACTTTACTCTTTGAACGTACCCCCAAAGTAAATAGTATTCATTGTTATTTTAAGCGGAACTATGAGAAAACTTTTCGATTGAACATCCATACAAGAAAACATTTCGCTTTTCTTTTCCGGTAAACTTGTCCGCCATGGTAGGTGTCATTTGTCAAAATTTATTAAAAAATCTTTAAATTTTTCTGCCATCTTTATAATAATTTAAAATTTTAATAAAAAAATCGAAAGCAAAATGTGAACTTTATGTAATAATTACTAAATTTTGTCAAAACATTAATTTGTGTTACTTTTATGTTGAATAGGGTCGCGTCAGAACAAAAACCATCAAGAAGGCCGCTAAGGTCATTATTGAGAAATACTACACCCGTCTTACCTTGGATTTCCATACCAACAAAAGGATATGTGAAGAAGTAGCCATCATTCCCACCAAACCCTTGAAGAACAAGATTGCTGGGTAAGTTTCGATTTCATTTAAAAGTATGTATGAACTTGTTTATTTATGCAATTTATCTCTCTAGTTATGTTACACATTTGATGGGACGTCTCCGCCACTCGCAAGTTCGTGGTATTTCCATTAAACTGCAAGAAGAAGAGCGTGAACGACGTGATAACTACGTTCCTGCCGTGTCTGCTTTGGAACAGGATATCATTGAAGTCGATCCTGACACCAAGGAGATGTTGAAGTTGTTGGACTTCCACAACATTCGTGGATTGCAACTAACCCAGCCCGCTACAAACAACTTTAACCGAAGGAACTAAGAGATTCCTTTAATTTTGTGTATTGATATGGACTAAATACAATTTTTAAAAAAATATATTGGAAAACTGGTTATCATTGATAGAGTGAACGTAAGCGTCATGGGAAAGTGATTTTATATTTAAATTCAAGAAGGAAATGCTTCGATTGCAAATTAATGCTGGACAGCTACTAAAAAAAACTTCGTTCTATATTTTATCATAATCTTGAAGATTGGGAATACAACAGGTATGTTTCGTAACTAATGGGCGAACACCAGAGCAGGTTTTAATTGAGTCAGAGATACACATCTATTCAGCTTGAAAATGTTGTGGACTCTGTTATATTTTTTTTAATTTGATTTTAATAACTATTAGCTGAGTTAATTCAGGGTCTAGCACGTTCACTGGTGCAATCGAGCAAATTCAGTTCCTTATTTAACTTTGACTGCTTTCGATTCAATTGAACAAAATAGGAGCTACCTATGCTCGATTCTATCGACTAAACTTGATTGTAACAAGTTACATGTCTGGTGGATCTACAATTCGAATAGACATTGCTTACAAATAACTAATCTAGAGCTCACTTCCGAAGTGTTGGTCTGTCCTTCGGGATAGTTTAAATTCTTAATACCTCATAATCCCGTTGAAACATACATGATACAGATATTGAAGAAAAATAGGTAGTTAAATTGACTTAATTATGCCAATGGTATATTACATATTAGATAGATACCGTTGCTATCAATCCTGAACTGGAACGCTGTTGAAACATTGTCACTTACCAACTGGTCTGAGAACAGGTTTACATTCTTCCAACACTATTTATAAGAATTTTACAAGGAAGTTACAAAATTATTCTATTTACATTTTCTATAAACATACGCCACAAAAAAAAGACTACATAAAAAGTATAGGCACTAAAATTCAGCTAACCAGAAGTTTGAGTGAAAAAGGATCTCTGTTCGTTGCGAAAAACTTAAGTGGTAAAAATTATCCTCCTGTTTATTGTAGTAGTATGTAATAGTAGTATTTATTTATTATTAGTTTATAAAAAACTGAAAAAAGAAATGCTTAAAAAATATATGTTTTATGACCGCTAAAGTTAAAATGAAATAACATTCTTTAAACTTTTATACATTATTTATAATGAAAATATAAATTTTTTGCTTAAATGTTTGTTGCTAATGAGTTCAATGATTCTTTACTTTCGATATTCTGGCAAACAGTGCTACTAATATTGTACCAATTACTTTAACCCAACAACAATTCCATACCTTGAAAATTTGATTGGTGCATACAGTCTTTCAGAACTGTATATATTCGTCTAAAGCAGTACTTAAACAGACGAGTTTTGCGTCATGCAGTATTGCTCAAATTTCTAACCACACGAGTAGACTTTCTGGTATTAATTTTCATTAAGGCGCTATAGTTTCGTTTTTGGGCGATTTAAATAGAATAATTCTCCAACTATTCTGAGCTGGTCGTAAAAGCTCATTCTGATGGTAGTTAATGGATTACAAAAATGTGTCCAGACATTCTTCTTGAATTGTTTCTACTTGTATGGATTTCGCAATACTATTTTCGATATTGAGATCCAATAAAAATCTTATGAAAGTACATATTGCAAGATTTTAAGAGCAACCGAGGATTTGAGATTTTTCTATTTTAGAAAAAGTTAATTTATAATCAGGATTAAGCCTTTTGCTTAGACCAGTGTGTACAACTGCTATTTTATACTTTTTATTTTAAGTTTATACCTTTTTTATTAAAATTTTGAACATTTGCGTACTTTTCAAATAGCAAACTCACAAGCATCAAATGCAATTCTTAAATCTAAATCTGAGCTCTCTGAGCTCTTCAATACACTACTTATTGGACGATGAATTGAAAATAAAACATACTCGAAAAATAACCGCCATATTATTCACTTTATTGAATCCGGATTTAAGTTAATCAGCCCTATCACGAATGCCATCGTAATCGGAAACTTGTTACGATTCCATCGTAGTGGAAAATCTCATACAGATAGTCATTACGAACGGATTCGGTGATAGTTTTTTTGGGAATTGCGAAAATTTTCCGATTACGATGGAATTCATGATACGGCCGAATTTAAATTCAATGTAGTTACATCCGAATTTAAATTGGATTAATCGAGTTAATAATAGGCGATAAGATAAAACACTGTAGAAAGAGCGACAACTCTGCAACCTCAGCATTTTTATCTACCCAGGCCTACGTTCTGTAACTCTCGCATCGACAAAACTAGTCGAGAAACGAGGAAATTTGAAACAAATCGTATGAGTTTTGTTCCATTTTTCACCGTTTCTCGACCAATTTCATCGATGCGAAAGTTACAGAACGTAGGCAAGGACCAGGGCCCATTTCACGGAACATACATCACATACATTATATGAATGTATGTATGTACCAAGTAGTCGGCAAAGATGGCTCATTGTAAATTTTAAATTTTTAGAAAAACTGCGTCAACTTAGAGAACGCATAATTTAAAAAAAATGAAACATTTACTCCCACTCATATGATGCCTATTTTACGTCACATACATTTCTGTGATGTATGTTCTATGAAATAAGTCCCCGGTCATCAAATACATCCTCCGCTAACTAGCTTAAAAATCCAAATTTCATCGTTTAAAAGCTGACAGAGCTAAGTCCGACGAGAACGCTACGGTGTGCATCTAGCTTAAAGAAATAATTGACAAATACGTTTAATTATTTTCTTCTGTAAGTTGGCACCAATGTTGCTACAGCGCAGACGTCAAATAATTTTCGTTTTTTTCTACTTCAATTCTTCTTCCTCAAGACGGCCGACCAAGCAAAGATTTTTAGATACAAAAATTGTTAGTTCTTCTTGACAATTTTCCGACTCTTCAGACGAGCCTGGTGGTTAGATACATGTAATTCATTAAAAAAAAATTCGGGTGTAGCAAATGGTTAAGTGGTGACTAATAATTCCTTACAAAACAATTTGTTATAAAGTGAAATTTCCGCTGTCGATGTGTGTAAACAAACTTTTATTTTGATTTTGTTTAAATTCCCTTGCATTTAGTGGAACATTGCAATACATCATTATTATTACTTTTTCATTCTTTAAATCGATATTTACAGAAAATATATAAAATCAACGTGGTTGGGATAAAATATTTAAGTGGGATTTTAAAAATTTATAAACAAAAAAAAACTTAACTGAATTAGTTGGTGCTTTTCAATAAAGTGCTCGAGTATTTCTATACATTTTAATTAACTTGACTAAACGGTAAGTTCAAAGTTTGACTACAATTCTTTAAAAAAAAATATGTATTTTGAACAAAACCTCAAAAACATTTAAATACAAATAAGAAGATGCCGCAAACAAATTCAGAACTCCCTGGTGATATCATCGATTTATGATATCATAAAATAAGTCCAGATTTTCAGTAGCAATAAAGCGAGTAGTGGGTGTTTTAATTCCAAAGCTCGTAGGTATTTCAATTTATATTACGACAGCAGGTTCTTTATGCAATTGTATTACCAAATTTAGCAGTTGTTATTTACTTTTAATAGGTATACCTCATACATATTTTTTGAATTGCAAAATTCTAGAGAAAATGTTCAACAGTTTTATTAATACACTTATCTACTTCCCCCGAGTTTAGATATCGAGAAAAATTGTAGAAATAGCTAAATATTGAAGAGATTGGTTTTTTTTCATTAATAGTTTTTGAGAAATAAACATAGGTAATATGAAATTATAGTTCCTACATAATATGTACCATATTTTTTATTTTTTATAAATTTTGAGCTGAGTCACTCAAGGCGGTGTTTTTGGAAAATACCTACATAATGGGTATATACCGAATAAAAATCAGATGCTAATATAGATACCTACCTATTTTGCTGCATAGGACGTAACACGAATGCGATGTTTGAAGGTTCTTTGTCTGCATCTTATTTTCATCTAAAAGTAGGTACAATCGAAAAATGTATGTACACGGATAGGCATACGTTATATATTTATGTATACATGTATGAATTACAATCAGAGTTGGTTAAATTGTTACACTGGAATACTTGGTTCGGTTTGCACTCTATCATCATATTGTAATCATATTGAAATAATTTACAAAATATCAGTGTTTTATTTCCTAATCTAAGTTGGGCATGGAATAGGTATAAAACTAAAATATCCAAGATTAAAAAAACGAATGTAATGATATCCGTAACCGGTATGTTCTTGGTGTCAATGGGACAATCTCTGCATGAATGAAGTGAGAACATTGTCAGACTGTGCAGAAAATCATCCAAAAGTGTTTTTAAATGCTTAAGAATTATACCTAAAAAAAATTGATACACAATATTGCTATAAACATAAATTGCACGACAAGTGCATTCATTTTTTTCAAATTTGTTTGTACATACAAAGGTAACTCCTACATAAAAAAAATATATCATATTAGAGAAAAATTATCAAAAAGATGAAATTCATTCTTTAAATTGCAAAAACAACAGCGTAAATAACTTGAGAAAAAACTAAAAGAAGCCTTCTGATTTCTTAAAAAAATCAAAATCGTTATACCACGGCCCTATTTCACAGAACATACATACATAACATAAATCATAGAAATATATGTAAATTTATTTTTTTGTTAATTATGCGTTTTCTAAGTTGTGTTTTACTAAAAATTCAAAATTTACACTGAGCCATCTTTGGCGACTACTTTAAGAAGGTATGTACAATGTACAATTTATGTGATGCATGTTACGTGAAATAGGCCCCAGTTTTATTTTTATAAAAATACAAAATTTCTTCATTATTGTTCTAAACAAATGATATTAATGAAATTAAAGTACAACACTTTAAAAATTTTACCTATTTTGGGAATACATATATGTATAGGTATTTAATGTTCAAAACAACATTCAATTTATTTTTCAAAAATCCAAAACTTATTTTTTTTTTTAAATTTTGATATGTTTTAAGACGACAGCGATTTTTAAGCTAAAAGGAACCATCTCTCAACACTACTCCGATTCCATCCTTTTTTGAAAGGAATTCGGATAAGACTTCCTGTGCAAAAATTTTAATTAAAATCTCAAAAGCCGTTAACCAGAAAGTCATAAATATGTAAAAAAAAAAAAAGGTTTCATGGACGGTACCGTTAACAACAGTAATTCTTGGCTAAAATTTTTTTTCGCTTACGATGTAAATAAGCATATTGGATGACAATTATCATTATTTTTTAAGCTTAACAAATATTTGATTTTTCCCTCACCGGAATCACATTATTATGTAAAAACCTTTAAAACCTTGTTCTCTCCCTCATTTCAAGTTTGATAAAAATAGTGGGTACCTAAATAGGTATAAAGTAAGACAAAATTTGAGGCTGAGGTTGAAATGACTCAACCAATGTCTTTTTTTTATAAACTATGCAAAGCGTGGATGTAATAGTGAACATTTTAACTTAAGTCTGTTTTTTTCTTAGTCTATTCACAATGAAATAAAAATTAACGTTTTTGATATACCTACATATATTTAGAAAAAAGAACCAAAAAAGGTTCCTTAAATAAAAATAATATAATAAGATCGAATAAAAACAGAACATTTTTCTAATAAAATCATCTTAATTAAAAGTCACGCTGATGTACGAGTTGTTCAATAAATAAACACAATTTAGCATGACTCAAATTTAAAAAGTGAAATACAAATAGTTCAAGAAAAATTGATTAAATTTTTCAGAAGACAAAAAACCGCTACATTATTAAAGCCTTGTTTTGGTGAGTGTGTAGTCAGCTCAGGAATTTTTTTAACACGTTAACAATAACAAGAAATGCTTATTGCTTGTATACAAAACAAAAAATGATTATATATTATTTGTGTGTAAACATTTTGTTGAGTATAGCAACACACTTTAACCAAAACACGACTAATATTAAAATAGATACATTCTAAGAACATTAGGTATTATTCAAAAATTCGAATAGTTTTTCATAAAATACAATTAATAGAATTCGTTGAATGCGACCACGGCCATGGAACAGTAGACGTGGAAGGAACAGGGTGATGCAATAAGTAAGTTGCTTCGACGTATTGGAATTATTTTCATTTAAAAAAAACACAGTCAAATGTTTATATTTACCTTCACATTTAATTATTTGTAAATAGTAGCCTAACCAAAGAAAAAAATAACAAAAACCCAAAACTGCAAATAGAAACAAATAATGAGGTCACAAAAATAATTTACAATGTTTCTTCAGTTTCTAGTGCGAATATAAAGAGAACATCAAAATAGTTCTAAATTTCGCAAAAAATACCAATTCTAAAGGTAGAACTAAAATAGGCGGAAGCCAACGTATGTGGTCATACGAAACTGAGCGAAAACAAGAAATTCATATGACGCGCACATAATTGCGATGTGGAACTTTTCGTTCAGTTTTCGTTATCTTTTGCCGTCGGACGTGAGAGCGCTCACCGACCGCTCTTTCGTAAGTGGACTGACAGCTAGCTTCAAAAATCATCTTCCAAGTTCCAACCATGGGTGACTATGGGTGACTTATAAATTTGACGTTTTGGAAAGCAACTTTTCGTTCGATTTTAACACTAGCTTCCGACAGCTACCGCCTATTCTAGTTCTACCTTAAGACCAAAAAGATAATTCATGGTCCTATTTAAGGTTGAGAGAAATTATTAATTCGTTGTTCGAAAGCAAGCCATGCCAACCTAATAATAAACTAGAAAGAGAAATTTTAGATGTGCGCAGTGTCGTACATAAGTTTGTTTCTGTTTTTTATTTGTTTTGAGAAAAAAGTGTTGTACATAAATTTTTACTGAAATTGCGGAAAAATAGACTTTGTATATACCTATGTATGTACATTGTAGATCGGGAGACCCCTTACTTTGAGAAACAGCAAGGTCCATCGTCCAATGCAATCAACACTTAGAAAATTCCACTTTCAGCACACAACGTCGGTTATCAAACCCGTGTCGTTGTCTTGTTTATCTTAAAATGAAATCTTTATTAATCCAATTACAAAACAAACACTTTTAAGTTTTAAAATGTACGTTTGTTAGTGGTTGTGGCACATGTCGGAATAAGTGTAGTTATTATTTTTTATTATTGTTATTTTCTTTTTTATCGCTACATTTGTGTCAATTTTCACTTGTTATTGTCTTCGCAAAAAATAAATGACCTCATTCTCTGGGGTTAATTGAAATTTAAATTACACTTGATTGATGTTTACTTTCTAAAGTTACTTTTTTTTCATTCGTACATACATGTACATACATACATGTACCTTCTTCATATAGATTTGTAAAATGAATATGATTTGTATATCACTATTTTTTTTTTTTGTAATCATCCAAAATGTTCATTTTTGAACATTTGAATTCAGAGCTCTTCAAAAATATTTTTCTCTTTGAGAAAAAATGTGGAGCTTTTTGTTATTAATTAAAAAAAAAATAAACACAATGTTAAACAGTAATGTATTCTTAAATGCATTAAATGTGCTTTATTCATTTCGATTTTTTTTATCTAAATATATGCATAATGAAAACACTTCTTTCTTTTTTGATTTTATAAATTTGCTTAGACATAATAATAATATTCATATTTACACTATTTTGTATACTGTTAGTAGCACTCATTAAACAACAATTAAATTAAATCTATTTCTGGATTACTCGTCCTTAGCCCACAACTGATCAAAATCAGTTACAAAATACTTTGCTCTGTTGAATACTTCGGTGCGCACCACGTTGCCTCCGAATCCAATAAAATAATCTGCTGGGGGGACAGCCTCTAAATCAGTTGCTCCATCACCAATCATAGTTATTACAGATGAAGCATCATTTTTCCCTCTGACTATCGCTACAGCTTCGCTTTTGCCACCCGATCTCGATGTAGGTTTTGACGTATCGAAATCAGCATAATCGCCACTATCATTGAACAATAATTTATTGGCAAAAACATTGCACATCGGTATGTTTAATTCATTTGCCACGGGCTCAATAAGTGAATCAAATCCACCCGAGATCAAAAACACTTGTTTACCCTCGGCCTTAAGGTAGCCAATGAATTGCTTTACACCTTTCGTGAGCTTACTAGGGCGAAGTTTGATGAAATCTGCTACTTGATTCCTACTAGGACGTATGATATTCAGTCTTATTTTGAGAGCTTCTTGAAATGTCATTGAACCTCTCATTGCATCTTTTGTTACACGGGACACATCAGCCCCTTTGCCACAGAAGTCAGCTAACTCGTCTATGCCTTCTTCTTTGATCACCGTTGAATCCACATCGAAGCACACTATATTCGATTGTCTTATGATTTTTGCAGCCATTTCTGGATTTTTCACTTTATTTTGGTCGTCATTGTGATTAGTTAAGATGGAGCAGGAGTGTTTGCTCACGCCAAATGATTCTTTTGTCGCAGAAAGAAGTGACACACTATTCATTGCACAACAATTTGTTGTATTTCGTGCTATAGCAACTGGGGAACGATTCATTTTTATTTTGTTTTATTTTTATTATTGTTTAACCAAACGAAAGAAAATCACTGAAGCTAAATAGTGACAAACTTGTTTTACTCGAGTGGATGTATATTTATTTATTTTTTCAATGTTTTACGAATTTTGTTTAAAGAAAGACGATCCTCCCGAATCGAGTTCTGCTGATAGACTAATCGAGTTGTTTGTTGGTTGAACAATTATGAGAAACGTTTTATTTATTTTTTTTTTTTTAAGTGATCGATAATGGCCTGGTGACGTGTGATAAGGTGCTTGTTGTTTTTTTTAAATAATGTTTGCGCTTTGGTTTAATCAGTGATTCTTTTTTATTTGTAATACAAATTTTGTCTTAGAATAGAACCTTTAGCTCATTTTCTTTATCCAATTTATTATAACGAAACAAAGAATTTTATTATGCAATGGAAAAGATTATTCGAATTCGAGCACTTGGAAACACAACTAGCAAAAGCAAAAGTAAAATGAATGGTATGTGTATTAGAGAACAGAGGCGGATTATGAATACTAGTATCGCTTGTGGTCGAAATTCGACCATCTATTTTTACACGCATGTAGTCGATCGATTCACATACTCTCTTTTGATGGCACTTCTAATTATTATTAGCTTTCAAATGGTAGTTTTTTAATGGGGGATAAGGCAAATAAGATAACTTGTAGTTATTAAATAGTAGATATGGTGTGTGGGCCCCATCCCTCATACTGTAAACTGAAAAAGAATTTTAAATTTCAAATATGTAGTTAAGGTTAGGTTTACAATAGAAACGCAAACGTGATATACATATGTAGGTGTCTGCTCATGTACAGCTTTGACTTAATATAAATTATTATTCAATTATTGATTATTATAAATTGTACTCAATGTTTCTTCTTTCTTTTAAAATTCAAATAATAATGTACATAAATACATACATAATATTTTTATTTCTCATTCTCAAAATTAAATGAGAAACATGAGTGACATTTTATATTTTAAGATCCTTGTTAAGATTTCCGTTTAAAGGATATGCTGACAGCATTTGCGGATGATGTGGGTTTTGCTTTTCAGACAGATAGTACATTGGATCTCATCTTAGATAGTATAAATTATGATCTATATTTATTCAGAAACTGGTTTGCAGGGCATAAATTGGTGATTAAGGCTCTAAATTAATATTTGCGTTGTTTTGATATTTGAACAGATTCCAACATTAGTTTATTTTTATTTTGCCTGTGCTAAAAAAGATGAGAGTACGATATTTCAGGCACAAAGAAATGATAACGGTTTTTTATAGAACAGTTAAATACAAGAATTTTTTGCTATATAGGAGGGGGTCTATCTCCCCCCGTTTGAGGGAAAAAGTACTAAAAATGAAAAAAACAAATATTAAAAAATAACGGTAACACTTACAATTGAGTATTGTGTCTTTATGAAAAGCCAAAACTCTGTTCTATTAGCCAGTTTTTAAATCAAGTGAAATGTATGCATAGCTTTTTAAAAAACGGGTTTTGAACTCGAAATTTTGGGGAAAAAAAATGTATATATATTTTTTTTTTTTTTTTTTGAAATTCGTTGCTCTTATTAATTCTTAATCAAAAACCGAAAACTAGATGATTTTATGTCTTCTATTTCTTGAGAAAATTAAAAATTGCTAAAACTACTTTTTTATGAGATTTAAATTTTTTTGCTTGCATTTCACTTGATTTAAAAACTTGATTTGATTGATTTTATTTTGACTTGATCACTTGATTTAAAAATAAGCTAATAGAACAGAGTATTGGCATTTAATAAAGACATAATACTCAATTGTAAGTGTTACCGTTATTTTTTAATATTTGTTTTTTTCATTTTTAGTACTTTTTTTTATAAAATTACCCCTTCCGTCCAAACGGGGGAGATAGACCCCCTCCCATAGTAAAAAATGCTTGTATTTAACTGTTCTATAAAATCCTTTATAATTTCTTGGCACCTGAGTTATCGTACTTTCGCCTTAAAAAATTATATGTATTGAGTTGTGTTGATTTTTTTCCAGATCGACGATATAATACAGGTTCCACTCAATAATGAAGCGCCTATAAATCAAGACAAATTAAGTCCACCCCTGTTAATTATATACATATTACTTTTTTTACTATATACATATGTATTAGTTGTTTTTTTTATTTGGTGTGATGCTTCGAATTCACGTGCGATTTGCAGTCTATATAGGCAAAATACAAAGGGAAACTACGATCACGCCTTCTCCAGTCTTCTATTCTTATCAGTTTAGAACAATTGAAAGGCCACATTTCGACGTACATTATGTACGTACATATACATTATGTATACATATATAAAACAAGTGGGACTTTCCTATACGAGGAACATAAAAAAGTATAAAAACTATGTAAGTATGCATATGTTTTGAAATTGTTTTATTTTTTTATTTGCTGTTGTTGTTGAACTCTACAAATGATATTTATCTGGAAACCATGTGACTTTTGTTTTGATATAATATTGTTGATATCAGTACCAATGAACTATGGATCCAATACCTATAGGTAGAACATACCTATATATTTTTATTGTTGACGAACTAGTTTTCAAACATGTTACTGAAAGAAAACAAAAATCGTGGTTTTGGTTCCTGGTTCCTGGTTTCTGGTATCTTTATCTTTAAACGATAAGATACTCTCTGTTATTGTGAAATTATTGACTCGCCAATTTTATGTTTTTGGGACAGAAAATTTTCCTATATATGTATGTACAAATAATATCTATGTATTACCTACATAAATTCAAATTTATGGGATTAAATACAAATTTCAACTTAATATATTTAAAATATTTATATGTATGTGTGTATGTGTTTATTTAGGCCGATGATAATCAATAACCACCTTCTTAAAGTTAAAAATTAAATAAATAACTAGTGAACAATGTTTTCCTATTATGACTAATAAGTTATTGGATTATTTTATTCATTCAGCTTGTTAAACTTATTACGATCTGCTTATAGTTAGGAAACAATTTTGCTAAAAGGCTTTATTAACAGTATCTTCCATAGAACTGTTTATTTCGATTTTTGAATTTAAATCGTTTATAGAGAAGCTTCTAAACAATTCATGATTGATGAATAATGGTGTACCTATTTAACAACATTTTTTTGTATAGTTAAATACAAAAACTCTAACAATGTTTAAAATAGTTTATCTTAAATTTAGATATATCTAACGGTTAAAGTGCAGAACCTCTTAGATCGGTTTTGCATGTATTTCAGAAATCAGAAAAAACCTACCAGGATTTTTACGGCGATCTATGGAAAGATGTTTCGAATTCTGCCTTTTTGTAAAATGTTCAGAACAACATCCTTACGATGAAATTGCCAAGAGGTGGTTTTGATTGTTGACTCAACTAATTCTTCTTCTTTTAAAATGATATGAATATATCTATCTAAACTCGAAACAACCGTGCAACTGTGCAACATTAGATCAAGTACGTGCGACCCATAGTCCTGTACTTTATTTGTTTTCTCGTTTTCTCAGTTGGCAACAGATTTATCACTTCTGTTTATTATTTATCGTCTATCGGTCGAATCAAAGGTACAAAAAAAATTTAGCAAAAATAAACCATCAATTAATCAAACAATTGCCTCGCTCGGTAATTTAGTATCGCTCGTTACCCTTATCCGTTAATCCACAAATTTTCAGCCGAACACAACTACGAGTAGAAAATATTTTCAAGTACGAATCGAACGTCAAACGAGTGTTTTTTTTATTGTTGTTTTTTCTCCATATATCGACATAATGTAAGTACCAACCACATACCTACAAACAATCTTCAAAGTGATGGGAAGTTAATAATATAATATTTATAAAATGTATGTGGGAACCAATGGAACAGGTGTTACTGAGTTTCTTCAGGGTCACTTTAGTTTGTTTTCGAAAAATTATTCTTTTGTCAATATAAAACATGAGGCATGGCACAAAAAACGAAAAACATGTTTTTATTATTAATAATAATTTTTACAAGACTTATCGACGCATTCACTCCGCGCTGTTGGTATACAATTTGTTGTCATCTTTGCTATTCAAATTGTTTTTCATTTTTTTTTATTTATGGAAACGGACGTATGAACGGACGTCATATTAAACAAAATGGACAAATAGGAATAAATGAATAAAAAGCAACAACACTTTATTTGGTCAAATCTTGCTACCAGGGGGGTATAATTTATTTTTACTTTTTTCATTTTGCTATCTGTTGTTGACGCCTGATATCAACTATCGGAAATCGAGCTATGAATTGCGTAAGCAAATTGGCCAGTCTATTATTTTAAATATTTATAAATTTTCCTCCACATACTTTGAAAGTGTAAAATTATATTGTAAATTTTTCCGATGCAACATTGCAATGTTTGTTTATATTTATTGTGTTGATAGGTCAGTTCAGAATAAAAGAGATCAAACGAATTTTGAAAAGTGAACATAAAAATTTCTCAGTTTTGCTGTCGAGTAAAATAAGATAGATTCATTTGTCCCCTTTCGCGTAATATTGTACCTACCTCACGAAAATGGGATCACCAACAAATGGCATTACGCTCTGAATTTCGAAGTTTATTTTAAAGGTATTAGGGGTTTAGGTGTATATTAACCAAATAAAAAACAAATTATTGCACCAACTTAAACCCTCATTATTTTACAAACCCAACTGTTTTCTTCAAGGAAATGTTACGTTTTTTATCTACTATAAACAAATTTAAGTAAATGTTAATATGGGTAAACATAGGTAGTATGAGCATTATTTTCACTCATGCTAATGTCAACAACGAACAAATATGAGCATATAATATGAGCTCCTAGGGGTATACTCGAGGTGATTATCGTGGAAGCAAAAGTAGTAAACTCCCTATGTAGATTGTCATCAATTTGTTTTACGTAATTTGACCATGCCGTCAATTATTGTTCTTTAAAAAAAAACCGATTTTATTATTTAAATATTTTATAAATTTTATTATTTGAGGTTGTAACGGGTGATTCATTCAGAACTACTTCATCAAAAATAAAAAATCAAGATAAATCAACTCTAGACTTTTTTTCCTTTTTTACAATTGATTAATTGGAAACCAACAATAAACGCGGCAATAGAAAAACAATAGAAAACTGAATCTTCAGAATGGACCATATTAGTCACACTTATACCGTCAACATTTTAAAGCAATAATCTTTAAAAAATATTAATTTAAAAAATGATTCTTTTGATTTATAATAAAGTTTACGCAAATAATTATTTTTTTTCAATTTTAGAAAAAAGTTCCACTGACCCAATGATGCACTTATTATTTATTTTTTATTGTCTAGCATAAAAAATCAATAAAACACAAAAGGAACTGGAAAAAAATATAAAAATAAGGGGAATCTCCGTTTTTGTAAATTCACATTTCAATCTAAAAATTATTGTTTTTTTAATAGTAAAGTTGACTGACAGGCTTACAGATCTATGGTTTCAGAATGCAAATAAAAAAAATTATTCCATTCTTTCCCGACGTTTCGTTGGATTTTTTCCAACTTTTTCAAGGGTTTTTGGTTTATTTAAACCATTAACTTTAACTTTATTATTAAATAAATACCAGATCACCAGTCATAAAATATTGTTTTTTTGTTCGTTATTGTGAATGCGATATAATTTCAGTTTATTTTTTGTTGTGTAATTTCGACGCTTCTTCATCACTTTTGACTCAAATATTTCAAAAAGGCGTATGATGTCACTTTTCTTTTTTTGTTTTATTTTCGTAAAAAAACAAATAAAATTGATATTCTGTTCATATTGATTACAAATTAATTCGAAATCCCAAAGCGAGAACTTTTTGCAATTACAGTATTACCGACGATATATTATGTACATATGTATGTAATCAAAATCTTTTTCAAATTAACAACTGAAAACTGGTGTTGATGTAAGTACAACTAGGTGTCAATGCTCGTAGAAAATTTAAGATCTTTTCAAGTGATTTTAAATTCAAGCAAATACAAGTTTTGTACCCTTAATGGAATGCAAAGATTGTCTAAATTCAATTGAAAATTTTTTTTTCGACTTTTAGTCGCAACGAATATTATATGCAGAACTTTACATAACCAACAATAAATTAGATTCCCCGATTACAAATGAAGATATAATAAGAGCCTTACATAAAGCAAAAGGCAACAAAGCACCAGGTCAACGAATTTTACAAAAATTTTCCCCCTGAGTTTGTAGATAAACTAAAGAAAGTTTTTAAGCAAATGTTTGACTCTGGCGAGGTCCTTGAAGACTTTCGGAAATTTATAATATTCCCACTTTATAAGAAAGGTGATACAAACTGTGTCCAGAATTATCGTGGTGTCAGCTTCATTGATAACTTGTGCTAAAATTCTAGCTAGTGTGTTACATGACATGCTACTCAGATGGGAAGATGCACAACGAGTTATTAATGAATGCCAAGCAGGATTCAGGCCAGGTTATTCGACTGCTGACAATGTCTTTAATCTTGTTAATACTATTAAACTCTGCTGGCATTTAGGAAAAAAGAAGGTCTATAGCTTTTTTGTTGGTTTAAGTGCCGCCTTCGACTCGACTTATATATCTATCCATCGAGTATTTTACAAATTAAGCAATATAGAATTATCTAGAAAGCTCATTAAATTATTAAAAAATATGTACAAATGTACAAAAGCAGCATTATGGTTTGGTGCTAAATCTTCGGAATATTTGTATACATCTTCTGGTCTAAAGCCGGGTTGTATTTTAAGCCCCTTGCTATTTGTCTAGTTCTTAAATGATTTAAGCGATACTATTGGTGGAGGTATAGAAATATGTACACAAACCATTAGATGTTTTATATACGCTGACGACATAGCTATTGTCTCAGATAACCCACTTAAATTGCAATGCATATGATAATCAAATATCATGATTATTGTTCAATGTGGAGGTTAGATCTCAATATCTCTAAATCAAAAATAATGGTATTTAAGAGTGGTGGTGGAAAGAAAGAAGGTTACAAGTAGTGGAAATTGAGGTCGTTTCATCTTACAAATATCATGGTATAATTCTAACACCAAAGCTGTCCTTCAGACAACACTTAAATGAGAAATTAATAACTGCAAAGAATATAGTATTAATTTAACATGGAATGGTATAATGAACAACTCGGCAACTTTGCCTTCAAATAAATTTAATGTTTTCAATGCTGTTTCGAGGGCGATAATGTGTTATGGAGCAGAAGTTTGGGGTTATACCCAATAGGAGAAATTATTGTGATTTTTGTATAAAGAAATTATTTAGATTACCATATATAACACCCCGAAACCGGTCTCACAGATTTTGTTTCTGCACACCTTGATGATCCATCTTAAATATATTTCTAAAGTACTTGCAATGGATGATTATAGGCTACCCAAAATCCTGTTCCTTAAATGTATGGAAACAAAATATCATGGTATAAACAACACCTAAAGCTAGCGGAAAAACATAATATGAACTTAGAAAGAAGATTTATGGCTTCATAAAAGAAAAATAGAAAGGTCAAGATTAGGTGTCAGGCACAGACTTAACTTTTCTCTAGCCGAAAATTATTTTAATGACGAAAACAATATTAAAAAAATTCGATACCTATTTATGCGCAGAGGAAATATGTTTTATTTAAATGTGGACCTGTACTATGTGTAACCAAGAAGAACCTGAAAATACAACACACTTTTTAGCTATCTGTACTTAAGAAATTTCGAATTAAACACCTAGGTAAATCTATTTTATCAGCATGTGATATGTTTGACTTGCTAAATGGAAAAGATTGGTCACCTCTTTATAGTTTCTTAAATGTTGTTTTATAGAGTTTCGCAAATTTATGATAACTCAATACAATTAGTACAAATATGTTGTTCTTAATATACTTAAAATTATTTGTAATTATTTTGTATTTTTCTTAATTTCAAATAATTTATAATAATAAAAATCAAATAAGTATGAATTTAGTTAAATGAAATTAAATAAAGTTAAATTAAATTAAACTACCTGAAATGATTAACTGAATTCGTTTAAAGTTTTATTAAAAATGAAAATAGATTTTTAAGCTTAATGAAAATAAAATATTTAATTAATAAAAATAAAATAAAAGAGAATGCCATTAAATTGTATATATTTTATACTCTTAAAACATTTTGTTAATTTAGATAAGAACATTGAGACTTTTTCTCAAACTGACGCCATTTTGCCATGTTTATGATTTTATTATTGAGAACTAAATGTATTATCTAAGTCTTTTATTAAATAAAATAAATCAGTAAATAATAATAAAAGTCCAAATATGCGTTTAAAACAGGCATAACATTTAGACTCATCAGTTAGATGGTGTCGTACCATTCTATTATCTAAATCGTTTTTTTTACATATGCATCTTAATTTAAAAAAATAAATATTTAACCAATGGAAAACCTTATAAGACTTATTTTTACATAGAAATTTTAAAATCAATAATTTAATTTAAAATATTCTTAAGTTAATATTGGTTTTTTTTTCAATTTGTGTACGTGCAGATAAATTTTGGTTTTTGTGTGACTGTGACTGATTTTGATGACAAACAAAAATATAGTTACAGACGTCTAGTGTTTTCACAAGCAAACACTTAAAATGCAATCATTCTATTTTATAGGGTCATCAATGTTCAGACAATTATGTAGGAAATGATAAGAGCGGGTATAAATGGAATATTTTATTTAAAACAAAAATCTGGTTGAATCTAGTTTTTTTTGAAAATTTCTTATTTTAAAGGTCTGATATAAGTTATCATTAACTATAAATTATATTTTTTTTTGTGTTAATATAGGTATACATATAGTTATAGAAATATAAATAGTATATTTACGCTCTTTACTGACTGGCTGACTGACTGTGGAAAACTGCAAGAATATAAGTTTGTTAATGAAAAATTTAAAATCAATATTTGATAAATACTTCGCAATCATAATAAATATAACGTGCGGTCGTTAACTTTAAAATTGTTAAATTTTCTATCCAAAACTACACCTTTTATTTTTTTTATATGAAATTTGACTTGACTAAAATTTGATTAAGATTTGGACAGTAAAGAAAGAGACATAATAATACTAAATTTTAAATTAAAAAGATCCTCCAAATAGATTTGTTTTTTTAACTTATGTTTATTAGATTTCCTAAAAACACTCCAGCTTTTCATTGTCTAAATAGTTGAAAATTTCCTTATTTATTAATTCATTCCAACGGTTGTCTAACCTTGGAATTTTTTTTTTAATATACATACAAAGTCAGGTGTGGAAATATTTGTATTTTTTTTTTATTATTATAAATTTAACTTCAAAGAAAAAATATTTTTCCTTCACCTGAAATTTTAAAAGTTATGGTGATTTTTATATCTATAATGTTACAGTCGCCTCTTTGACTATTATTTAACAATTTCATACAAACATTTGGCTGGGTATTAAAATGAAATAATTTAATTTTATTATTCCAAACTTTTACTTCTTCTATAATAGACTTTCTTCCATTCAGTTTTTCTTAATATTATCTCAACTCAAACCAAAAATCATGTTAAATGCCGACTTATTTTGTTTGTATTGTTATTTATGTTTGAATGATGGTCTTCAAGCGTTCATATTTTCTTATTTATCTATCTCTATGCTCTGATGATTACAAGATAATACCGGAACAATGATGTCATTTCACAGTGAATAAACAAACATTATTGTTATTATTACCTATTTGTTTTTTCTTTTCTTTCATTTTCTTAATTTGGTAATTGCATTGAACATAAAACAAACGTCACTTTTGAAAATGTGAATTATGAATAATAATAGCAAACTTCAAACATAAAGCTCGTTAAGTAATGGTTAATGTGTAGGACTGTCAAAAGTCGAATGTCTGGGATCGAATGCCACCTAAAAACATAAATATTTATTGACAAATCCTCCAAGAGTATCTCTAACTTGTATCTGTATCTATAACCTTTTAAATTCAGCAGAAAGTTGTAAACCCCCTTCATTCATCCCAACGAGCTGAAAATTTACTTTATTTTTTACAACATAAAATAGAACAAAATAATTTTTGTCAATTTTATGCTTGTTGACCTCAAGCCTTAACCCAGAGTTATTTTTTGTTTGAAAATTCTGTAAATAAAATAAACATCGTTTTCGTATCTTATGTATAAATTATAAAGAAAAACACTGATTGCCTTATTAATATTACAAATTAAAATTATTTACAGATCTCTTATACCATACCTATACTTTGGTGCTACACATAAATACTAATCAACATTATGGTGGAATTCAGATTTGATATAAAACCCTTATTCCCTCAGCCAATTGTGAAAATTACTTCAAACCTGTTGCCACACACTTTTCGAGGTGACCGACGCATGGCGTTGTAAGTTTTCTTTATAAATCTATGAGATAATATATATATAAATAATTGTTTTTATAATTATTCTTTTTCAGGGATACAACCTCAAAGATGTCAGAGATAATTGATACACTTGGAGAATTATCGGCAACATCACAAAAACTATCAAAAGCGGTCACTACTTCCCAGCGGCTAAGAATGTCTGATAACCAAAAAATATATTTACTGGCCGATGTAGGTGCTGGTCACAAGTAAGTTGTTTTTGTCTTTTTTTCTTTTAATTTCTGTAATGAAATATACATAATTAAATTAAATATGCTTCAATTACTTTTATTTATGCTTCTTGGATGATTATTAATTTTAAAACATATTATTATTATATTGAACTTTGCATCTCATAAGTTAAAAAAAAAGCAGACAAATTTGACGCCAGCGTTTTCCAGAACTTTTAGAGTCACTTAAATCAGATTCCGTGGTTTTAATGCTTTCTCAAAATCAAGCAACAAAATAATAAAATTCGTTTTCCATTTAAATATGATATTTTTTACTTTCACAATCAGATCTGCCTTTGCAACACTTACAGTCAACTTATAAAAAGACCGAACCGTATTATAAAAAATATAATATAAGTGAAAGTGTTTAAGGTTTATATTGATAATGCCAGTTATTGCCATTTAAATTCAGTAAAAATACATTTTTCGATTGTGATGATTTAAATTTAAATGTTCTTGACAAGTTTTGCCTGATGATGAGCATAATCATGCTCGAAACGTGGCTTAATAATTAACATCTTTCATTTGACCTAAAGCCCACTAAACTAAATCATATTGTTAAATACAAAGGTCACTAAAATAATCATTTATTAATTTTGAAAAAAGCCTAAGTCTAATTATATTAATAGGAATACAAAACGCTTAGATATGAGGAATCTGAAAAAGTTTCGAAAAGCTTGCTTTTTGAAATCGTTGCAATAAAGACACAGTAAAATAATATTAGAAGTTTTTTTTCGTATTTAAGGTTCCCTCTTCAATTTCTAAATTTCTCTGTGGTCACTAAAAGTTGGCCATTATTGTTGTGGCTTACATTTTTCAACGAGCCTTTTTTTTAAAGAAAGCATATAATAACGATTAATAAACGTAATAATCAGTTGTAAAAGGTCGCGTTCGGGGATCAATCAAAAGTTTTCCGCATAGGTTTGTGTTGTTGTAATCCCTTGTGACAAAACAGCTGATGCAACAACAACCCAACGTATCTGAAAATTTTTAGGATAGGTGAATAGCCTATCTGATAGTTCACTGAACGCAAGGAATGAGAATCAACGTTCAAAAAATTTGACAGCCAATAATATTTGTGATATCAAAATCCAAAAAGAAGGAGGAATAAGTTAAAACAAAAATTCGTGAACTTAAAGTAGTATCCAATGGTATGTTATTGGATAAACAAATCAAATATTTTTAATTTAAATTAAATATTTAAAATCATTCAAAGAATCACGAAGTATATCGAAACGACCCTTTTTGGATTGGGTTGGTTGATTTGTCCGCAATGGAAATATATATCCGAACATCTCATGATTTTTCATAAGCTTCGCGATAGGGAGGTTAAGTCATTCCAAGGGTTTTCCTTTTTTTTTTCTCTTCAAAACACTGTTAAATTTAATTGAGGTGTAGTTTCCATGTTGTGTGTAAAATTTTGATAAAAAATGAAAATAAAAATGTATAGTAATGTATATAAATAAATTTAAATTATTTTTAAAAGTTATTTTTATTTTCCTTTTTTATCAAAACACTGTTAAATTCTTGTCCGGCACAATCTTGTTAGCATGAAGGTGTCCTTCAACATATTTAATCAATATAGGTAAAAGAGTGCGCATTATTTTTAGATTTGTATTATTCATTTAAGTAAATAAAATTAAATATTCCAACGAATTCTTAATAGCTCATTATTTATTTTCCAATAAACATTCTAGATGTCGCAACTTTGGCTTTCTATTTCACTTAATACTGTCATAAAAAAATACAATGTTTTATTTATTTATTCACTTATAATTTGTAGTGGTGCTGTAATCGGACTTCTTAAGGTTGGTACGAAATCTCTTTATTTATTTGACGAATCTGGTGAAACGAAGAAAGTTGATGATGCTCCATGTATACTTGATTTTTACATCCATGAATCGCGTCAAAGAGCCGGTTTGGGCAAGGATTTATTTGAAGCTATGCTTGCTGAAGAAAATTGGGCTCCAATCAAGCTTTCAATCGATAGACCATCAGAGAAGCTTTTGGGTTTTTTGAAGAAACATTATGGACTAGAAAAAACTATTCCTCAGTCAAACAATTTTGTTCTATATGAAGGCTTTTTTGGTTCCCCAACTACCGAAAATAATAATCAGCAACATGCAAATGGATTACACATTACCGACAGGTGAGGCAACCAGCAGTCTAAATATGTACTATATCTGCATAATAAATTAAGATATTTGAAAAACACGCAAGTTGTGACATAAAGTCTAGAAATTTGCTTATAACACGCGACATAATATTTGCTTTTTCTTTTGTTGTGACGGAGCCGCTTGTTCAACATACATACACCTACACACCTAATTCATAATATTACACTATTATTTAATATTCATACATTTCGTACTAACTTTCTTTCTTTCTAATTAACTCTCTTATTTCATTTTAACATTATTCACGATGTAATGAGCAGCCCTAACACCGCATTATTTGGACCACATTTCATCGGTGATGATAACAAGAAGAGGATAAGGCAATTGGATGCATCTTCGCCCAGCGCGCAAGTAACACAAATTTCACCAGTTGGACGTTATGCTGCACCTCGCCCATCTTGCAGCATGGCTGAGGTACATTATAAAGTAGTGTTGTTGAATTGAGGGTTGTTTTTTTGTATTTTTTGTGTACATATGTATGTGTGTACCTAACCTATAACAATTGATTGTTTGAGATTATGCGATTGGGCCTATGTGAGAATGTGGCATGGCTTTTGAGTTATTAACAAAGAATTTGAAGGAGCCCTACAAGTTTAAGTACCTGCCTTAGACAATACGTCATTTTAGTCTGGCATTGATGATTATTTAATTGCTAAGAATCACAAAAGTACTTGGATCAATACTATTGATTTTTTTCCAATTTTGTTTAAACTAGAAGAGCACGGCCCTTGCTTCTCCTTTTATTTAAGTGCTTTGAAATGTCTCTTAAAATATAACCGAGAAAACTGTATTACCGGAACAAATTATAACTTTGCTATCGATAGTTTGTATGAAAATTATTTGCCGATTAAAGGACTTAAAATTTAAAGTTTTATTTCGGATTTAGTTGGTGCATTTTTCAGATAAGATTTTAATGTGGCATAGGTGATTAGTGTTTGGTTTGCATGCTTACAATAAAGCTGAAAGGGTAGGTAGTGATGGCATTTTATTATGATGATGGACTATTTTTCTGTGATGGAGTTGCAAGCCTAGAAACCAAACGGTAGCAAAACTAATTTTTACGTATTTACTTTTTGTTAAAAGGTAACTACATATATGATGTTTTATTTTCCTTAAACAGGCAAGATTACATTTTCGTGGTACCTTTAAAAATACATTGACCGGATTCAAAATATGACAATTTACATCTGAAAATTCAGATTGGGCATCTGATTGGGTAGCTGTCATAGATTACTTTTAGAGTCATTTTACACCTGACCAATCCGAAGCTTGAAAATTTCAGAAATCTGAATTTTCAGATGTAAATTTTCATGCGTTGAACACGGCCATTTAATTAAGAACAACCTTAGAAAAAAAACATTGAAATGATCTTACGAGAAATTAGTTCTGTTCGTTTAATTTCCAAAACTGCCAATTTCTACCAATTTGAGTCCAATTTTATTTTTGTATATGAACTTTGAACTAAAGTTGGTAGAAATTGGCATTTTTGGAAACGTAAACAAACAGAAGTATTGTTAACTGAAGTCCGTAATCATAGACATAAATCAGAATGCATATTTATGCCTATTTGATTAAATTTGAGCTTTATTCAGATATCAAACTTTTAATAAAATATAAACAATTAAGTTAAGTTTAAAATTTGTTGTAAAATACGAACGGACTTTGTATTCGCCGGTTTGTGAAATGCGAATTTAAATTTGACAATTAGCAGATGATATGATTTTGGTCGCGTAGAAAATATTAAAATACGTAATTTAGTAATTTAAACAAATTTAATACAATGTTTTCCATTTCAATTTGTAAATGGGATCGTTTATTAACTTCGTATTCGCTTGTTGCAGCTCATGTAAGGCCATTAAAAATACATCGGGCGATAGAAAATTTCCAGTAGAATTCACCGAATCTTTAAGTTTCAGTGTCAAGTCTTCTCAAATATTAACTTTAATCAATTAATGCGGTGATGTACAGTAAAAATATTTGACGTTAATGAATATAGTCGTTCTTTAAAATTTTCAATGAAAAATAAAATCTACTTCTAAATCTATACAACCGATATAAAATATCACATTCACTCCGATATTTGTGTTTTTGCAAAAGAGTTCGAATATTTTTATAATTCTTAATTGTTCTTATTACTAAAAATCATTGCTCTAAATGGATCGCAATACTTCCCGTGTAACTGGAAAAACAGAATTTGTTGCAAAATATCAAGCATTAAATGTAAGCATTTTTTTGTTGTTTTAATTATTGTTTATAAAACTATTTTGATATAATTTGTTCATTTATTGTTAAAGGCTAGAGAAAGTGAAGTTAGTCTAACCCCAAGTCAAGTTTCAAAACGTGATAAATCAAATTTGGTATAATAATTGGATTTTTAAAAATTTGTTTGAATTAAAAAACCAAAAAAAACTTTGTTTTAGCAAAAGAAAAATCCATTAGATGCAATTACTAAGCCTCCTAGAGTAAATGAGTTTCCTCCTGAAAAGAGATCGGTAATCTACAAACAATTTTTGTTTTTTGTATATGATTATTATTAAATTTATTTAACAATAAAGGGCTTGCAAAACGTCTCGGAAGAACAATTACAACAATATTCTTCGTTTTCTCAGAAAAAATCGGTATTTTTCTTTTTTTGATTAATTTTATTCTCTAATTTTCCATTCCTTTTATTCGTTAAAAGAATATACAGCAGTCTTACAATAACAACAATAATTTAAACCCTAGCAGCCAACAGGATATTAATGTAACGGTTATATAATAAACTTGATATGTATTAAATTATTAGTTTTACAATTTAAATAGGCAGCTGTTTCGAAGCAACAAGTGAACGTAGAAGCTAAGGTTTGAAATTGTTAAAAGTTAATTAAATTCTTGAAATATTGTTTTTTTTTTTATTTTATAGACTCCTCCTTCTGAGCCAGTTTGTACAGAAAACGTGAATTCTTCTAATGTAATTCTGAACTCATTAGCCTTCCTAGTTATTTATAAGTAAACATTTCAAATAATAGATATCCAATGAATCTGAAAAAGGATTTTGTACAACATGCCCTAATTGCTCAGCAAGAATTCTTTTGGTGCCCGAATCTGGCAATAAACCTGAAGACAATTCTTCAGAAACAAAAGCTTTATAAATATGTATAACAAAAAAACAAAAGAAATTCAAAAGGTAAATTAAAGACATAAAGAGAATATAATTGGGTTAAAATTTATCATAAATTATTTAAAGATAAATTTAAAATTATTTTTAAAATTTAACATAAAGTCGTAGTAGTAATATTGCAGCTACTATTTGCCCCTTTTGGATACACAAAGTTTTCTTTAATGTCTCGACTTCTATATTTTTCGAAAATAACTATTTATTTATAAATAATATAATAACGGGTGATTTTTTAGCTGGTTTGGTTTTGGGAACACTGGTTTTCACAGCTGACGTGTGTTTAGTACCTTGTGTCACTGTCAAACAGCTTCAGTTTGGTTTGCAATTTAACCATGGATCGTCTTACAAATGAACAACGCTTGCAAATTATTGAATTTTACTATCAAAATTCGTGCTCGGTTCGAAATGTTCATCGCGCGCTGCTTCCATTTTATGGTCGGCATTCTCGACCTTCTGAGCAGTCTATTCGGAAGATTGTGACCAAATTTCGCACCAAATTTACTTTGTTGGACATTAAACCACCAACACGTTTACTTACTGTGCGTAGTGAAGAAAATATTGCGGCCGTATCAGCTAGTGTGACAGAAGACCGCGAAATGTCGATTCGGCGCCGTTCCCAGCAGTTAGGCCGTTGTTACAGCACTTTTTTTTGCCCGAAATGGAAGTTCTTGACTTGCATGATATGTGGTTTCAACAAGACGGTGCCACATGCCACACAGCACGCGAAACAATGGCGCAATTGCGAGGCGAGTTTGGTGAACAGTTAATTTCACGTTTCGGGCCGGTCAATTGGCCGCCTAGATCGTGCGATTTGACACCATTAGACTATTTTTTGTGGGGGTATGTCAAGGCTAATGTCTAAAGGGACAAGCCCGCTTCGATTGACGCACTGGAAGCCAACATCCATGCATTCATTCGTGAGATACCGGCCGATATGTGTGAAAGAGTATGCCAAAATTGGACTCAGCGGATGGGCTACCTGAGACGCAGCCGCGGTCAACATTTGCATGAAATTATCTTTAAACATTAAATTGCAAGGTTCAAACTATCGATTCAAATAAATATTTCATTCATTTTTTCGAATTTTTTGTGTTTTTTTTTTTTAAAAGTTCTAAACCTCTTAAAAAATCACCCGTTATAAATATAATATTCAGCATGAAGAGAAACATAATATCCGTACAAGAAAATAGATTCCATGTAAATCCTTAAATTTGGCAGAAGATCTGCAACCTGACGTTTACTTATAATTGTTTTTGTAATTGCTTCAATTTATATTCGATTTGTCCTACTTGCATGGGGTTATCTTTAAGAACACCATTTTTAAATGTGATGACATAATGTTACGGTCTTTTCTCTGTTTGCAAAGTAACACACAAAAAAATGACCCGAAAACTATCTGCAAAAGAACAAGGGGTAACTAAAAGTTACTCAACGGTAGACATTTTTTTTCCTTATCACACAATCCTCGCTTACAAAACAGGACGATTATAATGACAATGCAGTGTATTGCCATTAAGTTGGGTTGGTGCCAATAAACTTTCCCTGTCATTTCCGCATAGTGTTTAGAGGAAAGTGAAAATTCCAAGTACATCGCTCATAAAAAAAAAACTTTAAAAAAAGTATACAGACAAAAAAAAAAACAAAGAACTGTGGGGAAATTGTTTGGGTGATATATTTGTGTATTTTTATTATTTGGGGTCAGAAGGAGGTCGTTTCCGGTAGTTAAGTCGTAAGTGTATACTGCATGGTGAATATTGCATGGCGTTAGGGTTTTTTTTTTTTGCTGTAACCCATTTTGTGTTCAATGCATGTATGTCCGTACCTACTATTATCTTGATTGATGTTTAATGTGTACATAGTGCAAACATACATAGTTGTCTACCTTATAAAATAATTATCGAATTTTGAATGATGTGAAAAATAATTAATTAATTGTGAAAAACTCAAAAGATTCTACATATATTTCTAAAATCCTTATTTTAACAAATGCGTGCACCTCACTGATTCTGTAAAGGTACTGATTGAATCAAAAGTTAGATTCTATTACTTGACTTTGGTGAGATGATGCTGCAGACCAGAAAACCTAAATAATACTACAAACAAAAATTTGCATGGAAGTGACAAATCCTACTAGAGTATCTCTTGTCATGATGAAGTGCTTCTTAGTTATTAAATTAAATTATTATAAAATATCTCCATGCTCCATTTCCACCAACCAATTTCATTGTTACAAAATTTCAAAACAGTAATGTTTGTATAGCAAAATATTTACATTTAACAGTTTAACTTTGTGATACATAGTAAAGGTCATATTGTTGCCTATGGATTTAAATTGTATTCAAGTGAAATTAAAATCTCGCCCTTAATTCCACTTTTCCACTTTCTTTATTAATTTATTTATTATTATTTAATATACATATTTATTCAGCCCTATCACGAATTCCATCGTAATCGGAAACTTGTTACGAATCCCGAAAAAAAACTATCACAGATTCCATCGTAGTGGAAAATCTCATACAAATAGTCATTACGAACGGATTTGGTGATAGTTTTTTTCGGGGTACGGAAAAGTTTCCGATTACGATGGAATTCATGATAAGGCTGATTATTTCTTTGATTCTAGAGGTTAAAAATTCATACAAAACTCGGAAAAGAAGTAAACTGAAAGTCATATTAATTAACATTGAGTTTTCAAATAACTCTCCGTGACCAATGATCATACAACGTTTGTAGGGGTATAACTTTAAATATTTAGGAATTTTCGTTGTTTTGTTACTAATTTTGTCAATACATCTTTTTTTACTTTTAGAAGTTATCTTAAGAATAAAACTATTTATAAAATTAAATTCTTATGAGAAAACCCGAATTTATGTTTTATGTTTTTTTTTTGTAACGATTTTCTTTTCTTATATAAAATGAATATTAATACTCTGGATAATTTTTGCAGATAATTCATAGCAGTACAAAACCAAGCACTGGAGAAGCTGGAAGGTAAAATAAAATTATTTTGAAAACACATAAATTCACTTCATTATTTTATTTTTGATATTTCCATTTTTAATTTGCTTCTTTTTCAATGTTTCATTTTTTTATTGTCTTTTGTTTTATTTCAGAATATCGTAACGATCAACATGTGCATATACATGATTTTGTGATTGGATCATTAGTTTCATAATATTGTACCTATATTATTTTTCATCACCATTACAAATAATTTTTTTATATAATGAAAACATTGTGCTGCTAATAATTGTTAAATTCTCTCATAATTTTGTTTGTCTAGTTAAATTTATTTGTTACGTCCACATTTTAATATTTTTTTTTTATTTTACAAACATTAAAAGAAGACATTTTTATTGTTTTATTTCATAGACTTGAGTGTGCATTTTTATTATTTGATTTGTTGGAAAAAATGAAAAGATTAAGCTAAAGGATTTCAAAATTTAGACACCCATATCTTTGAAATTATTCAGCATTTTCTAAGATCCCTAGATCTTGTTTTCATAAGAGGTGGTACGAGTACTACAGTTGGTACTGTGGTATGTATTATGTAATCAAAGCTTGTCTCCAAAACGATTTGTAGTCAATCTAGTGCTAAGCCACCAGTTACAGCTATCAAAAACGTAAAAGAAAAATGTATATTTGGATTTTATCTTTTACATATATACATATAGTTAAAAAATAAAACTGTCAAGGCATGGAATATTCGTAGCCGGCTTTGGCGGCTTATGTTATGGGAACCTTTAGGGACCATTAACTTGAAGAATGAGTCATATCGGTATTATAATTATGTTACATTCGTCAGGTGCCTCAAACGTAAAAATTCAGCGAATGAAAATTGTAATTGACATTAAATAAAACGTGTAAGAATATTGTGTAATGAAAATACATAACATGTTAGTAAATATGTAAAATCAATGAATAATTATAAAAAAGTTTCAATTAATTTATTTCTAATATCTTATTGAGAATTGACAATTTTGCAGTTAAAGCTGTAAGTTCCACGCTGAATAATGTGCAAAATGGTGCTAACTTTCTTAGGTATTTGGAAAAAAAATATGGGCTCCTAACTATTAATTTATTTCTTTTAAAATCAGATGGATAGGTTTGCATTCATACTTTAAAACTTGCGACCTTGTTGTGCATTCCATTTTATGTTCAAAGTCAATAAATATAATAATAAATACAAAAATGAATAAATGGTCAATTATAGAGTTTGATTATTTTGTTTCCAAATGGAATTGGCAAAATGCAAAATCCAATCAAATGTCAACCGCTATAACTTTTTAGACGTCCATAGTATTTTTCTATATTTGATTTTTCTTTTAGGTATCACATCTGTCAGTACATTATGATTTGATTTTTGTGCTTTTTGTCTTTTTTCCCCATTCCGCCTTAAAACAAAATAAAAATATAATTGACTGTGTAGATAGAATACATTTTTACAACATAAATATCCCACCAAAAATATTTTTACAGCACATTGAGCGATGTCGAAGATGCTTTGAAAGAGGATATTACAATAAATTCAGTTTGTGAGGATTTTCAAAACTTACATACTAATCAGTCGGAAGAAAATGTTGTAATTCAAGAGAAAGGCCCAGCAGCTACTGAACACTTGAAATTGGAACTTCAAGAAGAACACATTAATGATATTTCCTTAAATATAACCAACGACGAAGAGCGAGTCGAACCGGATGGAGTTGCTGAGAATTTGTCTCAACCCCAGAAGCCAAGTTCTTTCCAGTTGAGCAAGCAACACACTGGCCTCAAAAACATTTCTTTCAATGTAGGTATGGCAGTAACACCCACAAATAAAATGGAATTCGATCAGGAACAAACGGATGAATTCGGCATTGTAAAAATCAATCGTCCTCCTGGTAAATTGGTCTCTCCACCACCACCAGACAATACTGATGCAATGTCAACAGTTTCATCAGGAGAAGGGTTTACCGATCAAGGCTATTATGACCTCAAGTTTTACCACAATAAGCTTTGGTAAATGCTGTTGCCGCCGTGCGTCGCCGTGCAAGCCGTAAAAATAAATTAGTCCTTAACTGTTATAAATGCATTTAGCCCTAACGTACTGTACTGGCAACTTATAAAAAAAATCAATACATATGTATAGCTATGAATGTATATATGTATGTATGTACTTAGAACAATTTTATTAATTATTTTTTTCAGTTTATACTTTTAATTGTTTCATTTGCAATTTGTTACAGACTGCACAAACGCACTCATTTAGTTAATTGAGTTATAGTTATAAATAATTTAAAGTACCTACACTTGTATTTTACAGCTCTTCGGTTAATAAATATTACCAAAACTTAATGCTATAGAACATTTAACCATACTAATATTAAATTTAATCATATACAAAAACGAAGATGACATCTTAGCGGAAAGAGGAAGTATAAAAGTACTTTACATATAGTATATATTCATTTTGAGAACATTTTAAAGATTAAGAAATATCATAATTTTTGGAGACCAAAAAAATAAAAAAATACGATTGAAATATCTAATATGTGACGTAACATTTCACTTACTTCCCTTAAATTGAAACTTCCAAAATAAAAAAGATTTTTTTTTAATAAATCTTTTTTGTTAAATTAACAACATTATCATTGCATTGAATTTTTATAATTCTGTTAAATGGCAATTATCTACGTAATAAAATTAAAGTTTTAACCACTGTTGTTTTTTGTCAACCTTACAAAATTTTATATGACTCATATTATATTGAATTTGATACAAAAACATATTTCACAAAATATATTCGTAGAAGCTAAGATAATTTTAAAAATATATATGCAGATTAAAGTGAACTTTTTTTCGCTAAAGCAAATAAATAAATAAATCAAAACACAGCGATATTTGCATTTTTTTTTGTTGTTTTTATCTAGAAAAGAAAGTCTAATTTGGAAGTGGATATGGCAAGTTATAACAGTTCTGATTATTTAGGTACCTTAACTGTTTAGCTGATTTCGCAGGGCTCACTTTCGTCGGTGAGCATCCGCGATGAAATTTCATAATTTTTATGGTGAAAAACTGTTATAATAGTTATAATTTGGTATGCATCTAGTCTTGTCCTATAAATTAAGAAATTGACTAAAGAAATTCCAGTTTATAACAGTTTTGTATATAACAAGACTAGATAAATGCATTTAGTTTGGGAGAGACTGGAGAAATGGCAATTTACAACAGTTTATCGTCATTAAAAGAAGGCGTGTTTTAACGCGCCGCTTCTCGCCACTTGTTTACAAAGATACTGTTTGTGAGGACCTATAAGGCCAGGGTCCTTTGCCGGTGGGCATACTTCAGGGACTCGAAGTTTTTCATTTCGAATATGGATAATTAATTTGTTAATTCTATTTTTGTTTTAATGGTTTCTGATAAATATAATATGTACTGTTGACATGTTGAAAAGCGACGATTACATGTTATCATTTGTATGATTCATTTTTGCACGCATTTATTTGCTCACAATTTTTATTGTAGCTTACATTGTGTCAATTTTATTTACGTACATTGTATACCATATAAAGTAAAAGCAAATCTGTAATAAATTTACCAAGACTTCTAATAATCGTTGGCGGTTTACTAGGGATTGGGTTTCCAGGGTGTAGTTTTAAAACGTTTCTTTTGTTTGAAGAATTTCATGTCTTTTTAATCAGGTTGGTGGCTTTTCTCAGTGAAGCAAGTGCTAGATATTTTTCAAAGTTTTAAATAGTAAAATGCGAATAGTTCCAAAAATTTTAGAACGAAATATTTATTGATTAAATCTATCATGAAATAGCAACACAGAATTCTTTTGTTTAGTAAATATGTAAATAAAACAAACGCTTTGCGCTTCCAAATGATATGATATGGGTTCGTTTATTTAATCGATTATTTTGTACTAAATTTCTTACAAAATCGTATATATGCGTTTATATTTTTATGACAAATATTAATTTTTATATAATTTTATAATACAGAGAATGTGCAATAAAATATTAATAAAGTGTAAAAGTCTACTGGTTTTAGATTGTTAATTGGGTATATAATTAATATATGTAGATAAAAAAGGTATATTTGTTGTGCTGAATAAAGCCTCAAGTCCCCAGACAGAAAAAGTTAACATAATTGTTCGCTTAAATATTAAGGCTTAAAAGATGATATTTTGAAAATATTTAAAAAAAGAAACAATGTTGTCGTTTTTTTTGTTAATTAGTTTTACTAATCAAATTGATTGATTTAAAAATCACCTTTCTCGCCTGAGTCGAAACCACTCTCATAAGATGTTTTTAAACTTTATATACTTATCAAATCTCAAAATACTTATTTATGTTGGGACTTTTTGTATACTTATTTCAGTGGAGTATATAATAATATATGAAGTTATTAATCGGAAATTTCTCTAATATGCATTTATGTTAGTTAATTTATTTAATAGATTAAAACAATTAGCTAGGCCGTTATTTGTTAATGCCCATTTTTCTTTCCTCTCGAATTTTTTTAAATGCATCCGTTTTAACAAAATCTACTGAATTATAAACCACACTGCTTTTAACTGGAACTCTTGCAGACGGATCAGCAGATAAACCGAGCTTTGATCCTGCTGCCATTAAATTACTAGTACTCATGCTAGCTCGATTTAATGCAGGTGGATTGGAAACGTCCAAGTCGAAATACTGGAGTTTATGTTCATTCTTTTGTGGTGTTGGTGGATTTGCTTTGCTGAGTGACATTGCCCTGTTGATTGTGTTGCTATAAACACTTGATATATGACCTCGTGGCTGACGGGGCAATGTTCGGGTTTCCATGACATAGGTGTCACTTTCGTTTTGTAGAACCATTGATGTTGGAATACCCGACCTTCTTGTGGTGCAACCAGAAGAAGAAAAACCATGTGCCTGCAAAAAATGTAACAGTTTTTTAATTTTTTAATCAAAAGTAAAATTATAAAGTCATACTTTAAACGCGTTTGGTTTTGATTTTCTATCGACCGATGGTGGACGCAGGGGTGAATTTTCCCCGCTGTTATGCATTGTTGTTGACAACAGCTTTTTGGTCAGCTTGGTTAACGTATCTTGCCCGTTGTTTTGAACAGGCGGTTTCGCTGCCAGCTCTTCGGGTGGTTTATCTTCTAGACTCACTTTGGGTTTCAACTTTCTATTTACTGGAGGCAAAGTAGACTGCAAATAAAATAAAGCTGTTGTCAATATGAAGATTATTTAAAATCAATCTTTTTTTATTACCTGATCAATAAAATCATAGCGAAAAACATTTCCCTCCATTTTAGTTGGTGCTGCATTTGTATAGCAATGCGGTCGTGGTAAAGTGCGATTTGAACTTGTCGCTGATAGCGGTTCTGCGTCAAGTAATAGATTAGGTGTTGATGCTGCAACAGGATTTTCTCCTGGGCTGTTTACTTTGTCGAATAATTGACTCATATTGTAATAAGGCAAATTGTGTGAACGTGGAATATCATAACTCTCTTCCACGCACTGAAAGTATATATTTTTTTTGTTGAAAATTAAGTAATTCATTATGAAGATATTTAAATTTTTCTTTTCATACCGATGATGCATCTCGGGGACCGATGGCAGGCGAAGTGTTTTCAGTATCCGAAAATTGAGGCATTTCTCTTAATACTCTAGAAAAATTTAATACACATTAAAATTAAATTTTTGAAAATTTACAAAGAAAAAAACATACTTTTCATGTTCGTTCGTTATATCGAGTACTAAATTTTTCTTTCGTTTAATAACTTTTGACATATTTTCGGCTGCTTGTTCTAAGCTTTCTTCATCTTTATTATCTCCAGGGAATTTTGAGAATCTTTGAGAATACGTAAAAACGAATGATTCATTTTCAACTGAACTATCAGAAGGACGTGTGCTTCGATCTATTTCAAATATAAAAGAAATATTCTATGATTTTAAATTATCTATACCATCCGTCTCATTTCAATTCAATTAAAAAACCACACAACATTTTTAAAGTGCGAAATTTTGTTTTACTTCTAGTGCGTTTGAATTTAAACCATATCTGTAATTCTCTTTATATTTCTTATTTACAAACATTATTTAATACATTAATATAAACTGTATTCTACTTGTATATTTCAATAAATTAAAAAAAAAACAATCCGAATGGAGTTAACAATTAAATCTTAATGAATAAACAATGACTCACCAACATTTTCTCTTAGCGGCAAAGGATGCGTCCATTCATCGTCGTCGGTAAAAACACTTTCCGAATCTGTTGGACTGGAACGGCCACTGCGTGCTTTAGAGGTCGTTTGCTAAAAATATAGAACTTTTGTTTTTTCAACTTTTTCGAATTTATTTAAATATTACCAATCCGCAATTAGTAATTTTGGGGGAATAAGATTGATCGTTTGTCAAATTCAAACCTATATTGTTATGACTTCGAGGGGTATCATAAAATTTTGGATCCAAATTATTGAGTGGAGTTGAAGGATTACCACCATCCGTCTAGAAATAAAATTGCTATTTAATAAAAGTTTAAAACTTTAATTTACACCTCATATTTACTACCAAAAATTTTGGACTTCCTGAAAAGCATTCACTAATTGGAATGTATGGCCCCGAAGATGTGCTTAATGCTGGCGAAGGCTCAACATTGCTTTCAACCAATGCTGTAGCACTTAATACTAAATTCTCGGGAATTTTTCGGACTACGCCTTGCGAACTCACAGCTAAACGGGATGAAGTATCTGCAGTTTTCCATGCAGGCGTGGTCGGCTTTGAAGCGTTTTGTGGTGTTTGTGAAGATTTTTTGACATATAAAGGTTGGTTTCCACAGACCATTGTCTCCCTATTCGTATAATCGGTATTTACATATGAACAATCATTACCCGATTGTGATGTACTGCTTATAACCGATTGTCGCAAGCAATCAGAACTCATTGAAGATTGTTTTGTCATGGAGGTTTCGTTTTGAGAACCAGAAGTGTTAACCGTTGTACTTGTCGTTTCATTCGATGGCACAAACTGTTCGGTTGTTGTTAGACTCTTAGCGATATGTATTTTTTCATCTGCAAAAGGATAAAATATAACGATAAACTAGAAATTTTACAAAAATAAATCTAGTTTACCTGGTAACTCATTGGACTGCTTTGTATCATGCAAGTGACAAACTTGGCAAATGCAATTCACCCAATCACGCATATCGGCCTCTGTGTCAGCAGCTAGATAATAGGTTCTTCGAGGAGTTTTGATGTCGAACATGTACTGAAACTTTTGCTTTCGATTTTCCAACCGAAGGCCACAATCTACTTGTTCGCATTGATCCAAATCTATGACACCTTTCAGCTTTCGACAGTTTCTATCTGTGTAGTATTCCAGACAGAATTGTTCAGGAATTTCACCTTGTTTCAAAGTGAACCAACGGCGTCTCCAGCGCTAAGAAATGACAAATAAAATAAATGATAAATAAATGCATATTATTGTCTATTTATGGTTACACAGAGAGTAACTCGAGCACATTTGTTGATTTCAATGGAATTCGAGTTGGACAATGAAAATCATACAAAACACAGACTAATAACTAATATGCATGATTCATTATCATAGTTCACTTGATGCCGATTGCGATATTATATTATAAGTCGATGTGGACGCCGACCGACGGAGCGATGTGAAAGTTCGTTCTTTGGCATCTCGGATAATTTTTGTTTGTTGTATTTGTCGATTGCGATTAAAATTAATGAACCAAAACCACAACCACAACATTCAACAATTTTTTTCCAGACTATGGATTATTTAGGGAGATGGGGAAAAGGATAGGTGCGGTATCAGAATAATATTAAAAATTCTCCGCACAAATGGGAGGTTGTTTGGTTACACCCAATAGTTTGCTCGGTGTTGTTGTATTTCAACGAAAATCGAATTTTATGTCTAGGTACTTTATGGATAAATTCATTACTGCTATTTAATTTACCAATTATTTTAAAAATAAAACTATTTATAAATTAGAGCAAAACAAAAATTTATGTGACTCACAGCTCTCCATATCCTTTTGGTTGGTGGCGATTTTATCAGCCAGCCTTCGTAGTGTACTTCTTTGTTCATTGCCCTCTCTTCGTTTCTTTTTTTTTAGCAACACATTTCAGCAGTTTGTTTAGATGAAAATCAATTAAAAGTTTTAGAAATTAAATAATTTATAAAACATAAACACTAGAAGAAAATCAAAAAATATGCACCTAGAGATTCGATATTAGAAAATTTATTTAATTTTATGATTTCATTCCCGATCTATTATCCATGAAAAAAAAAATTGTTTTCAGCTTCTGAGGCTTCTGTCAATTATCTTGATTAGGGATGGGCAGAAAAGTGATGGAAATAATGTAGTAGAGGAATAGTCGGTAAGGAAGTGAAATGGGATAATTAAACTTGGCGTTTTCATTTGGTCGTCCGAAAGAATTCCCAATGCTTCTGAAATCGTTCGTTTGGCACTAGACTTCTTCCAAATTAGTATGTTTTGGGTTTGTAGTCTTCTGAAACCCATAAAATGACATTTCTTCTTATAAATTATAGATAGTAACAAATGAAGCGTTGAGAATGAGAAGGGGTCAAGTGACATTTTTTAAGTTTTGAGTTATAAGCCTTTAAATTTAAAGTTTTAAGTTTATAAGTAGTAGTAGTGGTAGTTAACCCCTTCATCTGAAGCTAACTTTGTAAGTAATAACAATAGAGACACAAGAATTGACCAAAATTTAAGTTGTCGCTTAACACCAGTATTGGTAAAACAAAAAAATCGAAAAATGTCACTTGACCCCCTCACTCTAGACGCTTCAAATGTAAATTTTTTTTTAGGAATTATTAGATAGCTTTTCAACGGGTAATGATTTCAAAATGGGGATTGGACATAATAGTTAACTGTGAACTACTAACAATCGCTTATGTCGACATAAGCTACTGTCCTATTGCCACAGATTTGTATTACAAAATACATAGGTTATGACGCAGTCAATTATTTCTAGCTAAACTTTTCACATACCTACTAAAAATTTTAGTATTTCAATTTTCATTTTATGTAGAAGGTTGGGCCATAGTTGGGTGGTAGGTTTTAGTGGTAAAGTTTAAGTTTTACTTGAGCGCCAATTTATGCTTCTAGAGCCGTGTCGTTTTCGTAAAACTCCTTATTATTTTTTTTTTTAATATTTAAAGCGGAGTTTTTTCTTACTGCCCCTGTTGTTTACACGTGTAACGTATTTTATGACCAGCACTTCTTGTTCAATTGATATAATAACTTAACCCCAATTTAATTATCAGTCTTGCTGAGCGGCAGAGTTCTGTAAAAAATTGTCGATAATTTGCACTTTCAGAAAACGACCATTCAAACCAACTGGGTTTGTCTTTACTTATTGAGAAAAAATATTGTGTTTACTCTATTGCTATGTTTTTATTTTTTAAATATTTTACACTATAGTATATTTATTTGTTGATAAACTAAATACACACTAATACAATCTGCATTAATTTAAATGTCAATTTCAGCTTTAAAAAGACTTTCCAATGAGCATTTAGTAAAATTATCTTTATTTTTTTATATATATAATTTTTGTTATTCCTTGCCCCTTATATTGGCTTGCTTTACATATATATAAAGTTAAATCTGAAAAAAAAAACAAATAACAATATAATAATTAAAGTTAAATGTCATGATAATATGTTGAAATTACCTGCATAACGCCTGTGGCAATGACGAGATTATGGGTCCATACCCCTGCGAGTTGTCATACAATTCGAAAAGCGGTGCAGCGACTAACTTGTAGTTTTTAGGTACGGCAAATAACGCTAAAAAATAATAATAATCTTATTTAATATACGATTTTAAATAAATAATATTTATTGCTTGTTTTTAAAAAACATTTAACAAAATTCACAGGTTTTTCTACTTTATTAATTAAAAAAAAAATTAAAATAAAAACAATGTATTTATGTTTACAAAAAATAGCTTTTGAGCTGTTTGTGCAAAGTAACTGAATAGATAACATTAATTATTTACTATGCACTAGGGCAGGATCTTAATTTTTAAGTGTTCCAAATATTCAAAGAAAGTTGCTTCACCATTTTAGAAAGCTTACAATATTCTTAACTTTTATCTTTTTTTTTAAGAATAGTCATGCTTGCTAATTAGATAAATAAATCGCAGAAAATATATTACTTAAATACGAATTATTTGAGATTTTTGGTGCCGTCTGCATAAACAGGGAGTGGAGAAGATACAACAACGAAATCAGTGGGAGACACCGATCTAGCCAAAAGAAGTATCCTGTTCGTTGAGGTCCTGGCCCCACTCTGGACAACCTTTGTACTTATTCACAAAATCTAATACATATGTGGAAAGAAGTTTCAATACATAATTTGTGAGTTATTACTTTATTAGGAAAGGGTAAAACTTCGTTTAATATTTTTTCTTCACGACCTCTTCAGTTATATATGTATATACAAATACCTCAAGCGATAATTCGCTTAAGCTTGAATATCTATCTAAGACATGCATATTTAATATCGTATCTAATTAGCTCGCTTCTAATTAAAACACACACCCTTATTCCGTAAGGCGTTTTACGAAAACGACAGTAAAACGACACGGCTCCAGAGGCATTAATTGGCGTTTAAATAAAACTAAAATTTTACAGTTCTCTTCTTTCTTCACCCTTCTAACCATTAAAACAATAATCGTTTTACTAAAACTCTAATTGCCGCTTCTAGAGCCCTGTCGTTTTTCTGTCGTTTTACTAAAACGCCTTACGGAATAAGGGTGACATTCTTCAAACTCTCCACTTTCCACACTTTGCACAAAAGCTTTTATAAATTTAAATTTACAATATTTTGAAGAATTTTATTAACAGAATTTTTAACCTAAAACAAAATTATTTTTGATATGAAGCTACAAAACTCAAATCAGTTAAACTTCCATAAGTACAGAGCGATAGTTATTACAGAAATTTATTAATTGAGTTCAACAAAATATATAAATATTAAAAATATTCAATACAATATGAAGATGTTTCTTCTTCACAAATATACAGTTAAAATAGAATAGAAACATTTGCATAAATTTTAAGAAAAGATTTCTTAAGAGTTCACAAATTTGATTTGCCATTGCAACAGCTATAACAAATTCTTTTACAAATTTATATATAAAAACATTCCATTTAATTTAATTCAACAAACAATTGTAGGCAAAAAGAATCTGTATAGTGGCAAATATTTGAATTGACTAATCAACTTATTAACTCAAATCAAGGTTACACTTTGTTTGATTAAATTGTAATTCTGTTACAAGAAACATAAAAGTTATTCTAAGAGTTTTTTTTTCAAAGCGCGGTTATGAACAAGAGTAGCATTGCACAAAGTAGTATGTCGTAGTTCATTCTACATTATTTGATATTAATTGTGTGTCGAAACGAGTAAAATATTTGACAAAATAAAAAGTATAGGAAAATAAAAATAAATTAGTTTATGTTGGTATTTGGTACTTTGTTTTTTTTTACAATTTCTAGAGCTAAGAAAAATAACAATGTTTTTTTTTTTGTTAATTAATCTCCAAATTCTTTCTTATGTATAAATTAAATTACAATTTGTCATTTATGAAACATTACCCTTTTCGTGAAGTTGTACCAAAAACAGTCGTTTGTGTTCCTTGGGTTTGGTGATATGTGGTGGGATATACGGATATTGTGGTGGTTCAAAATTTGGTCGCCACCAATTTCCGATGGTGTCCTCGACAATCCAATCTTGTTTCACGCCATCCTGTCTGCCTAATGTCTAAATAAATCATACAATCATATACAATCTAACATAAATTACAAGTTTAAACGCTTTTTACACATTTTATCACATCTTTTTTTTGCAACGTTAATCATTTAACAAATCTATGCATTTCTATGCACACACAAATATTTACTTAAAATATAAAATGATTAAATTATTCACATTTGTTTTTAAGTTTTGTATACAATCCCCATCTAGAAAACATGTATCTTGGTGGTGTTCGTAAACAGATTCGAACAAACGAGATTATGTAACTTCCTTAAATTTTGTACAACAGTTGAGTCTGGAGTTAACTTACCTCTGTAAGAAGTCTTTTCAGACCTTCCACTTCATCTTCTCCAGCGTTAAGCTCGCCGCCAGGTAATTTGAAGAATGTTGTACCTAATTGTAGAAGCAAAACATGAGGAAGACCGTGTTCATGCACCAGCAGGACACCTTCTACAGAGCGGCGCATTCCAATTCTGTCGAATTCATCCCGCATTCTTTGGAAGCGTGCCGGTACCGATGGATCTTTTTCAAAAAGGGGTTCTTTTGTACCGAAGGTGTAGTTTGTCAAAGGATATCTACAAAAAAGAAAAACAAAAGCCATGAAAACATCAACATAACTCAAGAAATTGAACCATCCATTGCAGCGGATATAGTACAAGTTGCATTCAACTATACTTTTTAACCTATTCTAATGAGAGTGGGGCTGTATAGATTTTTATTTAATTAGTAGATAAAACATTCAGTTTACCTAGGACTAATTAGGAGGGAAGATCATAATTTATCCCAAATAAAATAAAGGTGCAAAAATGTTTCCGGTGTGCTTCTGTTCTGAAGGAAGGAAACCAAGACACTTTTGACGTGTTTTTAGCGGAGCCATATTTGGTTACTCTACATAAGACAAATATCGACTCGTGAAAAGCCGCATTGACTAGTCGTTATAAAACGAAAAACTTCTTCTTGGGGGACCTTAACGACCTTATAAGGAATCACAAACTCAATACCGAACCAGCTCATTAAATAAACTTAATATTTAGTGAGAGGAATCAATAAAAACCTAGTTCCAATCTTACTTTAAAACATAGAAGAGAGGCTACCATCTTCGGCTAATGCCTGTTTATTGGTTATACTAAATTAAAAACTTACAAATTTATTGTTCTATTAATCGTCAACGATTGGCTTAGTTTATTATTAGATGATCCTTCAATTTGACCCTGGCTGCTCCGCCGTGGCCAACCTGTTCCAGCTTTGTTTGCAACTTGAGACGCCATTTTCAGTAAAATTCAGTGAATATTTTTTCGGCCGACAAGTTCGCTATTTTTTTTCTATCCACTTTCACCAGCAAAAGCCAAAAGCAGATTTAAACAAAAAATATATAACCAATTAAATTTTTTTTAAATCTTTTTATTCACGTTTTTTTTATAAAGTTCTTTTAGAAAAAATATAAAATTTGCCACTTAAAATTTCTCAAGCTATCAAGCTATCAAGAAGAAGGAATAAGCATAAGTACAGGAGAAGTCGTAAGAGAATTTGTTTTCACACACACTCCACATTTTACATCTCTTTTTTTTAATTGTGAACTGTTCTTCTTGTTTCGTTGAATACCGGTCGATACTTGCAATTAGAGAAAAAAGAATTCTTCGAGCCTCGAAAAGATTCATTCACTGGCTGAACACAATATACGCGCGTCATGGCGGGCGTCTTTGGTCTGTTTGGTAACGTGAATTTTTTGCGAATTTGCATCAATATTAACAAAATTTCACAGTTTGCTGTCAAAACCCATAGAAAAAACTTCCTTTTTGGGAAATTTATTGAAAAAAAAAGTTACCAAACAGGCAAGAGCCATATGCCAAGAGCCGTGTTCCTTTGGAGGTGTTGAAGTACTCTAGTAATTGACTACTTATTTCGAAAAGAAATTAAAAAAAATTAAAAAATAAGTAAAAATAAATATTTATTAGCACATAATAAAATAAGTTTTCAAGGAAGTTATTTAGTTTGTTCATAAAACACAACTTAATATTTTTAATGCATCTATAGGGGTATTCCCGATCCGATGCAACTGGTCTTGTATCATTGCAAAAATGCAAAAGTGTAAAATTGCTACACCCTAACCTCATAAGGGGTATTCCCGATCCGATGCAAACTGGTCTTGTATCATTGCAAAATTGTGCAAAGTTTTTTTTTTACAATGGGTTTAGGGTATAGCAATTTCACCATTTTGCATTTTTGCAATGATACAAGACCAGTTGCATCGGATCGGGAATACCCCTATTATTAATTAGAATAATAAATCTTATTTCCTTTAACTATTTCAAACTATTAAAATACTAGGCGTGTTATTTTGCAAACCCGCAGGAATTGAACCTAAATAATTTGCATTGTTTTCGATAGTTAGTATAAAAACTCCATGTTTTTTCTGTGATGGCGCCGCTAATCCCCGTTTTCGTTTTTTGAACCATTTCAACCATTTTACTACGTTTTCATTGGAGCCGAAATGAGGTGATTTCGTTAATTACAGAAAAAGTGTTTTGATAGCAAATTTGATAATTTCGTTTGACCGATAATTTTATTTTGAATTTGATTTAGTAGTTAATATATGTCTGTTTGGTTACTCCAACTTCTTGCTAAAAGTTTCTACTTGTCATTTTTTTTGCTATGGGGTTCGACAGAAAATTGCGCTACGTCATACGACCGACGTCGTACAACGTTTCGAGTTACCAAACAGACATAATAGCTTCTTTTTGTTGTGTTCTCTTTCTGTTTCTGTGTTCTAAAAATCAAATTTTTGGATTTTCAATGGTTTTCCACCACATAAAGTTTTTATGTAATTTCAAACCAAATTTCGTGCAAATTTGGTTGAAACTACCTCATTTCGAAATGTGAGTTTGTATGGGAAAGGAGATAAAATGGAAACGAAGTATTAAAAGATTCTATATTTTTTATATAAATTATAATTTTAATTAAATAACTGACAGATAACATATCAATATGTTACATTCAATTTTGTTCGTTAAATTATTTCAAAACCCAACGAATTTTGTTTGGGCTCCTTTCGCAATTATAGAACCATTCTTTTTGTGTCGCAGTTCACACTCAATATATGCTAAAGTTTTTCCAGCTTTAACAGTATTGGCATCTACTATGACTTCATCACCCTCTTTTGCCGCTTTGAGATAGCTGACATGTAGATCAACTGAAACTCCTGGGTGGCAATCTTTTGACATAAGAGCGTATGTTGTTATGTTATCAACAAGAGTAGCAGTGAAACCACCATGCAATCCTCCACCGCGGTTAAGATGTTCTTCAGATACAGTAAATTCAGCCAAACACTTTCCATCACCACCACTAGTAATTTGAACCTGCCAAATTAAAATCATTACATAATTATATAACAAAACAATAATTCACATTAATATATTTTTGCTATGAACAGATTATAAATCTCTATTCTGATCGAATCTTTTGATTCACGAGAATAGCCGTTTTTTATTATGACCCATGATCCATATGGATCATCTTGTAAAAATAAAACAGCCTCACAGTGAGGAGAGGCAGAAGTCTGTTTTCGGATCATGAAACGTGAACCCGATAAAGAGCAGGTTCATGAGTTGTTGTTTTTATGTAAAGTCTTTTTTTATTATCAGAATTGATCTATATGGATCATCAAATAACATACATAACAAGACATGATTCATGAACCTGCTATTTATCGGGTTCACGTTTCATGATCCGAAAACAGGCTGCTGCTTCTCGCCTCTATGACGTTGTTTTATTTTTGCAGGATGATCCATATAGATCAAGGGTCATAATAAAAAACGGCTTATGTTGTTTGATGATCCATATAGATCAATTCTGATAATAAAAAACGGCTAATATTAGCTTTAAGGCTTAATTACATTGAACTTACTTTTGTACACAATTTTAATACGTTAATTTTAAAATAGAAACCCAGTTGCACCCTGTGAAAGCCGAGTAATAAAGTAATTGTGAACAATGTTTTAGATAATAATAATTTATTCACTGATAAGTTATAATTGTGACCTATACGATTTGACATTTGCATGGGAACAGAAATGGCACGCGAGTTTTGTTTTAAGACGATTTGTTTACTCCTCCAAAATGATTTTACGTACTCACCTTTTTCATTACGCTGTCATATCCCTTAGATTTTGCTATATATTCGGCAATATGCTTTAAAAAATCTAAACCTTTTTTTCCCGACATTACACAAAATTGAGGACGAAATTTGTTTTGTTATGAAACGACTTTATTTGACTTTACCATAGTTCACAATATTAGAGTATGAAAATTAGCTTATTCACAGTAGTTTTATGTTTTTTTTAAGATCCAAATATAGGGTGATTGAAATTCTTAAATATTTTTGAAGTTTTTTGTTTATAAAGCTAAGACCGCACTCGGCGGAACTGCACTTCAGCGGAACTGAACTTCACGACTTTTTTATAGGAAATTGTATAAGCTATATCACACTTAGCGACAACTGCACTTCACGGCGCGATACTATTCGACAAAGTTGATAATCTGGCCAACTATGTCTTAACATGAAGTTTCGTGCGAAAGTGCGCACGGTCTCGCTGAAGTACAGTTCCGCCTAGTGCGGTTTTACCTATCTATCTCAACTTTCGGTGAAAACGTACTTAAATCTCGGATTAGCGGTCGGTGAAAACGTATTTGGTCTGCTTGGTAACGTGAAATTTTTTACGAATTTGCACAAATTTTCACAAAATTTCACAATTTGCTGTCAAAACCCATAGAAAAAAAAACTAAGTTTTTGGGAAATTTGTTGAAAAAAAAGTAACCAAACAGGCATTTTATAAGAAACCTTATCGTGACTTGTTCTTAATTTTCATTATTTTTCGAGCCTCGAAACTGTATCAGTTTTTTGACATTTCCATTTGTGTACAAAAAAATTTTGTTTTGAATTTGATAAGATTTCGTTTCGACAGGCTTCAAATTGTAAAATAGATAATTTTCGTAAAATTACCCAAGTACAACATGGTCTATTAATTAATTATTTAATAAACTAAATTGGTTTCCAATTTTGAAGTACATACCTGTTGTATATTTTAAATACTTGGCAAACGTTTTAATGTTTGCAGTTTCATATAACAAAAGATTGACTATTTAGCATGGAGTTCAGAGAACTTGCTACATCGGCATTCAAACAAAATGCTATCCTTGCATTTAACTTAACATCGTCGGGGTTTAACGTTGGCCTACTAGGATCTACTTCTGAAGCTATACTACTCGAGATGAAGCATTCAACTTTGGCCACTCACACTTTCCCATATGCAGTCGAAACTATGAAACTTCCAACAACATGGCCAGCCACAGAAATTGTAAATAAATTTGACATGGCAGCCATATATTTGGCAACAAATTGTCTCAAACGACACTACTTTGCCTTGGACCCTGTCTTCGTGTCAGAATTGTCAGAGGAGCCTGTAAAGTTTCAACCCGTGGCTTTAGAATGGTGTCCCAACGACTTGTACAATTGTGATATATTAGCTGTGGTGACTAACAACGGTACCTGTGAGCTCAGGCGTCGAGATACAATAAGTCGCGAATGGAAAATGGAAGTTTGCAATTTGAATCAATTGTACCTTGATATGTTCCCAGTGAAACAATCTCAGCAAAATCCTACTTTCGAAGACATGAAAGAAGCCGTTGAAAACACTTGTACCACAGCATTCTCCTGGAACATGGATCCAACAAATAAACGTTCGATATTCGTGACTGCCAATGCCACGGGATGGATTTTTTTATTTTCGCTAGCAAACGATGGAGTCGTATGTTGTTTGGAAAAATACAAAACTACTTTAGGTCGCATATCTCTTATTTACTTTATTAAGAACTTTATATTGGCTTGTTCCGTTAATGGGATTATACAAATATTTGAATTAAGAGGCAGTGAAATTGTAGAAGTTGATACGTTGTGGCCAAATGCTGATCGAATGCCTTGCAAAAAGTTAAGCATGTGTTTCTGTAAGGAAACCAATAGATGGATATGTGTGACATCGAAATCTGCACATGTAATTGTTTTAGTTTTGTCGAGGGAGGGCAAATTAATATTTAAAACTACTAAATATATAGGAAATATTAAAATAACAGGTAATTTTTGAATAGTTATTTATGTTTGAAATTTGTTAATATATGTAGTTTTAAGTAAAGATATTTGTTATCTAATGTATACATAGAAATCTTTATTTCATTTGTATACTGTTTGTGCGTTAGATTGTCTGAGGATTGAAAAAAACAAAAAAAAAACATTGTTTGTACGTACTTAAATGGCGCTCAAGTACGGGTTCTACTTAGAACTCAACCAATAAGCCTATCTAGATAGCTTGGTCCTTGGTTAGCTACCTTGAGTTACACACTCGATTGTCATTGGGGCAAACTCTCATTTAATGGTGACGCCTTATGGCAGATCTTTCTCTATTGTGTTGTTTCTTCGACTTAGGGTCGATAGCTCTAGAAGTTGGAGCATTTTTTTTTAAATCCTACCCTAACAATCTGACCTGAGTTATTCGTAACACGTAAATTTCATCATTGAATCCTCTCCCCCTTAATGCAAACGACAGTGTATTGACAATTTTTGATTCTACTATCAATACAAAAAAATGTGTATTTAAACAATATCCTATTTCTTCTAAATTCCAACTATGTAAATATGTATACTTAATCCTATTTAAATATCATAATAATGTTTTTTTTTTCTAATTTTATTTCTAAGGTTTTGATCTTCTCTCACCGAGGGAATATATTTTTGTTACCATTACTGGAGTAGTTAAATTCATAAAGCTACATATTAATAAAAAAAATATTGAAATCAACGAAGAGATTATCAAATACGATTATGATCATAAAAACTATCAAATTTTAGGAATAGCTTCATCACCAAACAAAGTTGCCTGGACATTCTTTTTATATCACAACAAGCCATACACACATCCATCGGTATACTCGTCCAACGATGCTATTCTTTCTGTATGTAGTTTCAATTACAAAGATGCATTTAAAATGCTTACAAACGAATCCGATGATGCTATAGGCAATCCTATAGATTGTGCAGAGATTATTAGATTGGAAATTATAAAAGATAATATTTCTCCAAAATTCGAAAATATTTCCATTCAAGAAGTGAAAATAACCAAGTATTTTTTCAAAAAGCTACAACTGAAATTGTTAACGATGAATGCAGGACTAACTTATCAGCGGTAAGAGATTTTTAATATTCGGTAATAATAAACAGGGAGTATAGTCTTTAATTTCATTTTACTATTTCTCTTTGTAGCATAAAATTCAATCATGTTAAGAAGGTGATTACAAACGAAATAAACTCTATAAGCAAAATTATTGAAAGTGTTTACATAAATCTACGACTTCAACGACTTCGTAGTTCTAAAAGTCTTTCTCCTTTTCAAATACTCTCTGGAAAATGTATGAAATATAAATTGAAATTACTTCAGTCTGAACTTATAACCAAAGAAGATGTATTTAGAAATGTTCATGAAAATTTAAATACCTTAAGTGATTGTCTGCTAATGGATTTGGGAAATATGTTTGACGATGCTAATGAAAATTGTAGCTACTGTGATGAACCAATTGATTTTACTACTTTAATGTGTCCAGCTTTACATTCAGTACCTCGATGTTCAATATCATATTTACAGGTAAGTATAATGCTGAGGAATATTATCTTAAGGATTAATGTTTTCTTATTTCATATAGGTACCGTTATTCACGAGAGTTTATTGTACCAGCTGTAATAGATTATTCATAGACGATATTGATAATTTAAAAAGTATTTTTGGAAATAATGAAGATGTGAAGTGTACATTTTGTGGATTTTCGATAAGTATTGATATGCCGGAAACTTTTGATAAAAACAATGAATCAATTTATAAATTTCATCATTTTAAATAAAAATTTTTAAGTTTTCTCATATTTTCAACATTTTCTTTATACTTAAAAAATATTAAAATATTAAGTTATTATGTTTTGGCTGTTTGGAATGAATTACAATTATAATCTTTGTTTAACCTTGGAACTAAGGTTTGGATTATGTAGGTAGAAATGGCGCCCATTTGTGAACTTCCTCTTTGACCTATTTAGCGCATTTCATATTTGGAATTGTGTGTTGTTATATGCGTGCCTCCTCGCAACGAGATATCTTAGTGATTCAATGCATGGTAACTATACCAGCAGCAGTTCATAATAAATCGTTATATTTCCCTAACAATGAAAAAAATTTTGTCTTTCGTGTGTTTCTTTAAATTATTGTCAAACGAATAAATAAAATAGCTGTGCGAATTATGTCACTAGTGTATATAACATTTCATGATGAAAATATTCATGACATAGAAAAACCAACATCTTCTGAAGAAAATTACAAATTCCCAAAATACGTTTCGGTTCATCGTAAATCAGTACAAAGTGCACCAGTTAACCAAATCAACGACCGCCACGGAAAGAAAATTATCTCTGCATCGAGAAAATTTTCTCATAAAACACTAGGCTATGCCGAGACTCCTCTAGATGATCCTTCTAAATTTCTAAAGAAAAATGGTGGAATAAAATGGCAACGATTGAATGATCACGTTTGTCCTCCCACCAGAGTTCTACCACCAATTCCCAAAAAACAAGATAAACCTGAAAAGGAAGAAGTAAATTTTATTAAAAAGAATATCAAACGAGTAAAAACAGCGATGCCACAACGTTCAATACCGAAATATGTTGACACTGTTGCAGGTGAACGACATAATTTAGATGGAACTGGTCTTGTTCCAAAGCATGTACTTTCTAAAAAATTCGGAAAATCTCCGGCCTATTTAAATGGCATCAGAAAGACACTTGAGGAAAATATTTGTTATAAGACAAGGGAACCAAATGAAAGTGCTCAAGGTGTTCATGTTTTAAGCAACGCGGATCGTAATGCAATTTTAATGGTAAAACTTAAGTCAACTTTTTTATAATTGAAGTTGTTGGTTGATTAAGCTTTCTTATTTTCCGCAGGGATTACGTGAAAATCATTCAGAGCTGGAAAAAACTTATCAACTTCTGCCTATTTTTACTGATACTCATTCAAAGAAACAACGGAAGGCAAAGCTTGAGCAGGAGTTAAAGCGTTTAGAACAGGACATACTTTTGATGGAGTCGAATCCAGTAATTTTGATTTGTGATGATTGATGTTTTCATAATTTCAATTGATATGAATATTCCAGTCACAGAATGCAATATTACTTTTGGGAGTCTATAATATACATATAAAGAAATTTGTATGACTACTGTTTGGTTTTTATTCGCGAAAAATATAAAATATATTCTAATCATTAACTACAAACAAAATTAGCTCAAGATCTCTTTTGGTTCTTGGTTACCATGATATTTTTAGGATTTCTAGAAAGTTTCACGGGGTTATATTTTTCTAAAAGGTCATTTCATTCAACCATATTCCAAAAAGCATTCTTACAAGAACTTCAATTATAATTATTGGCAAAGATTTGAGCTCGTGAATCGAAAAATTCGATCGGATTTCGTCACAGGTACTGTTCGTTGGTCTCTTAATAAACCTTGTGCATATGGCTATAGAGCAGCTTAACGGCAGGTGAACCTATTTGATTCAAAATTCGTTAAGAGCATTTTTGTGGTTCCCTAATCCCTTGTCACGAAATACCAAAATAGGTAGTTTGTTTTTTTTTTCAAAATCTCTCTTAAACTATTTTGTACCAAAATAAATGCAGTTCCAGTTTTATTTTTAATTTTTTATAGACTCGCACACGCACGCATACAGTAAATATATTATCTAGAGAACCGACTTCAGGGCTTTTTCTCTTTCACCCTTCAAGCTGCACTGAGAGATTTCCTTCACAAGGGTGAGCATGTGTTAGTTGCCCAATGCGTTTTTAGTATACAAAATTTTGAACGGTTTTGAAATTTTTTTTGTAGCTGGTACATGCCTGTCATTCCGGCTTTAATTTGAATTTTGAAAATCCGAACATTGGATCCAAGGATATACGCATTTAAAAGAACGCAAATCGGGTGTTTTTCAATTTTTCATCTTTTTGAGCTAATGGCGCCATTGTATTAACATTCCACAAGTATTCACGGACAGGGAATTTAATAGGGTTTTCTCTTACTTTGCTCAAATTAAATTTGCTGGTGTTTTAAGCAAGGGAGGTACGAGTCGGTTCTCTAGATAATAATATAGGTGGACTCTATGCACGCACGCACGCACGCATGTTATTTGGTCAATTTGACGGTTGAATATACATTTTTCATCTTTTGAATTAATTTTTGCATTCAATAATTTTGGTAACACCATTTTTTAGCTCCGAGCAGGGCATTGAGCTGTCAAAAAAAGAACTATGTTCCTTGCAAGAAAAAGAGCAATTCTAGGGAAATGAGCTATTCGATCTGAATACTCAGCTTTTTCTGTCAAACGAAAAACATTTTGTTGTTGGTTGTGAACTTGTGTCGGCTAGTGCTGAATTAAAAAAAAAATAATTATGGAGGAAGTTCTTAATTTGGATTTCATAAATTTATTGGAGTTTTTGTTTGAATCGTCTTCGTCATCATGGTGATGAAGATATGTTTTTGGCATGTCAAACTACTGAAAAATAAGATTCATTGAAAGTTTCATTCATTGATTTTGAGAGCAATTCTTTAAAATTTGAATGAAACTTGCTATAAGTATGACAGTTCAGTGCTCAAGTGCGTTTCTTAAATTGATCAGTGTGCTCAGGTCACGCTTGGTTCGGAGTGACCTCTATTCGCTCAGGTCCCGCTCTGTGCCCCGCTCGAGACTAAGAAAGAAAAAACGCTTAACATTTCATCAAAACGACCATATAAACATTTTCAACGTTAAAACAATTTTTTATTTACATGAATGTACTTTGGTACACAATTTATTGATGTAAAATGACTTTTACTTAAATTCTAACCTACTTATTTTTTTTCCCGCAGGATCTGCTTCTGATCTTCCTTCAAATTTCAAGGAGTGCAATTCTTTTGCACGCAAGTTATTTGCGAACGCTTGCATTTACAGTTAGTACATTCGTCCTGATCCCATGTTTCATTATTCAAACGAACTTTTCCTGACTCATCAATGCAGTTTGTTTTCTTATTAGGTTTAATTATTTCGCTCTTCAACAGTGGATTACAAGTTTTTTCTAGATTCTTGATTTGTTTTTGTAGCTCATTCATTTCCTTCTGAATACTGCTCATAGCTCCTTCCAGAACGACTATTCTTTCACTATTCATCTCCCAGAGTTCTTGGTTACTGTCATCTTTGGGCATCTCATCCGATAAAGATCTCTTTTGGCGCCTTGGGTATGTTTGCGGTACATAGGTTTTCATTAACGGGGGAAGTTCCTGACAGCTACCGCAATCTTGCCAAAAGTATAAATTCACCCCGGGAATATCATAACAGCTCTTGAAGTTGCCTTGATCCTTGGGAAGTATAAAAACATTTTCAGTAATTTCATTGATATTGTCACCATTGTCGCAAAGAACACGTGCTAAATTTGCTTGTTTGATCTGCTGCAGTTGTTCGGGTGGGAAAACTGAAGGGTTTTCATAGAAAAGTCTATCTCCATCACGCAGTCTTCTGAATTGATCAACTATCAGGCATTGAAATAGTGGCCCTATTTTTCCACCATCGACCGGGTCTTCAAGTATGCCTCCAACAAATATATCGATGTTATCAGGGTGACCATATAGATTCTTGAGCTTGGTTCTTACTTCAGCGTTACTTATTTCACTTGACAAGTCCTCAAAAGTCTTTGCTACTGTCATATTGCAGAATTTTCGATACACATTGTATCCTGGAATACCATGTTCTCGTGCTCGTTGAATATTCATGGCTGCTAAGTCCAGTGCGACAGCATGTTGGGTAAGAAAGAGTTTTTCTGTTAGCTCAGTATTTAAATTTTGGTCGGGTTTCTTTAGCTTGGCAGCGACTGTGAAGAAGCCACGCATTAGGGGATCAACACCACCTTCGTAAGCTAATCGCCACGGTGCGAAAAATGCTTTATGTAGTGGCAGATGACCTTGCGGTATGGGCTGATAGGTTTCGTTGAGTCGGTGAAGTATGGGGTTAATGAGCGTATGGCCAAACCGAAATGCTGCTGTAGCAAATTCGTTAGCAATTGATGGATTTATCGATGGATTATAACCTTTGTATTCACCCAATTTCTCCATTCCACTAGGACCGACCACTAAAGGAAGCCACTGACTGTATGTTATGTGTTGCATTTGAGCTCCAACGATTTTCCTAGCTTCCTGGTACAGTGTGTCACCATCCCAATGGGGGTTTATGTCTCTTAGTTTTATGGCAATTCTGTTATGTTCTCTCATCCAAATTGTATGCATGGCTAAGAGACCTACTTGTTCATTGGCACGAATGTCACCAGCCACAAAGCAATTCATGTTGTTATCATTTAAGTTCCTTCGGCAATCGATTCCATCTTGAGGCGCTGCGAATGGCAACATATTTTTTTGTTTTGGAAAATGAACACCAGTTCTGAGCAAACCTTCGTCAGAGGTAAGATTTCTCAGCTCGATCGAAAACTCTTTTGTGAAACCGTAAACCTGAGAAGCGTCAATGTATGATGTCAATTGATTAATTTGCTCTCTGGGCTGAATAGCATCAAAGAATACCGACGTCATTCCTGAACCACAAATCGCACTGGATCGAATCAAATCAATGCATCTTCGGTTTTTGACACGTGGATCATCGCGTGGAACTTCCATGGGAAAGCAGGGAGGTGCGAATTCACAAGATTTCTTACAGTCAATTCCATCCCAGCTTTCGGAGCTTACCGATGGAATGGCGTGATCCAAATCATGATCCAAAAATTGACCCCATTGCATGACCATGTGTGTTATATGCTCATCTGGAGTTATGTCCTTTGTAGAGATCAAAGTTGTAGATACCAGTCGTGCCATGGGTTTTTCATAGCCGTTATACAATTTTCCCTTCGTCCAACCAATGGGCATACTAAATCCGTTCTCGTAAATAGGTTTTTCAATCCGTCTGAAAGCTGTCAATGAAGCACCCCATATCGGATTGTTGAGATTATTACATGTACCATCAATATTTCGGTATTTGGAATGATAACACATGTCTGTGCAGTTAGGCATTTCACGGTGTTCCATACAACCAGAGAGATCGGCTACAAGACGTAAATGTTCTCGAGATAGAAGGTCTTTAAATTCATATTGACTACTAGTGGTGGAGAGATTATGACCCATCTGAACATGTCTTCGAATATTGACTAAAGTCCTTTCGTATATCTCAGCTGCACGAGCAAGTTTTCTAGCTTCACCTTTTGGAAAACGAAATAGTCTCATAAGATCGCCATGATGCAGTGGGTTACTTGGTTTTCGATCGGTAAATAAAGATTCAATGGTATTATTGATGGATAAGTCAATATCCCTGGCAGCTTCTTCAAAAGCCACTTGAACAAATCTATCACCAGGAGCAACTTGATCAGTGCTTCTACGGATAAAAAAAAATATTTACATAAGTACATAATATATAAAATAGACAACTTAGAAAAGTTTAAAGTAGGTAAATGCCAAAATAAGTGGGAGGTAGTATTTGTCAGGCTTGTAAAAGAATATCAGTCTTTTCTGAATGCAGTCTTTAAAAATCATTTATTGAATTCAATTAAAAGATTGCATTCATTGACTTCACTTGAGACTTCAGACTTCAAATGCAATCATCATTCACTTGAATCAAAAAGACTGCAATAATTTTTTTCCCCATTTATTTTACAACAATCAATTGAATGCAATCTTTTGAGAATTCATGCATTCATTTGCATTCCTTAAGAATCTTAAAGATTGCAGAGAATGAAAAAGAATGCAAAGAAGGCAAAAGAATGCAAAGAAGACAAAATAATGAAAGATTGTAAAGAAAGCGCATGAATTCCCAAAAGATTGCATTCAATTTATTGTTGTTAAATGAATTTAAGAAAAAATAATTGCAACCTTTTTGATTCAAGTGAATGGTGATTGCATAATTTGAAGTCTGAAGTCTCAAAGTGAAATCGATGAATGTAACATTAGGTTTGTTCGTTGAGCCCTGAAGTCACCCTGGGGTCACCCCAAAGCGTTTATTGATAAACCTGAACTCACCCTGACAGTCAAATTCTGTGTTTTTTGAGACCTAGGGTCGCCCTAAACTCGCCCTGAAGTAGCCCTAGGTCACAGTACACATATTAAAGGTAATATATTGCGCACGTTGTCAAAGTTGGAAGTGTCAAAAAATTAAAAATGGCTGTTCCAGTGCCCATAGGAACTCAGCACGCATCATTAGAAACAACAACAAAATATTGCGATTGGACAAGTAAAGAGGCACTGGGCCCACCATTTTACCACCATAATACCTCAATTTTGACAGATGCGCAGAACTGAACAAAAATGAAAACGCTAATGATATTACCTTTAATATGTGTACTGTGGCCCTAGGTTTTTTGCTGTGGCGAGTTGAGGTAACGAATAATCTGCCAGAGTGACATGAGCTATGAGGAAATTATTTTGTTATGGATTCAATTGCTGCAGGTAATTGATTATTTTTGAAATAGAAATAAAAATGAAAAATGAATAATAATAAATAGAAATAGAAAAAGGAAACGCTTGAAGTTGTTTTAAATCATTTTTAAAACTTATTTAAAACAAATTTTTCGTTTTAAGTATTGAGTACAGAACTTCTTGTTTTCTGCGTTGAATTTCAACAACACAATTTAAAGCCCTATTTTGTTTTTTGAAAAACGAAAAACAAAGGTTATTTTGACAATTCTTGGGGTTGTCAAGAAAACCTGGGTCAACCCTGGGTAAAGTTCAACGAACGGAACTATTATTATTTAAGCAAATAACAATTGCATTAAAAAAAGATTGCATTCTTTTAACTATTTGTATTAATTTTAAGGCTAAAATGAATTCAATTAATATACTTCAATCATCTTTTGAGCATGAACAAATAATTATATTTTTTCATTCTATGTAATCCCTCATTTACACGAGTTATAAAATGTCATATTAACCTTGTTCGTTTAAGGCTCTCCCAAACCAACGCGATACATTCGCCGACGACAGATTTTTGTTGTTGTTTAGCGTTGTGTATTTGTCATATTTTGTGTTATTGTGAATGATTCGCTACGATTTCGCGTTGGTTTGGGAGAGCCTTTTCTTCCCAAACCTACCCATTTCTATGATTTTTAGCCCGAAAGACTGTCAAAGTTCATATAAAAAAATAAAACTGGTCGAATATGTCAGTTTCGGACCTTACTTCTATCATTTTATACCAATTTTATACCAGTCCTGTCAAAATTCATATTCAAAAATATTAGTTCTGTTCGTTTAGTTCTTAAAACTGCCTATTTTTACCAATTTCAGTCGAAAATTTTGTCAAAGTTCATATAAAAAAATGGTAGAAATTGACAGTTTTGGGAAGTGAACGAAAATACCTATTATTTTTATATTAATTTTGACAGGACTTTGGCCTAAAACTGATAGAAAAGGCAGTAAACGAACAGAGGTAAAATGTAATAGAGTGATAATTGATTGCAATTGATCCCAAATTAAGTAACGGAAAATTTAACGCAACATTGCAAAATAATGGCGGAAAAATATTCAAATTTAACATTATGATATTGGAATTTTAAAATAATCTTACTTGATTGTTACTAAACCCGATCCAGTTGCTCTACCATATTCGTTCTTAATCGAACATTCGTAACGTCCCGAATCAGCAAGTGTAGCATTTTTAATATACAAATTTCCGGAAGTGCTTATTTCAAAATGTTCATTATTTAAAATCTGACGTCCATCTTTTTGCCATCTTATCTAATAAATATAAAAAACATTTAAAAGTTATTATGATAAATCATAAATCATTGTAAAAAAATCAAACCTGCACAGCATCATCATCCCCCTTGCATGGCAGTTCAATTGTTGTTCCAGAAAATGCTTCCAAATCATATGGACTGAATAGAAATCTAGGTCGGCCTTGATCACTTTCTACGAAAATCGTTGCATGTGATTTTGATTCCCCATTTACATTTCTTGCAATGCAGGTATAAGTACCTTAAAATTGCAAAAATATTAGTACAGCTTATAATATATGCAATTGAAAACAATGAAATTCACCAGAGTCAGAGTCTTCAGCATCTTTAATAATTAATTCTGTGTTTTCATTGCCCAAAGTGATACGATTATCTGGGATTATCATTTTATCATTAAAATTCCAAGATATGGATGGTAACGGATTCCCATCGGCATCGCATTCCAGCTCAATGTCTAGTCCTTTTCTAATTGCCTTACTTTGTGGAGCCAATATGAATATAGGCAGTTCTGCAAATTCACAATTATTTTATTCAAAAAGTTAAGATAAAAATGCAAATTCAATTACTTACCCTTAACCTCAATTCTAGCTTTAGCTTGTACGCTACCATAAGGATTGCTAGCTACACATTTGTAAGTACCTGTTGAAAGTAAATTAGCTTCGAATATTTCTAAGCTTCCATTCGAAAGAATTCTCGTTGTTTGCGTTGACTGAGATACTTGACGACCATTAAAGTACCATTGTATATCTGGTACTGGTGAACCAGAAGCACTACAATCTAGAACTGCAACATCATCGAAACCAATAACCATGTCTTTTGGTTCATCGATAAGTTGTGGTGGTTCTTGTTGAGCATCATTGTTGCTATTAACAATCATTCTTATGGGTTGAGATTTCGTCTCGCCAATATCATTTCGTCCTATACATTCATAAATGCCAACATCATTGCTTTCGATTGATCTTATTTGTAAATTTCCAGAATCGAGAATTTCCATTCTCGGTGAGTAGTCATCGGAGATTTCGTTTGTATTATGCATCCATACGACTTCTGGTTCTGGATCGCCAATCACTGTGCATGGTAGTTCAACTGTTTGTCCTGAATAAGTCTGCATGTCATGTGGCTCTTTAATCATTTGAGGTTTGCCTAGAAAATTAGTTGAAGGGATGAAAAATAAGGCATACTTCAACTTAAATCTTTGGGGGTTTTAATACGACGATTGATGAAAAGGATATTGAACAAATGGAAAATTTTTTGATTATCGACTTAAATCATACGTCCCTAATAAGCTCTTAATTTTTTTTTTTTTACAATAATTATAACTTACTGCAGTGAAAGTCCTGTACTTGGAGCTCTGAAAAGTACTTTTTATGAAGCCTTTCTGGAGCTTCACAGATAATTGATATTGAAAATTTCTCTCTAGTATTTTTTTGTAGGTTAACCAATGAACCAATTCCACAATCACAATTAATAGGATTATTCTCGAGGCGCAAACGTTTTAAGCTCACCAAATTATTAAATAATCCCACAGGTATAGTTGTTAGTTTGTTGCCAAAAAGGAACCTATAAAATTGTAAAAATCGATATAAATATGTTAAGATCATAAAACTATATACTTACAATCTGTTAAGTCTCGAGAGATTGTCAAAAGTTGAAGGTTCTAATTGCCAAATATCATTGTTTTCCAAAAATCTTTAAGAAGACAAAAAATTGTGTATGGCTATAGAAATTTGTATATATGTATGTATGTATGTACACATTTATTATTATGAACTATTAAACTACTGTACTCACAAGCCTTCTAAAAAGTCCAATCCTCTAAATGATCCTCGTGCAATTTGGCCAATTCGATTATTGTTGAGATACAAATATTTAAGAGACACCAATCCAGACAGGGAGTCCTCTTTAATAAAACCAATTTCATTTTCATTTAAGAAAATTGTATGGACTTCCTTTAAGTTGGCAAATATATTGGATGGCAGTTCATCCAAACGATTTTTCCGAAGATCTCTGGAATTAAATATTGGGTAGGTATTTAGATATATCGAAACACCGAATCTTATCTTTCTCGACACAAAATTTAAGATGTTACTCTAATACATTTATGTAAGCTTAGGTACATTTCAATTGTTAGGAGAGTAACATTCTGGAATTTATAAATTATTCATTTAATATTAAAAAATTAATTGGAATTTATCTCCAAAATGCATGCGATTTTCTTTTCCATTGCATTGTTGTGACTTTAAATATATATGTAAATATAGTGTAAATATTGCTAGAAGAAAAATTTCATTTTTTTTACTTGCAATTTATAGGTAAAAGTACCGTACAATATGGCATATTTTATGGATTCGTAAAAAAATCGAACTCGAGATTTCGATCAAACTTGACTTTAGGATCATAGCGAAGTCGAAAAAAATGGGTCTTACAATTCTGTCCGTATGCCTATCTGTCCTTTCTTTAAAACTTGGTACCCCGACGCGTTTTTTTTTCATTTTTTTAGGACCAAAAATAACAATTTTTTTAAACAAATAACTAAATTCTTATTTTTCTTAAAAACATGCCCACAATTTCAATCAGTAATTTTTTTACAGACAGCAAACAAATTTCCGAAAATTTTTTTTTTGATTTTCGATTTTCTCAAGTTTTTTTTGAACATTATCTGCGAGATTTAAAATAAAAATTATCTTATAATTAACGGTACCTCGCATACAAGTGTTTAAAAATCGGTAAGGAAAATCTCATTTTTCTCAAAAACGACTCCTACAATTTTGATGTAAATTTGTCTGTGAGCTAATATTAGTACGATAAAAAATCGTCTTTCAGCAATGTATCAAAAGTATAAAAAAAAGTGTATCGAATTGTACTTTTTGATTTTTTTTTCAACAAATCAATTTTGTTTGAAGAATAGCACCAGATAAGAATATATCTTTTAATATAAGAAAAAATAAAATAATCATATAAAACGTTTACATCCACTATTAAACCGAGATTTAAGTATATTTACTCTTACTGCCATATTATTCACTTAATCAATAATTAAAACTCAAAATTGAAAGGAATTCGCTTAACAGGCAATGGCAACGTTACCGCTTACCTGTATACCGCATTGAAGTTAAATTGTACAACAAAAAGATTGCAGAGGAAATAAGTAAGTTTCGAAATAAAAATTGGAATGACAAGCTTAGTAAGTTGGAAAAAAATGCTAAACCCTTTTGGAACATAGCCAAAATTATTAAAAATAAAAACAGACAAATACCTAATCTTGAAAATGGTGATGAAATAGTGTATCGAAATCAAGATAAAGCTAATGTTTTTGCATCAACATTTTTGAAAAATCATTCTGTGTCGCAAAACCTCAGTGACAATTCCACCAAATACCTTGTGAGTCAAACTTTAAATACAATAAACTCACAAATAATTGAAACTCCTAGGGATCAGTTTATAACTAGAGGGGACGTAAAGTATATTGTTTCAAACCTAAAAACTAAAAAATCCGACGGACTAGATAACATTAAAAATATTTATCTTAAAAAACTACCAAAGGCAGGGCTTGAGTTTCTAACGTTTTTGATTAACGCTTGTCTCAAAATACAATACTTTCCAATTAGTTGGAAATATGCTAAGGTTATACCAATTCCTAAACCTGGAAAGCCGACTAAACTCCCTTCTAGCTACCGACCAATAAGTTTGCTAAGTTGTATAAGTAAAGTACTAGAAAAAGTTCTTAAAAGTAAAATCTTACACATCGTTGATGAGTTTAAGATATTTCCAAACGAACAATTTGGATTCAGAACGCTTCACAGCACTTCCCATCAAGTTTTAAGAGTTTGTGAACACGTGAGAAAAAATCGATCTCTTGGCAAATCGACTGGTCTTATTCTACTGGACATAGAAAAGGCATTTGACTCAGTGTGGCATGATGGGATTGTGCACAAATGGTATGTTTCAGATTTCCCATATATCTCGTAAAAATTGTTCAAAGTTTTTTGTCTAACCGCTACTTTAGTGTTTTTGTCAATAACAGTCCGTCCAACAATTATCACGTCAACCAAGGTGTCCCACAAGGATCAGTTCTAGGTCCTTTTTTGTACAATATTTATACATCTGACATTCCCAGATTACCGAATTGTCAAATAGCTATATTCGCGGATGATACAGGCATCTTTTCATCGCATGAATTTAGTCTTAACATTGAGACAAATTTAAGAAATGCAATCGAATTGATGACCAAGTATTATACTAAATGGAAAATAAAGCTGAATGCTGACAAACTGCAAGCTATCTTTTTTAGTAGAAAACGAAAGTCTTGTTATCTTCCAAGCAATCAGCTTAACGTAAATGGTGTGAATGTCAAATGGGACTCAAATGTGAAATACCTCGGTATTTACTTAGATTAAAAACTCACTTTTAGAGAGCATATTGCTAAGACTCTTCAAAAAGTAAGTATTGCCATAAATATATTATATCCTTTTATAAATAGGAAGTCAAGCCTTAGCAAAGATAATAAAATGATAATCCAAAAAGTAGTATTCCAAGCGATCCTTTTGTATGGATGCCAGGTTTGGGGAAAATGTGCAAAAAGTCACCTTAAAAAACTGCAAGTATCACAAAACAAGCTACTCAAAATTATGTTAAACCTCCCACGTTACCATTCAACCTTAGATCTACATGACAAGGCAAATGTTGAAATGATTTCTTTTAGAATTAATAAACTCAATAGGACTTTCTTACAAAATTGCGAAGCCTCTGACAATCCACTTATTAATGAACTAATTCCTTAACCATTTTCTGTGTTATTTGTAGTAAAATTTTGTAAAATAATTATTAACTTATTTGTTTTTTCATGTATCTATTTGTTTAATTGTTTATTTATATATATTTATACACTATTTATTTATTTATTTATTTATTCATTGATTTAATTATTTATTTATTTATTGATTGATTTATTTACCATTGTTATTCACTAACCAACTACTAATATACTCAAATATACTTATTTATTATTATTTATACTAACCTCATTTTTACTAACCCTCTTCATAACTATGGTTTTGAAGTTTTAATTTTATTCGAGTCAAATGTACCTGCCCTTTTCGATTCGCACTGAAGGTTTTGTTTGTATTTTCCTTCAAAATTAATTTCTTAACTTTATTTAAATTCAATATAAATTAATATAATTATTCAGTAGAAAGATATCATATGTAGTATATCAAATCTCTGTATGTAAACTGTGCGGTAGCTTACCAAATGCAATTGTAAATACGAAAATAAAGATCTATCTATCTATCTGAAACTTAAATTGGGCTATATTGAATTTATATTAATTTACATCCGGATTTAAGTTTCAGTCTGGATCAATTTTTTTCACCCAATTCCCCCCAGGCTTGCAAAAAAACACGCCTATATTGCATAAAAAAATAAAAAAAAAACAATTTGTATTCAAGAAAAAAATTCATAGTTATTTTTTGAAAATTCGATGTTTCGAAAATGAGTAATTAATTTCAAAATTAATTCTATAACCATTAATAAATACTTAAAAATTTCTAAACATTTTTTTTTTCTTAAAAATGTTTACCTAAAAAATTTTATATTACCTAACTTTAACGCCCATATTATTCACTCCTTACATCCAGATTGAAACTTAAATCCGGATGTATTTACATTGAATTTGTGTACTTTACATCTAGGATTTAAGTTTTAATCTGAATGTATCGAGTAAATAATATGGGCGTAAGACTAAACGAAACCATAGATAGAAATTTTTAAGTATATACAAAATACAGTGATTGACAATAATTAAGAATTGAACTTGTGTCCAATGCCTCATTAGTACAGCAGCGCCTAGCTTATTAATTATCTTTTTACTTTTTTTTTTGACGTAAACACTTCAGGTTTGAGCAATGTAATCAAAATAATATGTGCTCATAGGTTAGTTGTTACATATATAGAAAGATAGGTATTTAAACATTTATGTATGAGTTTAACCAAGATATAATATGTATAGTCGACTGCTCCTAAGCGTTTGCGTTGGTGGATTAAATCATAAAATGCGCAAGATGTAACTTAAAAATATTTTCAGAATGCAATTATTCAATTTATGTATATAGTGAATTCTCACTTCGCGATGACAGAATTTTTCATAGAATATTTATATATGTAGACTGTACACAATATTTGCTCAGAACTTCAGTATAAATGTGCGAAAAACTAATCAAACAAAGAAAAAACATTTAAATTCTTTAAGTAAGATTATTCGTAGATATGCAGCCGCAGGTATAATGTACAATGTATACCTACATAGTTAAAAATAATTGATTTCAGATGTATCGTTTAACATCTTCGACGTAACGGTTTTTTTTTTTTACATTTGTACAAAAACTTTTTTTAAAGGTGTTGGATCTTGATCAAACAATTTTTTTATTGTTTTGTAAACTGCAGGATTAAATTTAATGATCGATTGTAAAACTATATAGGTAGGTAAAATGTGCAGTTTTATAAGATTTTAAAAAAGCTGTTACCTTCGTCAATTCCTGGGATGGAGGGACATTATTATGTCAACAGTGAATATTAGCAAACACAATAAAAGAAATAACAATTTTTGTCTTTAAAATTGGAACAAACGAAATTGACAACTTAAAGTATATTTTTTTCCAACCCTAGGTCGGTGTTTCACAATTTACATGTTCAAAATAACAACAACTTATCCCCTGTGGACTTAGTCGAATCCAGAAAATTTGGGGAATATGCTCTTATTCTGGAGAAAACTGTATTTCCGGCGCGAATTACCTATTTTTTGTCGGCAGTTTGTATGGAAATATCATTTTTTTCTGTAATGGCATAGCTAATCGCAAATAGGCGTGTTTTTCCCAAACCCGAAATAAATTGGGGTAAATTATTTACATGTTCTATGTGGAATTGCAAAAAATTCTGTGGGGATAAAAAAAAAAACAAAACTTTTGTGCGGTAAGCTGGCTTGTCAGATTTTGGCTTTCATTAATTTATTCTTTTATACTGACATTCGGCTGAACTGTCAATTCCTGTTTAAACAATTTTCTTGGACAAAAAATTTGTAGATGCAGAATTCTTATGAGAGCGTTGTTGTGAGAAACTGCAAAATTTTTGAGTTTGAGAGAATTTTATTGTTAAGCTAAGTACTGACGATTGTCAGATCTTACAATATTGTTAGAACTGTCAATGGTCTGACAATAGCTAACAATTAGCTGACAATTGACATATTTCTTACAATGAAAAATTGTCCGTTCAGACGGTTGGTAGATTTCTTCCCAATTTGATTGTCAGCTATTTTTTATCTCTCTTTAACCAACTCATTGACATTTCAAACAATGAAGAAATTGTCAGCAATTGTAAAAATGTTTTCAATTAAAACATCTGACAATGACCAATGAGTCTGACAATGTCCTAATCGACTGACAATGACAAAAATTCTGTGTTCAGACGATTGTAAGACATTTAAAACAGTTTTTTCACTGACAGAAATGACAATCGTCTGTACTAAGCTTTAAGCTAAGTGCAGACGATTGTCAAAATCGTCAGGACAGATCTGACAATCGTTTGTACTTAGCTTTAAGCTAAGTGCAGATGATTGTCAGATCTTACAATGTTGTCAGATCTGTCAGTGAAAAACCGTTCCAAATGTCTTACAATCGTCTGAACACACAATTTTGTCTGACAATATTGTCGGACACGTCATTGTCAGACGATAATCTGACAAAAAATTGTCAGGTATCTTACATTTTTATCATTGTCAGTCGATTATCACATTGTCAGACTCATTGGTCATTGTCAGATGTTTTAATTGAAAACATCTTACAATTGCTGACAATTTCTTCATTGTTCGAAATGTTAATGAGTTGGTTAAAGAGAGATAAAAAAATAGCTGACAATCAAATTGGGAAGAAATCTACCAACCGTGTGAACGGACAATTTTTCATTGTAAGAAATATGTCAATTGTAAGCTAATTGTTAGCTATTGTCAGACCATTGACAGTTCTGACAATATTGTAAGATCTGACAATCGTCTGTACTTAGCTTTACTCTTCAAAATTTGATAGTGAGTTTCTGTACACAAAATAAAGGAATTAGGTGCGTTCGTTTAATTTGAAACTCTTTGATCTTCTGTCCAATACTTCTACACATTTTATTTTTTTTTATTTGAACTTTGAAATGCTTTTGATTAAAATTGCAGATATATTGACTTTTTTCTGCACGCCCAACGGTATATTAGGTGTGTTCCTTTACTTTGAAACTCTGTGCATTTGTGTGAATTTCTACGTCATTTTATTTTTTTTATATGAACTTTGACAGACTTTGGTGTAGAAATTCGCAGTTTTGTACAAAAAATCACAGAGTTTCAAAGTAAAGGAACTAGGCCATTGATAAATGTCGCTTTTTTCCATTACCAGTGCTTACGTTCTGTAACTTTCACATCGATAAAATTAGTCGAGAAACGATGAAAACTGAAAAAAAAATCATATGAGTTTTGTTCCATTTTTCAACGTTTCTCGACCAATTTTATCGATGGATGAGAGAGTTATAGAATGCAGGCACAGTTTAAATTTGACTATAAACGTCAATGTATCAATCTTAAGTTTTATTTAATTTAAATAAATGTTACGCCGGCCACCGCCAATTAAATTCATAAATACGTAAATTAAATACCCAATCCCAATATATTCCACCTTAAAACAAAAAAAAAATATGTTCCAGGGGTACTGGGTAACAAATCCTCCAAGAATAGGTAGCTTATGTCATGAAAAAGTTCGGTAGAATATTTGTAGGTCCTCTCCATTCCTGCCGGCTAACAAAACGCACCCATGAATTGTTGAAAACTACTTGGCCCTGAGATGTCACGCATTTTTGATGAAATATTATAATGTACTTTAAATTGTTCAAAAGAGAACATGGTACCTCGAACGCTGATTTAAAGCAAAACCAATAAATGTCATGAATAATATAGTGATAAATGGCACAATAAAAAAAAAAAACACATACGCTCGCCGGTCACGAGTCACGAGTGTACGTTAATCTCCAGCTTTGGGATATAACATTTTATCGCTCTTTTTTTCTCTGCGTCTGTTCTTATATAAATATGGAAGCTATTCTTAACACAATCTATGCGAACACTTTAAAATTAGGAATCTTTACATTTTCTTTTTCGGAAACAAAACGAAGTCTAGAATCACAATTTTTTGCTCCGCAGATAAGTAAGCATACTAATAATTCCTTATATCCTGGTCATTGTTTGTTAGCTTATTTCAGTAGGGCATTTAGACTTGTATGAAAACAAGTTCTGGTCAAGATCTTTCTCCCCTATTCTCATTATATTACTTTTTGATCAAAAAATACAAAAATTGCTATTTAAACTTACAAGATGGTAGTATCAGATGGGATCCTTGGAATTTCGCGAAGCTGCAAATTTACACATCGCACAGTTTTTTGAAAACAGGAACATCGATAGGGACAATCACTAACTGCAGAAAGACCATCCAAAATAGATGCCAATAATATCAATACAAAATAAGGTGCTGAAGTACTTCGCATCGTAGATTTCTTTTAATTACAATTTTTTTTCAAATTCGATTTTAAATAATTATTTAAATAACTCAAAGATTTGTTCACTTCTTAACTACATTCATTGTCTTTCTTTCTGCAAGATATATGCTTATTATTATCAGACACTACACGCGTTTCCGGTTTAGTTTTGTATTTGAAATTGATAAAAAAATATACTTAAACAAAACATATATTTAAAAAAAATTATAGAAATTAAAAACCGAGCTCAACAAAAGACTTCGAAAGTAAGGCTTTTGTTACCATCCAGTTGAGATGGAAGTTCGCGTCTGTATGCTAAACCAATGTTCTAACAAATAAGTTTATATATGGTTTTAGAAATAGTTGAATTATTGAAATGATATCTTGAGTTGAATTTTTGATATTTAAAGAAAACAAATTAGACGTGGACAGCATTAAAAAAAGGTCTCAAATTATTATTTTCAGAGTGATAAGACGTGACCCAAATGTGAATTGATATCATAAAACTTCACAGTTTATTTTGCGTGGAATGTGATAAATAATAATTATACGGTTCTTAATTCACAAAACATAAAATTAGTCTCCCGACAACTAAACCGCGTTCGTTGAGGATTCGCGAACTTCTGGGGAGCATCAATATAAAATCCGAGATTATACTTTATTTCTTAAGAATGCAGTTTATATTTTCTTAAGGCGTCAAGTCAACTTATTTGTTTTTCTCTTAAATAAACATTTTTGTGTGTGATGAGACATTGCTTTCGCGGTTTCATTTTAAGATTTATGCGGCCGCTGTATCGCAGTCCGCAGAGCAAGAAAGCATTTATTTTTTTGGATACGAATTCGTAACTTTAACCTTTTCAGTGGCGAAATTGAATTTTCAGGGCCTTAATCACTACAAATTAGACAAGTGATCCTCAGATTATTAGTGATTCTTCATCTATCTATTCTACAAATACATATAAAAATGAAAAAATGTTTATATGCGGGGCACATAGATTCGAAAACTACTGAACCAGTTTAGTTGAAATTTTAAATGTTTGTTCCTAATAGTCCGCCCACTGCAACGGACATTTTCATTTAAATTCATTTTTTATACTTTAGTAGAAAAAATTAAAGAAAAATTTATAAGAAAAAAATTAATTTCTAGGAAATATATTAAGTATGTATGTCAATTGAAGAAAATTAATTAAACAAAAATTTTTAAATAAATTAAAAGGAATACGAAAAAGACAATAATAAGTGGTATGTGCAATGTGCGCATTGTGCATATATAAAAATAGTTAGATTTAAAGGTTTGTATGAAAGTATCAAAAAAAAACTTTAAAAAATAAATGAATAGGGATTAAACAATTAATGTTTTGCGTTTGTTGTATTTTCTAAAAATGCCCCCGAAAAGACGAAATATAGAAAGAAATTCACGCAAAAAACAAATAATTAAATAATGAAAATGAAGAAGTCTACGAACAACCCATTGAATCAATTCGCGTAAAGAAATTCACAGTCACCTGCAAATGAAACACACAAACTGAATTAAGAATTGAAAATGACCGTAGAAAAAGATGACGAGCAAGAGAAAGTTCAAAACATAATTTTTATAATGCAAGGGATGGCGGGCTGTGGGGTTCAGAGAAGCGGTTTGATAACAGTTATACAAAATATACATACAAATTTCGACTTTGGGGTTATTAAAATACCTATCGTGAGTTATAGCAATCTTCCCTTGGGTTTAAGAGAAGGTTATTCTACTATCCAAAATTTTTCACATAGGTTTGTTGTTATATTTATGTACATATTAATATTTTATTTTCTTAATTTCTTACGAAACCAAGATTTATCAACCCGTGCGAAGCCGGTGCGGGTCAGATAGTATATTTTATAAATAAATTAATACCATTTGCGAAAGTACGGTTAGCACTTCCTTTTATGATTCAAAGCAAAATAAGGGGTATTTTTTGAAGGTTATGAAACTTTAAAATTAAATAAAACATATACAAATAATATAATAATAATATTTTATTAAAAATCTGTCTCACTTAAAATATTTCATCTGTAATTTCCCATCACCATTATCAAGAAATCGAATTTCTTAAACAACGGTATAAAAATTATTACTTGCATGTTTTTATTTTCATTGTTTCATTGTCTTTGGCAAAATTATTGAGCTAGTGTTGAGAAAACTTTTTTAAATAAATTTGAATAAAACAAAACTCCATAATTGTCTTAATATTGAAATTGTATATGAAATTTTACTATTAAAGCTACGCGGAAACCGACGCGATGGTAATGCACATTACGATAACTTTTATAACGTGATAAAGATGCTCACATCAATGCGATATAGAGTGTGGCGACTTGCGGACAGTTCAAAAAGAAAATGAGATCTCTAAAAAATCCGAAATTTTAAGATAACATTTTTGCTCTGGAAAAATAAGTTTTTTTGGACTTTTGGATCGAAATATTCAATATATTTACATAATCAAAATGTAGCTTATGTTGGCCATCTGCCAAACTATAAATTTTCAAATTCCATTGAAGGATGGCAACGATGTCGATGGATTAAAAAACCTCTAAAAAATCAAAACTTTTACGCACGACCTTTACGCATGACCTTTATACACGACCTTTACGCCCGAACTTTGTAAAATTTTGCTTATAACTATCTTATAAGATATTGTATCTTAAAGTTATTTAGCAATCATGAATTAAAAATAAATAATAATAAATAAAACTTTTTACACGATCTTGCACGCACGACCTTCAGACAAGCCATTTACGCACGACCTTTACAAGGGTATGAAAAAGCTTCGAAAAAGGCGAGACAAGCGAGTTGCTAAAGTCTCTCACCCTTATTAATAATAAAATGCTAAAATCAACTAAAACGTTTTTTAAAAATTAATTTACGAATTAAAATATTTATTAGTAAATAGGTAATTTAATGCTAATTCACTTTGAGTAGCGAATCTTAATGAAAATCTACTATAAATTCAACAAGAACTCTGCTGTTGCCAAAAACTAAAATACAAATTTATTTTTTTAAGGAAAATCAAAATCAATTAAATTTTTTTTTAATTTAAGAATTTGTATGACGTAAGCTCATGTTTTTATATCGATATATTTCCTCTTTTATCTAAAAACCTATTTTAAAAATACAGTACACGCTCAATATAGTGAAGTAATTAAAACCAGCCCTGTTCACTATTTCGAGATTGTTCACTATTTCGAGAGAGAAACTAAAAAGGCTTTCCAGTGTGATTTTGACACAAAACGATTTTTTTTATTTATTAAAGCGTAAAAGAATTTCAGTTGGGTAAAAAAAACATAAATATTTTATAATATTATAAATAACATACAATAAACGTTATTTTTCATAAAAACGAAAAACTTCATAGCTCCCAGTACAAATTATTATTTTTTTTTTTTAATAAGAATTAAATCACTAATTAAATTGATTTGCACTGCTTTTTTCTTGCAAATGTTTCGTAAATATCTTTAAAAAAAAGTCCAAAATGCTGTAAACGCACTGCTGCTGGCATAATCTTGTTAACTATTGAAAAAAAAAATGTGAGTTCACTATATCGAGATACCTTTTGTTCACTATTTAGAGTTGTCTGTATAAAATTTTGTGGGTTCACTATACTGGATAGTGGATAGTTCACTATACCGAGATTCACTATTTCGAGCGTGTACATACACACATAGTTACCTCTTATCTTCTCAATATTAAAATATAAAAAGAAAGAAATTAGAAGACAATGATATTTTCTTAAAAAGATGATAGTACATTGTATGGCGTATGAGTGCTTTTTCCAATTATTTTTTTTTTAATTTATTTTCGACTAATTATTGTTAAATAACACTAACCATAATAATACGAAAATTAAGAAAATGTAACTATTTTACTTTGAGCTTATTTTCTCACAGCAAAGAATCTTTGACAAAATAAAAAATCTGCATCATTTTTACTTGTGGATAATTTAACTTTTGAACAGCAAATAATTGACTTTTTTAATTCAAATAATTCTCGTGTAATGGTAGAAGGAAAATCTCAAAAAAGTTTACAAAATCATCCCATCTACCGGTTAGATTTAACCGAATCATTAATTTGAATAACATAACTAGGTACTATTTTATTATATATGTACCTAAAATTACTCCTTAATTCACGTCAATAAAACTTAAAGCAATGGCAACAGTTTCTCTTTATTTCTTTAAGGAACGGGTTACTCAGATATTATTGAAATAAGATATTACTTCGTTTTTATACTTGAGCGAGAAAACAAGCCAAATATCGTTTGTTTATATTGAGTTTCCGTAAAAAAGTTAATATTAATACATACCTATTTCCTAAAATGACAAATGTACCTCTACTAACTCAAAATGATGGAACTAAAATATCGGCTTTTGGTTTGGGAACATACAATGTAAGTAAACATTAAAATAATACTACCAAATTTTAATAGTTAATTCAAATTGTATATAAGAACATTATCTATGTATGTATATTTCGCATTCGAACCACAAATCAAGGTCAGATTAGGAAGATTATGAATAGGTTTAGAGAATGTTTAATAAAATGAAATGATAGACCCTGTTTAGATTGGGAATATTGAGTCCGGACTAGTGAGTGTTTACATTTGAAACTTTGAGGCGCCTCAAAATACATGAAACAACAACAATTTCAACATTTCACACATTTAAACAAAAACAAAGTAGACTCATGAGCAGCGCTGCCACCCTATAGATGATTGAGCGCAGTATATATCAGAAAAAACGCAGTAGATTGCAATATACCGCAGTAGATCTTATAATATACAAAAACAGAAATTCAATTCGTTTAAAATACATTTTATTTACGAATAGAAACAGGAGAATCTGAAAACTTAACAATTACTTCAACGAACTCCACAATAAAAAAAAAAAACAATTTCTTAAACTAAATTAACAAAACATCACATTTTATTCGGAAAATGCATATATACACACATAATAAATATTTTGGCCCTATTTTCTTTTATATTCGCCATTTACAAATTTAAATTTATTAAAAAACTCAGAATCAAAATTCTTAAAAGAGGATTAGATTCGTTTTGCTACGTATAGTAGATTTTCGTTTGGGACTAAGGGCCAGTTTCACAGTGAAGTAAGTGTCACTTAAGTGCCGAATATGGAAAACTTATTCCCAATTTCACAGTGTAAACTTATCAGAATAAGTGACACTTAAGTCTCCGATGTTGGCCACTTAAGTTCCACTTACTCAGGTAGTAAAACTGCGCCTTAAGTGCCAAAATGGGAAAATTAACTGTCACTTATTTTGTTAAGTGTGCACTGTAAAACTGGCCCTAAATCTACTGCTAAAGGAGTAAAGTGGCAGGACTGCTCATGAGTCAAGTTTTTATGTTTTCTTCGTGCCTCACGAGAGTCCTCACCCCACACTTCTCTTGCCTACAAACTGCGGTCATACCGGCTTCAATCTTCCCAATCTAAACAGCGTCATAAACAATCGATTGCTCTTGTTCACAATAAAATACTGTCTGAATGAAATCAGTGTGACCAAACTGATTCGAAAAAATAATTGACTTAGTTTGAAAATTTTGTGTGCTTTTTAATTTATTGGCGATTTTAAACCAGAAGGATTTTTGTTTGTATCAAGAAAATGTACTCAAAATTTCATTGAATTATTTCAAGATACCAAAAAGTTATAGATTTTTGACAAGTAAAAGTCCACATGAAGCCTTTAGTGGTCTAGAGGTGCGGGTTGAAATCAAACCTACTTACATATTCCACTTTAAATAGGTACATTTATATTTATAAATTTTTCAATTACACTGTTATTGCTTTATTTGACAGTCAATAGAAAAGAAACAGAGAAATTCTAGGTCAAGGAAATGTCTTCGATTGCCTTTGGCAATAATTAACTCCATTCCAATTATTTTGAATTCATGTGACGAAAGTGAATTTGGGTGTTCGAGTTGCAATAGAAAATCGATTTCAATTCGATTTTGTTTGAAATGCAGAACATGGGCGTGGGTGTTCTACAATTCGTTCGAAATGCTAATTGTGAATTAGAATTTCGAAAATTCAATTCAATTCAATTTTTTTTATTATTATTAATTTAATTCAAATTCAACATAAGTATATTTATAAAACTAATAAAAGCAATAAATTATTAATAGTTAATAGTTAGTGCCATATTTTATTTAAGAATAAAACAGATATGATGATGACGCATCGATTTTTTTTTAATTTTTTATTATTCTAAATGGAAATTGATGTTCTGCATTTCAGTTCATTTCATTTTCTGGTGCAGTTGTTTCTAAGTTTTATATCTATATTTTCGTTCTTATAGTATTTTTTTATTATTATTTCAATAGCAAACATACGAAATCTTACGAATATAACAATTAATCAGAACAATTCATACTCACACTATGTCAAGCAACTATTAAGGGCCCTACACACGATCAATGTTACCTGACAATATTACTTGAACGAGTCTCGGTTCAGGTAAAATTGATCGTTAGTAGGCACTTCAATGTTCGTCACAAGTAAAATTGATACATTGACGAAACACAAAATTATTTTGTCATTGAAGACAAAATATTTACGGTAGTGTAATGTGTTAAAAAAATACAATATATTATTATATTCTATATTTGATATTAATCTCTTTGTTTCGCTTTAGTCCTTAGGAGATGATTGTGAACGGTCTGTTAAAGATGCTATAGATGCTGGCTATCGTCATATCGACACAGCTTATTTGTATGAAAATGAAAAAGAAGTTGGAAGAGCGGTACGTGATAAAATCGCAGAAGGTGTCGTCAAAAGAGAAGATCTATACATTAGGCTTGTTTTATTGGAAAATCTATCCGTTGTATAGTAGGATTTTACATGCATTATCGCCAGTAGAATTACGGCCGATAAAAGCTAAAGTAGAATCCTACTGTGGATGGATTTTTTTTTAATTTCAAATTATTCTGACAGGTGTTCAACTGTACCAAATGTGAAATATAAAAATATTGTACTACCGATGCGTTTTTTTTGGGAATTTCTTACTGTACTATCTATAGATTCCCAATAAAACACGCCTATTGTTACAAAAGTAAGTTTTATTTTTTGTGCTAAAAATGGGTATCGTTTTATATGAGATTGTGTTTACTTTGATGATCTTTTCGATATGGCTCATTTCTTAGATTTAACTTTTAAAAATATAATTTTTGAATGAGCTCATTATCTTCGTAGTTTTGATAATTTCATCATCACCAACCAAAGAACGCTACCCCCTAATTTTTATTTGTAAACCTAAATTTAGACTACTTAGGGAGGTTTGCTGATACTATACATAACGGTTTAAGTTGAACTTAATTTCTTAAGTATCACTTTATGACATGGAAAAAGTACCCCTTAAGAATTTAAGTTCAACTTAATTCGTTATGTGTAGTATCAGCAAACGGGCCTTAAACACTGAAATAATAATTTTACAGCTATGGTGCCACTTTCATGAACCGGAAAAAGTAGAATACGCTTGCCGAAAATCACTGAAGAACTTTGGATTAGACTATGTGGATCTATATCTTATGCATTGGCCATTTTCTTACATTCATAGGGGGGACAATGTAATGTTACCAACCAAAGCTAATGGCGAAGTTGAATTAAGGTAAATATTCTTATCTCAAATCTTACGTAGACCCTATCTGGCTCTTTTGCACTTAAGTATTCGCATGAGCATAGTTAGGGGGATTAGTGAAAACTCATTGCCCCCCTTAGAAAATCGAAAGTATTAAACTTGTATTTAAGTTCGTACTGACATCTGGTTTTGAGATACTTGGTAATATTTTTATTTGAAAATATATAATATTATTGATTTATTAATCTTTAAAAATTTAAAAGGTCGAAATCGGAGTAGTCCCAATACCAAAAACCGTTACTAAATCTCGTCTAACTGAAAATATTGACGTTTTTGACTTTAAACTATCTGCAGATGATCATAAATTTATCGAAACATTTAACACTGGCGAACGTGTCATTCCAATGGACCATTCACTTAAAAGTATTCATTATCCATTTAATATTGAATTTTAATTGAATTTGAAAAATGAACTATTACGAATTTTTGTGTTGCAAATAATGTAACATTGTTAATCAATATCATATTTTTGTTTAGTATAAATAAATGCAATCTAAATGCAAGCAAGTTTCAGTTTTTGAATCTTTCTTACATAAGGCGTGTTTTATTGAGGTATAAGCCGCGATTTATTATCGACGGATCTACATAAGGATATATGAATATAATAAAACAACAACAACAATGGTAAGGTGGTGCAAACTGTAGTGCACAGAAAATTTGGAATTGGATGAAAAAAATGACGTCGGTGCTAAAAAATATACTTGCGTTGACTAAAAAACTAAACTAAAACCCAGAGAATTTTCGGGGCTAAAGTTAAGCGCTCTGAAAAACTGTATTACCGCTGTGCCCCCGCTCGGGGCTAAAAAAAACGCCTTATGCAGTAGGTGTGTTTTTTTTCAATCCCGGAGGGAACTGGTTGAAAAAAACGATATCGGGGATTAGCGACGCCATTACAGAAATAAAAATGGAGTTTCCATACAAACTGAGTAATAAGTGTTAGTTTTTCTGCATGAAACACAATGTAGTATTTATGTGTCATGTGGGATTGGAAGATCCTTAACAGTTGAGACGAATAAAGCTAAATATAACTTCAAATTAATTTAATCTTTTTGACATCTAGGTATCTACATCATTTTGACAGATATGAAGTCTGTTCATTTACTTTTCAGAATTGTTAAGTTCTGTCAATTTTACAATTATTGCAAACTTTTTTACCTGAATTTGTAGCTTCTTTATATGCTTATTTGTTGCACCAAAATTTGATTGTAGCGCTTTTAAAATAAAAAATGCAAAATTATAGTTTGCGTAAAAAATTAGATTATTTGTGCCATAAATTAAGTTTGAAAAAGGTTATAATTCTGGTAAAAAAATAATTTTGGGTGAAACTTGAATATCGGTGGGGTCTTTGCAGTCCTTGTTGAACGTGCGTTCAAGTAAGCATTTTAGGCAAAAAACAGTTTGAAATTCGATTTTTTTAGATTGTATCCGCCAGCTTATTTTAGCAAAAAAAAGAGATCTCAGAAATATAAACTGGCCAAATAAATATTCTGTATATAATTAATTCAGTGCGAAAAAAGGAGAGGAGACTTTGGAAATAATTTCATAACTTTATTTGTTTGTACTTTTATTTTGTTATTTTACTTTCACTTCAACCTATTTTACCTTTTTATCTTTTTATCATACGAACAAAATATAGAGATGATATAAAATTTAATTTTCGGTCGTCCAACTGGAGTTCACATTTACATTTGCACCGGTCGTTCGACAGAACAAATTATCCAAAAATTTAAATTACAGAGCTAGTCGATCTAACGGTCGTTCGACTGGTGTTCACATTACAAAAAATCTAACGACACGACGAGTGTGGGTGAACATGTCGTTGAATTTGAACGTCCCTAAACATACGGAACGATGACGAAACTTACTTACTTTCAAACTCCATCTTTTCTTAATACAAATGTGGTCCACACCAACATTAGGTTTACTTTTCAATTATCATTGTTCCTTAGTGATTTATGACACTAGTGAATAAGAATTAATAAAAGCTAATGTTTCTTGTATTTCATATTATTTAGAAGACAGCGCTGTTCTTAGAATTACTATTCAGGAGTGAAAAAAATTCATTATAGATTGTACTAAACGCTAAAAAAAAGTTGCATTGAAATCGACAAAATAATTGCTTTCTATTAGTTTTAAGGTTTTCAATTAAGTCCCTATTAATCCATAAAAAAGGAACGGGGTCCTTTTGCGTGAAATGTCAAAAGACGGTTTTCTGGACATTCGGAAGTTGTATTCGCGTACCCATAAAATTTTGTCCGAGTTTTTTTTTAAATATTTTTGAGAATGTCAATTTTTTCAGCCTTTACGATTTTTCTCTTTGAATCATGTGCACGATTGAAAAAAATCGCAGAAACCGTAAGGAACCTTATCAAAATTTTAATTACATACTATATTATAAAAAAGTACTTTTTAAAAAACTATTGGAAATCCCGGTAAATAGTACTGTTTATTCGATGGGGGATATAATATGGTTAGGGTTTATTTTGTCGGGATTTTCAAGTTCAAATATTCAAAATTACCTACTTTATATAATAAACACTCTTTTAGTACCAATTTTTAGCAATTCCATTCAATGGTTTTCTTTGCGTTAAAAGTTCACTTAATTGCTATAAATTTTTACCAATAGGATCCAAATTAATTTTTCTGTGAACGCAGCTTTACCTGGCAAGACTGGCCATGGTGACGCTGCAATCCGATTTTTATAATTTCGTTTGTTTTACATATTATGGACATATGTATGTACATATTTTTATGATTTTTTTTTTATTATATACAAAAATTTACAATACTTCTTACATATATCCATTATATCCCCAGTACACAAATCTAATGAAAACGCTTATGATATTACCTGTGTATTGTGCATTACATTCACCACAGTCAACGGATATAACGGTAATTCTAATTAAATCCCTTTTATATGAAAAAAAAACTAAATTTATTATAAACTAACTATTAAATTTACATAACATTACAATAATCCTGATTAAGAAATAAAAATACAATTAAAATCATATCATGTAACTATCTGCTATAATTAATTGATAAAAAAACAATATAGAAAAGTAGGGTATCAATAAAGGTACTGTTTTTTAGCACTTTAGATTATTTTACGTATTGGAAAAATAGTGCAATAACAAACAAAAAAAAAACGCATTCCAGCATTGTTGAAAGAATTTTCTTTGTCATTCAAATTACTTTTATGGAAGTTTGTTAAATAGCCCATCAGTCAGTAGCCATGTCTAAGCCTTCATAAAAATGTGAACACTGGCACTCGCAAGTCGCAAATTTAAACAACTACAAAAAAAATACATGGCAGTATTTTTAGTTTTCTATCTTCTCGTTAACTTGGCGATAGTCACTATAGATTTCGCTCTGCAACTTTTTGTGATAACTCAAGCCTTTCAGATAAGTCTTCGCTAAGGAAATCATTAAAATTATAAAAAGGAACAAATCAAATAAATTATTACAAAATTATAACAATTGAGATAGTCTTTACATGCAACATATTTCAAAAGTGAGTAATCATATTTTTTGTCAAACGATTCGATTATTGCATAAAAAAATGAGTGCTGCCTCTGTTGTGCCAAAAGTAAAATTAAATAATGGATATGAAATGCCGGTGATTGGACTAGGAACCTATGAGGTAAGCTAATGTTTCGAATAAATAATTAAAGTTTATAAGATTTAAACTACAATTTGTGAAAAAGTGCAATATAATATTAAATCTATGTAAATATAATAGGTACAAAATCATTGATGTGTCTTTTTTTTCATTTAACACGATTATCTTTTCTTTATGCACCGCTGTTTTTTACATTTACCGAGCTTTCTTGACAGCAGCAGCTGTTGATGGAAATTGTTGTTAAAGCTACAAGCCCAGTGACAGGTGTCAGTTCCACCAAAAAGCTTTTTTTCTACTAGGGTAAATGCGGTGTAATGTCAAATGGGGTTTTATTGTATTTAATCTTTGGTCGAACGATTTGATTAGAATAAAACTTATTAAATGAAGTAAATTAAATCAAAAAATCTTTTCAATGGAAGATTCATTTTGATTCTATGAGGGATGATTTAATTAGGTATCGCAAATGTACCTTTGTCCGAAGCAACATGTTTTGATATTAAAATTATGAATTTTTAACATATTTCGGAAACGATTTCATCATTTTTAGTGTGATATAATATGTATGTAGATACTATATGCAAGTTATGGATTCGTAAAAATAAATCAAACTTGAGATTTAAAAACAAAATTTTTAGGAACAAATCTGCCATAATTTGTTTTAACAATTACTAATAAAAATCATATTTTCTCAAAAACCATTGATCTCTTTAATACACTGGATAGTGAATAGCCTATAGTTTATAACAGTTTTTGTGAGGCAATTTTTGAAAGGGTACCGGCCACGACCTCATTCATATCTCGCTCTATACAAACGAAAAAAGAGATTGAAGATATTTGTCGTAATTGAGCGAAACGAAAGTGAATTTGGGTCTTCCATTATTCTATCGAAATGTTCATTGTGAAAATAAAAATTAATGTTCTGCATTTCCGTTCATTCAATTTTCTGAACGTATTACTTTGTGAAATTGGTGCTGTTCAGGCGGCGACTCTATTAACTAAAAAGGTCAATTATTTACTGGCAGAGAAAAACTTAGTTATTTAGTTTTAATTAGTGATTTATTGAACTAGTATAAAAATTAGATGCGTTTTAAAATTTGTTTTTTGCTACCGGCGACCGCTGCCTTCCACTGCTAGAACCAAACTCCTCTTAGTAAGGTTAAATTTACGTTGCCTTCAAAATGTAACGAAGTTTCTTATTGGCTGGCCAATGAGGATCAATTTTTCATTAAAAATGTTTTAGGACGATTATTGGTATATGACGTTTCTTCTTTGACGTCCTTCTTTACGTCAACAGGTGCAGTTGCATTTAGTTTTGTATTTCTCGGGGAAAAATGTAAGCAAATTCTTTATTGTTGTTTTTTTTAGATTTTTATTTAATATTATTATAATAGAAAAATAAAGATCATACGAATATAAGAATAAACAATTCATATTTAGATACTCACGGTATGTCAGGTAAATCTGTAATATGTTCATATATTCATTTTTTTTTAAATTGTTTGTCTTAATTTGTCTAAAATTTCACTTCTTCTTTGCTTTAAAAATGAAAAAAAGGTAATAATACTGCAGTGTACCTAATTTCAGTTTTCAAAAAAAAAAAAAAAATGGATGCAATTTTGATTTTTGACAGTTCCAAAATCTACTTCAATTCGAATTCTTTCGAAATGCAGAACTTTGGCGATAGACCTTTTATTTCTTTCTTACTATCTCATTATCTGTTCAACCAATTTAAATTAATTTTGTTATGAGAAGCTTCTTATAAGTTTAAATAATACATTTTATATCAAAATTTAAAAATATATTTTTTAAAAATTCGATATTTCAAAAATGGTTTAATTATTTTTTTCGAAACTGAATTTTTAATCAAAATGGTCATAATTGTTTAAAAAATTGTAAATTTTTTTTACTGAGCTACAGTGTAGGTACTAATACATACATACTTCATTACATATCATTCGAACAACTTTATTGACTGCCTCTCTTTATAATTCTCTATAGGCGTGTTGCACCTTTTTTTTTAACGATATCTACCTTTTTTATTTGAATATTTTATTTTTTTAAGTCTAAAGAAAACGAAGGTGAGCTAGCTGTTAAGCACGCCATAGACGTTGGCTATCGGCATTTTGACACCGCATACTTTTATCGAAACGAAGCTGAAGTAGGAAAGGCCATAAGAGATAAAATTGCAGAGGGTGTCGTTAAAAGGGAAGACATTTTTATTGTAACCAAGGTAAGATCCCCCCCTCACATTCCTGTTACAAATATCAGCTAAATTTTCTTTTTCTCTCTTTTTTTAGCTTTGGAATATTCACCATTCTCCTGAAAAGGTTGAACCCGCATGTCAAAAGTCTAATGATAGGCTTGGCCTTGGCTACATTGATTTGTATTTAATGCACGTTCCAGTTGGCTATGTTTATGTTGATGAGGAAACTCTATTACCAAAAGATGCCGAAGGGAAATTACGATTATCGTAAGTCATCAATTGCGATCGGCGTATTGTTGTTGTGTTTTTTGTTTGTTTAGTTAATTAATTTTAAAACTTTCCTTACAAACATAATATAGTGATGTCGACTACTTGGATACGTACAAAGAAATGGAAAAACTTGTCAAGAAGGGTTTAGTCCGTAGTATTGGAGTTTCGAACTTTAACAGTGAGCAGATTCAACGTGTTTTGGATAATTGTGAAGTTAAACCAGTAACAAATCAGGTTAACAATAAATTGAATTATTATTGTCTAGGAGGTAGCGTTGGGAAAACAAATGTAATATCGTCAGCTAAATACGTAAAACTGCTAAGTCAACTGTAAAAAATTTTACAGTAGAGCAAAAAAACAAAAATTTGTATAAGGGTCCATATTAAAATTGGATGTCTGTAGGATTCTGCAACAACTACGGTACATTAGACAAAAGTGATTAAAGCAATTTGTGAAGAATGTATTTCTTAAGAAAATTGCATCAATATATCAATTTTTGTCTTTACGTATTTAGCCGACGATATGTGTACATAGTAAAATTTTTGCACTGAGTGCTGGGAAAGATTGAAGGAAATGGTACAGCAGATGTAGTCTTTTTTTATTAAGTTGCCATGAAATAAAGTTCAAAGGGAAATTTTCGACCTTATTTCACTTTTAACAGTGTACCACAAACTAAAACCATTTTGGACTTTTTTTGCACTCTCAACGAAGATAAATGACTGGAATTGAGGAAACAAGCGGGCTATTCCTTTAATATTCAATGTTTTTACGAATATTTAGTATAAATGTAAAAACCGTGATGGTAGGAAAACCACTTTGTTTTTTAGAATTCTTATTAATATATCGATTGCCATTATTTCATTTTTGTTGTCAATTGATAAATTCAACTTAAACAATTGTGTAAAATTTAATATTTATTATGTTTTAAGTAAAATTCAAATTAATCAATAGATGATTTACCAACTAATTTCATAAATAAATACTAACATCGCTTTTATTTAATCTCCTTCTAAATTATATTACACCAATGTAAAAAAGGGACATTTAAGTTATATCTAACTGAATTTGACTCATATTAATTGACAAATACATACATAATATAGATTATTTCCCTCTCGCATGCAAAATGTGTGAACAAAACCGAAAAAGACAAAATTTTAATTGCCAATAAAATGTCAAATTTCGTGTGAATGACTTTAATAATCTTATGAATATCTAACAACTTAGAATCTGCAATTGAGAAAATAACGATATTTTTGACAAATCTAATGCCATTTTTGTCAATAAAATTATTCACAATAAATTTTTACTCCGTAGAAAATGCAGGTTGATAACAATACAAGCCAGTTATAAATTTTGTTGAAAAATGTCCAATATCTTATTAAATAATTGACGATCGTAGTAGAGGTACAATCATTAGAAACATATGTATGTAATATTTCTTTTAACATATAAAGCTAAGTAAGACAGAAGTGTACAAAATATCCTTCTGTAAAAAAAATGCAACGCTATCTCTTAAACTTTAAAATTTGTTTTTATTAATAAATTATCATTAAAATTAGGTCGAATGTCATCCAGGATTGAATCAGAAGAAATTGAAAGAGTTCTGTAAAGAGCGTGGTATTACCTTAACCGCATACTGTCCACTTGGTCGTCCTAAGCCTGAGGAAAAGACACCAGACTTTTATTATTCCGAAAAAACTAAGGCCATTGCCGATAAGTACAAGAAGACACCGGCACAAATTATTCTTCGTTACATGGTAAATATTAAAATTTTTCTTTTATCTATTTAAGGTCATGTTCTGCAATTTTTGTTAATTTACATAACGAAAGTGAATTTGTATGTTTACAATTCGTTTGAAATTCTAATTTTGAATTGAAATTTCGAAAATGTTCTGTATTCCAGTTCATTCCATTTACTGAACAATTTCCATCCACTATATATATGATTTTTGAAATGTTTGTGAAATTGGCGCGGTTAATTTTGTATGTCTTGATGCAAAATCTTAACAAACTCTTTATTTTTGTTCTTTTTAGAATTTATGTACACACATAATACTATTTTACTAGAAAGCATAAGAATAAACGAATTTAAGAAAAAAACAGTGGCAAAATCAGGCAAATCTAATACATTAGATTTTTCTCCCAAACATTTTTGTCTAATTTTTTTTCCAGAGATTTGTTTGTTTTTTCATTTAAAAATTTCAATAATATTGCATCAATTTTCATCCGCAGTCTTGTTTCACTTTTCAAAATTGACAGTTCGAAGTAATTGCGAAATTTTTGAAAACGAATGAATTGTAAAACATAATTGGTCGGTTTTTTATCTTCTCAAAACTTCTACTTTCTACCCATTTTAGAACAAAATTCTGTGAACATGGGCGTTAATTTATAAACTTTCCAAATAAAATCACTATCTATTTAATATTTTTATATTTATAGATTGATATTGGTACAATTCCAATTCCAAAATCAGCTAATAAAAATAGGATCAGTGAAAACTTTGATCTATTTGATTTCAAATTGTCTGCTGAAGATATTGCCGTAATGGAAAGTTTCAACACTGGTAAACGATTGGTTCCATTTGCGCTCATTCAAGCTCTGAATCATAAATATTTTCCATTTACTATTGAATTTTAAAACGATGATAGTGGTAATATTTTTCAAATTATAAACACAAGTTTTCTAATTAAATGAATTTATGAAAGCAAATTGATAAATAAATAAAACAATTTACATGTACATATATTACCCTCATTTTGAATTTTATAGTTTAAGGTGGCAGTTGAAGTGTGTGAGTCTTCGTTAATCTCCAACGTACTCCACCTAATTTTTCCCCTCTGCATGGTCAAACTTTAGAAATAATTCGATTCCCAAAGAAGAAAAGCTTCTTAATTACAAGTAGAGCGGTTTAGCAAAAGTTTCACCAGTGATTTAATGGTATATGAATATTGAATATTTGAACGCAAAAAAAAAGAAACAATTAATGTCTATTATCGTTCAAACCTTTTGATAGAATCAAGCCCTCTTATTGAAAGTGTGGGCATTTGTTTCAGTGGGCCAAGTTGATTTTGATGGCTGAGGATAGAAGTGTTTAGTAAAGCACTACTCACTCCTCACTCTTCACTCCTCACTCCTCACTCCTCACTCCTCACTCCTCACTCCTCACTCCTCACTCCTCACTCCTCACTCCTCACTCCTCACTCCTCACTCCTCACTCCTCACTCCTCACTCCTCACTCCTCACTCCTCACTCCTCACTCCTCACTCCTCACTCCTCACTCCTCACTCCTCACTCCTCACTCCTCACTCCTCACTCCTCACTCCTCACTCCTCACTCCTCACTCCACACTCTGTAATCCGCACTCAGCAAAATTGAGCAAGTTAATTTGAAATTTGTTTTCCCCAATTTTTGGACAACAAAATTGAAAAATTTTTCTGAGAAATAATTTTCCCGTTACTGATGTCTCATTAAAGCGGGTGTTGCTTTTATGCCTTACAGATGGCACAGTTTTTTATTTAAAGCCTAGTACGCTGCTGATGCGAAACGAAATTTTTTTGTGATCTCCAAACAGTGAACGAAACGCTTGCGAAAACACAACGGAAAATATCCTTGTAGAGTTTCACTAATTCCAAAAACAAAATCAAACATAAACGCAAAAAATCAGAGAAACCCACGATGTTAGAAAATGAAAAACAAAAAAAAAACACAAATAAAACACAAATGTCATTTTTTCGCACACAATAAATAGTCTGTATAAATAATTCAGTGCGAAAAAAGAGCGGAGACTTCTCCAAATAATCTGCTACAATTATAAATTTCGCTCTTCGAACAGCGTACTGCAAAACGAAAAGCAAAACGAAATTTTCCGTTTCTGATTTCGTTGTGTCATTTCTGTATGGGATTTTTCGTTTCGCATCAGCAGCGTACTAGGCTTAAGCATATTTTTTATATTATAAAGACACGCGTATTCGAATGCAATGTCGTGTTAAAATTTAAAAGCAATAGGTGAAGAACTTTTGGAGATTTGCAATTAGGAACAAACGAACATTTACATATTTATTTATAGATCATGTAGATAATCAAAATTAATGTTTCATCTGTGTAATATGAAGAATATGTTTAAATAAATGTGATGTACAAATATTTCGGTCTTAAATTATTTTTGTCGTTTTTTGCTACAGTTGGGCATTTTTATTTTCAATTTTAGACACAGACTTTATTTTTAATTGGCAACCGTGCTTCAAAGTCTAACTATCAAACAACTTTTGTAAAAGGGAAAAGTTGATTAACTTGAGTTCGATCTTAAAAATTATGAAGCAATAAAATCGATAATAAATTAACAAAAATGTTCACTTATGTATCTTTCTTTTATTAAAATTCAACCAAAAACGAATTTGAAAAAAAAAGATCGAAATCTGCGAAAACATTTTATTTTAAGCAAAAGGAACTTCAACTTCGAATGTTAATCTGATCATTATGATTTATCACGTAAGTATTAACGAATCATGAATTAGAAATAACAAATACACAAATAATTCACTAACCCAAAGAAAACGGAGAGCAAAATTTCAAAAATTCAAAAAGTGCGTATACGCCCGAGTGATTTCAGCAATACCTTACCTAGCCCGCCTTACCTAGCCCGCTGCGCGGGTTCCAACCCGCTTTCTAATTGGCAATTTCGTTTTGGTAGAAGAACAGGAAGAACTGAGTTATATTCTGGAACTACTCTGTAATCGAAAAAAAACAGTTTTTTTTTCCAAAACTTTCTAAAAAATAGGCGTCCTAGCGATTCAGAAAATGAATATTCGTAATCTAGGAAGCGGCACCTTTCAATTGATGCATGGCAAATCGACTTTTATCTTTAAACGCTATTTGCGGCTAAACTAGACGTGCTAGAGGCATCAAAGTTGACACCTTTAAACTTGACTTGCGGCTAAACTAAGCGATCCAGCGACTTCAAAAATACATATGCGTGATCTAGGAAGTGTCAGTTCTAAAAAATCAAAAAGAAAAGTTGGTAAAAAAAATGTTTTCCAAAACTTTCAAAAAAATATATACATAAATAAATTCTTACTATCAAATCTAAAATTGTTCCAAGAATTTTAACTTTCTTTTCGAGGGGCTCTGTGCCACTCACGTAACTCCGTTGCTCCGCTTAGGGTATGCTCAGTCGCCAGGCAGGCGCCAATGTAATAGTTTTCTTGCGCAAAAGTACCTTGCCTGGCAGTTTTCCTTTAAAAAAAATGCATTTTATTAAAAAAAAATCGTTTCTCTTTACAATCACTTTTAGCCCTTAAAAGAACTTTTTTAAGCTATACCTAAATCTTTTCAGCAGCACTCTTAGCTTATTGGTAAATTTGCTGGATCCATTTTCCACTAATACACTGTCGTGGGCACCAAAACCAACTTCGACATCATCGTCGACTCGCTTTTTCATTTGAAAATTCATAAAAAACGCTTAAAATACATTTTAAGCGTTTTTTTTACTTTTTAAGGAGACTTTTTAGGATTTTTCAGAATTATTTCTAGCTTAAAATGCCTTTTCGGCGTTATGTCATTTGTTCCGTGGCCCCGCCACTGGTCACAAATATTTTCAAAAAAATCAATATTTTTTCTCTAAAAATTCCTAAAAACCCTTAAAATGTTATTTAAGCGTAAACAATTTTTTTTTATACATTAAGGCATTTTGCAGAATTAAAAAAAACAATTCCAGCTTAAAATGCGTTTTATTTCAATGTTTGCCGTCGTCCAGCCCAATTCTTCTGATTGGCTAATAATAATCAAAAACTATTTAAATACAATTAAATACTTTGGCAAAAATTGTTAATTTATAGAAATATTTAAAAAAAAATAAAAAATAATACTTTAAAAAGAGTAGTGAAAATCCCGTCAAATATTTATAAAAAATCTTCGGCGGGATTTTTTTTTTTTTGGCGGGATTTCGTTAAGCTCCCAAATCACATAGGTATCTATTTATATTTTTAAATGGCAACAGAACAATCACCTGCCTATTTTAATTTTAACATTTGCCTTCCTTTAACTATGCATAACATATTATTTCTATCTAACAGAACAATACATACTCGCCCTACTCCTGCTTGTATGCATTCATCTCCTTTTGAGACCCCATCAACAATTTGTTTTATGTTCAAACGTAAATTTTTCAAATTATCATCCCTCAATTATATATATTTCTGCTCAGAACTTCTTACTAATTGTTTCCCACTCAAAAACCGAGAAAAAATAGAAGTGTCTGCCTTTTTCGTACATTTTGTATTTCGAGCATTTTGTATTTCGAGCATTTTGTATTTCGAGCATTTTGCATTTCGAGCATTTTGCTTTTCGTGTATGTATGTGATTTTCGAACATGTGTTTTTCGAGCATCTGTCGTGCGAACATTTTGCATTTCGTACATCTGTCGTTGAATACATTTTGTAGTTCGAGCATTTGTCATTTCGAGCATTTTGATTTTCGTACATGTGGTTTCTACAACTGTCGTTCGAACAATCAGGTTCCCATTAAAAATCTAATATGACATTTTTTTATAAATGAAGGCTGAACTAAGCTCTGTTTTGGCCTAAACGAAAATTTTTTTTTTTGATTTCCGATGATCAATTCAAAAAATTCAATAAAAACAAAAAACCTATATTTATTTAATAAAAAGTTAAGACATTAAATTTGTTTGCTATTACGATACGAAATGAAGGTCTATCACGATCTTGACACATAACCTTTACGCACGACCTTTGCGCACGTCCTTTTCCCTCGACCTTTATGCACGACCTTAACGCACGACCTTTACGCACGGACTTTACGCATGACTTTTCGCACGACTTTTACACACGAGCCTTACGCATGACCTTTACGCCTAGCTCAAATAAAAGTGAATGTAAAGACGCATAGACACGCTGACCGATGGACGGTATGACAAAGCTTCAAAAAAGGCAAGAGTTGCTAAAGTCTCTAATTCGTTTGTTAATAGAAGAGTAGGGTAGAAGAGTTGGAGATGAGAGAATAAAATATACGGGAGAGTGAAGAGAGAATAAAAAAGTTTGAAGCAGAAAACCAAGAAGGGACATGACGTAAACTAAGTGAGGAAGAGGAGAAAGAACACCTAGCTGAGAGGATGAAATAAACGAAAACGTTTTTCAAAAATTAATTTACGAATTAAAATAATTTTACATAAACAATTTATTCCTAATTCACTTTAAGTGGCAAATCTTAATGAAAATCTACTACATTCAGCAAGAACTCTGGCCAAAGACTAAATAAAATAAAAATTAAATTTTTTAAGGAATACAAAAATATTAAATATATTAAATTTAAGAGTAGAATCTAGCTCGGTGTATACACTTATAGCGAGGCGCAGATGTAAACACGAACAAAGGGACCTTCAGCACGCCATATTAACATTTTTTGTGTGTACAAATTCGCATTTTTTCTCCTTAAATTTGGAATTTTCAAAATCAATTAATTTTTTTTTTTAAGAATTTGTGTGATGTAATATCATGTTTTATATCGATCTCTTTTCCATTTAAAAAAACATATTTAAAAAATACGTACCGGTATAAGTATCCATCTTATCTTCCCAATAACAAAATGTGACTTTAGATGTAGAGGATTAACTTAACAAACAAATTTCAAGACAATAATATGTATGGCGTATGAGTGCTTTTTACAATTATTTTTTTTTAATTTATTTTCGAAAGTAATGACATATTAGTAATTATTGTAAAATTACACTGACCATTATAATACAAAAATGAAGGTTAATGCAACTGCATATTTTACTTTGAGCTTATTTTGTCATAGCAAATGATCTTTAACAAAATAAAAATCTGCATCATTTTTACTTTTGGAAAATTAACTTTTGAACAACAATTACATAATTAAGTTTTTTAATTCAAATAATTCTTTGTTTAGTGATAGAAGTAAACTCCGGTTAGATTTTTCCAAATCATTAATTTGAATAAAATAACTAGGTAATATTTTGACACTATATAGTACCAAAAGTACTCCTAAATTCACGTCAATAAAACGTAAAGCAATGGCAACACCTTCTCTTTATTTCTTTGAAGGAACGAGTAACTCAGATAATTGCATTTACATATATTGAAATTGAAATTAGTTCGTTTCTATACTTGAGCGAGGAAACAAGGCAAAGGTTGTTGTTTATATTGAGTTTGCGTAAAAAGTAAATATTAATACATATTTCCTAAAATGACAAATGTACCTCTACTAACTCAAAATGATGGAACTAAAATACCGGCTTTTGGTTTGGGAACATACACTGTAAGTAAGCAATAAATAATATTATCAAATTTGAATAGTTAATTGAAATTGAATATAAGAACATTATCTATGCCGTATTCAAAGCACAAATCAAGGTCAGTTTAAGAAGATTATGAATACAGAGAATTTTTAATAAAATGAGAAGATAAACAATCGAATGCTCTTGTTCATACAAAAATTACTGTCTTAATCAAATCAGTGTGACCAAAATGATTCGAAAAAGTTCTATAAATTTTTAGCGGGGTCAATGACGTGGTAGAAATTGTGAAAAAAATGATTTAAAAAGAAATGACTAAATGGCAAGGTCGATTGTCTTTAAATTTAACAAAAAACTCTTTTGGATATTTTTAAGATGTCGGAAATGTCTTCGATTGTCTTTGGCAAAAATTTACTCTACTTATTTTGAATTCAAATGACGAAAATGAATTTGGGTATTCCAAAATTCGTTCCAAATGTTCATTGTGAATCGAAATTTCGAAAATGAAAGCTGTTGTTCTGCATTTAAATTTCAATTCATTTCATTTTTTAAACGAGTTTTGCTTTCTTTTTTCCCTTAAAAATATCAATAATATTACATCCAATTTCATCTGCAGTGTAATTTCACTTTTTAAAACAATTTAAAATGGAAGCACCATTAATTTTGACAGTTCGAATGTATTGCAAAAATTAACGAATTTTTAAACCTAGAATTTCATTTCGATTTCATTCAAAATACGGAAAATGGGTGTATGTATTCTTTAAAAGGATTTGCTACATACTTATTTTAAAATACAATATTATATTATTATATTCTATATTTGATATTAATTTGTTTGTTTCACTATAGTCCTTAGGAGGTGATTGTGAACGGTCTGTTAAAGATGCTATAGATGCTGGTTATCGTCATATCGACACAGCTTATTTTTATGAAAATGAAGAAGAAGTTGGAAGAGCGGTACGTGATAAAATCGCAGAAGGTGTCGTCAAAAGAGAAGATCTATACATTGTTACAAAGGTAAGTTTTATTTTTTGTGCTAAAATGGCTTTCGTTTTATATGAGATTGTGTTTACTTTGATGATCTTTTCGATATGCCTCATTTCTTAGATTTAACTTTTAAAAATATAATTTTTGAATTAGGTCATTATCTTCGTAGTTTTGATAATTTCATCATTACCAACCAAAGAACGCTACCCCCAATTTTTTTATTTGTAAACCTAAATTTAGACTACTTAAACACTGAAATAATAATTTAACAGCTATGGTGCCACTTTCATGAACCGGAAAAAGTAGAATACGCTTGCCGAAAATCACTCAAGAACTTTGGATTAGACTATGTGGATCTATATCTTATGCATTGGCCATATTCTTACATTCATAGGGGGGACAATGTAATGTTACCAACCAAAGCTAATGGCGAAGTTGAATTAAGGTAAATATTCTTATCTTATAAATTCTACACCACTGAAGTATTAAAATCTCATTCCTAAATTATACATTCAGAAAATATAATGAACCAAAATGTAGAATATTAATTTTGATTTTCAAAATTCTAATTCACAATAAGCATTTTCAATGAATTGTATAGAACTCACAAATTCATTTTCTTCTTGTGAATTCACAATAAATGGAATGCAGAAAATAAGCGTAAGAGAAATGACGTTTTCAAAAACGGCCAATTCCTGATCAGTCGGTTATTTCGATAAGGCCTTAAATATATATTTACATTCATACATAAATTACTCCCATACTCGTATGTGGAAAATATTGTTTTACTAAAATACTTAATAAGAAATATGTAAATATTTCTACAGTGATGTGGACTATCTTGATACTTGGAAAGCCATGGAAAAGCTCGTTGGTTTGGGTTTGACAAAAAGCATTGGAGTATCTAACTTCAATTCAATACAATTAAAACGACTTTTAGAAAATTGCAGCATTAAACCAATTCATAATCAGGTAAAAGTTTCATATAAAAATATTGATTTGAATATTGTTTTATAAAACAATTTGTTTCTCTTAATTAAGATTGAATGTCATCCAGGCTTAAATCAAAAGAAACTAATTGCTCTTTGTAAGGAACTTGATATCATTGTTACAGCATATTGTCCATTGGGAAGACCAGATCCAGCTAAGAAAACACCAGCTTATTTGTTTGATCCTAAAGTTAAAGAAATTGGACAGAAATATAATAAAACACCAGCACAAGTAGTTTTGAGATACTTGGTATTATTTTTATTTGAAAATATATTATATTATTGATTTATTAATTTTTAAAAATTTAAAAGGTCGAAATCGGAGTAGTTCCAATACCAAAAACCGTTACTAAATCTCGTCTAACTGAAAATATTGACGTTTTTGATTTTAAACTATCTGCAGATGATCATAAGTTTATGGAAACATTTAACACTGGCGAACGTCTCATTCCAATGGATCATGCACTTAAAAGTATTCATTATCCATTTAGTATTGAATTCTGATAGAGGTTAAATTATGATTCAGTGTTGTTGTGAGTTTCACTCAAAAATTATTTCACCTAAAAATTTTTTGTTCACTCGGAATTTGAAAAGCTTTTGTGAGTTTCTCCCATAGCGAACTAAAAATATGTGAAAATTCAGACTGTCAATGGCATTACATTCAGCCCGAAATTAATGTTCACAATAAGGGGAATTTTTTTGAAAACATGAAGTCTTAAATGAGAATCACAATAGATGAAAAGTGAAATGTCAATTTTTTCGGGTGAAATGTTGTTCGGATGAAACTCACAATAAGGCTGATTATTAATTTTTGTGTTGCAAATAATGTAACAATTGTTAACCATGTTAAATATAAATAAATGCAATTTAAATAAATTCAAATTTTATTTTTTGGATCTTTCTTATATTAAGGATGTTTTATTGAAGTAGGTGTAATACCTAACTGTGCCTATTCCGCAATATTCCACATTAAACCATGTTTTAAAAGTGGGCTTTTATTCCTATACACAGTGAGAACAAAGGCCATTTTCTAAGGGGAATTTTACACACTTTTGAAAAGACATAAAGAGAACTTATTGTAAGCTTACAGAAACTGATACAAAACTATAAACTGCAGTTGCCTTATTGATAACTGGGATGGTTGAGATGAGCACAATGTTAGGCGTATCTCAATGAGAAAGCCATATGTAGTTCATTTAAAGTTCTATCTTCGCTTTGTGAAGAAATGCCCCAAGGACTTCCAAAAAAATATTCAATTGATGGGACTTTTAACGTAAGGTACTTCTTTTAAAATTTTTGTAGGGAACAGACTTTAGTTTCGACGGGAAATAAAAGCACCCATTTTATTGGAAATTTTTTTCCCACCGTATATGGAAAAAAAAACACTTTTAAAAAGTGGTTTGCATTCTTAATCAATGGGATTTAAGTCCTTCGGTGGTCTTATATTTCCTGAGGACTTAGTTCACGGCACCTTATTACTGTAGCACTTTTTTTAAATTTGAATTCCAAATAAAACATGCAAAATAATAGCTTGCGTGATAAAATAGTTGATTAATGCAATCAATCTATAGTTTCAAAAAGGTTTGATATTCTGCTATAAAAAATAATTTTGTCTGTTTTTTTTTTATTTTAGCGGCTAACTTTGAAGCTATATAAGCTTATTTTAAGGGATACTTGAATATAGGTGAGGTCTTCTTTTAGATCGTGTCCCTTAGTTTGTTTTTATTTAAGCGACGTGCAATTTTGTATTTGAATTCCAAATAAAATTCATACAAACTTTAATTGACCGAACAAAATTACCATCTATACCTTATGCTATACATTTTAGATACAAAAAAAATATAATTATATTTTTGTTCGCTAATCTCAGGTATATTTTAGCGGAAACTTGGATATTACAAAAATCCGTTTGAACTACAAAATAGAGGAGATCAAAATTATTTCATTCTGCCAGAAAGTGTCCGCCAAAATAAATAATAACTAAAAAAATACGGCCCCGTTTGAATTTTTAAAGCATAGTATCATGCTGCTGATGCGAAAAGAAATTTGTCAGTGATCTCCAAACAATACAACGAAATGTTTGCGAAAACAGATTATTAGATTATTAATTTAAGTTGGAAAAAAAAATGTGCAATAACAAAAAAAAAAAAAAAATGCATTCCAGCCGCAATTGTTGAAAGAATTTCTTTTTGTTTTTCATTATTTTTATGGAAGTTTGTTAAACAGCCCATCAGTCAGTAGCCATGTCTAAGCCTTCATAAAAATGAAACACTGACACTCGCAAGTCGCATATTTAAACAACAAACAAATACTTGGAAGTATTTTTAGTTTTCTATCTTCTCGTTAACTTGGCGATAGTCACTATAGATTTCGCTCTGCAACTTTTTGTGATAACTCAAGCCTTTCAGATAAGTCTTCGCTAAAGAAATCATCAAAATTATAAAAAGGAACAAATCAAAGAAATTATTACAAATTTATAACAATTGACATAGTCTTTACATGCAACATATTTCAAGAGTGAGTAATCATATTTTTTGTCAAACGATTCGATTAATGCATATAAAAAATGGGCACTGCCGCTGTTGTGCCAAAAGTAAAATTAAATAATGGATATGAAATGCCGGTGATTGGACTAGGAACCTATGAGGTAAGCTAATGTTTCGAATAAATAATTAAAGTTTATAAGATTTAAACTACAATTTGTGAAAAAATGCAATATAATATTAAATCTATGTAAATATAATAGGTACAAAATCATTGATGTGTCTTTTTTTTCATTTAACACGATTATCTTTTCTTTATGTACCGCTTTTTTTTTTACATTTACCGAGCTTTCTTGACAGCAGCAGCTGTTGATGGAAATTGTTGTTAAAGCTACAAGCCCAGTGACAGGTGTCAGTTCCACCAAAAAGCTTTTTTTCTACTAGGGTAAATGCGGTGTAATGTCAAATGGGGTTTTATTGTAATAAATCTTTGATTGAACGATTTGATTAGAATAAAACTTATTAAATGAAGTAAATAAAATAAAAAAACCTTTTCAACGGAAGATTCATTTTGATTCTATGAGGGGGGATTTAATTAGGTATCGCAAATGTACCTTTGTCCGAAGCAACATGTTTTGATATTAAAATTATGAATTTTTAAGATGTTTCGAAAACGATTTCATCATTTTTACTGCGATATAATATTAGGTTCTATATTTAAGTTATGGATTCGTAAAAATAAATCGAACTCAAGATTTAAAAAAAAATTTGTAGGAACAAATCTTGCGATAATTTTTTTTTTTAACAATTAATGAAAATCATATTTTTCTCAAAAACCATTGATCTCTATAATACACTGGATAGTGAATAGCCTATAGTTTATAACAGTTTTTGTGAGGCAATTATTGAAAGGGTACCAGCCACGATCTCATATCTCGCTCTATACAAACGAAAAAAGAGATTGAAGATATTTGCCGTAATTGAGCATTTATTTGATGTCAACAAGCATTGCGGCTGTGATTGTGAATATTGAAAAAAATAAAATAAAATCCAGGTCCAGTCGCGTCCATACCGCTGGTGCCACGCCACGCCGCCGCTGTTACACTGTTATATGAGGGTATTGGCCACGACTATATTTTTGCCTCAAAAGTTTTGTATGAATACACTATCCAGTGCATATGGAGATCTGTGTCAAAAACGTATACACATAATTTAAAAAAAAAATTAAGTAAATTACGCACATGTTTTGGCATTTTGAACGAAATCAAATTGAAATCGATTTTCAATTTCACTCGAAATAAAATACTATCGTCCATGTTCTGCTTTCCAGTTATTGTGAATTCACATGACGAAAATGAATTTGGGTCTTCCATTATTCTATCGTTCGAAATGTTCATTGTGAATTGGAATTTTGAAAATAAAATACTAATGTTCTGCATTTGGGTTCATTCTATTTTCTGAACGTATTACTTCCACATTGTTTATGCTTTGTGAAATTGGTGCAGTTGCTTTTAGTTTTGTATTTCTCGGGGAAAAATGTACCTAAGCAAATTCTGTATTTTCGTTCTTTTTAGATTTTTATTTTTATTTAATATTATTATGGTAGAAAAATTAAGATCATACGAATATAAGAATAAACAATTCGTATTTAGGTACTCACGAGTCACGATATTTCAGGTAAATCTGTAATATATATTAATTTTAAATTGTATGTCTTAGTTTGTCTAAAATTTCACTTTTTATTTGCCTTTTAAATGAAAAGTGCTAATAATACTGCAGTGTACCTAATTTCACTTTTAAAAAAAAAAATTGATGCAATTTTGACTGTTCCAAAATCTACTTCAATTTGAATTCTTTTGAATTTTTTAACTATCTCATTATCTGTTCAACCAATTGAAATTAATTTTGTTATAAGAAGCTTCTTATATAAGTTTAAAAAATATATTTTATATCAAAATTTAAAAATACATTTTTTTAAAATTCGATTTTAATTATTTTTTTCGAAAATGAATTTTGAATCAAAATTAAAAATTTGCTTACCAATTGCTCAAGTCATAATTGTTTGCAAAATTGTCAAGTTTTTTACTGAGCGTCAGTGTAGGTACTTATACTTCATTACATTAGCCGTGTTTTTGGGATTTTATATATAGTAAAGTATGAAATTCCCAAATTCCCTTCCGCAGTAGCCTACCCATTCGCAGTATGATTCTACTTCTGCTTTTATTGGCAGTAATTCTAATGTGGTTGTTGTATTTGTAACTTGTGTAAAATCCTACTACTGTGAATAGCTTTCCCAAAAAAACACGACTATTATCATTTAAACAACTTCATTGACTGCCTCTCTTCATAATTCTAACATAATGGGCATGTTTCGCGTTTATTTAACGATACTGTTTTTTTGATTTGAATATTTTATTATTTTAAGTCTAAAGAAAACGAAGGTGAGCTAGCTGTTAAGCACGCCATAGACGTTGGCTATCGGCATTTTGACACCGCATACTTTTATCAAAACGAAGCTGAAGTAGGAAAGGCCATAAGAGATAAAATTGCAGAGGGTGTCGTTAAAAGGGAAGACATTTTTATTGTAACCAAGGTAAGATCTCCCCCTCACATTTATGTTACAAATATCAGCAAAATTTTCTTTTTCTCTCTTTTTTTAGCTTTGGAATATTCACCATTCCCCTGAAAAGGTTGAACCCGCATGTCAAAAGTCTAATGATAGGCTTGGCCTTGGCTACATTGATTTGTATTTAATACACATTTCAGTTGGCTATGTTTATGTTGATGAGGAAACTCTATTACCAAAAGATGCCGAAGGGAAATTACGATTATCGTAAGTCATCAATTGCGATCGGCGTATTGTTGTTGTGTTTTTTGTTTGTTTAGTTAATTAGTTTTAAAACTTTCCTTACAAACATAATATAGTGATGTCGACTACTTGGATACATACAAAGAAATGGAAAAACTTGTCAAGAAGGGTTTAGTCCGTAGTATTGGTGTTTCGAACTTTAATAGTGAGCAGATTCAACGTGTTTTGGATAATTGTGAAGTTAAACCAGTAACAAATCAGGTTAATAATAAATTGAATTATTATAGTGTAGGAGGTAGCGTTGGAACTGTGAAAGTAATATAATGTTTAATAAAGTAATAATGTTTACACTGGGTGCTGGGAAAAATTAAGGCAAATGGTATAGTAGATGTAGTAGAATTTACGCCTTACTCAATTTTTAGTTTAAAGCGAAATTTTGGACCTTCTTAAACTTTTAAGAGTGGACCAAAATCGAAAACCATTTTGGATTGTTTTTTGCATTCTCAACGAAGCCACCCTTTTAATATTCAATGTTTTTGTAAATTTTAACTAAAATCATAAGAACAATGATAGTACGAAAACTACTTTGTTTTTTAGAACTCACTTTTATTAATGTTGTCAAATATCAATTGATTGATAAAAAATAGAATTTATAAATAGCCATAATTTAATTGTTGCTGGCAATCGATAAATTTAACTATAGGTATGTTTTATTCATTGCTGCATAGCCAGCACAGCATTCAAGTATGAATAAAACGATTTAACTCACTCGCCATCTTCATTTCAATAATTCGAAGTTTTATCGCAAGCGCAGTCATTTTTGTTTTACTGACTTCTTTTTCGCCAGCAATCAAATTGTTTTTGTTTGCTAAGGGAAATTTTGTTGCGCTGGCTATAATGTAACAATGAATAAAATACACTTTATATTACTGTGAATATTGAAAAAAAAAACTTAAACAATTGTGAATGGGTATTTTATTTCATTTGAGTATTTGATTTTTGTTTGTTTGTTGAGCTTCTTATTACTTTAATGTTATTAAAATTCAATGTGTATTATTTTTAAAGTAAAAAAAACAAATTAAACAATAGATAATTCATCAACTCTCATACATAAATACTAAAATCGCTTTTATATAAAATCATTCTAAATTATATCACACCAATGAAAAAAAAAAAAAATTTTAGGAAAAATTTCGAGTTAGAACACTTTAATAATCTTAAAATAATCATCTATAAACTGAGAATTTGCAATTAAGTGAAAAATTAAAAAAAAAAAATAACAATATTTATTACAGCTAATGTCAATTCTGTCAATACAACTATTCACAATAGATTCTTACTCCATATCCAATTCACAGGTAATCAAAAAAATAATGTTTGATAACGATAATACCAATTTTGTCAATAAAACTATTTAAAATAGATTTTTACTCCGTATCCTATTCACAGTTTAGCAAAAATGATGTTTGAAAACGATAATAGCCAGTCATAAATTTTGTTGATAAACATCAAATATCGTATTAATAATTAACAATCGTAATAGGCGTACATACATACGTCATAAATGTCTTTCAACGTATAAACCTGAGCAAGACACAAGTGTACAAAATATCATTCTGTAAAAAAATGCAACGCTATCTCTCGAACTTAAAAAATTTGTTTTTAATAAATTATTAAATTATCATTAAAAATAGGTTGAATGTCATCCAGGGTTAAATCAGAAAAAATTAAAAGAGTTTTGTAAAGAACGTGGTATTATATTAACAGCATACTCTCCACTTGGTCGTCCCAAGCCTGAGGAAAAGACACCAGATTTTTATTATTCTGAAAAAACAATTGCCATTGCCGATAAGTACAAGAAGACACCGGCACAAATTATTCTTCGTTACATGGTAAATATTTAAATTTTTCTTTTACATATTTAAGCTCATGTTTTGCATTTTACTTATTGTGAATTTACGGGATGAAATTGAATTTGTGTGATCTACAATTCGTTTGAAATGCTAATTGTGAATTGGAATTTCGAAAATATTCTGCATTTCGGTTCATTCCCTTTTCTGAACATATTCCATTGACTTTGTTTATGCTTTGAAAATTAGATTAATACATTAGATTTGTCTTTCAAAAATGTTTGTCTAATTTTTTCTCTAGAGATTCGCTTACTTTTTCAGATTTTTCACTTAAAAATTGTAATAATATTGCATCCATTTTCATACGCAGTGTCATTTCACTTTTCGAAACTGACAGTTCGAAGTAATTGCGAAATTTTCGAAAAAAACGAATTGTTGAACATAATATGCCCGTTTTTTTACTTCCCAAAACTGCCACTTTCTACCCATTTTAGCCCAAAGTTCTGTCAAAGTCCATATAAAAAAACAAAATTGGACTATAATTGTTCAAAATTTGCAGTTTTGGGAAGTAAAGAAATTGACCTATATAGTATTTGAATTCAGCTGAAATTGAAAATGAATTTCAATTCGATTTCGTTGCAAATGCAGAACATGGGTGTAAATTTATAAACTTTACAAAACAACATCACTATCTACATAATATTTTATATTTTTATTTTTATAGATTGATATTGATACAATTCCAATTTCAAAATCAGCTAATATAAATAGGATCAGTGAAAACTTTGATCTATTTGATTTCCAATTGTCTGCTGAAGATATTGCCGTAATGGAAAGTTTCAACACTGGGAAACGATTGTGGCCATTTGCACTCATTCAAGCCCTGAATCATAAATATTTTCCATTTACTATTGAATTTTAAAACGATGACAGTGGTAATATTTTTCAAATTATAAACACAAGTTTTCTAATTAAATGAATTTATGAAAGCAAATTGATAAATAAATAAAACAATTTACATGCATAGCACCCCATTTTGCTTAATTTTATTAAGATTAAGGTGAAAGTTGAAGTACGTACGTCATAAATATAATTGTTTGTATTTGCGTACTTTTCAACTTATTTAAATACAATTATTTATATCTATAGCTAAGTAAAAACAGCTATTCACAAAGAAATTTACGTCGTAGGTGTTAAGAAACAATCACAACTTAAGAAATTTCACGGAATGACCCAAGGTGAGTCTTCGTCAACCTCAAACTTATACTCTATACCTAATCTTTCTCTCTCCAAGGTCAAACTTTAGAAATAATTCTATTCCCAAAGAACAAAAGCTTCTTAATTACCAGTAGATCCGTTTAGCAAAAGTTCCACCAGTGATTTGATGGTATATCTATGTATATTTCGACGAAAAATAAACAATTAATGTTTATTATCGTTCAAACCTTTTGCAGCAAGCCCTCTTATTGAAAGTGTGGGCATTTGTTTCAGTGCGCCAAGTTGGTTTTAGGGCTGAGGATAGAGGTGTTTAGTAAAGTACGTTTAAAAATATCGATTTACTTATGTACATATTTTTGCTTTACAAACTTGATTTGATTGGAAAAAACCGAAATTAAAGTTTTATGAGGTGTTTAATAGTCCTTTTAAAATTTAAAATGCAAAATGAAACAGAAAATTACATTTCAAGATTTAACAGTTCAATGAAAGTTCAAAAGAGCTACGCCCAAATAGACACATATACAATATTTGTTTATAAGTTTGTACTTTATTTTGTATAAATTCTAACTATAGGTAACGTTAAGGGTTGTATTTTTGTTATTGAACTTGTAACTTTATCAATAAAACCTGCCGCACTGTAGTGTTTAACGACCTTTGAATTTCGTTTGGAATAAGCTGAAGATATATAAATAAGAAGAATTATGTATCAATTTATTTGCATATTTAAGTCATATTATAAATGTAATATGACATTTTTTATAAATGAAGGTTGAACTTAGCTTTTTTTTGGCCTAAACGAAATTTTTTTTTTCAATTTTTAACATAGGTACTCAACAAAGCCCAATTTAAGCAGACAAAAAAAATAAATAATCATGTAAACTTGACCAAACGTTTTGCAAGACACTTTATGCACATAATTGAGGGTATCTCTAAAGAAAATACCGTTTTAGTATGAGTTGACACTTCATCATTATGTTTCCTTTCCATAGAAAAAATAGGCAAATTAAATATTAAATTTTTATAAAGGGATAAAACACTGTGCAACTGTTTATAAACCGTTAAAGATAATCCAACAACTCTCACAATTTTTATTAAAATTTGTCTATTTAAATAAATTTTTTTAAAAATGGATGGATAATTTAAAATAGATTACCCGAACAAAATTCCACCCGGAAAATTTTATATTTCACTTTACACCTATTGTGAGTTTCACCCGAAATTTTGTGTTAAAAAATTGTGAACATTCATTTCGGGCGGAATGTAATGTTATTGACAGCCTAATTGTTCACTTATTTTTAGAACGCGTACGAAATTTCATTCGGGCGAAACTCACAATAGCTTTTAAAATTCCGGGGGAACAAAAAATTTTAAGGTGAAATATTTTTCGGGTGAAACTCACAATAAGGCTGAAGATTTTGTTTAACGTTTCCAAAATTGAATACATATACATTATATACATATATTATGTAGGTGCGTACATATATTTTTCAAATTCTTTTTTTTTTTTTTTATTTTTTATTTCAGCCTTCGACTCTGAAACACCCTATTTAAGCTTTGCCTAATAGAAATTTTAATTAAGCTGCAAAAGTTATGGCGATGGTATGCAATTACATCGATGTTAAGATGATGGGTCTCCACTTGTTGACTACCAGCAGCCACCTGTTATTAGACTTTGTTTTATGAAAACTCCTGTTCCCACTGTTCTAAGGTAAAATAAGGATCTAGACCTTCAGCTTAGTGAGTTGTGTTGACTTTGGGTTAGCTTCCAGTTATTAAGAGAGAAGCTATACTCTTCAGGTAATAATTACCACAACAAAATGTGCAAAATGTAATGTTAAATCGCCCAGAAAAAAATAGAAAATCACCCAAATTTATTTTTATATAGTTCTGTACAATTTGATTTCGTACTATACAAATTTGTGGAATTCTTATTTATTGAGATTGAATAAGTCAAACATTTCTCCAGGGAGACTTACGCAGATCTTTGCCTGCCTAAGAAGTTTAAAAATAATATAGTTGTTTAAGCTCCGAAGAATGGTATAGAACATTGCAAAAAGCCGAGACTTTTTTTTGTTTTATAAATTTTTCAAAGTTTTTATTTCTGTGCAAACAATTAATATTGTGATCTAGTTTATGATTCTATGCAAACAAATAATATTGTGATCTAGTTTATGAATTATTCTTGAATGGAATTATTTTGCATAGATGCACAACTTTTTTTTATACCCTATAACCATATAATAGGCTCTTAAATTCAAGTTCATTTGTTTTGTACTTTGTAAATTTTTTTTAATACGTCACCTGATCTACAAATATAATTATGTATATATAAATTTTATGTTATATATCAGCAGTTTGCAATCTGCACCTTTGCACGTTAATAAATAATTGGGGCCAACTTGTTTATATAGTAAATCCTGTTCCTGTCTAAATCAATTCATACATAAAAAAAATTACATTTATAGTTGTTCCCTCTCTAAACTTAAGTTATACGTACATTACTTAGTATATTTCGATTTAAAAAAAAAAGACAATCAAAATAGTTAAATATGTAAATTTTAAATACAATTATTGAATTTTAAATGTAACCATTTTGATAACAATAAAGATATAAAATGTATAGCTTTTAATGGTACATCGTATAATATAGTTTTTACAGTCTAGTAGGTAAAATAATTATTTTAATTACTTACTGTCCTGTCATTATCAAAATATGTATACAACAATTTAAATATAATTACCAAAAGTCAAAGTAATATTTTAAATAATCGTACACGCAGTTAGTTCTGCATCTGATTTTTAAATAATTGAACAATATTAAAAACAAAATAACGTACAGTGATGTTTAAAAAAATCTTCCATACAATTATACATTACAATTTCGTTTTAGAAAATTGTATAGTTTGTAATTAATATTAAAACTAAGATGATGGAAAAGTCCAAAAAAGTAGGTAAGTAGAAAATTGCCTTATTTTTCAGTTATTCACGTAAATCTTTTCAATGGCTTGGCGGATTTTTTTCTTGTTTTCTAATCGAGTGCTTCTGTAAAGTTCAAACAATTTTACATTTAAAGACAAAAAATCGAACAAAAAATCGATTTTATTAGAATTTTTTACTATTTTGACATTTTTAATTACAATTTAGCTTCTTCAAAGTACCAAGTTCATGCGATTTAGAGCTGGATATTTTTTCTCATACAAATGGTCAATTATTTACATTTGTATGTGTACAAATTTGTTTAAAATTAATAAAGATTTACAAAAAGTAAAAGCAATGTAGAAAAATATTTCATGTACCTAAGTTCAAAAAAATTATATAAAATTTTTTTTTTTTTTAATATTTACATATTAATTAATACAAATAAATATATATTAATAAATTTAGTTCAGATTTAACAAACTGTAACCCTGAAAAAGTAATTAAAATCCCACAAAACTTGAGGAAAATTATGAAATAATGTTTTTTATTTGCATAAAAAGAGAAGTGTGACAAAAAAAAACCATGGAAATCTCAAAAAATAAAAGGTTACATTTTCTGTAAACACCACTGTATATTTTTTTTTTATTATTTCTGTGCTTGTCCGTGGTATAGGGCGGAGATAATTTGCCGGCTTACCAAATGATCTCACAAATAGTGAGTTCATGGCTGTATCTTTATACCTACTACCTTTTTAAGCTGAGTTCTTATAGACTACAGTATATGTATATATATGTATTTCAAGTGTAATAACAATTCTTCGAGTATAACTCAACTTCCATGGATATAAAAGTTATTGCATTTTTATTAGCGAGTGGAAAAAAAATAAACATTTCACTCAACCCAAAGACAGTGTGTTAAAATGAATTGCCGAAATTAACATTATGAAAGATTAGTGCCAATTGACGCACAGAGCCCATATTCCCATCATTATAATATTAATATACCTGAAAGCTGTGAGCCGAGAAGTACACATACTGTATAGTAATAGTAATAGTAAGATACTTTACGATAATAGGCTGTGGCAGGGAGGGGGGCAAGAAGAGTACTGGCCGCAATTTACATAATTTTTCAGTTTTATTACTTTTGATTTTTGATGTTGATAATAAAGATATGTTCGGAATTCAAATATAATATAAATAGGTACAAAATATAACCAGTTATAAGTTAGGTCTGTTCTTTTGATTGATATCTCTTGAGATCTTCACAAAGAAATTCTTAATTGTTATTTCAAAAAGCCGAACCGTTTATTTGAAAGATTTTGTTAGCCAGCAAGCAACTTCACATTTCAACATTCACAGTGGGACATGGAAATTTCTTGATCAAAATAGCTACTTGACGTTTATGAATTTACACTACATAACGTTGCCCGATGACGAATCGGGATATCTAACAAATCCGATGGAACCGACCGAAGAGAGGTTGGTTGTTTGGAGTATATGCAATAACTCATCCAGAAGATAATATGAGGAAAATATGCCCAATGAATGAAACCTCAGTTTCTTGGTGATGTTGGTGATTTTTAATTATTTAAAATCATTTCGAAAAGCAAATATTTTTAAACATAATTTTTTCATGATCTTACATCTTTGTTTAGTATTGCGAATAAATCCTAATAACTTTCGAAATACAAAGTACTTTTAATCATTACTTAGATATTCCTTTTTCTGTCTGTAAGGTTTCGTCACATTCTGTCCAGTCATTTCAAAGATTATTCCCGACAAACAGAACCACCAACATTTCAAAAATTGTGAATTAGTATTTGGTTATTTTTATTCATTAAAAATCATTTCGAAAAGCTAATATTTGTATCCATAATTTGTTTATGATTTTACAGATTTTTTAGTTCAACCAAGAAATTTTCAGTATAAAAAATAACTTAAATCACTCCTTAGATATTCCTCTACCTGTTCCTTAAGTTTCGTCAAATTCTGTCCAGCTATTTCAAAGATTATCCCGAACAAATAGACCCACCAAAATTTCAAAAATGGTGATAAGTATTTTATAGTAATGGAAATTTTGGAAAATTAAGTTGGCACCCCTATTATTTTTTCTAATGTTGATCTCTACCTATCATTCTACCCTGTTACATTATTGCCTTATTTTTTTTGGTTACTACCGTAGATTTCGTAAGTACTTAAAAGTACTTAAAAGTTCAAGGTAGTACAAGTAATTTCAAAATATCCATCGAAAATCAATTTTTTAAGTACCTAGTTCAAAAAGCTAGAATTGCTACAAAAAAAAAAAATTCAAACAAAAATTTTCCGCCATAATTTACAATAAAATTACATCAGTAAAAAAATTGATAGAAGCCAGGTCCCGAATTTAATTTAAAATATGGTTTCACTAGCTAAACAAAGAATGTGTCTAGGTCATTCTTATCCAAGGTAGACACGTGGTTACTGCTTTGTTTGATTTCATAATCGATTTGACGTTATTGCATTTTCTTCCTCTCTCTTCAATGTCTATTCACTTTCTTACACCCATGTTCTACATTTCAAACAAAATAAAATTCAAATCGTTTTTCAATTTCTGTCGAAAAGAAATTTTATTTTCTACATTTCGTTCCTTTTCGAAAATTTCGCAATTACATCGAACTGTCAAAATTAAAGGACTGTTGATTTTTAGGTGCGTTCCTTTACTTTGAAACTCTGTGATTTTTTGTACAAAACTGCGAATTTCTACATTTTTAATTTTGTTTTTATGAACTTTAATGCACATCTTGTGCATTCCAATTATTGTGAATTCACGTGACAAAAGTGAATTTGGGTGTTCTACAATTCGATAGAAATGCTAATTATTGTGAATTGGAATTTAGAAAATAAAAATGGATGTTCGCATTTCTGTTCATTCCATTATATGAACGTATTCCAATTCACAATAAGCATTTATCACGAATTAAGGCTCTCCCAAACCAAAGCGAAATCGTAGCGAATCATTCACAATAACACAAAATATGACAAATACACAACGCTAAACAACAACAAAAATCTGTCGTCGGCGAATGTTTCGCGTTGGTTTGGGAGAGCCTTTATAAAACACCCAATTTCGCGTTCGACATATGAATTCACAATAAGTGGAATGCAGAAAACGAGTATTAATTTCTGCCCCACTTAAATTATTGAGTTTTTCAAAGAAAATTCAAAAATACAGGGTATAAGGTGCATATGTTAATACCAAACTGCACACCCCCTTGAATAATTTTTTTGCGAACGCCTATGAAACATCAGCAAGAGTATAAGACGAGAAGGAATAGCAATCGCGCATCATTTGGTATTACACGTTTCGTATATAAAACGTTGTTGGTAAGTTGGTTGCGCGTTTGTACGTGTAAAAGAAGCCCGACTCAGTTAAAGTGGTGGGATATAATTTTAAATAAATTTTCAACAACTTTAAAAACTTCAGTTTGTCGTGGTTCTTCTCAACATAAACAACGCACTGAGTTTCGCGCTCTTTTTCGGTTCAACAATATCCGATCAACCGATTACGAAATAATTATAAAGCTTTTTTTAAAAATTTTTTATTGTTTCGTAAGTGCAACGAAATTTCGACAAAAGTGAGTTGTGATTTGTATTTTACTTATCCGATTGTTATAATACTATATGAATATATGAAATGCCATAAATTAATTAAATGATTTTCTATTATGATTTCGCTTTCAAGATGTTAGTTATTGTATTTGTTAATGATTGATTATAATAAATAAATTGTTGACCAAATGTCCTTTTGGCATTATTTGTAGTGTTGATGTACATATAGCTTCCTTAAGACTTATTGTGGCAGTCCATTACATAAAAATATATTTATTTTTTTTTTGATTTATTTGATTTGAGTGAATCGTTGCAACAGGAAATATTGCAAATTATGTATTCGAAAATTATACACAATGGCCAAATCTTATAGTATATTGTATGTAGCTAAGATGAAGTGAGGATTAAGTTTTTTGTTATGTGTTTTTTTTTTTAGTTTTTTTTGTTTTAATGGAAAAAAGATACAGATAATAATAATATTATGTACTTTAATCAAAAAGCGTACTAGGTACACATACTCCTATTCTGTTACGTGGTTGTCTTCATCGTCGTCGGTCAAGACAAGACAACTTTCGCTTTCTCTTTGAACTCGGTTTAGCTAAAACCGAACGACTTTTCAGAGTTGATCTTGTATCGAAAAAAAGAGTGCTATATATTATAATGAAAGAAGTTCACTGTCTTTATGGTCTGTGTGATGTAATAAATTAATGCAAAAAATATTGTGTATGAATTTTTTTTTGTTTGATTGAATCTTAAAATACTTAACTTAAACCATAAAATAAGTGGATTTTTATTTAAATTATTGTTTATTTTTTTGTATAAGGAAAGACCTAAACAAAAAAAGTAAGTATCTATATAGAAAGGGTATTTTTTTGTAGGTTTTTGCAAGATGACCAAATAAAATCCCGCGTTAGTTTTGAAGCTTTTTTCTAAGTAACGAAAATGATGATAGTTATTATGATTGTGTCAAGTTTTTTCCACGCCTTCGAAATTTGATGTGGGTGAATGTTTGTTAATATTTTTTCTCAAAGCTTTCATTCTATGTGAATAATATAAATGTAGAATAAACATGCTTGCCGGACAAATAATTCTTAGAAACAAAAGTAAAACGGAAAAATTTAATAAACTAAGTCAGGGAAAAATTGAAGTAAATATAAAAAAGTACGCATACGTCACAGTGAACAACATTGTTTAAAATAGTCAATTTCTTGATAGTTGATAAATATTTTAATAAATAATACTTAAATATTCTACGAAATATATTTGAAAATAATTGATTTACAGTCGATGTGAAGTTTTTGGTCTAATACTGCATTTGGCTGAAAAATTTGTCAAACATAGGTTACACCACTTTTGTACTCAAAGTTTCAATTTTATTAGTCAGAAAAAAACCAAAGTTTTAGAAAATCCCTACTAGTCAAAGTTTTGAAAAATGAAGTAGGTAAAATAATTAATAATTGTATTATTTGAAAACTAATTGATAATAAAATGCAACCTTAGAAGAACTATAATATTTTTTTTTTACATTCAAGTAAATCATTTAGCGAAGCAACAATTCTAATTTATAAAAACGTTGGCTAAATGCAAATTTTACAGAAGAGCAAAAAAAAAAAACAAACAAATAATTAAAAGGCTATTTTCTTTTAAAGATTCTGCAACAATTACGTTACATTGGACAAAAGTTCCGCCGAATTAGGTCCCATGAAATAAGGCACCGAAACTATGAACACAAAACAATAACAACGAAAATTCATAAATTTTGGAGTGTTATTTAATTTTTTGTGGCCTTATTCCAATTTTTTTACATGGGCCATATTTCAAAATAAAATAAAGTCCCAATGGAATAATACCCCATCATTAATTTTGGTGGTTAATTTAATTTTTTTTTGGAAAAAATTTTGGGGTCTTATTTCATTTTACTAAAAAATCCTTGTTTTTCTCAAAAAGTATTATGAAAATCCGCTAATCGAGGACTCCAAAATACAGAAAAATACCACTTATTGTGGAACCAGCAATCATGTCTCAATATAAGGATCGCGTTGAAAATCATCACCAAGTAATAGAATATAGCTGGCAAAAATCGCTGTCATATTTCATTTATTTTTAAAGCTTTATTTTCATTTCGTTGTGGCCTTATTACTAGAGCATAGTTTCAGTATGAAAAATGGTACCGATTTTGAGGCCTTATATTTCATTTCAACTTTTAAGGTCTTATTTTTTGGGGCCTACATGAAGCCAACCAAAAATGATTAAAATAATTTGTGCATAATGTATTTCTTAAGAAAATATCATCAAAATCGCAATTTAGATCAAAAGTGAACTTATCAGCTTTACTCATTTAACCAACCAAAACGTGTTTTTGTGATATTCTTAAAAAAATTTAAATAATCTATTTTTACTTAATTTTTATTTGCGGTTCTGAAACCAGTTTTTACAGACTAATTTAAGTAAAATAAAAACAATCTACATAAAACAAAAATTGACATAAATAAAATAAGTGTTTTTAAGTTATTTAAAATAATATCTTTTATTTATTTCATGAAAAAACACGTTAAAAATCTCTAATATCAAATCAATTTAAAAATTGACACTAAAAAAGAAAAATAACGATTGTAAAATAATTACAAAAAATAAAAATTTTTTTGCGCATTAATTGCAAATCTCAACTTTACACTTAATCTCGAATAAATTATCTTCTTTTAATTATGACATGTGACTTGGTTACAAGAAAATTGGGACAGAATTAGCAGTTTTTTTTAAATTTTGATCATAAATTGGTTGTAATAATTAAAAAAACTGCGGGATTTTTTTTTAGCTTTTAAGGCTCAGGTTTAACTACCGCAAACCCTGGTTAACTCCTGAAAAAAGAAAGGGCGAAACTATGGAAATCCCATCTTTCCTTATTATAGTGATAGCGCATTTCGAATAGTGTCGCATTTTGATTTCGATAGAATTTTGACAACTGAATTTTAGAGAGATTCATTTTATTTGCAGTATTAACTAATCCTGGTTTAATTCAGAGTTAATTTAGGCAATAAAAAAACTGACTCCTATATATGTAGTTTTTGTTCCACTGGACGATGGCACTGGCTAAATGTTTAGCAACTGTGTGTGATTTTTTCAGCACTCTTACGGACGTTGCGGACTTTTGCAATATTATTGCTTGTAAATCTCATATAATGTTTCATCGCTCAAAAGCAATTAGATTTTGTGTACAAATTCGGGGGTTTACAGCAGCACCGTTGTGAATTTATGAATTAAATAAAAACTCAAAGCTCTTATGGATTTGTGAGTGAATAAAAAAAAATATTTAATTCAAAAGCTCTTTTTGATTTATAAATAGAAAATATATTTAATTCATTGATGGATGGATTTGTGATTTGTGAATAAACAAAAAATTAAATTAACATGCAACATGCCCCGTGCCTTGTGGCTCATGCAACATACAACATTTTCATCATTCAATCATCTTCTGAATTGAGTATTATTTGTCAATTCACAAATCAGAAAGAGCTTGTGAATTGAAATTTAAATCTCATTGACTTCATGAATGCATATAAGAGTTTGCGTACTAAATATTCTTTAATTCAGAAATCCATTACTGTCTTTTTAGAACTTCTTTTAGATGCATTTTTTTGGATTTTTGTCTGCAAGTTGTGTGTTTTATTGGAATATTTAATTTTTAAATGATAATACAAATTTAAAACTAAAAAACAAATTTTATTTAAAAAACTTATATGCAAATGTTAAGTTTTTTAAATAAAAAATTTAGAGTTTTTTAATATTTATTGTTATTTCTTTTAGAATTTATAATAAACACTGAAACTTTAATTTAAGCTTTATACTCTATGAACACCTTGTATTTTATGCAATTTACAAAGAAAAACAAAAGAAAGAGTCAATCAACCGATCATGGTCATAGTTATGTATTTCCAAAAAAAATATAAACCTATTAAAATAAACCCGGGGTTTACAACTAAATCCCAAAAAATATAATTTAATCTGGTTTTTTTTTATTGTTTAAAAACCAAAAACCTAAATTGGACACAACTGGTTTTTGTATTATTTTGGCAAAACAAAAACAAACCGCTTAATAAAGGGTAAATCCCAAATATATCACTTCTGAATTAGAAAATCGATGTTAATTTGTTGTTAAAAATATATTTATTAGGAGTAGGTATATAAATAAATTAAATCATGTGTAATTGCCATATTATTAAATTTTATTTTTGGGTAATTCAGAAAAAGCATGACAGGTTTATAAACAAAAAATAGAAAAAAAAAAATAAAATCGATTTATACTGGATTTTTATTTTCTGCATCAGTCTTGTTTACTAAATAAGTAATACGTTATTGGTATCGAAGGCAAAATTAATCATGATATTATACATAATTTGAGTGAGGATTGAATAAAAGCCGAAGGGCTTTTTGTTGTAGGTATTTTTCGTTGTTGATATTGCAAAAAGTTTATGAATCATGACATGGGATACGATGTAAGATAAGAGTATATGCCTTATTGACTTTAAGCTATTGCGTATCTCCTTTTCTATCTTCTTTAGGCTGGTGACATACATCGTCTATCTCGTCTTTCAAAACTATATGCTTATTTTTTGATTACAAATCAAATAAAGTTCCCAACATGGAGATGTTTTTGACACAAGACTTTTTACAACGTCAATAACCTTATAGTAAATAATATTAGGTATCATTAAAGATAGTTGGTAATTTTTTGATATTTCTGTTTATCTATTACTTCTACGGAAATATCCGAATTTATAATTAAAATTTGCAATCGATAGCACAGTTTAGTTTTGTCAAGGCCAAATTCATTTACTTTGGAACTTTAAATGTAGTGCGAACATATAGCCAAGGCCGCACATACACATGGTGAGCCAACTTTTTAGGCACCCATTTTTTTTGTTTTGTTTTAATCAAGCAAATCATGTTATGCCAGTCATGTTTTGCAGTTTTGCAATTGATATTTTTGTCACTCCATGGTGTTGGTTAATATTTTTAAACGCGTTATAGATTTTTTATGCCAATTTAGAATTAAATCTCTGGCATGGAGACTAAAGCCACAAACTCTATCTTTTTTTTCAACTTCAACTATCGACAAAGGCAAATCATGGTCTGAGCTAATAAATATAATAATGGGGGGAAGGGGGGACGTCTTGAAGTTATGGTTTTAAGAATTAGTCCAGTTGGTAGAGGTATTTTTTAAAGTGTAGCTTCTAAATACAACAAGGGGGTTACTATAGGTCTGTTCGCTTATTTGCCCGAAACTGCCAAATTTTACCAGATTTATTTCTTGACAGTCTTTTGGGCTAAAAATGGTAAAAAAGGGTAGGTTTGGGAAGTAAACGAACAAGGTTAATGTCATACGTTTTATTGAACTATCGAATAAAGATGTTACACGAAGTATGACGTTTCGAATGTAGTTTTTAATGTACTAAGATAATCTAGTACATTTTGCCACCTGTCATCTTTACTTTTTTTTGGCACTTAAATACTACAGAAACAATTTTGTTTTCATTTCCAAACATACTTTTTTAATAAAGTATGTTTGGTTTCTTCGTTTTCTCAAAAATTGTGTCAAACAAATAAAATTGAAATATGTACTCTCATGAGCAGCTGTTATTATCTCGATTCCATCCAGGTTTACATGAAATAATTTTAGTAAATTCAGCTCGTAAAGTTGAATCGGATCAAGAAATCCCATTTGCATCCAATCCAAATCTACACGGAAATGATTTCGAATTCAAATCGTATTCAAATATCCATGTAAACGGATTAAAATGTTCAATAGTTTAAGTATAGTAATGCCAAATGCAAATGATTTAGAAACGTTAGCTACAAAGTAAAGTAAGCTATAAAAAATCAAAAAACTTCCGCCATCTTAATATTAATATTAACGCCAATATTATTCACTCGATAAATCCAAATTAAAACTTAAATTCGGATATATTTACATCGAATTTTTATAATTTACATCCGGATTTAAGTTTTAATCTGGATGTATCGAGTAAATAATATGGCGGTAAGACTAAACAAATCAAATTGGTCAATAAATCTACATCTTAATGGTAAGACTAAACATTTACAAGGTTCAATTAAAGTTAAAAAAATGACCTTTAGATATGGCAACCACCTTAATGTACCTACAACATACGGCATACATATTATATGTTTGTTTTGACAAGCAATATTTTCTTTTTTTTAAATTATTTTTAACATATTTAGATTCGAACTTTTTTTCATTTTATTTAAATACATATTTCCTGTTTTATTTGAATTTTAAAAGTTGATTCTTTGACATAAATATTTTAAATGCATGTCATGAATATGTCAAAAGATGGCCAACTGGTTAGGACAGGTATAATAAAGCAGAAAAACAACAAGCTATATTCTTTATTTCAGTTTCATTATCATCATTGGTTCAGATCTGAGGGAAAATAAAATACCAGCTAATATCATTATGTATGTTTTAGTTCTGTCTAATCAGCCTTAACCAAAAAATAATACTAACATCATTTAAATACAAGGTTTATTTAAGTATCACCCGGGGATTAAATTAACACAAAATTCTAAAATGATGAAATAAATAAACAAATAAATGGTTTTGCATCATAGAAGTATCTATTTTTACTTACAATATTTGAGTGAACACATCAAAATAATAATTATCACACTTCCCTACATTATTATTATCGTTCAAATATGTAATTCTCATATAAATGCAACCAATTTAATTTATTCCTACCAACCAATTATGAATAGGTAGATGCTTTTTTAAACTAACATTCAGTTCTTGTCTACACGACGACGCACGTATGTATACACCTCAGTTCATGAGTTTGCAGCAAAACTAAGACGGCCCTGTCAATTATTAATTTTCCGCAAACAAAAGAATATTATGATAGATACACGAATTTAGCAATGCAAATCAAACAATATTATTTATATTTGTTTTCCTATAAAAAAATAATTTTATTATTGCGCTTATTTTCCATTGAGCGTTTTATTCTATTGTTTATTAAATTAACATAATTTAAAATTTTATTATTAAAGAAATGTATTTAATGAATATCAAAATATTTTTTTTAATTTGCAAACCTAATTTTACCTGTTTATAGTTCTTTAATATGACTAACGAAAATTGTTAATTTTTAATGGCATTGATTTTGATATAGAGAACATAATGGAATTTATTTTATTCAATTCCTCGAATTTTAAACTTAGGAGAATACTTAGAACTGCAGTAATTCTTAGAACCAGTTTTTTAGTACTAGTTTCGGGTTTTAACTCAAGTAAACTCCAAAAAAAAAGTTTTCCAGTTAATTTAAATCACTGGGAAGTGGGAACTGATGGCATTTGGTGATTTAATTGTGAAGAAACTGAATAGATATTTATGACAGATTTATGTCGAAACAATATCGGAACAGAGAGGGCGACACTATGGAAATTTCTTCTTTCCATACTATCGATTAGTGTCGCCCTATTTGTTTCGATAGTGTTTTGACGTCTGTCATAAAAATCTAATCAGTTAATCCGAAATTCTTCACCTTATTAACATCTTACTAAACTTCTTCAGATTATTGATGTACCTGATTTATCAACTTATAATTGGTTAAGCTATCGTGGGGGAGCTAAAAACTTTCGTAGTTTGTTGCTAATGCATTTATCTCAACACCACCGCACAATAATTTTATAATGAATGATATTTTTAGCTTTTAGCATAATATATATCCGATCTTTTTAATTAAAATTCAAACCATTTTGACTTCAATATTGCATTCTACATCGCAATACGCTGTTAATTATTGCTTGTAATATGTAGTTTAAAATTGTGTAGTTCAAAATGTTGTACTTAGTGTAATTTCTTTTCCATTTTTGTTTAATTATTTTTTTTTATAGTTTTGTGACCTTTTGGATCAGTTTTTTAGTTCCTGAGTTAATTCTGAATTAAATCTGAATTTATTTATCATGCAAATAAAATGAACTCGAATTAATTCACTGTAGGATTAAATTTAAATTTCATGTTATCAAAAAGTATTCAAAGGTGTTATTGCGTTTTTAGAATAAAAGAAAAGTCTAAAACTAATTTTCGGAATTTTTTCACGCCATCTGAATTATGTTAAAAGTACCTATGTATCTGTTATGTTTTGAACGCCAATTAATATAATAAGCATCGTTAACGTGGTATATTTCTTAAAATTTACGACATCGTAAACGAACAGTCAAAATTTGTATGGGAAATCTTCTCCAACAAACTAAAACTTTCCGACACAAATTTGTGTTTTAAACGAAGATGGTAAACATTGTAGACATGGTAAAATCTTGTAACGGTACTAATGTTACAAAATTTTTCTTGATATTGTTCTACACGGTTGAAAAGTTTTTATTTTAAATAATTACACTTATGTGTTGATTACAACAATAAACATACCTACCATCATTTTCGCCAAATAACTAAAAAATTAATGGATCATTGAAAGCAATTTGTTCATACAATTGTATAAATTTCCTTTTTTTGCTTATTTGGCGCATTTTTAAATTGGGGATGACAAATTTTACGAATCTTAAAATTAAATGTTTTAAGCTGTTTGACGTTTAACGAACAGCTGATTTGTTTACTATATCGTTTACCACATTGGCCGCGTTCAGGTTGCACTAGGATAGCCTATCTAAGATACTCGAGTATCCGACCATTTACGCAAAATATTTTTAGGTGCGTTCATGAAACATGTGTCGGAAACGATTTTACGACAGCGTAAAGTTTCCGACGTTGCATGAATACCCCTAATAATAATATTGCCACTATTCAGATCAGATTTATTACGCATAACGTTAAACAGCCAGATGACCACGTCTAAAATAGTAACAGAATTATGCAAAAAAAAAAACAAAACAAATCAAAGTTCATAGTCAAAACCCTTTTTGAAATTTGTAAATGTCAAATTGACACATGGAGTTATCATAGGACTGTTCGTTTACTTGCCCAAAAACTGCTAGATTCTATAAGTTTTGTTTTTTTTTTTATATGTTGAACTTTGACACTCTTTGGGACAAAAAATAGTACAAATGGGCAGTTTTGCAAAGTTAACGATCAAAGTTTATGATACTACAAAGATAAAATAGGCATTTGGTATATTATAACTTTAATGAGATGTCAAAAAGATAGTACGCTACTACTAAATTCGTTTAAAAATGCCTTAATATCATACTTAATCGACTTAAATTTTTCTCTTTTGTTTTTCTTTAATTCTAATTATTACAAATATTTTACAAAGAAAACAAAAGTTAGCAATAATTAAAATGTTTACCTAAAATGGGTAACATTCCGAGTAAAGTATTGTGATTGATTGGTATTTATGTATTTATATATTTATATATTATCAAAATGTATATTATAGAGACAGACTTTTACCGTGTACTTAAACTCATTTGCATATTCTATTTATGATGCTTGTAATGTCTTAAATGCAACAATCAAGTTCATAATAAAAATTCATGACTTGAATACAAAATTTACACGCACTTCCGGACGATATGGTTGTATAGGTATAATCGAAGTAACATAAAATAAGGTCAATAATGTCTTTTGTTTAAATGAAAATTGGCTTTATTTCAAGTTGATTTTATTTTGGTTTAAAAAACTTTTCTATATGCAAGTTAGATAAAGGGTAAATTAATTAAATTAAATTAGATATTTGTTATAGTAAAGTTTTAAAACAACTTGCTATTTTTTAAATGGCATTATTTTTTGCCTTGAAGGTATGATTTTATCAATAACTAAATAATTATTTTTGGAACTAAATTGCGTTTAAATTAATTTCGAGTGCAAGTTTAAACACTTAGGAGGCGTAATCTATACCCGTATAGAAATGTAAAATTAAATATAGGAAATAAGTTTAATCTGATTGAAACAATTCATTATCTTGTATAAGTTTACCTAAGGATCTATATCTTGATTAAATTTTATACATTCATTGAACGAATTTTCGTTGAGTCAATGAAATTATTTCCTTAGACAACGTAAAATAATCAAAACTGAACGAATTCGTTTGTAATTCGTTTGTTCGTTTGTGCGTTTCTGCTTTTTGTTGTTGATTCAATGAACTTATTTAATTAAAAAACGTACAATTCTTTGGTTGATTAATAATTTATTCATTCAATCAACCAGTTTGTTCGTTGAGTCAACGAACTGAATTCATTAGTCTGCACGTTAAAAGTCTAAACCCATTATGTAGATTAAACATTATTCAATTGAATGTGATGAATTAGTGGTTCTGTTCTGAAGAGGTGGTCTTACACGCTAGCAAAGCCTGGGTTTAAGCTGTTTTTCTTCTCTCCATTTTTAATTGGTATCTTTCCTAGTGGATGGAAGAGAACACTCAATTGCACTTATGTCCTTTCTTTCCAAAGTCACAATGAACGATAGCTAGTTAATGACCGGTAGTACCTTCGTTTTAAATAACCCAGCCACCTAAGTCATTGGCTTTTTAATTTTTTGGGTAGGACGGTGTGGCTTTATACAGTTTGCTGTTGTATATTCTCTTCCACTCCCCGATTTTGCAGTGTAGATGGGACCAAAAATATCATCTTGTAAATCTCAAAGTAATATATTTCCTGAGAAGTTAAATCAACAACAGGCTTTTAAGTATTTTTTTACTAAAAAAAAAGAAGATTTTGTTTGAAATAAAATATTTACATTTTTTTATTTAGTTATTGCGGAATTGTATTTTTAAAATAAAAGATATTATCTGTTTGGTTTTAAATTACAATATTTGAGGAAATTTCTCAAGGCGGCTTACGTTCGTTGAATATTAATTTTGTAAATTATAGTTACCTACCCTTTTTGCTTATATGTATTTAAATTTGGTAAATGTTCCCACGTACTATAAGCCTTTCACAAACAAAACGGCCGCTTTGCATTAATGTACAGCCATTGACCTTAGTGCAAAAATGATTTCTTTCAAGATACCTTTACCTTCCTTAAAATCATTTTAAAAGAAATCCAATGCTTAAAGGTTGATGGAAATATTCATAATGCATTAATATTTATGTACATATAATAAATTTTGAAATAAATGAAATGATAAATATGAATCATCTTTAAAGATTTTTATTTTTGTTGAGGCTTGCAGAACTACGCATTTTTATAAATATTACACATATTGTAAAAACCAATGTCAATTTTTATTTCCTGTGAGTCAATACAATGAACTGAATTAAAATTAAAATTTGACTTTATTAGCTTTATTCTTATTAAACCCCAAATTATCAATAAATACTTCTATTATAATTCTACTCAATTTAATTTAGCACCTCTCTAAACAAATAAGTTCTACTTATATACAAAAACCGTGTTAGGTGAAATGTAAACAAAAAAATAGATATGTACCTACAACATCATATTTTTATTTATTTTTTAGGTTCACATTGTTAAAGTTGATATTGTGTGAATTTATTATTTATTTATTTAAAACTATGTAGTTTGTGAGTAGAATTTTGTCTCGAATTTCTTTCTTTTTTAGGAGAGGATCAAGAACACAAAGCCAGACGTGAGAACAAAATTGCACTGGTCAACGATTTGAAAAATTTTTTTTGGACATTTCTTTTCCCATTTCTCGTGGTGTAAATTCATGTGAAAGGGACGCAGATTTTAAAAGAAAATGTCAAAAAAGTCTCCAATAACTTGTTTCTTCGTCTAAAAGCGGAAAAATTGAAGACCTATGTGATATGATTCTCATATGCAGGTAATCAATATGTCCGCTTTTAGACGCCCATATTCTACATTCCATTTACTGCGAATTTACATGACAAAAGTGAATTTGAGCTTCCTACAATTCGTTCGAAATGCAAATTGTGAATTGGAATTATATCTTACAGCTATTTAAAAAAAATAAATAAACAAAATAGATGCACTTTCAATTTTGACAACTCGAAGTAATTGGGAAATTTTCGAAATCGAATGAATTGTAAAACATAGAATTTCATTTCGAGTGAAATTGAAAATCGATTTTAATTCGATTTCATTCTTTTCTAAGAATAGGCGTGAGAAACTGTAAGCCAGTAAGTCAAAATTATATAAGAGATACAACAACAAAAATCTACTGGCATTTACATTAACTTTTTTCTCAAGTCAAATCTTAATGGATAAAAGTAGTTTCTCCTACTCTAAATCAGTGGGAACTGTGGATCGTTTTCTGGATTTTTGTTTACTTCAGTATGTTATATTCTCACCAAAACACGGATAATATTTTATTTATCAAGACTAGTATATCGGTATAGTGTGAATCTGGAATAAAGCTTCGATGAATTCCAGTTTAATTACAAACCAAATGTGGAGTAATATTTAAAAACAAAATTATTTTATTTTGAGACTAATTTTAATATTGTTCAAATAAAAATGCAATTAAAGAGGTCAATGAAGAGCACATTAAAAAAACCTTGAAATTTGAGTGTAAAAGTTCCAATTATTCAAAATAATTTAGGTCAAATATAGAAACAAAAACAAGCTTATCAAGTTGATTGCATTATTTTTCTTTCGTCATTGCTTTAATTTAGTTATTTTAGAAACAGACGGACATTCATTTTGTTTACGTGAAAAGACTTTATTCATATTTGAAGGTAAAATTAAGTTAATTAAGCTTTTCAATAAATTTTATTAAGATTTCTGGTTCCAAATTTTGAATTTCAAAACAAAATTCAAGTACATTTTTTTTTAAATTAATCTTTTAGGATAAAGTATAAATTATTTTCCTCATTGTTTGTAAACTTAAATTTAACAGTGAATAGGTAATTGACATACAAAACCTCTTCGTTTATTAAATCTACTCAATCAAATATGTGTACTTCTTTATTTTTGTTATTGAAATATCCAAAATCAGTGGACGTAGAAGATGGGTACAATTATTGTACACATGTTTTTTTTTTTATTTTTATAAAGCCGACTGTTGATTTATTATTATTGTTTGCTTAGGTAATATTTATTTAAAACTTGTTTGGTTAGATTTACCAAAAAGATTTTAGGAAGCACGTCATAAGCCTTCAAGTAAAAAATAAATACAAAATCTTTTGTCAGTTATAAAGACGTATAGGAAAGATGCTGCTAAACTTATAATAATATGTATTTTAATTTACTCAAACTTTGTTTGTATATTTAATGACCTTGAACTGATTTAATGAATGCCAAACGGTCCAGTGACTTTTTGGGCATCTTTCAAAAATTACGAAATAAATTATACGAACTTAAAAAGCTTTTCTTCTTTCTTCATATATTCGATAGCTAATATGATGATGATTATAAAATAATAATAAATTTACTGAAATATATAAATATTTAATTTTTTTTGTTTAATTAATATACCACCTTAACAAAGTTACATTTTTTGATGTGCTTATTAGCATCACGTTCGTTTTTTTTTAGTTTTTGGTTTTTGGCTTGCATATTATGGCTATGGATATTGGTTAACAACGTTTAGGCAGTGATGATATGGATATTGCTTCGTTTGGCTTTGAGCTCATCAATCAGTTTCACTTACAGCTGCTGCTGGCGCTATATAAAGGTCTTCGGCCTTAGGCAATAATTCGATTTTGTACAAAACTTACATTCAAATTTATTTCGTCATATTGAAAGCATGGTTTAACCGACAAATTTGAAGGTCGAATTTGTTTGTATTTATTAAGTCATTTTGTTAGTCATTTTGTTTGGCATACATTTTATTCATTTTTTTTTTTATTTGATATAATTATGTTAATCGATCTTGATTTTGGGTAAATTAAATATTTTATATGAAGAATTGCGACAAATTAAAAAAAAGACTCATTATCGATATAATGCTGATTTGCAAGTTTAAATAAAGTAGGTAGTGGAAAAAAACAAATCCTAAAAGAAAGACAAAGAGTTTATATCATTCAATCACGATTTTTATACTTGTGGGAAAAACAAAGCAAGAACTTTGGACTGACGACTCCGCACTAGTTCCTAAAAACGCACCAAAACATTGCTTTGTGTGGATAAAATGGCAGCTCTTAAACCTCTTTGGATTGCTTTTAAGGCCAAATATGACCGTTTTGTTTATATTATCGAAGCCATTAAGTCAGAAATGGTCCTCATCACCGGTTCTTTTGTATGATAATAAAGAGTTTACCTGATAAAATACATGTTTTTTTATTAGTAACTCGAATTGAATCATCCATTTTTTACTGGAAGTAATGAATTCGTAGAATATGGAAATACATATTTTATTTTTTTGGAAACGCATCTTATGATTTTAATAAACAAATTTCAGTTGATTTTTATTTTTTTAGTATCTAAACAAAAAAAATCTTAAATGCGACGTGTGAAATGCGTCGTGGGCTCTAGAAAATTGCACTGTTATTTTTGAAGAAAAGGGCTTCAAAAACACCACACAAATTTCGGTATTTAAAAAAAAAAAAATAACTTTCTGGTCAAATTTCATTAATTGCAGGGATTTTTTCTTATATTTCAACCTTCAACTGTTTTAAATGAAATGTAAGATTTTTTAAAATTATTAGTAAAATCGAACTTTTTTAAAAGATTTAGGGTATTCGCTTGTTTGAGATCTAAGATCTGATTTTTCTGAACGCATCTAATAACTATGGTCCCTCGAGGCCCATTCACAATAGAACCTGTAATTTCTATTAAAAATCTTTACGAAACAGGCGACCGTCTTTTCGCCCGTTTCAACGTGAATGGCCTCCTTAAATTAGCAGGTACTTTTTCGAATTTGACGTTTGTTTCGTATTTTTTTAAATTTGTTGCCATTTCGTTTCTGTTGCCCAACTGAAATACATATGTTTTTCATTTGACATTTAAATTGTAATTATGTTGAAAAAAATACAGCAAATTATAAGGACTTCAAGCGTAACCAGAGTTAAATAATAAGTAATCCTGTAAATAAATTGAACCCTAGTTAACTCAAAAGCATTTTTTCAGTGAAGTAGTAACTTCAATTTTCTGTTGTCAAAATCTTTTTAAATCAAGAGTGACACTATAAAAATGAGCTTACACAATCAGAACAAAGAGGGCGACACTATGTGGTAACATGAAAAAGTTAAATTGATTTTGATAGTGTCGCCCTTTCTATTTCGATAGTTGCATATTCGATGAGTTAGCTCTGTCTAAAAATTGAATGGAAAAAACATTTTCTAGGAGTTAACTCGGGTTTAATTCCGAAACTGCACGCACTGAAAAACTCTGCCTTAGGGAAAATGTGTAAAATGTGTCAGAAAAAATGTTTCAAATGTTGAAACGCTAAATTTTAAATATTAGGTGTGATCCTTTACTTCGAAACTCTGTGCACTTGTGTGAATTTTTTTTTATGAACTTTGACAGACTTTTGTGTAGAAATTCAAACAAATTCACAGAGTTCCAAAGTAAATGAACTAGGCTATTATTACATACTATTTATATTAATATTATTGCAATAATTATTTAACAATTTTCACATTCGTTTTATAAATGTATTCTTTCATTGTTTTTTTAGTGCTTGAAACTGAAGTTATTCACACAACAAACTTATCCAACACACCTGATGATTATGATCCATATACTTGTAAATTGAACCCTGAATTGCGAGCAGTTGCCAAAGAAGAACTCCACGAAGATGATAATATTAGAAAACAAGCTTTGGCACAATTCCGCGAATGGATTTCTAAACATCCAAACATTAAGAAATGCCGCACAGACTCAATTTTCCTATTACGTTTCTTGCGAACCAAAAAGTTTTCTGTACCCGCATCATGTGAAATGTTAGAACGTTATCTAACAATTCGACAACTTTTCCCACAATGGTTTACAAAATTGGACATCGAAGATCCGGCATTGAATGAAATTTTTGAAAATGGTTATCTTGTTCCACTTCCGGAACGCGATGAATTTGGCAGACAAGTTATTTTCTCGGTTGGTGGTAAATTCGATCCTTATAAATACACATCGGTACAAATGGCTCGTATACATTCGTTGATTTGTGAAGCATTGCTGGATGATGAAGATTCCCAAGTAGCTGGGTATGTTTATATTAATGACGAGTCTGGAATGAATATGGGATTTGTAAGCCTTTGGTCTTTAACAGATCTGAGAAGTATACTGAAGTGCATACAGGCAAGTAACAAATAATTTCGATTTTTATTTGGTTTGAAACACAAAATAATAATCTTTTGTATTTGCTTTTTTAGAATTCAACACCAATGAGACATAAGGAGACACATTTCATCAACATTCCACACTACGCTAATCGTATTATTGAATTAGCAGTTTCAATGCTCAGTGATAAACTAAAAAAGAGAATAATGGTAAGCTGAATGATTGAATATTTGAGACTCACAATATTACAATATTTTTATTATAGAGCTTATTATAAGTTTTGATGTTCGAAACATGTAAGTTGTAGTCTAATTTTAGGCGAGGGGATTTTATTGTGCATAACAGTTTCTCAAGAAATTTGATAAAATCGATTACTAGATGGCGCTTAAATTAAAATTGTTTAGTATGAATTGAAAAGGAAATACAAAATGTTTGGGTATGATAATCAAGGAAGAGACAAATTGAAAAAAAAAACAAATCGGGAAGAATCATTCTATATCAACTATAATCTAGCTTTAATTTAACATTAAAAATCCATATTAATGGTTCAATAACATAATTTACTTTTAACAAGAAAATGTTAAAAAATCAAAACTATCAATGGAAATAGCCCTCTATAACTTTGCAGCAACTTTTTACAGTTAGACGTTTGTGTATTTTTTTTCATATATTTTTTCTTTGATTTGTTGCCATTTTGTTTCTGTTGCTCAACTAAAAAATGATTTTTATTTGGCATACAAATTATTGAGCTGCAATTTGTTGAAAAATAATTAAAAAAAAATAATAATAAAAAGAAAATAGCAACAAGCGTAAGTAAATTAAAAAAAATCAGCCAAAAAACCAAAAGTTGTCGAAAGCAAGCTACTTAAAATTGCTTCATGATGGGAGCAACTTTAGTCCTTGGGCAAGTAAAAGTTGCCTGGTGTGTGCTTCCCAATGTACAGAGTCATCCATTTTGTAGTTAAGAAAGTAAATTTAAATAATACACATTTTTGATTTAAATTTAGATCAAATTTTTTTGAAAAGTTTGAATTTTGCGGATTGTGTTAGCCTCATCGTTAATGGTTAGTGCGAAGGAATGTTATGCGGAAGGTCTTGGGTTCGATTCCCATCCTATGCACTTAAAAACAGAAATGTTTTTCACGGGTTACTGCCTCTTGCAAGGAACTCACAAATCCTCCAAAAGTATCTCTTGTCATGAAAAGTGCTTCTCACCTTAGCGGTTCGGGTTCGGCAGAAAATTTTAGGTCCCCTCCATTTTTTCCAACAACACGCACACGGGAATGGTTGAGATTTGTAATTCATTAGGCTCTGGTTCTACATGAGCTTGAATTGTTAGCAACTTGTGCAATTTGAAAAGAATTTTCACACAAAAATTATTCCGCTCACAAATTTATATCATATATTCTATATTATATGTAAATGCATTAAAAAACAATTGTGCATTTATCCAATAAAAAAGACATTAGGAGTATTCATTTGTAAACCTGTCAAATTTTCATACAAATTTGACATACAATTTGACCTGTCATATTTTCATACAAATTTGACAGCTTTACGACTTTACTGAATACCCCATCCTCCAGAGATGGAAATTTGTGTTTTTTTGCATAGTCAAACATTTTTGAAAAAGTAAAAAATTTTGAAAAAATTCAAAACTTTTAAAAAAAGTAAAAAAAAAATTTGAAAAAAGTTCGCCAAAATGAAATTGAATTTTTGAAAAAATTAATTTTGATCAACCTTGACACCGTTTCTTTAACGTTCGCCCTTTTGATGGGGTATTCATAAATGGAAAGAAGCAGGAATCCCAAGTGCTGCCTTCTTAAAGTTCTCCAAGGGGCACACAGGCTGGGTTTTCGCCTAAAATCGACTGCACTCATTGATATTATTTTTTTTTCTGATTATTTGCTTTCCAACCGGCGCATTATTTGTTTGTCAGTAGTATACAATAATGAACTGACAACTGACAAATAAAACTTTTAGATTGATGCATATTCGAAATTTAATGAGTTCGAATGTGAACACGATTTCTTTTCTTGTTCACTCTCATTAAGATCGGTGATTATTTTTGACACTTCTTTCATATTTGAACTCTGAATGGTTTTAGAAAAAGAATTATTGTTTCTATTTCCTAACAAACGCTTTTTTTTTGAGAACTTTTGTTAAAAAAAACTGTAGTGAATCACATAGTCAGCTATCACATAAAAATCAAGGGTGAAGACTCTTTTCGAAACAAAAAGAGTACGAAGGTGAATTTTCCTTATGTATGTACGTGTACCGCATAGGATCCACCGTTGTGCGAAATTACAAATGTCGCAAAAAAGGTTCATTATTTTAATTATCGGTCAGTTAGTTGATGTACCCGATTTTCTAATTTTTATAGCTCAGGCAACACTAATGCTAAGGAGTTGAAATATGGTGAGGTGTCTGATGTGCTTGATCAGCAAAGACAATATTGCGAATCTGACTTTATTTGCACTAACGTTAGAGGGGTGTCGAAAATTGAAATATCCGTTCAGTTAATGCAGGGTTAACTCACCAAATTCAGTATAAAAATATAATAAACACGTCGGTTTTTGTTCAATATGTAATTATTTTTTCCTCTATTTATAGTACGTGTCTTTTTGTTTTTTAATTAAATTTATCTAAAATATTGTTTTTAATTTCTTACAGGTTCACAAATCTGTAGATGCACTTAAGTCAAAAATTAATCCAGCAATACTACCTCAAGAATATGGAGGCACTATTCCTCTAGCTGAAATGATTAAACAATTTAAAGAAAAATTGATACAAAAAAGAGCAGCTATTTTGGCCCTAGACGATATGTACATCAAAGTAACAAAAGATGCAGTTAATTTTGCTGGCAATGATATTGGTGGTATTGATTCTGGAATTGTTGGGAGTTTTAGAAAGCTGGAAGTTGATTGATTGAATTTTATCAGATTGAATTAAATTAAATGAATTTTTTTTTAAATGAGTTTTAGTTTTTGTTATATGTATTAAATTGTATTTTTTTTAATATTAAGATTATATGGTAATTATTAAATATATATATTATATTTACTTTTGTGTTAATAACATTATTTTAATTTGTTGTTTTTAATTATATGGATTTTAAGTTGAATATTTTTGTTATGTATTTATTATTTAACTAGCAGATTCGTTCTCGCTTTTTTTGATTGTGGTAAACATTTTTTGAAGTAAAACTTCTTTTGCGGCATGGGGGTAAAAAAATTTTCTATGGAGCTGTCAGTGACATGTCAAACCGACATACAAATTCCCGTCACGAATTTCAAAATTCAGCGTCACGATTTTGCAAATACTTGCCCTGTTGTCGTGAAAGAAGTTTTACTTCTAGCGTGTGTACATAAGTACGCACACCTTTTTTTTTTAACCATAATGTAATATTGATTAGAAAAATATACATATATCCCGAGATTCTGTCCAATTGTTAGTAGTCGTACGGAAAAAAATTAAAATTTAGTTTTCTAGAGTAATACACTAAAAGTCAATATATTTTCATCCATCGACATCGAAACCATCGTTCGATGAAATTTGACAGATTTAGACTTGACAGACAGGGTTGTCAGGTTTGAAAAAAGGAATGAAATGGTGACAAATTGTTATAATATTTAATTTGAGAATTCCGAGAAATGTAGTTAAAAAAATGTGAATAAACGCATCTAGTACATTATAATCTTTCATAAAATATTCCTTTAATCATTTTATAAAGTAAGTATGTATACATATATAGTATATGCTTACATTAATGGGTCATTCTTAAACAAGTTACCTATCTCCTTCTGGTAGTAAACATTATGCTTAAATTAATTTAAATTGCCAGGTTCAAGTACCTTGTTCAATTACTCTTATATCATTGAATTTCTAATGAACTTCTCGCCATACACTTGAAGAAAAGTAGTAGACAAATTTTTGGGGTTTAAATGGCAGCGGTCCAATCGATCGAGTATCAGTTTCTGCATTTTTGTATTAAGAAAACAGAAGTAGTTTTCTAAATTTCTGCACCTTCGTTATTAAATAGATCTGCTTTAGTTATAAAATTTTGAATGGGAGTATTTTTCTGTTGATATGGATATCTGATATTTTTAATAAAAAAATAACCCAAATCAACGAGATTGTAATAGATTCATTTTGGTATTAAGCTCCCTAACAGTGGTGCACAGTGGGTCAAATTATATGGAAAAATGGTCTTGAATCTATATAATCTGAAAAAGTCAACCGATTTTGAAGAAATTTTCAGACATGAATAAGGTTAATTTAAGGTATTGCATAATAAAGTAAATCTCCGCCCATTGACACAATCACTGAAAAATTGTCAAAATTCATGAAAATGGTGGTTGTATTTTTCAGAAAAGTCGTTTATAATTTTGATTCATTATAAATTATTCGATACAAAAGTTTTTGTTACACCCCCACTAGGGAAAACCAGGGACCTTAATTTTTTTTCTAGTTTAAAATAATTTGAATATTGGACTAGAATGATCAGTTTAAATGGATGCATTTAATAAAACACTGACAAAAAAAAAATTTAAATTGTTTTGAATAAAATCCTCAAACTGACCAGCCCCTGAAACGGCTGTTTTTCTAGGAAACGACTCAAATGATTTGAAATTTTCAGTGTTTGTTTTTATAAACGAAAAAAAAAATGAAATTAGTTTTATTAAAATTGGAACAGCATCATTAAAAAACAATAAAATATTGAAACTAGACAAGAAAATGGAGAACTGGAGAACTGGATCCATCATATTCCTTGATTTTGACAGATGTGTATAAGAACTGAATAAAAATGAAAACGCTAAATACCTTTAATATGTGTATAGGTACTGTGTATCAACTATATCAAGATAGCTATCACCCAGGCCTCTTACTAGGAGGTCCCAAGAAACTCCGAGTGCCCAAATGTGTCTACTGATTTGGATAAAATTTTTTATGTATTCAGAAAATATTTTACTTTCCACATTTATCTAGATATGCAGGTGTTGAGATCAATTTTCTTCTACAGTTGATGTTTATGATGAGCCCAACTGTCGTACCTGGACGAAACGCAATCTTTGGAGTTGAGGTCACTTGAACTTATTATCGCTCCATTAAAACAGAAATAGTTTTCTAAATTTCTTCACCTTCGTTATTGTTGATGTTTATGTTTTGTATAGTTTTTGAAAAAAGGCGTCATTTAGGGACATTGAAAAGGGGCAGTTAAGGGATCTTAGCGAGTATTGTATTTCTATAAGTAGGTCCTATAATTTGAAGAATGAGTTTTAATTTTCAATGCATTCTAATTTCATTTAAATTAAATTTTAAAATTTAAAAGTCAGTAAAAAAAATGTACCTTTTAAAATCCTGAAACATCCTTAGGGTGAGTTAAGTACTACATAAATGAATTTATTACACATGTTAAAGGTTGTCTTTTTTACATTTTTTCTATGAGTGTACTTTAAAAAATAATGTTTTTCATTGTATTCAAAACAATCAGATGCTTCATCACTTAAGATTAAATTAGTACAAGTATATGCCTATATATGCCTACCTCTATACCTTCATTAAAAAGATTTATTTGTGTGGCGCATTCAAATTTATATGAATGCATAATATATTTTAGTTTTAAAGAATCCATCAAATAGTGCAGTTATATTAAGTCGATATGAAATCTGAGAGTTTTAAGTTGTTTTTTATGATTGTCACATTACTGCCACTTGGCCTAAGTGATCAGTTTGATATATTTTGGAAACGAAACTTCTTACCAGCAATATTTGCCGGACCAACAAATTGTTCAATAACACCATGTGAAGCCATAAAAATTATAGCGCAATTATTTGTTTTTACCAAAGAGTCAAAATTCGGAAAAGATCTGACACCAAAAAAAGATCCAAACATTTCGGATATGGGTGTTTTTAATTTGGAAAATGATCTGCATAAACGAATTCGTCAGATTGAAAGTCGATTACGTTCGGTTGAGCAGCCAGTTTGGATATTGACTCCAGGTAGTCAAACCGAATGGAATCATTGCACATCGGGGATTTGTCGTTGTAATCCTGATACGAAAAGTTTTACTTGTTGGAATACAAATTTAAAATCAGTACCAGCTACTCAAGTTATTCCTATGAACATGGTTTTTATGTAAGTAAATTATCTAGTTTAAAATTATCTCTTGCAACATTTGAAACAGCATGCTATTTTACTAACATCTCCTTGATCTCTATCAACAGCATGGATATTTCTTTCGAAACACAAAATTTCTATTTCTTAATAATTAATTCAAAACCTTAAAAAAATTAACCCTTTAACTTTGTTTTCAGAGATTTATCAAGAAATTCACTTTCAACTCTGCATAAAGATACATTTAGAGGATTAACGTTATTGGAGGAATTAGACCTTTCAAGTAACTTCTTAGATTTCATACCTTATGATTTATTTCAGGATTTGGATAGTTTGATACAATTGTAAGTGTTATATATGTAATTGGCTCAAAATTGATTTCTATTAATAGCTGTGTTTTGGTGAATTTGTATAATTTTGTTCATGTAATCAATTATAACAAACAAAATTGTTTATAAATACTTTATTGTTTGCACAAAAGCAAACAATTTATTTGTTTTAGTTTGATCGTAAGAAACATTTCTAAGTTGCTATATACACTTTACTTAAACACGGATATTATTTTTTTATAATAGATCTTTATTTCTAGACGCATTCAAAGCAATCAACTAGAAGAATTAGATCATAGAACATTATGGAAACTGCGGAATTTAATTCTTTTGGATATCAGTAAAAATGTTTTATCTGAATTATCGGAAGATTTATTAAATCACATGCAACGATTAAAAGTTATAAATCTATCGGACAATCGAATAAATAATTTTCCACCTGAATTATTGAGAGATCAAATTGTTTTGGAAGAACTGGATATGTCAAAAAATGAAGTTACAATTTTAAAAGCTGGCAGCTTGAAGTATCTTCAAAAACTTAAAATACTGGACTTTTCATGGAATAAAATTTGTAAGAATACTCATTATTTATTATAACTTTTTAAAGATTTTATATAATTATGTTATCTATGAATTCACTCAATATGAGTATGGAATATTGTCTTAATACTCATTTCTTGGCTCAGATGTAAATGACAAAAAATGTGGGGGAAAGAACACCTGAAATATTCTTTTTAGTCCCTTTTAAATAAGAAGAGAAGAGCTATGTGTGTTTTATTGGAAAATGTATAATATTATAGCTAACGTAGTAAAATTTCCCTCGGTAAACAACAACAGGAAGTGTGGATAAATAAACCAGCAATAAAGAGGATAATAGTATTAGTAGTAGTTATAGTAGTACTAATAGTATAAGTAGTAGTTAAAGTAGTACTAGTAGTACAAAAATATCAATACAAATAGAAAATGAATGTTATTCTGTAATAATAATAACAAAGTTTTTTCTTCATTTTGCAGCTAATATATCAGATGATTTTTTCATTGGTGTCAAGAGCTTAAAAACATTAATATTACACAGCAACCGTTTGACTACTATTTCAAGAAAGACATTTGAGAATTTACCTGAATTGATCACTTTGGACCTAACTATGAATCGAATAAACTATGTAAGTTTTATTGAACTTTGTACTTCATTTTTATATATCGACAATTAAAGTGCAGAACCTTGTAGTCGTTTTTGCATGTTTTTTCAAAAAGAAACCTGCCAAATTTCGTATGGTGATCTATGGAAAGAGATTTCAAAATTTGTATTTTTCTGTAAAATGTTCAAAACAACATTGTTACGCTGTATTGGTAATGGTTTTTTGGAATTTTTGAACTCACAAGGTCCAGAACTTTAACCTCGATTATGTCATATTTTTGCTTGATCATAAGAAAATAATATGAAACTTTTTACTGACTAAGGGCCAGTTTCACAGTGCGCACTTAACAAAATAAGTGGCACTTAATTTTCCCATTTTGGCACTTTAGCCGCAGTTTTACATACCTGAGTAAGGGGAACTTAAGTGGCCAACATAGGAGACTTAAGTGTCACTTATTCCGATAAGTTTACACTGTGAAATTGGGAATTAGTTTTCCATATTTGGCACTTAAGTGTCACTTACTTCACTGTGAAACTGGTCCTAAGTGATATTTAATACTTGGGATTTTGTATCAACAGTAATTTAAGATTATGTAATGCCATCACTGATGATGGAAGAAAAATTTAGTATATGTACATAATTTTTTCCTTATGATCATTTCAAGGCTAGGATCGCACTTAAGATTTTGATGGCGCAAAAAAAATAACATTTAAATTATTTTAAACGAGAATGACTGCAGATAATAGCAAGAAATCGCGACTGATATTTATTTCACTTTTTTGGCGACTCAAATTAGATTGAATTAAATTCAATTACTCGTTAATGCTCACACTAACGATTTAAATTTTGACGACTTAAAATTTGTAGTCGCAACAAGAAATAAACATCTACGCATTTTTTTTAGTCGCAGCAAATAGGACACACGGCTTAAAATGTAAATCCACACATATGCGGCTGAAAAATGACTGCGATTAAACAAAAGAAAATGTTCTATTTTGTTAAGGTTTTTTTTAGTTTGTTAATTGTTAGTGCAAAAATGGATTTCACTAAGAAATTAATCAAATCAACAAATAATTTCGTCGTACTTAAGAAAAGAGATTCTCTAAGACCATTTTTTTGTTAACACAAATGTCCCTCAGGGCTGCAATTTGGTTCCTTTATTGTTGTTTTTTGTTTATTTATAAATGAAAGATTAATGGCTTGAAGTGAATTAAAATGATCCACAAAAAAGGGATGAGCGCTCTTCACTTTCAAAAGCAAAAGTTAACGAAAACTGTAAGAAAAGAATTAAACCTCTGCAATATGAATTCTTTGTATTCGTTTGGTTTCGTATGTATGTCACCTTCTGACTGTTATAAATCTACCTTTAATCTAAAAACTTCGAAACAAAATTCTTATTTATAGTAATGAAAACTACCTACCACCTATTTTAGTCCATAAACTTCAAGCAAAAAAGTTGTTAACATTGTCCGCCTTATTGAAAAATAAAACTATAACATGTAAATGCAAAATTTCCTTTACTTATAATACCTAAAGAAATTGTTATTTTTTTGTTTTGTATAGGAAAAAATAGCTGCGTTTTATTTTCTCCCTGATCCAATCCAGATTAGATCATGAAAATAAAAAAAAAACAGGATCTCTGTGACAACTTGCTATATAGCCAACTCTTTTATCCCTGTTTTTTATTTGTATACACCCGTTGTCTTTTTTCTTTACAATACTGACGACAAATTCAAAACAAAGTTGGATCTTGTGTTGTCTTTGTATTACAAGTATTTTCGTAAGAATATCTAATCTGGTTCAGATCTGGGGGAAAATAAAACACAGTTAATATCTTCTTTTTTTTTCATTCGTCATTTCAATTCAATTACTCGTTAATGCTCACACTAACGATTTAAATTTTGGTGGTGCATTTTAAAGACAATGAAATCAAGCAAACAGTCTTTCATTTCAAAAAATCAATAATGTATTGAAATTCAGGTATATAGCTTGTTGTTTCGGCATAATTTGTTTGAACGAATACAGTGTTGCTGCGAATTGATTTTGAAAAATTACATTCAAATCTTCGACGTCCTTATTCTTCGCAGCTAATGGGCACACAACACACCAATATCGCACGTTCACTCAGCCAATCGTGGTTCAAATAATTGCTGCCAATGTTTGGGAACACTTTGCTGGTGAGTTTTCCCTTCGATTATGTGAATTCGAGTTATGCCAACAGTTGTTCTGAGAAATTATCGCCTGATGGATTATTCTGCAACACAACTTGCCTGTTCGTCGTCAATTATTTCTTTTCGTATCGCCATAAATATTATAATTTAGGCAAGCTCTAAATTCATCTGCAAGCGTTGATCGCGGGATGATCGCCAGAGGATCAGTGCTGACCATAATGATCTCTGAATATGTGGATTGTGGATCTGTGGATTGTCGTTCCAACTGGTTCTATTGCTCTATTTTAGGATGTAACCTCTAAATATCGCCTTCAGTCACCCCTAAAAGTATGCAATTTCAAAATTTTCTGACTTTTCCGTTCAAAATTTTCAATTTTCTTACCTGGTTCAATTCTAATTCAACAAAAAATCCCTAAGCAAATATGATTGCATTAACAAAAAAATCAAATCATTTTTATATATGTACATATATACGAACAAAAAGATTTATTTATTTTTGCTTTCTTTTATAACAGATTGATTCGAAAGCATTTACAGAGCTTGTCAGTTTGCGCGAATTATTCTTGGGACAAAATTCAATTTCCAATATTCCAGATGGTTTATTTCTACAAACGGTTTCTCTAACACGTTTGACACTATTTTCCAACAATCTCACTACACTTGATGAGGGTAATTTCCAAGGTCTAACAAATCTGATTAATCTAATGCTCAATAATAATGTGCTTAAAAGTTTTAAGTCCAACGTTTTTCATCCTTTAGTGAATTTAGAAAAACTGTAAGTTTCTGAATAAATACATATGCATGTACTTAGGTTAAAATTTAAAAAAAAACTACTTTATATTACAGACGCATCGATTCGAATAAGTTACAATTTTTACCACATGGAGCATTCGATGGGCTTCATAATTTGGTTGCAGTAAAATTAGACAAGAATCCTTGGCATTGTGATTGTCGGGCTCTTTATCTTGCTCGTTGGATCCGTGAATCTGGACCAAAACTTTGGGATGGCCAACCTATGTGTCGAGGACCTGGTGATTTGGGTGGTCATGAAGTTGGTCTTCTTCGTTATGATGATTTATGTGATGGACAGTGGGCTAGTATGCTGTCATTATCACCTCGTTTGCCAGTTCGAAAACATCGAATATTAACACCAATGAATTATACAGATTATTTTAATTTATATTTAAAACATATTTATACATCTACATCGGAGAAGACATCGGATGGGTCTACAACTACAATATCAAGTCGGTTTGTTGCTGAATCTTAGAAAAAATTGTTGTTTTGTTTTGTTTTGTTTTGTCTTTTCAATATATTAAAATAGAATATTAATATTAGCTGTGTTTTATTTTCCCCCAGGTCGAATCCAGATCGGATCATGAAAATAAAATACCCAGTGACAACTTTTTATATACCCATATCCTCTTTCCTTTTGTTTTTTTTTTTTTTGTATACAGCCGTTGTCTTTTTTCCTTACACTACTGATGACATTTACAAATTAAGGGTGTGTGTTCAAAATGGATTTGGAAATCCAAATTCAAAATAAAATTGGATCTTGTGTTGTTTTTGTAATATATGTACTTTCGTAAGCAAATCCAATCTGGTTTGGATCTGGGGGAAAATAAAACACAGCTATTATTATCAAGGTCTTTTATTTCGTTTGAATGTTGATATTATTTTATTCCTGTAAGTTTTTTAAAATTCAAAATGGTTTTAGGTACTACGGGGCGTATGAGTGTTTTTGTTCTGTAAATAAAATTGAAAAATAAACTAATATGTATGTATGTCGTTTTTGATTGATTTTTGGGAGTGTTTCGTTTCTATTGGATATAGAATTTTTGTATACACCTTCTACTCTAAATTTTCCATATTCGATAGGAATATGGCATACTACCAAAATCCAACCGAAAACAACACTAGATAAAATGCGAAACATGGCTACATTTACGCGTTTTAATTCCTCTAACTCGGTGAGTATTATTTTCGTGTAAAAAGGTTCTGATCGAACATATAGCGATGCTGCACAAGAGCAAAAAAGTGGTTTTCTTCTTACTGTCCATCGAAGTGCGTCCGTTTGTTTGTAGGCGGCCCATCCAGGTTTAGTTACATCTACATAAAGTCTAAGTGGATAGACGGTAATTCCCTAAAGGAGAAATTCAAATTTTTGTTTTAGATTATTATAACCGAAGTAGTCTATTGACTTTAATGACTCGATGATCAAAATTCTGTCCAGTGTATATTTATGACGTTTTTAACAATTTATTAGAATTTTATCTTAAACTTTTTTTTTTTTTTTATTTTTATTTTTATTAAACTTCGTTACTGCAGTGTCCAAATTTATTATAATTAAACTGTGTTTAAGGTTTTTGTCTAAAGATTTATTTTAAAAATATATATCTTTGAAAACTTTGTACTAAAATTAATGAAATTTGGTACATTTTATAATTTATTTCGTAAAGGGCTGCCTTTCTATTTTTGAAATTCAAAATGGATGCTTCACAATTTATTTCAGAATATGGTTCAAAATAAAACAAAATAAAAACAAGAATTCAGGTCAAATTGAGTCAAATTTTTGTTTTAAGTGGGTAAAAATATATGCTTAAATGTGCGTTTTCAAATGAAAGTGATTCCAATTCAGATAAACATACATATGTATGTATGTCCCAAATTAAGCCCAAAATTTTGCGCAAATCTCCCAAGGAATCAAAACTAGTTTTTGATATATTTCTATGACATTTCTTTGTTGAACATAATTTTTTGTGCCAAATCTGATAAAATCTGATAGACATGGAAATTTGGATAATTTGGACAGACTCAAAAACTAAATTGGAAGTTTTGAAAATCTTGGTTTTTTTTGGTTTGTATATTTGAATCTGACGTCTGAAAAAATTTTTTGACAGTTTAAAGTATGTAGTTGTAAAACAGCAACTAATTAAAGTTTTATGTAAAATTTCCGGTTATCAATCTAATGACACTGGACAATCAAAGCTGAGTTCGGGTATACCACACAATTAATGAGTTTTAAGATTATTTAAATTTATAAGTTGTTTTATGGCTACCAAAAATGTCACAATTTGTTTTCTGACTTTACACTAAATTCGTCGATTGACAAGTAAAATTCAGTAAGTGCGTTTGGAGCTAATTGTAGATAATGAGGTTCTAATGAATAATTTAATATTAAAATTCAATTTCATAAGTACCTAAATCGATGAAATTTTAAAATCTGAAACTGGTATTTTTGAAAAATAAAATTAAGTCATTTTAGCTCAAATTGAAAAGAACTACAACAAACGTAAAAAAATAATTATGATTCTGAAAACTATTAATTTAGATTATTTAGAGTTTGTGAATTGTTGACCTAAAATTTGCTTGTCAACTTTGAACTGTTAAAAAAGTCGAATTTTTATCAGATTTTGGCCCATAAAACATTTTAAGTGAAATTTTAAATCAATAGCTTTCACAAAACTTAATTAGTTATAATCTTGTGTGAACATTGCCCAACATTTTGAAGTTGTTTTTCTATAAATTTGGTAAATATTGAAATTAATTTTATATGAAAGTTCATAATGAAGCACATGTCTTAAGACATTTATCAAAAATAAATTTGACTCTTTTAATTACTTTGACAAGGCTTTTTTTAATTTTTAAATTCGTACCATATTCTGACCTAAATTGTGACGCCCTATTTTGAATACCAAAAACATAGAACAACTGAATTCAAAGTCTTCAAATCATTATCATTTCATAATGTCAGAGTAAAATTCTGATTAGTAACTTGACATAAAAATATAATATTTATATATAAGTCCAAAATCCAACAATAATTATTTTTAGATTTATAACCTATTCATGTGGGTCAGAAGTCAATTGTGAATTTTTCTCTAGTGGACTTATGTTTTTATTCGAAGATATATGTGTCGAGTAAGTAATCGGAATTTTACTTAGACAATGTGAAATAATTTTTGGCGTCAAAATTAAAAAAACGAACCACTCTGCGGCGGCAGTGAAATGGCTCAGGCGACCACTGACCAGCCTGACATTTTTCTCGCATGATATATTTTTCGTAGTATACTATGTGGTTATACATATGTGGATAATACATATTTAACATCTCCAAAAGTGATCACAAAATACTTTTCCATGTAACTCAATAAGGGACCAGTTATAAATTTTATTGAAACTCATCATTGAAAATTTTAATTTTCAGTTTTGAGGCCCTAAAAAAGCGATATCAGTGATTATTTTGATGCCAATAAATAGCTGATGGCTCGATTATTATTTCTAGTAAAAATATTTTTTTTACGCCCTACCTTTCACATTAAACGAGTTCTAAGATTTCAATGATCAATCATGATAAGGTAGTTCAATCATTGAAATAAAGAAATTGATTTCCTGCGATAGGCTGGGCCAAAATGAAATATTTTTTTGACTAGAAATAATAATTGAGTTATCAGCTTTTTATTTGCATTAAAATAATCACTGATTTAACTTTTTAAGTGCCTCAAAATTAACAATTAAAATTTGGTATGAAAGCTATAACTGGCCCCTAACTCAGTAGCTTAGAAGTCATTAGTTTTCCAGTAATTAAATGAATATTTAAAATAGTTTGAATAATTTTTTCATTTTAAAAACACAAGAATTAATAAATAAAAGTAGAATTAATTATAAAACAGTAATTTTTTCAACAAAACCTAATATAAAATCTGCTTGTCGAAATATTTTTTTCCAAACTAATTTAACTAAATTTCCGCATCTATAAACTTAAACATTCTGCAAGTTTAGGTTCTCGAAAACATATTTCCACCCTTAAATGAGATTTACATCTACTCCCAAAATTTTTTCGCAGCTAGTTTGTTCTTGTTGCAGAATTGTGCCAAGTTTTTAGAGGAACATAAGAAAGCTGTAAATGTAAAAGGGTTGTTTAAGTTTCTGTTAAAAAGTTATTTTAAAGTTCTTCTTAAGTGTCCCTGGGGTTGTATCTTGTGTGTATCTACAAAACTCACAAAATTCATTATTACTAGTCGGTTTTTCAAGTTTTCTACCCTCTCCAGTGGTGTTTTTGTCCGTTTACTTATAGTGTGTTTTAGTGTCATTTGAAATCCATAGATGCCGCTTAGAAATTATCACATTTCATCTAAAAAATAATCTTCTGACCAAGGTCAATGCTGCAGTTGATAATTTCAATTTAAACATTGATCAAAATTCCCATTCATATATTTTTTCAAAAAATTCGAAAGAAAGCCTCTCACTACCAAAGCACACAATTTTTCTAAAATCTGATAAATTATTTTAAAAAAATCAAGCAGTAAGTACATAGTGGCGTTCAACTTTTAATTTCAACAACTAACACGAAAGTGACTCCACTATAAGCAGCATTTTTTTCATAATTCTTTCAGCATTAGCTCACGCTCACGCCTCTCGCTGTGGCGCTCCTCGGCATTACAAATACTAAAATTAATCAACACCACCATGATGATAACTGTTATCGCTCTACGTTTATATTATTATATAGCTCACAGATAAGAAAAAATTAATTTGACAATATTTGAATGGTTTTATAGACCGAGAAAAATCTCATTTTAAGATAATAATTTCAGTTCAAGCTGCGCTCTCATCCGCGATCCGCGCATAATGCTTCTTTCTCTCATTCTTAAACCTTCGTCTATACAACCCTTGTTACTCTCTGATGTATTATTGCTAAGTTGTGAAACTTTTAATACACTTTCCTGCAAAAAGTATACTAGTTTCTAGGTCACTAATACTATACATAATAAGTATCTATAGCTATAAGGCTTTTAAATTGTTAGTCACGAATCTTTAAACAAACTTATATTGCTCGCACTCTCACAGTTTAGAATGTAAATTTGTTTTATTTTAATTTCTAATTAAATTTTTTTGTAAAAAAGTGCTTATCATAAACGATATACACGAGAAAGTAAACGACCGACCGCAACGTTTGGGTACCCGTATCACTCATATATAAATTTATAAAATTCAAAGAACGTTTTTGTTTTTGTTTAAGTTTAAGATATTAAAAAAACATCTGTGATAGATTTTAAATCGCTCATCAAATAAAAGTGTGTTATTTTTATCAATTTTATTGTTGTTACCTTCAAATGCAGTTAAGTGACTTTTCAAATAAAATTAAATTAAATATTCCATCGATAAGAAGAACGCGGAGTATCTTAAAGTTTGTCATTTGAAATACAGAAAATAAAATGAGAAAAAAAAACAACAACAAGAAATTAGCACTTTTTTTTAATTTCATTTACCTGCATTAATGATTCATGAAAACGATTCTGCAGTGTGGTTGTGGTGTTAAATGTGAATAGAACTTGAAAAGCTACAAGTTAGAGAAGTGCTTTGTATTTATTATTATTATTATTTTCGAATTGAATTGATTTGCCGGGTATTTTTCAATAAACTGTCATTTACACTCCGTGTCATTTGATTGAGTTTATATACGCTTTATCTACGTAATATCAGTTGAAATTATTTATTATTTAAGTACATTTTTTAATTTGTGGGCCTCGAAAATTAAGTATCACTCAGTAGATAGAATTATAAAAACAGTTTGGAGAAAATTTAATAGTGCAACAGTCGGTAACGCAGAGTGTGTTTTGTTATTCTAAACACATAACATATCAAAATTGAAAGTGAGTAACAACAATTTAGGTTCCAATTGAAATTGGGGGTGCTGTGTATTTTGCCATGTTAAAAAAACGAGTTATTTAAAATATAATTACTTGGAGTAGGTGTCGACAAGTTAGTTCAGTTATGACTGAGATGAAAGTTTCATTTCTACTTGGTGTTGGTGTTTAGGTTTGAAAAGATTATAAACACAAGAATTTGTATATGAATTATTTTTAAGTACCTACATAATATGTATGTCCTAGTGCTAAAGTTTTAAATAAATTTTTGCGTATTTAGGACCTTTGGTTAATATTTAAGAAAACATCTCAAGGTATTCATTTTTTGATTTTATATTAATATAAAAGTGATATTTAAGTGACAATCAACACTGGCTTAAACTTCTAAATACGCAATTTGCTTGAGTTAAATGAGAAAAGCATTTAAGTAGGCGTTTTCTTCAAAATGAATAGCAGTATTACCATATCATTTAATTCAATAATTAAATAGGTATAATTATTTAAAATATTTTTTATAATTGTTTATTAAACTGGAATAAACGAACTTTTGCCTTTTATCAAGTAATTTAAAAAAAGAAAAAACTTGTTAACTAATAGATAAGTTAAATTTTTATTTCAAGGATTATTTGAGGAAGATTCAAAATTATAAGTTCAAATGACCTCAACTAAATCACTCCAAACAGAAGTAGTTATCTTATTTTCGTTATTATTTGAATAAGTATAATCGTACAAAATAGCGTATATAACACTAGTTTACACGAAAGAAAGGATCTTAATAAAAATACTTTGTACACTAATTTAGGATCACTTAAAAAGAAAGTGACATTCATTCGTTTGATTTTTCATCAAAGAAGCCTTTTCAAGATGTCCTTATTCAAAAACTGCTTGAGGCTATGATACATCAGGAAGTTATTTGATTCTAGAACAAATACTCGTAGGTATACTCTTTTTTTGGAATGTTAGAATGTTAGGGAATAACTATTCCCTTAAAATTAATTTTTATAGTGATACCAAATATATTTTTCCACTTCTAGAAATCGTTAATTAGTTCTAAATCCTTTTCTAAACCATACCTACTAAAATGAATTTCATCCTAAAATGATGGTATCATCCGATACCATCTGGGTATTACCGATTAACCGACGAATCCAAAATTGTTTGGATTTGTCGTCCGTTTGCCGGTGACTTTTGCAGTGAAACATACAAAAAAAAAAGAAGATAGGTACTGGAAAATAAACTACACAGTCAAGACTCTCACCGTATACGAGAACGGCTGGAGTATTTATGGAGACGGGAGTCAGATACAGTAGTGAGTCGTCCCAATATCTCCGAACCGAAATCGGTCGGTTTCAGTGTACGCCAACCGCTTAAAAGTGCTCTTCGAAGCTTTTAATCGAAATTTTATATAATAGATCCATTTGGTGTGTTTCTATATGCAGAAGGAGGTTCGATTATAAATTTGAAAACAAACAGATCTACTTTACTTGCTGATTCCCTATACATGGTAGATTTAAACGGCGCACGCGCATTTTGGTCCAAAATGACTTTTTTCGTTGCAAAAATTATAACTTTTGAACGCATGAAGATATCGCTACAATTTTTTCTTCTTAAATGAAATTTCCGAGGTTATAAAAATATAGTGATTTATAAGAAAATTTCTTCACCCGGCATTTCTAAATCATAAGCTGAAGTAAGATTTTCTTAGAAAAAGGAATTAACAGAGAAATGAATTAAAGCAAAACTTTAAAAACAGTTAAAATTTTGAGAATTTTGTAAAAAAAAAGTCCGCGGCAATTTAATTGTTGACAGGATGTTCCAAAATTTTAAACACACAACAATGGACGCATAAAGTTAACGAACCAATTTTTTATGTTTATAACAAGTATTTCAAAAGTTTTTTTTCATTTTGACAATCATTTCTTATAAACGGTTTCAGTGACCAATTTTATGTGAAACAGTGTAGAACAAAATTAAACGGACCAAAATTAAAATAAATGATTTTTTTTTAAATTATGTTTATATAAAATTAAATAGAATAAATAGTATGTCTATTTCAAATTAGTTATAGATTTTAATTTTTTGAAAAAAATTCACAGGCATCATCAACATTTTCAACATTGCCAACCCAATGTACATTGCTCATAATCTCTTTTTTTTGGCGTAGCGATAAAAACTTAATATTTTCGTCTCCCTCTTTTATTGTTGAATATTTCTTTCAACTTTTTTATGGAGCAGGGAAAAAGAAATTAATGTCTTACTTAAAACTTTTTGTTATTGATAAGGCAAAAAAGAAATTAATCTCCGAGTTTTGACTTTTAAAACCAAAATGTTAACAATGGGAATATGCTTTTTTTAAACAAATTACATTATCTCAAAACATTGCAAAAAGTAGTTTAACATATAGTTTGACTAGAATACCCTGGTAATTTTTTAACGGGATCTAGCAAGATTTTTTTTGTAGCTCTATTCAAACCCCAAAAACTCGTTAATAAAGCGTTTTTTATTAAAATTATTAAAACATTTTCTGTTTAAAATTTTAATTTACTTACGTATAAAACAATCACGTAGGTAATTACTTTCCTCCGATGTAAATGTTACGTAAAATTGAACAAAAGTAAGATTTTAACAGAATATGAAAATGAATAAATATGTTTTTTTGTAATTTTTTTGTCTAGAACAAAATTACCCAACTTTAGCTTTATAAACCAAACTATTTACCAAAAAAATTATTTTTGCTGTTTTTGAAGTTCTGTTTATATTCTTGTATGTACATATATAGAAACAAAAACTCAAACAATAAAAAAAAAACATTGATTTTTGTATTTTTGCCACGATTTTTGGCTTTTTGGATCACAATGCGGCGGGCGCCGCCATTGAATTTGGTCTTAATGGAAATCCAGATTGAACGACCGAATCACAAGGTAAAGCCATATGGCACATTACTTTGGCTGGATCGTGTATGGTCAGCTTTAAACCTTCTTACTTAAATCCAAGATAACTGAAAGGCAATGACTTGTTTGACCCTGAAAGAAAATACTACACAGTAAAACATTACTTTCTAATTAAAATTTAATAAATTTTTTCAGTTCTGATTAATTAAAATTTTTAGAGATATTTAAAATTTTCAGTGAAGTTTTGCCATCTCTTAACCATTATAACCAGAGTGAAGAGTTTTTAATGTCCTATTTGTATTGAATTTTAAAGATAATTAATTAATAATCTGTCTCAATTAATGAGTCTTTCAGAAAACGAGTATAATGTCGGTGATTTAAAAGGTTACAAACAAGATTCAAGTGACTCCAAAACGATGACCGGCATTAAAAAAAAACTTATTTAAATAACTGAAATTACGTCATAATCATCAGGCAAGAATCGATTTGAAATTGTCTTAAATTATAGTCTAAACGAATTAATCTTCAATACCTTCGATATAAACTACGTTTTCTTTATAGAGCCATCAAAATTTAACTTTGTAATATTTTTATAATATGTAAGTTTGTGATTTATTTGAAATGTGGTTAGGTCATCCTCAAAGTGGGTTTCCCAATTATGTCTATCCGTTTGAATAGAAGTTTAACAGATGAGTCAACTTTCTTTAAATAAATCTTATAAAGCCTTTGTTTGCATTCTCCTACATATGTTTTTAATATTTAGTAATAAAAGATAATATAAACACTTGTCTTTTTTGTTGTTCCACGGTTTTAATTTTATTTTTATAATTTTGCCGACGCGTTTCGTCTTATAAGGACATCCTCAGAATTTTTTTAAGACTAAAAATAATTGGCCCTAAAATTTTTAGCCGTTAAACAATAACTGTCTTATTTTCTTATTTAAAAAAAATCAGTTAGTTATAACAGGCAAAAGCTATTTTTTTTTTGATTTTCTTTCTCGATTTTGATCACATTTCTAATGCAAAACTTTCTAAAAAGTAAAATAATAACAAGACTAGATTTTTTACTATTGATTTTTAAAATTTATCTTTTTAAACTTTGACGTTTCAATATTTTTTTTTAATTTCAGTTCTAACTTCATATTAAAACTCAAAATTGACAAACAAAATGTTTTCTTAAAAATAACAACAAAAAAATAGAGTGGCGTACATCGCGTTGGTGTCAGAAATTGTTAAAATAATAAATTTCAATTTTTCAGTTTATGTAACTGTAACTGAATTGGTCATTTTTAAGTAGGACTCATTAGAATACTAGTCTTCACTTTTCTATGTTTTTGGGAGGTGGTATAAAATATACGCTGCCATAACTTATTCATATTATAATTCCTTTGAAATAAGATTTATAGATATACACTGTGATCGTGCACAGGAGCAACTATATGCGAGCAAACTAATTGCGCACTTTTTTATATTACCTATACCTATATATATCTAAAATTTGAGATCGTTATTAAGAATTATTTTTACATAGATAAAAGGGGCTAATTTATCGATCCGGATCGTGTTATTTCCAACAATGTGATTTTTATAATTATTTATTTATTTTTTTACAATTCGCGTCATCTTTTTCGTGTGAAGCTATGGTTTATGAAACGAACACAGACAAAAATTAAAATAAATAAGTAATTAAGAACAGTTATTATTCTATAAACCGCCCGGGCGCATAACTAGACAGATATCTACCCTTGCCATTGTCATAGGTACTTTGTGTAATGCCTATATGCATGCATCCACCCCGAATATACCCATGACCGCGTAAGCCAAGTGGCCGTTGGCCGAGTCACTTTTTTACATGTGCTTGTATGTGATAAAATGTGAAAAGCACATAAAAACAACAAAAACAAGAATTGTCAAGACAACAGTGTGACCAAAGTAGGTGTTGTGTGTTTTTCTTAAACCATGCGATCATATTTTATTTATTTTGATTTTTGTTAATGCTCTGAGATCAATTTTTTTCAACAACTAAGTTTTATGTTTATGGGAGTCAAAAAGAGGAGCAGTATGATTAACCGCAAAATTTAATCTCTAATAACAAAATCTTTCATTTTTGCATTTTCCAATTTTCAATATCTTGAAAAAGGGTAAATGATTTTTTTTAAATTAGGTTTTTAAGTGTGTATTGATAAAAGCTTAAAATTATGCCACCAATTTAAATGTTATTAAATTTTATAATATAAGGCTCAAATTTTTAAACGTTTTTATATAATGTTAATTAGCATTTATATCATTGTAAAAATGGTTTAACATCGTACTATAAATCATTTAAAATTTTGCGCCAAAGTCTTTAAAATTGTATGTCTTCACTTGAATCACAAGAGGAAGTTCTTGCGGTTTAGTCACTACATTTTAATTCATTTAAATGATTATTTGGTTCAGTTATTACAGTTTTTGTAAAATTAGAGTAAGGAACTTTGGATTATATAGTTTTCATTGAAAGACGGCGATATATTGTCATTTGCTGCCAGTAAGAACATTTAGTATTTTTTAACAAAATAGATTTTTGAATTTTTTGTTCCTTAAAATAGAAAATCGGATATTTCCATTTTTAGTTTCTTTTACATTATTATTAATACTTAATTACTACCTTAATGTGGCGCTACAGTCTATAGTTTAGGTCAGAGGGCCTCAACCAACAAGTTTTTTTCCAGCAGCTATAAAGCTTAATCAAGATTAAAATAGAAATTACAATTTTCAATATATTTACAATGTTTTTGAAACTGAAAAATAAAAATATAAAATAATTCCTCAAAGCCCCATATATTTAAAAACAGTTACATTGGGCCCATGAATTACATAATAGTATAGACTTAAGGGTATAAAGAATATGAAGTGCTCACGTTTTTATTTTGAATGAGAAATTATTCTCTACTTTTTTCGTCCGTCTAAAATTGTTATTTTTATTGTTTTTTTTATTGTTATCAATTTTAAACATCTTGCTAGGAATTTGAGAAAGCAATGGGCCAAATTTCAGATTTATTTTGTCTGTTCGGTACAATTTTTGCAATCGATTTAAAAATTATCTTTAGATATAATGAAAAAGGTGCAAGCTGCTTCTATTTGCAACCTGATTTTTTTGTAGCCGAATTAATTTTCTTTCATTCATTCGCCGAAAAAAACGCTCATACGCCATAGAAAACAATATTAGATTGAAATTTTCTTTGCTTTTCTTTGATTTCACAGTCTCCAAACTTATTTTGAGGAGGTGTATTTTACAGAGAAGTTTTGCATACACAAACCTAGCCCACTTCAGTCAAATTCTTAAGTTCAGAAAAATCAAGTTAGAATATTATTTTATCGTAAAAATACCAATTTTTAGCAAAAGTAGTAAGAAAAGGAATGACAAATAGTTTCGGATAAATTTTAGATATAAATACTCTTGTGGGCTTCAACATGGGTTACGTCTGTTGTTGGGTTCGAAAGATAAAACAAAACCCAGCACTTTTAACGAAAGAAGAAACTATATTTTTTTATTTGTAAATATTAAATACACATTTTAGGGACGAGATTAAGTTAATCCTGTAAATATTTTAAACCCGAATTAACTCAAAAGTCTAGGATTAACTTTAACTGTAAGTTTCCAGAAACCTAGTCCTCTTCAAACAACGGAAAACAGAATCTAAATTTAAAAAAAAAAACAAACATAATTAAAAATAATAAAAATTTAAATACAACATGGTCACACTGGCATCTTAAGTAATTTTAATTGAACAAATACCGATACGATTGTCTATTTTGCTTTTGTGGCAGAAAATGCATGTGGGGTGTGGGCCTTATTAATGTTTCTTATTCATATAGTTAATTCGATACCTTGTGGCGGTTACGATGGGTTAGCTAGCGTTGTTAGACTGTTGCTCAGCTGTTTACATATTATTTATTTTGTTTAATTAAGACGATTCGAGGCCTACTTTTGATCTTGCATACAAATGCAATTTGTATTTGATTTTTAACCGCAGATTTTTTTTTTGTATATTTCTTAAGAAAGTTCTGATTTACTACATACATTCAGTCATTTAAAACATTCGATCGATTCTAGTAAACAATTTTATCTTCCAACAAATCAAATAGTAACATACTAACTGTAGAACGTAATGTCGTTTTCTTTAAATAAATTACGATCACTCATACCGGGGCAAAGTTCTTCGTCATCGAATAATGGTGCTAATCAAAGACATTCAGTGAGTTTGGAACCGGAAATAGGATTTCAAATTTTCATTGAATCAACGCCATTATCATCACCAGATGGAGCTGAAGGTGTAGTACGTGGAATGGTACCAGAGCTAAATGTTTTATTAATTTCTGCGCGCCATCTACCAACTGTATTTGGATTTAAAATAGTCCAAGGATATAATATTAAGGTATAATGCTTCGTAAGTTGTGCAAACAAAAATATGATAACTATACAAGAAAAAAATATCAATGATTTTTTTTTATGTTTTAATTTTTATTTTTCGAACGATAAGGTAAAGCTGTTTCCTGGAACGAAAAGATATGATAGCAGCATTCAAACAAATTCTTGGCCAAAATTTAATGAGAATTTTAAATTTCCGTTGGCTCCGGATAAAAAGTAAATTATGGTATATTGTATATTGTGAAAAATCTAAATTAATTTTGTGTTTTTTTGTTGTTGTTGTTCCTTTTTAGACCTTCGATAAAAAGTTACACCAAAGGTAGAACTGTATCAGAATTTTTACCAGAAGAACTATTTACTGGACATTTTGTTGTTTTCACTGTTTATGCTCTTTTGGAACTACCTCCTGCGGTGAGTATTTATACCTTCTTTTTTTATTTCTAAGTAAGTTTTGTAGTTAAAGCCGAAGACACTGTTGCACCAATGGGATTTAAATTTTATTTACCTAAAAAATTTGTAAAAATAATATTCTCTCAATATTTTCTCCATTACACTTAGACGGTGTTCACATTGGACTGAAAAACTGGATTTTTTTTTACGTTTCAGTATTCACATCTCTCTCCCACTCCTTCATTGAAGTGAGATGTGAATACTGAAATGTCAAAAAAAATCCACTTTTTTAGTCCAATGTGAACACCGTCTTAAGGTTTAGTTTACCTACATGAAATCTGATTATTTCTTCTATTTTTTCCAAAAGGTTGACATTTTTTTTGAAAGTGACATAATACCAATGCATATATATGTATGCTCAATCACAGCTTTTTGTACTATGACTGTTATTAAGCTCATCGCATCGGTCACATTGTTTATGTGTTTTTTTTTTTGTTGACAAGTCATTTGGCTTTTTCTTTCAAATTAAACAGGTGTTGATGTTGTCATCATTTGGGATGTTATTTAGTGTCCACTGTGCAATAATATATTAGTGATTTACCAAGAATCGATATCTTTGGAGTATAAGTCATAATTTAAAAAAAATTCACAGAAAGGCTTTTTTCTTTTAATAAAGTGTCAGAGTATGAAAAGTTCTTCTAGGCAATGAAATAGATTTTTAAATAACAATTATAATACACCAATTATAAATGGATTTACATTTTTGTAAGTTATTAAATTCCTTAAAATAAAACAAGCTATGGATTTTTACACTAATTTCTGAAAATTTTTGAAAAATTGTGCAAATTTAACGTTACTAAACAGATTTAGTATAATACAAAACGCCAAATGTCAGTTTGACATTTAAAAATGTGAAAATGGTGTGTTTGTTTACTTATTTGCATTAACATTTAACTGTCACTGTTTAAGGCGTGTTCAGCTGGAGTTTATTAAGAAAATAGGTTTAGTATGATACTAGTTAAAAAATATTTAAATAAATAGCTTTAAAGTTAGAAAATCGTTAAGTTGTATCATCCTAATACCTTAACATCAGGCTGCTAAAAATGTTGCGCGATTTTATATTTAAATTGAAATGTATGTTTTTTAAATATAAATGTATCATAAAACAATGTTATTGGGGTTTTTGGTAATATATGTAAAATAAATACACTAAAAAATGACTGAAAAAACTTACATATACCAAATTAGATTGATATTTATTTTGAGATAATTTTTAAAAAAAAGTCTGTGACTGCACGTTTAACACTCAGAGATTTGTTAATTATAATCGATTTAAAAAAGAACAGCAACTATAATGATTTTTAAACATTTTCTTAGAAAATCATTTTACTGAATAAAATTAAATCAAAGAATAACAATTAATAGCATTTCGAACGATTTTCAATTTTAATCGAAATGAAATTCCATGTTCATTCGTTTTCGAAAATTACTACGAACTGTCAACAAATTTAAGTTGCATCCATTTTTGTTGGTTTGATAAAGTGAAATTACAGAAATGGAAGCAATATCTTTAAAAAATTTTAAAAATTTAAATTATCAATTTTAAAAAAATTTTAAATTAAAATTTTGTATTATCAAGAGCAAACAAACACTTGACAATGTTCGTAATTTTGTATACTGACGTCTGACAACTGAAATTACCTGGAAATAGAAGGCCCAGCCAGGCAATAAATTGTCATGACCATTAAAATTGACATTGCATCAAATTTTTGCCAATTGAGCCACAGCGTTAGGTTCCTACTAGTGAAATATTGTTCTAATTTCCATGTCATTTCGTGTATTGGTGATATGTGCACCTTATATTCGAAATAGCTTTAAAAAAAATTAAAACTTTCAAAGAATATTAAATAAGAATAAAATTCAGACTTTAAAAATGGACGGCAGATATTAATAGACTCACTTTTTAAACCTTTCCGGAACTAATAAGAACAAATTCGAATTTTATATTTTCAATTTTACCTATTCTGCCATAATTTATTTTTTATAAATTTTAATGAGTAGGTAATAATGAGTAAGTTATCTAATTCTGCAAATAAATTCAACTTGATTTTAGTGAGAAGCAGTTTATTTTAGTGTAGGATTAACTTTAACTTTCAATAGTCAGAAATCTATCAAAATCAAAGTGCGTCACTATGAAAATGCACTTTTGCTATCAAAACAGAAATGGCGACACCATGCGGCACTATGGAAATGGTAATTTCTGTAGTGTTGCCCTCTCTATTTCGATAGTGTTGTAACACACATTACAGAGAAATATATATTCCATTAATCCAGATTTAACCCTTAGTGGGTTAACCAAATTCTTTGAGTTAGCTTGACTTAAAAACATTTTTTTCAGCGAAATTTAAATAAATTTCAAAAATTTAAATGAAACAAAAGACGATTCGTTTGAAAATGAACCTTTATTTTTTTATGGAAGGTACCTCATTTACCAAAAAAACTCCAAAGATTTTATTGTACATTTGTAGTACCTTTATATGTATAAAACTTCCCTTCAAAAAATGTTTTGTTGATTTTTATATCATTTTATTTTTTTGTTTTTTTTTTCAGAGTCTTAATAGATTCAATAAAACTTACAGATCTCTAAGAGAAAAAAGTTCATCGCTTGTTCAAAAAGTAGTAGATTCAAGTGCCAAGCCAAAAGATGATGATGCTTTTGCTAAAAACTCTAAAGTTACTAACTCAAAAACTACAGATACTACACAGCTCACAAGTAGTGAAGCAAAAAGAAATATTGGTAAATTAAATTATTATTTTATTGCTGAATTTTTTTATAACTATTTTGTATTTCAGGTTCTGTGACATGCTACTTAGAACCAAAAATTTTTAAAAGAAACGCAAGAACAGGACAATTTTGTACTGAAGAACTATGGCTGCCAATCAGAGATATTACAACAACAGTATTAAAAGATTCAAATAGTGTAAGAATAAATGCCTGATCTGTTATTATCATCCATGTCATACGATTAAAAAAAAGAAAGCGTTTTCGAGATCTGCTCTATTTCCTAATCATTTACTTTATATAATAAATTACATTATAGGATGTCTCTTTACTTCCCACAACTACCACTTTCTTACCATTTTAGCCCAAAGTTCTTTCAAAGACGATATACAAAAAATTGGTCAAAACTGGCAGTTTTGGGAAGTAAATAAACTGAACTATTATATTAACGTAACGTTATCAACTTAATGTCATCAGATTTAACTAAAATTTCTAGTTCGATTAATATTCTGAATACGAAACCTACCCTATTATAGCCGTGTACATATGTAGTTATGCATTGTTTATCATGCAAGTATAAAAAAGATGTGCAATATTTGTTTTTATTGTGGCTCATGCATTCCTATAATTGAAAAATTATCTCATATTTTATTTTCATTAATTGCTTTTATGCAACGATCATTTAAGAAAAAATTTGTTTCAATGTAATTAGCCTTGATGTAACACACCCAAAGCAGCCGACTGACTGACGACGTGACGCGGCGGATGTAATTTAACATGCGCTTCTAAAACATAACACTTTCATAAGAATTAAGTCATTAAAACATCATAAAGTTGGGGCTACCATTATATAGTAAATTAATTTCATCTTTTTTTTTATTATTATTATTTCTTGCAGCTGGGGCAATCACCAAAGGGGGTTGTTGAATTAATTCTTGAATTGCAAGATTCAATTAAAGATGAAATGAAAGATTCAGCAAGTCCTACTTCCGATAGCATCACTGATGAAAAACCTAATCAAACATCAGTGACGAAAACTTCTAATGGCAGTAAAAGCTCATGGCCTGGATTTTCTGAGGTTAGACGAAAAATAGGAAAATCCACTGCCAAACAGGACAAGGGATTAATGCTCAAAGTAACAACTTCGAAAATGAGATGTTCTAATAAGGTCAAAGATGAACTTGAAAGTTCAGCTGGAAGTGTTTATATCAAAACAACTGTTTTTGAGCATAATATTTATTTAGATTCTTGGAAGTCGAATTACTTTTTTCCATCATTATCAACCAAGTGGGATAGTAATGTTTCAACTGTGACAATACCAATTAAATTACCTGAAGATCTTAATAATATTCTCATCAAGACTACACTAGCAACGAAAAATAAATTAGGAAAGAAAATATTTTTAGGGACAGTGATAATCGGTCCCACCGATGGGTCGTCCGATTCAGGTTTAAAACATTGGCAAGATGTCGAAAATAAGAGAAATGAAAAAATTCCAATGTGGCATAGTTTTCAATAAAACAAAAATTTTGTGATGAAAATTTGTATTGTTTTTATTTGTTAAAATATTTTAAATGTTTCTTTTTTCTGTAAAGTTTCAAGAACTTTTTTTAGTTTTTGCGATTTGTATGGAAAACTTAAATCATAATGAAAAAACTCTTATAATTCAAGAAGCCCAAAAACTGCAAAAAAACTTGGATATATGATAATATGTTTGGTGATTCTATTTCCCGAAAAAAAACGCTTTTAGCAAGATCTTAAATTATTAGATTGTAAGCATATGATATTATGAGAATCAACAAGAACGAACATTTATATTGAGTTCATAATATTGGTGCCACTTTTCTATATTATTGCTCTGCTTTTTTTTAGCGAAATGATAACGTTCTTGTGGAGGGTTATAGCAAAAAACGTTACTAAGAATTGCAGATTTATGGTAATGACTCAATGATGTAGTGATATTTGTTTACAAGAAAAAAAAAACAGAAAAGGAAAAGTAGAAAGTTTGTATAAAATTGATTTTTTCGTTTATAAAAAAAAAACAATTTTAAATGCAACATTACTTCAACTTTTACTGGACTGCAAAATTTAAACCACCACACCGTTGAAAAAAAAAAATAGTAGATTGCCAAGTGCCGCAACAACCAAATATTGATTTTAATGTTTAAATTTGTCAAGAAAAATAAAATGAAAAAAGGATCAGTTTTCTTAAATAATTTTATGATATGCGTTTAAATAGGAACATTGATGTGCCAACAAATTAACGTCAATAGTTTTAAAGCTGTCATTTTTAATTCCAATGAAAGCTATACACTTTTGAGCTTCCATTGGCTCAGAGAACTGCGCAGATTACTTTTGATGCGTTTTAAGGCAGAAAAAATGCCTTCTCCTATTGCATTTGAGACAGGTATATGAATAAGAATTTTTACAATTTGGTGTAAATATTCGGAAATGAAGAAATAAGATTTTTGGCCACAATAGTATTTTTAGTTTTTATATTATTGATGTGCTGAAATTTTGTACAGTATTTGCTGGTAAAAATGGGACTGCGTACACATTACCTTAAACAAAAGAGACGATAAGAACGACGAGAAAAAAGGTTCATGGGAAGAACAAAAAAGTTTTAAAGAATGCTATTAACTTTTTTTTTAAAAATTTGAAAAAATAATTGAAGTTAGCGAAATTGTTGTTTGATTGTTTAAAAATACGGTCAAAGGAAAGGAATATCCAAAAAATGGGTACTTTATGCTTTAAAAGTTAAATCCTAGTGCAAAGATCGCGCTAAATTTTACTTCTACTTTTCTCAACAAACATCAGCTGAAATCCTTTATAAACTTTAACATAAAAGTGTTGTGGAACTGGAGAATATAGCTTCATTCCAAATCTAGTTTCAAACAGTTTCAGACCGCCATGCCGCAGGTTTAGTCTTTTTTGGTCCTCACGAGAGAGTAAAACATTTCCCCTTTTTGTCAGTTTTAGTCCTGTATAGTGCTGTTTCTGGGCTGGTTGGCAAATCTCAGGTTAACTTCTGTCAGATGACAGAATTTGTCAGTTGAATTTCAATATCAATTTAAATTCCATTCATCTGCATTCGATATATACCTATTTTTGTATTTTTTGTTGTTAAATTTTGTTTTGTTTATATCAAACATATGTTTATAAATTATCTTATTTATTTTTTATTTACAAAAGGACTGCACAACAATAAAAAATACACAAGACAACAGTTGCTTGCAATTTCGTTTTTTTTTTTTTTGCCAGATCCAATAGAAATTTTGGTTGAATTGTAGTAGAATATATTTAGAACTGTTAATAACTAAATAGAGCTGGCAAATTATTTATGAATAGCATAGCAGCTGTGTCTATTGTCTAGCCTGGATCTTAAATCCGGTTCATAGGGTTTAAAATATGACTATGCTCCAATGTGTTTTACTTTTAAGTGATTAATTATTTGTAATTAGGGGAAGTGTGGTAAAAACCGCATACAACCGTATTTATTCAGTTATTTATTCTATTTAAAGTATATGTAATGTATTGTTTAAGGTACCTTAATAAATCAACAGTTTTGCAGAATAAAGACTTTATTCCTTAAAAAACTTGTTAAAATATGTACATTACTTATACGTTTGTCAACAGGTTGTGCGAAAAACATAGCAAGAGGCATATCTATTGAGCTATATTTTTTAAGAAACCAGAATTATAAAACCAGAAAGTATAAATAAAAGTTGAGTTAAAAGTAGTAGATTCATACAAATGGCATACCTTATACAAAATTTTTTTCATAAAATTAATCAATCATTTTTTTGTTCTAATTTTTCTTAAAATGAGAAGAAAGCCAAAATTTTTAAAATGTGCTCTCCTAAAATTACCGACAGCACTGTAAATTGTATGGCACACGCGACATGCCTCGTAAACATTTTCTCATTTCGCTGCAACATGAGCAAAGAAAAATACCCATTTTCTGACGCTGAGGCTGAGACACAACAATATTATTTTGTTCTTCAAATACTTTCAATTTCAATCTTATTCAGTCTACCGGCAATCCCCATTGGATTAAGTGCTTAGTTTTGCGCTACCCGTAGTCGAGCGCGTGCACTGCAATTTTGTTTTTCTAATTAATTTTTTTTTATTTTAAAAATCCACATATTATACATATATTAAACCATTAATTATTTATATTGTTTGTATTTAGAGATAAGAGTTTTGTTGTTTAATAAACAAACGCGACGTTTTATTTTGCCAAAAAAAAAACCGTTAGACCATGATCCTTAGATTTATTATGTAAATAAATTTTTCAACGGAAACGGAAATATCGTTTGCATTTTCATTCATAAAACGGCAGATATCTGTAATCGTTAATAAATTTTGTTCGTTATTCATTCAAAGTGTGACAGTGTGGAATTTCGCGTGTTGAATTCTATTTCGATTTTTTTTTTAACAAAGCTTTATTAATTCATACAAAAAGAAATATAAATACCTGTGTACCCCAGCAATTTAAAAACAACATATAAAATAAAAAAAAAAAAAAAAAAAACAATACCTCAGCGAATGTGAGGAATTTTTTGTTGATTTATTAAAAAATCAAATTCGAAATTAAAAATAAACATAAAGTTTAAAAAAAAAAAAAGTCCGAAAAAACTCATAGGTAGGTGTTCTGTGTGGTTTTTGTGCGCGTTGAAACATTCGGTTTAACAACCTGCGATAGATAATTTGTTGTTTGTTCGTTCTTAAATCTTAAATGTTGATGCCGTGACAATTTATATTCAAATTTCGGGCTATCTATCATGAATGCGAGTAGACAACATCACCTAACTAACGCAATCAGTTTGATCTGATCACTGAATGGAGTAATTTACATTGCAAACGTCGTCGTCGTCGTCTCATAGTCGTGTTATATGCTGGTGCTGCTGTTGATGTTGATGCTGCTGCTGCTGTTGGATCTTGGAAATGATGAATTGAAGGTCTTGAGAACATCAGGTAAAATGACGAGGCAGTTCTTCTGTTTTGAGTTCTGTTCTGACACATGTTACATATTTAAAAGTTATAAATCATCGAAACGAATATATAGGAATCACTGAGGGTTTTGTTTTTTGTTTCTTCTTTTTTTTTTTGATATTGAGATTGATGTGCGGTTGTTTTCAGGTAGATTGGGTGCAGCTAAAAATAAAAAAATTGTTCGTTTGGAATAAGCTCATAATTATATCACTTTTAAATGCTTTTAATGGTTTTGATGATCTAGTTTTGATTTTTTGAGTCGCGTTTATTTGTTCAATTTTAATTGCTAACAATCAAAAACGGCAGGGTATAAATGGATAAAACTGCACAGTTGGGAATAACGGTTTTTTTTAAATTGTAAGTCTATTGCGATATTATGTTGACGCTCTAAAATTTTAGTTTCCAAGTTATTTATTTGGTTTGAGTTTAGCTTTTTGAAATAAAGTTCATCAATTCTTTTAAAAATGCCATCACAAACTTATAAATGTGCAGTTGTTTTGGTTGAAAGGATTTGTTTTCAGTTCAAACTTAAACATTTTATTAGATTTTCTTATTCGGTATAATATACTCAACGATATTTTAATCTGTCATTTTTGACCGATTTTAAGAATTTTAACGAGTTTTTAAGTTCTAGCTTAAACAGAATAGAGAATTTGCATATAGGTTACCTAAAATTTTTGCATATTTGTCATATTTTTGAATGTTTAAAGAACATTTTTGCCATTAGTTTGAATTAAATTCTATGAAAGTGCTACTAGTACTAAAATTGGTCCCCCAATTCAAATTTCCGGGGACGCACAGATGGATCATAGAAATGTTAACAGATTCTGTAATTTTTTAATTTTGTGTGAATTATTCTTCGCGATAATAAAAATCGAAATAGAGGAATATTTAGGAACAAACGATTTATTTCAATCAAAGAAAAGAATCCATTTTATTTGATTTTATTGAAATATATTAAATAAATAAAAGATATTATTATATTGTATTTCGATGAAAACAAATTCTTTGAAATGGTTGAATATAATATCTTTTCAGAAAACAGCTGTTGACATATTCTCCACAACGTTCTTTTGTCAAAATTTACCTGGGTCTTAGCTGATGTTTGGAGAGAAAATAATAGCTAAAATTTAGGTCAATCTGCGTATTAGGATCTACACGAAACCAATACTATAGAGCAAGTAAAAACTTTTCTGAAGGGTTAATAGAAAAACATTTTTGATTTATGATTTTATTGCCTCCTTTTTTCTAGATTTTTTCGTTTCGCACTAGTAGCGTATTATGCTATAAAATAAAATAAAAACCGTGAAACTAAAAATGAGTACTAAATGGGAGAAAACTCAAGCTAAATTATTGTTTTTTTTTTGTTTTAAAGTAGAGAATTTTTGTTGTATGTTGATAAGCATAAAAATAGTTTATCAAAAACAAAATTTGAAAATTTGAAGTTTTCTCAAAAATATGTGGGCAACCGATTTTAGTTTAAATTTAGGATAAAGGTACAATCACAATAACTCAAGTAATAATGCGAATGCCAAAAAATGGCACTTTTTAAATTTTTGTTCACTCTTTCCTTTCCTTTTCGATTATAAAAAAATCTCGCATTTTTTAAAAAATCTCAAAATAATGAAATCTTATACAAATTCATAATTTTTCTGATCATTATTTCTCAGTACATTAAATTAAAATTTACATCTCAAATTGAGACATGAGGCATGTTCAGAAAAATGAGATCTTGGAGATCTTAGAATTCACAGTTACCTGAACAGGAGTCCTCCTCAGTTTTGCTGTCAAAATTCTGAGGAAAAAAATCTTGGATTTGCTTGTTCATTTTTTGATTGAGTAAAATCTCTGAGATCTCATTTTTTTGAAAGCGCCAATTATGAACGAAAATCTCGCAAAATAAAATATCGATTTGCAAAAAGAAAACAAACATGAGTTCCTATGCACTTTCAGCAAAACTGCATTTTTGGAAAATTAGACCCACGGACTTTATTTCCGTGAGGCTTATTGCACTGAACCCCCCAAAACACGAATATTATCAAAGGGAACGGTAGTGCCCAGCCAAGTTCTAGCACTACACCCTTTTTACGGGAACAAACTCAGGCGATTTTCGACGCCCCTCTAACTTCAGCATATACCAATAAAGTCAGAAACTGTCTTATAATTATGTCTTAATTATTAATTGATTACTGACTAAAATTTGGGGTTTCACTTGGCAAGTTTTCTTTTTATTACGCACAATTCAAAATGTTTTGAAAACTAGACAATGTGAACCCCCAAATTTTAGTCAGTAATCATTAAATAATAAATTTCTCTCATAACTTGGTGTTGTTTCAATATTACTCTTCTTAAAATATTTGATATTAAACCTTTATAAAGTTAGAACTTTGCATACTTTTAGAACTCACTACTTTTCACGGCTAAGTTGTTGCATATACAGATTTTTATATATGAAGAACTTGGCTACTTTTTAACATTTATGTTTTTGTTGTGATAATTATTAACAGATGATTCTGACGTGGCACAGCAAATATTTTTATAATTAAAATTGTTTTCGTGAAATGATCGGTATTACCCTGTCTTACCCTACACGCGAGAATCATCTATTTTATATCTTTCTTGAATTTCTATGTTTATTCAAAGCAATAATGTAAATAATGTGGTTTTGTATTGATTACATTTAATAATGTTGATGCTGAGAGGTACATATATTTTTTTAAACAACATAATAATTATCTGGTGGTAAAGTTGACCAGACTAACTGTGGCCTGTGGGTACCTATGACTGAAATAATTCTTTATTAATATTCTTATTTTAGACGAAGTTAAAATTTGGTCGCAACTACAACCTTCTATTATTTATTGCATCATCTGTAGGGTTAAACATGTTAGTTTCGTATAAGGTCGACAAGCCCACTGCTGTCTTGAATTGTTGCGTTTCGTATAAGTTATACATATATGTACCTACTCCTACATACAAATGTATACCTACATATGTTACCGTCAATAGAAATTTTACATTCTGAATAAGTTTGCTTATACTTTATATTTCTATAATAAATTTTAAACCTTTTGTAAATATGGGCTAGACTATGAAAAGTGCCAATTATAACAGTTTATCATTTTATCACATTAAAAATATATGTGTGAAGGCGATAAACTGGCATTTTTCTAGTCTGGTCCATCAAAAGTACATTAGAAACATTTTTGGTTATTTCTCCGAAATTTTTAAAAATCTCATTATATGACCAGAAATGGCGGTATCTGGATGCAAAATTTGTATTGGTGCTATGGCTTTTTGGAATAAAAATTGTCTTGTTTAATATGTCACCAAATTATTCCTGCGTCTATATTTTATGCCCACTTTATCAAAAATATCTCCCCCAATCACCCTTATTTACATGATAATCATCAATTTCGTTAAGAATAATTCATCCAAGATATTATTCCTTGAAATTGAAGACTTAACAGAAAATTCAATGAGAATGATTGGATATTTGCAAAAACTCGCTGAAAAGTAATTAAATAATTTAAAAGCTTGAATTTTGATTGTATATGTATATTTTGTTAATTAACATCAATATATTATTATCATTAGCTAAAAAATATTTTATAAAATAACAACAAAAAACTCAAAATGTTTATACATTCAGCCACTTAACATACTCGTACATCAGAAAACGATTTACGCACGCTAATAATAAATAATTTTCAGACAATCTCGTGACATTTATTTCAATAGCCGTTATGCTGGCGGATTCAACTAATTATTTATTAATATCACAGAATTCTGATGACAGTCAGACCATCCATGTTAGTTGACAAGAATTTCTCAAAAAATTTGAATAAATGATCATCAATTATCTGGATTCATACTTGTACAGTGATGTGACAAAAAAATGTTTTGAATTTATTCTGAATCGGTATTTTCATGGAGAGTTTCGGAAACTGTTGAAGCCTACTACATATTTCCTCGTGTAGTGAACCACCATCAGTGGAGAAAGTGAATTTTTGACACAATTTGCTTGATTTTTGCAGCTTTTATGGTCAAATTGTCAAAGCTACACCAAAAATCGAAGAGTTCCCGTACATTTTTCGCGTGAATATGGTTCACCGCTCGTGAACGCAAACTCTCCACTTTTTGTCATGGCTTCACGAGCACGCTCACGGGTGAACAAAAATGCAAATTTGTATGGATTCACGACATGATTCACAAGTATGTACTAGGCTTAACAATGAGAAGTTCACTTGTGTGTAGGTACCTACTGAGACTTGAAAGCATATAATAATTGACTCCGTGAAATAAATCTCCAATAAGCAACATCCCTAAATAAAAAAAATTAAATAACACCACAAAATTTTGAGGGAGTTGGAAAGATTTTTCCTATGAAACTAAGGATTTATTTCATGTGATTTAGGGATTTTAATTCATTTGTAAATTTTGGGAATATTTTATAATGAAATAAGTCTCTAATTGAACTATAATTTGGAGACTTTTTTAAATTTTTCTATTTTGTAGCGATTATTAGGTAAATTCTTTGAGTGGGTCGCTTCACGGGTTTGCAGGATCTTAAAATCCTTCTCGGGTCCTCTGACCCACTCACTCATTTCAGTATCAGTCGCCAGGCAGACGCCTATTCCACAAGTTTTCTTTGACAACAGTACAATGGTTTGGAAACTTATTTTATTGTTATTTGGGGACTTATTTCATGCCTTTTTGGGAAGTTATTTAATTTTTGTTTGTAGTGTTAAACTTTAATCATGAAATGTGTCAATTAACTTCCAATCAGAGTTTTCTCTGTACTTATAACATTCCTAGAAATTTTAAACTTTGCAAATAAAATAAAAGCATGACAAGTGTTATTTTTTTTCGAAATTTTGAAATGTTTTGACTGTTAGTACAAAATCTACAGAGAGGAAATAAGAATAGGTATTTGTTTTAAAAATGATCAAACATTTTTTCTTATCTCGATTTGTTGATGCTTCATAAATGTTCGGGGAAGGTTTGATGAAAATTCTTGCACATCATTGTACGAGTGTTAGTATATCATTTTCTTGGTCAAATCAAATATCCGTGTGGCGCGGCGCGTAGATATCACATATTTCAATCAATTTGACACATTTCTAATTACACAATCGCAAATAATATATACATAATATTATGATGATTTAAACTTCTGATTGAATTTCCTTGGCATTGTCATCGATGAAAAATTCTATTAAACTACATTTTTTATAACAAGATGATCAAAATGAATTCAATAATATAATTCATTTAACTGTTTACTTCAGCTTGTATTCCAATTAGCAGACAAGTTTATCTTTATAGAATTCCCAAAACGGAAAAGTCACTTTTCTGCTGCTATAGCAACTTCAACATGTGCCCTTGCTTAGGGCCGGCCGCGCAACGCAACGCAAGACATTTTATTGATTCACCGATGCACGTACGATATATATACAAACTGCATAAAAGTTCTCTGGACACTGTCGATTGGCTTGGCAGCATTCTTTGATGCCAAATTTGTACGTTGGCAATGTGGTTGTTGTTCTTCAAATATGGTGATTTTAGATGTGCTTGATCTTCTTTTGCACAAAGCGATGTGATGCTTGGATAAAGATTCTTCTTTTGTTTTTGATGTTTTTTTTTTGTTGTATTGTTTGTTGTTGTTGGCAGTTAGTTGAGAACACTTTTAAGAACTAAATAAGATGTAGATTTCTTTATGTGAATCGAGTGGTACATATTATACCTGGATACATCACAATTTTGGTATCATCTTATACTTATTTAAAATTTATGGTCCAATACAAACATCCGGTTTGTTGAGGATCTAATGAACTTTTTAAATGCCATTTCCAGTTGCTTTGTTATTATAGGAAGTATGTCAACATTTAATATTTCATATAAACGTATTATTTTGAAAGTTTTAACGGTTATAAATTTTTTATAATCACCTCTTTTCTTTTATTTAAAAAAAGGTAGATACATATATCACTAGACTGGCTAAAGGTCGATATTTTTTAATATTTTATTTATTTATCCCTTTAAATAAGCTGCAATCAATTTAAGTGAGGTAAGGGCGAAGTCTTATCAATAAAACAAAACATAAAGATAGTGGTGGATTAACGAGTAATTAAGGTAAAAATACTTCAGATAGTTTTGCCAACGACTATAAATAAAAATGAAAAAGAACCCTAGTGACACATAATATGTAATTTTCTAGTTTAAATAAGAAAGTGTGTGTAAAAGCTCGCACTTTGTGAGAAATTGAATTTGTGCAGATTAAATAATAGGTATGTTTTATTCATTGCTGCATAGCCAGCGCAGCACAAGTCTGAATAAAACGATTACTCACTCTATACGTTCATTTCAATAATTCAAAGTTCTTCTTCTTTTTCGCCAACAATCAAATTGTTTTTGTTTGGCAAGGGATATTTTGCTGCGCTGGCTATGCAGCAATGAATAAAACACACCTAATATTATTTGGCGACATTCGAATTCCTGTTGAATGTAGTAGATTTTCGTTAAGATTTCCTTATATATGTAAATTAACGCAATTAATTTTTTTAAATAAGTATAAATATTCGTTAAATAATTTTTGATCAACGTTTTAGTTGATTTGGGAATAAAAATAATTAAGCATTTTTTATTTATATATAGGGATAATAGTATTTAACTCACTGAAGGGAAAGTACGTATTTTTTAGTCAGGTACAGAAAGATTTGACATTATACACAATAATTTGTATCAGGCTGAACTTTGTATTTTATTTGTTTTTCGTATTTTGTATACAACAAATTTTTACCGTATTTACCCTTCCACCTCTGCTCCACCATTTTGATATTATTTTTTTAATTCCTATTGGTCGGAGAGAAAAATTATGTAGGTACAAAAAATATTCAACTTGTTATATTGAATATTTGTTGTCTTGAGTCTGACTCCCTGTTTCTATTGTTTAAAAAGATAGAGAGCGGCAATATTTCAAAATACCAGTTTCTTCATGTTTTGACCTGATTGATTTTTGGACACTTTGCATGTCTCTTTTTCCTTATGCAATAACTACAAAAAATCGGTCCTTATAATAGTAATCAATTAAAAGATAAAGAAATATGTGCATTGTACATATGTATACGATATTATAGTCTCGCATTTTAACATAATTTTATTTGAATCAGAATATCTCGACATAAATTTTTTAAAGATGTTTTCCAACATTTCAACCTAAATTTGAGCAAGCTTAAAAGTCATATCTACTTCACTATTTTCATAATAGCTGCGATTTATTGGTATATATTTTATAATAATAACTAATGCAGCAATCAGGTACCAATAAAACGCTTTAGCCACTTTTGGCTGTGTTCACAAAGTATTTCTGTTTCCATACTACAAATATCATAAAACACATCCATTTTCTGAGTGAAACACAACATTAGGTGGCTATAAATTTACCAATAAAACGCACCTAATATAATACTAAGAACCCGAAGCATAATTATGTACTTTCTTCCACATTTCGATAAAGTTGGATTCCCATTTGGGATTTTCTCAGAATTGATACCATGTTCTCTGAACGTAACCTAAATTCAAATTCATTAATTTATTCGTAATTGATAGATTACAGGTATGTCAGATTAAATAATATGAGGACATAATATTTAGAAAATTTTTGCGTTTTTAAATAAGCAAATGTTTAACTATTAAGACAATGGAGTTCTGCAATTACTATGCAAGAGTATTCTAAGAAAATCTAAAAAATACGTCTCAATTGAGTGGCTCGATTTTCTTTGAACTTAGTATTTAGCGTTTTTTGTTTTTTTTTTTTTTCATTTTTTAGGCCCAAAAATAACGGCACATGTCGTTCAAATTTTTTTAACGTTTAATGAAAATCTTCTTTTTCCACAACTTAACAAATAAAAATCAATAATGTTTTTAGCCTGTAGGTCTACCATTTTATAATTAAAAATTATTCAGAAAAACGATCATAAATAAAACAATTTTTTTATTATTGATTTTGTCAAAATCGGTTCAACTGATTTTGATTAATTAAAGTTTTAAAAGTTTCAAAATTTTGTTTGAGAACTTATGTAATTCAAAAACGACTTGGTCAATTTTTATTAAACTTGGCACCCAGCAGTTCTTTATTGTTAAATGAAAGTGCATATATAAGTGCAAAACCGGTAAGGAAAATCTATTTGTTTTCAAAAACGGCTTCTACGATTTTAATTAAAATTTTTAATTGAGCTAATATCAGAACGATCTACCATACTATTGTAACAAATTTTGTATTTATCCATTATTATCGGTATCTCTCATAGAACAATTTTTTTTGTTTTCGACTATCTCATTATTCGTTAAACCTATTTTAATGAAATTTTACCCAAGAACTTCTAATAAGTTTAAATAACATTGCATATCAAAATTTACAAAAAAAGAAAAAAACAAATTTTGGATTTTTAGCAAAAATTTCAATAGATTTTTTTTTTGAAAATTCAATATTTCGAAAATGGCTATAGATACATTTTTTTTCAAAATGAATTTTAAATTAATAAATATTAAAAAAATTTTTGTTAATTTTGTTTTTTTACATTTACGTATTAAATTTGATATATGCATATATAAATTTGATAAATGCATGATTATAGATATTTTTCACTTTCCATTCAAAACTCAATTCAGGTGTGTTCAATTTTTTAACATAATTTTCAACCTAATATTTTGAAAATTTTAGTGTTGAGATTTAGTTAATTTAGAGATGAATTTGGATGTTTTAAACGAAGTTTACTTTACAAAACCGTCAATTTGTATGAATGTCTACCAATTTTCACCAAATCAAATAATCAAAATCATTCATTTACGTAAAAAATGTATATCTTTGACAGATGACATATCATAAAATCGTTGATAAAATTAAAAAGCAGAGAGTACTGTTTTATTTTTGACTTTTTCACTATTGGCTAGACCGATTAAAATTAAATTTTGTGCAGAAGTTTCAAAAGAGTTTAAATAATATTGCATACACAGATTTTAATAAAGAATTTGTTTTTTTTTTTTATTTTAAAATAATAGTTTTTAAAATTACTTATTGAAACTTTTTTTAAATTGCTTTAACAAATAGTTAGTTCTTATCAAACTAAGATTTGTTTTCTATGCTATCAAAACAATAAAAGCTTTTAAATTATTTATATTTTTATTTATATTATGATGATTTTTTCATTTATGTATTTTAAACTGTAAGATACAAACATGCATTTATATATGTGTAATACGCGTGCATTGTTAATTTTCTTGACTGAGATAATTTGTACTGCCCTTTACCAAATTTTCCTATTTGGCATAAAATAAAGGTTCTAATAAGTAATTTAATTCTGTTACAATCAGATGAACAGATTTAAAGCCAGATAGATCACACATAGGAGCTTAAGTTCCTATGTGTGACATGCGAGCCAATCGTGCAGTTTATTTATTTACTAGCTTTATGCCTACATATTTGATAAATATTCTGGAAATAATATAACTAATGGACTTTAGTCATTCTAAAAAAACCCAGAAAAAATAACTAATTTGAAATGCATATCAAATTCAGCCAAACTTGATCCTGCGACCTAAAGAATAATTTCGTTTATTCCTAAGAATGAAAGAAAGATGAAAGATTATTATAATTCAAATACTAGCTTATCAATTTGCAATTTTTATGTCAATAAACACATATAATATGTATAACAGTATTTGGATCTCTATAGTATATCTCTCTCACATACCAATCTCAGTCGTCAGGCTATTAAGCTTTAATAGAGTAAGCCCCAATTATAAACTGATAATAATTTTTGTATATTATAAATTTGTTGCCTTATTAATCATTTTTTTTTTGTTTCCTTAAATAAATTTAAACCTCTTATAACATAATTGTGATTTTATTTTTCTTTTTTTTTCTTTAATTTTCAGTTCAAAATGTTGGCTTCCTTCTAATTTTCCACACAATTTAAAATTAATAATTGTATATCTTCGGGACATTTCATGCTTAATCAATTTCGAAATAGAGAAAAAAAATGAACTTGGAGCACGCTATTGTAGTTTTGGAAATACTTACATTTCTACACGAAGCGTCATCGGTTCAGGTGAGTCATCATAGTTTCCGTAAATAGCTTCCGGCTAATACACAAATTTTTTAAATCAATTTCGTTTCAATTGAAGATTTTTTTTTTGTTATATTTTGTTAAAATAAAATTGTTCCCATCGTTAAATTCCTTATAAACAATGAGCACCCAGATTGACCTTGGATGGTTTTGTGTTTATTCGTTCATTGTGCACATCATTTTATCACAATTTATGTAGTAGGTATCTATGTATCTAATCTACATAATATAAAACGTTCTATGTAGTATAATGTTTTGACAATGAAACTGTCTGTTAATGAAAATGTTAATTTTGTAACAATTTGTTTATTTTTTATTTCTCGTTTGTCAAAGCAGTCGCTCTAGGGGTAAGGTTTTTTATTGTTTATGTACATCAAAATTTTAACCGAAGCAATATATTATAAAATATACAGTCGAGCCCGAACATGGTCATACCTATGCTGTCATTATGAACGAATTAACAAATTTTAATTAAGGCTACTTTTGTTTATAAAACATGAAAAATTATGATAATTACATATTTATGATGTATTCTTTTATTATTTCTACTATTAATACTGAGTTTCACAATACACAATGCACACTTAATAATAAATGACACTCAAGTTTCCCATTTTGGCACTTTAAGTCCAGTTTTATGATCTAAGTAGGTAAGTGACACTTAAGTAGCCAAGATGGGAGAATTAAGTGTCACTTATTCAGGTGTGTTTGCACTGTAAAATTATGCATTGTTTTTATAATATTATAACCACTTCGACTCTGAAACTGGGCCTATGAAATTCTTCCTAAATTAACAATTAATCTATTTTACTATTTCATATCTACACACCACGGGAGACATAAAAAACAAAAATGGAATCTTCTTTAACACTGAAAAGCAACGACAATGAAAACAGTGTGAAAATAAGCGGGTTTTTGCTTTAAAGTAGATATTGCAGGGCATATAAAGCATATTTTATATTTTTGTTTGGAAAAAGTGATTGGCAGATGTTTTATTTGATATTAAACTATTTGAGCTCTTATGCTTTGTGATTATACGTGGGTTTTAAAATAATTGCGTACTTTACTGTGTATAACAGTCGAACCCGGATATATTCACATTAACACTAAATTGGTCATACCAACACATAATTATGATGGATTTAGACGACTGACAAAATGTCATTTTTACACCATCAGTAATTTATTGCCATAGCCAGAGAATAATTGTTACAGCTAATTTATATTATTTATACCTGCTGAACGACGGCGTTTGTATGAGACAGTTGGATCTTAGGTGAAAAAAATAAGAGAACTATTTTAAGTTCAATTGAGGTTTGTGCGAAAAATCAAACAAAAGTATTATTAGTATTTATTAGATTTCCTTAGAATAGTCTTGGAATGTTTTCCAGCTAGTCATTGTCATTTGAGTATTTTTGCAAAATGCGTCACCGAAATGTTGAAATAAAACAAAAATAAACTCAAAAATTAAAAATAGGCCTCGAGCGAATCAAAGCCAAAATGCCATTCTTGGATAGATACACAATTAAAATTTTTGAAATACTTAGGGACATGAAAGGACTTCTCAGCTTTGTCCCCTTTCACAAATTCACACGAGGTAACAAGTTGCTGGAGATTTTCTGATGTTTTCTTTTAATTTCCACTCATGTTGAATTCCTTTCAAAAAAAGAATCGAACTTTTTTTTCCAAAAGAATCGAGCAAGATTCGTTTTGACAGAAAAAATTTGATTCTTTTGGACAAAAATCGATTATTTTTTTGACATCAATTTCCTCTTGTGAAAGGAGACGGGTACTTCCTAATATATATTCACTGACTTTTTTAGTAATCTGCTAAACTCGAATAAATTAATGAATTTGAGTGAATTTTGGGTATGTTCAATTAACATTTCCAGGTAAATAGTTAATAGAGCTCTTGAAAAAATAGCAATAAAGTTGTCGTGACCACTCATAAGACTTATGAACATTCATATTTCATACAAATTTTATTTATTAGCACTTGATAATAACCGCCTTAAATATCAAAATTAAAACTAATTTCCTTAAAGAGATTTTATGCCGATTTTCCAAGAGCGAAAATCAACCATTTTTCGCGTTGGCGACCACACGACGTTAAAATGTTAAATCAGTCAAGCTATAAACTGTCAAGTTCAGTTGAAGGATTCCTGCGATGTTGATAGGTTTTTAGATTAATTTTTTTGCTTCGGAAAAAGGATTTTCTGAGCTTTTGGATGACATTTGGATGGAAATATTCGACATGCGTCAAAATATAGTTTATTGCTTTCTTTCAATGTGTCCTAATTGCGTTGACAGGGCGATTAAAAGGTCACACAAAATATTTAACGGGTTGACCCCAAAATTCATGTCGAGTGTAAACGCACCCGTCAACGCATTGACAGTGTTCTGCGTTGACAATTAGACGCCTTGACAACTTTGGGACAAAATTTGAAATCAGAAAATCAACGCGTTGACCATTTGCGTTTAACGTCTAATCGTAGCTGAACGGTTCGCGTACCCTGAAACCGAATCATCGGTAGATTTCGGGTCGGAGCTATTGGGAAGAGTGTATCTGATGTTCGTCTGCATATATTGCAGCCGCTCTCGTGCAGTGACAGTCTTGATTGAGTAGTTAATTATTCAGTATCCGAAGTATGCTCGGACATCGTCAGCGGAACTTGGCCGATCGATCCAAACGTATGTCAAAGAAAGGGAGTGCGTACACCACTCCAACCGACATCGTCCGATACCATCCGGGTATTGCCGATCAACCGACGAATCCAAAATTGTTTGGATTTGTCGTCCGTTTGCCGGTGACTTTTGTAATCTGTGTTTGACAAAAAAATGGATACTGAAAAATTAACTACATAATCAAGACTCAGATGACAACGTCAGATGCGATAGCTCCGACCCGAAATCGGCCGATGATTCGGTTTCAGTGTACGAAAACCGTAAGTCTTGTTGTCGGAACTAAGATCACTAATAGACATTTTCGACTTTTTAGGTTGTGATCAAAGATATTTGAATTATAAAGATATGAATCTTTCGGAGGTTTCACGCTGTAAACTCCTTTATTTACATTGTTGTATTTGTTATTTCATTTTGTGTTTATGAATAGATGTGAAATCCGACAACAATATAAAAGGGAGCGTGTAGATCTCTATACTGTCTATGTCTGAAGTTTTTACATATACTTTCTCATTTATTATCTGACATCTGACAGTTTGTAGCTTGTAGGCAAATTAAAATGGCTGTTAGGATTCAAATCTTCATAACTCAGTATCTTTGGTTTTGATTTTCGTCATAGAAGTTTGTTTGAATATTTTGAAAAACACTTGTTACGTATTAGTTCTGTTCGATTATACTTTCCAAAAGTGTCAAGTTTTTGTATATTAAATTTGAACTCAAATAGGTAGAATTAAGCAATTTTGGGAAAAAGACGAACAGAGGCATTATTTCCCATTAACAAATTCTTCCCCCCAGTTATTGATCACTCCAAAAGATGAGTATTCTTTAAAATATATATGTGGGTTTTACTGTATATACAAAGTTACGCCAAAACGTCAATAAATTGTGGGCGCGTATAAAGTATAATAACATCACTTTGGTATTTTAGCTAATTTAAAACGTTGTTCATTACAAACAATTTTGAAGCAATTATAAAATCTAAATGCATCCAAATACAAAACAAATATGAGCTCACAATCGACATCACATTTTTCTTTTATGCTGATTGCTGAGGATGAAGAGCACAGGAGGTATACGTTATATACATACCTACATGCATACATATATAGATATATTTTATTTTTAATTTAATGCGTGGCGGTGAACTCGTCGCATAGGCCGGCTCGGCGTCTGGTGGCAATTTGCGCCAAAGCCAAAGGGAATAGTGTGGCTTGCGCGTTAGAAATCTTATACCACAAAATACGCAAGTATAAAGTCAGGCAGGCAATCGTATATAGTAGGTATGTATAGTATAGGTATATGTAGGTACTGCAGTTTATATACATATATTCAGTATTTTGTATGCGGCATTAATTTAAACGAAACCTATGCTATTTTTGTACGTTTAAGCAAAACGCATTCATCTGCCATTCATTACGATTATATATACGAACTGCGTTTGGTGCAGCAATTCCCATTCCCATTGCCAATCCAGATCCAGTGCAATATCTACTATACCTACATCTGTTGGTTTGGGCAATTTTTTCTTGATCGTATGCCAGCCAGCACGCGTTGCATGCCGCTAAAACAGTATGCCACCCCACATATTCACGCGTTTCTATAATTATAGTTCAAAAAGAAAGCGTTGCTAAATTAATCATGAATCATGATTAAAACTTAAAGAAACAATAAAAGAAAATCTATTATAAGGTTAAATTTTGAATTTCTTTTATTTGAGAAAAAAGATAGACTAAACACTTTTTGGTGGAAACTTCTAAAAGTTTACAAGACGAATTTGTTTATTTCCTTAACAATCAAAAGTACATTGGAATTGGGTTTTAAATGCAGACACACATCAAAACTTGCAATAAATTAAAATAAGAAGAAAAACATGTTTTTGGTTTTTGTAGAAAAAAGCTTTACAATTTGTTGAATTCGCTGTTTAAAAATAGCCTTACCATGAACAATGAACTGATAGTTCGGTTTAAAGACTTTCAACGAATTGCCGTTTTCAAAAACAGGATCTTGAAAAAGTCATCCTCTGTACCTATACCTCCAGGAATAAATATACATGTAAATACATATATGCCCAAATTTTCGTGAAGTCGAATCGTTTAACCACCAAAAAAAAAAGACATTCAAACCAAATAATAATTTGTAACAAGATGGACTTTGACTTTTAATGTTACCAAATTCTTAAGCATACACACAAATTTGGCGTTCCGTATCTCCCCCCCCCCCCCCCCCCCCCCCTTTAATGTGGGCGAACGGTTTATTTTTATTTCCATTTATCTGCGTGTAGACACAAAATTTTCATCTTCTGGACATTTCAAGGCGTATTAATTCGATTGACTAGTTACACAGCGTCTTGATAGTCGAAATAGTTGGAAATATGCTTTATTTGACTAAATAAAATGTTACATTAGCCAAGGTTTAGACAACCGAGTCTGTTGTCTAAGTTAGATATCTTTAAAACATCAACTAAAAATGTTTATCTTAAACTTGGACTGGACTGGCTGTTCAAAGTTAGACAACGTTTGTAAATAACCACCGTTCTTATTTAAATTCAAATTCTGGGGGAAGATGGCAACAAAGTACTAAGTTTTCACTTTTCAGTTATGTTGTTCAAAAACTGTATATAACTAATTTTCAGAAACTTATAGCTACATGAAATATTTTTGGGCACTAATTACTGAAAATTCGATCTAAGACAAAAATGTGCAAAATTTAAAACTGAAAATTTTTGTGACTTTTTTTCTTTATGACCAAAATGAATTAAAATAAATCAGAAATGGGAAATGGGAAATGGTGGAAAGTACTTCAAATAGGTTCCTAGCAGAGCAGGCCAATAATTATAGACCGAGAGCCAACAGCAAATTTTGGGTTTGAATGATAGCAAAAATTCACTGGTATTTTTAGATAGGTCTTTACTTTTCATAAGCAAATATGAAAGTCTTGCATTTCGTGATTGGGGCCTTCGTCGGTAATGGTGCATTAAAAATGCGTTGTTTTTTTAAAAGTATAGCAACTAAATCGATATATATTTAATAAAAGATCTGAGCGCCCTAGATATGAAAATAGGGGTCCAAGACATCTTGGGTGGGGTCTTCTGCATCCAAGACGAAGCCAAAGATGAGTATGAAACCGGTCTCTAAATAAAATGTGATAGCATTTAGAAAATTTTCTCACTGATAGAAGCTTCCCCTCTGATAACAAAATATGGTAACCCAAGACTTTTTTCATGGGGCCGCGTATCTACCAGATGCACTAAAATAATGCACTTTACCGACAAAGGCCCCAACAACGGCATGCAAGACTTTGATATTTGAATATGAAAAGTAAAGACCTATCTAAAAATACCAGTTAATTTTTGCTATCACTCACACCCAAAAATAGCTGTGGGCTCTTAATCTATTAAATTATTCTCTGTGAGACTTTTCTCTCAAATGTCTGTTCAAAGCCCGGTAAAATAATAGTTTTGTACACCAGAAGTTTAGACTTCTGGATTTAAAGAGCCCTGCCAAGGTTTGGTAAAGTATCCGAGTTTTTGGAGAGAAATTTACCGATTGTCTCGGGCGATCTAGGTTGTCTCGTTTATATTAATTTATAAAATTAGACTTTTCAATGTAGATATTATGCAACTTCCAATATTCAATCTCTATTTCGATATGTATGTACATATCTTCCACAAGAACACAAAAAAAAAAAAAAACGCGACGAGGCCGAGAACGTACCCGCAAAGTATATCTCTACATGGAATCGTGACTCTGACCTTAAGTCTTAGCCATTCGGATTTGGTAGAAAATTATGGGTCTTCTCCATTCCCGCTGATATCACGCTCTCGTTCTCCACGGACTGTCGCCCACCAACGTTTTTTTTAATTTTGAATGTCCTATTTTGAATTTTTGCCCCAACTTAGGAAAGCAATCACCACAAAAAAAAAATGCTTCTCGAATTAGTACAAGGGAAATAAGCCCTGAACCGATACATACATTATATTATTATTTAATAAGAAAAGTGTTGATCTCTTCATTTATGAAACCAACACATTAACCCCAGACTATTACGATTTGAACAAAAAAAACCAAAGTGAAATCCAAATCGGTGACATATGGTATCAGAGAGTGAACGTTTGTGTTTAACATGTGTGTTATTGTTTTGTTTTTCAATAGAATTTTGTCTTTTGACTTTTGAAAATTAAAATGCAATGGCTCTCCATATTATTGTTATGACTTATGACGGACGTTATATAGGTACTAGAATAAAATTCAATGCTGGTAGAACAATTAAAGTCATAAAAAGCAACGCATAAATGATTGTAATATGCTTGCGTTCATTCGATTGAAAGCAATTAAGCAAAATAAAAATCTAATGAATCATCATGATTTTTTGTTATGTATTTTAGTTTGAATTATGCAAGACAAAATGTTTAGAGAGAGAGAGAGTGAAGAATCTTCGTTATAATGGCTTGGCTGAATATATAAACAAATAAATTTGTGCATAAAAGCAATAAAAGATTTTATTATTATAGTTTTTATAAGCGCCCATTGCCAAAGTTAAATATACATTTATACCTATATGTATATAGAAATGATTATTATATTTAAAATTTTGTTATTTGTTAAGAGGGTTTCATTTTAGGTATTATGAAAACATATCCGATCTGTAACAGGTGCGCGAGTGAGTGAATTAAAATATGTATCTCGAATTTATCGATATTGCTCCAAAAATATGCCATTAAAAAATGCTCTCAATATTTTTGTAGAGCTTTTACCACTTATGGCGAAAGTATAAAAGGCAGTAAAATGCTGACTAATAGAAAATTTTCAGAATTTGTTTTTTTTTTTTTGTTAATTTTTGGATTTTACGATAATTATGTTGACCGTTCAACATAACAATCATTGGTCTCAATTTGCTTCTGTTTGCACGGTATTTACATGCAATGTTGTTTTATTTACTTATTATTGTTTCAATTGTTCTTGATTTTGCAATTTTGTATATTTTTTATTGCGGTTCTAAATGAACCATAGGGCTAGTTTTTTATGGATACACAATACACTACATACGACTTACGAGTAGGTTAGGTACATAAACATAAAATTGAACTCATGAAATATGCGGATACAAATTTATTTTTTTTTTTACTAAAAGGAATAACTTTACTTTCCATCAAAATTTTCAAAATAAATTGCACGACAGGGTCGCACACGTACTTTACCTGCATTAAAATAAATGGGAAAAGTCCTCGGTTCCTGGGTGTACAGTATTGAGGATTACATAATCGACATGAGTCGAAATTTTATTTTATTTTTCAATAGCTGTTACCCTTCACCTTCGCGAACCTCACAGAGCCAGCAACATCTGCGTCATAAAATTGTATCTTATAACCTTAATCCTTCCAGCTGTTCGAACATGGCAACGTTTTTTCTTTTTTTTTCTCAACAGTTTTTTTTTTAAATTTATATACCTCTTATTTAAAAATATGTTTTTATTTACCCATTGCTTTTATCCTATTTTATCCTATAAATTGTTAAAAATCTTTAATTCTTTTAATATTCGTTACCATCCAAATAAAAAAAAATTATAAATCGTTCGCTTATTTTTGTCTTTAGCCCATTTCACCGTTTAAATAACTATTGTTGATAATACTATAAAGGCATAAGTTAAACCTTTCTTTTTTTATTTTTACAAAATTTTAAGAAAAATAATTTACTTTTTTTTGACTGTTTTTATGGCTGGATTAGGATATATCCAGTCAACATGTCAGATTTGACTAGATTTGAAATGTTAAACTAGCAGCACTTGTTATACATAAGTTACTGTTAATAACGGTTTAAGCCTAGTACGCTGCTGATGCGAAACGAAAAATCCCATACAAAAATGACCCAACGAAATCATAAACGGAAAATTTCGTTCTGCTTTTCGTTTTTCAGTACGCTGTTCGAAGAGCGAAATTTATAATTGTAGCAGATTATTTGGAGAAGTCTCCGCTCCTTTTTCGTACTGAATTAATTATACAGACTATTTATTATGTGCGGAAAAATGACATTTGAGTTTTATTTGTGTTTTTTTTTGTTTATCATTTTTTACATCATGGGTTTCTCTGATTTTTGCGTTTATGTTTGCTTTTGTTTTTGGAATTAGTGAAACTCTCCAAGGATATTTTCCGTTGTGTTTTCGCAAGCGTTTCGTTGTCTGTTTGGAGATCACAGAAAAATTTCGTTTCGCATCAGCAGCGTACTAGGCTTAACGCAAAAATTATTCATTACGTCCTACTGCTTAGTGCTTACTGCACTACTTTGTAGACTTATGATTTACTCCTTTTCGGTTTTTAGGAAATTATGAGGCACTTCATTGTAGACTTTTGACATATCAGGGTCACAATTCACAAATCTAAGGTTATATATTGCTCAGGTTGTCAAAGTTGAAAGTGTCAAAAAATTAAAAATGGCTGTTCGACTCCCCACAGGAACTCAAAACGCATCATTAGAAACAACAACAAAATATTGAAATTAGACAATTAGTAAAGCGTAGTACATACTTGTGAATCATGTCGTGAATCCATACAAATTTGCATTTTTGTTCACCCGTGAGCGTGCTCGTGAAGCCATGACAAAAAGTGGAGAGTTTGCGTTCACGAGCGGTGAACCATATTCACTCGCAAAATGTACGGGAACTCTTTGATTTTTGGTGTAGCTTTGACAATTTGACCATAAAAGCTGCAAAAGTCAAGCAAATTGTGTCAAAAATTCACTCTCTCCACTGATGGTTGTTCACTTCACGAGGAAGTATGTATTTGGCTTAAAGAGGCACTGAATCTACCATTTTTCACGATTTTGACAGATGCACAAAAATGAAAACGCTAATGATATTATACCTTTAATAATAAATATAATAGGTGCTATATGTATCATGGTGGCTATTCTTTCTTGAAAATAACATGCATAATTCTCTTTGCTTTGACATAAGTTCGCAATTTGATATATCGCTATGCTCAGTTGCAAAAGACAATATAGGGAATTTTCATATTGATCTTGGATTCTTTTACTACGTTTACAAGGAGAATTAAATCCGAATCGAATCAGGATTTAGGTATTTGTATATCTGGATCGGATCGAATCCGGATTACTCTATCCGATCCAGCTCCGCGAGCGGGATCGGATCGAAAATAGAAATGTATACCTACATCGAAGAATTAAAGAATCGAGATTACAGCGGCTTGTTGCTGTGTGTGTGGTATTTTGTATTTTGTTTCCAAACTGATTGCGGTGATTACACACACACAATTAAAGCAAGAGTGTCACTTCGATTCCATTTCAATTCTATCTTCGATCCGGCATCGTCATATACCTGGATCGAAATTTCGATTCATATTGAATCCGATCCGTGGATCCGCTCATGTAAACGTAGTATTTGATAATTACTTTATTAATCCAAATAACAACATAAATCGAGTTCAAATAATATCATCAATAGTAATTTTGCAAAAAATTTTCATGATTTTGAGGATTAAAAGAATCTATCAAATAAAAAAAAATGATGAAATTTTCATGAAATTTAATACACACAGATATCTACATACTTTAAGTTTAACTTTAAGAAGAATCCATCTAACTTAATGAGTGTAATTATTCTTACCTCTATTGTTATATGATATTGTACAACCATTGAAGACATACTCGAACTTTGTAGGTATAATTGCAAAGCTATTTGATGCATTAATGATGACGGATAGCATAAATCCACAACCAAAGAACCACATTATGGTTTTCATTCTGTGCTACATTGTTGGAATATTATGGTACAATATAACCACATCTAACTCGAAAATACCTACCTATACATACGATTGCACCAACCACAAAACACAGATTAAATTTCTGTATATGTATATAAAAAATAAACATTAAAAATAAATAAATAAGACACTCCGACTGTTGGCGATGACGAAAATCATATAGTTCTAAGTTCATTAAAAAAAAAAACGAATTAAATTTCAAATAAAAAATAAATACAAATCTTTTCAGAATAGTCATGTCCAGAATGCCCGACTAAGAATAGGAGGAGAAATCAAAGAAGCACTTGGCATTCATTTTGGCCATGATGTTAAGCGAGTGCATAGACATCGCAATAGATGGCGCTCACGAAAAAGATCAGAAAGCTATTTTTCTGCATGGACACCTTGGTCAAAATGTAATAACTCATGTTACAAACGAAGGGAAAGGTATTGTAAGTTGAAACGAAAATGCGGTTACACAAAACATGTAGAGGAAAACCGATGTTGGAGGTAAGAAAAAAATATATACATATATGTACATACATATATTTGACATGTCTAATTATGTATGTTATTTTTTGCTCTGGTATTCAATTGTTTATAAGCATAAAACATACAAAATTACTCAGCCAGAATTATCTGTTTGCACGTTATAAAAATGAAATGGCAATTATTTAAAACAGTTTTGTTTATAAAAGTTCTGTTTATGCGGTTTGTTGAGCCAGATCCCTCTGCCAGTCGGTGGTTAAACTCCGAGTTTTATTTTTTAAATTAAAATATAGGCTTAAGGAATTTAACCAAAGAAATTTTAAAAGATATAAAATAAATTAAAAAACAATAAATATAGTTGAAAAATCACTTTTGTCTTTATTTTTATTTAAATTACACAACTTTTTCTTTTTTATTATTACGACGCGTTTCGGAACAAATTCTATCATCTATTATTCCATTTATTGTTTTTTTAATTTATTTTATAACTTTGAAAAATTCTTTGGTTAAAAACCGCATAACTGGAGAAAACACCAAAAATTAAGGAATTTGTCTTTCATAAATTATTTCTCTCTATATAGATGCCCACGGACATTTCAACATCCTGAAATCACTCAACCCAAAAGTAATGGACCATTATTGTCATCCAATTCATTAGTCAATAATTTACACCAAATTCGACTACCAGTATTCCAAGAACTTGAAAAAAGCAAGGATGTTTTTCCACCTCCTGATGGGGATGATGATTTCTATGCATTTAAAAACTCAAATCGCTATAGAATTAAGAAAAAACGAAAACCAATTCTAATTGATGTTGATGATTATGAAGACTTGGAAAACGAAGATGATTATGAAGATAACTTCAATCATTCCGATAGCTATATCGGAGTGGTTAAGTTAAAAGGAAGAAGCCTAAGTCAACGAAAAACAACACGAAATATTACACCCGATGCAAATTTATTTGAATACGATGATCCAGAAGATGATATTAGTAGTTCTGGGAACGAAGATTATAACGAATCTGAATATCCATCAGAAAGTGAAGACTATGAATACAAAAACTCTACACAACAATTGTCTGCCAAAGAGAAGAACGTCATTGACCCAGTTCCACGTCATCGAAGGGTTTATTCAAAATGGAGTAAATGGACGAAATGCACTCCAAAATGTACAACTCGCAGATATAAGTAATAAACTTATCAAATTATAACTAATTTATTATAACCTATAACTCAACTCTTTTTTTTTTTTCTTTTATATAGAAAATGTCGAATACGGGAACAATGCGGACGAGAAGTACTGCGTGAAATAGCTTATTGCTTCACAGAAGGTAGTTTCTGTCAACAATGGCTACAAGCTCAACTTCAAAAGTCTCAACCATATGAAATACGACCAGTAGCATCTCACAGAAAAGATTCTTCACAGACGTCTAATTCGATTGTAAGTGACTTTATAATGAACAGCAGAGGCTACCGCGGACCCGAATATACTCCAATGAAACTCAAGTGTGGAATTGCACCAATTAAAAACCCTAAGCGAAATATGTACAGCATGCTCAAAATAATTGGCGGTAAGGCAGCCAGAAAAGGAGAATGGCCTTGGCAAGCTGCAATTTTCAACAGATTTAAGGTAAAAAGTGTGTCACATTTTACATTCAAATTATTTGTATTCCACCATTTACCTATACTGACACTAGGTATACATAGACTATCTCTAATCTTATATAATGTAAATTAACGCGCGTTTATTATAACGTTTGTTTTATAGGAGGCATTCTGTGGAGGGACTTTAATTGCACCACAATGGATTCTTACTGCGGCACATTGTGTGCGAAAGGTGTTGTATGTTCGACTTGGAGAACATAATCTTGATTATGATGATGGTTCTGAATTACAATTTAGGGTTGCCAAAAGCATAAAGCATCCAAATTTTGATAAGAAAACCGTTGATAGTGATATAGCACTATTAAGGTAAGTCAAAACCTTAACAGCTATATATAATTTACTCGATACATCCAGATTAAAATGTAAATCCAGATGTAAATCATACCAATTAAATGTAAATCCGGATTTAAGATTTAATCTGGATGTATCGAGTGAATAATATGGACGTAGGTACATAATTAAGTTTTTTTGTAGGTTTTATAGAATTTTGTTTATTAAATATATATTAATAAATTGATACGAGGACGGGTCAATAAGTCCCTGAAAATTAACACAAATAGCGTTTCCTCTGTACAAAATACAACATTTTATTTGTTGAGAAGCATCTTTTAAAAGAACGCACCCAAATTTTTAGACATATCTGTCAAATAGATTTGTTGTGGCAGCCATTTTATAAAAACACACCTACGAGCATTATTTTCATAAAAGTGAATTTCTTGTCCTTATTTAACACTATTTTTACAAGAAAAAAAACCATCACACAAACAAAACAAATACTTGACAAATATTATGGGGACTCTCCACCATCTATTGGAATTATTCACCACTGTTTTACTCAATTTTGCTAATGTAGGTCCAGCACAAGTGACTCTGAACGTTTTGGTCACCAAATTGAAGTCAGCACACCGGAAATGGTCCACAGCTTGATATTGGACGATCGCCGAGTAAAGAGGCAACAGTCTTATGACTTGGATCAGTAATTTCAATTTTTTTTAATTATTTGTATATGAAAAAGCTTTTCGCAAGATGCGTGCCGCGTTTGTTCACAATTGATAACAAACATAATTGGTTGACAACTTCGAAGAAGTGTTTGGCAATTTACTCAAAGTCCAAATGAGTTGTTGCGCCATTTTGATAGAAAACCATCACAGATTACCAGGACAATAAAATCGGCTCACAAGCACGTAGTCGCAATTGCAAAATTACATGAAACAGGTTATGAACTCCTCCCTCGTCCATTTTAATCTCCATATTTAAAACCCTTGGAATATTTCTTGTTTTAAACCATTAAGATATGGTTCGGCGGTAAAAGATTTGAGTTGAATGAAGAAGTCATCGATGAAACAAACACTCATTTTAAGGATCTCGACAAATCCTATTATTTGGAGAGCATCAAAAAATTGCAGAAACGTTGGACAAAGAGCTAAAAGGAGACTGTAATGTTTTGTGAAATCAAGTATTTTTTTTTGCCGAAAACAGTGTTCCTTATTTCAATTTTAAGGGACTTTTTGACCAACCCATATGCAGCCCAGTTTAAATCAACTGGCTAAAAATACTTCTCTTTTTATTAAAACGAAACTTAAAAAAAAAAAATCAATTTAATTTTACTATTTTGATTTTTTTTTATTGTATGTATGTATGTACTTTGAGAAATTTTTGATTATTATCGTTTTTTCTTTTAAGGTTACCAAGGATTGTGAATGCCACAACATGGATGGGTTTTTCATGCCTCCCGCGGCCCTTTCAACCGTTGCCAAAAAATATGGATTGTACTGTCATAGGATGGGGTAAACGAAGAAATCGTGATCAATCGGGTACCAGTGTTCTACACCAAGCCGAAGTGCCTATTATCCCAATGGAAAATTGTCGATCTGTGTATCATGATTATACAATAACGAAAAATATGTTCTGTGCTGGACACAAACGAGGGCGCATCGATACGTGTGCAGGTGATTCGGGTGGGCCATTACTTTGCCGAGACAGTACAAAACCTAATCACCCTTGGACAATATTTGGTATCACTAGTTTTGGTGATGGTTGTGCTAAACGTAATAAATTCGGTATCTATGCCAAAGTTCCCAATTATGTTGATTGGATATGGTCAGTTGTGAATTGTAATGGCAATTGTAAGCCACAATCTCCAAAATGATTTAAGTATTTTTGTTTGTTGTTGTTATAAGCTTAAAATTTATCAAATTCAAATATATTAGGGTAATATGCAATAGCAGCAAGATTAGCATCATCACTATGTCTGTTGACAAATTTATATAGAGGGCCCAGGGGCGGACTGGGAGTCAAAGGACCTCCCGGGACTTTAACAAAAGGGCCACAAAATAGTAAAATGAGTAGAAGGAGTGAAATAGAATAAGCTAAGAAAACGACGATAAAAAATTTTGTAGTTTTGCAATTGAAGCCAAAAATAGCAGCTCCGATATTTGTATTATATTGCGTTCAAATTAACAAAAAATGTAACAAGATTTTTGAAAATATTAGGTAAGTCCTGTTTACTGTTATATAATACAAATTTTATAACTGATGTTTTCTACTTCTACCGAGACTTCGAAAATACTAACATACTTTTCTATTCTGTTTCTGCGACCCTGAAATTTCATGTGAAAGCTTTGCTTTAAATAAACTGAAAGTACTTTAAAAACTTATAGAATATGACATTGATTAAGAGTAATTTGGGGGCCTACTTAGGTTACCAATAGGGCAAGAATAACTCAATAATAATAAGTGTGGGACCCCATCAGCTTAACTATAGTTTTCGTTAAAATAATATTGAGATCCAACAGCTTTATGCTTATTGTGGGGGCCCCTAACATGAGATGTGTGGGCTTCCTGAGATTTCTTTGGGGCCCTAAAAGCTATATATTTACTGTAAGGCCCTTAAAAATCCAATTTTATAAGAACTTTTTCTTTTAAACGAACAGAAAGTACTACAGAGAATTTAATACACTTATTAATCTCTGCAAGGCCAACCAGGCAATATCCGCCCCTGAGAGGGCCCCATACTGCTTTGTTACTGGATACCTTGGACACCCTCAAAACCCCGTAGTCTCTTTGTTAGCAACTTTAACCACCATATTATTCACTCGATTAATCCAGTTTAAAATTTAAAACCGGATTTAAATTAATTTACATCCGAGTGTATGTTTTAAACTGAATTAGATTGAATAATATAACAGTAAGAGTTTAACAAAAAACACGATACAAAAAAGTTATTTAAGTTTGTCTTAGATCACAAGTCCTGGAAAATCTTTTAGGTTGTCCAAAAATGATTTTCGTCGGTCTGTCCAGAGCTGATCATCAATAAACAAAATGAACGAATTAACTGATGAGCTTATGTTAATCTTGCGTAAGGATATTACTTACAGTCCCATGGAACTAAGAAAATCTGAATATAAAACTTGGACCTACTTACGGATAGAAAACAAATTTTGCAAAGAGGCGGCTGTGAAAGAATGAATGAGCCTCAAAAGTTCTTATATACCCACTAGTAACATTTGAAGCACTTAATAGATGAAGGTGGTACCTATACTACTAATTGGTACCTAGATCTACTTAAAAAACTCATTAATTACGAAGTAGTACAATGGTTCATTTCATAAGTCCAACAAAATAATAATATAAAATTGAGAATTTAATATTTAACGAATTAAACCAAAAGTTCTACAAGAACCGATCAACCCATAAAACTCAAAGTTTGGAACATTTATCACCTTTATCTTCTATGTGCTATTTATACATATTTTAATGAGTATATTGACTAAAAAGTAGTACCTAATTTTGATTGTAAAATTTCTGCCAAAACTGAATTTATTTAATTTCATTAATTATATTATTGTTTATCATTGTAAGTATAAATGTTTTTTTTATAATTTATGTGTGTAAATTAAAATCTTGTAAATAACTTTTCTTTATATACTAAAAAATTTTAATTAAATAATTTGATTTTAATTTTAAGAATAAAATACATTTAGATCAATATTATGTAAACCTGTGACTTAAAAAAAAATATAATTGTAAAGGAATAATTTATTGCACAATGTACATAAAAATTAAACATGATAAACATTTTTAAAATGCATTTTTTTCTGGTTGTATTTATATTCAATTAAAAAGAAAACAAAAATTCTTTGAAAATGCATTGGAAACCTAAAACACTAATCTTAGAATGGGACCACATGTGACAACATTCAAAATAAACAGGCAATAATGGCACTTGAGTGGAAAATCAGTCCAAGAAGTCGTTAGTGCTTGCTTACGCTATATACTCTACGGCTACCGCATCCTTGGGTTGGTACATACTGCATACAGACATAGGTATATACGAAAATGTGTCATCTCTTGGTTTTTAAAGTGTTTCCAAAATTAGACATAGACATAGACAAAGTGTGAGTTCAACGTTGGAATTTATTTTTAAACAATCCCTCAAAGTTTGTTGTTTATTGTTGACATATTGTAGATTGCTGGCGAAATTTATGATTTGAATTTAAGTAAAACTTGCTATGGTTTTTCGATAAAAAAAATTACTTTAAACGTTTAGCTGTTGCATAGATTAAATTTAAAAAATGCAAGAAGTTGAGACAAAGTTGCAGTTATGGAATTGCACATTTGGAAATTACCTACACTGGTCTACAAAGAAATCTGCCCACGCGTGAAGTTTTAATTTAATCCAATTTCTCTATATTTCGTTCCGAAAATTTTATCCTATTGAAAAGTGCTTTTTGTTCCGCTTTTGAATTGGTACTGCGATACCTCTTCTTAAATACGCCACAGTTAATCAAATATCAAATATCAAGAGTTAAGATTATGTTAGTTTCAACTTTAATCTTGTTTTAATTTTAAATTCAAAATTACTCAAACACATAGAACGACGACGATATTTTGTACTTGTTCCACTAACTGATTAATTTTGTATCTGTGAAATAAAGAAACCAAATTGGCTTCGGTACTTAACTAATTTGAGATCAGGCCCGGCCTCAGCCAAACTTGCGCCTCGTGCAAGATTTCTAGAAAGGGCCCCTTTTTATATTTGCATACATGTAAAATTTTGGCTCTGTTTTTAGTTTTCGTCCTCAACAAGCCTTCGCCTTTTTCTAAATTCTGCCCCCATATTGGAAAAACGAAAACACAACTTAGAAGATACAATTTATTTTTCTCTAATAAACAGTTCGTCACTTCTATTAAAAACTGATATTTATTTAATCTTAACCGACAAAGCGAAAAAAACAATTAAAACAATCTACACCAGACCAGTGGTCCGTTCTATTTCTATAAAATGTTAACTATTATGTGTCAAAAAAATGTTAAAATGTCATTGTTAAAACTGTTACACTGTGTAACATTTCATTTAGGAACGATCAATGTTAAAAATATTGTTGATCAGTCAATCGAAAGGGGTTGAAAAAAATATCAAAACACATTTAGAATGAATAAATCAAAGAAATTTATTAGTTGAATCAAATGTATGTAACTCAGAACCGTAAATGGCATGGACCTGAATTTTTACAATCATTTGATGCAAATTCGGAGAGTTAAAAAACTAAAAGTAAGTTGATCGCATTTGGGTACCCCAGAACTAAAATTTTTCAGCTCTTAGTTCACTTCACTATACATTTGAATCAAATCAACTTCTATTCAACCGTTTTTCATCTCCTAACCGATTATATCGAGCTGCAGCGTACAGGCTTCCAGTGCTGTCATACTCTTGCAAATCAATTATCATACAATGTGCGGGTGGAATCAGCTAAGGTGATAAATGATTGTCACATCAACCATAGTTATATGTGATTGTTATTTAGTTTTCCGTCTGGGTAAGGTGATTCAACTCAATTCAATTCAATTGAATACTTTCCAATGTAATTTGTCAAAAACATGGTTGCCATAGTGAATGTTTCAAATGTTTGTAATGAGCAATCGAAAATATATAACGAAAATGACGTCCTTGCGATATAATTCTTATTTTTTCTTTATCTTCCGGAATGTAGTAAACTTTTTTGGTCAAAAGAATGTTTATTTTTGTTTGTATGAATGGGATAAAAAAGGAACTCTGAAAAAATTTTTCAATTTTTGTAAGCTGGTGGTAACGGCGGCAGATACGTTAAATTTATTGGAAAATGACAATGGGCGGGTACAATAAAAATAGCTTAGCATCTGAATTTTCAGATTTCCGAATTTATGTCGTTGAACGCAAAAAAAATCTGAAATTTCAGTCGAAAGTCATTGTGTCAAATTCCTGCATTTACCTTAAGGATTTACATTGAAGCGAAATAAAATAGAACTTTAATTACATTTGTAAATTAAACATTGAGAGTGAGCAGTTGTGAGGATGAAAATATATGTAACTAAATCCTTTTATTGATATGTATGACTTACAAAAACATAGAAAAACTTTCCAAACATCAATTAAAAAAATTGTTGATTTAAAAATTCACTAAACAATAAACAATAAACAAAAAATTCGTTCATTTAAATAAGTATTAAATTTTCATGACAAAAACTAAAAAAATCAACCACCAACAAGACGAAAATTATAAAGTTCAGCTTTTATGTGTGCTTTTGGCACTTCCCCCACCACAAACAACTTTCATCTGAATTTTCAGATGAGAATTTCTTGTCTGAAAATTCAGATGAAACGTAACTAAACGTAACTAAAAGTCACTAAAAGTCATCTAACTTTTTATGACAGCTGGCCAATCAGAAGCTCCAAAAATTCAGATGTAAAACGTAATCGATTGAACGCACCCACTCTCACTTATCGCAAATCACCTTACACGATTCCACCCTGATTTCAATCATACCGGAGGAAAAATTTTTACACGCAAAACAAAACAACATTTTTTATTGAATGAAATACGAAAATTGTTACAACATTTTGAAATTTTTAATTTTTATTATTTAATTTTTAATAATTTTTTTATATATTATTAGAAATATTTTGAAAATTTGGCTTGTTGATTTAAACAAAATCTTTCCTCTATTTCAATATTTAATGGCTTTCTAAGGAAGAGCTGAAATAAAATTCCAATTTTATTTTTTTGAATAAAATATAAGGTTTTCGTTAAATATTTTTTTTTGAACATTAAAACAGAACATTTCATACTTGCGCTATAGTATAGATACTATAGGTACATACATATTTATTGCAAGATTTAGATTCGCAAAAAATCGAGATTTTGATCAAAATTGACATTACGATGAAAGGGAAGAAGGGTCTCGCAATCTCGCCCGTCTGTTTGTAACTACAGCGTAAATGGATGCGCCAATTTTCTTGAAACTTGTTAACTATCGATTTTGGACATTCTCCCGACACTTTTTTTTAATTTTTTAGGACAAAAAATAACGGTACATTTCATATGCATATGAATTTTTTATCATTTTTGAATATTCTTATGTTTCTCAAAATTGGCTTCACAGATATTTCTATTCTATTCTCAAATAAACTCTGGAAAATATAGTTATTTCCAAAAGATTTTCCATTGCATACACAGGTATGTATGTATGCATATAAAAAGTCGTTACAGTATCTTTGAAATTAGTTTTAATAATCAGCTCAACCCTAACCGAAGCAACGAGATTTTGTTGGCATTACTGACTTCGAAGTGGGAGTTATTTGAAGGAAAAATTCCGCTTGGGTTACACAGTTTGCCATTTTATAAACGAATGACTATGAATACGCGCCACTGCCTTAATGTACCCAAATATAATTTCGAATCTTTAAATATCCGTTTTCTTTAGATTGGCTTATTCCAAATAAATTTTTAAAAGATTTAATAAATAAATGAAGTGTTATTCGAAAGCTTCGTTTGGTAAAGTAGCAGAATTGAGACGAAGAGCGAATTTGATCAAACGTTTTATCCTCCGTTCAGTAGAATTGGGCTGTTATATTATTCATTAACACCAAATACCGACCAAATATGGAAAGAACCAAAACTAAAAATCTAAAATAAATAGTAGTTTTAATAATTTTCAATTTTTTCAAAAACCTTGAAGACTAAAATCATCTGGTTTATAGTGTAAAACCAGAAAGCAGAATATCTGTAAAAAATAAGAATTAAATCCTATAAAATATCGTCTTAATTTATTGCAAATTATGGTCTAGGTTAAAGTAGTATAATTCCCAGAAGCCAAGGCAACTTTCTAGATCTTCAAATCGGTGAAGCGACAGACCAAGGATGTTTGTAACAACTTTATAATTACCTACAAGTTACAGCACATAATAATAATTTTATAAATATCAACATTTTGAGTTTTATTCCAACCAATAAATAGATTGGTGGTTACCAAAAAATTTAAATTTATTTTTTATACTCACGGAAAAAATTATTCCGTAATATTTTTAGAGGGCAAAACTTATTATGTATGTATTTATACTTATGCAAACACATCGAAAAGAAGTGTATTTACTATTTACTAGCCTAAAATCCATTTTTTCAACCCGGATACTTAACAAAAGTAAAAGAAATCACACAGTAAATACAATTTAAAAACAAATTTATTGAATCCAGTTCTATTCTTACAGTATTGCAACGCATTTATCTAATAAATTATAATATTATGCTTTTTTCCAACAATAATTTACAAAAATAGATAATTTAATAAAACCGATAATAATAGGACCAAAAGAGCAACCGATATTCCCAGCATATACATTGTACGACTTATCTCAAAGCCAGTACTTGTTTTCACTTCAGTCTCAGAACCAATTTCTTCAATCAAGGAAGACAATTCATCATCAGGTAAACCTTCTAAGTCATCAAAAATGCAGTCTGAGTTAATATCCATATCGAGAACTTGTTTTGCCTGTGAAACTGCTACTGAAGGTGTCTCGCCACGAAAGATATATTCTGAAAATTGAATTCCTTGGCTCTTTGAGTTGCAAAAGTAGATTCTCCTCGGAGGTTCGTTTACAACAATACCAACAGTATTTGAATGAATATCTGTCAAACCATCACAATATATCTGAATTCTAGCTGCCAGAGATCGAAGGATATCTCGTCTGATGCTTTCTTTTATTTCTTTGAATGTGTTCTTTGCATGACTCCAGATACGAGACGAGACAATACCTGAAAACCTTACTGTTCCATTGAATGGCCGTATTTTAATCATTAATTCATTCGATACATTTGCAGTGAGTAATATTGAGGCATTGAATACCATAGGCACGTCGTTCTTTTTGTTATTGTTTTCTTTAAGGTAATTTTCAAGAGTAATATTGTCATCGACATTTTGTTGTTGGATAAATATTTCACTGTTTTGAATATTAGACTTGACGGCTTGTAAAACGGCGTTGAATTGATTTTCAATGTTAACCTGTTCTCTGTTATCAGTTATGGGAAAAACATCTTCTAATTCATAGTTGGATTCAAAAAGATACCATTGAGGCAGTTTTTCTAAGATTTTACAATCGGCTGGCATTAGATTTCCACCACTGTAAATTGAATAGTTTTTGCAGTTATTAAGTTTTTCTAAATTGAATGATCTTAGAGTATTTTACCTGGACGAGTTTGAGAATATCTTAAAGTTTGCCTTTGCGGACGACGTTGAATAAGACAGAAAGAGAATTTCTAAGTCCTTGGTATGTTCTGCATAGTCAAATGTGGAATTGTTGTTTGTGATAAGTCTTATAAATTGAAAATTTAGGTTACAGATCAATTCGAGGACATAATGTAGTAACGTAACGAATTACTTACCTATAAAGTTCAGTTAACATCTTTTTTATATTTTTCGTTTGCTTGTCGTCATTTGAGTCATTTTCTCCATTTGACATAAATACGCCTGTAAATTAAAACTTTGTTATTATAAAAACTTCTGTTTAAAAAAAAAAAGAACTAATGAACAAAATGATAGATCATCAAAAACATTGTACATGATATCAGGAACTTGTAATGTGGCACAGATGATTTGAAAAAAATGAAAAATGTTGTTATAAGAACCGTGAATTATAAGAAACATGGAACCGTGGAATTCGTATTAATATAAAAGACTTTTTCAAGGTGCACACTTCATAAAGGGCTAGTAGGAAGTTTAGAAACATTTTCGGACCACCAAAGTTCAAATATCATATGTACTTGAAAATAATTGATCCGATTAAGATTATGACATAATAGATACCACAACTGCTATCGCACAAGACTTCTTTTCGGTTTCATACATACCAAGTACACTAAAAGACCCAGGAGTCATTTTCGATGCACTTATCCATTGGTCGGCCAATGATTGCACATCGATAGATTCGATTGATGGAGTTGTCTCCTGAGATGAATTAATTGACTCTTCATCTTCCAAAAGTTTTGCAAAATGTATAATATTATATTTGTCATCATTTGATTTCTAAAATACATATACACATTTATTTATTTGTTCAATTTAAATTTATTTTTTTAAAATTAACTTACTTGACCTATTATTATGCCGAAAGCAACCTTTAGTTCTTCAGCGGCTTTTTGAAGATAGTTTTCACTTTTTTTACTAAAATATATTGTTGGCATGATGAAGCTTAGTCTAAATGTTTTATTTTTTGCTTTATTGATGTGATGATGGAGTCAATTTGGAATCTATTTTTTACAATTTCTTTTTCCATAAAACTACAAAATTAGTGAAAATACTCCCAAAACATAAAAGTCAAAAAAAAAAAATGTCAAAGTTTGTTTACGTGTGATCTTCTTAATAGCACTAGCGCTATATGTGTTAACTAGGAGAACAGCATATAAGGTTTGTTCGTTTACTTGATAAAAACTGTCAATTTCTACAAAAGTCGTTCGTATACTCAAAAAATTCTACATTAGGGGGGTTCACATTCTCAAATTTGTTTGACAAGCATGGCTTGATGATGTTTGATGGATTTAAGCCATTTTGCGTTCACATTTGTCAAACAGGCTATCAAACATCATTTCTCTTTAGAATTTTAACCATGGCGGACGTTTTGTTGCGGCTCTTGTAATAGATCAAATTTTAGAAGATGAAGACCAAGAAGAAAAAAAAAGTCAACAAATTAAGAGGAAACGAATATGGACAAAGGAATGGCTAAAAAAGCGTCCAAAATTTTTGTTCGTTTTGTTTTTATAGTCCACTTTTAATTTGCCATGTCTCTGGTAAACTTCAATATATTTCAAAGAATTCCCTCCAAAATTCACAATTTCCGCTTACTGGCTGTTCTTATCTTTTGATGCGCACAGGTTGGCAACTTTTTTCAGAATGAAATTTCCTCCTGGACCCATGTTCTGTAACTCGGCGATAACTTTTCGCGGCGAGAAACGGCGAAAAATGGAACAAAACCCATAGGATTCCTATGAGTTTTGTTCCAATTTTGTTCCATTTTTCACCGTTTCTCGACGCGAAAAGTTATCGCCGAGTTACAGAACATGGGTCCTGGTTTGACAAGAATGCGTTCATATTCTCAAATATGTTTGTCAAGCAAGCAAAATATCAAAACATTTTGATATCCATCAAACATGCTTGACAAGCCGTTTGATGGAGCGTTCACATTTTCAAATTCGATTCAATCAAACCATGCTTGTCAAGCATATTTGATAATGTGAACCCCCCTATTGAATTTTAATAAACTTTAATTTTTTTTTTCAAATACAAATATAAATCAATATAAATTAAATATTAACTGATTTATTCAAATCAAATATACAAATTTCGTGGCCTTTAGTTAAACCTTAAATAGTAAATATGCATAGACAATTTGTATACATTTTGCAATCAATTTTAAACAACTTGAGAAATCATTAAGCTAATGAAAAATTTAAACACTTTAGAATTAGATGACAAAGCGTTAGTTTAAAAATTTGGCGGAACTGAAGTTCACGACTTATTTGTAGGAAATTGTTTGAACTATAGCCGTGTTTTTTTTTTGCAAGCCCGGGGGGAATTGGATGAAAAAAACGACGTCGGTGCTAAACAATCAACATGTTAAAATGCAACAACATGTTTAACTTAAGCACACAGAAAAACTGTGTTACCGGCATAAATTACATACATGTTATCGATAGTTTGTATGAAAACTCCATGTTTTTTACTGTCATGGCGTCGCTAATCCCCGCCGTCGTTTTTTTCAACCAATTCCCCCCGGGATTGCAAAAAAACACGCCTTATATCGCACTAAGCGACAACTGCACTTTACGGCAGTGCGGCGCTGCGCGGCACTATGTTACAAAGTTGATAATTAACCAACTTCGTCGGTCAGTTTCGTGCGAAAGTGGTGTCGCTGAAGTGAAGTCCCGCCGTGTGTGGTTTTACCTTAAATCGAATATCGATAGCAAAATATTTATTTACGTTGTTAAAATGGAATGGGGCTAGGAGAAATTATAATATCAATTTAAAAAAAAAACGTGTTATATTAATTACAATTAATTGTTTCTGAGCTTGAAAACTTTCTTTTTTCTGCAGTTTGAATAGGTAGGGGAACCTATAGGGATCTATAATACTCCAATTTTGTTTTTTGACCAAAAATGAAGTAATTCGTAATTAAAATAAGTTTACATTTTATATTTTTTTTACCGAGTCTATTGCATGTCCCTTTTTTAACCGAGTTTTACTTTTTAGACACGCATTGCTTCTAAAACAAGAAAGTAATTAAATAACTAATATTTTAATCTTGGTGTGGCCTGTTCCCGAGAACAATTGCGCCGTTAAGCCGGAAATTGAAGCTCCCTAAAGGTAAGACCGCATTTGGCGGAACTCCCCTTCAGTGGAACTGATGAACTTCACGACTCAAGCCTTAACTATATTGGCCACTTTTTTTTGGATATGAGATAATTCTAGACATAACTCTCATTGCAAATTGCAAAAAAAATTATTATGAAACTTACCAAAAAATATATATTCAATTTTTCGAAAACACAAAATTTCTCGACTGTTTGGAAACGTATCGTGGTGTCCCAATAGGCGTTTTTCTTTTTTAGCCCCGAGTGGGGCACAGAGCGGGCTCTGAGCGAATAGAGCTCACTTCGAACAGAGCGTGACCTGAGCGGTGCGATCTATTTAAGAAACTCAATTGAGCACTGAACTCTCATATGCTTAGTAATCGCGCTCAGCTTTGTGCTTGATGTGCTCGGTAATTTTCTTCCGAGCTCATCGAGCGAGCCCCGGTCGAGCTCTGAGCTAAAAAAGTAATGCAAGTTGAGAGCTCGGAGCGCTCCGAGTGTCTTTTTGACAGCTCAGTGCCACGCTCGGGGCTAAAAAAGAAAAACGCCTAATGTGTCATGGATATCCTGGTTCTCCTACATCTTTTTTGAGCCTTTCATAAAACATTTCGTTGAAATTTAACGAATTGTCAAATTAAGAAGTGTCATACAAAATATAGTTGCCCAATTCCTTGGGTCAGGTTACCTCAACGCCCATAGTATTCGCTCGATACATCCAGATTAAAACTTAAATCCGGATGTATTTACATTGAATTTGTATAGAAAACATTTGGATTTAAGTTTTTATCTGGATGTATCGAGTGGATATAATTTCTGTAACGCATTATTCACTCTATAGATACATCCAGATTAAAATTTAAATCCGGATTTATTTACATTGAATTTGTATGATTTACATCTGGATTAAAGTTTTAATTTAGATGTATCGAGTGAATAATATGGCAGTAAGTCATCTTAATTTGTATGACAGCTGGGCAATCAGAAGCTCTGAAAATGCAGAAATCTGAATATAAAGTTATGAGATTTGATGCGTTGAACGTAAGAATTGTTGTAGCTCGTGCTCAATTTAAAATTTCAATTGATAACAAATAAATTGGTTCGCTCGATAGCTCGATTCCTTGAAAAAAAATTGATTATCTTGCACATGTGATGGTTTACCAGGCAATAATCCTTAACTAAAGATGATCAGCCGTGAACAAACTGGCCATTAGTGTCTTACTCTTAAACCATTCCTGTTAGAGTGTTTTTTTTAATTATGATGTTTCATTCTCAATTATATTGCTCTGTGCATTTCAACGACTGCTAGGGCATTATTTTTGTTTTATTTTAGCAATTAAATGCATAATAATATTTAATGACTAACAATAATCATTGATTAACTGTGAAAAAACTGGTCCTTAATCTTAAAAATCCATCATTGTTCATAAAACTGGCAGCGAAAAGAATATGATTATTTTTGAGCAAACTTCGAACGGCACATAAAATAATTCTTCCTAATATCAAAATTTAAATAATAAACAAACTACCGGAAGTAAAGTCTTGCTCTATTTTTTTTTTTTTTTAGAATAACTGACTCACAAATTATGTTTCTGCACCAAAAACATATATACCTACGCAATACGCAATATGATGAAATTTTATTTTTTATCATTGTTCAAAATATTTCAATGATGGGAAAATTTCAAGAATGTTCAGGAAGTTGTATATTACGCCATGATTTGAATAATACAGTTTTATGACACAAACAATGGTATTTTTATTTTTTATTAACTTTAAACAGACCTCGAAATCTATAATAATAAATGTTCGCTCATAGAATACCTTCGGGGTTATATACCTCTGTTAAATATGTTTTAACCTAAAGCCCAAGAAAATAAATTTAACTAATTGATATTCCACCACATGGATGGTGCATCATTTTTTGTAGTTTTATTAATAAAACTTTTGCTATACAGTATTCAAACTAGTAGGTATACCTACTGTTTTACTTTATATTTCGAACAGTTCGAGAAGTATTGAAGCGCTTTTATGCATAAAATATTAGTAAGTTCCTATTTCAAGCCATCACTCTTGGTAGATCAGATATATGTATATACCTACGGTAAAACAAATAATTGAAGCAGCTTACAATAATGTGCCATTAACTAGCTATATTATGTATTTTTGTTTTGTTCAATTCATTTTGAAGTTCATCTACCAAACTCCATCCGTTAGCAAGAGTTCAGTTAACAATCGAAATTCGTGCCTTATTGATCCGTCTCGAAACTGTATTAAAAAAAAAAAAAATTTTGACTTATATAGTTAAATTTATAAAAGTGCATATATTAATATCATTACTCGCGTAACAACTTATTACATAAAAATAAAGTAATTATAATACAAAAATTATATCTTGCTAACCCAGAACTTATGCAATTACTAATAGAATCAATTATCTACATATTTTAAAGTCTAGTTCCTAGATCTATAAAAAGTTCTAAACGCTTTGATTTGTCCACCTGTTGCATTACGTGAATGCTAAGAGAATAAGAATTTTATATTTTAAATACAATTATGAGGTGCAACATTTTGTTAAGTGTTTGTTAATGTTCATGAGTTATATGACCGTAATTGTGCATTAATTAAAATTCAACAATCTTTTTTTTGTTGTGAATGTAAGTTATAACCAACCATGTAACATAAGGTATTTAAATATGATTACAGATAAAATGAATCCCACGACTGGGTCGCATTTACTTGCTCTTACTTCTTAGTGACATTTGTAGTAGATACTTAGAAAACGCTTAAGAAGAATGAAATTAAGGCATATTTTTTGATTAGAAAAAATCGTAACGAGATATTATTACAGATGTAAATAGGTTCAAGATATTTTAACGGACTTACAACGATTGTTTAATAATTTTAATCACAAAAGATTTGACTGCTCAACCGCAATAAAAATTCTTGAATTGAAAATTGTTATACAGATGTTGAAAGATATGGCCTTTTAAATTTTAAGAAAGTAAGTTTTAATTATATTTCTTCCATAAGAGTATTTTGCGGAAAAGTGAGTTTAAAGTTTGAACCGATGCACGTGACGCATTTACAGAATATCTTGTTAACAATTTGTTCATACAAAGTTTTTTTTTATTTTGATTTTGTTTTACCATTTTAAATTTATTGAATAAGGTTAGAAAAAAAACAACGTTTTTTTTTAAGTTCTTATGTAGATAAGTGTATAAAACGAATATGCCTGCCTTAATGACAGTATTTTAAGATCTTAATCTTGAAGATCGTGTTTTTATAATTATATAGTTACATGATTTATTTCTAGAACATTGTTGATTGCTTTTTTTATTTTTTCTTAGTCCATTTTTTTTTAAAAGAAATTCGTGATAATGACCAATAGACGGTTTTCCAAAATCCACTCTTTTTTATTTCTCTTTTACCAGAATTCTAAAATTCTTTTCGAAACCAATACTTGACTTTACTGAACAATTAAAAAATATCAGATGTTGTAGACAACCACAATAATTATTCATATTTTGAAAATATGTAGGTAATAATTTGAGTGTACTACATCTGGTTGATGCTTATAAAACATTAAGATTCTTATAAATATTCGTAAGAAATTAATTTTAATTTCTTTTTAATAGGAATTTTCATTTCTTTAAATAGTAATTTAAAAACTTACGATTTCAATTAGTAACCTTGAAAACCAGCTCATATAATCATTGTCAGTTTATTTGCATACAACATTATTTCTTGCACTAGATATTTAAAAGTTACACAAAGTATATGAACTTTAAATTTTAGTGAACCTTTGAAAAAGGGAGAAAATTTATAAATTATAAAACTTAAACAGAAATATAAAGGGTGGAAAAGTCATTATGTTTTGACCTAAACAAAATTCTGCGAAGAACCGTTAGGGTTCAAGCGGATTTTATATATTTTTACGCAACTGAGTTATATTATTATTATTATTCGGAAATGTGTATTGGTTGTATACATAGTTTTGGTTTGGCTGTATTAAATAATATTCAGTTTTAAAAATATAGGTATACTCAAAAACTCGTCGTATTCCTCAAAAAAATAGTTGCTTTTATTTTTTTAATGTATTTTTGGAAACTTCAAAAAGTTGGAAACATAACAAAATATATTTAAAAATAAACAAAATAGTAATTAAAATATGTATGTCAATCGATTTAAAAATTAAAACCGTCAAAATGCGAGGAAATACTTGGGGGAGGGGGATAATAATATTCGCCAATAATTTCTTATATGCTTTAAACTTGTATGAAAAATAAAATGCAACTTTTATTCAATGTTTTGTTTTAGAAAAATGGCTCCTCCCACCTAAACAGGACAAATAGACCCCATCGCTCCTGTACGACTTTGTTCTTGTCTTTTTTCACATCGTATTCTTATTATCTGGCTTACCCTTAATGGTCTCGGACCTAGTGATCTGTAGTAAGTAGAGGGTTGTGTAGGGAGTGGAGGGTTGAAACGATACAGAAAATCGACGAAAATCATTTCGTAAATAAATTTTAATCGACTTGAAATCATTTTTTTGGCAAATTTTCGTCCTGGCTTTTGTATAAATCAATCATTTTGCAAAAGTTCTCTCTCGGTTTCTTATATCGCGTATAATAAGGTGTCAATTTGCAGTTGGGTTATAATATATTGATCGGATCATCAAGATTAAAGTCTTTGAACTGCGGAAAATAAACCGAACATTATATCTTGTTTTTAATACATGAGTTTAAGGGGTTATAATCCTGACACGATGATTGGAAAAATCGTAATTTTTTAACGTAATGAAAAATTACAAAATGTCGATAGTTAAAAGTTCGGCAACTCTAAGCGTGGACAACGATTATGGGAACAACATAGTACCATCGTATACTCGCAATAGAATTTTCTTTAGTTTGATGTATTTTTAAATGAAAATACCAATGGAGACAAAAAGAAAAAATCAAAAACCAACAAAAATTGATAAAAAAAAATACATATTATTTAAAAAATCACATTTAGTCAAGAAAAAAGCTCAAATCAAAAATTTTTCAAACACGGGTCCCTTAATTTCTTATTTGCTGCTCGAAGCTATACATTTGTTTCTAAAAAACATCATCTTGATCTTGTTGTCCAACGTCTTTTTGGGTTTCAACGTTTCTCTAGTTTTGGTTTTTTTAGAATTTTATTTTTTCTCTTGGTATCAAATACACACCAACCACTGACCTTTTTTGGATGCACTGGCTTTTCATAATCGCCGTTGGATTTTCCTCAGGCTTAAAGTGAAAATATTTCTAATCGCACTCTTGATTAAATAAATTAATTTGGTGAGGGTAACATCTTATGAGGATCCAGGGTCTAGTGATATTAAAACTGTCAACCACTTATTTGTGCATGATGTTAGTCAACATCAAGAAGGGCCTAAAATTTTCTGCTAAATTCGAAGGGCTAAGGTAAAAGGAATACAATGTATTATTATTAATCATTCTACATTCAGTTGTTATTTTAATGAGTTATAAACTTAAATTATCATGAAATTCGAAAATACAATAAATAGAACAAGGAAAGTTTTTAGAAAGGTGAATGTTATTTATTTGTTCTATTTTAACTTTTTCAAAAATGTTATACACAATTATTTGGATGTCTAAAAAGTTTGATGTGAAAATTATTCAAATTATTTTTTTAAATATTTTAGCATACTTAAGTTTATGAATCGAAAAAAATACATATATTTAAAATGAGTTAATAGAAGAATAGAACTGTAAGTTTAAATATATTCTCACCAATTAAACTTATTAAATTTAATCCGGAGGCAATTTTCTAAATTACTAAGAACTCTCGTTATAAATTAGAAAGTAGATAGCTGCCTAATGTTTTTTTTTTTATTAAATAAATATTACTCATAACGAAAAAATAGCAAATTAGCTGAAGGCCCCTTAAAAAAAAATGTATAATATTAACTTACATATAATGGGAGTAGTTTTCGCAGATTTAATCCTCTTGCTAAGTATCGTTCTACCAATTTAGCAATGAAGATATAACATTTTAAAATTTGCTTCCAATACAAATTGTATGAGTTATTGTTGTAACAAATAAAGAGAAACAAAACGGTTATCAGGTTTCACAAAAAAAAAATCTTTCACTTTATATCCTTAGGGCTATTTCACACATTCCCGATAACCGGTAGCGTTTTAGTTTCTGATACATAAAATTGTGATTACCTGTAATTGCTTTCGTAATGGTCGTTAACATTAGTACCGCTTTATTTTGAACAATTCGCAATTTAATTTCCATCAAACCCAGATGTTTGTGGCTATTGCTGAAGATCAGAGCTTACACATTAATTCAATTAAAATTGTACCACACTTCAATTTATCTTGCGACATAAATATTAAATAATATGGGTACTATGTAGTACAATGTTAAATGTACATATATTTATATTGTATGAAGGTACATATTATTATTAAAAACATTTTTTTATGATTTTGAGCTCGAGATTTTGATAAAACATTACAATTATAGGGGACACGAAAAAAGTGGGTCTAATATTTTTATCAGATTGTGTACATATCTCTGGTCTATAGCCGAAATCAATGGTTTCAATTTTCCAGGATTTAATTTTAATAGAGGAAAATATTTTTTACTACTTCAACTACTATTACTATGCTACTATTAAATTCTGTCTTTCTTATTTACTATACATTTAGGTTATGTATTTGTGAGAACAGTTTTAAGAAACAATAAACGCAAACAAATAAAGTGTGACGCAACTGTTAAATTTTGTACAGTACAAATAATTTTTTTTCCTTAAGAACACACTAAAAATATAAACAAAATTATTGAAAAGTGCTAAATTAATCAATTGACTTGTACGTACTCCAGTTTTCCAATTTACAAAGTCAATATCCGTTTTGTATATTTCACAAACAATTTTTGCAAGTTCAAATTCAATGTCAACTAAAACTTCGGTCATCGACTTTATATAAGAAATTATTTAATCATTATGCCAATTTGTGAGTATACAATCGTTTCACCTTGAAGAATTTTATAACAAACGTAAATGTACATTGTGTACAAAGTTTGGCTTCAAATATATTGATCTGATTTTTTTCTCATCATACAAAATAACATTTCTTCTAAAATATGATTTATCTTTCCTTCCGAAACATAAATTGATGTATGTACATATGTTTATGTATGTACGTATAAGAAAAAAAGAAGATCATAATTAACTTTCAAAATCAACATCATTGAAATTTTAATAGATTACTTAATCAAATATCTTCATAATGTTTTGGCAAATTAAAGTCATTGCAAAAAGTAACATCAAAAATGATAAATTTAGAAGGTTCATCCATCATTGATGACGGATACATGTGGAGGAATTGACCAATGAATCTAAACAAAAGAGTTGAGGTTCGAACTTTATTTTAATATTTCTGTTTTTTTATTGTCTTTCTGGATTAAGAAATTTTGTTTAGAATTCTTAATTTTACAACTCATTAATTAAACAACTAAATTGCTTCACAACCAAGCTTTTTTATTTATAATATTGAATGTTTATTGTATATTGTATATCTATCTTAATTTTCGACAATGACGAATGTAAATAAGTGTGACTAAGCATACGCAAAGTAAATAAAAATTTAAAGAAGTGCATTGATAATAATAAATAGAATGATTTGCATGTAAATTTAAATCTTTTAAGTAACATGATCTTTAAGCCTACAAAAGAAATACACGAATAGGCGTAAATTATTTTTAAGCATCAAAGATGATGGTTTATTGATCCTATCGAAAATCATCATCATCATCATCATCATCGCTATATTGATTGAACCCATTTATCATTATTTTCTCAAAAGCCTAGCTACATTATGCCTGACCTAACGCACATTTTTATGGTTTAGGACGGGAATAATGTTAATAAAAATTCAACGAACAACGATCTTTTGTTGAAGTTAGTATAAGCACAGCCTCATTGGAGTGTGCACACGTCGAGCGAGACTTTAACAATTAAATCGAATTAAAAAAAAAACAAGTGTATTCAAAGTTTTTTTTTGAATAAATTATAGTTATACATGTAGTGTACGAAATATTGTGTTTTTTTTTTTTGTGCATTGTTAAAAAATTTAATTTGATATAATATTGTCATTGTATTGCATTGAATATTTATAAAAAAATAAAAATAATTCTTAAAACATACATTTTTGGTATAACCTATCTTGTATGTGTGTTTAGTATTAAATTTATTCAAAAATATGGAAGCTAAGAAGATCCAAAGGATAACAATACAAAATCAGGTAGTAAAGTGTTTGTTTTATGTTCTTATAATATACACAAATGTACATCAAACACTAGTTGATAAAATATAAAAATAACACCTTATTTTTATAATTAACGATCCAATGTCATTGAATTAATTGAATGAATTTTATTCAAGTACTTTTATTTTCATTATATCAGCAGCCGGATTTTCCTATCATATACCTATCCATAATAAATCTACTTATGAATTTTGTAATGTTTTTTTTTTGTTGCTATACCAAGCTACACAGTAGCAAGTATTTATAAAATAATCGTTTAAATTAGGTAAACATTATTTTATTTCCTTTTTTATTGTTTTAAATACATTTTCATTGCTATACTGTATTCAGCTGATTCCTAACTATACTAGAAAATCTCTCATAACCTTAATAATTATGCCGCAATGTGTGAGCATTATAAATTAATAAAAATAAAAAAAAACATCAGAATAAGTTATTCTTATTATTATAATAATTACATTCAACAAAGCTTAATACCTATAGAGTATAATTAAATGTTAATGTATGGGAAATTCTTTTGAAATACTATAGTCGCGGTCGTGAGTGCATTCACCTGAATCGAATATTTTAGCATCGAATCTACAACAAAACCCAACAATAACAACTACAATAACTACAACAACAACTACAATAACAACAATATAAATATGACCTTGACATAGTTTTTTTTTCAGTCTCATACCTGCATAACTGAACTTAGTATAGATACGATATACAAGTTGATATTTATTCATCTACACTTACAAATTGAGTAATGGAAATTGTACATAGATAGATATATATACGACACGGTGCAGGTCTTTATTTATGTTTTGTTTGCATACTGTAATGGAATATCTTAAAGAAATGAATGCAATTTCATACATACATTTAACATAATATAATATAAACTCTTACTCTAAAGTAAACCAGTAGTGTTCATAGTTTGAATGTTACATTAGCATTCATAAACAATTAGAAGATAACGTGAAAAGTAATGAATTTTCAACATCAAAATGCTTTTATTATGAACAATTTATTACTTATAGTTTGGCAAAGTTAAATTACAAATTTTTATCTGACAAGTTCCTATAGTTTCAATCGTTAAATAAATTTAGACTTAAAGTAGAAATGCACATGTGATGATGGTCACATCAGGGTAAATGAAATGTGGGTTAAGTACCCACATACACTTTAAAACTTTTCAGTTGAACATTTTGAATGCTTATCATTTCAAAATCAAATTGACCTTCATTTGATTTTTAAGTCATTATTCTTCTTTAGAACATTTTCGAATTGATATTTTACAATGTTTCATTATTTCAATATAAGCCCTATTCTGCTGTTTTTATAACATTTGGTACTTATTTTGGAGCAATAGCAGAATACAATCATTAACGCGAACGTTTAGCAGAATAGGGGTGTACATTAAACTGTTTACAAGCAGGGATTGAGTTGCAGCTGATAATGATTGTTATGTAATGTTTTAATGAAGTTAATGTTCTTCTATAATCTGTACAATATTATCACAGGGGTACACTTGTTTTTTTGACGAGTAGAACCAAAATATTTTCGTGAATTTGTGATATGCCTGTTTTTATGGTATATATAGTACTAAAGTTCTAATTTCAAAACTAGTAAATCTTTAAAATCCGGTCATTAGTTTTTGAGAAATCATTAGTCACTATGACCCTACTAAATTTTTGAATAAGCCAGTATTATGCAAAACTAAGAATTTCCTTGAGTGAAATAAAAATATTGACAAAATTTTAAAAGTATATATGTACCTTTTGAAGTGGAAAAGTAGTGTTTTTCTATAAAGGTTTTAAAAAATAATATGTAACATTACCTCAAATATAGTCAAAAAAGTTTCTTGTTTTGTCTTCTAGGATCAGAATATCTTTAGGATTAAAAATAAAAATATTCGTTTAAAACAGGCATAACCCACAGACCTACTTGAATATCATTTTGGTTGTTTCTGGCACTAAAACTAGTGTAGATAATATGTAGAATGTTCTGGAGTTTGTAGACTAATCCTAAAAATTAATTAACGGTTTCTCGAATACTAATGAGCTAATTTTTAAAATTTAAATTGAGTTTTCAAAAAGAGGATTATTACTTCCAGATTCTGTAATGATTTTCAAAAATAAATATTTAACATGGAAATATCTCGAAAACTTTTTGAAGTCATATTCGAATTCAGCCAATAATATAATCTTCGGCATGTTATGTTTTTATAAATTTTATATCGTCTTTTTTAAATTTATATTGATGGCTCAAACTTTAAAATTATTTTTTATATTATTTTTATCCACATAATTCGTCGGACTATACTTTTAAAATTAATTTTCCTTGTCCATTATCGACTTAACTTAATCTTAGTATTGCGTTTAAAAATTACTTGATTATTTTAGCTTTAGTGAAATATTTGGGACATATTAGTTGAATTGCACGATTTTTCTTATATTTTTTTTTAATTTCTTTTCATTCAATAAAAAAAGGGAAATAAACTTTTAAAGCAAAAAAAAAAAAAAAAAAATTGACAAAAAACATTTAAATAGACTAGATATAAAATGAACGAAATGGATAAACCGATTTGATTCAAATTTGGCGCTGAACATTTAACAAAAGAAATTTAAAATTTTATCTAACTACCATACAATAATTTTCAGCCTTATTATGAGTTTCACCCGAAAAATATTTCACCTTAAAATTTTTTGTTCCCCCGGAATTTTAAAAGCTATTGTCTACTAAAAATAAGTGAACATTTAGGCTGTCAATAACATAACATTCCGCCCGAAATGAATGTTCACAATAAGGGGAATTTTTTTAAAACAAAATTTCGGGTGAAACTCACAATAGGCGAAAAGTGAAATATCAAATTTTCCGGGGGGAATGTTGTTCGGGCGAAACTCACAATAAGGCTGTTTGTTTTTCTTATTCCAATTCTCCTGAAAACTTTTCTGAAGATTTTGATAATATATACCTTCATTTTTATCTTTACTATATAAATAAATAAAATATAATTATTTAGTTAGGCATTAGAAAGTGTTATATATATAACTTATTCTTATAGAAATCTTTTATATTAGGTTTTTTTTTAATTCGATTGTTAAATCAGATTTTTTTTTGTCGTAAGGATGTTTTAATAGATAGAGAGAACAAAATATGAATTAATAGAAAAGAGGGATTGCAGCTTGGAAATTTGTTTCATTTCACCGTTTTCACAGGGTGTTGCGCAATTTTCTTTTCTTTTTTTCGTTTAATTTCAAGCTTCTGTTGGAAGTAAGTCTTGTAATCCGAATAATATCATTAATATTTTTTTGGACTTTTAAAATGATACTAGATAATCCACCCAGTTTCGAATGAAATTTTTCATCAATTTTAGCATTCTTAAAAGTGAGATTAATATTCATAGGGCTTTAAACAACAATTTGTTTGGTGCGCTCCAATATTCTTTATATACACAAATGTAGCAGTCTGCAGTGTAACGTCATCTGTTGGCCATGCCATTTTTGTGAGGGACAAATCACAAAATTAGCCGATTGTCAATTCCTTAGAATTAATAAAAAATGTTCGGGTATCAACACCATCCAACCTTGAAAGTATAAAATTTCGATTTTCTCGATGTTCCAGTCGAAATTTTCTGCCTGTACTTAGCTTTACTTGGTTATTGACCAGCTCAATATTTTCGATGAAAATTATGATGAAAATTTAATTACTAGGGAATTGGGGCTGCTTAATCACTATCTCTTTCATTTACAAATAAAAAAAATACTGCTTAGTTGGAGCCATTGAATATAATTTAATCAAAAGTTTAAGTGACCTCAACTCCAAAATGCGTCTCTAAGGCCCGTTTGCTGATACTTCACATAACGATTTAAGTTACACTTAAATTCTTAAGGGGTACTTTTTCCATGTCATAAAGTGATACTTAAGAAATTAAGTTCAACTTATATCGTTATGCGTAGTATCAGCAAACCTCCCTAAGACTCAAACTATGGTCAATGTCTACCGACTCTTATAAAAAAGGGGCGCTTTCTACAAATCCTGCACAGGGCGCAGGTTTGGTTGGGGCCGGCCCTGAATACAATACAATACAAGATTGAAATTTTTTAATACATCACAAGAAAAAACTAAAACCACCCCTAAATACATATATACATATAAAAAAGTTATACTTTAAGTTTATTATAAAATAGATCAGAGAAAAAAAATTACGAAATGAATAACATCAAAATTGTTGATTTTAAAATTTATTATAATATTTACTCAGTCGTTTTTTGACCGACTTTAAGACTTTATGGTTTAAGAAAAATAGTTTTAGCCCTTTTCCAAAACATACATTGTTTTTGCTTAACTAATGCAGATTTTCCTGAAGTGATTTTTAATTTGCTTACGTTTTTTTTAAAGTTCGAAGACCATTTACATATTTTTTAAAGCGCAAGCAAAACAATTTATATTTTCGAAAACGGACTAAAATCCTTCTTTTAAAAAACCTTAAAGATTCATATAATCTGTGAAAAAAGTTATCAATATTTGGAAAGAATTTTTTTTTATCAAAAATCTATTGATAAAAATTTAATTATTAAATGTAAAAATAAAATATAATAAATACGAAAAATAGACCCTTTGGTTTTTAAAACAGACAGTACCTACTTTATAAAGTCTTGCTATTGATTTCAAACAATTTTGTCTAAATTTGAAGTACATTTTTTAATGTAAATTTTCCTTCCCATTATTAAAAATTTAAGTATTTTATCCCTCTGCAAAAATCGTTATTATTTTGTGCCGCTAAATAAGCGTAGGCACTCATGCTATTTATACATCTTCTGCAAATTGTACACATGTTTTTTTTATTCAATTTTAAAAAATACAAAACAATTCAACTATATTTTAAAGGACATATTCTAAATATACGTATGTACCCATTGTATTATTGAATTGAATAAATTGAAATTGAATATACATATAAAAGCAGGTATGTGAACCAGTGGTTCATTTTATTTTTGTTTGAAAATATTTTTCAATCCAAGTTGAATTACGCCGTTAATTATCGCTGCTGTTGATCAGCACGTCCACATATAGCCAAAATTGTTGATTAACACCTTAGCAATGTTGATAAAAGGAAATCTTCATAATGTGGACGCTGGACTCTGCTCGGATGGATACCGAGTTTTGTATTAATATTCTTTAAGAAAGTATTTGTTTTTTTTTTTAAATATTGGATTAAAATTTATTGCGTTCTTCTTGTTAAACCATTCTACAAAGCTTAATTCTCTATAACATCACTTCAACTGAGGTTTTAGTAATAATTTTTCTAAACAATTATCATTTTATATTTAAATTGAATAATTTGTTCCATTCTCAGTCAATTTAAAACTTTGTTTTTGTAAAAAAAAAAGTCTTGCATTTTATTTTAAAGCTAATATAACTCTGCCACTTTATTAATTAGTTTGAACACCTTCAAGGTAAACAAATCTAATCAACAATAATACAATTTAAGATAATGATTCATTAATGATGTGGTCGAACAAATATTCAATTCAGAGAAGCATATTAACATTCAGAATTTAAGATTTTTAAAGAACGTCTCTTGATCTCATCTGAGTCACAAAGTTTATGATAAATATATAATAAACAACAAAATAATAATTCCGGAAAACAATTATATGAAAAATAACCTTTCTTTTTTTTGTGTTGATTGTAATTTGTATATCTAATTTAAAATTCTATTCTATATAATCAAGATATCTCTGCCAAACTTTTAATAGAATTTATAGTGTAGGTATCAGACAGATAAAATTTGAAAAAAATTGCCGAAAGGTGGATCCGTTTGCAACCGAAAGTAACGAATTAAATAACTTGTTTGATTTGTTATTATTATGAATTATATGGGAGCTTCAGGTTGACTGCTTTTGTATTTAGTGCATGTGTCGCTGAGAACATTTTATTTAATATACTACCCCTGTATAATCGATTTTGTGCTGAAATGCTTAATACTTTTAAATGGAAGTACTATAAATTGTCATTACATTAACCTTAACAGCTAATATCATAATTTTACATCGGGATTTTAAAAAGTGACTTTAATTATCAATATAAATTCCCAATTTTCAATAAATTCCATAAAGAAAAATGCAGTCAAAGCAACAATCTGTTAATGAGTCATTATGACCAGTGGTGTTCACGTCCGTCTAAATTCTATTTAAACCCTCAAATGATCAACGACTTGGAATTCCCAGAACGCAGATATATTTACCTTCATTTTTATGAGCCTTTTGCATTTGATAAATCTAAGAATAGATTGCATATTTATTAAAAAAAAAAAAAACAAGTTAAGAAAAAATATACTACAACTGAAAAGTTTGCCTGCAGGTAATTCTTACGCATTTCTGCCTGTAATGTTGTTGATATTGAAGTAAGTTGCCAGCAAAAATATGCAATGAACCAGCGACCCATTTAACGTACCTACCTATACCTATATTATATTTATATACATAAATAATTTATGTTATTGTAAATTAACGAAGCGGAACTACATATGTAATAGTAGGATTCACCGGTAGGTGTAAGATATTACTAATGATGATTGATAAAAGTTATTAAACAATTATTATTCTGTGGATGCGGCCCTGCAGAAGTCAGGACCAACGGCCTCATTACGGTAAACAAAGACCAGCGAACGATTTCGATTCGATCATTGTTATCTTTATTTTATCTGTAGAGAAAAATTAGGTGTGTTCGTTTACTTGCCCGAAACTGCCAGATTCTACCAGTTTCATTTTTTTATATGAACTTTGACAGTCTTTTGGGCTAAAAATGGTAGAAATGGGTAGGTCTGGGAAGTAAACGAACAAGTTAAAAAACATCAGCTATCGTCGAAACGATTCTGTTCTATCGTATTCGTTTAAATGTTACGAGGACTCAAAGGACAGTACACAAATCTAAGGTATTAAGTATATTGCCCAGGTTGTAAAACTTGAAATTGTCGGAAATTGAAAATAACTTTTCAAGTTCCCACAAAAGCTATATACTCACCCAATTATTATAGAAACAACCACAAAACACTGAAATAAGACAGCTGAAGAGGTACTGGCCCCCCATTTTCTTAAATTTGTATCCCTCCTTACCTTAGGTCAAAAGCGTTTTCAATGTGACATTTTCATCCTGTACGTAATTAATTTTTGTTTTAGAAATTGTATTTTACATATTTCAGATGGTAGATATGGGAACTGATTTTAAATGCTTCGGGCTTATATGGTGTTCCACTTTATTTAAGTACATACCTATAATAATATCGACGCAAGATCTTAGTAATTTAATAATGTCATTGAACTTCAACGAGTTATACCAATTATCTACCTACAGGCAATTGAAGTGCAAGAAGAAAATAAACTTGCTCGCATGTGTTTCCATGTTTTTTTTTAAATTTATTCAAACCAAAAAAAAAACGCACTCTTCATCGATTAATATAATGAAGTTGTGTTGTATGTATAATTATTATTGCGGGCACGCACAAAAGCGAAATTACCCTTTCTGCTTATTTGATGAGACCACAATATGACCTTCACCTCAGTTATAAAATCGAGTTTAATGATCTTTTATGAAATTACCACAGTGGAGTCACAAGAAGGAGACAGAGACTAGTAAAATACCAGGATCTTGAAATCAGATGACCTCGTTATGTGGTGATACGATTTTTGTTAATGTAAAAATTGAGTAGGTATCCACAGAAGACTTGAATCAAAGCATTATTTATTTTTAGGTTTTTTCTTCATCTTGACCACTTTTGTAAAATGTTGGATCACACTATGAAAGCAAAGCGATAAAACTAAAACTTGAAACAATGGAATGAGGAGGGAAAAATGTGGTATAAAAAAAGAGGATCTTACCTCTAAAATGAGAAATAATTCTTAACTTTTGTGTGAATGATTAAAAAAAAGCAGTGGCAACACTTATACAACGGTTTATTTGTTTAAAAATGAAATTTATTACTGTTTGGCGATTTGGGACTTTCCACCAGATGTCGAACAAACAAATAAATTATGTGAGAAGTAGAAAAAAAAAATAGAATTAGATAATGTGTGATGTAGAAAAGGGAAACTTATTTCATAGGAATTACATGGAAGTTGCACTGAAAAAAAAAACCATTTTCTTCCAACAAGAAATATGAAGAATTCCTGGAAAATCTTAATTACGTTGCAAACATTAGGCGTGTTTGGAAAAGATATAATCTTTGACAGATTATTAAGACTTCTCCATCGTCATCATGAAAAAGCCGACGAGTTTGGCAGAGATACCGATATATACAAATTAGTCCCTATCCAAACTATCATAATATGCGACTTTAAAATCGATAAATAGGTGGTGTGCATCGATCGGAAATCTGTCTGAGTCTGAAAATTTTATCGACGGTTGATTTGCCTGGCCTAAAACAAAAATAATAGGGGCCGATCAGATTGTCAAAAAAAAGATTTAAAGTGATCACGAAAAATCGAAAAATGGATTTTCATACTTCAAACTTACTCCGAGTCGTGGAGCACAAATGCCCATAATCATTTTTAAATACTAATGAGTAATGACATAAGATTATATTTCCAAAATATATCCTGTGCCATAACTATTTCCTATTTGTATATCGCAATGTGAATGTAAGAACTAGGTTAGGTAACTTGAGTTTTTAAATTTTGAAAATATCGACGTTCTTAAGTACCTTGCTATATAGTACAATTAACATATTAAAAACATTTTTGCAAAGGTATTTTAAAAGTAGAAAATAGGGTAATATAGTTCTTGCATTTAGGTGGCGGATATATTCTAAATAAATTAAAAACACTCATTAAGTGAAGTACTATTTATTCAAACAGTAGTAGCAAATCATGAGAGAACTTAATTTATTCAGGTGAATATTAATATTTTAATGAAAATAAAGACCATACTATTCAAAATGGTTGTGCAGTTTAATTAAATTTGCATTTTGAAAAGTCCATTTCAGGATGTTGCTTCATAAATCTGGAATAAAATTGAAAAATAAAATCAGTTAAGTTATATTATGTATGAATAAGTAAATTTCAACTTACGTTTGAAGAACATCCTGCTTTTTCTTTTCGTCACTAGTAGGTAGACCTAATTCTTTTTGTTTTTGATCATACATCATTTTTTCTACAAGACTTCTGGTTTGTCCATCTAAATCTGATAGTTTCGATGGTTCCGGGTTAATTTTTTTCGTTGAAATCGGTTGATCGGTTGAAATTAATCGATCCCACCATGACATTTGATTGATCTTTAATATAATTAAATAATTATACGATTATGAACAACACGGATTTCTCAGTGAGACAGAAACTAACCTTTTCCAATGTAATAACTACAGTCTTGGAGTCTTGTAATACCCAAACGGAATCTTCTAGTTTAACTTCTGAACACAATTCACCAGAAATAATCGGTTCATGACCTTTGAGTCCAACTTTTAGAGACTTCTTTGCAATGACCACTTGCACATCTCGCGATCGTAATGAGAAATTAATTTTGAATGGAATTTTAACCTTGAAATGAGAAAAAAATAAAACAAATTATAAATTATTATAGAACCCACCAACATGATGAAACAATGATAATTTGTATTGTAGGTGTAATTTAAGTTATTCTTTTTTTTTCAATCCTACTTTAAAGCTAACTTTTATTTATAAATAATATTATTTCTAAACGGAAGTGACATTGGAATGGATTTCCAAGCTCATCCGAATTACATTTATTATTTTATGATCACATACAATAATTACATATAGGTAGAACGTAAATAATAAGTCTTCACGAAAGGAAGTTTTTCTTGTCCTTGGAAGTCATAAATTGGTTCGCCTTTCAGTTATGTACGTGGTCTAATTAAGAATTTTGAAGTACCTACATTACATTTTTGCTGTATATATGTATGAACTTGTCGGTAAGCTAAAGCTAGTGTATAGCCCTTAAGAAATTATGTCTCTGACAAACAACTATTCGAACCGGATTTAAGACGCGTCGTCGTACTATACCAAAGGCTATTTTATTATTATTGCTGTATGCTACATTATGGTCTCATTCGGTGCAAAACTGGTTTGTTTATATGGATTGATTGCATTTGTATCAAAACAACAATGAGCAATGACTTCAGCTAATTAAATTAGTGAATTGTATTACCAGAAAGCTAAAAATACCCCACAAAAAAATTTTGTATAATCCAATTAATTAAATACTTGTACTCAAATTACTCAAAAACAAAAATGATCAACTTAGCGGCTAAGTGTTTACTTAAATTTCAATATCCGCATTCAACTGGCGTTTATTCACTTTTTTTTTGTTTTACAACTCACAACACTGTGTACTTATGTAGCCATTTTTCATATATGTGAGGAGCATTAGCAATACAAAAAAAAATCTCAGCCTCTAATAAATGTGAGTACTCAGAATTAAATGATCATTTAACACTTTTAAGCATACCAAACGTCTCCGACTCAGTCGTCTATAGGTCTGATTTACAGTGTCCTTGGCTTAAAGGTATTTCAAGTGTTATTACACAGTAATTCGAAATGAAACTTAGTTTGTTTTATGACATATAAACAATTATATATAAGCCTATAATTATCAGACCATACATATATTTTTTTTTTTTGTTTTGCAAATTTGGTTGTTTTTTTTTAAACTTCAACTTTATAAAGCCTAGTTGACACTTCAATGCAAAATGAATTTGAAATTCATGCAAAATGACGAAAAATTGGCTGCGAAACAGAAAATCGCTGCGGGACCTTTGAATTTGGATTTGGCAAATGAATTTGGTTTATATTGAAAGGTTTAATGTTTATGTTTTGAACGATCGCGTTTTTTTTTTCCATAAATAACAAAGACAGATCCGGTCTACTTGAAGATAATAAAAGCCTGTATTATGCTGTTGACGTTAACAAAATTGTTATTCTGGATATACATACATATACATAAGTATGTATATACTTCATCCACAAAGGAAACTTGATATCACCACGTTAAGAACGTTGGGATGAAGTTGAGATAATTTTAAAAACTAATTTGCAGCTATTCCTTTGTCTTATTCATTCCCATAAATATAATGTAGATGTATGTAGGTACACTAATGAGTAGGAACTATGACAGATGACATGTTATACACTTTGTTGTATTACGGGTCAAACAAATCCTGTTTACTTTCTATGTAGCCAATTAAATTAATATTTATTAAAAAGAAAATTATGAGAAATGACCAATGAAAAAGAAAGTAGGTACTAATAATAAAATTGTAACGAAGTTCTAAAAATAAATTTTCTAAATGACTAAATTATGAATGATACAGTTCTGAAAGGACAATATAACTTTTTAGGCTTTCGCGGTTGTTTATAGACATTATAAAGTGATTATTTTCGGATAAGCCGCGTAGTTAAATTATTGAAGAGTGTACCCTGAACGTTTCGCATCAAGTTTCATTGAGCGTGGTCACCGGGAAACTGCATTGTGAATGTTATAATATTAGATTGGTAGATAGGTGGTTCTACCTCATGATATTGTTGTTTGCATGTTCTTTGGAGCAAACAATACTTATTGCATTGCAGGGTGATTTAAGTTTGATCTAGGGAAAACTTTAAGGTTTATTTCAATCGCCTCGCCCACCAGTCGTGGGATGTTATATTTTTCCCGGGTTAACACTTTAGCTTGGTCGAAATGAATCCAGTGATGTTCATCTGGATTGTCCAAGATATGTTCACAAATTGCCGATTTGTTCCGTCAAAACAATGTGAATTTTGTGAATTTGTTCTTATTTGAAAAAAAAACAATAAAACTGGTACTGTAAACCCTTGATAAGCCAAAATTCTAGGATTATAACATAAAATTTAGAGATTAACTCAGAGACAAAATTGTTAATGTTGAAAAATCCAAGAACAAATCAATTTCGGGTATACAAATTATCAGTTCAAATGAATTTCTTATTTTCATATTTAAAAAAAGTATTTAAATTAAAAATTAAAAAAGTATTAACTAAAGAGTAGTTAAAATATAAATTTAAAAAAAATTGAAATACTGAATTTTCAAAAATCATGATTTTTTTTTTATTTGATGCAATACTATAAGGAATTTAAAAAAAATTTAATTAAAATCGGTTGAGAGTTTGAATGAAACAACAACACATGGGTGAGTTACCACTAAGTTTTTATAGGCTGGAGTTATATAGCTATTTCACGACTGCCACGCCCATCAACAGACTCCTTTTTGTGGCGCTTGTTCTCTATTTGTGTCGTTAACAATCAAAACGGTGCTAAAGGCACTTTTTTAAAAATATGGAGTTTGATGCTCTAAAAAATTATGACAAAATTTTGTTTCAAAACCAACTAATAAAGAAGTTATTACTATTTTAATTTTGAGTTTTGGGGATCAAAATATATTAACAAAATAATTTTCAAAATGCCCATAATATATAAAAAAAAAACATACCTCGAAAGGACGAATATATAAAAGGTCCATACATACATTTTTTAGTAAATCTAAATTAAATACTTCCATATATCGAACAAAATTTACTGCATTTAATTATTTTGAATATTTTAGAAATTAAATTTTTTCCCTTTTTACTCGGCTTCAGGTTCAATTTTTTTAGCATCTGTTTGATTGTTAACGCCACATTTGTTCAATTTTATTAAGAAAAACTTTTTCCACAGCTGAGAGGCGAATTAGACAAAGCTTCATTCAGATAGCCATATGCATCTTCGCACTGCGCTACCGAAAGTTAACGTGATCGGTGCATTTCAATTTAGGTTTTATTGTTTGACAAATGAATTTGAATGAATCAGCATTTTTACTAGCCAGTAGCCACACACAAGTTTTTGTTGTACACTCCTTTTCTTTCTATTTTCTTCGGTTTAACCGAGAAAGATAAAATCGAAAATAAAAAAAACTGCACAATTTATAAGACAATTTTTATTTTTATTTTTTTAAATTATAAAAAATCGATCAAGTTGTTTTCGAAATGCTTATTGAATTTGAAAAAAAAATAAAAATTTTGAAAAAGTGGAAAATGGGTTTAAAAAGGCCAAAAATTAAGAATGTTAAAGTTAAAAAAAAGCTCCAATAATTGAAAAAAATTAAAAACGGAGTCACCGTTTTCTTCAGCAAAATAATTTCGGGTAATACGCAATTATTAAAAAAAATTGTGTTTTTTTTTAATTGTCTTTAAAACGCCTGATTTAAATTTGTTTATTTTTAATATTATTATTTTCGTTTTAAAATAGTTAAAATGAAATATTATTAAAAAAAAAACAACACTTTTGTATCTTGATCCAATAACCTGAACAACCCTATAGCTTGAATACCCCTGGTTTCGAACGTGTTCATGTTATGTTTTAAAATAAAAAAAAAAAAAAAAAAAATTACCAATCTTTTTCGAGAAAAGTGAAATAAATCAAAAATGGTTCTTTTGAAGGTGCCTTTAATAAATAACCATTTTTCGTATTTTATTTTTACCTATACAAACAGAAACCCTATATCGTTGTCGTTCTATGAAAACTCTCCAAGTCCATTTTTAAAAATATTGTAACATTTGCATTTCTACGAATTTTTTATTGACGCGAACTTGAACATTTTTGTGTTGGAGGAATTTTGTATTTTGAATTAAAGCCATTTTAAAGCCTTTTACAGAACTTAAATCTTGATATTTGCTTAACTAATGACGTATTCAAGAGTGGTATCTCAGTTTCGAAGAACACCAAAGAAAAGCCATTTAAAGTTATTATTTCTCAAATTCACGTTTGGCAACCACTTCCAATGCAGAATATCGACCATTCCCTAATGCAATGATTTTAAGAGAGGCTTATGTGAATGGTTAATAACAGGGCTCCTAAAAGAACCAGGCGAATCATTAAAAATATTTTTCGTATGAGATGAAACTATTTTTTGCAAAATGAAAAATGATTGGTGAAATATGCACCAAGATGCAACGAAATAAATAACCTATAGCCACAAACCTCGTAAGTCAATTCACAATAAAATTAATTTTAGATCAAAAAAGAAAGCACTAAATTCAAATATTAATGTCTGCGTTAAAGATCCTTTTTGCCTCTATCAACCAGTTTAAAAAAAAATGTGAGTGCCGGGACTCACGGTTAAGATGTGTAAACATCAACATTCGTCCGAATGCCTCATAGACCGAGAGCCTACATAAAATTTTGGGTGTGGATGATAGCAAAAATTTACTGGTATTTTTATGTAGATCTTAACTTTTCATAAGCAAATTTGAAAATCGGTAATGATGCATGGAAAATGCGTTTTTTAGTTTACCGACAAAGGCCCCAACCACACTTATAAAAAGTTAATTTCTATCTAAACATACCAGTGAATTTTTGCGATCACACACACCCACAAACAGCAGTGGGCTCTTAGCCAATCATTAAAATTATATTTAAAAATATTTTCCAGTCAATGACCTTATTTCGTCTAATTTGCCAAAAAAGGCGGCCTTCTATGTTAAAACCCTGCAGCCATGATGAAAGCGCAGTCCATGTACTATATGGTCTAAGCAACCAACCACATTTCAAACCAAACTGAACTCGACTTTTTGATTTCGTATATAAACACTCAGCGTTTAGTTACTGATGGATTCAAAGGAAATTTGACAAAGAAATCGATTATTTTATGGAAAAGGAATATAAATATAATAATAATAAAGTGTTTTTGCCTTACGGTCCATTGATTTATACGTCTGTGCCTACGTTCGACTTATGCGAGCTACAGATTGAAGGCACAGATTTGAATGGAATTTCTTAGAGGAGAAAATCGAATTTTTTTTGAGGTTATAAGAACGGGATCTGCCACAATAACAAAGAAAGCATTTTGCGAAGAACTTATAAACTTTTGATTTCGTGTTGTAAAACAGTTTTTATAATTAAAAAGGCTACAAATATGAACAAAAAGTGATTAAAAAACATTTTTATTTATAACCACTATTTATTTTTCAATAAATCCACCGCAAAATTTTTGTTCCTCAAAATAACGAAAGAGTTCACGAATGAAAAAAAGAACCATGTAATCACGACGATACGTGCCTGTCAAAAAGACGAAAGACGAAACGAACGAAAAAAAGACTCGTGTAATCAGCGTCTATAGATGTTTACACATCAAAAAACATTCCAGATTCTCAGAATTTCATTTTATTATTTTACAAAATCTATTTATTTTTATGAGTTACGAGATTTTGACTGAAAGACGACGATACATTACATGTATTAATCTTATTTTAAACTAAATTTAATTTCTTTTACTATTAACCATGTTATCAGTAGCAAACTATTTCACAACTTAACCTACATTCGAGCTTACTTCTAAAGAATAAGTAGACCTTAAGAAAAAATATTTTATCCACTTATAATTGGAGATGGTAAGCTGGCAGATATACGAGTATTCCACGTCAGTGCCTTAAGGCGTTGTTATTTTTATAAATTATTTTACTAAAGTTTTTTTTTTGCACAAAAATTTTAATTTACAATTATTTCAAATTAAAGACTAATTTATATTAGTTATTGCATAATGAGAATTTCTTTTTAGTAAAAATAAAAAAAAAAACAAGCTCATTCAATGTTTTTAAGTTGTTTTTGACACAATTTTTGTTATTGATGTCTTTAAAATTCCGGTTAGCACTTTGTTTTTATTTTAAAACACTTGTATAGAGTATAAGCACATTTTATAAATAGCGGCAGCTTGCCGTAAAATAAAAAAGATATTTTAGTTTTTGCCAAATTAACCTCGTGCCATTGATCGAAAAGTCATATTTTTTTTTTGTTTATAATAAATTTGTTCCAAAACGTTCGATATATGTACATACATACATAAATAATTTAAATATACTATACTCAAATATCTAAATATATATGTACATACCTATAGCAATAACAACAAAATAATAAAACTAGTTTACCTAAATCAAATTAAAAAAAAGAATTCAAATCGCTTTATTAGCTCACAGAATTTGAAGTAGCCATCATCGTTAGAAATCGCAAAATTTCCATGCAAAAAAAAAATAATAACTAAAATGAAACATACGAGAATTCATACAACATAATAACAACAAAAAAAAAATCAAAAAACTATTCAGTGATATGCCCATACGTAAAACTAGCTGACGATGACTTGGAGATGTCTTAGCAAGCACCCGACCCGTACCAGTCCACGACGTCTTTTTGTATAATTTAAACGCATATAATTAAAAATAAAAAAAGAGAAAAAGGTCGCTATCAAAATCAATCACCATCTTATACCAGTCCGTACCATACGTTTGAATAATAATTAAAGAACTTATAGGTGAAGCTATTTATGTATTTTGTTTTAACCAATTATGTTTATTAGGGCAAAATCCCCATCATGAATGTTCTTGATAAGATTTAACTAAATTTATTACTAAAAAAAAAAAAAAAACATTTTACGAAAACAAAATCAAGTTTAACAAGTCTAAGCACTTTACATACACACTTTAAAGTCAGCAACCGACTTTTGTCTATGGAAAGAAACCAAAGGTTTAAGTGGTCCTGGCCAAGGTGATAAGGATAACGTGAATGTGTTTATCTGCATCAACTTAATAGTATGCGTATCATTTTTTAACTATGTCAAATGCGTCACATATACGAGTAGATGGCTCGGACTGATTTTAAATATAGTTATGAAAGAAAAAAAAAAATTAAGAAGCTTCCAATCCTCAGACAGGCGTCTCCACAATGTCGCTCATTTTTGAGGCAGAGATTATAACTTTTAAATGAAATTAGAAAGTCTTAAGAAAATTACTTTACAGGATATCTCAAAGTTTTAAGCTTTATTTCGATTTTGTATCAAAAACTTATTTAAAGAGTATTAAGCACTTGTGTAGGTTATCAGATGGTTAAAAGTCGCATATGATTTGATCCCTTTTTTATAACGGGCGAAGTTCGGTAGCCGGTAGGTATTCAATAGGAATGAAACAGGAATGAATGAAATCAGAATACACATTTTTTATTTTCTTCTAATTACAAAACATTGTGAAATTGATTTTAAATCAGTTTTGTTAGGTAGAAGAAGTGGTCCATTGAGAAGCGCGCTTTTTGTAAACCATAAACCTACTTTATGAAGTGTGGCTTTGCCTCACATTTCTTTCTGACGAAGAAAATTTCTCCCTCCGCAGATGTGTTGACAAACCTATGCGTTATTAGAGTGAAACTAATCCCAAAAAAGTTCACCAAAGACCTCTATCCTCGGAGAGAGTGACAGCATGGAATGCAGCTTCGAGGTTATTGGCCATCGGGCCATAATTTTCTGAGGAAAATGATCGAGCGGTCATGATTTTTCTTTCCTGAATTAAAAGAAATGGCGCTTAAGAACGTGTGGTTCCCACAAGATAGGGTCGCAGCTCACAAAGCAAGGGTACCTACGCATGAATTGCCCGTTCTCAATATTTATTAACAATATTTTTGGTTAGCTTTAAAATTCCTTCTTATGTTTTGACGTTTTAAACTTTGAAAGGCATTTTTTCTTCCAAATTGTATTATTTTAAGTTTTTGAAATCTGTTTTTCGAAGTTGCAGGATATATCGTCGCTACAATGAAGAACTAATTCTAAGTCACATTTTCAAAATTTTTCAATAAGAGTCTTAGTGCGTAAAATGCTGACTTTTGACATTATGATTATAATTTATTATTTAAATTCGGAATTACTGCACGTAGGAATATTCAGAATATGTAGAAAAGTTTTGAAAAGTAACGACGATATTACTTAACATTTATTGCATGGAATTGTTTTTATTTGTTTGGTCCGAAGAATTGATACCATTTTAAATAGAAAAAATAAAAAGATTTTTAACACTATTTCTTGAAATTGTTTGTTTTAAGTTCATTATAAATTTTTATAGCACGGTACTGAGATTAAGGCTTTAATATAAGACATACAAAATTCTTAAATTCATACCAAGAAATGTATAAGACCATACCACGGTACTCACACATTTTTTTAGAATAAAAACACTTCTCTCTTATAGCACAATTACATTAATAAAATAAATTGCCTTTTTTTTACAATAAATAAATACCTATAGTGTCTTTTCCAAACGCAACTAATCAAGCGCCATCAAACTAAAAAAAAAAAGATGGCGAATCAGCGGGAAATCTTTTGAATTCAAAAATGAAATGAAAAATGAAATCCCGAGACACCATTCAATACTGACTATTACATTCAAACTTCTCTTATTTCAAAATTTGTATTCAATGATGTATTTTAATAGATAATTAATAGAAGATTTAATTGGAAAAACAAAAAACCCACCTGCCAACTGATATTTTGAGTATATGTACTTTTTCAAGCAAATGGGAAATGGTAGCAAATTTTCAAATAGTATATGTATAATGTAAATTGCAGTACAAATTAATTTTTCAAACCAGAAATTCATGAGAAAAATTAACATTAAGTTTCAAAAAAAAAGCACCGGACACAAAGAATCACAGTTAGCAGAGAATCACTCATATAGTGTTTTGTAGTTTTCTTCATTTTCGTCTAAATATTTGTACAGGATGTATTTTTTTTTGCACAGAAATACAAAAAAAAAGTCGATAAAAATGCAAAAAATTAATTTTCAAACTTTTTCTCAATTTGAGGTTCATAACCGCAAACCACACTTTCAATTATAAACCTATTCGTAAAAATGTCATAAAAAAAAGCCATATCATTCATACCATTCATATGAGAATTTATTTTTTCTTTTACTAGGAATTGTAAATAAATACAAAAAAAAAAAAAAAAAAAAAACTAACTGAACTAACAGCAAATGTACAAAAATTTACATTCAAAATCCCCTACAGCTTATTTATCGTCCCTTTGTTCATACAATATAGTTTTTGAAGTTCAAAAATATACAAAAAAAAAAAACCTGTCAACAAATTAACGATGAGGTACCTATGTATATAATACGAGAATAGATATAATATGAAAGTGTGAGACAATGCATACCTTATGGGGTTTCCCCAGCTATGTTATATTATCATCACCGTCAGTTTGTCAGTCATCAGCTTTGTTAATAGATTTTGACCGTTCAATTTCCGTGCACCAAAAATCATTCTTAGTATGCCTATACTATAGTAGCTATATCTATTTTTTTTTTTTTTTTATTTTTTATTTCTTCTTTAAATGTTGACCCCTAACTTTATTGCCACTCTCGTCGTCGTTGTCGTGGTAATCGTCATCACAGTCATCATGATCATCAGAAGTCGAGACTTCTCATAAAGCTTAAAGTAGTTATAGAAGATTTAGCCAGTAGCGAGTCTAGTTCAGCTGATTGTCATTTGCAGTTGTATCTCATAGTATCAGATTTCATATATTCTTTAACAATAAATGTATTGTAGGGTCCGGATAATTTGTTTTTAGATTGTAGAAAAAAATCATCATCACTTAATGGGGAAGCACATTATAATAGAGATAATTTTATTTCAATTCTTTTTTATAAAAACCATAAGGACCTTGGGATGCCAGTTATGCTTATAGTTTTCACTTGTTTTTGAATTGACAGAATTTTACAGTTCAGATTTAACCTTTTAGTTCATTTCCACTTGTTTCTTTATTTGACACAAGAAATTTTGAACAAACCTGTGCATTACAATTATTTGCATTTTAGATCTCAGTTAGGAACTGATATTTATTGTCAACCAAAAATTTGTACATTTGTCTCTCATTGTCAACGAAATTATTGGACGGAATAGCTCAGTTTCTAAATTTAAGGTGTGTCCCTTTAGTTTGAAACTCTGTGCATTTGTGTGAATTTCCACACATTTTATTTTTTGAATTTTGACAGAATTTTGATTAAAATTCGTAGATAATTTGGACAGTACGGGAACAGACATTTTATTTTATCTTCCTATTAAAAGGAATACATATGTTTAATTTTATTTATGTAGGTATGTCATTTAATATTTTTTATACTTCATAGAAGTACCATATTACAAAATTGTACCAAAATCAATCCAGTCACAATAGAGATACAAGGCGATTTCTTCAAAAAACGTGAAATTCAATTTCCGTCATTTGATTTTTTTGGAATAAAAAAATAAAACTTAGTTTTGTTGCCTACCTACCTACCTAAGGCGCCAGTTATAGATTTCATTGAAACTCATCATTGAAAATTTTAATTTCTTGTTTTGAGACACTTAAAAAGCAAAATCAGTAATTATTTTGATGCCAATAAAAAGCTCTTGACTCAATTATTATTTCCAGTCAAAAAAATATTTCATTTTGGCCCAATCTTTTCCATAAAACGATTTCTAAGATTTCAATGATCAATGATAAGGTAGTTCAATCATTGAAATAAAGAAATTCATTTGATTTGTAAGGTTTGGCCAAAATGAAAATTTTTTTTTACTAAAATTAATAATTAAGTCATCGCCTTTTTATTGGCATCAAAATATTCTCTGATTTTGCTTTCAAAGTGTCTCAAAATAGGAAATTAAATTTTTCAATGATGAGTTTCAATGAAAGCTATAACTGGTACCTAAGTAAGAAGTTAAATCGAAATCTCTTGAGGTGTTTTCGAGATTATCTGAAAAAAACTCAATATGAAAATCGAATTTCTCGCCAAGAAAATTACATTAAAATGACCTGCGTCTGTACCAAATATGAAGCAAATCGGTCCATCCGTTTAGGCTCTAACTTGATGAACAAGCCAAATCTTCGTTACTTGTTATTTATCTAGACTTAAGAGAAAGTAAGCAAAATGTTAAATTGAAATGTTTACCAAATGTTTCCCTAGCTATTTCAGATCTTATTTAAATTGTAACGTTAGAAAAAAAATACGATTTCAATGCAATTCAGTTCTATACTATACGATTGGAGTAAAAATCCGATCTCTATTTTACTTTTTAAAGTGAGCTCACACCTGCGCAGACTTTTATCACACACAGATATACATATACAACATACCAGACTTTACTATAGCTAGCAGAGATATCCGGCAAAAAATAAGTTACTTTAGAATCAAAAAAGTAAAGTGAAACGGAGGTGTTGCTAGTCACCTTGATTCAGTTTGATTCTTGTTGTTGGATAGATCGGTTCTCTCAAATGAATTATTATATTCGGCATATTTGATAATAATCGATTTTTGCAACACAAGATCTTATTCTTGTTATTTTATTCAAAGTTAAGTCGGAAAAGGTCTTTGAATTTTGTTTAAGGTTGATCGGAATTTCAATTGTTATTGTGATAGATCCTATAAAAAAAATAATAAACATCCATAGTGCCTATATAATTTGATTTTGAAAAATAAGAAAATAACAATAAAATAATGTAAGTTTTTTTTAGTAATAAAAATAGAATTTAAAAATTAAAATAAAGTTATTTAATTTATTGATTGTAAATGTGTACGTGTGCAGAATTTCTGGACTTTTATTGATATGTTTTATTAAAAGAATCATTTTTCTTTTTCAATAACAAAAGAGAATTTAAATTTAAGTTCTAAAAAAATTATGAGTTGCTTCTTTTTTATTTGTAAATTAAATTCTTTGCTAAAAGAGAAATATTCTTACCTATATCGAAGTAAGAGAAAACATTTTACAACGAAAAAAAAAAAAAATAAAACAGAAAAAAAAATACTTTTTCGTTTTTACATTTATTATTTTGTGGTTTTGTCCGTCTCTGAATCTAACAAAGCGGTATAAACAAGTTTGGCTACTCTCCATCTCAATATAGTGAATGCAACACATTATAGTTCAATTTTTTTTTTTTAACAAAAGAAAAGGGCGACCGATAGAAAATTTATAACGTTCAATACATTTTTTTTTTGTTTTCCAGATGAACGAATCATGGCATATACCTCGCGCCTCTTTGGCTGGATCGAGCAATCATTCGTCCTCGAATAGTAGCAATAAATCTCATTCAAATCCATCGACAGTTTCAAGAAACTATAAAATTGCAAATGATTCATCAGGAAAAAAACTACATAACGTTGATCGTCAGCGAAGAGCAGATAGCAAATTAACTATGCTTAATGGCACACATCGCATAGACGGACGTTGGGGACAAACAAGTCGCAACAATGTTAACAATAATAATACTCAACAACCAAAAAGAGGATCACATTCGTCACAAGGATCTAGTGATAGCAACAATAGTTCTCAGGTAAGTTATATATAATATTCTTATTAATAAATAATTAATTAATTAGGGGTGTTATTAAAAGTTAATGGAAGATATGCCGTCGGCGGCGATGGTATTCTATTACTGGTATGGTATTCTATTAAGTTAAATTTCAAAAGCAACAAATGGAAACAAATTATAATTCAAGAAGCATGATTTGTTAATCGTTCAAAAGTAAAAGGCATTTTTAATTTTAAGTCATTTATTTTCAACTAGAACTAAAGAAGTCTAAAATAAATGATGCAAACATATTCTAATGAAATCTTAATTTACCACCGGATTTTTACAAAAAAAAAAAAAAATAAAAAAAAACAATGTTTCACGAGCATACAAATGTATGTAAATTCTAAATAAATGTAAAATAGTTTTTATTTGCATTGCAAACTGGAATAAAAAGAACATCCAGTGTGATAATTTCTTTAGCTATCTTAAACGAAGATTATCTTGGATTAGTTCTAATAACTCATCCGACTTTTGTTTTTTTTTCTCGTGAGACACAGGAAGCTTAATAACTTATCATAAGAAAAGTTGAACAACAGAATTATTTTTTGGCCATTGGCCCTTAGTAATAAACAATTTTAAATTCAAACATAGAATAGGTTCTAAATTCAAATTAAATTTTCAAGAAGAATGTTCCCGAGTTTTATAGAAGAATATTTTATGAACAAAAAAGAAAGATTAATATTTATCCGTTCCACATCTGATGATGATTTAAATAATTTTTTTATTTAATAAGTTCACGATAGGATCGTGCGTCGAAACAAAGTCATTGTAACTTGACGAATGCATCCAAAGGGGTAGTTCAAGCACGCTTCAACTTTGCATAATAAATTAGATATCACTGTCTAAAGTAATCTGTGTTAGGTCACAATAACGAAATTGCGAAATTGAATCAATGAAATTGATGATTTTGGTAAATTCGATTTACCTAAAACTAGGAAATTTTAAAAGTTATTTCATTAAGGGAGGTTTGCTGATACTACACATAACGATTTAAGTTGAACTTAATTTCGTAAGTATATCTTTATGACATGGAAAAAGTACCCCTTAAGAATTTAAGTTCAACTTAAATCGTTAAGTGTAGTATCAGCAAACGGGCCTAAGTTGTATACACCTAACGAATTTAGGTGTGATTTAAGCTATTTTGTTAAGAATTTAGTTTTACAAATTAAAATCACAATTCAATAATTTAATATTTTTTTTTTATTAATTTGCAGAGCATTTCCTCAGGATCTTTACTTTTAACTGCAGCTAATTTAGAACGTTTTGCTGAGATTCACAAGAAACAAAACAACAATAGCAACAAGAAAGAGTTTTTAAATTCAAATTACAATACGAATTTAATGCTCGCTTCAATGCCATCAAATCTAACAAAAGATGCTGTCATTTCAATTGAACAAAATTTAGATTTTGTAAAAACCAAAGATATGGATACAGTTTCAATGGCCAGTTCAACGCATTTTACAATGGTCAATGGCGAAGGCGGGCCATCTAGAAAGACAACAGGAGGCATTTGCAGCAGAGGGAAACAAGTCACTGTTTTAATAACAACAATGAGTTTGTTTTTCCTTTTTGTTATTATTGGCATGGTTTATGCTCTGGAGTGTAAGTTTTAATTAAAATTTTAAGAAAATTTTGGATTTATTTTTAATTTTATTTATTTTTTTTTTATTTTATAGTACGAGCACGAGAGATGCCAAAAAGCTAGCAAAATTGATTGTCTTTCTTTAATGTTTGTACAATTTAAATGAACATTGAACCATCAATACATGAAAGTATTTTTATTTGTTTTTAATTTTATTTGTATATGACTTATAATTGATTCGTTATCATAAACGTACATACATACATACATACAAACATTAAGTCCTATTCTGCTATTAGTGTATGTTGATTGAAACATTTCTCATCTTAAAACCTGCGTTTCCATCTATAGTACTCTATTAAATTCAATTTATATGAAATATTTTGTTTGCCATTATATTTTATCAATCATTAGATTCCTCTCTGGTGTACCACCAATAGTATAGCAGAATAAGAGACTTATAATAAAATGTATAATCATAATATGGCCCGCAAAATTAAACAAAAAACAAACATAATTAGTTAATTGTAAATTATTATTTTTTTTGCTATAATTATAATTTATTCTAACTTTATTTCAATTTATGTATTGAAATTTTTAAAAAATAAGTCTCATTAAATTTATCATTTCGCAACTGTTGTATCATAGTCAAAAAATACAGGTGATAAATCTAATGTTATTATTAATTTGTTGGCAAAAAAAAGACACAAACAAAAATTTTGATTCGAGACATTGTTTTGGAAATTTATATATTTTTTTTTAAATAAATTCATTGGTGTAAGTACAATGTAAAACTAAATGTCACGTCAAATAATACTATGTTTAGTCCTGTGATACAAATAAATCATATTTTACTTTAATTTGTTCGTTTTTTTTGATTTGATAAAAATGAAACTGATTTGAAGAATGACTGGTTTTTTATTTGAAATATTTTTATTATTCCAAAATACAGTTTAATCAGCTTTATCAAGGAACACACTCGGGACTGTTTTTTTTTAACAAGATTATTTGGGTGAGTCAATTTGTACAGACCTGTATTTAAGTTATGGAATGTTAATCTGTTTATTTCAATTGAAATTAAGCATATATCTTGATTCTGAAACAATTGAGTTCTTAGTTCTTAATAAAAATAAAAAGCTTAGTTTGTAATAGGTTATTTTTGTTCATACTCGGTGCTGTGGAAGGAGATTCAGGAGAGTGACAATGATTTGTAAAGTAGGTCAATAGGTAGTGTACGAAAAGTATGTCGGCTTTATAGCAACGAACGTCTACTTAAGCTATGCAAGTTTATTGCTTAAGATGTTTTTCGTAAAGAAGTAGATTATTTGAGTCATTTCAAACAAAGGCCACAAAAAGCAAATCAGATGAATCACGTTGAACTTTGAACAGCTTGAATGTTGAAAGTAGATATTATGGTAAGGTGGCCTGACTTGAGAGCCTTGCAAATTTAACACACATAGACGTAGATCTCGGCAAGTAGTTTTAATCCAATTACCAAACAAAGGTGAATGGTGAATTTAACATTTTCAACATTTGCATCTGTTCAACAATCTTCGAAGTTCGTTTCCCGTAACTGTGCTTTTTTGATCGTAGGACCTCATATTTTAGATATTTTATTGGATCGAAATTTTATGGAAGAAATTCGGATTTTTATTTAGATCTTTTAGAGTTCTAATAGGCACATGATTTTTGTTCTTTTTTTTAATTTTCTAGAAAACGGCTCCAAAGATTTTGAATAAAGATAGTATCTATGAGAGTTAAATTGGATACAATTAAACTTTATTTTAGAACTTCTCTCAAAAATCTATAAAAAGGATATTAATTTTAGACGTCCTTTCCAAAAATTTTATTATTTTTATGCTATTCCCTGATTTATCGTTCATTTCTCAGCATATTTTGTGTTTATATGAGTAACTTACTTAAGCATCATACAATTTTGAATTCTGTATTAAAATTTTCCAATAGGAGTCACGTCTCGTTTTCTGTGTATCTGTGCGTTCAGGTGTACGACTTAGAGCCTTTTAAATAAGTCCCTACAGGAGAAATTCGATTTTTAGTTCACACCAGGGGCCTCTTTCGAACAAATTGTATTTGTTAACTACTTTTATGAATTTGTAAGCAGAATTTCTGTTTCACAATTACAAATAGTTGTACAAAATACAGCTGTAGTTTACAATAAAAAAAAAATTCACCGTTTATTTGCTAGATTTGTAAAGAAACACTTAATTTCACAAATTTATGATAGTCTTATGTATAAAATACTATAAAAAGGGCAATAATTTTAAATACATATGCAAAATAAATTATTGTAAAGCTGTAAGAATCTTCCAAAAAAACTTTAGCTTTCTTCCTTTTCACATATATGTATATTGGTATTAATTTTCAAAATTAAGTCTACCTTTGACTTATACAATTCTGCATTTCAAAATTCTTAAAATTATAAACAAAAATAAAATTTTGCGTATAATGAATGATATAATATTTGAGATCCTTCACTATATCGAGTGTTTAGTATTAATTAATCAATTTTTGATACTTTCAAAGCAATATTAATGAATAATTAATTAGTAGGTAGAAAAGTGTTTCTTCATTACAGATTGAAACTAATACATTGTTTTACCATTTGAGGCTGGCACAAATGATAGATACATACTAAAACAAAATTATCTGATCCAACTTCGTTTTACTAGACATTTGGGTTACAAGTTCAACTTGTAGCCGTTTTGTTATGAGCATGTCTGCCGTATCAAAAATTTTAGTGATACAAAAAAATTTTTTCATCTGTGCACTATATCTTACTTATTTAATAATTTCATATTTTAATTAAAAAATATTTAAATAAATCTAAAGGGACTATTCATAAAGAAAATCGCAAAAATGTATTTAGCAATCTGAAATTGATTAGCTACATATTCTCATTTTTAAAAAGCGATTTAATATAGAAATCACTATTTGTTGAAGAAATTACACATGATTTTTGTTCCAAAAGATTTTTCCCCAATTCAAAAATTTTTGTTGAGATAGAAACTTACAAGAAAAACCTGAGTTTTCTCAAATATGTACTTGTAAACTATGAACAAAAAATTAGAGTTGGTGAAACGAAAATCAAGATATTCACACAAATAATTCCCATTGAAAATTAAAAATACAATTTTGTAATATAAAAATTTTGTGAAACAGAAAAAAGAGATTTTTCAACTAAGTTTTGTAAAAATTCGCTTGTAAAGCCTAGTACGCTGCTGATGCGAAACGAAAATTTCCTGTAATCTCCAAACAGACAACGAAACGCTTGCGAAAACACAACGGAAAATATCCTTGGAAAGTTTCACTAATTCCAAAAACAAAATCAAACATAAACGCAAAATATCAGAGAAACCCATGATGTAAGAAAATGATAAAAAAAAAAAAAAAAAAACACAAATAAAACTCAAATGTCATTTTTCCGCACACAATAAATAGTCTGTACAATTTATTAATTCCGTGCGAAAAAGGAGCGGAGACTTCTCCAAATAATCTGCTACAATTATAAATTTCGATCTTCGAGCAGCGTACTGCAAACACGAAAAGCAGAACGAAATTTTCCGTTTAGGATTTCGTTGTGTCATTTTTGTATGGGATTTTTCGTTTCGCATCAGCAGCGTACTAGGCTTTAATACAAATTTGTAAGTTGGTCACATATTGGTTATAGGTAGCCAACATTCAAAAGTTTTTTTTTGCAACGTCTCGTAACAATTTTTATTAAATACTTATGTTTGTTGATCAAATCATCAAATTGCAATAATGTTTTATTTATGGGCTTTATTGATCAGTTTTTTCTTATGCGAATTAATATAATTAACTATTTACTCTCTACTTTTCGTTGAAGATTCCCAACTTCTTCAGAAGTCACAATTTATTGAAACTTAATAAACAAAAATTTTTGTTTTGTGAAACTAACTTGCATAAAAAAAAACTGATCAAAAAATCCTATAAATAAAACAGTGTTGCAATTTTTAATAAACTTCGTACCTTTAATGTTTAATAAGATTGCAATAAATCACCGTATCAGTTTTTACCAACAAAAATAGAGTTTTAAGTTTTTTTTTTGAGAAAATTGCCTTTTGGGCCAAAAGCCGAAAGCAACTTTTGGGAGTATTATAAACAAAAACAATATCTATGTCAGGTTTTGAAGGACTAGGAGTTTTTTTTCAGTCTTTGGTAAGGGGATTTTCAGCAATTTTTATGTCAGAAGTATAACCTCTTTAATTAAATTTCGTTATGATAGTTTTGAACCCAAAGGGTAATGTATTTTCTCTCAAAACTAAGAACATCTGCTAAGGAATCTTGTATTTTTGAAACTATCAATTCTTAATGACGGTGATATATAATTACATACATAGATAAAACTAAAATTCGCTTTATGTGTCGAGTTTGTGTTTTTTTTTTAGTTTGATGAACATGAGTTAAAGGAACAATCACGTTGAATTGGATGGAAAGACGGTCGCAGGATCATAGAAATTTTCAATACAAAATTATAAGATTCAAAACTGAATGTGCGACCAGATATCATTAGGAGTGTTTTTGTAATGCACCTTAATATATGTTAAGAACGACATCGGGTCTAAGCGGCAAAAATATTTTTCCCCATTTTAAATGTATGCAAGTCTAAACTCAAGAAATAATTACATTTTGATGAGTAAACATCTATACTGGCGGTAGGGTGAAAAAAAACGTAACGTATCTTGTGATTGTGATTCACGTTTCGTTACTTATGTTTATTCATCTTAACCGTGAGTCCCGTCACTCACACTTTTTTTTAAGTTTTGATTGGATTCAGTTAAGGGCTTTAAATATGTTGATTTTTTGAGTGGGTTAGAGCAACTACTTCCGATAGAATTAACGTGTCAATAGGCAAAAGTCCTTGCCTACTTTAATTTTAATCTTGTTTTTTGAAAGGCTTTAATTTAAATAAGCTTATTAAGAAACTTACCTCAACTTCCTGTAAAGTTTGAGTCCAGGAATAACTAGGTAGATCACATCCGTTGCCAGAGTTGGGCATTAATTTACCTTTCTCCGATTCCTCGACATCCTCTTTTGAGACTTCTTCAACAGGCTTAGAAACATCAGGCTCTGATTTTATTTGTTTCCTAATGGAAAAAATCATTGAAATAAGTACAATTTTGTATTTAAAGTTTAGACTTACTTTTCTTCTTCTTCTTTTATGATTTGTGCAGCTTCTTCGTCTGTTATTTCACTTATTTGTGATTCATTCGCCTTCTGCTCAGCTTCCTGTTTCTTGCGTAATATTTCTTGACGCTTCCTTTCAGATTCTTCACGCTCTTTGATCTTTTGTTTCTCTACCTCCTCGGCTATTGCTCCAGCTTTGCGGAATGTAGTTAAAAGCACCTAACAAAATACAAATTATCAATATGTAAATAATTTTGAGAATGAATTGAAAATTGATTTACTTTCTCCCATTGCTCCTGCGACACTCCGGTATAGAAGTCAGTTTTTCTGGCCAAAAAACTTGCGATTGTACCCAGAAACTAAGGATTTTTTTCGCATTTAGAAAAATTTGATTTTTATTGTATAGTTGGGATTGAATTTATGGATAATATACCTCAGACACTCCTTCTTTGTGCTGTTCAGCAATTCCTAAGAGAATACCGTCAAATTGTCCTGCATCTGCCATAGTTTTAAGAAAGGTTCCAGCCCAGCTTAAGTTCAATTCAATTAATGTATAAATTTAACTAAAAAAACGTGTTATTTCTTTAAACAAGAATTAAACTGTTGTCATGGATAATTTTAATTTGTCATTTTTGACAGATGTAAATGTCAAACTACCGAACGTTCTCCATGTTTCTTTTTAAATATTTAAGCGACATCTAGGGACCGATAAGTGTTTTCTTCTAGGGTTGGAATAAAGATGTTGAAAAATTGCATATCACTAGGCGATATATCTTTATGCTATGCTTCTACTTATGTTAATCTTATGTTCAATTCCTTTCAAAAGAAGAATGGATTTTTTTTCCAAAATAATCAAATTTTTTCTGTCAAAACGAATCTTGCTAGCGGATCATTATAGCAAGAATCGATTTGACAGAAAAATTCGATTCTTTTTTTAAAGCAATTCGACTTATTTAATGTGTTTTCCATTCAATCAAACAATTGACTTTCTTACGGGCCTCCTTAATCTTTTGGTAAAATGGTTTGAAATGGTTGAATGGAATTAAAATATTTTGTTGTTGTTCAAATGTCAAAATTAGGTAGAGAAAAGTCGAAAAATATTTTATTAAATTCTAATAAAAAGTGGTACTTACACAATCACAAAAAAAATTCTAAATCTGAAGTAAAATAAAGAAAAATCACATAACAGTTCAAAAAAACATATCTATTCTCCTCACAAAATTATTTCCAATTTGAAATTTTAATTTGTATTGATGAATTGTAAACTAGACCTTAAAGGCTGAAAAATAACAGATGGTCACCACACCACATTCAACAACAGACAGAAATATTAAAAAAAAAAAAGAAGAACACAAATAAAATTCGTTCCAACTTACAAGTCAGTGAGTGTTTAATAATTCTAGCCGTAAGTAAATATTATTTTTTAAACATAAACTGAATAATATTAACGAAAAAGAATATATTTAATTAGTTAAAAACTATAGAAAATAAAGCCCAACTTTAAGGTGCTATGAACCTGAGCGGAAGATCAAATCCATAAGACCCAGCTTATACCATTAAGGTAGATCGGCATTAAATATTTCATAATTCATAAGCTCAGAGTTTATACCTACCTACGTCCAGCACAAGAGCCAAATATTATCAAAACAAAGGTAGGTATCTTGAGTAGGTATTTGTGCAGAGATTCTTGTTTCTAGCTTTTGATTTCCAGTCCATAGTGAGGCCGCTTACGAAACTAACGAGCTTCAGCCAACCAACAACAAGTTACAATATTTTAGTCGTGAGTTTTTGTTAATGCAAGTAGGTAATAAAGATATCAAATGAATATAAAAAAAAAGTTGAAATATTTACTATTTCCACCACGACTATGTAGAATTACGCTCCTTCCGAATACTGGCGTGAGTCCTGCTGACAAGTGCTTTATCACTAGGTTTGTTTTATTCATTGCTGCATAGCCAGCGCAGCAAAATTTCCCTTGGCAAACAAAAACAATTTGATTGCTGGCGAAAAGAAAGTCAGTAAAAAAAAAGATGGATGTGCTGGCGATAGAGCTTTCAATTATTTAAATGAAGGTATAGAGTGAGTGATCGTTTTATTCAGACTTGTGCTGCGCTGGCTATGCAGCAATGAATAAAACACACCTACTGACAATTTTTCGATGAGCAATCCTTGGTCATTATCCTTGAACATTATGATAGTCTTTTTTTTAGTCTATAATCAGATGGAGAAGGCATGATAAGTTTAACTTTAAGTGGTTTGCAATTTTTAAACTAGGAAAACAAAAAACGAAACATTTTCAAATTTAAATAAATGTAAATTATTAAGTTAAAGTAGGTAGGCATTATAAAAATCATTTGAATTTATTATTCATTAATATTTTTATCTCCAAGAGTATCTTTCTTTATGTTAAGGGTCCTCTCGTCTTAGCCATTCGAAATAAGCTAAAAATTTTAGGTCCAAAAACACTCACTAGACTCTTCTCGACGCGCCATCTATTTATTCCATTAGGTATTTGTCATAAGATATGAGCAGTTGCTGTTATCTTTAAAAGTAAAATAAGTTCCTCCTTATTATAACTACATACCTATAATAATATGTAATAAAAATTTAAAAGTACCTTCATTCCTCTTATTTTTTTAAATAAAATGATAATATTACTGAGATACCGACAAGAAATACCATTTATTGTATTATTCAAATAAAAGGTATCTTCAATTTCTGTAAATAGTCCCGAACAAGTAAAAACTTATCCTTCACTACCAATCTTTTGCATGATTAAACTCGGGTTAACTTTACCCGTGCGTCGTATAAAAATAAAATTTTGTTTAAGATCTACAATTTTAGATTTTGAAATTCATTAATTTTCAAGGTGAAATAAATTAACAAAATAATTTTTGCGACCTGGGGCCTATTTCACAGAACATACATCACATACATTACAGAAATGTATTTCACGTAAAATATGCCCCATATGAGTGGGCGTAAATTTTAATTTTTTTTTTTAATTATGCGTTTTCTAAGTTGACGCACAGTTTTTCTGAAATTTCAAAATTTACACTGAGCCATGTGATGTATGTTCCGTGAAATAGGCCCCTGTATCAATTTTCTCACTACTGAGACATGAAATGTTCAAAATTTTAAACTGAATATTTTTTGGCTGGCACACTTTCGTTCCGACTAATAGAAAATACTACATCAACTTAAGTTTTGAAGATTTTTAAAGAATAGAAAATGGAAGCCAGCTTCCCATTAAATTTTTAGTGCAAATAATCAATATTGAAATTATAAAGGTACGAAAAAAGTATATGACGTTACAAAATGAAGCTGTAGCACGAAATGAATAGTGTAGTTTGGTGTATGGTTCATTATTTATAGTCCATACCATTATGCTTCATTTTACTTGAATATTTAAGTCGTCTTTAAATTTCGTTATTGGTTAGGCCCATTGAATTTATATTAATTTACACGCAAACTTAAGTTTTAAACTGGATTAATCGATCGAATAATATGGCGGATATACACTATACAGTGCGTAGGGAAAAAAACTTTAAAAAAAATTAAGGGCATTCATGCAACTTGCGTGGCCCATTATATCGATTTGTGTAAATTAAATAAACAATGCTGATCAATAATAGTTGGTCATCACGTCCTAATTATTTTGTTTTGTATAAACTATGTTTTTATACACAACTTTTATCGCCAACTACTCTCAATGCCATAGTTACAGTCTACAGAACACGGGCATTTTTTTTTAATTTCTGAAAACGCCTAATTCTATAAAAGTCACGACGTTAAGTTTACCAAAAATATTTGGTTATTTTCCGCAGCAAAATCCTTGGGGAATTTTAACCAAATTGTGTAAATCATTTCTGATACAAAATTTGACAGTTCATTAACCAAATTGTAAACTTATCAAGTGTTTTACATACGTGAATATCCTTATTATAAATATTGAAGAACTGAAAATAAGAAGGACTATTTTTTTCCTTTAATATAAATTGAAAACACCCTGCGCGTCAATTTTTATATGAACACATCTTTGTTCGATGTTGCTAGAAGGTAGATATAGAAGTTCACGTACACGGTACAGTATATAATTATGTTGGATGTTATTCCGGCTCTGTGTTGACTGTTGAGTCTATGTGTTTTTTATGTACCATAATCGCAGAAACATGTGCTGTGCAAATTCCCTCTCCGTTAAAGAGTTTTGTCCGTTTTGTCAATGCTTGATTTATTTTTATACTTCAATTTAAATGTTTTTAAAGAAACGCTGCTCTTCTTTCTCTTCTTATCTGTCCTGCGCAGTACCTATATTTTTGTACTTATGAGTTTATACGTAGGTACTGTTAATCCAAATTACGGAATCATAAACAAAATTCAAATGATGCCCTAAAAAAACAATAAACAAATTTTAATTCTAATTACAAGAAATTATAATTTACTCCTATTTGCATGTATTTAATGATGATCACAATAGGTTAAAAATATTAATTATTTAATATTAATAAATCAAAATTAAATAAAACTAAAGTTATTTTGTTTTTTGTTTTTTATTTTAGATTTTAATTTAAAACTGAGCTTCACTTCGTTGCATTTCTAGAGTTATTAGTGAGTGAAAGAGTAATACATAATACTCCCGAAGATAGAGTAACAATCCGAAACGCGTCGCAAAAATAAAAAGGTTTGGTCTTATTTAATTTTCATTTATTAATATTATTAAAATAATTAATCATTTAACATGACTTGGAGACAAAAAAAATCCAAACAAAATAATATTTTTCTTGGAATTTATAGATCGTCTCGTAGAAGAATAATAATAAGGTCTGACTTGATTGAACAAACAGAACAGAATAATATTTATTTTAGAGAATAAATTGCCAAAACAACAAAATAATATTATAACCTAATATAAAATACTTTTAACAAACAATAGTATATTAATTTTGAATCCAACAATTTTGGATTCGTTTTGGCAAAGACTAATTTACATTTTTTTAAAGCTAGAAGAACATGTTCGTTGGAATTAATTTATTTATCTATTTATTTACGTATATTAGTATTATGACTCTCTTAGACTAAGTACATATTGAATATCATACAACAACAAAAAATTTTGCACATTTTATCTATCCATATTCTAAAAAAAATTTAATACTGGATTTTTGTCCATTCATTCGAAGGGGATCACCATAGATATCATAATTCTGATATTTCGCAATCTTTAATTTACTATTTATCATCCTGTTTTTATGGTTTTTAAATATTTCGGTTCCTATAAGTTCTACATACAAACAAATTTTCTTATTTTTGTCTTAAAAACAATTTTTGGATTTAATATTTAATTTTAAAAAGTTCGAAATTTAACTTTTGTAGAAAATTTAAATTTTAAATCCAACAAATGTTTACTAAGTAATTTCTATAAATTTTGATATTGAATGTGATAAATTTTCATTTTTGAAAATGGTTACCTTTGTAACTTTTTAAATATAAAAAATATCGAAAAAATAGTCTTAACAACAAAAATAGGAATTTTAAATCTCCATACTTTTTTAAGGCTAACAAAAAGTACAAAAAAGAGATAAAGATAATTTTTTTCTTAATAATTTTATGGCACCGTTACTTTTGGAGCTAAATTTATTTAATTTAGAAAGTTGGGTATAAAAATAAATAATTCTGATACTCTCCTACCTGCAAAACTTTATATTGTAAATGACAACCATTAGGTATTTTTAAAAATTATTGCAATTTAAAAACAATTCATTTTAAATTTTATTTGTATAGGTTATCAAATCGTGTGCTAAAAAGAAGCTTAATTAAATTTAAAATAACTCATCAGAATTCGAATCCTCCAAGTTTGTTACAGCAGTTACGTGCAACCCAGCCATGCACTTTATTTTCGTCTTCTTCCTCGGATTCTCGTCTGCTTTTGTCAGTCAGATTAACCACAACCATGCCTTCTTTTACAACTTTCAACTCCCAAATCCAACGCAATCGGCGGCTCCCGGTGTCTTCCATTAAATTTCAAAGCAATGCTTTTTTTTCCGATGGAGATTCTGTTTTGTCACCCTCCTCTGGCTCTTCTAATGCTTTTGCTGATTCTGTGAGCTAAAGCTGTTCTGTATTCTGCACATTGGCGCGACGACAACAACGACAGGGGACGACACGGTACAATAAGGTTCTAAGAGAAAAATTGATTTGACTGCGTTCAGTTCCATTCGGTGTTCGGTTATCATAGGACGTTTCAACGTACAAGTTCCAGCTATAAACCTAAAGAAGAGTGAAACAAGTAATGTTCTCTTTATTTTTTCTAATAAATTATTATATTAAGTAATTTTGTGTTAAAATATTTTATTTTTTCTTCCATTTATAAATTTATACTTTAAATAATTAGAGTTAAAAAAAAATAATTCCAAACCTCAATGCGAACGGCAAAAAAAAAAATTATTAATGTGGAACAAATTCATATGAAAAATGTATGAATCAAAAGAAATAAAAAAATGTGTGTGATCGGAATAAATTTTAATTTCGTTCAGAATAAAAAAATCACCGTGCTAATAATGATTAGGACATTGATTTGTAATTTCGAGTGCTTTATTTGAAGTTTTCTTTAATAAAAAATTCTATATCAAAGATTTATGTAACTCATAATCCATTCATGCTAAATAAAAATTATCCTTACGCAAATTATTCGGGAAATTTCCTTTCCATCTGTCTTCTTTTTTTTATCTTCCTATCAGATCCTGTATCCTACACAATGATAATCCGGTAGTAAAAATATTACAATAAAAAAATACAAAAAAATGAAGATGGACTTGCATTTTACATTTTGTGTTTTTTATAAATTTAAAATTTTTAAAGAAGTGCGTCGGAAATTTTGTTGAGTATGTATATGTAATTTTCTGTCGTTTAATTTTTTCTACACTTGAACGATATTTGAGAAATAGGAAAAATGGAGTTTGCGCAGGGTGACTTGGACAATAAATTTATCCGGATGCAAGGTTTCCTTTATAATGCGTACTTTTAATTATTATTTTATTAATTTCTAAAACATACTGAATTATGTATGAAGAATTTTATTAAAGTAAAGTAGGTATTTAAACAAATGTCTTGGTTTATCTTAAAAAGTACAATTTTAATGAGCAATTACCCATTGCAATAAGGTAATTGCTTATTGCAATGCTCATTAAAATTAAACAAACTGAGGGGGTTTATAAAAAAAAGTCTGATTGTTCAAAAAAAAATACCTTTCTACATTTATATATGTAGGTACATATTATGTACGTGGGTGTGCATTATTTGTATATCGAAATAAAAATTGTGAAATTCAGGAAAATATTATCGCAAGTTTACACAAAAAATTATGTTATTTTATTATTATTAGGTACACACTACACACCCGCAGTTATTTGAATAGGCTTGAATGTTTTTGTTGTTGTTGTGACTGGGCTTATTTGTTCTTAATGATAATAATAATAATTATGAACGTTTTGGGGTTATTTAGTGCGTTCAATCTTTTTTCTTTATGATAAGAAAGTGATAGGTACGCAAATATCAAAAGATTGTTGATTTAATTGTTTTTTTTTTTTATTTTTCTTCTTCGAAATTGTTGTTTGATTTAGAATTTTTATATCGTTACTTGCAAACGTTAAATTCAAAGGAATTCACCAACTAATACACGTGCGGCGAATTCTCAAAAGGGGTTAGAGATTTGTGCTTATTATTTTCGATTTCTAAAAATTTGGTAATATGAGTCTGTGCAGGAATACTTAACCTAGATAGCATTTTTATTATTTTGGTACCTATATTTCTATTCATTCTTAGAAACACCGAAGATTTGTGAAAATTTTCCTAAATTCTGCTTTAAATGTCGATCGGTGATCTTTTTTCCAACGACATTTTTTTTCTTTTGATTTGACCATAGCTATGCTATGTTTATAAAATCTGCGTTTCACTTAAAAATGGAAAAAAAAACTGTTTCATCAGCTCATGAGATAATAATCTATGTAGGTATGTAATGGACCAAATGCAATCATTTCGACTTAAATATTTTTTTCTTCAAATCTCATGTTTCTTCTGAAATTGAAATTCAAGAACAAACATTGTGAAAACTGAATTTTTATTAACTTAATAATTATTATACATGACCTTCATGGTGACTCGTCTTATCAGTTGGTAAACAAACCTTATTCTTATTTGTTGACTTATAACTTGTCGGTCAACGTCAGTCTGAGTTTATAACCTTTTCAGCAAGTAGTCAACGTCTCTTTTTTTTATTATTATTAAATAAATATCTACGAGTACCTATAGTGGTGGCAGGACCGTTTTGGAATTTTCTTTGTTGGTTGACAATGGTATAGTGGAGTGGTGGATGTAGAGCTTAACTAGTGAGTTAGAGTTGTGATTTCGAGCCACACTATAGATAGTATTCCTTTCTATATGTACACCCAGCTTTGGTATTTCATGATAGGTAATTTTTAATCCACTGTTCAATTGAAAATTATTTCCTATTTTTTGTATTCCTTGTGTCGTGCAATCGATGTTTCATTTAAATGCTCTTGGATCTTACATGTCGGCATATTATACACATACTTACCTAGTTTTAATTAATCAATTTATTTTTATTAATAAAAAAGAAAAAAGGTTTATTTTTGTTATTGTATAATGGTGAAAATTCCTTTAAAATAAAATAATACACAAAAAATTGAAAAACTTAAATTGTAATTGCTCTTGTAGGTAGCGGTTAAAAAACAAATCATTTTTGAATCATCATAATCGTTAGTTGAATGAAATTTTATATAACAGAGTTTTTAAGTAGGATTGCTACGAAGTTTCAAGACAAGGACATTCATAAAATGTAGTAAATGTTTTAAGTTTATGTTTAGCGACACGTCAGTCATTTATAAAATGAATGACATACTTATACCTAATACAATATTTAAAGATCAATTCGACATTAAAATCGATACAATATTATACACACATACCGACATAATATATGAAAATATGTATAATGTTATAGGTACAACTGAACAAAATACATTTTTATAGAAATAATAAAAGTTGATTATTTTATTTGTAGGTAAACATGACAAACACATTTTCAGCTATGTATGAACTAATAGGTCATCAAATTAAAAAAGAAAAATTAAACCATTATAATGGTGTTATATTTTTAGTAATACAGTAAGGTAGGTGTAATTAAATTAATTGAAAAATTACATTTTATCAAACTAAAAAAGCCAGAGGTATTCTATTGTTGTGTAAGCTTTTGTACAGTTGTGCAATTAAAGCAACAACAAAAAAATAAATTGCAATAACAATTTATGTAATTTTAATCCCTTTGTACCTATTTGAAAATATTTAAGAACTATTCAAACATTTTAGAAAATAATATGTAGGTACGACTGGGTCGCCGCACGTAGTACTTTTTCTTAATACATTTATAGTATTAAAGTTGAAAGATTGAAACTTTGTAAATTTAATAATAATATTATAAATTTAAAATAACCTTATATTATGGTAAGGAATAAGCATGATATTAATAGAAAAAAAAAGAAGAAACAATAGCTCGTCGATTATAAGTATGATGTTAAAGCATTTTTAGCATGATGCTATGTTAAAAATAGGATTTTCCAAATTTTAAATGAGTTACCATCTTGCTATCTTTTTAACATTTTATTAAAGTTAAAATCACAAAATGCTTATTTTAACTTTTTAGTATCATACTAAAAGCCTTTCCAAACTATCCCACTGAGTAAATAAATAAAAAAAATAGATAATACATGTCAAAAAAGTGGGAAACAAATCATGTATAATAGCGTGGAAACAAAATATGAAAGCCCATCTTACACAGCATGATATTCCAGCCTACACGATTTGACATGGTGTTAATTCATGAGATTTTTTAGAAATGGTTCTAATTCTACAACACATTACATCACATTTTTATTGAGGTTAAATTAAACTATTGTGCGTGGTAAAAAAATGAAAAGTCATTTCTCTACCACAAATTTGGCAGTGGCATGGAATTCTTTCCAAACTGTCACTTTATTTCTTAATAAACTTCAGCTAAACACGCTTAAAAAATAGTTAAGTATTATCCTGCTAATACTTGCTAACGTCAGTCTGTTTAAATGCTTATATATATTCCAATATATTCTAATTCCAAATCAGTTTACTAAAATGTTCTTAATTTTAAACACTTTTTAACTAATTTCGTACTTAAACCAATGTCTTAATAAACTATACGGATGTACGTTGAACACGCCTTAAACAGTGAAAAAATTAACAAACTAAACAAACATACCTTATTTGATATTGCGTGCGTTCAGTTCATACATAGGATAGGACTAATTAAAATGTAATTTTAGCAGATGATAAACTCAAATAAAAGTGACTGTAAACTTTGCGTACATATGTACTTTATATTATTAGTTTTGTAATGTTTTATTGTTTAAAAACTTTAAAAATGGACCTGAACTGTGAATAGTAGGTATTTATAATTTCACATTCTTTTTATTCCCCTGAAAAAATGTTCTTCTTACATAAATTTTGGTTTAAAAAAATCATGCTGTCTGAAACCATGATTTAAACCAATTTTTAACATTAATAAAAGCAATATGTTCATGTCTCCATACATAATGTTAACAATTCAGCACAAGTACCTATTTCGTTTTTTTTTTTAAATTATTTTAATTAATGCGGTACCCATTACCATTAACGTTCAAATAAAAGCAAAAAGAAGTAAGTAGGTACTCGTTAAGATCAACTTGTTATAATTTCTATACTTAATAGCTGATTTCGAAACTAAGCTCTGAATGGTTGTGTTGGCCATCATCATGGAGTACTAAGTGTCTTATATACGACAAAAAATTTGTTTGAGAAACAAAAAATGAAAGAAAGAGTACGCAGCTTAGTCGCATGTACTTGCTCTTACATATGTTTGGAATCTACCAAAAGAGTTGAAGTTGAAATTATATTTTCTTTAAAAGCATAACATACAAAAAATTTCAATAGTTTCGTAGGAAATAAGCTTCCTCAGGCACGGAAACATACAAACTACAAAACAAACATAATTTCCGAACCTATACGTCCTGTTTTTTCTTCACTCTAACCTTGATATTACCACGCTGGACATTTTTTTTTAAGAATACGAAACTGGTCCTTTTTAAAGAGTTTAGATTAATGTAAGAGTAAGTACGTTATATAGCACAGAAAAATTAACACATTTAAGTATTTAACTACTTAAATGTGTTACTCTTAAAACGTATGCAATATGTCACTTATATGATAATTAATATCTCATATTATGACGTTAGAATCCTTCAATATCAATACAGGCATGAATTTGAAATTAGTTTTGAAGTTCTAATCAATACTCGTAATAAAAAAAAAGTCATTTCCAAAAATTGAATTGAATCGAAATTCCCATTACATGTTAAATCTCATCTTTAAATCTCAACAAAAAAAATAAAAAAAAATTATGTTAAATAAATTATTCAAATGAAATTTCGTGCGCAAATAAAACCGGGAGATAAATTCGCAGAAGATAGGTAAGTGTCATGAATTCCAAGAAATGCTATCCAAAAAAGTTGAAGAGTATTGTGTATCCACCTTCTAGAGTAATCTACCCTGTTCTCGAGAAACGAGAACGAGAAGAAAAAGAAGACAATTTTTAATAGCAAATCTTGTTTTAATTAATAAAAAACGAAATATTAATTGTGTATTGGAAGGCTTTAAAGAAAACTTTGTCTTTCTTTGAAGATTCAAGATCGAATGTAAAATTATTTTAAAAATATATCTTTTATACGACAGATTTGGCATATTAGGTAGTGTCCACAAGGAAAGGCACCACATAGAAGAGTTCGTTCAGCTAGTAGTTGTTTTGCTCGCGGGTAGATGGTGGATCTTGGGCTGGCAGTAACACTACCTTTGCTCTTTATTCTGTATACATCTTCAATAAAAAAATATTTTTCTCTCTTTAAATGTATACCTTTATCTATCTTGTATTTAATAGACCCGCTCAATTGTATTTATTTTTATAAAAGTTTAAAATCTGAATTGCATTATATACAACAAAGACAAAATTTATTTGCACAGCACAGTAAATTTTTGTATTGAATACAAATATAATGCGTAAACATGCTTAGAGAATTATTAATAAAATTGCAGACATTCGATAAATATGATTGACCAGTAAAGATATTGATATTTTTTTAAAACCTCAATGCGGTGAAAGATAAAAAATTGTGGTATTTTATGATAATTAAGTATCACCTGACAATATTTGTGTGACTTAATTATTATTGATGGAATAAAAAAACGACGTAGAAAAAAGTATTGAAAGTTTAATATTTAATTCATTCATTAATATTTTTTATAACCCATGGCTGTTAACAAAAAAAATATTTGATAAAATTTTCGTCATTAATTTTCACATTTGATTTCGATTAATTTCTTGAAATTTCAATTAAATAATAGCACAAAATTTTAAACAGTCTGATTTTAAGGAATGATACTCTTTAATAATTTACTAATTCAATAAAGCTCTTTAACGAAATCTCAGTGACGGCAAAAGTTTTACAAATAAAATTGAACAATAAAGACCAAGCGCTACTAAAAGAAGTCTGATGATCAGCATAGCAGTCGTGAAATAGCTATAATTCCAGCCTATAAAAACTTATTTGTTGCTCACCCAAGTGCTGTTGTTTCATACAAACCTTCCATTAAATGTTTAGTTTTAAACGTTATTTAACTAGTATCACACTAAATCTTTTTTCTTAATAAATTTCAGCTGAACACGCCTAAAAAATTGGTATTTCGTGTATATAATCAAGCAAACATACCATTCTCACATTTTAAATTGTCAAACTGACATTTGAAGTTAGTATGATACTAAAAAGTCACTTTTAGATTTTAACTTTAATAATATGTTTAAAAGATAGTACGATGCTAACTATTTCAAAATTTGGAACATCTTGATTTTAACCTAGGATCATACTAAAAAAAACTTTATCATAGTACTTAATCGTCTAAAATGTTGGGTAGAAGTTAGCAAGCGTTTCCATTAGCAATATTTGAGGAAATAAATTACTTGGCTCATTGTCATTGCCTTGAATATTGTTAATAAAGATTTTTTGGCAATAGCAATGGCAATAACGATGGGCTGATGGAAGGCAATTATTGATTTCCATCGCTGAGGTAAAAATGTTGACGTTTCACCTTTTTCAAAACAGGGTTGCAAAAGCTTAGCTCTTTTTTAGCTTAAGCCCTCGTTTAATTCACAAGTTTCGTGAATTGAAAAAAACATCAATTCATAAGCTAGTTGGGATTTGTGAATCGAAAAAAAAAATAATTCATAAGCTAGTTGGGATTTGTGAATTGAAAAAATTTAATTCATAAGCTACTAGCTTTTCTATACATAAATCACCAACTAGCTTATCTATTAAATTTTTTTGAATTCATTTTTATTTAGGTTGAACTCCTTTAAAATTGATATTGCCCCAAATATTAACAATGGAGACACAGCGTTAAACCGAAATATTTTTCAGTCAATTTAGATTCCGAGTTAAGTCATCGAGTTTGGTGAATTAACTCTGGTTTAACTGAATAGATGTATGTCAAAATATTATTAGGTGACACATGGAAATAGCCCTTTCAATGCTGTCGCATAGTGTCGCCCTATCCATTTCGACAGTGAAAGCGCATTTCGATATGATTTCGATGGATTTCTGAAAATTGAAAGTTGGAGGGTTCAATTTTTTTGCCGGATTAGATCAGGTTTAACTCAGAGATAACTGTGGCAATACAAAACTGGCCCTTAGAGTTTAGAATCTTATGACATGATTTACAATTATAACTGTTTGAAGCTAGTTTTTTTTTTTTTCTCAAAAAATCAGTAGAATCAGAGCCATCTTTTGGCAATTTCAGCGTAACAATGTTGTTCTGAAAATTATACAGAAAAGACAATTCAAAACATCTTACCAATGATAGCCATACAATTTTTTTTTATTTCTGAAAAACATGCAAAAACGACCTATGAGGTTCTGCACTTTAACCGCAAATGTAGTAATACTTTAATATTTAAATCTGGCAACACCAGTTTAAGGGAATCTTTAGATAAACAACCTAAGTACATAGTTACATAAATAAATTGCTAAAAATAATTTAACTTCGTTATTTAGATTTATATTGATAAACAAGTTAATAGTTGTGCTTGTTTATCTTGTAGTAGAATCTTGAACTAATAGAGTACGTGAGAAGACAAATAGGAATATCTACAGTATAATTAATATTAAATAAATTAAGTTTATAAATTATGGGAATATGAATAGTCGATTGTTTCGCTAAACCAAAGGTCAAGTTCAACAATTCAATAAATAATAAAAAAAAAACGCTGAATATAAAATATTAACAGTTAAAAAAAATACATTTTTTAAATACAAAATTTATCTTACTATACTTTTAATATTTGGTCATACTTTTCTTGTGAAATGAAATTAAATTGGAAAAAACAGTAGTTGTCCCAAATATGCTCACAGTGCTCGAAAGAGTGCACGCCAAAACTTCGAAAAAAGGCTTCGTAAGTATATGGACTCTGGAGTGGCCATTTGACGGGAAGTTCACGATTTGTTTATTTCTATAATCAATTCATGTGGGCCATTATTTTGGTTTGGGCTCTATACTTACTTGTGTGAATATTTGAGAATTTGTAAAGTTGATAAAGTTTTACTAAAAAAAACGTCATTGCTAACGCTGTATACTGGTGCTTTGTACCAAAAATTATTGGCAAATTTGATCATTTTGAAACGAGCCGCAAATCATATGATCATCATTATTGATGTAAAATTTTTGCTTTGAGCAATGTCATCAAAAATTATTCGCCCAAAGTATAAGTGTGTTTGTAAACTTTACATTAAGTCAAATTTTCAATAGAAACAGCAATTTAATTTACTGATAAAGCCTAGTACTCACCTCACGTGAAATGAAAAACAAAAACGTTTCAAAATACACGTTAAAATTCAATACGAACCCATAATTAATTCTTCACATGAATTTTTGGTACACAGTTTTAAATTTCTTAGTACTCACTACTCACTTTGAATGAAAAAAAAATATTTATTTGAATGACTGTTATTTGAATCTTGAAAAAGTTCCAAAAAGCGGTTTTAATTCTAAATTCTGTTCTTTTTTCCTCGTTGATAAGAATAAAAACGTTAATCCGAAATAATTTTTTTTTTCGTAATTTATATTTTAATTTGTCGTTAAAATTTTTTTAAATTTTTATATTTTAATTTGTCGTTAAAATTTTTTAAAAATTTTAAGCATTCATTAAAATAATAACGAATTTTTAATTCAAATTTAAGGAAATCAAATCTTCTATACCTATGTAGCGTCGACCTTTATCTTCGGGATTTTCCTTATAATTTTTCGTACCAACTTATGTATAATTCCATTGCTATGGAAAATTTTGTATGATAGCGCTACATATTTAAATTCCACTTCTAACTTAGCTAAGAAAGTGACACATAATATTAAAGCCCCTTTTATGACTATATATTTTTTTTATTGTTCGTTTGTTTGCCAAAAGATAAATCTCAACGAACACTCATATGTACATAATATATAGGCTTTGAGATAAATTATATTCTTCCCGTTTCCATTTTCACACCCAACCCAATCATGAATAAACCGAATACACTCTTTATAGATAAATCGATTGCACACTCAAGTTCTAATTAATACTTCCATGAAGTGTTGCCATTTTTTTAAATCTAAGAAACAATATAGATACGTATCAATAAGTGGGTTAGTAAATTTTAAGCTATTAACTGAGAATTTTTAATTTTTAATATTAAATCTTTGCGCCTGGATCAATGATTATATATTTATAAGTCTTACGCCCATATTATTCACTCGATACATCTAGATTAAAATTTAAATCCGGATGTATTTACATTGAATTTTTATAATTTACATCCGGATTTAAGTTTTTATCTGGATGTATCGAGTGAATAATATGGGTGTTAATTTGTTATAATGCTTCTCTCTTTGAAAAATGTTCCACCATTACCTAAATATTAATATTTTTTAAATATATTGGCGCAAAATGTCTTATTTCTTATAATTTTCTAAATTTAAATCAGTAGACTTCAATTGGACATTTCTAAAAATTGTTACAGTTCATGCAAAAATAACTAATCGAACATACTTTTTTTTGACATTTATAAATGACAAAGTGGCAGACGGAGTTTAGTGCAGTTTTTATTTTTCTTAAATTTGTTGCTTTACTCGACTAAAATTTTCGAAATCTTCTTTTACTTAATCCACTTAAACTTTGCGACATTATTAACAAATATTACAATTTACAATTTATAACGGTTCTGTTTATAAAAGTAAGTCTTGGTTATGCAGTGCCTGCACTGGCAAGAAAACTTCGATCACCCAAGCTTTTTCTAATAAAGCCACGCAAAGTCATTTCTCTATTCTCGACATAACAAATAACGGTAACCAATAGATATCTGCAAAATACCATAATGGCAACCCTTCGTACAACTATAATCTCTACCTCTGCTATTTACATATATGTACGTATGTAGACTGTAGGTACATATGTACATATATGGAGCCACTGTTTGGTATGTAAATTTGTGTAAATATATAATTAGTTGCATAATAATAATTCAGTCTGAAATTACATCGTATAAGTAAATAGGTATGTATCACTAAGTCCCCAGATAAGTAGTGTACTGCAACGTATACATATATAACGTACATAGGAAATAATACTCCTTGCTGGAGACGTTGCAAACTTATTGACCTCTCAAGGGCACTCTATTGCGATGTAAATTGAGATGAGATGCATATTTTAAGAATGAACTGGCTATAGTAGTGTAGTTTAGCACGCCCTCTCCGCCTCTGTTCTCTTATGATAAAAATCAAGTTTCATTTGGAAAATTTAGTTTGGACACTACAAATAAATTCAATCGCAAAAATATTGTAGTTCCATATCATGTACCTAAAACGTCACTCAAAAAACTCATTTGATTTGTGGCTGTGGTGTATACATTCGATATGGAATATGGATGATTGAAAAATACCAACATACGTAATACATAATATGTATTTTATTGATTTCCACGCAATAATATAAATAATTGTTTATACTTCCAATTTCAATAAGTGCTATATATCTAGGTATCAGTTTTCATTGATAACAATGCGCTGCTGACTCTTGCTGGTCATGGAATTTCTAAAGCAATACTTAAAAATGTTTCTATATACGTAATCAAATAAATTGCAAATATTATCGTCACTGGTGAAATACATATTATCTGGCATCCGGTTATAACTGCCAACAATTATAAATTTTTGCCACCAAAGACGATGCTGATTCTGAATCTAATAAGTTAGTCAACTGTATACATATAAGTATGAGACTTTTAGATGCAGGAGTCAAGATGTTCTGTTCAAATTATTTTTTCATTAGAGGATTTTTTTTTGTCGTGAACGCAAATAATTAATCGCTTTTAAATCGTTGATATAGATGTCAATTTTGAAAACGGTTGCACATTCCCAGAAATCTTCATGTGCATAGGGTTTTAACCTCGCGGATCATATTATAATAATTAATTAATTAATCCGTTCTGATCATTTCGCAATTTTTTGTCTAGAAATTTAATTATTTCACTTTTCATTTGATCACGATTATTACCACTTTACATCGCTTCTTTTCGATTATAAAGGGTGTTTTTGAAACTAATGTAGATAAATAGGAATGAACTTTGACAAAAAAGAAAATTATAATCCTTAATCCTTTTTGTATTTTGAAACTTGCCAAACCCTATTAAATGTTTAAAGTGATGATGATGGAAATGATATTTTTTTTTGAAAATTAAAATTTATAATTAATTTAAAAAAGACGTAACCATTATATAAATAAATAAATGAACAAGCCTTTATCAATGACAGTTGTAGTTAATGCGAAAAAATATTACAGATGTCATATATGTATGCAAGTGCGACACTAAAATAATTAAAATAATGCTTTTCCTATTTTAACTTAAATGAAAGTATTTAAAAATACAAAGTATGTATGTCAATTGCGCTTTACTGTCTCATTGAACCTTTTTTAGAATTTAAGACGAGTTAACAACAGTAAATTTCCTCTGATGAATGCAGTATTCAGTGAACTAGTCATTTTTCACAACCAATTCCAGAAATATTTAATGAATAAAAAACAAGTAAAAACAATTTATTTTCAAAATCAAGTTTATAAACAACTTTGATAATAAATACTTCATCAGATTTATAAATATGTATGTATTCATTTTTATCAATGTTAAACGCATCATAGTACCCATATATTTTATTAATAAAACAAAATTGCGATTTTTATTTTGCAATATTCCACCACAAAATAAATAAAAAAGTATTTTTTTTAACATTTTCTAATAAATGAGAACAATAAGAATATGTATCATGACTAGCTCTTATGTTTTAAAGCTATAAAGTTTTTAAATGTATATTTCTGTTAATGACATTTGTAAAATAAAATATTATTTTATATAATTAATTAATTGAGGATAATTAAAAACAAAAAAAAATAATTTAATTTTTTGTTTGACAGCAAAAAAAAAGGAAAATTGAAGTGTACAATATTAGTTGGATTACTAAGAAGTATATACATTCATACTCGTATATTTAAGAAATAATATAAATTCTGTGAAGTCATTAATCAGAAAAACTTTTGCAAATTTTTTTTTTAAATCCGTCAATATAATATTTGTTGTGAAAATTTTCTTCCTCTCTATGCAATAACTAATAAACAAAAAAACAAAATATCATATGATAAATTTTATTCTTGAAATATTTTAAATTCCAAAGGAAATATATTTCTCAACTCCTCAATACTATTATATATTTTCCACAAAAATGATACAGATTTTTCAACAATCATTTTTTTTTAAATAAAAACAACAACAAAAAAATTCATACGCAATTTACTGATTTATGGGTGCTTGTGAGCCAAGTGTTGTCTTAAAAGATAAAAAAAAAACAAAGAACGTATGCCTCCTTAAGACGAGTTATATTATTCTTATCTTTATAGAAATCTTGAGTTTTAACGATCGGTGCTCACTATGAAAGATAATATTAAATATAAACTATATATTTTTATCTGTAAGTGGACGTTTGTTGTTATTTATTTAATTTTCATTGAATAAATACTTAATCTACCATAATAATCACAATGAATTTCTAATTGTGACATTGGAAAGGTAAGTTATGCCATATAATAAAATATGACATTAACATGATGGACAAACTAAATAAAAAATCTACGTTTTATTCTCGTAAAATATGAGTATATGGGAAAGTACAAAAAGCGTGAACGGTTGTAAACTGATTACCTTCAAACTTGTAATTAAAAAAAAAGACCCCGTACACTAATCGTGTTTTTTTTATTGGATTCTTTATAGTTGGGAAATCTAAGAGTAAGAAATTTGTGTTCAGTAATATTTTGTTTTTTAAGTAACAGTAATAACAGACATATTACAAATAATATGATGTTTTTTTTTCTAACAAAAACGACTTAAACTGAACCTTTATTTTGTACACCAATTTTGAGAACATTGGAATTTTTATTTAAATTCTTAATCAGTTTTTATAACTCAATTAAATATATATTTTTTTTTTAAATATTATGCTAATACTGCTATCTTAAAAGATATTGTATCTTATTGCGTAGGTTAATTGCTAACAATAAATGAAATGAAAATGTGTGGAACAAAATGGAATTCCTGTTATACTTTCGTGGCGTAATTCAACAATCTCCAACCAAATTATTGTTATCATAAGTCGATTTATTTTCTTATATACACGCATTTCCCCACTGATCTGACATGAAAACCGCGGTTGTCTTTTCAAAATTTACAAACGCATATATGGAAAGTTTTCAATCAGCTTACGGTAATGACGCACAGACACGCACATATTCCCATCGCATTTTCAAATTTGCCTCAAAGTTAATTTCATTCTGTTAAGTTTTTGTTTCCTTGATTTAATTTTTCTTTTTAAAATACCCCTTTAGATGGGACGACAATTTACTAAAAAGTTACTTAAAATATAAAAAAACGACAACACATGTCGTTTTCCAATGTCTGCCCAGCAGCCTTCAGGTTTTAATTTTGAAATGTAATCCAAATGTAATTTCTGAAGACAACCAATGGAAAATTCTTTTTTCTAAATTTTTTTTAACCAACAAATTTGAAAGATCTGTTAGAAACTTTTTTTTTTAATTTTGAGTTTTAAAATTAACTTTTCAAAAATTATTCAGATAAATCACTCAATTTATTTTTTGATTTAAGTGATTTTTTTTAGATAATTATTTTTTATTTTTTTTAATGAATCTTTTTCGAGATATGCGCAAAAACATGTTTTTTTCATAAATGTTTTTGACTGTTTATTCAATTAGCATGCAAATATGTACTGTTTTAAAGATATGATCCTCCTCTTTTTAAAGATATACCGTTTGTGATAATCGGATTGAAATTCGTTAGGCAACACTGTTCCTAGTGACAGTAAATTTGACTGCTGACCAGATGATTATGATTAGTTTTACGCGAGAACCCAGAACAACTCTTGTACCTAAATGTGCGAAATACACTGCTCGATAAAGTGGTAAAATATTGGAAATTGTGTGTGAACTTGAGTGAAATGAACTTAATCGTGGGTGTGTCAGTATTGAAATTTTCTGTGATCAATCCTTATTCTATTTTGTATTTGAAAATTTCATTAAAATTTATTAGGTCTTTCAAATTTAATCGAACTAAGACTGCCTCCATACAAAACATAAACAAAGAAATAGGCGTGGGAAAAAACTTTGTATACCAAAATTTCTTCAAAAAAAACTTTGCCTATATAATGCTTAATAAATCAAAATTCCGTATTGTTATTTATTTTCACGACGATATTACATTTTTTTGAAAGGTGGGCGAAAATTAATTGTTTTGAATTCTCCCATTCATTATAACGCCTAATAATTTCATCAACATTCGGTTTTTATCGTTTTTTTTCGATCTCCCATACAAAGTGCCCCACTGTAGGAAGTACTAATTGTACAGTTTTGTTCTTTATATTGTGTTGTCCAATTTAGTATTTTCACGTTTAACTTCAAAAATAGGCTTTTGTTTTAACTGAAATAATATAGGTACATAAAAATTCACAATTCAAATTTTTTCGATTTTCTGAAAAAGTGTTTACATCCACTTTAGTGCTAAAAAAAAACAATCAGATCATTTACGATGAGATTAATCCCTTTTTCTTACAAAATGGTTTGATTATGTGATAAAAAAAATATTTAAAAAAAAATTTCGCCTTTAAATTCCATAAATTCCACTTTTTCACATATATGTATATTACATACATAACTAGAATCTCATTAAACGCAAAGCAATAAAACCATTTTCTGCTCACAGATCAGAATCGAAAGTCGCGAGTCGGGACGATCCCCTGGGGCTGGACTATATATTCTCTTTTGTTTTGGTGTTTGTTATTAGAAACTAGAATATATTGACTATTTTTCTTGGGGTGTTTTTTTCTTTCTTTTAACGTCATATTTTTTCTTTTAATTCTGTATAGTTTTCGTTGTGCACAATACAAACTTATACAATTAATATTGTTTCTTCATGGTGCGTTTTTTTTTATTTTAGCAATTTGTATATCTTTCATTCTTTTGCCATTTTAGTTTAAACAAATTACAAAAGTTTCTGTGGTTTATTTTTGATTTTATTTTGTTGTATAACACAAACGCACTAGGTAGATAAAACTTGCCAAAACAAAACTCACAATGACCTCAATCAAGTGACGCTACTATTTAAATAGATTTTTAAAAAATAAAATTATTCGCAATTCTGCAATAATCTGCTCTGCTGGATTTTCCAAATACATTTATTATGTAGCACTGGGATACTGGCCAAATTTTTGAATTTCAGTGTACGAGTATAAATGTATGTAAGAAAAAAAATACATGCATACATTATATTACGATTTGAAGAAGAAATTTATAGAATATTTAGGGTATGTTTGAAAACTGCACGAACGTTATTATTATTATTAAATTATTATTAAATTAAAATAGTAATTTTCAATTTTCTCGAAAACTAGAAGACATAAAATCATCTAGTTTTCAGTTTTTGATTAAGAATCAATAAGAGCAACGAATTGTGAGAAACAAAAATAATATAAAATCTTAAAGTATTGAAAAATTTTACTTTAAACATTTTTGTGTCTTATTTTTTTTTTTTTCAAATTTTGAGTTTGAAACTCGATTTTTCAAAAACTATTCATAGATTTCACTTGATTTAAAAACCGGCTAATAGAACAGAGTGTTGTATAATACTTTATTGTAGGTATTACCGTTATTTTTTAATAATTTTTTTTCCATTTTTAGTACTTTTTTCATGAAATTGCCCCTCCCGCCAAAACGGGGGGAGATAGACCCCCCCTTCCGTAGTAAAAAATGTTTGTTTTTGTTTTCTACAAAAAATCGTTATCATTTCTTGGCGCCACAGTTATCGTACTCTTGCCGTCCCGTCGTAACAGATTTGGAAATATTTCTGTTAGGTATGACGGCATCTATACAACTTTTTTTTTTGGGATTCGTGGTACGAATCTATAGTGCGACGGAGTCTTGATAAGGCCGACTATATAAGTTTCAAAGTCTGGTACGTGTATTATTTATAAAAGAACTCTTTAGAAATCAAAATTTATTTCCTCCATCTTTGAATTTAAAATGTGAACAAAACAGAGAGTCTAGTCCGAGTAACCCTAATTAGAAAGAGCAATATGGAGTGCGTTTTAAAATATGCATAATTACTTAAACTAGTTCTCGAATTTCTATAGTCAGTTCGTGTACGTATAGCAAAAACATTTACATAATTATTTTGAACTTTTTAATTACTTCCCGAAAAATTCATTCTTTCTTATCTGGAAATATGTAGCAACAAAAAAACATTATTTATAGTAAAATTCATATATTTCTAAAAATAAGCACTTGGAAATTAAAATGTGTATTTATCTTGATACTGCGGCTATAACGCTGACACTACAATTTCTATAGGGTATGTTTCCAATTTAAATAGCAATTGTGTATTTTAGTAGATTTAGTACGATGTTTAAGTATTTTTAGCATGACATCAGTTTAAAAAGAGTTAGCATCTTACTATAATTTTAAGATTTTGTGGAAATTAAAATCAACAGATGTCCATTTTATGTTTTTAGTACCATACTTACTCCAAATGTCATTTTGACAATAACAATTTGTGGAAATGGTATGTTTCCTTACTATTCTTCATGAACTGTCAGTGTTTAAAGGCGTCTTCAGGTGAAGTTCATTATAAAAACAAAGTTTATGTGTGTTCTTAGCTAAAATTAATTTGAAACTAAGAATAATTTTAGGAAAGAGCTTTAAAGTTGGAAAATTGTAGTATAGTATCATAGTAGTAAACAATTATTATATTTTTTTTTTATTTTTGAGTTTGAAAATAATTTATTCAAAACTAAACTCTTAAATAACTAAATTTAAAAACAATATTGAAGAATGAGTTTCTCACTTTTAAAAAAATCTTTAACATAATATTGTAATTTTCTATTTTTTTTTTGTATTTAATTGTCCCTCCCACCTAAAGGAGTGGACATATAAAGTGGTCCAATATCTTCAAAACAAGTTCATATAATGTACCAACAATGAAAACAAATTGATGCTTTTATTACGAAATGTACAATTTTAAAACTAATCCGCCCCACTAAATAGAAAAGTAAAATCCTTAACTCTTCCGATTGGTTTATTTCGAAAACGGTTATTTTTATGAACATGTTTTTTGTAGGAAATTTTCTAAGCTACAAATTAGTCCTTGACATTTTTTACAATTAACCATTTGGTAGTTTCAAATCATATTAAGGGGAATTTAAATTGTTAGCGGCACGGCGGCGCTCATATCGATGGGGACTTTTTACAATTTCTTAAGAAGGCTATATATACCAAAATCCAGCTTTCTGGCAATTATTACGGAGTCAGATGTCATTATAATTCGTGGTGTAACATAACCTGAAATAGATTTAGCGAAAAAAAAGTCGAAAAAAATCAAATACGCCTTTTTTAGTACTTTTGATTTTCTCTCTAACGATATACCTACCATAAATTTGCAATACTATCTACATATGTATATAGTTTTGAACCACATCATGCGATCCAGCCGTGAGTTATATTTTGTTGGCAAATAAAAAGTTGTTGAGTTAGTTTTATATTATTTGTTATCAGAATGTAGAGATTGGACAAAAGTGTTATACATATTTTTATTCATGTTAAAATAAAAAACAAACAGTTCTGAGGGGTTTGTGTTTCAAGTGCTTGTATGTAAACATTGAATTCCTGGTTAAGTATCTACCCACACATATAAGTATGTACTTCACTTTAAAAAGAATTGATATAGGTACACTTACACAATTAGGACTTTAGAATGTCAAACCCTTGTCTCGTCGAATAAAAAAGAACTACCTACTTCTTTTTTTCTCTTTTTGCCACGGGATTGATATATATATAATATCGCCTTACCTAATTTTATTATAAATTTTTTTTGTGTTCAGAGGTATCTTTTGTCTCTTGTGAAGAAATGACATATCTTCCAAAGTATTTTTTGTCATGATTAAATAATTTCCATCTTAAGGCTCTCCCAAACCAAAGCGAAACTTTTGGCTGTCAATATGTTGTTTTAGAAGGGATTCGCTTAATCGCGTTGGTGTGCGTAGTCATTTATCTCCTTGTAAATATATTTTGACAGCCAAAAGTTTCGTCATCGTTCAGAATGTTTCGCGTTGATTTGGGAGAACCTTTAGCCGTTAAAATTTGTCAGAAAAATTATTTTTGGTCCCTCTATACCTGCCGACTAAAAATACGAACACAGAAATGGTTCAGAATATTATTGTTCATAAGTCACTAGGTCTTGGTTCTACACCAGCTGTCACGCCATTCATTTATTTATTTTTATCCAAAGATAATGCATAGTAATTGTACAAGCACACACCCATTCAAGCTTTCTTCTTGTGATATAACAGTTAAGTGGTTTCAGTTCATTGAATATCACTTCTTTTTTATAATTTATTGCGAAAAAATTGAAATAGGTACAATGCGCTATGCACCCGCAATTAACAAAAAAAAATAAACATTTCACAAAGTCATCGCACCATAATTATATAGAGATAATATTATTTGAAAATTCAATATCTAATTAAATTGTGTTATCAAACCATTGTATAATTGAAAATTTCGATCAGATAAAATACAAAAATTGAAACTAATATCGGAAATATGTATGTAGATAAAATAATTAATAACGGAAAATTTTTTGCAGTCCTTCTACCTGTTTGTTTTAATGACTGTGGGGATTTTTTTTTAATGATTTCGTAAAATTTCGTAGCACTGATCAATTTTTTCAAGTGAAACATATAAAATAATACAAATTGCGAGTAAAAGTGTTCAGTTGAAGTAGAATTGTGGATTCGATTTGGCTCAATATAGGCAGCATTATTTTTTAAATACCAAAGATTTCAACTGAACATTACACATGGGATTTAATGAGGTATTAAATAATTAAATACTTTATTCTCAATATACTGGTTAATATGAGTATATTTTTTAAATCAACTTGGAAATTGTAGAATTTCCCATAAACATTGACGCAACATCATAATCACTTCAATTTCCCTGAAATTGCGTACGAAATTATGTTTGATAATAGTTTGTACCAGTTTTTCGATAAGATAAACAAACAGAGCTATCGAAAGCATGAACAAATATTCGCTGTCAAAGACGATGTTCACATTTGACTGCCTCCACCGATTTTTTTGTCGTCTCTGTACTTTAACTCCCACTTCATGGTGAGAAAGAGATTGTCGAAAAGGCGCAGAGATTTTTTAATTTTCTTAAAAATTTGTGGATTTTTGTTGACTTTTTCTTTTGTGACATCTGTTTTCTCTGCCCGAACTTTTTCTGTGACACTTAAATACTAAAGAAACTATTTTTTTCTATTGGAAAAATATTTTTTTAATAAAATATTAATTGTGGTTAAAAGATTTCTATTAAATCCTTCAAAGAGCCCAGATTTGTGTTTTGTTTTACCGACTGCTGAACGTTAGAATGAGTCGCTGGTGTTCACATAGGTTGTGTCTGAACAATATACATAAGTCGGATTCACGTCAAAAAGTGCCGGGGGAGAAAGTCCAATGTGCACACCGTCATAAACGAAAAATTTCCTTTTCCTCCAATTTCAGTTGAAAGTTCTGTCAAATTTCATATAAAAAAATAAAATTTTCCAAATAAATTTATTCAATCAAACAGAGAACATATTCTTCCTTGAGATAACTATAGATACAAATAAGTACTCAGGGGCCCCATCACGTAAAAAAAACGATCGATCGTTTTGAAGATAGCTATCTTTATTTTTCTCTACAGATATATGATGGAGATAGCAATGATCAAAACGATATCGTTAGATCGTTTTCATTTTACGTGATGAAGTAGATAAATAATAACTACTGCTTTAACAAAAATCTATTAATAGGTAAGCACAGTGAACAGATCAATGTCAGTAAAAATACAATTTAGGCCTTCTTTAACATTTTAGATTAGCGAACAATTTTGACAAAATTTTTTTTCATATATATAGTATAATTATCATGTTCGAAATACGAATAGCACACGACAACAGCTATGTTTCCCCAAAAATTGTTTTCCTATATTTGCTGTCATTGAACTTGGAATTTCGACAAATAATTAAGTGTAAACTGCTGTTCGATATAGCAAAGACAACAATTTATAGAGTTTATTTTTTTTTCATCTAAATATATCTTGACAAGCTGATCATAATAAAATACCACCCAACAGCACAGCTGTATCAACATAAAAATTAAAAACACAGTTATTTTGTTGAAAACTCGTGCACCGCTTTTTGATGTGTAAACATCTATGCGGGCGGGAGGGTAAACTTAAAACGTGAACCTTGAACAACAGTTTACGTTCTAATTGATGTTTACACATCTTAACCGCGAGTCCCGCAGTAAGACGTCTTGTTTTTTTAATTCAAACCGTAAATTTTCGCAAGAAGTTTAGCAGGAAATTTAAATTTATGCACAAAGCAATATTATGTTCTCAGCGAAATAAAAAATTATTCAACGACTGATGTACTCACACCACATTTACGAAATGCATAATGAATTTTCAAATCGAACCAACCTTCAACTATATTTATCGCATCATATGCAAATGCTACACTGCAGGACTGTAAAAGTAGATTATCCGTATATGCACCGCTAATTACTTATCAACTTCTATTGGCGATAAACTGTTATAACTGTATAAATTCATTTTTCTCTAGTTTCGTCCTTCAAAAATAGCTTAATAAATGTCAGTATCATCAAAGTTATGATTTTTACTTCTGTGAATAAGCGAGAGGGAGATATATTTCTATATGGTCTATGGCTTATAGTACATTTTTGTTTCGTACATGCGAAATGCTAAATATGAGATATGGTATTCTAAGGTGGTAACATATCGTGTATCGGTACTGAATTGAATACCCGAATCTAATAGACCGCGTACCTACACATATTAAAGGTAATATCATTAACGTTTTCAATTGTCGTTCAGTTTTGCGCATCTGTCAAAATCGAGGAAAATGGTGGATCCAGTCCCCTAATTATTTCATTGTTTTGTTGTTATTTCTAATGATGCGGTTAGTAGTTCGACAGCCATTTTAATTTTTTTGACACTTTCAACTTTGACAATCTACGCAATATATTACTGTGCTAATAGTCGCTGTTCACATTAGACTGGTCCGCTCCAACTTTTTTTGACATCTCTGTACTTTATGCCACTCCTTCTTCATGACGAGAAAGAGATGTTAAAAAAAGGCAATATTGGAAAAATACTTTTTTAATAAAATATTAATTTGTTGATTAAAAAATTTCTATTTAATCATTCATGGAGTCCAGATTTGTGTTATGTTTTAACGACTGCTGAACGTCAGAGTGAGTCGCTGGTTTTAACATTAATTGTGTGTCTGAACAATAGAAGTGAGATTCACGTCAAAAAAGTCAGAGGAAGCAGTCCAATTTGAACACCGTCATAGAATTCATCATTTTGTATGCACTGATTCAAACTTTAGTCACGTTTGAACATTTCATGTTCGGCCGATATCGGCAATCCATTTGTCATTAAGTATTGATCCAGTTCGAGGTGCATATTAGTTTTATAAAGTGCGAACCGAGCCATATAAATTTATAAATTGCCATGCCAGGCAATTTTTAATCGCTTTTCCATATAAAATCATTGGAATTCAAACAGGAGCATCATATAGGGTGGTTATAGCTTGCCTGCACAAAATAATTATTTCGTTCATATCGTTTTTTTTTTAATAATATGGAGAGGCTGCCTTTTAAGTGCATCCATACACTTGAAAAACATTATTTGAGCTCTAATTTTGTTTTAAGTTTTGTAAAATTTTAAAAGATGATTTTTGAAATAAATAGGTTGTGTTTAATTGTAGCTGACAAATAAATTAGAATAACAAAATTGATTCAACGGAATTCGAAAATAGCATAAAGTAAATCGTGTTTTATTGGTAAATCTATAACTAACGGAGTAAAACGTCCCTCGGTAAACAACAACAAAACCAAGAGTTTGTCAATAAATAAGCCAACAATAAAATGAATAGCATATTTGTTTTGTTATTAGTTTATTTTTTTTTGAGAATCTATGAACTATGCAGTAAGAAATTTGATATGTATTTCAAAAAAATCCATCCACAGTAGAATTCTATTTTATTTATTTTATCCATCCATCCATCCATTTTATCGGCCGTAATCCTACTGGTGTTGTTGCATTTGTAAGTCATGTAAAATCGTACATGACTTACAAATCGGATTGCTTTTCCAATAAAACACGCTTTTGGGAAATTTTGCTTTGCTAGTTATACATTTTCCCATAAAACACGCCATCTTCAATGTATGAAATCACAGAATTTCAAAGAACTTTTGAACATTTTCAAAAACGTAAAAAATCAAGATTATATTTTTTAACTGTATAATCGCCGACCTTGTTGATAGCACATGTAGAACAAAATATTATTATTGATGATCAACAAAGATCGTCCGCATGTTTCGTCATTCTTAAACATTCATCATCCCATATGAAACTTTCCGCGATATCATAATATTATACAACTAAACGATGTGCGCCACCACAAAGAGATAGCTGCTGGCGGTGGCGCCACGCCTGGGTTGACATCTAGCGGCAATTTATGTTTTATACCTTTTAATAGTTCACTCTATTTTAAATATAACAACAAAAAAATTACTTTTTTTTTATTTCAAGTCGTAATTATAAGTTGAATGAACAAAATAATATTATCGGAATATCGCAATAATTCGTTGTTAAAATTTTTCGATTCCAAATCCAAATACATTCCTGATCTGGGTCAAAAGCAAAGTCATTTATAATTTATAATTTTTTGTTTGATTTTATCTTTATTGATATCTATACCTAATAATAAGGTTATATGTATGTGCGTTCAATGAGTACCTAGGTGTATATCTTGTTCTTGAGGTAGATCAATAGAAGCTTTAAAAAAGATTTACGTTAGGTACCTACATATATATTTATTATTGTAAAAAAAATAATGATAAACAAACGAAATAAAGCTTATTATTGTTTATTTTTCTCAATGAGAGATACTTTTTCATTAATACATACCCACTTACAGAAAAGTGAAGAGAAAATATAAATAAATTTGTCACTTTCAGAATCTATATATGAAAATATGTAATGTATATTGTTGTTTTTATAATCGAAATACCAATGCACTTAAGGTTAGGGTAAAACTGTGTAATTTTGACTTTTGGAAATTGAAAAAAAAAAAAACTGAGTAAAATAATTTTAATAAACTTTAAGTTCATTGTTTAAGTATTTAGTTAATGGTCAACCGCGCCCACCCAATTCATAACCTAAAATACAATAACTTAAAATTTTGACAATTGTAATGATTTTAAAACATAAAATGTGAGTAAAAACCCGATATTTGTATACAAAATCGATTAATTCAAGGTATAATATTCATTTATTATAAACTTGCCTGGATCTAAGCTCCACTTTTCTTGATTCGGATATCACTTTTCGGTGGTTCAATGGTGACATCAAAACCTCATTTGAAAAAAAAAATTTTAATGTCGTTTTCGATTACATTTTCAGACTGCTCTGCTCTTTTTTATTGTAATCTAATATGAAAACATCGACTTTCAAAATTAACACACAAACACACATACACTACCCAATGTCACCATTAATTAAAATGGTTTCATCAAACATTTATATTTTCTGACAAGTAATACGAAGGACAACTTTTTATGTGTGTGTTTCTTCGTCTGCTCCTTTAACACAGTTTTTCTGTGAGCTTAAGTAAGCCCCGGGAATTCTCTGGGATTAGCTAAGCCCGCAGGGGATTAGTTGTTGTTGCATTTAACATGTAAATTTTTTAGCACCGACGTCGTTTTTTTCATCCTTCACCCCGGGCTGGCAAAACACGTCTATAGTTAGAAATCTCCTTATTTATGTCTAAATATGTTCTCATATACTCACTGACATTCCTGTAATTTTTCAATTACGTGAAGATGCGTTCAATGAACATTTCATTAATTTCAAGATAATTTTTCAATTCTTTGTTCATTCGTAGCCACTTTAGAATAGATTTAAACAACCAATTGCAGTGTCTAAGTTAGAGAATTGATGGAGCATGTTTATAAATAAGGTTTTGGAGTTGGACAGCTTTCCAAAGTTAGACATGTACTTTGGAATGGGTTTATAAATTAGACAGCGGATGTCTAAGCGAAATAAACATAAAATAAAAAAAAATTAAATTCCCCACTGAGCGTTATTATCCGATTACACCCTATAAATACATTAGAGTGATTCACCAGATTATTTTAATGAAATATAGATAATATACCAACCATATTGTTACGCAACATTGAATGCTTTTGCCTCATCCATAATATAGTACAGATTGTCGTCACTTAATATTTTGTATTTGTAAATTCTATGAAATATCATTATTTCCGCATGTGTAGGAGCGTATTACGTACATTATAATATTATATATACATTATCAAATTTTATTGATTAATGTGTATCATCATTTTAAGTTGATGAATCTGTTATTAATACACAAAAAAAAAAAACATACATACTTACATATACATATTAAATTAAATAACAAAAAATAGCCCTTTTGATGCTTTTGACATTGATTGTCATATTTTTTTTTTTTTTTATAAAAATTGTAGGTAGTTATTTGCTTTATAGGTGAAAAAATAATGAACAAATAGTACAGAACATAACGGTTACATTCTGCATCTTTTGATTTAAGTCGCATTTTTTAATAACTATACACATTATTGCCCAAGTTCTTTATTCCAGTTATTGTGAATTCACATGACGAAATTGAATTCTGGTGTTCTACAATTTGCTCGAAATGCTAATTGTGAATTGGAATTTCGAAAATGAAAATTGATGTTCTGGATTTCATTTCATTCCGTTTTCTGAACGAATTCCATTCACTTAAATGCTTTGTGAAATTGGGGCAGTTGCGGTTTATTTTGTATTACTTGATGCAGAATGTATGCCAAACATTATATTTTTGTTCTTTTTATTTTGTAATATTCGCTGTATTTTATTATCAACATCATGTGATCCTGATCAAATTTTAACACGTAAATACAAAAACAACATCTAAGCCCGCTTTTTATCTGGATATATATATTCCAGATTCAAAAAATAGTATGTAATTTTTTATTATTATTATGGTAAGGTAGTGTAAACTGCAGTGCCAAGAAAAAATACAACGAACACATAAAAAATATACAAACCAATGAAAAAAAGATGGTAATATACCACTGGCTGTCACTGTCATCCTATTTATTTTATTATGAGGATCTGATCCAGAACAGATCATGTGAATAATAAAATGTACCTAGCTATTATTATCTTAGATGAAAACATATAAGAACATACGAATATAAGAACAAACAATTCATAATAAATTACTCACACTATATCTGACAATTATAATTAGTTTTTTTTTTTCAAAATGGTTCAACAAATTTTTTTTCAGATTTTCCTTAAAAATGCCAATAATTCTGCATAAAATTTCATCCGAAGTATAGTTTCACTTTTCAAAACTATTAAAAATGAATGGGCACCTTAAATTTTGACAGTTCGAAGTAATTTCGAAATTTTCGAAAACAAACGAATTGTAAAACATGGAATTTCATTTCGAATGTAATTGAAAATCTATCTTAAATCGATTTCCTTTGGAAATGCAGAACATCTGCATACCTACATATGTACATCTTTTGAATAGCTTGACTGCTTTTGTTATAATTTTGCAAACTGGTACTTCTTAATAAATTTAAACAATTTTATAAATATATTTGTTTTTATAAACAAAAAAAATCAAAGAATCAATAAATTTTTTGGGTACATTTGACTTTTCTGCACATTTTATCTTGACCTTTCTACACATTTTATATCATTATAATATGTCTTTTCCCGTACTGTCAAAACTTGCGAATTTAAGGTTCCCCCACACCAACGCGAATTTTCGGTGGCGACGACGAAGACAATAAAAACAACGTGTTGTTTTCATTGTCAACCACATGTTGTTATTGTTGTTTTCGTCGTCGCCACCGAAAATTCGCGTTGGTGTGGGGGAAGCTTTATACGAATTTTAATCAAAAGTCACAGTTTCAAAGTAAAGGAACGTACCTTAGGTGCCGGAAAGTTAATCACCCTATCGGAATATGTTATAGTTTTTGCAAATGGCGTCGTACGTCAATCATATTTGACATTTGAGAACTAAACAGCTGCAGTATACAAACAGACAAGCAATGGAGCGCTATACGGTCCAAATAAAGATTTCCATCACTCAAAATCATTTTTTTTTTTATTTAGTAAAAAAGTAATTCAAAAACAAAATTGGATGATTAATTTTGCGCCACCTTGTTTTATGGAAACATTGGTAGGCTTCATATTCAATGTCTTGCCACATTACAGCTTTGAACCAAAAGTGCAAGTTCGTGCGATCTAATCGTGCATTTTATTTTATTTCTCTTATAAAATGTTCCAAAAAAAAATCCCCAAACTTTTCCTGTATATTTCCATATAATAATATAATATGAGCTTTTGCAAAAGTCAACATTTTCTGTGAAAATTCTCCTGTTTGGCAAGCGTGCATGAAAAAATGATATTAATATTCTTTTGAAAATCTTTGGCAGAAGCCCAACAACATAATATCAATGAACACATAGGTCTCAGAAGTGTCATCAAGTGTCTGTCCATCAAGTGACATATTATTTGAGTGAGCATTTTCTATGAACATTCGTTTTATTTTCTATTATTACTTTTCGAATGCATACTTCATTATAATAAATCAGAGATAATCGAGATATGTATTCATACGTCTACAATCATGTGATGCGGAGTGTTGATATGGATCAGAATAGAATTGAGAACTGTTTTCAGCTTTATTTATACGCGCGTGCTCTTAACATGTCTTATTCGTCCCACAGCTGTTTTTGTTGGCTGTTGTATTTTGAAATTATCAAATGAATGAAAAATAAATGCGATCAGAGTTAAGTTCATTCTCGTGAAAGCTCTTGTACGATTCACAACGTGCTGAATTTAAGCTTATAAAGAAGAATATTATGATATTTCTATATTCCGCCAATATTGCAACAAATTTGGTTACATAGCAACTTGAAAACAGTTCGTTAATTAGCGGTTTTATAAAAAAAAAAAACACACTTGAACAATTTTAATGCAGGAATGTATTTAAATTAAATTTTTATCTTTGAATATAATCTGTATAAGTATTATGTACATTATATGAGTTCATACGTGGCGTCGTGTCGTTTATATCTCGTGCATCTATAATTTATTATTTCATTATTACGCATTTATTAATTATATTTTAATATTTAAATTAAAATTTATACTAAGAAGTTTTTTTTAAATTTTTTTTTTTCAGATTACATAAAAGGATTTCTATCAAATTCAAGTGAAAATAGTGATATTTATTATACCAGTGGAATATATAAGTGTATTCTATTTAAAAAAAAAATACAATACAAATAAAATATTATTAAAACGTTATTAACTTAATACGTTGCATTTATCTATATAGTGTTTAATCTAATAATTAATTATAATATTTTTGAATATAACATCGCAATAACGGTGAATATAAGTTATATAAACAAAAAACAAAATATACTTGCATTAGGGTTGTTTTTTTCATATAATGGCCCCAACAATTGTTAACAATTCTGAATCAGGATGTGAATTTCTTGAAAGTGGCAATAGTAATTACTGTGAAAATCGTGAAAGTTTAAATCAAAGTGAAATTGATTTAGAAGAATCAAATCAACAAAATTCACAATTACAACAACAACCAGAAAAATCCCTAAGTGAAAATGAATTGGATGCTGAAAATAAACAAAAGCCATGGGAAGGACCTAAGGCTCAAGGATTGTATGATCCACAGAATGAGCATGAAGCTTGTGGAGTTGGCTTCATTGTCGCTATTGACGGGAAGCGTTCTCACAAGGTATGATTTATATAAATTTAATATTAATGTTATATGATAAATTTGTTATGAAGCTTGTGGAGTTAAGAATAAGAAAATTTTATTCTATAAAAATATCGAGGTTTAAATCGAACGATGATAGAAGAGTTGAAAGAACAGTATTTTGTGTCAAATTCTTTTTTACTTGCGATATAAAGGTACTGCGAGTATATGGCATGTTATGGATTCGTAAAAAAAATTTAACTCAAGTTTTTGATCTAATTTGACATAACGGTGATAGCGAAGTTGTGAAAAGTGGGTTTCAAATTCTGTCCGTGGGTCGATTTTCTTGAGTAGCTACCTAGAGTTTTTTGGGCACGTTTTTTGAATTTTTTTAAGCTACCTAGAGTTTTTTGGGCACGTTTTTGAAATTTTTTTAAGGACCAAAAATAACAGTAGCTGCCGTACAATTTTTTAGCAAGAAATTCAAATCTTATTTTGCTCAAAAATGTACCCCCAACTTGTTTTTTTTTTAAATAAGTAAATTTTTTTTCAAAACGGCTACCATTTTATTAAAAAAATTCCAGAAAATGGTTATCAATGATAGGTACCTCCCATAGAACTATTTTTTTTTATTTTCAATTTTCTCAAAAACGGTTAAACTGATTTTGATCAATTTTTTTGTGAAGAATGTTTCAAAAAGTTTTAGGAGTATTGTATCTTAAAAAAAATTAAAAAACAAAATTGTTCGAATTGGAAAATGAAAAGGACTTGATCGATTTTTATTAAACTTAGCACCCAAATAAACGGTTCCATGCAAATGTTTAAAAACTTGTAAGGAAAATCTGAATTTCTCAAAAACGACTCCTACCATTATTGAAAAAAAATTATCTATCTATTAAAAATGTCAACTCTCATAGAAATATTTTTTTGGTTTTCGATGATTTTAATGAATTTTTTTTACACAAGACCTTCTTATAAGCTTAAACAATATTCGTATCAAAATTTTCAAAAAAAAACCAAAATTTTTTGATATAAAAAAAAAAATTGAAAATTCAATATTTCGAAAATGGGAATATAATTTTTGCAAAATTTATTTTTAACACCGCATTAATAAACACTTAAAAATGGAGTACCTATTTTTTTCTTATGTCGAATTCCTTTCAACAAAAGAATCGATTTTTTTTCTGAACAATTCGAATTTTTTCTGTCAAAACAAATCTTTCTAATTAAGCAAGATTCAAGAAAGATTTTACACCGATTTGCACACACACTAGCAAGATTTGAAATTTCTAAAATGTCAAATTGAATGTCGCAGTGTTTTAAGAAAACAAATAGTGTTTTTGGTTGCAACGAATTTTCGGTGAATTTTATAGTGCGTTGCTTTTCAATTAACAATAATAATATTTTCCAAATTGAATATTTTCTGGACATTTTACTTCAAAATTGCTTCTGTCAAGTGCCACACACACAATCACAAAAAAAAATCGATTCTTTTCGTATTCCGTTCAACGACAGAAAGAATTCGATTCTTTTTAGAAAAAAAATTCGATTCTTTTGTTGAAAAAAATTCGACATTAAAAATATTTTCAAAATTTCATAAAAAATTGATTTTTTAAAAAAACTGCTCCAACGATTTTTTGTCAGAAATTGAGATTTTTTAAATAAATAAGACGGTATACATCGCATTGGTGTCAAAACAGTTTCAGAAGTTTTTTAATCGATTTATTTCTAATTAAGTATGTACATATATTGATTTTTTAACATTTGTTTAATTTAAATTGTTGCACGGTGGTATATTATTCATTTTGTGTACTCACATAAATTATACCTTAAACTAAACTACACATAACAAAGGATTTATTTCTTTTAAAATCAGACTTTTGTTCGTTTTCAATTTTACTTAAACATAAAATTTAAATTTAATTATAGATTAGAGACGGCATCATAATATGGATTGGCTACCCTGATGGCTTTAATAATTTATAAATTCACTTTGTAAACTATTTTAATAAATAAATATATAAATAAAATAAACCACAGTGTGATGGCACATTAAACCAAGTTCGTGCGACCCAGTTTTATAAAAAGCATTTTATAAAAAGAAAAATTTAGTTATTTTTACATAGAACTGTTAGTTTAAACAATAGTTTCCATAAAACCATTTTTTTTTATATATTTTCTAATTTTCTCAAAACCGGTTCAACTTATTTTGATAGAATTTTGTGTGTTAATTATTTTAAAAAAGTTTAAAAGCTTTGCGTACCATTGGCATTTGGTGTAACTGGGTATTCATCATATATTTAGTCCATATTCTCCCCTTACAAATGCAATATTTCAGACCAAACAATGGGATATAGTTGATGAATATAAATATATATGTATATTAATATAATATACTTAGGTACACATTGTACATAATTTAAATAGTGTATTAAGTTTTTTAAAATTTACAAGGGCAATAAAAAGCTTATCATTCGACATCGTACTTCAAGCTAAATATTTGAAACAAAATTCAAAGGAAGTAGAATGAGATTGCTTCGTTAAAAAATTGCAATTTCTATCGAATTATTACGCATTACAGTTTTTACTCCTGCCAACATAACAACATAATATCATCAGAAATATTTTAGAAGCTTGTGACTCCAATTCAAAGAAATCCGCTTGATAGAGTGTACAGTTTTAAATGCACGTTCGCCTCGGATTTCAAAGGACCACATTATCAAAAGATTTATTTATATAAAAAAATTAAATAAACAAAATAAGACATTAATAAACAAGAATATTTATGTATGTATACGAACGTTGTACAATATATTATGAATGGTCAACAATTTATTGTGAATCAAATAATCGCCGCAATAATTATTGTCATATAAAAACAATTAATTTTTCTTTACCTCTGGCCAGCATAAGAAATAATAAACCTCGAAAAATCAGTCATGCTATAAAAATTTCAAATGGAGGCAGACCACAAATTTCAAAAAAATAAATTATATTAGGAAATAGTTTTCAGCATTTTTTTGTTGTCTTACCATCTCTGTGGCAATTAATCCAGAAATAATTTGACGAGTATCTTATGTCAGTTTGACTGACAGTTTTGCGAAATAAATGAACAGAGGTACTGTCGAACAACGAAAATTGCTAAACAGTTCACTTAACGAAGTTATTTTAAATTTGACAAGAGTGTGGGTTTACATGAGATGGAGTGAATGCTCAAGTAAAAGATCAAATTTCCCTTTTTCGCAATGGTTCGGGCAATTAATTCTGTGCCAAGTGAAGTTTATTTTTTTTTTCAACATGTTTAGCTTTGAGTAATATTGCAGTCAATAAAGCCATAAAAACAGCTCAATTAGGAAATAATCGCCGGAAAGCTAGATTTTGGTATATAGCCTCCTCATGGTGACAATAGAAACAACTGTGTTCACATTGCACTTCTTCCGCCGACTTTTTTTTGACGTCTCTGTTTTTTCTCACTCCCCCTACATGGCGAAAAAGTGATGCTGTTCTTTGTCGAAAAAGGTATCTTATGTCATGAAAAACTGCGTCTCATCTTATGGCGTTTGAAATTGGTAATCCGGAAGAGAAATGCCAAAACGAACGCTTCAAATAGATAATATCGATTCTAAAGTGTTAAGTCCTTCTGATTTCGATTCTGAATTCAAATCCAGAAGCATTTTATCTTCTATCGAGAAGAAGAACTGTAATTTTGTGGGGTTCAGAATGACTCTGGATTCGGCAGGAAAATTGAGGATCTATCCTTTTTTGCTAACATGACACACAGGCATGGTGTGTCAGTGTCGGGTTGTCGCAAATGCATTTGTTTTTAGTATTTGTAAGATACACTTGTCGAAGTGTCATGTGCCAGTCGACTAGATAAGATGCTTTGTGTTACAGAAATGAAATGTGATACACTTGTATTAATTCATTAGTAGGTATGTATTACAATACAAGTATTTGGTTGCAGTCCCGTCCTATTCGATAACGAAGCTTTTACATCTTATCTGATTGGCTTCTGTAGAAATTTTATCTTTTAATAATAACAAAAAAAAAACACCTGTTTCGAAGGGTATTACCTGGTTCCAAAGCTAAACAATTTATTTTATCAAGATGTAGATTTTAAGATGTAGATTTATTGACATATTTTCCAATCAACATAATAATTTATTTTATCTCTTATCGGTGCGTTCAACAAACGATTTCACAAATTTAACACATATAAAAACTGTTGCATATCGTCACCTGATTGCAAGAACCGCAGCTAGCTCAATTTTTTTTTAATTTTTGAGAAAGTCACAAAAAACGTCTTGCCCTCTTTTTCAAGCTCCATTTTTTGTATGATAGTAATTGTAAAATAAGAACACCACATTTTTTAAGGAGCTATTGGTTGTAGTAAATGGTAAAAATTACGATGCAAATCGATTCAAGGCATCAAAAACACAAGCACCACAAAAAGTAAAAAAATCGAGTTAGCTGGTTCTTGCAATCAGATGCCGGTATATTAGGTCTGTTCGCTTACTTGCCCGAAACTGTCAGATTTTACCAGTGTTATTTTTTTATATGAACTTTTACAGTATTTCGGGTTATAAATGGTAGAAATGGGTAGGTTTGGGAAGTAAACGAACAATGATATTGTTATTCTGCTACATTTATTTTTGGATTATTATTCTAGTCAACAAAAATTTATTTGATTTTTTTTAAAATGCTCCGAAATGTTTTGTGTTCAATAATAATACATTCCACACAATTGTCAACTGTTTTCTTTGACAAGAGTAGTCTCGGTCCACCATTTGAAGAAGCTTCTCTCAAAATTTCAAGCGATTTAAGTTTGCTTGTAATTTAAATTTTACAAGGACAAATTTTAAATCACTGTGAAAAATTGTTTGCCTGCTTAAACCCATTTGATCAGATAAGATCCTTTGCAAAAACGCTTGCGTTACAGCAGTAACAGCAGCGCCACCAAACGTTCATCGAAATTATTAATTTGAAAGGAAGTGACACCAGTGCGTGGTAGAGGCGCAAAATTCAAATTCTTATTCAATCATCCCACTATAGAGAATTTTACGATTCTGTCAAAATCAAAAGTGACAGCTATTACTTTGGTGAATCTGAAAGATGGAAAATTGAAAAGGAAAATTAAAGGTGTATTAAATGTTCAGAGAAGTGTTTGCTCATCATATTTTTTTAATTACATATTGATTTATTTTTAAAGAAACATACATTATGTACCACAAACAATGACAGTATTTGCTTTCTTAAGTTAGCTTAACAAATGCCAGTTTCACCAAAGTGAAGTTTTTGACGTTTGTAGTTAAAGAATAGAGGGATATAATGCTTAAGGTAAAAATCACTATTGTTCAGTTTCATTAAATCTACATAACTATCTGAAAAATTAAAAAAAAAACTGGAAACGATTAAATCTTTTATTCGAGTGCATTTCATCAACTTCCCCCTTTATGATAACTTGACGCTATTGGTTACGAAGTCTATGAATAGTAAACACGAACATTTTTATTTATTATAGATAAATTCAACTCAAGCGAACTCCCGCACGCAATCGACTATAAATAGATGGCGCTTTTATTATTGCATTTGACTTTCCTATATACTATTTATAGTTTTAAAAAGACAGAAAGTCATTTATTCACTGTGACACGACCTTCACTTCATATTCATTTTATAAATTCAATAGTTTTAAATAGAATTTGGAATTACCTACAGGCTTCAGTAAACTTAAGCTTTAGGTAAATCTAATGAACCATGGTTCTTTTTATAAAAAATTCTGCTCAATGAAAAATCATTCATATCTTAAATAAAACGATTAGTTAAACCACGAATTTTTGTTGATTCGGTGAATTTTTTTTTATTCATTTTGGGTAATGAATATTTTGAATGAAGTTCTTTTATTGAGTCAATGAATTTTTCGTTGAGTCAACGAAAAATCAGTTAACTTAAAGAATTTCATAACTTAACGAAGAATTTGTTCAGTGTTTTGTTTGGCTTTTTTAAATTCAGATTTATTAAAGGACTTGTTTTTGTTTACCGTCAATCCCCATCAGTTTTATACGAACTTGACTTTCCCTAAAAGTGAATATTTATGTATTTGGGACATTTTTGGAAAGTCCTTTGAGATTATATAAAAGAGAAATAAGTAATCATTTTGTTTTAAGTTAAGTAGGTAATAAATTTATTTTCCATTATCAGTAAAATCAGCCTAAATATTTGGCACTTAGTAAGCGTACGAGATGAGTGGTGACGCAAAGCTTGTCTTCACTATCGCAGGTCCTGAGGTGTATACTGCTGGGCTATTGGCATATGCTAATGGAGCTGGAACAGCAGCTTTTAACAAAGCAGGAGCGGCGGCAGAATAGGCAAGTGGAGCTGCATTAATCAATGCTGGAGCGTTAGCGTATGCCAATGGTGCTGGAGACGCAGCATAGGTGGCAAGAGGAGCTGGAGCGGCTTTAATTAAAGCTGGAGCAGCAGCAACAGCAACACCAATTGGCTCACGACGGACAACAGCATTGAATCCATTAATTGAATCAGCAGTATAGTCCACAATACGTCTGTAACCATCGGCATCGTTCAATGAGTATTGACCACGAACAACATCCCCATCGCGGCTCTCCACTTGGTTCTTGCTGTCGCCAGAAAGAGCATCTTGTACATCGTATCCATAGCTATATTGTGGTAATGGATCGTAGGGCTCAGCTCTGGCCAAGAGTGGTTGGGCAACAGCAGCAAATGGAGCAGCAGCAGGAATAAGTCCGGCGCTGGCAGCAGCGATGCAAGCGAAGAAAGCAACAAACTAAAATTTTGAAGAAAAAAAAAAACATCAGTTAATTTATTCCAGTTAAATAAATTGTAGCAAACTCGTAGGCGATTGACGCACGCAACGACGTACCTTGAATGCCATATTAGGTTTGGATTTTTTTTGTTATTGATAATGGATTGATTGTGTTGATTGAACAATGAGTTCGTACTGATTTTAATTTGACTATCACGATGCTTTTATACCATCAGCATATTTTCGAATCGGATTAAATCCTACCCTAATTTTGAATGTCATACCACATATTTGTGTGACAACTTGGTTTTTTTTTGTAATTTATTTGTTTGGGCAAAAAGAGCACTTAAAGTGCAAGGTCACTCTTTACGAAGCAATTTTCCGTGCGAATGCCAATCAAAGTTAGGAAACAAAAAAATTACTGCAGGTAAAACTTTCCATATGGAATATTTTTTTGAAGGAAAACATTTCGGCGTATGCACTATTGTCGTGACCTTCCGGGGTGCGCGATTAAATTGTCTGCGCAACGCAACGTGAAGATCCACTTCTTCTTTGATTCATAATTTTGTGTTGAAACAAAAAATGCTCCTAATTGGAACTTGGTGAGAGGTGTTTACTTTTTTAGGTTAAATGTAGGAAAACGGTAATGATATAAGATTTGTTTCTACGGATTGAGTCAGGTTCTATGTAAGTAATGTTTTTGCAGACGTGCGTCACGCTATCGGATAACGTGTTCTTATAGTTAAATTGTTAGCAAAGGTTTCTAAAAAAAGGCCAAGATAGTAAATTTGGGTAAACAATGAACATACAAAAAGTGCCTATGTTTTTAAACCATAGAAGTTCCCGGAAATATTGTCTGTTTATCAATTTGTTTCTTCAGATAAGCAACAATAAGTCTCCGATCACACGAGGAAAGTTTCCAGCAGTTTTCAGTTTTTAGGTGAGAAGAGCACCAAGTAAGAGGAGTGAATGGTCTACGATAGGTGGAGATTAGAAATTAAAATAAAATATCAGAAAATCTCCAGAAACTTGTTTCCTCGTGTGAAAGGGGACTTAACAATATTTAAGGGCTTGGTCAAAAAAGTGGAAAAACGATAAAACGATAAGCCATTTTAAAGGCTTAACTACATAAGCCAAAAAGTACTGAAGTACAAAAGTAAAAATATTTTTTTTACCGCTAGCGCCGTTGTTTTGTGAAAAAGAATACACAAATTTGTTTTTAAACCAAAATTTAAGCTTTCTGCATCATTTTTATAAGTTTTCCAGTCAGAAACACTATCCTAAAATGAGTTTGAAAATTTTCACTTTTTTACTTTTTCACTTTTTTGGCTTATGTAGTTAAGCCTTAACAAGTTAAAACACATAAAATTGTGTAATAAACTTCCCCTGAAGAAGGCAGCAAACCGTGGCCCAAACGTCGGGAAAAGCTAATGTTAACTTAATTGTTTCATTGCCACACCCATTGTGACCAAAAAGCCGAAGGAAAACAAGATTTTAAATCTTATCCATTTTTTTTAATTACACTTCAATTCGGTCAGTAAAAATATTTATAATAAAATTGTATGTCATGCAACTAAGTAATATTCAAAACTCACCGTATTTCATCGGTAAATCTGTATACTAATATTCATTTGAGATTAGTCGATGAAACTTTAGTCATTTACGACGAATCAACAGAATCATAATTTAAATGGAAATTGACAATTTAATAAATTTATCATCGCCAATTGAAACTTCAGAACTCATGATGAACTTTTAATTTTATTTAATTATTCACTTAATTATAATGAAATGAAGCATTATTCATAAATTGAAATTAAATTTAAACTAATTATTATAATTGTGGAATGTATTTTCCGGTATCATGACGTTCTCTCGAATGCAATAAATATAGAAAAAACATTTTTTTAATCTAGATTGCAAAAATCTCGAATGCAAAAAAAACTAGAATGAGCAAAAATCTAGAATAAACAAAAATTAATTATGTATAGATTTTTGCATACGAGTTTTTTCTTGATTTTTGTATTTCTAGATTTTGCTTTCTAGATTTTTTTTTTCGAGATTTTTACTTTCGAGACTTTTGCTTTCTAGATTATTGCTTTCTTGATATACTGGCAAACCTGTATTGTCCAAATCGAAACCGTGAATTGACAGATCGAAAATGAAAGACCATGTAAATGGCTCATAAAAAAGAATTATTTGACAAAAAAAATTTTGAGAAAAAAAAAATTGAATGGAAATTACCATTGTTTTTGGTTTTAAAAAATCAATAAAACGCTAAACAGTAATGTATTGCTTATCCGAACCACCTCTAATCCGAATATCGTGCTAATCCGAACCTACCCCAATTCGTGCACGAATTCCAGCTTAAAAAACGTATTGGTTTTTACATTTTAGTTTTTACAGTAGGGGTATTCCCGATCTAATGCAACTGGTCTTGTATCATTGGAAAAATGCAAAAGTGTAAAATTGCTATACCCTAACACCATTGTAAAAAAAACTTTGCACTTTTGCAATGATGCAAGTCCAGTTTGCATCGGATCGGGAATACCCCTAATAATTTTTCTTTATATTACTTTTTTTTTGAGGGACATTAATATAAAATGTCTTATCAATTTTTTAGTTTTTGGGAAAATTGAAAATATAAAAAAAATAAAATGCACGACTGGGTCGCACGAACTTGCTCTTGTATGTGATATAAAACTGTGATTTTAAATTCTGAATAGTTTAGATTAATTCATTTGATTTTAAATGAAATAAATACGTTATAAGAGCCTTTATCTCACGAGCTGACGTAACTGCTTTTTTAAAATCTTAGGAAAACACATATTTTAAATATATTTCTTCTTTAAACCATTCTTTAAAATCAAAAATAGAAATCCTTCAGTTTACAAAACGGTATGAATAAAATCGTTTTAACAACACCTTTAAAAATTGTTTTTGTAAAATATTCAAAAAACACTTACGTCAGTTCGTGAGATAAAAAATCAATATATGTAATTTAAATTGATTAAACAAACTCTGAAATTGATCACCAACGTGGTGTGCACCATCTGATTTTTTTTTAAACAAGTCTCAATTTATGAGACAAAAAATTTTAAAATCGCTGGAGTGGTTTTTTAGAAAATTATGTTTTTATACATGTGTGTATAAAATTTTGTTAACTTTTTTAAGAAAACAAATTGGTATGCAATTTAACGCGAAGTTAAAAAAACAATTTTGAAGAAAAAATCCCCATTTTCGAAATGTCGAATTTTCCAAAAAATAATTTTGATTTTTTTGGTTTTATCCAAAACTAATTTTTTTGAAAATTTTGATATGCAATATTATTTCAATTTATTAGAAACTCTTGTATAGCAAAATCATCAAAATCTACAGATAATGAGATAGGTAGTCGAAAATCAAAAAAAGGTTTTATGAGAGATAGCATTTTTAATCGATAGATACAATTTTTGTTGCAATAATATGGTAGCCCCTACTTATTTTAGCTTACTTACAAATTTTAATCAAAATCGTAGGAGTTGTTTTTGAGAAAAAACCGTTGTTACTATACCGGTTTTTAAATACTTGTATATACTATACAGTTATTTTTGGTTATACGAATAATTTGTATTTAAAATCTGTTAGATAATGTTAGAAACTGGTAAGTGCCAAGTTTAATTAAAATTCTATCAATTCGTTTTCGAATTAGATATTAAGTTCTCAAAAAAAAATATGAAACATTTTTAAAAAACCAAAAAAAAAAATTAATTTTGGTATACAAAACTTTTTAAACTTTTCAAATTAATCTCTATAAAAAAATTGAACAAAAACAGTTTAAAAATTTCCGAGAAAACCGAAAATCAAAAAAATGATTCTATGGGAGGTACCATTTAAAAAACCATTTTTCGAAAAAAAAATTATAAAATGTTAGACTTTTTGTAAAAATAAGACGGACAGAATTTTTAGACCCACTTTTTCGACTTCGCTATCATCGTAATGTTTGATCAAAATCTCCAGTTCGGTTTTTTTACGAATCTATAAAACTTTACGTTATTAACCCCCCTATTACGGTTGGCGTTCGAAGTGAGATGTTTGCATTAGCGAACTAACGAATGACGTTCAAATCAATGAACTTTCGTTAACCACAGTCCACAATAGAGTGAGATCAAACTTAAAAATTTTTTTTTGACATTTAAGGCGAATCAAAGGTTCTCAATTCGGCAATTTAAATACTGATTTCTTAAACTCACACGTTTATTCGTTCGACTCGCCAGCGGTAATAGGGGGTTAAGTAGTATTTTTGGTTTTAATATACTATCAATTTTTATTCAAACACTATTCCTAGCCTTTTATTGCATCTTACACAAAACACCTTGTATATGTATTATATATGTATGTAATATATAAATTTTAAAGAAAAAGTAAGCAAATAAAATAACAAAATTCTTATCTCCTGAAATTTGATGAAAATGTTTAAAGAAGAATCAAAACTGTCCATTAAAATATCTAATACCTACTGTTTACGACATGATTTTTTTTATTGTATTGTTTAATATTTTTTTTTATTCGTAAATTATAATTAACTTTTTTTTTCTAAGGAATATCCGCCACAAAAATTGTTTTTTTTTGTTAACCAAAATAATATATTACCCTGTAGCACGACTAGACGTGTTTGTTTTTTAACTTTTTTCTATTTTTAATCATCATTTAGATTTTTGAAATTTTTTGGAACAAACGTTTAAACTCATATATAAGAACTTCAATCCAATGGAATATACATAGGTTTAAAAAAACTACACGAAAATATTAAATTTTGCAAAATATCAACGCAATATTTTAATTTTATTTTTTTTTGTGTCCTTATCATATGGTTTTCTTCAAAACAAAAAAAATTTAAAAATATAACATCTACAGTCATCACAAAACACTTTTATGGCGGATGTCCTTCCCAAAAAAAAAAATTAAATTATAATTTACGAATTTTCATAAAAAACAAATAATAAATAAAACAATATAACAATAAAAAATTATAACGTCACAAAATTTCACGCCCAACATTTTGATTTTTCAAATTTTGAAATATTATTTAGGTAGGTATATGCATTATGCAATGAGATATTCTCTTCAAAAACAAAAAATTGTTTTTGCTGTCACCAATCTTCAGCTTGATAAAACAAAAAAACACTTTTTCACAAAAAAAAATTTCCTCATCAACCTTAGTTTCTCCCAAAAAATATCCTCAGCTTCTTTGTTTTTTTGTCAACTTAAATGTTATCTTGATGTGAAAGTAACAACTTTGTTTTATAAACATGTTCTATTTTACCTGTAGGTATACTAAAACAATTTTATGTATTTTTTAAATTAGATATTGAATAAAATAATCTATTAAGTAATATTTATCATCTTCACAAAGCTTAGTGCTTATTTCAGGTTTTAGTGTAACGCTTATAACCAAATGGTTTATGTCGTGAATATAGTTTTTTTTTTTTTTTGAGATACATAATTGAAATTTTCGTTATCTATTTGTAGCTACTGCCAGAACGTTTTCGGTATTTACGTGACTTAACTTTTAGGAAAATTAATGAATATTTTTATTTATTTATATTATATTCTGATAAAGCATAATAAGATCAACAATAAAGTGACAATATTATTGCATTAACCATATGACAGGTCCTTAGCTTTTAATATTACTCTAGCTTTAATTTAATTATTTTATGATACCTATTATGTATTTCTTTATTAATGACTTTTTTATTTTTATTTTTTTCATTAAAGATTCTTCGTGATGCCCAGACCTTGTCAGAACGGATGAAGCACCGTGGTGCCTGCGCCTGTGACAATGACACTGGTGATGGCGCTGGCGTTATGGCTTCGATTCCCCATGGGTTGTACGTTAAGGCATTGTAAGTATATTTCATTCTTGTTCTTGTTTATAAAATATGTTTATGTAAATATGCAAATCATCAATTTGCATGTACAAAGAGTTCGTTTTAATATGCAAGTTTGTCACAAGAAAACAATATTTTTTTTTTTGAATAACTTATTAATTGTTCAAGGTCAGACAAATTAATATTCTTTATTTATCATAAAATAGAGAATTACAGACAAGATATGTAATAATCTATTTTATAAAATGTCTATCTAATGTATAGGTAGTAGGGAATTTTTGTGATAAAATAAAACCGAATAATTAGATGTGCATGCTTATTAGGAAATGTAGGTAGGTACGATTATGTGTAGGAAAATTCAATGTTTCCATTGCAATATTGTAACATTTAAAAATTGTATTGCAATTAAGATGATTTTTTGAATGAGATTAAAATAAAAGTTGATAATTATCCGAAAATAATAACAAAATTTAAGCAACTTCAAATAAATTTCTTCTAACCGATATTGTGTCAAACTTTAAAATCCTTCCTTTATTGTAGATAGATAAATACGACATTTTTTTTTTTCTTAAAAAAAAAAAAAAAAAGAAAAAAACTATTTTAGCGGCGTTAGCAATAACGCCCTAGGAAATATCGCCCAAAATCGATATTTCCATTTTGTTTTTTACTTTTGTTTCGATCTCCTGGCAAGATCGATAAACAGGCTTGGTCCGGCGAGTAGCCGAGTATACCTTAACCCAAAAGCAATGTTGCTCCGTAGGGTGTCTGAATATCTAACTTTATCGGATCTCCAACGAGTTGCTTAATTAAGAACACGATATGTTTGTTTGGCTTCAGAATTTGAAGTGAAATATTATAATTTTATTTGCTCTATATATAAAAAAATGATTTGCCTTAGTGAATTTCCAACCATACTTCGATAGTCGATAACGTTCTATTTCCAAAAACGGTTTGGGTGTTATTTCCTTGGGCGTTATTGCCTAACGCTTCTTTAAGCATGGCAAATCACAAACAAAATTTATCATTTTTCTGAAAAACTACAAGTCATTATAAATAAATGCTGCATCTCTTATTTTTTTCCATTTACGGATCAGAAATAAATAAAATCGAAATTATCAGTTGAATAATTTAGATATTAGTTTCGTGATTTTATTGGGCGAACCTGTAGCCCGAACAAATACAAATTCAGTGTAACAAAAAACAAATTCAGTGTGCACTCACTCAGATCATTGGCACTTAACTTTTTCAGTCAAACTTTCATATAAAAAAAAAAAAACAATTTATTTAAATCAAAAATTGTATGTTTTTCCATAATAACAAAAAATAAATATTTAATTATAAAACGATTAAATAATTACGGTTTATAGTTTGAAGGCAAACCGTGGTTAGCATTGTTAACCACTGTGACTGTAAAAATAAAAAGAGATGAAAAAAATAACCTTTATTACTGTTATTACTTATAATATTGATAATAATGTTTTATTATTAAACAAAAAAAAAACTAAAAGCAAAGCTATAAGTTAGTTTTTTACTGAAATCTTGAAAAACACGTCATTCCTTAACGTAACTGTAAGGCTGTATCGGAATCCCAGTTTTTAAAACCCCGTTTTTCAAAAATCCCGGATAAAAAGTTTTAAAATCCCTTCTACTTAGATGTGTTTTTAATCCTGTCTTCTAAAATATAATATATATATGGGTGATTCTCTGCCAACTGTGATTTTTTAAATAAGAATTTTGCTAAAATTAAAAGTCATTGTAAATTTATTTTTTTTAATTTTATTTGTCTTTAAATAGACATGGTGTTAAATCTGTAAGAGCATTTTACTACAACTTTTAAAGAACAAAAAATATGGTAAAAAGTACTAAATCTTGAAGACTTGGTGCTGACACTGATTTATTTTTATTTTTGAATTTTTATACGTTCTAACTCTTTTTGAAAATATTTTTGTTGAGTTTCTAAATTCTCTCTTACGTTTTGACGTTTTCAACTTTAAAAGCCAATGTTTTATTCAAAATTGTATGTTTTTTAGTTTTTCAAATCTGTTCTTTGAGGTTGGAGTCTTTATTTTTATGCTAGGTTATAACTCAACATTTATTGCACAAATTTGTTTTAATATGTTTTGTCCGAAGTACTGGTACCATTCTTAATAAAAAAAATAACAAGATTTTTAGCAAAATTGCTTGAAATCAAACCACGGTACTGATACCCATACGGTACTGACATTTAGGCTTTAATATAACCTCATATCTCAAAGCTTCTCAGAAAAATAAAATCCGTTATAATTTTAACTTATATAACTTAAAAAGAAATAAAATATTCTAAAAATCACCCCAACAAATTTCATAACACGCTTGGATAATACTACCACGGTATTGACAGGTAATTTTGTGACACACGATTTTAGAATAAAAACACTTCACTCTTACAGCAAAATTACGTTAGTAAAATAATACGACTTTTGTTAACAAAAAATAAATAGTGCCTCTTTCAAACGGTACCACACAAATGCCATCAAACTAAAAACAAAATTTCGGTTCAGCGGGAAATCTTTCAAATTCAAAAATAAAATGAAATCCGGGGACACCATTCAATTATTATTATTTAATTCGAGAACAAATATTTTGACTTGATATTCTCAAAATATAATCAAGCAACTATTGTACTCAAACTTTTTTGAGAACAACATTTTTATTCAATGATGTATTTTAATAGAAAATTGTAGATTTAATTGGAAAAACAAGGATGGGACATGCCACGGTACTGACATTTTGCGTATACTTTTTCAAGTCAAGGGGAAAGGGTACCAAATTTTTAAGCAATCTGTAATGTAAATTGTAGTACCAACTTATTTCCACAATTCAAACCAGAAATTCATAAGAAATTTTTACATTAAGCTACAAATAAAGCCCTGGACACATAGAATCACAGTTGGCAGAGAATCACCCATATATCAAATTATATAAAATTTTTAAGTTCTCGGAATTTATATAACTCGGCTTATACGAAAACTTAAAAATTTCATTTGTTAACAAATGCGAAATCTTTAAAAGTTATAAATCTCACAATATTGTTTGCAAATTAAAAAAAAAATTAAATTTAATACATCGGGATGGTTTTGATTTTCATACACATTTGTTTTCGCTCTCATAATCTAAATGTTATTTTTACTCATTTGCAAAAATTCAATATGCACAAAAAAATCTATACCTCTTGTAAACGGTTTTTCCTATCATTTACTGCAGTTAACAATTTGAGGTTAAAATAATTCATTTTTTAATTATATATAATTTTTTTACAAAAAGCGGGATTATAAATAACAGTATTTTAAAAAGTGAAATTTAAAAAATGGAATTAAAAAAAAAAACGGAACTATAAAAAACGGGATATTGAACCCAAATCGAAAAATAAAGATAGCTGGTTACTTCAAAACTATATCGTTCGATCGTTTTCGTTTCACGTTATAAAAATCCTGTGTTTGGGGTTAGAATTATAAATACACAACTCTGTCGAAATCTTTAAAAAGAAATTTCAGAAGATCCAACTTTTCGTTCTTTTTTTTAACGTGGAAACAAACTGTGTAATAACTGAACTTTTGTCTCAGTTTGTATCCGTAAACAATTGAGTTGAGCTCTCGTTTCCTGGGATGATCTCCTTTGGTTTTTTCCCAGATTCACCACAAATTTTAAATTCGATCGTTTTTGTCGTATAAATTGAACACATCGAAAATTTTTATACCAGAACTGAAAGACTTAGGGCCAGTTTCACAGTGAAGTAAGTGATACTTAAGTGCAAAATATGGAAAACTAATTCCCAATTTCACATTGTAAACTTGTCCTGAATAAGTGACACTTAAGTCTCCCATGTTGGCCACTTAAGTTCCACTTACTCATGTAGTAAAACTGCGGCTAAAGTGGCAAAATGTCAAAAATAAGTGCCACTTATTTTTTTAAGTGTGCACTGTGAAACTGGCCCTTAGTGCCTGGTGTAAACAGTAGTTTTACTGAAAGGCGCAGTGAGATGGGTAGATGTTATGTGCGTATAGAAACGAGAAGGATTTTGGTGGATTTTGGGATGGAAATTACCCTTCTCTAAGGGGTTTTCCATTGGTACATACAGATTTAAATCTGAATGAAAGACGCATAATGATGATGATTTAAACTGACAGCTCAATACCCTGCTCTGAGAGAAAAACGCCGGGTTCTTTCATAAATTATTGTTTTATTTGCTTGCTATCATTTTTGCCATCATATCAACGTCATAGAATCTTTTTGCGCATGTGATTTTTTCTACATTTTATCTTATCAACACTTTTTATAATTTGCGTCATATATCTCTTTAGAGTATTGTTTTGATTGTCTGACGAACAGAGTTCCGTATAACACTTTGCTTTTTTTATTTTTTAATAATTTAAACAAATTCTATTTCTATCATTTTGTGGAAATTGATAGATGCAAATTTATAAAAAACTTAAACAAAATATGTAAAAGAAATAAATGAAGAATATTCAATATTGATATTTAAATTGTGTAATTATAATTATCATAATAATTTTGGTACCTATTTATATAAATATATCGCATACAATGCCAGTACGTCATATTTGTTTTAAAAAACATATAAAAATGTTACTTTCCACAAAGTACAAATGAATAAACGACAGATGGATATATTAGGCACTATTTAGTGAAGAGCTGTATTGTGTCGCATGCTAGTTAAATTATTTGCAAAAATTTCATAAAATTGTTGTTCTCTGAGTGCATTATATTTTATTTTTCGCATGAGAACTGTAAACTAGGATTTAATGAAAACAAATATTTTGTTTTCCATCTCTAAGCCAATCATGGAAAACAAAATATTTGTATTCACCTTGAAAATTTTGGCATGCAAAAATTGTTACATTGCATGTAATATTTCCCAAAGAAAGTTTAAACTGGGCTTTATACAAAATAACCTTGTTCGTTTACTCCCCAAACCTACCCATTTCTACCATTTTTAGCCCAAAAGACTGTCAAAGTTCATATAAAAAAAATAATGTGGTAGAATCTGGCAGTTTCGGGCAAGTACGCGAACAGATCTAATGTAATATTTAAGTTATTAAGATTTTACAGTTATGAATTATGACAATACGCATACTTTTTGTTGGAAATTTGTTAATGCTGTCATAAACTTTAATATCGGGCTTAAATCTCAAAAACCCTTTAAATTCATTGCTATGCGAAATTACGTGCTAAGATAGTTTTTCGATTGACAATTCCAATCATTGAAAGAATAATCAGCATTTCGCTTTAACTCAAATGTGCTGCACCTATTTCTACTTGTCCAGTTATCTATACAAACGAATCACCAATGCCAAGTTCAAGGAACGTAAAATTAATCGCAATAGTGATTCATGTTTCTGTCTCAGCAAGATCAATTACTTGAATAAAGCTGTTAAAAAGCTCTTAACTATATTTGCATGTTAGGCCGTAGTCTGGGAGGAAGGGGGGGGGGAATAGTTCACAGACTAGCCCTTCGTGTATTGTTAAATAGGTATATATTATGATAGTTCATAAAAAAGAAAGGGTTAAAGGTCTTTTCCTCTTTAACCGTCATCTTAAAAACAATTGTAATATTTCAAAATGGTGAGAAAATTTTTCTTTTATCACCCCTTTTCTTTTTTATGACGTTTGAAATTCTTTTAAAAGAATTCATTGGTATAGCGTATATGTGCAAAGCTTAGTTCGGCTCAGTGTGCCACAAGTATGAGATTGCTGTAACAGAAACTTCAACAAGGTCTTTCATTAATCATAAGTTCTTTGTGTATCCCCTCGAGAATATTTTCTTAACTACGACCTTGTTCATATGCTAGGATTTGATTGACTTAATATGAAGAACGTTGTCGTACGATGATTGTGCCATGTAGGTCATTAATAAACTCATTGATGAGGATTATTTGATTTATCAAAATGTTTGTGTTGACTTGGGGTAATTTACTAGACTTATCAACACTTTATCTGGTTTAGCATATTGCGCATATTATATTCTTAGCTTTAATCTATTTTTATTGAATGGAAATGGTATAATTGGCAGTAGGCTTATCTTATCACTGTGGGGAAACCAATTTAATATTGTTTTTTTTCTTTTTTTTAATTATTCTAGAGAATCTCAGGGGGTTACTTTGCCTCCATTCGGCAAGTATGCTACTGGAATATTTTATTTGGATGAAGAGACACAAGCTGATGCTGAAAAAGAGTTCAACGAACTGGCTGAGGGACTTGGACTTAAAATGTTGGCATGGCGAACAGTTCCCACTAACCAATCCGCTATTGGGGTTGTTGCTCGTAAAAGCGAACCGATTTCCCGCCAGGTATTTGTTACCTGCACAGATTTAGATGAAGACAGACTTGCACGCCAAGTGTTTTTCTTGCGAAAGCAAGCCAGTCACCTTTTGGCAAAGCCAGGCCGCCGATTCTATATATGTTCTTTGTCTACTAGGACCATTGTTTACAAGGGATTATTTACTTCGGATCAATTATGGGATTATTATACTGATCTTAAGAATCCCGAATTTGAAACATATTTGGCATTGGTTCACACTCGTTTCAGTACTAACACTTTTCCATCTTGGGAACGGGCACATCCATTGCGTGTCCTGGCCCATAATGGAGAGATAAACACCTTGCGGGGCAATGTGAATCTAATGAAGGCCCGTGAAGGTGTAATGGAGAGCCAAATGTTCGGGGATGATATCAAAAAGCTATTCCCTGTTGTTGAGCCAAATCTTTCCGATTCGGGATCTTTCGATTGTGTGTTGGAATTTTTAACAATGGCTGGAGAGCGTTCATTGCCTGAAGCTGTAATGACTATGGTACCAGAAGCTTGGCAGAATGACAAGACTATGCCACAAGAGAAACGTGACTTTTATCAATGGGCAGCTTGTGTTATGGAACCATGGGATGGCCCAGCATTGATTTCATTTACCGATGGTCGATATATTGGAGCTGTTTTGGATAGGAATGGTTTGAGACCATCGAGATTTTACATTACCAAAGAAAATGTTCTAGTTATGGCATCGGAAGTTGGTGTATATGATGTTGATCCATCTCAAGTAACATTGAAAAGTCGCTTGAAACCAGGTCGTATGTTGTTGGTTGATACTCAGGAAAAAACTTTCATTCAAGATGTTGAACTTAAGACGAATATTGCAAAATCACGACCACATTCTGAATGGCTTCAGCAAAAGGTGAATAGTAATCTTATATTTTTTATATATTTAAATACAATTTTTAGATATCAAGTAGTTTTAACAACAAAATTTTCTTGTTCTAATGCTTTACGAATTATTTTTGGAAACAGATGGTGAGTTAGAAAAAATTAACCTTAAATTAATTGAAAAACTATCTGCCCTAGCGAGGTATCCGTGGGAGCGGAATCGGAGGATTTTTGCTTCGAGGTATTCTTCCGAACAGCGTTCGGAACGTTTTTCCGACATTATGGAACGTGCATTGTTGTTTTGCGTTGCAGTGCGATCAAGTGTGTTTTGAAGTGACATTTTTGACATCTCTAATGAACTTTGAACCTCCGACGTGGTATGCGTTTCGGATAGTTTTCCGCTCCGAACGGATACCTCGCTAGGGCAGTATATTTTTATAAATAAAAATGTGAATCAAGCAAGTTGCTTAGAGTGTACAATGTACATGTATATGAAATTTCTTGTTTAGTTGATCGGAATATACGATCCCATCACATTCACATCCGGAAAATAAGAGTACTCGTTTTTTTTTTTCTTTTATAAATAGATTTACACGGAAATGACAGGGTTTCGTTTGTATATATGAGGTTTGTTTCTTTACTTCCCAAAACTGCCACTTTTCTACCCATTTTAGCCCAAAGTTCTGTCAAAGTCCATATATAAAAAATTAAATTGGACTAGAATTCGTCATTGGAAGTTTTGGGAAGTAAAGGAACAGACCTATTATTTCTTAAAACTTTATTTTTTTTCTATGGGTTTTGACAGAAAATTGTGAAATTTTTTTTCAAATTCGCAAGAAATTTCAAATTAACAAACAGTCCTATTATGTCAGTTACTTATCGTGAGTTTCCGTACCAAATATGGGCGCCGACGCGGCGCTAGTTGTGTTACGAAGAACACCTTCGACCTGTGTTGCCGATGTGACACGATAGTGCAGTTAATGTCTTTTATTTTTTTGTTATCTTATACCCTGTAATAATATTGAATTATTATAGTTTTTTTTAACAAAATGGAAGAATTAACGTTGTTTTTCATATGATATGTAAATGGCACGGCTTTTCAGAAAATGTTGCACGTTCATTTATTTTTGAGCGGCAACGCTGTCCACAACCACCGTGTGTTGTCAACTTTGGAAAATAAATTTCTCACAGTCGGAGAAAATAACAGTATTCTTACATTCTGGTCGTACCTCATATGTATAAAAACTTCTTTTTGAATCTTCTTCATTGGGCTATATCTATTAATTATGGAATAGGCTCAAGTTTCTATGAGCTGTGTTGCATTCTTTTAATTTAATATTTATTAATTTAATATTGTTTGTTTGTTTTTCTTTGTTTAGATAACAATGGATGAGATTCGAAATGCTGACAAGCTTAAATCAACATCCAACGGCCATACAAACGGAGTTGACCAATCTCAAAAAGGAATATTTGATCCTCGTTTGGCATTGTTTGGTTACACAACCGAAACTGTAAACATGCTGCTTGTACCTATGTTCAACAACAAGTGAGTTTTGAATATCAAAATAATTAAAGCTAAGTTTTTAAAATAATATTTTTTTTTTTTTTTTTTTTAGAAAAGAAGCTCTTGGTTCTATGGGAAATGACGCACCATTAGCTTGTCTCTCTGAATTTCAGCCACTACCTTATGAATATTTTAAACAACTTTTTGCACAAGTAACAAATCCACCAATTGATCCATTCCGTGAGAAAGTTGTAATGTCAATGCAATGTCCAGTTGGGCCAGAAGGCAATTTGCTGAAACCATCAGCAATGCAGGTTCATCGCATTTGGCTACCAAACCCTATCTTAAGCATTCCAGATACCGACTTGCTCAAGAGAAATACTCATCGCGGTTGGAAAACTAAAGTTTTGGATATTACATTCCGATTTGAAGAAGGCATTGAAGGATACATAAACTGTATTGATCGCATTTGCCACGAAGGCCGAATTGCCGCTGAAAAGGGATATCAGCTTTTAGTTATCTCTGATAGAAATGCTGGTGGTGGGCGAGCTCCAGTTTCAGCTCTTCTTGCTTTGGGTGCTCTGCATCATCATTTAATTGAAACATTACAGCGTATGAAAGTTGGTATTATAGTTGAGACTGCAGAGGCAAGAGAAGTTCATCATGTCTGCGTTCTCTTGGGCTATGGTGCTGATGCAATATGCCCTTATCTGGCATTTGAATTGGCACTATCATTGCGCAATGATGGTGTGATAAGTCCTGATGTTTCTGACAAGCAAATTTATACAGCTTATGCCCAAGCCATTGACACTGGCATTGCTAAAGTTATGGCTAAGATGGGAATCAGTACCCTACAATCATACAAAAGTGCTCAAATATTCGAGGCTGTTGGATTGGGTAAAGATTTGATTGATCGCTGCTTCCGTGGAACTCATAGTCGCATTGGCGGAGTAAGTTTGGAGATTCTCGCAACCGAAGGGCTGGATCGTTTCCAAATGACTTATTGTAAGGTTTCGCCTGATACTCGCATTCTACGTAATCCTGGACAGTATCATTGGCGACATGGTGGTGAGAGTCACATCAACGAACCAGCATCAATTGCTAGTCTACAAGAAGCTGCTGTTAATAAGAATCAAAGTGCTTTCGAAGCTTTCAGAGAATCAACTCTGAATAGTGTGAAAAAATGCACACTTCGTGGTCAACTTGAATTTGTCACTGACAAACAAAGTATTGATATATCTGAGGTCGAACCAGCTAGTGAGATTGTGAAAAGGTATGCAAAATACAATCAAAAGAATTTCCAGTTCGTTAATATTTTTTTCTTTATTTAAGGTTTGCTACTGGTGCCATGAGTTTTGGTAGTATTTCCTTGGAGGCTCATCAAACCCTTGCGGTAACAATGAATAAAATTGGAGGCAAGAGCAACACAGGTGAAGGTGGCGAAGATGCTGATCGATATCTTAGTAAGTTTTTCAAAAATCCCGTTATGCGAAGAGAAGTAAAATTAATATTTTTTTTTTTATTTGAATAGACCAAGACCCCGATTACAACAGACGATCAGCCATTAAACAAGTTGCTTCTGGTCGTTTTGGAGTAACAGCCTCATATTTGGCTAATGCTGATGATCTACAAATCAAAATGGCTCAAGGAGCTAAACCCGGCGAGGGAGGCGAGCTACCAGGCTACAAAGTTACCAAAGATATTGCTTACACACGTCATTCAGTGCCAGGAGTTGGTCTTATTTCACCACCACCTCATCACGATATTTATTCCATTGAAGACTTGGCAGAACTTATTTACGATCTAAAATGTTCAAATCCGAAGGCCAGAATAAGCGTTAAGCTTGTTTCTGAAGTTGGAGTGGGTGTTGTGGCAGCTGGTGTTGCAAAGGTTACTTTTTTCAAAACCACAAACATTTTTTTTTGTATTTAAATAATTTATTTTAATTTAGGGAAAAGCTGAACATATTGTTATTTCTGGTCACGATGGTGGAACTGGTGCCAGCTCATGGACAGGAATCAAAAACGCTGGTTTACCATGGGAATTGGGTATTGCTGAAACACATCAAGTTCTTGTTTTAAATAATCTACGATCAAGGTAAATTATTTTGAAGAATTCATTACTCATAACACGAACATTGAAACCTCGCAATCCAGATTGTGGATATCGTCGAATGGACGCAATTTATAAGCGCAGATCACTATTTGTCGTTGTTGTTGTTGGCATTGAAAAATTCAATCACAGTCTTTCGGTGAGATGTGATTTTAATGTTTTACCTTCGTTATTCTTAAGCAAAGTTGACATTAAAAAAAAAAGAGAAAGAAAAAAAATCAAACAAACAAAAAAAACTTTGTCGAACAGAATCATCTTCCCTCAGATCTAGTCAGAGTTATGTATATGTGAAGATGGGGGTACAACCATATCGAGACCACAGTGCTTTTGAGACTAGACTAAGGGGTCACATGCGGTTAAATACCAGACTGTAGGTCGCTTGATCGTAGCTCGTTTTTGTTCTGTAGCTCGTCTATGCGTATGTATGTGTTCCGCGGTGTTTCATTAGTAATTTATGTTATAATTCATTTTCCCTAACAGAATGCGTTTATATTTATATTTTATATTTTTTTTCTCAGAGTTGTTGTTCAAGCTGATGGACAATTGAGAACAGGATTTGATGTTGTTGTTGCTGCACTTCTAGGAGCTGATGAATTTGGTTTTAGTACAGCTCCATTGATTGTTATGGGTAAGTTAAATTATACTGCAAAGTGTTTTTTATTATTAACCAAACAAATGTATGATACCTACATTTATTGGCAGGCTGCACTATGATGAGAAAATGCCATTTAAACACTTGTCCAGTTGGAATTGCAACTCAAGACCCTGAGTTAAGGAAGAAATTCACTGGAAAACCTGAGCATGTGATTAATTTCTTCTTCATGTTAGCTGAAGATGTAAGTTTTTTTTTTAACCAAATTCATAAAGAATGCTTATTAAAAAAACTTATATATTTATATTTTTAACACAGATCCGAAGAATAATGGCTAATCTTGGCATTCGTAAATTCCAAGATCTTATTGGACGCACAGACTTGCTTAAAGTAAGCAATAAGTTGGCACTTAAAGCTTCGATGTTAGATTTATCAACATTGTTGCAAGATGCAATTAAATTAAGGCCAGGCGTTAATATAGTTGGAGGATCAGTTGCTCAAGATTTTGGTCTAGAAAATCGATTAGATAATAAATTAATCGAACAAGCTCAAGGAGTATTAGATGGAAATGAGAGCACAGTAGAATTTGTGTCAGGCATACACAATGAAGAACGAGCTTTTGCATCGACTTTGAGCTACCACATCGCTTGGTATAATAATTTTAACACCGCTGTACCACATTGTTGCTATAACTTGTATAATTTTAGCAAATATGGAGAAGCAGGACTTCCAGAAGGACGAAGCATCAATATCATGTTAGAAGGCTCTGCAGGACAGAGTTTTTGTGCGTTCCTTGCAAAGGGTGTAAATGTGACTTTAATCGGAGATTCAAATGATTACGTTGGTAAAGGTTTGTGCGGAGGTACAATTGTCATCAAACCACCAATCTCTGTTCCATTTGAGTCGCACTTAAATGTCATCGTTGGAAATGTTTGTCTATATGGTGCTACCGATGGCAAAGCATTTTTCCGAGGCATAGCGGCTGAACGTTTCTGTGTGCGCAATTCTGGTGTTACAGCAGTAGTAGAGGTATGATCGAGATGAAAGCACACTTCGAAGAACGAGTATTTATTTCTCAATTACAGGGTGTTGGTGATCACGGATGTGAATATATGACTGGAGGAACAGTATTAATTCTTGGTCTAACTGGTCGGAACTTTGCTGCTGGCATGTCCGGTGGAATTGCCTATGTGTATGACATTGATGGCTCATTCAAACCAAAAGTCAACGCTGAATCGGTTGAACTTCTTCCATTGGAATTGGAAAAAGATGTTCTTTTAGTGAAAGAGCTTCTGCAAGAATTCATCGAAAAGACTGGTTCTTTAGTTGCCAAGGAGATTCTTGCAAATTGGCCTGTCTATCAAAATAAATTTGTCAAGGTATTCCCATATGAATATCAAAAGGCTCTCAAGGATTTAGAAGAAGAAAAATTGTCTGAAAAAATTAACAATGAAATGAAGGCTATCGAAAATGGAACCAACGATAAAAATGAACCATCAGTCAAGGATATTGAAGAGGCTATACAAGATATTGCTTTAGAACAAAAACGTGCTGATCGAATTTTGGACAAGACAAGAGGCTTTATTAAATATAAACGTGAAACCGCCATCTATCGTGATGCTGGAGAAAGACAAAATGATTGGAATGAAGTGTACAACTTCCCACACGTGCGCAAGAATTTGAAAGTTCAAGCCGCTCGTTGTATGGAATGTGGTGTTCCATTTTGTCAATCGAATAGTCATGGTTGTCCGCTGGGAAATATTATTCCCAAATGGAATGATCTAATTTTCCATGGGGAATGGAAAGAGGCTCTCAGACAACTTCTGCAAACCAATAATTTCCCAGAGTTTACCGGTAGGGTTTGTCCAGCTCCATGTGAAGGGGCTTGTGTATTGGGCATTTCAGAGCCACCAGTTACGATTAAAAATATTGAATGCTCTATAATTGATCATGCATTTGAAAATGGCTGGATTAAACCAGAAATTCCATCCAAACGTACTGGTAAACGTGTTGCTGTGGTTGGATCAGGACCATCTGGATTGGCGGCTGCACAGCAATTGAATAGAGCTGGTCATTTGGTTACTGTGTTTGAAAGGAACGACAGAGTTGGAGGTCTTCTACAATATGGTATTCCTACGATGAAGTTATCAAAGGATGTTGTAAAACGACGAGTAGATCTAATGGCAGCAGAAGGCATTGAATTTAAAACGGGAGTTCATGTTGGAAAGGACATTAAAGCGGAACTTTTGTTAAGCGAGTAAGTTGAATATCATAAAACAAGCCCTTTTCATTTGAGCTAGAAACGTGAGTTGTGAAATATCATAAAACAATTATTTATATTATTTTAATATAATCAAAAGCTGAAACAAAATAAGGAAAGTCTAAAAAAAGACCAAAATGTATTTTTTCAGAAAGTCTTATTTGTGTGTAAGACATCCCGCATTGTTCGTTTCTCTGGCGATGCATTTCGGTTCATTACAATACTTTCTTTAATTCGTTATGTAATGTTCTGCACCATCTTTCGAAGCACTTCTCTACGTGACTTCTTATAAATTTACATGACTGGCTTTCAGTTTTTGTATTTTCAAAACGTAAAGCTAAGTTCCTGTATCTATTAATCTCTCAAATCATATTAAAATTTTTCTGTCCCACACTCGAATCCCCTCGTTCGTCTATAAATGGGTCTAACAAAATCACTTTTTGCATTCACCACAATTTGAGCACTCAATAATTATTTTTAAAAATAGTAAGTATACGCCCTGGTGCCCCTGTCTTGACTGGGGTTAAAGTAAACATCATTCGCACTTTATATATTTTTTTCTTAGTAATATTAATTTCTTTTAAGTTTTCGAATTGCTGCTTACGAACGACCAAACAAATTTCTCTTTTTTTTAGATACGATGCAGTTCTAATAACAACTGGTGCAACTTGGCCAAGGGATCTCCCTCTTCCTAACCGAGACCTTAAAGGCATTCATTTTGCAATGGAATTCTTGGAAGCTCAACAAAAAAAACAATTGGGTGGTTCGAAGAATATTATCTCAGCTGAAGGAAAGGATGTTATAGTTATTGGTGGTGGTGATACTGGATGTGATTGTATAGCAACTTCACTACGTCAAGGTGCCAAAAGTATAACAACATTCGAAATTCTTCCAGAACCTCCAAAGTCTCGCGCAAATGACAATCCATGGCCACAATGGCCTAAGGTTTTCAGGTTCATATTTTAAAAGTAAAGCATAGCTCAGAAAAGTCTTTAAAAATAAAATTCTTTCTCTATTATAGAGTTGACTATGGTCACGAAGAAGTGCGAGTTAAATTTGGAAATGATCCTCGTCAGTATTCAACAACAACAAAAGAATTTATTGGAAAAGATGGTCATATTGCATCAGTTAATACTGTTCAAGTTCAATGGAATAAGTCACCTACAGGCCAGTGGGTAATGGAAAATGTTAAAGGTTCCGAGAAAGAGTATCCAGCTGACTTAATTCTACTGGCTATGGGTTTTCTTGGACCTGAAAAAACAGTTCCAAATGAACTTGGTCTAGATCTTGATCCACGAGGCAATATTAAAGCAGTCAATGGAACATATGGAACATCTAATCCAAAAGTATTTGCAGCTGGAGGTAAGTTTTAGAAATTCAAATAAGTTTGTATATTTATTAAAATTATTTATTTGCCAGATTGCCGAAGAGGACAGTCATTGGTAGTGTGGGCGATTTCTGAGGGCCGACAAGCAGCACGTCAAGTAGACTCATACCTACTGGGGCATCCTAGCACCTTGCCTGGTCCAGGAGGAGTTATTGATCCAACCAGAATAGTCTAGATTTATCTTCTCCCATTTAATCGCACTCAACTATAATAAAATTATTAGAATGTTACTTTAGTAGATCTAGAAATAAACATTTTGGCTATAATATATTTAATACGCATTGTTAATTTGTCAGAGGCTTTAAAAGAACTTCAATAATTATGAGTTCAAATGTTTGTTTGAAGACACTAACTGGATCTTCATTAAGCTCATATTTATGTACCTTAAAAGGCGAAATGTTAGAAATTGTCAATTAAAACATTAACATAATGTTGGCAGAATTATGTTTTGATGAGTTTCCTTCCGAAAAGAGACAATAATTAGTATGTAAATGGAAAGAAAAAAACACAGATTAAAGATTAAATTGTAAGAAACAATATTACTAACTAAATTTAAAAACGAAAAAAATAATATCGTATTGTATATCAATATTTCTATTTATTCACAAAATAATGTTGTTAGTTGCAAGTTAAAATTGGTATGCTGATCTCTTATAATTTAACCAAAAACAAAATTGTTCTATCGTCGTTATTGTATAGTTAATGCAAAACAACAAATAAAATGTGTATGTGTTGTAAGCCGTGTATTAGTGCTTTTATTGGTCCTCATAACTAAAACATAATATGTTATAATGTTTTCTGTAAATCAAGTTAAATGATTTTTTCAGCAAACATTAAAATTATTATTCAAAAATATAAACTCATTCAGTGCTTTAAAAACGTTCTCCTTCTGATGATTCAGATTAAAAAATGTATTTAATGCAATGTAGAACCAATTTTTTATTTGGTTTTAAATTGTTTTTATTGTTTGTGTTTATTTAAATTTACTTATCTTAAACTGAATTATCTTATTGTTGATTACTGAAAGGAATTTTCAGATAGCTGGGTAAGTATGAAGACCTATTAAAATGGAGGCTGAATCCCGGAAAATTTAGTATTTTCCTTAATTTGTGTATTTTTAGAGTTGATTTTAGAAGGAAACAGGAAAAGTTCAATCCTTAATATAAGGCGTTTACTTGCTGTTGAGAAATTTATAGCCAAACTCAGTATATTTTTACAACACAGTTAATTGATCAATGTTCTCACTGAATCCATTCTTTTGCAATTGATATCAATTTAAGGTACCTAAGGGTGGTGTGGCTCAGATAAAATTATTTTTTTCTTGTGTAATAAAAGCCTCTAAAAAAAATGATATCTTGGTATGAAATTTAATTCTTTACAAAAATTGTTAACAGATAACCGTTTAAATGATAATAGATATCTTGGAAATATATTTTTTTTCCTTAAACTGGACTAAAATTTTACGAAGGTTTTATGAGGCACTTAACTCAAATGTCTTTGAAAATTATTCCATACGAAACATACGATATTTTTAAAAGGCAAATGAAAGACGTATAAATCCTTCCTTAGAAATTATCATAAACGTGTTTTCTTCAACAAATTTGTAAACACAAGTCGGAGGAAAACGAATGTTCCTAAAAGCATACAAATTGCGATAAAAATAAAATTTTAACAATTATATTCTATCAAAAAATTACTTGATTCTTTAAAAATAGTTATTGTCTTTGAACTCGAAAAATTGAAGAGTTTAAAGAATAATTTGTGCCCAATTAAGTGAATTCATGTGAAACACTAACAAAACCCTTACAAGTATTTGACAAGGTTTCCTCGTCTAAATTTTTCCTACTGAACGCTTTCAAGGGCCTTGACTGAACTTGGCAACAGCTTGCCGGCGAGATATAACTTACATATCCTTTATATTTTAAATATTCTTTTACATGAATAATCAATTGTTTAAATAGTTTTAATAAAATTAAGAAGACATTTTGGACTATTATGGTTTTATTCGAAACAATTCACCTCACCAACAACAAATTTGAAACTAGCTGTGTTCCTACTCGCATCTTAATCAGGGACTTGTTACAAATGTTGAAAAAAAAAATTATTACAGAATCCATCCGATCGGGAAATATAAAAATTGTCATTAAGAACGGATTTAGTAACAGTTTTTGTTTTTTTTAATATTTTTACTAAATTTCCAATTACAATTAATTAATGTAAAAATTTCCGCGAGTAAGCGGTCAGGGAAAAATTTATTTCAAGGGAGTTTCACGATTGGAAAAAATTTCCCCGGGAAAAAAAGTTCCTATTTTGATAGGGCTCAGATTGCCCATTAAAAAAAATAAGACATTTTTGCTTGCAAAACAATGAAAGCTCAATACCTATCGCACTTGGCATTTCATTTTAACAAGTTCATTGGAATAAATATTGGAATATAGTTTGTTTAACTTAAAGTTATTTAAAGTGTTCGGGGCGTATGCGTACTTTTTTTGCCATATACATAGTACATACATTTACTATATTTTATAATACCCTATGGTGCATATGTGAAGACAAAATTGACGACAAAATCCTCTACGTATAAACTTCATATTAAAAAAAGTCTAATTTAGTTTGCCATATTATTATAATTTTAACCATATTAATAAACTTATGTATATGAAAGTTTATAAGATTAATGTATCCCTTATTTTCAAAAATTCTTTGATTGTGTCATTTTTTTGTTACATATTTAATTTTCCTGATTTTATGAGTCTGAAAATAATATATTGGAGAAAGAGTAAATGCAAAAAAATGCAATTAAATGAAACAAACGAACACTTGCTTTTTAATCAAATTTTTTCTTTCTATCTACCTAAATCATTCTACTCATGTCCATTTCTATTAAAGTCGTTTTCTTTAAAGTTAGGCATGAATTCAGTGTGCAAAGAGAACAATTTTGTTTTAAAGTGCTAAAATCTTAAATTAAACTGTCCATACACTTTTTCGTGTTCTCTATCATTGTAATTTTATGTTTGATTCTCGTACAATTTTCGTGGCTTTCCGATTTTATTCACAGAGGGCTCAAAATAAAACATGGGGATAAATTCATAAAACCATGAATTGCAAACAGATGAGTATATACTGCGTAGGGCACCAATTATCACTTTGCTATCGGCAGTTTGTATGGAAACGTAAAAAATCAATCATTGACATGGGAATTATTTTTTTTGTTTTCCGATCACAAAACAATAAGCCCAGCCTATATAAACTTGATGTTCGCTATTTTTAATTGGGGATTTATATCTAGTTAGCGTCGTGACACAAATCTAGAATCAAATAATTGTGGACAATGTATGTATGTAGGTACCGGTTACAAATTCCGGCAAATGTCAGATCCACTTTGGCATTTGTGAAATAAACAGATACAAAATACTCACAAGACATGAATCACGAATATTCCTAAGGAACGCGGAATAATTGTTTCGATTTTTTGGGGAACCTTGTATAAGGCAGCTTTAAGTCTTTAATTTTATCCCTTTCTATTTCTGTTTGTTATAGATGGGTTTTATTTTCTTTAATGGATATTATTAAGAAATGGTATACGTACACAAAAAGCCAAATTTGGACATGCAAATGATATAACAACAAGTTAAAACCATATAGCCTCTTCATGTAATTTAATATGGGTTAGAGGGTTAGTACGGCTAAATTGAAGGCGAAATACTCCTTCCAATTTTTGGCACACACATAAAATATCCTTAAAGATATTTATTTCTTCAAATTATTTCACGTCATCTTCTCTTACATGGTACAGTAGCTTCTGAGCTGTTATGAATAATCATTTTCATGTTTATGATCTTAAATCTATTATTATATTTGGAATGAAATTTAACTTCTTCGAATTATATCAACACCATATGCGATTACATATGTGGCTTACCCTTAACCTCATAACCATTAAATCTTCAAATTACGGCCAAATAATTCAGAACCCTTAAAGGATTATAATAATTATTATAATCACATACGTTTCCCTGTCAAACTTGGTTAGAATCAGAAATGAAAGGTTTATATTTTAGATTTTGCATAAATATACAGAGATGACAACCAACGCAATATAAATCAGGGGCAACTTAAAGCCCGTTAGGGCTTTAATAGAGATAGCTTTCTCCAATTAACTGTGGGAGCTGTTCGATTCGGTGGGGTAGTTGCATTTCGATTTTGAATTAAGAGAAGTTATTGCGCACTGATGGCAATGAAATATGCCAAATAAAATTCATAGAACATATAAATAAAGAAACACCTGTGATAAAAAAAACAGTCCTCTTGCACACCTGAAGACATTAAGTTCCTTTTTTGTATATTATGTTTTTTTAAGTTTTTATAAGTAATAAAAGTTTCGTCGAATTTTATAGTTAAGATCAAAAAATTAAGGTTCGTACATTTTTAACAACTATAATAAATGGACAAATTTTTGTAATACCCATATGTGGTTTCATAATAGATAAATAACTATAGGTATACGGAAATAATTCTGTAAAGAAGTTACATCTGGTGGAATAATGTGTACAATTACAAATGCAGTAAGGTGCATTTGAGGAATTGCAATGAAAAATTAAATTCATTACGGGGCGAGGTGCTGAAAGCTCTTCCTAGGTACAATTAGTTAAAAATTTGATGAGATGTTTCGGATGCATTCGGTGAATAAGCATATTAAACTAATGTTTCACTTGTGATGTAATGAAAAGTTGTTATGCATTCGTTATAATACAAATCTTAGTCGATAATTAATAAAAAAGCGACACTACTGACTACGGTGATAAAGAAGCCAACAAAATTAAACCACAACTTCGTGCCAATGTTTGGATTTAATCAGTTTTTTCACAAACCTAAACGCATGGACTTTAAACAAAGATACAAGTATGCTTTTCATTTAAAAAAATAACGGTTCCTTGAAAATTTTCTTTTGAAGGTCGAGATATATTGTTTAAAAAATTGCGTAAGAAACTATACGTGCAGACTTTAATACCGCTAACAAAAATCAGGTGTAAACTTGCATAAGTATGTTGATATGTTCTTAAAATTTCTCTATGAAACACTGTTAATTGTAATAAGTTTAAGATAAAAGTGTTCACATGGCATTTTCTGCTAAAATTATAAATGTTAGCCCTATATTTCAGGGTCAGTAAAGTTTGGGTATAAGAGTGCAAAATTTCTAAATCTAAATTTCTACCATAATTAAATATTTTGAAGAAATTAAAATGTTGTTAAACCTGCAGTGCTCTTCGTTCCACTTTTAATTTTTACTTAATTTTTGTTGGTCTTGCATTATTATACTTTTAGGATGTGTTAAATCAAGAAAATAAAACAAACAAAGCTGAAAGGAAAAAAATTGAGGTTTTAAAGATTTCAAATCCGAAAGTATAATTGATTCCGCTTTAGAAATAGAGAGTATACAAAATATCACTTTCGGAACGAAATACAGAGTTGGGCTCTATGTCTAAATCCCTAGACCTAATAATTTTAGGGTACAAATTTATCGAAGTTTTATCTCAAACTAAGACCTTAAAATTCTTACGAGTTAGAACTTTGTGAAGAAATGAGTTAGAACTCAATTTTAAGTTTTAATTTTTAAGAGGTTAAAACTTTCTCAAGAAATTGTCTTTTTATTTTACCATCAAAATAAAATATTCAATTTTGATTAATTAATTATATGTGCTTTGTAATTTTATCGAAAATTTAATTGTGTATTTAATAAACCGATTTGGGATATGAATAAAGGAATACAATAATACGAACTTGCAATTATGTGCTACCACACTGTGGTTTTAAAGTCTAAAAATAGGTATTTAGTTTGAGGTATAGTATTATATTGTGAGTACAAAAAATAAATAAAATAGCACAGTGTTGTACATATTATGCATGCATGAAATTTTCAGTTTAAACTGAAAAAATATTAAAAAATCAATATAATTTGGAATAAATGGGTTAACAAACTCTGAAATTTTTTGACACCATCTGATTTCTTTAAACATTTATTTATGAGATAAAAACTACTCAAATCGTTGTATATAGGTATGTATCTAAAAAATTTTAAGAAACAAAAATTGGTCGGCCATTTTTAAGTATCAATGTGGAGCAAAAAAATTAATTTTGAAAAAAAATCATATACCCATCAAAAAAGTTGATATGCAATATTATTCAAACTTAAATAATAGAAGAACTTGTATACAAAATTTCGTTGGATTCGGTTCAACAGATAATATGGTAGATCGTACTGATATCAGCTCACGTGAAAATTTGAATCAAAATCGTAGGAGTCGTTTTTGAGAAAAATGAGATTTTCCTTATTGATTTTTAAACACTTGTATGGGAGATACAGTTATTTTTGGTTATAAGAATAATTTTGATTTAAAGTTTTTGAAAAAAATAAGATTTTAGTTAATTGCTAGAAAAGTGTGTACGGTTGGTGACGTTATTTTTGTTCCTAAAAAATGAAAAACGTGTCGGGGGAATGCCCAAAAAACGCTGTTTTTTTTTTTTTTTGTTATTAAATCAAGCTATTTTAATAAATTTCTATTTTTTTAGATTTTTTTTAAGCTCAAAATTTAAATAAAAAGCTTAAAAAACTGAACCTTGACTAATTTTCTCTTTTACTCATTGTAGCCCAGGAAATTTACACCAAGAAATTACCAAAATCCAAAAATAATTCCGACAGGCTGAATTTTGGGGCAGAACTTTATTTTTATATCTTAAGCATTTCATAAACAGGACCCAAACAGGACCCTAGATTTGGACTAGGGCTGAAGTTTTTAGGGTTTTTGTTTAAAGGTGCTGAAAAGAATTGAATTAATTCAGTATGTATTTTGATCATCATTAACGTTCTGTGTGCGACAAAAATATACCAAGCTAAAAGTTCGTAAAAGAAAGGGGGTACCTTTGGCATGTATATTTTTCTTATGATCTAGAACTTTAAAATTTAGAATTCATTGATCTGATTATTTTTTTGTTGTCGAAATATAAAAAAAAAAAGTTTTTGAAACCTTGCTATCTTTTTGGGTAATAACGGGTGATTTTTTAAGAGGTTTAGAACTTTTTAAAAAAAAAAAACACAAAAAATTCGAAAAAATGAATGAAATATTTATTTGAATCAATAGTTTGAACCTTGCAATTTAATGTTTAAAGATAATTTCATGCAAATGTTGACCGCGGCTGCGTCTCAGGTAGCCCATCCGCTGAGTCCAATTTTGGCATACTCTTTCACACATATCGGCCGGTATCTCACGAATGAATGCATGGATGTTGGCTTCCCGTGCGTCAATCGAAGCGGGCTTGTCCCTATAGACATTAGCCTTGACATACCCCCACAAAAAATAGTCTAATGGTGTCAAATCGCACGATCTAGGCGGCCAATTGACCGGCCCGAAACGTGAAATTAACTGTTCACCAAACTCGCCTCGCAATTGCGCCATTGTTTCGCGTGCTGTGTGGCATGTGGCACCGTCTTGTTGAAACCACATATCATGCAAGTCAAGAACTTCCATTTCGGGCAAAAAAAAGTTTGTTATCATCGCTCGGTAGCGTTCACCATTGACAGTAACGCTGCGATTCGCATCATCTTTGAAGAAATATGGCCCAATAATGCCGCCGGCCCATAAACCGCACCAAACAGTGGCTTTTTCGGGATGCATTGGTAGCTGTTGCAATGCTTCTGGCTGATCTTCACTCCACATGCGGCAATTGTGCCTGCTCAGAAGGTCGAGAATGCCGACCATAAAATGGAAGCAGCGCGTGATGAACATTTCGAACCGAGCACGAATTTTGATAGTAAAATTCAATAATTTGCAAGCGTTGTTCATTTGTAAGACGATCCATGGTTAAATTGCAAACCAAACTGAAGCTGTTTGACAGTGACACAAGGTACTAAACACACGTCAGCTGTCAAAACCAGTGTTGCCAAAACCAAACCAGCTAAAAAATCACCCGTTATAACCGCACAGAATTTGATCTATGACAAAATATTCAAAACTTGAAGTTGACCAATTTTTTAACACTTTACTTGCTTTATGTTTTAAGGTCAAATTTTGTTAATCGAATCTAACTTTACGATTGTAAGTTTTTGTCATACGTTCTCTTTGCCTGTGCGTTGAGGGTTACATCGAGATAGAGCCTCAATGGATTTGTTGCAAAATCGGTAGACCGCATTTTTATATAATTCTCTAGAGTTAAATTTCGAACTTCGATTTTAGGTAATCTAGAACAAGTTGCTGTCCCATACAAATATTTCGGTTTTAAAGTAAAGAAACAGACCTTGTGATTGCAATAAAACTGCGTTTCTTTTTTTTCAAGCCACGTAACGGAAAAATGTTTTTAATGTTTTTTTTTGGAAATTTACCTTATATTATTGTCATTGCTGTTTACCTTCTTAATAGCTGGACTGATTTTGTTACAATCTGGTTCTTAAAAATTTTATTTAGTTTTCTATCTTGAAAAAGTCTTAATACATATCCTATTTGTTATACATATTATTATCTATTTACATTTGCAGAATATGTCTGAAAACAACAAAAAGGTACCAATAATTTCTACACTCGCAGAAAAATTTAAGTTCTTCACTTCTTATGACTTAAGTAATTTTACATCTCTCGAAAGATTTACTCAATGGTTAAATAGACCTTCAGATGAAGCTGCCCTTGGAGTGTTTCGTGCAATGTTCGGTAAATAGAATTCTAATTACAACAACAAAACTAACGTTAATGAATAATTATTTAAATATCATTGAATTAGGTATAGCAATGCTAATCGATATAGCAGAAGAACGTGGCGGCAGCCAAATGGATTTGAGTTTTGGAGATGAAAGGACATGCCATTTTCCACTATTTGATTTTATTCAAAATTTCAGTCTTCCTGTAATGGGTCTTGTCTATCTGACCATGTGGCTTGGTGCACTTGGAATAGCCTTAGGATATAACTTTAAATTAAGCTGCTTGGCGTTCATAGTACCTTATTGGTATATTTTACTTTTGGATAAGCCAGCGTGGAATAATCATAGTTACCTATTTGGGCTTAGTGCGGTGCTATTGATGATGACTGATGCAAATCGATTTTGGTAAGTTATTAAATTTTTAACTTAACGATTCACCATAACCATACTTACTTTCTTTCTCTTTTCAAGTTCATTTGATCATCCTTACGTAAAAGGGAAAAAAACAGCAATTCCCTATTGGAATTATTTTCTTATAAAATTTCAATTTTTTATTCTTTATGCGTATGCGGGTTTAAAGAAATTTTCCACGGAATGGTTATCGGGGTACGCAATGTCGAGCTTGGGCAATCACTGGGTTTTTGCTCCATTTAGAATTGTCCTTTCGGTGGAAATTATTGATTTACTTATAATACACTGGTTTACGGCAGTTTTCGATTTTACTATTCCCTTCTTTATGACATTCGGTGGAACTCGAAAATTCGCTACACCTTTCATGATATCTTTTCATCTCATGAACTCAAGATTATTTTCAATTGGTAAATGTTATTTTTTTGGTCGAGACTAAAGAAATGCCAGTTATAACAATTATAACAGTTTATCGCCATTCAAAATGAGCGTGCATAAACTCGCTTTGCTCGACTTTGAATAAAAGAGTTCCCGAAGTAAGCCTACCGGCGCGGCGGTGGATGGGGCTGACCCAGTGGGGGCCTCATAAACAGCACCTTTAAAAACAAAACTGTTATAAAGTGGAATTTCATTAGTCACTCCCATATTTTTTATTCAATTTAAAACAAAAATGTATGTATTTTTTAATTGTTCGTCTTTTAGGAATGTTTCCATGGGTTTGCTTGGCTGAGGTTCCATTATTTTTCAATTTTGATTGGCCGAACAAAATATGGCTAAAGATTTTTACCGAAAAGAAGCAAACAGAATCCGAAAATCAGGATTTACACGCTTCAAAAAGTAGTAATCGAAAAGATGAGAAACCTTCGGACCTAACCAAAAACCCAATAGCAAAACCATTGGACTTAGAAAAGTCATCTCATCTCACTTGGAATGATAAAATGCGCACCATCATAATTTTGATGTATTGCTGTACGCAACTCTTCCTACCATTCTCACACTTCATCACTAAAGGCTACAACAATTGGACTAACGGTCTGTACGGTTATTCTTGGGACATGATGGTCCATTCGTATGATACAATTTTAACATCCGTCAAAGTTGTCGACAATCAAAACGGAAACGTTCATTATTTGGAGCCATTTGCATTTACTCATTACGATCGCTGGACTAAGTCTGCTGATATGGCAAAGCAATATGCCAAATGCATTCACAGGAATATTGTTAGAGAAATTTCGAAAAATCCAAAGAAGAAACTTATTTCATCTCCGGACATTTCTATATATTTTGATATTTGGTGTTCGATGAATGGTCGATTTCAACAGCGAACTTTTAATCCAACAGTGGATATTCTTCAAGCTCATTGGTCACCATTTGAGCAGACTTCCTGGTCATTACCGCTTATAAATGAACTAAATCATATGCGACCAAAGCTGCGGGCTATTGCAGATGATGTTCTTTCTTGGAGTAATTATTCGGACGTTGTATTTGTTGCGGATTTTCCTAAGCTTACGCTAGAAAATTTCTTATCATCAGATTTAGGAAATGTTACACTTACTGTTATCGAAGGCAGCGTTACCTTCAAGAATCAAAGTAAGGAATATTATTTGAGTTCTGGACAAAGTATGTCACTTACATCGGGAGAGGCTCATCAAGTGACAACAACAAGTTCGCGACCATCCTGTTATCAGTACACTTATGTCAATAAAACTATGGAAAAACTTCAAGAATTCATCGATGATAAAAGTATGGAAAAGGCAAGTGGTCAATTTGCGCTATGGAAGGAGTTTTCTCAAAGAATTAATAATTATAAAATATTTATCAATCATATTTTTAAATCTATAATGTTTATTGTGTATAAAGTGCCTATGGAAGCTCATGTTAAGGAAACATAGATTTGGTATTTGTTGTTTTTTGCTTTTATTATATTAAGTAAAACTGTTAAAAGTTCCTTTAGTTTTAATTATTATTGAACCAATTATCTACAATTTTTGTACCTACATTATTTATAGTTCAAAATAAACAAAGAATAAATTTTTGGGTTTTTGTTTTAATAACTTTTGTACCTATTAATCAGTAAATTATTGGACAATGATTTAATGTTTGAGAGGAATAGTCAATACTAATTGTTGTTGCTTGTTTTCTCAAATTTGTCACGCGGGAATGATTGAAGAACCATGTTGTTGGTGCAGAAGGAGATGCAGTCACAGGAGCAACAGAAACCTGTTTGGATGGTTTTAAGGAGATAAGAGTTTTAGATGCTTTTTTAAGTCTCACGTTTGAAGAAAATTGCTTCACACCCAAATGCTGCGGGCTCTTAATATTTTTCAGAAATCTCATATTAATAGTGCTTATGTAAATTACATTTTATTTACACAAAATTTGTATATACATTTTAAACTTTGGCTTAAACAGCAATTCTATGTGAAAAGTTAGTTTTTTTTTGTCACAAACTATTTACAATTTTACGGCATTATACGTTTTGCTGCGTTTGGGTTTCCCAAAGTTTTGCATACAAGCCATTTCTTTTCAAAAGTTCAACATGATTTCCACGCTCAGCAATTCGACCGTGTTCTAGAACTAATATTTCATCGGCATCTTTAACAGTAGAAAGACGATGTGCAATGCAAATACTTGTTCTTCCATCAGTCGCCCTCGATAGCGCTCGGAGTATATTCTACAAAATAAAAAGTAATTAAGAAAACCCAGTAAATAATTTTTAACTTATGTAACTTACATATTCAGTAATGGAATCTAAACTGCTTGTTGCTTCATCAAAAACAAGAATCGGAGAATCTTTCATAATCGCTCTAGCAATGGCAACTCTTTGCTTTTCACCACCAGAAAGCTTTAAGCCTCTTTCACCTACTTGTGTATCATATTTATTCGGCCATCCGAGAATGGAATCGTGTAAGTCAGCCATTTTCGCAGCTTTTTCAACATCATCTTGTGTTTTCAATAGGTCTCCATAGTTTATATTGTACAAAATGGTGTCATGAAAAAGAACAGAGTCCTAGAAATATTACAAAAAAAAAGAAATATTTACTTAATTACGGCTTCATTGTTTTCATTATTTACCTGTGGTACAACGGCAATACTTTTTCTCAAGCTATGTATATCAACATCCCTTATATTCTGACCAGCAATTAACACTTCTCCAGATTTCGGTTCGAAGAAACGATACAGTAATCGTACCATTGATGACTTACCAGAGCCAGAACCACCGACAATAGCTATTGTCTTGCCAGCAGGTATGCTGAACGTTAGATCTTTAAATATTGGCTTTCCAGACTCGTATTCGAAATTAACATTTCGAAATTCAATAGAGGCATTATCACGAGCAACTGCCAAATGCGGTGCATTTGGTTTGGTTGAAACTACGCTATCAACATTCATTAATGTAAACATGGATTGCATGTCAAGTAAGGCTTGTCTAACTTCGCGGTAAACACTTCCTAAAAATCCCAGTGGAATAGAGAGTTGAAATAACAAGCCATTCACCATAACTAAATCACCAACTGTCATATTGCCTTGAGCTATTTCCTGTGCAGCTAAAACCATAATAGCAGTAAGGGCAGTACTGAAAATTGCATTTTGACCAAAATTTAAAACGGCTAAACTTGAGCTGGTCTTTAAGCTGGCATCTTCGTATTTCTTTAATACATTGTCATAGCGTTTTGTTTCGTAATGTTCGTTATTAAAATACTTTACGGTTTCGTAATTAATAAGAGAATCAACAGCTTTATTGCCGGCTTCGTTTTCAGCTTGGTTCATATATACTCGAAACTGAGTTCTCCATTGTGTGACTGCTAATGTAAATGCAGCATACACTCCTACACAACCCATTGATATACCTGCAAATGCTAGACCGCACTAAATAAAAATGCACAATTTGTTGTTTCCTTTTGAAATTAAACAATCATAGCTTGCAAACAAATGCTTACCTTAAAGCCAAGAATACTTGATACCAGGGCAAGTTCAAAGATTGTAGGAACAATATTAAATACCATTGCTGTGAGGACGAAGTTAATTCCTCTGGACCCACGATCTATGGTCTGCAAAATTATTAAGCTCAGTATACTCAACAAAAATAGTCAGTTTTTGCATTAAGTGCCTAATGTTAAGTATCATTGTTATGCTTTCATTAGTAAATTGAGTCAGTTAAAACTTGTTATGATTTAAACGATGGACGATGTTAAGCATGAGGTTTGAAACGTTCTCTAAAAGTATTTGTTGGTAATGTCAGGAAATTGTTAATGACAGTTTCGTTTAACGGTTTTGGAAATGAGTTTTTGAATTTTAAAAGTTCTTATTAAATGCTCGATGAGTCTTCATAGAGCTTTTTGTAGCTCTTGATCAATGGCATTGCCATTGAAAGTTCAAAGATCCCTATGATCTCAATGTAATTAAGAATATGTAGTGTTAAATATATACTAACTATATTCGGATTAAATCTCAGATAGATACCTACTTTTGAAAGAGCTCCAGTCTGTTTGCTTAAATGAAAACCTAAATCCAGATTATGTAAGTGAAGGAAAACATTTGTTGCAATTTTTCTTATAGAATGGTGTGCAACTTTGGCAAACACTGCATTTCTGAGTTCATTAAAACCTGCTGCCCCAGCCCTAGCTGCTCCATCTAAAATCAATGCAAATAATTAGTAAAAAGATTTTTAGGTTATAATTTGAAATATAATTTACATCCAATAAGCATAGCGGTGCCTACTGATAGAATAGTTTCGGGAGCAGAGTCCATATTAAGCACACCTAGAGCATCAACAGCACCCTTGAAGAAAAACGGAACGCATACGTTTATGATTTTTGATCCAGCAAGTAGACCCACGGATATTGTTACTCTGAAAAAAATGTTCAAGTTATTTTAAAGGAAAAATTAAAAAAAAATCAGAAGCATACCTTTTCCTAACCAGAGCATCATCTTTTGGCCAAATGTATGCCATCATTGCTCTTATCATATCGGATGATGTAACTGGTGGTGCATCGATTTTTCCAAGAGATTCCTGTCCTACAGCGGATACTCCTACGTGGAAACAGTATCTTATATGCTGCCAAGGACCTGTGGGGATTTACTAGTTGAAAGTAATATCCCTACGGGACCAAACAACAAGCAAAAAATAATAATCTAGCAAAGTAACATGAGTGTTAAAGAAAAAAAAACAACATTTTTAAATTCAAAATAAATAAAAAAATAATATAGACAACAAAAGAAATTCAGATTTGATGATGTGAAAATTTATTAGTTTTACATTGTCAATGTTAATGAATACTTGAATGCTAACGAGGCACTTTTTAACTTACGCCCTTAGAACTACCATTTTATCGAATGCTGAAATATTTAAAATTACGCAATTAATCAGAAAGGATAATTTTGTTACCTGCTTTGGTGCGATTATTTTTGTCAAAAACTCCTCCCAAAACTTGATTTTGTGCAATAAGTGAATTTGCTTTAGCTTTTTTCTTTTCATCTTGAGATAATCCAGCTGCGCTTGTTGAATAAGGCTAGCAAAAAAAATAAGTTTTGTTTAAGTTAAAATAATTTAAATTAAATGCTGATAAAATAAAACCGAGGAAAGTTAGGGTTACAGCATAAGATTCAGAAATACCAAGGTTGTTATAAAGATGTAAGATTTATATGAGGATTTTTATACGACAAAAAAAAAGAATAAGCACGATTGAGGAAGAATTGTCGAGCTGAAATAAATTTCCTGTAACAACAGAGCTTGCAGTGTATAACTAATAAAAGTTCCCCCATGGAAATAACAGGTCCATAAAGGACCTAAGTAAGAAAGTGAGTATAGGAAGGGGACTTTTATCTCATTCCTTTGCAAAATTAAAACATAATCGGTTTAGCTATTAAAAATATAAATGGTACGTGAGGAACCCAAAAATGTAGTTTTTTTAAAATCCCTCAAAACCCTATTTACGTTGTACGATTTTGTTTTGAAAAATACCTGAAATGAGGCATTAATGCAATTTCTTTAACATGTACCTAAAAAAGTTTAATTAAAATCGGTATAGCAGTTTTCAAAAATATTTTTGAAAAAACCGAAATCGTTGAATAGCAGCTATCCGTTCAAGATGATCTAAAACCAAAATTGGAATTTCTCCTCTAAAGAAGGTGCTCTGCAATGTCTATCCGTTTAGATTCTAACTTGATGTACCTAGCGGCACGGACGAACAATATGGGGAGGCATACCGATAACCAATTTTTTTGACTTCTCCATCGTGGTGATGTTGGTTTTAATTAAAATCTACATTTTTTTCACATAAAAACAACCAAATCTGTACATCTTTAGATGATTCCAGATAATAAATATGATAACAAATGAATATAAGAAAATACAAAATATTTTTATTAATTTTTAGAATTCTTCTAACATAATTGAAGAATTAAGTAAAACAAATTATACAAATTTATCAAGATATCCTTGTAGATAAGAAATAGCATGTTTCAAAAACATAACAGACGCCTGTCCACTGCATGAAAGTTCATTCAACTTCAATAAACCATCGGCAAAACCTTGATATTCCTTTATTTTGTATAAACACAATAATCTTGCTTCATCCTGAACTGACTCTTCAAAAACAACATTCGACCCAAAAGCTGTTTGGGTGAGGATATTTGGGAAATGTGATGCCTCTTTAAATATTAAGTATAGAACAACTTGCAGATTATGCGATAGACCCTCATTGGCATGTATAAACATTTGGTCATTTAAATTATGATCTCTGATGAATTTGAACTTGTTACTGTGAAAGAACACCCCTTTGAACTTGCGCTCGGTTTTTATTAACGCTTCAATATCCACGAGTTTTATTTCAAAATAATCATTCGAGTTATTTTCCAAAGAAAATCCGTATTCGGTAAAAAGTTTGAGATTTGTCAAATTGCCATAACTTATGAATATTTGCTCGTAGGGTTCGTACGAGTTTTTAGTTATTAACTGGTAATGTAAGTGATTCCCTTTCTTTTCAATCATTGGTTCGGTTACGGAAGCATCCGAATGGTTAAACATATCCAAGAACGGAGCAAGTGCCATTTCTGGTTTATCGCTAAGAATCCTCTTACACCAAGATGTAGAAGTATTCTTTACTAATGGCTGAATTTCATGGACATTAACGAATACGCTGCGAGAGTTTACAGCAAAATACGCCCACTTGAAATCTTTTAAGCTAAATACTTCTTTGAAGTATAAGGCTCCACAACAGGAGCAAATTTTACTCCCAAAGGCATTTTGCAACGCTGTATATGAATCACGAATTTTTCTATTTTGATCAACAGTTTGGTGTAAAACGGCTTCTGGGAGGAAGTAAAGTTCATTGCTCTGGCAAAAATACGGAGTTGAAAATGTTGACGGAATCGATTGTATGTACGTTCTGAATTGGGAATCATTTGCGTGTTTTTGAAACAAAATGTACAGTGCTAGCAAGCTTTGAAAGCAAATTTTGTTATTAGAGTTTCCAAACTCTTTTGTTAGATCTCGAAAATCCTGGTCGTTATCCAGGGTTGCGAAGGTGATCATTGCTTCAAGAGGAAGTCTTATAATTATATCACCCGCGAGTATGTTCGTCTTAGAGCAAAGTCCTCTTCCTGTGGTGGAAAAGTTTAAGCAAGTGAGTTTTTTTTCATTCTTCCAATCAAATTGATTCATATAATGATACAATGAAACAGCAGAATCGAATTTAACTGCTTTTACACATTCATTGCGTTTTTTTGTTCGCAAGCGTTTTGTTCTTCCCATGGTTTTGATTGCGTATTAGTACAGTTGAGAAGTTTGGTATGTACGTAAATGGTTTTTATGTAACAAGAGCGCTCTCCCCTCGGGTTTTTTTTTATGTTTTGAAGTTTTCCTTACAATTTACAGGTGCTCAGGACTGCAATAAAGGCAAGAAAAATGTGTTTGATATTACATTGGTATTTTCCAAAAAAAAAAAATTCTTTAAGTTTTATCAAAACATGCGAGGAGAGAGCACGTCGGAGTTAAATACTTTATTGTACATACCAAATATTGAATCCTTGGGGAACATGAGAATAGTTTAAGGTATTTATCACCGACTCCAACTTTAGCACTTGTTTTAAATTTATTGGAAATTAAAAATTTATTTCGTCCGCAAAAGTTCACGAGATGAAAGATCCGTGCCATTTTTTTTTCTTATTTTGACGTATGGTATATGTCAAACTTCAAACAGCCATCAGACGGCAACGGCACTGCCAGATGCTACAAACAGCATATTCCATTTCCAAGCGTAGCAGATTCAAGTACACTGCACTAGCTGTACACAATAGACGCGCCGCAGAATTCGAACGCTTGTTAAAGTGAACACATTGGAAAGCCGTGTTTTTACGTATAAAAACTATAGTTGAGTTGCTATACACTTTCACTTTCGATTAAAACTTAAATCCGGATGTATTTACTTTGATTTTATATAATTCACATCTGGATTTAAGTGTTAATCTGTGCCTACGTTCTGTAACTCTCGCATCGACAAAATTGGTCGAGAAACGTTAGAAAATGGAACAAAACCCGCATGGCTTGTTTCAATTTTCATCGTTTCTCGACTGATTTTATCGATGCGAGAGTTAAGCCTCAACTACATAAGCTAAAAAAGTGAAAAAGTGCAAAAGTGAAAATTTTTAAATTGATTTTGTGATAGTTTTTCTGACTAGAAAACTTATAAAAATGATGCAGAAAGCTTAAATTTTGGTTTAAAAACAAATTTGTGTATTCTTTTTCACAAAACAACGGCGCTAGCGGTAAAAAAAATATTTTTACTTTTGTACTTCAGTACTTTTTGGCTTATGTAGTTAAGCCTTTACAGAACGTAGGCACTGGATGAATAGAGTGAATAATATGGCAATAAAACACGGTTGGTATTAAAAAATTTATATTTTTACTTTTTAATAAAATATAATATATGGTTTACATTTTACTTCTAAATTATAAGTTTTTACTAAATATTATATAGTTTTTTACTAAGTATTAATAAATACCAAATATTTTTTACCCAGAAATGTAAATTTTTCAGGAGAAACAAAAAACTTTTTATAAAAGTATTGACGACCAATAACATTGACCTGCTATTTATGCGTTTAGCTTTGAAACTATCGTTCTTAGGTTAAAGCCTAGTACGCTGCTGATGCGAAACGAAAAATCCCATACAAAAATGACACAACGAAATCATAAACGGAAAATTTCGTTCTGCTTTTCGTTTTGCAGTACGCTGTTCAAAGAGCGAAATTTATAATTGTAGCAGATTATTTGGAGAAGTCTCCGTTCCTTCGATTTTTTTTCAAAATTTTACATAATTTTTAGTCAAACACTATAAATACCAGATGCTAAAATGGGTTCAAGCTTATGACAAAATTGAAAATAACAGATTAAATAAATTTCCTTTGTTTTGACTTGAATCCATTGTGTAAGTTGTTCTAAAGAACAGTAACTAACAAAGTAGATTATTAATTATTTTCAATTATCTAAAAAAACTAGAAGCCTAATATTTAAACATGGGTATTCATGCAACGTCGGAAAAGCATAGTAAACGTGATAAACGTCTTAAATTTAAATTAAATTTGTTTGTTTACCACATTTAAAATTTGATTTGATACCACATTTACGTAAAATGTTTTTAGATGCGTTCAATAAACCCAAGTCGGAAACTTTACGATTTTACGACATCGTACTTAAAGCCCTTCCTCACTATCCCACTGAGTATTAATAGAAAGTGGAAAAGAATTCCATGCTACTGCCAAATTTGTGAGAGAGAAATTTCTTTTAATTTTTTGACCACACACAACAGTTTAATCTAACCTCAATAAAAATGTGATGAAATGTGTGACAGAATTAGAACCATTTCTAAAAGTTCTCATGTATTAACACATGTCAAATCGTGTAGGCTGGGAATATCATATTTTGTTTCCACACTATTATACATCATTTGTTTCACACTTTTTTGACATGTATTAATACTCAGTTGGATAGTGTGGAAGGGCTTTTAAAACGTAAAATTTTGAAAACAATCTGTTTAAACAAGATTAACCAATTCAGAAACTTATCCCTCCAACCCTCTCAGTTTGTCTGTTGGGCCGCAGCCTAAACGGATAGGTAAATTTACTTGAAATGTGGTACTTCAGCGTTTTATGGTCATTCGCCTGAAATTTTTTTTTTTATTTATACAAAATGTATTAAGCCGTTAATAAAAAATCTTTTCTTTTTTTTTAAGTGCCCGAGGATTTGAAATATAATTTAGATAGTTATGTATATATGTCTACATATGTGTGTTATGCATCTATGAAAAATATGTATATGTTCGTCAAGATGAATAAAATATGCTTTATAACTTGATCAAACATAAGACGTTAATAACAACTATTTTCTTATAAAATGCACGACATTCGTGCCCGTACTTACAAAAATTCTTAATTGTTCACAGAAAAGAGCCCTCAAGAGTAAAAGACCAATGCAAGAACATTAAATATAATGTTTAAGTTTTTGATCAAAGAATTACATTACAATTTACTATACATTATAATGGAATGTAATTCAATGATATTCTAATAAACTATATTTTTACTCCTACGTATTACCTCTTAATTCAATACTTTTTACTCCCTATTACTGCCGGGGAAACAAAATATTTAAAATGTATCACATTCTAAACTGTATTCAAATTGAAGCATTATTTCCGGTTGATGCAAGAGCTTATTGGCATCTCTTATCCGCTTTCCGCAATAGCTGACATAATTAATGGTCAAAATATTTTCAAACTTATGTAGGTATATTTATTGTTTATTTGATAGATATGTGAATAAAACATTTTTCTTTTAAGATTATAAAAATAAATTCAAATTTATATTTTAAATCGAAATAAATGTCTGTGTTTCCTTATAGTTTTTATCTTATGCATATACAACGTGTTAAAAGTTAGAAAAAAAAATAAATATTTTTAGACATTGTACCTATAGCATCTGACGACCTGACGCCAAGCAGAATGTCGGTATATCGGTAGGCAGGTTTCCTATGTTCATTGCCATCGCAATGAAAACAATTTAGATATATGTATGTATGTATATTTTTATTTGTGCAATATGCGCGTGTCCATCATTCTCAACTTGCGAAATTCCTCAGGAAGCCAAATGAAATAATGTAAATTCATTTATGAAAATGTATAAAAATTTTACCAAATACATAATTGAAAGTCTATCGCTCACCTTTTATATAAAATATAAAAATGCAATTTCTTTAGCTATTTATCTTCACCTTTTATATATAAGTTGGTAAAAACTGAAAACCTATCTTGCTTACAAGGAAGTGAACAAATTTGATATGCCAACGAATAAGAAACGTGAATTTACGTAATATTTTTTTTTTGCTGTAAGACCTTATTTTGAAAACACCATTCAATTGTCGCATTTTGATTGTTCATATTGCACTCATATATTAACAGTGACCATCCTTTCTCAATTATTAAATATCCTGTGTTATATTAGAATAATAAAAAAAATTTAAAAATACAGTTGTAATAATTTAAAAAAGTCAAACGTTTCAGATCCTTTGGACGCTGTTTAGATTGGGAAGATTGAGGCCGGTATCACGGCAGTTCGTAGGCAACAGAAGTGTGGGGTGAGGAATCTCGTGAGGCATGCAGAAAACATAAAAACCGGACTCATGAGTCTGCTTTGTTGTTGTTTCAATGTGTGAAATGTTGAAATTGTTGTTGTTTCAATGTATTTTGAGGCGCCTCAAAGTTTTAAATGTAAACACGATTGCACTCATTAGTCCGGACTAAATCTTCCCAATCTAAACAGGGTCTTGTATATCAAATATAAGGCTTGTTCAAGAAAATGAGATCTCGGAAATCTAATGTCGAATTCCTTTCAAAAAAAGAATCGAATTTTTTTCCAAAAGAATCGAATTTTTTCTGTCAAAACGAATCTTGCTTCACTAGAAAAATTCGTTTTGACAGAAAAAATTCAATTCTTTTGGAAAAAAATTCGATTTTTTTATTTGAAAGGAATTCGACATAAGTAATCTCAGTTAAATGAACACGGTTCCTTAGTCCCCTTTCACACAAGGGAACTCAGTTTCCAGCAACTTTCAGTTTTTGGGAGAGAAGGGCACCAAGTAAGAGGAATGAACGGTCTACGATTGGTGGGAATTGGAATTTAAAAGAAAATGTCAAAAAAATCTCCAGCAACTTGTTTCCTTGTGTGAAAGGGGACTTAGTATAGAATTTCTCAGCTTTGCTGTCAAAATTGCAGGTCTGTTTGGCAACGTGAAATAACTTGGGAATTTGCACAAATTTTCAGAAAATTTCACAATTTGCTGTCGTTTTGACAGACAAAAAACTCAGTATTGGGAAATTTGTTGAAAAAAAAAGTTACCAAACAGGCATAATGTTGATGAAAAAAAATGATTGATTCGCTTGCTCTCTTTTTGACGGAGTTAAACCTCTGAGATCTCTTTGACGCTGATTCCTCGAGTGGTTTTTTCGGTCGTTTCGTCTTTCGTCTTTTTGGCAGCTTGGGTGAGGGGTGTAGAAATGTAGGGAGAGTGAAGTAACGAAAGCATACAAGATGAAACTTCTGAGAAAAGAGTAATCAGAGTCTTTAATTTCTTCCGAACGTCCCTAATTCACTCTATTCGTTTAATTTACTGCCAAAATCTTCCAATTTTAGTTCAAAGTTTCGTCAAAGTTCATATACAAAAAAATACAAAAGACAAAAACTGGCAGAAATTTTCAGTTTTTAAAAGTGAACACACTGGGTGCGTTCAATCGATTACGTTTTACATCTGAATTTTCAGATTTCTGAATTTTTGGAGCATCTGATTGGCCAGCTGTCATAAAAAGTTAGATGACTTTTAGTTACGTTTAGTTACGTTTCATCTGAATTTTCAGACAAGAAATTCTCATCTGAAAATTCAGATGAAAGTTGTTTGTGATGGGGGAAGTGCCAAAATCACACACAAAAGCTGAACTTTATAATTTTCGTCTTGTTGGTGGTTGATTTTTTTAGTTTTTGTCATGAAAATTTAATACTTATTTAAATGAACGAACTTTTTGTTTGTTGTTTAGTGAATTTTTAAATCAACAATTTTTTTAATTGATGTTTGGAAAGTTTTTCTATGTTTTTGTAAGTCATACATATCAATAAAAGGACTTTTAATGAAGGTAATGAAACCTGTTGCTGATTTAGTTACATATATTTTCATACTCACAACTACTCACTCTCAATGTTTAATTTACAAATGTAATTAAAGTTCTATTTTATTTCGCTTCAATGTAAATCCTTTAGGTAAATGCAGGAATTTGACACAATGACTTTCGACTGAAATTTCAGATTTTTTTTGGGTTCAACGACATAAATTCAGAAATCTGAAAATTCAGATGCTAAGCTATTTTTATTGAACCCGCCCACTGGCTAATTTAGCCAGTTCACGTTTCTGATCTTACTGAGCAAACTTCTGTCAGGAGAAGGAGAAACCTAAACAAAATTTCTCCTTTAGAAGTCAAATGCGAGAAACAGATTGGCACACCAACTTTGACAACCTTTTAGGGCCAGTGGTTTTAAATGGCTTTGAAAACATTAACACAGCAACAGCGACATCGAATTTAGGACAATTTCCAACGTTGATGTCGATGTTTTGCTGTGCCAATCTGTTTCACGCAAAAAGCTTCTCCATATCTTTTTTATAAATTGATCAACTACATAGGAAAAAAAATAATTGAGCAAACGAATCCAAAAAATTTCAGTCTCAGGTTTTTAACAGCAAAAGTGAGGAATCTCACTGAGGAATTACGTTCAGATTTTTGAGATTGCTGAGATCCCTGAGATCTCAAGAAACTTGAACTGGCTAAATAAATATAGAAGTAAATGACCAAAGATCCCGAGTTTACATAAAAATAAAAATCATTAGGGGTATTCCCGATTCGATGCAAACTGGTCTTGTATCATTGCAAAAGTGCAAAGTTTTTTTTTTACAATGGGGTTAGGGTATAGTAATTTTACACTTTTGCATTTTTGCAATGATACAAGACCAGTTGCATCGAATCGGGAATACCCCTATTATCAATGGATATATTTATATTCAATATTTTACCTCTTGACTAAAACAATATTTATTGTTTTTACAAAAATATTGCAATTACTATTGATATGTTTTATGGGAACGTTACAAAACAAATTCCTGTAATTTTTTGTTGCCATTTTTTTTTTGTCTAAACTGTCAGTTTCCATTTTGTTATCTTGTTTTGTTTTCAAAATAATGAAATGCGAAATACTAGTAAGCGAAGCAATAAGAGAAACAATGAAATGCGAGTGAAATATATGCCAAAGGATGAGAAACAATAGGTAACATTATAATTTTAGCGAATTAAAAACTTGCCAAACAATTCAATGCGAATTAATGGTGAAATTAAGGACAAGGAAATTGAAAACGATCATTGTGACATGAAAAACAAACAAAAAGTTCTGCCAGATGACCCTTACCACCGAACGAACACGCTGAAAAAAATATTCGCCCGTTGCTGAAAATTGGCATAAAAACAATTTTTTATGAAAACAAGAAAAAATAAGTTACCTACCTATAAATCATAAAATGAAAATTTACCCAGAAATTCAACGTTTTGTAACATAAGGAGTATTCGCGCGATTCAACACTTTAGCACTTTATCTATATCCCAACCACATTGCAACAAATAAAAAATAAAACAGAACACAATTTGCACCCTTGTTTTTGATAACATGCCAAATGTCATTCTTATACTGTCAACTTGGTATTCGTTTGTGAAATATTGTGAATTTGTGGCAACTGGCAGTGTTCAAAAAGAATTGAAAAACTGCGTTCGCGATTTACTAAAACAAATAAAATCTAGCAATTTTACTAGGCCTATTGCAATCAATCCCCCTTTCAAGTTTTAAAAGTTTAATTTCAAAAATTAGATTCCAAACCGAATGTTTTACTTAAGAAATATGGTCACCATTTCTTATACCTCCTCAACAAATTTTATTATAAGAAAACTTATATGAATTACAATTTTTGCCTCTATTCCAATTCGTTTGAAATCTTGCCAAATGGTTCAAGCAAAATTGTAAATAATCGTGTGTTCTTGGTTTTCACACATCGTTTATATTGAGATTAAAATTATGAATACAATTTTGCTTTTATTTGAATATTTTTGATTTCGGGGGCGGTTGTATAGATGTGTTTGTAAAATATTTAATGAAAAATAATATTTGTAATTTCTGAAAGAATTCATTCAGTTTGAGAAAAGCTTATTCTCTACAAAAAAAAAAGACAAAAACAAACATCAGCCGATTTATAAATTTAATGGTCATGCAAAACAGTCGGAATAATATATATAGCGCTTCTATTTTTCAATCAATATATCAAAAAAGCTTTTTAGTCGATTAAGTATATCGTTTAAAAATAAAATTCAACACAAAATAAAAAATTAACAAAAAAAAAAAAATTTAGCCTTAAACTTTTACTCTTAAAATGCTTTCCTCGCTAAGAGTATTTTTCTCAGCCAACAACAGCTCTGCCAATGAAAATGAGAAAAACAGAAAGATCATTGTGTTAGAAAAACAAAGAAAAAGTTTTTTTTTTTTGCATATACGAGAAACGAGAGTAGTTAGCCCAGATATCCATCAATGATTTGAATAAGTTTAGTCGCGAAATTAAAAACAATTGAATAGACATAACTTTGAAATCCTCTTTCAGGGTTTTGAAAACGCGAGCGTGATTTGTGTGTCCTTGTGGCTTATTCATTTATCGATACAATATAGGTCAATTTTTGGGAATGCCCACGCCTGAGGCGAATGCGTCGTCGTCGGTGGCGCTCAGAAACGCCAACATCACCGAACTGGCCGTAGAGGAAGCGGACTCTTTCAAGGCAAACGTATCTATTATGACGCAAGATCAATGTTTGGATAATGGCCATCAGACCAACAGTAATAATGATCGTTCTTCAAGTGACAAAGTTAGTGACGATCTAAATAATTCTAAAAATAGTGTTGTTAGTAATGGCGTAAACAGTGTGCAAGAATTCAATGTCGATGTTAATCGCGAATACAGCACGGATTTGGTGATCGTGCAAAATAGCACCGTAGACGCCGATAGTCCGCCAACGGGAAAGGTTTTACCGACGAGTAAACAATTAACGGAAACACCAAGCGATTTTGTGCATTCGAAAGATATTTCAGATAATTCAATAAATAATATTGATGCAATTAAGAGTGAATGTGCAAATAATATCGTTGCAGATATGACGGTGATAACGCATCAAAATAGTAGCGAAAATATACGCGATATAATTGCGAATTCGGAGAAAGCAAATAAAAATTCAAATGATTCGCAACAACTCGATAGGGTTGGAAGAAGTGCAAAAAGTGATATCAATCCGAGAAATGCAAACAATTCGGCAGGGCCACGGAGAAGTCGAAAATTAATTAGATCTGCAAATGTAAATGAGTGCGAAGATGATCAAATCGAAGATCCGATCGAACGTTTGAATAAATTACGCGCGAGTATATCAAGCGCCCTTAGCGAAGTTAAGGGAGTTTTGAAACAATACAGTACGGAACAAAGTTGTGACGATCAAAATGAATCTGCTCCATCTAAGCAGCCGCCCGATGATGGCCCAGTTAGATTTCGTTTTGTTCGTAAAATCCGTCGGAGAAGCGTATTTAGTGAAGATGACGAAACGGAGATTCCTAAAACATCTACTGATCTTACAGCTTTGCCCATTATTGAGAATAAAGTTAGCGAAGAAATTCCGAATGATCTGCAGGATAATCAAAAAATTTTATCAAATGAAAACCAGGATTTGACGGATAAAAATAAGGATATAGTTCCTTCTAATTTTGAGGAAATCGAAAAAACAATCAAAAACGACCCTGACGAAACAGACAAAAAGATCATTGAAACAGCTGCAACTGAGAGCATTGCTGAAATTCACTTTCCTCAAGATAAAAGTGAAAATATTAAGACTACCGTGAGTGAAATTGAAAAAACGACAAAAGAAGAGTCATCAATTATTGCTGAAGTTGAAGTCCTTCCCAGCACTTCTGTTACTTCAAAAATTAAAAATGGAAAAACCAAAAAAGTTCTAAAAAAAGACAGACGAGCTTCAATAGCAGCAGTAGAAATAAATCAAATATCAAATGATCAACCACAGATACCTTTAGAATTAAAAACACAGCGTCGACCTTCGGATTCTGGTACTTTGGTGAAACAAACAACACGAAGCAAAACTTCAAAGACGAGTAGTGCAAAGCCAAAGCTTATTTTAAAGGGCAAGGCTAAAACCGATTCTTCTTCCAAAACTGAAAGTTCTACAATAGAGTCAAGCAAACAAACAATAAAAGCTGTTGAAAAGACGATTGGAACTTCAAGTCCTACCGCCGCCGAAGAATCCCCCTCAACGATAGTTAATTCTACAAAAACATTAGACATAAAATCTTCAGAAACGGTTTCTCCTCTTCAATCAACTCAGAAAACAACATCTCCAGCTATTGTGGAATCAAACAAACTTGAAAAAACGGTTGCCCCAGCAAAACCTGATTCACCCCTGATTTCACCTATGACGGCTGGAACAAACGGTGCCAAATTGTATACACCTGAAATTTCGCCAGTTACAGGAGTAAGTTCAACAGTGAATGCTGATGTGCCCAAAGCTACACCACAAGTAGCTGAAGTCAATACACCTGCAGGAACTAGTGTTGCCAAATTGAATACACCCGAAGTGACGCCAGCCCCATCAGTTAGTTCGACAGTAAATTCTGATGTGTCCAAATCTTCACCTAAAGTAACGGGAGTCAATACACCTGCTGGAACCAGTGTTGCCAAATTGAATAAACCTGAAGTGGCACCAGTCACATCCCCAGCAGTTAGTTCAACAGTGAATGCTGCTGTTCCCACAACTTTACCAAAAGTAGCTGAATTGAATACTGCACCTGAAGTCACACCAGCTGCAACAGTTAGTACTAAAGTGAACAATGATTTGCCTCAAAGTAAACCTGAAATGGCAGTTACTTCTGTGAAGCCTAACACAAGCGAAACATCGATTGAGTCAAAAAATAGTTTAAAAACTACAACAGAAGCCACCAAAGTTGGAATTCCAAATCAACAAATAACAAAATCTAAGCAATTATCTCAAGCTACTAAATCTGGAATTCCCATTAGCAAAAAATCAAATACATCACCAATACCAGCAGTACCAGTGTCGTCAACTAAAACTCCTGATGCATCAGCAGCTATTACTAAAGTTGAATCGTCAAAAAGCATTATTGCTCAAACTAAAGTTTTAGAAACTAAAAACGTTAGTGCAATTCCTATTCAAACAAATAAACAAACAAAGATGAGTAATGAACAGGAACAAATTGAAGTTTCTAAAGCTGCCACTGTTAAAGTTGAAAAGATTGATTCCAATAGTGTCGCTAAACAGGTAGAAAATGATTCAACATCTGGAACATCCAAAGTAGCTGCAGAAACTTCAAACCAAATAGATAAAAAGACTTTAGATATAAATGAGACTCAAGCTGATAGTGCCGAACTGGATGTACCGATACCGTCAAATGTTCCGAAAGACGCTGTTGCTGTTAAATTAAATTTACCCGGTCAAGAAAGTGTCGAAGAACTTCAGAGATTAGAAGAACAACAAGACAAAGAAACCAGCCCTACTCAAGTACCCGAAACAACAGCAGCTGCAGCTCCTCCAAAGAAAAAACGAAAAGCTAAACGTAAGGTTGTTATTCGCCGTATAAAAAGGAAACTTTCCAAAGACGATACCTTCTTTCATCCCCAAGAAACACCATCGGAGTTAGAAATCGAAGAAAAAGAAATTGAAGAAAAAGATATATACGAAGAACCTGAAGAAGAACTTCCAAAACAACCCAAATCATGTTTGAAAAATCGACAATTTGAAATCGGCGATGTGGTTATGTATGCTGAACATTATAAAAAGACACAAGTTAGATGGAAGAAAGCTATAGTCACCGAAAGAATTACCAGCATATCATATAAATTAAATATCGAAGGTGGTGACGAAAGACCAGCTCATATAAGTTATATTAAAAAGTTTACAGACAGAAAGGTGAATTTCGGTGGAAAAGAGTACCTGGAAATTGATTATGCACAGATTGAAGAGGATGAAGAAAAAGAACGTAATTATAGTATATGGAATTTAGTTTGATTTTAAACAGCGGGGTAAACAAATTTGATAACATTATTGTGCTATAATTTTAAGAAATTAAGTAGTAACAAGTCTATTCTGCTATTCGTTTGGATAGACTTATTCGATTATTCGGCTTTTGTAAATTTTAAAGTTTTCGAAACAGTAGATAGACAATCCTTTGATTCGATTTAAATGGATAGCAGAATAAAGCTTGTATATTAAATGGGAAACAAATTAGTCTTAATTAAATAAAATAAAAATTAAAAAAGAAATTTAAATAAAATAAAGTTAATTAAAATTAATTAATTTAAAATTCTATAAACATCCAGTTTATTTGGCTAATTCTAATAAAAAATGTATGTTAAGAGAAAAAATTTTACGGGACAGCAATGTACAATTATTACAATTTTTAAAACACATATATATAAATAATAAAATTGGTGCAAGCGCTAAGAAAATAAAAAAACATAAAATTCCCAGTTCTAAAAAGACAAAAGAACTATATTTCTTATTTAATTATTCACATCAATGGTTCGTTTAACATTTATTAACTTACGGCCATATTATTCACTTGATTCAATCAATTTTTTATTTCAATCTGGATGTATCCAGTGAATAATATGGAAGTTAGTTATTTATTTTTCAAAAAGTACATATATTTTAATTTTGGCTAACGGCCAATTTCACCACTCCTTTTTAAATACTTGTTTACTGTCCGGTTTAATGAAAACATTTTAAAATGCAAGTAGTTAAATAATGATCCTTATTATTATTTATATAATTAATGTAAAATAAATCCTATATAAGCCTATAAGATTGGTTAGTTTTTACTTTTATTGTTTAATTATAATTTTGAATTTATCAATTTCTAAATAGATAATGATGCCAACAATACAAAAAGTATTTATTAAAATTTTCATAGTTTTTTTTTTTTTTATTTATTTGATTTGTTTCCTTAATTTATTTTAATTTTTATATATTTTTTTTATTTCAAATACCTTTGATGTGACATTTTAAACTTGAAATATAAATCTTTATTGTTGTTTATAACAAGGATTTGAACAAATTTACTACGCCACTGAAAATTAGGTATGTTGCCTTTTGATAAATAAAAACAACTGATTTGATTAGTTAATATTAAACTTTATAAATATCTATCAAATAAGTTTAGTTTATAATTTGTATTGAAAAATTCAAAACATAACAAAATATAAAATATAAAAATAAAAATTAATGTAGTAATAGTATCCAAAATAAAATATTATTTTTGTTAAAAAAAAAACAAAGGTCTTATTATTTTCAAACAACAAAATTATTATTTATACATACATCAACGAACTTTCACTCATTAGCTAAACATCACACCATCATCATTCTTTTGAAAATGGATTTGATAAATGAATAATTTATCATCAGAAGTAATAATAATTATATTACAAGCCATGGCCTTTAGATTGGGAGATGAATCTAAAAATAATTTTGGAAATATTCGAAATATTCAAAATCGTTTTAAAGTAAATCAGAATTTTGTTTTTGAGATTGAGATTGGCCCTGATGAAGATGAAGACGAAGCGAAGAAAAAATAATAATAATAATACATACAATTTTTTTTTCTTTTGGCGAAATATAGCGTGGCGAATGACAATAAAATTCAATGCCGAAGACATTCTTTCTTTAATTTTATTTTATATACATATATTGTAGTAGGTAAAGACTTTATTGTTTAGCGTAAGTACATTCCTAATAAATTTTCTATATTGTGTCAGATTAATTTTAAAACAATTTATAATTCGCATTTCTGAGATAGAAAACTATAAAAATTGAAAGTAAAAAAAAAAGTTTATTATTATCCATTGAGTAGGTCTTCAAAGTTTTCTTTCTTATTTTATATACATTTTTTTTTTTTTTTTGAAAATAATTCTTTTTTTCATTTCTACATAAGCTAGACATAATAATATGTATGTAGGTACCTACTGATTTACAATCTGAAAAAATCTACCAGATTATTTTTGGCATCCGGGTCTGATTGGCATGTGGTTGTGGTTGAGAGTAGCTACATATACTAACATATAATATGAGTTTCAATCAATATTTATTCTGAAGCAGCTTTTCTTAGTAAATTAAGTGTATGACATAAGTAACATGTACTTGCTCCTATGACAATTCCTTAAAATAAGAAGGTAAGTTTGAAAAAAGTTTATTCATTGTTACTTTTTACAAGTCTATAGGTTCGTATATAAGGTACTATAGATAAATAATGTATACAAAATTATGCATTCGCAAAAAAATAGAACTTGAAATTTTGATCAAACTTGACACAACTATGATATGAAAAACGAAATAACTATAAGGGCCTAGCAATTGTTCGTCTGCCTCTCTTTTAAATTGCAGATTATAAGTGAACTTGGTTCCTAACGTTTTTTGATTTTGTAAAACTATCCCGACAAAAAAAAAAACGGTACCTGCTATACAAGGTTTTTTGGCCTTTAAGGAAAATCTTTTTTAAAAACGTCCCCTTAAAAAATCACTATAATCTGTATACATACATATACGCTATTTTAAGCTATATAAAACTCCGAAAAATTATTTTCAATGATACCTCCCATACATACGTGATTTTTTTTTTAATTTCGCATTTCTCAATAACATTGCCCACGTTCTACATGTTCTTTCACACGAAGAAACTGAGTTTCCAGAAATTTTGCGTTTTTTTGGTGAGAAGGGCACCACAGTAAGTGGAGTGAACGATCTACGATTGGTGGAGATTGGAAATTGAAAGAAAACGTCAAAAAATCTCCAGCAATTTATTTCCTCGTGTGAAAGGGGACTTACACTCGCATCGAATTGGTCGAGTAACGTTTAAAAATGGAAAAAACTTATATGATTTATTTCAATTTTTATCGTTTCTCGATTAATTTTATCGATGCGAGAGTTAGGTACAGAACGTAGATACAGCAGGGATGAAAAATTGTATTTCAACAATGTATCAAAAGTTAAAAAAAAAATGTATCCAATTGTACTTGATTTTTTTCAACAAATAAATTTTGTTTGAAGAATACCAAGATAACAACATCTTTTTATATAAAGAATTAAACTTCTTAAAATATCGAAGATTTCGCGTACAAGTTTATTTCGTTTTTGAAAAAGCCAAATCAACGTCAAATAATCGTCATTTTTGAAGCATATATATATTGCTATCGTCAAATATGCAATTTTGCTACTACATACATAGCATAAAATCAGTTTAATCTATTTTCTCGAATGCGAAATTATCATTTACGAACCTGTCGATAGTCAAGACATAAAATTATGCATAGTGGAGACAAGGAAACAAAAATACTTTGCGAACACAGTCACAGAAATAAAGAGTGTAGGTACATAAGGTTTTATTGGTACTTGTATTGCTGCTCTAGCTATAAATAAGCAATAAAACAAAGGTAATATTATCGAATATAGGACTTTAGCAAACTGTATTATAGAAAAAAAAAAAACGCTTTTGCATAAAAATCTCGATTTTTATATTTTAATAGTTGACATTCCAGTCAGTAGATTTTTGATTGTCATTGAATTAGGTCGTTTTAACAAAATTAAAAATTTTCTCCAGGTGACATGGAAACAGGCCAATTTTCAAATATTAAAAAAAAATTTATTTACTTAACCACTTTAGCTTTTAAGAAAAATTCTTTAGTCAAGATTATTATAAAAAACATAGATTAAAATAAGTCAATAATTCCTATTACTATAATTTTATCTGTATTTTAATGAATTAACACAAATAGTAAAATTGTATCAAATTTTATAAAAGTGTATTCGTGTACTTTACCTAAGTCGAATGTGTTGAAAAAAGTACAATTTTATCGATTTTTGCAACCGTCAGACAAAAGTTCTACGATTTTGGTAAATTTTTTAAATAAAGTGGTACAAAATTTTAAACAGCCTGATGTTAAGGTATTTACATGACATCTACTACTTTTTCTAACTTCAAAGCTCTTTACTATAAAATGTTAGTTTTAAAAACATTTTTAACTTATATTATATTTAACCTATTTTCTTAATAAACTCCAGCTCAACACGCATAAAACAGTGAAAGTTCATGCAAAAAAGGATGTAAACATACCATTTTTACATTTGCAATTGTCCAAGTGACATTTGAAGTCAATATGATGATTAAAAAAATAAAACAAGTATTTGGTGATTTTAACTTTAATAAAATGTTAAAAAAGATAGTACGATGCCTTTATCGTTTAAAATTTGTAAAATCCTATTTAAACGTAGCTTCATACTTTTTGCACCAGGGTGTTTTAAAAAATTTTAATAATAATTTATACCTACAAAAATTTACAAAATAATATTTTCTCGCTTTTTTTACTAAATATGTACATATATGTACATACTTCGAAAACGCTTATAGTTCTATATATTTTTAAACTTAGCGTTACTATTTTTTATTTGTCCTACAATTTTTATAAATTTTTTATATTTAGATATACATACGATATTTACAGCACATTTTAATTATTAGAATTGATACATATAGATCACCGGGATCGGGATCCAAAAATTTATTTACAGGGATTATCTATACGAATCATATTCATAAACAATAATTAAATACGGTTATTTTTAATTTTTCTTTTCATATTTGAAGATTTTCTAAAGAAATCAGACAGTGGTGTGGGTGTGAAAAATTTTAGAAGTTTTTTTTTAATGATTTTATTTCTAATTACCTAATATGTAGTCGTAAAAAAGTATTTTGAAAAAAAAAATCACATATTTTTGTTTTATATCTTTCTTTTAATTGATATATATTAAATCTGAAAAAAAAATATTATGATGGTATAATTAATGGGCTTTCAAAAAACATAAATAAATTTAACTAAATGTTATAGTTTTAAAATAAAAAAATACATATATCAAGAACTGTATGATGGAAAAAGAATTTCGATAAAATTAAATAGGTTTATAATTACCGGTTATGTTTTTGATACGTATAGACAAAATTTGTGTTAACATAATTTTGGACGCTAAAATCAAAAGTTGAAAACTTCAATTAATTTATTTAAAATTATTTTGATTTGTAAAAATTGGAGTCAATTAAGTAAAAGAATGAAATATCTTAATCTTCCGAAACAGTTTTAGTTTCTGTGATTATATATTTATGATGTCCTGTACGAGTATGATCATCGTCATCACATCATGTTTTCGAGATATTTGGCGTGTTTGTTTGGATTCGTATATTCGCTTGAAAAACAGCTTACGTGTTAAATAGAACTACAACATCAATTCCTTTAAGAATTTAATAAGTTTGATATCTGAACAAAAAAAGAGGTGGGTATAGAGGTAAAATTTGAGAAAAAAAAATAAAATTATTAAAATAAAAACTAACTAGCCTACCCGTGCGAGAATTCAAGCAATTACATAAAAATAAGAGACGCACAAATTATCTAAAAATGTTGAGTGAGTGTGTACACATCAAACCCTAAAAATGTGAAAATGTCAAAAAAAAATGTGAAAATGTCAGAAAAAATGAGAAAATGTCAGAAAAAATGTATTAAAAATGTGGTTCGGTTTACATTTTTCAGCTTCTAACAGCTTTTTTTTTGACATATCAGAACTGAAAATTAAAACATATTTCAAAAAGCATTAAAAAACTAATTCTCAAAAAACATTTCGGATTAAATGGAAACGGATATTATTTTGCGCTGTCGTTAATATAAATTTATCAAATATTGCAGCATTATAAGAGATAACAACAAAAGGATTTTTAAATAATGTTGACAATTCATATTTTTTTTTTTTTTTTGCCTGATGCACTTATCCTTTTTTAAAAACAACATCTTTCCCTTTTTCTCTTGGCTGACACTTTAGTATGATTTAATGAGCTAAAAATGTAGTGTCATACGGGCTTTACAATTATTTATTTATATTTTACTTCTCATGTATGTACATAATATGTATATGTTTTGTTTAGGTTTTTACAAACATACATATAAAATATATAGGATTAAGTGTACACTTGAGTACATTCTTATTGAAACTATAATTCATTTTTCACATGAATTCTTGATACTAGTCATTTTAAATTAAAAAAATACAAAAGCAAAATTATTTGTGTTTTTCTTCTTATTTAAAAAATATATACAGGGTGTCCCGTAACTCAAAGTCAAGCGGGTAACGGGTGATAGGGTAGGTTGTACCTGTTCTGGAAAAAATAAGAACAAAAATCTATCTCGCTTGGTTAAGTAATAATAGCAATATTTAGAAAAATAGTGAAAATCGATACCCTAGACCACATTTTTAGCTACTGTGGTCACAAATTTCCGAATTTTGACGTGTTTATTTTTTTTATGTAATCCTAAATAACCATGCTATTGATTTCAATCACAAATTTAAAAATAAATATTGTAAGTTTCGTAAGAAAAATAAAGTTTGACTGAGTCATGTTTAAAAAAAAAATTTTAAGCGAACTTTGACACTTCATATTTAAAAAAAAATTTACTACACTACCTTGGCAAGTTTTTTAAAAAATTAGCGCGTTTCGTCAAGATTTCAAAATGGTACAACACTTGCTACTTATTCATTCGTAAAAAATATTTTTCATTTTTTATTTGCAAAAAACACCTCAGTTCACTTCAATCACTTTTACCAGAATAATGCGTTTTTGTACTCAAAAATCCATTTTACCAAGGTGTACGTGACATAAACAGAGGCACTAGAATCAGACACTGTTTGCCGTCAATAAGATTGAGACAGATCTACATTATACAAAATGGTACGCTACAATCTACGTTCGGTACGCTACGTTCCTTGTTTTAGTCGCAACATCTCACAATCGTGCGCTTTTGTTACCCTGGACTCGAATAGTGTTGTGGACATTATGTCAGTTATTATCTAGTAATAGGTACTAAAAACTTCACAAATTTTTGCCAACATTGTTCAGCAAATATCAACACTGGGAGCGTATAGTTACGAGAGAGCAAACTTCGTATACACGTTGCATATGGTTCGGGTCACGGGTGGTAGTTGTTTTGATTTAAAATTCGATGAGCAATGCTTTTCGGTATTCCAGTAGATCTTTCAATCGCACTGATCAAGCGCTGGAATCACATTCAATTCAATTTAATTTAAAACTACGTCGTTGTTATGTCCTTGGAGTCTCCCTTCTGCAGCGCCGCCATACGAGTACTATAGGCAATCGTCCTTGCGAGTATGATAGGTGTGCATAGATGAACACCCGGTGGTCATGGGTGATGCCCCACATTTGGGTACCTTTCGATCCACTGGAATACCGAAAAGCATTGCTCATCGAATTTTAAAATAGAAGTACTTCAGCCCGTACTATGTGCAACGTGTACAAAGTTTGCTACCTCGTGACTAAACGCTCTCAGAGTCGATATCTGCAGAACAATGTTGGCGAAAAATATGGAAGTTTTTAGTTCCTATTTCTAGATAATAACTGACAAAATTTTTACAACAATAATCGAGTCCAGGGTATCACAAAAACGCACGATTGTGAGAAGTTGCGAGTAAAACAAGGAACGTACCGTACCGAACGTATATCGTAGCGTACCATATTGTATAATGTAGATCTGTCTCACTCTTATTGACGGCAAACAGTGTCTGATTCTAGTGCCTCTGTTTATGTCACGTACACCTTGGTAAAATGGATTTTTGAGTACAAAAACGCATTATTCTGGTAAAAGTGATTGAAGTGAACTGAGGTGTTTTTTGCAAATAAAAAATGAAAAATATTTTTTACGAATGAATAAGTAGCAAGTGTTGTACCATTTTGAAATCTTGACGAAACGCGCTAATTTTTTAAAAAACTTGCCAAGGTAGTGTAGTAAATTTTTTTTTAAATATGAAGTGTCAAAGTTCGCTTAAAATTTTTTTTTTAAACATGACTCAGTCAAACTTTATTTTTCTTACGAAACTTACAATATTTATTTTTAAATTTGTGATTGAAATCAATAGCATGGTTATTTAGGATTACATAAAAAAAATAAACACGTCAAAATTCGGAAATTTGTGACCACAGTAGCTAAAAATGTGGTCTAGGGTATCGATTTTCACTATTTTTCTAAATATTACTATTATTACCTAACCAAGCAAGATAGATTTTTTTTCTTATTTTTTTCAGAACAGGTACAACCTACCCTTTCACCCGTTTCCCGCTTGACTTTGAGTAACGGGACACCCTGTATATAAAAACTTGAATAACTGTCATCAGAATCTTGAACAAATTCATAAAAGAGTGTTTAAATTCCATGTTTTGTTCCTTTTTCCTCCTTGATGACAATACAAACACTCGAAAAGACTCTTGAGTTTCATTTTCTTGCTAGTTTTGTTTTAGTGATACATTAAAAAAACTTCTACCAAAATTCTACCCCACAAAATAAAACTGCCCACGCTACTGCATCTGCCATATATAACCATTGTAAAAAAGGTTGGTTATAATTCTAACCATATGCCTGTTTGGTAACTTTTTTTTTTGAATTTTTTTTCTATGGGTTTTGACAGCAAATAGTGAAATTTTGTGAAAATTTGTGGAAATTCGCAAGAAATTTCACGTTACCAAACAGACCAAGTATGTACCTTAATTATAGGTATTATCTGCATTTTGGTACCTACAAAAACTGTTCTTAACGGTACCTTTCATAGAGCATCTCTTTATTCTCGCCTTTCTCGTCGTTAACGGTTTAATCTATTTTAATCAACATTTTTATGCAGGAGGTATTTTTAAGTTGAAATAAAATTGCATATCAAAATGTTCAAAAATTTTTGGTTGGTTTTAAAAAAAATCGTGCGATCCAGTCGTGCATTTTATTTTAATTATCTGACAGTTAAGATTTCATTAAATTTCATTCATTTATGTGGATCGTGATAAGCGTTCTTTTCACATTTATTTTAAGCGAAGGTAGGTAAGTATTTACGCCGTTTTTTCTAATTACATTTCTATTCTACTCAAAAAAAGTTATGCGTTTTGCATATTTTATATAATAATTAATAGGTTCGATCTTTTACTTTGTGCACAGAAACTGTCAAAACTTTTAAGAACAATGATGAAATTTTCGCAAAAATTGTGAAACTGAAATTTCGAAATTTGTCATTAGTTTTTTTAATACCTTTAATATCCATCCAAAGTGATATTACTTTATTAAATAGAAAATGGAACTATTTTTTTAAATAATATAGTTTTCTAAAACGGCATTTTTATGAGATGAAAATCCAATTTAGTTTGAATCATATGCATAATTAGAACAGTTCTCTTGTTTGTAACTCCCGTTCAACGATTTTTTTAATTTCTCTTATTAGAAGTAATTTTTTTGCCTAAAATTTTTCAAAGAGATTATAATATACCTATACTTGTGTTCCAGATTTTTGGTGTTAAAATCAGATAGCAGAAATCGTTTTTTTGAGAAAATTGTCTTATTTTTGGGTTTGTTTTCATTGGGTTTGAAAATCTGCAAACAAAATTTATCAAAATTTTTGAGGCTATGTAAGTATGTACGCGATTAAAATAAAGTTTACGGTTTTTAACAGGTGGGATATACTTGTTTAGGTACTATCATTATTTTTGGTTCTAAGAACAATTTGTTTTTAATAATTTAGAAAGTATTAAAAAACTATATACATACATATGTATATAAAAGCCCTTCGTAATACTTATATGGAACAGAAACAAAAAAAATCGTTATTATAATCGTTATCTACTGTAACAGACAAATTTAAAAAAAAAACTTGATGCATACGTATATATGTATATTGTATATGTATGAGCATAGTTCTATCAGCCTTACGCAAATGAATTACGTTAATAATACTTAAAACCAATTGCATATACATAACATACCTACCTATATATATTAACCAATTCTTTGCCAATAAAAAACTAATTCTTTTAAAAGTTCAATGCCATTTGGCAAACATTAACTTCTGACATTGATCTTGCTCAATGCTCAGTGATCTAGTTGCGCTAATGAATGGTAAAATTAAAAAAAAAAAGACAAATTTAGAAACTTATTCGTTAGTCATTGAATATACACAACCTTCAATTTTCCTTCGAAAACAAACGTGTACATGGCCTGGCTTTAGATGAGGGGATCTTAACTTTAACGCTCGAACGACGCAATTGGCTTAATGTCATACACGTTGTCGGTATACAATAAATTTGTCCTTAACATAGTTTAAATGCTTTATCATCAAATAAAGCTTGTACCTACCTATATAGTAAGATCATCCTCTTTGCATGCAGTACACCAATAAATAAATACCTTCAGTTTTTTTTTATTTATTCAGGTGTAGCTATTTACATTATGTATGTACATATATATACAGTATTCACCTATTTATCGATTTTTCTTAACTATAGATGCTTGCATTTTTATGCCATGATTCCTCAAACTTGTCTAGGAATTAGCGTAGCATTAACAATTAACGGTAGGAATTTATATTGAATAATGAGAGTGGGTGTGGTAGTGTGGACTTTATCTTGTCATTAAGTTATTAAAAATACAAATTTTAGTTTAAGTTTCTTTTCTTAGCAAACAAAATTTTATAGAAACATATATTTAATTAATTTTTTCATTTTACATGAAATATAGCAACTTCTCTCCTCGCTTTCTGCTTGGTCCTTAAAAGAAGAAATATTATATTATACTTCTATTACTTAGACTTGATTCGTCTGCAGGTTTGTCTTTACATAGTACCTATGACTGTTAAAAAAAGAAGGTTTGGCTCTTTATCCATTTTAGTCAAATAAATGCCAATAGATTAAAATAATTGGATCTTAGAATATAACCAATTAATAAAATGGAATCTCAACTAAAACATAATTCGGTCTGTTTATGTGAAAAGTGTTTGGTCAACAAAATTGAACACGCATAGTGTTATGTTCGTGAGAGACATACAAATAAAAATAAGTTATATCAATTAAGATAAATTAAAAAGCAGTTTTATTATTAATTAAAAGTTAAATATAAGAGTAGACAAAAGTATAACTGATGTTCGGCTAATACAGATAACAGAAGTTGAGAGGGTTTTTGAATCAGACTAGCCAACTCAAATACAGGGTTGGTTTCAGTAAGGTCAACTAGTTGTCGAATTATGTAGTTCTCATTTCTCCAACACAAGCAATAACAACAACTAAAAAAAAACTTAAGGAAATATGATAGAAAAGAAAGACAACTACTAGTTATAGCTGTTTTTAAAGCCAAATATTTATTTTAGTGTAGCAAGTAATTTTTAACCTAATATACATTATATTCAATGTACATAATGTATGTATATCAATTAGAAAATTGATAAAAAAAAAACTTACTACGATTTTTTAAAATTTAAAATCTTAAAGTTTTTAAGAAAATACGGAAACAATTTTTTTTAAGATGTTTTTAGGTATGTCTATTGATCTGGTACACTATTTAAAAAAAAATAATGCATATAATATATTGGAGCACAAGGCCATTACATGAATAGTTGGTTTATTATGGTATTTACGCGCACATTTTTATGTTTTAAGACAAGGTTCAAAAATAATTTCTTTTTTGGTAATGTATATTGGATTGATTCTTCGGACTTCCAAGCTTTTATTTTCACTCTAGTTAATTATAGAAATAAGTCCATCAGACCAGACCTAATGTAATAATAAGTAATAAGTATTTTTTTTACTTGATTATGGCCAAGGAAGATGCAATTCACACACAAAGTAGTTAACCTTGTTAATATTTCTTCTAACGATATTCAAAAAATATGCCCGACGAACTCGTTCTTATATGGTAAACAATTACATTATAGCTAAATATTAAAGATTTATGTTTATGTTTCAATTATGTACCTAATGATATCTTTAGCGAACAAATTTAAAAAAATGATATTTCTTAGGAATTTCTTTTTCTTTTTCATTTTCATTTTCATTTTCAAAATTTTTGAATGTAAAATTGTTTTAAATATTTTGAAAAACCAGTTTGCAAAATTATAACAAAATTTATCAAGCCATTAAAACGCTTTACGTAATTAACTCCAAAATAGGATAATTTTCTCAAAAATAGTCAAAAACCTATTTCAGTTATTCGATTTTTTTTTTTGTCAAAAACATGAAACGCAATTTTCTTTAATTACTTTAATTCATTACAGGTTTACCTGTTTAATCAAAATCATTTCAGCCGTTTTCGAAAAAAGTAACGATATCGTTGTTTGGCAGCTACCCGATCTAGATGGGCTAAAACAAAAATTCGAATTTTCACTCTAGGGAATCTTACCAAATTCGAAAAAAAAATTCGGTCCAACCGTCTTCGGTACTAGCTCAAATTACAGTAGAAGCAGGCACTTCTCCACCATCGTAATGTTAATTTTGATTATAAGATCGATTTCGAGCAAGTAAAGGTGATTAGCATTCAAGTTAAACAAGAAAAAAAATTTTTTACCACAATCTTCTAGGAAACAGCGATAGACGCTGTTTAGATTGGGAAGATTGAGGCCGGTATCACGGCAGTTTGTAGGCAAGAGAAGTGTGGGGTGAGGAATCTCGTGAGGCACGAAGAAAACATAAAAACCGGATTCATGAGTCTACTTTGTTGTTGTTTCAATGTGTGAAATTGTTGTTGTTCGAATGTATTTTGAGGCAACTCAAAGTTTCAAATGTAAACACGATGGCACTCACCAGTCCGGACTCAATCTTCCCAATCTAAACAGCGTCTATCGCTGTTTCCTAGAAGATTGTGGTAAAAAATTGGAAAATAATCTTCAGCGCTTTGCAGTAAGTAGAGAAGTATATATAGACCTACTAAAGGAATGTGTGGACCTCTAAGGATGGTGAAAAGACGTCACCCGAAGAACTGGGGCGTGCTTTGTGCAACTAGATGAAATTTCCTGGGTGGACGAAAGTTCGGGTAACTTGGTGACAGAATGAAGTACTTCTACAATTTATTGTACATATCAAATAAATTAGGGTTCTTGGACATTTCATTACACAAATAAAATTTGTTTTAATTGATCACGACTTTGGATGTTTTATTGAAACTCCAGAAAACATTTGTTAAAAAAAAAGGTTTTTTTTTTTTTCTTTAATATTGTATTTAGAGAATTTGCAATACATTGTGATACCTTAAATAAAGCTGTATAAAACATTGGCTTTCTTTCAAACATGCACAAAAGGCTAAACTTACAAATAAAATCGTCGAACATTTCTACGAGAATGATAATTTCTTAGTTAACTTATCTCATTTTCGACAAGTTTTGAATAACCACCCTGGTTAGCATGGTTTGTTTTTAAATCCATAATACTAGTACTTCCAAAAGTTTGGATTCTGTTCAAGTCTTCTCTGGAAGTTTGTGTACCAAGTCTGGAGAGTCGAGAGAGGAACCAATGCCGTTGCGTCTCCAACCATATTCGGAATTTGTTGGGGGGTAATGCAAAAACTTGATGCATAGTTATAAAAGCTTTCCAGCATTTTCTGTCCAAACAGGAGGGTGTTGTTGGGATTGGTCTAAATTAAAAACAAATATGAAATAGCAGCAATAATTTTTCAGAATGAATCCACTTACGATTGCAGGAGTTAGCTGACACACTGTAATATCCGGCTCAACTGAAATGCCAATTTGAGCTATAGGCGATATGGCTTGGTTACCAAACACCATTGTGCTTTGTTCTATTTCATGACCCTTTTTTAGTTGTGAAATCTTAAAAATTGCAGACGGCTTGCTGTTCGATACATGGCCTAAATACTGCCAAGCTGGTGCTGAACTAGCATCGGGCCAGCTGAAGTAGACAGCTGCGGACATTCCTTCAGGCAGTGGGGACGAGCCGGTTAAAAAAATAACAATATAATTAACTTTATCCACTTCAGGAACATTGATCAACAATTTGTTTTCGTCGACCCTCACAAAATCAGTCTGTGGCTGAAAATGAAAATTCTTATAGATTCAAGACTATTGCCTTAGTTTTGATACTTTACCAGTCTTCCAGATATAATTAAGCCAAACATGATGATTACTTTTTTCGAATAAAATATTAATACTTAAAATATTTTGAGATGGAGAAATCAACAAAAAATGTAATAACATCCAGAACAATCCAAATTTTATAGTTCTCGGCTTTTTTTTGCTATAAATTGGTATGGCGCAAATGACAGTTTTTGATTGACAGCTTTTTGACAGAAAAGCAAAAAAGCATTAAGGTTTAAACAAAATTCGTATCTGAAATTTCGATTTAATGCGTGAACACATTCAGGCAGCATTAGCAGCCGCAATAAGTTGAAATCAAAAGACGCGACTCGGAATGCGACGCTTTCACTTGGCATGGACATGGACGACATTTGGATCCAAATTTGGATGTTGTCGTTTCAAGATTCGAAAAAAATATACCTGTTTTTGCATTTAACATGCTCGATAGTTGCAAAAATAAAGGTGTGATACCTCGGCAGTAGACGGTTTGCCTACAAGCTGTACATAAAGGTAAGACCGCATTCGGCGGAACTGAACTCTACGACTTATTTGTAGGAAAGATGAGCTATATCGCACTAAGCGACAATTGCACTTCACGGCGCGATATTATGCGAAAAATTTGATAATCTGACCAACTTTGTCATGACATGAAGTTCCGTTCATTTTCGTGCAAAAGTGCGCGCAATGTCTCTAAAGTTCAGGGACCCTACTCTGTATCTCGTTCCGAAAGTCAATCCTATTCGAAAGTGCTTTTCGTTCCGCTTTTGAATTGGAACTCTGTAAAACTTTCGGAATGGAAAAAATAGCATCCCATTTACGGATTAGTTTTTTTCGAGTCTCAAACTATTTCTTTTGTGATCTGTCAAATGAAGAAATCAAAAAAAAAAAAAAAACCATATGGAAGACATTTTTGTTTAAAAAAAATAATAAAATACAAAATTTAATATAATATAATACGGATTCGGTTGCACTGTGGAAATTATACGCGACAAATGTAACATAATGGAAATGTGTGATAAAAGTTAAAATTCGATTGATGACAAAGATTCATTTCACTGTTTAACAATTATTGTTTATTTTTTTAGTCTACTAAATTGTTGAAAGTTTGTTTAGCGTCAGCGGTTTTTAAATGTCCCTTTGCGAAATCAGGATGCCCACTCATAAATTCCACCAACATATCGAAGTGTTTTTGCTTCGTGTGTAAATTTTTGCCTAAAATTCCCTGTAAATAAATTTTATTCGCTTAAATTGTTATTTTCACTGAGATTTTCTTTAAAAAAATTACATTCTGCGACTTTCCTTGTTCGTTTCGCTATCACATATTTTGTTGTAGAAATAAATTTTCCGCATTTCAATGCTTTTGACATTCGGAAACGAGATGCCAGGTACGAAAATTTCACTTTCGGAATTGACAATCCGCAAGTAGATTTCATTCCGCTTTAGAAATAGAGTACAAAATATTCGTTTTCGGAAAATTTCACCTTCGGAACAAGATACAGAGTAGGGCCCCAGTTCAGCAATGTTGCTATTGTCATTGCGTCTCAATTGGCAATATTCAAGGCAAAGGCAAAATTTTGTCTGTGCATTTCTCGACTAATTTTTTCGAAATGAGTAGCACATCATCGAAAGGGGTATATATGATAAAATACTCGGAGAAAAGGCTGTTAAACTTTTACATGCAATGCCTTGTTCGATGTAACTCACAGACGAGTTCGCTACCTTTTATATACAAATTAAATCCTCAGCTGTGATCTGTCACGATTCACGGGAAACAGGCAAACATGCCTATTTATTGTTTTCATTTAAAAATGTAGATATATAAGCGATTACTTACACAATTTTCAAAAATATAAATTCGTACAAAAATAATAGCAGAAATCTTTCTCGAGATAAAAAAAAACATTTTTCAATTTTGCATCATTCATTCCGGATTTGAACATGGATTATATTTTGTATCATCTGACTTATTTGTTTCTGCCATTTTCATTTCCCCAAATATTTCAGATAAAAAATTTAAATATTCAGTCTCATGTTGGGCCTTATTTCCGGTTGATGCAACAGCCGATGGGCATCTACCGATATAACTGTAAAAAATAAAAATATTGTTGTTTATAAAGGGTGTCTCATAATTCAAAATTTGAATTTTGCGCCATTTAAATAGTACAGTGTTTTCAACAGAAAAAAGATCACGTGAAAACTGACAGTTCAGGTTTAGTAAAATAGGAGCACTATACCAAAGAACAACGCTTTTTCATTGTTGAGCAATATTTCGATGGACCCGTGCAAAACCATACTAAGTGCAGTGCACATAGTATAGTTTTGAGTTACCGTTATACTATTGAAAGCCCTTTATTTTAATACTTTTCCTGCGAATCTAACAAGAATGCCTTGAAAACAGAGGTCAAATAAGGCTTAGTATAATGTCTTATTTCGACATTTATCCCAAAAAAAAAAATAAAACTTTAAACGTCTCTCCTGACAAATAAAAAAATACACTTAGTATTGTTTTGCACGGGGCCAAAAATAAAAATAATGAAGTTCTGTCAGCTAGAGTTGCCAAAGGCACGTGATCAGGCCCATCTCAATGTAAAATTCAATGTTTATCAATTTCATTGAGTCGACTAGCACTAATTTTATACCTCTTCTAAGGAAGAACACAGTCATCTTAATTTAAAAAGGCCTATAAATTTTGCTAAGGATGATCGTACCGTGATTTAATTCTTATTAGATTCGCATTCAAAATAACATTTAACTCATGTTGTATATCAAAAATGTTCCATTCCAGAATTATCCTTACCCATCCACCCGGCTAGCTTCGAAAGGAAAAACACAAAGAATCAAAAGGCATGTTCAGGAAAATGAGATCTCGGAGATCTCAGCAATCTCAGTTACCTGAACAGGATTCCTCAGCAAAATTTCTCAGCATTGCTGTCAAAACTCTGAGGAAAAAAAATTTTGGATTCGCTTTCTCACTTTTTGAGTGAGAAAATTCTCCGAGATCTCATTTTCTGAACACACCAAAAATCTACCCAAAGAAGATTGACTTTTTTTGTTTAGTTGACGAAAAATCGATTAAAAACTCGACTTTAATGTTGAATAAGCTCTCTTTTAATAAACAGTGACTTATTTTGATTTTATTTTATTCATTTTGGTGCAAGTGTAGAATTGTTTTTATAACATACTCATTCTTCTATTTATTTTATTTCAAAAGAAATAAAAAAAACTAAATGGTATAATAGAAGGTAAGTGCTTTTTGTTAATGTCTAATAATAAATAACAATCATTACATTAAAAAATCAATATCGCTCTTTATCACGTTTTAGTTGTGTGTATTTGATTACAAATCAAGGCGCTACTTTCTTGTTTAACATAGGTTTTTTTTCGTGAATTAGATCGCCAGTTCTTATTTTTCTCCATGTCTAATTTAATTTGTATGTATGTATTTAATATATTTATTTTTCGTTTGGATTTCTTACAATACTAGCTAGCACAAAGAAACTCTATAAACGACAGTATGAATTCAGATTTTTTTTTTCTAAAATAGGTTTGCGAATAAGATTGTTTTTATTGGTCTAAATTAATGAAACGAAATAATTTTTGATTTTATCAAAAATATGTTCGTAATACAATTTACTCTTTTAGAGCATTTCATTTTCTTTACATTTAAATCTTTTGTTACATAAATCTTAAATATAAATTTAAAAAATAAAACGCTTATGCAAACACAACTCAAATGGGTTTTTTTGTTTTCAAAGATCGCGGTAAATAAAACAATATTAAAATATATGTATATACGTCTATAAACTTTCAACCGGGTCTTTGTGAACTTGTTGTAAAGTAAGAAAAGGTAATCTAACCTCAATTGAAATAATAAATTAATAAATAGTTAAAACATAGGTCTTACTTGGAAAATAATAATAAAAAAAAAAAACAAAAAGTGGTCACTCCATACTATAAATTTTAAGTCTGTTTTACTAACATGACTATTATTTAGTTTTCAGCTAATATTGTAAGGATCTATAGTGCCATAGCATCATTTAACATGGCATTCAGTTCGCGGATGTGCATTGCCTTTGATCCAGTAGCGGTCGAAGCTCCAGTGGGGCGGCCTACATAGCTGTTATATGTGATGTCATCCGTGTGGTGTAAGTATTGGTGTTGTCGTAAAATGAGAAGAAAAAAAACGGATATTTTGTTTTAAATTAATACAATTCTCTTTTTTATTTAATTTCAGAAATAAAATATTTGTTTATATGAATTAATTGTGATAAGTGAGACCAATAAATGAATTTGGATTCCTAAATTTTAAAATAGCCAAGAATTCAGAACTTATAATATAGAAATTAAAGTTATATAAATCTGTTCTGATTTAAAAATAAATATAATAGGGTGTTTCTAATGCGTCTGGACGGAGTGTTCTTCAAATTTGACATTCAATTTGATACAGTGGTCAATACGAAATTTATCTTTTCCACATTCTGGTAGTAAATCACGACATTCGTGAGGACATGAGCGGCATGATATTATGAGTTCTCTCAAACTTATTAGTTACTTTTTTATTATATCAAACTTCAATCAGGCACATTCAAAATACAAAAGCTGACGTAACGGTTACACAATCTTTGGATTAAAAACATAATAAAAATAATATTAAACACATACATTTCCATTACGTAGGATTAGTTATTTCCTGTACTTTAAAATTTTAGTATGTACTTATAATTACAGAGGAAGTATTGAAGTCTGTGAAAGAGCTTTCATATTTTCGATTTTAATAAAAATAGCTATTTTGAATCAATAATTCAACAAGTCCAAATAAAATAGTGCTTACTATTCTACTTTGCTTATGTATTTCAGTACTATATAGAATTTCTATTATTTAAAAAAAAAACCTTCTTAAAAATAAAAATATTTTTTAAAAAATTTGGCAAATACTAACTTTCATTCATTTTTGGCTTTAGATGCTATACAATATATTCGTTTAGTAACTTGAAAAGTCGTACGACGCCTCAAAATTTACTGTCAAATCCTATAGACATTTTTGACAAGTGAAAAGATGCAATTTGACAAACATACATACATAATATATAATAATGTGTAGATCAGGTGGAGAATTATTATGAAAATTTCGCCCATTTTCTGCATTCAACTTATTGTGAATTCATATGACGAAAATGAATTGGAATTTCGAATTTCGAATTTCGAAAATTGATATTCTGCATTTCGTTTTATTCCATTTTCTGAACGAATTCCATCGACATTATTTTTGATTTGTGAAACTGTTGCAGTAGCGGTTAGTTTTATTTTTCTTGGTGCAAATTGTAAACAAACTTTCAAAAGAATTAGAAATGGATGCACTTTTAATTTTGACTGTTCGAGGTACATAATTGGGAAACTTTTTCTTGTGAAATAGTCAATAAATTCATAATAGTTTTAAAGAAATACGACTATTAATGAACAATTTAGATATAATTTGCCTCCATTGATGACAGTTAGTTCCATTGAATAATATTTTTACATTTATGAACTCGACTATTTGCTTCGACCATTTATCTGTTAAAAAACGCCATTTATTTGAATTCGGGGAAAATAATTAAAATGAATTGATTTCATCCATTTTTTGCCTGTTTTGTTGTAACAGTAGTGTTATTCCGGAATTAAATCTTACTTTTTCGAATTTGTTATACCTTTTAAATTGGTCACAAAAAAATCACTCAGTTACAAAAGAAACACCCTGTCTTTCTTGGCGCATTTTTTTAAAAATTAAAATAAACAATAAACGATCATGCAACTTCGTGATGAAATAGGCATGCACACACATTAAATTGAAAAAAAAAATGAACAAAAATAAAAAAAACACATAATAAGTATGATAAAAGAAACTAAAAAAAAAAGAAAAAAACAATACAAATCTTGAGAGGAAAAAAAAGTCAAAACCAATATTTCAACTCATAAAAAGTCACCACTTCTTTTTTCGCGATCACACTGGTTCTCCAAACGAAGATGACAAGGAAGATGACATAATAGTGAATTCAAAGGAACTGACAAACAGAAGAATACATTATTAGTTGGAAGATAATTCTGGTAGATGAGACCTTGAAACACGAGAGTTAAGAGGGAAATGGTGTTTTGTACCAACAGTTTGACAGAAATGCTGATGTATGCAACGGATTGTATGGTATGTAGCGAAACAACCAACGACGGTTGCACCGACATACGATTGTCGTAAGGTCTTCAGCATTCAATTTATAAAGTGTACGGTTGGGCCGTTTCCATATTGCTACAAAATTTTAGTTAATTCACATGATACTTTGAAGGTGTGTGCGTTTTATCTATGAACGTAGATTAAGCACGATACTACTTTAAAAGTGAAAATAACGGCAAAAACTAGCAAGTCGCTTTTAATTAGAAAAATGTTAAATATTATAACGCTTATACCTTAACATTCAAAATTTGCGTTATAGTCTTCTAATTGATGGGGATTGCATATTTCAAGAAGACTTTTGGAATTGATTAACCGGGAATACAAAATACTTTTTCACAAACATAACGATAAAACAAACATACAAAAAAAAATAACACAAAACTAAAATGGAATTGAAGAATAATTGGTTTTGAATAACCTGATTAAACGTTGACTTTCCAAATATTTAAATAAGTCCCATAAGCTTAATCCACGTGACTACTCTCTGAATTTGAATAAATTAACTTTCGATTATTAGTTCCGCAAGTAGTTTAAAACAGTTTCAGACTGACAGATTTATTAATTTTTAGATCGATAATGTTTAGCAGATCAAAAATTGTGCTATTTCTATGGCAAAAGGGAGCGTAAAATATTTGATTTTCCGGCCAGTTTTACTACGAGAAATTTCTTTTGACTATGACTCACTTATGTCAGATGGTTGCCATCAAAAGTGGGCGTGCATTTACGTGCTTCACGCAACTTTAAAAAAAAAGTGTGAGTGCCGGGACTCACGGTTAAGATGTGTAAACATACTTAACGTAAAGTGAATCACAATCACAATTCCAAGATACGTTACGTTTTTTTTCAATCTACCGCCAGTATAGATGTTTACACATCAAAAAAAAAACCTCTGGGCGTCCGAAGCATGCCCACCGGCGGAGGGCCGTCTCATCTTCTGTGATATATTGTACTTGATATTACCCTTTAAAAAAGGAAGTTACTTTGAAAATCCAATTTTAAAGTTTTTTTTTTTACTCTTCATAGGGCCCAGCAGAACCAAGGGGCTCCCGACGACGGTAGCTTTACTTTGGGCACCTAGAGTTTTCTTTTTAAGTCCCGTGTAGCGGTTAATGCAGACCCTCTTAAAGCAGACTAGTAAAACTGATATTTCTTTACTCCGGCCCCTTAAAAAAACAGTTATACATATGTTTTACAATTGTAGACCCACTAATAAACAACAACCGAATAAACTGTTTACGATGAAGTAGACCGATGTATACAGCACACTAATGTATTTAACTAGCCGGTTTACCACCTCCAGCGATGTTCCTCTGTTTACTTAGTATCCTTGTATTTTAGTAATTTTAATGAGTATACATTTTATAAAAGTTTAACACTATGAACTACTAATAAGTAAAAGTACATGGGCTCCAATTATAGTTCGCAAAACTCAGTTTTTGATAAATTTTCCTATTATAACAGTTCCAATGATTTTCTTCTTTTTTTTTTTTTTTGAAAAACATATATGAAAATCGGTTTGAATTTTTTTAATGCCTTGAAAAAAAACCTTTTCTCGTTATACATCAGATTTAAAATCTGCATATAATCTTAATCTTAAAATTGTTGTATACTACATAAATGCATTCATGTACATTCTTAAGTTAATTTACCATATAGAGCTGTGATAGAACTAACTAGGCAATAGTAAATAGAAAACTAGTTAATCATAAAATGTAATGCCTCTATTGCGAACGACATTGAACGTTCGATGCAACAAAAGTTGATCATACCAAAAAGTTGAGCTCATTCAGATTGTTGTCTAAAACCAAAATTATAATTTATATTGTTGTAACACTTTGGGAAAATATAGTAGATGAGATTTATTAACAACAGCTTAAGATATAATGAATTTCCATTGATTGACTTTCAACAAAATTCAAATTATCGAAAATAAAACGACATCCGCAATAAAGGCCTATTTTAAAGGAAAAGAAACTCAACTTGTAATGGAATGAAACAAAACCAAAAAAAAAAAAGATCAAGGACAAATGAAGACAATCCATTGATATTATTGAAATTGTAAAATAACAATGGTTTTACAAAAGACTGTGAAAACTCTTTTGAGTTGATCAAATGGACTTGAAAACAATACTGGATGCAAAGATAACAATTAAATTTTAAACAGAATATTCTAGTTAACATAATTTTAGATTCCTATTTAAACCTATATTAAGTTACGACAGTTCTAAATGTATGTATATAAAAGAGAAACATCAAAAAGCTAAACAAATTATAACTGTTAGTTTCAAACTTTTGAGATTTGTATGGAAATCGTTCTCACGCTATGGGCAAGGTGGATGGGAATTTGTTTTGAAATTCATCTTTTTAATTTTAAGCATACACCAGCATACCCATAATGTGCAAACAATATCCATATTTTAAATCTATATTTAAATGCATTTTATAATAATTACAATCGAATGAAAAATGTACGATTAAACTACCACAATAAAATTATAAATTAAAATGAAAATTATAAAATCTAAAAGTTTGAAATGAAAGAAACTAAAAAAAAATAATAACGTAAGGGGGTTAAATGCGTTAATAAGTTTTTTTTAGAGAAGCCAAATGAAATACGCAAGTGTTATCGTATTATCATTTGAATTATTAAAAAAAAAATAACATCCAATTGTAAATCGAATTCGAATGCGATTTGTATTCCCGTCCCTCACCTAATTTTTCTTCCAATTTTTGTGTTACGGTTCTTTGCAGCGTTTCCATCTGAGGGTCTATTAAAATCTTTGCGCGAATCAAATTTCAGATCGAAGTGTTTGGCACTATATGAATCATCGGTGTTTTGTGTAGATGATTGGTTTTGGACGAACATTCGACTCAACCATGTTCCACTGTTAGCACTAGGGTTATTATGATTGCTAGAGGTGGTTATGGATGGGGAAACATCTTGACCATTTGGGCTGGAACACAATAAGTTTCAAGTAACATGTCATAGTGGACTCACAAACAAATTAATACAATTTTTTTAGGTTGAACAAAAAACAACACATTTTCAGTTGGTTTTTTTTTTTTTTTTGTTTTTTTACTTATTTAGTACTTCAGCAATAAAACTAGTAATTGTTATCAAATCGTCACTCACAAATCAATTAGGTTTAAACAAAAATGATAGAAAATATGCCTGGTATAAAAAGCCATGCTACCAATGATTGTGCAGCAGTAATTATTTATTGCATACTAACAAAAGAGTAGAAATGGAGGAAAATACGCCAGAAGATATAGCAATAAAAATTTAAAAAAAAATCAAATATTTCTAATTTAAATGTTAACATGGCGTAGAAGATTTGGCAGTTTTCCGAAATTTATTACAATAAATCTACTTTCTTAATTTTTCAAAATAGGGATTTCATAGTAAATTAAAAGCATTTGAAATTACCTGATGTCCCGACAGGAGTTAAGTGCTGTCAAGAAGCGAGGTTGCACATAAGTCCATGCGCCTTGGTTTTTATGTTCTTCTTGGACCCAAACTAATTCAGCGTCTTTGTACTTAGCTGCTTCTTCTTTAACTAAATCGAATGGGAAGGGAGAAATCTGCAAAAAACAAACAAATTATAGAGAACACTAGTTAAGTGTGGTGTGTGAGCAGAAAAACTAACCTGTTCAACTCTAATAATAGCAATTTCGTTTTCAAGCTTCTGATCGGCGCGTGCCTTGGTCAGATCGTAGTATACTCTTCCAGAACAGAACACAACTTTCTTAACACCACCTGGATTCTGACCAGCTGGACCATTATCGGGGATAATTCGTTGGAATTCGGTTCCCTTGCTCATTTCGTCGAAAGAACTCCTGGCTTCTGGGTGTCGCAACAAAGATTTAGGTGTCATGAGAATCAAAGGTTTGCGGAAGGGCAAAGCAATTTGCCTTCTTAATATATGGAAATAGTTTGCAGGTGTTGTGCAATTTGCAACGATCCAGTTAATATCGTGGAGTTGTCTAATTGCGAATTCATCAGATTCAGGGGGGAAATAGTCAGCATCGTCCGAAGATAATTGAAGGAAACGTTCTAATCTAGCCGAAGAGTGCTCAGGTCCCATACCTTCCATACCATGAGGAAGCAGCATTACCAATCCAGATTGACGAACCCATTTAGCTTGTCCACTTGCGATAAATTGATCGATAATACATTGGGCTGTGTTATTAAAATCACCGAACTGGGCTTCCCAAAGCACAAGAGCATTTGGATTGGTCATTGAGTAACCGTGTTCAAATCCAAGCACAGCGTATTCGGAAAGTGAACTGTTCGATACTGAGTAAGGAGCTTGATCGGGATACATATGACACAGAGAGTTGTAAGTGGCTTTGTCAACTAACTGATGATGCAGAACGTGATGACGATGTGAGAATGTACCGCGCTCAACATCTTGACCGGAGAGACGGACGTGGATTCCTTCCTTGAGAAGTGATCCGAAAGCCATAGCTTCTCCAAGAGCCCAATCAACAGTGCGTTTGTCAACCATGTCTTTACGAGCAGCCAATACTCTCAACAAACCCCTGAAAGAACAAAATTATTGTTTAGGATATTGGCATACAAATTTAAAGTAAAACTAGTTGTTACATACTTGTGGATCACAAATTCGGCTGCGTTTGGAGGAGGACTCGAGAAACGGTTTCCGATGTGAACAAGAGTTTCTTCCTTAACACCAGTTGGGATCAATTTAAGGGGATCCTTTCCCTCGAAGAATCCAGACCATGGAGAATCGATCCAATCTTTGTACTAAAAAATACATACAATTTTTAATCTGTTTACAACAAGTAACGTAAAACTTAATGTTAAAGCACAAAATAAAGTCAAAATTCATTGACTTTTTGAGAATAAGAATACAAAATAAGGCAAAAAAACAAAATACAATAATTGAATTATAATGCATCCCACTGCTATGTTTTTATATCTGTAAAGTAATTGGCATTATTAAAGTCTTTAAACCTAATTTCGAATTCAATCATTTTTTAAAATATGAAGACAAATATTTTGGTATAAATAACCAATAAATTGAAGGAATATTTAATTTTAAAGTCTGATTTATTAATATTTGTATTATTAAATTGACAAAATATCTCGAGGTTGAAGTTCAGTGGAATTTTAAATTCAAAACACAAGCAACAAAAAATTGTTGTTCATTGTGAATAACAGTTTGTATTCATTAGACCCGAATTGAGCTATTTCCAAATGCGCAAAATAAGTATTTTTATCTAAAGTATGCTAATATTATTTCACAACTTGTTACATTTAAATTTTAAAAATTGACTTTGGTATTTAACTGCTAATTTCCAATGACTAATCTTTCCGTTTTTGTTTTCCATACCTACATTAGATATGAAATGTTCAAAAGATTCAATGTAGTTGTTTTAATTGTTTCTAATTATGTTTTTCCAACCTGGTTTCGCGCGATTTTGGTTGAATTATATAATTTTAATTTGAAATTAAGGTAATTTGTAATTTTTTTTTTGATTCAATCGTAACCAATTGAAAAAGCTAAATTATTAAACAGAGTGTAAATGTCTTATCCAAAACTGAGCCATCATATTAATGACTTATAATTTTTGTTTAAAATCTTTTCTTAAGTAGAAATGTCTGATTTCATGTGGACTTTTATATTTTATAATTGAGCAACTCCTTACCTTAATATGCGTTTCCTTTTTGGCTAATTCAAAAGCTTCTTCACAAATCTTTTCATATTTATCATGAACAGATTTAACTTCCTCAGCTGTACAGGTTCCCTCTGCAATCAATTTATCAGCATACAAGTCCAAACCTGGAAATATTAAAAATTGATCACATTATTGCATTGCATGTATACATTTATTAGAATATATTTAACTTACAGTTCTTATGATTACGGATCTTTTGGTACATTAAGGGTTGGGTAAACATAGGTTCATCAATTTCATTATGTCCATTGCGTCGATAGCCAACGAGATCAATAACACAATCTTTGTGGAATGTTGCACGCCATTCGGCAGCAACTTTGCAAACATGCATCACAGCTTCTGGGTCATCAGCATTAACATGGAAAATTGGGGCGTTTACAACTCGGGCAACATCTGTGCAATAAGGTGATGATCGCGAGAAACGAGGATCAGTCGTAAATCCAATTTGATTGTTAGCAACAACATGAATGGTTCCGTGTGTTGTGTAGTCTGGCAAATCGGACAAGTGCATTGTTTCATAAACAACACCTTGACCACAGAAAGCAGCATCACCGTGAATAAGAATAGACATAACTTTCTTGCCTTCGCTGTCGCCTCGGTAAAATTGTTCTGCACGAGTTTTGCCCTGTACCACTGGATCAACAGCTTCTAAATGTGATGGATTAGCAACGACTGCCAAGCGAATATTTTTGTTTGTAACACGATTCAAACGTTCAATATAGGTTCCTAAATGGTATTTTACATCACCAGAACCCTAAAAAAATATATATAAATATTACATGTTTTTCAAAACATCATGCGTGCAAAATCTTACGTCATCTGCAGCTTCCAGACCAGCGAACTGCGTAAATATTTGATGCAAAGGCTTACGACACACATTAGCCAGTGTATTCAATCGACCTCTGTGAGGCATACCCATTATGACAGATTCAACACCAAGTTCAGTCGACACATCAATGATTTCCTTCAATGCAGGTATCATCATTTCACAACCTTCAAGTCCAAATCGTTTTTCTGAAGAGTACTTTTTGGCCAAAAACGCTTCAAAACTAAAGAAAAAAAAGGTTAAAAACAAAATTTTGTCTTCGGTATATTTTAAGTTTTTTACTTACCCCGTAGCTCGAGTAAGACGAGCAAGAATCAAACGTTTCTGTTCGGGGGAGAAGCTTAGCACACCAGGGCTCTCGAACCTTTTTCGAATCCAGTTACATTGTTCCAGTGAATTGATGAACATAAATTCAACACCAATTTTGTTACAGTAAACATTTTCAAGTCTGTTCAAAATTTCCCTAGAAAGAAGAATAAAAGAAGAAGGCAAATGTAAAGCAAATTGAAAATTTTGGAAATGAAAATCTTTTAATCTTACCTAAGCGATAAAGCTGTCTCATCACCTCCAATAAATGTTGTGCTAGGAAGTTTGAATGTTCTATCCATGTCATTTTGACCTTAATGTAATTAACAAATAAATTAAAATTAATATCTATGTTCACACAAAAATAAAGTAAAATAATAAAACACTGAGCTTTGAAATTCGGAGGACTTTTCATGCGATGTCGAAAAACATATTTCAGATAAAATTAACTAAACACTAATTGTACACATATATATTTTTTATGTTTTATATATGCGGCATAAAATACATTTACATCCAAAGAATACAAGAAGAGTCCCAAATAATTTTTTTTACAATGTTTTACAAAAAAAATTGTGAAGCTATAAAAACAAAAGATTAATGTAGTTACAATGCTACTTTTACGGATATTTTGAATTGAGTGTTCAGGAACCTTTAGATAGAATTTCTGAAAATTGTTTGAAAATGTCTATGACCACTACAAGTTAAGAATTAAAAAAAAAAAGTTAAAATTTTATTTAAACTACATTACATTACAGCTTAGACATACGAAAACTCTCTTGTTCAAGGAGCATGAAAACAATTATTTATCAATAGTAAATACTGTGTACTCGAAATAGCGCATCTAATTTGAAAAGGAGAGACTTTGGAATGATTGTTTTGGGTTAATTAATTCGGAAATATTTTTTATTTTCTTTAAGTGGAGGTGCCAATGGGCGGAATATAATATATTATTATATGCTCTTTGGCCACCCACCCACCGTAACTCTTATGGCTCAAACGAACATGTTGATGCAACAAACATCAACGGTTTCAACGTTAGCCTCACTTTGCTTGTTAAAAACTCCGTTTTCTCAATCATCCTCACAGTTCATCCCAACCTTAGCTATTATTTTCTTATTTTTAAGTTAGAATAAGTGTCTAAGTTCACAAAACTATGTTGAACGGCATGAAGTTCGATAAATTTCAATTTAATTAAAAAACACCTTATTAACTCCACTTGAGTCGGTACAAGTATGTTCACAATTCACATTTAACAAAGAAAAATAAATTAAAACACACACGACACTAACCTTGCATGCATTTCGAAGCAGTTGCGCTTCATCTTCACGAGTCGTGATTGCTGAAGATGAAGCGCAACTGCTTCATGGAAAAAAATTTTGAGAAAAGGCTGAATGAACCACGCTGAATGGACGCCCTTACTGATTAAATTAAATACAAGCGGAACTAAAACATCAATTCATAGAGTCATAATTAAAGTGTTTTTGATGTGTAAACATCTATACTGGCGATAAGGTGAAAAAAAACGTAACGTATCTTGTGATTGTGATTCTGTGATTTTGATTCACGTTACGTTACGTATGTTTACACATCTTAACCGTGAGTCCCGGCACTCACACTTTTTTTTAACTGTTTTTAAGTCGCAAAGTAACACAACCTCAACCAGTTGCCATAGCTGTCCTTAAAAATAATTTAAAACAAAATATGAATGACCTGTAGAAATAAATTCGTTACAAAATTATTTGATAGTTTTTGTTTATAGAAATATGAAATGCAACCAAGTATAAAAATGTTGCTTAAACTAAAATAATCATATATATCAAGTTTGCGTTAGTTGCTATTCTAAATTGTAGATACTATGGTTAATAAATGTATAAGTTCTGAAAGCCATGCATAGAAACTGTTTCTACAATGAAATTACAACACAGGCCGTATGATTGATAATAATCTTATTATCATATTGGATCAGCTTTTTACTTACCAAAACTGAAATTAGCATAAATAGCCCGCGTCGTTGAGTTTTCTGGCAATTCAGCGATATTTATTTCAAGAGGATCGAGGTGAGCAATGTTATGTCCTCGAATCTATATTATGTTTACAGACAATTAAATGAATTACAAAAGCAGAAATTTAATTTTGAAGAAAATAAATATAAATATTAATCTTAAAAGATAGCACTAGAATAGGATGTACAAAATTATTAATAACATTTAAGGTTTATATTTTGTTGTTTTTTTTTTTTTTTTTAATTTTTAATTACTTTCATTATCACCTGAGGAAGATTGTTTTATTTTTTAAAACATAAATAAGTATTCATTAAGGGACAGAGCGATAGTTATACTACATGCTCTAGAATGTAGAATTTGTTACAAAACAAAAGAATGAGAGAGAGAGACAATAATGTTATTATGAATAGGTTACAAAATGTTTGTGTATGACTGGCTAGCCAATTAGGATGTTTGTATTTATGCTGAGTGTTAAGTACAAAATGCTGAAGATTAGCAGTTTTATTGTTATTTTTTTTTTTTTTTACATTTTTACCTTTATAAAGACAAAGTTTTATTTTTGACTCCGAATTTCATTGTTCTTTTATTACAAAAAAAGCGAAATTTATTTTTGAATAAAATAATTGCATATGTTTTGAAATAAGTATATACTCTTAGCAAATTACCAGTCATGAACCAATTATGTTGCCTTAGGACGTTTTCGTTAGCACGACGCCTTACACCATCCTTACTAACTGATATTTCTTGATTAAGGATTCCCAGTGGGTCCAGATCCGAGGCCAAATGCCCACGAGACTAGTAATTTATTTAATTTTAATATTATTTGTGTATGTTATTATGTTCGGATATAAAATAGTCAAATAAAATATGAAGAAAGCTTCAAAAGTTTTTAAGTGGTGTCAAAATACGACGTCGAAATTAAAAAAAAACCTTGGAACCATGATCTAGAATAAACACGGATTTTATTTTACAATTTAAAAATTTAGTGTCAACATGAATGGCCTATTGCGGTTGTCGGTTCTTGATCGATAGTCGACAACGTGAGGATATAATGTGAGCTTTTTTGTTTTTAAACAGAAATGTTTGTTTAAAAATAATTAATACATTTTATGAATATTAATGCAACACGACAAAAAAAAGATATTTAAAAAGTTAGCTGCGGTAAGTAAAATTCATAGAAGAAAAAATAGAGGAAGAAGGAGCTCTAGTTTTTTGTATAAGAGCAAAAACTTTTTTAATAGATTGGCCGTTAGCCTTTTGAAGTTTCCATATGCCATTTAAAAGTGTTTTATTTTAAGTTTATCATTTAATCTTTTGGAGAATTGTTCAAGAAGTTTGGAAAATATTTGCTTTAAAATTAGTTACTGAATATAACACTTCCACTAATTTATTAAATAATTACAAGACTTATGTGAGATTAGTGTTTGATTATGAATAAAGGCATAATTTACAAATTCCTCTTTTGGGATATACCCAGCATGTGTAGTATATATTTTGTTGTTTTGTTGTAATCATTTTATTATCACTTTTTATATGTTTGATATTACAAAAAATAATTAATGATTTTATGATTCATGTTCATTATGTATGTACAAGAACAGACATTGCCTTCATGAAGGGAGAAGATATTATTATGTTGAATAGTGCTAACAAACTGAGGGTATAATAAATCTGTTTAGAATTTAAATAATTTGCACAACTATGTTATGTATAACAATCGTCTATTATAGTATTGTTTTTATTTTATTGAATTATATTCATACCTGATAACTTCTAATGATAGCCTGGACGGCCAAATGATCATCAATCATTTTAGCATCAGGACGACCTCCATCTAATGATGATTGTATCGCTGATAGCGGTAGGGTATTTCTTTCCACTGGGGCATGATTTGGTGGTGCAGAATAGGAGTTATTTCGAAAATAGGCATCCCATGACTAAAATCAAAAACAATTGTTGTTTCATGCTGAATACCTACTTATTATACAAAACATGACTTACAATGTGAACTGATGCTGGATTACGTAACCACGCATTATACATATCTTCTACATAGCTGGATGTTGTGCCATTCATAAATGGTTCAGAAGCTGCTGTACTATACAGTTTTACTGACGAGGCAGGTAGGATATCTTTCACAATCTGAAAATAATTAATTTATTTTATTCATATACAAAGTTAAGTAACTAAAAACATTTGATGCTTACTTTGCTTTTGTTTGCACCACGAAGAAGCCATGCTGCAAAATGTTGACTTCCAGCTGGCGCTATGGCCAAACTAAACGCTGAACTTGCTCTATGCATTGTTTTTTAACTAAAAATAAAAATAAAAAAAAAAACTTAAGCTAAATTCATAAAAAACGAAATCAAAACTAATAATGAAATATAAATATTTTTTTTGTTGGAATTGTTATGTCTCGGCAATACATAACTATCTAGTGTTGTTGATTACCGTCAAAAGGGAAGCATTTCCTAATCTTGTGTAAATACTATACTGATCTAAATTCTTTAGAAAATAGAAGTCCACATCTGAACACAAATTTTACACATTTTTTATAACTAATTTTTTTTTTTTTAGATAATAATTATGGTAATTATGGAGCACTTCCACAAATCATACGATCTGCTATGATTTAAGGTTTTTAACAACTAAAGACTAAAGAGCTGCTTTATTTTGTTTGTTTGTTATTGAAGTTTTATCATGGTTATTAGGTTAATTTCAAGTTAATCACATATTTTATTGAGTATTATAAAACAATTTGTAAACAAGAGAAATATAATTGAAAGCTTCAGTTTTTGTTTTTTTTAATACGGTTAATAATTCTTTGTTTTGAATAACCGTCTTTTTATCGTCCGACATAATACTCACTGTTGAAGTTATTGGGATCAGTAGGAAAAGGAAAAAATTAGTCATTTATCTCCGTCGCTGTATGGTTTGGTTAAATTGAGAAAAGTATTTTCGATGACGTAAACGAATTTTCAGAATCAATGAAATGGTTATGTATAAGGCAAACTTCTGTAACTTTTACTATCCTCTTTAGTATACTAAGTTTTTAGGTGACCAAAGCGTATGCGCTTCTGAACCAGATAGCGAATTGCTTAGCTCCACATACGATGGAAAATGTTAAGGCTTGAACGATGTTCCAATAGTGGGTATTTTTAAGTTCCTCTCATCTAAAATTTACTGCTAGGTTAAAGTTTATTCAGAGTTTGAACAAGTTTTGGTACCACAAACGCCACCATGCCTTTTTATCTGCTTAAAGTAAAGATACAAACTTTTATATTGCTTCATTATCATTTTTTAAATATTTACTTTGTTTCTGGATTTGACTTTGATCCCAAAATCCAAAAACCAAGATACAAGCTTTAGTTAAATAAGTGAAGGTAAAACATCACATTAACAACTTAATAACGGTTGCTTTTCTGCCAATGGTAGAGTCGAATCAGACACGTAATGGAGTACCTATGTACTTTTATCAAAATGGGTGAAAAAAAATTATAGAAGAATTGGAACGAACTTGAACAAACATAATAATGCATTTGTAGAAAATTTTGTAGCTCTAAATGTTTACAGAGAAAATTAAGACGTACCCCAATCCAGAGATATGAAATTAGGGACAAGAGGTTGAGTTGACGCCCTTGCTAACTCCTTAAGATCCTATCATGAATGATTACATTGCATTCTATCTCTCCATTTATGATAATATAATATATATCTGCATATAATATTGTATGTATAGCTATCACTTAAGTTGGTTAAATACGATGGAACTCAATACGTAGAAAAGAAAAGTTCTTCTTACAATTGTATTGTTTTGTTTATGGTATCTTTTTTGAAGATAAAATATTAATGCGCACTAGTGCATAACACCTTAAGAGAATACATTTTATTACAAAATAATAATAGGTCTGGTTTTTGCATTCCAAATCGCAAATACATCAATATAAATTTAAATCAGGGTAAATACTTTCAAATAAATAAACAAGAATCAAGCAAATCTCCTTTTTTTTCATTTGGATATAAATTAAACGAAACAGCTCATACGTGTAAAGCCATCAATTTAAATCACTGATGTAGTGTAAAATTGTATAATTACTGTAATACTCCGAAATGTAGACATTTTAGAATTTACCAGTAGAACTGAATGAATTATGAAAACAAAACATTTGGAACTTTTACCTATGTTGTTAAAAATTCAAAATTTTATCAATAAATTCTAAAATTTACACATATCGGTATTTTACATTAACAATCATATTGATTTGATATTGGAGATTTTTAACGTGTTTTTTCATGAAATAAATAAAAGATATTATTTTAAATAACTTAAAGCATAGCTTCCGAAATGCATTTAAGTAAATAAATAAATAAAATAAGTGTTTTTAAGTTATTTAAAATAATATCTTTTAACAATCATATGTATGTATGTACATATTATGTATGTATATGGCTAATTCTCTACCAACTTTGTTGTTGCTAAAATTAAAACTCATTGGAAATAATTTGTTTTTATTTTGTCTATCTTTAGATAGAGTCATGGTTTTAAATATGTAAGAGCATTTTACTATAACTTTTAAGGAACAAAAAATATAGTGAAAATTATTAAATCCCGAAGACACTGTTGTTTTTAAAATCTGTTTTTCATGTTTGCAGTCTTAATTTGTATGCTATTTTACTCAACATTTATTGCACGGATTTTTTTTTATTTGTTGTACCTATCAAAAGTACTAGTTCCATTCTAAATAGAAAAAATAACAACATTTTTAGCACTATTGCTTGAAATTATTTAATGTTTGTTATAAGTGTATATACCACGGTACTGACATTTAGGCTTTAATATAACCTCACATCTCAACGCTTCTGAGAAAAATAAATTTCGAGAGAATTTTAATTTATATGACTTTAAAAGAAATACAATATTCACGGTACTGAAAAGTAATTTTGTGACACACTTTTTTGGAATAAAAACATTTCACTCTTACAGCATTGTATTGTATTGTATTTTTATTGAGACTTGAGACAGAACAATTACGTTAGTAAAATAAACTGACTTAAAATAAATAAAAATACCCCTGTTCTGATTTCCGTTCCGAATCAAATCCGTAAACGTAATTGATTTCCACACGGATTCAAAAAAAGTGTTCTGATTTTCACTTTCACGTTAACTAGTATTCAAACATTTTTTTCTTTCGAAATCAGTAAAAACAAAATACTAAACGTCAAATTTGTTGAAAAAAAATTAAATAAATCACAAACAAAATTTAATAACTACTAGCCATTTCAGGTTTCTTCAGATCTCAACAATCTCAGAAATTTGACGTAATTCCTCAGTGAGATTCCTCCCTTTTGCTGTGAAAAAGCTGAGCATGAAATTTTTTGGATTCGTTTGCTCAGTTATTTTTTGTCGCAGTTAAAATTTATAAAAACGCGATGAAGAGTGCTTTTGACTTCTAAAGGAGAAATTTTGTTCAGGTTTCTCCTTCTCCTCATTTGTGCTGACAGAAGTTTGCTCAGTGAGATCTTAGAAACGTGAATTGGCTAAATATACGAATAGTACCGTGTCAATTTAATTCGGACACGAAAACTCAAATGAATTTCCAAATTTCAATTATTTCCAATCCGATCGAAAATCAAAGCACACTCATTCCACAAGTATTGAAAGGGAAAAGTATTTAAGAACACCTAAGGTTTGAAAACGAAAGGATTTTAAAACCGATCGGAAATCACAACAGGGGTGAATGTGTCTCTTTCAAACTCCATCACACAATTATTTCCATCAAACTAAAAAAAAAGATGACGGATCAGCGGAAAATCTTTCAAATTAAAAAAAATGAAATAACATTCGCGGGCACCATTCAATTAGTCTGATTATAAAATTCAAGCGCAAATATTTCGACTTGATATTTTCAAAATTTAATGAAACGACTATTGCATTCAAACTTTTCTATGAACAACATTTTTATTTGATGATGTATTTTTATAGAAAATAGTAGATTAATTTGGAAAAACAAGGACCGGACCCTTTGATTATTCTTTTTCAAGCCAGGGGCAAAGAGTAGCAAATAATCTCTTATGTAAATCGTAGCATAAATAAAATCAATAATTACAATAAGTTACAAATAAAGCACTGGACACATCAGAATCACAGTTGGCAGAAAATTACCCATTATTCTTCATAGTTCATACGACATGTGACAACGGACAGATAACTATAACGAGAAAATTCTTGCAGCGGTAAAGAATGCACCTCATCATACACATTTTTTGAGTTTGTTCAGTTCAATTTAAGTTTATTTTTTTCAACATAAAACTTTTTATAACTTAATTCAACAAGCTAAAATTTGAAAAGTAGTATAAACTACTTGATTTTATAAAAAAAAATTTGTTTAGGTACTACATTAAAAAAATATATAAACTAAATTTAACCCTGAGAAATCGATCATTCTTAGTAACATATTCAATTTCTAGTACATACCTCAATAAATCTACTGACCTATAACTGAACGTCCTTCAACCAAAACAAAAAAAATATGAAATAATATTACACAATATAAGTAAAATTAGCTTATTGGACTTTGTTCCAAAAAATTGAAAAACAAAATAATATGTACATTCAAAGAATGACATTCTTTCGGATTAAGTCTATGCCTTAATAACTTGTTTTGTTTTCTAAAAATTCAAAATTAAACAGACTGCTGCAATTCATTTGTTTAAACTTGTTTTGATTATTCATTATAAATAATAAATATTTGATAATTTAATTCATAGCAATGCAAGAGATTAAATCAAGAAAGTCGACAATTTCGTGTGCAAAGATTAAATCAAGGCATTATTATAATCTACAATTTATAATAACACATCGATATTTTTCAATTTTGTATTATTTTAACACTAGTAGTAGGAACTCGCGTTGCTTCGCTTAAAAAAGTAAAAACATGCTCAAGCCCATTGTCTCCGGTTCTCGCTTTCTTAAACAAGTCCTTGAATCTACCCCGATGCCAAAGTTATTTAATTGGCTACCGCAGGGGTTGAATTTGTCTCAGCGTTCCTACAGATTAGGAAGTGCGTTCACAATCTTTCTTATTAGACCACATTTTATATAACCGATTTTAAAAAATACCATTGTATATTATACCTCCAATAGAAAGACCTTTCAATATTTTGTTATGAACAATGTCTAAACCAGTAGATAACTCATTATATTGGATTAACTAAGATGCGGGTAAAAATATAGTCATAAATATATGTACACATGTCTCAGAAACAACAACTGCAATTTTTTGGTTTGAAAAATATACATATTTGTTTTTTTTTTTTTTTGGTTTAAAAATTTTCTTTTCATTTGAGTATTAAAAAAAGAAGGTAATTAATTGTTACTTTGTGATTTGTTTTGAAATTTTACCAATGCTTTCTTCATCAGATAGACTCCATTTCATTATATCGGTATGATCATTGATTTGTAAACATCTATACTGGCGGTAGGGTAACGTATCGTGTGATGTGATTGCGATTCTGAGCCTCACGTTACGTTAGGCATGTTTACACATCTTAACCGTGAGTCCCGGCACTCACACTTTTTTTATTTTTAAAGACTGTTTTTCATACATATGTCATTTTGGTTATGTAATTATTAATTAGCTCTTTATTTATTTAATGAATAACCATTTTCTAGAAAAATAACAGTATCCAATTGATAGGTACATAATATGTTTGTTTTTCTTTTGTATACTTCGTTTAAATTTCAGTTTAACTTTATTTGAATTTCTTCCTTAGCTATGTACATACGACAATGAGCCATCAACAAAACGGCATTTTTCGGCACGTTTTTCATTGAAAACATTTTTCTAGTTTGAACACATGGTTTATTATTAAATCTATTTAGTAAAAAACAAAAAAACTGCGCGACAATGTCGAACATAGGTGTTCTGAGAGCGCTCAAGGATTTTTTAAGTGAAACAAAAAAAAATCACATAAGTTTTTGTTTTACTTTTCTGTAATAACTTATTACTAAAAAATAAAAAAAAATATTTGTTATATTGTAAATGTTAAAATATAGAAAGTTATTCTCAGGCCGCAGTTAAGGCCAATGCTGGTAAGCGAATGCGATTCAAACTAGTAAGTATTTTCTAATTTGTTTTGAGAACAGATTTAGCATTTAAAAAAAAACTATTCGCTCTAGTAGACTTGAAAATCAAATTGGTTTTTGATCTTCCAGCTTATTACTAGCAACCGCGAGATTACCATCGCGGCTACTGAAAAAGTGAACACTAACCGATAACTTAAGGACAAACATTTACAAAACCGCTGGTCGGAAAAGTTTCTTTTTTCATTTCCGATTGGATTTTTGACATTGATCTAACCTATCCCGGTAAGGTATTTCTATAATTAATGGTGTATTAAAAAAAAAGCTGTCCTCTTTACGAAAGACACAAAATTTGTTTGTACAAAAACAATTACATGCACTACAGCAAGTAAACCGACTTGCATTAAAAAATGAAAACAAAAATACCATGAAAGATAAAGTAGATTAATTTACGTGCCGAAATTCACCCACATAATTTAGTAAGTTCAAAAGAAAAGTTTTTTTTTATAAGATTACAAAGGTGTGTTGGAAGTACGAGGTTAAAAACAGAAGAAGGAAAACAACAACACACTCTGAACATTCAGTTGATTAACATACATTATAGGATAGAAAATACCATTCCCCCAACAATAATCAAACGAAAAAAATGTATTAATAAAAATTATTCAAATTTAACCTAAATATTTATTACGTCATTCATGTTTGTCATAAATTATTATTTTGAACCCAGAACAAAAGAAACATTGTTTGAAAAAACATTTTTGTAACGTTTTCGTGTTTGTTTCTTCAACTTTCAACAGATTTTTATATGCTTAAAAAAGGAAAATATGCGCATAAAATATGCACTTAAAATTAGAAAATATTCGCTTAAAATGAAAATATGCTCTATAAAAGTGAATAAGTAAAGAAAAAACATTGAAAATTTAAAAATAAACCAGTCTTTTATTCAACAGTAACAAAAAGTAAAAATTATTTAAATAAGTAAACATAAATAAACCTACACTATGTACTCTTCTCTGAACTTAAAAAAAAATAAAAAAATTTATTCAAAATCTGATTTGAATTAGGAACTATTATTTTCCAAATTACTGGAATAAGTCTTGTTTTTTTTTTAAGTTTTCAAAAACAAAACTTTGTCTGTTATTTCTGAAAAAACTCTTATACATAGAAAATGACCGTTCAACTTCGACGGATGTATGTAAGTTCAGTGTTTTTGAAGGAAAGAATTTTACTAATTGAATAGTTTTTCATGATCTCTTCTTCGTGGCAGTTATCCGTCAATATGTTTGAGATTTTTTCATTTGTAGGAACCCCTCATTTTTTTAGGACAAATAAAATTGTATTAAAGGTTTACCGTTTCTCATTCGAATTTGCAATTTGTTTTGATCAAATAGAGCAAAGAAAACGGGAATGACATTGGAAAAACTTGACAGCTGGAATTGAAGTTGGAATTACATTTTTTAAGGTGCGTATGCACTTTCGAAATAAATACTAAAAACATAAATAAAAAAATACTCCCAAAAAAGCCGAATATGCCTTTATATGCATTTATAGTAAAATATGCAAAAATATGCTGTTACGATTAAATGCCATTTTAAATGAAATTCCCTGATTCGAAAAACTATTTTATTCGTTTCTTCTAAGTTTATCAGAAAAAAATGTGTATTTACATAGACTCCATATTTAATCAAATATCAAGATTAAAGTTCTGTAAAAGTTCTCTAATTCTTATGCTGCTTTAAATCTAAATACAAAAGTCTTCAAACTTAAGTTTCAAGTTCTTTTCAATCAAAAATCCATAACAAATGTAAATGTTGCAAAATTAAAAAAAATGGACTAAGGGAGTTTTCACAGAACTACGACGATATCATACCCCTTACCTGAAATGTCTTGAATTTTGAAAATTCTTGTTAATCTAATTACATATCTACATGGATAACTGTCGTATGATCTGTTAGATACGCCAACAAACGCCAGATATAATAAATATTTTTAGCCAGTAAGTTAAAGCAAATTTGTGATACGAAAATCAAGCTTGTTAATTACATCATATGTATAATTTATTTCCCAACAAATATTTTTTGTACTTTTTCATATAAATTGGCATATATGTACATATTTCAATTATGAAGATCATCTTCAATGAAATAAACAAATTACGAAAGATTAAAACTGTGATTTTCATTTTAAATTAAAACACAATCGTTCTAATGATTTCTGTTCGTTTATTTTTCTGTTTTCAACGGTCATTTGCAATTTATTAGGCTGTCAAAATATGCAAAATGGGTTCTAGCTTTAGATCTTTTAGCTTATAAACTTTTATAACTAGATGTATTTGGATATTAATACACCATAATATGTTTTGGGTATAGGAAAATCAGATATCCTCTTTTTTGTTGATCCACGCTAAAAATAATTTTAAGACAAAAATATTAATAGGGAAAAATTAATTACAGTTTAGAGGAGTTTTTCTTTACTTTTTCAGTCAAAATAGAATAAAACCACACTTTCCAGAACAAGAGTTAATAGTTTTAATTAAATTATTTTGTTTTTGTGATTTAATTAGATTCAATTGTTCATAAGAGCATTTTAATGAATGTTGTTTTTTTACTACTTCTGACATTAATCATGTGCTGTTCTGTTCTGTTTTGCTCTGAACGAACATATTATGTACATAATGTTGTGGATTGTATTGATATTGATACTACTGAAAAATTGTTCATGCTTGATTTTGAGAACAAATCTTTCAAATTTTAAAAACAATTATATAGTCTGTTCTTCCATGACTTCAAAAAATTTGGAAACATCCCGCCCACTTATTTGTTTAAGATAAAATTTAACAAAAAAATGTTTATAACAATACTGTATCTCATTTACCTATGTACAGTATATGAAATAATAATTGATAAAATTTTATGCAAAATTAATTCTCTTATCAAAAACCAAAACAAACAACAGAAACAATTTACAAAGACATAGTGACAAGGAACCCAGTCACAATTGTGCAGTTTTTATTTTTGTTGAAGTACATTTATCAATATGTAATTAAAAATATAATTTAAAAATTTTAATCAATCGATTAACTTTATCGATTGAATTTAATTTTTACAACCGTAATAAAGATGAAAGAAAGCTACATAATTTAAAAAAGGGGAGTGAACTGACCAGCACCAGCAATAATTGCTTAATATGATTACTGAGAAAGAAATTATAGGGACTAGATAATAATTATACAAACATTTTACATCGCGAATTTTACATAAACTCAATTTTAAGAAAACAATAATAATGGAATCGGATATAATTTTTGATGCAATAACCCTTAAAATCTTATTTCGAAAAGATATTAAATAATAATAATGGACATTGGTAGAATTTCTTGGCACAAGTGCTAAATTTTTTTTAAACATTAATTATTAACTTATTGAAGATACAAGCTTTCATTCGAAAAGCAACATTTCAGTATTAAATAAGTAATTCATTTTTATGCAGATATTAATAAATTACATGGTTTTTAACTTAATTATGAATTTTAACGCTTTGGTTAAACGGTCAGTTCTGATTTGGTAATTCAGAGCTCGTAATTATGTATGTATCTAGGGGTTACGAAAACCCAAGAAACGATATTCATAACTCGTGAGCCATGAAATAACCCGATTATGAAAAACGATAATGTTTTCATGAAAATGGTGTCAGATAAAATCACATTTTTTTTTTAAATATTGTTATGAAATCCCTTTGCCATAAACATTATTTTTTCCGTATTTAAGAAATATCCATCATGCCTTATTATTTTTTTTTAATTTGTCTTCTAAACTAAAAACCAAACATTAATACATCAGAAATTATACTACGTTCAACACATATTGTTTGTGAATAGGTACCTCTTGGAGATCACCGATTTCATAATCTATGCGTTTTTTTATTTTTTTTTTATTTCAGTAGGTAGACACAAATTGAGCTTAGTGTTTTAGCACTACACTACAAAAAGAAGCTTTTTTGTGTATCAATAGAATGAAGAAGGAAGGGATCACCACTCAGCTATTTCCTTTCTTTATTTAGAGTGAGTTTCGTTAGTTATTGAATTAGGTATAAATTAACCCAATAATCTATTGGAATTTTTCTGGTAATTTCTTTTATCGGATGATTTTTTCGATGATCTCCCAACAATGCTTTAAGGCTATTAAAATCTGTTAAATTAATTGGTTTTAATAAATAATTTTCCAGAGTGAAGTAAAATAAATCTTTTTGTGAGAATATATTACCACAGGCACATTTTTTAATAGTTAAGATGTTAAGCGGGAGAAGATATTTTATTACATGGAGAGTATGTAGTTAGAAATGAATGGGAGCTTGTTTTTCATTAAAGCTATAAGAATGTTCCTTTCTGTTTTGTCTCAGTGTTATATTAATAACATTTTATTTTTAAAAGTACATAGTACATATGTATGTAAGTATATATTTTAAGAAAATTCTTCGCTTTTGATTAAAGATACAGAAACATACAGGTATATGTACATATGGGTACAACATGAAAATATTAATATAATCTAAATCAAAATGAAAGCTATTCGAAATCAGCCAGTTGTCAGTCGTAGAAAATAAAGGAATATCATTTTACATAAAAGATTTTTATAGAACGTGACCGCATTAAATGATAATCGTTAGGTATAATACGCAATAATCAATCAATTGATAAACGATCAAATATTTTATCAATCGATCAACATTTTGAGAATGATATAATGGTTATCAGTTGAAAAATATATTGTTTAGATATAATAATAAACCGATGTTGTGTTTCAAACGCAAGAAAAAATATACCTGACTACCTACCTTACTTAAATTTTAAATAAATTTTCAAAAACTGTTTTTTTAAGCAAATTTGCAAGAAAAACGTTACCAAAAAAATGTATCAACAAATATATTAATGCCTTTCAAAATACGAATGGTTTTTATTTTTTTTTATGAAGTGGAAATGTGGTAGGTACATAGCAAGGAATAACGTTATTTCTATTGGTGATAATATGGAAATTAAACAAGATTAATTTCAAAAGTTTTCTATTGTCACAACTAAAATTTGACAATTAGCTTTTATCGATAAATAATCTATGCCGTTTTTTTAAAGTGCAACTGGCACTTGAAAAAAATTTTTTAACACACAATAGGTTACAAAATAATTAAAAAACAAATACAGACCACACAACTCAATGCTAAGCGATAACCACGAACTGATCAAATACATATAATACAAAATAGCATTCAATTTTTGAATGTACCTACCTATACCTACAACTGAAGCAGCTGGTAGGTACACTTTTACCTACAGCTGCTTTGTCTAGACAAATATTAGTAAGTATAATATCGCATTAAAAATAGAAAAAGATTAATATAAAAACATTAACAAAAGAAATTTACAGTAGGTAGGTATATAGGGATCGAAAGTTTCAATGAAATTTTGGTCGATTCACATTTAAAAGAAATGAGAATAGAGGTGTAACCTTCTACAAACGATAAGAAATTTGATTTTTTTTCAGCTCTTCTAAACGGATAGCCTTAGGTACTCCGAATTATTTATTTTCATGTTTTCTAAAATAACTTTAACGAACTTTATGCCCACAATTACCAGTGATATTATTAAATTGCGTAAACTGGCTTGAAATTCAATTAACGACGTCTAAGCACATAGGCAGGTATTCATAGTCGTTTTCTAAACTCATGTTTTACTAAACTTCTGTTTAAGACAGCTACTGGATCAATGAATATGTTATATATAACCAAATTCAATTGTGTAATTGTCAAAATAGAAGTTTATTATTAAACTCCCAATAATTTGAATAACAAACCATAAAAATTCCAATAAATGTCATAAAATTCAATTAAACTCACTTTTAACTTGGCGATAATTATGTAGGTAGGTACCTATGTAGGTATAAAAATGTTAATAAATTCAAAAACTTAATAAAATTAAAAAGAAAAGTCATTCATCAGATAAACCATCACGTTAATTATCCAAAACATTATAAGCAATTGTTTGTAACACATATATTCATTGAATCCATTATTTAATCAACGATTTCAGAGATAAAATTAGAGAGTAATAGATAAAAAAAACTTCAAATCAGAAAAGAAATTTTCCCAATGAACCGACAAAAGCTCTAATTAAGACAAGCTAATAATTTAAAAAAATCTAAAAGCCTTCTCCGGCATTTTTAATACCAAATTCAAAAAAAAATTTCTTCCTATCTTTTAAAACAGTTTAACTATGCACTTTAGTTGGTATTTTTAATTTTCGAAGAGACGTAAATCACCGAAATATCAAAAGTTAAAACTGGCCCTATTTCAAAATCCGTCACCACTATTCACATACATAACAATAGGTACGTACATAATGTATGTAGGTATTCTTAGAAAGAACTTTCTTCACTCAGTACAAATGCCAAACAAAATAAATGAATAAAAAAATACAAACAAACACAAGTCACTATCTATCTATCAACTCAAACTAGATTCATACATAAAATTATTTTGTAGGTAGAACTTAAAAAAAAAAACTTAATTATTGATTATAAATGCAGACTCTTTGGCCTTGGCCTTGAAACTACGTTTGCTGGAACTAGTGAATAAAGTACAAAATATAGGTATACATATATTATGCACAAAACGAATTAATGAAAAAAAGGGGCGAAGAAAAATAAAACTTTCCCTTTAACGAAACCATAGTTCACAGTTATATAAAATAAAAACGAAAAAAAAAATAAATTACCAAAAGTATTTTTGAATCGAAAAGAACACAAATAAACTTATTTTGCGATTCAAAAAGATTCCTTCGAGCAAATCACATTCGATTACATAATACAAAAATTTGATTTCTTTTTGTCTGTACAGTTTTTTGTTCCAATCAACCAAAAACATATATTTGTTCCATAACTTAAAATTAATGTAAATACATACTTTTTTTGATAAAAAAAATTAATACAAATTTCCTAAGAAGGGAAGGGCTTCACCAAGAACGAAAAAAAAGAGAAAAATTGTTCAATTGGGTCACGAGTTCCTAAACGATTGTTTTTTTGTTGTGTTTTTTCAACGAGATAAATTGTATTTTACTAACCAGGTGATTAAAAAGATTGATTTGTATTTTGTTAATATTTGCAACGTTTAAACCGATTATTTATTTAGTTTCCAGATGCACGATAATCAGAAGTGCATAAGAAAATTTTAACGCGACGAGCTTTTTCGATTCCCCTTCTGGTCGAGGGAAATGTTCTGCAATGACTGAGAACAAAAAAAATGTAGCATATACTTCTCAGCAGCAAAGCTTTGAATGACTGGATTCGAATTGAATTGTATGGCGGGTGGTGGAGGCAGCGGCAGCAATGGTGGTGGAATAGCCGGCCAGGTTGACGGGCGGTTAAGTCGAAAAGGAGGCAACTTCACTATCTGCCATACCTACGTAATCATTTTAATTTTTTTTGGGCAATGAATTTCTTTACTAGAATCTTATCTTGTTGTTGTAGGGGGAGTGCAAACAAGTAATTTATTGCGCGATTTAACGAATCCTCTTAAAAAAAGAAAGTCCGAAAGGGCAAAAGACAAACTACAAGGCCACATTCAGATTGCCAAATGGTCTTAAAAAAATGTTCACAGGTTCAAAAGGAACGTAATTTCTTGTTGGAAATAAAGGCACAGCACAGTTCTAAGAAAAATAAACGAGCCCCCATCGTTCGCTCTGCTTACTTGAGATTAGGAACACCGAATCAAACAATAATTCATATTAACCAAGCACATGTAGTTCTGGTATCGTTCTCTCGGCTCTCCTGCGCTGTGTCCAACTCGGAACTAAGTCGGGAATTGACATTTGAAGTTAAGGAACTCACACGCCCTTGATTCGAGTAGGATATTGTCGTCGCAACGCAACGTGTTTCGGATTGTACCATTCGGAACTTATATAGGTAGGTACATTTACTTGCGAATCAGTTTTTTTCGAGATTAACTTTCACCAGAAGTTAGGCAATCGCATCAATATTTTTTTGGTGACGTGAAAACCAAATTTATTCACTTGGATAGCTGACACTTTGATAAATGGTTTATGAACGAATTCAACATTTTTTTTCGATATTAGCAAAATAATACATAATAAGAGATTTCTTTTACCTTTGGTGTTCCTGGGTTAGATTAAATGAAGGTTTTCTTTTGTTTATTTCTCGGTTCACTTAATATTAATTTTCAATCGCGATTTATATTATTATTGTTATAAATATAATTAAAAAAGTATAGATTTGAGGGGTCGGTCGGAAATGTAAAAAAAAATTTATTTCTCTTGAGCCGAAAAGCGAGACCCACTTGATTTTTCGAGTGATGGTAGAAATAAATTCTTTAATTTTGTAGTAATAAATAATGAATTTTCAAGTTTTATAAGGTTGGCAATCGAATATCAATGAAGTTGGATACAGTTGAGATTTAACAAAAAACTGGTTGATGAAAAGACTAATGACATTTGGAATAAACACTTGAAAGTATGCAATTTTATAGATTGAAATTAAATGAAATACGAGTATTGTGAATGGAACTTTAAGCAAAGGGTGGTTGAAAAGTTTTCATTCCTTAATAAGATCAAATAGACTAGAGGAATGGGCTATGCACATGCCACCGTCTCGATGAAAATTCCACAACTAAATCACTACTTCCTTGGAAGTTGCTTATTCACCAGTTAGACTGATGACTCCCATGAAAATTAGGATGAATATTCAACGAAGAAATCGCTAACCAAAAGTAACTTGCTTATTCATCAGAGCATTAATTTTTGATGAAAATTCTTTTATTAAATCGCTAAATAAGTTGGACTTGTTTTTTCACTACCTCAATATTTGCAAATGAAAAATATGATGAATATTTAACAAAGAAATCACTAATTGAGTGTTAATTTGTTATTGATCAGCTTAATATTTATTATTTTCGATGAAAATTTAGTAGTGAAATTAGTAAGGAATTGGGGGTTGCTTAATCACTAACAGCCGTATCTATTTGATTTTCTTAAAACGTCTCTTAGAGGCCATTTAGTTAAGTTTGCTTATAAGCAAATAAGAGAGAAAGAGGAGCAACTAGAAAGAAATCTTCATTTTAATTGCGTCAGGTAAAGGAAAGTGAAGTTTTTTTTTCTTGTTTTGCTCGGGAAAACGTATGATACAAATTGATTACTTCTCTTAACTTAAAGAAATCATAACATTTTGTAACCTATAAAATAGTCGATTGTTAAGCCTCAACTACATAAGAGAAAAAAGTGAAAAAGTGCAAAAGTGAAAATTTTTAAATTGATTTTGTGATAGTTTTTCTGACTAGAAAACTTATAAAAATGATGCAGAAAGCTTAAATTTTGGTTTAAAAACAAATTTGTGTATTCTTTTTCACAAAACAACGGCGCTAGCGGTAAAAAAAATATTTTTACTTTTGTACTTCAGTACTTTTTGGCTTATGTAGTTAAGCCTTTAGTCAGCACCTATTTCAATAACATTTTGTTAAGTGGCCTATAGACACCACACTTGTGTGCACACCGGCCCACACACAGCACACATTTCCGCCCAACGACACCGGTGTGCACACAAGTGTGGTGTCTATGGGCCTCTTTAGACAAAGCAAAAAAAGAGAGCGTCGTGAGAGAATTATTTTTTCTTCTCTCTCAAAGTATACTTTACAAAGCAGACGACTGGATCTAGACAATGAACTGCTGAACTTATGCATTACTTTTCAACGATTGAATCATCGCATAGTTTTACCTACTAAAATAGAATCTTTTAATTCCGCATTGAACTCACTTGAATTATGTGTACCGTAACAGAAGGGGGTGTTTTAACATTTTGTCCATTTACAAAGCAGACAATGTGCATAAAACCATACCATAATACTCAGTCGGATAGTGTGGAAGGGCTTTTAGCTATAAAAAAGGAAAATTAGTTGAAAATACTTTGAAACGTGATATGTCAGGGGCCTATCTGTCAAAATAAGAAATTCTTGTCAGGGTTGGATTACTTTTTGTTGCTGATTGGTTGGTGTTGAAGGCACTCAAATTCCGTAGTGCAGATTAAACTAACTTACCTTATGTGGAATATGAGATATAGCTTCCTCGTGAAATGAAAAAAAATTACCCCGCTTATTATAGATATTTTAACAGGACTTAACGCAGCACCGTAGGTAGTTTTATATTTTTTCCAATGAAATATTGCATGCACTTATGCACTTTCTTTACTTTTATTTTACTTGTTTCTTTAATTTACTAAAATCTCAAAATCTGTGTGAATGCATTTGTGTTTGTGTACCCCACACTATTTCTTCTTCTATGGAAGTGTTGAGTAATGAATTCACACAAATTATACAGCTGACAGCTCAAGTGTCATTAAATTGTATGGATATATTAGTACTGCCAAACACTGTACACATATTAAAGGTAATATCATTAGCATTTTCATTTTTGTTCAGTTCTGCGCATCTGTCAAAATGAAGGTATTATGGTGGTAAAATGGTGAATCCATTGCCATTTCTTTGTGTAATTTCATAATTTTGTTGTTGTTTCTAATGATGCGCGTTGAGTTCCTGTGGGGAATCGAACAGCCATTTTAAATTTTTTGACATTTTCAACTTTGACAACCTGCGCAATATATTAAGCTAAGTACAGACGATTTTCAGATCTTACAATATTTTCAGAACTGTCAATGGTCTGACAATAGCTAACAATTAGCTGACAATTGACATATTTCTTACAATGAAAAATTGTCCGTTCAGGTTGGTAGATTTCTTCCCAAAGTCTGACAATTTGATTGTCAGCTCTTTTTTTTATTTTTCTTTAACCAACTCACTGACATTTCGGACAATGAAGAAATTATCAGCAATTGTAAGATGTTTTCAATGAAAACATCTGACAATGACCAATGAGTCTGACAATGCCCTAATCGACTGACAATGATAAAAATTGTGTATTCAGACGATTGTAAGATACCTGACAATTTTTTTTTCAGAATGTCGTCTGACAATGACGTTTCTGACAATATTGTAAGACAAAATTGTGTGTTCAGACGATTGTAAGACATTTGGAACAGTTTTTTTTACTGACATTTGACAATATTGTAAGATCTGACAATCGTCTGTTTTCAGTTTTACCGTAAATTTGTGTACTGTTTTGCCAAAGCAGGTAAAATTATTTTGTTGTCCTTTTTTTGTGCAAATTAATTTTTATTAATCACATGAGTGTCACTCCATTTTTCAACGTTCTCGTAAATTTTATAGATGGGAGGATTACAGAACGTAAGACATAAGAGAAATTGTAGGGTTTATTTTTTCAAAGAAATTACAGATATTTTTAATAAGTAAGTAAAGAGCGATATTGGGTTCTTTCAATGCAATTTACAACCTAACCTATTCAGTTTAAAAGCATTAAACAAATGCTAGAAAGGTCTCACGTCATAAGTGATATTCATTAAGATAAAATGAATTTTCATCCATTTTGCAATAAATATTATGATTATTAGCTACGCTAAAGACAAAAATAATATCTGATTGTAATTATTGCTTTTGTTCTAGTCAAACTGTGTACCTAACTCCATAATTTTGTAGTAGATAGTGAAGAAAATTGTTTATTATTGTAAACAGTGAAATTAATTATTGTGAATTGTGAATGTTAATTCATGTATTTCTGAACAGCAGTTAGCTATCAATTAAAAACTTACTTCTATCGTTGGTTTAATGAAACTGGCCGAAAATCGGTATTACATTATTTCACTTCAATTTGTTTTACGGCACCAACTTGAAATTTAAGAGCAAACTTCTAAAGATTTACATAAATTCACAATTACCTAATAATATCGCTGAAAAGAAAACTTGGAAAAAATAATTTTTTTAATTAAAATAAAGTCTTGTATAAATGAATACAATAAACACGATTTTTGTAGGTAATAGCATATAGCTAAGTTACAAGGGCAATATATTTTTCATTCATAAAAATGTACAAAATCTCTATAATGGGAAACAATATTCGCAGCATATAATATTATTATAATCATGTCTGCCGGAAGTGGTCCATACAATAGCCAGTAATTTGATCCGAAATGCAATCGAACACATCAAAAGCCAAATCACAGCTTTCGCCCTTTTCTGGTAATTTTCGACGATTAACGTGATATTTAACAGTAACAACATTTAAACACTGATTAACAGCTCGAAGTGTTGCCATAAAAAATCCATGTTCGTTGACACCCTCCGAATAGAAGTCTACAAGGCCATCTAGTGTTGGCCATCCCATTTGATCGATAGCATTGTTTTTTGCATACACGCAATGCAAGAGACACTGTAAAAGAAGATTTATTTATTTTTTGTATTGTTTTGATTCTTGTGCGAGATGTTTGTGAACATACTCATGTGTAGATACTTATGGGAAATTTGAACAAAAATTGAAGAAAAAAAAAACAAATTCATTAACATGCTTGCACATTATGGATAAGGGCCATGACTTTCTATGGACTTTTAACATTGAACAATTAATTTTTGGTACAAACAAAACTACACTGTTGAAAATTTGTTTGATAAAAATATTGAATTATCAATTATTTCTATTTATTTTTATATTAAGGGTATTCATGCAATTTTATTCATTTAATGTTGGAAAAGCATCATAAACGTCATAAAGTTTCCAACAAATCGTAAACTTTCCCGACATGAATTTGTGTGGTGTATACAGTAAATGAAAAGTTCTTTTTGGCAACGTGAAATTTCTTGCAAAATTGTACAAATATTTACAAAATATTTTCACACATTGTGTCAAATTCCTGCTTGTTAAATCAAAAAACGAGATAGCACAACGGGAGAGCAATTGCAAATTTTTGCTACACAAATTTCAGTGTGCAATGGGTGTAAAAACTGTCAAATACATAGGTGTCGGTACGTCTGTAACTTGACGTGCGTCGGCTGGGAGTTTACAAAATATTCATTCAGATTGTCTTCACATTCACTTGATGAAGATTCAAATAAGTCAATCAAAACCGGGCGTTGCATTTTCGTTCGACTTTTTTCAGTATAAAAAATCATTTTACAATTTAAAAATTAGAAGATCTAGGGTTTGACGTCTTAATAACAAAATTGACATTTTCTATAAAAATGTGGTTCAGCACGTTTGTTTACTTTTTTACAAGTTTTCTCCTCTCCTTCTTTCAGAGTTTGACAGGTTTTACACCTTTTTTTCTTAAAAAAGATAACAAACACACCTAATGATGTTATGGCTGAATCAGCATAATTGGTTTCTGACAACATTTATGGAGCGTTCATGAAACGTGTGTAGGAAACTGTACGATTTTATAACCGCGACGTCTGAATGTTTCCGACGTTGTATGAATACTCTTTTTAAACCAATTCAGAACCACTTTTGCTTGTGTATTTGGCTTGTCAATGTTGCAAGAACCATCAGAGCCATTTCCGTCAATTTTAAGGCTCCCCCAAACCATAGCGAAACATGAGGCTGTCAATATATTTTATTTGAGATTCGCTTAATCGTATTCGTTGGTGTGAGTACTCTCATATACCGCCATGTAAATAAATTTTGTTTCGTCATGAAACACACGTATTCACAAAAATAAAACAAAATTTCATTTATTTTCCAACAGTGTATAATAGAACGAAGCCCAAGACCGAGACCGAGACGCCAATGTATAAGATTCCAAAAAAATTAGGTTAATTATATTGCATTCACACGGTTTAGGAATGGTAGTTATTGTTTTGTCCAAACAAATAATGACATTGCACTCAACTTAAAAACATATTCTTATACTGTAGGTACGTACCCCTGCAATTCGTTTGTCTTCATATGGAACTAATGTCGGATGATAAATACTGCGGTAGCTTCTTCTACTGGCTGGTGGTGGTCTATCATAGATTTCAAGGTAATCGTATGAATGTGGATCAAAGCTCCCATCGCCATAGTTTTCATCAGGCTCATCATCTTTAACTTCATCTTTTAAAATCTGATAAGCTTCTGAAAATAAAAGTTCATAAATTTTTAATAAATCTGTTTATTTTTTTTTAAATTTAAGGTATTTTAGCATTTCTACAAAAAAAAAATAAGATTTTTGTAGGTTATTGTAGACTAAGAGTAACAACTTCGTTATCTAATGAGAATCTTATATCCTCGTAGGCGGCAGTATGCTGAGTTATATAATACTTTTATTGGATTTACCTCTTATCAATTTATTTTTGACTTCTTCTTGGCATTCTTTTATGTACAGCTCCACTCTTTTTGCAGTTCTCGGAGGGTTCAAACATTTGGTTTTCTAAAATTTGAGAAATCAATATTGAAGGAAGTCAGCTATCCTTTAGGCTCTAAACTAACCTTGGAATGATGAGCTTCAGCCGCGTTTAGAACTAACCCAATTGTAAACGCAATTAAGCAGGTACGCATCTTTTTAAAACACAATTTTTATCTCTACTTGAACTTGAATACAAATTAAAAAAAAATAATGTTGTAACCTCTAAGAGGACTTAGTTTCAAATGAAATCGAAATTGAGGATTGAATGTTGTTGATTCAAAAAAAAAACTTTCTTCTTCGCAACTTTCATTCATATATTGTAGGTAGGTAAGTTCTGGTTATTGAAAATACTAGTTGTGATAGAGTTGCACTCCTATATTTATATTATTGTGGGGAATTACATCGTTCGTCTTGATCTTTAGGAAAGAAACCTGTCTCCCAGATTGATAATGGAGTCAGTGTAAGCATAATTATTTTCCTTTTAAAGTATTTGATATTTTTTTTTTGTCTTTTATCAACATTCCATACATAGCAATTCTGATAAATTGTTTTTGATATAATTGTTTAAGTGAACTTGAGTTGCATAAATTTTATTTACACGTAATATCAATTTATGTGTTTATATGTGTACTACAAGTGAAACATGGAATCGAATACTAGAATAGCTAAAATTTTCTTAAGTGGTCCATTCCATTTCTTGGACTTTGAAAAATATTTTAACAATTATTATGTAAAAAAAAACTTACATAAATTTGTACATTTATAGCTGGGAAATTTTTGTCTTCTAACATACTATAGCTCATAGAAAATGCATAAAAAGCTATACGGAAGTCGTACACAAAAAGGAAACAAATAGATATTAGGCTTATTTTTTGCAATTCCCAGGAAAATTGGTCAAAAAAAAAAGACAACTGGGATTAGCGACGCCATCACAGAAAAAAATAGAGTTTCCATGAAAGATTTGGTGAGAATTTTCACAAATTAGCTCGGAAAAAAGCGATACATATTTTTAAAATGAAAATTTAAAACGTGCGGAGGACTTCGAGTTAACATATCGATAGGTAACAAGTATGTAATTCACGCCGTTAATACAGTTTTTCTGAACTTTTAAAAGACCCGAGAATTCTCTGTGTTTAGCTAAGCACGTAGGGTATTAGTTGTTGTTGCTTTTAACATGTAAATTGTTTATTGTTCTCCATCCAATTCCCCCCAGGCTCAGAAAAAAAAACACGTCTGCTTTGTTTGCCAAAGAAGTAACACTGGTAACTCTAATTTATAACAAAACAAAACTAAACAACCGATATTACATTTAAATTGAGGTTAGATTTTGCTTTTGGCAAATTCATCTTCTGCGAAGTACTACTGGGAAGTACTAAAAAGTACTTTGGAAGGCTTTTGCCCTGGTGCCTGTTTACACAGTCATTTTAATGAAAGGCGCCCTAAACTCCCTGATTATAAAAATGGGTGGGTTCAATAAAAATAGCTTAGCATCTGAATTTTCAGATTTCTGAATTTATGTCGTTGAACGCAAAAAAAAATCTGAAATTTCAGTCCAAAGTCATTGTGTCAAATTCCTGCATTTACCTAAAGGATTTACATTGAAGCGAAATAAAATAGAACTTTAATTACATTTGTAAATTAAACATTGAGAGTGAGTAGTTGTGAGTATGAAAATATATGTAACTAAATCAGCAACAGGTTTCATTACCTTCATTAAAAGTCCTTTTATTGATATGTATGACTTACAAAAACATAGAAAAACTTTCCAAACATCAATTAAAAAAATTGTTGATTTAAAAATTCAATAAACAATAAACAAAAAATTCGTTCATTTAAATAAGTATTAAATTTTCATGACAAAAACTAAAAAAATCAACCACCAACAAGACGAAAATCTTCCCCCACCACAAACAACTTTCATCTGAATTTTCAGATGAGAATTTCTTGTCTGAAAATTCAGATGAAACTTAACTAAACGTAACTAAAAGTCACTAAAATTCATCTAACTTTTTATGACAGCTGGCCAATCAGAAGCTCCAAAAATTCAGAAATCTGAAAATTCAGATGTAAAACGTAATCGATTGAACGCACCCAATATGGTAACGACAGACGTGTAACCGGCAACATTAATAAATAATAACCACATAGTAGGACCATAAGATATTTTCAAAAGTTTAATGTATGGTTTGATGAATGCTGTTATCATTTCAATCATAGTCATTATCATTTTTGATTTTTAAAATGAACTTCGGATTCTTAACTCTATCTTGAGTTCTCAGTTTTTTATAAAAGCGCACTTGAAAGACTTTTCCGAATCTCCGATCAAAAATACTTCCACTGCATATAAACTATGATTTTTGATTGAACAGTTTAATGATAAATTTTTTGTATTTCTTATTTTACTCCTCCAGTGCGAAGCCCCATAACATAACACAAACAATATAAATGATCAGAGATGAACCGAAAGATCGAGGAAGACGTCATGGAAGTGGAACTATGAGAATAGAGCATCACCGGTAATCACTATAGCAGAACCATAAACTAGAGTGTCATTCATTCATTATCAACTTAATGACCGCATTTGAATGGCCATTCCATTCTAATGACCATTTTAATGAAAAATATTATCAACATACATAATATTATGCTTCCGTTATTTGTTCTTTGGAGTGCAATTTTTTTTTTTTTTTTTTGTTAAACACTTATAATATATTTTCAACATTAAAATTTTAAGTATTTCGTAAAAAAAGAGGAGTATTATCAAAGAATTTGATGGTAAATCTTATAAATGATTGGATTTTTAATGTTTGCAAAATGTTGCTAGATATAATATATAAGATAATAAATTAAGACTAAAACACGGAAATTAACAAAAATTGTTCTTAATAATATAAGACATCTAAAATTACTTTTAAATGTATGTATACCTATACAGGGTGGTTTGATTTTTGTTTTAAATAAATAGTTTATTAATTATTACTTAAAAATAAAAAATTGACTTTTCAAAAAAATTTAATTGTCTACTTAAAGTTTATTGACTTAAACCAAAAAAATATTTAGTCCACAAAAATTGGTGCTTCATTATGGCGGGCGATCACACTTGTACTCATCATTTGGGGCTTGTCAAAACGCAACCATTTTAAGTTCAGTTCATATTACATAGAATTCATGTCGAATATCTATTGTGATCTATGTATATGTACATATATCCAACAAGATTGGAATTCCTAATAATCATAAGTTTTAATGATTAGAAACAGATTTATTAAAGAAGTCACAATGGTGAACTCGGGCGTATACGTACTATTTGTTGTAAATCTTCATTTTTGCGTTGTTTTTGAGTTAATGAATAACATTTTGAGTGCCCTTTGAATTTAAAAAAATGTTTTTATATATATTTTTTATTCTTACAATATAAGGTATGTTCTTTTCATTTTTCATTTTCATTTATTTAACAATAATGGTTTGTCACATTTATGACAGTCAAATGTTATCAAATCAAATTTTGAGTCTACGTAGTGATCACCAAAAATTATTCAAAACTTGGGTTACTTTGAGAGACAAGTACTAAAAGTTGTCATAAATCCATTTGATTTGATTTTTTTGTCGGTGATATGTTTTATTTACCCGCTTTTGTGCCAATAAGAATTAGTTAATAAAAGTGTAAGTAAAAATTATTTCAATCGCTTTAAAATTTGAAGAAAATGAAATAATTTTCATTGATAGGAAGTAAGCCAATAAAATGCAAAAAAAATTCATGATTCAGTCGTGGAAAAAAAACTCGGATCTGGCTGAACATTCAATTTCATTTTCATGGACTTAAAAATAATTGCACAGGTAAAAATAAATTATTTTTTCTTGAATTTGCCAATTTCACATGAAAGTGACACCAAAATAGCTGTCACATGAAAAAGTCGCAAAAATATGATTATCTGCACATGTGACAATCACCTTACGCAGACCGAATTTGTTTATTTTGAATGTCAATTATCACAAATAACCTTAGCCGATTCCACCCTAGATCAAGCATTTCCGAAACTTTATATGTCCTTAATTCAAATCTTACTTCAGAATTTATCAACTGCGTAGCTTTTTGAAATATTCTAATCGGTAATTTCGAAAAAAACATTGTTTTTTGGTTTTGAAGGCTAAGTTGTACCCCATATTAATTTTCTATTCCAAAACAATCGGTAATGGCGTCTGCGAGTACAAAGCCTTTTCTTTTTAAAATTCGTTTGAAATTGGAATAGAAAGGAATCAAATTATAACACTTATAACAGTTTTATGTGCAAATTAACACGCTTCGAGCTTCTTAAAAAAAAATCTGGGTATAAGATGGTGCCCAATGCAAATGGGCTAGAATCCAAAAAAATTGATTTATGTTCCTTATAACCCCAATAAGAATTCGCAAAAAAAACCTTCTTTTTTTGTAAATTCCGACTGAACTATGTATGTATGTATGTACATATGTTATTGTTTAAAAAAAATAAAAAAAGAGTACCTACATATCTAAGGAGTAATATATCTTTTTTAGCTCAATACATATGTTCAAAAATGATTTCTTTACTGTTTAAAGAAATAAGAGATCAATTTTATATTTTTTAATTATTGAAATATTTTAATATATTAATCTTAAATTTTTAAGCTTTAAGATTTGTTTTAAAAGTTAAAATTTTATAAAAGGGTTATTTTTAATACCGTTTTTTTTTTTTTGTATTTAATATTATTTATTAGGTGTTTTTTGTCTGAAGTGATGTGTGATGATGGATGAGTATGTAACATTTGTTCCTTATTATTGTCCTATAATATTTATAATGTCTTAGATTTTAAAACATAGAATTACCTTGTCTACTATTTTCCATATTTCCTGCATATGTTGTCATCACACTTCTGTCATGCTTCTTTAACCAAAAAACATATGCTTTAACTTCCGACTTCCTGCTTTTAGTACCACATCACACCTTTAATCCAATTTTTAAATTTAACGAGTTATAATAATAATGTTTATTTAGCAGAAACTCTATCGGTCATTAAACAATCCATGAATCATTAGAAATGTCTCTATAGCTCATTTATAAATTAAGATGTTTAAAGATATATAGAGATTGATCCAACTTTGTACGGTGTATCTATATTCTTGCCGGGATGCATGAATGCTCACAACACATGAAATGAGTGAGAAAAACCACTTCCCGTAAATTAGATACATGCGGTATCTAATATAATTGGCAAGCTTCTGTTCTAAGAAAAACTCTTTTGTATATACGAGCAAAGTCTTGAGAACTTAAGATAATATAATTGAACCTAACAGAACAGAAAGAGAAGGGCCATCACCCCAACTTATTTTTAAAGATTCACATAAGTGTTAAGAGTTGGTGCGATGTACGATGGGTGGTCAAGTGAAACAATATTTAAGAAAAATCTCCCGCTTTTCATAAAACAGTCAGAGTCTATTGTTGTATTTTGTTGGTTCGTTGAGCGGGTTTTCTATTACGATTTATCGGTTTTAAATTTAAATTTTTTAAGGAAAATCAGGACATTAATAGTTTAATTAAAATGTTAGGTCTCTCATTTAATTCGGGAGTTAAAGGAGGAATTGTGCAATTTACTTTTGTCCATGTTTTAATTTTCCACAGTGCGTTATGTGAAATTGAATATAATAATCTAAATCCAGATGGATCTTTCTCGTTTCGGTAATTAATTATATTTCGAGATATTGATTTTAAAGTGCGAACTGTTTAAAAACTTATTGTGGTTATTTTTTAAGTTTTTGGATCGTCTTTAAAAGTTAACTGCTACTTTTATATTACTTACAACGAAATAATATTCTGTTATACTTATTAATTAAAAGTGTGACTTTAGATTTGGTGTCTTGAAAAAAGCCTTAAAAGTCCTTTAACTGGATTATCTGAAAATATTTTATGTAGTATTAAAGTGTTAAAATAAACTTAGACTTCTGTCTAATTTAATCTTTTAATATGTGAACAGGACCTTAAAAATAAAAATAATTAATTAATCACACAAAATATACAAAAAATTTAATTCGAGTTTTTGAAAATACATACATATTATTGTTTTGAGCTTTTCCAGCGTCTTTTATAAATTAAAGAATTTCAATTACCAAAAAACTTAAAATATTTCGTAGTAAAATTAAATTCGGGTATTTTGCAATACTTTGCGTATTCAAGCCTCAAAAGCCGATCAATTTATATGAAAAGAACGGCTGGATCGAACGTATTTGCCCTTGTAAATTAAGTCACTTAGGATTTAAAAAAAAGTTTATATATGTATTATTATTATAATATCTATCATTTAACCTTAGCTCAAATTCTTTAAGTTTGACGATCCGATATTATATTTTAAAGCGTGCATATAATCGGCTATATTTTAATACCTTTTTTTGTATAAAATCTCAAAAACTAAAAATGATCTGCAGTTTTCTGCTAAACGTTCGCGTTAAATTTTGTATTTGAAACGACTGTCCCAAATTTAGTATAAACTCCGAAAATAATAAAATTTAAACAATCAGATTATTATGATAATTTAAAAAACCAAAAAGTTAAGATTTGGACTCGAAAGGAATCAAACCGTAAAGCATAATATAGGGCTGTATATCTTGATAGTTCATTTGTTTGAATTGAATGTGCATCTCAAGTGGTTGCAAATTAAAAACCCTATTATCAAGACCTTTCTAAAACTAAAAGCCAAAAGCTTCTAGCTATAGCCTGGTACTGGAAATATTTCCATCCAATGTGTAATTACTCTGTTTCGATGCAACCCTAAAAAAGTGGTTGGATTGCAATATTTCTGCATTCAAGACTAGTAAGTTGATGTAAATTTTAATTTTTTTAAAAGTTATTTAAGACCTTTCTTAAACTGAAAACCAAAAAATTTACGTGGTCTGGTTTTCGAAATATTTTTTATCTAAATAGATATTACTTTATTTTTGCCCAATTCAATTAAATTTGTTAAACAAAATTGTTTGGATGGCGATATTTCTGCAATCGAGACTCGTAAATAGTTGAGGTTTCCAGTTCTGAATTGGAAATCTAGAGATCTTTCCGCCAATGTTAAAAAATTTGCACATCTTGACAAATAAAATTTTATTGACTTTTTGAAAAAAGAATGGGCTCACTTGCTACTTTTTGCTGTGATTTGTGATCTTTTTTCAAATATTCCAAAATCGATCGAAATATACATCAAAAGAAAGGCCTTACAAAAATGTATCCACACCTGTAAGTCAAAATCTTCTACTTGGTCTGGTTCTCAATATATATATTTACCTCAAAAGTTATATTTCGGACTTATTTCGAAAATCCACCAAAAAAACTTGTTTGGATGGCAATATTTCTGTAATCGAGACTCGTCAGTGGTTACGGTTTTCAGTTCTTGTTTTGTTATAGTAATGTTCGATGCTCGTGGTAAATGAACGAACACGGTAACGAACATTGTGTGGTTTGTAGCCAACTTAAGACTAATATTTACATACATTTTCCTACATGAGCCCAGAAATATATAAATATTAACTAAAAATATATCTTCGATTAAACTTTGTATTTACTGGACGTTCAACTATTAAAGTGGTCTAAGTTTGAATGCAGTTTCGTACGTAGAGGGATTGATTTTTTTTTATTTTTGCCGTTTTCATTCGTTTCTGCTAATTTGTATGAACAAAAATTAAAAATTATTTTTATTGAAATTCATATTATCAAACTTTAAATCCTTTTACAGCATTTAAGTATTGGACAGGTAACTTACAATTTTAAACGAAAAACGAGTGAAAATTTGGGCTTGTTACATTATTAAACATGTGTTGGAGTTAAGGGCGTCATTATCAACGCCCAATAAACATGAACTTATTCCACCAAAATGTAAGACACGCCTATTTAAGTACACATAATATTTTTTTTATCCAAATTTCCCTTAAATGCTTAAAACAAAATTAAAAAAAAAAACTTACCTTGAAAATATACAAAAAAGCATTATTTTAAAATTCTTGTTCTTATTTAAACTTGCTCTTGTGGTTAAAAACTATAATGTTTTATTGAATGTTTGTTTTCCAAAATACAAACCACAACAACATTTTTTTATCAGAATGGTTTAAACCCTTTCCGTTATTTTTTATTTTCTAAAATTTCAACAACTTTCTTCACTTTTTTGACCTAAGATTCAAAAAGTTGATTTTTTTTTTCTATAAAGAGGCTAACGAAACCCTCTTTCGTTAGTATTTACTGTAAATTTTTTCAATAATCAACAATTTAGAAAAACAAATATATTTTGAAATATTGGATGCTGCCGCATGAGCTTTATACGGCTTGTATCACTTTAACAAAAATGCACTGTAAATAAAAGCGAAACATATTGGGTTTAACTGCCCAATTTTGTATATCATGCAGTTAATTAATTTATACAAAATAAATCTTGAGAGTACTTTTTATTTCTTGCTAAAAAAATTATGTATACATGATAATTTATGGGTTTATGTTGAAATGTACACGAAGGAAGGAAGAATAATCGAAAATGGCTAAAAGTAAAACAAATGCATTTCTCATATCAAAAAAATTATAGCTTTCCGTGACTTACTCAATTTTAAGTAAGGATAAGAAATCCTTTGTTTTCTGTATTCTTAACTATACTGATGTTTTTACGAAAAAGCTGAAATGGCCTATAAAGCCATAAATGATTTTAAACAAAGAAAAACTGTTGGAACTGCATTAACATTTCATACATACGCACTACACAGGTATATATTACATTACGATGTTTTTCTTATTTTTTTTTGTTTTTGTTTTTTTTACAGACATTCCAACGATGACATTGGAAGTTACTATCATAGCGTGGCTGGGAATCCAGACAACAAAATTCGAGGTCGTTATGGTTCGAGGAACCCGTCTAATGGACTTGTAGAAGAAACGGTCTATACAGCCGGACCACGTGGGTAAGAAAGAAACTTAAACTATAAAAGAACAGTATGTTGAGTAGTAGGTACGTGTAAATAAAAACAAAAACTTGATTTATTTTTTTTTAGTTTTTTTTTTTAATGAAACAAGTCGATCATTTTAATTCTAGTGCAATCCAATTATTTTTATGAAAAGAAGCAAAAATAAATTTTCTGCAGTGTTCGTCGTAGTACAATGGTTGAAAAGAATTAAACAAAAAAAAAGCAAAGAAAAAAAACAATCTCTTGAGATGAGTTGTTATCTTACATATCTGTAGCATTTAATATCTTAGATCTTACAAAGGGTGATTTCTAAAACAAAGTTATGCAGAAAAATTTAGATCTACCTACATACTCCATAGGTGGTTTAATATTTGAACGCAATTTGAGATCAATGTAGTGTGTCTCCGGTATCTAATTTCAACAGATTAGATGATACAGTAATTGAAAAAAAAACTTACAGAGGGTTTTAATGATGGAAGGTATTAATATTTGCAGAAAAAAAAATAAATAAAATCTATTTTAATCACAACAAAATTATACCTAGACACCATTATTGTTTGGATCTATAACAATTATTATATTCTTTTGATTGGAGCTAATACCCGTGGGGCAGAATTTTAGTAGAATTATTCTTCTGAAATTATTTAAGTATTCATTCAAATGGAAATTTGTAAATTTTAATCGATCTAAGCTTTATACTATAAATAATTATGTAAATATATTTCTATAATTTTATCAAATTTAAATTCATCGCAAACCTAAATTATCTTTTTATGACTAATTCCATTGGTTGTTTAAAAGTCTTCTTCAAACTCCGAAAGTTCTTCTTCTGAAAAAAAGGTGAATGCTTCTTTTTTTGGTTCTAATTAGGAAGTTCATATTTCTGATATCTCAGAGCAGAGCTGTCAGCAATATAGCTCCTCATTTTGCAACAATTTTGCTATAAAAAAGCAAATTTTTTACTTCGTTAATTATGGCCGCAAGTGATTGGGGAGATCTCGAAAACGATCGAAAATTATCACAAAAGACTTGCGTGAGTATCTATATACATATTCAGATTATTAATGAAAAATAGTTAATTAATTTGCTATCTTGATCTTGTAAGTTCCTGAAAATAGTTTTGTTTACGAGCATTGGGAAGAAATTAAAGTTTCTTATTCAAATTTCATTTTAAAATAATAAACCAATTAAATTCACCTTTTCTTGATTTTTGTTTTAATAATATTTTGACAGTTTTCGCGTTAATGGACCACAAATTCATCGAAAAATGGACCTGTCACAAGTACCCAGGGGTCCAAAAGGAAACGCTGATGATCCACTTGCAGATCCCTATGATGATCCAACCTATAGTTTCAGCTTCAAGACATCTGATCAAAATCGTAATGAAGATTCGGATAGTAGTGGTAGAATAAGGGGTAAGTGTATTTATACATAACCTACAATAGATAAAGAAAATATAAGTTCTTTTTCTTAACTCTCCACAACTGCCACTTTGTACCTTAAGCCCAAAGTTCTACCAAAGTCCATATAAAAAAATTTAATTGGATTAGATGGTCAAAATTGGAAGTTTTGGTAAATAAAAAAACAGACCTATATGCGTGATAGGATTTAAGAATACAGTAAATTAAAAATATCACAAAAGCTACAATAAGATGGTTTATGCGTTTAGACCTTGACGTCACCAAAAATATTATCAATATACTGTCAAGGTATAAAATGTGTCAATACAAGAAACATTATGTCTGTTTAGCTACTGCAACTTCTTGCTACAAGTTGCTACTTTCCATTTTTTTTTATATGGGATTTGACAGAAAATTGTGCTTCGTCGTACAAAGTTTCGAGTTACCAAACAGACGTATTGACGATCACACGAGTGACAACGGGCATTCAATGTTGTCCCAAAATGCGTTGACGTGTTATCTGTGTCAACTTTGGTGTAAACGCGTTGACATATTAAACTATGACGATCATACGACAAGACCACATTCGAACACTTTGGCTGTTGCCGCCGAGTTGACAAAAACAAAAATAAACGATTTTTCGCTTTGAAAATCACACGACATTAAAATGCTGTATCAGTTAAGATATAAACTGTCAAATTCTGTTGAAGGATACCTACGAAAAAATTTTAGGATTGAAGGCTCTCCCAAACCAACGCGAAATCGTAGCGAATCATTTACAATAACACAAAATATGACAAATACACAACGCTAAACAACCACAAAAATCTGTCGTCGGCGAATGTTTCGCGTTGGTTTGGGAGAGCCTTAATTTGTTTGCTCCGGAAAAAAACGTTTTCAGGGCTTTTGGATGACATTTGGATCGAAATATTCAATATACGTCAAAATATAGTTCGTTGCCTATCAGTAAAGCAATAAACTATCAAATTCCATTGAGAGAATTGAAATTTGACAAATGAAGGGGCACTGGATCTACCATTTTCTTCAATTTTGACAGATGTGCAGAACTGAACAAAAGTGAAAACGCTTATTATATTCCCTACATTATGTGTGAACACAGCCTACGACGCACGACCGCGACGTTGACCTAATAAAAATGTCTGCTGTGTTAATGTTGAGATACAATCAACGAGCTGACTAGCTATAAGTTAGTGTGTCCTTATTGCGTTTGACAGGGAGATTACACGGTCACACAAAATAATCAATGCGTTGACCCTAAAATTCATGTGAATGCAATTAGTGTCAACACAGTTGTCATTGCATTGACAGTGTTTTGCGTTGACAATTACACGCCTTGACAACCTTGGGACAGAATTTGACGTCATTTTGAAGTCACAGAGTCAACACGTTGACGGTCTAATCGTAGCTTAATAGTGTGTGAAGTACTGAGCGTTTTAGAAATTTGCATTTTGAACTCATGATTTTAATAAAACTTTATATTACGATGATATAGGGAAGACGAAAAAAGTGGGTTTAAAAATTCTGCCTGACTGTATGTCCCTATATTTTCAGCTTAACGGATAGGTCGATATTCTTGAAATTTTGTACAAAGCATTTTTTTGGCATTCTCCAGATGAGTTTGTGTTTTTTTTTTTTATTTTGTTGGGAATACAAATAATGGTACCTAAAATAAAACTTTCAGACACTTCTGATGAACATAGTTATTCTCAAGACCTTATCAACTTATTCCTTAAGGCCGGTATTCACCGAGCACTCATAACTTATGAGCCTCATAAACCTATTCACCAAGCAATAATAAGTGGATATTCATGAGCGCTCATAAAAGTTATGAGTGGTCCCGACCACTCATAACTTATGAGCGCTCTCATCGAAAAATATTCCGACATTTTCGATACTACTTCCACAACCACAACCACCACACCCACAAACACAAACATCTCCATCGCTACCACTCCATCTACCTAAAAAAGTTTGATTTTAAAGTTTGGGAGTGGCTGGTTGACAGAGAGTGGTTCTCTTTTTCGAAATTCGAAACATATTTATGAGTGGTTGGTGAATACCACAAAGTTATGAGCCTCATAAACTTATGAGGCTCATATGAGCGCTCCGTGAATACAGGCCTAAGGCCACTCTCTGTCAACCAGGCACTCCCAAACTTTAAAATCAAACTTTTTTAGGTAGATGGAGTGGTAGCGATGGAGATGTTTGTGTTTGTGGGGGTGGTGGTTGTGGAAATAGTTTCGAAAATGTCGAAATATTTTTCGAAGAGAGCGCTCATAAGTTATGAGTGGTCGGGACCACTCATAACTTTTATGAGCGCTCATAAATATCCACTTATTATTGGTTGGTGAATAGGTTTATGAGGCTCATAAGTTATGAGTGCTCGGTGAATACCGGCCTAAATGTACAAATTTTCACATAATTTTTCTTTTCAGGTCTTTATTCATATTTTGACGATATTGGTGAAAAACACACTGTTCGTTATGCAGCTGGCGCTGGAACAGGTTTCAAAGTTTTAAACAGCGTACCGGATAGTCAAGCTTCCGTTGCATATAGTGCACCACTTTGGAAGTCATCATCTAAAGCCCGAGGAAGAGTTGCCGTTGAAAGAGGTTCCAACGGAATGTACAAATTCATTGCTGCAGCTCCTGATCACCGTAGATCCGAAGTTAGTGGTCCAGATGGTATTGTAAGAGGATCATATTCCTATCTCGATGACAAAGGCATTCAGAGGACTGTAGAATATGAAGCTGGTGCTGGCATTGGTTATAGAATAATAAAAAATAGCATTGGTCGAGGTACTCATAATAATGCAATTGTTCCTTATTTAAGTGGAAGTGATAATTCTCTTCCAAAGGAATTCTTGCAAACCTCTAGTAATAGTAAACGAAAATCTAAGATCGATCAAGTTGACGACAGTAGTTATGCAGATAAAGAAGATAGTAATGGATCGACATCATCTCGAAAACCAGAACCTGATAGTAACAATAGAAATTCCAGCAGTCGTGGATTAATGATGTCAACAAATCTTAAGGGAAATGAAAATACAACAACAAATCAAAATGAAAATGAAGATGGAGATGAAGATTCATCAGAGTATAATAATAATCATAATTATTCAAACAAAAATTCCAACAAAAAAACTCAAGACCTGCAAAAACGCAGAGGAAATAATAATTCAAAAAATCGTTTCGATTCGAATTTTGCAGACGAAGACTTGAGTTCATTTCCACCGGTTATAACAAGTAATCGTCGAATTTTAGAAATAGGTCGTGAAAAAGATTGGAATTCTTATAACAGAGATTCGACAATAATTAAAAATGTAGGAAAATGGTATATTGGCCTACCTCCAGGACAGAGTGTTAGAGCACATGTACAAAATATTGACATTTTACCAATTGGAGGACGTACATTATCGCCATCAGAAGCCCTACGGAGGGACGAACTTTCAGAACTCTCAGATATTTAAGTATACATATAATGCATTTAAGTATTTTATAAGTTGAAAAAAAAATTTAAATAAATATGTGTATATTTTTGAATTGTGTACATTTTTATTTATTTTATTTTAATATAAAAATTCTTGTTCCAACGAAAAAAAAGCGGAATATTTCTTTTTATATTTGACAGAGCTGAATTTTGCAGGGAGCTTTATCTGACATTAAATTTTTTTTAAACTACTAATTTCTTGAAAGGTATGTCGAGACAAAAATTTAAGGTTATTAAATTCTACAAAAAAAAAAAATTAAGATACTTTTTATCGCATAGATTTTTAAAAAGACTATTTGGCTGAAAAATTTTTATTTGAAATATAGTTTTGTTAAATTCTTGTTCCAAGTGTCTTTGAGGCCATTTCAAATTTTGCATTCCCATGCATTCGAAAAACCTTAACTGAGCTCTTATAGTCCGCTTTATTACTTATTTAAAGCTATTTAAACCTATGGCTGGTCTACCGAAAAATAAGGCATTCAAGTCACGTTTCTTTAAAGTATAGTAACACATAGGTAATACAACTAAAACACTTCTTCACCCACAAATATTTAGAGTGCTTTGCAAGCTGTGCCACCAGTTAATGTACAAAAATATCTGCTTGACACTGAACTAAACTAAATTGTATTCGGTTATGTGCTCCAATTTCAGTAAATAACGAATTTATATATATTTATATTAAAGGATTTGTAACTTCATTGTGTGTAGATATATGTATGTAATTTACATACATAAATATTTTGACGATGATTATTATGCTTATAGTTTATCTACATTATAAAGGTAAGTTAAATAAAAAAACAAAATATTTTGCAATTTTTTTTGTTGATATGGGTTCGATGGCGTCTTAGTTGTATCTCTAATTAATATTCAAAGGCAAGTACCGACAATTCATAGCATTTAAAATCACATGTGTAAAATTACCAAAAGTTTGTATGTGAACTTCAATTAATAAAAATAAAAAAAAAAAAAAATTTGTTGGCATATTACAATTTACAATTTATTAAAACGGGAACTTAAGAATAATGTACATGTACCTATAACTTATTTATATTATATCGTATTATAGAAGACTGAAGGTCAATAACCATTTTAATTTTTGTTTAAACAAATCTGTGGCAATAAGACACAGTAGCTTAGGTCGACATAAGTGATTTTTCGGCTGTTCGATTGTTAACAGTTCACAGTTTCAGAGCTACTTTTCTCTCCAATCCCCATTTTGAAATTACCCGTTGAAAAGCTATCCTATAATTCCTAAACAAAATTTACATTAATTACTATATTACAGATTGTAGACAAAAATGCGTTTTTCTCGAAAACTCTTTTTTAACATAAGCTATTCTATCTTACTGCCACAGAAATAATAGATCAGTTATTGAGAAAATCGAAAATACCATAGTTTTATGGGATAAATAACTTATTATACTTCTGCACGAAAAAGATATTATCACTTTTTTTTCTTAGAAGAAACAGATTTCGAGAAATACTAATACCAGTTTTTTTTTTCATTTTAATCGTCTTTGAATTATTTTAGTTTGTAAAATTCTAGACAAAAAAATTAGAACATTTTTTTTCTAATGTACATAGATAGTAATACATTTTGAGATAAACATGACGTTACAATAAGCGTTTTTAATTGATAATCTTTGACTAGCACTGCACTAGCTAGCAAGGTAATACTACGTTTTCATAAGAGAAGAAATGAGATAATTTCGAATACAGAAAAAATATTTTCATTTCAAATTTTCTAGTTTCGTTTGACAGAAAATTTGATTTGGCCGTAAATCGGTTATTTTGTTGCCTCTTTATATTTTTGATTTTTATTCTTTTTTAATGAATTCCACTTTGAAATGGATTTTACTTGGGTATGTTTGTTACTAAAAACAATACAAATTTAAAGATGGCTTAAATTTTGTACCAATAACTACAAAGCATTTCACAAAGCATAAATAAAGTGAGTGGAATTCGTTCAGAAAGCGGAATGAAACGAAATGCAGGACACTAAATTTGATTTTTGAAATTCCAATTCACAATTAGCATTTCGAACGAATTGTGCTTTTCCCAAAACTATCTCTTTCTAATTTGAGATTTCTATTTGGGGGAAAACAATGCAATACAAACAAATAAACTTTCATATATGTACAACGACAAATCGCAATGTTCACACTATAGTCGATCCTTTGAAAAAGTGTTTGTTTTCCCCCCAACAAGGTTTTATTTGTTGCTTGTGTCACATTGACATATGGGTGAACTTCAGAATTGTAGACCACTCGAATTCATTTTCGTCATGTGAATTCACAATAAGTGCGGTTCAGATTGGCATACTTGCATTGTTGCATCTATTAACATAATTTTTATATTATTTTAATAAATCTTTTTGTCATTTTTCATTATTTTGAATTATTTTCCAAAACAAAACATGAAATACCTTCTTTAATGAATACAATTCACTCTTGAAAAAGTTGAAGGATGTGTTTGAAAAATATTCTTTTTTTTCATGTCAAATTAAATTAGAGTTGAAATTAATGATTATATGCAGTTCACGTTGGATTAGTGTTGAGTACTTGTTGAAATATTAAATTGAGAAAAAAGAAAGCATTTTAATCGCTCCGGACATAAAGTACATTGTTGGTCAGTTTCTATGTTCTATAATTTTCACATCTCACATTAATTAATTAGTATAGGAAACGGGGAGTCATTTAGAGACCATCTGAAAAAAGTTTTAAAAGTGGTAAAAGTTTAAATGCAGAATTTTAGGGGGGTTGATTTTGAGTTGAATCTGAGGTTGAGGGAAATTTGGTTTTGTGGGGTTCCCGTTATCTTGAAAATAAGATTTTTTTTTATTTTTTCCCTTTTCTCCTTTAGTGTTCCTTTGTATGAAAAAAAGATTAAATATTTTTTTATTCCAAATTATATAATCTATAAATTCTTATACAATATTTAATTCTAGAGCAAGACAAGAACAAAATCATATGGAGAGGAGTGGTATATAATCACTTAAACTATAGAAAATAAATTATTTTACAAGAACGGCTATAGACTTACAAAGCTTTAGTCTTTTGTAAAGCCAACATTATTATTTTATTTTTAATTTTAGTTGTTTTAGTTGATGGTTTTTTAAAAAAAATATTTTCAAATCTAAAATAAAAAAAAAATAAAATATAAAAAAATGTTTCTGTTATTCAATACTCTCATTAATTTTTGGTCAAATACTTAAAACTAGTTGCTAAAATGTTTTCTAGTTTTTGAGAAAATTTTAAATTAAATTTTTTTTTAGAAAATTGTTCCCCGCCTGAATGAGGGGAAATATACCCCTCTTCTTAGCAATTTTTTTCTTGTCTTGAGTATTTGGAAAAAATAAAATGTCAAAATTGGAACTCACTCAAAACATTTATTATGAATTTACACGAATGTCCAAACTTCTGAAACAAAAATGCGAAATGAATAAACAAAATTATTTCAACATTTTTTGTTGGCACGAAGAAGATTTTTTTTTCTTATTTGTCATAATTTACAAAATAGTTTCATCAAAATATTTGCAAGACATGACGCCATGTGTCATGTGTAGATTAAACGTCAATTGCACTTGTCAGTTTTTATGACTTTTCAGTCGTTAACCTGATTCTAATAAATACAAAACATACAATAAATGTTTGTAGAATTTATAAACTACAATTTCTGCTGCCACATTTCTTCCAAAAAACTGATAGTTTTCGAGTTCTTGCCACCATAAAATAAAAAGCCGTGCATAATATATATTGAGTTAATTCAATACCGTTAGACCAATATGCCATTTTATATTTTGATTTTTTTTTTTTCAAAAGTTATAAGAAAAATGAAAACAATTTTTATTAACATTTAAAAGTTTTATTTAATACTGTTGCAAGGTATTCGAAAAGATATAATTTAAACAAATTTTGAAATTAAAATGCTAGTGTGCGGGATTTTATTTTTGCAAATCTTGTAGTGATTTTTGTCTTACCTATATTTCAATAGAAATGGTTGAAAGGTCTGTACATCACATCTGAGTCATGGTTAAGTGAAGATATACACTTTTATTTGTTTAAGTTTTGAGAAGCTATGGCTGCACCTCTTAACATGAAGCAACACTTATAGGATACGTGAATAGTATCTTGAATGCCGTTATTATATTTGAATACAGTTCAAGTAAGAAATGTATAGCTAAATAGTTTAAAATAGACATTTGTCTGAATATATGAATTTCATTCAAGAGATTTTTAGCTATAATATCCTTTGTAGTTCATTGGTAACTTCAAGTTGCTCCCAAATAGTAAAACGTTTCAGATCGACTACAATACAATAGCTTCGTATGCAATTTTTTTTAGATGAAAATCCAACGAAAAAATGTTTTATAATGTTCTATATAATTTATTTTATTGTTTTATATCTTTTTTTTACATAAATTAACAAACAGTATTGTTAATAACAAATGAAAGTGAATATTCACAATATATATAGAATACACACCTTTTTCGTCGAATCCATAGAGAACAAAATTTGTATATACATATACTCTTGCTTTTTTCTAGTTAAATGTTTTTTCATTTTCCTTTAGATTTTTACTATTCTAAAAATAATATAATTATTTTTTTTTAATTCAATATTGAAAAAAAAACACCCCGGTCGTCGTTTGTGATATATTTGGCCACTGGTGATAGGTTTCCATAACGGCTTTCAGGAAGCGATTGACTTCAAATATATATGTAAGCAAAAATAATATAATTTCAAATAAGGTATGAACAAAAATATTCTTTAATTAAATGCATCATTCGACAGCAATAAAATTATTTACTTCTCATATGTATGAATGTATATATCTATACATTCCATCATCACTAGAGAAAGAAAAAAAAAATTATTCCATAAAATTAATGACTTCGGATAGAAAAAAGATTAACACACTTTATTCATGAAGGGGAAATCTGCTTGGTTTGCACGTCACAGCTCATCGTAATCGTATTGTGATCCCTGAAGACCTTGATGGTCTTCATAATTTTTTTTTTAAGAAAATTATAGGACTGTAACCTCCAATTACGGATAAAAATTCATTCGTTTTGTTCTTTTCTCATGGATGCTAGTGAAGGCATGCGAGCTATAAAGCAGGTTAGTGGTGTGACGCGTTGTAACTTAATTCAGTCAGTTGACTTGGCGCTCTACCGCTTTTCGTAGTTCGTCCACTTTTTATCTTAGTATAAGAAATGAGAAGTTTGTTATTTCTTGACTTTGGTATTTTTTGTTGTTGTTGTATGTATAATTTTTATGTACAGTTAATGGAGTTCATCAGATAAAAATTATGATGCGGGATGAAGTACCTATATAGACTTGTATTATTATGCTATTTATATATATATATATAAAAATATAAATAATATGTTGTCAAGATTACAACGGATCATGGATCTCAAGAGCTTCTTTCACATCACACTCAAGAAGCATAGCAATTATAATACCCACGCTAAAAGCCAACTAGAAGGAGTTTTTTTTGTATGTTTTATATTTGCAGATTAATTATTATTCTAACCTGATTTGACCATTTTTGATGAAGCAACTTTACCAATCCGTTGTTTGTATTAATTGATATTTGTCAAAATATATACATATTATATAGGTAGTATGTTAAAAAAATTAATTGTTAAAGCTTTCTTAATTTATATTAAAAAATTGTAGTTGGTGTTTTGTATGTATCAAGATATTAATAACTTTTAAACAATTATTGTTGAGTTTGAGAATTCACTAAATAAATCTGTTACTTAATATTGCCCTGTATTTATGTACTTAATTAATTTTTGAATATTTTTGTTACTAAAATTTTTCAGTAAAAGTTTAAATTCTCGATTTTGAAACTCTTCTTGCTTCTCTTTTTAAACTCTGACTCTCTTATGATAAAATTTTCTTCCCAAGTTTACATGTCACCATTTAACAAAATGAGTTAATTGTTGAAATTAAGTGTTGCTGAAAAGAGCTATTTCCATATTTTTCTTATCATGAGTGGATTTACAAAATGTTTGTATTCAATTTAAAGAAAATGAATTATTACAATATCATTTATAAGCATACCCAAATATCAATAGAAAATAGATCTAAATTTCAGTGTAGTTTTTTTTCAAGTTTGTATATCAGCTCTTTCATTTACATGATGTCGTGCATATAAAATGTCATCATTTTAAGATTCATAACTGGAACTGTAAAAAAATTCCTTCATAATTCTCGCAGGTTGTCGTTACAGTTTATGTTTATCTATCAGCTCATTACTCCAGGATCTTAGAGTTGACAGAGTCAAGTATGTGAGGTATCAAATAAGTGATCTCAAGATTATTTTAACACATAACAAGCAATTAGATACGCATACGCATACGAACAACGCAAACGACGATGATTTTTTATCCTATAATCCGCAGATCAAGAATTCTCTTTTATTTTTTTTTTTTGTGTTGTTGTTGATTGCTATATAAACCTTTTGCTTAAGAACTTTTTGTACAGATATGAAGTTGAAGTATCATCAAAATAAAAAAAAACGAAAAGAAGATACATATAGTGAAGAAAAAAAAATATATCTTTCAGGTGTACACCGGCTGAGTGAATAATCAAGCAATCGAACACTATAAACTGACCACAGCGTCAACCAATGCCACAGTCCATTATACGCAGTTGACAAGTTGGTATCAAACACAAACAGTGGCAGTCAGTGCTCAGGAATATTTCAAATAAAAGAAGTGACGAATTTGAGGACTACAACTGTCTGTGATTATAATAATTCAAGTGAAGAAATAAAGTGTGATTTTTTTTTCAAAAAAAAAAAAGATGAATTTAATATTTGTAAGTGGCCCTTATATAAAACTTTATTATCCTTGCAATTTCTTAAAAGTGATTAATTCTGTCCTTTTTATACCTACTATTAAACAGTCATAAAATTATATGGAAATTCCATTGATTGTAAGCTTCTAGATAAAATGTACCTTATGTGATAAATAAAAAAAAAAATGTCATCAAACCATTTAGGGTGAGACGAAGGACAAACGCGCGCGTCCAACAAGCTTACTGAATAATAATTCGAAAAAAAAATAACGCAACATATTTTTGTATACCTAAGCTAAACCTTTATGTTGTATCATATGAATTTAAATTAATTGAGACTTGGTAATTGAATTTGGATAAAAAGAGTGCCGAAATCGAATATGGTCATGATGCTTTAATAGATTTTAATTTTGATTATTGCCCATAAATCATAAGCCTATAAATGAATTGAATGAATGGTAGTTCCAAGAATATTTCACTTAAAAGTACATATAGTGAGGAAGTGTTTTTGTATATTCCCTCTGACTAAGATGTAATTTGTTTAAAGATTTTAATAGCTTTTTATTTTTTGTTTAAATTTTAATATTACTGAAAAGTTCTTTTGTGGATGTATAACATGTCCTATAACTATACTTATATATATATATATAAAGACATAAATGGGTGTGAAGTCTGTTTTTCTTTTTATATCAACTACAGTGGCAGCCCTCTAAGTTGAAGGTCTTTTTCCAAACTAAAACTTAACGTGTTCAATTAATTTTTATTTAAAATGAAATGAACATTTTTTTAATTTAAAAATATAAGATTCTAGACATTTTATCTGCAAACATTTCCACTGTAATACTTTCGAGTTCTATTCTGAAAAAGTGGTTAAAAAAACCTTATGAAGAAAACCATTTTTGTTCCAATTTTGTTGATGTATTTTCAAATATTTTTCTGAATAAATATTTTCCAAGGCTTTTTAAAAAATGTCCTTGAATTTTTACCAGCCACTTTTGCACATGCTGACTAACTGAAATACACTTAAAATGTGTATATAGAAGACGGACCTTATTAAGTTTATTAATATCATGTTAACAAAATTTTAAGACCCTTAGACTCAGAAAAAGGAGAACTTAAACGCTTAAGTTGAACATAATTATTTATGTTTGGTTCAGCAAATAGATCTAAATTTTTAAGTTTAACAAAAAAGAGCATGAAAATGGGTAGAAATAAAATTAAAAAAAAATATATTTTGAAATTAAGTTAATGAAAGCGTGTATTCAAAATTTTCTAATTTGAAAAAGAGCATTTAGTCAAAAAGAGGCGTGGAAATGGGCGGGTTTTCTTTTGGATCTTTATCCACTACCAACTTTTTCATTCCCTATTTTTTTTTTGTTAAATGCCTCAAACAAACCAATTGATTTTAAGACCAAAATTTTAAAATTAAATTTTTAAAATAATTCATAAACATTTTTTTCGAAAAATGTTTAAAGTTGCAGCTACAAATTTGCATTTGATTTAATAAAGAATAAAGTTCAAAAGTAGAAGGACTTCTGCTTGGGAAATTACGTTAAGACTTTTCCCAAATACTGAACAAAAAGTATTTTTTTAATTTTATTTATGGGTGAATTTCCCCAAAAAAATTTGGTTTGTACCCGATCAATACAAAATATTTATCCTCATCGGTCTGCCATACAAGATTTTTATGATAAGTCTGTCTTATTGTTGTGCTTACTTTATTTGTATAAGATATATTTCTGAAAAAAATCATTATTAACGGGTTTCCCTCACAGAACAGTTGTATTTTAAATTATTTTCGACTTTTTCGAAAGCGGCCGTGAATTGAACCGATTTCAATAACATTTGAACCAATTTCGATCAATTTTCTTATAACTTCTAATTCTAATGACTATCCAAATTTTGAAAAGAAAAATCCATTTTTTTTCAAACTTATTATCTACAAAACGATATTATTGATTTTTTGATTATTATTATTTTTCTCGCAAACGGTTCTACAAAATTAATTTTTAACAACAATTTTTGAAAAAATACTCAACCTATCTGAATTAAAAAAAAAAAATTAGATATTTAATTATTTTTTCAAAAATATTTATAATTTTGTATGTTAGGATTTTTTTTTTAAATTTGCATCTTATATTCTAATTTGTTGAAAAAATCTAATGGTGAACACATCGAGTTGAGGTCAAAACATTTCGAGTTGTTGTTTAAACAATTAAAGGAATGAATTCATACTTTTCCCATTATTCTGTACATTACAACATAATTGTATTTAAATATTTAAATACATTACTAGTTAACCCGTTCTTGCGTTGCCTCGCTTTTTTTTAATCAAAAAATCTGAATACTGGCTTTAAAGGTAGAATATATTTACCCTCTCTGTCTAAATAGTATATTTTAACATATGTGCCACTCTGTGGTAATATTATTATTTTATAATCGCTAGATTTTTACAAGTTAGAAATAAATCACATTTTTTTTGTGATGACAAGACACGAGATGAGTTAAAATTTTATTTATGTAAATGCCTTAAAAATTCTCAGGGACTTGAACAGAGTATACGTACAAATCAGTCATAAATACATTGTATTAAAGATATTCATATCTTGTCAAAATCAAAACATTCATAATTTTAAATATTTCACCCACACTTTTAATACAAAGTTAAAACTCTGCGCCTTTCATACCCATACTGTAAGTTTCTATTAAGTTTTAATATAACAGCATACCCCGAAATTTGCAGCTTTTTTATAGCTGTAGTAGAAATTAACGCGAGTATACCAGCAGCAGCGGTGCGAAAGCGACCGCGATATTACCCAAACTGCAATCAATGCATTAAACCCACAATCCCTTAATTTCTCCGCAGATATTTTATTTTCAATTGAATATTTTACCTAAATTCCATGGGAATTCTTCAAACCGGGTGGGGTTCTTATGCTGGTAATTTATTCAAATTTAATTTAAGGGCCTTTTAACAATTTGAACAATATAATTAATATAACCTGTTTTAATATAAGTGTTTTTAGCTATAACACATAATTGATCATCCAACAAAATGAGATGAATGTCAGGTTGAATGTCATCTTAACCTAGTTTGGGGATATCGAACAAAGTAATTTTAATTTCATACTCGAATGCAAATGAGCACACACACACAACAAACCACACGCTTTACCTACTCATTTTTACTCGAGATTGATTTTATTAAGAAAAGCAAACCACTTCACCTGCTCTGACTCCGAATGAATGTGAAAGAATTATAATAATTCTTAAGTTCAATGACATTTAAAGAATGATAGTGTGTTATAACAGTGCCGGATTATAGCCAATTTTGTATAGGTACAATATCAAGTGCCTTCTGAGCTCTTCCTTTAGTGGGGCCCTGGAGTTTATAATTTCGTTTACACTGTTTTTGTTTTTATGAATTATTTTATTTTTTTTTAAACATTTTTAAATGGCATTTAAATTTTCACACCCTTTTAATATAATTCATTTTTCATTTGGAAGTGCATTTATTCGCCTAACTTTAAGATATCAGTTATACATATGTAAGTAATGTTATTTCACTAACCATTAGTTATAGAGATTTTAAGTATAACATAATATTTGAAGGTCTTCGTATTGAATCATTTTCATTTTGTTATGAAGATCTAGGAAATATGTTTGAGCTTTTATTTTGAATCCCTGTATAAGTTATTTGAATGCAATAAGTCCACACAAATAAAGAAGAAATTGTAGAATTTAAATAAAGACTTTGTTTGAATATTCAAGCTTAAATCTATAAATAAGACAAAGGAAACAATAAAAATGGGCCCTCAACAATATTGTATTACACAAAAGATACATGCATGCGATACAACCGGTCATGTGTGTGAATGAATAGCACTTACATACATTATATTAACATCTTGACTTCTCTCAACGATCGATGGTTCAAGTTCAGATACATTTTTGTTATCTGTTCTTTGTTCTCATCTTGCGATGGGATTCATGTTGAGTAAGTTTGTTGAAACATTGTTTAGGAACTGAGTTGTGTGCTACTTTCTTCGGAGTGTGATTTTTATGACATTCGGTGTGTCCAATTGCTACGGATGAATAACATTCTTTTTGATTTTTATTATTGTTTTTTAATGTCATTATAATTATAAATATTAAGAAAGAACTTTTGATTTTGGAAATTTAAAAATGCATGTAAAAAGTATGCCAGAAAACATGCGGGACAAATTGATAGTTTTTTTTTTTGTGATAAATACACACATAGTTTTTATATAAAAAATAGTTTATGCGCTAAATTGCTACGTAAACAGCATTTTATATACAGTATTATAGCAAACTCTTGACTTCAATACATTCCCCTTGCCCTCAAGTTCTTTTGACAGAGACATTTTTTAATTTATTTAGTTTTAAAGAAATAAGTGAAATTGATAATAGCATAAAAGAAAGAGGCTTTTAGCAAACTTATTAAAATAAAAAAAAGCCATTAGAAAAAGCAATTTTGAATAAATTATAAATTGGTCAAAATAAATTTATGTAGATAAATTAGCTAATTGTCTTTATAAAAAAAGGATTTGCAAAAACATAAAATGTTTCTTGGTAATGATATTATCTTTGATATATGTTCTTTGGTATGAAATAAAAATCAATCATTTTGGCTGCTTGTCGCTGTCAACTGTGATAGAGATTTTAATTGGGTGTGTTCATTGACTGCATTGTATATTTATTCGTTTCAGTATAAGAGCTTACTTTTGGTTTACACTGAAGTATTTTAAAATGTTTCTTTTTAAGTTTACTATACGTTTTCATTGCAGCCAAAATGAGGTAATTTCGTAAATTACCGAAAAAGTATTTTCATTTTAAATTATGTACGTAGCTAACTTTATTTGACAGCTCATTTCATTTTGAATTTGATTTGGCAGTTAATCGTTTTTTTTTTTTTTTTTTTTTTTTTTTCTATTTCTGTTTCTTTTTTTTATACACCAAATTTTGACATTTTCAATTGTTTTTTCTTTGAATAGATTTCACTTTGGTGTGTTCGTAAAGTTATTATGTACTTTCTGAACGAAATACAGAGTATAGGGCTCTGGTCTATTTAGTTTGACAGATCTCAAAGGGAATAATGCGAAACTTGAAAAAAAAAATTTATCCAAAAGTGTATAAAAAGTATTACATACAGTTTCTTGAATTTCGGAAGTTTTACAGAGTTTTACAATTCCAAAGCCGATAGAAAAGTACTTTCAAAAATTTATAAATTTATCAAATTGGAAAAACTTCTCATATAGTTCTGATGTGAAAGACCTACATATTCTGGTTTCGCCCCATAACAACAATGTTTTTATAAATATTTAAGTTTTCTTTTCTTTCCTTTCCTTTTTTTATTTTATTTTAATGATATATTTTTAAAATCTTTTAGGTTACCCTGCTGGCAACAAAGCTTCTTCTAAGTTCTGCTTATCCAGCTGATGGCCTCGTTGAGTAAGTCATATTTAAAAAAATAAGCTTTCTAACATTTTCCACTGCTTGCCTTTTTACTTTTTTTGCTGCATGTCTGCAAAATTTCAGTATATTAAATTAAAAATTCTTCTTCTAAAAAAAAAAACATGACATATGTAGAATACTAATTTTAAGTTTTAAAACGATAACCTTTTATAGCACACGTATACTTATCTACAAGTTTTTTTTATTAACTATAGGTATTCAAGACTTAGAAAATTTGTTAATTCTTGAAAAACAAATAACGACAATTAATATAATACAGGCCCTGACCTTATTCTTCTTGCATTTAATGAAATCTTTGAATTTTATAGACATTAACCAACAATAAGCGTAGGAATTGAATAATGTACATATATACTTAATTTTTTTAAAAGCAAAGATTGTAAATTTTTAAAAGAATTACCTACCTAATAACATTTAAATATATTATATTACATAATTATAGACTTGTTAATTTTAATCCTTTAACCATGTACATAAATGTTATTCTTAAAATATTAAAATTTAATAAGATTTCAAATTAAATGTATACCAACCAACAATATATAAAAAATATGTAAACCATCTGATTTCAGAATTGAAAAACAAAGGCTGGTTAAATTTCCAGAAGAATCATTTCGAATTGAAGATAACGAACAAAAATCCTCCGAAGCCAAACGAATTTTAGAAGAAATCAATAAAATTAATGTTGCATTGGGTTATGTTAAAAAACAAGATCAAAGCTTACCATCTCTTCTTGATTCAAATCAATTCCTTTTCCCAAAACCTGCCTATCATCCATTTCATTCACAATCTGTAAATGATGGCATTCTTCAGCCTTCAATTCGTAACTTAAATCATTTTACAATCCCATATTATCCTGGTCTTAGTTCCAAATCTATAAAATCCCCTGATTCTAAGCTTTATTTTTATAACTATCAACAACCTGATGACAAAGAATTCGATGAAAAACCATTGAATTATGGTTTGACCAAAAATGAGAATAATCTTCGTGAATTTAAATTAATTGATTACAAAGTTGTGGGTGATTACCAACAAGAGCCCTCTGAAAATAAACAAGAAAAAGTTTTGGAGCCTAAGCTGCGCTTATATTTCGTTCCACGTCAACTTAATGTCAACGAAAAATCAATGGACTACCATAAGAACGAAAAATTGATTAAAATTGAAAAATTACCAACTATTCGACCATTTTCGAAATCACCCGCATCAGAAAAACAAAGACCAACTATAAAACCTACAATTTCGAATGCTCAAAAATATGTCAGCTCGACATCAACGACTACAACAGTGTCGCCACAACTTTCATCATTTAAGACACCATTTGGTTCGTTTTTCAATCGTCCTGGTCACAGGGTAACCGCTCAAAAAATAGAAGAACCCAAGCCAGCTTTACAAACACTACAAACAGTACCACTGGAATTGCCACAGTATACACAGCAGCAGGTGAGACCCGATGCAGTCTCAATTGATAACTGGGATTCAGACTCATCGGAGGAAAACGACTATCCCCAGGATTATGAAAAACATATTTTCGGTGGAAAACGGAAGACCGATATGGCTGAAGTTCAGAAAGAGGCCCTCAAAGAAAGTGGAATTATAATTCAGCGACTTAAAGTTCGAAAAGGCGGTATAGCCATTGCTGGTCCAGGTGGTGTTGCTACTGCTGGCAGTGGGGGAACTGCTATTGTTGGACCCGGTGGTTATGCTCTCACTCATCCTAGAAGTCTCACAATTGCTGGGCCTGGTGCTAAAATTATTGCAGTACCAGAATCTACAGACTTAAAAGATGCTCTCCAACGAACAAGCTCTGGCAGAAGTTATACTGATGAGGGAGAATTAGTTGCTACCGGTCCAATCGTGTACTATTCACCAGATGATAATAGCCAAATTTTATAATAAATTATTTAGTTTATAAACAAAAAAAAAATAAATATTTAACTTAGTACAATTCTCAGTATATAGGCGTAGTTTTAAGTAGGAGCTAATAATAATAATAATTTGTTGAATGTGCTTAAGCCTTTTTTAAAAATATTAAATAATAATATATCGACAATTTTAAACCAGTATTTTTTTGTAATTAAGATTCTTCATCAAAATAACACACTTTTTCATAACTTCCATAGTTTAACTTTTAACTTCTTCATTACAAAAAAAAAAATGGTTATAATATCGCTTTATTAACAAACTTAAATTACCTAGATGGCAGACTTCAAGCTTTAACGCCTGGCCTCAAATGCCCTTCTACTTTCCATCAACTGAATTTTACAACTCGCCTTCTATCAGCAACAGTAATAATAATATACAGCTTTTTAGTCAAAAATACAAACCCATGAGTGCGGTAGATGTTGTACAACAATCACATCCCTGGGCTACTGCTAATTCAGATTTCATTCTGAATCCATATCCATATTCCTACTTTTACAGCTCAAATGCCATGCCTTCTATATCCAATGAATATTTATTAAGGCAAGCACCACAACTTAAACCAACAGCGAGACCAATTAGTAAATTTCCTGAGCCAACAACTAAGCGTCCAAGCACAATCAATGATATAAAAAGTGATAAACTGTCATCAGTCAAATCTTCTAATGACCTGAAAAGTGATACTCGTTTGATATCAGCTGTTAAACAAGTGAATCCAACTTTTGAAATTGAAAATATTGTCGCGATTCCAGGAACACCATATTACCAGATTGCATCTGTAGACAAATTTCCACAGAAAAATGTATCAACATTGAAAAAATCAAAACCGAAGACAACCAAACCGCAGGGTTTTGATAATATTAAGGTAGAATCTACTGGTAAGACATCGGCCGGAAATAGTGTTCCCGAGATTCCTTTTGGCTCCTATTTCCTTCCGTACAATTCAAATATACAGAATCCAGAAAAGAAGACAGCTTCCCTTATATTACAACCGAGTTCCAAGGCGATAGTTGGCAATGGGGGAACAGCAATATCAGCTCCTATATCACGAGCTGTTCTAAAGAAAGGAGTACCAACGAATGTATTTTTTAATCCGGAATCAGTGGCTATTGCCGGAGCTGGTGGTAGGGCACATGCCCAGGCAGATTTGATTTTGGATATCATGGAGTAAAGCTACATTTTATGTAGTTCTCACATATATCTTAGTCTCGAACTCTTGATTTTTCCTACATAAGCTTCTTCACCAAATGTATTATGAAACTTACGCTTAAGCTATTATTTCTTTGTTATACTCGTACCTATGTAAATAAAGGCTTTCTTTACAATAATCTTTAATGAATTCTCTCTAAGTATATTATCTTCTTTAAATCTACCATATAAAAAAAATCGTGTTTCTGCTGGCTCTTAAATATGGTTTCTCTATATTCTCGCAAAAGACTTTATATATAAAATATAAACTCAGGCTTTCGAATTGAATGAAATCTATAATCGTAGCAAAAGATTGGGAAGATTAAACAGCAATGGTGATGTTGTGTCGTTTCCATATTACGGTGCACTCAAAGGCCATTCCCTCAATGTTGGCAAAGAGGGGAAAATCAATACAGTAGTTGTTCTAAATCCAAAATATGCAGAAGGCCGAGGTACTTCGGATACATTTTTCAACAAAATTCAAGATTCTGCTGCACGTTTGGTGGCAATACAGGAAAAAGCCAAGATGAAGGGAAATTTTAGCGATGAGGATAACAAATCGTATGCAGATAGTCTCTTTGAGTTAGGTCTTGCAGCACAAAGTCTTGCTCAGTTACAACAAAATGGAGAGATAAAAGATTTTAGTAAACTTCTTCAAGGCAGCAATACACAAGTGAAACCTCAACCTGCTAATGACAATTCGTTGATGCAAGTAGGTGAGACACCAAACCAAAATGGCGATAATATGTTCGTGTCCATCACACAGGAAGAACCATATGACGATTCGGGAGAAAGTATATTAGTGAACGCGCCTAAAAAAGATGCATCTGTTGCTGAGGCAAAGCCTGTTGGTAAGAACTACTTAACTATACAAAAAAATTGGAGGCAAATAAGCTTTTGCCCAAATATTATTTCCTTATTGTTAATTATATTAGAGTCTATTAAAATTTAAAACTAATATTTTTCTTTCTTAGGTTTGTCAATTGCTGGCGAAGGAGGTGTAGCATCATCGAAACCAAGTGCAGTTGCCATCGCCGGTCCTGAAGGATTAGCTGTTACCGCACCAAAGGCAACAGCAATTGCTGGTGTAACACCAGAAGAAGCGGCTGCATTTAGTATCAATGTCCCGTCTAGAAATGACATAATTATTAAAGCTCAACAAAGGGGAAATACATCAGGTGCTTCATCATCGTCGTCATCAGTGGAAAATAAATCGCCAATTGAAAAAAATATTGCCAAAAGTTCAGGAAACGTTGTTGAAAAAATCAAATCTCAAGTTATCGATGACAGTGGTATAAAAATTTTACTAGTCGAACCAAGATTCACAGATAGAATTGGCTTCCAAGAAAAACACCAAATGTCAAAGATTAAAGCTGACGTCGTTGAACCAAAAGGCTTACAAATTCAGCATGTACCATCAACAAGTTTTGACGAAAGCAAATACCTACGTAACATGGCATATAGAAATTATTTACTATCATCTTTTTATACATCATAATAATTTTATAATATACATAGGTACCTATTGTAAATCTTGTCGCTTAAATTATTTGATGTCAATTTTTATTTTAATAAAAATGTAAAAATAAGTTTCATGGCACCTACACGATTTATTGCAATTTGCAATATACAATATACATAGAATGAAACCCTTACAACATTTATAAATGTAATAAAAAATACGATTACGATACAAATACAATACGATACAATATACGATTTTTATTATAAGATAAATGACCTAATAACAGGGTGGTGAATAAGTCACTTCCGAAAATGTGAAACTAAAGTACAAATTTAATTTGTTCAATAATTTCTCTTAGAAAAAAAAAACTTATGGAAATAGAAAGAGGGAAAGAGTTATAGAGCATATTCCACTATAGTCATTGTGTCAATTGATTACATTTTATCCATAGATTAATTTTTAAAATTATCTTGCCTCTCTACCCTAGTATTAATTCTAGAAATAGACAAATATTGTAACTCACTTTTTAAGGCAATTAACAACACCCATAAAAGTTTAATATATAAGGAAACGAATTTAAGACAAAATATTACAATCCTTATAAGAAGGAAACTTGTAATTTGTTATGTATAGAGAGATTTAAATATATAGGAATCGGAGAGTATAATTGACTAAAGCTTAACAATAGCAAGTACCGAGATAGGTTTTTCAATCGAGGCCAGCTTTATGAAGAGACAACCCATTGAAATTCAGGAAAATTTAAATCACATTTCGCCGGTTTTATTCAGTCGAAGTTGAACATAACTTGGGAACATTTTATTATAACCTTTAGGAGTTTCTTTAATTCACAGAACTGGCTGGCTAAACTTTTGTTATTACAAATTTTGTCAACTAAATTTACCCAAAGCATGTTAGTTTACACAAAAATTGTGTAATATTTGTCAGACGAGAGCGCTCATGAGAGAGTAAAACACTTTCCACTCTTTCCAATTTTATTACAAGAAATTTTTTCGAGCAGAAATGGCATTTTGAAGATAAATAAGAACCAACAATTCAAAATGGTTGTTTTAAATATTTTTATTTTGGTGTCCTAATTATTTTCGATTCGTAAAAAAATTGACTTTAATCAAATCTACCCTTACGATGATAGAGAACTTGAAAAAAGTGGGTCCTGTCTGTACTTCGACCTACAGCCTAACCCACTGAAACTACTTTATGAAAATTTACCGATCCCCTAGAAACGAAATTGATTTTTTTAGTTCAACATTAGGTGTGTTTTATTCATTGCTGCATATCCAGCGCAGCAAAAATTTCCCTTAGCAAACAAAAACAATTTGATTGCTGGCGAAAAAGAAGTCAGTAAAAAAAAAGATGGCTGTGCTGGCGATAGAGCTTTCAGTTATTGAAATGAACGTATAGAGTGAGTGATCGTTTTATTCAGATTTGTGCTGCGCTGGGTATGCAGCAATGAATAAAATACACCTATTATAACTGTTGTTTATCTCTAACGACACAAAAATTTGTTTGTACTATTATAAGTATGGTTAGCATTTTGTTAAAAAACATATTTACCAAAAACTGTCATATTTACGATCATAAAAATAGAACCATTTTCCATATTTTACAATTTCTCGTAAATGGAGATTTTGATCAAAATTTTTATATACGTAGAAATTGTTTTTAAGTCAAAACAATATCGCATTATGCAATTTTTATAAACAAAATATTTTTTAAATAAAAAAATCCAATTTTTTTTTCGAAAAATTAAACACTTAAAATTGGCGTAACAAATATGGATTGTTATTTTTTAAGGAAACCGCTCCTACGATTTTGAACCACAAAAGCAAGTAAGTACGATCCAGTGCATTTTTTTTGACGTTTGAAAAGTGATTTTTATACAATAAGCTCTTTTGATTTTGTACATTTCATACCCACTTCTCAAAAATAGATCAACATTACACTTTAAGTGCATAAAGTAAACGATAAATATACTCTGATGCAAATTTAAATTTGAAAGTGACAAGATATTATATCTCATGTTACATTTTTTTTAAGAAAATAGAAAAACGTAAGTGAACTTTTGAATATCTAGTGCGCAGTTCAAAATTAAATTTGTGAATGTTCGTTTAGGCATTTTTCAACTTTCTGTTCAACAAAGAATTTGAAATCATATTCAAAGTTGACCATTTGATTTTCACTAACGAAGCGTCCAGTCATATACTTTGATTATTTGGTGCTTGTTTGCAGATTGTATATAGCTCACGTATATTTCAATGGACAACCGCTCGCGAAGCGTAAGTTGCACTTATTCGTCTCACCACACAAGCTGCAAGTCACCAGACGTACAGCTCTGTCAGTCGCCAGGCACACTTAACGCATGTAAAATTATGTGAAATTGATTAAAAATGTACATAGACCGAGAGCCCACAGCAAATTTTGGGTGTGAATGATAGCAAAAATTCACTGGTATTTTTAGATAGGTCTTTACTTTTCATAAGCAAATATGAAAGTCTTCCATTTCGTGATTGGGGCCTTTGTCGGTAATGATGCATTAAAAATGCGTTTTTTTTTAAAGCCCAGATAAAAAGTATAGCAACTAAATCGTTATATTTAATAAAAGATCTGAGCGCCCTAGACATGAAAATGGGAGTCTAAGAAATCTTGGGTGGGGTCTTCTGCATCCAAGACTAAGCCAAAAATGAGTATGAAACCGGTCTCCAAATAAAATTTTATAGCATTAAGAAATATTTTCTCTAGGAGCTTCCCCTCAGATAACATAATATGGTAATCCAAGACTTTTTTGATAGGTCCGCTTATCTACCAGATGCACTAAAATAATGCACTTTACCGACAAAGGCCCCAACTACGGCATGCAAGACTCTTCATATTTGAATATGAAAAGTAAAGACCAATCTAAAAATACCAGTGAATTTTCGCTATCATTCCCAGCTAAAATTTGCTGTGGGCTCTTAGTCTAACAGGTAGTACATTGATAAAGCTTGGCAAAAATATTATGAAAGTCAAATGACAACTATGAATTAAAAGAGTGAAAAATCGGTGACGGTTTACATGTTTTTTTTTTTTTTCAACACTGAATCTATTTTATTAAGACGAAACAATAACTTAAAAAATTATAGTCTTTCTAAAGTGTTAAGATGACTGTATTTTTTGAAGAACATATAAATTAACCGCCCCCCAGCAAAAAAGAGTTTAAGATTTCCGCGCGGAAATATTAAGCATTGTTTCAAAATAGAATGGTTTTTCGAGACTTATCATGCTTATATGAATTTAAAAATGTAATGTACTACATATTATGTATATTGTATGTGAAATGTGGAAATTCTAGTAAAACATAGAATTTTTCAGCAATATTTCATTAATGCCCAGAATTAATATGAAAACAAACATAATACATTCCTGACTTTTGTGAACAGTTTTCTTGAAAGCAGTATCTTGGGAGGCCCACTTCGCAGATTTCAAGGATTTTAATTCCCTCTTTGGGTCCTCTGTCCCGCTCACGCAAGTCCATTGATTCGCTTAATGTATGTTTAAGCGCCTATCTGGCCAATGTCAAAAGTTTTTTTTAACTAACAGTACCTTGGGTGGCTCGCTTACCAAATGCATACCTAGTGGTGAAAGCCCAATCTCTACAAATATGACATTTACTATGTATATTGTCTTAAAGAATTTAAGGTTGGAAGTTGGAACATACAGCAAACGAACATAATGAAATTTTAACCGCCAGACTCCAGTTTACATAGTTAAAAAGAGCTAATATCCAAAATAAAAATATTTTTCAAGTTTTTTTCGAGAATTTATTTTAAAAAGTCTGGATTATGTTATGTTATTCCAGATTTTTGTCATTCTAGATTTTTGCATTCGAGATATTTTTTTTTTTCGAGATTTTTGTCATTCTATTTAACGTCATGATCCCCAAAAAAACACATGTTTCATTATCAGACCATTTTTTACTGAAACGCGAGTCCGAATATTTTTAGTAAGTTTTTTTTTTACTTTGTATTTAAGATGTTGTAAAGTTATCTAAAATTAAATATTATTATAGCTTCTGATATGGTCTTAAATATTTTTGTACGAGTAAAATGTAATATAATAAAAAGATCAATTTTTATATAAATGTGGTTTGACCCGGGAGCAAAAGTTTATCCGACCACCGGTTTCGTAAAGAGAACAGGAAAGCTTGTCACAACTATCTATTTTGTAAATGCTTGGACTTATAATGCTATATACGCTTTTATATTTCTAAAAATTTAAAATGGCTTAAGATTTTTCGTTTAAATCTGAAAGAAATTTGACGACTTTGGCAGTCGAAAGAGTTGTAAAATAATTGTTAGGTCAACGTTTCAAAATGTTGAAATTTCATTGTTTCAACTTATCAAATTTCAGAATATTCAAATTTCTGAATTTTTCAAACTTCTTACACACCAGTTGTCAGATGACAATAGAAGTCAGCAAATTTGTATTTATTTATTTCATAACATACACATAAAGAAACTAAAACTCTTATAATTAGTGTTGTTTTAAATTGAGATAACAAAAAATTGATTTAATGGATAGAGAAAAAAATAAAGTTAACTGTTGGCATACTACTTTTACAATTTTTTACAGGAGAGCAAAAAAACAACATACATATATAAAAATTGATTTTCTCTTAAAGATTCTGCAACAACTAAGTTACACTTTGGATTGGACAAAAGTGATTAAAGCAAATTGTGCAGAATATTGTGCTTCTTAAGAAAATGGCATCAAAATCTTGATTTCAGTCAAAAGTGGACTTAGCAGCTTTACATATTAAGTTGACGTAATGTTAAAACTTAAAAGCTATCCAATTTAACAAAATTTAACAATAGAAGTTACCTGACTTTTTATGACAGTAGGAAAAATTCTGAAATCTTAATAATTTGCGTGTTCAGAAAAATGAGTTCTTAGAGATTTTTCTCACTCAAAAAGTGAGTAAGCGAATCCAAGATTTTTTTTTCCTCAGAGTTTTGACAGCATAGCTGAGAAATTTTGCTGAGAAATCCTGTTCAGGTAACTGAGATTGTTGAGATCTCCGAGATCTCATTTTCCTGAACATACTTAATGATTCAACGATTTTGATTCTCTAAAATACAAATTTTGAAAATGTTTTGTTAATACTTTCTGGTTTTTATATTTAAATCTCATTACTGAGAGCTGAAAGTTGTAAAACATATTTTGACTAAAAAAGTGATTTGGACTAAAAACGCATTTTCGATTTTTTGTCACTACGATTAAAAAAAGTAGTATTATTTAAATATCAGTGTTTTTTTTTTTTTTTTCCAAATACATTTTTGAATTTATAATGCGAAATGATGGAATGCGACACAAGAACTGCAATGTGAAATATGCGAATTGAATATCTTAGGAAATAATAACTTAGTGATATAAGTACTTGCTAAACAATTAAATTATCAAATTGTAAGTGAAGAACAATTCGATGGCCCCTTGCAAAACTATACTAAGTGCACATAGTATAGTTTTGAGTTATCGATATACTATTGAATATAGAATCGATATATTATTTGAATATTTTTTCTTGCGAATCTAACAAGAATGCCTTGAAAACAGAGGTCAAATAGGACTCAGTATAATGCCTTATTTCTACAATTATCCCAAACAAAATCAAACTTTAAAAGTCTCTCCTGAAAAATAAATATAAACACTTAGTATTGTTTCGCACGGGGCCATCGAATTGCGAAATGAAAAATATCCAAACAAAATCCGCCAAAAGATTTTAGGATTTTAGAGTTTCAAAATTTTAGTGTTCTGGAATTTGAACCCTATTCTCACTGTATTGATAATATTTAAGCCACCTTAATTTTTGTATTTGTATATTTGATATTATTTTATTTTTAAAGCTGCATTAAATTTTTGAATTACATTTTGCAATTACAATGTTTATATTTCTCTTTTTAATAAGGACAATTTGTTTTAATTAAAAACAAAAAAAAAACATTAAATACAAGTTTGATTCCATCAAACAAAAATATTTTTGAAACCATTATAAAAACTAAGTAGGAGAACCATGCTTACAGCTTTTTATATAATCAATGTCACGCAAACAATCTTTAAAATAACAATCTTGTTGCACATATAAGCAAGAACTGTATCATGTCAAGCATTCGATATTAGATTGATCATATTTTATTGTTTGTAAACCATTCTCAGAAAAGTAAGTAAACAGCTTGAATAGTGATCTTCCTTCATATAACCCATTGACCTCATGTTAAGAAATTTATCACGCAAGTAATTAAACTGCTAGAATCTATCGTTTTGCATAAAACGAAGTTTTTGTCTGCCAAAAATATTCCCCCTGAATCGTCCCTCTTAATAGTTTTTGTCCAACCAAATAATAGAGAAATTGACCCATTTGACAACAATGTCATATTCCTTGAACCTTTTATTGCATTGAGTCTCTTTTGATGGTCATAAAAAAGTTTACCTTGCATTTTAAATTTTTGCTTTAATAATTTATTTCGTAAAAAATAATAAGGTACTTTTTTGAAGGCCGAGACCTCGTAGTTGATTTTGGCATAAAAGGAAAGCAAAAGACATTAAATGTTACAAGTATTCCTGGTATTTGCTTTGCCTGCCAGCAGGTGGTAAAAGCTTTGCGGAGAAAAAGTGCCTTTGTAAGACCATAATTAATTATAGCCTATAGGTATATATGTAGGTATATAGAAAATATAAAATAAAGTAACTTAGCAATTATTTTTAAACTTTAATTAATTATAATCCTGTGCCATAAAGTAAAAATATAATAATTTATCTATTTATAAAGTTTAAAGTCAATTTTTTTTTAATTTTTTAATATGCTTTTCACATTTATAATCTATGTTTAATCTTGAAACACATAAAATTTATTTTTAAAAGTTCATAAACGCGATGCACTAGTTCAACCACCGCAAATAAAAAAATTACATATCAAAACAAGTTGAGATGGTCAAAAAAACCTGCCCTTAATAGTGCAAGCATCTTTTATAAATAGACACAAAAAGGAATCAAACCTAGGAATACTAGTAATTCTTCTTCTATGTATTTAAAAAAAAAAAAAAAAAAAAACTTATTCTACACCTGGAATGCTATTGGACAAAGATGCGTTCGTCGCCGTCGTTGGGTTCTCGTTATCATCATCTCCACCAAACTTCTTTCTTTACTTCTTATATGACCATAATAACGAGTTTATGCATTCTGCAAAGAAAGAAGATACAAAAAATTATTTGCACTGCATCTTTGCGTGACAGTATATACCAAATATAACTTCGAGACTATCTTATAAAAGGGCTTCGGACTTTGCTCCTTGTATCATTTTCCCTTAAGACCTAGTGGTGCACGCAGTGTAAAATAAAACTAGTTTAGAACCGAGAAAAACATCATCGTTCTACTAAGAAACTTATAATATTAACTAGCAATCATTAAAAGGTGAGTTTTTTTTGTACAGTTTAAGAATTAAGTTTCAAGTGAATTTACTTTGAGAATTTATGTAAAAACAAAACCTTTGTTGAACTAGAATTTAAAAAATTTGGTGGAAATTTGATTGGTTAAATTTTTATTTGAAATTCACAAATATCGCAGTATTTTATTTCGCTCTTTATCTGCAAGAAAATTTGTTCAAAGCAAAAATCTTGACCTCGACAATGTACAAGAAACCTGTTCGTTGCATCTGCATGATGGATACCTACTTCTAGTCCAAAAGAATCAAAGATGAAGACACCATCACCAAGAGTTTTATTTGACCGGTTTTCCATTTAAACCTTTGTTCTGCATCTCGACGCGAATATATATATTTTTTTTAACTACAGCCATATAAAATTGTTTTTGCAAATAATTTCTTCTTTTTGTTCATTCATTTTAGATGCTTTTATTTGCGCTTTTTGGTTTTGTTGCAATTGCGAGTGCCCTTCCAGCACCGCAGCTTTTAGGTCCTGCTGCAACACTGACAGCAATACCTGCAACAAATCACATTTTAATTCTAACCCCACAAGCACAGGTGCAGCTTGAGCCATCACTGAAATATCCCCAACCACTGGTACAACACTTAGCTCCAGTGGCTCGCATCGATAGTCCATTAGATCAGACTGTAGTTTTTGTGCCCAATGAGAAAATTATCAATGCTTTTCCCAAAGCAGCCGTTCAGCAAGGCAAACAATTGGAAACTTCAAATATCACCAACGTAGTTAATCAATTCGTGACTGCTGGTCAGACTGTACAAGCCGAATTACAAGCATTACAACAGCAACTTTCACAGGGGCTTGAAAATATCATTCAACCTGGCCAGAAAATCGAAGGTAACGCTGCAGGCCTAGACATACCACTACCAGTGGCTCAACTTGCAGAAACACCACGTCAAGAATCTGGTCGATATTTTAGCGTACCTGCAGCGATTCCACAATTCTACAGTAATTTCGAAGTCATCCATACACCATTGAATCCATTGTTCACAATTCAACCAATTCAGACAATTCGTGCTAGAAGTGTTGTACATCCCGAGGACAAAATTACTGCAAATGTCGTCTTAGCACAGGAAAATGTAGAGAATTTAAATTTGGCCAAAGCAGCCAGTGAGAATGCTGGTGCAGTAGAACAGAAATTACAGGAAAATGGTAAACGAAACAAATTTTGTAATTATTTTTTGGAAAAATGAAGACACTGTTATTGAATTTTTTTTTTAGAAAACCAAGCAAGAAATACTGAGAATGTAGATGTACCAATCGTACAAGCAGCACAAGCAGACAATTTCGATGACAAAAGCCTAAAGATCCAAAAAGAAAACGAACAAGCTCCAGCTAACTCACAATTTGGAAAATTTTTGGGTTCAATTGAGAAACGAATTGCCTTGCCAGAAGCTCCATTAGAATTAAACTTAAAAGATGGTAGGCTATACATTTACTGGGCATACAATTTTTTGTTTTGTTTTATTTTATTTTATTTTATTTTATTTTATTTTATTTTATTTTATTTTATTTATTAATGATTTGTTATTTATTGCAGCAAATATTGCTGAACTTAAAGAACCAGGTAGTCAACAAGTTAGCATTGCCGAAGCATTACCAGCTGGATTAGCTATAAGTGGTGAAGGTGGTTTAGCACAAGCAAGACCAATTGCATCGGCTATAACTGGAAAAGACGGTATTTCATATTCTGCTCCATCAGGAACAGCAATTGCCGGATCCAGTGATATTGAAAAAAGCACAAAGTCCTCCTAGATGACCATCGAATTAATATTAAACTAAAATAGCTCTTGCGTCTTAAAATTAACATTTTTATTTCCACGAAATCATGACTAACATAAATGACCAATTGATATGTCATTACCATTTATCATCATCAACATAAAAATAAAAAATAAAAAAATTCATGTGAAAAAATAAAAAAAAAAATGGATTTTTAACTTTTCTTTAAGTTAATTTTCTATTTAGGTATACTAGCTGGCCTGGCAGATGTTTTTCGATATTAATGTTTTTAATAAAGGTAAAGGAAATTCTTACATATATTTCTCTAATTTTGTTTATTCATTCTTAAAAAAAATAAAAAATCAGAGATTGATATTAAATTAGTATTTGCGCCAGTTAGGGAAAATAAATAAAAGGTAGAACAAATAAAAAATTGCTATAGAAATAAGCAAAAAGTAGATGCTGAAGAAAGTCGTAAATAGAACCACATAAATTATATTGAAGAGTACTAAAGTTAAGAAATCTTTGAAAATTCCTTTTGATATTTCTTCTAAAATTCTAATATCCTAATTTAAATTAAAAAATATGAACAAATGGATTACACGACTCTAGTGGAGCTAAAATGTAGCGGAAAAATGTTAAAAAAGTAAGAAGTACTTAAAATAAGGATTTTTTTTAACAAAGTCTGAAACGCAGTTCTCTTACAATCTATTACTTCATAGCTGCAGTTAAATCAAAATTGGTAGAGCCATTTTCGAGGAAACTAAAAAATATGGCAGCTACACGTTTTAGATGAGTTAAAACAAAAATTCGAATTTCACCTCTTGTTGTGAATCACATAAAAATGCTTGGACAAAATTTTTCGCACAAGTAAAAAACCTTATACAAACATAACAAAACAAATTATTATTACATTATTTATTATTATTTAAATATTATCATTATTATACGAATTCTTATCTAATAAAAAAATTAACAAAAATGCCCCACAATTTGTCCATTCTAACTACGCCAATGTGTTTTCGCACGCGTACATAGCTTTCACTTGTCTACTACTAAAAAAATATAAATGCAATTTCTTCACACTACGCCATCTATTTATAGTTAAGCAATAAGTGTATGTGCGAAAAGAGAGGTACAAATTATAGACTTTTATGTTGTGCCGGAGAACGCAGTCATATAAAATTTCAACAAAACATTACAAGTAAAATTAATTAAATTCAAAGAATCAAAGTTTATCATAAAAATGTTTAAAATAATTGAATTCAATAATTTGCCTACCTCACGTTCAATCATTTTGTCAATTATTATTTATTTCTCGTTTTATAATTGTGTCGTGTGTTTATTGATTGATGGTTCAAACATAACACAAGAAATCACTTCTGGAACTTCAACGTTAAATAAGACGACTTTATTATTGCCTAAGAAAACTACAAATATTTCATTTAATAATAATTTTCTTAAAATATATGGTGAAGGTATTGAATCTAAATTTCCTCCTATTTTGGAAATGTTTGTGCAAAGGATACAATCTTTTTTTTCTGTTTATCAACAACCATTAGTATATACAAATAATAATTCTAATTTAACAACAATTTCAACAACAACTTTAAGTACAACAACAAAAACAACAACTTCAAAAAAAGAATTGATAAGAAAATCAAATTCAACCATTATGGATTTAAATGAAGACCAGGATTATAATGAGCTAATTTCTATTGGTGAAGATAATGAATTTATAAGTGTTGGAGAATCGGGTGAGAATAATGATGTGTTTATAGATGCAGCAACTACAGAAGCCACAGAAAGTAAAACTTGATTTAGCATCAATATTCTTATGTATTTAAACTTCACACAAAAAAAAACGTATTAAAGTTGTCATTAATTTATTCAATATTTATTTGAAAGCATTTTTTTAAACAATAAAACCTATTATAAAAAAATTTAATAAAAGTATTACCGTTATTACATAAATTGAACAGTTTTTGTTTTTTTTTTGTGTATTGAATTCTAGAAAGAATAATTTTATTGCAAGAAAACAAAAGAGCTGATGTTCGAACTTTTATTTAACATAAATTTGAATGTTAGATAAAATAGAAACAAAGTGGTAATTAAATAAATAAATTTAATGGTACGATGGCTTGTAAAGAATCAGGGTCTAGTGATTTGTAAAACTATCAACAATTCCTGTGTGCGTATTGTTAGTCAACAAGATTGGAGTTATGTTTGATTAAGTGACAACGAATTTGTGTAAGAAATAAAAGAAAAAGAGCATTGAACGCTGGAAATAAAGATAAAATATGGATGGATATTACTCATTTACTATAACAGGCCAGAGTGGAATAAATTTAAATCTGTTTTGATATAGAAAAATTACTTTTTCACTTAAAAATTTGGAAAAATATATGCAGCAAATAAGTCGTTCACATTTAAAAGCATACCGGTCTCATCTATTATCTTAATATAAATATACATACATAAATGTTCATTTGTTCCTTTTCTTAAATCTCCGCTTGTTTTTTACCAATTTTTTGGAAATTTTTACACAATATTGCATTCGAATATATACTCGCGTTTTTTTTACTTTTTGTAAACAGCATCATTTGTTAGGCATAAAATCTTCATCCGGCTACACTAAAATCTCAGCAATGTCAATTACATGAACAAGATTCCTCAGAAAAATTTATTAGTTTTGGTGTCAAAATACAGAAAACTAAATTTTTAATTTATCTTACTCAAACTCTTAATTTAAACGCGTTAAACTTTATTGTGTATTAAAAGAATTAAATTTAATAAAATTCTTTTTGGGTTTTAAAGGTTTAACATAAGAAATGGCTTTATGGCTTCATATTTTCAACATTAAGAAATTTATATAGAGTGAAATGGGGTAATTTAAATAATTTATTTCGCTTAATTCAAGCTGGCTAGGCAATAACAACAACAAAAAAATGATAAGAATAGCAAAATTTTTATTTTTATAGTTATATATTTAGGGGATGTTCTTCGAGGGTCACTTAAGGGCTAAATATTTTTTTAATTTCAGTTATTCATGAGGTAAAATATCGTTAAAACAAAATTATATCGAAAATAGTACATATTTTGAAATAAGAGGTAAATAAAAAAAATATTTCTACCATGAAAAAATTTCATACCATAACACAAGTCTTGCAATCAATATTTCCTTCGTTTTTTTTCTACTTTTTTTTAAACTATAAAGGTTAAGGTAAAACAAAAATCGTTATGAATTTTAGATTTTGTGTAGGAAATTTTTTCAAGATGTCAAAGCTACCATTAAATTTTTTGTGGTATCGTATATTCCGTGGCCCGTATAGCCCGTGGCGTAATGATTAGTGCGAAGGACTGTTACACCGAAGGTCTTGGGTTCGATTCCTAGCCTATGCTACCTAGAAACGGAAATGTTTTTCACCGGCTACTGCCTCTTTCGAGGATTTGACAAATCCTCCAAGAATATCTTCTCTTGTCATGAAAAAGTGTTTCTCACCTTAGCCGTTCGAATTCTGCAGAAAATTGTAGGTCCCCTCCATTTCTGCCAGTAAGACGCACACAAGAATGGTTGAGAGTTGTAAGTCACTAGGGCCTGGTTCATGTTGCGACATCCAATTTATTTTATTTTTTGTCGTATATTCCGACCAAAGTCAAAAGTTTCTATTTTGATTCAAAGTCAGATATCTTAAGCTCCAACAATTGTAGAACAACGAAGAAAAACAAAATTGAAGTTAAATAAACAATTTATCTGACATTTATACATTTTGATTGATTCAGAAAAATTTTAAAGCAGTTGATTGTTAAAAAAAAGAGAAATATAATTTATTATTGCTATTTCTTTTGATCACAGACAGTATCTTAAAATAATCATTTTCTAAAACATCTCAATACAAAAAACATAGACCAATACCAATCAAAACACTTTTCAAAAAGATACAGTTCTTCAAAAAAAAAAAAAAAAAAAAAATAAAAATGAAAAAAAGCTTGTTTCCTTAATTTCTGATGATATCTATGCCGGCTATGCCGGATAAACTTAAAACGTGAGCCTTACATGTAATACGTTCCGTGTCACACTTTACGTTGTAATTGATATTTACACATCTTTACCATGAGTCCCGGCACTCAGAAATTTGTTTTTACCTCGTGTAGTTTGTGCTGGAAATCAAAAATTAAATCCTATCTTGACTAAATATGACTTTATTCAAAACAAATTTTTAAAAATCGGTACAGCGGTTCTTTCAAAATATTTTTTGTAAATATGTTTGTACATATTATAAACATACATATATACAAAATTTCTATAAAACCTTTGAAAGAAAATATGACAATTTTTTTAAGTACATATTTAAAAATGTAAAATTTTATTTAAATTTTGGAGAAACTCCCGTATTTGATAAAAATCGTTGAAGTTTCTTATTGGTTGTATAGCAAGTACCATTATTTTTGGAGTTCAATTTCCCATTAAGGGCATCCCCTTAAATTCTTAAGAACCAATTAAAAAAAAATGTTCTTCTACAGATAAAGATGTAGTTGAAGGTACAGGCAGAGAGACATAGAGAATTGGAAGACCCGCTTTTTCGTATTCATCGATTAATGTTAGGGTTTGATTAAAATCTTGAGTTAAAGTTTTTTTACGAACCGAGTACCTAATTTAGGTTCATCGCATGTAAACATGCTGAATTTCAAAAATATTTAATAAAGTTAAAGTATCCATTTCAGATGCATTATAGAGAAAAATTGGAAATACTAAAAGTATTTCATAATTCTAATTTATGCCAACAAAAAATTACTTCTATAAATCAATAAAGAATTCACAAAATTGTGCTCCGGAGTTGATATAAACTAAAATAACAAAATAAAACTAACAACAAAAACACAGCTTGACAGATGATCTTTAAATTAAAAAAATTATAATAAAAAAAAGTTGAGAAATTAAGTTTTTAAATAAAATTAAAATAATAAATATAAATTTCTAGTTTTAGTTTTTACTATTATTTTTTTAATTAAATATTCTAATATACTTAGAAGTATGAAATTAAATCATTCAAACCGGTAAGAAGATATGCCCTCTTATATTTATTTTTTGGAACTTTAATACAAGATTCACAACTGGCCATATTGTGGAGAACTTTCCCATTTTGCCCCTTCTATAAAAATTATTCATTTTTTTTTTTGAAACTGAAAAATATTAAGCTTGAAATTCAGAACATTTACTATTTCAGGTCAAAATCTCTGTAGTGTATGGGAATAACCCAAATTTTTGTTTATATTGTTTAGTCTAGCAAATAAATTCAAAGTCCAGCCCTAATTTTGTTTATAAATTGACGGTATTAAGTTTAACAGAATTAACCAAAATGTTGTTTTCGTCAACAAACTTATTTTCTGGTACATACCTATGTACATATGTACATTCATTATATCTTTTTAAAAATGTTATTAATGAAATATCTAGTCTGTCTTTCCATTAGGTAGAAGATGAGTAAAGCAAATGATTGTATTGACTGCAACAAATATGCTTGCAGTCATCTGTGGTCGAACCGGAAGCGACGGAAAGTATATACGCATCCTCCAACTAGTTTTTTTTTTTAAATACTTGATTTACATTGTTGACATTAGTTAAAAACTATTATTACTACCATCATTCTCTCTGACAGGTTAAATCAATGAACCTCTCTCGAGGTAACAGGTTTTTCGAGTTTATATTGATGCTATAACACGTTGTTTTAACTAAGGTATCATCGTCTGATAAATTCTGTGATAGTTTTAGAATGTACAAAGAATTGTATTCCCAGTTTTAGAAAGGCTTTATTTGCCTTACTAGCTGGTATAAGATAAACAAACCAGACTGTATAAATAAAAGCCAATAGGATGTATATGAGCTAACAATTCTCTTTGGCAGATTGTAGGTATGATTTAATTCCACTTGCAGTTTTTATATATACATATGAGATAAGCTTATACAGTTTATTCTATGAGATAAGAGTTAAATAAAACTTTCATTCTAAAGTTCTTAATTTGTTTAAAAAACAAATATCGTGAATAAATTTATTCAACAAAGAAAACACACAGAATTTCAAACGGACTCCTTCTTCATCTCATATAAAAGAAGTTGAAATTCATTTCTCAAGTTTCACCCATCGGTATGGCCTATTATTCTGGGAACCTTTTGTTCGATTATCTAAACAAAACCACCTACTTTTTCACGACACTATAGAAAGTTATATTAAAGAAAAACATTTAAAATCAACTAAAGAGTTTTTTATTGGTTCAGAATATTCTAAATATATAATTTATTAAATAAAAATGTATTCTTAACTTATTTTATGGCTCAAAATTGTGTATATATAATCATAATATACATTAAAGCATTAATTATGTATGTACATATTATGTAGTTATATAGATGATCAATCTAATGATTATTTTCAGCACGCAATCTTTCTAATTCTTCTCTTTCTGCAATTTTACGCCCCAATGGAACAGAATAATCAAAACTATAGAAGAAACCACGAGGTTCACCTTTTTCTTCATCTGATGGAATATACTTAGGTTCGATATGTTCATAGGCGGAATCTATTTCAGAGGGAGCATATTGTCCTTCTCTTTGATAATCACTGCTATAAGGATCTGGATTTTGACCATTTGCTGCTGCAAGTTCACTCCACAAACGGAAATGTTCTTCTTTGGCAGCTTTAACAGCTGGAGTCTCAGTAGCTGGATTCTTTTCTGCTGCTGGTCGATTGTCTTCATGATGGAAACCAGTATGATCAGCATAGTAATTTGCAACAAAATCACGGCCCCTTGGATTGACATATTTGTATGTTCCCTTAACAACACCATCTTCGGTTTTCTCTTCAGCTTTACCTTGATTCCAATCTTTGTAGCCATAGGCGTATTGACCTAAACCATCTTGACCATGATATTGATTGGCGGTATAATGTTCTTCAACATACTCAGCAGGATTATCGTATTTACGTCCCTGATAAATGAATTCTCCTTTTTCATTTTGAACTACTGGCAACGGATTTTCACCGGTTTTTGGAGCATAGTCAAGATTAAGATTTGTTGATTGCAAAAATTGTTTTGCTTCCTCGGGGCTGATGTTGATTTTAAAGATGTTTTCACATAATATGGCTGGAACACCCTGAAAGATTTTATTAAAATTATAAAATAAATTTTATTTCATTTAAAGTCTTTCTATTAATTTAATTTATATTTCGACGGTTAAAGTGCAGAACCTCATGTCGTTTTTGTATGTTTTTCAGAAATGAAAAAAAAAACCTGCCAAACTTTGTATGGCGATCTACAGTAATAGCCAGAAGTTTTGAATTCTGCCTGTTTCTGAAAAATATTCAGAGCAATATTCAATATTGTCACGCTGAATTGCCAGAAGGAGGCTCTGATGTTTCTGATTTTTTTTCATTAATAATATTTTGATTTAAGTTTTTCCTTTAACGAGGCCCTATACTTTAACTGTCGCTATAGTACTACATAAATGAGATCATAAAATTTTACAGAAGATACGACACTACTAAGTCAGACAGGATTTGTTTGTAATTTTTGGATTTTTTGACGTTTTCTTTTGTGACATCTTTTTTTCTTTGTCTGTACATTTTTTTTTTTGGCTCTTGTGTCATTTTCGCTTGAATTTTCTAAGTGCTCTTTTTGCACTCCTACTACTTCAAAAGGCTTCGATTGGTGGTCCCGAGAAATGTTTTCGGAGAATTTTTCTGTTTTATTTTTAAATCCTGAGAAGGCCGTTAAAAACTTTTAAGATTTCAATTTTTTAAATTAAAACGTCGTGTATTTGCCTTCTAAGATTCTGCAGGACTTTCATGTATGTATTTATGTATGTTTAAGGAAAAATTTAAAATATTGTTATCTATTATTTCATTTCATTTTGAATTTCATAATTCTTCATACAAAATAATAGGTGAAGGATCTTTGTCTCATTCAAATTTATATTAGGTACTACACTAATGATGACTTTTCAATGTCTTAACAAAAAACTAAAAGCACATAGTTAATTTGAAAATAAAATAAATAAACGTATTCACTGAATCAACATTTTACTGATTTCATGGATGCATTATTAGAAATGATAGTTTTTCTCAATTATGTACGTTTTTAAAAAACTCGTTTGGTTTTCAATTTGTTTAACTACAAAGCAGTTTCTATTTTGTGAAGGTTTAATTAAAATAACAAAAATTGTTGTTATTTAATCAACTTAGTTCATTTTTTTTTGTCACCACCTATCTATATCTATAATATTTTTAAAAACAAATAATTTTTATCAACTTAAATATCAAGTAATTAAACAATTAAATAAATTACACTTTAGCTACAATAATATAGCAAAACAAGAATATCACAATTTCCCATAAGTAATAGGTATGTATGTATATAGGTATAGGTAATTTATAAAAATTTAAATTTACCAATAATAACACAGCAATCACAATAGACTGCATCTTCAATTAATTTAAGTTTATATTTTTAATTTACACCTTCAGTACACAACTTGAAAAAATTTTCGTAACGATCAAATCTGTTTTTTATCAAGATAGAACGATAGCTTATTTTATAATAGACAGCACGACTTTCAGCGAGGTATTGATGTTCCGGTTGGAGAGAACATCTTTTATATAGAATTAGAATCTTAAGTTAATATTCTTGTTAGCTTTGATTTTAAGATGTTCTCTAAATGAAAATCGTGTTTATTAGTCACTTCTTGACCGATGATGTTTTGCGCGTTCTCCCTTCGTTTTGTTTGCAAAATTAGGATTCTATATAATATTATAATAAAGTGGCCGTATATGTAGATAAATATATATTAGATAATAGTTATTTTCAATGTTTGGGATTCATCGATCAAATTTATGTAAATAATATCTTTTGAATCTAAAACTTGCTAGTTTATTGTTTGGAAAATACGCAGCATAATTTTGTAGGTTTGTGTTAAATATGTGAAGTTTGGGTACGTCATTAATTTAATAGCACTACAATAGGCTAATATTCTAAGACGTGTTTAAAGATATTAATATATTTTGAGACGAAGAATAATGTTGGAAGTGTTTTAGTGAATTTGATCCCTTGTGCAAGATAATAATCATTTTATTAAGTTACCTGAGTTTTCAGGTTTACCAGTTTTCTATATTAGAATTGTTTATCGCTTAAAGCTTCCTAGACCATTTAGTTGTGAATACTTAAAGTCTAATTGTTAATTTTAAGTTTTATTGGAGAGTGTACAAAGTAAATATAAGTGGTAAGTTATATTTATTGAATAGTTGTTGATTATCTTGTTTTCAATAAATGTACCTATTTTGCAAAATACTTACTGTCTTAATAAAAATTTAATTTGAAAACAAAAAAAACTATTTGAAATTTTGAAAACAAAAATTATTAGATCAATGATACCCACTTTTATTTACTGACTGTAAACAATATATTTTCATGCCTACTTATGAAAAATTATATAATTATTATTATATAATGAATCAACCAATCAAGTGTTTTCACTAAGATCCCATTTCAATGATATAAGAAAAATACCCGGATTTTAAATTTTTCCCCGGACAAATGAAAAACTTAATAGGTATATTATGTATTATGAAAATAAATAAATGTTTCTATTTAAAAGAGTTCTTTATATACCTTACCTATTTTATATTACATATTATGCACTGTTTTTTTTTATCCATAAATACGCATTGCGAAACAAATCATAAATAAAAAAAATTAAAAATTCCGCCCTCACTTGACTATCTTCTTTCACCATGAGGTCGGAGTGAGACATCAAAATGAGTCGCCCTGAGTGATTCCAATGTAAAAACGGTATTTTAACTAACTATTTTTCGCTAACTTCAAAAAACTGACCATTTATACCATTTTTAGTCCAAAAACTGTCAAAGTTCATATACAAAAAAAAAAAACAACTTTTGGGCAAGTATACGAACAGACCTTATATTTTGGAAATTAGTCGCCTTTCACATGAGGAAACTGATCGTTTCCAGCAACTTTCAGTTTTTGGGTGAGAAGGGCACCAAGTAAGAGGATTGAACGGTCTACGGTTGGTGGGAATTGAAAATTAAAAGAAAACGTCAACAAATCTCCAGCAACTTGTTTCCTCGTGTGAAAAGGGACTTAGAAACGACAAGTGTGGTGCGTTCTTTTTCTATAAAATGTTAACTATTGTTAAACTATTGTTAATTTTGGTCGTTCCTAAATGGAAAAGTGTAACACTGTGTAACATTATGATGTCATTAAATCGTTCCTAAATTCAGTGTTGAAGTGTCAGAGTGTTACGCTTTCTAAAAATTTTCAACTCATCTCCTTGATATGAATTAAAGTGTTGATCTGTCAAAAGCAGCTGGAAATGTGTTTATGTCTCTTGTTAACATTTTTAGTTCTTTCGATTTGGAATTATTTTAATTTTTGTATTTCTTTTCAACATAATTAATATATTCCTGGATTTTGAGTTTTGCAATTGTTTTCAGTTATTTTCTGATGAATTTTATTTTTTTATATGTTTAATCTTTCAATTCGGTAGATTTTTTACAGAGGAATTTGTGTCCATTATGAATGGAAAAAAAAATTCTATGCATTTCGTTAATGATTCGATTTTGTACGAAAATAAAGTTAATGTGAATTTATTTTAAATATTATAGATATGCATTTAATGATTTAAGTGATGATAAGTCTAATAAAATTTCGTGCAATCAAAAAATTTCTTTGATTTATTCATTCCAAATGTGTTTTCATTTTTTTTGCAACCCCTTCCGATTGACAGATCAACAATATTTTTAACATTGATTGTTCCTAAATGAAATTTTACACAGTGAAACACTTTTAACAATCACATTTTAACATTTTTTTTTGACACAACAACAATAGTTAACATTTTATAGAAAGAGAAAGGACCACTGTAAGGTTGAAAAAATTGCTTTTTACTAAGCTAGGTGTGTTCGATTTTTGTAAGTTAAATCATAATGAAGTTTTTGTTTTTCAAATATTTTAAGATGTTTATACACTGTATTTTTTTATGAATTTTGGTCGAAAAACAAAAGTAAAGCGGCCCCAGCGAGATTTATAACTAATATAGCGGATATTTACTTTAAATAAATTGCTTTCTGAAACTGGACTAATTTTAGTTAAAAATTCCACGGCAAATTAATAAATAAAGTTAATAATCTCACAAATCCAAAAGTATATGGACTTCAGAAATACAAATTTGCCAATGTTATTTTTTGAAAAGTGTAACTCTATAACGGGAATCAATGATGTCAATCCAGTATAGTATAATTATGTAATTTTTTAATGTTTTTTAAAGTTCTAAAATTTAGGGATATCTTGGTGCCCGAAAGCTTTGTAATCATTTTACTTCGCGGAAGTGATATCAAGCTGGATATCTCGATTTTGTTTGGCTAGTTTCCCTTTTCAATAGATAGGTCCATATAGTTATATGATGAAAAATGTCAACTCTAAAATATTTTTGAATTGAAGCGAAAGCAATATTTCAAAAACCAAAAGTTTTATAAAACTGGCAAATTTATTTTGGTACAGTCTATAGGGATATGTTATTTTAAAGTAGGTTTTTAATTAATGCAACATTTATCTAATGGAAACAAAACCAATAGGAACATTTACCACCCAACTATAAGAACCAGGTAAAAACGAAGATACCTGAAACGCACTTCTATGATGATCTTTTTGGAAATGGGAATTATGAAGTTTAATCAAAGTCGTTCTAGAGAAAATAAAAACAAAATATTTGTATTGGAATTTTGTTGCCATAGGCGGTCACATAAAAGTGCTCAGAACCAAATTTGAAACAACGAATTGTTCCTATGGCGAACATAACTTTTTGGACTTCTCCATCGCCACGCCTTATTTTTTTTTAAGTTATTAAAACCTTGTTTTTTTTTAACGAAACCACAAATTGTTCTATAAAGCTAGAAAAAAAATGGATTCCAAAAACTACGACAGAAATTTTTTCATATAAAATTCTGGTAATTTTTTTAAGAAAAATACCAAACTTCTTTTCAGAATTTATTTGACAAGAACCTTCTTGGAGTTTCATTTTCATAAATAGAAAAAGGGGTTCATGTATTAAATTGGGACCTTTGAAATAGACTTTTGGAATATCAAAAACTATACCTACAAAAAATCCTATTCTCAATTTTTCCGATAATTTTCTAAAATTATGTCTTATATGATTGGACTATATTTCTATTATTCTTAAATATATATATAAAATTGTTAATTTATCGAGATGTTTAATAAAGAATTTTTTATAATAATAATATATGATTGGACTATAATAATAATCAATTATAGTTTTTAAAAATATATTTAACGTTTGAATGTCTATAATGATTAAATTAATGAATTTTATTTTGTCTAAGACACAATATTGAAACAACATTGCAGGAATAAAATTAAGCGCCATATATATAAACAAACAAAAGTTATCTTTTTAATTTTGCACTTACCTACCTAATATTAAGTGACTCAAAGGTGTCTTAGACAAAATAATATTCACTATAATAATCAAGTTCAACAAGAAGTTCTTTATTGCACTAAACGCCCCAAAAAAATTTTATCGTTTTATGTTAAACTTATAAACATTTTTTATCGTTTGTGCAATTTGCACTTAAAGCAATAAAATTCACAACTTGATGGCACGAACTTGATCTTCTTGTTCAAAACCATTATAACGTATAGATAAGCATGACATAAAGTATTAGTTTATTAACACAATCATATCGTTGATTGAAAAATTTGAATAAAATCTCAAACTACTTAAAAATTAATTTTATTTTTAATTATAAAACAAATTTATGTAAAATATTGGAATAAGACATTGTTTTTATTTGAGCCTACTAAGCACAAAAAATAATTGTATTGGAGTTGTACCCATTTTAGATGAGCCAAAACAAAAATTTGGATATCTCCTATAGGAAATTACACAAAAATTCTCTGCACTAAATTTTAAGTAAATTTGTTTATCGACCTATGTTCTAGCTCGATGTATATACACTGCCGCTCATCTGAATAGGTTCAAACTTTTGTTCACATTATTGTTAGCCTCTCTTCATATATATTGCAATGACACATTTTTGTTCTATATGTAATGAAAGAGCATCTTTAAACGCTTAGTTAGAGAGACAAAATGTTGTCTTAAAGCTTACCGTTATTCTGAAACGCTAGCTAGAACAAATGTATCCGTAGAAGCGAACATATTTTTTGGCTCAACTGAATAGGTTCAACAGCAAAAACTTTAGTTTACGTTGAGCTGCGTCGGTCAAATTTACTCAAAATTTTGTCTGCCAATAATTTTAATTGTGTTTTACCTGTTAGCGTCGAAAATAGGTCGCGGAAAATTTTTAAGCGAGGAAGAAAACCACCACTTAACGAATCCAGAAATGAAATTCGTCTCCATTTTGTAAAAAAATACATGTAGTAGAAGTCTGACTGGCAACAAGTGATTTTCTCAGATGAAAAAAAAATTTATTTATAGGGCCCCGATGGCTGTAATTATTATTTTCATGACCTTCTAAAAAAATAGGAGCATTTTTAAAGCCGTTTGCATAGCTGTGGAGGTAGTGTCATGGTGTGGGGGGCTATTTCCTTCTACGGAACCTTCGAACTCCAATTTCTTATATCGAGAATGAATGCAAATGCGTATAAAGGTGTGCTAGAAAAGGTCTTCCTACAGACCTGATCTGTTTGGACCAATCGTTGACATTCCAACATGATAATGCCTCTATATTAACACAGCAAAACTACATGTTACACCGTTTTTTATCTTGATTTTTGACGCGGAATCATGAGAATTGAAAGCTGCTCTGATGATTGCACGTCTATGGGTTCTTAATGTGGCCGTATAACTATCATATTTCATATTTTGTCTATACTTTTCGACGTTTCGCAAATAACTGCTTAATTCATTTTGACTTCTGTTAATTTTTTCGCGATGCATCGCTGGTTTAGGCCTAATTCTCAAAATGCTTTTATTTTGCCGTTTTCTTCCTCGCCCACCATACGCATGGATGCTCAGACTAACAAAAGATAAAAATCAATTTTTTAAGACTTCCATCAGGATCAGCTTAATGTTAAGTTTGGAAAAAAACCCGAATTATTTCTGCACCCGAAACCAATATAATATGCCCTATGAACAAATAAAAAAGGAGACTTCCGCTGCAAAATTCTTATTCATTATATACATTCTTAGAATTAATTAAATTCTGTATGAATTAAATCGAACAACATGTCGTTAAATTAATTCTTATAGACTCTATAGTATCCTTTTCGTTTTAAAAATGACTCATATCAATATTGATGAATGAAAAAATCACATATGTATATGTATAATGAACTAATAGTCCATAAATAACGACAGAAAAAATAAAAACAAGTAAATAAATATGTCGTGCAGAATGGTTATTAGGTAAATTGTTTACAAACTTAAACAAATATTAAACTTTATATCATCGTCGATCCAACGTTATATTTTTAACTATTTTTTTTGCCATTCATAGTTTTACTTTATATTTTAATTTCGGGCATACGCAGCTGATTCGAATCAAGATAATATTTGAGTTAACTTTAAACCTGTTATTCACAAATCAAAATACATTAATTTACGAGATTTAATCGCCACCAACATGTCTATATTAAAGTGTCTAACATAATCCATACACTCCGTGACACTTTAATAAAACACATTCGCCTTATTAATTGATTTGTGAGGTTATGAATAATTAAATATTATTGTATGAATAGGGAATATTATAGTAATTACTTCACTATTTTGAAAATACAAATTTAAGTAATTTTGTTTTTTGTTTTCAATATTCATTCTTTTAGAAAAAGTTGGCCAAGATCATGGATTTGATTTTAAGTTATTGACGAAATTAATCAGAAATTATAGAAGATTGAAGTTTTGAAAGTTTTGAAAGTTTTTTAAAACTTAAAAGTAAAATTTTTTATAAACTGAAGAGTATATACATATGAATATGTACATATATGTAGGTACATAGGTACCAATAAATTTTGTATTTTTTTGTTTGTGCTTTTAGGCTCATTTTCTCAGTGCGAAATCATCTTATTTTCGAAATTAAACTTAGTTTACTCTAGAAAAATGTTTTTCATTCAGAAGTTCAAAGAACTGTTGAAATGCAATATTATTTGAACTAGATACAAAAAATTTAAATAATAACGACCGAACAATTAATTATATATTCGATAATAACTCAAAGATAATGCAGTTTTCTCGACAAAATATTATTTCCCTTATGCGAATTTTATTTTGGAAAATAAACCTAAAATGAAATTTTTTTTTAATTAAAACCTCGAAATTTTCAATATATTCGGTTAAGTTATTGATATTTTAAAAATTGAAATTCATTGGAATAATAGCATAATTAATTTAATGTAAATACTGCACGCAAATGGAAAAATCAAAATACGGTCCAAAGAAACCCAATATGGGGCAACTTAGAGATGTCACCTATTATATACACCTGAAATTTTACTAACCAGTTTAAATGGTAAAAAAAATGATAATTTTGTTTACTTTATAATTGAGTTGAATTGACTGACCCCTATTTAAACAAAAGATTGAATTAATTTTTTTAAGAAAACTGGCTTGGTTACATATTGACTATAACAAAGAAGATGACTTGTACATTCTCGAAAAATTTATGAAGATGATATTATAGATAATATGTCAAAGAAAAAAAAATACTTTCAATTAGTAATTGAATATCTTTTGATGTCATAAAAACTCTGTCTGACACAATTACTTACTTTTAATAAATCTTTCAAAAAGAATTGTATGAACGTTAGGGTGCAACGAAAAACTTCAAATTTGGTTTTTTCAAGTTGTACTACTGCGAATTTTCAGATAACACGGCTATTGTAATGAACGCAAAACACAAAATTAACGAATTTCTTCGTTAATTTTGTTTTTTCCGTTCGTAACAAATCAAAATTAAGTAATAATTGACAGCTGTCAATTGATTTATGTTCAGTTTGGTTTGCTATTTCATAATGAATAGACTTACTCCTGAACAATGTTTGCAAATCGTGCAAATTTATTACCAAAATAATGGTTGGGTTCGCGCGACGCATGGCGCGCTGCGTCCAATATTGGGTCGACATAATCTCACAGCAGAGTAATTCGAGCAACCATGTTTACTCTAGTGGATAGTGGAGCAGAGTGTCGAAGAAGACCCGAATGAGTTCATCCGCCATCGCGCGCAACAGTTGGAGCTGGGGCCTCTCGGCTGGAATTTATTCGAGCCAGCCGCGGCGGCCACTTGTCCGAAATTGTTTTTAAAACATAATGGCAAACCCTTATAATAAAGCTAAATTCTTTGCCATAACATTAAATTATATGCGTTTTATTTCTTCTTGAAAACCACACATCTAAAACAAACACCCTTTATGAAGTCTCAAAGTAAAGTCAATTAATACAATCATTTAATTGAATTCAATAAATGATTTTTAAAGACTGCATTCACAAAAGAATGCATTCTTTTACAAGCCTGGTACCTACACCTGAACGTACGGACCAACAGACCGTCGAACGCCATGCTTGCTGAAAACAATGTTCTGGACTTCTCCATCACTTTAATGTTAGCTTAATTAATGCAAGATGCGAGAAAACCTAGTTCACAAGGTAAAATTAAAATTATTATTCAAATATTTTTCTCTGCTCCTTTTATCCAATTATGTATATCTTATCTCTTATCTTATTACTTTAAACGAGTTATTCTTGTTTATTTATTTATATATTTATATATATTTGGTTTCTCGGAAATGGCTCCAACGATTTTGATAAAATTTTCAGAGTTTATTACGATAAACGAGAAAAAAAAAATAAAAAATTAAATTTAGTAAAATCCGCCCACCCCGCGCCCACTTTTCTTACTTTTAAGTATGACGGAATCGGTCTGAAATATCTTTATTACTCGGAAACGGCTCAAGCGATTTGAATAAAATTTTCAGAGTTTACTTTCATGGGTAAGAAAAAAATTAAAAAAATAAAATCAGTAAAATCCGCCTACTACCACGCCCACTGTTATTAGTTATTGGCTATTCGAAAACGGCTCCAACGATTCGGATGAAATTTTCAGTGTTTATTGTTATGATCGAGAAAAAAAATAAAAAAATATATTTAGTAAAATTCTATGACTGCCACGCCCACTTTTATCATTTCTTAGTTTCTCTTAAGCAATTCAAACGATTTCAATGAGGTTATAAGAGTTTATTCTTATAACAAAAAATTGGAAAATTCTTTTACTAAAATCCACCCACTGCCACGCCCACTTTTATTATTGCTTGGTTTCTCGGAAACGGAACTAGCCATTTTAATGAATTTTTCAGAGTTTTTTCTCCTCAATAAGAAGAAAAATGTAAAGGAAACTTTAGTGAAATCCGCCCACAGCAACACCCACTGCACCGCACACTTATTTCGTTTTTAGTTTATCGGAAACGGGTCTTACAACTTAGATGACATTTAATGAGAACGTTCTCTTTTATAGGTAGAAACAAAATTTAAAAAGAAATAAGTAGAATCCGCCTGCTGCCACGCCCACTTTTATTATTTCTTAGTGTCTCGAAAACAATTCAAACGATTTAAATGAGGTTGTTAGAGTTTATTCTTATAACAAAAAATTGAAAAATTCTTCTACTAAAATCCACACACTGCCACGCCCACTTTTATTATTGCTTGGTTTCTCGGAAACGGAACTAGCCATTTTAATGAATTTTTCAGATTTTTTTCTCCTCAATAAGACGAAAAAAGTTAAGAAAAGTTTAGTGAAATCCGCCCACTGCTCTGTCCACTTTTGTCGTTTTTAGTTTATCGGAAACGGCTCCGACAATTTGCATAAAATTTTCAGTGAGCGTTCTCTTTTATAAGTAGGATCAAAATTTTAAAAGAAATATGTAGAATTCGCCTACTGCCACACCCACTTTTATTAGTTTTTGGTTTCTCGAACACAATTCGAAATTTTCAGTTTATTTTTAGATATGAACAAGAAATAAATTGAAAATTGATTTTAATAAAATCCGCCAATGTCACGACTACTTTTATTATTTCTATTTCTCGGAAGCTACTCAAACTATTTGAGTAAAAGTTTTAGAGTTCATTCTTATGAGTGAGAAAAATTGAAAAACAAAAAATATCCGAAACGGATTTTCGGGAACGGTCAGATTTGAATGAAATTTGCAGTTTGCATAGCTTAACGAGAATTTTTTTTGGAATTTAGCGTTATTTAAATCCGCCACTGCCACGCCCACTTTTGTTATATATTGGAATCTTGTAAATGGCTTCAGCGATTTGGATGAAATTATCAGGAAGTGTACTGATAAGCAAGAACAAAATAAAAAAAAAAAATTGGAAAAACCGCCCACGCCCTTCCATGCCCACTTTTGTTGTATCACCCAGGCCCTTAACTAAAGGGGCGCTAAAGCAACAGTTCTAACTATCTGGAGGAAATTTTGTATTTAAATAATGATTTAACTTTCAAAGCTAATAAAAATAAGTATCATCCAGACCTTATAAGGAGGTGCCAAAGGATGCTGAATTCTATTTTAAGTCTAACGATGCAATTTTATTTTTAAAAGAGGAGCTAAGCTTTAGTTTTTTCAATTTTGGTGATTTTGTTTTCGACTTAAAATGACCTCAGAAACTCTTGGTTTTCTTCTGAGGCGGTGATTTCGGGACACCCTGTATATGGGAAAGGAAGAATTATTGTATAATTTTCGAAGAAAATGTATTTTATTATGGGTCACTTAGACGTATGTGGAACATTTTTTTGTTCGACAAAATTATAAAATTTGTACATTATGTCAAACTGTCTACATATTTATCTCCACGTACATAATATGGAAGCATCTTTATTGAACGCATTTATAAAGTGAACAAATTTAATGTATGACATATGTTGTTTTCTAGTTATTAACTGCCATGTCTATATTTCTCATACATATTTCACTTTTTTCAATTAGAAAAAGCCGAGCGAAGCTCGGTCTCCCAGGTACTACATACATATATGTACATGCGGATTCATTGGTTTGATGTAGGTACTACAGCTGCTTTCACTTGAATACAATCTATAATGGGTACTATGAAATCCTTTTTCAAACGCACTAGCAAAAAAAAACTCTAGGAACTCTCTATAGAATGATTCAGCTATATTAAAGTCAACAAATTTATTTAAAAAAAAAAACAAAAACAAAAATTTTAAACACAAAATTTAGGTGAAAAAAACAAGTTAAATTGTTCAGGTTATAACTTTATTGCCAATATAGGTACATTTTGTACACAAACTGTATAAATTAATGAGAAATCAAAATAATGTTTTTTTTGCAAAAAAAAATAATATAGATAATATTATACGTTATTGATAAAATTCATCCGGGACGTAATTTATTATCATTTATTGCACGTTTTTTAATAAAAACTTTGACCAGTATAATAATCGGGATTATGACAAAGGTGACCAGATGTTACTTAAGTTTTCATCTTTACTTTTTTTGATAAAAAATATTGTTGAATTTCCTAGCAAAAAAATCAAAGCGGAAAGCGATAAGAAATATCTGCAATCACTTTTATTGTAGTCTCGATTTCTGTATGCCCAAAGTTTTACATACATACATACATACAGAATTCAAAAAAGTCCAGTTAAATGTTATTTTTTTTTATCTCTAAGTACTAGACCAAGAGCCCACAGCAAATTTTAGCTGTGAATGATAGCAAAAATTCACTGGTATTCTTAGATAGGTCTTTACTTTTCATAAGCAAATATGAAAGTCTTGCATTTCGTGAATGGAGCCTTTATCGGTAATGATGCATTAAAATTGCGTATTTTTTTTAAATCCAAGTTAAAAAGTATATCAACTAAATCATTATATTTTATAAAAGATCTGAGCGCCCTAGACATTAAAATGGGGGTCCAAGACGTCTTGGATGGGGTCTTCTTCATCCAAGACGAACCCGAAGATGAGTATGAAACCGGTCTCTAAATAAAATGTGATAGCATTTAGAAATATGTTCATATTTGAATATGAAAAGTAAAGACCTATCTAAAAATGCCTATTAATTTTTGCTATCACTCACACCCAAACATAATTGTGGGCTCTTTTAATTAATTAATCGATTTCAAAAGCAGTATTGGAATTTTCTTTTTAATTGTGAATTAACTCGAGAAGAGAAATTCTTTATGAAAAGTGTCACAATATTTTTTGATTCAATAAAATGAGTTTTGAAGACTTTTTCCTTTAATTCCGGACACTTTTGGACGGAAAACGATATTACAGCCCTATTCTGCTATCCGATCCAATCGAATTTTTGATTCATGTGAATTGTTTACTTAATTTGTCACACTTGCATTTAATTATGCCATCATGTAAATTTTTTTTTTCATACGAAATAAAACATATAATTCCTAAACCTGCAAGAGCGTGTGGATTAAATTTTTTTTCAATTCACAATCAAAAGTCCACCTTAATCGAAAAATAAAAACTAAAAATACCAAAAACCTCCGAAATATTCTTTTTTTTTTTCTATCGGTTTTAAATTTATGATCCTCCGGAGGTTTTCGTTGAAGTATTAATAAAAATAATGATAAAATATTTAAGTAACTACTATACCTTCAAGTGAATACTTTGTTCAGCATTTTCTTCATTAAATACTTACCAACTTAGAAATTCACTAGTAAAAGCGTTAACTATGTTTTATACATTCCCAACAATACAGACAATTTTAGTCGATTCACTAAATTCTCTTTGATATCTGCGCACTGTAGCTGTTTTTTTCTTTAAAACAGAATTATTTTGAAAATACTAAATGTTGTTTATTTTTATATATAATATAAAAACTGTATAATTTTGAATAAAATACATGCTTAAATTACGAATGGTTACAAATAGCAGTCATCTATTTGCTGTTTCTGTTTTCTTTTTTTTTCAATACATATATGTAGATATATATACTTTTTTCTATTTCTTATAAATATTTTATTTTTTATATATATTACCAAATTTATTTTGTTTTTATTTTTATCCTAATCTATCATATCAAATACTTTTTTTTTCTTCTTTATATAAAAAAAACAGTTGCCTATAACGTGCAACTCTACATATTATTTTTTCTATTGTTTTTTTTTTGTTGTTGTTGTTTTTTTTTTTCAAATTAAGTGATATAATTATCATGTAAAATTGTACTTAACTATTTAATGATTTTATTTTTTGTTTATGTATTTTTTTTCAAAAAAATTAATGTGCGATGTACTTGTACGTAATGCATGTTGTAAATTTTATTCTTTTATTGACAAAGTGCAAGTCAAGTTTATTTGTTTTTTTTATAATTTCAAAATATTCCATTGTAAAACCATCACAATAAGGTTGAGACAACTTTGGGAGTTTGCGGATTATTAATACATAGTTTGATTATCAAAATACATTGTAGGTAGGTCATGCAGAAAATTCCAAAAAAATATTAACAAAAAATTCAACTATCTGCAAATTAATGATGTAATAAGATTCTTTAGCCAAGAATACAATATAGTAAATATATTTACTTAAAATATGCAAAAATATCAATGCAAATATTAATAGGAAGCAGGAAACAAAAAAAAATAGTTTTGTACATATAGAAAACGATGTTAGGTTCTGATTCAATATATTATTTACATTGTTGTGCTGATTGACAAGATAAAGTTTTCACTAATTAATTTTTGTTATAATTATATTTATAATAATTTCCTTGAGTTCATGAATGTAAAATAATGATATAACCTCAAAAATTGCATTTGAATAAATGAAATATTCAATTTTGTTTTTTTTTTTTTTTTGTTATCTTTTCATATCACGTCGTGATTTGTGAACTGCTACGTTCGACTAGAGTGACATTTCAATGTGAACGTTATTGCCGAAACCCTCACTTTCTTGAGGATTTTAACCAAAAGTCTATTTTAATTTAAAAAAAAAACATCTATACAGTTACATTATGAAATAACTATAGGTCATGTTATGGTGTGGGGTTGCATATCGGCTAAAGGTGTAAATAATTGGGAGTTCATTGATGAGATCTTAACAAAGAATATTATTTGTAGATCCCAAGAGAAAATCAAAACAGAGCACACAAAAATTGAATATTTCGTGATCCTTTCAATTTAATTAATATATTAATTCCCAGCATAAAGTCTATATGGCTACCGTTCAGTGCACAACTGCCCATAAGTAATCGCATCCCTTTGAATGGCCTAGACTGACGTGCATGAGAATGCTTCTTCCAGTAATGCTGCTGCAAAAATGCACACAAAATTGTGACACACATGTCAATGCGTTTATCTGGAGATCTTGCGAATGAGAAATTCGCTACTAAATACTAATTTTTAACCAATTTAATTAAGAAAAACTTAAGCAAGGAAACAGGCACTCAAACTTCCAACTTTAGTTAATATTTAAAAGTCTCGACATGAATATTCAACTTCAGTCATGTTTGAGCTGTTTTTATCAAAATTAAAGTTTAAAAGTCGATATGAAAAAGCTTACATAAATAAAATTTATCAACAGTATAAAAATGCCTATGAATATGCTCTTCTGTACTCTGTACACATTAATTTTTACATTCATGACCTACAATTTTATTTCAAATAGTATAGTTATTATTTGTTTTGATAAATTATTGTTTTTTAATAAAAAGATATTTTATAAAAAACCTAGAGAGCTTTATTATTGTTATAGAATTTTAATTTTAAATACAAAATAATACTGAACCAAAAAACATGATATATGTAAATAATAGAAAAATTTATCTAAAATTAATTCTATTTAAAGAAATTGATACATAAAATATAGATTTTGTAAAAAATGATGATGAATGAATGTTCACTTATTTTTTTTGTTAATACCGTGTTTTGAGATCTTCTTATATTGATTTAACACAATTTTTAACATTAAAAAATCGAAATGAATATCTGACAAATAAAAATAATAAATTTTATTATGCAAGCCAGTAGTTAGTTCTTCATAAGTGTGCAAATTGTCTTAAAAGTCATCAACCTATCGAAAAGACGTTATTTTCAAAAGTGATGTTTTATTTTTGAAAATAACGTCTCATAGCAACTTCGAACTTGGTTTCTAGAAGATGAAGAGTTCGCCACTTTCCTTATGTACATATGTATGCATTAATATATCATTGTATTCGTGAATCAAATCAACTTGTTCGATTGGTTTAGAAATTATATAATTATTTTAAAAGTATCCTTTTCTTTTTCACTTTAAGTTCTCTTTTGTTTTTACAAACATCCATATTCTGCTATTCAATTCGATGGGAAATTTCGATTGACGTGATATTCAATTCGATGGGAAATTTCGATTGACGTGAAACGTTTTCAATTTTCTTCAAATTAGTTTCTAAAACCTTTAATGTTTCGAGTGGTTCCAGTATTTATTTTTCTGAAATTAAATAGATTTTATTTTGATTTTAATTTTTACGCATTTCTTTTGAGTTTGGAACAATCGTTTTCCTCCGGTGAATAGTAGAATACAAACTTTCACGGGAAAAAATAGCAGAATAAGGCTGTTATTTCACGGCGTTTTCACTTCAAATCGTGTATGAACATAACCTCACAAGCTTACAAGTGTTATGGTTTAAGAATCAGCCCAGAAAATGTTCTAAATACTATTTCAAATTGTATGAGATCAGTTGGCAGAATTTTCAAATGCTTTTTCACACTAGATAAACTTTTCTATAGAAAAGGTAATCACATGACTTTCGGAAACCTCTGTTCGTCGTTAATAAATAAGGTGTCAAATGAGCTTGATATGCGCACCTGAAATAAATGCCGGTTTTCTGATTCCAGACATTAGAATATGAATTTAAATATATCGATATCTGATATCGCTTTAGCGAAGAATTGTTAAAATTGGTGGAAGCTGGGAGAAAGGCTTTGAACCATATTTTAACGCCGATGGGCTTACTTCGTAAAATTACAAGTATTTTAACAAACACATATACACTGGACGTCCAGTATAACGAATGCCGATATAACGAACGTCCAGTATAACGAATCAGCATTTTAAGTCCATTGATATCTCTAAATAACGAATAACTAAAAGTTTTACTTTTCTATATAACGAATGTTGTTCAATTTCAAGGAAAAGAAACAAAACAAAACATGAGAATCGTTCTTTTTTCTTACAGGTCTCAATAGTTTTTGATGTGTAAGCATCTATAGTGGCGGTAGGGTGAAAAAAACGTAACGTATCCTGTGATCGTGATTCTGATTTACGTTACGTATGTTTACACATCTTAACCGTGAGTCCCGGCACTCACACTTTTTTTTGTCTGCGTTTGATTTTGTCTGCACAACAAAACGGTATATTAAAGATGTTGAGGGCTTCTTAACGAACTTGCTCCTTCTACGATCTAACGCAATTAATTAGCTGGATATCATCGATGTGAGACGATGCTTTAGAACTATTAACTTAGAAAATGTTTGCAATCAATTCGTAAAACATTCATAGATAAATTTATCAAATCAGCATTACTTTTTGTGTAACGTGTTCACTTTTGAAAACTTTCTTAAAATGATGTGCAAACTTCAAGCAAACGAGAAACAAGAAAAAACTCAAATAAATCGACCTTATTACGATGCACAGGATGAACACACAGACCGGCGGATGGTGTGACGAAAACCAATTTCTTGGATCTCTCAATCATGGTAATGTTAAGTTTTTTTTGAAACCAGGAATTAAGTTTTCTACACCAAACCAATACTTCTCGTTCAGAGGGGAGGTCCTAGCGAACCATGGCCTAGTAACTTAACAATTCTTAACCATTAATGTGTGCGTGGGGACATACAATTTTCGGCCGAATCCGACCATTTAAAGTGAGAGTATCTTTTTGGGGCCAGTTATAGCTTTCATTGAAACTCATCATTGAAAATTTAAATTTTCAGTTTGAGGCCCTAAAAAACCGATATCAGTGATTATTTTGATGACAATAAAAAGCTGATGACTCGATTATTATTTCTAGTCAAAAAAATATTTCATTTTTGTTAAATAATCGGCAGAGGCAGTACCAGTGCAAAAAAAAAAAAAAAATTTCTGTTTTGTAGATGACATAGGCAGGTATTTGATCTCCAGACCTGCGCACTTGGCACGACGCCACAGGCTACAAAAGAGAAAGTAAAAAGTGCACATTATATAGATCATTTTAAATAAATTTGTAATTTTTGTAGTCGAACCACTACTGTACTAATTTGCCTACATCTTTTCTAATTTTCATTTTCATACAAAATCTAGTCATACGAGTTTACTGATAATTTCTTAAAACATTTCAAATAATAAAGAAGGAACTATAGTCTCAACTCTCAAGCTTGCATTTAAAATAGAATGTTCTAAAAAAAAATAACGTTAATAGTTTAATCAAAGCACCCAGAGATGAGTTGAAACTTATCACAACCAATTAAAATTAGGGATGATAATGATGAGAAGGTGGTGAACAAAAGTGTACTGTCCACTTTTTTTTTTTTAATTTTTAAAAATCCTTTGATGTTACGAAATTTAAATATTTAAGTACAACTAAAAAACTTTTTATGCATAAATGCATTATGTTAATCTCAAATATTTAAGATTAGTTTCAACAAATGGGCTTTAAAGGGACAGATTCTCTTTTGTTTATCAGTTTCTCAAATGATAAATAAAATTTCACCGACGAATCTTTTAACAAAATCAAAAATCAACAAACTACTTATTATATTAATGAATATTGTCAAGAGTAAATAAACAAAAATATTAAATAAAAAAAGCTTTTGTTGTGGTCTAACAAAATATTTGTGAAAGTGGCTATCTGTGCACTATTTGCAGTGTTGAATTTAAATTTTATAAGCTCGTCTTAACACATTCATATTTGTAAAAAGTTTTATGGCTTAAATTGAACATTTAACATCTTGTAGTTTATAAATCGCTAATGTCGCTTGTAATGTGAAATACTTAAAACAAAAAAAGATACAATATTTTTGTTATTACAATAGTTCTTTTCTCTGTTGAAACTTGTCTTACCTATGAAATTTGTTGATCACTGTTCTAGGTGCATCATTAGTAACTAAGTATGTATGTATATGTGCTTAAAAAACAACTGGAATTGTGCGTATTTTTTAATCATACCTTTCTTTGTGCGTTTGACAACAACAAACAAAATTTAGACTTTAAATTTCCTGTGTATAAAATGCAATATCTGTTATGGCACAAACGTTTGCTAAATTACATTTGCAAAGGCATTACGCAAGGCTTATTATAACGTATGAATTCGTGAAAGCATATTCGTATAAATGATGAGATGAGTTTTTTCTATGAAACATTTCGATTTGCGCTAAGCTAAACACGAGTTATCTTAAGAACAAAAAAAAATACAAACAAACGTGTGTGTGTGTAAAATGTATATGAACGCATGGTGAGTGTGATTTTATGAAATTAACACTCCAATCCGTTAGGAGCTCTTCTTAAATTGACAAAAAGATGGGCAAGCAAAGCATTTTGCTTCTCATTTGGCAGCTGATGTAGCAACTTTAAGCTTCATAAACATATTGTCATTGCTTGTAGCAGTGTCAAGCTTATTGAGATCTAGTTTTTCGACTTCATTTTCGAGATTAATGCAGTTTTTTTCATATTGCGTCTTTGTGGGATCCTCTTGTTTATCCTTGTTCTTTTTGAGGACATGCAATAGGTTCTTTTCTCGATCCTTTGAGGTAGATTTTGAATTGTCTTTATCCTTGTCCTTGTGCTTGTTGTTCTTGAATCGGGGAAAAATACACCCATTTGGAAGAAAACCACCAAGTTTCTCTTTTTTTGGTGGAGCAGTTGCTGGTGTTTTATTGGTTGTGGTAGAACTTGGAATAGCGGCATCGGTAGTTGAGGCCTTTTTATTACTACCATTCGTTAAGTTATTCGGCTTGGTTAGATCGTCAGTGTTCGATATCGAACAGAGTTTCGAATTATGAATATTGTTAACTTGAATAAGTGCAGGCTCAAGACTTATTTGTTCAGATATATCACCAGGCAATTGATCTTTAGATGTTTCATTAGAAACATTTGTTATTGCACAATCGACAATTTCAGATTTTATATTAGATTCGTCTGGTACAATTTTTGGCAATAAATCCGGTGACTTATCGTTTTTTAATATAGCCGTCGAATCTGGCCCGAGCTCAGTGTAGGTGATTTTATTCTCTGGTCCATTGGTTGAGCTATCGGTCTCCATTTGTTGTTCACTTTGTTGTGTTTCATCAAAAGAAGAATTCTGGATTTTCGGGAATAATTGTTGGGTAGTTGTATTGTGGTAATGTTGCTGCTGACGTTGTTGCATCATTTGTTCCTCTCGTTCTCGATCTCGTTGAGCTTGTACGGCATTCCATACATCTTTCAACTCACCTGATATATCTCTGTCCTTTAAAATAACTGCGTTGCTATAAAAAAAATAAATAAATGTTATAGTTTAGTTATTTTAAAATAAATTTACTCCAGAAAAATTATTATTGTTCAAAGCTAAATGAGTCAATTTTTTGTGAAAGCGATACAGGCTTAGAAAGCTATAGTGTCAATGTCACAGTAAATACAATCAAGCTGCAACCGAGGCCGCGACTTTAGCCTTTCGGAGGATCTGTTGTGTTAAAGCTAATGGGCATCCAGGATCACTCATAAACGTCACTCTCAATCATGAAGGCCGGTGGATTGGTTGGATTGTCAGATTATATGAGAGATGAAATTTAAATAATACTAATCTTGTTTGCTTTATTTATGTAAGATAGTGGGCACCAGCCAATGTATGACACTGAGTTTGATTCGATTGTCGACGAGAGTTACAAATTATTGATTATAATTAGATTTGTCTGGAATGTCCAACAAAAGTACGAAATGAATCTTAGTGGAAGGATAAAAACATAACAATTTAAAAAAATTCCAAGAGTATGATTCATTATGTGATCGTGAATGCTCACCTTTAACCAGTTTACGTTGGTCACAAAATTCGAAGATTTCAAAAAAATTTACTGAAAAAGTGTTTTCCTATGAAACCAGAGCCACGTGCTCAATTTAAATAATGTTTCACCAGAATGTCCACTAGACAGCGAAATGAAAATATCGTTTCACGAACTGACGTAGGTACCTGTTTTTTTTTTCACATTTTACACTTTTTAAGTGTTGAATCCTGTTTAAACGATTTTTTCTTATTGTTCTGTAAACTTAAGGATTTCTATTTTTGAATTTAATGATAATGATAATTTAACGATAATAAGCATTTTTTTAAGAAGTTAAAAAAGTAGTTACGTCAGTTCATGTGATAGGGGACGATATATATGTATGTATGTGTAGGTTTATAGAGTCAATTATATCAAATACCGTATCAATTTTACGCCTGGATTCATAGCTTCGACGAAATCGCACATCAGTTCAACCATTGCTCGTCTCTCCTCGGGATCCTTGCTATGTCTTCCGGAATCCTTTAGCACTTCTGGATTTGCCATCACAGCGAACACAACTGGAGGATTTCTTGGACTACCTGGAGGCACCTGGAAAACACACTCATAGAATCAAAAAAAAAAATGAATTCGAATTGAATTAATACCCTCATGCCTCCATAGAGCGGTATGGGGTCACTGGCTTCCTGTGGAATCACAATTCGCGTCCAACTAAGGACATTAATGAAGAGCTCTTCTCCATGCTCTGTCGTTGTTCGAATGCACATGTGGGGTTGCGGGGGATTCTTGAAATGTCTGTAGGCACGGGAGTGGCGATAGTGCGGCGGCGACGATTGTATTATCGAACCACCAGTTATGCCGTCACTTTGATAAGGAAGCCCAATGCTATTTGTTTCACCAACGGAGTAGGACACCGAAGAAGATGGCGTATCGAGGGAAATATCTTCAGTCAGCCCACCGCCGCCGCCGCTGCCACCGCCACCACCACCACAGTCATTGGGTTCCTGCTCCTGCTCCAATATAAATTCATTCGACATTTTTGTGTCGTTAGTTTAGCTGTGAAGAGATCCAGCACTGCTAGCAAAGCAACCGAAATCACACCAAACTAGCAATAGTCGAAAAACATTGTGGCACAAAATTCAAGCAAACCAGTCTTCTGGATTAATTTTTCCTTTATTTTTTATCCCTCCGATTCTATCCAAATAAATAGAACACACACAAATCGGCTTTGTCAATCTATTGACATTCCGGTAAAAATAAAAATTGAGGGCTCATTTGGAACTAAAAATTCAATTATTGCACCAAAAACATTAAATATATAGTTAGGCTGTGTAAACTATTTTCTGTTAAGTGTGGAATAAGTTGATGTAGCTGGAAGTTTTATTTTTAGATATTTTTTTTGTTTATTTTAACTTGTGAAACATTTAATTTCTTGAATAAATTCCACTTTCAATCAACACAACAAAAGAGGAGCAGCAAAGTGCGCAATTAGCCGTGAACTTTCTGCCCATGTTTACAAATTGTGCTAAGTTAGCTAGAGTAGCTCAGTTTGACTTTTTTCTGTGGTTAGTGTATGGCATGATTTGTTTGGCAAGCATTTAAATTCGGATCAAAATGGAATTTGTGTTATATTTTCCACATGTCGGTTTTTTAACGTGAGAATCGAAATAGTAGCTTGTAATTAAGATTAACATGTGAATTCTTTTGAGAATAACAATCACAAATTGATTTTCCTATTACACTTCAAATTTAAATTTGAAATTGATTTAACGCATGTCGTGTTTTATTGGAAAAGGTTAGACCATGAGTATTTTCTAGCTGGGTGAAATTTGGAGATTTGTCATCAACATTTCTTGTTCCTTTACTTTTAGGGCCAGTTTGTTCACAGTGGGTTAAATTTAAACTATGACTTTTACAGCTTCTAACTAAATGGTGCTAATCAACCAAAATCGGCTGATTAGCGATTTCCATGATTAACAACTTAAATTATGGATTCCTTGAAAAAAAATTTGATTTCCATGCACATTCGATGATTTACCAGTTGCAATAATCCTTGATTAAAGATGATCGGCTGTGAACAAACTGGCCCTTAGTCTTGTACCTACGCTGCTGATGTGAAACGAAGAATTCCATACAAAAATTAAACAACAAAATCATAAATACAATTTTTTTTTTCTGCTGAGTTTTGCTGTGCAGCGCACTGCATGTTTGCAATATTTTATTTATTTGTATTTTATTTATTTGTATGTAATAATGGACTAAATACAAGTATTCTCAATTCTCATAGCAAATATTCATTTATTTTGTAAATATTAGCTGCGTTTTATTTTCTCCAGATCCAATCCAGTGCCTAAGTTCTGTAACTCTCGCATCGACAAAATCAGTCGAGAAACGATCAAAATTGAAACAAATCGTATGAGTTTTTTTTTCCATTTTTCAACGTTTCTCGACCAATTTTAACGATGCGTTCTGCATTTTCTGAACGTATTCCATCCATCTAGATATTCGCTTCCTTTTTTTCCTTTATAATGCCAATAATTTTGAATCAATTTTCATTCGCAGTGTAATTTCATTTTTCAATAATTGAAAATTTATTTTTGACAGTTATTGCGAAAATTTTGAAAACGAACTAATTTTAGAACATAAGCCCATGTTCTGCATTGTTCTCCATTATTGTGAATTCATATGACAAAAATTAATTTGAGTGTTATAAACATTTCGTTCGAAAGCTAATTGTGAAATGGAATTCCGAAAATAAAAATTCGTCCCCGCATTTCGTTTCATTTCATTTTCTGAACGAATTCCATGCATTTTGTTTATGCTTTGTGAAATTGCTAAAGTTGCGGTTAGTTTTGTATTTGCTTGTGGCAAAATGTAAGCAAACTTTGCATTTTTGTTCTTTTTATTATTTTTTTTATTATTATTAAAGAAGAAAACATAAGAAAACAGTACGAATGAAAGGAAAAATAATTCATCGAAACAATAAATTATAATATTATACTCACGCTATATCAGGCAATTATTAGATTTTTCCTACAAAATTGTTCGGCTAATTTTTTTTTCAGATTTACGCTTTTGTTCCAATAAAAATGCCAATAATTCTGCGTCCGTTTTCATTCGCATTTTAATTTCACTTTTCAAAACAATTAAAATTAGATACACCTTTAATTTTAACAGTTCGAATTGAATGCGAAATTTACGAAAAGAAAGAATTGTAGAACATAGTATTTCGTTTCGAGTGAAATCGAAAACCGATTTCAATTCGATTTCATTTGAAATGCAGAACAATGGGCAAAGATATACAACTTTAGCAAATTAAAAGCAAAAACAAAAAAGTCTATAGTTTCTGGTTTCACTCCAGTCGGTTTAAATGACATCACCAATTCTGCAAGGCTGCAATTAAAAAAAAAAGGGGATGATTGGGTCATATACATACTCGCTTTAGGTAAATATTATGTAATGTATATGTATGATCGCTATGTTGTTTTAAAGCCTGCTTATCTGACTTTTTAATTAAGCTCAGAAGCAGAATTTTCTAAAACATAACTTTAAAAGAGAATTTTAAGAACAGAATTACTTATTTTCGGAACTCCACAACTCTTAAATATCTTTTTTTCAAAATTATGTCTGCCGTACTTTCCAAAACTGCGATTTTTTACAAATTTTAATCAAAAGTCATGTTGAAGTCCATATACAAAAAAAGTGTGAGTGCCGGGAATCACGGTTAAGATGTGTAAACATACGTAACGTAACGTGAATCACAATCACAGAATCACATCACAAGATACGTTACGTTTTTTTCACCCTACCGCCAGTTTAGATATTTACACATCAAAAAAATGAAATAATATATGTAATAACATTAGACAATTTTATAGTATCTCTTTTTTTCAACTACATTTAAATTCGTAGAGTACCATTTTTGAAAAATTATGGACTTATGATCCATCTTGTAAAAAAATATGTGCAGGACTGGGTCGCCCGAACTTGCTCTTATGTGCGATCATACTGTGTTTTTAAAGTTTTAATATTTCAAAAACTAAATAAGTTATGGGAGAATATATATTGTATATCACCTGCTTAAAACTTAGTTAAGTTTGAGGTAGAATTATGCGAGTAGATACATGTATTTATGAACAATTTCACCGTGTTGCAAATATGCATTAAACTTACAGTTTAGACTGAAAAATTGTGAAAAAAAATATGTAATTATAAACATATGTATGTAAATTGATTAAACAACCTCTGAAATTGTTTTGACAACAATGCTATGTACATCATCCGATTTCTTAAGGAAATCGTAATTTATGAAAAAAAAAAAATTGAAAATTGTTGGAGCGGTTTTTTAAAAAAATAATTTTTTATATGCACATAAAATTTTGAAAAAATTAAATTAAAAAAATGGTATGCAATTTTTTAGTTTTTATGAATGCGGATTTACAAAATTTTCAAAAAAAAAATATTATCTACCCGTTTTCGAAATATGGAATTGTCAAAAAATAATTTAGAAATTTTTTTAAAAATCAATTATTTATTTTTTTTTGAAAATGTTGGTATGCAATATTATTAGTCCTTATTTGAAGCTTTTGTGCAAAAAAATTCATTAAAATCAGTTCAACTGATAATGAGAAAGTCGAAAATCAAAAAAATGGTGAGATGCCATTTTTAAACGATAGAAAATTTTTGTTGCAATAATATGGTAGATCGTACAGATATTAGTTCACACAAAAATTTTAATAAAAATCGTAGGAGCCGTTTTTGAGAAAAATGAGATTTTCACCGGTTTTTAAACATTTGTATGGAAGGTGCCGTTATTTTTGGTTATAAGAATAATTTTAATTTAAAATCTGCTAGATAATTTTAAAAAACTGTTGGGTGCCAAGTTTTTAATAAAAATTGACCGAGTCGTTTTCGAATTATTAAGTTCTCGAAAAAAAAAATTTTGAAACTTTTTTTAAAAACCCAAAAAAAAATTTGTTTGGAAAATTTTGGTATACAAAACTTTTAAAACTTTTCAAACATTCTCCATAAAAAAAATTGATCAATATCAGTTAAAGTTTTTTTGAGAAAATCGAAAATAAAAAAAATGGTTCTATGGGAGGTACCTACCATTTTTAACCATTTTTCGGAAATTTTTGTTTTAAAATGGTTACCTTTTAGCAAAAAAAATTACTGATTTATTTTTTTTTTAAGTTTTGGGCACGTTTTTGAGAAAAAAAAATTTTATGGCAGGAACCGTTGATTTTGGTCTTAAAAAATAATGAAAAAATGAGTGGGGATAATGCCCAAAAAACGCTAAGTACCAACTTTGAAGAAAATCGACCGACCCGTTTAGGCCGCAGCCGAAGGGACAGACAGACAGACGGACATAATTGAGAGACCTACTTTTTTCGACTTCGCTATCATCGTAATGTCAACTTTGATCAAAATCCCGAGTTCGATTTTTTTTTACGAATCCATAACTTGTCATATACATACATAGTTCCTGTATATCGCAAGTAAAAATAGATAAGAATGTAATAATATGGACATAATTTACATATTTCCCTGTGTCTAAAAAATAGTTCTTATTTAAATTGAATTAAAAAATATTTTTAGTTTCCGAGCCTGAATCATCCGAACCCTAATTACTAGTTATTTTTCTTTCAAATTTTACAGTCTTAAAAAAAACAGTTTTTTGTGGTTCTCTAAGTTTTATTTTTCAAAAGTTCCATCGACATAAAATAAAAGGGGTATACTTTTTAGAAAATTTAAATAGATAGATACCTACTAATTTACTACTATAGTACTGAAAGTGATTTTTTTTTTCAAATCAAGATAGCCATCGAAAGCAAACAAAAAATCTAACGAAACTTACATTAAGGTAGCTCTGGCTTGTATATCGTTGGTTTCACATGAATCGTGCCATTTGAGCCTTACCTTGGTAGACCTGTTTCAGTAAGTTGAAAGCAGCACATGAGTTCGGCTAAACTCATTTGGTTTCTCTTTTCTTGAAAAAATAAAAAAAAAAAAATATAAAAATTTCGTTGTAATTTAATTGTATTTTGGTGCGTATACGAAATGTTTGTGTTGTGATTATTTGGTTTGCCTGTTTTAATTGAAACAAGTGCAATATCAAAATTATATGTTGTTTCTATAAGAAGATAATAGTTGTATTAATCCCTGAAGGGGTACACTTGACTAAGTGATGTTTAAATGAATCCCAAAAAAAATCTGTTTGATATTTTGTGTAACGTATTTTGAAGATAATTCATTTTTTGTTTTTTTCTTCTTAAATTTAAATACCAAAGATTTGATTAATTTATTGGTGATCTTCGATGTGCTTTTGTGATCAACACACGGATTGTGTTTTTTTTTTTTAATTTTGGACTTCGTACTCTGTTAGATGGATAAAATATTATACCTACACACAAACATCATTGTTGGAGTTATAATCGGATATTAAATAATTGCACTGTGCTGGTAAGCATCTCAAAAAGCTCGCTACTATGAGGCGAGATTCAAATAAATATGACTTTACATAATATACATTTGCATTTTTTTATAAAAAATAGAGGTAGATAATATTTCGTATCACCTTTGCAAAAAAATTAAATTTCATATCACCGGCGGCGTTAGATAGACTATCCATCTATACTCATAGAAACTGCTAATTCGATTTTTCGTCAACATACATACATTTTAAATTGACTTTTGAAAACTCCATCCCCGCTTAGAATAACGATGCCAAACAATGTGGCTTAATAAATTAAAATTAAGAATAGAACTTGGCTTAGACACGTAAAAGCAATAAAATTGAGAACAAATCGATTAATGACTATTGATTGATTGTAAAACTAGGGAAGTACCCACCCATTTCTGTTGTGTTTTTTTTTATTCAAAAATGTATTTATGTACAAAGTTAATTCAGGAAGCTTGGTTTTTTGATGTTAAATAAATTTAAATTAAAAGTTAAAAAAAGAAGCTCGTACAACCACGGCCTTAAGCAAAACAAAAGCCATCGCATCAATTGTAAAAATGCTGCTGTATATAATGAGAACATATACGAGCCAAGCGCCTTCATTCATTTAACATTTTGAAAAGTATTCATGAGATACAATTTTATACTCGTAATTGTAAATACAAAACATTTGTCGGTAAAGTCGGTATTGGTTTGTTGGTTGGTTTGGTTTCTTTAGAGTGCGGCGCGATTGCAAAAAACCGTCCGTCCATGTTGTCATGTACTCAATATACATTGTTGTTTGGTTGATGGTGGTATAGTCGGTATATCTCTATGTACATTACGTACCATTGTTGTGTTTGCAGTAGCTATAGAGCTACTCGACCGGATCAGTAGCTCAATAGTTCCCATACTAATTCAAATATTTTTCTAGCGAACAATAGCGAAGCGTACTGCGCCATTAGCATAGCATAGCACTTTATGAGTGAAGTCTCGTCTGTTGTTGTTGCTATGTTGCTGTTGGAATTGGAAGTTGTTGCATGCAATAGCGCTAACCTTCTATTTGTGATGGTATAATTGCAAAACAATGCATATATAATATATAATATTGAGTCTTGGAAAGATATTTGGAATTATGAAGAAAGAATTTTGCTAGATATATGTATTGTAAGGCTTTAAAGCTTATAGCTTAGCTTGGGCCTATATACACTCCATGTTATTTGATTTAGGTTGCATTTTTGTAAAAAAAAGATTTTTAACTTGTCTCACTTAATATCTGTGGTGTTTCGCGTTTGACATAAACATTATAACTCCAAATATCCACAATTTCAATGATTATTAAGATATTGTAAAAAAAGCTTGCAGAAATTATGGAAACATTTATTTATATTTAAGTATGAATACTTGTAACAAATTTGAAGTAAATCGGTACAACCGTTTAGGCTCTTTCTCAAAGTACATACAGTGGACAGTGGAAAGTATTAAGGTCCACAAATCATTTTGTCACTTGCCCTCGTTTTAAGTTTGTTTATAAATTGTTTACAACTTTTTAAATAAAAGGGAAAGCCAAAATAAAATTTTATTATCATTTCACCTCTCGATTTCACCTAGGTTTTGGTCTTTCTTGCCTACACCATCCTTCCAGGTCTGCTGCGCTGTTTTTACAAGCTGTCTGTTCTTCGCTATAACGAGTAAAATGTACATTTAACCTTGTTTGTCAAGTAAGCATTACCACTTGGCACTTCAACATTTTAAGGGTCAAATAATTGAATTTTTCAATAATTTGGTGTGAAATGGATTAAAACAGGAAGGGCAATGTCAAAAAAAATCTCCCCAAATCGTTGACGGAGGAGTTTCATTTTCCCCTCTTACTTCGTGCCGTGCCCTTCTTAAGCTAAGTACAGACGATTGTCAGATCTTACAATATTGTCAGATCTGTCAGTGAAAAAACTGTTCCAAATGTCTTACAATCGTCTGAACACACAATTTTGTCTCACAATATTGTGAGAAACGTCATTGTCGGACGATAATCTGACAAAAAATTGTCAGGTATCTTACAATCGTCTGAACACAAAATTTTTATCATTGTCAGTCGATTAGGACATTGTCAGACTCATTGGTCATTGTCAGATGTTTTCATTGAAAACATCTTACAATTGCTGACAATTTCTTCATTGTCCGAAATGTCAATGAGTTGGTTAAACAGAAATAAAAAAAAGGGCTGACAATCAAATTGTCAGACTTTGGGAAGAAATCTACCAACCGTGAGAACCGACAATTTTTCCTATGTAAACAGGCACCAACGGTTCGAAATCTCTGAGATTTCATTTTTCTGAACTTTTAGATACGTTCAGAGAACATTTCATTAATTTAAGTCCCGTTTTACATGAGAAAACAAGCTGTTGGAGATTTTTTGACGTTTGATTTAAATTTCTTCTTAATAACTTGTAAACTTTCACACGTGTAAATTAAATTTTAAGGAATTTAAAAAAAATCTACTCAAATCGTTGAAATAGGCATTTTTTATAACTCCTTTAATTCTTGATCTTCTCTCCCAAATACTGAAAATTGATGGAATCTCACTTTCCTAGTGTGAAAGTTGACTAAAAGCCTTTCCACACTATCCCACTGAGTATTAATACATGTCAAATTGAAAGTGAGAAAGAATTCCATGCTACTGGCAAATTTGAGGGAGATAAATGACTTTTCATTTTTTGACCTCACACAACAGTTTAATTTAACCTCAATAAAAATGTGATGAAATGTGTGATAGAATTAGAACCATTTCTAAAAATTTTCATGTATTAACACATGTCAAATCGTGTAGGCTGGAATATCATGCTGTGTAAGATGGGCTGTCATATTTTGTTTCCACATGATACATGATTTGTTTCCCACTTTGTGGAAGGGCTTTAACTAGAAACCAGTTCCTGCAAAATAAGTCGAGAAACAATGAAAAATGAAACAAATCGTATGAGTATGGGTAGGAACAGCTTTACCTTGTTCATTGAACGTACCCACTTAAGAATAGATTTGGTTTGGCACTTGGCACTCAATTGCTGTTTAAAGTTAAACAACCGATTAAAAATGTTTATAAATAAGACTTTGGATTAAGACAGAATGTCTAAGATTATATGGGTTTACAAAATATAAGATGAACAGAAATACGATTGCCAAAAATCAAGAAGTGGCATAGTAAATTTTCCATTTGGTGGTAACGTGAATTGTGAAATTTTTTGCGAAAAATTTCACAAAAATTTAAAAACTTGCTATCAAAATTCTTTCTTCTTTTTAAACAAAAAAAGATATCAGATGAGGCAGAAATATGTATATAAGCTGTAGGAGAGGCTTTATATGATGTACCCATAATTGCAGACATGTACTTTTCGTCTAGTTTTGTTCACTTTTGCTTTCATTTAGTGCTGCCGAATGCACCTGTGATAAACAAAAATCCAACGCCGCAATAAACTGATTTGGAGTGTACCTACTTTACAAATGCATAAAATGCTGATTGCATTTAGTTCTTTTATAGCAGCTTATATATGTACTTAACTATCCTCATGAATGCATATTCAACAAGTGATTTCCCATAACTTACCATTAAACTGAGGTCAGCAGCTTTTTTCATGTCGATGTCGACATTCGACAACAACGAACGACGAGACGCTAAGTTGATGTGATATTTTCCAGTAAAATAGTTGTTTGTGTTAAAAAGAAACAGGTAGGTATACCTATAATTTTTGTTCATATATATAGAAAAAATGCAACTGCAGACTGAGTCCCACTTGATCTGCTTTACAATGCTGAAAGTTTAACCGATTTAAACCAAAACCAACTGCCCCAACAAGATTTAATTGTAATATATTTTCTACCTTGTCATAATATAAATATAATTAATGACAATATGAGAGTCATATCTTTTTTTAAATTAAAAGAGAAAATTGAAATAACGATCACAAACCTCATAAGCAAACGTCCTAAAAAACTGTTTTTGCTATGTAATTTATTTTGTCAATGAAAAATGTTTGTGAACAAAACTTGAAACAATAAATTTACAATCACCTAGTTTCACTTTTTTTTCATCCTTTTACCGGAAGAAGAAGTTGTGGTCTGGTTTAATAGAAAAAAAAGCCTTGCGAAGTTGTTTGTTAACTAAAAGGTGTTTTTTTTTATAGGTATGCAACATTTATAGTAGTACCCGTTAAATGTCACAGCGGAAGGATGCTATGATCAGTTAAATTTTGTCCGTCTAAATTTTTTTTCAGGAGTCATTTCCTCTTGCAAGGAAGTGACAATTCCTCTTTTACTATTAAATGTCAAGAAAAAATAACTGTCATATAAACCGTTTTTAAAGCCGTTGGCAAAAAATTGTAGGTGGCATCCATTTCTGTTACAAACATGCGCAAAATAATGGGTCAGAATAATAAATGGTTTTCCCTGAACTGATACGCAACCAAATTATTTATTTATATATAACTTGTAAGTTGCATGGAATTGGCTTCATATTGAAAAGACAATTTTTGCTAATAGTGTTGAAAAATTAAAAATATAAAAATAAAGAACAAAAAAAAAATCACCCTTTATTTGAACTTCTATTAAGTTATATCTGTGAACAAATTAACTTTAATTTGTTAACTTGTTATATGTTTTTGACATGAATTGCATAAACATTAGTCTTTGGTTAATTGCATTAAATTGGCCGCTCGAATGCATTCCAGATGTAAGCATTAACACGTTCTGTATATGAAGGGGTTATTGGAAAATCATGATATGCCGCACCATAATTTTTGCACCACCTGTTTTATTATTGCAATTATTGTTTAACAATACAAAATTTGAACAAATTGTGGATTTTCATAATACATATTTGTTTGATTGATAGTTTCATAACGTGTGTTTTTTTTTGTAAATGTACCTAAATATATATATACTTATATTCACTTAAGATAAAAGTGCATTAAAAATACCACTTAAAAAAAAAGAAATAAAAAATCTTGACAGCTTTGGTATTTTAATGAAATTTTTGTCAGCTGTTTTGAAAATGTTCATTCACTAAGGCCTAGTACGCTGCTGATGCGAAACGAAATTTTTCTTTGATCTCCAAACAGACAACGAAACGCTTGCGAAAACACAACGGAAAATATCCTTGGAGAGTTTCACTAATTCCGCAAAAACAAAATCAAACATAAACGCAAAAAATCAGAAAAACCCATGATGTAATAAAATGATAAACAAAAAAAAAACACAAATAAACCCAGAAGGTTTTTTTATAATACAAATTCTATATATACTTTACTACTGAAATACATCAGCCAAGTAGAAGACTTAGCACTATTTTAATGGACTTTGTTAATTATTGATTCAATATAGCTTTTAACGGCCTTTAAGTCCTACAAAAATTGGCGTTTCGTCCCGGCGATCTCACTTGGACTCATCAGTTGTCCAAGTGTCATTTTTCCGCACACAATAAATAGTCTGTATAATTAATTCAGTGCGAAAAAGGAGCGGAGACTTCTCCAAATAATCTACTACAATTATACATTTCGCTCTTCGAACAGCGTACTGCAAAACGAAAAGCAGAACGAAATTTTCCGTTTCTGATTTCGTTGTGTCATTTTTGTATGGGATTTTTCGTTTCGCATCAGCAGCGTACTAGGCTTAAACCTTAAAAGTTTTTCGTCGTTTAATGTAAAATAACCAAGTCAACGAAAACACTATACAGAAACAAATCTTGTATGTTTTTAATCACACCTGGTTCTTGCCAAATAATATGTAAATATATGTTTTTGTTAAGTATTAATTGTGAACTTATAAAAATAAACGGACAATACCAAAACCTATATAGCCGTGCATCGCATAAAAATCCATTTGATTATTTAAAGACCGTTAAAAGCAATTTCAAAATGATTTTATTTTAAAACCTATGCAAATTGTATGCAGCACAAAAATATATGACGATAAATGAGTTTAAAGTTAGATCATCAATAAATAAGATTAAAATCAAATGCAAAAAAAAAAGCTGAAAATATTAAAAAAAATGTATTTACCAAGTTTTTAAAAAAGACTACAAGTTATAAATTAATTTCTTCGAAACGAAAAACGTGGAGTGCATATGCAATAGATAATAATATAGTATACAGTATAAAGAGTGCTAAACATGCACTTCCCCTCTTATACGATTTTTATTTTTGTCTTGGTCCAACTTTATAATTCTAAAGCTTTTTGTCTTAAGCGAATTATCCTGTATAGACGGTGACCATATTTTAGAATTGCAAATAATGAACAAGTGAAAAAAGAAACAAAATTCAATTCAATTTTAAATTATTCCATTTAATTTAAAAATATCTAAATACAACAAAAAAAAATTAAATTTAAATAAATTAAAAATGTATAATACAACAAAAAATTATAATAAATAATTAACTCTATTGCTCAAAAAACAAGAGTTTCTATCAGTTTTTACTCCAATTGGAGAAATTTTCCTAAAATTTCTTCAAAATCCGATTAATTTGAAGTACAAAATGAAAATAGGAAGTACTTGCCACATTGAATTTTTTTTCGTGCCACCGTGCCACAACCGTGTCAGCAACGCTGACCACGAATAATGTTGGGTTCAAATGCGTTACTTGTTGTTAGTTTGTCATTGTTATAGACTATCGATTTTGCACCAAAAAAATAACCAAGAGACACCAAATCACATGAACTCGGAAGCAAGTTAACATTTCCAGTACCCGAAATTATGGATTAATCGAATGTTTCCTTGATTTGATAGTTTCATTTGTTGCATTGGCACGCTGAAACCACATCTCTTCCACACGCGTGTCATTCGGGAAACGAAAAAGTCATTAATTATGTATCTTTACTTTATAGCAAATCCAGTTGACCGTAACACGCTGATTAATTTAATTAAAAAAATTATGGTCCGATGACTCCATTAGCCCACTGTCCATTTCTCGGGATGAATCAGCGTTTATAATCTCATGTGAATTGTCTATACGCTTCAACATGCAGTGACAATTTTATTAATGATATATCCTATCGAGCCGGAAGTGAGCTTCATCGCTTTTCAATAAAACAGCGGATCTAAGTATTTTTTTGGCGGAAACAACCATAATTTTGGAATCAAATTTATAAAATTAGTAAACGTTGTTGAAGCGTGTAAGTCACGTTAAATTGCAAAGACTACTGAATAAAACTGACACTTACAATCTGACAATTGGTTTGACAACTGTCTAAAGTTAGTACTGTGTTTAAAAAACACCGAATTAGAACAAAAATGGTTTTGGTCTTCATCAAAAAATTTTGTTATATTAAATTTATTTAATAAAAATTTGGCTTAAAAATTCTACGATTTTGATCGTAGTAATGGTGCCGTGCAGATGTATACATAGTTCTTGGCAGTTTAAAAGACCTTATGTTTTAAAGGAAAATATACGTATTTAAGGTGATTAAGTACGATGTTAAAGCATTTTAAGTAAGATACTACCTTAAAAACACGATTTTTAAACTTCAAACTTTTACAGTCATATTATTCATTCAATTCATCCAGATCAAAACTTAAATCCGGATGTAAATTATATAAATTAGACGTAAATACATCCAGGTGCCTAATTCCGTAAAACGAAAACGATCGGACAATATCGTTCTTGCAATAGCTGTCCCTATCTTTCCCTTTGGATGTGATAGAGATGGGTATTGTCAAAACGATATCGTTCGACCATTTTCGCTTAACGGAATCGGGTCCCAGATTGAAGTTATAATCTGGATAAATCGAGTGGATAATATTACGGTTAGCGTCGTTAATTTTTTTAACATTTTATTAATGTTAAAATCACTAAATATTTATTTTAACTAAATGTCACTTTGACAATTAATTACAAATGTGATAATAGTATGTTTGCTAACTTATTTGAACTGCCATTGTCTTAGGAATGTTCAGATGGAGTTTATTAAGAAAATAGTTTAAGTATAATACTTATTTTAAAATCTTTAAAACTGAGAACATTTTAGTAAAGAGCTTCAAAGTTAGAAAATTGTTAAGTAGTATCATGCTAATACCCTATAAGATCCAGTGAGTATCTTTCACTTGAAATCTTCTGGCGACTCTCTCATTAAAACAAAGTTCTAATATAAATAGCTGCAAATCATGAAAATAAAAACTAACTTATTTTTAAAATTATTTTTAGAAACTTATCTCACCTATTTTTTTTTTTTATTTCAGATATTAATGTTAACCTGTGAATTAATTATGGATTGAAGATAACGATTTAATTAATAGTGCTTGTCCGTTATTCATTTTATTTTTTGTGTTCATAATGTAGTCGTAGATGTTTTTGAAATTCAAAAACCCTTCATTTCTTGGAGCTACACGTAATTTATATATAGGTACAGAAAAATTATATGTTTTTCGACGAGCGATATAATGAAGAGTTATTTCATTTCAATTGTGGTGCTGTTATTAGTTATTAGCTATAATGTGATCTTAAGTAGTAAAAATGATACTTCCCATCATGTCGGGGATAAGTTCAGCTATCGTGATAATGAGGAAAGTTTGGAGCAATCCGAGTTGAAGGTGACATCTGATGCTGATGGAACAAAAGTTGAAGGTAATTTTTAATCCTATAATATAATATAACATTACTATAGGTATATAGAAAAATATAATTCTTAAAATTTTCATTTAGTTAGCCTGAGGCCACAAGAAAAAATTTGCAATATACCCAATTTTGTTTACTTACACATAAGAAACTTTAGCCATTCGTTCATCTTATGGCTTTTCTTTTTCGAAGAAAGTTAATAAGTGAGTAGAGCAACGAGTGATACAAATATAAATACGAAATTGACAGTTAATATAGGCGTGTTTTATTGGAAAAGCTATGCTTACAAATACAAGTGGGATTACGACCGATATAAGCTAAGTATAGCTGATTACACGAGTCTTTTCTTCGGTCGTTTCGTCTTTCATCTCTTTGACAGCTTGTAGAAACGCATACTTTCGTTACTCCAATCCCCTACATTTCTACACCCCTCACCCGAGCTGTCAAAAAGACGAAAGGAAAAACGACTGAAAAAACGATTCGTGTAATCAGATTCTAAAGTAGAATCCTTCTGTGGATGAATTTTTTAAATTTAAAAGTATTTTCACAGGTGTTCGATAGTACCAAATGTGAAATACGCAAACCTGGGTACTGCTGATACATTTTTTGGGGTTTTATTACTGTATATGAACCCCAAAAAAACACACCTAATGTACGTAGATGTATACATATGTAGCCAAATCGTTAGCGAGTACTCGCTCGTGTTGCCTTGGGATTAGGAAAAACCTAGTCGATTAAGCTCATGAATAAGGGACAAAAACTTCTCGCGCTTCTATCTTTCACGTTTTCCATCCAATATCACCAACAACGGTTAGAATCAGCCATAAATCGAAGAAGATCGGCGGTAGTAAAATCAAAACACTGTACCTATATAAATATTGATACAATCACCTAGAACATAATACATACTACTTAAGATATTTTGCAGCTCGTTTTGTACAACTATTTTTTAATTTGTTTCCCAAGCTATCACAAATGACATCATTACTTACAAGCATCTATTCATTGTTTGTGACTTTTATTTTATCAAAGGTCATCAAAGCTGATATCTCATCTGCCCTTACATTAGGTAGGTATCTTACACATTCGACATGTAAATGTTTTTACCCCAAGTCCCAAGATAAGTTAATTTATAGTTGATTTAAGCTCGTTATCTTAAGTACGTATCTATTATAAGTACTTACAACACCATGTTAAGATACAGTGGGATTTTAAAAATTATAATTTGTATTTAATAAATTATTCCAAATAAAAAACAATGTGCAAATTTCTTTTGCACGAATATACAAAAAAACGACCTTCACCAACATACAAATACATATATACTATGTATATTTTTGAACACCCACATAATTTACCAGAATCTTAGAAAATCCGCAACACAACACTATACCTACATTTTTTCTTATCCAGGAAAAGAAAGTTTTTGTTTAAACTTTTTCATGTTCATGAAGTTGTAAATACCTTTCGGGCAGTCAACAAACAGCAAGCAGCATGGCAGCAAACAGTGCAACTTTCTCTTCTGCATGCAGTTACGCGCAAGTGATTCGATTCGACTCAATTGCATTTACAGTCCTCGCCATCGCTATTGCTGCAGCAAAACTATGTCTATGACTATGACCTGCAATGGAATGGGAATATAAATTTTTAGATATATTACATATATATATTACATATATATTTTGCTCATTGAATTTGAACTGAATTAATGCCAAAGTGCAAGCGGTGTTTAGTGTACGGAAACGCGTTGAAAAAATATGGCATGGAATTGATTCGATTGTTGGAGTTAGTGGTTGAGGTAACAACAAGAACAGAGTAGGTACATAGCTATTTGCGAGACAATGCAAGCATATTTCTGGGTTATTGAGTAATGATGAAATTATGATATTTATATTAATGATATATGTACGTACGTAGGTAAGTAACCCTTGAAGCTTTTAAGAACATTTTTTTTTTCAAAAGCTTAATAATCTACTATCTAATTTGACATGTAGAACACAATTTTATACGAGGAGTTATTTATGAGGGCTTACTAGGGGTGGTTTGCATATAAATTAAAATTTTAACAAAATATAAAGATTATTACTAAATATGTGCAATTTTATATATTTTTCCTTTTTTTCGAATATAAGTGTTAGTTTTCTTTACTTTTAAATTAATTGAGAGTGGGTTTAGGTAGGTAAGGGATTATAAATAACTAAATAAAATACACGAAGAAGACACATGTATAGTGTAAACCATTTTAATACCCAATTTAATTTTTGGAAGCAAAATCAGTGAACATTTTATATCAAAACTAAGCGTAAATTATAATTTTAGTAAAAAAAATAATTCTGGTCCAATTTATCTAAACATTCACAAAATCTGTTTTATTATTTCATGATTTTTATTTTTGAATAAAACCAAAGTTGCGTGGCCATTTGAGATTTCTTTCGCTATTAAAGTTTTGAGAATTACCCACGGTTGCCTGTCCATTTGGAATATAGTTTTTTTTCGAGATTTTAATATCGCTAGTTCATTTGTAAAATTCTGCAATTGATCTCGAGAGTGGACTGAGAGCAACTCTCAGTGTTTTTTCTCTCAAATGGACACGCACCTTAACAATAAAAATTCGGATATATCCCTTAGAATTTGTTTGATCTCAAAATTAAGAGTTTCTCTTTTGAATAAAATATCACTTCAACGATTTAAGCTTTCATTTTATTCCAATTTGGGTTTCTCTTTGAGTTAAGTTCCCCAATCCCATAAATATAACTTAATTTTTTTTTCAGTTTTTAAAATGATATTAAGAGGTCACAACGATCAATTTTATACAAAAAAAAATCAATTTTTTGTATTTGTAATTTTTCAAAGAATAATTAATATCGGCTTATCAAAAATGTTTGTGTGGTTCAAGTGCCCATTTTTGTAAAGAAGAATTAAGGCCAACACTAAACTTCGGAACGACGATCAAACTTTCGCTGATGTCAAGGTGTTGAAAGCTGTGTAAAAGTATCTGTGAGGATACTAATAGTAGTGTGAGATTCTTACTCAACTTAAATCCTCCCGAATCCCGAATACAACTAAGTTGTATACCAATTTATTTTTAACGAATTTAAATAAACGAATATTGGAGGTAACTTTGTGGTGATAGTTCCTGAATCCTGCATGTTCCGTGATTTTAAAACGGTTGCCCGCAGTCCGCACCAGTTCAGAAGGTATATGTGCTGTTCTTCATAAGCGGCATATTAAATTCGTCACGTCGAAAATTGCGATGATCTTTCTGGAATTTTTTTTTTATCGTTTTCTATGCTTCCGCACAAAATTATTTATTTTATTCCGCACCGTGAGGATACTAAGGTCTAATAATACCACGGCCTTTTACAAATGATATTTAAGTTCTATTTCTATACCATAAGTTCAGATAGGTTATTTCAGTTTTTCTATTTTTAGCTTAGAATGTTTCGCAAGTAACCACTTACACTCAAAATAGTTTTAACGGCCTTAAGTTCACAAAAATTGGTGTTTCGTCCCGGCGCGGCGATCTATGAACTCATCAATTGACTATGTGAGACCTTTGTCAATATGCAATTTTTGTTAAGTTAATTTCATCTTACATAGATTTTATGACGAATATCTAGTGTGAACTATATTCAACAAGATTTGTAATCATTATAAAGCTGAAATTTTTTTTGTTTGGTTTTTGCCCGGCATTGTTACTTTACATTTCTTTGAGTTTACTATTTACATAATTTTTCGAATTTCTTTTTTTACATGCACCCTCAATTTTAATTTCGCGTTCAGAGTCATTCGCCGCTGTATTTTTCCTGATTTGCCAACGCAAATCGAATTTCACTATAACCAAAAATTCGGGCAATCTTTTAATTATCTTATACGAAATGTTCACTTGGACTTATTTTATTTCGTTGATCGCTATTCACTATGTCCATTTATTTATATTATCAAGAACGTTTTTTTTTATTAAAGATTAATTGATCGTTTTGCCTCCTGACTGGCCACTGCTAGCATTGTCGTCAGCGAACATTAGAAACGACAGTGTCCTCTGTTTGAGGTATATATTGCGAGTAATTACAAGATACTAAATAGGACAGTTCCTTGTGGTACCCCAGCCACTATTTCTTTAATTTTGAATTTAAAGAATAGTGTAATATCCTTCGCCTTCGCCCGAAACACCTTGTTAAAAGCTTATAAGAAAAATTTATGATTTATTCGATAAATATTATTAGTATATTTTTTTCCAAATGGCCATAAGTTTTTTGATTTTTATTATTGGCTTTGATTGCTCTACAGCGCTCAATTGTAATGTTCTTTTTTTTTAAACATTATTTCTTAGTTATTTATTTAAATAATTTAATTCTTAACTACATTTTGCCAATATATATACATAAAACATCGAAATAATTTTAAACTATGTCCAAGATTATGTAAAACTTAAACGATCGCTGTTTCAAAAGATTTGATAGCAACAGCTTTCATAAAACCAACGATCGACTAAACGTTTTAATTTTACGTGATCTGTGCCCAGTTTATATAGATCTTAACCTTAAGAGAAAGTATATAAATACATAGCCCAGTACAATATTAAATATTTACAGAGTAAAACAAAGAGTCACCTGCTTTAAAAATTATTGCAAAACGAAAACAAAGCTTCACGAGTTAAATATTTTTAATGTCTCTATTTTTTTTTTTCTTTGTTCAATTAGGTGATAACAGATAATATAAAAGTCACAATGTCGTGATAGTTATTCAATTTTATTATTGTAATAAAATGTGTTCACAAAAACAATAATAATAAAATTAAAATATTTACATAAAAAAATGTATTAAAAAAAGTGCAGTATATAATTTTTTTTTTGTATTTTAAATACCTTCATTTCATATACATACTAAGTTTGTTAGGTAATATATATTTTTTTTAGTTGATTTATGGTTTTGATGATTTAATTTTGAAACCAAATGCAACTTAAAAATCACATCGATTTGGAGTGATGCTGTGATTCATTGCAGAAAACTCCAGTATTATTATTCAATTGTGAAAGCTTTGATTCACTGCGCTATATATAACCTGAAGATTTAAAAACTGTCTTAACGTTGTATAATATTTTTGTTTACAATGGAGGCAGTAAATAAAACACGTCTTATTCATCTTCGTATATAATATTGTCAATCTGGTATTTTTTAAATTAAGGTAGAACTAGAACAGGCGGAAGCCAACGTACGTGGTCGTACGAAACCGAGCGAAAACAAGAAATTCATATGACGCGCACAAAATTGCGAAGTGGAACTTTTCGTTTAGTTTTCGTTAACTTTTGCCGTCGGACGTGATAGCGCTCAACGACCGCTCTTTTCTAAGTGGACTGACAGCTAGCTTCAAAAATCAAAGTGTTGGGATTAAAATTAATTGAAACGAATCTGGTGGCGTTTGGTCCAAGCATTCAGTCAAGTATAAAATCTAAAATTTTCTTTTATTTTAATTATTTTATATAAAATATAGTTCACTTTCACTTCCAACCACTCAAATGCATTATGGGTGACTTATGAATTTGACATTTTGGAAAGCAACTTTTCATTCGTTTTTGACACTATAGCTTCCGAAAGCTACCTAGCCTTTTCTAGTTCTACCTTTATGTTTAAAATATAAAGCTACTACAAAGCTTTCAAGTTTTCATTTATGCATGTTTTATCAATTCTTCTGTTATCCGAAGCTCTTATAAACGTATCCTCTTTTAGTTACGATATTGATACTAACGCCCATATTATTCACTAGATACATCCAGATTGAAACTTTAATCCAGATGTAAAGTATACTAATTCAATGTAAAAACATCCGGATTTAAGTTTCAATCTGGATGTATCGAGTGAATAATATGGGCATAAGGAAACAAGTTTTGCATTGAAATCTGAACTCGATATTTTAATCAAATTTATTTAGGTATTTGAATGCGAAAAGAATATAGTTTTCATTTTCATTTGCAGGCCCGGAATTAACTCAATAAATGCAATAATAAATTTTGTTTTACCTTTTCAGTGCCTGAGTTAACTTTGGGTTAAACCGTAGTTAGTTAATCCTGCAAATAAATTTAACCCGATATAACTCAGAAAATTGTGAAGTATAAATTTAACTTTCAGCTATCAAAAATGTATTGAAATAAAAGTCTGGAAATATGCTTTCACTATCGAAACAGAGGAGGTGACACTATATACGGCAGTTAGAAATATATTGATTTCCAAAATAAGTGGCACTTAATTTTCTTATTTGGCACTTTAGCCGTAGTTTCACTGTCTGAGTAAGTGGAACTGAAGTGGGCAAATATGGCAGACTTAAGTGTCACTTATTCTGATAAGTTTATCACTGTGAAATTGTGTATTAGTTTTCTATGTTTGGCTTTTAAGTGTCACTTAATCGATTGTGAAACCGGGCCTTAATCTCATATTTTTTGTTGAAAGATTTACTTTTATATCTACATATAAGGTCTGTTTCTTTACTGTTTGGGAAAATTTTGGGAAAAAGTTCGGGAAAAATTGGTTTCTGTAATGAAATTAAAAGTAAGGAAACGCATTTGGGATGTTTCTGATTTTTTTCTGGGTAAACGTCACATTTGACAACAAAAATTATCAGTAGTTTGACAAGCAAGAAAAGGCAGTAGATAAAATGTTCGGGTAGATTCTTGCTGCAGGGGAAATTAAATAAATTTAAAAAAATCAAAAGCTCATGGCATTTTCCTGTCAGAAAAAAGTAAAGAAACACATTTTGGGTAGATTTGGGATACCACGGGATCCCGTGGGCGAGTAAAGAAACAGAACTATTATATATATTTGATAAAAATTATAAACCAAAAAACGTTGAAGTTGTACGTCAAAAACATTTCATTAACTAATTTTTCATTAGAAAATCGAAAATAATAAAAAAAATTACCAATCCAAAGTCATTTAAATATCTAGAAAGTCATTATTCAATATTCATTGATTGAACATTATAATGACTATAGATTTAACATAGAACAAAATCTTTATGGAAATTACATTTTTATTATTTCATATACGATTCGTTAAAGTTAGAAAATTCAAAAATAAAATTAATTAAGAAATAATTACAGTTTTTAAGGTTTTTCCAATGATAAAGACCCTAATTACCTGGGCTAATGAATGAATTTTATTTTTTCCCTTTGATTAAAACATTTTGCTCACAAAAAAACAAAACAATTCTCACGTATAGTCAGACGTAGTCGTCGTCTAGTCTTTCACATAGCACCCAACTTTCTTTTCCGTTCATTGCTTAAACTAAAAGATAATTAAATTAAGTTGCAAAATAATTACTGGACGCAGAAATATTTTATGTCTCCACTTAGGCTTATACAAATATGCATGCATTCACAACCCACTTTACACACCTAGGTATTTTTTTATATTTAATATCTCTATGATTGTTTTTGGCCGGTATAACTATCTATGCGAGTGGGCACTTTAACATGTTCCTAAACAACATTGCTTTTGCTTGCAGCATGTCAACTTTGTTCATAATATGGCCTTACACCTTGCAGCTCAGTTGTTGTGGCTATGGCTGTGGCTACACTTATCCACTCTTTTTTTCCAGCTTCAACATTATAATTAATTCGTTATGAATCGTGGTTCGTGTACATAATATAGTGATGTAACCACGAATACCTACATTCTCAAACAGGTTTTAGATATAATAATATGAACGTGGTAAACAATTTTTGGCCACTGCGGCACTGCCCAGTCAAAAGAAAACAACAATCCATTTTTAATCTCAGAATAGTGCTGAGACCTTTTGGAGGTAGGGTTCGGATTTTAATGAAATCTTGTTACTATACGGAACTGAACTCAACAAACCTGGGCATTTTTTGAGACAATTTTGTAATTGAAAATTCCAGCAAAGTCGGTTTAGTAATTTTTGAGGATAAAGATGGTAATGAGAGCGGGTACCCGACATTGGTGTTAGCAGCTTATGTAAACTTGTTTCTTTGTAATATTCAGTGCGGAGTTAAACCCGGGTAAACTCCTGAAAATGTTTTTCAGCCAATTTAGATCCCGAGTTAACTCAAAGAATTTGTGTGAATTAACTGTATTTACTGAATAAATATTTATGACAGACGTGTGTCAAAACAGTATCAAAATAGTGAGGGCGACACTATGAAATCGCCTTTCTTTCCATAGTACTGTAATGTATCGCCCTCTCTATTTCGATAGTAACCCACTTTGATTTCGATAGGTATATAGAAGTTAAAGTTAATGTACACTGACAAACTACTTGTGAGTTAACACGGGTCTAATTTATTTAATTTAATTAATTAAGCAAGCCCTTGTTTCACTCAGAGTAAACTCAGGCACTGAAAAACTTATTGTTAAAGAATTTTGGTAATGAAAGGGAAACAAAATATGAGGGAAATCATCCATTTAGTGAAATCTCATTACAAGAGGTAACAGGCGAACCCAGTACTACTATTTTTGTTGGAGTGAAGCGCATCCGAACCCTTAGAGGTATTTGAGCTTTTTTTGCAAGCAGAGCTTCGATGATCATTTTGATTTTATTTGTAATGTTTAATAACAAGTGGACATTTCACTTCTTAGTTAAAAAAAAAAACAAAATTCATTTGAGCTTTTTTAAAGTCAAATGTTTTGTTGGTGTATCTCAGTAGTAGATTATTACCTTTTAGTTAGATTATCACACCATACATAATATTTATTTACGAATTGATGAATGTGTTAAAAATCTAAACAAACATTTAAGTACATTTGAGTTTTGCAATTTCAAGTTATCAAGAATCACGGTAATTCCCAAGCGACATAATTTGCATTTTAAACTTATTGACATTGTACCTACCTATATTATGGTTCTTAGAATGTTTTTATATTCTTTTGAATTTTCTCATTGTCTTGAGAAAATTTAAACAATACTTAGTTATTAATGAAAATTTATATATTATAAACACCTGCCAGTTCTTAAAGCTTTAAGCTTCTTTTGTTTTTTAGGTATGTATGTATATGTATGTATGATACTTTACCAACGCCATTAAGAAACTGCATTCAAGAAGAACCCACTGCAATTTAGACAAATAGAAAGGTTTAGTTTCAACTATAAGCGAAGGTTATATTTGACCAAATTGGATTTACTTAGATTTGATAAGGCATAAGGTCAAATGTTAATTTTATGGCAACGAGAAGTAGGTAAACCGAAATTTGACATAGCCATTTTGAGTTATAATCCTAATAAAATGATAATTAATTCATATTAATGATATGACAAAATTAACATGAAAATAAGTATAGACTATAGAGTGTGCCACTTGGGTACTCCAGCAGACCAAAGTACACTTTGAAATGTACAGTATGTCATACTTTAAAGCTCCTGAAATTATTTTTACACTTTAGCTTTTTTTTAACATTTAGAAAGTATTTGCTTTTTAACGTTTTATTATTTTAGCATTAGACTCGTCACTCGTGAAGACTCTTTCGTTATTTTGACAAACAAAAATTTTGTGGTGGATTTATTGGAAAATAAACAGTTGTTGTAAATAAAAATATGTTTTCATCACTTTTTGTTCATATTTGTAGCCTTTTTAAGTATAAAAACTGGTTAGCAACACGAAATTAAATGATTATCAGTTCTTCGCAAAATGCTTTGGATTTAGAGATGAGCAATTAAAATATTCGGTGAAAAATCGATGAAAAAATTCATCGAACCTGAAAAATCGATGTTTTCTTTCATTTTAATTTTGGTAGTAAAATAGGTTGAATTCACATCAAAACGTGTTTTTGACTTAGTGCCGGTATTTCAGAATGGATTAAATCTGTAATAAAGGTTCTGATTGAATCGGCTGATTATCAAATTCGATGATTAAAGTTTCAAATTATAGATTTGAAGATAATAATTTAATAATTAAATATTGAAGGCAATAATTCTTGACCAAAGATGATTAGCTGGGAACGAACTGACTAAATCAGTGTCTATGTTCTGTAACTCTCGCATAGATAAAATTGTTCGATAAACGCTGAAAAATAGAACAAAACTCATCCTATTTGTTTCATTTTTCATCGTATTTCGACTAATTTTGGCGATCCGAGAGTTTAAGAACGTAGGCAAAGATTTGAAAATGTAACAAATTTAGTCCAGCCATTAAGGAAATATACGACCATAACCCAAAATTAAGGCGAAAGAACATTAAAACCCTATTTCTGTTATGTGAATTTTTAGGCAAAAAACTGAAACCCAGTTATATTTCAATCAAACATTTTGGAGAAAATATAAAAAGTAAATTGTTATTGTGGCAGATACCGTTCTTATAACCTCAAAAAAAATGTCGATTTTCTCCTCTAAGAAATTCCATTCAAATGATCTGTGCCTTCAATCTGTAGCTCGCATCGATAAAATAAGTCTAGAGACGATTGAAATTAAAACAAATCATATGAGTTTTGTTCCATTTTTTAAGGTTTCTCGACCAATTTTATCGATCCGGCAAAACCACTTTATTATTTATATTAAATAGACTTGTTTTTACGGAATTTACCGCGTTAAATTTATAGAAATATTTATAATTTTTTTCCCGACGTTTCGAATAAGTTTCATTATTCGTGGTCACGGGATGAGACTCATCCCGTTCCGAAAAAACAAGTCTTTTTTGAAAACTTCATAAAGTTGGCTTAAAAATGCACTAACGTTGATAACATGATTTAATAGCTTAAGTGATTTGAAACTGTTATAAAATTTATTTTTTCAAATACATCCCAACTTGGACAGAAAAAGAGAGAATTTATATACATACATAAATTTTTGAAAAAACACAAAACTTGGTTATATTCATGTATATCAACTAAGGTGGCTTCTAGTGATTATGGAAAGGTTTCTGGCATCGGAAATGGCTTGTTCTTTAATCCGGATGTTTGATTTGTCTTGTTTCCTTGAACTAGGGAGATCGAATCTAAAGATTCTCACACCGTGAGGCAAAACTGATAAATGACAACACAATGGCTTTGTAGATGGTGTACTTCCTCGTTCGCGAAAAAGAGTTTTGTTCAATTTATATCGCCAAACCGAACTAGCAGGATTTTTTTAGTGTAATTCTTAGCCCATTTTCAACATGGGTGTCATTCTTAGAGTTAATATTAACTCCGATTTTGATCTTGTCCTCATTTACTTCAAAATCAACAAGTCCGTATGCCCCAGTAGCTACCAACAAAATAGATCTGTTGAAAATTAAAGAGAGTACCTTTCGCTATCTGCTCCTAAAATGAAATTGAAAAAATCACATGATGACGAATTTGCTTGACGAAATGTTCCTAGCGGCTATACTCTATTTGCACACATTTTGTTCTTATGTTACGCAACTACTCAACCTGATCAGTTTAAATTGGAATCCGAAATTGGAAAGTAAAGTTCCTGGCGATAGTTTCAACTTGAAATATGTTGGTCATTTTTGAGATTTGCTTCAGTGTAAAAATTTGGTCTATTGGCAGTATAAAAAATTTAATCAAATTTATTTATTTGAATGCAAAACAAATAGATGTTATTTTAATTATCTGCAGTTCCTGAGTTGAGGGCCAATTGTTTAGTGCCTGAGTTAACAGTGAGTTATAAACCTGAGTAAGTTAATCTTGCAAATAAATTGAACTCCAGAAGCAGTGTAGGATTAATTTTAACTTTTAGCTGTCAAAAATGTGTCGAAATAAAAGTGTGACACTATAATTCACTTTCAAATCATCGAAACAAAGGAGGGGACGCTATATGCGGAAGTAAGAAATGCCGATTCTAAAGGTTCGCCCTCTATATTTTGATATTGTTTTGAAACACAGAACCCGTTTATGGTTTACTTCTGTTACTTTTGTATGGAATTTTTTGTTTCGCATCGTATGTAGGTACTAGACTTAAGCGGGCAAATCCAAAATGGAAATTAACTTGATATTTAAAATGAGTTCTTTCTATACTTGACAATGTTTTGTTTGAATAAAATAATAATCTTAATAAAATGATCAATTTACGAACAAATTTGAGCATATCGTAAAATTCTTCTTTTTTTTGTACAATGATTTTAAAGAAATCCTTTTTTCTCTGTAAGCTAATTTTGACGTGACATTTCCACCAAAATGGATAAATCCCACCATCTGGCATCGCTGGACTACCTTACGTTTTCTATTAAGAAGAGCCTGTGCCCTGAAGGCTGTGTTCCTATTTTAAAACCAGAACATTAAAAAAATATATTTATCCTTTAAAGGTCAAACATTCTCCGAATAAAACTTAAATTAATTTTATCAGTTTATCAGTTATTTTTATTACAAATGATTCCGAGTGTCTCAAGTTGCTCCCGAGTATCTCAAGTTGCTCATATATTATGATGATTCTATAGAGCTATTTAAATGATTTATTTTGCATATTATACTATACATATTCAACAATATTAAAAAAAAAAGTCTCCAATACTTAGTTTTCTAAACAACTATTCAATAAATTTTTTTTTCATAACATTAAAAATTTTTTAAAAACCTCCATATGCTTAAACATTGATAAAGGTATACCTAATAGTGATAAAGCATAAGTTTAGGCCAAGGCTTATAGACAATATCATACCTTAAACAAATATCAACGACTTGTGTTTGCGTCAGCTCGCTCTGACTCTATGCGTAAGCACTTCACATTTGTGTATTTACTATTAAGCTGTCTCGTCACGTCCGTCGTCGTGCAGTTGTCGTCTGTGATTTTTTTTTACAAACCATACACATTGGTATGTTGCCACAGTTGTCTGCGGGTCAATCATCAGACAGAGGAATTACGAGCTGAAACTGAATAAACAAAATAATTATACTTTGAGATATTAATGGAGCACCGCGCCGCGCCGCCCCGCGCCCCACCAGCCGGTCTCAACAAAACCTGGAGCCCGGTGAAAATACAAGTGCATAGGTTAAAAATAAAGGAACATTTTTCGTTCAGGCTTTAGAATTTTTAAGAGAAACATTTGGTTGATGTTGACTTTATGATAGTTTTCATTTGAAGGAATTTAAATTTTATTTTAATTTAAAAAAAGTTAATACAGCTTGTTGTTTTTCCGAAACAGAAGAAAAGAAATTGTGCCATTTTTGTATGAGTCTGAGCAATAAATTTTGACTTTATTTATATAGAATTCTTAACTAAGCTAAAGTTATTATACTGAATTAATTATTGCTTCTAAATCAATTTTAATTTATTTTAACAGATTCATTGGATACTATCTCAACGACAACATTTCGCCCTGTACGACTTAACAGTTCATCAAGTTCACCACACCAACGAGATACAAAATTAATGAATCTTTTAGCTGCCCGACGAAGTGCTCTTCATCATGACAGATTTCGAACACATAGCCGAAATGTTACAACAGCTGCTGCAGGAAGAACGAAATCTCCAACAGAAACAACTTCGAAAGCTCCACTCGATTCAAAAGCAATATGTGTTCGAAATTGTATGAAAAATTTTACCCGAAGTTCAAGTTGTCTACGACAATGTGTCAATATGCAACGGCGCACTACAAATTCAACAACTTCTTCGACAAACAATAATAATTCTTCCGAAGAAGAAAGGTCACAAAAAGACAACAATGAAATACTTTTCACTGACGAATCATCGCATGGATTTTTCGTTGTTGCCAAAGATGCAAATGATACGATGAATCATATTCCAGAACTAAGGAAGATTCCAGGAATTTTGTCAGGAAATGTGTATAAAGGAAGACCTAGGAATAAACCGAATATATCAGTGCAAATGCCAGATTCAGAAACTGATTCTTATTTGTATTTTGGAAGAAAGATACCATCTTTGCGTCCATCTTTTTTGAGTATTTCCACTGTCAGCGATGAACATCCACAAGTATTTGAAGTGTCTGTTTCACAAAAACCACCCCGGCCAAAGACTTCTAATAAATTCAATCCCAGAGATAGGCTTAGCTCACCATTTACTAGAAAGTTGAATGCTGGTAAATTAGCTCCTTTGCTTTCTCCAGATCCGATACCAGTTACTGAACAAAAATCGTCGTTGAAAAATGGCACCACAACACTTAAACCAGCCATTGAGCAACAAAATTCCAGTACCGAAGTCGAAGTCGATGTCGTAACTGAACCTGAAGTACCTTCTCTTAAATTAATAGCAGAGGCACCACTTTCGAAAGAAGTAACTGTACATATTGAAGCGACTTCTCAAAGATTACTTTCGGAAAAACCTTCTGCAGCGATTGTCAATCCACCAGAAGTATCAACTCCTTTAATAATAAATGTAATTGACGAAGATGAAACAACTGTTACACCCAACCCAGAATATGTCACCAATCCAGCGATTTTAGGTATCGAAGATGCAAGCACTGATCTTACAACAAAAATAGAGGCTCCTTCACACTTTTCTGAAGATAAAACTAATTTGATAATTTTCATCAACAAAACCATGAACACTGTAACACCATCGCCGCTGCCGCCTTCAGTGCAAACTGAAACTACCATATTTTCATCGGTTCGGTCTACAGTATATCCTCCCATCGTCACAAACAAGGCCTCATCTGATTCCATTATTACTGAGAAAGACACAGAAACCGGTTTTTCAGTTGCTGAAGAAAACATTGACATTACTTCGCCAGCATATGAAAACCCGGAGATAACAATACGTGCCCTAACCGAAGTCACTGACGAAACCGAGAGTCATCTTGCTAAGGAAAGTAATTTATCACGATTAAGTATAGCAACATACACTCTCGCCGGACTCGGAATGATTCCAGTTTTTATTGGAGTAGTCTATCTGGCAAGATCATTGATTTTGAAAGGATATTCAAAACACGACGAAGATTTCGATGTGTGCATAACAGACCAAAAGCCCATAAGTCCAGTGAAGAAGATAGACAAATATGATGATGAAGAGGAAGAAGAAGAAGAAAGCGGACAATACGAACAATGTTCGATCAGCAGTAGAGATGAGTTCAACAGAGCTAATTTAAGACTGAAGAGCTTACTGGGAGAGGGTAATTTTGGAAAAGTATGGAAAGCTGAAGCAGATGACTTGAGTGGTCATATTGGTGCTACACGAATTGTGGCTGTTAAGACAGTTCGATCTGGAAGTTCTCAAAATGGTTTAAGAGAAGAAGCAACTATCATGCGTAAGCTGGGATCACATTCTAATATAGTAACATTGTTAGGAGCATGTCTCGAGAGTGGTAAGTTGATTCTTTATAATTCTTTTTGAAAATTGATAAATTTTAAATAATTTTAGAGCCTCAAATGTTAATTATGGAATTTGCAATGCGTGGACGACTGTTGTCACTCTTGAGAGCAGCCAGAAGTGCTACAAATATTTTACCAGCATCTGTTCCTGGTGGGAAAAGCTTAGCTCCATTATCGCCAAGAACTTTGGCTGGCTTTTCGCTTGATATTGCAGCAGGGATGGAATATATAGCAGACAAAAGGGTAAGAATTTAAGAGTTAATGAATTTTGAATTGCACATTACTCACATTTTTATTTATAAACCCATTTAAAAGTGTGTTTAATTAAGACACATTCTCATTAATTTAAACTCTATAAACGTTCATATTTAATTTTGTCTAATTTTGGACCAGCCGCTCAAGTTATAGATAAAAGTATCTTACTATGACAAAAGATTCGGTTTTCGAAACCCTTTTACTAATGTAGCCTTTTATTTAATCAAATATAGCATATTTCAAACTATTTTGAACTATCCTAGACACTGTCTAGCAAGTAAAAAATCTAATAAATACATCTTTAAAACCCTATTTTAAATAATTTCCATCGATTTTCTAACTTAGACACTACAAATTGGTTGTCCAAACCTACATATTCTAAAGTAGGTATCTTCAATGAACAAGGTTAGGCTGGTTTCATAGTTTCGAATTGAAAAGTAATTCTGATATGAATGAAATGTTCAATGAACGTATCCAAAAGTTCACTAAAATTTGTTAATTCATTAGAAATTGACAGATTAGAATATGTCTCTGATTAATTGAGGACATTTTTAGACAACTCTTGGAATGCATAATAAGAAACAAGGAGATTTTCAACCTTTTAAACATTGGGCTAGCGGGAAAAACTGTCCAAGAATATTCTAAAGAAATATAATTAACAAGACTGTCAATAAGAAAACAGTTTAAATTTGGATGGAGCATTTTGGCAACTGTCGTAGTTCCATAAATAAATGTGTTCGTGCCTGTACAATTTGGGAGACTTGGTTTGAAATGTTGCCACTCCTTTAAAAATGTTTGAAAACTTAAATTCACACAAATTCACATTATTCTTGTATTGTGTATAACTAATGTGAGTGACAATACGAATTCGTCATTTTTTAGTTTCGCAACTAAGACCGTATAAGCGAATTGGATTAAAATTGTGTTAAAGCGGTTTTCTCGAAATATCGGTTTTAACCTACCTACTTCAAAAATACAGGTATATTTTTGGTAATGCATAAGTTTTTGATACAACCTCTCAAAAATTGCGATTTAGAGTTGAACTAAAAAAATACAATTTTCGAAATATGCAACTATAATCTCCTTATTTGAACTAGTTCCCTCACGAAGTCACGAATTAAATTAAACAACCATGATCTCCACGTTCAGTTTTTTTGCCATGCGAAACGAACAAATCTGGACAAAGGTGGTGAAACGTGTGAGGGATAGAATTCACATTTCTACTACAGAATTTTGCCCCGAAAATGAGTTATGAGGGTATTCATAACTCATTTCTGGCCTTTTATTAAAGCACAAAATATTTGCATGCAACACAACAAGAGAGAAGCGACATTGTAATTTACCACTTTTTTTATTATTTATATTTCATTTATTTCAAAGTGTCCTAAGTTAAAAATCGGAAATTTTAAATCTTGACTACAATGAAATAAACGCACAGTGGCTCGTTATATGCAAAAGTCGTTAGGATGAATTGTTATGCTTGTCAAAGCATAAAAATTTGTATGGGGAAAAAATTATTAAAAAAATGTTATAGTTTGGAGTGCAGAAATTTGGGAAAGTGCGTAAAAAACTTCTGCTTTTTTTATTGATATATTTGTTTATTATTAAAATAAACATAAATTTTTTTTTTAATTTTAAACCTATGTATTTAAATCAATTTTTTTAACCCCTATTTTGGGCCCACTTTTTTTTACTTTAAATTGAGCCTTAAGCTTAACGAAAAAAATCCTTGGATATTTGCTCACATAACCTCAAAAAGTTGCATAGAGCTGTGGTAGACAGATTTGATTTGAAAAAGTCAGGCCATTTTTTTTCAAACTTTGGAGTTTAAAAATTAATTTTTCGAAAACTATTTTCACATAAAACAGAATAATAGTTGGCTTTCTTGCTTAAAATAAGTTATAACATGAAATTGTAAGAGTTGCCGTTAATTTTTCTAATGTTTTTTTTTCTAATTTCAAGTGAATTTTTTTTTAAAAAAACTGCCCCTCCCTCCGAAACAGGAAAATACACCCCCCCCCCTCCCCTTACGATTTTTTTCTTGTCTCGACCCAACTAACATGCTCTAACTTTTTTTTCGAATCATATGCAAAACATCCCTGTATATATTTTTGGCTTATTTAAATTTTTTCACTATTTGACTTGTAATCTATTAATGAAATATTTGTTTAATACATTCTTTTTTGTGAAAAAAATTAAAATATAAAAAAATGTTTTTATTATTTTCCCACTGTTTAGCTCATATTGGTTTGTTTTGTGTTTTTCCCACTGTTTCACTCACATAAGCTTTAAAACTTCTGCTATTACTCTGAATGTAACTTTTGACCTTTGTTAAGTGAAATAAAAACTATATGTCTATCCACTTAAGTAAAAATTCTTTTTTTTAAAGAAAATTCTGAAACACCCTGTATAGCTATTTTTTTTAAACTCACTAGCTTTGTTGATTGTTGAGAATAAATAAAAATAATGACGTCAGTACCAGCAGAGTACGCAGGATTTCTTTTGTGGGGTGAGCTCAATCTCATATTGGTAGAAGTTTTTTTAATGTATCACTAAATTAAAACTAGCACAAAAAATTTGTCCAGAATTTTAAAAATCAAAATAAAAAGCAAACGTGGAAATTGGTTTGACATTTAACAGATCGTTTGACACGAAACCATATTACTAGCTCTTAAGAGCAGTTAAAATTAAAATTATTCCGTAAAAAAACCAAACCCATATCTGTACAATTAAAGCTCTAACTCAATATACATATGAACATCTTAACAGACATATAAAGACCAACTAACTTGTTATTTTTCGGATCTCTCCATCATCATAATGTTAAAACCTTCAATTATCTTAAATTCTTCATAAAAAAGTTTATAAATTTATTTTGTAAATTATTTAGCTATAAATATATAAATTAATCTTAAATTCCTTTAAGTTACGAGTTTAATTTAAGTTTTATTTCAAGAATGTTCGATTTTGAATGATAGTCCAGTATATTTAGTTTATTATTTAATATTTCATTGAAAGAAAAATTTGTTTCAATTTCGTAAGGGTAAATATGTACCATATAGGAAGCTTAAATCAAAATTTACAACCACCTTCCAAGGTTATCTTGACATAAACCTGATTTCTTTTTTCTGAACAACATCTGTATTTTTGATTTAATAGAAAAAAAACACATAATCTATTTTTGACAAGAAAAATTTGCACCACAAAATTGTGTATAAAGAAAATCAAAAAAATTGATCTCGAAAAATTCGTATTTTTTAAAAATTCTCTAGGCAATAAAAAAATCACAAATCTAAAATTCCTCTCACATGGCTGAAAAAATGTTTTTTATTTAACCTTTCCAAAAATATAAAATATGTAAATTATTTCTTTAACGTCTACTATTCCCTTTTCCTTTTCGAATTTTAAACGTTCATATCTCAATTCCTAGATTTTCCAAAATTTGTGCCACGTCTACGACTTTTTAAAATAAATATTTACAAAGTTGTAACAAAAAAATATATCTCTCCTCCCCCATTTAGAAAATAACGAAAAACTACTACATTCGTTAAATTAAGATGGCGGAAACCAAGGGGTTGACTGTCGAAAACTTGGATTTAAATTTTCTATGAGTCAGCCTTATTGTGAGTTTCACCCGAAAAATATTTCACCTTAAAATTTTTTGTTGCCCCGTAATTTTAAAAGCTATTTTGAGTTTCGCCCCAACGAAATTTCGTTCGCCTACTATAGAAAAGTGAAAATGTATGCTGTCAATGGCATTACATTCCGCCCGAAATGAATGTTCACAATAAGGGAATTTTTCGAACACGAAATTTCGAGTGAAACTCACAATAGGCGAAAAGTGAAATGTCAAATTTTCCGGGTGGAATGTTGTTCGGGTGAAACTCACTGTACTCTCTTCAAGGCGAAAAAAAATGTCTTCTCCGTTTCCATTTTTAATTTCCATATCATTATTACTAAATACGACTAAATTGACTCTTAACTAATTGACTATTCTCGTTTTTATTTCTAGATCGTTCACAGAGATCTTGCTGCTCGAAATATTTTAATAGATCACAATGGTATTTGTAAAATTTGTGATTTTGGTATGTCTACCGATTTAGATGTTGTACAGAAAAACAACAACGATAAGCATTACGATGTAAAAACTATACGGACAGCTTCAAGCAAACTTGATAAATTTAAATTTGATATGGGAGAACGATTTATAAATAATTGGGCTCATGGTTTTAGTGCTAATAACACTAAAAAATCAAATGATACTCTGGGCCGCAGACCAGCCTTACCTATTCGATGGATGGCACCAGAAGCATTGCAATACAATGAGTTTTCCATTGAAACGGATGTCTGGGCATTTGGAATAGTTCTTTGGGAGATAGCTACTTTAGGTTTTAAAAAAACATAAATTATTTAAAGTAACATTATATATGTTAATTAAAAATATTTCATTTCAGGAGCAACTCCTTATTCCAATTTGTCAGGTCGGGAAGTAGTTCGTCATGTTCTTCAAGGGACACGACCAGAGCTACCTAAAGATGGACGTCATGGATTTTTCGAGCTAATGCTACAGTGCTGGCATAAGGAACCGACTATGCGTCCAACGTTCCGTGAAGCTCGTTTAGAAATTTCTCGATCAGTCTGCAAGTGGTTGGATGAAGATGCAGCAACCTCCGATTACATGGACGTGAGTGGATTTAGTGAAGATCTGGAACATGGAATGGTTTACTTTAACCAAAGGATATCGGAATTTGAGTGCGAAATATGACAATGAATTTGCCTCCCCTTACCCCACTAGCCCTCGTCTGTGTATCTTCAAAATTAGATTAAATTCAATGCAGATGTCCTGGACAGTATTATAGTAATTTATGCCTGATATACATACATACATTTATATATACATAGAAATCTCACATTATATATTTTGTTGTAGTTCAAATTTAAAAAAAACACACACATTTTTGATTCTTTTTCTCTGTGCATTGTTTATTTTTATTTCGTTTTTAATTCTTTGTATGTACGAGTATAGATATTTAAAAAAAAATACACCGCTATTAAATTTAGTTTAATCTAGTCTGCTTATTAGAATAAACAAATCATATACATAAATATTACATATTATTATATAAATATTATTGTAGCAACTTTAAATTCGTTATATTTTACACTTAAGAATTATTTTTATGTGCAAATATTGTATAAGCATGACATATATAAACACACACACACAACACACAAGTTATTTGTTAAACAAATCATGTTTTTATTATTTGTAGTTAACATTCTCTTGTTATATTTATTTGTGTTGAAATTGATATATTCAATAAAAAAGAAATTGATTGTAGTTTTTTTTTTTAAATTTATATGGACAAGCTTAGCTTTTCTTATTCCTAAGTTGGGAAATAACTTCATTTCGATGCAGATCATTCATTTATTTCTAACTATCTTAAGAGCACACAAACGTTTTTCCATAGAGCGCAGAGGAGGCAATTCCAAAGTACTAAAATTTTTTTTTGTTTAAAATGCAATATTATTTGAAATACTAAGAAGTATTATATTGAATAATTACAACAAAATCGGTCATAACTCAAAATTACAATTTTCTCAAAACAGCCAAAGCCTTATTTCTGTAAAGCGAATATTTTGGCGAGAACTTGAAAAGCAGTTTTCTAACATACGAAGGTTAATCAATCATCAATCAAAATCGTTAAAGCGGTTTTTGAGAAAATTTGAAAAAACCGAAATCATTGTATGGCAGCTATCGTTTTAAATGAGCTTAAATAAAAATTGGAATTGCTCCTATATATTTGTAGCACGCGACGTCTCTTATTTTGGAGGATACTTTTCTGCGGAATCGTACATAATTTTTAATAGGATATATCTGAATTTTTATTAGCTCTCTAAATGCTTATTTCTTACGTAAAAATGATTTTTCAAGTTTTATAGATTTTTTAAATTCAAAATTTAATTTCGAAACGCGCATTCATGAGTTTGTCTAAAAACGTAATTTAAAGAATTTAAAAACAAAATTCTTTTGGCTTTTTAATTTTATGAGATTTTTTATTTAAAATTAAAATTTAAAAAACAACGTCCGATTTTCGCTAAAATAACACTAAGTTGGCGGAAAAATCTAAAAAACAATAGATTTTCAAAGTGTTTTTTTGATTTTGTCTAAAGTTATTGGTTTTTTAATTCTATTTTTCTTATAGTCAAGATTTTGAAGTCGGGGCGGTTTTTTGATATTCAATTGCTTCTAGTTAAGCTTTTAGAAAAAGTTATCTATAAATAAGCTACCTAAATAAAAAAAAAATAGAAAAAAAAACAATTTTTTTGTTTTCCAGAATTCGAAGCTTCTTCAAAATTTTAAAATGTATTAATCGCTTATCGTATTTCTTCAATTACAAATTTGTAGCTTGTAGTATGTCTTTTTAAATCGGAAACTTAAGTATATGTAAAAGTAACTATGTGACCTACAAAATGCAGGTTTGTGTGATAAGTCTACTTTTGCGTGAGCTTCAAATGCTGACATTTAATAAAAATATAAACCGATTGTACAATACAAACGAGTATAACAAGATGGTTTGTGCAAACAAATGGAATTTAAAAGGCTACAACTACCAAAATATTTATATACAATGTACTTTCGTAAACTAAACTTAAGTCTTATTTTAGTGAAAGATTTAATTCCACAAAAAAATTGTAACTACAAATTTAAGGAACGATTTTAGATTTTTGGTTTCGATTATTTAGTTTCAATCTTACACCTAAGCACAAATAATAATAAAATCTAAGCTTCATATAGCCCTGCCCGGTCCAGGTAAATTGTAGATGAAACGTCATTGTTTGCCCTAAAAATTTTTTTTGCCAATGTTAAGACATTACCCATTTCCAATCCTACTATTGTTTAGTTCTGTACATTTAATCATGAATCGTGGATGCGCATTTTTTTATTTTATTTTTATTTGTATTTTAACAAGTTTTGCCTTACTTGGCATACATAATTGGATAAATTGAAAATACCTATAATTTGGAAATTACTTTTGGTCTTCAATAATAATCACTAGAAATATCCAGTAAACGCTCCTAAATGGTAAGTACACGAGTTTTAATTTAACTGCGAATCAAAATTGTGAAAATAAATAATAAGAGGAACATTTTTTGACAGTGCCTTATTTAATTACGTTATTTATGTACATCATTTCGTTTTAAGGGTCTCTAAAACCAAAGCGAAACATAAGGAACGACGACGAAACTTTTAGCTGTCAGCTTATACTATAGGAGATTGGCTTAATCGGGCCGTTGTTGGTGTGGGTACTTTCATATATCGCCCTGTAAATAAATTTTGACAGCCGAAAGTTTCGGCGTGGTTCCGAATGTTCGCGTTCGTTTGGGGGAGCCTTTAAACGTACAAATTCGACTCTACATTGACCCAAACCTTTTTGGACCATCAACATCTTGCAAAATTTCCGCCATTTTGTTTTAAAAATTCCGTTTACGTAGGTATACATACATATGTATGTCCATTTCGAAAAACAATCTAATCTATTAATCAAGAAATGAACGTTCAAAAGTCGAAAACGGGAAAATAAAAGTATAAGAAATAATTTGCAAATAAATCAGGTTGATACAGTTAATTTTTATATTTTTTGAAAAAAAATATAAGCAATGTTTAGAGGAATTTCCGATGCACTGTACATAGGTATATGTGTATTTTTAAAAATAAACATTTTTTTAATTTTTTTGTTTTATTTTTTTGGGGAGATGGGTTTAAAAATCTGAAATTTTAGTGGATGATGATAAATATTAATTAAAATTATTAGTGTAAAATTTTCGCCAAATTCCACTTAACAGAGACAATAGATTTTGAAGTTTTTACAACAATCAGCTTATAAGTCTTGTGTGCGTGTATTGATTTGGGGCTTTAAAAGACAATTGGAATATTAAATAGCAATTATTTTGATGCATCAAACATTATTGTACTTGCCACTATATTGTTAGTTAGATACCTATTTTAGTGCAGTTCATTTGGTTCGAACACGTTTACCATCGTTTGAGTAGGTACTACATATAGAACTTAAATTCAAATTTCTGACCATCAATCTCTTTTAGAGTTGCTGCCATCTTAAATCAAAAATTTAACTATTTTTTTGCGAATAAAACCGTGTTTTCGATTTTTAACAAGAACAGTTCCAAAAAAACATGATTTTTTTATATTTTTTTAATAACTTTACAAAGCCGATTTAAAAAAATGGGTTTGACATTTGTTTTGATCAAATATTTCGCATTAATTAAAATAAGTTATTATCTGCTCGTTAAAAAATTTGGAAAAATATTGTTCATAGAATTTTTTAGAAAATGGTTCTGTCTTTTGTTCGGTTGAATAAAAAATACGGATGTTATTTAAGAAAAATTAACTCATCTTTAATATAAGACAGCTTCAAGAGATTGATGGCCGAAAATTCGGATTTAGGATCTCTGTGTGGTACCCTAAGGAAATCGAAAATAAAATTACTTTTCCAATGAGATATAAAAAAAAACTTGTACTAATGTTTGTTTTTTTTTAATTATGCCCAAACGACTTATTAGCTTTAAATGAAATTTGGCATAGAAGTCGATTTTATGCGATATGGAATGGGAAAACGATACTTTTTTTATGAAAACTTTGGGAAAAGTGACTTTTGACTAGACCAGAAATTGCCAAATTAACCGTTAAAGCAATTGCCGCGCTTTTGGTGCTTTCCACAGAACTAAGGAACTTATTGATTTTGTTTTTCATTTTGGTAGGTTGTGAGTATAGTATACCTAACAAGATAACTTTGGATCCTGTAAAAGAAATTTGTTAACTGGTCATTGAAAAAAAGGAGAAAAATGAAAAATGTGCACAAAAACCAACTCCCCGATTGAAAAATAATTCACTTACAAAGTTAGCGATGCACTTATATGTTGGCATTTTAAATTTCTAAATTAATGAGATACTGTCATCCTCTTAAAACTTGAAGATGTCATACATATTTCTGTTGTAACTAGTTATAGCAATTTTTCACTCTGCTATGAAGTTTTGCTCTAGTTTTCGTTGATTAAACACAGATAATATTATATCCGCAGTATATGCTCGTATAGTAAATAGCAAATTTTCAAGCTTAAAATAAAGAATAAATTGTTTTGTTTAAAATTAATTATCATGGCTCAGCTTAGGATAATCTCAAATTAGCTCGCACATCATTTTACTTACACATTCGAATGTTGTCATTAAATTAATTAGTTAAGAAACTACTTTTTGGGGAAATATTTATTTAATTTACATATAATATTAATTGTATGTTAATATGCATCTTTTTCAAAAATTATAAAATTCTTAATCTGTAGGTATAGTCAATACGAGAAAATAAGTTATAAAATATAGTTTGTTAACTGAGTGAAGCTAACGAACCGTTATTTAATCCAGAAAGCATCTATTCTTCTGCTATATAGCATCATCATCATAACTAAGGTGACCATCGTATCAAATTTGTTATCGATGAAACTATATTTCTCAGATTTTTAGTTTGTCTTTTTAGGTTCGCTTAATACAAATCGTATTAGATAGATTAGATACAAGGGCGAAAATCAGAAAATAAATTCTGATGTGTCCCAGATTTTCGTCTCTTTCTGGATATTTTTATCAACTATCTTCTGTCCGAATCTTCTAATCATTAAATTTTGTTGCGTCGAACATTATAGGAAACTCTATTTTTTCATTTGTCCGGATTTCCATCTTTTCTTTCTGATTTTCGAGTTAAACGCTGTCTACAACAGTCTTCATTTTGCCTCCTTTTTATAATAAGCTCATTATAAACTCAGGACTTCAAAACTTATACAGATTCTAGGGTCAGAGCATTGGCTCTCTAACGTCAAAATGACGTAATTTTAGCCCAAAAATGTCTATTCGTGTAAGCACGCTGCCAATGCGTTTACGGTTGCGTTGACACTCACAGTGACACGACTTTAAGAGTCAACCCGTTGAATATTTTTGTTGGTCGTCTAATCACCCTGTCGACCCAGTTAAGAAACGCTGATAGGCTATTCGTCAGCATGTTATTGTTGTTGGAGTGTTTCACCGTTGATATAGCAGACTTGTCTATGAATTGTTCACACTGGTCTTATTTTAAAATTAAGTAAATTTATTTTTAATTTATTGTTGGTTTTTTGACTTTTATTATATTTTATCGTTAAGACATTATTTGAAAACAACTCCCAATTAAATATATTATGATGTATATAATACGTAAATTGGTTATTGATGGGGTTTTCGATTTATCATCTAAAAGCTTTCATGATGCTTCATGATTTGGATTAAAAACAGATTGGACGAGAAGATAATACTAAAATTGTGTTTTTCCGGAACAAAATATAAAATATAAATAAAGTTTGATGTTTTTTAATACGTTGCTATCATTATAGCAGTCTTTTAATAAATTGAAATTTTACTAATTGTTTCTTCACAAAAAAAATATGGTCACCCTAATCATAGCACAAGATTGTTTATTATTATTTTTTTTTCCTCCCGAATGGTTGGGTGCATAAAGTAAAAGCGAAACATTTTTTTTGTTACTGTGTTTTGTTTCCCTCTTCTATCGCATGGCCTAACATCTTAACAGCATTTATCTGATGAATCTAGAGGTAAAAGGAATACCACATTCTACGGATTGAAGGAGTCGTTGCGTTGTTCGACTTAATTCCATCGTTCAGTTCACAGTGAGAGTCAATATAACCACATCATAAAATAAAACATCCATTGCAATATCAAGTTTGGATTTTTCGGAATGTTTTGTGTTATTAATACAAATAAATATAAATTAATAAATACAATAATTATAAGCTTATCTTTGGATGAGTGAATAATTTCACAAATACTCAACATATATTAAAATAATAAATTCGAATTGTGCGTGTTGAGGTCTTAAGACTTATTCGAAATTGTGAATCGCAATTCAATGGATCGCGGTTGGAAATTGTGTCAATTCTCATTAGTTCGCGCAAAAGAGATGTTATCTGAGCTATTTTCATGCTAATAAGTTTTGAATTTTATTATTTTTTAAACAAGTTTCGGTATATCTGCTGTTCTTAAAGATTCCATTCTGAGTTATTGCATTGTTCTTATAAAAAACTTTCTTCTTAACATCTTAGACCCTCTGGCAGGTATGAATTTCAAATAAGTTAAAAACCGTTAAAACTTTTGTATTATTGTGTGTTAATTATCAAGGTTATATGTTGAACTTGTGTATAAAATTATATTTTCAAAAAAAAAAAATTGAAGGAGATATCTACTAGACAACTTATGCATCCGAGAGTGGGCGCACCTTGTGTGGTGTGTCTGGTAACGTTATAATAAACTTTCTTTCGCTTGCGTCAATTTTAACGAAGAAAAGTTGTTCTTTTTCTTAATGGTGTTGGATATTTTGTTACACTGAAGGAAAACCCCATTAAAATCAATAATTAATTGTTTTGATATTATTAAATTTGACATTTTAGAAATTTAGTAGTATATAAGTAGTAAGTACGTGTTGTACTGCTTGTCAATTTGAATTTTTAAAACAACTTTCAGTAACAGCTTATACACTGGCAGTTCGCTCAAAATTGTCATAATATTTATGTCTCACATACAACTCTTACTGAAACTTAATTAAACGTAGTACATATTTTGGTTGCATGATGTAGGTGGCCCAACACCATTATTGAGATGAGCAAAACTGTAATTGGCCATCGTTTGTGCATCATTTGTAAATCTTTTAGATTTGTTTGTATGTACATCCACCGTTGTCTTTGTATAGAGACATAAAAAAAAAAAATGAATGGAGTTTGGCCCACGACCGAAAACTATGTAATTGCAGTTCGATAGTAATCGTTTGTATATGTTTTACATTTTTTTTTTCGTTTGTTCATGTCCCAATTTTTTTAACACAATTTTTTTTAATTTCGTAAAATTTTTGAAAAACATCAAACGTTTATTTAATTTATAAAGATTTATCATGAAATCAGTTTTTTAAATTATTTTTTAATTCTATTTTTAATTAATTTTTCAAAATATTTTGGCCCACCAAATTTTACGACCGAAAAATCTGTAAATGCAGTTCGTTTTCACATGTCTTAGGTTTTTTTTTCGTTTGTATAGGTACCTACTTACATGTGAATTTTTTTTTAGACAATTTTTTTTTTAAATATCGTAATTTTTTTTTATAAATACATATAGGTGTGTTCCTTTACTTTGAAACTCTGTGCGAATTTCTTTGTGTGAATTTCTACGTCATTTTATTTTTTTTATATGAACTTTGACAGACTTTGGTGTAGAAATTTGCAGTTTTGTACAGAAAATCAGAGAGTTTCAAAGTAAAGGAACTAGGCTTATTTTTCGTGCAAATATTTTTTTTAATTTTCTTTTATTTCTATTTTTAATTAATTATGAAAAATATTTTGGGACACAAGAACGGAGTTTCGCCCACCAACTTTAAAGCTTGAAAAATCTGTAAATGCAGTTCGATAGAATTTTTTGTACATTTTTTTTTTTCGTTTGTACATGCCCAATTTTTTTTACAAAAAAATGTTTGTCTTTAATTTTGTAAAATTAAAAAAACACAATCGTTTGTAGGTACATACAAAATGTATAAAGAATTTTTATGAAATTTTTTTTTAATTTTCTTTTATTTCTATTTTTAATTAATTATTCAAAATATTTTGGGACACACAAAAGGAATTTGGACCACCAGCTTTAACGCCCGAAAAATCTGTTAATGTAGTTCGATAGAAATTTTTTGTACATTTTTGTCATTTTGTTTTTTTCGTTTTTACATGTCGAAATGAAATTTTTTTTGTATTTTGTAATTTTTTTTTTAAAAACATGCAATTTTTTGAACATACATATGTAATTTATAAAGATTTTTCATGAAAAATTAAAAAAAAAAATTAAATGTTCTTTTATTTCTATTTTTAATTAATTATTCAATATATTTTGGGACACAAAATCGGAATTTGGCCCTCAAACTTGAAGGCCGGAAAATCTGTAAATTCAGTTCGAAAGTAATCGTTTGTACATGTTATCAATTTTTTACACAAAAATTTTGTAAAATTTTTGAAAAAAGCATGCAATGGATAGAAAAGGCGTTGGTAGATAACACGTCAACGTATTTTGGGACAATAATAACATACTGGTATCATTAGTGTGATTCTCAACGTTTCATGCGTATTTACACAGCCTACTAATTATCATCAATCAAATTTTTGGTTACGTAAAGGAGTCAACGCATTGACCAAACATTTGATCGCACACTACTATCTTCACTAGTGTCTTTCCAGATTTTGACCTGACAAAAAAAAAATCTATGCGAATTCTTGAAATAATTACAAATTTATTAAATGATCGTTTCGCATTAATTAATTCCTTTTTAAAAAGTTTTTTATTTAAATACTCCAAATCCATAACTGGTAACTATAAATACTTATTGTAAGTATGGATTCGTTTAAACAATTACGTATTTTGATAACCAGAATCACCCCTTGCAATAATTGATTCGGATTAGAGAGGCACTACTGTTTTTCGACTACAAAATGACTTTAAGTCTAGCCTTGGGTACTAATATTCCTCAAATGTTTTCTGTATTTTTTTTTCCGGGATTACATAGTGTTAATAATTGCACTGCACCTTTAACAGGTACCTGTGTTAATCAATGTTTTTTTTTTTCTGAGTGCACAAGCACCTTCCTCAGGTGGTCATAATAAATTATCCCGCTTTTTGTGTATGTTTTGCTTCTGCACAGAAATGCAAAGAAAAAGAAGGAACCTTTTATCTCGCGAGGCGATCACAAAAAACCACTTTTCTTTTAGCTTTAGGTAAACAAGAATTATTCAGTAGTATAGGTAATGCAAAGTATAATTCCTTATAAGATATATCTCTAGTTATTTGTTATGTCGCCTCAATGCTAATGTTTTGTTTTTTTTTTTGTTTATTTGCTGTTTTTATTTTCTATACCTTAAGGTTAAACGTAAATGAACTCTTTATCTATATGAGAAAGGTATTGTAGTTAGCTAGCGAGCATTACGTTATGGCAAAATTAATTTCACTTTGAAATTTGATGATGGTGATACTTTCTTTCAACTCATTGTTAATTGTACCTTAATAATTTTGTTTGTAGATATAAATACTTTGTTGAGCAGGTGCAAAGCGAGAGTTAAATTTTATCTTAAAATTTTTGGAATGGAGGAAACATTGACAAAATTTTAAGAAGCTTACCGCATTCATTAAAGGTTTCTGTAAGAAAAAAAAGAAGCTTTTCTATAAGATGAAATGGCAGAGATTCCACCCAAAACAAAAATGAAAAAACTGGAATAAACTATTATAATACTCTTTCTTAACTTTAATACTCATAAGGTACTTTGAAGTGTGATTGGTAATTTCTTTTTTTAATGAACACTTCATATATGCATACATAGCTCACTTCATTCCTTTATTATGTAATAAAGACATTTGTATGAAATGGTTGCTTTGATAAAATGTGTGTTGCGAAGCGGTAAGAGACAATTTATACGCATATTACATGTCCATTAGAATAAACAATGAATTTCATGTTATGCATTCGTACAAAATAAAAAATTTGAATTTTGATCAAACTTAAGAAGATTAACAAAAAGGGTCTCAGTTGATTAAATGAAACACTTTTTTTTTTATTTTATTCTTTCATTTATTTTGATTATAATATTCTTTGAAAATAAGTACATATGTATAGTGATTAGGGAATTGCTGAGTGGAATGAAACTCGTTTTCGATAAAACAGCAGATTTAATGCCAGTTGCTTTTGGAGCGAGGACTATAATTTTATAAAAAAAAAATTCGCAACTTTGTAAATATCGCACTGAAAATTTGACGATTGGTTTGACTGAAGTAAGTATAGGTTCAGGGTTTTTAAAATTACCCATTATATATTATATATTTTAGTGCAAAGTTTTTGAATAAATGATTTTTAAATTCAAAATTTAAAAAAAAATCGAAAAAATTTGAGGTTTTCTTTTAATTTCCTTATACTTTAATCTCAAGTGTAACTTTCACACGAAGAAACAAAATCGTAGAAATTTTCAGTAGTTTCCTTTTAAATTAGCTTTTTGAAATACACACTGCTGTGAGTGTGAAGAGGAATGTCAAAAAAATCTCCTTAAATCTTTAACCGGGGAGATTTCATTTTCCCCTCTTACTTCGTGCCTTTTTCGCCTAAAAACTGAAAGTTGCTGGAAACTCAGTTTCCTCGTCTGAAAGGGGAAATACATACATGATATTGTTGGTGTTGCCGTTGTGTTTTTACATTCCATTTCTATTTATTATATTTTTTTTAATTTGCCCCTCCCACCTAAAGGGGTGGCCGAAAAATGTGGGCCAATATCTCATGTTCATGTAATGTATACCAACAGTAAAAAATTGATGCTTTTATCACAAAATGCACCATTTTTTAACTAAGGTGCCCCACACCATAAGCAGGCTTTATATCAAAATTCAGCTTTCCGGCAATTTTTTCCGAGTTAAATGCTTTATTGACTGGACTATATGCAATGAAAGTTTAAATCTTAAAACAACATTTTATTTTTCTTCGTTGATTAATTACAAAATGTCTTTTCTTTAATCACCAGTGAATAATGTGATGATATCAAGTGAAATCATTTGTCGATTCAAAATAGCTTTTAACGGCCTTTAGTCCTACAAAAATTGGCGTTCCGTCCTGGCGATCTCACTTTCATCATTTATCCTTGCATAAAAACGAATAAAAAAACATTTCTTATTTCATAAGTTATTATTATTTTCTATATACTATACTACTGAAATACATCAGCCAAGTTGAAGACTTAGCACTATTTTAATTGACTTTGTTGAATTATTGATTCAAAATAGCTTTTAAAGGCCTTTAAGTCCTACAAAAATTAGCGTTTCGTCCGTCCCGGTGATTTCACTTGGACTCATCAGTTGACTAGTGAGGGTCTTTGTCAATACGCAATTTTTGCTAAGTTCAGTTCATCTCACATAGGGCGTTTTTCTTTTTTAGTTCAGAGCAGACCTGAACTGTCAAAAAGAAAATCTTGTTTCTTTTTTAGCTCAGAGCATTCAGAGCTCCAATTTTGTTTTTCTTTTTTCGCTCTGAGCATGTTCAGAGCATGTGCTCTGAACGCGCTTTATGAGCTCAGAATAAATTGATGGAGCAGACGGAGTTCAATAGCTGAACACAAAGAAAATGACAACAGTGAACAAATAAAAAAGTGACAGCTAGTGAAGCGTGTTTCTTTAGATAGATCTGAACTCTCAGAGCAGAGCACGCTTAGTTCAGAGATCGCTCAGAGTATGTTCGGAGTGTTCAGACTCTGTTCAGAGCTCTACTCTGAACTAAAAAAGAAAAACGCCCATAGATTTCGTGACGAGTACCTAGTGTATAGAATGAAAGTAAAAAAAAACAAAAAACAAAAAACTGCTACATAAAACGATAAATAGGTAAAAATGCATGGTCCTAAAAAATGATCTCAACATTTTCTTTCTTCATTTTGTATTGTGGTTAAAAAAGTTTAAACTTTTTTTGAAAACTTGATCATTCGAAAACGACTGGATCGATTTTTACTAAACTTGGTACCTACCGAGCGTTTTTCTTTTAGGAATTATTAAGCTGGTTTTAAACCACAAAATGCTCTTATAGCTAAAAATACAAATATTTAAAAACCGTCAAAGAAAATCTTATTTTTCTTGAAAACGACGTCTACGAGTCAAAATTATTTTTTGAATGTTCAATATTTCAAAAACGGTAAGATGATCTTTTTTTCGAAACTAATTTTTTTACTCCACATAAATAAATATTAGCAATTAATTTACCAATTTTTTTGTACATATACAAAAATTATTTTTTAAGAAATCACTCCAAGGATTTTTAAATTATTTTGTTCTCATAAGTTAAGATTAATTGTTGAAGAAATTATATCGTGCTGCTCCCTCTGAGTTCTCAATACAGAAATTTTTTTATAGTTGTACCTATAATTTTATCTGATATCATTATTATGAATAAATAAATAATAAGTTTTATTATAAGATTTTATTTCCTTTAATATTTTACACCTTCTAGATAAATTATTTAATGATTCAATTTTATTTTTTTTTAAAGGGAAGCGTATCAACTATGAAAGCCGATACGTCTTTGTTATGTACTTTTTGTGCATTTATGTATTATTTCATACATCCAATACATGGTTCAAAAGAAGATAGAAGTTTAGACATAAACTTACCCGATCCAATTACATTCAGACCTCAAAGCAGCCAACGTTCATTGGGTGGCTTTAATCTTCCATCTCATCAGGAGTCTGAATTAGGAAAAGTTAATGTAAGGAGTATTCTATCGATAGCATTAACCAATCAATTATATCGGCAAAAATTCCTCGAAGCCATGCCTATGTTAAGTGATTTGTCACCAGAACAATCGCAATCACTATTCGAACTTATTTCAGCGAAAATAAGTTCCAAACCATCAAATGATGAAGAAATCCAAAAGGTATGATTTGTACAATAATAAGTTTTCTCCTTCACAAATTAACTTTTTTATCTCTGCAGCTTTCTAAAAAATTCGGTAGAAAAAAAACACAGATACTTAAGATTGTTGATGAATTAGCGTCTTTTGTTCGAAGTTCTGCATATAAATTTAATGGAATTGATTCAAACAGTTTTTCACATACTTCAATAAATAGACAATCATCTCAAATAACACCAAATCAACTGAATCTTGAAAGACAGAATACTAGCATTGAAGATAAACTAATCGATCCAATAACCATAAATGAGGAACTCATGGCAGATTTTAAAACAGAATTGTCTGGAACCGAAAGAAAAAAGCGTCATAGACGTGCGGTTACGCAACTTCTTCATAAGCTAATTCGAATACCTCCAACTAATTTGACATTGGAAGAAGTTCAATCACAAAAACCTCAGAGTTCTGAATTGATATTGAATACAAGCAATTTTGAAGTACCAAATTCTGTTACGGAATCGAATATAGAAAATACGGACAACACCACAATTCTGCCATATGAACAAATTGAAGATCTTGCTTTTGCTGAATTAAATGGAACTGAAATTGAATTGAATGAAAATAAATCTGGAGGAAATGAACAATTGCCCAATCCAGAAGAATTGGTTGGTGGACCCCGTTATAGAATTTCTGCAAAACATCGTATTAGTTATCTTAAAGGAGATACTAAGCGGAAGCGAATACCAGTTCGTTCTCATCAAGTTAAATTACCGCAGAAGCAATGTGAACGTTTTACAGCTTCAATGTGTATCAAAGCAGATGATTATCCTTTGTAAGTATTTATGTTGATATTTTAATATAACAGTCGAAACAGTTCAGATGCAGGGAGGAAGTTTGGGGAAGAAGCTTGACATGGGCTTGTCATACCACTTTAAAGCTGAAGCTTAAAGCTGAAGTTTTTCGCTTAAAATTTTTTTTTGATTTCAAAAGATTTGGAAACAGCGGAAAACCTATTTTAATTGGTCTTTATTAAGTTTTGTTATTTCCTATTAATTTGACAGAGAACAGATTATGGGAAGTATTCGCAGACACAAAAATGCAATGTCAGCACTTTTAGCAGAGTATCGTGACAAGGCAGCAGAACTGGAATACCAGGAACAGCTAGAGGAATACCAGTTTAATAGCAAAAGGTTTGAATTATTAGGCATATTCGGAAAAATGAGATCTCGAAGATCAGCAATATCAGTTACATGAACAGGATTCCTCAGCAAAATTTCTCAAAATTCTGAAGACAAAAATCTTGCATTCGCTTGGCCATTTTTTGAAGGAAAAAAATCTCAGATCTCATTTTTCTGAACGTGCCAATTCATACGAAAAACGTTTAAATACAAAAACAATTCATGGATTACCCGTATTTTATGAACCTTGCAGAAGAGAAGATGGAAGCGTAATAACTCCAGGAGGGATGTGTGCCAGTGTTGTTCGATACGCCCGTCCCCAAAAAGCTCGATCAGCATCAGGTGAATGGAAATACATTGTCAATACTGGACGTCATACTCAAACCCTCCGTCTTGAAAAATGCAGGTATGTAGATATTAAAATTCCAATTTAAGCCTGTCTCAAGTTTTTTTTTTAATAAAATTTTAGTACTCCTCAAGAAAGCTGTTCTTATTTGTCTCACAACTATCGCTCACGTTGTTCCCAAGTTTACAATTACCATCGACTTCTTAGCTGGGATAAGACAAGAGGACTTCATGTTGATATATTCAAAGTGCCAAGCTGTTGCTCATGTCACGTTGACGGCTATAGAGAAACTTTTCCCCCACTTGGAGGTACAAAACACAAAGATTATACACCAGTCCCCGATAACAACCCATATATCAGCATAAATGATGAGATCGACTATGAAGATGAAGACGATGAAGATCCTTCAAATGCCTATCACTTTGGAGGTGGTTATAATAAAAATAACTATCAGCACTCGGAACTTCTACTGGAAAGTCAAAATATCAAAACTAAAGTAAATCACCCGGGATTTAATCCTACGGTAGGATCATATCTCAGTCCTCCATCAGATAACTATGATTCGAAAACAGTTTCAAAAATTGTCAGACCAACTTACTATACATCACAATCTAGTAGTAATTCATTAAGTGGAAGAAGTCGAAAGCCTTACAAAAGTTATGTTCCAAATGAGTCAAGAGTTGATTTAGGTGTACCAAGTACTGAACAATCAGACCTTGAAATCAAGTCTTATGGTATAAATGAAGATGCCATTAGAAGTCAACAGAAGCGTAAACGACTTTATTTAGGAGGAGATAACACTTATCAATCATCAGGTCCAATTATTTCATCTAGTTCTATTCCTATAAATTATGTCTCGTCATCAGAACGTACAACAACAATAACATCTCATAATACTGGCTCAAATTCAAATGCAAAGGGTCCAAATGGTCGAAAAGAAATTATGAATGGAAAACGTATTAACTACAACTATCATCCCATTATTGATTTTTTCGAAAATCATCAAAAGTCTGGAAAAGGGCAACACGTTGTAAGAAATACTGCAACTAACTCGATTCCAGTAAGTAGTGCTGAATCGAGTACATCTAGAGATCGAAGAATTGGATTCGGAATGGAAGGAGTTGAAAGTAATTGGCATCCGGTTGTCGTTAAAAGTTAATTACTTATTATTTTCCTATTTTTTTCATACTTATATTTATTTTCTTAGTTATTAATTATAACCATTAATGTTTTATTTATTTATTGTATTGAACTAAAATTATTTTATAATCTGATATGATTTATTTTAGTGAATTGTAATTGTGTACTCATAATATTTATCGAAAAAAGTCAAAAGCTGTATTTCGAACATAGAAAGGAAGGCTAAAGGAAGTTGCTTTGGAATTTTTGCTCCGAAATTTTTTTTTATACCTGAATCCCACTTCTATTGTTTGCAAATCTCTGAAATCTCAGTTACATGAGGGAAACAAATCTTAGATCTGCTTGCTCACTTTTAGAGTGAGAAAAATCTCTAAGACGGTGTTCACATTGGACTGAAAAACTGGATTTTTTTTTACGTTTCAGTATTCACATCTCTCTCCCACTCCTTCATTGAAGTGAGATGTGAATATGAACTGTCAAAAAAATACACTTTTTTAGTCCAATGTGAACACCGTCTAATATCATCATTTTTCTGAACGTGCTAAGTCATAAAAACAAAACACAAAACTGGGCTCGTTGAAGGATTAAAAAGAAATCATTTAATCAGGAAATAAATATTTTATTAAAAAAAGTATGTTTCCAAATGAAAACAAAATGTTTTTGTATAGTTTTTAATTGCCAAAGGAAATACGAAATCGTCAGAAACATGCAGAAATTAAAAACAAAATTGAAAAATCCTTCTTTTTCTCGCCATGAAGTGGGAGTGAGATAAAGTTCAGAGACATCAAAAAAGTTGGAAGAAGCAGTCCAATGTGAACAGCGTCTTGGACGATCTTATTAAATAATATTAACATATGAATTTCAAAGAAAACAGTGCTTAAAAATTATGCGAAATAAGAAATTCAAAGATATGTACCTATTTAAATAGAAGTTAAAAACCATCGCCTTGTATTTTTTCATTCAAAAGTTTGTCAAAGTGCATAAACTTTTGTAATAGTCAAACACTAATGTCAACTTTTAGCTTATTTGTACGGAAAACATTTAATGAAGAAGTTAAATAGAATTCCATGAAAAACAATCTTTGGACTTCCCTTGAATCTGAAAGAAACTGCTAGAATTTTGTCCATTTAAAAAAAAACTGGGATTGTTAATTTTCAACAATGGCATTTCTCCCAAACTGTGAACACTGTTCGAAAAAAGAAATTGATAGTAATTGTTTTGTTAAATATAATAGTCTCCGAGCTTCTTTCGCAAAGAGTTATTTGTCTGGAACTGTTAGACTTATGTCGTTTTCGATTGGACGGACATTCATTACATTCACATGGACATTCACTACTCCACAAGCCTTCGAGTTGTTCCCAATTATTTTTTCGGACACACACATATGAAATAAAAATGTCATTGGATTACTTTTCAAAAGTGATAAATGCTTGAAGAAGCCATTTTGTTAAATGGTGACATTGGGTAGTATGTGTGTAAATTTCAGAAGTCGATGACAGTTTTCGAAAACTTCAAATCAATTTGGTTGTCAAATGATTGTCATTTTTTTTACCGAGATATTGCTTTCGTCAAATTTGCAATTGTCCTGTTTGCACAAAATCTGTTTGACCAACGTTAGCAAATTTTCTTGCAAACACATTTAAAGTTTACAAACACGCTCTCTGTATTTTCAATATATTTTCTGCAGAGTTGCATAGATGACTTTAGAAAAGTAAATTATCGAAAATAATGCTTACCCAGGGCCTCCATTCACAATATTTGTGAAAATAAACTGCTTAGCTCATTGCCATTATCTATGTCTTGACCCAGCTTTGGCAATGGCAATATTGCTCGTCAGATGAAAGGCAATTATAGATTTCCATAGCTGAGGCAGTAAATTTTGACATTTCACCTATTTCAAAATGGTTTCTCCGCGATTTGGAATGACTTTTGTTATATGTTTTGAAATTAAAGGTGAAAATATCAGAAATTATAAGTGAATTATAGTTTTTCATTATATTAATAAAAGTGATTTAAAAGAGCAAAAAAAACATGCGACAGCTGTCGTAATATATATACTTCTATAATTTGACAGCTGAAATTACCTGGCAATAGAAGGCCGATCCAGGCCATAAATTGACATTGCCTTAAATATTGGCAATAGAGCCGTTTCGGTTTTTCGAACAGTTGACCTTTGCAGTTTACGTTTAAGAAAGAACATCTTGCTGTTGCATTTTGACGCAAATGACATTTTCGAAAACGGATGTTTTTAAATTCGATTGAAAGCAAAAAAGATCAAAAAGACCGAAAACACAATCGAAAACGACTTTAATTAATTTGGCAATTTTTGAGAAATAGCATATTCTAAGTTTGGCTTACGCAGTGTTCACATTCATTCAACAAGAATGCTTTCGACCGCGGTCGAACGTTTGGCTTCATACAATAACCTCTTTAACGTTTTAGTTCTATAAAGAAATTATTTTTAGTGTAGAAATTTCTTACAATAAATGCAAAAATTCTAAACTTAACAAATGAAGTAAAATCTTAAAGAAGATGAACTTCTAAATTCTTATCCGAAAATGAAGAAAATGCCATGTTAAAAGTCGTACAGATTAAAGGATCCCCCACACCAACGCGAATTTTCGGTGGCGACGACGAAAACAATAATAACAACATGTTGTTTTCGTTGACAACCATGTGTTGTTATTGTTGTTTTCGTCATCGCCACCGAAAATTCGCGTTGGTGTGGGGGAACCTTAAAACATTTTTGTATAAAAATACACCTTTTATTATCTTTGTAAAAACACTATCAAAAAGGAGAGAGCGACACTGTGGATAACCCTTTATATAATAATGCCGCATAATGTCACTCTCTCTCTGTTCTGTCGCACTTTAATTTCAGGTTCAATTTATTTACAAGATTAACTAACAGTGAAAAATAACAATTACCGCATAAATTAACTGTGCAATGTTATAATATTTTTATAATTCGATTTCTATGTGCTCTTAACTTATAAGTGCAAATAGGTTTTCATTTTGTTTTGTAATTTAGCATGCAATTATTATTTTCAAGCATTCAAATAAAACACAGCTACTAAGCCTTTAGTTTATCATGTAATTAAAAAAAAAACTTTAACAGAACAAAACGTTGAAGTCACGTTCAATGCAAATCAGATATTTCGTCAACCATTTGACTTAATACTGAAATTGACAAGTTGTCAGTATGTTCCAATATTAAATTAGACATCCTGAAGATTACTCGTCAAAGAATATTGATTCAAAAAATGGTACCCTAGGTGGTCCATCGACAAAAACATCAGCATTTGGAATATCTGGAAATCCATGATAAATTGGATGCTGATGAGAGCTTCGATGTGTTTCCATTTGATAGATCCTTCCATCTGACTTAACGACATACCATATTGGCATTCTTGCTTGAATATGTTCATTGAAATAGATCTTCCGATTCTGATAGCTACTCGGTGGTGCATATTGTGAAGTGTGTATTTGCGCCGCCGCCGCAGCAGGAGATACATAGTCTTCAATGGGGAGTACAACTTGTTGCAAATGGGTTAGTTCGTCAACTGGCAATGAGTAGAATGCGATGCCATTTTTTGGACGTATTAAATTTTTTATATTGCTCATTACATCAGCATAGACCAGAGCTGCTGGAAGGTTGCTAATAGAATAGCGTGCAGACGTATCAGTTGTGTCAAAATTACTCCTATCGAACATTTTTCGCTTCATACAATCTATTTTGTTTTGTAAGGCTTTAAAACGATTCGAACTTTTCGATGAATCAATGCAGTTTAGATACTCATTGACATAAGAATTAGTCAGAAGTGATGAATCGTTTAAGCCGTTGATGCCTAGAACAGTCAACATCACAGGATCGGTTAGATTCATAGAGTTATCCATAATTCGATGGAATTCCTTTTCGTTCAGGAGGACATCTTTATTGACAAATTTGTTTAAATCGTTTTCGTCTTGGGAATCATTTGATTCGAATGCTGAAGCATTCTTCAGGAGGACAGTGATATGCTGCAGCAATGCTCTTCCCGTCAAAAGCTCACCATTTTCTCCCATAATGGTTAGGGCCACAGGCAACAGATTTCCACGCATTACTTTCCCCCCAGAGGATTTGTGGCGAGCAATCGTATCCCTTCGGACTCTTATTTGGCGCTTTGACCTCGTGACATTACTTTGAAGCGAATCTAATTGCACATCTTGGGCTTCCTCCTCGAAGTTAAAGCTTTTTTGTTGAATTTTGGATTGAAACGTTTTGAACTTTTTGAAATGCACTCTATGCTTGGCATGGGGAATTATTGCAGTGGGATGCGTTCGGATAATGTGTTTATGCCTTGCTGCTGCTGTGACTTTGAGCGGATAAAATTGAGGAACACCAAAGTGATATCCATGAGCTTCTGCTGGGTTTGCTAAAATCGGATTGGATTTACTGAAGTGCCCCGATTTCGGTGGAAACTTTTGAGAACTGTAGTGAGTCGATTCGAGCTTAGGTGAAGGTGACATTAAATTATTGCCACTTAAAGACTGTGGTTTGATGAGAAATGAAGCAGTTGGTCGATTTGAATTAAACGGATAGCTGCCAGTCATCAAATGATTTGACAGGCTTCCTTCATCGACAATGGTATTTTTGAAATTATTGACGTGGTTTTTTGGTATGTGCCGTAGATGCTGTGGACTATTTTTCATATTATTTGTTGTAAGAACTGGTGGATCAACTATGTGTATAACGTCCTTATTATTTCCTCCTTTGTCAAAATGAATATCCTGCAAATGTTGAGGACCTCTACTCGCGGGTAATTTTGCCTTTGGAGTAGAAAGACGATAATTTGCTGACAAAGATGATGTTGAAGGAAATCCTTCATCGTTCTGGAACAAAAATTCAGTTTTAGCTTTTGCGAAATTTTCTTGCAGGATTAACGTTATTAAAATACTACAAAATAACAAGTACGATAGTAAACTTAACATAGCGAATAATTACAACCGACGACCAACAAAACTAATCTAAGATACTTTCGCATAATTTAAAGCTTTATATAAAATTTTACGTTCGATTTATCTCCTAGGATAGTGAAGCGAGTGCCATAATATTATAGTGACCATATTATAATTGAATCTTACTTTCTGCTGTTGTTGATATCTTGTGTTGTAGTTGCAGTTGCAGCAGAGATGATGTTGATGATGATGCTGTAAGAAAATTGAAAGCAAAAAACAAATTTACCGGTGAAACTGAAAGTGGAAGTTAGCTAGCGGCAGCGGCGACACGCGCTTTGCACATAAATATATACTCGTAGTAGGATCAATGCAGTCGTGAAATTCAAATATTTTCAAGAGGCGAAAAACTAATTTCTCTTATATAGAGACTTTTCTCCGTCTGAGAGGTTATATAGGTCGAATGCGCTGGTATTTGTTTTTTTTTTATTTTTCTTTAATATTTGACTGGAGTTTGTTAAGTTTTATTTAACCATCGCAATGTCAATAGAAAAAAAAATTATGTAGTCGTATATACGAGCATCACCTTCGAAAAGTGTTTCACCTCTGGAAAACTAAAAAAAAAAATATGACTATTGTGGTTGTGATTTAAAGTGCGGTTGAATGGCTTTTGGAGACTTATAAGGTGTATGTATAATAACCTGCGCTGAAAGTTGCTGAAAATAATTTTACAAAAGTTTGTTTTTATATTTGGAAAATAAAGTCAAATTTTTACAAAAAAAAATATAACCTATAGCGTAATTTTTAAAGTGTTCGTGAGTAAATAATTTCCAATTGTGATACTTTTTTAATTTAAAGCTGAGGTATGTCAGCGCATCGTCCAGGGGTCGACCCAAAGAAAGTTGAGAAAACTCGTTATTTCAAGAATTCAGAACTTCGGTTCAATACCAATCTCCTTCATTCAAGATTTCTTATACTAAATGAATAGGTAAACAATTCTATTATGATGGTCAATCATAAATAGTTGATACACAAATTGAAAATTGATATTTTACATACTAACTGATAAAAATGTTGTAATCACTGAGAATGATGCAAGGCATTGTGAATTACAAGAAAATTGAAAATTTTTACTGAATCATTTTTTGATTAGTTTTTTTTTATAAATTGAGCTTTATAATGTACCAAAATTAAAAAATGAATCAATTAATTAATTGATAAATGGCTTGACTGAAGATAAGGCGGACAAAGATTCTGTGATCTATACTCTAAATAAACACCATATGACATGAATTAAATTTTGGAACAAATTAGCTAGTAGAATTTTGGATTAAATTGCTAGCTTAAATGAAATCACAGCTTATTTAATTTTTGGAAATAGATCTTTAGCCTTCTTAACCCAAATTTAAAGCAAAATAAGGGTACCAACTACCAATACGACAGAAGTCAAAAAAGGTTTAGAATCTTCTTACTGATGCAATACACAAAGCAGCTTCCTTGAAGTGATACCAGGGGCCTATTTCACGGAACATACATCACATACATTGTATGAAAAAAAATAAATATGCGTCAACTTAGAAAACGCATAATTTAAAAAAAATTTAAAATTTAGCCCACTCATATTGGGCTCATTTTACGTCACATACATTTCTTCTGTGATGTATTTTGTATTCAACCATGATTAAATAAAACTGCCGTTTTGCCTACACCTAAGTACATACTTGATACTTATAGTATACCTGATTTGTACTTTTACTGATGATAGGGTAAAGGTAGGCAAATAACAATAGGTATAACGAAATTCTCACTTTTTATTTTACTCTATGATATTATTAACAAAATTTGTGTTATTAATCTCTTAAGTGCACAGAAGAGACAGTTTCTTAATTTCCTAAACAAAATTTTTTTTTCTCGTCGGATTGAGCAGTACTGGAGCCAAAAGCCGTTGATTTAAATTAAAATATATTTTCACTTTCCCTTATGTTTTTCGTGGTAGTAAATGAATGCGAATCGAGGAAATGCAGAAAAACAAGAACCATGCAAACTCATATACAACCTCAGTTGCTTCAGTTGAATGGCTGATGTGCATGTCGATAGCATTGTATTTGACTTCTAATCAGAGATTATGAATTATAAAGATTGGAATCCTCGGCTGTCATTCTGGTTTGCCTACAAGCTAAACAAAATGGCGGATAGTGGTGAATTTATATTTTTGCATTAGTGTCCATATTTTAACGCACACTAGTGCAAAAATATGAATTCACCACTACATAAATTGTTGTTGCAATTCACATCTATTCATCGACACGAGATGAAATTACAAAAACAACAATGTAAACAAATGGGTTTTGGGGGATATGGAACGTACGAAAGATTCCAATCTTTATAATTCATAATCTCTGCTTCTAATAACTATAATCATGTGGACACCTCACAATATGCAATGTTTAGCAATGTAGTTCTTGTTAGAGCCTGGAAGTATACATTAGCTAAACTGGCTAGAACTATACCATCAAATGTTAATGATGATGCTTGACTAGCAGTTGAAGGATAAACAGATGTAACTTCGTTCATCAAATGATAATGATGATGCTTGACTTTCAGTCGGAGGATAAACAGGTGTAACTTCGTTAGAGTATGTATTTATTGCAATGTAACAAAGCACGCAAATATTAGAATAGTGAACTAACTATTTGCTAAAAATGAAAGAAAAATTTAAGTAATAAATTTGATAGTGTAACAGATCGTTGACAATTAGAACCTATTGATTAGTATAAATCTCAACCATTGTGTGCTCAAAAGATAACAGTATTATCATTTATCAACAGAAATTGAAGGGACCCATAATTTTCTGCCGAATCTGAACGGCTTAGGTGTGAGGCACTTTTTCATGACCAGAGCTACTCTTGGAGGATTTTTCAATTCCTCACAAGCTTGATACTAGTTACTTACGAATATATTTTTTTCTATGGTGCTTTTCAGAGTTCAGTCCAGAGATATGTTCTGTTTAAAATAAAATATTGCTAGTCTATTGGGATGCATTTGATAGTGCACCACTTAAATTTTCTAAAAATCCACACAATTTTGTAGAAACCTTATTTGATGTTATTTTTGCAATGCACTTTTCAAGAAAAATGTTTCGTTACTTAGTCAATTCATCGAAATTTTTGGATATATGAAAATTGAAAATTCTGTGCTATTGGTAAAGCTTCATCTTAAATAATTATTTTCGATCCGGTTTTTGTAGAGATTTAATTTTGAAAATCATATTGAAACCACTGCTTGAAACGATAATTTACATATGCACAGAATAGAAAAGTATTAACAGTTTACCATGATTTAAAAGAATTAAACTGTTGTAAACAATTAGTAACAACAACGGTTTGAAAAAAATATTCTTGGGACTAAAATTGCTTCTTAAGTACTTACCTTCGTTTATCACACACATATGTGATGGTAATTCTATTCAAACTATTTGTGAGAATTGGGTGGCTGCGAATCAAAATAATTATTTCTTGTTCTTTGACATTGACCAGGTAATAATTAGCGATCGGTCATGTAAAACGAAAGCTATATAGGGGGCTTAGTATGGCTCCTATTAAGACAATGAAAAAGATAAAACATAAATATTTACAATAAAATAACCTTTGCGTGACTTGACATAGTAAGGCTTTATGGCTTTATTCCTACAATGGGGGGTGCTGTCGATTCTTTCATAGCATATAACATAGGGTTAAATGAATTGTATATAAAAGTGCAACAAGAGTTTTTCAATTGTCAGTTATAACTTCAACTTCATATCTTCTGTAGATACACTCGTTCTAAAGATGTTAAAGTTCTTTACTATTTTGGGCATGATCGCTCTGTTGTTAGTGTTCCTATCGACATCTAGTGCTGCTAGACCTCAACTACAAAGACAACTTTTGGAAAAACGTGTGCAAAATAGAGAACAGGAAAACGATGATCTTGATGATGGATCTGACAAGGATGATCTTAAGGGATCAGCTTCGTATGGATATGGTTATTATGGATACCCGTTTGGTGGATATGGAGGTGGATTGTACAGTGGTGGATTATATAGTGGTGGATTATATGGTGGTGGATTGTATGGTGGAGGAATATACCCTTATGGCTACAGTTTGCATAGTGGATATTACGGTATTAGTGTTTAAATATTTTTAAACATTCTTACTAATTTTAAATTTATTTAATTTTCAAACAGGAGGATACTCCCCATATTCTGGAGGGTATGGTTTTCCAGGGCACTATTTCTAAACTACGACTTTTTCTTTCAACAATAAAATAAATATAATTTTTAAGATATAATTATTGTTTTATTTATGTTTTTAACCAACAGCAACATTTTGTCCATAGTTTTTAGACTTTTGGGTATAAGCACCTAAATTTAGTTGCATCTGAGACTCCTCAACTACTTGAGTGCGAATATATAACTGACAGAGGCTTAAGTGGGCCACAAACCCCAGTCAATCACCGCGGATAAAAGGAAATATTTTTTTAATGGCGTTTTTGGAACAATTGTACTGGATTTATAGTAAGGGTATTCATGCAACGTCGTAAATTTACAAAATGTTTAAAATGATAAGTTTACACAAAAGTTTCACGAACGCCCTTTTTAATTCATTTGGTTAAATGCTGTGTATTTGAGTCAGCTGAGCGTTAAACGTCAAATATTAAACTTCAAAATATGCGTGTTCAGATTTCGAAGTTATTTTTAAATGAAACTCTCACGAAACAACTTGAAAGCGGAGCCGCCAATGTCTCGGAACGGAAAAAAATGTAAGATACACGACAAAATTCACGTTTTTTTTAAAGCCTGACGTGAATTAGATGAAAAAACGATTTTGGGGTTAAATGTAGAACTGTAAAAGTTGTAAACTCACGACAGTGATCGAACGAAAATGAGCGAATACAAGAAAAATCTTTTCCTTCAGTTTATTTCACTTTCGCTCTCGGTAGTAAAAGTTCTCCCGAACTCAACTCAACTGAAATTTGGTGAAAGAGGAATCAAAAATATAAATTGTTCCTTTCACTTCGATGACAATTCGGAAAGCATAACAAATACAAGTAAAAGCATTTACTTTTTGTTTATCCATAAGGCCCATTATATGGGTTTGTGTAAATAAAGAATGCTGATCAATAATAGTCAGAAATTGTTGACGTTCTTATTTTTTGTTGTTGTACAAACTACGTTCTTATTCACAACCTTTATCGCCAACTAATATCAATGCGATAGTTACAGAACACGGGCAGAATTTTTTTTAGTTTTCTGAGATACCTAATATATCATATTTCTGAATAAGCCTAATGCTAAAAGTCACAATGACATTTGATTAAATTTTATGTATTGGATTTATTCCAATTTAAGGTTTTCCCACACCAACGCGAATTTTCGATGTCGACGACGAAAACAAAAATAACAATGTGTTGTTTTCATTGACAACCACGTGTTGCTATTGTTGTTTTCGTCGTCGCCACCGAAAATTCGCATTGGTGTGGAGGATCCCTTATTCCTTTTCGGCCTGCTTTTTGAAGAAATATGAAAGTTATATGGACCGTTCGTTTCACTAGCCTATAAATCACACAAAATCATTGTTTTATCTAGATGTAATGACAACTCTTTAATTTCTTAGGGTGGCTCTTTCGCCAAAATACAGCAATTTTTCCACTAAGTCAGAAATGGACCTCATCGCTGAACAAAATTTTATTCGTAAATAGTTTATATTTTCCCAAACAATTGGAAATTCAAAATAGACCATTTAAGTCGCAGTTACGATCACCGTTTGGAAGAAAACATTGTAAAGATTACCCGTTAAAATTTAACTTTTTCATTTGTTTATTTTTGAAAAAAAAAGTATGTTAAAATATTACAAATTAGATAAAATGTTTTTCTTGTCTCATGAAAAAGCAATATCTACAAGGTTTGTTCGTTGAGCCCTGAAGTGAACCTAGTGACGCCCTACAGCAGTTTTTTGAAACCTAATATCTCCTTGACTGTCAAATTGTGTGTGATTTTGACACCTAGAGTCGCCGGGAACTCGCCCTGAAGTAGATATAGGTTTTTTGATGTGGCGAGTTGAGGTAACGAATAAACTGTCGAAATGACATGAGTTTTGAGTGAAGCAATTATTTTGTTGTGGATTCGCTTTCTTCAGGTTATTGTTTAATTTTTTAAATATAGAAATTAAACGAAAAATTGAAAGATAATAAATAGAAATAGAAAAGGGAAATGCTTACAGTTGTTTTAATTTTAAAACTAATTTAAAACAAATTTAATGTTTTAATTGTTGGGTACAGAATTTCTTGTTTCTTGCGTTGAATGTCAACAACACTATTTAAAGCCCTCAGGCGTTTTTTGAAAACCGAAAAACACAGGATTTTTTTTTTGGCAATTCTTGAGATTGTCAAGAAAACTTGGATCAACCCTGGGTAAAGTTCAACGAAAGGAACTACTTTGATTCCCATTCCGAGGGACTGCCTGAACATAATGAAAACGGAGCTGCAACTGGAGCTGCGACTAGAATAACTGTCAAAATAAATTGAATGTTTAATGTTACGAACATAATGCAAAGCAGATGGTGCTACAAGAGTTCAACAACTTTTAACCTTTCACGTACAGAATTTTTGACGTTTAAATTTGTATGAAGAAAAAAAGTGCCGAAAAAGACATTACAAAATTTTAAGAAAAAATAACGGAAAAGAAAATAATTGATAATAACCCCTTGATTGTTTTGTTTGTATAAATACAAAAAGCTGTACAGCTGGATTGTGGATACGTAAAAAAAGCACGTAATACACCTTTCACAGCTGTCCCAGCTCCATTTCTGTTTCCAGTTGCAGCATTCTATTGTGTTTATGCAGTAAGTCGAACCAAAAATTATGTACATATTGCAGGGAAGGCTCCATAGGCCCATCTATGTACATACATTTTAATGCGGAAACTTACGGATTCAGTTTTAATTAAGCTCTAAATGACCATATCTACGTCTTATTTTGTTTTAATTTCAGGGTCTTTCATAAAATGCTCATCACCATTATCACCATCGGTCATTCAACCGAGGTATGGTCTGGACTTTTTAAACTAGTCTCTTTTTATTTAATTTGTAACATAGAAAAGGAAATAATTTAAAATAGAAATTGGTCTTTAGCCCAAAAAGTTCTGTTACATAGCAAGAACTTTAATAACTGGAGCATTCCTTGCTGCCCACATTAATTTAACAGCTTCTTATTTGACATCTTCTTCCATTTTTCTTAATTGAAACATTACAATTTATAATGTATTATTGAAGAATCTGGTTTCTCTTCGGCTTTTTTCAACTTGGTCAGATCAAAAACTGATTTAAATCATAACAATTTAAGTTAACGACGATAAGCCAGTCATTCAAGTAAAACTTTAGTAAAAAATGACTGATGTTACAAGAAATAAAGTCATCTACCAGAAATTTGACTGAATAAGAATACATATTTTCAATGTTTGATATGCAAAGATATTCAAAAATAGACCAAACCAATATATCAAGGGAAACCACAGGTTTAAATGTATGCAAACACGTGTTTTAAAGACAAGACATGACCAAAACCATGCGGGTACAGAGTCTAAAAATGCTCAAAATGCTTACTTTTTCTAAAATCCATAAATATTGTTTAATAAATCAACACGAACGTCACATAATTATCTACTATGTTATATATAATTAATGAATTTTAAGTTTGATAATAAGTTTAGATCCCACTTCCATTTTCCCTTGACTACCTATATACATATATAACAGTTCCTGCCCAGAAATATATTTTAAGATGTAAGTGCCCTTTGGCAATGTTCTATAATTATTTACCTACCTTAATTCTTCAATTTTATGATAATAGATTTCTTTTTACTTGTTTTTTTTTTTTTTTTTTTACGCTCTTCCGTTTATAACTCGTCTTTTAGCATAAATTAAAAAGTTGATATAGGCTTTATCCAAAAATGCTGGTTACTTAGATTTTGCTACTGAAAAAAAGGAACATTCTCTTTTTTTACCACTAAAACAAAAGCAATAATCAAATTAGTTTTTTCTGTGTTTATTTTTGTAGACATACGTATATAGCATTGATAACAGGCAGGTTCTTATAAAATAACCTTACAGAACAAGGAAAATAATTTTTATTGAGAGAACCTTATACTATACTAAAGCAAAAATTGACTAAATTACAATGTGTGTATTTTTATATAAAAATAGTATAATCATTATGAGGTTCACGCAACACTGAATTAACATTATTATTTTTTGTTTATTTTCTGTCTAACTCCGATGTTGTTCAAAAGTTATAATAATAAACAAATGAACGACTTGAAATGATTTAGATTTAAATATGTATTTCCCCAAAATACGAATCTTAGTATATTTTAATCAAAACAAGTTTTTTTATCGACTGTTTTCAGTTCATTATTCTTATATGAACTGATTTAAGAAAATTAACAAAGAAAAATGTATGTAGATTAAGTAATAAATTAAGATAATAAATATTTAGATCAATAAATAGCTAAATTCTTTTGAGTTTATATAGCTTGAAAAAGACAATCGATTCGATTTTGTGGAATATTTATTTTTTTTTTTTTTTGAAAAAAGTAAGTTTTTAGATGTAGGTATAGGTAAAGACATTTGACTTGATTATGTTTTATTGATTTCCAAATTAAAAATATAGTGTATTCCCTTAAATTTATTTAATGTATTAAGTCCATATTCGTAAGAAGAGTCTTCAAAAATTTTATTTAAAAAGTTCTTGATAGTTAATATAGCTACATATATATGATTTGCATGGACGCGCGTATATACGATTAAGATAAAATTCACAATAAAAACCTACTGCCACAAACTTAAGAAAAATAAAAATATATTAATGTTTTTCACACCTCGTTAAGTAGTTATGAATACCTACATGATGACCCTCCTATAATTTTTACACTTAATTAAATCCTGCTATTTATTTTTATTTTATTTTAGTTTATTTAATTTAATTGTGATGTGTTGAAAGATTTTCACTTTGAAGATTCGACCTTCAGAACTTTAGTTTCAGTCATTTGACTGAAACTATGTATGTACGTACATTTGACATACATATATTGACAAGTTTAAAAGATATTTTTTGTCAAAAATCTTTACAAATTTCCATGTTGATTTTCTTATTGCATTGAATGCAAAACGTACGCTCACAATTTTATAGAGAGAAGTTGCCAGTTCAAAATTTTGTATTGGTCTCTCAAAAATTATATAATTCAATTTAATTAAGAAAGCTTTTGAAATGTTTTTTGATGTGTAAACGTCTATACTAGCGGTTGGGTGAAAAAAAAACGTAAAGATATCTTGTGATTGTGATTCTGTAATTGCGATTCACGTTACGTTACGTATGTTTACACATCTTAACCGTGAGTCCCGACACTCACACTTTTTTTTTTATTAATTTATTTGTTTTTATTGCTTTTGAAAATTTATAATTTTTTTTTCAACTTTTGAATTTTTAAATTCAAATAGATTATAAACGCTCCACAAGTCCCTCTAGGATGAATTTTATATCTTTTCCCATCATTTGTATAACAAAATATTGCTTGACATTTTTCTTTGATCAGAAGATAACACCATAAGAACTCAAATCACATGCTACGTAACTAACTGCCAAAACACTAAAATTATAATAGGACAAAATTGTCGTAAGAGCTATTTTGCACAATGCAACTGTATAGTTTTTTTTGTATATTAAAAAAAAAAAACAAGATGGTGGTGCAAGTGCTTTGTATTTCCTATATTTTTTCTTTTAATTTGTAATTTTTGTCACAACACAAATAAGCATTGAAAGCCTAAATATTTTATTTCGTTTTTTTTCTAGAAATTTTGTCTAACAATTCGAAACGACAAAAGTGTTGATGTACCTACGTGTGTTAAAAAGTTAAAAGTTGAGGAACTCGTGCAGCTCCAATTGCATCATATATCTTGGTGTTCGTAATATTGAATTCATTGTCGTTTTCAAAAACTGCAAATGCAAACAGCAAATATCAATTCTTCTAAAACGTAAAACTTGATTTTTATGAATATCGTTATTTTTTATAATGAAGTTTTTAAAGTCACATACTCCAAATCATCATTTACGCAGCTCTGCGGTAAAAAAAATCAAGTTGACCACCAAAATTCATCGTCTGAAAACTTTTGGATTGTGTTCATGTTAACTCACTTTTGGAATCTCTGGAACTTCGGAACTTTAACAGAATTTACTTCTTTTTATTCTTTAAAAATAATTTTCTTTTGTAATGATAATTTTTACTGAGCGTTTTTAATTTTAGCGTGTTCGTAAACGTCAAACAGGTTTTCGAGAAAAAAGAAAATTGTTGATCAAACAGATTTTTTGCAATCACGAAAATATGCATATTTGACGATAGCAATAGCTGAGTTTTATTTTTCCCCAGACCTGAACCAGTTTGGATTTTCCTGTATTACACAAACAACATAAGATCTAACTTTGCTTTTGAATTTGGATTTCCAAATGAATTTTGAACACACACCCTTAAATTGAAAAATGGCGTCAGTAAAAAGACAACGGGTACATAAAAATAAAATAAAATGTACGACTGGGTCGCCCGAACTTGTTCTCATATACAACCACACTGTGGTTTTTAAGTAAGAATATTTTAAATTTATTCATCTGTTTTTAAAATTAAAATAAATTATCTATGGCAGTCTAAATTTTATGCCACCTGTGCCAAAAACGTAGTTGAGTATAAGGTTTAGCTGTATTTTGAGAAAACAAAAATTAACAATTTATGTGTTCAGAAAAATGAAATCTCAGAGAATTTTCTCACTTAAAAAGTGAGCAAGCGAATCCTAAATTTTTTTTCCTCAGAGTTTTGACAGCAAAGCTGAGAAATTTTACTGAGGAATCCTGTTCAGATAACTGAGATTGCTGAGATCTCCGAGATCTCATTTTCCTGAACATGCCTAATATAGCACCGTGTTGCACAAATGCATTGAACATACAGTTTAGACTGAATAATTGTTTAAAAATCAATATGTATGTTTGTATATGTAATTAGAAAAAAAGTGATTAAACAAACTTTGAAATTGTTTTGGCACTAACGCGATAGCCATATGATTTCTTAAACAAATGTCAATTAATGAGAATAAAATTTTGAAAATCGTTGGAGCGGTAATTTTTTGTTATTTTTATACAGTATAAAATTTTGTAAACATTTTTAAGAAAAAAAATTGGTAGGCAATTTTTTAGTATTTATCAACGCGGAGTTAAAAAACTTCATTTAGAAAAATATTATTCACACATTTTTGATATATGGGTGATTCTCTGCCAACTGTGATTCTTTGTGTCCAGTGCTTTATTTGTAACTTAATGTAAACATTTCTTATGAATTTCTAGTTTGAATTAAGGAAATAGGTTGGTGCTATTATTTACATTACAGATTGTTTAAAAATTTGCTACAAATGCACAAAACACACTAGATACCAAGTTTAAAGAAAATCGACTCATCCATTTGGGCTGCACACAAACGGACAGACAGACAGGCAAAGAGAATTGCGTAAGATTCCCCCACACCAACGCGAATCTGTTGCGGTGACGACGAAAAAAATAATATCAATATATGACTGTCAATGAAAACAACACGTTGTTATAATTGTTTTCGTTGTCGCCGCGACAGATTCGCGTTGGTGTGGAAGAACTTTTAATTGTTTTAAAACTGCCCTTATATTTAGTATGTCATAATTAGTTGCTGAGGTATTGAAGTTCAAAAAGCCAAGGACTTTTTTTCTAACCAATTTCAGATATGTATAACCAAAATTATGACTCCGGAACAACCAACAAAATATAAAATTGAAGTTGGTAATACACATTAACTGATAAATACATTCGTTCAATCAAAACAACAATTTTTCAAACTTTTAAAAAAATTGGAACTTTTTTTCTACCATTTTTAACGGTGCTATAAAAATTGTCAAAATCTCAAAACTTAAAAAATTTTCCTCATATTGAAATAAATTGTTTTAAAACAAGAAATATAGTCTACCTTGAATAGTAGATCGCAAATTTAAAATAATTTTTTCTGGCATTAAGAAATAAGGTGTTTTTTATATCATTAAATCTCATGGCTGGCATCCAATTGAAGTTGGAGCTACATACTGCAAAACAATACTGCCTAGAGTGGGGCTCAAATTTATATCGTCAATACTTTTGAACTTTCAAAATTTTACACATATACATAAATGGATAAAAAAATATAAACTTGAAATTCTTTGGTAACAAAACTATAACATTAATTTCAAATTCGGAAATTTCCTCCTAAATTTTATAATTAATCAATTAATTTTCTCAAAGCTTGTAACAGAAACTAGTTCCAAACCAGAAAGTAATAAAAATTATTGTTCAGTTGCTTCTTGAAATTAATTATATACAATATACATACATATTTATATTGTTATACTTAATAATGATTATCATATTAAATATAAACAAATCTAAAAAAAGATTCGTATTTAATTGGATTGAGTGTGATATGGTCAGTTTTCAATACGATTTAATGTGATTTGCATTTATTAAATTTTATAGAATTTTTTGAATATTGAAAGAAAGAAAAAACTGGTTGCAAAGATAGGCATTACAGTTAGAAAATATTTAGAATGCAGAACAAGTGATCTCCATTTCTGTTTATAGAGAAAATAGCGGTTTATTATTGTTGTTTTTAAAAATGACAAGTTTAAATCTTTTTAATATTACAAGGTTTATTTTTTATGGCCGGAACTTATAACATGAATTTAATATTATGTTTTTTTTATTTGTCGTTAGTTTTTTTTTATAACAGGTCACTATTTTAACTCGAAAATAAGACACAAGTTAATTTAGACAAATGTGTGTGTTCGGAGACAGCCGTAGTTCTTTTTTTGTTTGAGCACACATAGTCGTATGATAAAACATAATATACATTAAGTTTATATTTATATTCATTAGATTTTGTTTTTTAATACAATTATTTACTAATAAATGTTGTTTTGATAGAGGTTAAGCACCGCCATTAAGTGAAGCTGACGGATTCCTTGAAAAGGACTCAAATGTCAGTAAACCTTTTTATTTAGATTACCATTTCAATTCTTAGTCAAGACATTTAAAATAAAAAATTACTATTTCCTGTTTTACTAAGGGCTTGTTGTTAAATGTCTGAGTAAAGTTCTGATTAATTACTCGACACATAAATACTGGCACAGGGTCTTGTCTACAAACCAAAAACTAATATTTTCACATTTATAACCTATTCAAGTCGTTAAAAAACAATTGTAAATTTTTCTTCTGTGGATTTATGACCCTGTGCCAGTATTAATGTGTCAAGTAACTAATCAGAACTTTACTCAGGCATTGTGAAACATACCTTAACTAAAAACATATTATCAAAAAATCCTAGTAAACAAACTTACAAAAAAAGAACACTCATACGCCCCGTAAAACTTTTATGTATTCAATTGAAATGTGCGAGAAATCGTATCATCTCCAGTAATTTATACATTTATATAGATAAATTTTAATCTGTTATAATTAATTAACTGTATATGCAGTGCCACAAATGAGCGAATCATAAATTAAATTTACACATCGTCTAGTCACGTGCGTCTCTACGCTCAACACTGTCGGTCCGGAAGAAAACCTTTTCAACTCAACAAATGAACTAATGAACTAACGTAAGTTAATGCAGAAAAAAATCTATCCGCTAGAAAAATACAAGGCCTTATAGTTATATATTTGGAACTAACAGAGCTAATTGGGTGGCTTTGATATCTTTAATAGATTAATATAAATTCAAAGTTTTATTTAATTTTCTTTTGCCTCTATTGAAAAATAAGTTTTCTTGACTTAATTTAATTTTTGTCCGGATCGACAATATGCACGTGAAACAATTTTTGAGGGAGCTTAAGATATACAATATTGTGTGCCTCATCATGGAGGCGGATGAGTTTGCTCATCTTATACCGGTGACCTCAAAAATTGTTTTTTTTTTTTTTGAGAAAATCATTTGAAGTAATTTTAGATAAACTTACTCTATTTTTCTTTACCTTTTGCAATGTATATTCTTGTTTTAAATAATGTTATATTATGTATCCCTGGTATAAGAAATTCTTTCTTATCCAAAAAGTGCTCTTCATAACATAATAAGAATTAAATAATATATTTTGGGAGTTAGCACTGCTTATTTCTTTAAAAAATACAATGATCAATTTGACTTTCATTTTGCAACTGACCTTTAATACATTTTTCGACTTGGATTCAACAGCAGTTATAGTATAGTGATTTCAATGAATAGTATATAAAATTTTCATGAACTTTTGGTTTTGTTTAAATTCTATTGTCTGATGCGATTCTGTTTATCATTTATCACACAAAAAAAAAAAATATTTTCATTCGGATGACTTTGAGATTTTGAATTGCGAGTTCCGCTAGGTGTGCAAAATAACACACATTGTGCGAAGCCGAGAATTTTTAAGTATGTCTTCTTAGATAACACTGTTTAGCCTGTCAACTGTAAGAACAGGAGAAGTTCCTATATAATTAAGTCAAGTACCATATATGTATCTACATTATACAAGGGTTTACGTTTTTTGCCAATATTTTTATATATTTAGAAGCGTTTAAATTCAAATCAAGTACAGTCAAGTAAGACAAAAATCTGAACAGTTTGTACTGCGTTTAATTATTCTTCAAGGACTTAAGCATGTACAGTAATTTGCCGTATTCCGTTACCCACTTTTATTTCTTAAATAAAATATTCAGCATTTTAAACATTTTCTGTCGCTTTAGTTTGACGGTACTTAGTTTCAAAAGACTACCACTACCACACAGCCTCCGTCACTCCAAAAAGTCCCCGCACATTTAAAGTCTATACACTGATGGTCAAAATTAAAGCAACACATCATTTTTTTTTCGTTTTGGAATTTTTAAGCAGAATTTTGTTAAAAACCGGTATTTTCTAAATCCTTGTAAATACCGCAGGAAACCAACATTTGGAAGAGACCAAATTGCTTGGGATTGTGAAAAATGTTTTAAGCTTAAAAGTTAATAAGATATAATTTTTGGTCCTTTTGCGTACTGATTTTGGTCAGATATCTTACTTTGAATGAAAAATTTTTTGTTTGCTTTTGATCATCATATCTTCTTTTTTTGATTTTATTCACTACTCAAAAGAAATTTACTTATAAAAACAATTTGTTGTGTGAGTTTAATTGGTTATAAAAATATTTAGGCTGATTTATTTTTTTTGTGTATATTTTTCTGTCTATTTTTGTATTTTTTTTGCAGGTTATTTATTAGTGTGATTCAAAAAACACCTTTCTTGATATTTCACTCGGACCGGGCAAATTTATGAAGCTTAGATTGAAACCAAACGATTAAGACCAACAAAAATCAAAATCGAACATCAATTAAATCTATACCATTGGTTTTTTAGTAATTTTGCTTGAAAATCGAAATTTTTCTCAATTGTTAACAGCTGCATAACTTCTCGAGTTTTTATGATAAACGCATGAGATTGATCGCCATTTGGTGTAGTTTCTGAATATTTAGTTTTTTAAATACAGTTTTTATAGTTTTGTATATAGTTTTTTTTATAATTTTTTTTTTAACAATAAAGTAAGCGTGTATAGGAAAAAACTGAAAGGGATCTGCGACTTGGTGTGGACTTCAAATTCAGTCTATGCTATACGGAAAACACATTTCAGTGGCGAAGAACCTGCCCCAAAGTTAATTTCTTGTTTAAACTCTTTTAAACAAAATTTTCAAAAAATACAATACAACCTTGATGTAGAAATAACTCATATCGTCCTACGTGACAGGGTGCGTCAAAATGTTTTTTAAATAACTTTTCTAAGAATTTCATAACTTCAAACATGTTGAACTAAATCCTAACGGTCTTTGAGTCACCACATTTATTTTTTTAATTTTGAAAAACCTTTATTTTAATTTAATTTTTGGCTCACTTTGATTGATTGATTTTTAGTTTTTTCCATTTTTGTTTTATTAACCTAATAGTTAAACTTACATTTTATTAATGTTCACAAATTAAAATTTAAATAAAAGTGACAAACGCCCCATTATAAGCTATTTGGTATGGTTTCATATTTAAAATTCAATATTAAAAAAGACCAGGGATGAAATCGTGTAAGGTGATTTGCGATAAGTGAGAGTCACAATCAAGCAATTCAGTCTGTGTAAAATGATATCACATTTGATAGCAAAAGAGCTATCACATCATAAATATGATTGTCATTTTCCAACAAATTTGACGTTTCTGCCTGAGTACGACTAGAGTTACCAGCAGCCTACAAAAATTGTATGAATTTTTCATAGTTCTTCTTTTTACCGTTCATACAGACAAAAATAAACATTCTTGTGACCAAAAAAGTTTACTACATTCCGGAAGATGAAGAAAAAATAAGAATTATATCGCAAGGACGTCATTTTCGTTATATATTTTCGATTGCTCATTACAAACATTTGAAACATTCACTAATGGCAACCATGTTTTTGACAAATCACATTGGAAAGTATTCAATTGAATACGGAAAACTAAATGACAATCACATATGACTATGGTTGAGGTGACAATCATTTATCACCTTAGCCGATTACACCCCAGTATAAAATTGGTCGGACTCGCGTCAACAAATATTATCTAACGGTCACCTCCCAGACTAAAAAATGCCTAAAAATGATTCAAATACTATTCTTAGATATTGTTTGAAAATAAATCGTCCTTATACGGCCTTAATGCCTGCGGCGATATTATTTCTCACTATCAAGTAGGTATTAATATAAGGCAGCAATATATATAATTATTTTTTAAAGTTATTTTTAAAAAACAAGTGACAAAAATGTAATTTGAAATAATTTCACATATTTAATGCGTTTTTCATTCATTCCAAATCTATTTGAATAAAACTCCATTTCATTGTTTATTTGTTTAATTCTACATGAGCTTAGAAAGTTTTTCTTGGCGAAACGAATTTTAAGAAAAAAAACCCTTTTTATATTTGAAGGTTTAAATTAAACAGGATCCACTTGGGTAAAATTCCACCAAACTTTTGTTTCAAAAATATACTACCTACCTACATTATGTATACAAAATCATCTCTATACCAAACAAATCATCAACAAACAACCGGTTAAATTAGTTCTGGATTAATTAAATACAAGTATTGAATCTAATTTGTTTAGGGATAAAACTAGTACCCAAATATAAATTCTGTGAAATCTTAAGATTTTAATTATTTCTTAAGAATCTACTTAAAACCATAACTTGAAAGGTGAGATCACGTTCTAGTTATTGTCTCAATTTTTGTATTTGCAAAAATTTGTTTTTTTATTCTAAATCCTCTTTATTCTGATCCAATTGTGTTTATGTCGGGATTAAATTAAATGACAGAGTGTTATTAATGCCACTTTAAGATTTATCAAATCAAGACAAACTTGGATGACTTGAATAAAGCTCTCAAACAAAGAAAAAAATATATAACAATTCAAATAATATACAGAGGTAGGTCTCCATTAGTTTATATCACCTACGCAATATACTCTCATTTTAAAAAAAAAATTCTCTTCCGTTTTTATATTCACAAATAGCGGGGCTTTTCAAACTTGTTTGGTCTTTATTTGTAAGTTTTGAATGCATATCTATAATAATACACAGCTATACGTAATATGCAAATAATAATCAACAAACTGTTCCTATATTAATTTAAGAACATCATCATATCACGATCAAAATGTATATTTAGAGATATACTTTTGTGTCTTTTATGCTCCGATGCATTAAGACAAAATTTATGCCCTTGCGCGATAATATGACTTTGCGCTAATCGCACCTTCATGGAAAGGTGCGTTGATTTGTATATATACATATGTACGCTCTCTTAACACAAGGTTAGCCAAATTATTCGTATCGCACCTCAACCAGATGAAAAAAAAATTAAAATTGAAAAAAAATTAAACTAAGGTAGATCAAGATCCGGCAAAAATCAGTTACGATGAAATTCAAAGTCGTCATCTTGTCATCTCGTCACTCATCAATAACATTTATCTGCATTGCAATAAGTTTTTTTTTGTTTAAATCGATTTATTTATGGTTTAAATTATCCGCACATGTATTAGTTCACGTTCATTGAATTGAAAACAAAAAACTTCTTAATAGGGTTGCCGCTGAAAAAGTTGAAAATGTGACAAATTTTCTCAAAAAGTGTCAAATTCTTATTTCCGTTATTTGATTATTACAGGTATTTAATTTTAATCAATTGAGAAAATTAAAAAAATTCGAAATTGTTTATCGGTATTCCCGGGAAACACATTGGTCCACCTAACTACAATTACAGTGGAGGCATGAATGCACGGAACAAACAAGCCACAGACCACTTTTGTGGACCAAAAAAAATTCTCGAATTATTGGCACACAAAACCGATATTTGTACTCTATAGAGCAAGTTAAAATGTTATGCAATGTTATAAAGCTGTTTTATTTTATTAATACAAATTTTTATATGAATACCTAAACATTTTCTATCATGATCAGCATTTAAATAACTTACTTATCTTATAATATATGTATCTTCAAAAAAATCACACCTACTTTTTATATGTTTGATCTGTTGAATACCTTGAGATGGTAACAACCTAAAGAAATACAGTATACTTGCGTTAATGTGAAAACTAGCTAATAAATATGAATAGGCATCTGTCAATAGTCTTAGGCCCATTTACACAGTCGATTAAGTGTCACTAAAGTGTCAAATATTGAAAAATAATGTACAATTTTACAGTGTAAACTAAAGTGAAACTTAAGTCTCCCATGTTGGCCACTTAAATTCCACTTACTCAGACAGTAACACTACTGCTAAAGTGTCAAAATGGGAAAATTAGGTGCCACTTATTTTGTTAAGTGTGCGTTGTGAAACTGGCCCTAAATGTGTAAATATCTAAGTGATTCATGAATAAATAAGACATTTTACTTTTTAGCTTTCGGTATGAATATGACGTCAAATACTTGCAGAAAATATTCATATAGATTATGGAATCCTGCAATCGTTACGCATTTTGTAATGCAGTGCTCTCTTTTCTCTTCATCCATTTTTCATGAAAAGAAAAGAAAACACTGTACTGAGAATCAGTACGTTCGGAACAACCATTGTTTATTCGAGGACAAATTGAAAGCTGTCAACATATGAAATAGAAAATGAAAGAGAAACCCAAATGACGGATTTTTCTATAAAATTGCGGGAGAATACGAAACAGGGACGATGTGAAAACAAAATATTCGCTTTAAGGTGAAAACGCAATTTGCGGTTTCTACCAGAATTACAAATTTCAATATTGTTTGATGTTTCATAAACAAAGCTAAATTTTGGTTGGGAGCTTTATTTGTATACCTAAGAATTTCCTTAAAAGTACCGTTAATGGGGTGAAAGTGAATAAATAGGGGCCAAAATTTAGTTTTTTTTAATTAATACTATGTACATATATCTCAAAAACTATATTTTTTTTTGAAAAAATATGAAAATAAAAGTTTTAGCTTATGTATGTATGTTAACAAATATTCCTAAATTTTTTTGAAAATAACAATAAACTTTGAGAAAAACTTTCGCAAACCTTATGGTATCAGTTTTTTGTGTTTAAGGCTTAGTTTTGAATACGAGTTAACCAGATACAGGTTAACTCTAGACATAAATTTATTAGCAAATAACTTAAGAATAAATTTCAAAGTAAATACATAAATCATTCTGATCGACCGACCTAACAAATACGGAGGATAAAACATCAAAAGTTTCTATTCAGTAAATACAGAATTAATTGAAAGCTCGGGTTTGACTTCAGTCTAGCACCAAAAAACTTGGGTTGATGCATAATTTTCCAAACTATACCAATTGCAATATATTTTGAGAAAAAACATGCTCAAAGGTTGCGATATCTGGATGAGTTTGTGAAGGTTTTTCTCAAAATACATTGCTTCTATGAACAAAAATGTTTTGAACTTTTAAACCTGAAATTTTTAAATCACATTTCTTCCTAAAAAATGACACTTTTCGAGCAACCTGCAAGTTTGACTACATTCCAAATTTTAGGTACTTTTCCTGGAAATACTTAATAACACATACAAATAAAACTCTCCACTTTGTCGGAATTTGTTCGAAATGAAAGTCTTATTTTGGATTTATTTATTAAATTGTTTGTATATTTATTTAAATCAAAAATAAAACGTTGTTGAGGAATCAAAGTAGGATAATGGCAACCATGATTCTTAGTCACTTATAGAGTGAGGACAAAAAAATACACTGCAATAAATTGCGATGGGTTATTTTATGACCTGAATGCAGTGACGGCACTCCTACGAATGATGCGCAGCGCCGCCGCTCTGTGGGTAAAATAATTATAATTTATTCTTAATATTTCTGAACTTGTTTATGACAAAGAAATAAACGCAATTCATTCACCTTCGAATGAGGTTTGTCATACAAATATCATATACGTATGTCTCGTATTTATTCGTGATTTTTCTAAAGGTTTCGAGGATTAACTTTATATAAATGCAAAATGCTTTGTTTCAATTTTTAAGTAAGTGCAGTCTGTGTCAACGATGTAAACTTTAAAATGTAAAATAATATAAAATATTCGCCAAGAGCGAAACTTTATAATAACTTAAAAGTAAATATATAAGACTGAAATATACAAAACATCAAAAAACAGTTAATTGCATTAACTCCTCCAGCGACTTCATTATGTCAAAGTGTTTTTAAATTGAAATTTAACTGATAAACTGCTTTCATCCAATAAAGAGTAGTAATGCTGAAAAAACCAATTATCTGAAAACCTATATTATATCAATTGCCCTTTACATATTCTGTGTGGTAGATTTTTTAAAATTTAAGAGAATTGAAGTACTGTTAATACCTACCTGCAGCCAAACTATGATTAATATCACAAACAATTGAAAGAGACAGGATTAGGAAACAAACTAAATTTGCCGAATTCCACCATACTTATCCATCCCCCATTTATAAAAATCGGTTTATGAAACATGAAAAATAAAAAAAACTTTTCTAATCCGACAACTTAAAAGTTAACTAAAACTAAAACATAATAATATATTAAGGGTATTCATGCAACGTCGGAAAAGCATCGTAAACGTAGTAAACGCCTTAAAGTTAACGACATCGTAAACAAACTGTCAAAAAATAAACATATACTTATCATTATCATTCAAAACCAATTTCTTCGTAAAATCGTTTATAATTTTACTTATTTTGGGCATTTTTAAATTGCGGATGACAAATTTTAAGAATTAATATTAAATTAAATGTTTTAAGCTATTTGACGTTTAACGAATAGCTGATTAGTTTAGTTTTTAGGTGCGTTCATGAAACGTGTGTCGGAAACTTTACGATTTTACGACATCGTAAAGTTTCCGACGTTTCATGAATACCCCTGTTATATTTAATATTTATTTTTAAGGTGTTACAAACCTTTCTTGAATTAAAATAACATATGTACATATCTATATAATTTATCTTATAACAAAAACGGAGCTTATGAAAATGGGAAATATTTTAATTGCTCTGCTGAACAAAAACAAAGCTTAAGAAAGGAGAATGGCTACAGGTTTTTATTCTTTTTTTTTTTTAAGTTTTATTTTTTTTAATGGAAATTAATTATCACATTTAAATGCTTGTTTTATATTGGTTAAACCACATATTTTGAACTTAAATTATTGGAACTTAGATTTTATTTTCATTTTATTATTTTTTAATTAAACTTCTTCGATTGTTTTGAAAAGATTAAATTAGAATATTCTATAGATACGATTCCGAGTAGGATGGGAATATCCTAAATTCATGTGGTATCACAATGTATACCTTGTAACAGTCTTACTTCAAACAAACATTTAAGATAAAAATTTACATACAAATATATTCATGAAGAATTTTATTTGTTTTTGGTTCTTTTAGTAACTCGATATGAAGTGAAACATATAAATTTGCTCCTACACAACATGGACGTGTCGATAGGAATTTTTGCTTTCTTCAGAGGATCTTAAAAGAAACAATTAATAATAAAAAAAACAATTTTGTTATATGTATGTTAATGTTTAATTTTGATTATGTAGAAAAAAACTAACTCTAAGGCGTACAATAAATTTTATTTAAAAAAAATTCATGAAAAAAGTTAATTACACAAATATTATTTAAAAAATATAACTGACTTTGAAGCAGAATGATGTTTTTGGAACTTTTTAATAGGAAAATCATTATTTTATTGTTCTTAATTTAATTTATTAGGCTGTCTGTAATTTCCCATTTTGTTTTAATCAAAAGCCCTCAAATCAATTTAAAAAGATAATTATCATAAAAATTAATTTGCAAATACCAAGTACGTTGACTTTATTTGTTATTGATGTGTCACATTTTTCGAAATAATCATTAGAATACCATTGCTATGTTTTTTTAATATTATTGCGGTTTCGAAAAAACCTTTTTTTTTCACTGTGATTCAAATTATTTCTACATAAAACTCTTCTCTTAGGTGTCCGGTAATAATCTTCATGAATAATTTAATTATAAGTTTATACCAAAATTTTTAGGTATATTTAACTGAAATTAATTCAAAAATGCTTAAAATAAATTCTATCAAGGGATCTTTGATTAACAAATTACCCCTGGAAATATTTTTTTTTTGCATTTTTGAATAAAAAATTCGATACTTTTTTTCATATTTTCTGCTCAAAAAATATATTTTTTGAAATTTTGAAAGATGACCATTTTGAAAAACACAATTATATCAAATAAACATCATTTAGAATTGTTATAACTCAAGAAAAAAATTTTTTTCCGAATTTTAAAAAACATATTTTTTTTGAGGAGAAAAATGAAAAAAAAATATTTCCAGGGGTGGTAAAAAACAAAAGTTAAAGGGTGGTCGATAATGTTCCAAAATAGAAAAATCGAATGATTGTTAAATCAAATATGAATATTTGAATATGGGGCAGCGTTCGTTTGGCCCCCCATTTTACAAGTCCATTTATTCGATAACTGTGGGTGGTCAACAAAATTTAAGGTGTTGCCAAAAATGTTCATTTAATTGATCATCTTTTACAGCAAAATATAAAAAAATCGGATATTTTTTTAGGGCCAAGTTAACACAGCTTGCTACTTGATTTTAGAGGTTTTGAATTTCATCAATGTCCAAAAATAATGTGGCTTATACCTACATGTCCAGAAAAATATTAGGAAAAGCTCATTTTTCTCGATATTTATACAAAATGAGCACAGTTTGGTACCTTTTAGATTTCCATCAACTTAATATAAGGTTATGTTTATTTTAATATAAGTGTTGGAAAAAAGGCCCCAAAAATTTTACAATTTACACTTTTATTGTTTTGTGTGCATAGATTAATTTTTCATTAATTAATTTTTTCTTTAAGGCCTTATTTTCTGGGGCCTCATTTCGCGGAGTCAAAATGAAATTTCAGACCCTCGAAAGTGAAATGAAATAAAACTGCGTGATCTAATTTAATCTTTTAATCGCGGTTTAAATTTATATCGTTAGATGAATTTAATTCGATCACATTCTAATTTCACGCAGCCATATTTCATTCACAATAATCTATTTTTTTTGTTTTTAAGTACCTCATGAATTTCAACGTCATGCCTCGATAAAAAGCTTGCAAATATTAGCAATGATTTTATTACATATTTTATTGCTCAAATAGTTTGTTATAACACCAAATAAAACACACCCAAATGGAAACATAAATGTGTGAATATTATACGTTAATGAATATTTGGATATAAATTTATCAAAAAAAAGACTTAATTGTATCAAAAACAAGAAAAAATCATTAACTTTCTTGTAGTATGGCAAATCCCACCTTCCATTAAATAGAGAACATTGTCCAATTTTTGTTACCTTTTTTAATCTTTGCAAGTGTTTAATAAGGACATAACTTAAGCATCATACTATCTCCGATATTTTACTAAATTTAAAATCATCGAATACCTAATTTATCTTTTAACAATCTTACTAACCAACCATATATGACATTTTGACATTTAGAAATATCAAATAAAGTTTGTCTGTTTGATTAGTAATTTGCACTAACTCTCACTGTTTTATAGGACTGCAATTAATTAAAAAAGGTTAAGACAAGTTAAATATTAAATTTAAATTTTATATTTTTATATATTTAGTGATCTGCTTTCAGAACTAGAAAATTAAAAAGTAGACATAATATTGCCTTAAATTTTACGCTATTCTTATATATAAAACGTATAACCCTGTACAACTATAATAACAAGTTAAAAATTATTATTTTACTCTAAATGTATCTCTATACTATTATTTTGTTTTCTGTTTTATTTGCGGTTATCTTTAATTAATCTCTAATTCCAAAGTACCTGCCTTTTAACCAGAAGAGCAAGTATATTTATATAGTTACGTAAATTTTATTTAACAAAAGTCGATTTATGATTATTTTGTCAGGATCATCATTACCAAACCCACTTAAATTAACTTAAATTTAAAAATAAACCTTGTGTGACCTTGAAAATCATTCTCGTTCCATCATTGCACCCAAATCAAGTAACAGCAAAATATGTAGGTATAGAAACTTTTTTGTGTGGAGATACATTTTTAAGCGATCAAAGTTATTCACCACGTTTAACTCTCGCCTCCTACATAGACATCTTGTAAATTCTTACACCCTTAGTCACATTTATTCGCACAACAACAAAAAACACAACCGATATAATGGTTTTACTTTATACATAAATTTATTTAAGTGATCGACTTTTTGTGCATAATTTAGTAAAAAGGTTTATAGCATATGTATATTGTATTTGCTTAGAGTTTAATCCGTATAGGTATATGTTATTTGAAGTTAGAGAGACAACAAAAAACCAGCTTCTATAACACAACACAAGACAACAATAATTATAATATGTATTATTATTCGTTATTTCAAAAGAACATTCACTAAATTTGGTGTATAGAATGAAGCGTTAACCCCAAACTCTTGAATCTTGATACACTTTTCAAGTTCTCTTATAAATACAGCACTCGATGCCGATTTTGTTGTTATTTGGTGCGTCGTTTTGCTTGGCATCGGAAGCGGTGTATTCTTTATACATATAGAGAGCTCACAAGCCATCTAAATTTTTCGGAAATTCATTTATATTAAGATATCCGACTCGTATAAAATCAAGATCACTTTCGATATATTCCTCAACAATCATCATGGTGAGTTCGCGACGACATTCAAGACATCTGGATATATAGTGTGCAATTTCAATTATTTATAAAAAAAAAAAAACAATTGGCGCCATATGGCAGAACAATTTTGAACTCTTCAAATAAAAAAAAAAATAAAGTGAAAATAAAAATTTGTGTAAAACTATAAGAGATACGTTGAACCTCTATGCAGAATGTGCAGCATACAGTTTTAGTGATTTTAGTAGCGGATAAGTCCATCAATCAGTATACGAAATAATCCACAGGTGTTTTCACGCTTCGTGACGTCCTTCAAAATTGAAAAAAACAAAAAACCATACACACCCATATACGCATTTAAAAACGAAAAATCAAACTGCATCTCAGCATAAACGACTGAGAATCATCAAAAGAGCTATATCCATATGTGGGAATCTTTGAGTGTTGTTTTGTTAACATGAAATTCTAAGTGCGAATTTACAATTCCAATAAAAGTGCAAAAGTGGTCATTATAGTGATGTAAACTCGCAGTTATATTTTGAAGAATACAATTTGATAATTCAAAAATTGCAACATACATAATTGACTATGATACAAAATGATACAAATCTTTGTGACTTTTAAAAATGTTAACAGACAAAAATTTCAAATTCATAATGTTATGTTTACTGATCACCTTTGTTGATACTTTTCCGGAAACAAATTGCAATACATAGATGGACTTGATTTAAAGTGACTAACTTATGCGGTCAGATTTAATTTTAAAAAGTGATGATTAAATGTACGAATATATGTCCGAACCAGTTCATTTTGAAAGACACTTCACTATAAAAAATTGAGGCTAAGCTTTCCTGGAAAGAAGTGTTTTAGGACCAGTTTTACAATGAAGTTAGTGTCACTTAAGAGCCAAATATGAAAAACTTTGTTGTATGTAAACTTTGCGGAATAAGTGACACTTAAGTCTCCCATGTTATCCTCTTAAGTTCCACTTACTCAGGTAGTAAAACTGCGGCTAAAAAGCCAAAATGGGAAAATTAAGTGCCACTTACTTTGTTAAGTGTGCACTGTGAAACTGGCCCTTAATATATTTTAGGGACATATTCATAGTCTTTCGCATAAACTCCCTTTTAAGATTAAATAAATAAATGAATATAGCACCTCTTCATAACCAAATGGCTAAGCACAAATTTTTTTTTTTAATGGGAAATTTTTCGATAAAAAAAAATAATAATAATTTATCCACCCGATTCTAACTGAAGCTGCTTATATTAAATAATTGAAGTGTCAAAAGTAACTTTTCATTTTTTTGCTAAGTTAAAAGAAAGTAAAATTAAATATTGTGGCATTAATTTTTCTTGTTTACAATATTTTAAGTAAAATAATTCAGTAATCTTAATATTTTAATAATTTATACAAAAAGTAGTATAGTTAAGTAGCTATAAGAATAAGAAGCTATATTAATTGATCTATTTGATATGAACCTGTATAATTTAGTTTAACATTTAATTAATAAACCGGACTATATACCTTTTGAGAATTTGGGAACAAAAACATTTTAAAGAAGTATAGACTGATTTTTTTTTCTCACCAGGCAGTTTTAATGATTTTTTTTGCAAGTTTTGGATTCGTAGAAAAAATCAGATTCGAGATTTTGACCAAACTTGACATTACGATGATAGAGGAGGTGAAAAAGTGGGTCTCGCAATTCTGTTCGTCTGTCTGTTTGACTACAGTCTAAACAGATACCTCGATTTTGTTGAAACTTGACACCTAAGGTTTTTTGGAAATTTCCTCGACACGTATTTTTCTTCTCTTTTTTTAAAGGACCAAAATATCGGTACCTGACATTTATTTTCTTTAGTATTTTTGAATAACCGTACTACAACCTTATTCTGGCAAACCCCTCTCATATCTCACAAGTCACAGCAATCTCACAAGGTGAGGTAAAATTGATTTTGTGTATTTTTCGTATTCCACTAGGATCGTAAATAATTTTACATTGCATTAAAATTTTATATTCAATGTAAATATTTTTATTCTGCTTTAAAAATATTTTTTTTTTTAATTCAAAATTAATTTTTTTAACTCTTGAGATAGCCTCAAATTAAATATCGAAGACAAAAATATGTGAAAAATATTTGAAAAAATGTAATAAAATTCATTTATATTTTGCGCAGAATTAAGGTAATTAATTAGGTACTGGTTCTATGTTTTAGTTGAATAGTGTTCAAAGGTCACGTTTACTTTACAACTTTGGTTTTATGTTTTGTTTTCTTTTATTTAATTTTCTTTAAAGTTTTTACTGGAATGCTGAAAATCAAATGGAGTTTTAGTTTTTGATAACCAAAATCAATGGATGATTATTTATTTAATGAGAAAATTTAACTTTTAGTTTGTATATAAATGCAAATTTTGTATTTTTTGAAATATAAAAATTGTTTAAAAATAAAAAAGGTTGGTTAACATAGTTACCTATTTTTACATTTTTCCCGAATTATATATTTTTTTTTTTTTTCAAAGTAAAAGTTAAAAATTCTATTATTTGAACAAAAATTAATTAAGTAATAATAATACAATTTTGAACACGAGTTTAAAATATTGAAAATAAATGAGTACTATTAAACAGGACGGTAGTTATCTTGAAATCTTTTGCATATTTAATAATACGGTTTTAGACACTATAAGTAGTTTTTAGTTCTTATTTTTTTAAAGTCTAACAATTTCGAATCTAACAATAAGATTGCTTATTAATTAAAGACACAAATGAATAATTTTAAATTTGTGTTTTTTATATTTCAGACACGCATAGCATTACTAGTCATCTGTGGACTAATACATTATTCTACAGGAGAATATTTCTATGATGCACCACAAGTGAAATTTCAAGATGGTTATAAATACCCAAAGCCAATTAAACCACTCGCTTTGCCAACACCAACATTGGCAACAACTGAACGTGGTTATAACTACCCTAAACCAAAGGAAGAATTAATATTACCTAAAGTGCATAAGGGCTACGATTATCCAAAGCCAACTATTCCATTTGAAATTCCTCGAATTGTGCCAAGCTATTTACCACCAACAATAAAGCCTAGCCCTCCAGTTATTGTGCCAAGTTACTTGCCACCAACAATAAAGCCTAGCCCTCCAGTTATTGTGCCAAGTTACTTACCACCAACAATAAAACCTAGCCCTCCAATTGTATCAACTTACTTGCCACCAACAATAAAGGCTAGTCCTCCAATTGTACCAACTTACTTGCCACCAACATTTAAGCCTGTTAAAACTGGCTATGAATATCCAAAACCAGCAACTGGATATAATTATCCAAAGCCAAGTAAGCCATTTATCATTCCACCAACAACAAGAGCCACGACAACCACAACAACACCTAGGCCCCGAATCATCTCAGTACCGACACATGGTTATGATTATCCAAAACCTTTGAAACCTCTGGTTTTACCATCTTCAACACCAAAAATAACTACAACTTCAACGACGACAGCAGCTCCTGGATATAACTATCCAAAGCCTTCAATACCTTTAGCTGTACGTACAACTACGACCACAACTACCACACCTGCTCCAGTACGTACACAAGGATATTCATACCCGAAGCCAACGATAAGATTTGATATTTCTTCTTCGACTGCTAAACCAACAACAACAACCACAACTAGAAGAACAACAACAACGTTTGCTCCGATCAAGTATTCAGTGACAGAGTCTGGATATAAATATCCAAAACCATCAATTCCTTTCCAGCCTCCAACAACCACAACTAGAAGAACAACAACAACGTTTGCTCCGATCAAGTATTCAGTGACTGAGTCTGGATATAAATATCCAAAACCATCAATTCCTTTCCAGCCTCCAACAACCACAACTAGAAGAACAACAACAACGTTTGCTCCGATCAAGTATTCAGTGACTGAGTCTGGATATAAATATCCAAAACCATCAATTCCTTTCCAGACTCCAACTTTAAGGACAACAACCTTAGCTCCAAGGACAACTTCTCCACCAATAGTAACAAGTGGCTATCAATACCCAAAACCTTCAATTCCTTTCCAGATACCAACCTTACGGACAACAACGTTAGCTCCAAGAACAACCTATCCACCAGTGGTAACAAGTGGCTATCAATACCCAAAACCTTCAATTCCTTTCCAGATACCAACCTTACGGACAACAACGTTAGCTCCAAGAACAACCTATCCTCCAGTGGTAACAAGTGGCTATCAATACCCAAAACCACAAATACCTTTTGAGCCAGTGCGAACAAACGAAATACTTGAGGAACCTGGATATAGATATCCAAAACCTTCGGCTGCATTTAGGTTTTGAAAATAAAAATAACGTGTTCAACAAAATATAGTAAATGTTTTTTTTTTCTAATATTAATTAATGTATTTCTTCGATATTTTTTAAACGTATAATATGTAGATTTTAAGAGCTAATAAAGTATTGATTAAGCTGTAAGAAATTTAAATGCATTTAATTCACTGACGAAAAAAGTGTTATTTTCACTAAGTAAATAAAGAGAGAAATAAATTGATGACGTAACAGCTCGTGGGAAACCATGAAAAAAGTGAAGTGGCTTAAACTCTCAATATTATTCTTATTGTGTAAGTTAGCAGGAATGGAGGGGACATACAGTTTTCTGTCAAATGAAAATAGCTTTGATGGAAAGCTCTTAATAAGATATTCTCTTCAAGGATTTTTACTTCCATTTAAGAGGGAGGATTTGAACCCAGAACCTCCAGCTTAAGTGTCAAATGCACAAACAATTGCACGCGTATGTGCAATCTTTGCCTAAGGCTTAATCCTTCGATTTGTACACTGCTGAAAACACGGCAATGAAATACATCTATACATTTCTTGAACCTAGGGGGCGTCTTAACGCTTAAAAAAACTATAATGGTAAATTCACAATTTCCATAAAATATATTACCGTTTTCCATTAAAAAAAAATAAAACGCGCACTAACAAAGTAAAGTGACGTCTATCTTAACGTCATTATCGTAAATTATAACTTATTACGTCCGTTCGGAAACCCATCAAAAATGACCCAAAAATAATTGTTTCTACATCCTGGTCATGTACTTCCATTTTGTGTAGTTTGGGTCAGAAAAGAGGATAAATTATTTCCTCTTGTTGAAAATTTGTTTCCTATTTCTTCAGATTGAAAGTTATGAGTTTTGTGTTCTATCAAAAGCCAATTTGAAGTCAAGGAACAACAATAAAATACAAAATGGCTGCCGTTCACTCTAACTTTTAGTTTTATATTTTATTAGAAGTGAAAATTTGTCTTGTTTGCTAATTTTTATTTTTTTAAAAAACTGTTTCTAAAGAAGAAAATTTATTATTTACAATTTAAATTTGTTTAATATCAACTTTAATAAAGATTATAAAGTTGCAAAACAAATTCAAATGTTGTGGCTTCGTTTACTTTTTTTTGCTCCTCTGTTTACTTTTTTTACGTTTAAACAGTGATCAGACTAGAACTGACAATCTGTCAAACTGTTCTAAAATACACGAACATCTTGAACTAAAATATTTGCCAATGTCAACCAAAATTAAACAAAAGCAAATAGAGAAAAAGAAGAACGTGAAATAATTGTCACCTTCATGGGCGCTATCTCTCCTGCGGCCTGCCCGAAACTAAATCTGCTAGAAAATGGTAGTTTTAGACAGTTTCGGAGGAGTACGCGAACGAACTTTTTTTTGTTCAAGTCCTTCGTTTACTTTCTGATAGTTTCACTCTATCTAAGAGAATTGTTCATTCAAACCTTCAATATTTAATACATTTACACGAAGTCAAATCTTATAAGAGACTATTGATTTGTCTAAAAAGAAATATCAAGTTCATTATTTTTTAATATTTTGTTAAATTGTTTGCAATATGGTGTCGGCACAGTTACAGTTAAATGTCAATATTAAACGTCAGTTGGATGTAGGTTTTTATGAAGAAATTATTATGACAACTTGTCATTCGAGTAAATCACGTCACTCAAATTGTTTTATGGAAGAAAAAACACTTGTTTGATTTTTGCAAAATAAAACTGAGAATTTCGGACATTTGTATTGCAACAAGAAATATGTATATGTGTAAAATTCATAAACATCAAACATTTGCTTTGTTGCGATGCTGATGCGCAACGCATCATGAATTTTCTCGATTCTGTTTTGCTGGAAGTTTGCGCATTATTTAATGCAAGTTTGTAATAGTGAACACTTTACACTAAAACTACTGCTGTTTTATGGCTTTGTGAATGTTTGACGCAAGTGATTGGGCATCATCTCTGCAACGATACGTTTGTGAATTTACACTATGTATACTATAGGGTGATTCAAAATAACACCTTTATCGAAATACAAGCGGGACCGGGCGCAATCATGAAGCTTAGATTGAAACCAAAAAATTAAGACCAAAAACTGCAAAATGAAACACCATTTAGAGGTCTCTACAAGCGTTTTTTTCAATAATTTTTTTGAAAATTGAAAATTTTTGAAAATCGGAATTTTTCTCAAATGTTAAAAGCTGCATAACTTTTCTATAGTTTTGGTGCATGCAATTTTCAGTTATTCTTCCTAATGGGCAGGTTCTTGGTCATTGAAATGCGTTTTCGGTTTAACTATAGACGTAATTTGAAGTCAACACCAAGTTTCATATCCCTTCCGGTTTTTTTCTGTTGACGTTTTCTTTTTATTTATAAACAAAAAAAAATAAAAAAAAGTCTAATTTTCTAACTGAATATTCAGAATATTTTGGCACCAAAACTCAAAAAGTTATGCAGCTCTTAACATTTGAGAAAAATTCCGATTTTCAAACAAAATTATTGAAAAAACGCTGGTAGGGACCTCTAAATGGTGTTCGATTTTGAATTTTTTTGTTCTAAATTTTTTAGTTTCAATCTAAGCTTCATAATCTGCCCGGTCCTGGTAGAATTTCGAGAAAGACGTGTTTTTTAATCATCCTAATGTACACTATAAACTGATGAACAAATACATTATAGCAACAAACATTTTTGATGTGTGAACGTCTATCCCGGCGCGGCGCGCGTTAGGGTAAACCTAAAATGTGAGACTTACGCATAATACGTTACGTGTCACACATTACCTTGTAATTGGGTTCGTTCAATAACAAAACTGCGGGACTTATAAAAATATTGATGTTTATACATCTTAACCATGAGTCCCGCCACTCAAAATATTTTTTGTATTGAAAAGAACTATAATTTCTTTTGAATTTCTGAACAACAACAACAACTTAAAGGTGCTACCACCAATGGTATACGAATTAATTTATAATTCGTTTTAATTAATTATTTGGCTGGAGATAAAGCTATTTCAAGGGGTGCCAAGCCCTATCATCAGTCTCCTTATTAGTGGTGCTGAGCATCCAATTTTATTATGAAAAACTTTCTGCACACCATGAGATTCGAACCCACGCATATCAGATAATAATAATAATTAATAAAAACGAATTATAAATTAATTCGTATACCATTGGTGGTAGCACCTTTAAGTTGTTGTTGTTGTTCAGAAATTCAATGAAATAGACGGAATAAAGAATGGTCAAGTCTAATAAACTGACATTCAAGTATGAATAGCACAATAAATAATAATAATAATTTCTTTTATAATTTGAAAATAAATAATTGTAGAAATTTAATAGCCGAAGGAGAACAGTTGTGAGTGAGAAAATAAGACTTGTAAACCGATCTTCGATTGACATATAAACTCTTTAAGAACTTACAATGGAACTCATCTCCTTGGTGAGCTATTTCAACAAGCTCCAGGAAAAAAAGTATTAAAATTTTATAGATTCGAAATTAAAAACGCATTTTCTTACGAGAAGTGTAATGTAGCATTTTTCAAAAGTAAAAATAGATCAAAATTAAGCTTGAGGAAATTACGTGAAATATATGTATATACTTCAATATTTTTGTACTTTTTAATTTATCTTCAATCGACACATCTCATTACACGAACTCTGCATTATTTGATTCATTTGATTATTCATTGCATTTTATTTTGAATTTCAACTGACAATATTTTAATTTCAGGTCTGTATCAGTTACTCTAAAAAGCTATAGCATACTTTAGGTTGTTATCCAAACAGTGAAGAAGTACCCTTAAACTAGGCTTTAATGTTAGAACATTTAAAAGTTTTTAAAACACAAAAATGTCAAACTAATGATCAACTTAAATTGAATATCCATAAATTGTTTTAAAATTGAAATATAAAATTTCTATATTTTCTTGAACAAAAACACAGAAAAATGCGACAAGACTGAGACGAGAGACATTTATATCCCCACTGAAATAGAAATTTACAAAAGTCTGTTCTAGTCTCGTGGCCACCGATCCAAACTTAGTTAAAGTTCAACTATAACCTAAACTACTAGCAAAATGCCTTCCATTTTGACTTTCTGGTAAACGACTTAACTTTTTGTTGCAAGAGTTTCTAAAAACTGTTAAAAAAAAGTTTGAATGATAAATAAATCTGTGTTCTTTTTTTTTGAATTATTAAAATTCATTCACAGTTTCGCCTGGGCTTTGGCTTTACTGTAAAATTACTGCTTAGTTTCGAATTCGAAAATAAAAATAAAAAGGATCGCAATTGAATCAGTAATTCCATAATTTTTCGGGTTCAAAGACACCAATTTTGTTCATTCAAATATAATCGGTCCCAAAAAGCCATTATATTATACAAAAATACAAACTGCGAAATATTTCCAAAGTCAGTTTTTTTTAAAACCTTGAAGCTTCTGGAAAAAGACTGATGATTCTTCTATGAGGTAAACATATATGTTAGATAATTGTTAGAAAAATTCTTAATTCTTTAGTTTTTTTTTTATTCATATGTTTTCTTAATACTACTACAATTGCATATTGGAATCAGTTTATAGAAAATATAAATGTTCAATGACGCCTGTATTTTAGTTTTCTGACAACCTTATAACGGTAGCCATCATCAGCGAGAATGTTTTCAGGCTCAAAGACTGCAGCTTGTGGTGGCAAGTATTCTTGGGAAGGACCAGCGGACACAAACGATTGTTGGACTGGTGGAAGGTATTCATTGGATGGCAATTCGTTGACATCACGACGATGACGGTACTTCAACCTGCGGACAGTCTTGTAACGGTAACCATCATCAGCGAGAATGTTTTCAGGTTCAAAGACTGCAGCTTGTGGTGGCAAGTATTCTTGGGAAGGACCAGCGGACACAAACGATTGTTGAACTGGTGAAAGGTATTCATTGGATGGCAATTCGTTGACATCACGACGATGACGGTACTTCAACCTGCGGACAGTCTTGTAACGGTAGCCATCATCAGCAAGAATGTTTTCAGGTTCAAAGACTGCAGTTTGTGGTGGCAAGTATTCTTGGGAAGGACCAGCGGACACAAACGATTGTTGGACTGGTGGAAGATATTCATTGGATGGCAATTCGTTGACATCACGACGATGACGGTACTTCAACCTGCGGACAGTCTTGTAACGGTAGCCATCATCAGCGAGAATGTTTTCAGGCTCAAAACTTGCAGTTTGTGGTGGCAAGTATTCTTGGGAAGGACCAGCGGACACAAACGATTGTTGGACTGGTGGAAGATATTCATTGGATGGCAATTCGTTGACATCACGACGATGACGGTACTTCAATCTGCGGACAGTCTTGTAACGGTAGCCATCATCAGCGAGAATGTTTTCAGGCTCAAAACTTGCAGTTTGTGGTGGCAAGTATTCTTGGGAAGGACCAGCGGACACAAACGATTGTTGGACTGGTGGAAGATATTCATTGGATGGCAATTCGTTGACATCACGACGATGACGGTACTTCAATCTGCGGACAGTCTTGTAACGGTAGCCATCATCAGCGAGAATGTTTTCAGGCTCAAAAGTTGCAGTTTGTGGTGGCAAGTATTCTTGGGAAGGACCAGCGGACACAAACGATTGTTGGACTGGTGGAAGGTATTCATTGGATGGCAATTCGTTGACATCACGACGATGACGGTATTTCAACCTGCGGACTGTCTTGTAACGGTAGCCATCGTCAGCCAAAATGCCAGATGATTCGTATTCATCTGGGGGCAAGTATTCGTTGCTTGGCAGCGACAATGAATTTCCCTGCAATGGCGGAAGATACTCATTGGATATTTGAGCAGCAACAGTAGAAGCCGCAATTGCCAAGAATACGATACAGAATTTCTATAGAATAGATTTATATTTATAAAAAAAACTGAAGCTTTAAGTGTAAAGATAGGAATAAAATAAATTTACCATTTTGGCGGATTTTCTTTTCTAGTCCAAAGAAGAACTAAAACTAAAATGATGTTCTAGTAAAGTAACTTGTATTTATACAATCCTTAAAACCATTCTATAAGTGGTCTCCCATTTTCACTTTACAAACTAAATATATGTTGTACAAACTGGTTTCGAAACATAAATTTAAATAAAAATAATATTCTTTTGAAGATATACATTTTTATCTAACCTTACCCACGGCCACGGGCAGATAAATGATATCCGTAGGCTTTAAATTGCGTAACGTATAAGGGTGTGCCTCAAGATATTATAATTTTAAAAAAGAAACAACAGACAATTAATTGGTTTATTTTGAAAATTTTGTATATACAAATGCTTTTGCCGGCATAAATACATTTTAATCGTACATACTTACCATTAAAAAAAAAGATGCGTGGTATAGATACCTAAATTATAATGAATTTGATATTATTATTTTCTTCTTTTCTTAGTCATCCCTTCGTAAAATGTATTAAAATATAAAAAAACAGGCTTATCAACTTTTGCTATGTATTTAAATTTTAAAGTGTTAAGAAAAAAGTCTATGTATATGTAATCTATGTATATAATCTAAAATTATATCAGCCATCTATTTATTTTTATGTATTTAGTTATATGTATATTAGTTAGTAACACTCAAGTCTTAAGTTTTAGCAACTTAAGCCTTAAAACTATTTAATCAGATTATGAAATTGGGACTGAGTCCAGACAAAAATCAGTTCTTTTTCTTTAGAAAAAAAGGGTAAGTTTTAGTGACAAAGCCTATGGTGATGGACCTTTATGTAAAGATTACATGGTGTCTGATCCAAAACTGGCACTTTAAGTCCAATTTATTTTTTTTTTAATATCATGAACTTTGACAGAATTTTGGACTATAGTCGGTAAAAATTGGGAGTTTTGGACAATAAACTAATTAAGGTATTATCTGTATGTGATATTATCTGTGTCTAGCGGCTATATATTATGGGAATAATTTCTAGAGTCCAGTTTCTATCAAAATTTCAGTGGTTAAATTCCAACGGCTAGATTTTTGTGACTATATATATATTATACATTCGATACTCTAACAGCTAGATTCTTGCAGATAGATTCTAGTAGAAGATTCTAGCATCTAGATTCATGCGGCTGTATTAAAGCTTAGATTCTAAAAGCTAGATTTTAGCGTCTAGATTCTGGAGGCTAGATTCTTGTGTCTAGATTCAACCGACCATGTTTCTAGTGTTTCGGAATTAAGCATTTAAGTTTAAGTTATGGAAGTTTGTGACAAAATTACTACGTACATACTAGTTTTACAAAGACAGTGCTTTAGTATCAAAAACAGGAAATCTATAACCAACATGTCTACTTCAACGACTTATAAACAAATCTCAGCTGTTATGATGGAAAATAAATAAAAATATTCTACTGCATGAAGCCAGTTGAAATCTTTTTAATGTCTTTAAATATTTTTATAATATAAATATTCAGTTTTTTTATTATAAAATAAAATTAAATATTATGCAAAAAATTGATATTTATTAATTTACCGAATGAATTATTCCATTTACACACAACGTGTTTTATTGAGAAGAATAGACAGACATTTCAGTTTTATTTTTTAGTGTGAGTCAAAGTGAAATGACGGCACTAAACCACCACGAATGTTCATAGACATTTTGTCAACCTCTAAATGTGTTAAACTTATAAAGCCTCTGTTAAACGAAACATACATTTTATAAATAAGTTTTTGCGTATCTTTATGCGCTCCATACAATACTTTTGAAAAATGAGCGAAACCGTCTATTGCTTTTGGAATTTCCAATCGTTCCAACACTTCAAATCAATATCGTAATACAAATACTGAAAAGGTGTTGTAAAAAATAATAATACGGCAATACTTTATTGCGAAAATAAAACTTTGATGGCGACTGTAGTAGATTAAAGAAAATTGGGGATTATTGTTTTAAGGAAAACGTAAAATTGTTTATTGGAAGGATTCTGTTTTAGCTGCGCACTTTATTTTTATTGAAATTATTACAAAAAATATTATTTCTAAAGAAAAAAATATGGGTTCATAATAAAATTAAATTCGAGATTTTAATTAAACCTAACATTAATTCTTTATTAATTTTTATTTGACTAAATTTAGTTTTTTTATTGGTAAAGAATCTGGTTCTTCTTTGGGTTTTTTGACAAAACCTATAAGTGAAACCAGATTCTGAATATAAAAAGAACAAACCTGTCATTACGATGGAAGATTCCACCAACAAATTGGTTTCTACATTTCTATCTGTCTGCTTATACATCAATCTGTTGCCAGAGTTACCAGGACGGGCTATTTATTGCCCATTATTAGCCTACTTGGCAATAAATAGCCCGTGCAAAACTGACAAATTTTGCTGAGGAATCCTGTTCATGTAACTGAAATTGCTGAAATCTCCGAGATCCCATTTTCACGCCAAATGAATTAATAATTTTATGAATTTGAAAAGATTTTTATTTTTTTTAATTTTAAATTGACAGAGTTTCATTATTTTTATTAGAATTTTTTTTTAATACTTTGCGACCACTCAAAGAGTTTTGGCTTTACCCTTAAAATTATAAAAACTAAAACGCTGCGCGAGTAGTTTAGGAAAATATCTATATAATATAAATAAATATATCTGTATATTATGAATATCATTATATTGTATTATATGGTGGAAATAAATCCTGATAAAGCATACTACATTCGTGTAGTGCGGCTACATAAGGAATTTCTGTAACTTGGCTGTATAACTATATAATGTAAGCTCAAGTAAAGTTACGGTGGAATTTTTTAAAGCAAGAAATTCTGCTGGTTGGCTATTTTCAGTCCATCAATTTTATTTAATTTATAAAATTATGTATATTTAAAAACATAAAATAAAATAAAATAAAATAAAATAAAATAAAATAAAATAAAATAAAAGAATTATTCTATTAAAAATTATTATTTCGTTGTTATCGTTCATCCTCATATGAGAAGGTCTAATTTTCTACTCTCATATTTTTAAAATTAGATCCCATTCCTTTAAGAAAATTGTTTCGATTTTCTATTCACTCAGACATTTGATTATTGTTGTAAACTGTTTCTAGAATCTATTAATTTTCTTGTCTTTTTTGGTTTACGTAATTTGCTTGTCATTTAAAAATGTTTATAAAATTGTAAATTCATAAACAATCACTATATTTTTTTTATTTTTATATTATTTTTGTGTATATTGAATTAAATTAAACAATTTTGTGAAAGATATTTTTACAATTTATTTTTACCGTGTTTGTAATTCTTTATGTGTCCTACATTCCACTTATTGTGAATTGACATGACGAAAATAAATTCGGGTGCTCAAAATCCATTCGAACTGCTGTTAAATTAAAACATCTTACTGTGTAAGTAGATATAGATACAAAATAAACCGATTTGATAAAATTTCTTACACAGAAATTTTAATAAACAAAATCTTCAAAATCTTTTTTTCAATATTTCCAAAACCAACCTTGGTGTTCTTTTTTTTAAATTAGATTTTTCAGTTAATATTAATAAATATACAAACCCACATACCTAAAATTGACATACAAATTATTGTTATATGGTTAGCAATAATTGAAAGAACGAATTTAAACTTCTATTTTGTGCACTTATAACAATAAAAATATGTAGAATGTAGATACTAATATAGATTATTTTATTTATTAAATGTTAAAACAAATCACAGACATTTGAATTATAAGCGCAATTACAAGGAACCTCATAGTGCAATTTATTTTGTTTTATGATTTTGTTTCATCATCGACGTTGATCACAGACAATCTAAAATTCAGATATAATACATGCCTCAAAAATTCCACAAACATCAGAAGAATAGGAAATTGCTTTAAGAATGACGATATATAAAATCAAAACATAAATAATTGTCGTATAAACAAAGTGGATTGGTTTGCATTTAAACTGGTTTTTCTTGATTAGCAAACAAATACAAAAAAAATATCTTTGTTTTTAGATTTGTTTCGGAGTTCACATAATTATTAAATCAATAATAATCAATTTGGTGAATAAATATTTTAGATATATTTAAAGCATATAGACTAGGTTTTACTATTACATAAAATATTAATTTTTAGTAAATTATGTAATCGAAACTAAATAAAATTTTAAACCTACTCGTGATAGGTTTTTTTTGTCAAACACAATCCTGCTGTTGTAAACACAATTCTAAAAATTAGGTAATTTTATTAATTGCCTTATATTATGTAAGATTTTGACACTGATGTAGGATGAAGGTTTTGATAGAAACAACATCCATTTAGGTGAGCTTCCATTAAGTTTTTATAAGCTGAAGTTACATCTATTTTAGGACTGCCAGGCCAATCGTCAGACTCCTATATAGTGGTGCCTAATATATTATATTTATTTTAATTTGAAAAAAATGTTTGCTTCAACTAGACCAAGAGTCTTCAGAGGCATATGTACTACGCATTGCCTTACTGAAGTCACGTGATCACGTCCATACCAATGTAGATTTCATTGTTTGACATTATATGATAGTGCGAAATATTTGCAGAAAAACGCGATTGTGTTATCACACGAAAAAACGATTTCAAAAAAAATAATTTTACTTCCTCTATACTATTGGTTTCGTGTACAAAATTAAAGGACGTATAGTTTTAATCAAGTTAACTCGTAGTGTTGATGAAAAAGTCGGAAAATGTCAATTTCTTCACACCGTCCGCATCAGCCTGTGCATTTACTATTGTTAGATTTTAAATGGGTGAACCAATTTTCTTCAAATTTGGTACAGAACATTAGTATGCGATTTTTAGTTTTTGGTTACCTAGAACAATATTCTCGAAAACGGCTATAAAGATTTTGATTAAACTTCGTACATATAATTTATAAAGCAATTGAAATAATACTGCATTACAGTTTTTTTAGCCAAACAAATCTTATAACGCAAATAGGGTTTCTGCTTCTTTTTTTTGTATAAAATTGCTTTATATTTGAAATTACTGCACCGATTTTATTATATTTTTGCAGTTCAAATAAAAAAAAATTCTTCTTATTTTTTATTCTGTTTGAAAAATGTTCACATTTTTTACAGCATTTTATGACATATCAATTTAATTTTAATTATACTTTCATTTTATAGAACTTCATATGTAGAGCTACATATGTATATTATTTACACAGGGGCTAATAATTAAGAAATATTCAAAGATAACTTACTAGTAACTACGACTAGTTTATCTGTTTTTTTTGTTCGTTGTAATTTTGTCTAAACTTTTTTTTCACAAAAGTATTAATTGCCCTTATACAATTTAATATGCTAATTTATAAATTTGGCATCAAATATTCACAGGTGGTAAATTTGAATGTTTTGTGTGTTTTATGCAGTAGTTGTGAGCTATGATAATTAAATCATTAATTCTATTCAAAAATGTCCATAACTTAAAACATAAAACAAGATGTTCTATGGCTGATCTTTTTCAAACGGAATTTTTATTTGTAGTTATAATTATTATGTTAAGCTTTACTTTTTTTTTTAACTTATAAACTCCTAGTTCAGTTTGTTTATTTTGTTTATTTCTATAGTCATACGGTACTAATATTTATCTAAATCAGTATATATACAGTGCTGTCAAAAACATTCCGGATTTTTGCCCATAGTAATGATTTTCTTAATACCAAGTAGAAAACTAACAACTTTCCATAAGTTTATTAATAATTTGTAAAGAGTATGAGACAAGTTAAGAATAACCTTAAAAATTTAATGCTACGATGACAAGAACAATAAAAAAAAATTATATTATAAAGTTACTCAGTAACATGCCTGTTCAAAACTAACCGGATTTCAAGAAGATTGCGAGTCTCGATGTTAAAGTAACGGTTTTTTCGAGTCTTTTGACTCAAGCCGTAGATTAAAACGTTTTTACAAGTTGAGAGCTGTGTAAGTTGAAATTTTATAGTGCATAAAATGGCTAAAACACGTTATAGCAACGCGATTCGATACGAAATAATAGAAAAGTTCCAAGCCGGTATAAAACAAAAAGTAATCGCTGAAATCTTAAAAATTCCAACGTCAACGATTTGCGACATCATTACAAAATTTAAAAGTGGAAAATCAGTAGAAGCAGATCATTTTGGTGGACGCCCTCGCAAAACAACAATTAAAACTGATAGGCGCATAAAGAATTTCGTGCTTAAAGACCCTTTTGCGACTTCAAAGACAATTTGTGATGAACTATCTACTAGGGCCAAGTACGATCAGGAAGCGTTTAAAAGATTTCGGTCTTTTTGCATTTCGACCAGCTAAAAAACCTCTTCTTACTGCTAAACATCGTAAAAAAAGGTAGTCCGTAAAAGGTATTTGGGAAAGACTTAAAATTCCTGATCAAAACATTTAACCCAGGATTGAATTTGCAAAAAATCATCTTAACCGGTTTTTAAGCAAATGAAGGAGTTTGCTTTTCAGTGATGAAAGCAAATTCAACTTATTTTACTCCGATGGTGCAAGGACAGTGAGGCGCTCAAAAGGTACGCGATTAAAGCCTGCAAATGTACTCCCTACAGTTAAGCACGGTGGAGCTTCGGTGATGGTTTGGGGCTGTTTTTCAGGAGCAGGCTGCGGTCCTATACACCAAATCACAGGAATTATGGACCCTTTCCAATATAGGGACATTTTGGAGTCAGTAATGCTTGCATACGCAGAGGAAGAAATGCCTCTGCGTTGGGTTTTTCAGCAGGATAATGACCCCAAACATTCTTCAAAGCTGCTAAAAGAGTGGATTGCAACTAAAAATATTCGTGTCTTAGAATGGCCCTCTCAATCACCCGATTTAAACCCAATAGAAAACTTGTGGGCCATTTTAAAAAGGCGGGTTGGGAAAAGCACACGTCAACAACTTCTCTTTTTGCACCTTTGAAAAATGAATGGGAGAATATTCCTGCTTCTGTTTTCGAGAATTTAATCCAGTCAATGCCTCTTCGATGCCGAGCTGTGATAAAAAACAGGGGTTACTGGACAAAATATTAAATAAATAATAAAAGTTAATTGCAAAAAAATAAAATCCGGTTAGCTTGTCACATTAAAATTTTGAATTAACTTTAATTTTTAAAATTTTTTTTTGTTCTGATGGATAAAGTTCCATGGATTTTTATTGTTCAATAAAAATGGGAAAAAATTGCAAACATTTGATTTTTTCATTCAAACCAACAATCAATGCAGTTTACCAAAAAAATCCGGAATGTTTTTCACACCACTGTAACATTAAGTTATAGCTATATTGATGATAGCTTTCCTAATTGATAAATTACGTCACAGAATTAATAAATAGGCATATTATTTAAAACAACTTATTATTATTATTTATTATAAAAAAAATTGTTTGGTTAAATTACCATCATCAATAACTTTTATAGAATCTATATTTATTACCTGAATTCGAAGAGTAAACTTTTATTCTAGGGTTTTTCTTTTAGAAGTAGATTTACATAAGTATTTAAGGTTTGGTACCTTGTTCCATTTTATCAACAATACATATAGTAGTTCCGGTTGAATGGAGAGGTGGTTTAATTTTAATAAAATCTAAATTTCTCAACGGATTCTAATGAAAAATCATCAAATAAAATATTCAAAAATATATCAAAATAAATATTCGTCCACTATTAAGTTCAGTTTAAATAAAAATGTCTAATCACCAATATTGAGAATAAAATCATAATGACAAGACTAGAATAATTCTCAGTATAATTCTCAGTAAATATCGATTTTCTCAAAAAATCACAGAAAACAAGAGAACAAATGTTTATATTTAAAAAATGTTCAGTTTGATGTATTTTATGTGCTGTATCGTCGGCCAAATTCGTAAAGCTGCTAAATCCACTTTTGGCCGAAACTGATATTTTGATGCCATTTTCTTAAGAAAAACATTTTGCACAAATTTCTTTAATCACTTTTGTCTAATGTAACATAGTTGTTGCAGAATCTTAAAGACAAAATCAGTTTTATACAGAGCCTTATGCCATTTTTTTGTTGTTGCTGTCCTGTAAAATTTTCCAAAGTGGACTTAGCAGTTTTACGCATTAAGTCGACACACGATATGACTCTATTCAGGGATGTCCCTGCATTAAATCTCTTTATGTTTTGTTTTTGTAATTATTTTTATAATGTCAAGTAAACCAATAATAACAATGACAAAAAAAATTTTTCTTTAAGAAAATCCTCTTTCGTTTTCTTTTCATTTAAAAATTCAAGAAATTTGTATTGAGGAGTTTTTACTGCAGAATTAATGTAAGTTCACCCAAAAAAGATTATAAATTTTGATTAAAATAAGAAAAGTTATCATTCCACAAAATTTCTTCCTATAAATCGGGACTGCATTTAAGGATTCGAAATGAACGTATCTGATATATTATGTAGCTATTTGCTTATAGCTTGATCATAACCCATTCATTCTAGGTCTTGAAGTAAAACAATAATAGGTATGGTCGCTTAGAGGTTAGAGTTCAATTTAAATTTAACTCGCAAGTTTTTATAGCTTATTTTCGCGGTTCACATTTTCTTGCTTCAACTAGCGTAACGATTCTGGAAAGTGCAATAGATAATTGGAATAGAATCTTGTATTACTTGATTCGAAGAAAAACTAAAACCGTTCCGGTTCCGTCTTTTTTCCTACTTTAACTCGTAACAGCTTTTTTACAGTCATCTCTTAAATTTTGGTTGTATGGTTTTATTGTTAAGTGATGCCCAAGAAAAGTTATGTGAAGTTTTCCAATCCTCAGCTATGTATCTATTTCTTCTGATTTTCGTTCCAAATTGAATTCGTTAACGAAATTGATTTTCAAACACATTTAAAAACAGTGTTCGAATTTCGAACGAATTGAATTTGCAGTGCAGCCAACATTCGAACTAAATTTTTTTTAAATTCAGCTGTCAGTGACTACTGAAAACACCCTCAAAGCAAATTTCAAGTTTTTGATCATTGTTAATGGATTTTGTTATTGTGATACTACTTTATTCATTTGGAAAAAGAGGAGAAAGTTAACAACTGCTGCACCTATGCTATAGTATTCACGCCAAGGTTTCGGCAAAATTTAAGAAAGCATTTTAAATTTATGGAAATTGAAGAACGCATGTAATAGTGAATTCGTTAATTTTTATAAAATCAATTTAATCTAGCCTTTGTCTTATTTATGGTCCCAGACTGTTGAATTCTTTGGTTATATTGAACCACAAGCCATCTACATCTAAAAAATTGGATTTTACCATAAAACTTACAAGAGGTGTAAACTGCTCAGTTTCAGGTCTCCAACCACAAACAAAACGTATTAAAAACGTCAAAACTATTGAGTGTTGGCATATCTGACAGTTTTTTAGAACAAACTCAATTCACAAGTATAGCATAGTACGCTGCTGATGCGAAACGAAATTTTTCTGTGATCTCCAAACCAGACAACGAAACGCTTACGAAAAACACAACGGAAAATATCGTTTGAGAGTTTCACCAATTCCAAAAACAAAACAAATAATAAACGCAAAAAATCACTGAAACGAACGAATAAAACTCAAATGCCATTTTTCCGCGCACAATAAATAGTCTGTTTAATTAGGCATGTTCAGGAAAATGAGATCTCGGAGATCTCAGCAATCTCAGTTTCCTGAACAGGATTCCTCAACAAAATGTCTCAGCTTTGCTGTCAAAACTCTGGGGAAAAAAAATCGAGAAATGAGCAAAGACTTCTCCAAATAATCTGCTACAATAGGCGTGTTCCTTTGGGCTGCAGCATCTACTGCCAATTACTTCTGGCTGCTTTCAACTACTTCTACTCTATGGTCAAAGTAGTTCAAAGCACTTCAATAATGTAGTAGCGAAATGAATCCACACAAGAAAGCGACACCTTCAGTAGAAAAAATTACATAGTAAATTATTGTTGTTGATGTTTTCTATAGTTTAAAATAAAATAATAAAGCTTTCGTCCACATTGAGGTTAGATTTTTCTTTTGGCAAAAATTAAAGCGTTCCAATCATCATCTACTGCGAAGTACTAAAAAGTGCTTTGCAAGGCCCAAAGGAACACACCTTATTATAAATTTTGATCTTCGAACACCGTACTACAAAACGACAGAACAAAATTTTTCGTTTATGATTTCGTTTTGTCATTTTTATATGGGATTTTTCGTTTCAAATCAGCTGCGTACTAGGCTTATAGAAAAAAAAAGCGAAAATCACAACAGTGGTGTACCTATATCATAAGAGTTTTCATTTTTATTCAGTTCTGTGTATTTGTCAAAATTGAAGAAAATGCCAGATCCAGCTGTGTCCCTTTTCACTTTTCAAATATCAATATTTTGTTGTCATGTGGTGTATAGTATAAGGAAATCTGACAGCAATTTTTAATTTCTGACGCTTTGACAACCTGCGCAGATTTGTATACCTACTTTGATTTAAGCTATCTTTCAAACTTATTTCGGAAAAAGTTATGTGTAGTGAAAGTGTCAAGGACCCTATTTTAGTTAAAGGTCGAAGTAGAATTCTGTCCTTTTTTTTTGTTGAGATAGTTTAGTGATAGTTTATAAAATAATAAGCTCCGACGATACAAAAATTTTAATGTTCTGTAATTGAAGCCATAAAAAGTTTGATCTGAAATTTTTGTTACGTATTTGAGTTAAAAAAAAACTTCGATAATGCAAATTTTATAATTATTGATGTTTTCTACTTCTACTGAAACTTCAAAAATACTCATTGATTTGATATTGGAGATTTTTGACGTGTTTTTTCATGGAATAAATAAAAGATATTATTTTAAATAACTTAAAAACACTTATTTTATTTATTTATTTTCTTAAATGCATTTCGGAAGCAATGCTTCCATCGTCAATTAATTCCAGGGGCGGACTGGGCCACCAGGCAACCGGGATTTTGCCCGGTGGGCCCCTGGGAGAGCAAAAAATGCACAAAAGCTCCTGCAGTACTTTCTGTACTTTTAAAAGAAATTTTTTTACATAAAATTGGATTTCTTGGGGGCCTTAGAGTAAATATACAGCTTTTGTGGCCCCAAAGGAATCTCAGGAGGCCCGCACAGCCCTGTTAAGGGCCTCCACAATGAGTTAAAGATTTTCTTTCCTCACAACTCTATTGATGGCCCGTTAAATAAATATTGAGCCCCCACCGTACTCCTAGACACTTTAAACGAAACTATAGTTCGGGCTGGTTGGTATACTAAATATTGAGCTATTGTGGCCCCATCGGTAATGTAAGGAGGCCCCAAATTGCTCTATTTAACTATATTCTATAGGTTATTGAAATAATTTCAGTTAATTTAAAGGAAAGTTTTCTCAGCAAATTGAATATGAAGAGCTTCCAAAAGAATAGTAAAAACATAAATTAATTGGATGTTGCAGCGAAAAACTACAAATCTTTCGTATTCCGATAATAATATAATATTTCGATATTCCGATTGTTATGATTTTTGAAAATTCTGTAAAAAAAGGAAACATTAATTGTACAATTATTATTGCAGCAATGTTTTCAAAAATCAAGTTACATTTCTCTTTACTGCATACGAAGCTAAACATGACTTTTTATGTTTAAGTCGTTTTTTCATAACACAGATACGGAAGTTGGAAAAGTGTATAGCCCAATTCCCAAAATGTAAGCCAAATTTTGAATGATTTTCAGTTAAGTTAGGTAGAAAAATAGTATAGGTAATAACCCGTGGTGTAATGGTTAGTTAGATTCCCAGCCTATTCCACTTTAAAAACCAGAAATTTCCCTGCGAGGAATTCAAAAATCCTCCAAGAGTATGAAAAAGTGCTTCTCGTCTTAGCCGCTTGGATTAGGCAGATAATTGTAGGTCCCCTCCATTCCTGCCACTAAAGCGCACATACATAGGAATGGTTGGGAGTTGTAATGTAAGTCACTAGGCCCTGGTTCTACACGAGCTGTCGCGCCACCCAAATTATAATTTATTTATTTATTATGTACAAAAATATGAACCGACCAGAACTGTAGTAGTTTCGATTTTTTACTAAACGGTTTATGAAATCATCTAAGTTTACCTCGAGTACCGAACGCAATATTGTCAAAAGTCGAAAAAGCCACCAATTTTTCAAAATTTAAATTTTTTTTAAATTTCAAATATTCATAATTTTATTTGATAGTAAGCCAAAATTCTTATCATTAGATTGCATTTTAGTAAGTGTAAGTTCATATTAATATTATTGAATATAATAAACAAAAAAAAATGTCACTAAATAAAAGCGAAAGCAAGGCGAGCACGGGTCTGCTGGTTAGAAATATGTACATATATATATATTCTATGTTAGTTCATTAATGTCGTTACCATAATTTCCAAAGCTAGGAGTGTATACACTCGGCTCCAATTGACAGTAAAGAATTGTGTGGATTATGATTTATGTTTTGTTTTGTTTTGTTTTGTTTGACTTTTAATTGTTTTTAATAATTGGTACTTGTAATACTTCTTCTGTATAGATACAAAATTTGTATCGTCTTTTACATTACTTCTACTCGTTTTATTATTTTGTGGCCCTTTTTCTTAGAGTCCCGGGAGGCCCTTTGACTCCCAGTCCGCCCCTGATTAATTCAAACAAAATCAACAATCAGGAATTAACTCTATTAGATGCAGCGATTATAGGAAGGAATATCCAGGACAGACTCACTTAAATATTGTTGTTGTTCTTTTTATTGTTTCTGCGGCCCTGAAATTTAGTGTGAAAGCTTTCATTTAAATGAACTGAAAGTACTTCTATAAAACCTATAGAATAAAAAGTTTACTAAGAGTAATTTGGGGGCCTCCTTAGTTTACCATTTGGAACACAAAAGCTCAATCTCGTTTCGTTTAAAGTGTCTGAGAGTACTGTTAGGGCCCTCTTGGGCCCTACAATATAGCTCAATAATAATTAGTGTAGGAGCTCCATCAGCTTAAATGTAGTGTTTGTTAAAATAATTTTGTAGGGACCCAAAGCTTTAACCTCATTGTGGGGGCCCCAAATAGAGGAATCCAGAGATTCCTTTGGGAACACAACAGCTGTATATTTACTGTCCTTTGAAATCTAATTTTATGAGAAAGTTTTTTTTTGAAAGAGCAAAAAGTACTACAGGGGCTTTCATGCACTTTTTGTTCTCCCATGGGGCACATCGGGCAAAATCCCGGTTGACCGGTGGCCAAGTCCGCCCCTGCTTCCTTGATTCAGAGTGCTGGGAATAGAGTTTTACTGTTTTCGAAAGTAGTTCCTTTGAGAGCAAATCATTTTAAGCACGTTATTTTGAGATTTTAAATTATTTAAAAAGTTTTTGGTGTGCGAATTCCATTTAAGCTTACCACTAAAGTTGAACCCCAGCATTTTTAGATTTTTTTGTGTCAAAATTGATACATCTCGAAAAAAGGAACGTTTATGACCTGTCAAAGCATTTTCTTTTGCGAACTAAGTATTAAATAAGAGTATTATCTATATGAACTTGTATAACGAACATTTAAGATTTTATTAGAGTTTTCTTTGTTGAGAACAATCTTTCGAAAATATTGGTAAAACCCGTAAGCATAAATTATGTGTATTCACGCCTTCGCGCAGAGCAATAAATCTACTTAATATGCCTTCAATCAATCAAATAAAACAATGCGAGTTTATCCACTATAATGTTTTTATTTACTCAATTTATTTTTTATTTAATATTAAACTTTTCTAGCTGTATTTTGTATTGACTTAACACGAGCCTTTTAGCCTGAAGGCTTTTTAAAATAAATGCACGACTGTGTTGAACGTGCTTGCTTTTACGGTTCCATCCCAGCAAACATTTAGGTGAATGTTCACTTAACATTCAGCAAAAATGAAGAATATCATCAGATAAATGTTCATTTTCAGTGAATGAAATATGAAAATGTTTCAAGAGCCTATCATTTTTACGTTATGAAGGGAAGAGGGGGTTTGTTTGGAATTTCTTGCAGGATAAAAATGATTGAGATTCGATTCTCCTTCATTGTAGGTGAATAAAAGTGAACGTACACAAGTAATTCCTCAAACAAGTAATTTGGGTGGATTCACTTCTATTCGTATTTATTCATCATTTATGAATCATTTAAAAGATTCATATGTGTGTTTCGTTACCCAGGAGTTTGGACCCAAATCGATTTAGAAATGAATTCAGATTCGAAGGTTTTGTTCACTTATTTCAATCATTTATGATACAGTTCTGAATGAAAATGTTTGCTGGGATATGGCTATAAATTTGTTATTTAAAGGTGTGTAATTGTAAAAATAAGTGTCGTCATTTGATTACAATGCATTTTTATTATATTTTTGTAAAAAGACAAGAGATTAAAGTAATCTTATGTTTCTTCTTTTTTTTACTCACTTTCTTCAATAGCTAATTTCTTGATCTAAACACCCTTTATATAGAAAGACATTTCAATATAGTAAAGCCCACTTTCAAAGAATCAAGCAGATGCTTTATAAAAAACCTTCGTCAACCCAGTCCTGCTGTATGATGCTGAAGCGAATGGATCTTGTCAAGGACAGATGAAGTCTTGGTTGCGTTGAGAGGAAGATTCTACTTGTAATTTTTGGTCCAAGATGTGTAGTTTCAATAGCAGTTGATGACTCATGATTGAAGACTGAAACAAAAAATTGCTCCTTTTCAAATTTCATGCGCACCTTTTGGGCTACAGCTTGATGTCAAAAAAGACACAAGACCGACTTTAAATAGATTCGAATTATTTACAAGAAACCAATACTTCCCCTATAGAAAGCATGAAGTTAAAATTACTAGCGTAACTATTCCTCTATATACGAAAAAGAACCAAAAATATTTCCATTAGTTAGAATAGTATAGTTGGGATTTCAAGGTAACGGATTTAAAATTTTGAAAAAAACTAAAATTAATAACTACTGGGTGTTTCCCATCGCCTATAGTCAGAGATCCGCTTATTATGAACAAAAAGCTGATTATAAACAAAAAGCTGCAATATATCGTTGAACAGGTTGAAGCTAAGACTAGACAAGATGATGACCAACGTGTGAACTGTGAAGAGTTCAATAACTAACCAGAAATATGACGATTGCGTTTGCTTATAGAGTGAGATGTCAGAGGCTTTTTGATGAACGTACATACGACTAAAACATGTATCATCTTCTGCATAGGTTTTATGGCTTTTCATACATACTAGACAATCGATAAAAATAAAATGAAATTAAAAAAAAAAAACTTGTTTAAAAAAAAATGTGTACTGGGATCAAAACCACACAATAATAATACTAAAATTATTGTTTTGATTAAAGTTTAAATCTAACGATGAATTAATCTGTTCTACACCAATGAAAATAAATAAAATCTACGGTTTATAAGATTTCGTACGAATGAATGAACTTCCTCTGACCTACCTCATTAATATTTTCTGGTTTAGGATGAAATATGCGGTATAGCATGTATATAGATAGTGTATAACATATATCTTTTGTTGAATATTATCTATTTAGAATATCAAGAAATTAGTAGATTATGCTAACCTTCACAGTTTATATTTTTTTATTTTTTTTTTTTAATAATAATATATATGCACATACCAATAAAACCCAGAAATATTAAATAAATTATGAAGGAGTTTTCGTATAGTTTGGTGTGGTGGTAGTGGTGTATATAGAAATCCGGTAGGTAGCTCAAACTGCTTTGGGTTTATCATTTTTTTTTTTTGTCAACTTATATATAAAATGTGAGTAAATTCTTAGTTTAGTCATTCGTCTACATTTCGAAGTAGAGAACACACCAAGTTCTTGTCTGGGGATTAAAAAAAAAAAAAGATGGTAAATTTGCAGTTGTTCTTGTATATATTTTCATGTTTCAACTCAACTAGAATATTTTATTTTAAATTGATTTTTATCTATTACAGAAAGTCGTGATTTTGTTCGCTCTGCTAGCTGCTGCTTGCGCAGATGTATCGCATATTTTGCAAGAAGATGGATATCATTATCAGATTCCAAGCCAACCCTTCCCTGCTCAGACACCAGTTGTAGATATTCCAGTTCCAGCTCCAGTCCAACCTGCACCTACCCCAGCACCATACAAACCACTTCAACCTCAATATATACCTCCATTAGCACCAGCCCCTAGGCCACAGCCAACATATACTCCCATTCAGCCAGCTTATACTCCAGCGCAACAACCTGCCCCTAGGCCACAGCCAACATATACTCCCATTCAGCCAGCTTATACTCCAGCGCAACAACCTTTCCCTAGGCCACAGCCAACATATACACCAGTGCAACCAGCTCCAAGACCACAGCCAACTTATACTCCAGTGCAACAACCTGCTCCTAGGCCACAGCCTACATATGCACCAATACAACCAGCACCATACAAACCAGTAGCACCTCAATATTTGCCTCCAGTGCAACCTGCTCCAAGACCACAGCCAACATTTGCACCAGCTCCAAGGCCACAGCCAACATTTGCACCAATCCAGCCAGCTCCAAGACCACAGCCAACATTTGCACCAGTCCAACCAGCTCCAAGACCACAACCAACTTATGCTCCAGTGCAACCAGCTCCTAGGCCACAACCAACTTATGCTCCAGTGCAACCAGCTCCCAGGCCACAACCAACCTTTGCCCCCGTTTCTATTCCAAGACCACAGCCAACTTATGCCCCCATTTCTATTCCTAAACCACAACCATCATACACTCCAAGGCCACAACCACAACCAGACAGGGAATACTTACCACCTACCCCAACTGTCCAACGACCACAATATCAGGCTCCACAACCTACTTACAGGCCACAGCCAGCACCAGCACCAGCACCACAACCAATCTACAAGCCCCAGCCAGCACCAGCACCACAACCAATCTACAAGCCTCAACCAGCTCCTCAACCAATCTACAAGCCACAACAAGCTCCTCAACCAATCTTCAAGCCTCAACCAGCTCCTCAACCAATCTTCAAGCCTCAACCAGCTCCTCAACCAATCTTCAAACCTCAACCAGCTCCTCAACCAATCTACAAACCACAACCTGCACCTCAACCAATCTACAAGCCTCAACCAGCCCCTCAACCAATCTTCAAGCCTCAACCAACTCCTCAACAAGTTTACAGGCCACAGCCAACACCTCAAGTCTACCAGCCACAACCTGCCCCACAAATCATCTACCAGCCTCAGCCAGCCCCACAAGAAGAATACGAACATCATGACAATGGTTATGTCTACAACAACAGCCCAAACCCATCCTTCAGTTTCTAATTTTAAGCTCTTCAATTAGATAACGGTCGATTTAATTTGCCATGATTTCCATTAAAATATTAAATAAAGTCGAAGAACATTTGTTTTAAAATTTTTCTTTTTAAAATCAAACAGTTCATACACCTTAGATTTAACTTAATCAACTATTTGTACCAATAATAACCATCTTATATTAAAGTATGTAAATTTGCCAAATACTAAATATAAAAAAAAAATAAAAAACCGATACTTTTTTTTAAAAGATAAATAAAGATAATAATATTTAGTGATTTGATGGTGAGTTAGCAATATTCAAAAAGTCTACACAACTAAAACTGCGATAAGTTGTTTTAAGCGGATATAAAAATAAAAACCGGTCTGAAGCCTTCTTCTGATCTCCCAATACTCTGTTAGGTTCTACCTGTTTTATTCTATAAAATATGAAGTGCCGCTATACTAAAGGTTCATTCACATTTATACGCAATTTTGCAAAAAAAAAGTGTTTATTAGCTTTTAAAAACATTTTAATAATTTATTCAAAAAATTTGTTGTTCTCTAAGAATCAATATGTCTTGCGTAAGAAAAAGTTGAAAAACTACTTATTAGCATAAGCTCATTTCTTTACCATCGTACATCTTAACGCAGAGTGAGTATCTTTATCGGTTATCTTTTTTTTTTAATTTTGTATATACAAAGCTTCACTTTTTAAACGAAATGTTTCGTCGGAGAAAAAATCATATATGGTAAAATTTGTAAGAAATTTTATTTTTTAGTAGAAGTTTTTAACGAAAATTTGATAGTTTTAGAATTAAAGTAAATCACATTTTTGTTTCATGTCTTGTCACGAAATTTTAATTGAGGTCGTTGGACTTAGAGGGTGTGACCTAAAATTGGAAGAAGCACTACTTTAAACCAACAAATGCTGAGAAAAAAACTGTCAGGCTTTCGTATTATAATGCCGGGTTATACCTATAAGGCCTCGTCATTACAGCAACTCCTTAAATTTGTAGAGGGAGATTCATAAGTCCACAATCTAAAAAAACCTACATATTCGGGTTGATATAAAAAGACAACAGTGATTTTCGCTGATCCAATATCCAATCAGAACTTATCAAAGAAATTGTGAAAGAGACACTAAAACAACAAACTATTTGCGTAATTAAATACAGTTCCATCATAAATCAACAGTGATTTTCGCTGATCCAATATCCAATCAGAACTTATCAAAGAAATTGTGAAAGAGACACTAAAACAACAAACTATTTGCGTGATTAAATACAGTTCCATCATAAATCCTAAAATCAAGTTTATGCGGTGTGTATCTTTTTAATTAACTCTAATAATAAGCCAATCATATATAAAATTTTGATTAGATTTTTATGTAAAATACTTTTCGATGAGAAAAAAATGATAATTATACCTCGCTAGTTTGCTCAAAAGAGTTAAAATTATGACGTTAACTATTTGTCATCTTAAAGTTATCAAATAGGTTATTTATTATCATTAACGGGTCCTATCTTTAACAGGGTGAACTTTTTTGAAATTTTATATCAGAAACTCCAAAAAACTCATGAAAGAAAACAGTTGTTCAAATCCTTTTCCTACAAGTGGGTTCCTATAAAGGAATGAAAGGAACAATTATTTCGTCCAAGGATTTTTATTATCCAAAATAATTATGTCTGCAAGTCAAAAATTAGGTTTTTTCCTCTGCTTTGAAACTCTGTTGATTTGTGTGAATTTTCAACACATTTTATATTTTTATTTATGATCTTTGATATACTTTTGTGTAGAAATTCACACAAAGAAGTAGGTAAATCGTGAAATTACATACTTTTAGGGGTTAATGGTGGAGTTATCAGGAATTTCCGATTTCCGTCAAACTTTACCGGTCATCCCTTGATCAACGCCTGCAGATGAACTTTATGCATCCCTGAAATTATGCTATTTATTTATGCGAGTTGCGTTGCAGAACAATCTATCAACCGATTATAATTTCTCAGAACAAATGCAATTTTGGAAATGGTCGAGTTCGGGTTGATGCTATACAACTGGCTAATTTCGTTCAAACGGAATTTTTTGAACCCACGGAAAAAATTTGTAATGGAACCAGGTTGACGGTAAAAAAAAACTGGTGAACCACGTTATCAAAACCACCATAATCAAAGGCAATTTTAAAGGCGAATAAGTTCTTATTCTTAAAATTTGATACCGACCGACTTGCCAATTGAGTTTATGTGCATTCGCAATGACAATCAATAAATCGCAAGGCCAATCGTTGCAAGTTTTTGGCCTAAAATGTCGAACTTCCTTGCTTTTCGCACGGACAATTGCACGTAGCGTGTTCCAGAGTCGGAACTCGGAAAGCCATCTGCATTGTTTTTTTGTACACCGGACAGAAAGAAAACAACATCCTACTTGGCTGATGTATTTCAGTGTAGATAGTATATATGTAGAATTTGTAGGTATTATTAAAAAAACCTTCTAACATTATTAATTATTATTATAATTAATATTATGTGTAAAATCCATTTTCAGTGTAAATAAATTAAATTGAATTTAATTCCATAAAAGTTTCATTCATTAAATATATGTACATATACATAATATATGGGCTCGAAATGGGCACTAATAATATAATAAATTTAAGGCGGAACAAAGTTCGCTGGGTCAGCCATAGTATTTTATAAATTATTTTTGTTTAATAAAACAAATTCTATATACATATACTACTGAAATATATCAGCCAAGTAGAAGACTAAGCCAATTTTGATGTTCTAAAGGCCGTTAAAAGCTATTTCGAATCAATATCTAGAAAGTTATTGCCACAATCCATTTATAATTTTATGCTACCGGAATATCAGGGATTAATCCAATGGGAGAGTTGCTAAACAGCTTATTTACCATCATAAATGTGAAACATGAACTTGACAGATCTTAATGCTTGAGGTCTTAAAAAAACATTAACATTCTTTTGTTAAAAAAAAAATAACCAACATTAATAAAATCGATACAAAAATAAACACTTTATGAATTCAAGCTTAATTTGTTTTTTTTGGCACGTGCCTGAATTAATAATTGAAAAATTCAAAATCCATAAATTTTTTTTTTTTAATTATTGATACCTAACATATTTGAATATATTATTTTAAATACAGTGCAGGTCAAAATCCAAAGCTGATATTAAATATATTATATATTTGAATCTTTTATTTTTGACATTATGTCGGTCACATAAAATAACTTTTTATTTGTATTACGAATTCCAATAAAATATTTTGTTATTCACTGAAATAAAACATAGCAATTATTTTAATCATTATATACCTATGTATGTGTACATACGAACCTATAGTGTAGTATGGTACGTTGCCCATTATTTCCTAAACTCAGTTTTGTTTTATCAGACAGCCCCTGAATCAAAAGTTTATGTTCCAAAAAATGTACCTATTGATAAAAAGAATTAGTTCGAGGTCATTAACCAGCACATTTATAGCCTTAATTTTTCAACAAATGTGTGTAGGATTTTTGCACTCGAACTAAAGCAACTGTTTTTATTCTTTAATCTTACATTTAAAAGATCCAATTACATAAATGTGAGGAAATTTGAGGATGATTATAAAAAAAAATCTTTACAAAAATTTAAGAATATCTGAAAAAAAAATAAAACGTAAAAAGGGCAAAAATCCCACACATAAAACTGTGGAAAAAGTAGGAGTATATAGAAACGTGGGTTAATGACCTCGGATAGAATTTTTTGTTGGTCAACGCGTACACTTTCGATTATGGGGTTGTGTTATTTAATGATGTATCAAATGAAGTTTAATAGGAATACAAATTATACAAAAAATACATGACTATTTTACACGAACTACAGGGTGGATCAAAAAAAAAAGACCTACCAATGTTAAAAAGGAATACATTTTGTATGTTCCAATATAATTGTTTTTTTTTTTTTTTGCAGATACAATATACATACAGTAGACTATTTCTATTGTTGTCGAGCGAAAATATCGCAAATATTTTAATTCAAGATCAGCTTTCTTTATTAGGAGTTTGTTCGACCGTTTTGAGGAGTAGTCGACCATCCTGGAAGAGTTGCTCATCGAAATATTCGCACTGAAGACAACGTGGAAGCTGTGCGTCAGAGTGTTGCAAATGGTCCATCTGTCTAAACTCTTCTTCGTTTGAGCCAATTAGGCATGTCCAGAACAACATGTCGAATAATTTTAAAGTTGGATCGATGTATTTCAATAACGTAATGATATTGTTAAAAAAGAATAACTATTGTATAAAGTTAAAATGTGAAGAAAAGGCAAAAGTTCCTACTACACCTTTTTTAAAGTTAGAATGTATAAGATTAGAATTATTTTATGGGTATATTTATACATTAGTATAAAAAGGTAACATTACCACTTTATGGATTTTTTAATAAATACTAGAGAAATTATTTTTTCTTTGATTTGAATTTTCTAATATTTGAGTGGGATTGTAAAATATTATTAAAATCGATGGGGCTATTATCGAGATATTTAGGAATAATACAAAAATAAGTTAATTTTTTTTCAACAAAAAAACGAAAAAAAATTGTTTGACAAAAACCTGAAACAGAGTATTATTTATTTCAAATGATCTGTATACAAAATATATTTTTTAAAATTATTAAAAAACAAAACAGGTTATAACTTATTTCATCACTAAATTTTATCTCAAAAAGCTTTTTACGTTTTTGTTTTTAAATTAGAAAAAATAGTAGTAATGGTTTTGTTGTTTCTTTGTAGCTCATACTTAATTCTTGTCGATGAACGGAATGAACGATGAAAGGAAAATAAATAAAATGTACGACTGGGTCGCACGAACTTGGCTTTTATGTGCAATCCCACTGTGGTTTTATAGTCTGAATAGTTTAGATTTATTCAGCTGATTTTAAATGAAATAAATAAGTTATTGGAGCATATATTTTAAGCCACCTATTTAAGTTTAAGGTAGTATTATATGAGAACATATTTATATAAACAATATAGCACCGTGTTTCACAACTTACATTTTAGACTGACAAATTGTTAAAAAAAATCTATATATGTAATTAAAAATAAATTGATTAAGAAATTGTTTTGACAACAACGCGATGTATACCATCTGATTTCCTAAACAAAATTGAATTTATGAAAAAAAAATTTGAAAATCGATGCAGCGAATTTTTTTTAAATTATTTTTTTATATATAAAATTTTGTAAACATTTTTAAGAAAAAAAATTGGTACCCAATTTTAGCATTTATTAATGCGGACTTAAAAAATAAATTTTGAAGAAATTTTTAAAATATCGAATTTTCAAAAAATAATTTTGAATTTTTTTTTTTTAAATCCAATTTTCTTTTTTTGAAAATTTAAACATGTAATACTGTTCAAACTTAATAGAAGGTCCTGTGTAAAATATAACTTTAAATTCGGTGTAGCAGATAATGAGATAGACGAAAACCAAAGAAATGGTTCTATGAGAGATACCATTTTCAATCAATAGATAATTTTTTTATTAATAATATGGTAAAACGTACTGATATTAGTTCATTTTCAAATTTTAACCAAAATAGTAGGAGCCTTTTTTGAGAAAAATGAGTTTTTCCTTAACACTTTTTAAACACTTGTATATGGGAGGTACCGTTTTTTGGTTATGAGATTAATTTGTATTTAATATTTGCTAAATAATTTTACGAAACTGTCGGAAGGAAAGTTCAATAAAAATCGATAAAGTCGTTTTTAAATTATTATGTTCTCAAACAAAAATTGTTAAAAATCCCAAAAAAAAATTTAAAACGTTGGTAGGTATAAAATGTTTGAAACATTCTCCATAAAAAAATTGGTCAAAATCAAAAATGGTTCTATGGGAGGTTTTCATAAAATGATAGCTTTTTTGTAAAAAAAAAATTACTGATTTTTTTTTAAAGTTGTTAGCACGTTTAAGAGAAAAATTAGATTTTGTTGGTCCTAAAAAATATGATTTTTTTGGTCCTAAAAAAATAAAAAAAAATGTCGGGGAAATGCCAAAAAAATGTTAGGTACAAAGGAAAGGACGGGACAGGACAGAGTACAGACAGAGAAAATTGTGAGACCCACTTTTTTCGACTTCGTTATCATCGTAATGTAAAGTTTGATCAAAATATCGAGTTTGATTTTTTTAAGAATGCATAACTTGCCATATAGTACCTTTGTATACATATGTATATTGCAAGTAAAAAGGCATGTTGAGAAACTGCTTCAAAAGTTAATTAACATAGGCTGTATAAAATCAACAATTGACTTGTGAGCCACTTTGCCAACTCGAAATTTGCATTTTCTTTCCTTTTAATTTGATATTCGGTGATAAGATGAACTAAAAACAAAAATTTTTTTTTCGTTGGGTTCGTAACAACATAATTTTGATGAATTTTTTTCATAAAATTGTGAAAGTTTTCATTAAAATAATTAAGCCACTTCATAGTAAAAACGAAAAAAGTGTGTGAATGCATTCTGGCATTGAGACAATTAAGATTTCATCAAACAACGAATATTTCATAGAGCCAACGAATTTTTTGTTGAGTCAACAAAAGTGCAATTAATGTAAAGAATTTCATAACTTTACGAAGAATTTGAATTTCAGTTCAGGAGTGACAAAAGTGAGATTTTATTAAGTTTGGTTGGAAAGAAAATGAGAAAGGTCGATTCTCCCGCATTTGTATATGTTCGCACAGAAAAACGTATTCAACCATGCTTTTCTCTGAGAATCAAACAACAAAAACAAAACAAATTTAAACATTCAAAGGTATACATTTTTTTTGTAAAAATTTGCAGAGGTATATTATATCCATTCAATCATTAGCTAGCACTGCTTTTAGTTTTGTGCATTTCTTCGCACGTAGAAATTTGTTTTAATACTTGTAATGGGTTGGCACTAAATTACCAGTTTTATTTTTTCAAAATAATCTGTGGTCGAAATTTAAGCAAAACATGAAATTTTCTTGATAGTCGCGGTCTCTCTCTCTCTCTATTTAAAAGCATCCAGACCAACAGACTAAATAAATGGGTCGTTTTAAATAAAACATGATACACCTGAATTTTTTTTAGTCATTGTCAAGAAGGATTTTAAAAATATTTGTTCTTGGACCAAAAATAACGACACTTTCCATAGAACTGAATTTCACGAAAGATCTTAAATAATCTGTTTTTCACAACAAAATATTAAAAACCCATAAACGCAATTGTTCCCTTATTCCCCTTAATAGACTATTTCAAAGTGTGATCACATTAACTTTCGCTATTGTCACTCGTTCACAAAGTTATTAAAAAAAAAAAAATATTCATCGTCAAACGATTTAATCGAATTACATAATTATAGCTTCCTGTGTTATTGTTTTTTAAATTTTAATTTGATTATCTTTTCAATCAATTTCAATCTTATTTCTACACACAAACTTATAGAAGGAATTTTTGAAGCTTAAGCTAATGTAGAGCACTGAATTATGCTTCTTATCCGTTTAAACACACTTTTAAGAGTGATCAACTTTGTTGAATAATATAACATTTAATCCCATCATAGGTAACCTAACTATACAATGATTTATTAATAACAAAAATATCTCAATCACATCTGTAAATGGATCTTCTTCTTAAAAAAAAAAAAAAACTTTTCGACCACAACAACTAGTTTTTGGGAGGAAGATCTTCATATAGCTCTATCATCAATAAGGTGAACCATCAACGCATTCACTTGACCTTGTCAAAAACAAAAGCACACCAAGAATTTGGGTATACATAGGTATAAACAATTAAAAAGTCAATGATGCTTACCTGATCTGATAGTCTCTGAAATAAAAAAAAAAAAACAATTAAAAATTCAATTGATTTTGCCTACACTCCGCCAACACCGTCATATACCATTCTAAAACTTGACGAAAAAAAGTGAATGTTACAATGATGGTTCCGATAAATAGGTATTTAACAACAAAAAACTAGAACCTTCCTGAAATATTTCCTCGCAGGTACCTATGTTTATTATACAGTAGAAAGGCGTATAGAATTTTATTCAAATTTTAAAATGGTGTTTTTGACTCATATTGGAATGGTGGCGATAGCACGACATCAAGCACGCGAATCGATGGCAAACGCTTATACCAACCAAACCCATTCTTTTGATAATTTTTTGTTTTTGTTTTCGTTTTTTTTTTACTTTTTTTTTTTCTTGTTTTTGGCTTTGACGAAAATATCGTGCACCGCCGCTAACTCTTCTCCCTTTTAAGACATGTGTGATGCTATAGGTGTTATGGAAGGCGTTGGGGACGACTTGTGAGTCTTCTTCGGCATTGGTTTGCTGATGGTTGGTCACTTGAATGCCATTATGGTGGTCCATATAAATATCAAAGTGATTTGGAAAAACATTATCATTCGGCTTTAAACTCTGTGGTGATATAGAAATAATATAGACGAGATTTAACCAAAATGGTAGGTGATCGATATTGCTATATGTATTAAGTTCAGTGATCTATCTGATTTTTTTTTTTAATTTATTCATCTTATCAAGAAATAATTTAAATTATAATAATTATGTTTATTGACCTTATTGTGAAATCGGAATTAATGGCTTCTAAAGTCGGTGTTGATATAAAATTTGATCATGAATTATGTGATTTATTGATTGTTGGTCGAAAGGGTACTTTTTGCAAATGACCCAAGTGATACTGGATCTTTAATATTTGTGTGCATACTTATTCAATTAATTTTGATTTAAAATTTGAATTATTAAAGTTTTTTTTTCAAATTGTGTGCTAATTGACCGATACTCACCTTTTTGGTCGAATGTCCAAGTGATAAACTTCCGTTTACCTTTCCGATCCTTCAAACAAAAAAAGAGCAGTCATAAACCATAAATATCAAAGATCTGTCAGATTCCATGACACAAAAAAGTCTTATACAAAATCAGAAGAAATCTAATACTAAGTTTTCTCCATTTACAGAAATTCGCATTGATTATTTTTGCCTTAATTGGTTATGCTGTTGCTGATGTCTCACATTTGAGTGCTGGTCGTCGTCAAGTGCTGGATTCAGCCACTCAAGGACCAAACCCTCAAGACATTGCCACCCCCGAACCAGAGTATATTGACATCGATTATCCAGAACCACCACGATCATCAGCTCCAGCACCAGCGCCAGCACCACAAGCCCATGCTCCAGCACCACATGTTCATGCTCCAGCACCACATGTTCATGCTCAAGTTCCAGTACCAATTCATGCTCCTGCTACTCGTTATAACGCTATTCCAGCTCCTCAGGAACCCGCACCAGCTCATACCTTTAATCCAAGGAGTGGATACAATTACAAGCGTCCTGTGACTTATTACAGACGCACATATCGCACATACCGTTATTAAGAATGAAAATAAATATTGCCATATTCAATCGTTGTCATCATTAATAATATAATTCCATTTGGTTGCGCAAGCTTTTCCATGTGATATGAAATTATGATTGGATTAATGCGATGACCTCTTATCATAATTGAAAACATTCAACAAAGTCTAATAAATTATTTATAAATTTAAAAAAAAAACATACATTTATTCGATTTTAATTATTCAGTTAACCAAATTGCATAATAATGTGGTGAGTATCTAAGTATGTAGGTTTATGAGAATTATATTAGCATAACTTTTGTGGAATTTTATAGTATACACTTAACACCATCATCTAAAGAGCTAGCTAGCTGGCAGTAAACAAAACTTCCACTTCGCAGATTGTCGGCTCTAAATATAAAATAATAAAGCCTTTTCCCTTACTTTTATCTTAAAGTCAAATTTAAGTGAGATTCATTATTTCATTTGTAATTGTTTTTGAATTATGAGTAAATACTCATTAAATAATGATGCTTTACACACTTGAGATGCGTTTGTTTTTTCCTCTTCTTCTGAATTTAAATCTCATAGATCTTTTTTTGTACAATATTTTCTCACGCAAATCTTTTAATGTTAATTTTTACTTTCTAAATTATAAAGTTGCTATATAAATAGCCTTGTTAAATTTGCCCTTGCAAACATCATTTCCGGTAGATACATTCCAGACACACGTTATAGCACATAATTATAAACATAGATATTTATTTTTATTATTATAAATTATACCGCTTGTTCAAGTTGTAAGAAGACCATGTAAAAGGGTTTTCATATATTTTTTGTGAATATGGTATATTATTATTATTCTTCTTCATTTTTTTATTTTTTGGTTATAAATTTATTTCTTGTAAAAATTTTTAATTTTTAATAAGAAGCAGTTAACCTTGGTCTTGAGTTTATAAACCCTAAGTTAAAATTGGTCATGGATTAAATTGCATGTGCCAGAGAATTACCTTGATTTTATATCACCACTAAATTATAATTTATGTACATATAGTTTTATACAGGTTGCTGCGATGTCCATCAATGAACTTGGTATTACATAATTTCTTTAGGGTTTTTTTTTTGCTTAGCCGCCAAGGGCTCATTCATGAATTAAAAATAAATAATTTTGCGATCATGGTATACTTCTTGAGAATAATATCCAGTTATCAATTTTAGCAGACTTGAATAATAATTATTGAAATGAATTTAGCTCTTCAGTGTCCCAATACCATGGCAGTTCAGATAGAGCGATAGATTAGATACAATGAAGCATCTGTAGTTAATACTAAAACGTACGGAGTGTCGATTAGCTTTGATATGTTCTAAATAACTCTTATTTTGTTAAATAGTTTAACAACAATTTTACAATAAAAAATCAGCTTAAAAGAGAATGATACTTGGTGAAGGAGGGGGGGGGGGGGTTTAATGACTCTCAAATAAGCAAAACCTAAGTAGGTAGAAGTAGGTACTTTATTTCGACAAAGCAAATATATTTTAAAATCATCATAAACTTGTCAATACTTGTTAAAAATTTACATGAACTCTTGATTCATCGCTTAAATGTACTCTAAAATAAAAAAAAACTCCAAACACAAGTGTATGTGAATGAATATGCATTGGGATTTAAGTGCACTGATGTAACCTAAGATCTATTGTACCACATTATGGAGTTGGGTTGGGATGCTTATCCCACTGCATCAGCATTTAAATTCAAATTATAGTTCCTTTGAGAAAGTATTTCAACTTTTAAGGACCGAGGGATTTGTTTTCTTCGAACGTCCAAGCCATTTGTGTCTTTGGTGCATAAGTATACGCCACTCCTATTTTATACTAAGGGCCAGTTTGTTCACAGTTGATTATCTTTATCAAGGATTAATCCAACTGATAAATCATTGAATGTGCATGTTAACCAAAATCTTTATTAGGGAAATCAAAATTTGAGTTGTTAATCATGGAAATTGCTAATCAGCCGATTTTCATTGATTAGTACCAATTAATTAGAACATGTTAAAGAGATGGTGCAGATTTAATCCACTGTGAACAAACTGGGCCTAAGTGGCCTAGTATTTTCTCATGATATTATTTTTTAAGGTTATGACTATACTTAAGCTGGCGCAGGAGAAGATGCGAAGCGTTCTTTAATTTAATTCCCAAGTACAATAATTTGGCCTTCCTATCAGCTGGGGGAGCTTTTTCGTTACTTAACAACAAAAGAATATATTTTTAAAATGTATAGTGACTCTAGACATGCCATTGTTTATAAATGTTCTATCTATGCAACCACTCAGGTCCAAGGCTCTCCCCCGCCGGTTTGCAAACTTCGGCCACCCAGTGATTTTTTGCGAAGCGAAACAATTTGTTCATTTTGAGTGAAGCAAAAGTTAACGAATATTTTTACTGATAAAAAATTAATTATAATATACGCATATAACGTTAAAATAAATCCAAAAAATGGCTATAACAGCATCTTTCAAAGAACCATTTATTTTGTATTTTTGCTTCTATCGAAAACGGATCAACTAATTATGAATGTTTAAAGGGGTTTGATATGGTCAAAGAGCCCACATCAAATTTTTTGGGTCTGAAGTTAACCAAAAAATAAGTACAGACAGAAAAATTGCACTTTAAAATCAATAGTTCGCATTTCCTAATTGCGCAAAACAAAAGTGTTTCATGAGAAAAAAAAGAAAAATTTCCAAAGTTAAAAGGAAATGTTTTCGTTTTAAAACGTTTAGCTTTAAAATTAAGAGAAATTGCTTTTAATATGTATTTTAAACACAACAATTTATAGTTTGCAGATTAAAAATTAAAAGGATATCATTTAATTAAAAATAAAAATTATATTTAATTTGAAAGCGTTTATGTATTTAAATTTGGTGTTCAATAAAAGCCATTGAATCGAAAATTCCAAGAGTCAATTTTAAAGTGTTTGCCTTTAATTTTATTTATGAGTTTAGTTTCAATTTAATTGTTTTTTGATACAAAAACTTTGAAAAGAAAAATTAACGCCGTGATTTGAAAGCTAACGCTTTAATTATAAGAGGAGAAACAATTTGAATCTCTGAGGTTTGGATACATATTCGTCATGAAATCTATGTAAGATGAACTGAACTGAAAAAAATTGCGTATTGAAACGGTAATTTTTCTGGAAATTTTGTGAAATTTTGCAGTTCAGCTTATGAAGATATATAGATATGTAGCAATGGTTAAGATTAAAAATAAGTACATATATGTTTCAGCAACTTTTTTAAAAAAGACAAATTTTAAAATATTAGCTTTAAATACATTTTAAATTTAACATCATCTAATGTTTTTAAAAATGTCAGTTTCAAATTAAAATGTTGCAATTTAGTCTTAATACAAACACTTTTAATGTTTGTTAAAGTGTGAATCATTAAATTTAAAGTGTTTACTTTGAATTTACCAGGAAAACTTTTCTCTGCAGCTTAAAATTGTGAAGCTTTGATTTTAAACGATACGAAAGTGACTCGAGTTAAAGTTAAAAAAAATTAAATTGTAACTTTCAAATCGAAAACTTTTCAATACGGTTGTCTTTCATTTATGTTAAATTTTAATTTTAAAGTTGTTTCTTCAGGATTTTAAATGTTTTTTTTTATTTAGGAGTATATGAGTCAAAAACTGTGGTAAAACTTATGAAAGAAATGAATGTCTTGTAGTCCCAGCTTGGAGGTAGCAAAATTTGTATTCACCACTTAGATAATACTCTCCTGATCAGTCATTCTTTGAAAAAAATTTATTTTAAAATTTATTCTTCCAAAACTGTCAATCAAAACAGAAAAAAATAAAATTTTAAAATAGATTTCTGGCTCTAAAAAAAACTATAAAATTATAAATATGGTGTTGCCGTTGTTTTACAATAGTTTTTTTTAATTTAATTTTTTTTGTCTTATATGCTTATTTTGTGATTGATCTTATTGTATTGTATGCCAAAATTTTCAAAAAAAATAATATAATTTTTGAATATTTTTACAAAAATTTAGTATTTTTTTAAATCCCTATATTTTAAAAACTACTTCTTCGATTTTGTCTTCAACTTAGTACTACCACACACACACTATCGCTTTTACGATTTTCATACAATTATTTTCGAATTCTGAAATCAGTATAAAAGGTATTTTTACTAGAAATTAATTTCGCATAAATCCATATTAAGAATATCTTTTTATTTTTGACTTTCTTACTACATATCTGCTAGACCAATTAAAATTAATTTTAATACATCAGATACTTCTAAAAAGTTTTAATCCAAATCTTCAAAAAACCTTTGCATTGCAAAAAGAAATAATTAAAAATCATTCGAAAGTGGGTTGATAAATTTTTGTTTTATTTTATAACTGCACATTAATGAACACTCAAAATAAAAATGCTTTAAAAAAATTGTTTGTATGTACATTGTACATAACAAATTATTTCCAACGATTTAAATTTTTTTTTTGCATAAATAAAGATTTTTTATCAGATCGAGATGTTGTAAAATAATTTGATTTTTAAAACATCAACGCGTTGTTAGTGGTGCTATAAAAATGCTCTTTTAACTTTTTTTTTAAATATATATTTATACTCAGGATTTAAAACTAAATTATGATCTTGTGTAAGAGCAAGTAGGTATGTGCGAACATAAAATGTTTACCTCAGCGAAAAATTACCCATTGAAAGTGTCACAAATTGCAACACAAAAAGAAAAAACGCCATGTTGCATTGAAATAAAAAACAAATAAACACGAATAAAACTCAAATATTACTTTTCGGCAAACAATTAATGTTCCTGCCAATTAATTCTGTGCCAAACAAAGCGCGAAAACTTTTCCAAACAATATGCTACAATTATCAATTTCGCAGATCAAACAGCGTCTTTCAATAAAAACTAAGACGAATCAATAACGTGGAGAATTTAAGCAATTGCAACAAAAAAACCGAAACAAATAACACACAATAAACGAACAATGCAAGAAATAACGAAAAATAAAACAAATAACACTCAAATGTCAATTTGTGGAGGGAGACTCGTCCAAATAATTTGATACATAGTAGGACAAAATTTGTCGTTTATGATTTCGTTGTTATTATTGTATAGATTTTTTCCTTTCGCATCGAAAGCTTATAAGGCCCTGCTTGTACCTCTGTTGTGCTTATCCGCACCTGTTTAAAATAAGCGATTCTCCAGATAAAACATTTCTTTTTTATTTCATACTAAAATGTACCAAAACACAACATTTTAGTTAGCTCTCATATTGAATAAATTTATAAATAAATTTTTTGTCGTTTTGTCGTAGATTTCCATATCAGCTTCCGTATATTTATTTGTCTGTTTATCATCCATAAAACATAAAATTTGCTCCAATTTTAAAACATTTTTAAAAATATCAACCAACTCTGAATTGAATTTGATTAATGGAATGTACATACATACATATATGTAAATTTATTTGACATTTTAGATGTTTTGCTAATTTATATGTTTTATTTCCTATTACCTTCATTCTTTGAAGTTCCAAGTGATTTTATTTTTGTTTAAGTCTGGTTTATTAACCGGGTTATAAGTTTATAACTTTAACTGTAATTTTGAAGGTCATAAATTCGGCTCGTTCATAGTCATAGTTATTTTTGTATTTATGTTCAACCTTATAGCTTTATAGTATTTGTCTCAAATTCTGTTTGCCTAAATTTTGTTGACAAAATATCTTTATTTTAAGGTGCTTTTTCGGTTAAGATCAACATTAAAAAACGTAATACCAACTATCAAATAAAAAATTCTCACGACCAATATATGACCCGTAAACTTAATTTGAATACGCAAAGCAAAATGTTCTCATCGACAAATGCATCAAATATGCCAACTCTAACGCCCACTTTTCTTATATTAGAGTTCATTTTTAATTAAGCTCTAGGAAATCTAGGCGTACTAGCCTACTTTCCTTATGGTAGAACTTCTCTAAAAAGCTGAACATTTGTTACTAAGATCTCTCTAACTATTGCAATGTTTTGAAAATCCACCTTCAGATAAGTTTTACATAAGTTATTCACATTTTTTTGAAAAATACACAATAAAGTTATATTTCGTGAAATTTTCATTTTTAAGAAAACTGTCAAACAACTCTTACCATATGGCACATCTTTGTAGAATGCCCCATATCACGCCAAATCGTTGACAGCACAACTGTACCAAGCCAATTAGCTAAAATACTTTGCCCCTCCGACATCTATTCAATCCAACGAATAAAAGAGGCTATATCTGCCCACAATATATTTAATGATATATAAGTTTTTTTACTTCTTAATCCTATTTTTCTAATTTGTCTACTTTTTTTTCGATTAAAACTACTATAATCTATTGTATATAGGTACTATGAATTTACAATTGTAAATTGTAAATATAAAATAACTGTTTGATTTAATTATCTGTTGAATATAAAAGACGGCGTCGCTTATGCTCCTCCTACCCAGATGCCTTTTTAAATAGTTTGTAAATCTATTTTGTAAATTATTTTATTAAATAAATAAGTAAATAAATTTAATTTTCAAATCTTTTAGGCAACTTTAATTTATCTAAACGTGCGAAGACGGTGCGGTTCAGCTACTATTAAATAAGAACTATACGAGAAAGCTTCACTATATCAATATCTCTCATTAAAACGTTTTTTCTAATACTTCGTCGTTATACTGGTTAAAATCATTGTGATTATTGATTTAATGCAGAACGTGATAATATGAGGAATATAGGGATTTTTTGGATAAAAACTAAAACAAACAATTGACAGGATTATAATGTTTAAATTATTTTGTTTAAAAAAACGTTTTTATTAATTAAAATGATTACGAAATATATTACAAACAACAATTTTATGATGATTGCGATGATAACAAGCGCAATCATAAACGTTAACCATTAGTTCGAACTCATTTTATATGATATTTGTACTGTAATCGCATACATGTATATGAATGTAAGGCGTACTCATATTTTCAGTCTTTAACTTTTGTTGATTTATTTCCAACTTTAAAACTAATTTGTCCCACTGTCCACTTAAAAAAGTAGCAATGAAAACAATAAAATATAAACATGGTCCATAACAAGAAACTTCTCACGTGCATAACGAATTTATAAACTACATATTTATTAACAACAAAAATCAACAAAGGCTATAAGTGTCACACTTCTCAAATTAATATGTAAGTCATTATACCAACAAGCTTTTTCTCACATGAAAAATGTTAATTTTTCTTTGATTGATTAATGTGTGCTGTTTTAGACTTATTCATCCTTCCTGATTGGCTTTAAATGGTAACTTATATATAGCTAAAATCTCCAATTGGCCATTAGCTATGTTGTCCATTGATTGTTTAGTCTTTAGTAAATACAATAACACACAAAAGTAAGTGGCTGTTTCCTGCTTCAATATAATTTATTGTTTTTTTTTTTACATACATATATAATTTACACACAGCATTGAAGAATGTTGGAGTTTTTACGTTGACGCAAAATTGTGGTACAGTAAAGCCAATACCATGAAGATACAAACTATTATGAGTGATGATAAAATCGTGAGTTTTTATTTAATTAAAATGACATTTTTTATGTTCATTATATTGCAGAACATCAAATGATTTATTTTTCAATGAATACATATCTCACATCTGTCTGATGTGGTTTATAAACCGGAGCTGATTAAAATATCATACTTTCGCTAGACAATAAGTCTGAAGTTTGATCAAAGAAACTTATGACTAAAGCCGGAGTCCAATTAGAATAACCGCTTTTGATTAAATTAAAGGATGCTAATTTTAACAGACTAGAAAATATGTAATTTATTGTTTCTAAAAGACTAAACCATGCAGCATTTAACCTTTAAAAAACAGATTTATACAATGATGTTTTCTGTCTGAAAAAAAAGTGCGTGTAGACAAAAAATGTTGAACTTGAAATTTTGATTTCATGTCATTGATCAATCTTTCTGCAGGTAGTGCCCAAAAAAATACAGGACCTGATAAAATCAACTGCAATGAACTTCAAATGTAAAATTGTTGATATTAATATAAATTCTTTTTTATAATTTAAGGAAATACCTTTGCTCTACCTTGTAAAATATTTCCAATTTATAATTTGTATATATGTTATTTTAAGACACAGAATTGGTCAAAAACCCCAGTGTGACATGGATTAAATACAGACAATTTTAAAATATATTAAAAATGTATAAAAATACATAGCTCTAAAGTTCGAAATCGTTATTTATAATCAATTTTCACATTTAAGCAACGTTACTTAAATATATCTTAACTAAAATACCACCCATCTCATTTAAGGGTAAATTAAAACCATCTTGAACATATTTGTACATTATGATAAAAAATAAAAAATATTTTATGATTTTCTTAGGAAATTATATTAATTTCGTTCGTATACAAAAACACCCAAATCGTCAATTTCGTAAAAATAAAACAAAGAAACCAAAAAAAAATATCATAAACCAAAATGGAGTCTAGTTTCATTAGCTTATCTTTATCCTTATTTATTTGATAGACTCTTCTTTTGTTTTCATTTTTCTGCAAGCTGCTGCCAAAAAACACAGATGCAAAAATGTTCTAAAAATTAATTTAATTTGTGTTTTTCTAGCGTTATGATAAGTAGAATCGATTAAACTTGGCTGTCAACTATTAATTGATATGTACTTGGTCACACACTACATAAACTCAGTTGCAAAACTACTGTCAAAAACATTATTTATCTAAATGAAGTTACACAACTCGATTTTATTTCAATCAATTTCAAGCTTCCTAATAAAATATTTTACAAGAACAATTGAATTTTTTATTATGATTTAATTGAATTTCAATCATATTTTTTTTTAATTGGTTATCACTCGTTAAGAATTTAAAATATGAAATATAAAATAATATCATATTCTCATTATTGGAGAACTTTATTTTCTTGTCAAAAATTTTAAAAACAAAAAAATACTCTTTATTCCAAGATGGCGGCAATCCTTACAAATTTAATTTTAAAATCAAGTATATAGTAAAACTAATAAAAATATTACTGTTGTGGTCTCTGGTCCACAACATTTGGCGTTTCGTTCTGGCGATCTCAATTGGACTCATCACTTGACTAGTGAGGGCCTAGTCAATTCAGCTAAGTAAAATGAACAAAACTTAAAAGAAATTGCGTATGAACAATACTAGTTTATATTGTTTTGGAAAAATTAATTTTCAAACTCTAAATTTTGAAAGAAAAAAATGAAAAAATATTGTTACCTACAACTAATTTTGTTCAAAATTGTGAGGGCTCACAAGTCACAAGCTCTTGTGAGGTTGTTGTGACTCGATAACATTTTCCGTGTTGTCCGATAACCCCCACAAGAAACTTCCCAAAACACTCACCACTGCAAGGTGCACTTTTGTTTTTTTGATTCCTAAGCTGTTTGAATTGTTGTTGAACGCACCCATTGAACTCATCGACGACGAAGATGAATGTGAGCCATATACAAAACTTGCTGTTCTGTGCAAAGATCGTACTCGTTGAGTTGTTTTCTCAACAATAATTTTGTTTTTAAATTAATTTCTTTTGATTTACGACCGAGGATATATTTTTTTCATCATGTTTATTTGGTTATAAAATGATTTTTAATACAGAAAAATCAAAATCGTCTTAACATTGTGTTTAAAATGTCAAACTTGTGAGTTTTTGTGAGCCTTGTGCCGGAATATGAAAACCTCACAAAATCACAAGTTCACCTCACCTTGTTGTGGCTAGTGAGGTATCAGTAAGGTTTGCCAGAATTTGGCTGTAAATCTACTTTATTACTTACTTAGTGCCTAGTGGTAATAAGATCTTTAGAGCAATCAAATATTAAAGCAAATTTTTTTTTTATTTCTGGCTTTAAAAAAAGGTATATAACGGCATTGTTGGTATTGCCGTTGATTTTTGATGATTGTTTTTCAATTTCAATTTTTTTTGAAAATTGCCCCTCCCATTCAATTTTTTTTTCTTCACCCAACCTACACGCTCTAGCCTTTTATCGCATCTAATGCAAAACACCCTGTATATAAGAAATTTATGAATTGTAAATACACTTTCTTCTATAGAAAAAAATTTGCTAAATGAAATATAAATGAAAATAAATTGATTAAAAAATAGATTGATATAAAATAATAAAAATATCCTGATCTATCTAAAAATAACACCTGGAATTCTAATCTTGTTGGATATAGTCCACACTAGATATTCGTCACGAAATCTATGTAAGATGAACTGAACTTAGCAAAAATTGCGTATTGACAAAGGCCCTCACTAGTCAACTGATGAGTCCAAGTGAGATCGCCGGGACGAATCACCAATTTTTGTAGGACTTAAAGGCCGTTAAAAACTATTTGAGTCAATAATTCAACAAAGTCCATAATAAAATAGTGCTAAGTCTTCTACTTGGCTGATGTATTTCAGTAGTATATAGAATTTGTATTATTAAAAAAAAACCTTCTTATAGAAAATCAGAGATGTCAATAAGCAATGTTTAGGACTTCCAAACATTGCTAATTGATTTAAATTAATTAATTTTTTACCAAAGTTACTGACTTAAGTGCTATGATTCAACTCATACTACCTACATTGCAGCCATAACATCAGAAGAACTTATTCAGATTGATAAAACTTGGAAAGGGTTGATTTTCAAACCCAAATTCTATGGAGACCTTTGGTTAGTAATTCAAAACCAACAACACGTACAAATTTCATCCACTTTGACCGAGCCCACTTTTTCATACAAAGTGTGTAAGGTCCTTTAAAAAAATCCTCTTTATACTAAAAGAATATAATAAGAAAGGTAAGTATGTACATACAATGTTAAATGAATGACTGCATTCCACTACCAACTATTTCAGTTTTCTCATTTAAACTATTTTATTTCGATGTAAAATTTCATTTTTTTTCTATTCCAAGACTTCCCCTTTATTGTTGATTACATTTGTTTTACCCTAACCACTAGTATAGAACTGCGAAAGCAGAAAGGTAAAATTGGAATCCTACTTTAGGGCCTATATAAGCTTTTATTACCGAAAATAAATGGTCTGCCCATTATTTAATGAATCAACTACAGACAGTAAACAGATTATAAATTTATCCACTTTCCTCGCCGTATTTATTTTATTGCCCATTTCTTATTTTAACTATCTATTATATTCGCAAACTTTTATTGCCAGTTGAAAGGTAGTTTATAGTTAAATATTCATTTTGATATTTTTTACATTGTTATTTTACAAACACTTTAAATTTTCTTTTAGAGACACAAAACTGTATTATCTTAACCCATTTTCAAATCATAGACAAACAAATATGATTTATTTTACCAAAAGTAAGCAACAAATAAGATCCAATGTGAAATTTAAATTACCATTATTTTGAATTTTATAGAGTTACAAATGTTATATAAAAAGAAGGAGATATTTAAATATGCAATAAAATGTACCCAATACACATATCCAATAAAATTAAAATTCAATCAAAATGGGCTAACAAGATAAAGTTAAATGTTCACATGGTAATGAGATTGCAAAAATTCTTTAAATAAATAAAATTAAAATACAATCAAAATGGGCTAACACAATAAAGTTAAATGTGCACATGGTAATGAGATTGCAAAAATACTTTACATATTAATTTTTTTTTTTTGTGAAAACTTCAACCGAATCCAACGCCTATTAAATGAGGTCTTATATCCCATTCAATACAATCTTTTATTAGAAATTCTTCTTCTACATATAGTTGAGAAATGACATTAAATGTAGCTTTCTATACTACAATTTGAAATCCCAAGATTCATTCAGACTTCCGCTTCTATGTATATTTCCCAGAAACAAACAAGTATCAGCAGGATGCAGTGTCTGATGTAGGTACATATAGTGATTATTAAATTTTAAATAAGTAAATATAATCTTTTATGGAAACTTTATTATTGCAACTCATTAGGTCAAGTAATTATTATTATTTACTATAGTATATAATCGGTAAGCTTATCTTTACACTCTCAATAGATTTAATTAACATAAAACAGCATCAGTCAAAATAAGGTGCAAATAATATTCTTCATCATCACCTTTATGAGATATTTACCAATCTGTACCCACTACAGGCTTAGTTTTTTTTTTTTTTTTTTGTCTACCAAGAGATATACACAAAAAAAAATACTAAATACTATGAACACGGCCAAAAGAACTGAAGAAGCTAGACATATCACTCACTAGCTCTTCGTCAGCAGATATATCTGCAAAGTATGGTGCCGACAGTGATTAGGTAATCTGTACAATTTTGCTAGTACCTTAAATATATATCCACTGTAGTTGTAGGGTGACCATCTGTTTTGTATTTTAGTGCTTGAAGTAATAATTGTTTGTTGCTCTGCATTTCACATTATTATTCGTTTTGAGTTCAAAATATTTTGAAAAATAATATAACAAATAAGTTTTTAAACTTAAACTCATACGGAAGTGCTTAATTTTGTTTAACATTTTTCTTTTAGCTCTGAAATAACTCACCTAACTTAACAACATTTTTCGTAATAAAATAAAATCTTTATTTTTTTACATGCATTCAGAAGCAGTAGCCACTTTATTTATTTTTTCCTTTTTTTACAAGAAAACTCGAACTGTTTTTGTTTTAAAAATATTTGTTATGGCCTTAAAAATGAAAAAATGAGATACCCTACTGCTGATGAAGTAATTTTTTATTTTTTTTTGTGTTTTTATTATTTTTACAAATTAAAACAAAATTTTATATAAATCTTTCATGGCCGAACAGAAATAAAATATTTTTAAAAAGCTTTAAACCTCTTTTTAAAACAATCTTCGGCACGAGTATGATAACCGTGGCGAAAAGAAATGATAACGGTTTTTTTTAGAACACTTCAATACAAGAATTTTTTACTATGGGAGGGGGGGGTCTATCTTCCCCTGTTTGGGCGGGAGGGGCAATTTTATGAAAAAAGTACTATAAATGATAAAAAAATCATAAAAAAAGAACGGTAATACCTACAATTTGATATTATACCTTTTTTTAAATCCAATACCTTGTTCTATTAGCCAATTTTTAAATCAAGTGAATTCTTTGCCTGGTTTTTGAAAAAATGAGTTTCAAAATCAAAATTTAGAAAAAAAAACACTAAAAAAAATTTTTAAGTGTAATTTATCAAAACTTTGAGATTTTATATTATTTTTTTTTTCTCAGAATTCAATGCTCTTATTAATTCTTAATCAAAAACTGAAAACTAGATGATTGTATGTCTTCTAGTTTTCGAGAAAATTGAACATTACCAATTTGTTTTTATTTAATAAAATTTTGTTTTGCTTGAGTATTTACGTTGTTTTATTTTGATAGTAATAATAGAATATGGATATTAACTGACTGACTGATTGACTAACTGACTGACTAACCGACTGACTGACTAACTGACTGACTAACTGACTGACTAACTGACTGACTCACTGACTCACTGACTGACTGACTTGGACGTGGAATGCGGTGTAAGTCTACCTCCTCGTGGTGCATTCTGGGTAAAGCTAAATGACTTACTGTACTATACTTACTAGAAAGAACTCATCTCTCCCCCTCCCATAGTAAAAAAATGCTTGTATTGAACTGTTTTACAAAAACCCGTTCTCATTTCTTGGCGCCTAAGTAATCGTACTCTCTCCGCACCCATGCTATACGACGACGTATAAACAGTGAAATATGTATGGGGGGGCATGCTGCCCCCCTGTAAGTAATCGTACTCTCTCCGCACCCATGCTATACGACGACATATAAACAGTGAAATATGTATGGGGGGCATGCTGCCCCCCTGCAACCCCCCTGCTTGGGCACACTATAGGATTTGGGGTAGGTGCAAGGTTGGGTGTATGCAAAGTTTCTTTTGCATTAAAAGAATCTGGGTTTAAAGAAATTTTAAATTTATCCTACTATTCTTAATCCATATTCAATTATTAATTAATTAAATTAAAATAGAAATTTTGGTAATGTTCAATTTTCTTGAAAACTAGAAAATATAAAATCATTTAGTTTTCAGTTTTTGATTAAGATTTATTAAGAGCATTAAATTCCGAGAAAAAAAAATAATATAAAATCTCAACGTTTTGATAAATTACACTAAAAAAAAATGTTTGTATGTTTTTTTTCCAAATTTTGATTTTGAAACTCATTTTTTCAAAAACTATGCAATGAATTCCCTTCATTTAAAAACTGGCTGATAGAACGAAGTATTGGCTTTAAAAAAAGGTATAATACCAAATTTTAGGTATTACCGTTATTTTTTAATGATTTTTTTTTCATTTTTAGTACTTTTTTCATAAAATTGCCCCTCCCGCCCAAACGGGAGGAGATAGACCCCCCCTCCTATAGTAAAAAATGCTTGTATTGAAGTGTTCTACAAAAAACCGTTATCATTTCTTGTCGCCACGGTTATCATACTCTCCCCCAATCTTCGTCTTCTTTTTTCTTTTCATGCTTCTACGAAAATAATGTAAAATCAAACAGATATTATTAAGTTGTTACTTTTCAACACGGTTGATTATGTTTAATATTTAACAAGAAACAATATTTTAACATGATGTTAAATCAACAAACATTACTTAAAAAATATAAAATATACATAGCACAAATAAAGATTTACTCTACCTCAAATAAGTAGTCCTTTGAAACTAATATGAAAGTCTAGATAAATTAACTTGATGGACTTATACACTATACAACCGCACCTGTGTATGTTACGCTTGTTCATGATCCAGGAAGGACTATAACATGGCATATTTACTCTTTTACATGCGATCCCTTGTCAAACTTAATTGTTTGCAATGTGATGCTTGTCGGTAAACCAGAGTATATTTATATGACACACTGTAACTTTGACAATTCTCAAATATGTATTTAACATTATTCCCTGTCAAATTGAACCTTTTTCAATGTTACGCATGCATTTCATCACCATGATGAGTAAACACGGAACACTATAATTTCGAAAAAATCAACTGTGTAGTTAACTTGATCCATTGTCAAATTAAGTCTATGAAAATGTTACGCTTGCACGAGTACACTGTTTGATTAGCATGACACAATAGAATTTCAATATACCTACTTATAGAATATACTTGGTTTAGACCTACAAAAATGTAAAATAATTTAATGCGTAGTTGGAAAAAATTCAACAATTGACTTCGAATCCAAAGTAAAACAAAACTTTATTTAAAATAGAAAAATTAAAATTTAGTAAATTTATATTCTTCTTCAATTAATTCTTTGAAATCCATGTTTTGTTTTAAATATTGAATGTTTAATAGTAACGTTGGCTCACTTTTTCTTATTATTTTGTTTATTTCAATAATTTGTTGTTTCTTTCTTAAGTTTCTTACATTTTTTATTCTTTTGGTTGTACTTGATTTTGGCAAACGAGTTTAGAGAGAGTTTTTGATAACAAAGATACAACTTTAACAAGATACAATGTTAAAATAACAAACATTTGATAAAAATAAACATAGCATATTTTTAAATCAACTATATTATACTCAAAGATGCTACCATAATAATTTCACAATGAATATAATATTGTTGAAATCGGTAAGATCTCTATAACTTTATATTGGGAAAGAACAACCTGTAAATCTAACAAGAGACTTGTTTCAATTTTACTCATTTTTACTCTTTATCTTGTTTATCTTCTTCTTGGTACAAATTTCGTAATCGATCTTAAATTAAATTAAATAGATGTGATAGAGACTTAAAATTTTAATCTTGATTGATAAATGTGTGACAGCAAGTTAGTTTAAGTCTTTAATTTTAAACTAACTTTAAAATAGATATAAAATAATTTCAAAATAAAGCACTTTGGGCGCATGCAAAAGACAAGTTGGTGAACATTTTGTACGTCAGTTTTCATTTTTAAAAACGGCATTTTAACCAAAAATGTGTAATAACCTTTTCTACAAGAAATCTAATAGTCTTTTTATTTTACATAAAATATTTTTCTATAGGAATTATACGTTAAAATTTAAAGCGCCTAAAAGTACGTTTTAAAGTATTTATTTTAATAAACTGAAACTGATATTTCTAAGGACTTTAAATAAATTTCAAATCTAAGAAAAGTGGACAAGGAAATGCGTGAGGCAGTGAATGATCAATATTACACATTCTACACCTCAATGTTGATAAAGCTTAGTTACAAAATGTTTGCTTTCTAAGGACTTTAAATAAGTATAAAACTTAATTAAAGGAAAAGTAGGCTCGGTTGGAACAGGAACAAATAAATTTTGAGGAATAATTGTTTTGCATTCTTTGGTAAACTTTTTTTTTTAATAAAAGCAATCATTAAGGTGAAATATAAAAAAAAACATACTTTAAGGCGATTTCAGTCTGAAAATAAAATCCTACACAAATTTTTTTTTTTTTTTTGAAGTAAAAGACATTTGAATTTCCTGAAAATTTTTTCGTACGATGAGCCGTTCTCGCGTTATTCAAAATGGCGGGAGTGGCAAAACATTTACAGCCCGCTATTTTGTTTTTTTTTTACAGAAATGATCCACCTTAAATTAAATTTAACAAGTACCTATATTATTGCATTTAGAAAAATCTTTTTTGGCCTTAAATGTAATTTATCTTTAAAGATTGAATGATAGAATGAAACAACAACAACAACGTGAGCAAGTTACCGTCAATTTATATAGACTGGAGTTATAACTATTTTATAGGAAACAACTAGTTTAAGTGACTTATTTGTAGTGGTGCTTAGTTTTGAATTCTTTTTTAAATTAACAAAAAAATTGGTCAGCTGGAATTAAACCTAAAACAAAGATCTTCACCTCCAACCTATTAAAATTTTGCAGTAGCGCATTATTAAGTTGTTGTTAAAATAATTATAAATAATTTCCTTACACAAAGAAAATTTTCTCAAGACCTGCCAAAATTACAAAAAACAAAAATAAAATAATAACTCTTTCCTCCCGCTCTGCATTTTTTTACCATCAAATCAAAAATTTATTTGGTCACCATATATTTATAATTTTCATCTAATTTGCTATAAGGCTCAGGTAACTATGAGACTGCACAGTCTTCTCCATCTATACGACCCCTCTGCATAATATGATGATGATGGCAAGTGTATATATTGTGGACGTGGTTATTATCAAACTGTCTTCGTGATGATGATCCATCCGTTGAATCTTGGATGGATGGTCTGAAAACGTTTTAGCTTCCATGGCGTACTTATAAGCACACAATAGAGTTTGAACTTTTACACGTTTTATATAAATATTGCTGAGAGAGAACTATTGGCCATCATTCATATAGTGAACTTGCGTCAGATAACTTTGCCGAGTGGAACAAGCTCCTCTGGATTTTATTTGTTGTTATTGTTGTCTTCGGCATCGGCATCGGTAGTAACTTAACCATTTACAAAAAAAACAAAAACAAAAACAAAATATCTGTGGAAATGGTGAGTTCGTTGAATTTTAAAAAAGTAAACAAATATTAAGCAACAACTATGTATGTATATACAACAAGGCACCTACTTATATGTGCTGCAACGAAAGTGATTTATGAAGTAATTTTAAACCTTAAAAAAAAAAAAATAAAAAAAAAAATAGCCGGCATAATATGAGAATAGTGGGAGTAAAAATAGCAAAGTGAAGGAAGAATATTGCACGACTGCTGCAAAAGTATCTATATAAAGTATAGGTACACAATTGAAAAAAAAACGTACCTATATCTATCGTAGTGTTTTAGAAGAAAATCGTTACAAGAAACTTAATGTGCGGACGGAATATCACGGACACACGAAATAAACGTGACAACATCGTGCAATTTAAGAGTTACCTATATTTCAAATATATATAAAAAAAATCCGTGAAATTATATTATTTTAGTTTGAATTAAGATAATGATGATATTTATTATTCAAGCGGAACTGAGCTTCAAGTACATACATTCATTCGGTTAATTGGAATACTTGATTAAAACGAGTGACTCAATAACTCAGTGGGAACCTCAACACGAGAATCAAACATTATTATTTATGATTTTCTTTAATTATTAAAAAATAAATTAAATAACTTTGAATGTTGCTGTTGTTGTTGTTGTTAAAGCCATTATTTTGAATTTTTTTTTCAGATATCCGTAGTGTTAATAACATTACTCTTGGGATTTTGTCATTGTGATGTTTCTCATCTAGATACAGATTTACGAGAAGATGGCTACCACTATAAACAACCTTCGCAGCCTTTCCCATCGCCTGACAATGGTGTGGGAATTGATGAGCAGCAACAGTTTTCTATGAGGCCAATGCCCAGTAGACCTCAACCTATGCCTTCACGACCCACTCAAATAACACCAGAATATCTACCTCCAGATGATGATCAGCCAGAACCACAACCATCACCTTACCCAAAACCCAAACCCCAACCCCAGCCTCAGCCCAAACCCCAACCCCAACCTCAGCCCAAACCCCAACCTCAACCTCAACCTCAGCCCGAACCTGAAGAACCCAATAAGGAGGAACCACAGCCAAGTGTCGAATACGGTCCCCCACCTACCAAACCTAAGCCACAACCCAGTCTTCCACCGGCATCACCAAGCCAAACACCCGAACCCAGCGCACCATCAGAACCCATGAGGGAATATTTGCCACCCAGTGAAAATGAAGTAAATCCAGAACCAGAGCCAGAACAAACCTATCCTGCTCCAATGCCAACTGCTCCCGAATCACCTCCTCCATCAACATACCTATCACCCGAACCCACTATTTCTGAACCAGATACGTCTGGACCTACCTACCCAGAGCCACAATCAACTTATCAATCACCACAACCGACATATCCCGAAGCTCCTGCAACCACAAATGTCGAGCCACAATCAACATATCCAGCACCTCAACCCTCGTATCCAGCTCCAAGCTCACCCCCTCAACCCGATGAGCCTGAGGAACCGGAGCCTGAGCCGGCTCATGAGCTTGGACCAGACGGTTATAAATATAAGGTACCATCGAAATCATTTAGATACTAAGATTCATAAATATACGAGTACATAATGTAGTTTAAATTTATCTTATATTCTTATAATGTTTTTTTTTTTTCTTAAGTTCAAACTAGAAATGTGTATGAAATGCCAAATACAAAATATTAAAATAAAAAACAAATCAATTACAATATATCAATGATAATATAGCCAATGTTGCAACAACAAAAAAACATAAAAACAGTATCCATATACAATCTTTTTGATTTTATGTCAAAGTGTCGCCCCTGATCCCAGCACATAAATAGCACTCATCGCAGTTTTATTTATTTTGTTAAATACCATGGGGTCAAGTCCAATTGTAGAAATGAATTGAACATCAATTTATTGCTAAGGAAAAACTTACGAGCACTTACCTAGGTTGTAGGATTTTGCTCTTATCTTATAGGTTTCCAGGGGTCTAAAAAATTTAAAACTAAAAACTAAAAAATAAAAACTAAAAACTAAAAACTGAAAACTAAAAACTTGTCAAAAACCTTGAACGTCTTAAAAAAAAAATTGCTCAGGAGACACTAAGGGCCAGTTTCACAGTAAAGTAAGTGTCACAGTGTAAACTTATCGTAATAAGTGACACTTAAGTCTCCCATATTGGCCACTTAAGTTCCACTAACTCAGACAGTAAAACTACTTCTAAAGTCCATGAATGGGAAAATTAAGTGCCACAGTATGCACTGTGAAACTGGCCCTAAACACCACTTAAAATAGAAATTCTTAGAATCAAGAACTTTTTCAAACAAGAGACAAAAGAAATCATAATACAGAAACGAGTAAATGTCATTTTTGCGCTTACAAGGTTCGGACAGAAGAAGATATGGATATTTAGTAAAACTACCATCAATTTTAATTTTTCCAATGTCCATTAAGTTGGTACTTAACTATGACATAAATTCTCTTCAACAAATATTTATCAAGGTAAACAATAATAATCATAATTATTATACTCACTCAATTCTTTTTGAAAGCAATAATGTTGGTTTAAGTTTTGGTCAGGCCGGCCGGGTCGTTAAGTTAAGTTATGTACATTAATGAATTGGAAGCTCGACTGTATTTAGTCTTCCTCTACATTATCATATTGCCTCATTTTTATTCAAAAATCTCGAGGTTTGTAAGAATCCATAACTTACCCCTATGCATAGATAATCCCTGTACCTCAAGTATTGCAACTCCCGACTTAAAAGAACATATAACAATGTGCATCTTAAGTACATCACTTCTTAATGTTTGTTCATTTTCATATAAAAAAAAGTCATGAACCATTGTCATATTTTTTTTTTTTTATTTATTATGCGGAGATATGGTAAGTACCATCATCATATAGTTAGTGTAGATTTTCGTATGTCATGCTTTTTTATTGCGCAATTCAGATGTTTCTTCATCGTAGGTTTGACGCCAGATCAAAATTGTTAGGCAATACGATGCACGTTCACACAGTTATAATATGTATCTACCTATAAAATATAGAAACATAACTCGGTAGCGGTATTTACATTGTCATATTATGAAGGCATCAGAGAAAAAAAAAGAAAGAAATTTAATTACCGTCATTAGCGGAAACTTCATATAGTGTTAGAGCATTAATGCATTTATTGAATTAGACTTAGTAAATATTATTTTTTGATAAAAAAATTTAATTCTTGACCATATAGGTACTTACAATAAACACAAGTAAATAAAAAAATGTGTTGTTGCTTTTTCTGCTAATAGGAATTTAATTGTCAATAACGATATGCAATTGGTTTTTGTTAGTTCAAAGTTCGTTGGACATACAGTGAGTCTCGAAGCTTATTTTTGTGCATACTGTTTTTGACCATTGTACAGTGGGGCAAGATAGGTCGTTTTGTGATATTAATTATTTTCACTAGGATTTGGGTGTTGTTTTGCAACTTTTTGTGAGTTTATGATGAAAGCGAAGTGTTATCTTGAATTTAAATAAGTTTTGTATAAAAAAATATTATTTTTAAACGCGAAACAGGCACGAAAAAGTTGAGTTTTTTTTTTTAATTAATAAAGCACAGATAAAATTTTGCAGAACTATTATTGGATATAGTATAAGAAAAAAATTGTATAAGAGGGGGATCTAGCTCCCCTCGTTAAGGCAAGGCGGGAGGGGCAATTTTGTGAAAAGTTGACTTAGAGTTAAAAAAAAGCATTTAAAATTAACAAAAGGTCGTACAGTGATTTCCTATAGCTTATTAGTAAACTAACACTCTATTCTTTAATTTGTTTTTACATTTAATTTGTTAAAATGTATAGTTTTTCAAAAATAAAATTTTAAAGTTAAAATTTTGAAAAAAAAATAGTAGTGTTTTATTTTGAAGTTGATTTTTTTTCAAAATTTTGCTTTTATAAGTGGTATGTTTTCACTTAATATTCAATGTTCTTACCAATTTTTAGCAAGATTTTGAAAACCAAGTGCAAAAATCTTTATAGTTTTTGAGTTATTCGAGAAAAACTTTTTACCAACAAAAATCCAAAAAAGTTTTAATGTTTTTGATAAAATAAAAATAACTTATATATATTAATCTTATTTAGTTCAAACAACATTACTTCACCTAATTGATTAATAAATAAAACACAGTATTGATGAAAAATTAAAGAAATAATAATATAACAAACTTTTATTTTAACTTATTTATGTATTTTTAATCGGAATCATAACATACGACATTTTCTACTTCAAACATAGCTTCAAGATGAAAATTTTGTTTATTTATATTTAATTGTTGACTTAAACTTGAAGCCGAAGGATCTGAAGAAATCATCATTCGATTAAAAATGGCAGTCAAAGTGTCTTGTCTGGAAGATTTTCTGCTATATTGCTCTCTGAAAACTTTGAAATCCCATTTACTTTTAAACTGGTACCTAAAGTCTTCAGTTTCAGTTTTAAGTGGCTAGAATTTTCATAACATGAAGTTTTAGTTTTGAGAAAGGTCCCAATGGCGATAAATTTGTTGTCGAATTTTTTGTCTTGCTGTTAAAATATAAATCAACCAGTTTTCGTCTGGAACATTGAAATACTTGGTTTTGACCACCTATAAATTGCCATATTTTAATAAACACAATGAAAAATATAAAGAAAAACTTGTTTTTTTATTATGCAGCCACGAATTAAAAAAAAAAAGCAAAACAAAAAAAAACCATTCTTGATAAGTAATTAAATAACCATAAAAAAATGTAGTTTTTTAATCATTTTTAACTTACAAAATTCATAAAAAATATTTTCGGCATTTTTCAAGCACTTTTCTTTTTTGATTTATATTCACCAAATATCTGTTCATCTGGCTACACTCACAGACCTGGTTGAAAAATGCCGAAACAAAAGATATTGCTCTAAGTTTCATGTGAGCCCTTAGAAAAAAAGCTAATTTTTGTAACCTTGCCATTATTTACTTAAACATTTTTTTTCAAATTTTTCTTCTTAAAATAAAAACTACACACATTCATCAATATCAGAAATATTACTTGTAATTTTTATCACAAATCTTTATAAAAAAAAAAAAATTAAACAAAGAAATCCTCCAAAAATCAGGATTTTTTTATTTGCTTTCTCGCACCAACTTATCAACTTTGACAGCGTGGTTAAGTTACCACAAGTGACTTACCAAAAAAAGTTCTTCCATGTTTTATCAAAAATAATGTATTAATTGAGGAAAACAACATTTTATTCCCGTTGCTTGAAAATTTTGAAATGGACTTTATATCACGACTCTCTATGGATCTGCCCCACTGTGCATTGTGAGCTGTTTCCGGTCGGAATCCTTTAGATATGGATGAATATAACACAAATTTTGTGGATAACAAGGCATAGCAAATCGTTTTTTAAATAAATAAATTGAAAGCACAATTGCCGGTGTGTCTCTGTTCATATATGCTCCACATATCCCAGGCACCACAGTACCAATATTTGTTTACCTTTTTGACCATGTCGATGACGCAGCGTAAAGCTGAGAGAGCTCGAATCTTATCTCCTTCACACTCCTTCGATACATGCTACAGTAAATATAACTCGAAGAATTTCTTCTCAAAGCAAGCAATCACATTTTCATCCGTTCTTGACAAGTTCTATTTGCTTCAGCGCCATACAGAAGAACCGGTATAATCAAAGTCTTGTTTATAGGGTCTTCTTGGTTCTCTGAGAGAGGGCTTTACTATTTAAATCATAAATGCTCTCTTTGCTCGAAGAAACTGCAATAATTGTCGAGTGCTTCTTCTCATTTTGCATAGATAAATAGTTGAATCCATGTAGAAAAGGCTCTTAACTACTTCGATTTTGTTTGTTTTTACTTTTTTACTTTCCATAACTAGATAATTAGATTTCCTCACTTTTTTTATGTATTAATATTTTTGATATTTCGTTTTTTTAAACTGTACAATTCAAAGCTCAAATGGCTGCAGTAACGTTAAAATTAATTGGATTTAGAATTTATATGTTAACCTATGTATGTATGTATAAAAAATCTGAAATTTTTAAATTACATTTTTTGCGACGGGAAAAGGGCGTTTTAAGGGCTTTTGGATGATATTTGGATCGAAACAAACTATCCAATTTCATTGCAAGATGGCTACGAAATCGATGGACTAAAAAATGTATACAAAATTAGAATTTTTTTTGATGAAAGTCAAAGCAGGCTACGTTGACGTAGTAAAAAAAATTCCGTCTAAATTTTTCATTCTTCTTTGTTTTCATTTTAAAATATTGTTTTTCAAAAACTGATTGTTTACTTCGTGTGATATGGCGAGAAAATGGTGTTTGCTGGGTTCAACAAAAGTCCTCTAATTGAACGCAAACCTTAAGTGCAAAAAGTTTTTTTTTGTCAAGAAGTTAAAAATTAATATCTCAAAATTTATTTAACATAGGAAAATAGTTTCATACCTTTCATTTGATATTATTATCATTTTTCTACGTCGTTTATTTCGCAGGTTATGAACTATGTATTTTATTTGGAAAAAGAAAAACTGAAATCTTAATTTTCCAATAATTGGCAACTTCAAGCTCAAATTATCTCGACTTTCTTATGAAAGATTTTAAAAATGTTTCACCCATATAAAAAGCTCAACGTCAACTTTCATTTGTTATGAAACTCGTTATTGTACACTCTCTTTGTATTAAAAATTGTAAGAATGGTTACAAAAACCTTTTTGTAAAAAGAAACTTGTAATTCAAAATGTTTGTTTTAACTCATAAACTTACACTTCAAAACTATTTAAAAAAAATAAGCGAATTAATATCGAATAAAAAAAAACTGGATCTGAATTCTCCTTTTTGGAAAAATTTAACATGTAATATTTTCAAAAGCGTTCGTTTAGAAATTTCATTCAAAATCGTTTAAACCCTTATTGAAAATGTAAAAAAAAATTCTTCTGTTTTAGGTTTTTTTAATAACTGTTTTATTATCAAAATCGTTGCAGCCGTTTTTGAAATAAATAAAATTTTCATTTTACATTTTTTTTCACATTTTTATGTTCATGTTAGATATCTTTTTTTTTTTGTTGTGTTCAATGATATTTTCAAATTCAAAATAAAAATAAATAAATAAAAATATAAAAATATAAAAAATTTCATCTATACATAAAATAATATAACCGAATTTGGTTAAACTTTCTCGGTTCTCAAAAGAAGATATTGATTTAATTTCGTAACTCCATAAATGAGTAACAATAACACTGCGTTTTAAGTTTTTTTTTATCAAAATTAACGGTTTCGAGAAAATAAACATATTCCTTAACGGTTATAAGAAATATTATTTTTGGTCCTAAGCAAAATTAAAAAAAAAAAACATGTATGGGAATGTCCCAAAAACATTATGAAGGTCGAGGAGACAGACAGATATACAGAATGATGAACCACAATTTGTTCGACTTCTTTATCATCATAAGGTCAAGTTTGATCGGAATTTCGAGTTCATTATTTTTACTGTTTTCCATCTTTCTATCTTTTCACCAAATTGAGAACATGTGTGCAAATTGGAAAGAAATTTCACGTTACCAAACACTTCTAATATCGTAAGTAAAAAGGAAAAAGATAAACTTAAATAAACTCCGACAAAGATTAGTTCTGGTAGAGAGCTTTATTTTTGTGTCCTGATTATATCAAAAAAAAAAAAACATAAATTTGGACATGGGATGACATTTTAAAGGTTTTTTTTTTAATAATCAAAAAATCTACAGTTTTTTTTATAAGAAGTGTTAAGAAAAAATTTTAGCTAATGCAATTCACCTTTTTTCATAGGACGAATAAAATACGAGAAAAAATTACCAATCATTTTAAAATACCATTTTTTTGTGTTTAGATGCATAATTTTCTACATCACCGCTGGGGTAGAAAACTTAGCGTTGATTGGGAGTATTATTATTATTATTATTATTATTATTATCTTTATTGTTTTCATTATAAAAATTTACAAAATTAGAAATAAAGATTACAAGCATGGCTCATGGGCCGTCTGCCGGTATATTTTTCTTCACTTAACAATTTGTGAGAGAATGTACATTATGCTTAATAAAATTAATCAGAGTAAGTATACATAAAGAATTGGTTATATAAACACAATATTTCAGCAATTGAAAAAAGAGTAATGCCAGAAGGAAAACAAATATTCAATATAATGGATTTAATGAATCTGAATCGTGTTTTAAGTTTGTATGACACAATATTTAACAATATTTATTGGACTATATCCGGGCTTTTAGTTTAGCTAAAACAAAATTATTAAGTTTATAAAACAATCACTTTAAAAAGATGGCAAGATGTCTTATACAATTATTTTAAAAATTGATTCAAAGTGAAAAAGAATCCAATACTTTAATTGAGAAGTAAATAATATATTTGTATCTATCAAGGGCAAGTTAGGCTTTAACAAAAAAGATACCTTAAAGATTTTAAAGATTTGCAATTTCAGATGCGGTTCGGGCTTTTAGTTGAGCTACAACAAAAAAAAAAAAGAGATCTTAAAGATTTTAATGATGTGCAATTTCAAAAGCGTTTTGAGCTTTTAGTTTAGCTAAAACAAAACTGTAATAGAATCATAAGATACTAAAGTATATTGTTGTACATGTTTCTATATGAAACTGCATCTAATAGAAACCGGACAAGTAGACGCCAACCATTATCTCCATTCAGAACACCAAGACATTCCTCAAGTGACAGAAAACTCTTGTTAAAATACAATCGACGAATTTCCTGCAAGATTGGGCACAACGCAACGAAGTGGAAAATGTTTTCGATTTGATTGAGGTTGCATAAAGTGCAGTTGGGATTATTATCTGTTCTGTGAGGACTGTAATTAAGCACTAGCATCTCCGTGCGAGCTTTAAATATGATACTCATTTCCAGTACCGTAAATTCATCTCTAAAATAATTAGAGGTCCCGAGACTGAGGTTAAGTTTACTGTAAAATGATCTCGACACAGACTCTCTCGCTCTATCTAGATAGCTTTGGAGAAAGTGATCATCAATGATAGATATACAGTCGTAGAAAGCGCGTCTCCACGAATCTAGGCTATCAACAGACAGATTCAGAGGAAAGTTGTGTGCAGAGGCTAAATCATACCAGTCTTTAAAAGGTGTATACCGACATCTGAAACACACTAATAGAATCCTCTTTTGCAAATTGTTGATCGATCTTTGCATAACCTTCAGTATATAGTCTGCGTTTGCTTTTAAATTCATAATAAAAATTGGAGCAAGTCCCGATTCAATCTGTATAGCATAGTTGGGTGTGTTTGTTGGGAGTCTAAAGATACGCTTGAAAAAGTACCTTTGGATAGCTTCGATTTCTTCCACTTGCTTGTATCCATAAACTTCATTGCCATAACACAAACAGCTTTTGATGGTGGCTTCAAACACTTTGAACTTAGACGCCGGGTCCACAAGTTTGTTATTAAAAAAATTTGACCACATACAATTTATTGCTGTTTTTGCAACACTCACTTTATCTTTTATGTGAACACCAACATTCAAGTTATGAGTTAATGTGTAACCTAAATATTTAAATTCTTTCACCACTTCTAAATTGGAACCATTGAGGGTCCAATTGCGGTCGGTTCTAGTGCTACGATGTTGGGACCTGAAAACCATAATTTTCGACTTCGAACTATTTATTTGGAGATCCCATAGATCACAAAATTGTTTTAATTTATTTATTTGAAGCTGAAGTGTGACCGCATTATCAGTTAAGATCACCAAGTCATCGGCGTAGAGCAAAACTTTAATAGATAGATCGCCAAAAGTAACACCACCAGGGATATGATCTTCAATGTCATTAATAAATAGTGAAAAGATTAGCGGACTTAAAATGCAGCCTTGAGGCACACCCGTGTTAGAACTAAACGGATTCGATTTGCTACTACCATTTGAAACTACAGCCGTCATATTTGAGAGCAGCTGCTCATAAATTCGAATAAATTTTGTCGATAGCCCGATCGCTGCAAGTTTAAATAGTAGAGATCTTCTGTTAATGGTGTCAAATGCTGATTTAAAGTCAACGAAAAAAGAGTAAAGATTTATTTTTTTCTCTAGATAACGCCTAGCCACACTCGTGAGAGTGAAGATTTGGTCGATTGTCGAGAGATTAGCTCGAAAGCCCGCCTGGAAGCAGCTTATTTTGTTGTTTTGTTCCACCCATCTTACAATTCTGAAATAGAGGATCTGGGTAAATAATTTCCTTAGAGAGCTAAGCACAGAAATGCCTCTATAGTTTTCAGGTAAAATAGGGTCACCCTTTTTAAAAATTGCAGAAATAGTTGAAGACTGGAAAATTATTGGAAACTTCTCCTCCTCAAACATTTTGTTGAAGAGCTCTAAAATAAATTCAAGGAACTGCGAAGTGGCGTTTTTGTAGAACTCAGCTGGAATGCCATCTAGCCCTGAAGCCTTGTTGTTTTTCATTTTTTTTAGTGCAACAGCCAGTTCTAACATTGAGAATGGAGCATCCAATTCTTCAATATATATAAAAGGAAGTGCAAAGCTTATAGACTTCTGGCATGGGTCAGCTATGAAAAGTTTTTCAAAGTGCATTGCTAGTATATCCACACCAATAGGATTTATAACTGACCTATTACGGTCACTTAAAATGCGCACATTGGCCCAAAAAGCTTTAGAGTCACGGCTTTCAATCAATTTTGATGCAGATTTTTTTAAGAAGAGTTCCTTTTTTTGCTTGCATAAATCTTTAAAAGCGTGATTAGACTGCAGATATAAAGTCTTAAAAACAACATCATTTGAATCTCTAAAGAGTTTTAAGAACTTGAAAGATCTCTCTCTACTTTTTCTGCATTCGTTGTCATACCAACTAGATTTAAAAATTATTCTATTATTATTTGAGTAAGTGACCGAAGACTGTCTAATAGTTTGAAGAACCAAATTTGTAGCTTCATCTATTGTGGTCGTTATTTGATTTGGCAGATTCGTTGAGTACTGATTTAAGTTTCTTTTGTAAACTTCACATTTTTTTTCGCTCCAACGGAGCCTTTTATTAAAATTTTCGTCTTGAAATCTAATACTACTTTCTTGAGTTTTAAACACACAGGAGACAAAGATAGGCAGGTGCATTGAGTAGTTGGCAGGAAATACTAAAAAATCTTTAACAATATTAAGCCATTCACCTTTTACAAGGCAGTAGTCAATAACAGAGCAACCCTGTGATGATATAAACGTGAAATTCCCATTAATATCCCCTCTAGAAATGCCATTTAAGATAAAAAACCCAAAATCTTCAATCAAATTCATCAAACGGTTTCCGTTTGCATTTATGCATTCGTCTAAAGAGTTTCTTTCATAAGAAAAATATCCATCGTTCATAAAGGCAGAGTTCTGGAAATTCGCTATCCTACCGTTTAAGTCCCCAATTATTAAAATATTTTCATTATTTTGGTTTAAAAGGAAATTCTGGAGTTCCTCAAAGTCGGAATTCCAAGTACTATAATTAAGATAAATAGGAACTATTAAAAAGTGTTTTGAATTAATGATAAAGTCTATTACAATTTTGCTATCGATAACTCTAAAAGTAATATGTTTTATAAAAATGTTGTTTTTGATTCCACACAACATGCCACCGCTAGCTCGACCAAGTCTATTATTTCTAACAGCCGGTATCCATCTTAAATTAAAATTTTCAAAATACTTCGAATATTGCAATTCTTTACCTTCTTCTACAAAAGTTTCTAATAATATAAATATATCATAATTTAAAATTAATTTAAAAAAATCTGGCATTAATAATTTATTTTTGAGTCCTGTAATATTATAGCAAAAGATCTTTAAATTAAAATTAATTAAATGGCAGACGGCAGCTCTATCCTATGTTGAATGATGTTGGTTAAAGTTTGGATCCAAACCAAGTTGATTGTTTGCGAACCCACTCACAGAGGGCGCTTTAGTGACATGAGAGTTTTGCTGGTCCACGATGACGTTGTCAAAAAAGCACATTGCATCTTCACCAAAATTCCTCTTGACAAATGACAGCTCGTCATTTGTTGTTATTTTTAATCCTCGGAGTGAGTCGTGTGAAAATGCAAAATCGTCGATTTTCAGTTTTGCACCTTTGATTTGAATTCTTACATTCGGCTTCTTCTTAATCTCCATTAGCTTACTTTTGATTTGGTAAAGTGTTCTCCTCTTCTTTCGGAAAAGTAAAGATTGTTCTCGGTGTACCACAATTCCGGAGTTTTTTAATCTCGGAGCTGCTTCTATAATTTTTTGTGCTGTTTCTCTGTTGTTGAAATTTAACACCATAATCGTTTTGTTGTTGTAACGATTAACAAACTGTTGTGACTTATCAAAAGATAGCTCTGCATTTTCATTTAGATTGAGAAGGCCAAGACAAGTTTGTTTTGCTAGATTATTCATGTCTGTCTTCTCGTCTGAGGGTAAATGCATTACAACCGTGTTCTCATGAGATGTTTGGTGCAAAAGTTCGATTTGCTTCTCAAGTGTTTCACAGTAGTTCTCAACGACAGCTAGGCGTTCCGTAAGGCGCTCGTTTTGAGACCGTAAGAGCTGTATTTCAACGGTGACAGCTAGGACGTCGTCTTTTGTTGCGATATTTTTTAAATGCTCAACAAAGCAGCCGTCGATAATGGATTTTAAATCGTTTGTTTGAGATGCCATTACAATGGAGTTTCCGGGCAACAAAGATACTTTATAAGCTGTGGATTTTTTACTATTTGGCGAATTGATTGGAGAAGTTTCCCCCAATTTTCTCTTTGGCTTCATATATCGGTTATTCGCAGAACACAACAAAAAAATGGCTACCCTTTGCGATATATTTAAAAGGTCTTAAATTATCATACCTTTTGGCCAGTTTTAAGATATTCCACTTTGATGTTATAGTGTTCCGCTTCACCAATCTTTATAAGGCTATCTTTGTTATAATTTACTTTTAAATCACAAAAATATAAAGAAATAACTAGAGCACTGCAAGAATTGGACTATTGCTTCTCTCTCTCACTTTCTTAATTGGGATTGGGAGTATTATTTTGCGTCTTAAGCACATCCTAAAAATTACCCTTAATTTGAAGCAATGCTTTTGATTTTGTGGGTGGAAAGGGAATTCTTTTTTTTCCGTAAACTGTTAGTTTTGAACATTTTCAAAATTATAGATTATGTATAAAGTTAAAAGATTATAATACTTTTTTTCTTGGGAGAAATATATTTTGAGAAAAGTGTGAGTAGACATTAAAATACATATCACAGTTCTTTCTTTTAATGTACTTTTTCCACATCACTGTGGAGTAAGGTACACGAGGCGTTTGGGTAAGTTTTCCTCAAATTCTATTAGTCTTATGAAATAAAAGTCTCACAATAGTTTAAGTATATTAACTATTTTAACTTTAAATGTCATGACATTTTTTCCAAAAAACGGGTAGGTTTTTAGAAATTTACAAAAAGTTATATTTCCATCCCAAAATCAAAAGTTCTTGTCCAAATGTAAAGGAACTTTTTAAAAATACTTTACACATAAAAATAAAGCTCTACATCAAAAGTCAACATTTTCGGAGGTTTTCCACACACAGTCTTAATAAGTCACCGTTATCGAATATTTTCCTTTAAACCAAATTATAAAAATTCATATTCAAAAAGAAGGATTTCCTCTGACTTCCACATGTTTTTTTCCTTCATGCGTATACGTAATTTTGTATGTTCACGCATTCAACACGCAACCATTATGACTATTATGACTCATAGCCTCATATTATCGTTTGTTTATAAGAAAACCTATGTGCTGTGCATATTGTTGTAAGTTTTGTTTTAGCATAAAAGAAATCTTAACGATGCATGAAAACCATTTTCCAATATTCTGTAACTTTTGTTTTTGCACAACAAAACATTTCATACAAGTGTTTGTGCATATTATAAATCGAATATCTAGAAATTTTTACCACGTTGTTTTTTTGTATCTATGTATATCTGAAGTATAGGTATAGCTATAAAAAGCTATGCTGCCATCATCATGATGGTATTCCTTTTATATGGGGACATATCTTATAAATTAATAGTAAGTTAGGTATTTCAACAAAAAAAAATTGCAACACAGAATCGTGACTAAAGATAATCGTTATTACAACTTCATTGATGTTACTTTTCACACTTTGCTGGTTACCTTCAAACGGTACTAATTAGGCATATAGCAAAAAAAAAAAAAAAGGAAAGATAAGACAACGAAGAATTATTCTAGTAGCTAGACACAGAACCTTGCCTTGCGATGCGATCGATGGTGGAAGTTCATCTAACCTCGGAAGAGAGCAAAGTACTTCAAAAAATAACATTGCTTTGGAACGTATAGCTCATTTTGTTTTGATTTCTATCTAAAAACATCATACCTTAATAAACAAAAAATAAATTTAAAAAAAAAACAAAGAGGAATAACTAACGGCGTGGGTACCTATACAAATATTTTTTTTTTTAATAAAAATTCTTTTACAGTTACGAAAGACATACCTACTCGCTTAAGAAACAGAAAGTCTATGTTAGATTTTTCAATGCCAACGGAAGGTTAAAATCAACAGTGCATTACTGGCTACATCAAAATGCTGTTCCAACGACGACACACCGACGCAAAGTTGAATATTTCTAAGTGGACAAGCTACCTATGGTTTCATGTTTTTTTTTTTTCATTACTACGCACTTCCTTTTCTGTTTTACTTGATATACATTAATATTATCAGCATCCGATTTACTATATCATAATTAATATTGTAGGCATGAAATCTGTACCTAATGCTCCTAAGTTTAAGCCAATATGTGACAACCGCTCTATGTGCATCTCTGTGTCTGTGCGGCCACTGAATTTTGAGCTATAGAGACTAAATGGGTGGACAAAACATTTTCATGTCATTCCCTAAAGTGGAAATTCGAATTTTTATTTTAGGTCATCTAAAACAGATTATAGCTTCAATATAAAGAATATTCAAAACCCGTTTAAATATAGCATAACCAATTACAACAACAAAATTTTGTGTGTTGTAAAATTTGCCACAAAATGGCATCAAAAATGTAGTGCAAAACAAAAATTTGCCTAAATTTCATTTTTTTTCGAACGAAATCGAATTGAAATCGATTTCAAATTTCACTCGGAATGAAATTCTATGTTCTACAATTTGTTCGTATTCGAAAATTTACCAATTACTTCGAACTGTCAAAATTGAGGTCGCATTCATTTCTAATTGTTTTGAAAAGTGAAATTTCACTGCGGTGTTATTGCAATTTTTAAGGGAAAAAAGGAAGCGAAACTCTAGAGAAAAATCAGACGAACAATTTTGCGAGAAAAATCTATTATGCAAGATGGGCTTGACTTAGCGTGAGTACTTACCTCAATATGAATTTATTTGTTATAATATTCCTATGTTCTTATATTTTCTTCAGAATGAACCAAAATGCAAAAAATTGATTTCATTTTCGAACTTCTACTAAATAGTACGCATTTCCATAAAATTTCGAAAAAAAAACACACAAATTCACTTTATTCTTGTGAATTCACAATAAGTTGGATGCAGAACAGAGGCGAATATCTCTATTTAAATTTAATCCAACCACATTTAGTTTTCTCAAAAGTTATTTAGGCCCAGCGAAAAATATGCCAAAAAATATTCATAAACCGGAAATTTGTTCATGCCAGATATTTATAAAAACTTACCACTATAACATATATTTTTGTTAAAAATTACTAATTCCCAGCTTTTATTTATAAATTTTTTTATTTACGTTTTTTCCATATTTATAATAATAATAAGAGATTTTATGATGTATAAAAAAAAAGTATTAATTAAATATTTTCCAGCTAAGGTGGAACTGGGTAATACACTTTCAACTTTAAGGGATGGATATCAATTAAGTCAAGTAACCCTATTAATGCTTATCTCTTCAATAAGTTAGTAAAAAATACAAACAAAAAATAAATAAATAAATTGGGTGACGCGACAGCTCGTGTAGAAAAAAAGCAGAGTGACTTACAACTCTCAGCAATTCCTGTGTGCGTGTTATTGGTAGGGATGAAGGGGACCTACAATTTTCTGCCGAATCCGAATGGCTGAGGTGAGGGCTACTAAAAGTAAAAAATGTTTTAAAGAATAATTTCTTACACAAAAAAGTGGTTTTCTGAAATAAATGTACACTCGGGCGTATACGTACTTTTTTAATTTATTGAATTTCTAGCTCTTTTTCCTGAATTAGTACTTTTTTATCAACGCCTATTTGATTATTTTTAATAATCTGATAGTTACTTATAGTATTGGTGCATACATATTCCGTATTCCCCTCCCAACCCTCACCCCCTCAGCCCCAAAAATTACTCACGTCAAATCATGAAATAGTTGTTATTTTGAAAATTTGTCGCTATCTAGTAAGGCAATAACTACAGAGAACTTGAAATTTCTAGGTGAATATTTTTTGACTGCACACTTTTTGTCTTTTTCTAAAATAAATGGGATGACATTTTTTTTTGCTAAAGTATAATTGAAAAATAATCGCACAAATTACAAAAATCAACCAAATCGTAATTAAGATCACATAAGTGCAATTTTACCCTAAAATAACCCATTTTTGATAGCAAAAATGTTTCAGTGACCTAATTTTAAAAAGGTTAGCATCACTGACGTTTTTGAAAAAAAAATATACGTGTCGATTATAGAATCCGCAATTTTGCATCCGCAGTGATTCGCAGTGCAGTGTTTTCTTTTCTTCCTATCCATTTGCCGTGAAAAGAATAGAGAACACTGTACTGAGAATCACTGCGTATCCAGTACTGCGAATTCCATAATAGACGTGATAATCAAATTTCAATCTTTTACGGCATGTTTGCAAAATGGAATCTAAAATTAAGTAATTATTTTGCAATTGAAAATACGTACTTAACGTGGATAAACTCTTGTAGAAAATAAAAAAGAAATTTTGCAAGAAAAAAATATTTTTAAAAAACAAAATGTTATTTTTCTAATAATTTCATTTGTATTTCCACTGTACTTTTATTAGAGAACTATAAGATTAAACGAACTGAAGGTTCTATAATAGTATTTTCAAGTGATTTCATCAATGAGTCCAATTTTATAAACAAAAACAAATAAAAAAACTCTTTGACTGACCATGTAAAAAACCCTTAAGTTTGATTCAATTTAAAATGTTTTAAATTTAAAATAAAAAAACTCTTTGACTGACCATGTAAAAAACCCTTAAGTTTGATTCAATTTAAAATGTTTTAAATTTAAAATAAAATCTAATGTAAAAATTGAAAGACTTTTCAAAGACCATGAACCACCTGTGTTTTCTATACTTTTGTTCTCACAAAGCATTGCACTTAATATAAGTCCTGGTGTTTTGCGGTTCGCTTCACATTTTTCTGAACCGTCTGCATCGTCGCGTCGGCAATAGCACCATCGATGATCGTCTTCACGTACATTTATGTATATTAAGAAGTTTTAAACAACGTCAAACACGTGTTAATGTAAAGTTAACAAAAGAAAAACAAAAATTTCGCAAAGAAAAACCCTAGTAGGTCACAAATGAGTGATTTTCTTAATTTTTTGATAATCGTCGACTTAGAAATCTTTTGTGTGTAATGTTGTGCTTGTGATACTTAGATCTTTGACTCGACTATACAGTACCTAAAAATCAACGGAAATAGTTTTTTTTTGTGCGCGATGAATTGTAAGTTTATAAAATTTTAATATACGTAACCTGACCGGCTAATTAAAAAAAATATTTACTTAAGTTTCATAACTGAACAATTTATACAAAAATAAAGTTATGCAGTAAAACACAAACTCAATTACCAATAGACTTCAAGATTTAAAAATGAAACGTGCCTGTGAGTGTTAATTCCAGTATTTCACTAAATGCAAATATTGAATATAATTTACATTTTGAGGAATTAAACATTAATTTTTCCTTTTTGTGAATTGAGGAATTAAACATTAGTTTTTTCTATTGTGAATTGTAAAATGAGTTGGAAAGACATGGAAAGAGAAAAATGCATGTAATTTTTTTTTTTTACTATAATTCTGTGTAAAAGTGTGACTGACCCAACTAAATAATATTTTAAAATTATTATTATGTGTCTTTCACATTCACCATTATCCGAAGGAGTTCACGAAGCGTTTATAATTCAAATAAATATTAGAAGGACCTTATTAAAATTTAACCTGCCACAGTGCGATGAAAGTCTTACCGAAAGATTTTATTTCTCAAATTAAAAATTTGAACGTCTCCAACAAATTTCAATTATTGAACTGACATTGTTGAATAGGAGTATAGTGAGTCCTTGTGTGATGAACATATCACATCACGAAGATTTTTTTCGGAACCTTTCTTTTCATGAAATCTTTCTGTTTTTTTTTTCTTTAATTAAAAAACAAAAAAAAAAAAAAGTTCATTATGAAAACTACTGCTTTGAGTTAACAGACGCACAAGCAGAAAAGTTGAAGTTAAACACGTTAAAATAAATAACATCTCATTAAAGTGAAGACAGAAATCATACATTTTAAACAATTAAGTAAACAACAAACAAGCAGAGCCGCACGTTTTATTGTAAGATTAAAATTAATTCGTAAGCGGCCCATGGACTTTGATTTTTTATTGATTTGATGTGAAAAAAAAAATTAATCAAAGCTAATGCATGATGAGAAAATCCAAAAAAAAAGGTTTTCAGGATGCCGTTCGTCTGGCTGATAATTTTTGCATCTGTTATTTCAAGTGTTCATCAGAGCTTAAACGAATAGACAGGTTTCCTTCAAATTAGGTACAGAGTGATTATGTGATTCCTTAGGGCTTAATTTCGAATTTTAGTTTTAGCTCATCTAAAAACGGGAAGCTCCTATACACAAGTCACGTATATTGTATTTTTTATCAAGTTTACTCGAAAATGTCCCTAATAATATTGATCAATTGATTGAAAAATGAAAAATGAGAAAAATTTCTAATTTTTCAGTTATTCATTCCCGTATATATTTTTAATAGCAAAATAGATTTTTTAGCAATCCAGTGCTTCTAAATTGTTTAAACAATATAACATTTAAAAAGCTTACAAATATTTTTTTTAAACGAAAAAAAAAAATAATAATAAAAACTTTTTTTAGTAGGTATACTTTAGAGTTTAGACTAACGATATAAATTATAAGTAACGTTATTGAATAATAACCATACCTTTTTTCAATAATTAGGCTCTTTGTAGTTTAAACCAAAAGATATTAGTTCGTCTTGCATATTTTTTAAATAAACATTTCACATTTACTTTCCTTCTATGTATGTGCTAAAGTCCAGATAAAGCGGTTATAAAGGGTGTGTTTAGACAAAAAAAATGATATTGGAATGGGAGTCTATTTCCTCCTTTTAATACAGGAAGGCCAATTTTCTACTTAACTTGAGATATAAAAAATATAAAATTATAGTTATTAATATAATAGCTTTTTAACTGGTGACATAACTGAAGCCTAAATGAGACCTGAATCATTTAGCAGACAGACTTAATTCCCCAGGGATTAATTTTAATTAGTTTATAAGCATTTAATCAAATTCGGTTTTTAACAACCAAGCTAATTATTTTTAAAGACTGAATCCCCGAAATCAATGTTTACAAAATTGAATTAAATATAAAATTTAAATAAACTGTTTTACGAATTAGTTCGCACATTTCCACGCACATCATTGACTTATCATTATCATTATTCATATTCTTTTATAATTTTAGATATGAAGCTGCAAAAGAAATACCATGAAGTAGATCTAAATCATCGGACAAAATACAGACTGTCATCATTGTTTCTTATAGATGTGTTTGTTTTTATTTTTGTAAGTATTTATTACAAATAATTATCCAACCAAATAAAAATATAACATGAAAGGAAATTTAATTAAAAAATTTACGAATAAAGGATTTTTTGAAATTTTAAATTTGAAAAAGGAAATTAAAATAGGATAAACATAGAAAAAAGTCGAGTTGGGGGGCAGCAGTCCAATCCATACATACCTCACTGTTTCTAGCCATAATGCTGGGTGCTAGTACTATATTTATGTAAGAAAGCAAAAAAATAAAAGTAGTTTTAGTAATTTTCAATTTTCTCAGGAACTAGAACACATAATATCATCTAGTTTTTGATTAAGAATTAATTAGAGCAACAAATTTTAGTATATAATTTTATAGTTTTGAAAAATTACACTTTTAACTTTTGTTAAGTTTTTTTTCCCAAATTTTGAGTTAAAAACCAATTTTTTTAAACTATGCATAGATTAAAAACTAGCTAATAGAACAGAGTATTGGCTGTAAATAAAGGTACGTAGAATCTCAGAAAGATGAACGCGGAAAGATGAACGGAAAATTTTCACTTTTCAGTATTCAAAAAGATGAACGGGTTAAAGTTTTGTACTCGAAAAGATGAATACTTTATTCCCAACATAATTTTTTACTTCTTCTTTGCCTTTAGTTGCTCCTGAACAATACTTTTGAGCTTGTTTTAATTTGTTATGTAAATAATTTTTAATGTTTACTATATCTTCTTCCTAAAAACATACGTTGATGCTCGAAAAGATGAACAATTTGAAAAGATGAACGGGCCCTGTTTTATATCTGTTCATCTTTTCGAGATTCTACTGTATAATATATAATTGTGAGTATTACCGTTTTTTTTTTTAATATTTTTTTTTTTCATTTTTAGTACTTTTTTTTTAAAATCGCCCCTTCCGCCCAAACGGAGGGAGATAGACCCTCTCCCGTAGTAAAAAAATGCTTGTATGGAACTGTTCTAAAAAAAACCGTTATCATTTCTTGGCGCCTAAGTTATCGCACTATTGCCGAAAATCAGGGTTTGTCGCACTTTAAAATGTCAATAGTTTCATGTTTCTCATTGCGTTAGAGAAAACCACTCTAACTGTTGTTATATCCATGGTGGTCATAACCAGCCTAAAATTATACCATACATATGCTATAGTGTTATTCTCTATAAAACAATGATATGTCAATGGTACACTCGGGCGTATACTTACTTTTTTCCTTATTTTATTGAATTTTCAAAAAAAAAAAAAAAAAAAACATTAATTTAAGAGTTTCTTACGAAAAATTAATTTTTAAAGTAAAATATGTAAATAAATTTATAATATTTTTACATGAAATTTTTAATCAATTTGAGAACATGGTTAAAACCAGACCTAGTGCACACAATTCTTAATTTTAGTGCAAAAAGGCAGCCAAAATATTATTGCAAATCCAAATTTTGCTTTAATTTTTTAATAAATAGAAACATGATTCATCATGCAATGTGACCATAAAAAGACATTTTTTACCTGATTCGGCATATAAATAAATCTTCAAAAAATGTACAGTAATGTTAAGGTTTCACTAAATTAATTCCCATGAAATTAAGCTAAAGCTTGACGACCGGAGACACATTGAAAATTGGTACGAACCTTACAACCGTCCTTATGACTGTCTCAACGTAGTTTTCATTCATACAAGCTGTTATTTTTACTTGCGATATATAGGTATTTTTTTTTTACATCACATTTCATTTCAAACTTACTCGTAAAAGCGCATCCTAAATATCATCACATCCGCACTTTTTACAAATTTGAAATCTTTGGTTATTACCGGATGTTCAAGAGTACCTACATATCGTAACAATAGATCGCATAACATGCGAATCAATCTGTTCTTGAAAGGTCTTCTATTTCAAATTTCATTTTTGCAAACAAGTTTGGTTGGTAGGCATACTGCAGCATACATTTCTATAGGATTGGTATGTACCTTACAAATCGAAACTGTTCAATAATTTTACCCACAGAACTATCTCAAATCTCTACTACTAAAATGCAATTCTTTTTTTTTTTGCTTTACTTTGCAGTTAGTTTCACAATGCTTAGGAGAACCTATCATGGACGACTCTACGACTGAGTTTTCTGTAATAACTAGGACTTCAAGCGTAACGATTCGAAGCAACAAAACAAATAATTTGCCATTGCTGCCTTCTCTACGGAATAGTTCCCCAACAATTACTCCTAAGCTTGCAAAGAGAGCTGGACTTTTATCGGAATCAAAACATAAGGTGAGTATCAAAATGTGGCATCATATGTAAACTACGATACACAACACGTTTAGTTACAAGTGTTTTTTTTTTTTTTTTTTTTTTGAGTCTATAATTTCTTAAGAAATCTTCAGATTTTGTGAATGAAAACAAATAAATCTACGAATATGTATACTAATTCCTCGAGATGCAAAATTCTGAAATGAGATATTAATTTAGAAGACGAATGTTACATATTTGTTTAAGTTTTAATTCCAGAATGTGTTGAACCGAACGCAATGTTCTGGGATCAGAAACAAAGTATGAAGATCGATTTGTGATTTTTAAGTTTTAGACAAATTAGATAAGTTTTATAATTGATTCATCAATATAAATTTACAATAACATTGTGTCGAATTAAGTATAAGTGGGGGTGTAGACCATTCAAATGGTTCTACTCTATGTCTACAGATAACCTTGTCATACATAACTCGCAAGAATAAAAATTTACTTAGAGTACTTCTTTGTTTTGTACTGTAAATACTTTTTTGCTGTATATACGTATTCGTTAAAGCTTAAGTCAACATTAATTTAGATAGTTCTTGTATTCTACTATTTTGTATGACAAGATAGTAGTCAAAACAAAAAATAGAAACTGTGTTCACCTTCACACAATACCTGTAACAAATTTAAATCGAAGTTTTAATCAAATGTATTTTTTTTTGCGTTGGTGTTCAGAAGACAAAACAAGTTAATTCAACAAAGTCTTAACTTAATTAACCTTGAAATTCAAATACATATTTACTAGTTTAACTTTTGTTTATTTTTTTTTTCTAGGAAGATCACATTACCGATTCAACTGGATATGTGCCGATAACTTCATACAGACCCGCCAGAACACACCTTTCTCAGCGGGAACATTTTGCAGCAAATTCAATAGCACATAAAAGTGCTTATCACACGGCAATATACGACAGTGAAAATTGGAAGCCTGATAATTGGGAATTGGATTATACTAAAAAACATTTGAGATTTAATAGCACTCGAGTACAACGTAAGGATTTTAAAATCGATTGTGATAAACAGAAACTAAATAAATTCAACAATTTATTATTACCGACTTCACACATTTAGATATTGAAGCTGAATGTCAAGATGATTACATGAAAATAAGGATTGGTTTTAATGGATCTTTTAATGGTCTTGTTTACTCAGCAGGTAACAATAATTAATTAATTATTTTCAAATAATAATAATAATTTATTCATATAGGATACGCATATGATCCAGATTGTATGTATATCAATGGTACAGGAAGTGACTATTTCGAATTTTATATACAATTAAATAGATGCGGGACACTTGGTAAAAATGCGCTTCATGATGAAAAACGAAAGAATCCTACGGTAAAGTTTTGTTCTAGATTAAATACATACATATTTCGGGAGGAAATCGGACAAAACCAACGGTCAGAACTCGAATTGGTTTTGGATTCATTTTGACGGGTTATGCATTTTAAGCTAGCATAATCAGCCTTATTGTAAGTTTAACCCGGAAAATTTAACATTTAGCCTATTGTGTTTCACCCGAAATTTCATGTTTGAAAAATTCTACTCATTGTGGAATTTACAGTCAAAATTTTCAGTTATTTTTATCAGGCGACTGAAATTTCGTTCGGCTGAAACTCACAATAGGTGAAATATTTTTCAGGTGATACTCACAATAAGGCTGAATATAATTAAAAGTTTCAAGTTATATGTAATGTTATTTGATCAATGATCATGTTCTACTTTCTTGTTGATGGTTATTTGGGCTTTTGTTGCTCATCATAAAATTGACGCAATTAATAAATCGAAATTGATTTAAAAAAAAGTTTTTTTTTAAATAAAAAAAATTTATAAAACTTATTATTGGTTATTTAAACAAATTAAAAACCCCTGAGGAAGCAAAACGTAAAGAAACAAAAGATGAATTAGTTTCTTATTAATTGCATACATTTTCATGATCATAAAAGCCCAAATAACCATCAACAGTTTAAAAATTTAGTTTATTTCAGAAACAGAAAATATTTCAATATTTTGACATTTCTGTCGAAAGAAGAAAATGAGTAAATTCAGTAATATTTTTTAGGAGGTGCATGTGCATCGTGAAATGTGTTCATTTAGAAATATTAAAGGTAGAACTGCACTAGGCGGAACTGCACTTCAGCAACACCGTGCGCACTTTTGCACGAAACTGAATTAAACTTCACGTCGCGACATAGTTGGTCAGATTATCCACTTTGTCGCATAGCGTCGCGCCGTGAAGTGCAGTTATCGCTTAGTGCGATATAGACCATACAATTTCCTACGGATGTCAGGGATGCATTTAAAAATATGGAGATGTCCATACTTTGCTAGTTAGACAGCTTTCCAAGAGTGTTCTAAGGAAATCTAATAAATTTGACTGTTTATTTTTGCAGTTATAATAGACAATCAAAAGACGTCAAATCTAGTCTACATATCATACATTTACAAATGATAATTTAATATTCATTATTTTCACCTTTGAAGAGTTTGTTGTTCCTCAGAATAGATTAGTTGTAATTTTCTTGTAGTTTTTTGGGCACTGACGTTTGATGAAAATTCCAAATAACTGTTGGATAGATTATAGGCTTTAACTTGTGATTTTTTTACGAGACTCGTGATAATAACGAATAATGCCAAAACCTTTTAATACATATATTTTTTTTTTTATAATTTTCTTAGAATTTCATGTGGAACACCGTCAGTGTACAATATAATCCATTGATCGAGGAAGAATTTGATGAGCATTTCAAAGTAACTTGTGAATATGGCTATGATTTTTGGAAGACGGTAACCTTTCCATTTCTGGACGTTGAGTAAGTATAAAAAACAATAAAATATTTTTTTTTTAAAACAATAAAATATTAAGAAAGTGCACTCACGAGGAGAACAGTTCTTGACTTAAACAATTTCGTGCAGTCTCATAAGTCTAACTGAAAATGGCACTATTATTTAATAAAACAGTTCAAAGAGTGAATATACATAAAAAGTGTCTTATAATAATTATTTTAGGGTGGCAACCGGAAATCCTGTAGTGTTTACATTAAGTCCTCCTGAATGTTTTATGGAGATTCAAAATGGATATGGAATTGGTGGATCCCGTGTAACAGGACCTGTTCGTGTTGGCGATCCGTTGACTCTTATAATTTATATGCGAAGCAAATATGGTAAGAAGAAACTGAGTCTATTCGTTTACCTTTCAAAACTACCAATTTTAGTCCAATTTTTTTTATACGAACTTTGACAGAACATTAAATTAGACTATTACCGTCTGATAAATACCCGTGACAACTAAAACTCTATCAATTTGAATCTATTTTTAGAGGGATTCGATATTGTTGTAAATGATTGTTTTGCACATAACGGAGCAAATAAACGTATTCAACTGATAGATGAATATGGATGTCCTGTTAACGAGAAACTTATTTCACGATTCAGAGGATCTTGGTCTGATGGTGGTATATATGAGACACAAGTCTATGCTTACATGAAGACTTTCCGATTTACGGGTTCGCCAGCTCTTTACATTGAGTGTGATGTCCGAATGTGTCATGGAAGGTGTCCAGTGAGTTTTTGTTTTCTTTTGTAAAAAAATAACTTAAATATGTACAAAACCTAGCCATTTAAATAAATTAATTATTAAACTATTGCTTTTTTTTTATTTCAGAGCCAACCATGTCACTGGAGGAACTTAAAAGCTATTTCTAAGCGTGATGTTTTGAAATCAACTCCTAAACCTAAAACAAATAATAGTTCACTTTCTGAAAATATTAATTTATTTCAATCTTTGCGAGTTTTGCAAGAAGAAGAAGAAGGCCCCGAGACCACCAGCACCGATTCAATCAAATTTCAATATTCAAATAGAAAAATTCCAGAAATTTGTGTTACAACTTCAATGTTTTCATCTGCTGCCGCTGCTATATCATTATTAATATGCATTTTATCAGCACTTGTTATGGTAACTTGTTTAAAAATTAAAAATCTTTCTACTCAAACAGCAGGATATGAATCGTATGTTACACATAAAGGACAAATTTCGTAGAATTTTTAATAGCACTATTAGTTTTTGTAAATTACGATAGCCCGCCATTTTTTTTTCAGTACGCGAAGAGACCTAATTATTTCATTGTACATGTAGAACAGACCTAATTATTTTTTGTACATGGAAATAATTAGGTCTGTTCGCGAACTTTCCAAAATTGCGAATTTCGAAAAATGATATTTGTTTTTTTTTTTTTTGTAAATGAACTTTTTTAAGAACGTGAACTAAAATTTAGAGAAATTCGTAGTTTTGAACAATACGCAAGCAGACATTAAATATTATGAGTATTTATTTAAAAAAAATATATTCACCGCACTTGTTAACTAGAAATATTCGATTTCACGCAAAAAAAAAAAAGTTTAACCAAAAGTTAGCGTGTTAACCCAAAACACTCGAGGCACTATTTCAAAATATCGGGCCATACTGAGCTTGACTGATAAAAAATGGCACAATTAGAAAAATACTAACCATGATTAACTCAATTTGAATAATCAATGAAGCATCCAGCTCGGAGGCTATTCCATACGAACTGAAAGGTTGACAGTTCTGCTAGTTTGTCACGGTTGTCTGACAAAATTTCAGCTCACCATTTATACAAACCATTCGGCAAATTAGCAAGTTCAGAAAAATGAGATGCTGGGGAATCCTGTCAATATTTCTGAGATCACATTTTTCTAAACTAGTCCAATAAATTTAAAAACTGCACATTTCTTATGAGAAGGTAATTTGACAGCACTATTTTCAAATTCTCTTCGCACTTGTCGGTTTATTTTATGAAAAACGCCCAGTATCCTACCTACCTGGGCATATACAGAATTCCCAGTTTATATAATAAATAGTTTTGTAGGCATCCTTTTCATTTTTATTTAACAGAAAAGAGTTATTATTAAAGAACAAGGTTAACTTTTATTAAAATATTTTCACTTTACATTAAGTAATTTATTAACTGTGTCAATTTGTATGTGTTAGAACATAAATATTTATATCTTGAACTTTGAAGTCTCAGTTTATATTACCACATCTATACATACTTTCTAGTATATTTTATCTTTACATAGTTTTTTTTCTGATATTTTGTGTTTTCTCTTTTAAATTAAATAATTTTATTACATTGAATGCGTCCTATTTTTCATATTTCTTACAATCATACATAAAATATTTAAAAATTATATAAAATTAATTAATTATTAAATTATACATTATCCATAGTTATCATCATGAGTGTTTATATATCAACACAATATAAAATAATTTGTTTATAAATAAAAAAATGACCTATATAATATATATAATATTAAATATAATGTATAATTCTACAATGTGTATAATGGTTATATTAATACGAATACAATAATATTATTTATTATACACTTAATACTAAGGTGTCTACATTAAATGTTAGAAAGAGAAAAAAAAATATAATTGACTATAAAAATGTGAAAAGTTTGGAATAAGGTACATTTAAAACATTGTCATTTGTTTGTTTCTTAATTATTTTTTTAATTTCAAATTAACAAAAGCTACGAACAACAAAAAAAGCATTACATTTATGTAAAACACTTATAAAATTTTACTTAAAGATTTTGTGTTTTTTTTTTTTAATATAACATATTATTTGGAAATAAAAAAACTTGCTACGTGTTTTATTATTTCATTCAGCAATTATTTTTCTTAAATTTATACCTCACAGGTTTTCTGAGTGGAAAAAATTTGAAAAATAATCTCAGTCAGTCTCATTGTCGCAATGCGCTATTTTAATTATTCTACGTATAGCAATTAGTTAATTAATTTTCAGCAAACATTTTTTTTGTTCTAATATTTATAATGGCAACTAATTTAAAAACAACAACAACAAAAAAAAATAAAACAATGTTATGTAGATTTGAATTGATTTCTTCACATCATAGGCCTACTTCTTAAAATGTTGATCTAACTTCGCCAAATTTTCCTAATTAAATCAAAAAACATTAATATTATAGCGTTTCGTTTTATTTTTTTTTTTTTACATTAAAATTCGATAGGAGGACATCCGTTTATTAATATTGTTGGTCAACACAAAACAAATACGTACATATTATGTATCGTACTTCAACAACAAAACATACAGACACATTTTTTTTAGGATAGCACGTCATGCATTAATACAAATATATAATACAAAGAATTAGGAAATTATTTTCCACACAGCAAATAACTACTAAATCTTACATCGTGGATTAGACTTTTATTCAAAATAATTTAAGGTTATTATACGAAACTTGGTTCTGAAATAAAGTCAAGTTATTCGTTGCTCTAAGAGAATTATGAAAAAAAAATTTCGTAAATTTTTGCTATTGATGTTAAAAAAAAATATAACTTTTCTTCCGAACCGAACTGCGAGTTTTGGTTAATTCGAAAATAATTGTTTTGGAGATCAAAAACGTAACAACAATCCATTACATTTTTACTAATACTAAATTAACGCACAAAGTAGGAGCAAAAGCAGCAAACATTTCTTTTTTTTTATGGAATTTCATTTAGAATTTAAGAATTTCTCAATTAACTTAACTATAACTTCAATTAGATTAAGGTTATGGCTTTAGATTTTGAATATTAGTTGAAAAAAATGAAGCAAATATAAAGTTCTAACAAAATTGGTATCGATTAATCTTGTAGGTAAAAACCATTCGAAGTTTTATTGATAATAATTTATTGTTTTTATATAATGCGATATATTTAGTATTTAATTGATATAAACATAAAATGAGCTACTGGGAATCGATTCAGTAAATTTTGTGGAGTTTTTAATTGTAAAAGATCAGTACCATTACAAAAATCATGATTTCCATTTCTCTAAGTAGGCGCAAATGCAAACGATATTTTGGGGTGGAAAAAATAATTAAATAATAAAAAATGATTAAATAATTTCTTCAAAAGCAGCTACCGAAATATTTTTTTTTAATCTGGGAAATTTTAATCTAGAGTTAAAATAATCAATCGCTTATCAATTTTTTTTTTTTGAGGAAGTTCTTCCATCGTTGTGTTGTGTATATATATATATTTGACAAGACGAGAACGACGGCAATACTTAACAACGACGTCAATACATAATAACGATGACAATATAGGTATAACAACGACGACAATACATAACAACGACGACAACACCAACACTTACACAATATAGTAAGTCGAGAAAAGAATGAAGAGAGAGAATTGGTTTTAGTTTGGGAAAAGTAAGAATAGCGAGCAGTCGTGTGCAACCTCGAGCCTTTAGTTTTTGTCTTTAGTCTTTTGGATTTTTATAAACAAAAAATTAATCATTAAATTAATTCATTTGTCATGTAACTTTCTTTCCCTTTAAGAATATAAGAATAAAATATACCAGTGATTTTATAATAAGAAAAGACTGTGTTTAATTCCTCCCCAGTGGATGAATAAAAATTAATTCTGTTTGAACCCACAGAATTTGGGGGCTAAACCGTGATGAATAATTATAAATAAATTGAATGCTAGTGCGCAACATTAAAACAACAAAATTGCAAGCAAAACTCAGTGAAGATCGTGTTTCCCTAACGAAAAAAAAAACTCCTGACGCCGCCAAGCAGACGACCAGTAGTGAAAAATCGAAAAAAGAAAAAGAGCCAACGCCAACGGCCAAAAATTCAAAATTCCTAAAGAGAATATTATGTATACCCAGCGTTGTGAATGTACATAAGTATATAACTGGTGAAGTACGGAAAAAGAATTGAATTTGAAAAAGAAAAAGTATCCCTCTTTTAAATAAACACATGCAATTACAAATAAACAAGAAGTGACAACAAGAAGCGACCACAGATAGAGAAAACAAAAAACAACAAAACAAATTGAGACAAAGAAGGAGGATCAACAGTAGCGGCCGTAAATATTACTTTTCACTGAATTAAATTTAATAAAATTTCGAAAAAAAGCAGGAACGGTCCCGGGGGCGAGAGGGGATGGCTGGAGTTGAAAATTTGCCACCAAGTTCTTCCAGCTTCAGAGACATCGAGGACGCCGTTTCTTCATTTTCGGGCGGGGGCACACAAAATATAGTCGACTGGATCAGCCAGTATGAAGACACCTGTTCGGTGCTGGGTTTTGGTGAATTGCAGCAGTTTGTGTTTGGGAAGAGGCTCATTACAGGCGCGGCGAAACTTTTCATACAAGGGACTCAGGGGATAAGGGATTGGAGTATGTTGAAAGAAGCACAAAGGAAAGAATTTTCGGTTGAAGTGAGCTCATCCGATGTGCATAGGCAATTGAGGAACGAGACTCTCAGAGAGTACCTGTATAAATTAGTATTAGTAGGTAGTAGAGATTGCCAAACCGATCCAAATAGATGACGCGTCTTTGATAGATTATTTTATTCCTGGGCTCAGAGATGACAGAGTTAACAAAATTGTGCTGTATGAGGCAACTACTCTGGAAGAGTTGAAGGTTAAGCTCAAAGTTTATGAGCGAATGAAGCAGCAGACGATGGCAGACTTCTCTCAAAGGACTCCAGTTGCTACAGTGAAGCAGGAAGCATCAACTTCTGCTAAACGTGTCGTGTGTAAGTGCGGCGAACAAAATCACCTGGCTAGGGCTCGTCCACAGGGGTATAAGTGCTTCAAATGTTGCGTTATGGGACATAGGTCGTTTGAATGTAAGGGACCGCCAGATACTAAGACAGAACCAAAAGCCAAAGCTCATTTTGGAAGCAGGACAGATCATCTAATGAAAGATGTTGATGGGCGTAAGCGTGACAACATTGATTGACACAGGTTGTGACCTATCGTTGTTGAGGCATAAGATGTTGTTGCTGAACCGGTAAAAGGAGATTTTGGGCCAGGGTGCAGTAGAATATCTTCGGACGAAGGTGGGGCTAAGGAGAAGGAGAAGTATGATTTGGGAAAAGAAGTAAGAAAAGGCAGACAGGTTGAAGAAGAGAAGGTTGTAGCGAGGTTGTAGAGGGTTATGCGATACGAGCAAAGCCATTAAGCGATTTTTTACGAAATAAAGCAAAAATTGAGATGGGACTGGAGCAGCTGCAGGCTTTTGAATGGTTGAAGTGCGCGCTTACTAAATCACCAGTCCTTAAACAGTTTGATCCATACGCGCGCCGTAACTGAAATCCATACAGATGCCAGTATGTACGGGTATGGAGCTGTGTTACTCCAAAAAGTTAATGACGACCAGGAGTTCCACCCAGTGCAATTCATGACTCGCAAGACGAGTCTCCGAGAAGAGAAATTCCATTCTTATGGGTTGGAAGTCTTAAAGCCAGTTGTACAAACGTGGTTCATCTTCGGATTAACGTCTGAACTCGGTTCAACTCTTTTTCAGTGTTGTACAATCGAAGTTTAGGTCTTAACTCGCCGCTGATCCGCTGTTGAAAGTTACCCACCGATTTCGGGGGATTAGCTGTGGTTCAGCCATAGTTCAGGTGTTTTTTAATGCGAAAAATGTTGCTTTCTCTCTTTAATCTGAATTTTTTGACAGTTCGGCTAAATGGTGGTTGACAAGCAGAAGAAGAGTTATTACTTAAAATAATAGAGAAACATAAAGATGTGGAAGAATGGAAGAAAACCGAGCATAAAAACAGCAGGTATATTTATATAGAAGATCTTATGTTTTAATATTACTTATATTTATAATATCAGACTTAAAAATTCGCAACTCTTCATAAGCTATTAATATAAAAATACTAAAAAAACGTTGAAAAGTGAATTTCGCTAAAGAAAGAAGTGGTGTTAGAGGAACTGGAAGAGGTCCACCGTTCAAGGTCGAATTCTTAGAGCCAGAAACGATTGCAGCAAAATTATTGGGATCACGAATGACTATGGCTTCGATCTCTGTATTATGATGATGTTAAACAATTGACAATGACGACCATATCGAAGCTGGGATTTCAATTGAGGTCTAACATAGGGGCAGACTACTAGGTGTATCATTACATAGTTTAAAGCTAATGTAAAAGTAAGAATAATAATCCAAATATAATTTCGTTTTCTTTTAAACTTTTATCAAAACGATATAGTTTTTTATTTTCGTTTTACGTCATTCATATTCGTATGCATGAAATTGAATTTGCATTCGATTCAGAGTTAGTAAAAGTGAGTGTTTTTAAGACTTTACTATACATTGACAAAAAAATTGAAAAAATACAACAGTGAAAATTTTCAAACTTTTTTGTTGATAGTTTTTCCGACTGAAAAACTTACAAAAATGATATAGAAAGCTAAGATTTTGATCAAAAAATAATTCGTATATTCTTTAATCACAAAACGACTGCGATAGTAGGAACAAAAAATATTTTTACCTTTGTAATTTTGCAAAAAGTGCCCAGTGTATAGGGTGATGGCATGTGAGGTCGGCCACCTCCAGTAGTCGGCCACCAAGTTGTACATTTAAGGTTAATAGGGAACACATATGAAGAATTCATAGGAAAACATTTTTTTTATTTAACCATAACGGTTCTTTAACGGCCCGCAAAAAAATTGAGACAAAGCAGCTGCTGGTATTCTTGTTAAAAATTCTCATTTGTGTTCAAGTTCTTGCAGGAAGTATTCATCTCAATTTTATTAAGAAAAAAATAGTGAAAGTGCTGTGAAAAAAGTCTTGTAATTAATAAAATATTGAGGGTAAGTAATTTTGTTAAGTATTTTTATGTTGTTTATTGCTTGTTTATGTCGTTTTTTGCATAAAAATATAAAAAAATATTTATTTTTCAACAAATAGAGGGGGCCGACCTTAGGAGACATTTTTTGTACAGTTCTTCTAATATAATATAATTTTTTTTTGTTTTGCTTATTTTCATATGAAAATCGAACGCATACCTTATTTTCTCTTAATTTTTAACAAGATTTTCGAGTCTTTTTTCCTAGATTCAGTAGTCGGCCCCCTATTTTAGTAATGGTAAATTGGATGGCCGACTATAAAAGAATGGTTTTCTAGTGTCGGCAGTATATGTTTTAGATGAAAAAGAACAAATTTTACTTAGAAACTCTTATTAAGAATTTCCAAAAATATATTTTAGGTTTAATTATAAACAAAAAAATGGATGATTCTAAGCGCGTTTTTCATCAATATTCGGAAGAGGCCCTAAGTGAAGCTCTTAAAAAAATTCGAGAAGAAAAATGGGCAATCCGAAAGGCAAGCCAACAATATAAAGTCCCAAGAACAACATTACAAGACCGAATTCATGGTCGAGTTGCTGAAAAGCCTAGGCATATGGGCCCCGACACGGTTTTAAACAAAGATGAGGAAAAGAGCTTGGTAGATTGGATAATCAACCTCGCAAAATGTGGATTTCCACTAAAGCCATCTGACCTGTTGAATACAGTACAAAAAATTGTATTAGAGGAAAAAAGATCAACACCATTTAAAGATGGCCTTCCAGGAAAATCCTGGTACTATGGATTTTTAAAGCGGCATCCTCAATTGTCCCTCAGAACACCAGAGGGACTGTCAAAAGGACGAGCGATTGTTACAGAGGAAGCAGTTAGAAAATGGTTTCGGACTTTGCAGGATTATTTGGAAGAGATCAATGCTGCAGATATTTTGGAAGATTCCTCTAGAATTTTTAACGGAGATGAGACGTCATTTTGCTTGGCTCCAAAAACTGGGATAGTTTTGGCTCCTAAAGGATGGAAAAACCTGTATAAGGTTAATGCAGGAAATGACAAGGAGACAATAACTGTCCTATTTTTGTTCAGCGCTGATGGTCAAACTCTACCGCCTTTGCTCGTGTTCCCTTATGTGCGCCCTCCACCAGCTTTGCTGAAAAGCATGCCCGACAAATGGGTATTGGGAAGATCGGAGACTGGCTGGATGCGATCCGAAACCTTTTTCGAATACGTGGCCAACAGTTTCGTTGACTATCTTACTGAAAATAATATTAAGCGGCCAGTATTGTTTCTGGTTGATGGTCATAAATCCCATCTTACCATGGAACTAAGCGACTTCTGTAGAAGTAATGGGATAATTTTATATGCTCTTTTCCCAAATACAACGCATATTACTCAGCCAGCCGATGTGGGAGCATTCAAGGGACTGAAAAGTGAATATAAAAAAACGGTTCACAAATGGCAGAGTATTCCTGGAAATGCAAATAAAGCGGTGACGAAGACCAATTTCTGTGAACTTCTAAAAGCGGTGCTAGATAGCTCTGACAGGACGGAAAGCATTAAAAACGCTTTTCGAAAGTGTGGAATATTTCCATTCAATGCAGACGCTGTCGACTATACTAAATGTGTCCAGAATAAACTTGAGAAACTCCACGAAACTCCACCGGAAACAGTAACAGCTTCAAGTTTCTATGAGACAAAAAAAGTTCTGGCTTTGGCAAAGGATGATTTTGAAACACAAGGAATCGACTTTGCATCTGTGATGCGAATTATAGACAATCTTCAGAATGCACATAAGATAAATAATGAACCGAATACTAGTATTGAAGGTGGAACAGGCGAACTTCAAGAATTGTTAGATGAAACCAACATTGAAGATGAAATTCACGCAGTTAAACCCCTTGATGAGACATTAACTGGAACTTACATTATAGATGATACAGGAGAGCTAAGAAAAATTTCTGCGACAGTTACCATACCAACTCCATCACCAGTCAACCAGAATATAAGAAACGAGGAAGAGAATTCTATAACTGAACTTCTAGAGGAAGCAGATGAAGTCTTGTCTACAATTGACAGTGGTAGGACTTGACAGAAATTTCATTTCATTTTATTTCATTTCATTTCATTTCATTTTATTTCATTTCATTTCATTTCATTTAATTTCATTTTCTTAGCTGGACCATCACGCACCCGACGTTACTCGAAGTCCTTAACATTGATAGACGAACTGCTGCAGAACATTAATGTCCAGAAGGAAAATGTTATGATTCAGAGCTCACCATCGACTTCCTCTGCAGTAAGTCCTCCTTTTAGAAAGCACCTTTATTACCCGGAAACAATCACTAAATCCAGCAAACCAGCTCGCGAAAAACCACCAGCAAGTATTTCCTCGAAAGCATGGAAAGATTTCTTCGACAAAAAAGCGCAGGACAAGGCCAAAAAAACCGAGGAATTGGAGCTAAGGAAACGCTGTCGAAAAGAAAAGCGTTTGGAAGCGGAAAAAAAGAAACTAGCAGGAAAACCAAAGACAAAAAAAAAATACCATGTTCGTACTGTGATGAAGATTTAATCTCAGACGTTGATGAAAATGATTTAAAGAACGTTGGCTGTGATTCTTGTCCTAAATGGTTTCATTTAAGGTGCACACATTTTGCCGGGCGAAATTTCGAAGATATACAAAATGAATTATTCATCTGTGAAACATGTAATAACTAAATACCTAGGTACCTATATCTATTTTTGACGTTTTAAGGTTTTTTATTTTTTACTTTTACTTATAAGTTACAACTAATATCTCTGTACCTGTATGTCCAAACATACATAACTATATTGAAGTTGTTTTTTGTGTTTTTTTTTAATCACTTTTTTTTATATTATATAAGAAAGTGCTATACTATGTACCTTACAATCAATTTTGTAATAAAGGTTTAATTGTTTATGATGGTTTTAATTATCTTGGTCAGAAAATGAAAAATACAGAAGATACAATTTGGGGCCGACTACTAAAGACTTATGTGGCCGACCTCTGGAGTTTATGGGGCCGACTTCACCAGAATCACGGTTTCATTTCAATTTTTGAAGATAGTTTGTTTTTCATGGCAAGTCCACTAAAAAAATCAAGAATTTTAAAATTTAGACATTCCAAATAATCAGATAAACTAAATTTTATATCCAAATCTCTAACAACTGAATTTTGAGGAACAGTCAAACATAAAAAAAAAGTTAGATGGCCGACTACTGGCTCCATCACCCTATAAGGCTAGATTAAAAAAAATCCGTAGCCCAATTGAAATGAAAACACTTGTTTATTGTTTTAGTTAACTGTCAAGTACTAAATTTTAAGATAGGTAAACAATACAATTATCCATAGATAAGCAATCAGTATTTATTAGTTGCATTCCTCACGACTGTGTAGTTGGGTTTTCAATGCCATTAGGATGATTTTCATTGACCGCCATTAAAAGCATCAGTAGAACCTCCTGTTGATATTCCAAAAAAAAAAAACGGAACTTGTTCCATTGTTTTATGAGCTGCCGACAATTCTCGCATCCAAACAACAATGAATATTTAGTTCAAACATATGTGTCGCAGGAATTCAAAAGATGTTTGTTTTTCTTACGATACAATTGAAGCAATACAAATGAATGGGATGGCGACAAACAACCAGTGTGAGGCTTCCTTGGGTCTGACCATCATCGCAGAATACTGTCAAGGGAGTCAACAACAACATTATCAACAAATGTAGCCTTTTGAAAGAGAGTAATCAGTTACCCGTGGTCCGATGACTTATGTTCAGCAATTCCTTTAAAAAATATAGAAAAAAGAAAAAAGTACCTACAGAACAGAACCATTCGATTGTCTTTAGTGTGTATATCTGCGCGCCCCTTGAAAAAGGAAGAAACAAACGAAAAAATAAATATTAACAAAAATATAGTCCCCTCGCGATACGAAGCTGTACCGACCCGACGTTAAAATTACATTTAAATATTTCGAGTCTCGATTCCAGCAGTGTATAAATATACACACACAACAAAATTATTCATCATGGATAATAATGAGTCGAACGTTGAAAAATACAAAAAATATACGGCAGCACAGTTACGGTCATGGTTGGAAGGGTTACAAAAAAAAACCACAGGCACAAAAGCCGAACTCATCTTGAGGTTGCTGTCGGTGCCAGACACAGAACGTGGTGAATTTCCACCACTCCCAAAAAAAATGCAGCAGCTGGCCGACGACAACGTTGACGACAACGACGACGCCGCACACTCAGAGGACTCAAATTTGTATTTGGATAGTGTGAGTGGGATTGCGCAGCAGATGACAAAGAGGGGCCGAGAAAAAGACAGCACACATATAAATGTTATGCAGAAAAAGAGTGTACATACAAACGAACGAGCTAAGGAGAAGACTACAGAAGCGGACGATGATAATGAGCGACAAATTGGTGACGACGAAGAGAGTGCTGATGATACGGTTGGTGGCAGTGTTACCTTCGGGACTCTTTAGAGTCACTTTGACTCTTTTTTTAACGATGAGACTCCAGGACTCATCTCTTTGGAATTTGACTCCTTTTTAAAATTTGGACTCTTTTTTGTAAATGTAGCAAAAAAATATACAATTGAATACTTTGGAAACGAATTCGTTCAACTTTTTTCTTAAAACGTCATTCTTACCGTTACCTTTTCATTTTTCATTTCTACGTTTTTACCGACCGCTAAACCGCGATTTAAGTAGGTTTACCCTAAATCCCCTTCAAATTTCAAAGATTTAATCTTCAAACCAAGAAGATTAGAAATTAACCTTGTTAACTTGTTAAATGTTCATAGAGCCAATAATTTTACAAATCTAACACACCTATTCCCCTATCGCAATATTCAGTACAATATTCGAGAATCGAGAGAACATTTTCGAGAATCTATTTTTTTTTTCATCGTTTGATACAAATCGAACTTCCACTTGAGAAGAAAAAATGAAACAATATTTGCAATTTGAAAGGTACTGTCAAAGTTAATCTCCTTTTTAATCTTTTTGTGCGTTGAAAACACTTCCTAGGATTTATTAAATCTTAACGAGATTAACTTTTGGTGAAAACGTAGTATGACCTTCGGGACGACTCGTTAGAGTCATATTCCAGGACTCATCTTTTTGAAAAAAAATTAAATTTGATTCAGCTTAAAGCTAGGACCGCACTCGCCGGAACTGCACTTCAGCGGAACTGAACTTCACAACTTATTTGTAGGAAATTGTATGAGCTATATCGCATTAAGCGACAACTGCACTTCACGGCGCGACACAATGCGATAAAGTTGGTAATCTGACCAACTGTGTCGCGACGTGAAGTTTCGTTCAGTTTCGTGCAAAAGTGCGCACGGTGTCGCTGAAGTGCAGTTCCGCCTAGTGCGGTTCTACCTTAAGTGGGGAATTTTTGTAAACCAACACATAAATATATAAAGTGAATACACCTATGCTTTCGAAATGAATTCGTTCAACCCTTTTCTTATAATGCCATTCTTATACGGTGCCATTTCAAATATTCTGTGAAAGTTAACTTTTTGGATCTGTCACAGATACCATAATATTCACATCCGACAGACTATTTCTTTTATTATTTTACTGCATGGAGATTAATGCTGGATTTACCAAAAAAATGGAAGTATTTCTGTAAAAAAACAGACAAAATGTCAAAATGAATTTTTCTATTCTTTTACCACTTTTGTAACAGAAATACTGCCAATTTGTCAGTTTTTTAAATCTAGCAAAAGTACTAACTCATTGCTTATACTGACTATTGAAAATTTGGCTATTAATATACGATTTTTTAAGTTCATTTTTATATGGAAAATTGTTTTTTTTTAACTTTTTTATGTTGTATAAAAGAGAAGATTTATGTTAATAAAGTTGAAAACTAAACTTCTTTGAAATATAGAGTTTATGTCTAATTATTCGTGTTTTATTTGAAGTTTATAGAGGACTCTTTTTTTTCACCCAGGACTCCTTTTTTGACTCCTCTTTAAAATATTCAGAGGTAACCCTGGTTGGTGGTTTGACAAAGGAGCTGAAACAAATGAAGAGAGAAATGGAATTACTCAAAAGAGAAGTTAGGCTGCAAAAGATGGAAAATGACATCCTTAAAAAAGAGAACGAACTCTTAAAGAATAATAACCACAGTACAGGGGGCGGCCGCGGCGTTGCAATTTCGGCGATTAAAGAATTGTTACCGGAATTCAGCGGGGAGTGTTTTCCACATTGGGAAACACAATTTAAAAACCTAATGAAAGCCTATAAATTAAATAACAACGATGCACGCCTATTGGTCTCTTGTCGTTTAAAAGTGAACGCACTTAAGTGGTTCCACTCGAAAACCGACCTGGCGCAGATTTCTACTGAACAGTTGCTGAAGGAATTGGGTGAAATGTTCGTGTCCAATGAGAGTCGTATGTCGATAAAACGAGCTTTCGAGTGTAGGATATTAAAATTAAAAACGATTGCCTAGATGTTGCAGGGACACTTGGAGCGGAAGTAAACGCTCTGAGCACTATAAGAGTTGCTTTTCGCAACACTTGTGACAAGTAAGAATTATAACTTCTACATATTTACGTGTTAAATTTTATGATATCTTATGTGCGATTTATTGAAAAAGATTTCAGGAGGAAACCCAAAATATATCATTCGCCAAGATAAGGAGGGGGCTTCAGTACCTTGTGAATAAAACATTTATAACTTCTCCGACAAATCCTCTGCAAATTATTGAGGCTTTCCATTTGGAATCCGTTTGGAACAACTTTGGTGTTTCAAAGGACGAATCACATCCCGTTCCGTTTTACACATCGTGTATCATGGAAGAAGGGCAATTTTCATATTGTTTATTTGCATCGTTAAAAACAATTAAATTAATTGAAGATAATGTTCCAGCGACCAACAGAACCATATTCATAGACGGAACATTTAAAATTGTCCCGCAAGGGTGTTTTAAGCAGCTTTTGGTCATATATATAGAATATTTTGACGAAGTAAGATAAAATATCATTTTTAATTGATAAATGTGAAGATTGTGTTTAAAACCATTAGCTAGTAACAGAATAGCTGAAAAAAATCGCGCGATTTTTATCAGCTATTCTGTTACTAGCTAATGGTTTTAAACACAATCGATTTTTATATTGAAAAGCATCAGTAAGTGTATTTTCAGCTATTCTGTTACTTATTGTTCGTTTAAAATGCAAGTTAAAGTAATTTTATCCTTATTTGTATTTATACAAAATTTTTAACACATTTTGTAGCACCAGGTTTTTCCTATTTTTTGTGTTCTTATGGACAAAAGAACAAAAAAGGCATACGAGCATCTGTTGATATACATAAAAAATAATGTCTTTGATTGAATCCTCACAAATGTTTGACGGACTATGAGCAGGGAATGAGGCAAGCTGTCAAAAATGTTTACCCACAAACCAAGTTAATAGGATGTTGGTAAGAATTTGAAATTTATATTGAATAAAACGTTGCTTATTAAAATTGTCAACAAATTTTTAAGGTTCCATTTTTGCCATGCGTAGCAGACACTCCTTGTTTGAGTATATAAGAGCTTCAAAACCGGCGTCATCAGCTTTCCACAAAATAATGGCTCTACCTTTACTTCCACCACATATGATTTATATGGCATTTCGGGATATTAAATCGGAAATTTCGTTAATGGATTCGAATAATTTATTCTCATCATTCCTTAATTATTTTGAAAAACATTGGATTATAAAAGTACATTTTAATTTTTGGAACACTCTTCTGTTCTGTTTTATACCTAATCACTTTCTTACTTTTAGGTTGGATGTGAAAACTTTTCAGTGTACAAAGAAAACATTCGAACGACTTCTGCTGTTGAAGCATACAACGGAGTTTTGGGCCGCTCAGCTTTAAAAAATGGAAATTTTTTTAAATTTGTTTCCGTTATAAGAGACGAGGAGTTTTTCAAGAGCAGGAAATTTTCAATTTTGGCTGAAAGTGGCGGTTCAATGGGGACCAAAAGGAAAAAATATAACGTGGAGCGAAGCTCTAAAATTGAAGAAGCAACCTTGTTACTGGAACAGGGAAAATTAACCGTTACATCCTTTCTTTCGCGAATGGTTTTTGAAAAAAAACGACATATGTGTTGAGATGCTTCCACAAGAAGATATTTTTGATGTCGAGGATTCCTGTGAGGAGGATACTAATGAGGACGACAGCACTGATGTTATTGGTCCAACTATTGACGAACATATATGCGTTATATGTAAAGATTTGCGGGCAAATATTGTTTTATTGCCTTGTAAAGATTTAAAAATTTGTGCTGAATGCAATATGAAAATTCAAGCGGAATCGATTTCTGAAGGCCAGGAGAACTACAAATGCCCATGCTGTAGACAAATTGTACAAGATACAATGCAAGTATTTGCTTGACATTTTTGCATATTGTATCATTTTTTGTTAACAAATAGTAATACAGTAAAAACAAATCGGGGTTATATTTCATTTTTTAGAAAAAAACATGGACAAAACAAATTGGGGTATAATTTCATTTTTGAGAAAAAATATAGACAAAACAAATTAGGGTATTATTTCATTTTTGACAAAAATATACAAATACGGACAAAACAAATTGGGGTATTATTTCATTTTTGAGAAAAATTTACAAATATGGACAAAACAAATTGGGGTATAGTTTCGTTTATTTTTGGGGCGTTTTTTTATTTCGTTGGGGCCTTGTTGCATGGGACCTAATTTCATAATGAACTAAAGCCCCAATTTTGGGGCCCTATTTCATTTTTTTTTTTTGGGGTCTTATTTCCTGGGGCCTAATTTCGCAGAGCCAAGTCATTCGGGGCGAATGCCTAAGCAGGATGGCCTAGATGTACGATATTTGACAAGACGAGAACAATCATTTGCCATCTAACTTTCTTTCCCTCTAAGGTTATAAAAATAGAATATACCAGTGATTTTATAATAAGAAAAGACTGTGTTTAATTCCTCCCCAGTGGATGGATAAAAATTAACTCTGTTTGAACCCACATATATGTAGATCTAAAGATCCCACATACCCAGGCATTAATAAGATATAAACAAAATAAAAAATAATCAAAACAAAAATGTTTACAACAATGCCCTCCTATGTATATCGACCTATATCTGTAGGGCTATTCCAGAAAGCGCGGCGGATCGTATTGAAAGCGATACCTCAGTTTCGAGCATCTTCCCTTTCGGCTATTCCCTAAAGCAAAAATGGAAGAAAACGATCCTTCAATTTTTCCAATTTAAATGTCAAGTCTTTCCCATTCTTTGTTCCACTCTTCCCATTTAAATCCCAACTGTTTCCAAAAATATGAAAGTTGTTTCAAGTAAAAACAAAAATGTTTTTCTCTGTCCAAAGAATTTTGATTAACTATTTTGTGATTTTGTTGCTTCCATCTAACAAATAATCTTCAGGTGGACTCCTTACTCCGAAAGTGTTTTTTGAAGTGTAGAAAGTGAAAAGCAAGGGATGATTTGTATATCCAAAAAAATGATTGCAAGTGGAACTCCTCCCCGCTTGATATTCCTCACAAATAATGTGCATTGAATTTTGCTTATCACAGTTTAATTGTATTTAATAATTCTTGTTCAATAAAATCCACCATTAAAATCTTATGGAAACACAAAATTTTTTTAAGTTATTTACATTTGGTTTCGATCCGCCAACAATCCGTCACCTTCACATCTATCGCTTCCAAACGTATTAAAATTTACTTTCGCTTTCCATTTAAGGTCGAATTGAAAGCGAATCGCTTTTGAGAATAGGAAAATACAAATCCGCCAATAAAAGCGATCCGCCGCGCTTTCTGGAATAGCCCTACTGGTTATGTTAAGTATGGTCAGTCGTCACCTTTCGAGTCGGTCGCTATGTATGAAGTGTGAAAGAAAAATGTTTATGACCATTTTATTTATGATTGCACTTATGGTGCAATACAATGACCACCATAGAAGAAACTAACATAGACGCAAATTTTAAACAACCAACAAACAGAAAAGGAGCAAGTGGGGAACGAGGTAAGTTCTGCATATGAAGGGGAACTTCAACCTATGAACTTAAACGTCAGCTTAACAATGCCAATCAAGTAGATCCCATAAAAAAATTGGGGGGAGTTCGATGGCTCCCTTCTAAAATGGATAGTTTCCGGGCAGCTATCCATAATGAGGATAGCTGATTTCATATAAATAAAAATTATTATGTATTTGTCGAGAGACCGATCAAGACTTCCCTTAAGTCTTGATGGGTCTCTCGACAGAAAAACATGTGTTTTTTAACCCGAGGAAACGGCAACAATAAAAGTGTTTTTTTTATATAATTTTTCCCACAATAAAAGTTTCGCTGCTTTCATTTTAATCGGATAATACAATAAACAAAATAAATTGTGCGCGGTATAAAAATATTTTTGCAACTTCCTAACATCCATGTTCAACAATTCACCAGTACATAACACCGAAACGAGCACTCGAAGCTAGGAAGTGGTTGGCTACCGAAACTTTAACTTTATTTCCACGAGAAAACAATATTAGCCAACAAAATCTCGTTTGAAAATGAAGAGTTGGTAGAGTGTGTCATCGATGGAATACCGGATCCGTACCTGCGATCCCAGGCGAGAATGCAGTGTTTCCGCACTAAGCACCAATTGTTGGAAGCGGTTTGCAAAATTAAGGTTCCAAAAATGATGACGTCTTCAACATCACGACGAGTGACGACAACCGAAGCAACAACATCCAAAGCCATGGCCTTCAGATTATTATACCTGCAACATTTTGGGGCACATGATAAGCCATGAGCACCAAACCGAAACATGAACGAGAAAAATGTATTGCCATTGCCAAGTTCAAACTTAAAAAAAAAGTGATGTGAAACCTACCTTTAAGAAATCAAAAAACGGATGTGTTGAATCTTATTCAAGATTCGATCAACACAGAGGGAAAAATCAATTTCAGCATGGAGCTTTTCACTGAATTTATTCAATAATCAACTTAAGCTGGGAAAGAGCATGCAGTTATTAGTATGAAGTCTTTCAAAACCTTGATGCAAATAGCTCTAGAAAGCCAAGGCCTAGATGAAGTATTTCCTAGAATGATAGAATGCATCAGCTTTAAAATGATACATTTCAAGACACGATCTCTCTATTTTGCATATGGTGATGTCGAATATATGTAATTTATTTTGCTTTTTTGTTTGCCTTTTTTTGTTGTTTCCTCTTTTTGACTTTTCTCATATTTTTCCTCTTTACAAATATACACACAAAAAGTAAATTTACTCAATGTAAATATAGTAGACTCGCGTTAGTAAAAACACCGGCTAACGTGAACAAAATTTTTTTTACACTGACAACTCTGTAGCTTGAACACGGTGAGAAAGCCCTATAACAAATCGAATCGTTTTTACTTAACGGGGAATCCCCATTAATGATTTTTCGTGAGTCCTGGCATTTTCGCTGTGGTTTGGCATTAAGTTTAGTGCGCTGTGCTGATAGCTACTAGGAGGCGTGGGAGAGACTGAGACAACTCTATGAGAAACCATACCACGTCACCAAGGAGTACTTGAACCGCAGTTCTATAGGTTACCGGTTCTTCAGGAGAAACCATCGGCAAATGAAATCCAAAGAATGGCGAACGTGACTCACGAAACAATCCGTCAACTGAAGTCATTGGAGATCCCGGTGGAACACTGGGATATGGTCTTCGTGCTCGGACTGCACGAAAGATTGGATCAGGACTCAGGAGGCAAGGAGGCAATAGGAGTTACAGAGAACTCCAAAAGTGGGAGAAATTCTGGATTTTCTAGACAAGAAAGCAGGAACTTTGAAAATTACCAGATCTGGATGGAGAAATCTACCAACAACTGCTGGAGCGGAAAAAATGCAGAAAGGAGAAGGACAGCCTAAAAGTCGAACAATTGGGTTCTCAGGAGTGAGAATTTTCCACCAGCCAGTTGGGCGATGGGCAGGATTTATGAGCTTCTACCAAGTCGAGATGGGCTTGTGAGAAACGTCATCGTGCAGACTGCAACCAATAAGCTGAAGCGGCCTGTGCAGAAACTATGCATTTTACCAATGGAGTAATTAAAAACAATATTTTTAGCCGGGACTGTTACGTATGGCAACACTGTTATATAATAAGTTAAGGATTACGTGATTGTGAGTAAGAACGGTTGCTCGTAAAAATCTGGAAATAATGAAAATGACCAGTGTTCTCAAATTTCAATTATGAAGAAGTAATAAAATGTGAAACATGAATAAATGAATAAATGACTAATTGCAAAGAGCCCTTTGTTCTTGAAATTATAAATAGCACCCCAATAAGTAAGATCATGTTATGTTAGATTTGTCATCGAAAGCGATCAGTTGCTTTTAGTAATAAATTGAATAAACTTTTTTAAATTGAATAAACTTTTTTAAAACCTACTCGATGTGAGTAAGAATTTAATTGGCGACCGTGACAGGACAACAGTGTTTTGTGATATCCTAAAAAAATCAAGTAAGGATTAAACGCTTGTTGTCTATGTGAAGTTCTTCACAAAAAAATTTTAACCAATAAGTACCCTTCAAAGAAAGGGGAAATAATTTAAAAAAGACAAAAAATAAGGTGAAAGTGTTTAATTGTTAAAAGCTGATTACCAAAAGAATCAAACGGGATATAAAGAAAAAGTGAATTTCATTCCCGAACAAGAGACATGAAAGGTTGAGAAACCGGAAAGTTAAAGCAGTGGAATAGTGAAACAGTGTAAAAGTAAATCTTTATGGAAAATAAAAATAGTGATTATAAAAATATAAGGCAAAACCCCAAAGAAACCAAAGAAAAAGAAAATAAAGATAAACAATTTATAAATAAAGTGGTGAAAATAAGAGAAGTATTCAGGAAAGCAGAGGACATCAAAAATAACAACTTATAAACAATTATTAGCAGATACCAGGAAAAGCCGAAAGAAAATCCAACATGTCATCAACTGGATTATATATGTAAGAATTAATTAGCAAATATTAAATATTAATTGTTAGAATATTACATATCTTATACATAAAGAAAGGCAATTTACACTTAATACATAAATTTTTAAAATTATTAACATCCTGGACGAATTTATTAAAAATTTTGAATCATTATCCTTAAAAATGCCCGTCATTACCGAAGAATTAGTGGCTAGGTTGATAGCAACCAATACTGCATCACTGCAGGCGGAGATAGCATCTCTGAAAGCAACATTAGAGACAGTGACAAATACTAATTTAGAGACAGACTACTCTACTCAGACTATATCCGACGAAATAACGTGCACCGAATCACTAGACGTAATTAAATCTTTGCCAGAGTTTTCAGGTACAAATCCTAATGCTTATGTAAGTTGGCGCGAGGCAGCCAATAATTTCATATCCCTTTATAATAAAGGAAGCCGCAAATATTTTGCTGCTCTCACAATCCTTAGAAATAAAATTACCAACAATGCCAACGATATTTTAACAAATCATGGTACGGTTCTAAATTACGATTCAATAATTTCTAGACTTGATTTTGCTTATGCCGATAAGCGTCCCTCTCACATCATAGAGCAGGAAATGAGTATTCTCAGACAAGGTAATCTATCTATAATAGACTTCTACAACGAAGTTAACAAGAAATTAACACTTCTTATTAATAAAACTATCATGACACACGGTACAGATACCACCTTGACAAAGGAACTGAATAAGATGAATCGTAAAAACGCTTTATACAAATACTGACATAAATAAAACAAAAAAAAATACATACAATAAAAATAGCGTTGTCAGATCTACAACTATTGAAAGAAAACAAAACAAAAAATTATCGCATACAGAAAAAAATAAAATCGTCGTCAGAGTTAAAATACTGACAAAGTGTAAACAGGTTCAAGAAAATGAAAAAAAGCGTTGTCAGAGCTGAAATACTGACAAAGTGAAAAAGCTTTTTCCAAAGTGAAAATAAAAAATCAACAAATCGTAAAAGCCAAACAACAAATATGTCATCAAACCATATGATTTTAATTGAAAAACAAGTTAAAATTCGTAAAGCCCTTGGAAATCCGAAGGCGTAACAACGCGAAACAAAAATCAAGTTATTCTTCATATAATGCGGAAAAGAATTTTCTGGCATTTAAAGAAAATGACAAGCTGTTAAAGGTTACATATCTTAATCAGTAATCATTCTAACACATCTTTTTTATATACCTCTATCAAATTCCATTTGATTCTACTTGATTTCCCACGGAAATCACAAAAATTTCTAAAAGACAAGGATCTTGAAAGCAAACAAAATGACAAAAGCGATTCAACCTCAGTCATCAAGTTAGAGGAACATGCCCTTTCAGCAACATGACCTCCGAAACACCTGGGGGTGTTTGATGGCACGTATACGAAATGGATAGGGTTTCATGACCGTTTCAAGGCTGCCATCCACGATAATGAGAAGGTGACAGTAGCTTTCAAGATAGAAGTGAGCACGTAAGCATCGAATACTCGTCAGATAGTCAGTTAGACCATCTCTTAATTAGACTTTGGCAGATGGATCAGGTGGGTGCATGTTCTAAACGTACAGAAGAAGAGGAATTGGTGGAACAACACTTTATGTCTACCCACTATCGTGACAAGGATGTAATTTTCGTAGTTGAAATGCCATTGAAATCAGATTGGTCTGAGATGGGCAGTTCACGTGCGATAGCGTTACGTCGATTCATGTACCTAGAAAGAAAATTAAAAAAGAGTGATCGGTTAAGAACAACTTATGTAGAGAAGATGCGTGATAGTATTAAGCTAGGTCATGTAAAACTAGCAACTAGAAATCCTCAACCAGATAGTCTGGTGTATTACATACCACATCACTGTATAGAAAAGAAATTTCGTAAAGTATATGATGCAAGTTGTCGTACAGATAAAGGCATATCATTAAATGAGGTACAGATGCTAGGCGAAAAGCTACACAGAGATCTGCATGAAACCATAATGCGTTTCAGAGGCATCGATCGCTGAGTGTGGCGATATCAAGAAAATGTTCAACCAGGTCATACGAAATATAAATAAACATCTGTCAACACTTCGCATGGCGATCTTGCCAGCTTAAAGCTGAAAACATTAAGTTTAGATGTCAGACGCAGTCCAGTTGCAGGTAAACTTGGCCACAGCAGCATCTTTTATTAAAGAGGATAAAGAGCCCTGCTTCAAAGCGAACAAATAAAAGAAGTGAGTTGGACCAAAGCCACTCTCAATAGAAGAGTATCGGAGGCGGCAGAGGAGCAACCAAAGATACAAAAAACAAATACACCAGAACCCCCAAAGAAAAAACGAGGAGGGAAACAGGTGAAACTAAACAAATATCTGGCCGAGTTGCATCGGTTGGCAAACATCCCTGGCCAACCAACAGAAGTAAAGGAAAAATTCCTTAACCAATTGAGAACCGTAAAGGGAGAAATCCGGGCGAGCAAAAAACTGAGATCAAAACAAAAGAAAGAGGAGGGACAGGTATTTCACAAATTGTTCAACAAAACCTTTACTACAGCCTGGGACGTAATGAAGACAATGTAAACATTATTAAAAAAAAAAATTGATAATATAGTAATAAAAAACAAAACATGGGAAAAACCCAATCAAAAGTTGAGAAGGTAGTCGTTAACAACAACGGTCCTCAGCTCAATAAAGACAGCAAATCAATTCACTTTGGGCTACACTTTTCAGTGATAGTCACAGTGGTTATTATCTTAATAATTTATAAAATACACTAAAACTCCTACAAAGTGAATTCAAAAAATTGGTCCAAAAGGAAGTTATAAAAAATAATATAAGCAGAAAAATTAGGCCTATTCGGCGAATCTTTATTCTTTTATTCTGCTATTCTGTTACGATTTTCCATACAAAAGTGTGAGCTGTCAAAAAATCTTTTATGAATTATAATTTTGGTATTCGGCATGCCAAATCTGTTATGAAATCTGCTATCAAAACCGCATTTTTCGTATTCAGCATGCCAAAATCTTTTATAAAATCTTTTTCAAATCGTAAATGAATAAAAGATACATTTGTGTGACTTTTATTATAAAAGAACAACTGAAAATGGATACTTATATTTTATTTCCCCAACGAAATGTTGTTAAAAGGAGACAAATGTAAATGTATCTATATAATATATTACTAAATATTTAAATAAATATGAGTGTAAATTAAAAAAATTAATATCGTAGACGAAGACATAGAACATTTTTAATGGAACTACGATTAAAAAGCAGCCCCTTCCCGAGTGCGCTTCATACAGCTTTTTCGGTTGGACAAATTAAATGCCAGAATTTTAATGGAAAAATTGCAAATCTTATGAAGAAAGAAAGTGGCAGCCAACTGAGACCTTCCAGCAGTACCAATACGAAAAAACTATAGGTGCGAATAAATTGTCACTGGAGGAGGAGGAGTTGCTGGATGACCTTATCGAGGGTATCCCAGATGTTCATTTGAGATTGCAGGCACGCATGCAGTGTTTTAGTACCATCAATGAAATTGCAGAGGCGTTTAATAAAATTGAGTTGCCGAAAGCTAGGACGGTACCAAACAAAATTACCGCCCCCTTTCCGTCAACATCGCGACGACTAGCTGCTGCAGAGGGCCCGGAGCCCAAACCGATTAGATGTTTCAACTGTAATTCATTGGGACATGTGGCGACGGAGTGCCGCAAACCGAAAAGGCCACTAGGAGCCTGCCACATTTGTACAGAAATGGGCCATTTTGCTGCTGTATGCCCTAAAAGGAAAGCTGTTGTAGTTCATCATTTTGATCAGCATGATGACAATGAAGATAATTATGTAAGAAGTATTATTTTTAATTTTAAAATAAATTATTTAACTTATAAAATATTAGTAGGCACCCTTCTAGACACCGGCAGCCCAATAAGCATCATAAGAAAACAGTTTATTCCTAAGATCTTTATTCTTTCTATCAATCAAAACTGTAATTTAAATATTATGGGTATTAATAAAAGTTTATTAAAAATTATTGGTTGTGTTAAAGGAGTAGTTAATTATGAAGAAGAAGAAATAAATTTAAGAATGTAAGTGGTAGAAGATGATACTATGCAAGTTGCAGCTATATTAGGAAGAGATTTTTTGAAATCTGCAAATTTAAGATTAACTAAAAATGAAGAAATAGTAAAACAAACAATAAGTAAAAATGAAAATGAATATCAAAATGAATATAAAAATGAAAATGAGTATCAAAAGGAGTGTAATAACCTAATGAACATAGAAATTGAAGAAAAAGTAAACGAAATAGATGTATCCGAAAACAAAAACCTGTCTTTAGAAGAAAAGGACAAGTTTTATGAATTATTTAAAAGTTATTTGTGCTGCGAACGTCCCGAATTGCCTGAAACTGATTATGAAATCAAACTCAAGTTGACAAATGAAAAGACTTTCCATTGCCCTCCTAGAAGGTTATCATATTTAGAGAAGGCAAAAGTACAGGGTATTTTAGATGAATTAGTACAATCAGGTGTAATTAGAACAAGGAAATCGGAGTACGCATCTCCCATAGTATTAGTTAGGAAAAAGACTGGTGATATACGACTTTGTGTCGATTATCGGACACTTAACAAAATGACTTTGAAAGATAACTACCCGTTACCGTTGATCGATGATCTTTTGGATAGATTGGCTAATAAACAGGTAATCTCACTTTTAGATTTGAAACGTGCATTCTACCATGTAAGAATGGAAAAAGAATCGGTTAAGTATACCTCATTCGTGACCCCGTTAGGGCAGTATGAGTTCTTGAAGATGCCGTTTGGACTTAGGAATGCTCCTTCGACATTTCAGAGATTAATTAACGAAGTGTTTGAAGACCTCATCCGAGCAGGAAAGATCGCAATCTACTTAGACGATATTATGATTGCTACGGAAAAGGTCGACGAGCATTTAAATATATTAAGAAAGGTTTTTGAAAAATTAATAAAAAACAGATTAGAATTAAGACAAGATAAATGTCGATTTTTAAAATCGGAAATCCAATATTTAGGATATATTATATCAAAGGATGGAATACGGCCAGATAAGAAGGGAATAGAGTCGGTGAAGAATTTTCCGATACCAAGAAATGCTTAAGAGGTACATAGCATTTTAGGATTGTGTTCATACTTTAGGAGGTTCTGTATCGAATGCTTCACTACATTTACACATTCATATATTGTATTCATATTATTATATTACATTTGTATGTATTGTAAAATAATTATGTAATCGTAAGTAATATACTCAGAGTCACATACGTGTTCTCAGTTTTGATATCAATAAAGTCTAGTTAGTTGTTAGAATAACTTCATAGCGCACAGTCGCATAAAGTAGTTCAGTCCGGTACAGTGATAAAAATGTATAGTTATAGCATTCGAGTAGATTCAATAAAAGATATTAATAGTCGGGTTTTTCCTTCTCATTTTCCCGACTCTAAACAAATTACGCGTTTCATTTATAATCCTAGGAATTACAGTCCACGATTATACATTTGGTCGCATCGAGCCGGATAAAGAATCAGTTTTAAAAAAAAATTCCCCCTCCGATAATCGAGCAGCGACGCGACCTGTCGGTGCATGAAAAATCTCCCCTTGCTATCTACTCGTCTGTACAGAAAATAATAGGCATATAGCTCGTGAGTGTATCTGTGTAAGTATATGAGCAACAAGCTTGTTCTCGCGCGCTCATATATCAGTTCAGTCTTTTTGTGAGTGGCGCCGTGGAAGGTTCAGCTTTAAAATTGAATTCAAAATTAAATTCTAAGAAAAAATAAATAATAAGCAGTACAGCGAGAAGACGAAGAAACAACAAAGAAAAAAAAACAACAACCAGTACAGTAAAGAAAAACAACAACCAGTACAGTAAAGAAAAACAACAACCAGTACAGCAAGAAAAACAAAAGAAAAACAACAACCAGTACAGCAAGAAAAACAACAAAAAAAAAAAAAAAAACAAACGTACAGTAACAAAAAGGTATAAAAAGCCAGCAAGGTGGTGAGTTTATTTTTTCCTTTCCTTATTTAATGGTTGAACATATTTGTGTATTTAGTAAATATAAATATATAATTCAAGTTCTAGTGCATATAGTACGTTTGCCCTTTCTTGTAACAAGCGCGAGTGTTTATATATTTTGCAAATAAATATCATGTTGCGTACGTGACTTGAGGATTTCTCGTCGCGCTATATAAAATAAAGGGGAAGAACAAATCATTCTCTCCGATTGAAATATACATAAAGCGTCATATATCGTGTTGCGTACGCGACTTGAGATTTCCTCGTCTCGTATATAAAAAAATAATAACAAATCATCCCTCGTTCTCCTCCATGCAGTGGCATATAGGTAACATAGTGTTGTGTTTCTGTGGCGCAAATACAAATTTATGGCAATCGACGTCGTCAATGTAGATGGTATATATAGGTAGACACAGAATAAGAGTGTTGCACATGTGTTGCGTAGTAAAGGTAGAGTAGAGTGTAAAGGCACAGAGTGAAATGTATTCATCAGGGCCGTCAATTGAGAGAATATACACCAGGGACGTCGAGTTAATTGTTGCGTAGTAGATTTTTAGTCTTTCAGTACTTTTGTAGTAGCATATTTCGACTTCTTGTACAGAAGTAATAACTCAATACGAGTAGCATTGGCCACTGGCAGGGCCGTTTTGTTTCAGTATAGTAAATAAAAAAATAATAATAATTAAAGAGTTGGAATGAATATACTACCGATTGATGGGAACTAAATGATGAAGTTTACAAGTGCTGCATGGGGGAAGCTTTAACCAGTCTTTTGTGGGTTGATCTGCTGCAGGCTGAGAGAATTAACGCCAAAACTGTATACAATACAGAAGAATATAGAGCTTTTGTTCAACAAGGTTAAGTGGTGGCCGAACAAAGCAGTACAGTTTATAGAGTTTTGTTCACCACGGTCTAGTGGGGGCCGAACAAAGCAGTACAAATAAGAGCATGCTAGTACAGTTTGTTGTCCGAAGCAAGGCTTCAGCAACATAAACATAGCCGGTCGTTAGAGGCAAATCCGTAACGACAAGAGCCAACACAAATAAATGCGAACAGCATTCAAAATCACAACAGTACAGTATATGGTACAGTCCCACAAATAAAACAGTACAGTTTAGTTTGTTGTCCGAAGCAAGGCTTCAGCAACATAAACATAGCCGGTCGTTAGAGGCAAATCCGTAACGACAAGAGCCAACACAAATAAATGCAAACAGCATTCAAAATCGCAACAGTACAGTATATGGTACAGTCCCACAAATAAAACAGTACAGTTTAGTTTGTTGTCCGAAGCAAGGCTTCAGCAACATAAACATAGCCGGTCGTTAGAGGCAAATCCGTAACGACTAGAGCCAACACAAATAAATGCAAACAGCATTCAAAATCGCAACAGTACAGTATATGGTACAGTCCCACAAATAAAACAGTACAGTCTACTTTGTTGTCCGAAGCAAGGCTTCAGCAACATAAACATAGCCTGTCGTTAGAGGCAAATTCGTAACGACAAGAGCAAATACAAATAAAAATTTCAACAATTATAGTAGGTACAGTTCGTCGTTCGAAGTAAATCTTTAACAACATAAATAAATAAATTGAAATTTCAACAATTGTGGTAGGTACAGTTTGTTGTTCGAAGCAAATCTTTAACAACATAAACAAACATAATGAAAATTACAACAAGTAGGTATAGTTTGTTGTTCGAAGCAAGTCTTCAACGACATAGATAAATAAAATAAAATTGTAACAATTAGTTACAGTTCAAACCAATGAACATCATACACTCAAGGCGTATATACTTTCCTGTCCTTTGATTTGATGCAAAGATGAAATTATTGCAGTATGGGCAAATCTCGCCGCTGGTATGAAGTAGGATTGTTATATAAAAGAAAGAGGGTAGGAGAACAAACGAACTATAGAGCCTACACCATAACCGTACAGATAGATACAGACACAAATCAATAACCTTATTTTTCCACAGTATGAACATAGATTTGTATCTGGTCAAATAAAGAATGTCATACTAAATGAAAAAGTCTTGCTCTGATGCATAAGCACAGAGAGTAGGGATTTTTAAATTATGACACTAATTAATCAAATTGCTATTTATTCACATAGATTAAGATGTCGTCCAATAGAGCTAAAGCCGCAGCCAATGGCATCAGAAAGTCAACGGCTTTCGTTCAGTCAGACAGCTTTGGTGAGCTGCCCTTTCTTGAAGCAAAGTTGCGTCTTGAACTACCAGAGGATGACTGGGTCAACTTCCTGAGGCTGTCGCAGGTCTGCTTAGATCAAGCTAACAAGAAGGAACTTCCTAAGATGCTAGACGAAATAGAAGCAGCGAAGACCGAATACTTCGTCGCGAAGTCAGCGTTGCAGGAAAAGATGGCCGCATTAGCTCCTGTCGGGCCACAGCCGATAAGTACAGTAGGTTAGAATAACTTCTCAGCGCACAGTCGCATGAAGTAGTACAGTCCGGTACAGTGATAAAAATGTATAGTTATAGCATTCGAGTAAATTCAATAAAAGATATTAATAGTCGGGTTTTTCCTTCTCATTTTCCCGACTCTAAACAAATTACGCGTTTCATTTATAATCCTAGGAATTACAGTCCACGATTATACATTTGGTCGCATCGAGCCGGATAAAGAATCAGTTTAAAAAAAAAATTCCCCCTCCGATAATCGAGTCGCGACGCGACCTGTCGGTGCATGAAAAATCTCCCCTTGCTATCCACTCGTCTGTACAGAAAATAATAGGCATATAGCTCGTGAGTGTATCTGTGTAAGTATATGAGCAACAAGCTTGTTCTCGCGCGCTCATATATCAGCTTAGTCTTTTTGTGAGTGGCGCCATGGAAGGTTCAGCATTAAAATTGAATTCAAAATACAAATAAAAATTTCAACAAATTTAGTAGGTACAGTTCGTCGTTCGAAGTAAATCTTTAACAACATAAATAAATAAATTAAAATTTCAACAATTGTAGTAGGTACAGTTTGTTGTTCGAAGCAAATCTTTAACAACATAAACAAACATAATGAAAATTACAACAAGTAGGTACAGTTTGTTGTTCGAAGCAAGTCTTCAACGACATAGATAAATAAAATAAAATTGCAACAATTAGTTACAGTTCAAACCAATGAACATCATACACTCAAGGCGTATATACTTTCCTGTCCTTTGATTTGATGCAAAGATGAAATTATTGCAGTATGGGCAAATCTCGCCGCTGGTATGAAGTAGGATTGTTATATAAAAGAAAGAGGGTAGGAGAACAAACGAACTATAGAGCCTACACCATAACCGTACAGATAGATACAGACACAAATCAATAACTTTATTTCTCCACAGTATGAACATAGATTTGTATCTGGTCAAATAAAGAATGTCATACTAAATGAAAAAGTCTTGCTCTGATGCATAAGCACAGAGAGTAGGGATTTTTAAATTATGACACTAATTAATCAAATTGCTATTTATTCACATAGATTAAGATGTCGTCCAATAGAGCTAAAGCCGCAGCCAATGGCATCAGAAAGTCAAGGGCTTTCGTACAGTCAGACAGCTTTGGTGAGCTGCCCTTTCTTGAAGCAAAGTTGCGTCTTGATTTACTAGAGGATGACTGGGTCAACTTCCTGAGGCTGTCGCAGGTCTGCTTAGATCAAGCTAACAAGAAGGAACTTCCTAAGCTGCTAGACGAAATAGAAGCAGTGAAGTCCGAATACTTCGTCGCGAAGTCAGCGTTGCAGGAAAAGATGGCCGCATTAGCTCCTGTCGGGCCACAGCCGATAAGTACAGTAGGTGAAAAGCAGCAAATGCGATCAGGAATGACTTCTACATGGACGATTGTACAACAGGAGAGTCAGATGAAGTTGAAGCGATCCAGTTAGCTAAAGACATCCATGCAGTATTAAAATGAGCCGGTTTCGAGCTATGCCAATGGAAATCAAACTCCAAGACGTTCATGAAACAAATGAATGCTGGCACGCACGATGCCTCATTAGCGTTTTCGGGGGAAGAGGAATCATCCATCCTAGGTTTGAAATGGCTGATAGCGTCAGATCAGTTCACGTATGAGGTGAAAACACCAAAGATAATCGGCGCACTCACCAAGAGAAAAATAGTCGGATGTGTAGCCCAGTTGTACGATCCGAATGGCTACATATCCCCAGTCACCATTATAGGAAAGGTCATGATTCAAGACATCTGGAGATTGAGTACAGACTGGGATGACCAGGTACCGAAAGAAATAGAAGAAAGATGGAAAGAATATTGGAATGGCATAATACCCCTAGAAGAGTTCCGTATAGATAGATGGTTAGGCACAGTAGGCACGTCCGCGGTCCAGATCCATGGTTTCTCAGATGCATCAAGTACAGCTTATGGCGCAGTCCTTTATATTCGTACAGAGCAGGCATGTGGTACAGGTATAACAAAATTACTCATATCAAAGACAAGAGTAGCTCCGTTGAAGACAGTGACAATTCCAAGATTAGAGCTAGCTGCAGCAGAATTGTTGTCAAGATTTCTATTACAAGCAAGAGAGTCGATGGAATGGCAAAGTGTACCATATTTTGTATGGTCTGATTCTACAGTTGTCCTGCACTGGTTAAATAAGCTACCACGCAACCTCAAGACATATGTTGCTAATCGAGTTTCATCGATTCAGACAAACACTGATGTGAGTACCTGGCACTACGTTAACACTAAAGAGAAACCAGCAGATTTTACTGAGCAGAGGAGTACAAGCATCTGCCTTGGTAAGCAATAAATTATGGTTAGCAGGTCCGGAGTGGCTACAGCTACCCCGTACAAATTGGCCTGAAACAGGTTTCAGTATAGATGAGACAATAGAGGTACAGAAAGAGTTGAAGGTTTTGGCAGTTATATCTACCAAACCAATGCTACGTATAGGTTTGAAACATGCAAGCCATGATGTTCCGCTTTTGGATTATTCCAATAAGTTGGAAAGATTAGTTGTCATAATCAGCTATGCGATTCGTTTCGTGGATAACTGGTCTAAGAATACGTCGTTCAAAATAAGAGCAAAAAGACGTACAATCAAGATTCGGCCACCGTCTCTGGATGAAAAAACAAGAGCGATGTCATATCTCCTAAGAGAGTCTCAAGAAGCACATTATGGTACAGAATTAGCGTCGTTTGAGAATGAGAGAGGTCTTCCAGAGAAAAGTAAACTGGAACCCCTCAAGCCGATACTAGATGGCAGAGGTCTACTAAGAGTAGGCGGCAGATTAGACAGAAGCAGCAACTCGTATGAGATGAATCACCCAGTCATAGTTCCAAATGGCTCAAGGCTCGCATGGCTGATAGTAGATCACGCGCACAGAGAAACAAAGCATGGCGCAACTCAGATGATGATGCAGTTCATCAGACAGAAGTATTGGATTCCGAAGCTTCGCAGTGAATTACGAAATTACATACACAAGTGCGTCACTTGTGCCAGATATAGCTCCAAATTAGAACATCAGCTGATGTCAGAGTTACCTGCTGACAGGGTACAGATTGGCAAACCATTTCTACACTGTGGTGTGGATTATGCAGGGCCATTAGAAGTAAAGAAGATTGACAGACAAGGCAGTCAGATCACCAGAAGCAAATGTTGGGTTGCAGTTTTTGTATGCCTCAAGACTCGAGCCGTACACATCGACCTAGTGACTGATTTAACTTCGCTAGCCTTTATCGCATGCTATGAACGTTTCATCGCACGCAGGGGCAGATGCGAACGTATGTACAGTGACAACGGTACAACTTTCGTAGGTACCAATAAAGAACTAAGAAGAGCCTTAGACAAATGGGCAAGTGAAGATACGATTTCTCACCTGAGCCGTAAAAGTACAGAATGGCATTTCATGATTCCTGCCGCGCCACATCAAGGCGGGATTTATGAAGCAGCAGTAAAATCAATGAAGTATCACCTGAAGAGAATCATAGGGCTAAAAGTTCTTCCATATGAGCAACTCACAACGCTCTTAGTACAGATAGAGGCCATCCTCAACTCGAGGCCAATCCACCCCTAAATGATGACCCATCAGACATATAAGCACTAACACCAGCGCATTTCCTGGTAGGTGAACCAACAATATTGCCTATGCCATTTGATGTCAGTGAACAGCCAAGAACGGTAGGTGTTAAACTTTGGAGAGATCGTCAGTTGATGATCAAGCATTTCTGGGACCGATGGAGTTCCGAATACCTAACTACTCTGCAACAGCGTAAGAAGTGGCGAAGAGAGAAAGAAAATATCAAGGTCGGTCAGTTGGTGACAATTGCAAGCGAGAATTTCCCACCAGCGCATTGGGTTTTGGGCAGAATCTGCGAGCTCATCACCAGCAGAGATGGCATTGTAAGATCCGTGGTCGTGCAGACTGAGACAGGGAAGCTGAAGCGGCCGATGCAAGATTTGTATGATACCAGTAGAAGTAGAAAGTTGAATAATTAAAGTGCAGAAACACAAAAGAAAGTTTATGTACAGAACAATAAAAGCAATTAAAGTAATTATGACAAATAAGTTGAATTACAATCGGTCGTTGGTTTGCTATGAAAATTATGTAGAGTTAAAGTAAAGTAAATAATCATGAGAAAATATTATGGATAAATTGGTACGACCAAAATCATAAAGAATTTAAAGATGTTAAAAATTGTTAATTTTTGCTGGCACTGTATCGAATGCTTCACTATATTTACACATTCATGTATTGTATTCATATTATTATATTACATTTGTATGTATTGTAAAATAACTATGTAATCGTAAGTAATATACTCAGAGTCACATACGTGCTCTCAGTTTTGATATCAATAAAGTCTAGTTAGTTGTTAGAATAACTTCTCAGCGCACGGTCGCATAAAGTAGTACAGTCCGGTACAGAGATAAAAATGTATAGTTATAGCATTCGAGTAGATTCAATAAAAGATATTAACAGTCGGGTTTTTCCTTCTCATTTTCCCGACTCTAAACAAATTACGCGTTTCATTTATAATCCTAGGAATTACAGTCCACGATTATACAGGTTCATTAAAGGATTTTCTTTACTAGGTGAACCATTATATAAGCTGATTAGAAAGAATGTTACTTTTAAATTTGAAACAAATGAGATCAAAGCATTTGAAATTTTGCAAGCGAAATTGGTTGAGTCGCCAATACTAGCCATTTACGATCCGCGAGATGAAACAGAGCTTCATTGCGATGGTAGCTTATTAGGATTCGGAGCGATGCTCCTACAAAAGAAAAAAGATGGAAAGTTTCATCCGATTTTCTATTTTTCTAAAAGAACGACTGATTGTGAATCGAAATATCACAGTTTCGAGTTAGAAACTTTAGCTATTATCTTATCTTATCTATTATCTTACTTACATGGATTGAAATTTAAGATCGTCACCGATTGTAATTCACTGACGCTTACATTAAATAAAATACTTTTGAACAAACATTGTCGATTTGTCAAAATAAAGATGAATGCATACAAAAGATTAAAGAACGATTGCAAAACGAAGAAGATAGTAAGTATGAGTTACGAAATGGTTTGGTATATAGGAAGGTTGGGCAAAATATTCTATTTTTTGTCCCAAACAGTATGGAAGGGAATAAATTACATAAATACCATGATGAAATGGGACATGTAGGAAGTGAGAAGGTATTAGATAACATAATGAAATCGTACTGGTTTCCAAAAATGAGAAAAGAGATTCAGGATCATATTAGTAACTGCTTGAAATACATAGTGTTTTCGACGAAGGCTGGTAAACATGAAGGACTATTGCATAATATACCTAAAGGTGATGTACCATTTGACACTGTACATATTGATCATTTCGGTCCAGTGACACTCAAAGCATCAAAGAAGAAATATGTCTTCTTGGTTATAGATGCGTTTTCGAAATTCACAAAACTATATGCAGTGCGCTCCACTGGTAAGAATGCTTATTTCAAGCTTATTTTTCCGCTTATAGTAGGCCTAAGATAATAGTATCGGATCGAGGAAGTGCGTTTACTTCAGTGAGTTTTGAAGAATTCCTAAGGGATAATAACGTGAAGCACGTTAAAATTGCTACAGCCTCCCCTCAAGCTAACGGGCAGGTAGAGCGCGTAAATAGAAGCCTAGCTCTTATGCTTGCTAAAATCACTAATGGTGGTTTGGAATTCACAATGGATGAAATTCTGCCCAAAATTGAATTTGCTATGAATAATACACTTCACAAAAGTACCGGCACATGCGCAAGTGAATTGCTTTTTGAAATAAGACAAAGAGGAGAGGTGGTAGATCAATTGAGAGAGAAATAAGAAGAAATTAATGAGAGTGAGAGAAATAGAGATTTAATAGAAATATGAAGAAAGGCATCCGAAAGAATGGTGAAACAACAAAATTACAATAAGCTACTTAAGGATAAGAATAGAGTTAGTAAAGAATATAGAATCGGAGATTATGTAATGGCAAAGAACTTTGTTAGTCAACCAGGGGTATGCAAAAAGATAATTCCCCAGTTCAAAGGACCCTATGAAGTGAAACAGGTGTTGCCAAATGATAGGTATTTGATAAAAGACGTAGAAGGATTCCAATTAAGTCAGATACCTTATACAGGGATATGGGAAGTGGCAAATTTGAAACCGAATATAAATTTCTGTAAAAAGGTCACGATTGCAAATCAGGATGGCCGAATTGTAGCCGAGAAATGTGAAAAGAATTAAAACATGTGTATATATAAAAAAAAAAACAACAAAGATGTAAAAACCCAATGTTAAGAGCTGCCGGTGGGAAGGTATAAGTTATGTAGACTAAGAAAATACAAATGTATAAGTGCTGACGCTGTTCATCGCTGAGTGCAGCGAGTTCACCACACAGTATTGTTTCAACACCCGATCAAGTCGGTCGTAATAAAAAGTGTCTTATCGAAATAAATATTTTGTTGTTGAAAATTATTTATAAAGACGGCCTAAAATAAAAAGAACAAGAAGAGCGACCTTAAAAATCAGAGTGAACCTTAAACTACAAAACATTCAGATTCTCTATTTTCATCCACAAGAATTATGCGAAAAAGTTTTCATGGCTGGTTCACTATCAACTGTTAAAAATGGAAAAATACCTGTTAGCGACAGTAACAAACTCGGTTTGGCAGCATTTCATCTGAAAGCGGAAGCCTTCCTCATTTCATTAATTTCATTTCCACCATTTTCATTCTTATTGGCAAGACAGACTTTAAGAGGAGACGAAATTTTGCCGCATGGTTCACCATTCTTTCTTAAAAAGAAAACTTAAAGAATTAAATTAAAGTTAAATATTAAAACTTATGTATATTAAAATAAAAAACTTAAACTCTAGAAATAAAACTAAATGAAATTTAATTTCTGGATTTACTAGAGCAACCAACAATACCCTTAAAAATTCTGAATACACGTGATTCATCTGTAGCTCTGAAATGGGTTGAACCTATATCGTTACCCTCTTCAGAACACTATATTTTACATTATAACCAGTCATTTAATAAATAGAGAGTTAAGAAAATTTTAAATGAAATAAATTTTGAAACATTAAATAGCGAGGAAAAGTCCGAGATTGTTGCTATATGTACGAAATTCCAAGATATTTTTCAGGTGGATGGTGACAAACTTAAATATACTCATATTGGAAAGGCAAACATTACACTTAAAAATTAATCTTCACCAAAATATACGAAGCCGTATCGATTACCACACACTCAGATGGAAGATATAAAGGAGGAGATAAGAAAAATGTAAGCAGACGATATAGTACCGAAAAAGAAAGAAAGACCCAGTTACCGGTCTACAGAAATTCCAAATCGACTACCGTCACGTTAACGAGCAAATTGAAGATGATAAATTTCCGCTGCCAAACATAACGGACATCTATGATATGGTAGGAGGAGCAACTTACTTAGATTTAAGTCAAATGGAGTAAGATGCAAATAGTAGACCAATAACGGCGTTCTCAACAGAGGATGGTTAGTACCAGTTAAAACGTCTACCAATGGGTTATGGATTGCGAAAAATCATTCAATTTGCTAAAAGAAATTCTCACAAGTCCTAAAATTCTGCAATTTACAAATTTTAACGAAGAATTCATTCTACGTACAGACGCCTCAGGTTTCGCTCTAGGAGCTGTTTTGTCTAATTCCGATGACAGGCTAATTCCTTACGCAAGCAAAACTCTTAATAAATCAGAGAAAAACTGTAGCACCATTGAAAAAGAATTACTTGCAATAGTGTGGGCAATTAAACACTATCGGCCTATTTGTTCGGAAGAAAGTTAAAAATTTTGACATACCAAAGACCTTTACTGTTCTTGTTCTCACTAAAAGAACCTAGTAGTCGACTAACCAAATTCGGGCTATTACTAGAAGAATACAATTTTTACGTAGAATATTCTTTTTTTCCAAAAAGAACAGGAAATGAAACTGACCCTGAATCGGTACGAACAGACACGACAGTAAGTCGTTCGAAGTGGCCATTTATCACTGATCACAAGATTCGGCAATTAATTGTCGAAAAAGGCCTTGTCCAAATGATAGATTTTGATTTTCCTGTAGAGAGCGGTAGACGTTTCTCACCTTCTTTTTATACCCGGCGACTCAATAATGGCGAAACAGGGGCCCTACTCTGTATCTCGTTCCGATTGACAGTTCCGAAAGTGAAATTTTCGTACCTGGAAATTCGTTTCCGAATGTCAAAAGCATTGAAATGTGGAAAATTTGCTTCTAGAACAAATGTGATAGCGAAACGAACGAGGAAAGTCATAAAATGTAAGTTTTTTAAGAAAATCTCAGTGAAAATAACAATTTAAGCAAATAACATTTTTTTACACACGAAGCAAAAACAATTTGATATGTTGGTGGATTTGGCAAAGGGACATTTAAAAACCGCTGACGCTAAACAAACTTCCAAAAATTTATGGAATAGTCTAAAATAATAAACAATTGTTGAACAGTGAAATGAATCTTTGTCATCAATCGAATTTTACCTTTTATCACACATTTCCATTATGTTACTTTTGTTGCGTATAATTTCTCGCTCTATTTGCTCTTCATTATTGTCTGCATCCATCCACCGTGCAACCGAATCCATTCTTTATTATATTAATTTTTTTCTTTTAAAACAAAAATTTTGTCTTTTCCACCAAAAAAAACTAATCCATAAATGGGAAAAGTACTAATAATTCCATTCCGAAAGTTTTACAGAGTTCCAATTCAAAAGCGGAACGAAAACCACTTTCTAATAGGATTGACTTTCGGAACAAGATACAGAGTAGATGCCCAGGAGTTGTGGAAACTAAAAATTGATTGGGATGAAAGGCCACCGATTGAATTAGAAAACAAATGGTTAGAATTTTGGAATTCGATTTCTTACTTGGAGAACTTTCGATAAGATAGGTGGTTGGGTATAGGAAAAAGCTCAGAAACACAAATTCATGGGTTTTCAGATTGTAGCGAATCTGCATTAGGAGCGGTGATATTAATTCGTGTTGAATAGGTAATCGAGTAGTATCCAGTAAACTTTTAACATCCAAGACACGAGTTGGACCATTTAAGATGGTTACCATTCCACGGTTGGAATTATCAGCTGCGGAGTTGCTTTGTAGAATGGTAAATGCAGTGATGGAGTCAATAGAATGGCCGACTGGGGAGTAGGTACTATGGATTGATTCCAGTGCAGCATATTATTGGATAAAAAAGGAGACAAGGGACCTAAGAACACACAAAAAATCAATAATCAACCTTATCTTTCCCCCACGTTGTCATGACAAGGTTTTCGAAACGTTTTTGCGTCACGCTAACTTAAAATTTTGATATTTTTTAAACAGATTTTACTCTAATTTCCGTAAAATTTGAAAAAGTGGAATTAACTGATTCTTGCAATAGGTAGTTTAATAACAAAACGTTTGCTGCTTTTAAAACCTAATTTGAACTTAACAAAATTACTCATAAAATACGAAATAAAAAAAACAAAACATTAAATACAAATAATATCTTTTTTCTCCCATGATGTTAAAGAAGTTTTCTAATAGTGGGTTACATGGAATTTTCGGACAGTTTTATTACTATTGCGTTGCTTAAAATCTGGCTAGGTATTGAAATTATTCTATAGTTCCACTCCATCTATTTCACTTAACACAGTTGCCCATCGCAAAAAGGAAGCGATTCAAAAGGAATAAAAGATATGTACTACATAGTATAAATAGCCTTTGATTAAAATATTGTTTTGATCTACCCATAATAATGTTTTTTTTTTTTCTTAGTTTATAGCTTGTTCTGTCATTTGCAAACATAAGAACTCTAATTGTTCTAAGCTTTTAATATCACTAATGTTATTATTTTTAAGGTGTTTTTCTTTGCCTAACAATAAATTAGATGCGGGCGATATAAAAAAATTATTTGTTATTGCTGTACAAACGTTATTAGATAAAGCAGACGCACACGCATTGTTTGATGACGTACACAAACCAACGCTACATACATTACTCGTTTGGTTGATATTAACGCTATTGTTATTGTTTTCAAAATTGCTAAAGTCCTCTAGTACGTTATTATTATTGTTATTATTATTTTGACTACTAACCAAAACGACTGCGGCCATTGTTTTTTCCATTGGTTTTTTTGCTGCAGCAACATTATTTGATGATGTCGGCTTTGGTTGCAATTCAGCAGCAGGTTGTTGTTGCTGTTGGTTTCTGTTTGCCATAGATTTTCTATTTTTGCCCTCATTCGAACTCAATGTATTGGGTTTTGGAGACATTGGAGAACTGACACCGCAAGTGACCGTAGTTGATGGTGACAAACTTCCTTGGGCTGACGATACTACGACTAGGTTGTTAAGAGAACGTCTATGTTGTTGCTGTTGTGTAGATGTAGGGACAAAGTTTGTTTGATTAACGAAAACCGATTGTTGACCAACTTGTGGCTTCGAATGATGAAATGATTGCACAGGCATCGAGCCCCCACTGATGAAATTTGGATAAGAAGAACTTTTATACTGGTTATTACTGCCAGCTGGATTATTTGCGCTCGTATTTACAGGTGTTCGCTATAATTGAATAAAAAGTATTTAAGCAAGCTTAGTATTAGAAAGATTTCTATTGTTTAAATTACCTGTGTGCCTCCGTGCAGTTGTTGTGAAAAGCTTATGTCAGTTGAATTCTTACGATTTATTTTATCACTGCTGCCGTTCTTTTGATCCGTTTTACGTCCTTTGCAGTTCCACCTAAATGTTATTAATTTTTAATATTTCACATTAAATCCAACAACAACCAAACAAAATATCTTCAATTTAATTAAAAAATACCTTGGTTTGCTTAGATTGCTGTTGCTTGAACTTTTAAGGTGATGTGCTTTAGGAGCAAACGATATTTTTAATTTGGCAATTTTGAATTTCAACTCCTTTAATTGATTTACATGCGTCGAAAAGGCTTCTCCATGAATAGTTCGTTCTAATATCCAAAGCAAAACTGAAACATTTTCCTCGTCCGGCTGGCCACATGTTTCCTTTTGAAGAATTGCACTTGAAACTGAAATAAATTATATATTCTCTATTACATTAGTCTCATAAAAAAATAATATAAATTACATACTTAAATCAATGACTTTTAAAAATTTAAAAGCCACATTTTCTAAAACTGCGTCAACAGGTTTCATTGGTGTCAGAACAATACCAGCTAGTTCTTCAATTGCAAAATTTAATTTTAACTGACCATTCATTAAATCTTGTTCGATTCGTGTCAGATTGTTTTCTCGATCCTTTAACTTTTCTATGCAAAGTGCTAATTTATGACTAGCGCCTTTTGTAACTCCCAGTTCTTGCAAATATTCCTCTGTGATTTCAAGCATAGATTCATATGTAATGTTTTTAAAAAGTTCAATATATTTGTGTAGTCTTAGGCTTTTGAGCCATTGTCCAATATTCGACATTCCACTATTGGGTGTAGAGAATTTAAGGTAATTTGGTTTTATATCATCCAATCTTGAATCAGAATCACTAGATATCAATGAGGATCGAGGATTTTCGATTGAGAGTGAGAAACTGCGGGGCTTCAGAGCATAGTGAGCTAAATTCTCAGACGAATTAGAACAATTATCACTGACTGCTGTCACTAAGGGATTTGCAGATGCAAACGAAGATATTGCAGTTGTTAAGCTATTTGAGCGTCTTGTTTTCATGCAGCCAATTTTTCCATCTAAGCTCCAACGATTTTCGTTAAAATTATCACAGGTGTTAAGCGACGAAGGAAATCCAACCTGAGCACAGCTACAGCTATCGCAAGTATTTGAATCGAAATCAATTATTTCTGTTCCATTTCTGGAAAATGACGTATGATGGTCTTCTGTGTTGGTGTTGACTGTACTGTTTATATCGACGCCAACCACTGTTCCACCTATACTCAGTCCTAAACTATTTTGACTAGAACCTAATTCGTTTAATTTAATACCGCTAAAATTATCACAGAGATTATTGGAAATGGTCGGCAAATTGACATTCCAGTCGGGTGTGTCGGACAAATGTGGTTGTGATTGTAGTTGAGCTTTATTTGATTGTTGTGGAGGAGCGATTGCTTGCCAAGCATTTTTAGAAGTAACACTACCCACTGACGACGATACGGACGTAGTTGAATTTGTCGAGCATCCATCGGTGTTATTGGATAGACCGTAGGTGCTTTGTTGACCAACCGATACACATGAGGATTGAATGTTCTCTTCTAAATTCCGCAACCAATGATTAAGGGACCTAAAATAGAACAACAAAAAATGAAAATGTAACTTGCAGTTTCAATATTATATTAATTGCTGGAATACAATGGCTGTAGCTTAGCGGAGATCTCTGAGATCGCAGAAACCTGTGCCTGCTTTCTGTAACTTGAGCATCGATAAAATTGGTCAAGAAACGTTGAAAAATATTACAAAACTCATATAATTTGTTCAATTTTCGTCGTTTCTCGAATAGTTTTATCTATGCGAAAGTTACAGAACGTAGGCACTAAACAGGCTAAAAATTCTTTAAAATTCAAATTAATTAATGGCGTACATCATTTGAGCTTTAAAATTCTTTGACGTGGTTTTCATCATTGTTTTAAATTTTATCTTAATACGCGATCATAGTGATTAAGGCAAGCTCATACTTCAATCATAGACTTAAAAAAAACTTAAAATCGTACAAAGAAATACAACTTACCTTCGGTCTTCATTTGATATAGCAGGATGGATAAGAAGATATGAAAAAATTTGTTGCACCAACTCTGTTGAAACAATATCTCGACCAGTGTCTTCTACAGCCAATGGAATAAGTGATAAATAAATCACTTTGGCTTCGTCATTTCCTGGTTTTAAAAGTGGTATTATTTCCAAAATCTCATTGAGTACATCCTCCTTTTTGTTGTATAATTTTCCATCGTTCTTGAACATAAAATCGGAGCCAAAGTAAATAGCTTCCTTGTCTGTATTATCTGTACTTTCATTCGATGGAAGTGATTTATATGCATTAATTAATGTTTCAAGATATAATGGGCTGTTGGCATTTATATCGAATGTTGGTATGCCATTGTATAATCCAGCATTGAGAGTTAAGGTATTTTCTAATGAATGCTGTAGAAATCTTAAACTCGGGTAACGCATTCGTTTTAGTAATGCATATATGACAACTGTTCGTTCGCAATCGCTCCATTTGTCAAACAAAGAAGTGACTGTGCTAACTTGTTCGCAATATAGTGCTGTAGAACTTTCGTTGGAGTATTTCATTTTGTTGTTTACTATCTTAGATATAAAAAAAATACAAACAAAAAATACAGTTTAGAATTTTAGAAAATTCAAAGACATTTTTTATTATTTTAGATTTTTATTTTAAGTGTAAAAGTGAGTAAATGTGAACGCTATAAAATACAATACTCGCCAAAATAAAACCACTGATTCTAATTTCCCAAAATAAAAACAATCCGTCAATCTTTTTAGGCTGGTTAAAAACCAGGATTTTTCTAAATTTTTGTGTGAAGAATACAAAAACTTTAATTCTTATATTTAGCGTAGGAGAGTATTTATGGGTCCATCATAGGATTTTCTTGCATTCGCTTTTTTCTTACCACGTAGTGCCTCTCCAAAAATTATACTTCTAACTAAAGGAATTGAAGAATCTATTGATCTACTTGTAAAGCTCTGCAAATAATCTAAGTCGGTGCTCGCAACTTTAAGAGCGGGTACTCCGATATTCGTTCTTCTTCACCAATGAAGCTCATTTTTGGTGAAATGGCTTTTTTAATAATCAAAATATGCACACGTGGATTTTTTCTGAGCAATACCGCATATTTTTGCCATTAAGGCAAAAATGAGCATCGTCGCCGAAGACGACCGAAAATTGGAGTAACCGCTCTTAAAATTGCGACAACCGCTTCACCATGATAAAAATGTAAAACTTAACTGACGTTTTGACATTGAAAGATTATAAAAAAAGTTCAAGGTGTTTTTATTAAAAAACAAAATTGTTATCTCCTTATTGGTTAAATCTTTATAAATATTTATGTTAGTATAAGCTGACTTGTGCAGAAAATGCCAGTTTGGGGTGGCGAAGGAGGTATCATCTCGCTTTCTTTGCAAATGGGTCATCTGCTTAGATAATGCTTATATCAGCCTTCGGAAAATACTTTTTATAACGAACTGGGTGATGTTTTAAACATACCACTAAAAATATCCTTAAATTAATTCTGAATGATTCAGTCATCCATACCTAATTTTTTTACTTATTCCCTTGAGATGATGCGGCTTGCCTAAACTTTAAATTCGTACCGTAGTATTTATTAGATTTTTGTCTTCTTAGACACTGTGTAGCTATTTTCTAATTGGTGGAAATATGCTTTATTTAATAAAAATAAATATCACATTATTCACGGTTAAGACAATCTACTCTTGTGTTTAATTTAGGCAACAATAAACAAGGTTTTTGAACACATTTTCCAAAGTTGGACAGTTAACTAAAGTTAGACAACGTTTATAAATAAGACCAGTAATGTTTCCAATATATAAGGATAATATTTTGTGACCCTAAATTTTAAGAGTAACTTATCTCAAAAGTGCAATGAGAAGTCTGAGCGTTCGATGTGCTGATGAAGCTTTAAAGTCTTCGGTCCTAATTAATTGCTTGAACAAAAGAGACGTACCGCGTGGCGCGTGTCCTTACGCGCGCGATTATTAAAAATATATTTAACTTCAACAAGATTGTATGTTTTTTTAACTTATGAAACGAAAGGACGCGTGCCTCAAGGCGCGTTTATTGTGTTCAACCAGAAAGTTATATTTAGCTTGTTTGTTATCACAGAACTCGAATTTCCCTAACTAATCATATATTTTTATTCTGTTTGAGCTATAAAGCTGATGCAGGAAAAAATACAAACCCTTGAACAGTCTATCCTTTAAAAAGTATATAATGCAGACGATGCGACAAGAAAAAAAAATTAATGTTGAGGTAATATCAGTACTTTTCTAAGGTACCGTTGCATTCCGAATTCTTAATGCATTTTTGTGCAGTTTCTTGCTTAGAGAATAAACTGCATAATTTATTTAGAGAAACTTATTAACTTATCCATGTTTTTGTTAAGGTTTATATTTTAAACCAAAAAGCAAGTTGAGAATATTAAAATAATTATATTAGGTAGCTATACTTACAGTTTATAATCGGCCGTACAATTCAGTGTGTGCACTGCGTCCACATTCAATACCAAAAAAACTTGATATTAATTCAACACACTAGAACAGAGATTAGCACTTGGATCAAAATGTTAACAAGTTCTTTTTTTTATTTTTATTTTAGCACGTTTGTAGGTCCACCATTATATATATCATTATATTTAGCAGGAAGTGAACCTTTTCGGCGCCTTTTCTAGTTAAAACTGTTTTTCTTCCTAGATTTTACCGTTCGTGGGTCCGTTTGGTGGATCTTCGTTCAATAATTGATTAGAAATTATCAAGCAAATATTTTAAAGCAAATCGGACTTTTTATTTGGAATAGTTTTTCTGGTTTCATTGTTGGTTGTGAATTTTGGTAATTAGTATGACTAATTTACAAAACTGATGCGAGTTTTTTTTAAGCTAAATAAATTTGTATGCATTAAACTTTTTTCAAGAAAATTAAATTCACGAATATAAATTAAGAATGGCTGTCAAAATATTTTTCATCTGTCAACTTCATCAAGAAAAGAAAAGAAACGAATGAAGTTGGATATGGTTGGAAATGAAGTGTCTCATTAATAATTGGGAGTGTTCGTTTATAACACGATGCGACTGTCGAAATCGATCATGGGACAATCGGCGTGTTCAGATTGACTCCTTTCATACGTGGAGATTTGTCTCTCCTTTTGTTTTGTACACTTTTGGCGCACATGCAACTATATAATTTAGTTTCGATTTTGAAAATAATGGGAGTGCGCGCACATGAACGCACTCCATATAATCCTGTAGTACTCAAAATCGAAACCAAACTATTTAGTTGCATGTGCGCGGCTGGCTTAAAGATGAAATGCGGTTTTCATCTCAAATAAACTAATGACACTTAAGCTAAGACCGCACTTGGCGGAACTGCACTTCAGCGCAACTGAACTTCACGACTTATTTGTAGGAAATTGTATGAGATATATCGCACTAAGCGACAACTGCACTTCACGGCGCGACACTATGCGACAAAGTTGATAATCTGACCAACTGTGTCGCGACGTGAAGTTTCGTTCAGTTTCATGCGAAAGTGTGCTCGGTGTCGCTGAAGCGCAGTTCCGCCTAGAGCGGTTCTACCTTTAATCGACTTGGGTGTGTTCTTAAAGTTTTTATGAAATTTCCTTTTTGTGCCAACATTTGGTTGAAATTACATCAGGTGTATTCCCGATCCGATGCCACTGGTCTTGTATCATTGCAAAAATGCAAAAGTGTAAAATTGCTATACCCTAACCCCATTGTAAAAAAAAAACTTTGCACTTTTGCAATCATGATGCAAGACCAGTTTCCATCAGATCGGGAATACCCCTATCATTTCGAAATGTGAATTCACATGGGAAATGAAATGATTTGAAATCAAATTTGGAAATTTTCGACCAAATTCCTCAGAATGGTCTAAAGGTAAGACCGCATTTGGCGGAACTGAACTTCACGTGTGGTTCCTCCACACCAACGCCACGACACCAACGGTGACGACGAAAACAATAGCTGCATTTTATTATCCACATGATTTGATCTGGATCAGATCCTCATAATAAAACAAACAGGATCATAGTGACTGCCAGTGGTATGTAAGTAATCATATCTTTTTGCATTTATGTGCTGTTATATTTTGTATCAATGTTGTTGGCTTTCTTCTTTGAACTACAGTTTACTCTACTATTTCATTGCAAATTTGCTAGTTTCATTTGACAGATAATTTCATTCTGTAAATAAAACATGTAAATTCATGTAAATAAAACAACCCAGGATCTCAGTGACAACTTGTTATATACCCAACTCTTTTTTCCTCTTGTTTTTTTATTTGTATACACCCGTTGTCTTTTTTCAACGTTCAAAACGGATTTGGAAATCCAAATCAAAAACAAAGTTGGATCTTGTGTTGTTTTTGTAATACATGTATTTTCGTAAGCAAATCCAATCTGGTTCGGATCTCGGGGAAAATAAAACACAGCTAATAAAAACAACGTGTTGTTTTCATTGACAACCACATGTTGTTATTGTTGTTTTCGTCGTCGCCACCGGTGGGGAGGAACATGTGGTTGTCAATGAAAACAACACGTTGTTTTTATTGTTTTCGTCATCGCCACCGAAAATTCGCGTTGGTGTGGAGAAGGCTATATTTGTAGGAAATTTTATGAGCTACATATATCGCTCTCACCCACAAAATCATCGTCATCGCGTAGCGAAAAGTCACGATCTAAAAAGAGTCTCAGACAAGTAGGTGCTCAGCCTTATTCGAATTTTGCATTTTTAGACCATTTTATTACTAGTTAATGCCATCTGTTGGTATATAGTATTATAATCTTAAATGTCACACCCATTGTGTACATTTTTGTTTTTTTCATTTTTTCACTTTATTATCTTGAAGAAAAAAGAAAAATAAAAATGTTTTGATTAAATTTATGTTGTGAAACAAATTAAAAAATAAAATTATTTACATTAAAGTAACACAAAATTAACGAAATTGTGTAAATCTATAATGTTCGGTTTGACGGAATCCCAAAAGGATTCATTTCTTGAGCAAACCAAAGTTGCTCGTGAAGAAAGGGCATTGGAAAAGAAAAGGGATAATGCCGCAATTTGTATTCAATCCTGTGTTAAAGGATTCTTGGCTCGCAAGAAATACAAACAAAAAATATTGTACGAATTATCTTTGAAGACAACATACATTTATAATTATGTAAATATCTTCTTTTTTTTCTAAAGGGATGACTTTGACAAAATTGTTACGAATTTTCAAGCGGACGATTGTGAACAAGATTTGAGTCCATGTTTGGAGATTTATACAGTTGCAAGATGTTTCCTAACACTGTTCCAGCCAAACGATTTAGATCAACGAGAAAGATTCGAGCGGCTTTGTAGATATGTGAACAAATCTGTTCAATCCGAATCTTTAAAAAACAATTACGCCAGTTTGTGTTTGCAAAAAAATCTGAGGTAAATATTAAAAAATTCATTCTAATTATTAGTATTATTATGTCTTCAATTGTTCCTTATAGTTTACAATGGATCGCACACATTAAAAAATTATTAAATTATTGCTGCCTGGTTATAGAGACACTTAAACCAGGTAAATTGTTTTAATATTTTGGGACAAAGTTATGTACAACCTGAAATAGCTTATGGAACCAACTGCCCACTATTTTGACTAGAAAACTTACCTTTACTCATCAATTGTCACAAAGTCAAAACTGGTAACCGTTGCCTGAATGAGTTAAGAATACTTAGTGCAACAAACACAGTTTCCCCCTGATGGTCCCCAAGACACCGTGAAATACACGGGAATGAAATTGCGGATGAATTGGTCTGAAATTGACATGTCGGGTGTCTAGAAACATTTGGCCGTATTTCTCTAGGAAAAAAACAGATTATTTACCAGAAAGACAATAATTCTTCGACATTTCGTTTTTGCCACTGAGAAACATCTCTAAATTCATCCAGAATTTAAGATGGTTCAGGGAGGCTGTAGGGCCTCGCCGCGCTACCAATATTCGATTTATTGCTTTTTGTAGTTAAGAAAAATAAAAAAAACTGTAGACTTCTTCAAAGTATTCATTTTTAATTAAACGCAATTTTTATATGGTTCAATTTTACGCAGATTTTTACTTTCAAGGGTTTACAAAAATGAACAGAATATTGAAACTTCTTTAGATTCTAACCGATCGTTTATTTTATTTCTGCAGAAAATCACACCGATAGCATTTCGTTGACTTTGTATTTGCACACGTTAATAGTATTTACATCGCCAAGATCATGGGCCTTAATTCAGCACAAAAATTTGGACAAAATTCAACCAGCTTTACAGAAAATATGTTGCAATATCCAAGGATATTTGATTCAAAATTCATTTTTCCAATCAATGAGGGTAATATCTAAAAAAAAAAACAAAAAACCACATTTCATTATTTTTGTATTTATTATTATGTTTTGTATTGTTTTTTAAGTGTATAATGCTAAAAGGATGTGTTCGTGAAGAATTGTCTTTGAAGCCAGTTTCAATCAAAGCCATCATCACTTTATGCACCCGGCCACTTATTGATGGAGATTTCAGTGAACTTTTGGTCTCAAAGTTTCTAACAGAGATTTTATCCATTCCTGCTTTGATCTTACATTTGGAAGCAAATGCACCACAGTGTGTTACACAACTGCAATCAATGAATATTCTTAAAAGAGCATTGAAAATGTCAGAAACTGGAGGTTGGCACAAAGAATTTGTCAAAACATCTTCGGTAAGGAAAAATAAAAATAAGTAACATAACCAGAACAAAATCATTCCTTCGATTAATTACACTTTGCAGGGAACTAAATCATTGGCGTTTTTAGGAAATCTTGTTAATCTTTTCCACATCGAAAATACAGACGAAGCTCGATTGCTAGCTTATCCTCAAATGACTGTAAGATATGAAATGAATTTTCGAACATTAAACTTTTTCTGAGGATTTAATTTTCGATTGCAGGAAGTAACAACATATATTTTGGAAAAAATCCCAGAAAGCGTTGGAACAAAAGGTGTATTTTCTCAATGGCATGATTTACTTGGTTGGTATACACCATCACAAGATACGGCACAAAATCAAAATGTTCCCTTGCTTAAAAAACAATTTCACATGTTGTGGGGTCATAAGTGTATTAAATTGCTTCTGGGTGATGTTCTTAAAGAAATCAATAAAAACTATGAAAGGCTCGAATTTCAGCCTCCTCCTCAAAATTCTAGTAGTAATTTGTTACGTAGGGCACTCGAAAGAAGTTCAACTAAAGGTAATTTAAACAAAAGTGGTAAACAATGGAGAAAATTGGACTCGCCGGAATTTTTGATGGTTGCGAAAGTATGTTCAATGTTTTTTGCTGCTTTAACAACGCTTTCACAATTAAAATTGGATATTTTATCAGGTAATGTACATAGTATTTTTTTTTAGAAATAATTTAATCATGTTATTTGTTTTCAACAGGAATATGTTACAATGATTCAATACTTTATGATCTTTGGCAACTTATAACATCAGCTGGGCAGTATTGTGGAATAAGGGAATATGCTGAAATTTTAAAGACCGATCCCAACGGCTCACAACCGCAAATTTGTATGCTTATGTTGTTTTCAGATTGCATGACGCACTACGTTACGTAAGTAAGGAACATAAAAATTATTATCATCTGTTATCCGTGCCAAAAGTTATTTATGGTGTACGCGGTCGTGAATTGGAATGGTTTTAATCTTATTTAGCGAATAGAAGCCAAAGAACTAAAGTGAATGATGAAATGCCTGGTGCGATAAATAATGACCTCGGGGTTCCACAGGTTCTGTGTTACGCGTTTTCCTATTTTTTTTGTATACATAAATGACTAAGAAACGTTAGAAGTATTGCAATGTGAACTTTTTGCAGATGATAGTCTGATCAATATATGCGGGCTAATAAGTCTAAATTCTTCACAAAACCAGACAAAATGGTAGAAAACTTATTTAAATTAATGTTAGATACTAAAATTTTGCGAATTTCTAAAATAAGAGAAATTTGAGAAAATAAATTGGTCGTCACGAACAGATTGCAATTCGCGACGACCAAATTTCTCAAATTTCTCTTATTTTGGAAATTAAAACGCAAATTTTGGTATCTTAATATTAATTCAAACAAGTTTTTTCCATTTTGTCTAGTTTTTGTGAAGAATTTAGGCCAAATTTTATTTCAGCATATACCATTCCATTATATTTGATGTATAAATGATTTAAACATTTATTATCGTTATAGAATACTAGACGAATATGAAATGTACACAGAGCAGAAACCTTTTCTATTAAATGACTTTGTTGGATTATCCCATTTCTTAAACAATTTCTTATTTAAAATCATTCAGGATAACATTCTTGGTAATAATAATTAATCAAAAGAAATTTCAATAAGTATGTTATCAATTTTAAACCTATAATACATTTTAGATCGCAAGAACCTAACATCGTTACCGCTTTTTGTATCGTTACACACACTTTTACTCTGTCTCTATCGCAGAGATTGTCGTAGACCTTTTGCTTTGCCCAATCATTGGCTTATACAAGAAATTAAACCTTCGCATTTTTTGGCCGATTTGGAAAAAGGAAAAAAACATGCTCAAATTTTATTACAAAAAATGCCACACATTATACCCCACGAAGATCGTGTTAAGCTCTTTCGTAGATATGTACAAAATGAAAAGGCAGTTCTTGGTCTAACTGAATCAGCATGTGCATCACCAAGATCAGCTTTAATTGTAATACACCGAGAAAGAATTGTTGAAGATGGATATCGGCAATTGGCTGCATTACGTGCACATGCCTTAAAAGGTGTCATTCGAGTAAGATTTATCAATCAGCAGGGTCTTCATGAAGCTGGCATTGATCAGGATGGTGTTTTCAAAGAATTTCTAGAAGAAACTATTAAAAGAGTCTTTGATCCATCTTTGAATTTATTTAAAACAACATCAGACGAGCGTCTTTATCCATCTCCGATATCATTTGTGCAAGATAATCATTTGCAGCTATTTGAGTTTGTAGGAAGAATGCTGGGAAAAGCTGTTTATGAAGGAATAGTTGTAGATGTTCCATTTGCATCTTTCTTCCTATCACAACTGCTTGGTCAAACTCAGCAGGCTCTTTATTCATGCATGGATGAATTGCCGTCTCTAGATAATGAACTTTACAAAAGCTTAACTTTTATAAAACACTACAAGCAAGATGTTTCGGATTTAAATTTGACTTTCTCAGTTGATCAAGACGTAATGGGAAAAATAGTTACGCATGAATTACATCATGGTGGTAAAGGGCGCGGTGTTACTGATCATAATAAGTGAGTTATTCATAAAACTAAGTTAAAATTGAATCAAAAAGTATATTAACGTATATTATTTACAAATTTATTATTTGATTTATAATATGGGACTTCGTTAATTTTAACAATTCTTGTTTTTCAGAATAATATACATCCATTACATGGCCTATTTCCATATGCATACTCAAATCCGTGAACAAACAGCTGCTTTCAATCGTGGATTCCGTAGCATTGTAAATCCTGAATGGTTGTCGCTGTTTTCAGCTCCTGAACTCCAAAGACTAATATCTGGCGATACTGTTCCATTAGATTTGAGAGATTTGCGCAAGCATACCCAATATTATGGCGGATTTCACGATTCTCATCGTTTAGTCGGATGGCTATGGGATATTTTAGCTAAGGATTTTACAGAAGAAGAACGAAAATTATTTTTAAAAGTAATTAATATCGTATTTTTGTTTCTTGTGACTTTTAATCCTATTCTAATCACAAGAGAAAAAAATCGACTTCTTTCTTTCTGGCAATAAAAAAAAACGAAAATAGGCAAATTAGCATCAAATTAAACACGTGGAGGTATCCCATTCATGGGAAAATCAAAACGAATTTTGTTTAAGTCCTGGTGCTGAATTTTAAAAACTAAATTAAATTTATTAACAAAAATAGAAAATAGGCGTATGAGCACATTTCCTTTTGAAAATTGTAATTTGTCTCTTCTATTTATTTTTTTTTAGTTCGTAACCAGCTGCTCGAAACCACCTTTGTTAGGTTTCGCCCATTTGGAGCCTCCATTTTCAATACGCTGTGTTGAGGTAGGGGATGATGAGGATACCGGTGATACTATTGGAAGTGTTATTCGTGGATTTTTTACAATTCGCAAAAAAGATCCACTTAATAGACTTCCAACTTCTTCGACTTGTTTCAATTTATTAAAATTACCAAACTATCAAAAGAAATCAACACTTAGAGACAAACTACGTTATGCTGTATGTAGTAATACTGGATTTGAACTTTCATAGTCGCGCGGAAGAGGTAAATCAAAAATTTAATTTAACAAAAACAATTACATATGCAAATTACTTAAATTTAATTGATTTTTTATTTTCAGGAGCAACAACTGAACACAGCGTTTTGATTCTGACAAAAACGACACTGAATATATTGTTGTTTGGACATAATCTTCTCATAGATTTATTTATTAATTAATATGAATGTACATATTGGTTATGTATCTGTGATAGATCAAATTGTGTTATTAAAGTGAATGTATATGTATATAACTACAAATATGTTTGTAAAGATAAAAAAATTGTAGGAATATATAATAATTATATAAGTAATATATAATGTTTATAAATATCTATTTCATATAAATAAAAAAGCATATTTTTAAATACTTATCATTATTATCATATATCTATGTTAAAATTAATAAATCAAATGCCTATGTGATCTTGGAACTCGTTTCTGCAGAAGCTCTACCCATGGTCGACAGGTCGAAGTGGAGTCGGATGTCACTCCTATTAAGCCTTCCTATTAATGTACTCTCGTAAATACAGAAAGAATCAAACTGGCGTCACCAGTTCCATTAAGGTTGAACTACAGTGAAAACCTTATATGGGCTTCTACGATATATTCAGAGCACGGACCTATAATGAGCGGTTTAGCCGGCTCCACATCATTGGAGTTATACCAAGATTCTGGTACTTCAGTTACAGATGATTTAAATATTGACGATCCCAGCAAACGAAACAAGGGCAGTGAATTTCATCTCCACGAAGAATGTCCGGATTTTTAAACAGACCCCGTGCAGCCGAACAATTAGTAGAGAACCTGAATAGGTTTTGAATTATAATAGAAATATAAACAGAACTTCTAAAAAAGCACATAAAATATTATAATTTTCTGATAACTCGTTTGATTTCTAGAGCTTTTCAAAACTGGGTCGCACGACCCTTGCTCTTATGTGCGAACACACTGTGGTTTTAAAGTCTGAATAATTAAAATCTCACAGCTAAGACTGAAAAATTGTTTTGACACCAACGCGATGTACACCATCTGATTTCGTAAACGAGGTTTAGTTAGGTTTGGCAAAAAGCCATAATCGCAAAAAAAAAAATGTCAAAAACCAAAATGCACAATCTAAAACTAGGTAAAGACGAAATCCCCAAGATAAAATCTATTAGATAAAATCCCCAAGTATGCACATCTTTTTGGGCAAATAGAAAAATGGGTTCGTCCTCTATAAGCATTGTTGGACATTCTATATTTAGAATTAAATAAAAACAAACTGTTCTGCAATGTCCTTTTAACTTCATAGTTATTTGTGTTTGTATAGATAAATGAAAATAAGACAACGCAAAATCGGATGAAAAAAAATTAAAAAATAATGCAAAATATTTTATCAGAAACATAAAAAGCATTAAAAAAACATTTAAATTTAAAAGTTTTATTATATACGGACTGAACTGGAATGCATTATTTTTTTGGCGGATTTCATCCGATTGAGATTTTGGTTTTTGGGGATTACGTATGTTTCCCCACGAATTTCAATTTATGAGAACAAAAATTTGAAAATGGTTGGGGCTGTTTTTAAAAAATATTATTTTGTAAACATTTACAATGCGGAGTTTAAAAATTAGTTAAAAAAAAAAATCATCTAACCATTTTCGAAATATCGAATTTTCAAAAATAATTTTGAAAATTTTTTTAAAAACCCAAAATTGTTTTTTTTTTTTTGCTATGAAATATTAGGAGTATTTTTTTGGCAAGTCCATATGGATTAGTCGACAAAAACGACATCGGGACTTACCAAAGACATCACAGCAAACAAGCCCAGCACTGTTACAAAATGTCATCACTACCGTTTCAACTTCGTGGCATGTCAAGCATACAAAACTTAAACTAATCAGCCACGCCACATTAAAATAATAAGAAAATTCACAGAGAAAATTATTCCCCTTCATAAAATTAAATAAAATAAAAACATGAATCTTAATTTCAAGTGGTTAATAGGAAAACAAAATAAATCCCATTTTTTTTAGTTTCATGAAAAAATAGTTTAATAGATAACTTGACGTTTCCATACAAACTACCGATAGCAAAATGATAATTAGCGGTAATGCAGTTTTTATCGAGACCACAGGTTTAATACTGCTTGCCTCCCTCGTATATTTGACGGGTATCCCGTCCCCAAACATTCTCAATTATGTTGAGATCGGGTGAATATGGTGGCCACGGCAAAAGCTCCACATTTTCACCTACAAGAAAAGCTTTTACAATGCGGGGTTGTGGATCCGTGCATTATCTTGTTGAAAAATCCACTGGGTGGACCTCCACAATTCCTTTATTATTATATGAAACTCATGTTATTTTGTTGAAAACGATGACCAATTCGAAAGCACTATATAGTATGAAATTGCCTCCCACACCATTACCCCGCCCTCGCTGCGATTGATGTCTGTTTTAAAATGGTGTGGGGGCAATTTTATAATATAGTGCTTTCGAATTGATCTTCCTTCGAATTGGTCTTCTGACATATTTTTTTAAAGCGTAGTAACACTTCTTTTTATCCCAAAACATTATTATTTTATGCATTAAGACGATACAGAGTTTGGTTCCGCTACTATAGCATGGGTTATTGGGTATATAAATTACCCATCGATTTGAATTATTGTGTTATTTAATTTATAATGAAAAATCACAATCGTACATTTGTTTATTCCTTCCAATCTTATCCGAAAAAATACGTTTTTATCCTTCGCTAAAAGGTATACACAGATTTGTATTTACTTCACACTATTAAGTAAATCTATAAACAAGAATAACACAAACATTAAAGTGAAAGGCTTAACTTAGCACCTTAAATTGATCGTGACTTCTTATTCTCAAATGTAAATTTTGTCTTAAATACATAAGTTATTATGCAAATTTAATTTCTCACCTACCGAAGTGTCGTGAATAACATAATATTTTTCAGCATATTATATTTGTCAGGTGAACAATATTCTTTAAAAAAAACTCCTGCAGTAGGTACTCATACGTATAGGTATTGTGTTACATCAAATTAGCAGCAGGCATTTTTGTAAATAAAAAAATCTATAATAGTTCGTGAGGCGTGAATTCATTAAACTATAGTCAACAGAATTCTTTTTGAATCATAAATAATTCATAAGCTTATAAATGAGGGGTTGTCATATGAGATAGGTACATATAGCTATATACCTAACCGATATGATTTTGAATTCTTTCTAAACAACAGTGACAGATTTTATAAGCTTGATGTTCAGGCTGCAAAGCTTTAAAAGCATTAACATTGGCAACAGTGATAATATTAATTAAAACCCAAATTTTGTTGAAGGTCACGATTAGAAAGGCTACAGAATTCGCATCGCTATAAGAACACAATGACTAAAACATCTGCTTTTCTTTTCAGAGTAGGTTTTATTTTATGTTAGTTTAGTTGTTTAGTTTATATTATCTGCCAAGAAAACGCCTTTATTTCTAATTTGCAGTTTAAAATTTATTTGACTAATTTCGAAATTTGTTTAAACTCCAATAATAATGGTCCCTGTCATACTGCAAAAAACTCTTTATTTATCTCAGAAACGGCTCAAAAGATTTTGATGGACATTTCTGGATTTATCTTGACATATGTACTTGCTTAAAACTTATAGAGAAGAATTTTGCTCTAAATATAGATAAAATTCATGACCCTTAGGCAAATGTGTTTTACATAGCAAAATTCATCTAAAATTTTTTTGTTGTAAAACCTCTTAAATTAACTTCGAAAAAAAAAAACTTGAAAGTATTTGCAACTCTGAACTTTTATTGAATCTAATAAATTTCGCTTTATTGAAAAGATAGCATCAAATATTTTCTTTTCCATTGTTTTGTACTTCAACCTAAGAATGTTGCCAATAAGGCGTTGTTTTATGATCCAATTGCGAAGCGATGATATGATGAAAGAAAAAATATCCTCTTGAGATTATAAAAAGATAATCTTAGCGGCAGCATTTTATGTTATATCGTCAAACGATATATATATATGCCGCCCTGACGCCGAACTGCTACCGCTGACTGCCAGTATATAGTATGAAAGATCAGTCTTAAGACAACTCCACATCATTGGTTTTCTGTAAAAGTAATTGGTATATTCAAGTAATTGTTCACTCACAATATCTAAGGTTGCAGTATTGTTTCTTTTTGAAAAAAAGGTGTATAACCATTTAACGCCCTATTGCACATTATATGCGGATTTTGTTATCGAGTACATATATTTCACCCTGCAATTCACATAAACACAGAGAAAGGACACATTTTATCCTCTATGCGGGTCTAGACCATAATCGTAATCCTGGATGAAAGCCTATCTCTTCAGAGAGCGCAACAGTATCAGGTAAAGCGCATGTTTATTGTTTTGATGCAGGTTTTGTGATCTCGCCGCATTCGAATACATTGTTCGAATACAGAAGTCACGCGAAATAATATTTTTTATTAAAGTGGTCAAAATGTATCACTTTACACATGAAAAGAACCTGAGGAAAATTTAAGTTGTCGATGAGTTTTGTTTTTAGGTGGAATAGGCTGGTATTCGATCGCCAGGGCTGTGGCGAGTGTGAAAGTCCAACGCGCCTAAACATTACCCCAAAGGGTACGCCGAGCACCAGATCTCCTGTGTTCATATTTGTTTGTCGTCTTCACCATTTTGGAAGCTGGTGGTAGTTCTATTTAAAATTATTTTTTGACCATAACTGATTCTGATGGAAATTTTACAATTGAGAATAATTGGCAAGTTTATATTTTTGAGATCTCGGAGATCTCCAAAAATCTCACAAATAAAAATAGCATTCTTCAGCAAAATTTCTCAGTTTTTGTGTCAAATTATTGAGGAAACAAAATTGGGATTCGATGCTCAATTTTTAATGGAGCAAATTAAGTGAGGACCCAAATCTAAATTAATAGTTGTAAAAATTTGAACTTATACTGTCAGACAAACAACCGTTAAATTATCATTATTTGTTGTGTGGGTATTGAATTCAGCAGGTTGGCAACTTCCAAAATCGTAAATCCTATCGCTTTTTTGATTGGTTTCTTCTGAAAAGAAGAGAAATTTTCTTATCAGAATTGTTCGTCCGAATTACCAATTAAAAATTTCATCACATTATAACTGTCAACTTTCAGAATCTTAAATCTTGCATCAAATTTAAATAAAATAAAAAAAAAATAACCCCAATTTTAAAACTATTTTTTTAGATTCAAGTTCTTATAGTTGTTGATTTAAAATTCGGTTGGGAGCTTTTAAATTATTTGTATCACATTCAATCAAATTTGGTCTAAAAATCATTTTCAATGAAAGAATATATATTGAGAATATTGGGAGCCATACAATGATTTCAATTTTTTTTTTAATTCTCTCGAAAACGGATTTAACGATTTTGATTAAATTTTTTACATAAAGAGTTTTATTTATTATCCCATTTCAAAGTACATATGTCTAACTTTGGACAATTACTGTCTAACTCAAAAACCTTATTTATAAACATGTTCCACCCATTGTCTAACTTAGACACTGCAATTAGTTGTCCAAACCTATTCACCCAAATTACGGAATCCGATGATTGAGCTGGGAATCAGACACAACTTTGACATTTCTACTATTAACGAAAAGTCAAAATTGGGTCTGATTCCCTCCGCCGCGCTGCTCATTTATTGGATTCTGTAATTGGGGTGATTCTGACTTCGTTCAATGAACGGAACAAAAAATTGAAATACACGAAATTGATATATTATAATGATGTCAGTGAGTATAATGAGAACATATATTTAAACAACTGTTCGAATGCGTTTATAAAAAAAGAGGAGATGTCTCCAAGATTATTCAAGTAAATCTAGTAATTAATATAACCCATAATTTCTAAAATAATTCAAACATTACTGTATTTCAGTTTTTCCATTAAATTATCATAACGGAAATAGTTCATTTTTTTAATGGCTTAACCGATGTTATAATAATTTTGCGGTTCAGTGCAATACTTTAATTAATTAGCTGACATATTGTCGCTTAGTCAGGACAAAAGCATTTTTAATTTTTTTTTCAAAGAATCTTTCGTAAAAATTCCGTCATGATTTCAATACCTTTTTTTTATTTATGAGAAAAACGAATTCAAAAATCAAAAAACCTAAATCATTCAAATTGATTTATTTTAGCTGGCTTCGAATGTGAAATTCTTAAAATACGTCAATAGAGAATTCTTTTGAATGATTTGTTTTATCTAAAGACCACAGTTTCACTTTAAGGAAAATATCTATTGTGATCAAAATCTATTTCCAATTGCGAATGACTGTCAAAAAGTTCGAATGTCACTTGCGAGTTAAATCTTCTCATATTGATCCTTATATTAGGTTGAATATAAAGTCCTTCAATATGACGTATCGTATCGTACATATTATGTACATATGATAACTAAATATTGTTTGTTTTTATCACAAAAATACAAAATGTTTTTTTTTGTATTCCGCCCCTCTACAGAACCTTATTGTATTATACTTCGATCATGACAAAAAATCGTTGACAAAAAATAAAATAACATAATAAAGCATGGGAATTTATTTTGAAAATACGGTAAGACATCTGTAAAAATACTTGATTCACGAACACTGAACAGCGATTAAAAATTCCACTTGCTTCCTTAACTCTCTTTAACAAAAAAAAAAAAAAAAAAATGATTGATATGCCAAGGGCTAAAACAAAAATGAGCTGAGAAACAAGGCGTATAGATATATTTTACACATCAGCAGGAGGTGAGATGGCGCCAGTGATTTTCTGACCTCCCATATGATAATGACCCATTATTTCACTTTGACCATATAGAAAGCGTATAAGATCGAAACTGATAAATATTTTATGGACCACATAACCAACAGATAGATACCCTATTACCTATACTCTTGACTCTTGAGAGTCTCGTTGATGTATCTTTTTGTGTGTTAAAACAGAACGCTTCTAATTTGCTATAAGAGATTATTTACTTTTTATTCAGTTGTTATATTTGGAATATTAAAATATAAAAAATGTGTGGACTCTTTGGTTTTGCTTTTTGCAAAACAATTTTTTAATTATACGATCTTAACGAATACGAGTGAGTGAGTGAGTGAGTAACTTGGGAAAAGGCTCGTACCTACATACCTACAGCTACAACATATCATGCGTCTGATATTTTATTTTGCCATAAGGAGGTGATACAAGAAATGCCGCAAGACTGTCGTCAGAAGTTTATTTAATTTAAAATGCCACACACATTGCATAGCAATTCTATAAATATTAATGTTTTTCGAAGTTTCAAGACACGTCATTAAAAATGTACATTTTTAATTAGAGTAAACTTTTTTTTTATATACCTACTTATATTAAATTATTTGGTTTAAAAGAATTAATCGTTATTGTAATGCCAAGGAATAAAACAAATTGCCAAATCTTGTTATACTGATGCTTATACCTTTCATCGTCGCCTTATGGCAATTAAATTTTGTGTAAATTAATATCACATTACAAATGGGTTACCTATCCTTGTGATAATTTTATTTGTGCTTTATTTCTAAGGAGTATATAGGTATAGTATTTTAATCAAAACAAAGAATTAAACAAAAGAATTGTTTAATATGTTGATTAAATGCGCAATTTGGTTGCTAATATTATAGTTTTTGTCTAGACTTTCTGGCTAAGAGGATATACGAATTTTGGAAAATAAAAATAGATTTAAAATAAAATGCAGATGTATGTATGTACATATGTATGTGTTACTCTCCGTAAAAATTTCTTCCGACACTTTAGTCAAGTTTAGATAATAACACCTTCTCCGTTCTCTTTCCCTTAAATCATCATATTCAGTTAGCGTGAATGATGGTATTCTGCAATCTATCGGAGGAAAACGAATGTCCCAAATATCATATTAATTGCGATAAAAATAAAATTTTAACAATTAGATTCTCTTGATAACTTCCAAAATAATTATTGGTAGAGCTTTTAACTCGAAAAATTGAAGAGTTTAATGAATATTATGTGAAAAAATTCACGTGAATCGAAAAATTCGATTAGATAACAGAATAAGGCTGATAATCTTCTAATTTCTTCAGTATGATGCCAATGGAAATTTCGCCATTTAAAAATAAAAAATACAAAATTGGTATTTTCCACTTTTATTCGGAGTCAATTTTGACATTCCGCTCATTGTAAAAATGTCAAAATTGATTATCTGACTCCGAATGAAAGTGGAAAATACCAATGAACCTGAATCAGCGTTGTCGTTTGGTCACTAAAGTGGCCAAATGGCCACAATTTCGCGTTTGGGACCCGTGACCACCACTTTTTTGAAAATTACCTATTTGGCCCCTTTTTATTAATTCATTAAGATGTGCATTCGAAAACTTCTGAAAATTTGCATTTCTCCGAAAAAAATTCAATTCTACAAATTTTTTACTGAACGCTGTGATTTTGCCTCGAAAAATGCACCGTTATTTGCATTCAGCAAAAGCAAACTGACAAAAGAAAGGGACAACACTACACTGAATTTTGTTTTCGAATTTATTTGGAAAACAAAAACAGTTATGTACGTGTACATCTTGTTTTGTATGTTCAGTTGCACTGTTTATTTTATTTTGTATTGTAAAGTTAAAAATAATGGCACTGAGATGGAAAGGTAATTTATGATTTAAACTTCTATTTCATACATTGTGACATTTTTCTACATGGGACCCTTTTTTTGTCTCAGGACCCTTTTTGGGACACTCTTTAAATTTTTTCAGCGGCAACACTGACCTGAATCCCCTCGCAGCTTAATCATTCGATTTTGTAATTGGAGTGAATGATTTCTTTTAAATGATGACTCTTAGTTGAAGAGTCTGCATGAAGTTCATTCTATAAAATTCACCGTTAAGGTGTTATTCACAGTAAATTGACATTTTCTTCATTTTATGTTTTGTAGAATGGCGATATCTTCTATACGATTAGTCAGAAAGAGAAAAGTGTTAGAATCTATTTTGTTGAAAATTATATCTACATGTTTTATACACCAACAGTCTTATTTATAATCCTATTCCAAAGTATTTCCAACTTTGGACAGAGCTGTCCAACTCCAAAACCTTATTTATAATCATGTTCCATCGAGTGTCTAACTTAGACACTGCAATTGGTTGTCAAAACCTATTCTAAAGTGGGTATGTTCAATGCACAAATTGTTCAAACTTCAAAGAAATGTTCATTGAACGAAGCCAAATGTTCACGAAATGGACAGATTATAGGGATGTCAGTGAGTGTATGAGAACATATTTACACAACTGTTGGAATGCGTTTATAAATAAGGAGATGTCTAACTATTTAGACAGTGGCTAGCGGGACAACTGTCCAAGTGTGTTCTAAGGAAATCTAATAAATACGACTGCAATTTTACAATAAACGTGAACTGTTTCAAAATTCCAAACGAAAAAACGATTTTTTTCGACATTTGACCTTGAAAAACTCAGCTCAGAAAGTTTAAGGGAATGGTTGGAAACGCAGTTAAAAATGTCGTTATTAAAATCTCGCTTAAAGAACTCAGCCAGATTGCTATATAGGGTGGTATCAAGGTGATCAATACCCCCGACCGACGCGACGGTGTAACAACTTAACCTAGTTGACCAAAAAACAAGAAACAAAATTCCACATAATTGTAGCACAGCCTACAAACAGTGGCATCAACTATGTTGACTTACTTGGAATGGTTGGAAAGTAGTTCACAAATACAAGAAATTTTTGATATGAATTGGGTTCTCTGCGTTATTCGGAGAAAAGATAACGACTATAAACCATAAATAATTCCTTTCATCTTGCTTTTGAATTTCGCAGAAAAAAAGTTAAAAAGTAGGAAACAGAAATGATGTTTGCATTGTGCAATACCAAATTTGCACTTATAAGACGAAATCGCTCATGAGTTATTAGCGGTTTGCAATTTTATTTTTGCTTAACTCGAAAGTGCTTCAAAAGATCAGATTTTTTGATTCCTTAATTTTGTTTCCTTATAAGTGAAATCTGCATATTCTAATTCCAAGAATAAAAAAATTAAAAATCAAATCCATAATTCCTACTTATATACTAGCTATGGATGTTATTATTTTTGATAAATTGCTTTTGAGTCGCGAGTTTGCGAATTTAAAAAAATAAATTTTGATTTCGTGCCAGCTATGAATTTCGCCAAAGATTTACGGAATGAACTTAAAAGGATTCGAGCAGAAAAAGATGCGTTTTCTGGAGACAGAAGAATTGTCCAAATACTGAAGATAAAACCATAGAAGATTTTAACTTTCGTGTAACGGTGTTAAGTCCATCTCCAATATATCATGGATATTGGAGAGAGATTTACTAATCACGAAAATATATACATACCTACAAATTTCAGTGCTATACCGAAAAATTACAAAAATCTAATTGTGAACGTTTAAAAGTCGAAAAAATGAAAGGAGAAGTTTAAGAAATAATAAATCCAATAAATCAGATTGATTTTTTTATTTTTGGAAAGGTAACAAAAATATATTTTACTTATATTCAACAAATTTTCGATATATATTTACATACATATGATTTTAAGTACAAAATTTATAAAAAACGAAAAAAAAACATATTTTAAAATCAATTTTGTTTCATTCTAGGATCGACTTATAAGCTTATAATATAAAAAACAAATGTTTAAATGTTTTATAGTTTTCTAGAAAACTGGAAATAACTATAAATCTACTTTACTTAGTGAAAAAACGATTTTTAGAGAAAATTATGGTGGATTTACATATACTTCCATCTGCAAATATCAAGAAAAGTAGAGCGGGACAGGTTTATGCCAAAAATACGAATCTGTGAATGAATGTAGCTACCTACCATTATGAAGATGAACATGTTCGTCTTTATATCTATACATTATGGTACTTCCTATGATTTGCATTCATGAAGATCTCTGCATTTTGGTATTTTCTCTTTATTCAAAGATTGTAAATTTTATATTTTACATCTCTTTTTTTTGCAGTACTCACATGGAGATGAATGTACATAAATCCACCATTAAACAACGTTTAGTTTTTTGACTTAAGGCAAATAAAATATCTAGAAACAATAAATACAAAAATAAAAAAAATGTTTTGATTTTTCAAAAAAAAAGTTATTTCAGTAATTAAGAACGAATTTAGAGTTTTTCTATGTATGTATACCTACCTATGTATGTCAAATTTGTAATCTTTTTAGCCACATCAACAAGAGCAAGTACCAACGTGTGACCCAGTCTTACATCTTATATAACTATAATTATATGTGGCTTCCTTGAAGATGAACATAAGGAAGTGACAAATATAAAAGTTTCTTTTAGTTTTCGATACCACAAACAGAATATAACATCCTTTATATCTTTTTTATTGCTGTCGGCATCAAGGCAAACTCAAAAGGAGTACTTATATATGTATGTACGTATCCCTATAGTCCTTGAACAAACATTTTAAAGTAATCGTAAATTCGAATATTCCTTCGATCAGAATCAGGTAGTTGCGTAACTATCAGTGTAACAAAAATACTAATCAAGTAAATCTTGCGAAAATACCCTTGTTCTTTTACAAATAAAACATGTTCAGGAGGCTCAGACACTGCAGACAATGGAAAGTATGCACTTGTCACCATCAGACAATCGTATACCATATACCCAGCTTGATGACAAGTGGCTCGTCAGTCTTCACAGACGGAAAGATGAGAGAGCCGGGCCGGCTCAGCCGTGATCGTCAGACGGAGGTTGTGCTTGTGCTGTAAAAGGACCACAGTTCAGATCAGACGCTGTTTTCTTTTTCAAGTGCGGTTTCAGAGTGTGAAACTATTCAATTATTCAAGGCATTCGGAACAGGTACACATGTATACTATTTACTACCTACTACATTGTGCATCATCATAAGTTGTGTCGCCTAAAAATGTTTTGCTCTTGATGAGAGCAGCACATAGTGCATTAAGACCCGGCGCCTAACTTAGGTCAGTAGTTCAGATTTATTGCTTATCTTTACGAGCTGGCTGCTTGGTTGGATTTTTTTTTTTAAATTTAAGATGAACGATCTTCCCGATTGGTAGGTAAAGGCAGATCCTGTGCGCATACATTATTATTAGTCTGGGAGGGAGGATATTTATAAACAATGGTGTTGGTTAAATGAATTGTAAACGATATTCGATTTCATGTTGGCGTGTATTTTAGAAAATGCTCAATATGATTTTAACTAATTTTTCGTGTAAGTGGATGCATTTAAAAGTATATCGTATACTTTTGTTGATTGTTTTATTTTTCCTTTTTTATGGGATTGAATTTCAATGTTTATCTGGGATAAGGCTTATACGCGTTGCACGCAAGCCAGAATTGTATTCATTTGAAATTATTTAACTCGCTCTTTAAAAAAACAGAGTGCATTCTGCATTTATAAATAAAATATGATTTTGCGTTGATTGCTACCGAGATTTAGGGCCATTTGCTGAAACGAGTCATAAATCTAGATTTTAACTATTCTCAACTTAACTCTATGTGGAACTTAGTTCTTAAGATTCACTTTACTTATTTTACGTTGCTAACAAATGGCGTTTTTCTTTTTTGGCTCTGAGCAAAGCTCTGAGCAGAGGTTGAGCGATCAGAGCAAAGCTCTGAGGAGATTATGATCAGATCCTTCAGATTTAATTAAGAAACACACTTGAGCACTGAACATGTCATATGCATAGTAATCTGTTAAATTACATAAAAATTGTATGAAGTTGGCTTCGCTCAGCGTTTTGCTCGATTTGCTCGGTCATTTTATTCTGAGCATACAGATCATGCTCCGAGGTAGCTCAGATGGAAAAAAGAAACACGACTTATGTGCTCTGATTTGTCTGAGGAAAAAAAGAAACATAGAATTAATTTTTGACAGCTCGGTGATCTGCTCTGAGGTAAAAAATAAAAACGCCAAAAAATAAAATTTCATCTTAGCTATGTATGAATTAATTGAGTGTCAAACTTAATAATTATTTTCATCAAAACTGAAAAAAAATATTATTCACCTATATACATACATCCCTATACGTACATTAAATTAATACATCATTTGAAATGACCGAAAAAAGGAAGAGAAATAAAAAAACGGACGGGGCCACTTGGAAGGAGAAGGAATTAGCCTGGAGTAGAATCGCCGACAGCTTCAACTCCCAATCTGGGGTTACATGCTACAGAAGCTGCGAAGCATTACAAAAATTGTACAACCTTTACAAGAAAGAAGTAAGTAAGGAAGCTACACGGTTAAAAATTCTGGCATTAATTTTAATATTTTCAGGGTTGTATATATGACAACACCAAAAATGTATTAAAGTTTAATACATCGCAAATATTACATTTTTACTTTTAATACAAAAATTATTTTATTTTTTAATAGAACTTTATTAGAAAAAGAGAGGAAATGAATTGAGGAAATTTCTCACAAGGAAATTTCTCACAAAGAAATTTCTTACAGAAAATTTTCTCTCAAAAGGATATTTTTTTTGAGAATTAATGCAATACAGAAAATATTATGAATACATACTCGTAATTCGTAATAGCTATAATAATGAATGTGTATTTTTGCAAGAGTACCTATTTATCTTTGTATATGTCAATTTATTTCCATTTGGGAATAATTATTCTTATTATTTTTATTATAATAATAACATTCTTTTCTCCATCGTTTTTCACAAATGAGAATAGAAATCTTATTGCGATTGAAATTTTGTCTACTAATTAACATATTGTGCCTCGAAAAACTGCAAAGCGTTTTCAAAATAATGCATATTTAACTTTTTTTATTTTTATTTTTCTTACTTTTTAATACAATATTAATAAATTTTAATCTTGGTTGTATTAAAAAGTGACACAGTCTGTTCAATATGTTCATATTTAATATGGCTGACAAAAAAGAGCATCGAAGCAAAAAACAGGTGAGGAGGTATTAAAATGTAATCAAAAATGATTAGAAAAATTCTCATATTTGAAATGGCAACTGAGAGAGAAATTTTCCCTCTCTACAAGGGATATGTTTTATTCTTTTGGGTTAAGATCAACTCTTTTTTGTATTACAAATGATATATTAATACAAAAATATTAGAATGTAATAAGAATTGATTAGAATTTTTTTTTAATATTTCCCTAGTATTAAAATGTAATATTTGCTGTATTGCATACGGCTGTAATACAAGAGCTGTATTAAAAAATACCCCAGAATTTTGAACCGTGTACTGCTGAAAAATATGCAGAACTTCAAACAGGAGGTGGCAATCCATACACTGTCATCCGGGGCGTTCTATTAACTCGAGGACTTCAACATCATTCTCAATAACGTCCAGCAGCGTTTCGAAAGTAATTTTCAATTTATAAATTTGTTTCTTGTTCTGAAAAAATTAAATCAAAATTGACAACAAAATTATTTTTTGCTTTATGTAGGTACTGCTTAGGAAATTTAGGTTCTACTTTTTCTTCCTCCTATGTTATGTTCTACATAGTAACTTTTAAGTTTAAGATTTTTGTTGGTGCAAACCTATAAGAGGAACTTAAGCCAATATGTAGAACTTAAATATTTAAGTTTCGTTTCAGCAAATGTCCCTTAATAAATTATTATTATTAATTATTATTATTATTATAATAATGTAATTATAAGAAAAGAAAATTTGCAATGATTTTACTTAATATGTACCTATACGTAATTTGAAAACTACACAAAAAGCTTTACAATATAAGAATTGAAAATCCGAAATTTTAAGATTTCAACTTTGAATGTGAATTGAAGTTTTTACGCAACGAAAATTGCTTAAAACTAAAAATGTTGTTTTTAAATATTATTATAGGTCACCATGTATTCCTATAACTATACTTAATGACGTTAAAAAAAATCAAATAAATTTCGAAGGTAGCGCTTTTTTTTTTTACTTTTTTTTTATGCTCATACCAAAAAAACAAGAATATTAAAATTTTCTATTATGGGACCTCCTATATTAAGCGAACACTGTTTCAGTTATGTAAATAGGTGTCAACTGTCAGTTATAATAATATAGCTTTCATTGAAAACAATAATTGAAAATTTTATTTACTATTATAATTTTGAAGCATTTTGAAAAAAATTGGCGATTATTTTGATGCCAATAAAATATATACATATATATATTATTTTTAGTCAAAAAAAAAATCAATTTTGGTCTAAACTTCCAAATAAAAACACTTTTATTTTTGTTCAATGATTGAACTAGGTACCTTCCTATCATTGAATTTTTAAAATAATTTTGTGTTGAAAAATACATTAAACATTAAAATCCCTGTCAAATCAAGAAACCAAAACAAAAAAGTTTTTAAAGATATTGTAAATCCGAAAGTACTTAGAATAGATTTCATTCCGTTACAGAAATAGAGAGTTAAAACCTTGTTGTGGTGTAATTTACATTTTATTTCTTATTCTTTTTCTTTCTTTTAATTTTATTAAAAAAAAAATAATTTCATAACTTTTTTTATTTAAAATTTTGTAAGCTATGCGACGCGTTTTGGAGTGAGTATACTCCATCCTCGGGCTAGGAAACATAAAGTGTATCCTAAGAAAAGAATTGCTTTGTAGATATTGAAAAACAACTTTTTTAAAAAACATTAAATATTTAAGATATTCATCCTTCATCCTTAATTACCACAACTTAAAATGCTGATATATTAAGGTTCCAAAGACAAACCTAAAATTTAAAAAGAATTTCAAAGAGTTGAATAAAAGAAAAATACCCGTGGAGTAATGGTTAGTGTGTATGTAACTATCACGCCGATGATCTTGGGAACGATACCAGCATATATACCACCTAAAACAAAAATGATTTTTTCACGTTATATACAACGATTTCAGTTAATTTCTATTTTTCTCGAAAACAGCTCTAAAGATTTTGATTAAACTTTATGCCTGTGATTTTGGTAGTTATTGTAAGAAAACTTCGTTTCAGCTTTTTACCAAAAAAATTGAATAACGGAAATGGTGTTTTGACATTTTATAAGAAAGTTGCTTTATTTTTGAGTTATTCACCTATATCTATTTAATGGCTGGACCGATTTTGTATATAAACAATTTTGCATTTTTAAATTTTGAAAATAATGTTTTTGAACAAACAAATTTTTTTTTAAGAACTTTTAATTTTTTTGTTGTTAAAATATAGCTCCATTAACTATAAAAGCAAGTTTTTGCGATCCAATACTGAGTATTTTGTTTAATTAATTTTATAAAAAAGGTGTATTTATGTGGTAGATTAAACATAGATTTTTCTTGCTATCATGTTTTTGAGAAAATAAGCGTTTTCCTTAACAAAAATCGTTTCAGCCAGCTTGGAACCCATTTTCTATTCCCAAACAAATAATTGCAAAGGGTTGATTAAATGAAATATTGTTATAATAGCGTTCAATAATTTATATATAATATGTACATACATATGTATGTAATATAATATAATATTTTTGTTTTATTAAACATGGTATTGAAGTTAGCAAAGATTTCCTGCGTTCGACACATTGACCACTTACATTTGGATTTTAGTCTGCAATTTAAAAATCTTTATTTTATCATTAAATCAGTACAAAGATTTAAAATAAGCTAATTGTGTACTGTCGTTCATATTGACAAGTAACCTCCTGCCGACATACAGACAAGCATAAAACGCAAAACAAACTAACAGAAAAAAAAATGAAAACAAAGAGACGCCCGCGATTTTATCGTCGGCATCTGCACAAAACTTTTCATGAGATACAATCAGTTTCGATATCGATTACCCAACTTGACCTGCGACTGCGAGGAAAGAACAGAAGCTAAATTCTCAAACTAAAAAAAAAATATACATCTTCTTGGCACGGTCATTATATACATACATACATGCAACAACAACATACCTAGAAACATTTCTTTGTAATTTGCTGCTTGTATCTTGACATATCTGCAAATAACAAGCAATAAGTCGAGAAACGGCCGCTCGGCCGGCATCACAAACAGGAGGCGGTTGTCCTTTGTAAATTGCATTTCATGAAGGTGATTTAACAGCAAAGTGATACTCTCTGATGCCTGTGGGAAATTGTATAAATTTTATAGCTATTTAGTTTTTGGTAACTTTTGTGTGTATTAGATATTTTTTAAGTAATGTTATGAGTTTTATAAAAAAAAAAACATGAAGTGCACGATCTGTACGATTAAAATGACTGAGAAATTGCCACAATCTCCGCCATTTTGTATTGAATTTTTGAACTTTTGCTCTTTTTTTAAATTCAAATCGAATATAAAAATAATATCTACCTTAAACCACTCACATATACTCAATTAAAGTGTTTTTCTGTGCATGTATATTCGCTTAAAAAAATAATGACCAATATAAAAAAAAACAATTCGGCCGCTTATACTAAGCGGTGGCAAATATCTCTGCCTATGAATTAAGTGAACATAAAACAGTGCATATTCTTTTTGACGAATTCAATCAATTCATTCAAAAATGTATCCGTTTGACATATGATATATGTAGGAATTTGGGCAGAACTAATTAAATAAAATAGATTCTTGAAGTTTTTACTATTTTTATTTACTGGACTAATGCAATTCTTCAAATTTTATTAAAACATCACCATGTTGCTAAAAATAAGTTTTCCCTTGCAAAATTTTCTTTCGGATGTAATCCAGTGTTGGGTTGTCTTTTGGGGTTTAATAAAATGGATTTTTAATGCAACTTTTATTGAAGATTTATTAGAGTTTTCGCACATCAAAACCAGGGTTACTAGCAAAAATTTGTGTTTAATTAATATTGCAAAAATATAAAAAAGAAAATAAATTTTTTAATAAATTAATACAAAATATTGATGTTACTGATTGAACTTGTCCAGGAACAGTTTTTGTGTCAGAACTTTAAGATTACTATTTTTGACTTTTTGTAAGAGCAAGTTCTCTGAAATCTCATCTTCCAGTCTTCAATCTATACTTTTTTCAGCTGACAGCTGCTGTTTTGAAAATTTAAATATCATTTTAATATCAGTGCTGCTATATTTTTTAATGGTTTTTTCTTCAGCGGCGATGTGTGTTTTTTGTCTGCGCTTTTGTTTTAAGAGTAACTATACACAGTGTTTTGCATAAGATATGAACAAAATATATATACGGTGAGACGGGTGGGTTGGGTCAAGACTAGAAAAAATCGTATGGGGGTTATATTTCCCCTTGTTCAGGCGGGGAGGGTAAATTTTCTAAAAAATCGAGAGCATTGAATGAAAAAATTTATAAAATACTACTTAAAAACGTACAATTTTGAATAAAATTAGTCAACAATATTTAGAACAATATTTTTTTTTTAATTTTTAGTTTGAAAATGAATTTAAATTTTCTTCCTCACCCATGTCAGTTACATCAACAGGATTCAGGTATTTATAGGTGCAAAGAGGTAAAAACAAAAACGGCTTTAAAAACTTGTTTTATATATACATATGTAAGTAGTTATTTGAGGATATGTTATGCGTTAGATATTTTTCAAAATTCAGCTCATAGGGTGAATCAGGGTAAACACATACCTAGACAAAAATTGAATTGCATTTTAAAAACGCTCTATTATTGAAAGGTAAAGTATTTTAGGGTTAAATATTTTTAAAAAATTGAATGGCTTAATGGCTAAATATTTTATTTTCATTGTGTTTTCATTTAAAAATAGTTTTATAATCTACAAAAGTTAGCTTTGCTTCTTTAGTGTTAATTCATGGTAAAAATAATAAATAATTGACACAAAATAAATAGGTGAGGTCAGTTAAATTAAAATTAAATTATTTCTCTTCGTTTTTGTGATTTTTAATTTTCTAAAAACAGAATATTTTGATGAACAATGAACCTATTCCTGCAGGGGAGAAGACTCACTTTTGTCATATTCACGATTAGGTGCCACTTATACTTTTATTGAATATCATTATTGAAAATTTTAATGTTTTGTTTTGAGAGACTTAAAAAAAATCAGTGATAATTTTGATGCTAACAAATAGCTCATGACTCATTAATAGCCTAGTTCCTTTACTTTGATACTCTGTACATTTGTGTTATTTTCCAAACAAAAGTCTGTCAAAGTTCATATAAGCAAAATTCACACACGTTTCACGGAGTTTCAAGGTAAAGGAACTATAATGTCTATCCAAAAACAAAACAATTTTCCCCAAACCTTCTAGAGAACATTTAAATATTTCAATGACCATTGGTATGTGATAGTTAAATCAATGAAATAATATAATTTATTTTATGTGATATGTTGGGCCAAAATGAAAAATTTCAAGAGGCATATTTATTGTCAACAAATTTTTTTTTCTCTTCGACCAAAATAAATTCAAATAAATTGGTTTAGAAAATAAAAGAAAACAACATGAAAGTTAATACTATCCTCTTTATGAAACCAGTGGTCTGAAAGATTTTTGTTGGTTGTTAACACTCTCGAGTCCGACCATTTATATAGGAACGCGTGACATTCAGTGTTTAGACATTACAATATTTATGCTATACACCACCTGTTGTTGTTGTCAATTTTTAAGAAATGGATCCATGGAATCTTATGTAGATATATGTATATTAATTTATTCCTTATTTGAAAATGGTGTTAAATACATCGTCTTAAAAGCAAATCAGTATATACAAGTAAACAACAAAATGTTCAATGTAAATCATTTTCAACAAAGTCGTGCTAACAAAGTGACAAAAAAAAATAACATTGAATGAACAAACAAAACTCTGGCTGCATTTTAAGTGAAGACAAAATTCCAAGAAAAAAAGACCAGCAGCATTCATGAATTCAATGAATGCTGCTCCCGCGAGCTCATTTTCAAGGGCTTTCAACACTTAAAAAATAAAATCGTGAAGAAAAATAATTGAGAGGTGTTTAATCGGGATTTATGTAAATATAAAATATTTTGTATAGTTCTTACTATATGGATGGATATGGATGTCTGGACTTGAATTAACATTGTGTCAATATACAAATGAATAATCTAAAACTCTCAGAATAACCAGGCGCCTATACCTGATAAGCTGGTATTGCATATGAGGATTCTTATATACAGATGTATGTATATGCACATTGCATACAATTCATTTAGATATCTTAAAGGGTAAGAGCACTTCTTTTAACATCTTAACGATTGACTAGAATTGTATGCTATAGCGCCCCATCATTTGCATGATTAAGTGCATTGTATATTATTTTGTATAGTTTGTTTAGCACTTACATATATAGTAGCTTAACTTTGATGAATTTATCATCTGAATAAATTTTTAAAGAATATGCAATAACTGAAATGATGTATCATACCTACAAGTATTAATAATAATAATTTTAACTATATATGTCAGTAAAGACCTTAGGTCACAAAAATTAAATCTGAATTACACCACCAGCGTATAGTTAGAAGGAGTTGAAGGACAACAATTAATTTTAATTGGCATAGTTGACTTGTAGGTAAGGTGTTTACTATCTCACGAAATCCCAACCGTTCAAGAATAGCTTGTAAATTTAAAAACCATTCTGCACTTACATATGTCCTTAACCATGCGATCATTTTTTTTGTTCAAAAAGTCTCATAATTTTTTAGATCCTTTTCCAAAAAATGTTGCCTACGTCAAAGGTCAAAAACCATAGCTTGTCATCAGCACATCGGCTTTCAATAAGATATTATACCTAAGAAAACATTTTGCATATACCTTGTGACTTGTGTGAGCCATAAGGCTCTTTATTCTGACTAGGCTTGATCTGACAATTATCTTATTAGCCACCCGCCCCAAAACCTAAAATGTTGATTTATAAAATGAAATAAAATAAATCAGGTTAGTGACTCATTTTTAAGAATGTTCCTTCATTTTATGCACAAAAAGTATGTACCTGTACAAATAATCTACTTCCTAACATACTTAAAAATTCAGAATGAAATTTCACAAACGGAAATGTATAATTTAACATATCGAAATGTCTTCTTTTTTTTCTCAATATATTCGTATAGGTACATTAATTTGTATCTATATATACCTTAAAACCATAAAAGACAACAAGATACACTCCCATTTAGAATCATTCAACAAAAATGCAACCTTTGCAACTTAAGTATGCATATAACAATCATTTTGTATCTGAATGAATTTATCTAAATGGAAAGAACTTGAATTTACGCCAGGTATACAAAAAAAAGAAAGAAAAATCAAACATCTATAAGGTAATTAGTCAACCCAAAAACGAATAGAAAAGCAATTGTTAGATTGCCAATGACGCCTAGATAATTATAAAGTCCTAGGTGTGTTACACCTACTACTCAACAGACTAAAGAGCACTCAACGTACCTCACTTTAGCCTTCAAATAAACAAACAGGACATGACATGGTCTGAGCATAATAATTACCATAGGAAGTAAACAAGATAGGGATATAGTGTAATTTCCGTTGATTTTTGTTTGGTTTTTTGCAAAAAGAGGATGTTTGGGCATTTCCTGTCCTTTTGAATGTAGAGGTTTTAACACAATTTTTTAAGCCAAATATATCACTGTATTTTTTAGGCTACTTTATTCCTTAAATATAGAAACTTTTATTAAATTTTATATATATTAAAATTTGGACTATTTGGAGTTCAAAATTTTTGTTTTTCCGATATAGGTACACATACCAGCTATTTGAGAGATCAAAATTAGGACTTCCAGATGACACCCGATTATTTCCGAAATGTGGTAGCTGACACATGGATTTTTGATTATATTTAGTATTTATTAAGAAGGATATTTCAATTTACAATAAGAGTACACTTTTAAGTCTGTGAAAAGTTAACAATCATAAATTACAAAATTGTATTTACATAAATGTATATACAAATATAATCTATGTACATTCTTTAAAATTATTTAAGTCTACATCAGAATTTTGATAATTTTGATAGCTTTTCAATATTTTACAATAAAAAACCTTCCCTGGCATTAAATCCGAACAATAAACTTCAAATATTCGAAATCAAAATATGACAAAACCGATTTTTGAAGACTTGCGGGAAGTAAGTATACGTATAGAGAGTAGTTCTGGGGATCGTGGGAGGAAGAAATCCATTTCTTTAGCCAGATTTGTATTATTCTTAGAAATAAATGAAGATAGGAGGTAACAATTGGCTACAAAATTTCATTTTTATCAACCCATTCTCGTTGTGTTTTTTGTTCGAGTTTGTTTATAAATACCGCTATAAAAATATAAATATATTTTTTGTAGTATCGATAGTCCTTTTTGATTACCAATGAAAAAAAATTTCGAATCACAAATAAAATGCGCGTTATAGGAATTTAAAACTATTTAAAAGTTTCAACATCAGCTCTTTCATTTGCAGGTATATTTCTGTGTTTATATAAATTTTCAATAAGGTGTTTTTTCCAAAACGGTACTGTAATGAATAATTTTCGGATTAATTTATGGATGAATTCATACATTTTATAGAAATTGTCAGTTTTTTAAATACAGTAGACTCACGTTAGTGTGAACACCTGGCTAGTGTGAACTAATAATAAGAAAAAAACTTATCACGTTTTAGATCATTAAGGCTTATCAAATATTAATCGATCCTTATCAATTGGCTAAGATATTCTTAATGCTTTGAAATAGGCTAAAACAGATGAGACGATGATCCAAGAAGAATTCATTGTTTTAAATTGTATAGAAAAACAAAATCCAAACACTTATTTAATTTATGAAACTGTATTTTTTCTATGTAATTACTGTGGCACTTTAGGTTTTTTTTTATATAAAAATTTTAATATCACCCAACCTGCACAATCTCACATAAGCTTACACACGTATTTGGGCTGTCAAAAATGTTGCAATAATTTAAAAATAATTCTCATGTACTGTTTAAATATTATAAAATACCGAGAAATTGATTTTTTTTTGTTATCAGCAGTTAATTGTATCAATAATTTGAATGATATAATACAAAACATTTATCAACCTCTTGAATTGTAACCTAAGCTGCTTGACACTTTAAAATTGATAAAAAGCCTAAGAAAGGTTTTTTATAAGTAATTTTGTATCCAAGTTATTTTAAAAATTTAAAATATATTCTCCGATCTGTTAAAATTTTCAAGTTTTTAAAATGATTTTATACCGAATTTGATGTATTTTCTTGAAAAATCGAAGACAAGGAATTCGTTGGGCGTCAGACTTAAATCTACGTTCAAAATATGACATTCCAGATAAATTAGGATCTTTCAAAAAATGAAATGAAAATAATTGTAGAGAGGTAAATCATATAATTGTTCTTTTCCTAATGAGACAAATGAACAAATTGTGACAACAAACAAAAAAGGTTAAGTAATTTCCTTTTAATTTAAAAAACCATTATTCAATAGCAAAAAGTTAAAAAAAACAAACAGCATAATTCTTACTAATACAAAGGATGCTAAGGACAAGTGATACGAAGGACATTTAGAGGCTGGAATGGATAAGAAAAAAACATATTAATACAAAAATGTATACCCATTTGTTTTATATATTTTGAAGCTTACTATTCACTTTTATATTTCTCGCAAATTTATTTTGAACTTAAATTGATAAATTTATCAAAAGTCGGTTGTGATCCGATGATGGCAAATAAGCCATAATAAGAAGGCGTTTTATTGACTTTAATTTAATTTAAGTCTTTTTGGCCTAACTTCTTCAATAAATATTCATTTTGAACTGATATCTTTTTAATTTACCTTAAAAAAGTGGTGACAGTAAGGAATTTTAATAAAAATATACGCACCATATACCATTAAAAGGGTGTGCAACTGCCTGATTTTTACTGCTGGACTTTTTTTTTTGTGTCTTACTCAATTCGTCAAAGCCTTCCTGATAAATCTAAACAGTTTACATTTAGCTAAATTAAGCAAAATTCAAAATCATATTTTAATAAAAAAAACTTTTGTGTAACGCTAACGAAAAAAAACATAAGATAAGGTTATTTTAAATTAAGAAAAAAATGTAAGATAGTAGGATAGATGAAAATTGCTTACAGTCCTAATAGCGAAATTATTACTATTGTTTATAAGCCATGTTGGTGTTTTTAAATCATGCAACAGTTTATAAATATATCTGAAAATGCATTTTTTTGTGGTTGAAACTATCAATTTTAGTACGAAATAATTATTAGAATTAGAGATGCAGGGGGATTGACAAATCTTGAACTTCATTAATTTTTTTTAAGTATATGCACATATTAATAAACATATGAGACATAAAAATATGAATACTTAATTTTCCCATTTTGGCACTTTAGCCGCAGTTTTACTACCTGAGTAAGGGGAACTTAAGTGGCCAACATGGGAGACTTAAGTGTCACTTATTCCGATAAGTTTACACTGTGAAATTGGGAATTAGTTTTCCATATTTGGCACTTAAGTGTCACTTACTTCACTGTGAAACTGGCCCTTAAACTCTCAAAGTACCTTTCTTAGGGCCAATTTTTTGTATTTATTTTTAAATTTTCATTTTTTTAATATTCAGTTATATGTACATCAGGTACCTAGTACTTATTATTCAGATATATATATAGACTAAGAGCTGTGTGCTCTCGGTCTAATAGCTATTCCTATAAATAATCTATGATACTAAACGATAGTTTGAAGATTGCAAATCAGCGCTTATAGAATAAGATAATGCGTATTAAATGCAGATATCACAAAATGTTCTTAAATTTAATTCATTCAGAATCTAATTTAATTCAAAATCACTCCAATAAAGCATACACAGACCAATTATGACCATAAGTTGTTGATTGTATTCTGCTTCGTAATTATTCACTATACCAAATTAATTTATCAAAGAAAAATCTTCCATCAAACAACAAAACCTTTGTCCATTTAATAATATAGCCAAATATTTAAAGTTTTAGTTTCAGGAGGCAAAATTTTAGAAAAAAACACGACGAGAGTTAGCAATTAAATATATTTACATTTTTTAGCTTGTTATCATTTTGCGCGTTCAGAAAAATGAGATTTTTTCACACTCAAAAATTGAGCAAGCGAATCCAATATTTTTTTTCCTCAGAATTTAGACAGCAAAAATGAGAAATTTTGCCGAGGAATTCTGTTCATGTAACTGAGATTGCTGAGATCTCCGAAATCTCAATTTCCTGAACCTGCCTATTAATAAATGTGTATTGTAACATTTGTGGCAATTGTGACAATTCCAAAAATTTCTTTAAAAAATTGAGCTCGATTGTTGCGTATGGTTCTAAACAGTAAGCGATTTTTGAAGTGAAACTCCCTAAAAAAACTATAATAAACTTAAATCTATAAAAATTGTAGGGAATTGGGAGGATGAGTTTTAGAGAGGGTGAACATTAACCCTCTGCAGCATATTTGCGAATTTAATAGAATCATTCGAGCCATGAGCTCTTATTTATTTATTTATTTATTTAATGTCGAATTCCTTTCAACAAAAGAATCGAATTTTTTTCTAAAAGAATCGATTTTTTTTCTGAACAATTCGAATTTTTTCTGTCAAAACAAATCTTGCTAATTTTGCAAGATTCTAGAAAGATTTTACACCGATTTGCACACACACTTGCAAGATTTGAAATTTCTAAAAATGTCAAATTCAATGCCGCAGTGTTTTAAGAAAACAATTTTTTTTTATGAAAACAAATTGTGTTTTTGGTTGCAACGAATTTTCGGTGAATTTTATAGTAAATATTTGTGGTTGTTTTTCAATTAATAATAATAATAATTTCCAAATTGAATATTTTCTGGATATTTTACTTCAAAATTTGCTGCTGCCAAGTGCCACACACACAATCACAAAAAAAAATCGATTCTTTTCGTCTTTTCGTATTCCTTTCAACGACAGAAAAAATTCGATTCTTTTTAGAAAAAAAATCGATTCTTTTGTTGAAAAGAATTCGACATAACTCAGCTAAGTACAAGCTTTACAAAGCAAAAAGGGAGCTACAATGAGTGGTCAGATAAAAGAGGCAATGGTATCTTATATTACGGGAGTTAGTGTTTGAAAAAGATGGAGATGTAACTAGTTGTTCAGTCAACACTCCACGGAACCTTAAGGGGCTAGGGAGTGGATGAATGAAGATTGAAGAGTATATCGGTTTATAGTTCTCTTCCTTCTTCTAGCTTATTTAAGTGGTTTAAAAATACTGAATGAAGTGTTCATTTTACTTGGGAAAATAGAGTGTTATTTAAGAAATTTATAAAAAAAAGAAAAGTGCGATGGTTTGGGACGAATTTCAATTGCATAGAGTCCAGTTGTATTATTTCAAAACAGCAATTTTGGCAAGAATTAAGAAAACTTAGAACTCAGTCTCAATCTCATATCAGAGAAGATGCAAAATGTTGGTTTAGAGTTTGGATATAGAAGATGGTAAACTTGTCTCAGAAATCTACAAAGTAATAATTTGGTAAATAAAAAAAAATGTCATTTTGTAAGTTTTCTTTAGCAAAATATTGTTTATTTACATTTCTTTATATTTTTGCTAGTTCTGAGTCCACCAGAAATCTTGTCATCACAAATTAAAATTTTATTTTTAAATCGAATGCAACAAATAATTTGTTTTAATTTTTGTTTCAGTGTATGAGTGAAGCACTGTTTAGGCATAGAAAATATTCGCACAGGATATGGATGGATTTGTGACCTATTCAGTTGTCAAAATACTTGGGGACTTATGACCTTATATTTATTTATTTATTTATTGAAATAATTTACAAATTCAATTTATAAATTATTTTTTTATGGCATCAGGGTAGCCAGACCATATGATGCCGCCACTTATGACCTTTTGATAATATTGATAGGTGTGTTCCTTTACTTTGAAACTCTGTGCATATTGTGTAAATTTCTGCACATTTTTTTTTATATGAACTTTGACAGACTTTGGTGTAGATATTCACACAAATGCACAGAGTTTCAAAGTAAAGGAACACACCTAATATTAAAAAAAATTAAATTAAATTTATTTTTAACTTAGCAAACAGTTTAAAAACGAATTGAATTGATTAAGTAATTAATTTTTGACTATCTCCTAAGGTTTTATAGTATATATTTCTTCCATATTAACAAAGCCTATTTCCTCAGAAGATATAATATATCAGAGATTTGCATTCCTAATTAGGAAGAAGTCACTTTTCTGTGATTTTAAATAGGTTTTTATGCAACTCAGACCATTTTCGAATTTAATTATTGAACATGCTTATCATTTGGTGTAATATGGTTACTGCATATATATAGGACATGCTTACGAAATGTTTGGGGATCAAATCCCATGCCTCTGCCACCTAAAAAACCGAAATGTGTTTTCATGGATACTTCCCCTTGCGACTAATTAACACTTCTCTTTGTTTTAAAATATTGCCCCGCATTCAGAAAATTGTAGGTCCCCTCCATTCCTACCGATAACATGCACACAGGAATGATTGAGAGCATTAATGTTACAAAATTAATTTACTATGCAATATAATAATTATATAATTCATCATAAATAATTTGTTTGTCACATTTTCTTGGACTTTTATAGATCACATACCAAAATGCAATAATAATGACTCCATATTCAATATAAAGATCCTTTTTTAACAATCTGTAATAAGAAACTACATTGTTATTTCCCTTTTTACCTATATTCAGCTTCCAATTTCACAAGATGTAATCAATTAATGATACACACTAAAAAAAAGACGTTATAATCTAGGACAAGGTATTATATTCTACTCGCTGCCAACATGTCTCTATTATGAACAAAGATACAGCACTTAGCATAAACATTTTCATACATTTCAACATAGCTATTTAGCTGCATAAATACTTCAGCAAATACCGGAGCGTAATAATTCGTCTCCTTATCGAATACAAGGTGCCAATTCCATCCTGGCTTCAAAAAAAACGAAAAAAATCATTTCCACCTGCATGGAAAACATCATCAAGACCACCTTTAAGAAAAAGTCACTATGAAGTTAGATTTATTTTAAAGGCGGCAAAAGGCACACAAGCATCTCTTCAAATGTTAATAACAAATAACCACCGTAAGTACATATATGTCTTATAATCAAACTCTCTGGATTTTATAACACGAAAAGGAGGAGCTTGCAGAGTTTGATTCTCGTATGTGTGACAGTGTGGTGTTAAAAATTTAAAAATGGAGTCAACCAACACATGAGGTGTTACAGAGCTATAAGTTGGTGTTTTTCTCGCAAGTAGCCAATAAGCGTTCACCCATAGAATTCCTTAAAAAAAAAAAAAAAAAACAATGATTCCAAAAACCTGTTGAGTGTGTTTCGTTATCGCATTCACTCGTATTGGTTGAAATATGAAACATGCATCAAATACCTATAGGGTGATCATTACTGATCGGAGAAGAGGCACCTTGCTTCAGCTCGAGGAGAAGTGTTGAAAACAGGTAGTTCAGCTTGGCTTATTGTTGTTGTCTGTCTATCTGTTCTGTGATGTAGTTTCAGCATCTTTTGAATCTCTTTTGCAAGAAAACAGACTTGACTACTGCACAACAACGTAATATCGACATCGACATCAGCGATCGCAGTCGGGCGTACCGTACAAAAAATTCTTCACAAAGAAACTTGCTTTGGATATTTGGAAGTAACAGGTCAGTTAAAGGACGAATGCCGTTTCGTTAAGACGTCGAGATACGGTCGTGCGGGGATTATTTGATAAGCGTTAAACAAAGACTGTCCGATCGGGAAATAATAAATTTTGAAAAATTAAAATAGACTTGAATAAAAATAAAGTGATTGTGATAAAATAAAAATTAGCGAACAACAAAGTGAAAATAAATACCAACAACAAAAAAATACAACATGATAACAATGAATGAATTTGTGGATTTACGTATGCAGCAGCACATTGCGCATGAAATTTATCGGCACCAGATAATGCAACGGATTCCTGGTAAGGCATTACAAAAAGTTAAAACCCAAATATACATTTTTTTTAACAATACAACAGAAATATACATAAATTAACCAAAAACTGTAATGATCGTAATGTACTTACGATAAAAAATGTAATTGTGATCAGTGAACAAAATACCGTCGGAACTTTCAATTAAAACATTTTAAAAGTCACTAAAAAACTGTTTCGAAAATAATAGTGTTGTGGAATGCGTGGGCCTTGGTATTTGGCTTGCGGAAACGATTACTATTATTGACATGCGCATGAGTCAATATTTTTGTGCAAAACTTGTTTTCGCAACTCGATATGAACAAAGAAAAATTTAAGCTTTTGTATTTCCTATATTCAAAACTGATTAAGTGCAATTGGCTCACAAGACAATACGAATACAATTTTTAATTAATACCTTCTTCAAAACCGTCCGTCATCTGCATCAAATTTGCATTTACAAAATGATGTTTAACAAAAACAGCAAAAGTCTTCTATTCGAAAACAGGAATTTTAACTGAATTAGCATCGTGTTCGGTAATGCAGTTTTGCTCAAGTCACATGTTCAAAAAAGTCCTGTGCAGTGCGCAGCTGTGCGTATAGCTTTATTTGACGTTGAGCGTCAACTACGTTTACAGTTTAAATTCATATTTGCGTTTTCGAACAAAAAACTTTTGCAGTTTTGATTAAGAATCATTTTTCAAATAAATTTTTGGCACATATGACGTTTTCAAAAACAGCTTAAGAGCATTTGTCCAAACAGAACGATTGCATATTTTTCAATTGACACTTCTGTGTCATAAAATAGCGAGCATACATATTGGCCAGTCAAACGTATACTTGGATTTGACATTTTCAAAATTTGTCTAATTAATTTGATAATATACAGGTGTGTTCCATTACTTTGAAACTATACTGTGCACTTGTGTGAATTTATACACAAACGTCTGTGAAAGTTCTTATAAAAAAATTAAATGGGTAGACATCAAAACACCTAATCATAAATATTTTTCATAAACTTAAATTTTGGTGATGGATTGAGATATACTTTAGTTAATGATAAATTTAAATTAAACAAATTTTCAAATATTTTTAAAGAGTTCCTAAATTTAAAAATAAAAACATTTAAAAAAAATTACGTCATGAAATGCAACCATATAAAATATTATCTATGTAGAAGATACGAAATATTAAACGTCAAAACAAATAACCATTTAGAAATATTGGAATTTTTATCGCCATCAGTTCAGGATTTCAGATTACGAAAGCATTAAACAAAAAATAAATGTAGAACTTCATTCGCTATATAAAAAAAATGGATTTACGTCCCTCATTTAAACAAGGATTAGTCTTTAGTCACAGCAAATATTTTTGTTTTACACTCCGGTTTGGTCTATACCTTGGAATTAGTAAAGACCTAATTGACCAAACTGAAGTATAAGACTAGAGTTTTTTGTATTTGATGGCCATAGATGTTTCGGTGACCAAAGTTTATTCAAAACTTCAAAAAGGTTGACTTAAAAAGCTTAAATGTTAAGTTCTAAAATCTTTGGGGACAGAGATGACCTTCGAAAACAAAATTGAAAAATCGCAATTTTTAACCCCTGCCATACTTTTTTATTCGATATAACGACGCATATTTTGATTAAAGTCAACTCTAAAAATTTGGTCGGCTGTTGGACTAAAGTAAAATAAAAGCGAAAGCACTTTATTTGAAGATTAAAAATAACGTCTTTTAACGTTTCTGATATGGATATAGATTAAGCCATTAAAAATGTGTGTTCCTATTCTATTCAATATAAAGCAGCCAGAGATTTGCTTCAAATCGTAAAAAAAACCAATGAGATAAAATCTCTTATAAGCATCTTCGGAAAAAACTATTGAAAAGACCCAATTCACATCACATGCGTCTGTTTTTTGTATCATAGAACACACCACTCGTATTTCCGCGTTTATAAGCTTCGTTATGTACTTTGCTGTCATACAATCTGTACTCAATGTACAGATGTACTCATATTAATGGACACTTGACTATTATGGAACATAACCAAAAGCCTGAACAAAATACGCCGTTTATGATTTAATGTTGAATGTTTTGGAATGTGCACAGTAAAAAGTTCAAGAAAACACACCTTGTTTGGCTTAATTTTGAACAATTCGAACTTTGCACATTTAAAAACTCAATAAAACACTCTTCACACGAATTGTCGATTATTCCTCTACGACAAGTTAACTTTCGCTACGTTTGCGGATGTCTATCGAACAAACGTGAGCTATATACACACGCTGCAAACAAGCGTATAGCATACCCGTCTAGATGACGATACGTTTCGTGTTCATAAGCTGGAAACGCTATTCATGTAGAACATTTTGATCCGATGACTTTTTTTTACGTGACATCACAAGATTATTCTATTATTTCTAAACATAATTGTTAAAAGTTAGTTTCGTTAAGTTTTTTCTTCAAATGCGCTCGTAAATAATCATCACAATTAAAATTTTTACGAATATTTATACCATAACTTTGAAGAGAGTTTACCGCAACAGTTGTCGCTTCCGTTTACACAAGCCTATATTATGGGCTACTCTAGTAAGTGACAACACTTATCGCCATATATTACTCACTCGATTAATACAGATTAAAACTTTAATCCAGACTTAAATTAACGTCCATATTACTAACTCGATTAAACTTAAACCGAGATGTAAATTAATACAAACTCAAAGTAAATACATCCGGATTTAAATTTTACTCTGGATTAATCGAGTGAATATCATGGCGGTACTCTAAAACCCGCTTAAGAGAAACGACAAAATGTTACAGTCTTTCTTTCACTTAAGCAGTTTTCACTTCAACGAAAACCGCTTAAGTGAAAAAAAATTCCACTTAAGCGGATTAAAAAATTATAAAAACGGTTGTGACATATCAGAAATTCAAATTCCATTTTCGTTGTGAAAATTTAGTGGAAGTGAAAAATAAAAAAAGGTTAAAGCGTGCTGCAAGTTTTTTTCTCTTTTCGATTCAATTTTAGTTTCACTTAAGAGAGTTTTTTCAATGAAAAATATAAACTTTAACTGAAAATATGTTTCAGGTATACGGGTTTTTTACTTAAGCAAGATTCGCTTAAGCGGAGTGATTTATTGGTTATATTGTTCGAAAAATACTCGGGGATGAAAAAGTTTTTCAGAAAAACGGGTTTTACTGTAATTAAATTTAAATTAATTTACATTCTAATTTAAGTTTTTCTGGATTAATCGAGGGAATAAAGCAGATAAAAGAAATACAAAATTAATAACTAAGACGTTACCACAATAAGCCTGTTTGGTAACTTAAAATTTCAAATGTGAATATGTGCAATTTTCTGTCAAAACATAGGAAAAAATTTCAGTTTTGTGACACTTGTTGAAAAAAATTTTCGAAAAAGACTAATTTTGCTTTCGACAATCAAAATGTTCCTTTATTTATAACGAATCTTGGTTAACATTAACCCAGGGAAACTGAGCATAAAATTAAATCTGTCAGTTACTTTCAAATTTACAGACACTTGCAACAGTATTGCCAATTTAAAGTCTATAAAGAAAAATACCATTAATCTACTAATATTTTTACTGCGTTCAATATTTCTTTATAAATTTTTTTTTTAATTAAACTATAATAATCTTAATAAAAATTTATCATTGAATTTCAGATCCTTTTCCACCAATATTACCAATTCCCATTCCAAGGCATATTATACTTCCCCCTCGTGTGAGTTTACCAGGAGTTGAAGCAACCCTTCAAAATGATGATTTGTGGAAACAATTTCATCAGATTGGAACAGAAATGATAATAACAAAGAGTGGAAGGTAAGAAAAAAATTATATTGAGTTGTTATATTTAGAGTTCTCTTTTTATTACATAGTGGTATTATTATAATGAAGTCTAAGCAAATGCAATTAAAGCAGGGTATAAAATTTGTTTTACACATTTTTGCATTTAAATCATACATACTCCGAGAACATGTTTTTAGATTAATGTTATTATTGAAAGACTTATCCATGTGAATCTGTAGAACGGTGTCTAAGTTGTCTTGTGACCATTAAATGTTATTTGCATTCACAGTCTCAAAAGAAATTTGTGTTAAATTTTGGTAAACATTTTAAAATATAATGCGTCCCCTAAAAATACAAAATACAAAATTCTACCTTTTAAACATCTTATCAAGGTTTAAACTTTAGAACTTAATTTTTTTATTTGGAAAATGTTACAATTTTAAAATACAAAATAAAGTTCCTGGTAGAAAACAGCATTTCAAAATTCACATCTTCCCCTGAAAACTAGTCGAGACTTTTAGTAAAGTTTTCATGAATTCAGGGCACCAAAAACTGTTCATAAAGTGTCAATTTTATTATATTAGTGGACTTTCAAATTTTGAAAGTCAAGCAGATTTACCGAGTTTTGAGTAGGAACCTACCTAGCTACAGAAAAAATAAGAAGCCCTCTAAAAGGTTGATACAAATTCAAAATGTATGAACTCAAAACCCATTAAACAGTTTCAAATTTGACTATGCCAAATATAAACAAAACCAATTTAATTCCTAAGAATCAAAAAATAGCATTGCAGTTTGTTTGAAATGCTTATAATAAAAATGCATGGCGTCATCTTCTTCTTTAACGCCACTTAAATTTTTTTGTTTGTTGCCACTTATCTTATTTAAACAAGACTTCTCTATATAGTGTATGAAGTGTATATAGCACCATAAATTCAGTCATCCTTTATTTTGTAGTAAAGGCGACGATGACACGACCGACCGACGCGACGACGGCGGGCGCTTTCGGTTTGCCTCTCTTGAAGACTAGGCAAATATACCGATATGTTTCAAAGAATTATTTTTTTCCTTAAATGTTCGTAGGTTAGGTATATTTGTTCAAGGAATAGCTATTTACATTTACCTACATTTTATAACAGTTACAAGATGGCTAAAAACACTTACGGAAATTAAAGAAATTTTTTTTTATTAAATTTTCTTAAGCGGCTTTTGACGTCAAGTCAATAAAATAATACATATGTACAATGTTCATATACGAATTGCATGTCTAATTCAAACTATATTTATTTAATTAAATTAGGCCCATTTTATTCACTCTCTATTTAATAAATGATTTTTGAAATTTCATGTACCTAAATTTTTTAAAATTTTCATTTTCAAAATTTCAATGTGGAAGTAAAATTTAATAAAGACCGAATAAATGGAGCCTTTACTTTTTTTTAACTTAGTCTAAGTTTAAACTTGTGTTGTAAAACTGATAATATTAAAACTCAATAAAAATGAAAGAGTTGGCGTAACCGGAGCTGAACTGTTGACTTCGAATTTCGTTCAAGCAGTAACTATACAAGTATAAACCCAAACAAGTTATTTGACTCTAACCACAATATTATAAACTCGATGAATTCAGTCTTAAACTTAAATCCAGATGTAAATTAATATAAATTCAAAGTAAACATAACCGGATTCAAGTTTTAAACGGGATTTATCGAGTGCATAATATGGCGGGAAGTTGAATTAAAACAAAGAGTTATGACGTATTTTAAAACATTGTGATAGCAGGTTAGATTTAGATCAATTTTCTGACAATTCCCTACGTAATAGAACTATTCGATGCAAAAAAAAAATGTTTTGGAATATTTTTTTTATCCCTCGTAACGGTCAACCGCTTCTTGAATGTCTAAGATGCAAATACTCTTAGGATTCACTTAACCTTTAAAAAAAGAGTACAACCTTTTATATATTTTTTAAAAAAGAAATAATAATAACCACTATAATAATATTTATTATTTTTTAAATAAATAGTGAAAATAAAATTACAAATTGAAAATCACACATAATACGATCCAATACTCCGTATACCTACTTAAAATCCGCGACAAGATGCGATATCAATGCAATCAATGAACTACGATTTATTTTATTGTAATTAATCATTCTGGTGATAGGCACACTGCATGCCTACCCAACTGTCAGACGAACAAAAACGTCGGCGCCATGGAATACCACCTGCTGACCTGCTAACTATGGGAACCCAATGCTATGGTCAGTTCAAATAAGAGATCTCATCCCTTGAGTAGCGCCTCTTGAAATTTGCTAAGGAATTTTTGTTGGTTTCTTGATTGCGTTGTGTGTTTTTTCAAATATATATTTGTTTGTTTTTTTTTTTTTTTTTTTTTTTTTAAATGTTTTTTGTTGTTGTTTAAACCAGACGTGCGATGATGTTTAATTTATTCTAATTAATCATTGTAATTATATCATATACTGTATACACTATACATATATGTAATAGTGTGTAGACACTTGTTTTTTTCTTTTTTTCTTTTATACTAAAACTTATTTGTTTTTCTTTTGTTTATTTGCAGGCGGATGTTTCCATCGATGCGTCTGTCAATATCCGGTCTTGAAGAAGAATCAAATTATTGTGTTCTTTTGGAAATGGTTCCTATTGGTGATTGTCGGTATAAATTTTCAGGATCACAGTGGGTGCCAGCTGGTGGTGCAGAACCTCAGAGTCCGCAAAGAATGTTCTTGCATACAGATAGTCCAGCATCAGGAGCACATTGGCAGGCACAACCCATTCTTTTCAACAAAGTTAAATTAACGAATAACACTTTGGATAGTAATGGACATGTAAGGAAATTTAAATGAAAATTTTTTTATATTTTTAATTTTTTTTTTTTTAATTCTATTATTTGATTTTGTTGGTCTTGTGAGTGGGCTTTATGGTCTCAGGATTCAAACATTATCAGCCGGTTTTTGTGTAGATTTTTGACTAGTTAGACAGCTTGTTTTAATCGTTCGAAGTAAATAGTTGGAAATATGTTTACTCGAATGAATGAATTGTCAAACTAGTCAAGGTTTCGATAACTGATTCAGGGCCAGTTTCACAGTGAAGTGTCACTTAAGTGCCAAATATGGAAAACTAATTCCCAATTTCACAGTGTAAATTTATCGGAATAAGTGACACTTAAGTCTCCCATGTTGGCCACTTAAGTTCCACTTACTCAGGTAGTAAAACTGCGTCTAAAGTGCCAAAATGCGAAAATTAAGTGCCACTTATTTTGTTAAGTGTGTACTGTGAAACTGGCGCTCAATTGTGTAAATTATATAATTCTTAGACAACAATTAAGCATGTTTATTTATAACTTGGACTTGAATGACTGTCTAAAGTTACCCAACGTTCATAAATACGACCTATTAATAATTTATTATTAACATCTGAGTGTACATTTTTAACGTATGTATGTATGTAATTTTTTCTTTTTTAGATTGTTCTTGCAAGCATGCATAAATATCAACCAAGGATTCATATTATACGAACATCAGACCCAACACAAATACCATGGTCACCACAGCAAGCATTTGTATTTCCAGAAACAGAATTTGTTGCCGTCACTGCATATCAGGTAAGGATATTTTTTTTTACTATTTGAAACCTTTAATAATTAGAAAACCTGGCGAATTTGAATACCTACTCTCTATACAAAAATTTAGGGTAAATACTAAATAGCAACTTGATTGGCGTAATAGCAGAAATCTTTCATTACTTTTTAGCCAAATGTTCCTTAATGCGTCTTTAGGCGACTACTATCCATCTTTATGTTGCACTTCTTAATATTCGCTACAAAAATGCACGAACTTCTGAGTTAATTTTTGATATTATGTTTTTCCCATCTTTTGTCAATCTTTAGAAGAGATAAATGTGATGCCAAATTATGCAGAAATAGTAAGGAATAATAAATGGGACAAAGCAAACAAAAAACTGAAACAGACTTGCGTTATTTTAACTTTGTCTGCCAATCGTTACGATTGCAGCTATTAAAATTTTAATTCAAATACTATACTTAGTCTGTCAGTTTATATAAAAAATTCAGACAGACAGAAATTCGTAGAAATTCACGATTTTGGGAAGTAAACGAACAGACCTAATATGTCTGTTTGTTAACTGCAACTTCTTGCTACTATGGAATTTGACAGTAAATTGTGCTATGTCGTACGACCGACGTCGCACCGTACAACGTTTCAAATTATCAAACAGAAACAAATAGGTGTAATTGTGTGGAAACAAAATTTGAAAGCTCCTTTCCATCACACAATGGAATGGAATTCTTTCACATTTTCAATTTGACATTTTGTTAATATTTACTCAGTAAGATAATGTGAAAAGCTTATAGTAATATTTTTGGTTTAAGCTGCATTTTTCAATTTTTAGATCAGCTGTTAAATGAATTTATTGTTGTTGTTGACAAATTTCGGAAAGCGTATTTTACATTATTATTGCAAAATCTAAATGTAATTTATTTTATTTATGGGCTTTTTTTAAACATTTCTTTAGTATGCGAATACAAACAACTCCATGTTAACTCCCTACATTTAAATCTAATTTAATTTTATAATTTTTATTTATTTACAGAACGACCGCATAACTAAACTAAAAATAGATAATAACCCATTTGCAAAAGGATTTCGGGAAACTGGTCAATCTCGTTGCAAAAGAAAAATGTCGTCTTCACCGGAAATTCGATGCACGGGTAATGACATATTATCACCGTCAAAGGCAAATAATTCATTGCCGAGCACAAGCGGATGTGAGATTCATCCAAATGAAGACGACAACGAATCATCACCCAATGTAAAGCGAATAAGATCCAATGGATCAACTTGTTCTATGTCATCACTTGATGAAGTTGGATTCCCCAGATCGACAAGTAGCAATAGTACAAGTGGAAAAAACTCTCCGAACATTGATCTTGGTAGTGAATTACAAATTTACCAACAACCATCACCACCGCGAGTGAATGTGTCAAACGATGCCATGATGGTACAAAAAATGCAAACTTTTATGAATCCCTCATTTGCTGATTTGGCTTATTCATATTTTGAAAGACCACAATACCCGATGCATCATATGCATCATCCGTTTAACATGCATCAACATCCGAATGAAATTTCTTTATGCCTAGAAACAAGTGATATATCAGAAACTGAAACATCAAATGGAGATGCACCCAGTAATTCCAGCACGATTCTACATCGGACATCATCCGAAGTTTCTCACTCTGAAGGTGGTGGTGATTTGATGAGAGCGACCAAAAGTAAAAATTTCTCCATATCGGCTATATTGGGAAGTAAAAGTTAAGCAAAATCTGTTCATATATTATAATTTTACACTATAGAAATATCGCATTGATATTTTATGCGATTTGATTAAAGTGCAAATATACATATTTTATAAATAAAAAAAAAATTAATTGTAAAAAATAATTCTATTGCATTCAAAAAATAAATTTAAAAATATTCTCACATATTTATGTAAGTGCATTTATCATGTATAAATATAATTAAGATAGAATACAAAATTAGGTCTATAAGATAATTTAAAAGAAAAGCTAAATTAATAAAAAGAAATTTAAAAGTAAACAATCTCGCATTTTGTTATTTTTTTTTTCTGTGGTTACTAATCATTAGTAGTACATACGAACACTTACCGCCATATTATTCATTCAATTAATCCAGATTAAAACTTAAATCCGGATGTAAATTCATTCAATTTAAATTTCTTTTCATCTGGATTTATGCTTTTATCTAGACTAGTATCGCCCTGTGTCGAAATTCGACATTTTTCTTTTTTAATTTAATTTTTTTTTTCAATATGCACAGTGCTCGACAGTGCAAAAACAAAAATGATCCACAGTGTGTAAATGAGTGTCTCAAGTATATTCTGCACATCTCCGCAATTGTGGCTTTCCAACCATATAAAATTTATCGAAATCGGTCAAATACTTTTTGAGAAAATGGTACCACAAAATTTATTTAAGGCTATTTATATCATCATCATCATCATCATCATCATCAATATAATAAAACGACAAACACGAATTTTGGGGTACCATTTACGCGGTCTACAAAAGCTGAAAGTATATAAATTATATATCGATGGAAAGGTTTTTTAGCACAGAAGTGCACAAAGCACAAATTTATTTAATAATTTTACCACAAAGACTAAAAAACAATAAAGTAAAATTGCATTATAAGTGCGAGGAGAGCGAGAACCATAGCAAGAGCCAGAGCGAGACCGAGTATTTGTTCACAACACTTATTGTATTTTCGTTAAATGCAATGGTTCGTGCATTTAATATATTCGTTAAGATGGTTAATGAATTCGAGTGAGGGATTTTTGTGGGAAGAATTTTATTTCTGAGGATTTTTATCTGTTGTGTTGGATTTTCGGCCATTGGTCGATTTAATGCGAGGAAGCATAAATTATGTATAGTTGTAGGTATATTGGTTTTGAATGGAAATATTCTGCAATCTATTGTGTCTCTCGCTCATTGGGTGTTGTTTTTAAATTGAAATAAAATGTGAGCAAAAAAGGAAGAATGCTTTCAATTTGTAGATGTAGTGTAAGGGATGTTAAAGCTGAGGCGTGGAACAATAGGTGTGTTTTATTCATTGCTGCATAGCCAGCGCAGCAAAATTTCCCTTGGCAAACAAAAACAATTTGATTGCTGGCGAAAAAGAAGTCAGTAAAAATAAAGATGGCTGTGCTGGCGATAGAGCTTTCAATTATTGAAATTAATATATAGAGTGAGCTTTCGTTTTATTCAGACTTGTGCTGCGCCGGCTATGCAGCAATGAATAAAACACACCTAATTACTTTTTATTTATATTCCTCGCTCCAATTCACTAACCATCTTAACGAATAGATATATTAAATACACGAATCAATGTATTCGACGAGTTTAATTTTCGATATAAATTTAATTGGTCTTTATGACTACTTCCGGGATGGTCTTGTGACCAGTGGTTCTGGGATCGGCTAAACCCAGCCCGGCAGCGTTCAGTGCTACAGGAAATAATAATAAGTAGCTCATATAAAATAAGACGATGGAATTATTCTTGCGATTTTTTACTTAATGTTGGAGTATCCACTTCCAAAAATCGTATGCATCGAAAAATAAAGTTTTCTAGAATTTCATGTGAATTACAATATATTTTCTAGAAGTTGTTTTTCAATTAGACGATAATGTTATTAGCACTCGAGTTTCGGGGGCTGGACGTACTAGTATAGATTATTTGAGTAAACAATATGACGGTAAGAGAACATTTTTAAATTGGACTGTCCATATTTCTGCGATCTGAAAGCGATTCATCTAACCGTGCGTTATAGGTTTATAGTGCATCGATTTTTAATCAGTCGTTGAGGCCATTTTTAATCAAAATAAGCTTTTGAATAAAATTATTGTAGAATCGTTTTAAACTGACTTACCGATTAGCTAGATACTTAAAACTTTAAAATGAATTATATGTGTATAATAAATTTCTAAGCTAAGTTTAAATTTTCATGTCTCTAGCTCATCAGAAAGTTAGTTCAAAATTGATTGCGAAATTATAGATTAAATCGATATGTTCCGTAAAATCGAGATCAGTGGTAGAATGAAATCCAAAGTTTTTGAAAACATGTAGGTATACCTATGTATGTTTATTTAGAAGTCGGATAACTAATCAGAACCTTACTTACCGCCATATTATTCACTCGATTAATCCAGATTGAAACTTAAATCCAAATCTAAATTTATATTAATTCAATGTGAATACATCCGGACTCATGTTTTTATCTGAATTATAGGTGCCAGTTATATCTTTCATTGAAAACGATCATGGGCAATTTTAAGTTAATTTTGATTAGTTTTTAAAGGAAAATCATGTGATTATTTTATGTCAATATAAAGCGTATGACTTCATTACTTTTTTTACCAAAAAAAAATTATTTTGGCCCCAATATTGCAAATAAAATGTGTTGAAGGTTGGGCCATAATAATTTTTTTTTGTCAGCAAGATTTAATAATTAAGTCAGCAGCATTATATTGGCATCAAAATAATCACTGTTTTCGCTTTTAAGTGACTCAAAACATAAACTTAAAATTCAAAATATCTTTTAACGGCCTTTAGTCCAACAAAAATTTGGCGTTCGTCCCGGTGATCTCCTGTAGGACTAAATGCCGTTAAAAGCTATTTTGAATCCAAATAAAATAGTGCTAAGTCTTCTACTTGGCTGATGTATTTCAGTAGTATATAGAATTTGTATTATTACAAAAAAAACCTTCTTATATAAACTTAAAATGTTCAATGATCGTTTTCTTAAAAAGCTAAAACTGGCACCTTAATCGAGTTAATATATATGGCGGTTAGACATTATGAAACAAGCCCTTAAAATTAGACAATGTATTATAACTATCATTCTATTTGCACATACACATAACAAGTAAGTAAATTTTGTCGCAGTAAATAACTTATAAAAGAAAAGAAGGTGTGCCAGTGGGCGGGTTTTCAAACAAATTATATAACTAAATTATGCTTTATGTTTCAAAGAGCTTTAACAGAAATTCAGCTTTTGTTTTGTCAAATAGTATAAAAGCCATTGTAGCAGGTGGATTTTACTAAAACCACTTTCTAAATAAAACCACTACATAAATAACAACTATGAAAATTTCAGTCACATATGTACAGCCATTGTCAGCTAATTAGAAACGATTCTATCTTGCTGTATTTTTTCTATCTCACCTAACTGTTTATATTTTGATCTTATTATGAACTTCCTCTGTAAAATAAATAAGTAAGTACATAAATCATCTTGATATTAGAAACCGTTACGATTTTATTTTTAAAATGTGATTCTGTGGTGGTCAACTTATTAGAAACGATTAAGTTTAAATTCAAAATAATTGAAAATTTCGTCAAATTGAAGTTAGTGACGCCATATTTGTACTGTATTGTGCTCAACTTGTGCTGCGATGTGCCATAAATATTTTTGAAAATTTCCTAAATTTTTAAATTTTGAGTATGGAATTTCTTCCAAAATTAATTTTTTATAAAAACTATAAGTTGTGCTCTTTTGTGCTCAAGAAATGATATGCAATCGAAAAGATAAAAAAATCGCATATTTGCAACTTAAAAGATCGAACGAAAATGTTGCGAAGGATCTTGGCGTGAAATTAGCACCATCAGTTTCGATTTTCAAAAAAAGGTTATGATGTGTTGTGCGCTCAACTTGCGCCTCCATGTGATGCCGTAAATAGCTTTTTTAAATTCGCGATTTTTTAAATTTTAGGGATGAATCTTTTTTGAAAATTACGATTTTCAAAAACATTAAAGTTGTAGTGCATTTTGCTCAAAAATGATTCGAATATTTATAGCTTTTAGGGCCAAAAATTTTGGGAAGCGTTAAGTTAGCACCGCCAATTTCGATTTTCAAAAAAAATAAAGTTGCGCTGTATTGTGCTCAACTGTGTTGCCATTGTGCCGTACCTAAATATTTTTTAAATTCGCAAATTTGCAATTTCTTTTTCAAAAATTACGATCTTTTAAAATGTTATACTTGTGTGTTTTAAGCTCAGTTTGTGCTTTTTTGTTTTTTTTATCGAAAATGGCGGTGCTAACTTCACGTAAGTACATAAATAATGTAGGTACCAGTTTTCTATTTGTAGTTGGACCCCCCCATGACCAAATGCTGGATCCGCCACTGGTACTATTACTTACTAAATGGAAACTATAATTTTTTTTAATCCCATAGTTGTTGGAAACAAATTTAACCGCATGTGTTATTACAACTTTTGGAAAATTTAAAAATACGTATTCTAGAAAAACAGAATCTTATCAGCATTAGATTTTAATATTTCAATTCAACAATTGTTTTTTTTTTTATTTTAGACTGCCTACTTTTTTGGACTCGTATTTATATGTACCATATACTATACATACTCGTACTAATTCTACATAGGTACACACATAAATATTTTTAATTTTATACTTATGAGTTTTAATTCCATTTTCACTAATGGTGGGAACAACGCTTCGTTACTTACCATTTGACATCCAAATTAGCTACATGCGAGGCATCAAATTAACACTGTCTCCTGCAATAAGACAAAAGACAAAAAATTAGTCTTTTCAGAAGTAGGTAGGTTAGTTATAGGTATACGAGTACATAATCCGATTATTGTTTTTCTTAACCAAAGCCATTTAAATGTCTCGTTTTCCAGACACACTCTTGCTGATGGTTTTAGGTGCCACATTGATTTTATGGTGACATATGGTACCACCTACTTTCTGCTGCTATAGTTTCAAGAATTGGTATAGGGAAGATGACGACGACGAATTAAAGACGCCCTTCTTTTCTATTAACTTTGCCAATTCAGACCAGTTTTTTTTTTAATATTTTAATAAAGAATCTTTCAAACGCAGACTTGTGTGTTTCTTGGTTATGGAGGTAGATATAGAAGTAGATACTGGGAAGTTTATCCTTTCTAATTACATAATGAATGTTTGTAGGAATGACTTTTTTGTTTGTCTTGTTCAAATGGTTATAGGCTGGTCCAACGTCCTATACGTAGACATCGACATCACAAGCCTACAACAGGTACCTACCTAACAAAAGTCACTTGATCACATGATCACATCTGTTTTAACATTATCATTTGTTCCTAATGTGGTAAAATCTGTGTAAGATATCAAAACTACAAAAACACACTGACAAAAAAAAAACAAGAAACACTGCTCAGTGGATTCAATTCATAAAGAAAGAATCCGAATACGATGCCGAGGTCGATGCCGATGCTGGAACAACAAAAACAACCTGCCGCTGACGCTGCCGCATCAGAAATCGAATTCGGCTATCAGCTTTTCACAGGAGACCGCATCTTAAACGCTGGCGCCATGTCAAATGGTGAGATTGGGCATATTTACTGCGATGTTATGTTCCTTAACCTTCATCACGCTCAACACAAAAATGTCTAATATCAAATGTTGTTGTTTTTTATTGCCTTCTGTTTGTGTTGGGTCGATGTATCCGAATTCGAATCGCAGCCACCGTTCCTTATCTTTTTCTGATGTTCACAGACAAAGGGCGACGACAACGGACGGCCGGGCGGCCAGAGGAGATCCGAGCCCAGTCGAGTCGAGTTATGTATTTTTTGGTTTTATCTTTTTGTTTTTCCGTGTTTCTGATGGTATAGGGCGATCTTTTAGTGCAGTGCAGGTAACATTTAAAATTTCACCATCCACTTAAGATTTGTGTCGGCTATACCTAATAAGTGCACAGAATGAAATTAATATTCAATTGTGCACCTACATAATGTAGACATAAATAAAAACACGCCAAATTCTCTTGTTTTAAGATATTTTTAAGAAGACAAGTTCTTTTTACTATACTTAATAGTTGTTTTTCTTAAACAAAAATTTTAATTAATAATAATTCCCAAAAAAAAATCAAGCCGCATTTTTGTTTACAACGTGGTGAGTTGTGGGTTTGGATCGTACATAATATAGCCTTGGATGTCTCAAACTTACAGCTGTGCTGACGGAACCTCTCAATCCTCACACAAAGTATACACTCGGAGCACATACCAAAATATATATTCTAATTAAAAAGTTAAAAAGTACCTATTTGTCACCGTAGGAAAACTTGTAAGTAGATGATTTCGATGAAATAATTGTGCTATCTATTTCTAAAGTGGTCTAAGTCCATCTAACTTTAAATCGAGAAATTTAAAGGTTTGGGTTTGATTTAATAAAATAGGTGGTGAAATAAGATGAAATGTGTTTCAATCAACGGGAAATTTCTTGACAAAGTTCTAACCCTTACGCCCATATTATTCACTCGATACGTCCAGATTAAGATTTAAATCTGGATGTATTTATATTGAATTTGTATGATTTACATCTGGATTTAAGTTTTAATCTGGATGTATCGAGTGAATAATATGGCGGTTAAGGTTTATCACAAGATTCATTTTGTATACAACTATAAATTTGTAGACAGTTAAAGTCAATAGGTACGTAGAGGAATATTTATTAAATAAAAAAAAAAATTAAATAAGAAATTATTAACTGGACATCTTTTAACTTACAAAATTTAAATGTTTTTAAACAGTTTTACTATTTAATTAAAATGTTACTATGTACAGTTCCTGTGGTAAAAATTCCCTGAAATTTTTACCATAGGGACTGTAGGGACTTAATAATACCAACTTCGCTCATAACCCATTCCCAAGATTTCTGACAACGGTTTTCTTGGACGATCAGTTACTTAGATGGGTCGCTTCACGGGTTCCAAGAATTGTATCTCCCTCTTTGGATCCTCTTACCGCAAATACATATGGTACATGTTATAAACAATACCTTTTTATAATTATGAAATTAAACAGCTTTTCTTAGAATTTAAATGAAATGAAATAAAATAAAAATCCGAAAGCAAAGTCATATTTGTTTTATTTTTTTTTTTTCTGATAATTAAGACAAAAAATTAATATTGGGATTGTTGAATACGAAAGTTAAAACACTTATTTGTAAATAAATTCCTTAAAGAAATGTTTCACTAATAATTTTACATAATTAAAATTCATTAAAAATTTTGGGTTCAAAAAAAGGTACATAGGTACATACCTAAAAAATGTCTGCAACAAAAATATTTGCAACAAAAATATATCATTATTTGCAACTTATATAGCCGCGCTTGTGTGGTTTTGATATTTTAACAAAAAAATTGAAATTCAAATTTTCATTTAATTTTCTTTCACCTTCTTCACCATTTCGAAAAAAGGAATTTGTTGATTTGTATGTTTTTTCTTCTGGACCAACGACAAATGATATGTATCTATCATTTAAAAACCATAAAAATTTTTGTATGTCCTTTTTTGTTGTGATTTATCACTACTCCATTAAAAGTGATGAGGTGAAAGGGCACCACATCAATCTTACAACACCATAAACAATCAACTTATATATTTTATGATTAAAAATTTAAAAAAAGCTCATTTGCAACTCCTTGCTAAACTACTGTACCACTTTATTCACTTTGATTCATGCATCTCAACAACAGTATTTAAATTTAGTTGTAATAATATAATAACGTTTCATCTACTAAATACATTAATATCACTGAAAAATATTTTTAAATGGATATTAAATTCTTTGAAGTTAAACCAACAATTTTATAGTAAAAAAAGGCAGTTGGAAGAATTAAAATAACTATAAGATGCATTGTATTCTGTATTCTGTATTGTTTTGTATTGCATCCCCTAAGGGTTACAAGTCTCCCATCCGTCCCTCCTTACTCCTTCTCGCAACCTCTTGTGCCTTTATCCATTCTATCCATTAAGATGCATTGCTTACTTCTTTTATAATTTTTACATTTCTTATTCAACAACATATAAAACACAACATTTTTTAATAAATTTTAGAAATAAATTAAAAAGAAAATTCAAATAATTTCCATGTCTTCTCGCCCCTATATCTAAAACAAAAAGTAATTCATTTTTATGTCCATGTTTAAAATCAAAATTGCAACAAAAAGTGAAAAATCGAAATGATATATTCGTGCATTCTTTGAGTTATAGTTGAACCCCAGATGAACTTCGGACAATATTATATAGACACGCATCTCTAGGAACCATTCTATGTTATAGTTATGATGGAAACGCTGCTGTGTTAACTATGTTAATATAAAACTAAAGCTAATGACTTGAATTCTTAGTATCTTAATCAAAAACTAATTTTATTGTGGACCAACCTCTTCCTCTCATTAATTTATTTTCAATATTTAAATGATCAGTTAAATCGATCAATAATATCATTGAAATAATAAAACGGCTTTTATCGCTATAGGTTTGGCCTAAAATTGATAAACAAAATTGGTACACTTTTCTTCGTAAAATAGGTACTTAACGGAACTGCATGAATTATATTCCGTAAAAAATGTTTTGTCCTACAGATGTGGAAACAGTTATTACCATGTAGGTATGCAGTAGTTTAGCCAGGCAACGGTTATTTGAATTTCTTGTTATTATTGGATTTATACATATTTTATAAAGGGGTGGGCTTGTGTGTTTTGTTTCGGTATCAGAATTAAAAACTTTAATTTTTAATTATGATGCTTCTCAATGCAAAAACCTTTCATTGGTACAAATCTACGATCTGTTGTAATGGAAGTACGAAAAATCTAGCGGAGCAGTTAAAGTTTGGGAAGAAAAAACTCGCGAGCTTCTGGAGTCGCTGGATTTCTGGCTTTAAGAAATTTAAAAATTTTAGAATTTAAGTATTATTAAATGGCAGGTGAACTGGTCACCTTCTGATCCTAGCCAAATAGAAGCATCTGCATTTATGCCACTATATAGCAATAGAAGAGTATAATTCACCATCAGAGCTTCTTCAAATTGACTAACGACAGATGGTCAACAATTGACACTCGTCGAGTTTCGAGGAATCTAAAGGTATGAACGAATATTTTTAAGAATTATGTATACTTAATTTATGCACGTCTCCCCTTTGCCTCTTTTTTGGAATCGTAAAGAGTCACAGGCCACAGCTCAATGGCAAGGGCAACCCATATGATGACAATGGGTATTGGGATATCATCAGGAAATCTGACTTATGCAGAAACTGTTAAAATGAAGAGTTTGGGGAGGGCTTCCTTTGTAAATGTCTAAAGCTATGATCAGATGGCATATATAAAAAGTCGCATACGTTTGCGACTCTGACGTCAAGCAACGGTCGCAAATTTATTGCAAATTCTATATCTACATATACATCAATGTTCGCAAACTTGCATATAAGAGTGTTCACACGATATGCAACAACTGTCCCAAAAGTAGCAATGCATTTGCGATCATGGTGCTCGCAAATATGATCACAAATTTTGTCGTCTATATGCGAGGTGCTCAGACGATATGCAACAAAATACGCGTATCACCCCTTAGAGATCATATGCAGGTTTGCAGACATTACATAATTTTTTGAAATTTGGTGGTTAAAGTATGTGTTTGTGAGTAGCTCGTTTCGAATATTTAAATTATTAAAGCCCTGAAAGAAATTCAAAATTTCGACAAGAATTTGGAGTGGTTATATACTTGTTCGTAAAAGGAACAACAAACAAGAAATATTATAAAGAGTAGGATTTCCGTTATATCCTAAAAAATGTTTTTTTGACAATATTTTTTTCCAAACAAATTTGTAAGGGAAATGTTAACTTTTTATGTTTTTTTCTGAAATTCCAATATTCTTATTTTGTCTTCATATTTATTGTGCAATCAGCCGTCTAAAAGACCGCACTCAAAAATATACCTGCAAAAATCTATATAAATATTTCGTTTTAGGTATATACATATATGTGATAAGAATGGCCTTCGGGTTAATGACCCTATAGATAAGAATTTTTTGGTAATTAATCTTTGTTTACTGAAATCATGGTAAAAAGTGTGTGATGGAAATAACAGACATCCACTCAGATAAATAATTTCAATTATATTTTTTGTGTGTTCAGTCGAAGTTTAAACCCTTATTTTGTTTTGCCGACTGTTCTACTAGTAAAATGAAAAATTATAACAACTGATATGCTCAATTCTTTTTCGACGAACTGAGCGATGCGAAGTGTCGATTATGCCTAATGCCACTAAAGAATATTCTAAAATTCATTCAGAATTAAATTTGGTTCAGGAAGACACACCTAATTTGGACCAAACAGTATAAATGCAATTATATTAAACACGCGTGGCAATGGCAACTCGGTAATGGCCAGGTTGATAGCACAATAAACAAAACTGTAACTTCCTCAACATTTTAAGAAACTAATAAGTAATAACCATCAAGTTTCAAAGGTGAATAGTTAACACTCGGGGAGTAAGATTATACGGATTCAATAATCGACACGAATTGTTCATTCTTTATTGTATTATTGGTTTATTGTGATTTTCTTTAAATTTCATTTGCCAATATAAATCATTTTCAAAATATACAATCATATATACATAAAAAAGATCCTAATACTCCAACCATAAGTAGGTACACTTTCTCTTGACGATATATAAATACATTTATTATAATGTTAAGATTGTGGAATCATGGTTCCTTAAACAACGAACTTTTGACATTTTTGTTGCACAAAGGATAACAATTCCGACAGCTCAGCCAAACGAAAAGATTTACATTATTATACTAATTGTATATTCTTAATTTATGCCATTCACTGGAAACCACCGAACCAAATTTAATAATCTCACCTAGATTAAATAAGTACACCACAATGTCTGTCCACAATATATAGTGTGGGATGCTTATTTATACCTGGCGTCTCCGAAGGAATTCATTGTATCTTTTAATACCACTTCAGTTCTTAAATCATAATAGATACTCGAATTGTACCTACATATATGTATGTATGTAAATCTTTGTGGGTTGAATAAGTAACAACTCATTAGAATATAATAAAACTCAAGTGAAATCCCTTTTCTACATTGGAACTGTACCGAAACGCCAGATGAAACTATTGTCACATATATTGTTGAAGAATCTATATTTCTTCCTCTATAGAGATAATCCTTAGTAGGCACTCATATGTGCATTGTCCAAACAATTGCTAAATAATTGAATTCATATGAACAATATATAGTGTGTCCTTTTATTTATTTATTTAAACGTAGGCAACTATAAGTATCTTGTTTGCCAAAAAAAAATTTAACAATACATTTTATCTTATACCTATGTACATGTACGTATGGGTAGGTACTTATGGCCCAATAATTCTAGATACATAATATACTAAAACAAACTGACAAATTTTTAAAGTGGATTTCAGTTAGGCAAATTTGTACATGCGGTGTCGGCATTGTCAAATATTTAGATCCAAAATATTCACCAAAAATGTTTTTATACAGAACGTGCAGGTGCCTGTTAAATGTGGTATTGGTGAAAAATCGATATCAGAAAAATTGGTAAAAACAAATTAAATTTACTTCCACAGTCAAGAATTTTTTTTTATTCTTATTAAAAATCGCAAAAAAAAATTAAATCGATACTTGTGTTTATATTTTATCGATAAAAATGTTTACCATTTTTACGGTATTACTTTGTTGCAATTGGTGTAGCTCTCCATCCATATTTTATTGACGCATTTTTGAAAGCATTTGCAGACCACAGAAAAATGTTGTTTTGCATGAATCGAGCGTACTAGGTTATCGGTAAAAATTATAAAATTGAAGGCAGTTACTGTTACGTAAGGAGGGTAAATATTATTTGAATTATCGTAAAAAGTTCGTTTAACAATATAATCACGATTTCATAATAATTATGTAGAGTTATTACTTATTTGGTTAGGTATTTACATTTTGTAAAAAATTAGACCAACTACAAAATAATACTAACTGTCCACTTGCAGAACCAAAATAACCAAACAAATATGTATAATTTTATTTTATTTTTATAAATTTTGTATCAAAAAATCAAGTCAGTTTTAGTTACCTTACTCTATATCGTAGTCACATAAAGAGTGGGTGAAACTATGCAACACACAGTTATTAAATAGTCCCAATACATGATTAGCTTAAAGCTTACATCAAATTTTTAAGCATCTGTATAGGTTTTATTACAAAAAAAATAGAAGTCGGTGGTAAACAAATTCAAAACAAAATTTGTTTAAATTTAAAAAATATTGTAAGACAAAAAACATCAAAAACAATTCGACTTTTTTGATTTCATACCGTACCTATTATTTGTTTGTGGTACATATCTTACCCCAACGTTAAAATAATAGTCAAAAATGCGAAAACTCTCACCTTGTGGAAAAATAAACACTCATTCCACATAACCTATTTAGCCCAGTCTCTATGTACAAAAAAAGAGCCTGACCGGGAAAAGATTTGATTTTACCTAAACTTTTCTTTCACAATTCATTAGAGGGAGTTATTAGGAGATTATCGGGAAAATCAGACTGGATATTAATCCGCCATTTTGCATTTTATCAAAAATTGACTTAAAATGGAAAAAAAATTCCCAGAAATTCATTCTTTATTTTGTTTTTAAATCAAACTATTTAAATAAATATTTTGAAAAATTAATTTTCAAACTCAAAATGTTAAAAAACAAAATTATTGAGTAGTTTTGTTTCTAATATTCAATACTCTTGTCAATTTTAAGTTAAGCATAGGCGTCTTTATTAGGCATGGGCCGGTTGGGCCAGGGACCTCTGGGGGATTTTGATGAAATAATGAAAAAGTCAGAAAAGTTAATCTTGTATAATATCTTTTTTTAGGTGCGAACCATACAAATCTATTTATTAAAAGTACCTATCTTTATAAAACTGTACCTACCTTCTTTTGTAACATTTATTTATTGGAAGTTTTTGCTCTTTTCAATATAAAATTGTGGTGCAATAACTTTTCACTTAGAAACTAAAACCATTCGTGTGTGATGTCACTTAAAAAAAATACCTTATAGGAAATGGATTACAACCTAAAAAATTGTTTAAATTGCATGGGGCCCCATATCGGTTTGGGCACAGGGCCCTCAAATGTCTAAAGACGCCTATGAAGTTAAACGCTTTATATGCGCTAGATGCATGCTTAAATGTCTCCTAGTTTTTGAGAAAACAAAACAAAATGTATTTTTTTGTTGGAAATAGGATTTTTAGAGCAATTTAAACCAAGTATTGAAGCAAAATTAATGGAAACATACCTACTTACATTTTTTTCACAATTCGTAAGAGAGGATTATTAGAAGCATATGAACATTGATGTGGTATTTTGGGAAAATCGAGGTGGATATTATAAGCCCCCATCTTTCTAAAAAAAAGGACTTAAAATTAAAAAATATATATATTTTAAAAATACGGCAACACTTACAATGTCATGTACGTTTATCATTTTTTAAAACCAGATAATATCCATTCTTTTATTCTGTTTTTAAATCAAATTATTTGATCAAATACTTTTTGAAAAATTATGTTTAAAACTCCAAAATTTGAAATAAATGATTTTTAAACTTTACATTTTGAGAATAAAACTCGAAAAATAAAGAAAAAACTAAGCACAAAATAACTAATTTGAAAGTTATAACTAAAGAATGAATTACTGGCTTTTAAAAAAGCTATAACATAATATTGTAAGTGTTGTCATTCTGTTTTTATATTCATTTTCTATTTTCAATGTTTTTTTTTTATTTTCCCCTCCAACCCAAAGGGGCCAATATTTTAAAATTATTTTCATATAATGTACGAAAAACTTATGCTTTTATTACAAAATGCACAATTTTTGAACTAAGTCGGCCCAGTATATAGAAAAGTAAAACCCTTAGAATTGGATGGTAATAAAATCTGCGAAACAAAAATTACTTAAATGGTGGTAAGTATATTTATTACCTTTTGGCTTTTAAGCTTACAAAAATGTTCAGTTAACTTTTCAACAGAAAACCGAATATTAATGGCAGTCACTGTATGTTGATCTATTTTATAGGAAATTTTCTAAGCTACAAATAAGTTCTTGATATTTTACTGTACAACTTATTCCTAAAAAAACATTTTTGGGGGCCTTTAAACCTATATATCAAAATCCAGCTTTCAGACTATTATTTCCTAATTGGGATGTTTTTAAGGCTTTAGCTATGCGCCAACCGCGCGATAAAGATGCGCTCAAAAACCTGTTCACATCAACACGATATATTATGCCTGTTTGATAACTTTTTTTTTTCAACAAATTTCCCAAAAACTAGTTTTTTTTCTATGGGTTTTGACAGAAAATTGTGAAATTTTGTGCAAATTCGTAAGAAATTTGACGTTACCAAACAGACCAATTGTGTAGCGGGCTAAGTTGTCAGCGAAAATACAAACGTTAAATTTTTGAAGTTTAATAAAAAAAAAATCTGATATGGAATTCTCCCGAATTTTTTCTATTAATTTTTCAGTATTTGAAGCCATTTTCAAATTTTCTTTTTTAAACTGTCATTTTTCTTCAGGCGATATAGCGATCAAATGGTGCTTGTTGCGTTCAAGAAAAGTCGTACTGAACGCTGCAGTGGAACGTGAACGCAATCCACATATCGCGTCGATGTGTGAACCTCCATTGATTTACGTGTTCGACATCCACATTGTTATCGCGATCGCCACCGCCATCGCGTCAGTTTGCGCGTAGCTTTATTGATTGGACTAAAATTCAGAAATCAAAATTATGTGATTCTATAAAAATAAGGGACGTAAATGTGCTATTTCAGACTTTTACGTTAAATGCACTGGTAATAGCGTTTATCTCAGCGTAATGATATATTGCACAGTGCACTCTGCACACACCAGGCCATAAAGTACTCTATGCACCAGACAGTAAAGACAGCACATGCTGCTATAGTGCTAAACTGTTATCGATTGAGCCAGTGCTGTCGAACACAGAATATATAGTATTTTCTAATGTCGAATTCCTTTCAAAAAAAGAATCGATTTTTTTTCCAAAAGAATCGAATTTTTTCTGCCAAAACGAATCTTGCTACACTAGAAAAATTCGTTTTGACAGAAAAAATTCGATTCTTTTGGAAAAAAATTGGATTCTTTTTTTGAAAGGAATTCGACATAATTTTCTGAAGAAAACTGCAAGAGTTAAAAATTTTAAAAAGAATAATAAAAATATTTACAAAATGTTTTAAAATTGGACGATAGTAGAGAAATGCCAATTTATAACAGTTATAACAGTTTATCGACATTAAAAATTGGCGTGCATTAACGGGATTCGGACAACTTAAAAAAAAAACTGGGTGCCTGAAGTCTGGCCCTTTTATAAACAAAAACGTGTACATAAATTGATATTAATTCTAGAATTTCCACAAAGCGTAGGGGAAACAAAATTTGTTCAAGGGAAGAACAATTTGTGTTGAGATTTTAAAAAATTAGTGCGGATTTCAACCCAAACCCTAAAACTGTTTTTGTACAGCGATATCTTCAATACCGAACCTCGTAAGTGGTTGTGGTTTTCAAAGCTGCGTTATGTATAGGAAATTAATAAATTTTAAAATTAGAGCAAATCTTGACAAACAAATCTTTATAAATTTTCGAAAAAATCATGCCACAAAAATAATAGGTAGGTACTCGTATAATATTTTAACTTGCAAATTCACTGCAAGTTAGCCTGTAAGTGTTTTTGTGTTTGGAGATAGTTTTTCAAATATCATACTAGTTTCCAAAACGCGCCATGAGTATTACTAGTCGTACAAACATTCATGAAACTCTTGTCTAAACCCGGGGTTATGGCAAATAATTTCTTAAACGTCTACTATTTACGTTCTTATTTCAATTCTTATATTTTTTGTAAAATGTTTGATATTCAAACATAAATGTGTTAATAATGTATTAATATACATATTTACTTTTTTATGCATATTAAAAATATTTATCCGTCATAAAAATAAATCCCTTGAGCAGAATGAATTAAGGATCCAGCTTTATTACATGTCGACAAAGTTTTTTTTTTTGAACCCGACCTTTGTATATCTTAAACTTAAATTTTTCCTCTAAATAAAACTTATTTAAATATTTCAAACACATATATTTTATTTCGTATAAGCTTACAATTAGACAAAAAAAAAACATTACCAGAATTGCAATGCACGATATCTTTAATATTATTTCCATTTAGTATGTTATATACGTTAAAGTAGTACGTACTCAACAAGTCATTTTTGTGTTTATATGATTTCATTAAAAAAAGTTGATTTGTAGTTTACAATTAAAAATATTAAAAATGTGTGTTTGGATGCAATACAAAATTAGTGTTATCGTGATTTGTCATATATAAAAAATTTACTTTTTAGCTAACCACCAAGTTTTTGAGTGTTTCTTGAATTTCGCCAGCATCTATATCATTTTTGTTTTCTGCTGCCGTCGAAAGATTATTCGAATTTGCAGCAGCCGATGTTGGCCTGGCACATGTTTTCTTATGCATAAACCAATGAAGTCGTTGACACTCTCTATCGCAGTATTGTACAGCTTTGCACTTTGAACACTTTTTATCCGGTTTTTCTTCTCCACATGTGCTGCAAAATGACATTTCATCCTAAAATATAGTAATTAAATATGGTTTTGATTAAATCATTTACATAGGTACCTTTTCTACGTTTTATATTAAATTACATTTTAAGATTATTAAATTATGAAGAACAAAATACTTACAATAAAGCCACGTTGTCCATTAATGGCACTTCTCAAAACGAATAAAGCTGGCGGTGAGTCTTTATTAGCTAGTTGAGATACAATCTGACGGAATATCGTACATTCCCTAAACGGAAATTCTCGAACGCATTCTCTGATTGTAAACTCTATATACTCTAATTGCCCTTGTTTGTTTTCTTTTAATACACGTTTAACAAACAATTCAATAAAATCATGTTTGCCGTCTGATTCATTGTTTTTTTCTTTTCTCAATTGAAATTGCTCATCACAACGCATAATTTCAGAAATAGTCCAATGCAAATAATGAAATTTGAATGCCATTAATTCATTTATATCGCATTTTTTATGCATTTCCTTCTCTGTCATAAGTTGCAGTACCTTTTTAAGTTTTGGCAAATGTTTTATTAGATTTCCATTTCTTTGTAGATTCAGTGCAATACGGACAGGATGAAGATTAACTTCAATGACGAATTTATGAAAATTATCTAGCAATTGTGGCGGCAAACAGGGTTCCGTTTGTTTTCCCTGAATTTTGGTAAATGGTTCAATTTGAGCTTTTGGCACGTAATTATTTATTGCTTCAACGCATGTGTAATTTCCAACAAATGCAGCCATCTGAGAAGCTGTTCTCGAAACTGAATTCAACGTAGTCGCAATAATGCCCGCGTCCAAAAGTAAATTACATATTTCCTTATTTCCAGATAAAGCTGCAAAATGAAGGGACGTGTAGTTTGCACCATGTTGATTAAAATTGACATCAGCGCCCTGTTTAACGAAAGCAAAAAAAATAAATTACAAATTTCTATTGAAACATTCTTGAAATATTTTGATATGGATGAAAGATAAATCTATTTTTAGAATAAACAGTGTTAACGCTTTTTCACATCATGGATGGACAGTTTAATTTGAAGTAAATCGAATGAAATATTCACGTGGATCGTAAGTGTCTGTCGCAGAAAATATGCTGTGGATAGATTGCGAATTTAGAAGGAATGAAATGATAGGCTTACGACCAGTTGAAGCTTTGATATAAGAGAACATTGTTTAGAGTGTGGACTGAATCTATAGCTCAAAGTTAGCGTAGTATCATTAGCACCCACTTTACTAACTTTACATGGTGCTCGCAGTCAAAGATTTACTTCGGCCTGAACAACAAAGACCTTCAGCCAAAGCGATCCTTAGCTATCTAGGTCCAGTTGAAAACTGCAAGTCAAGTTAGTTGAGGTAGGTCTATTTCAGGTGATTTCTGATCAGGTGGATGTTGTTGCCTAGCCAGTAAAGCTTATTAAAGCGAACGTCGACGGTTCTGTCCCATTAAGCTGAGCTGGTTCTGTCCCATTAAGCTGAGCTGGTGTTATTAAACTCCTTACTTCTTTATAAATTTAAAAATCTACTTAGGTATCCTAAATTAAAAGTGACATATTTTATACACCGCCAATGTGATACAAAAAAACATGTACAAGATAACCCTATTGTCAGCCAAAAATATATGAGAATTCAAATATCTTCCTGATTTAGACATAATAATTATGGACGAAGCCTTTTTCTGGCTAAAATAATATAAATTTCGACTACTTATTAATACATGCATTGAGACATTTCATTGTGATAAGTGTGGCCAAGGTTTCGATCTACATTATCCAAGACCATGGGCTTATCCCTAGTGTTTAGACTTTAGAATAATGAAGTAGGTCGTAGGTACATAGGATAATTTAAAAAAATGATTCTTGTGGATCTTATATAAAGCCAAATAAGGTGTTATTTTTGTAAAAGTGACAAAACACATTACAATATAATGTTTCTTTAAGTTTTTTTTTTTCTCTTTTGCAAGCTTTTCATCATAACATAACATGTACCTTAATTAAATAAGTTTATATGTATTTTATTTTCATTTAAAATTATTTCACCTACTTGATCCAGCAAAATTTTGACTGCTTCTATGTTTCCTTTACTACAAGCATGCTGCAGGGGGCTCATTCCATTTTCATCTACAAAATTAACCGTGGATTTGATATGAGTTATCAATTGTTTGAACTCGTTTGTTTCATTTTTTGATAGTTTTTCAAAAATTTGTTTTTGTAAATCACTAATAACAATATTTTCAGACATGTTTTGATGTTTTTTTTTCAAGATGTGCTTGTAATATGATTCTGAAAAAAATATTTCCCACAAAAATTTTTAACAATACGCAGATTTTGGTAAAAAAAAATGTCAATTGTCCTTGCAGCACTTCTTTTTTGAGAGTGACAGTTGACAGAAGGAATCATTGCCAGTCAGAGCAAACAGAACAATATTTAAAATAGTTTTGTGATACATTTACATAACGTAACGTGAGGCATTAATTTCGATTGTTTGTTCCCTATTACACGATGATTCTTTGCGTCTGCCCCTTTTTTCGAATTTCTCTTTGAAAAAAATCCTGGGGGTCGCAAATCGCACGCTATTAGATGATTCTTTGCGTCTGACTCTTTTTCCGAATTTCTCTTTGAAAATCATCAAAATAAATTTATACAAAAAGAAACGTCAAAAAGAGTCTCGGAAAACTTGGCCCACGACTCACATGGCAACTGGTCTTCCGTCTCATCTTTTTTCTCTTTTGAACTCATTATGTTCTAAGGGCCAGTTGTACAAATATTTAAACCGTGGTTCAGCTATTTTTATCCACCGATTTGGGCGGATTAATTGAGTTTCAACAGTGGTTTACTATTCAAGTGTGTGATAATAACCAATAACACACTTGAACCAGCGTTGAACTTTAGTTAATCCGCCGGAATCAGTGAGTTAAAGTCTTGAACCGAAGCTGAACCACTATTATACAACTGGCCATAAAAGAGTCAGAAGCAAAGAATCATCGTGGACTATCAGTGCGGATTTACATGGTCGTTTTACTAAGATTTTTTTTCTTCCTCTTGGTAAGACCGCACTTGGCAGAACTGCACTTCAGCGGAACTAAACTTCACGACTTATTTGTATGAAATTGTATGAGCTATATCGCACTAAGCGACAACTGCACTTCACGGCGCGACACTATGCGACAAAGTTGATAATCTGACCAACTGTGTCGCGACATGAAGTTTCGTTTAGTTTCGTGCGAAAGTGCGCACGGTGTCGCTGAAGTGCAGTTCCGCCTAGTGCGGTTCTACCTTTATAAGCATTTAAAATTCTAAGGGTGGTATTCATCGAACACTATTAGGTTAATAGCTTCGTAAACCTATTCATCAATGCATATTAGTGCTGATTTGCGAGCGCTCTCAAAATTTAATAGTGGTTCTGACCACTATTAAGTTGAGAGCAAAACCTATCGGAGGATATCAGAAGTAACTTCGAAACTTTTCGAAATCACAATGTAGAACGCAATAATTTCACCTCCAGACAGAAATGCTCCAAACTCTTCCTACCTGAATGCTCAGCTGATAAATCTAAATTATTGTTAAATCTTGACAGAAAAAACTTACTTATTATTTTCAAAATAAGTTTTAAATTTGTTGATACATTGTATGCACAGTAAAATCTGTTTTGTTTTATTTCAATTAATAGCAAAAGAAAACAACTGAAATGAAAACCGACGTTGACAATGACATGTTCGAAAGAGGTACGCTCACGATTCACAATCGTCTTTGGCTTGTTCGAAAGGGGTACGTTCATCAGGTCCAAACACTAATATTTCGAAATATCTACTTAGCGAAACCCAGAACCTATTATAGCTTGGTGAATAGGACCCAAAAATTCAAAACTAATAGACTCTTAACTTTAATACCGCTATAAGTACGCTCGATGAATACCACCCTAAGGCCTGTATTCACCGAGCGCTCATATGAGCCTCATAAGTTTATGAGGCTCATAACTTTGTGGTATTCATCAAGCACTCATAAATATGTTTCGAATTTCGAAAAAGAGAGCAACTCTCTATCAACCAGGCACTCCCAAACTTTAAAATCAAACTTTTTTAGGTAGATGGGGTGGTATCGATGGAGATGTTTGTGTTTGTGGGGGTGGTGGTTGTGGAAGTAGTTTCGAAAATGTCGGAATATTTTTCGAAGAGAGCGCTCATAAGTTATGAGTGGTCGGGACCACTCATAACTTTTATGAGCGCTCATAAATATCCACTTATTATTGCTTGGTGAATAGGTTTATGAGGCTCATAAGTTATGAGTGCTCGGTGAATACCGGCCTAATAGTCTTTCAGTAAAACGACCGTGTGGACCCCAATTCGTTATGATAATTTTTGTTTATTTATGAAACCTTTAAAGGTTGCCCTAAACAAACGCGCAACATTCAGAACAACAACGAAACTTTCGGGTGTTTTTTTGCAATCCGGGAGAGAATAATTGTTTGAAAAATAAACGACATTGGGGATAAGCGACGGCATTACAAAAAAAAACACGTGGAGGATTCATACAAACTATCGATAACAAGTATGTAAATTATTCCTAACACAGTTTTTATGCGCGCTTAAGTTAAGCCCCGAAAATTATCTGTGTTTAGCTAAGCCCGAAGGTGATAAGTTATTGGTGCATTTAACATGGATATTAGGCGTATTTTTTTGCAAGCCCGGGGGTAATTGGTTGAAAAAAACGACAGCGGGGATTAGCGACGCCATGACAGTAAAAAACATGGAGTTTTCATACAAACTATCGATAACATGTATGTAATTCATGCCGGTAACACATTTTTTCTGTACGCTTAAGTTAAACCCCAAGAATTCTCTGGGATTAGTTGTTTAGTCCTGCTCCATTTTTTCATCCAATTCCCTCTTGGCTTGAAAAAAAAAACACCTGCTATTACATCAGTAGTTTTGTCACAACATTACACAAACCTATCCGGATAGCTGGGTTTACTAGTCGCTCCTTTGAAAATTGTTTCTCTTCAACAAGAGCTGTCAAACTACTGTTTTTTTGTTGATTGCTTCATGGCATTTCAATTTGTAAGGTATTTGTATTTGTAGGTATTGTATATATGTATATTTTTTATCCATTGCAACAGCCAATACGTAACCGAAATATTGCTCCTGAGCAAGAGCAGAATTATGACTATATATTTTTAATATATTATAAGTGACAGCCACGAGGCTTCTCAAAAATGTAACTAGATAGAGTAGGCAATACATTATAGCCGCAGTTTTAACATAGCTTTGCTAAGTAAATATTTCCGAATTGTACTCTGTAAAATATTCTAAAGCCTCAATAAAATTCAATTCAATTCAATGTTGATTGCTTCATACTAACGTAATTCTTCTTCCAAATTCCAGGGCTGATCAAAAATCCAGTAACATTTTGACGTTTTATAAAATGTATCGATAGCAAAATCGATATCGTCGGCTTTGAATTGGCTGTTGTACTTTCATAATCTTACTAACGGTTTATCCAATTAACATTTACCGTACATCTTTTGAAAAATATGGTCCTCCTCTCCTACGGTTTATGTTAATCGGACAAAATTCGTTGTTACAGGCAACCAACATTTTAAATGGGAGTAATTATCTAAAACGCTCAAACAATCAATTATTTTTTTAACTTTGATCGCTTATAACTTAACGAATATTAATCCATATGAACACTAATTGCCATTCAAAATAAACAGAAAATATTTTTTAAAGCAATATCGTGTTATTTTACTGACAAGAATTTCAACTATTACATTGAATTTGTATAGCTTACATCCGGATTTAAGTATTAATCTGGATGTATCGAGTGAATAATATGGCCATAAGTTTTGAGATTACAGAAACCTCTTTGTTTCGAAATTAATTTCATAAGAAAAAACTTATTATGTGCTTCCAATAATAATTTTTTGTTAAATAAGCTTCAGTTCTTTATTGTGCATATTTTTTTTTAAATAAGGTAATGCTAAAGATTTGTAAATTTGAGAATCATATAAAAATCGTTCACTTAAATTTGAAAGAGTATTTTGCTTTCTCATTTATTAAAACTTATTATTTGCTGTAATAAATAAAATGCAGATTACTTAAATAATATATATATATATAAATGTCGTGAAGCGAATACATACACAATGCACTGTGAAACTTAATACTTTTTGAATATAAATAGAATGTTTTCTTCATGTTTAATTGTAACCATCAACGGATATATGTTGCCATTGACCCTGAATAAAAAAAAAAGAAAAACAAATTAGAATAAAATTGGTAAATGGGTATGCTATACTTACTGGAATGCCTATATGCCATCCAGTACCAGCAGGATTTTCTTTTGTTATACTGCATCGTTTACATATGATTCCATTTAAAGAAGTTGCCCACACTTCATTTCCAACAGAAATTGATTTGAATCCTACATTAGTATCACTATGAGGTGGAATGTTTGGGACATTAGGCAAAAATTGCCAATGAGATCCTTCTGGAAAAGTTGTACAAATTTCTTTGCGCACAGCTAAACGATTATTTGAATCGAGAGCCCAAACTCCTCTTTCTCCAGCTGATATAACTTTAAAAGTTACTCCCGGTGGAGTTTCAATTGGCTGCCAGGCCTCACCCAAAGCATTTTGAGAGCTAATACCATATCTAAAGTAAACTGTTCCATTTTTGCCAACCACCCATACTTTTCTGTTTGTGCCTATGCTTATGGATTTAAGCGGTTGCTCACAAGGTATATGATGCCAAGATTCGCCTTTAGGATTTAACTGACTTACTCCATTTCTTACTAAAACATCTCCATTAATTGCAATTGCCCATAACGCAATAGATGGATCAGTTGAATAATTTGAATGCAATATAGAAGCGTCAATAATTTTTGAGTTTCCAAGCTCCTGCCAAGGACCACTTGTTACAAGTCGACATTTTCGCAACCAACGTCTTCGGCGAACACAATCTGTGATTTTTTTTGATCCATGGTATGATGCAGGAAAATCAACAGCATATTGCCAACCATCTTTGTCAACTCCACCAGGTGCATTAAAATCAACCATCCAATCTGATATCCATTCACAATGCATAGATAAAAGTTTTGTATGTTCTTTACTTCTCTTGTGTTTTCCAGTAACATCACTCCACATATGTCTGTCAGTTGGTAGACCCTTTGTAGTATATCCACTAAGTGGGTTCCACCTTTGGTTTTCATAAACGTAGAAGTTATGAGAATCGGTCATCGTATTTATCTTACCGCAACTACTTTCAAGGCCTTTTAAAAAAGTTCCACCCCAACCGCCATTGTAAACCCAAGCTGTGCTATCACAACTGATACCCCATACAACTCCTTCGTGGCAAGCAAATATTTTTTTAATGTGACCACCAATTTGACGCCAAAATATATCACGTAAGGGAATAATAACTGATGGGCTTTGGTAAATTATTGTAAAGAGTTTAACACGCCCGCTTACGTACAAACATGTTACAGCATCTGGATCAGTGCTATGAGGAAATTCAGTAAAGAATTCATCATTTACAATGACATGATAGCCAGCTGATGTCGATCTAAAATAAATAATGATGACAAATTAAACTTACAAAAATGGAACAACAATATGATATTTTAATGTTTAATGTTTAAAGACCAAAAATAAGGTATGATGCACATATTATAAAAAACTAGGTTTAAGATAAGGTTGAGATTTGCTTACCGAATAGTCAATGCAAACGTTGCTCCTGGTGAAAAAACCATATTAGGGTTTCTTATTTCAGTAGCCCACTCAGAGTTTTCCATCGAATTCAAAACAATAACATTTTCGTTAAATCTGTAATTGAAAGGTTCATTTAAATTTATAAAATAAATATCTTTTATTAAGAACAAAGAAAAATAACTGTAACAATTTTCTTCAATTTTTCTGTAACGGAATATCAAACTTCAAAATATTCTTTGCACGAAATCTTTAAAAAAAATTTAAATATTACTTTTGTTCGTTGAATTCCCAAAACTACCAATTTAGTTCAATGTTCTGTCACACTTCATACAAAAAATATAATTGGAGTAATTTTTTTTACAAATTTGGGAAGTAAACGAACAGACCTTATATTTTCCATGTTTTCAGAAAAAAATTATATTTATTAAATAATTTAAATTGAGTTCAAAATTCCAGTTATGAAAATGTTATGGAATAATTACATACGAGTACATAAGAAAATACATAAATTGATACCTTGGATTTAAATGCATTGCAATAACTCTTAGCTTTTCAACTTTGTGCCTGACTTTTATGAATGGATGACATTGAAAGTCGAATCGAATTTGATCAGCATCGTCATACACACATCCAGTAATTGTTAATTCTGTTCCAGGGGCCATTCTGAAAAACAGAAAATAAAGATTTAATATTTTCTCTTTTTTTTTTTTTGTAATCACTACTTACCCATTGTACAAGGTATTATAATATGGAGTTTCAGTAGCAGAAACATCAACACGTTCAATATATGCATACTTTTCTTCATTAAATTGAGAAGCTTTTAAATTACTTGGATCAAAGACAAAAACATCGCCCATATCGGTCGTAGCCCAGATTGAATTATTAGCTGGTTTTCCTAATACTTCGTTAATTTGACAACATACTGAAGTCAAATGAGATATCCAGTCTTCCATTTCTGTATCACCGGCAAACATAAGTTTAATTGGAGAACAACCAATTGGAAGTCGAGGAGCATGAATCGAAATACGAGGTGAGCCAGGTTCACTGCAACACTGAATGCAAGTAATTTCCGATAGAGAGAATTGAATTTTTGTCGTTACTCCATCTGGATTTAGAACTGTAAAGGTACCCGATCCCGAACCTGAATCCTGTGAACATGAACTTACCCATTCCAGCTCAATGTGACAATCTTCGAAAAGTCCTCCAGGCTTCTGAACTCTTGCCTCTCCTGATTTTATCCATGAAGACATTTCCACTGCCTTTTCATATTTACTAAACTTTAGCGATTTTAAGGCTGATTCACATACTTTGAGTCTTTTTATAATATCTAATCGCCATTCACGAGTGAGCTCTTCGTTATTATCTAGGAAAATGCTATCATTAAACCAATTGGGCAAGTTTAATGGGTCAACAACAAGTGCTCCAGCTGTCATACAATTCCACATAACTTCAAATTCCGCCCAGTATTGAGATCCGCCATGATCATCGTCTTCTCCGAATACGCCAGAATCTCGAGTACAATCAGCATCAAATACAGCAGAATCACTTTCGGGATGAGCTTCTGTACCAACAATTGAGCCTACACTTCGAACTGGAGACCAAGCTCTGGGATTTTTTAGTTGCGTTTCAAAATGTTTTCCAGCTATTTCTCCAATATCCGCAGCTGGTGCACTGGAAGCTTGTGAGTTTTCTTGAAGAATTGAAACATGTTTTCTGCGATGATCTTTTAAACTTCCTATATTTGGTGGTGAATCGGAGTTGTTTTTCCACAAATCTGGCTTATGGCGTAATTGGTCCGAAACTTTCGATTCAATTTGACCAACATTTTCAATAACTGCACAAGTTTCAACTACAGCTCTTTCCTTAAATAAACTACAAATGCTTCGATGCTTTGAACCAGGCGAAGACCCACCACTCTTTCGTGACATTAAACTCATGGTACTTGATGTCCGACTGACTTGCATTGGGCATTGTAAAAGACGCCACTTTTTACCGGTTAGATCTGAAGCCGATACACCTGATCGAAAATATAGTCTACGATCTTCAGAACCAATAGCGAATACTTGATCATTTGCGGCAACTGCTACCATAGATATACTACCAACCATTTCAACCCATCCACTACCAATGGCTGCATCTTCACTTATGCCGGCAGCTTCTCCTTTAACCCCTCTGCGAAACCATACATGGTTGTCATTGGTTACACACCAAACAGCATCGGTTCCTACTGATACCTGTGAGATTTTAATGCCGTTCCCAGGAGGCTTCACCTCTAGCCATGATTCTCCACTTAAACATTCTCTTCTTACACCCGAACGAACAATTGCTCGGCCATTGTATAAAACTCCCCACACTAGTCCGAAAGGACCGACACTTATTTGGGCTATTTCACATCCAATCGGTGTGCTGATTGCGGTCCATCGAAGTCCTTCGGGAGATGTAGTACTCACTCCTGAACGAAACATTGCCTGTAAAAAAAATTAAATCTATATCTGTATCTATATTCTATATTTTATATATATAAAAGAAAGTCGTATTAGTTACACTATTTATAACTCAATAACGGCTGAACCTATTTGGCTGAGGTAGCTTAGAACCAGGAGACGGACATAGGATACTTTTTATCCCGTTTCCGTGGGACGTGACATAAAACGTGGTATAACAAAACGCAACAAACAGAAAAACGAAAAATTTATCAGTCAAAACATCAATGATAGTTCCTAATAGCACCGGGTTGGTTTAAAAAGTTGTTTGAGGAAAATCCGCCCACTGCAACGGACATTTTCATTAAAATTCATTTTTCAATACTTTAGTAGAAAAAATAAAAGAAAAATTTATAAGAAAAAAATTAATTTCTATAGGAAATATATTATGTACATAATTATGTCAATTGAAGAAAATTAAATAAACGAAAATTTTTAAATGAATTAAAAGGAATATGTAAAAGACAATAATAAATATACAAAAATAATTAGACCAAAAGGTATGTGTATTAAAGTATTAAAAGAAAATTAAAAATAAATAAATAGGGATTAAACAATTAATGTTCCCCCACATCAACGCGAGTCTTTCGTGGCGAAAGACACAATCCCAAATTTTTCACATAGGTCGAGTTGTTGTACATAAATAACATACTGATAATTTATTTTCATAATTTTTTACGAAACCAAGATTTGTCAACTCGTGCGAAGCCGGGGCGGGTCAGCTAGTAATTTAATAAAAGCCGTTTTTTATTATCAGAACTGATCTATATGGATCATCAAATAACATACATAACAACACATGAACCTGCTCTTTATCGGGTTCACGTTTCATGAATCGAAAACAGGCTGCTGATTCTCTCCACTATGAGGTTGTTTTATTTTCGCAGGATGATCCATATGGATCATGGGACATAACAAAAAACGGCCAAAATAACATTACTACAGTTTTGTTTTGAAATTAGGATGATTAAGTAAAAAAAATCAAAAATAAAATAACAATCTTCTAAGAAAGTTATAGTTTTAAACCAAGTTCTTAGGGATTCATTATTGTATTTTAAGTAGTATTGGACTCAAAACGTTTTTAAAATAAGCGACTTAAATTAATTTTTAACGAACTTAAATTTTTTTTTTTTTTTGCAATAGGAATGTTATATTGGCGATACCATTTACATTTGAGAAGAATTTAAATGAAACCAGTATTGCTGGTTGTATCAAAATAAAAGTATACTTACTCTTCCATGAGCTGTCACCGCCCAAACAAGCATTGTACCAGCAGGAGCATTGGGAATATTAAACCCCCCTATCGCAACATCAATAAAAGGTTCTTGCGTTGGATCCTTGTGGAGTGGGGCCACAGCGCACCAATTGTTCAGGGCGCTATAACGCCGAAAACGCACCTGCTCACAAATATTTATTAATTTTTAAATGAAACAATGAAAAAGTGATTCATAATAATTATGTAGGTATAACCTACCCATTTTCGCCTTCGAACATAACAATTCCATGCATTTTTAACTTGATAAGTTGCAGGAAAATCCAAGGCATATGTCCAAGCATCATGATCAAGTGGTTGACCATCTAAAGAGCAATCAAGATGCCAATCACCTTCCCACTGCCACGCCATTGATGGCAATCTTATTTTATCAATATTCCGGTCTATTGTCCCATCCATGGAAGAGAAGTGGTATCGATCAGTGGGTAAAAGTTTCTTGGAAAATCCCTCTATTGGCAACCATCTCTCATTTTCATAGGATTCCTCTTTAACTCGAATTGGGACGTCGAGTCCATGAACATGTACGTACACTTGTCTGTCTCCACCTATGGCCCACATAAAATTTGTCACTGCTGAAATTTTTTTGAACTCCAATCCGAGGTAAGGAAATTCTCGCCATCCCGATGATGATGTGGACAATGTATACACCCGTCCTTCACTGTTTGTGGCAAATAATAAGCTGCTCGGCATAATGGGGCGACGACGAACCAATTTAACGGCTAGACTACGGCACAAAAACTATTTTAATTTATTTTTGAAAATTTATTTGCGAAATCGATATTCATGCATGCGTACACCAAAGGAAACTCAACAAAATTCCTACATAAGTTAATTGTTGTTTCTTCCTTTAAGCGACGACTATTGGAATATTATATCTGCAAGTTCTTCATGCCATTTTGCTTTTTTTATAAATGGTTTTTCTTTAGTTGTTAAAATAATTTATTTATTTTTTTACACTTGAAATATTTTCCAATCGTTCTTGATTTGATGCCAGTTCCTTGTTCTTTTGTCGTTACTCGTTTGCAAAAAACCTGAAAAGGAAGTACGAATGTCACTTTTGACAGATTTGCATTTTGGCACAGCACGTCAAATAACTTTAATGCTTAACACACAATAAGTGTGTTCCACACCCAGTTTCAAACAGTTTCAGACTGCCAGATTTAGGCCTGTATTCACCGAGCGCTCATATGAGCCTCATAAGTTTATGAGGCTCATAACATTGGGGTATTCACCAACCACTCATAAATATGTTTCGAATTTCGAAAAAGAGAGCCACTCTCTGTCAACCAGGCACTCCCAAACTTTAAAATCAAACTTTTTTAGGTAGATGGAGTGGTAGCGATGGAGATGTTTGTGTTTGTGGGGGTGGTGGTTGTGGAAGTAGTTTCGAAAATGTCGGACTATTTTTCGAAGAGAGCGCTCATAAGTTATGAGTGGTCGGGACCACTCATAACTTTTATGAGCGCTCATAAATATCCACTTATTATTGCTTGGTGAATAGTTTTATGAGGCTCATAAGTTATGAGTGCTCGGTGAATACCGGCCTTAGTCATTTTTAGTCCGAAGTCGTTCCAGACTTCAAAAGTTGTGCTAATTCTTACAAAAGAGAGCGCGCTGGAGAGAGTAAAACATTTCCCCTTCTTGCCAGTTTTAGTCCGAGGAATTTCTTCTGGCTATTTCTGGGCTGGATGTCAAATGCCTGGTTGCCGTATGTCAGATGACGTAATTTGTCAGTTGAGTACAAATAACAATGCCGGACAAGGGTTGCCCAAGTGTTAATTTTATTTTGATTTTAGTTTTGAAAGATAAGCATACTTTTTATCATTTTATTAATCTTTTAACTAATCAACTAATTACAAAAAATTTACGCCAATAAGCAAAACTATTTCTTAAAAAGAAAATTTAAAATGGACAATATTGAGTATTACTTATATTATATAGTGCTACTTCAAGAAAAACACGCTTAAGCTTCATAATTTAATGTATAATTAAAGATTAGTTTGTTTGTATATTAATATACTTGATGTAAGTTTGTACGTTTATTCTCTGTTAACATTTTATTTTCTTGGGATGTGATTCTTGAAAATGTTGATTAAGATTTATCACTGATCTACGGCAACCATAGTCGAATATATTTTTTGACGTTTAAAATTTAGTGCGAAAACCGTTCCAGACATTTTTTCAGTTTTCTTTCTCTTTGAGAGCATTTCATCCCCACTCCTCAAATTTGACATTTGACCAACTTTTAGTGCGAGAAATCTTGGGAACGGGCCTAATGTATCTTTGGGCATCGTCATTCGTCGCCCTTCTTTACTTGTTTCTTTCCATGAACCTAAAGCCACACGAGCCATTAATCGCTATCTAGTCGCAATATACTCAATTTTTTTACTAATACACATACAGCCATATTTATTAGTCAAGAATACTAGTCAAATAGACGTGTCTTAATAGTTAGAAATAGTTGGAAATATGCTTTATTTATATAAATAAAATGTCACACTAGTCAAGGTTTAGATAAACGATTCCGTTGGATAAGTTACATAGATAACAGTTAAACAGTAATAAGAAATGCTTATTTATAACTTAGATGATTGTCTAAGGGCCAGTTTCACAGTGCACACTTAACAAAATAAGTGGCACTTAATTTTCCCATTTTGGCACTTTAGCCGCAGTTTTAATACCTGAGTAAGTGGAACTTAAGTGGCCAACATCGGAGACTTAAGTGTCACTTATTCCGATAAGTTTACACTGTGAAATTGGGAATTAGTTTTGCATATTTGGCACTTAAGTGACACTTACTTCACTGTGAAACTGGCCCTAAATTGAGTCAGCGTTTATAAATACGACAGAAAAACAAATTGGTCGCTCTTATATGGCCAACATTTCAAAAAGACACATTCTCAAAATAGTTATGCAGTTTTTAGTATGTTGCGGAAAGAATTTGTGTTTCTTTCAAAATGTTTGTATAGCTCACATATTCAATCCGTAGAGAATAATTTGAAGAATAATCCAAAAATATTTTGGAAATTTGTAAATTCCAAACGTAACAGCACTGGCTTTCCAACAACAATGACATTTTGTGATCGGGTGTCTTCTGATCCAAAACAGGATTGTCGATATGTTCGCAGATTTTTTTCAAGGTATTTATAATTCATCAAATGTATGTTCTACGAATAATAGCTGCGTTTTATTTTCCCCCAGATCCAATCCAGATCAGATCATGTAAATAAAACAACCCAGGATCTCAGTGACAACTTGTTATATACCCAACTCTTTTTTCCTTTTGTTTTTTTTATTTGTATACACCCGTTGTCTTTTTTCTTTACACTACTGACGACATTTACAAATTAAGGGTGTGTGTTCAAAACGGATTTGGAAATCCAAATCCAAAACAAAGTTGGATCTTGTGTTGTTTTTGTTATACATGTATTTTCGTAAGCAAATCCAATCTGGTTCGGATCTCGGGGAAAATAAAACACAGCTAATGATTACTTTGATTCATTAGCTTCCGTAAGTCCCCTATTACACGATGATTCTTTGCGTCTGACTCTTTTTTCGAATTTCTCTTTGAAAATCATCCTGTGAGTCGCACGCTATTACACGATGATTCTTTGCGTCTGACTCGAACATAACGAGTGCGAAAGAGAAAAAAGATGAGACGGAAGACCAGTTGCCCTGTGAGTCGTGGGCCAAGTTTTCCGAGACTCTTTTTGGCGTTTCTTTTTATATAACTTTATTTTGATGATTTTCAAAGGGAAAATCGAAAAAGAGTCAGGCCCAAAGAATCATCGTGTAATAGCGTGCGACTCACAGGATGATTTTCAAAGAGAAATTCGAAAAAAGAGTTAGACGCAAAGAATCATCGTGTAATAGGGGACTATGCGACAAAGTTGATAATCTGACCAACTTTGTAACGACATGAAGTTTCGTTCAGTTTCGTGCGAAAGTGCGGGCGGTGTCGAGTGAATAATAGGACGTGGTGGTTAGCGAATTTGTTTTAAAATGTGTAAAGTTCTGAACTTTACTGAAAGAAGACACTGGTTTTTGTCCATTATAACAGAAAAAAATACCAGAAAACCTTATTTCCTCTTTGATAAGTCCAAAAACTAATTTTCAAAATAGATCTTCGGAGATCACGTTTTAAAGTGCTAATTGTGATAATTTTTTTCGAATACTTACGTTTATTTTTTTAAATATAAAAACAGTCCGGAAGGCTCCCTTTCCTACATACATATTTATATTTTTTAGATTTTTGATTCGTACACACAACATATATTTCAGAGTTGCAAGGCGCTTCTAAAACTTTTCTTAATTAAAAAAATAAAAAAAAAAATTTATAAAAATTTATAAAAATTTAGAAAAAAATCATCAAAATCTGAGCTGCACTTTAGAAGTTGGAGGATTAAACATTTTTTCGGCTTTACTATCTCGACTATTAAAGCTGAGCCGATATTTTCCATACGCAACATGATATACATATAGGAATAAATTTTTGATCAATAATTAATGCATGTTTCACAATCAAATGGCAAGCAAACAAGCAAGTACTTATTATTATATTCCACCCAGCATTAGATGCACTTGAAAAAATTCCAATAGATTACACAAACTTTTTTTTTAAATTTAAATGATATATGAGAGTATACTACCCCACTGTTATTCCTTTTAATAGCTAATTAAGTAAATCAGTCGTAATTCGCATGTAAATTATTATTTATTCAAAAGATGCCAAAACAAATAATATAGTTATTACCATTGAGAGAAAGAGCGAGCTTTTTAAATTAACTCCTTCAAAATATACCTACCTATAACTATAAATAAGAAATAATTTTTGCATGTGGCACTTTCCATCTTTTGCTCAAAATCATAACTTAATGAATGAAGAGGTAAGCTTTCACAAAAAAAAAGGACTATAATTTTCCTTTTAATTTAAAACAAGCTGAAGGTTGTGCACGATTTGTAAGTGCTTGTGCTGAGAACGGTTATGGACTATGATGGTCAGTATGTTTTTTTAAAGCAGTATGACCTCATCGAAATCTTTAGTTAGCCAGAATTAAACAAACATGCATAGAGGTAGAAAGTGAATATAAATTGTTTGGTGCGTGGTCAGAAGCAACAAAGGTTTCTTATTTTTTCATCGTTAGATTATAATGTGCATTTAATATAAGATTATTGAAAAACTTTTACTTGAAATCAAAATTCCAAAATTCTTCAAAATGGGTTGTTCTGGAAGTACACACATGGTGCCTGCAACTAGTGATATTTCGTTGAAACCTGCAACTATTGCTCCTGAAAGTAACTCTATTCCCAAAGGAGAACTTGTCTTAAAAGGTATGTTTTGTTAATCTCGAAGATTTTTGATCGATATTAAATTAGCATTTAAAAACATGCAACATCTAATACACTTTCTTATTTTCTGTTTAACTATTCTTGGCTAATTAATGATTTGTGAAAAATATTTGTGAATTTTTTTCTCAATTTAACAAAACTTTAGCAAAATTATTATGAATATTTTGAAAAAAAAAGTCAGTTATCCCGCTTATACAATGAATGAACAAGAGTTTTCGTTTTGTTTTAAAAAATAACAGAATGTGAGAACTTTCTAAAAAAAAAAATCGAATACCTAATGAAACTTCACAAAATGGTCTATAAATTCAGCAATACCTACTTTCTTGATCTTAAAAGTTTAAGGTACACATAAAATTTTCCCACAAATAAATATAAACCAATAAATCATGGCAAAAATAAAATTCCGATTTTACGGGAAAATCAATGAAGAAAATAACATGTTATACATACATATATGTATGTATATGTATGAATATTAGGCTGTGCTAAAAGACTTAAATGTTTATTTTTCATGATTGGAATAATTTTGGTAAGGAATAATTTTAATAATAAATTTCGACTAAGTAAGTATTTCTGCATGAGAAATATAAAAAACATTAAATTTTTTTAAATGGAGAAAAAAGTACTTTCGGATTCAATAACGGTTTTATTTTTTATTTCGTGATGTATCACAGTCCAAAAGTAGTGACTGCCATTTTTGTGCGAACCAAAAGCGCGGCAAAATTTTTGTTTTCATTGCAAATTTAGGACAGCTGCTCCATTGGCAATATTTGCATTGAATATTGCCATTGAAGACGCTTTTGCAATAGCAATTGCAATATTAGGCGTGTTCCGAAGAGGGCTGCAGCATCTACTACCAAGTACTTCTGGCTGCTTTCAACTTCTTCTACTCTATGGTCAAAGTAGTTCAAAGCACTTCAATAATGTAGTAATGCAATGAATCCACACAAGAAAGCAACACCTTCAGTAGAAGGTCCGTAATCTCTTCGTTTACATTTTCGTTGTCGATTTGGAGACCACAGAAAATTTCGTTTCGATTCAGCTGCGTACTAGGTTTTAAACAATAAAAATCAATTTTGCATCCCATTAGAAAGCAAATTGCCAAAATTCTTTATGATTTGATTTGATTTATTTAGTAAATAAAAATCTTTTAATTGTATATTTCGTTGGTAAAAAAATAATTTTAATCTATAGCTAACCAAGGCAGTAAATTCATGAAGCGAATAGCCTTCTTATTTAATTGATTGTAATCTTAATTAAATTTTATTTTCTAATCTCCTCTTTATTTTTAAATAAGATCAAATTTTACATTTTTTTTTTCATTGGGTAAATATACTTATTTGTTAAGGTACATTCATCTTAATAATATAACATTTATAATAAGATTTAAAAGAACCAGTACATTTGAACCAGCCCTGTACTTTATATTATTGAGAAGTAGAAACTATAGCCATACAAGTCATTCTTACTGTTTTTTTTTTTTTTTGTTAATTTTGTTACTTGTTTTCTGAGCGCAATGAACGTAACATAAAATTTTCACTTCACTCAATTATCGATACTTATATCATTTATATCTGCTTAGGCCAAACTCATACTGGAGCTGCGAGCAGAGCGGTGATGCGAGAAGTGAGCAGAGCGACGAAAACAAACAAATGTGTTCTTATGAGAGCTCTCATACTGAGGCCACTAGCAACGAGGTATCAGTTCTCATAAGAAAGCATGTGTTTGTTTTTAACGCTCTGCTCACCTCTCGCATCACCGCTCTGCTCGCAGCTCCAGTATGAGTTTAGCCTTAGGAATAATAATAACTGTTACTTTTTAGCTTAAAAAAAATATTATTAAGTATTGCTGTCTCTTACAGTGACAATGTAAGGTAGCTTTCTGCGATGCAAAATGACCCTTTGTCAAATAAAAGAAAAAAAATAATCGTTTTAAAATTAGTGAAATAAAATAAGGTAAGATTAGTATTTAATCGTTACTAGCTATATAACATCCATTTATTAGCCAAACCATATCTCAACAGGATTTTATATTTGGTACTTTCAAAATAATCCAGTGAGGGAAAAACAAAAAGAAGACCCTTGCCTAGGAGTTTTAAAAAGAGCACAGTCTCTAGGATTAACCTCAGGTAATTGGCAGTGGAATTATGCTCGTGACCATATATTTGTGCTTTGGAAAAGTCGAACATTAGTATGTTTTTTTTTTGTTCAATATTTTTCTATGTATAATATTAATATTTGATTCTAAAAAATAAAATTGTTCATTTTCTTTGAAAAGTCAAAGCGAGCCAAGAAGAAAATGGAAACTATTGGTGGAAGAGCTGTAGTAGGTGAGGTTGAAAAGAAAATGATATTAGATATTCTTGCAAAAAATTCATCATTTATGGAAGACGTAGAACTACCTGAAACCAATATCAAAACCGAACAGCATATTCAACAAGAGGAGCTCGTGCGGACTGATTTTAAACAACAGCAACATGAAAGAAAAAGAAATACACACGATTCTTTTGCTAATCTTAAGAAAAAACTTCTAGAATCTGAAATATATTTAAACAAGTTAAAATTTTGAAATTGGAAAGAGAAAATGGACTTCCATTGTCTAAATTCACATTAGAATTTCAGAATGCCTATGAATAAATAATACATAGTTATGAATAAATTAATTTAATTTAAAATTTTTCATTTTTTTTGTTTCAATTTGGTTTGTTTGTTAAATTGTTGGCTAGATTTCCATAGATTTGAAGAATCCAACAAAGCTTTCAGTACTTGGATTGCATTCTAAGAAAAGGTTATATACATGCAAAAGTTTTTTAACTCCCTTCAATTTTCATTTCAAAATCAATAATTTGCCATCTACAAGGCAAATACTTTGGCTTTTAAAATCGACCTCGTGCTAAGGCCAATGGATTGAGAACTAGCGAGTAATTGCAATAGTGAAGACGTTACACAAAACAGATACTGGTTTGATGCATTTATGAATGATTGACGAAAGTGATCGTAATTACAACTTTTAAAACGATGCATTCCTGAATTAACATTTTTGTCATTCTATGATTTACTGAAACTGAAAATAATCAAGCAAGAAATCCAAAAATTTCATTAAGCGTTTTTCTTTTTCTATGTTGCTTTTTTAACTCTAAACTCTCAACTTGCATTTCTTTTTTACCTTAAAACTCGATCGAGGCTATCTCCAAGCTCGCGAAAAAATGACCGAGCAGATCGAGCAATAAACTGAGTGCGGCTAATGGCGTTTTCGATTGGTCGCCCAGAAACCTTTTAAAACCCACAAAATAACACCTAACTTCTCGATAGAAGAGGAAATGCTTCTGGATTTTAATTTAGAAGAAGAACCAGAAGCACTTATACTTCATAATTGCTAAAAACGTTCGATTGGCTTCCGGATTATACCAATCAAAAACCCCATAGCTTCATTAATTTTTTTAATTGATAAAAGTTTGACAGGATTAACCAAAAAATAAATTAAAAGAAAAATTTCTTAGAAACAAACATTAATTTCACAACAAATTTTGATGACAATTTATTAAAATAATTATACAATGACCAGTTCAGTGCTTAAAATCCAAAATTCAGTTTTGTAAATTCACAATAAGTGAAATACAGAACGTGAGCGATCGCTTAACAATCTCACAGCAGATTTTAAATGTTAATATATTTATTTTATATTTACCAAAATTATTTTACTTATTAAAATTATTTTACTTATTAAATTGCAGATTTACCAGATGTTGTAGAAAAAATTCTCGATTCGCTTAAAGAATCAGATCTTCAAAACCATCTGGTCGAATCAGTCGAAAATTCAAATTTATCAGATTCCAAAGAAACTACTATAACTGCTGATAAAAATGATGTCAAACATCTCCAAGAAACAATCACCAAAAGCTCAACACAAGGAGTCACACAAGGAATTCTTATGGATAGTGTTTCTTCTTCTTCGAAACAATCAGAATTGGAACACTTGATGGATGAAAACAATAAATCTAAAAATAAAAACAGCTCAACAATTTCTTCTGATATAGATAGTTTGAGAACATCATCACCAGAATCGGAGATCGAAGAAGCACTTGCTAATAATAATGACCAAAATCCACCGACTCCAAAACCAACATTTTCTGAACTTCAAAATCTCATTGTGGGTCCAGTTAATACAATGATGAAAAGTTATGTTACTAAAACAACTGAAAATTTTATTAACCATGCTGGTGAAAAAAATCTAGCTGCTATTGACAATTCTGACAAGTAAGTGTCATGTTATATAAAGCAATTATAGTTATTCTATTTTTCAGCGCACTTTCTTTGAAATTGAAAAATTAAAAACAAAAACAATTTTATCAAATAATAAAATAGCCTACAAATTCATTTTAAGTAGTGATTTTTTATGTAAATACATATTGCATTTCCATGTACATATTTATTACTTTCAATTAAACAAACTAAAAATATTTAATGTGTATTTATTTTTAAACAAAATATATTTTGCATCGATGCTGTATATACAATTTTGCAATACAATCAAAATAGTTTTGAAGATTCTTGGACTCAAAAATGGTGTGATGTGCTTTATAGAGTAAGTAAAAATTTAAATTTTATCATACAAAAGGCAAATTTTCAAATAGCACACAAATCCGGCTTTACTAATAAAAACCTCACAATCAAAACACAAATAAGAAATTGTAGCCCACATAGTTTGTTCACTTCCGTTGAAAAAAAAAATTAGGCTAAGGCTGATTATCTCAGGTTACTTTGTTCATGTTACGTTTGCATGGTCGGCGCAACCAAGTTTCTACATAAAACAATAATATATTATGCATTTCGAACGAAATCGAATTGAATAATCGACTTTCAATTTCACTAGAAATACAATTTCATGTTTTACAATTCGTTCGTTTTCGAAAATTATGCAATTACTTCAAACTGTAAAAATTGAAGTTGAATCCATTTTGAATTGTTTTGAAAAGTGAAATTACACTGCGGATGAAATTGGATGAAGAATTATTGGCATTTTAAAGGGAAAATGGAAGCGAAAATCTGAAAAAAAATTAGACGAGCAATTTTACAAAAAAAAATCTAATAACTGCCTGATAAAGCGTAAGATAAGTAACTTATTATGAATTGTTTTAATGAATTGTTTATTTTTATATTCGTATGTATTATGCTCGTATGTTTTCCTTTAAAATAATAATACATACAAATAAACTAAAAAGGACAAAAATATAAAGTTTTCTTAAATTTTGCACCAAAAAATACAAAACTAACAGCAATTGCACTAATTTCAAAGGAATAAACAAAGTGGATGGAATTCGTTCAGAAATGGAATAAAACAAAATACAGAACATCAATTTTCACTATCGAAAATTTAATTCACAAGTGTAGAACACCCGAATTTATTTTCGTTATTTGAATTCACAATAAGTTGAATGCAAAACATTGGCGATTGTATTAATTCTAGAGTGAAGGAACAGTTAAATATTAGAGAACTCCAATCTTTCATTGTTTATGCACTGGTTGTTTTTGTATCGAAATTGAAAATATTTGTATTTGTTTTATTTAAAAAAAAAGGTTTCCTTAAATAATTATTTTTAAATTTGTGATTGGACAAACAATCTGACAATTTTAGATATATGTACATTTATCTATTGTTGTAAAACCCGGAATGGATCAAAAACATAAATTTTTTTACTAAAACGTACATGGTGTACACAAACAAAAGCACACCATTGTCACAGCGCAGCACCGTCGAAACAATTTAATAAAAACAATGGGGAGGGAACGATAATTATGGCACCAAGAATTGATAACGGTTTTTTGTAGAGGGGTCAAAAAAATCACTTTTTATTATGGGAGGGGGGGGGGTCTATCTCGCCCCGTTTAGGACGTAGGGGTAAATTAAAAAAAAAATGACTTAAATTAAAATTATTAAAAACCAACGGCAACACTTACAATAATTTACTATACTGATTTTGAAAGCCAGAAATCTGTTTTATAAGTCTAAATTAAAATATTTGTGTTAATAGTTTTTGAAAAATTCGCATGCAAACTCAACTAGACTAATTTTTTTCAAAATTGTGAAATGAAGTGCTAAATTGGCTTTTTGAAGTCAGTGAATATATTAATTCTGAGTCGAACGCAAAAAACAAAATGGTTTTATGTCTTCTAGTTCTTGAGAAAATTAACAATTACTAAAACTACTTTTGTATGTTTTTTAATATTTTTTTTCATTCTATGTTATTTTTTACTAAAATTGCCCCTACCTCCTAAACGGGGTGAGATGGACCCCCCCTCCTATAATAAAATATGCTTGCTTTTGACCCCTCTACAAAAAACCGTTATCAATTCTTGGCGCCATAGTTATCGTACTCGTGCCAAAACAATGTTTAAAGATTTTCATAAAGGCGTAGTGGAAAAAAATTTGCCCAATGTCAGTGAAAATTTAAAACCCGCGCAGGGGAAGATCAATTATATGAGCTATGTAAATTGGGTATATTATTTCGAAAGGTACAATTATGTACTAAAAAATTGTACCTAATGCATGTGTGGTAAAATCCGGACAATGGAGGGGCAAAATCATTTATGTATGCGGTATTAAACAAACAAATCAAAGATATTTTTTTTTATGCAAAACATGACTAATGCAATAAGACATCAAAGTTGTGGTTATTTTACTGTTTTTTTTTTTTGTTTAAATCGGTTGTAACAAAATTAAATTGTGGTAATATCCGAAAAAATAAAATCTCAAAATCGGTTCCCGATAGGTGGCGCTTTGGTTGAGTTATTAACAAATTCTGTATTAATGGAGCAAAATGACCAACTAAAGTATACCAATGAACGGATTGAGAACATTTCCTGCAGATTCACTTTTTTTCAATAATGTACATATAAGGTCGTTCCAATTTTATGTAAAGTTAACATTTTTTTAATTATACTTAAAATCCTGCCGTAGATATTTTGTAGTTACATTTTACCTGAAAACAACTATAAAACAGTTATACACTCGGGCGTATACGCACTTTTCTTATTTTAGCGAATAAAAAAAAAAATCCGCTGCAGAACTGTTTTATAAAATAAAATTCTTTCATAATATTTATCACATATAATATATCTCCATACCACTGGTACATCTCCCTCTCAGCTGTTCCCCAGTTTTCCTCTTTTAATTTTTCTATCAGTCGGAAAGAAAACATTGATTGACGCAAAATCTAAAACTATTTATGTAGTACGATTTTAAAGCATTTTTATTATAACAAAAATGTTTTAACATCGTACTAAACTATTTAAAATTTTGCGCCATTGTTTAGATCAAAACATGAAACAATTGATTGAAACTGTTTTTTATACAAATCAAGTAAAATCAATCTCGGCAATAACATTTAAATTTTTGTAGGACTAAAGGTCGTTAAAAGCTATTTTGAATCAATAACTCAACAAGTCCAAATAAAATAGTGCTAAGTCTTCTACTTGGCTGATGCGTATTTCAGTAGATAGTATATAGAATTTGTATAGTTAAAAAAAATATCTTCTTATAATAATATTTATTATTTTCGATTGTATTTTTTTTTTTTAATTTATATTTAAATTTAAAAATCCATAGTTGTTGATGAATGCATGTATGTACATATATGTGTGATTATATAGTTATTCCACTGAATAATTATTATTGTACTTACTTATATTTTAATGCTTATGAAAATATATTTAATTTTTAATTTCAAAGGTCTGCAGACAATAATATTCCAACAAATAGAAAAGATCCCACGGAATGGGAAAAACAAGCAGATATGTTAGCAATAACACAAAAATATAATCCAATCGAAGCAATGCGAAAATTTAGAAGAGAAAATGCTGGAGAACGAAATGGTAGCAGTTTGATCCAAAGAAATGAATTTAAGCCTAAAATTCAAAACATATTCGAAGATCTCAACGAATTTCTGCCTTTACAAAGTCCGCTACGATCTACACTATCTAGTGCGAGAAGTGAAAGTAGTCTAAAAGTGGTTCCATCTGAGTTAGAAGATAGTGGAAAGATAGTAGAAAGTAATTACTCTAAAAATGTAAACGAAGAGAGTAAAAAACCTAAAGTAAAGGAAATTAAAATAAAAAAATCACCTTTACCTGATCGAAAAACAAAAGACAATTATTTAATAGTTCCAACAACGAATGTCAGAGGAGTTCCATCGCCTAGTCCTCATAAAGTTAGAGAAAGATGTGCTGTTTGTTGTAATAAATATAAACATTAGTTTTTTTTTAAATGAATTGATAAATGAATGTGAATTAATTTTAATGATAATGGTGTTTAATTTCTGGAGAAAAAAGATCTGTTCGTTTACTTCCCAAAACTTCCAAATTTTAGACCCATTTTATTTTTTGATATGAACTTTCACGAAATTTTTACAAAAAATTAAAAAAAAATGGAAGAAAAAGAAAATAGAAGGAAAAGAAAGTAATAGATAGTTTTACTATCCACAGGAGAAAATTGTTAATAATTAAATTATTGGCTATTCCAAAAAAATGTTTTATTAGTGTTTTATTAGGAGTAGACGAGGAAAACATATAACATATAAATTTTTTCGTTTGGTTACTTGTCAAAAGCTTTGAAGAAGACATTTTGTTAAACGGTGAAGTTTGGAAGTTTTTGTATAAATAAAAGTCGATGTTTCCATATTCGCCTTGAACCAAGAAATAACAGAACAGTTCGAAAGGAGTTTGTATGTACTAGATTATCGTCTACATCTACTCATGAGTACTTTGCCATCTCTGAAGGATAATTGCCAGAAGACAATTCAATAATCAACTTACCTACATAAATGTACATTATATACCGCACGAAAAAGTAAACTTTTTTCAAACTGATAATTTATATTCAAACGCATAACGTACACACTATTTATTATTGCTCTGATTTACATCCATGTTAAATAAACAAGCTACTACATATTTCAAAAATATTTTCAGTCTTAAGTAAAAAATAACATTCTTCTATATAGCTGGATAATAAACAACACCAATATAACACCAATTTTAATAAAATTTTCAACAGCAATAAATAAAATTATAATGGTACATCGGTCTCAGACCTAGCAATGGAAATAATCTCTGATTTTAATACTTCACTTTGTAGACTAATATCTATGGCGCGTTCTATAGGTACCTCGAATGGCTTTGGATAATCTTTTTCGATTTGTTTTTCCAAAAGTGTTGTATCACTTTCTGCCTTAAGAATTTTTTTTCGACGTTCATTTATAACTTGTAGAGAATCATAAACTTCATTGCTATTTTTTCCATTAATATTTTTCAAGAATATTGTTTCATATTCGTTTGATATTCTTGGTTTTGGCCTATAAAAAGTATTAGATGAATTACTTCTGTATAGTACTTTATTCGATTGGCAGCTCTTTTCTTTGATAAATGTCTTCATTTCAATTTTTATTGGTAATGTTTCTGGTCTTGATTTCTTTAAGATTCCAGGTTTGGTTTCAATAGTGCTATAAGGTTTTTCATTAATTGGCGGTTTTTCATCATTTTCTGGACTTTCTTCGAGGACGCAAGGTTCTATACTGGATTGTCCTGATAGCTGACGTGCTGTGATTGGCTCCGAGCAAATGGAAAGTTGGCTTCTGTATTAAATGAAGAAAATAGAAAGATATAAAGCAAAAATAATACTTGTAAGCTTAAAACAACTTAAAAATAAGGTTGATGAGAAATTAGCACATTTTTATATTCAGAAAATATGTGTGTTCTTTACTTTGAAACTGTGCGTTTGTGTTAATTTCTACACAAAAGTCTGTCAAAGTTCATACAAAAAAATGTGTAGAAATTCACAAAAATGCCCAGAGTTTCAAAGTAAAGCAACACACCTAATAACATTTTTTTGTTACTGTTTGCGAGTAAAAATTTTCTAAGCTGATTTTTCGCTAAAGCCGAGTATACAGTTCTTTTGAACAAAAAAGAAAACATAAGTGGTAAGAATTTTTTTTTCGGAAGAAAAAAAATCTGAGTTGAAATAAGAAATTTGTATTTGTTGTCTTCTTTTTTTCCACAAAACAATGTCACCAACATTGTTTTGCGCGAAAAAGTTTACGTGGTGAATATAAATTTTTTTCAACAGGTTTGGTTCACAGTTCGATAATAAATTTTTAAACGTCAAAAATTTTGTTTTGCTATAAAATCACTCCCATAAGAAGTACATGTATTTTTTTTCGAGGAGGAACTGTATACTAGGCTTAAAATAAAAGTACAAAGCTTACGCAACAAAACTCCAGAATTAAAAATAAATACCTTAGAAATAATAATAATAATAAAATATCTTAAAATTATATCAGGTATACAAACCTAAACTCGCGCTCAACAGAAGGCGTAGAGGACGGTCCAGAGTTAACACGTTTTGTTAATTTACTACAAGAACGTTGAGACTGTGGGCTATGTAAATCAACTTGAACTTTTTTTGAATCAATACTTGGGGTACGACTGGTCATTGAAGCACATTTATTTGTCCATCGCGCTCCATATGACAAATCCGATAATGTAGAACTACGGCTGTTAACAAATAATAATATATAAATTGTCATAGAAATTTCGTTAATTTACACAAAAAACTACCGTCTTGAAGATGCTGTCTCATTTTGCAAATCTTCATTCTCTATGGGTTTTTGTCTTAAAAGAAGATGACGTTTAGCAGTATCAGATCGTTTAGTTCGATCTGTAATTCTTGATGATTGGCTGTCCGAAAAACCTTTAAAAGACAAGTGAATATAATATAATAGTACTTTTATACTTAACGTAAATGTTTTATGTTTTTATGTAAAAGTTAACAATATGTATCTCAAAGAACATTTTTTTTTGAAAATTTTGGCAATTAATATCATTAAAAAAACGCAATTGGCCGCTTTAGAAAAAACATTGGCAGCACTGATATTTTAACCTTAGTCGGTTGATTCGTTTACTCCCCAAAAAAAATTTCATATAAAAAATAAAACTGGTAGAATCTGTCAGTTTCAAGGAAGTCAGCGAACAGACCTTTTGAAAAATGAAAAAAGGATAAATTGTGAAGAATACAACCAATCAAAAAAATACTTAGCGTTTGTTTGTTTAAAAAATGGGTTTTATTTGTTTGTGTTTTGTTTCTTAAGTTTTTTTTAATAGCAGTCAAATAAGAAATCTTTATAGTAATTCAAACCAGAACGTGGATGTACTACAAATATTCCGTAGCTGGGCGAAACCCAATTTTTGGAGTTGAGGTCACATAGAACTTATAAATTGAAATATATTCAATCGGTCCACTTAAACCGAAGTATAAAAATCATCTTCATCTACGTTATTGCGTAAAAAAACTCATTTAACAAAAATGAAGACAAAATATGAGAGTGGAAACGAACGAAAATTTTGCCTTAATAAACTTATTTTTTAGCAGCAAGTAGGGGTTGTTGGAAAATTTAAAGAAGTCTTTATAAGATTTTATTTTATTTAGGGCCTGAAGAGTGAAAGCTTTGGAAGCACCGTTTTATATTTGCTTTTTTGTTTTGCATGTTCAGGAAAATAAGATCTTAGAGGTTTCGTCCCATCTGAAAGAGAACGAGCGAATCAAAAATTCAGAAAATTTACAGAAAAAATTAACCGAAATAATAGGCATGTTCGTTTACTTCCCAAAACCGCCAATTTTTAACAATTGTAGGTCCAAACTTTGGCACAACTTTGGACTAAAATGGGTATAAATTGTTGAACAATTATACATTTACTTTGAGCTGGAAATTTGAATCTAAGAAGTTAAGAACTTGAAATGCAAGTGACATGGTAACATAGAATTCATAAAATTACAACATTTAATCTTGGTTAAATAATAATTTATAGGTAGTATAATTATTTTGTGAAGGTTATAAATCTAATTAAAAGAAACAAAATATATGTACCTGTTTCATCAACAGACATAGCATTCCAGTGTGGTTTTTGAAAAGGTATCGGTTGAAGCAAAGAACATGCTGATTCTCTGGAAGTTCTTTGGACAAGACTTCCACTTAATCGTGGACTACGAGTCCTTGAATAACGCCCATTTCCTTGATGATGATGGTGTCGATGTCGCCTATGGGAATTCTGTATTATATACATTGGTTTCCGGTTAGGCGATAATAGGTGTGCTAGAGTTGTTGCATTCGTTTGGCTTGTTACATGTTCTGAGAGGTTTGGCACTGAACCACAGCGATGTAGTTTTTGTTGCTTTGCTGGCAATTGAGTTGAATGTCTGTTAAGATTAGAAAATATTTGCACCAATGACAATTTTATGTTTTTGTTTATAACAAAAAAAACTATTTAAAATAAATGTTCTCCTGACATTTTACAAGATTTAATAGTGAGAAGCTAAATTTAAGTAGATACATGAAAACAATAAAACGTGTGGATTGGGTTGAAATAAGAAAAAAATTTTATGGGAATGGGATCAATTATCAACTATTGGAAGGGGCGTTTTACAAAAAAAAAAATATTGAAAATAGAAAAATATATACAAAATTCAAAGGCAAAAACAAAATTTTTATATGGAATATTATTATGCCTTTTTAGAAGCATCAGTATAAACAAATTAGTTTAGTGATAATGAGAAAGTTGAAAATCAAAAATCCGTTCTAAAAGAGGTCCCTACTGTTAATAATGGATCAATGTAAAACATGTTCTTGTTAAATTTTAGATCGTATTTATTTAACCACACAGAAAATTTTAACCAAGATCGTAGGAGCCGTTTTTGAGAGGTTGAGGTTTGTAACATTATTTTTGGTTATGAGAATAATTTTTGTTTTAAATCTCCAAGACATGAAAAAAAAATTTGGTGCCAAGTTTAATAACCAAATCAACCAGATCGTTTTCCAAATAATGTATTGAGTTTTCAAAACAAAATTTAAACTTTTTTTAAAAACCCAAAAATAAATATTTCGAATATTTTGGTTCATTTTTAAAACATTAAAATTTTTATCAAAATCAGTTAAATCGTAATCGAGGAATCGATTCTTATTTGTCTAACCTATAGAAATTAACTCAAGCCGTAACCACACCTACCTAGTGTGGTGTGTTGTGTCGTTGACATATGGAGAATAACCGGAGTTCTGTCTTGCAAACTGTCATTTTTTTCCTTTCGCTATTTACTTATTCTCTTCCCAAGTACGAGCATCTCTTTTCCAAAGAAAAATATGTCTCCAACAAATGTGGTATGGCGCAATGAGAAAAAGATTAATTCCGACACAATACATCATACAACAACACATCACCATTCACCACACGAGGCAAATAGGGCTCTACGCATATGAAATGCATTGAAACGATAGCGAAGACACAACCACGAGTTATTTTTTTTTTTTTTTGATATTTTAACTATATGTTATAAAAGACCTAAAGTCTTTTATTTGCAACTTGAATAGCACGGCACTAGTTAGAAGGAATAGAAAAATAGGAGAGAATTTTTGTGGTTCCGACTATAATTTTCTTTTATATAAAAATCTGTTAAAGAAAAAATAGGACTTTTTAAGGAAAATAGGATTTTATTTAACGGCTAAAAATGTTTATATGGAAAGTGTCGTTATTTTTGTTCCTTTAAAATAAAATCAAAAAAACATATCGAGCTATCATCGCATTATTAAGTTTGATTATAATTTAGAGTTAAATATTTTTTATGAATTCATAACTTGTAATGATTTTATAAAGAAGTCTATGGTCTGTAAAATTTATAAATTAAGTACAGTTTGAACAATTTCTAACAAAATCGATGAAGCCTTTTACGATTTAAATGAGAAATAACATAAAACTAGGGCAATTTTTCTTAAAAACCGGTTACACGATTTTTTTTGTAAAAAAATTGAAAAGCATTTTCAACGCAATTCCTTTGTAAATTTCAAGTATGAAGTGTTATTAACAACATTTGAGTCGTTTTAGAGGAAATTAAAAAAAAAATCGTCGTATGACCCGTTTCAGACGAGCTAAAACATTTGAGGTTCATTTCTGGGAATTAAATAATACTCCTCGTGGAATTTAAAAAGCAAATCTATTTATCCGTGATTGATGCACTATTTTCACTTTTTTCAACTTTATGTTAAATTTGATCAAAACATCGAATTTTTTCACACGAAACCAAACTCACCCCAAAAAAAATAAAGTTTCTACAAACAAAAATGTCTCTCACCCCAACGTCTTAGAAAAGTGAATAAGTGCTGCTGTTAATGCTTGGCGATCCAATTGGGCTGGTTGCGGGGGCTCAGCTGGTGAAGACCGAAACACTCCCAAGTGATGATCCCATCGAGTGTTTTGATAAGATACTCCTGAAAATTAAAAAAAATATACATACATATATGTATGTATGTATATATAACTACACAATTTGTATGCATTTTCCAAGAACTTACCATTTGCTCGCCTTTGCGAAGAAGCACTACTAGAATTACTTCTTATATTTGTTTTACTATTAGAAGCTGCCTTGAGCCTGGCCGGCACAACTTTTGCAGCTGAATCACGAGCTTCGAATGTCATAACACAAGATGCAACAACAATAAATCCACCAAAGCCCATCACAATAGGTCCAACGTATGATAAATTATTCAAATGAAATCCCTTTGATTCATTTTTAACGCGAACCGTAGAATTTCCCCTAATTTCAGATCCCACAGAAAGTTGATCGGCATAGTAACCTTAATATAAACTTAATTATTAATATTATATTGTTACATCTGCTATGAAGTTTTTATTTACCAACAGTCGCCATTCCCGCCCCCAAAAGCATTAAAATCATTCCTAATATCAGTGCTCGGCAAGCATGCCATAGACACTTCGATGACATTTTTCCGCGAACAACTTGTACATTCCAAGTAGCTCCAGAAGCAGGATGAGCTCGCCTTAGTTTTCCTAAGGAATGTTTCCTTCTTGTTGTACATTGTGAGGAAGCTTTTGAAGGCATTACAAAACCTAAGTATAACTAGTTAGATATTCATAAAATTCTCATATATAAATATTCGAGTATTTTGTACGATTTAAGCCTTCAAATACTGAGAAACAAATATTTGTTTTATCTTTGCCGGATATAAAATCGGTTTTATTTAACTCACATCATTAGATTATTGGTCTAGTTTAAAAATATAAATTTTTTTTTTGTATGATAAAAATATTTTTAAAATCACTCAAAACAAAGCGGATACATACACACATGTAATTTATCGTATGTACATTAAAATCTTCATATTCATACGTTTTTTTTAACCTACTCGATATTACGATATAAGCTTTAGCTAAGTATTTTTTGTAAATAATTTAAACCGAATATGTAATAGGACAATCATTTTTATATGAAGTTTTTTTTTTTTTTGCTATTAAGGTCAGTTTTTTTTGTTGTGTGCAAAACAATAAAATCTAAAAAAGTATCAACACGCACATCTGAACTGAACGGCTTTTAAGAAGTGTCTGTCTGATAACAATTTGTGGTGAATACACTTGCCACACTTGCCATCTTTTCCAACTTCCATCTCAGAGAAAAGTTGCGATTCTCTGAGATCTGAAAATAGTGGAGGAAGAGGAACTATAGGATTAATTCCTCTCTTAGACTCAAAATATTCAACAGGATATTACCATTGAGTATTATATAGTGGGTAGGTATGCTGCAATATTCACTCAATGATAGGTTGTGCCAAGTGCTTATACTTGGAATAATATAAGCACTATAGATTATAGAAAGCCATGTGTATACCTTTGTAAATAATAAATAGAGTAAGGGAGGGTTATATGGACCACCGTCTACCATATTGTTTTTAGTAATTATTCGCAGAAACTGTGGAGATTTACATAAGTGTTTATTTTTTTTTTAAATAAAATGAAAGATTGTTACAAAAATATAATAACTTTAAAAAAGACAATATGGATCACCACCACGTTTTCAATATTAATTCATTTACCAATTAATATAAGATTTTCAGAACATGCACATTGCACAGTTTTGCAGTTAGCTGAGTTAGCTCTGGGTTAAACTAGAGTAAATCCTACAAATTAATTCAACCGCAGTTAAATCAGAAGCAGTTTTTTTTCAGTTTAGGATTAACTTTAACTTTCAGTTGTCAAAAATCGGTTTCGAAATTAAATTGCGACACTATAAAAATACGCTTCACTATCGAAACAGAGAGGGCGACACTATCCGGCAGTATGGAAAGGGTGATTTTCTCCACCCTCTCTATTTTGATAGTCTTTTTGATTGTTGTTTTAAGGCACACATCTGTTAAAAATATGTATTTAGTTAGTTTCGGGTTAGCTCACCATTGAGATCTAAATTGACTGAAAAACATTTTTCAGAAGTTTAACTCCAAATAACTGAGATGGCTTGCACTAACGCCCATATTATACACTCGATACATCCAGATTGAAACTTAAATCCGGACGTATTTACATTGAATTTATATACTTTGCATCTGGATTAAAGTTTTAATCTGGATGTATCGAGTGAATAATATGGGCGTAAGTGACCTTAAGACCTTTGTTGCTTCTTAATTCAGATTTGACGACGTTTTGGACGTGGTTACGTTCTTCTTAAGGTTTTTTCTATTATTTCTGTTCAATAATCCTTTTTTTTATTAGAAATAAAAGATAAGAAGAAGAAAGTAAGCACATTTGAAACGTCGTCAAATCTAAATTTAAAAGTAACAAACCATACTTAAAGCCCACTAACGAAACAAATTTAAGTTTAAATAAAACAATAATAAATAGGCCCAGGGACATAAAGCACAAATTTTATTTTTGGGGCTTATGTCCCTGGCCCTTATGTCCCTTGTTTGAGCTTGAAAACATCTACAGTAACTACATATCGTATTGGATTTTTTGAACTGTGTATGCAGTATGTTTTCAGAGGCGTTTTTTCAAATTTGTTATCCGTTGTTTGTTTTTTAATTTATTTTTATTTCTTACTTTTTATTCAGAATTTCCAAAATCAAGTTCATCTATTAATTTGTCGTAAACGCCAAATTTACTTTAAACCCAGTATATGTATATGTTCATACTTTCCTCTCGTGATATGAAAAAAAAGAGCATTCTACAAATTTTATAATCGACTAGACATATTTTTGAGGCATAATATTACAATGCTAAGTGCTAACTATATATTTCATCCGAAATTAAGAGTTATGATTCTGCTAAAAGGGTTCTCTTAAATAACATTATACTTTTAAAATAAATCTGTTAAAATAAGACATTATAATCTGTTGCTAGAGGAATTTCTGATTAAATAGAAGTAAAGCTTATCTACCATACAAAATTTAAAAAATGAAATCGGTTAAAAGAGATGTATCGTTTAACAGTACTATTCAATGATAGAACTTAATCCAGCAGAAATAGGAAAATCAACCCATTTAGCATAATTTACCTGAACTGCTTGCAAGATGGCTTTTCCAGAAAAACTTTATGTAGAATTTGACTCCATCTACATCAATTTTTGAGGAACTACATTTTCTTACACAAGCCATTGAATTTCATAGAACCCACCGACATCTTTAATATCTAAGCAACACAACTCTCAAGTTTAACAACAGTGACATCTATTGCAATTTCCCAATAAAAATCATATTTACCGTTTCATATATACTTGATGTAAAACAAATTTAAAAAAAAATCAACAGCAGTGGTGGTTGGTGAGGTGAATTTATTAAGAACTTACATTTAATTTTTTTGGTTTGTGGCCTTGGAAATCGGACTTTAAAAAAGCACTTTCACATAATATGATATTTTTATGTTAATTAACATTTTGAATTTTAGTTTTTTTTTATTTACGTAACATTTTAATTTGACTTGAATTCTACGATTTTATTAAACAAAACTATCTGGGAACTTATTTTTTTTATTTTTCATATAGTAGTCTACGTTTCGGATAAAAAAGAAAATTCATTTTAAAAAAACCAGTTACTAAGAATATATTTCGACTTCGATTAAAATTTTTTTTTTTTTTAATTTCAAGACAACTTTTAAAAACTTGTTAAGCATAACATTCAAAATATTTAGAAAAAATATATATGTAATATTTTATTGAATTTTACGAAAAATCGAACAATTTACTTTTTTACCGCCATTTTTCATAAAAAAAGTTTTCATTCTATGACTCAGATAATTTTACTTTTTTATACAATAGTCCAGTCAATAAAGCATTTGACTCTGAAAAAATCGCCGGAAATCTGGTAAATATAGCCTCCTCATGGCATTCTTAAGAAACTGTCAAAATTCCCCATTGATATGAGCGCCGCTAAACATTGTACGAGGTGTTGAAGGCCCCCCAAAATGGTTTTCCAGTAATAACTCCAAAATGGTAAGTTGTACAGAAAAAAATGTCAAAGACTAATTTTTAGCTTAGAAAATTACGGGTATTATTATGAAAAAAGATTAAAAATCTTTTTTTCATAATAATACCCGTTTTCGAAATAAACCAATCGGAAGAGCTAAGGGTTTTACTTTTCTATATACTAGGTGGAGAAAAATACCCTAATCCTTTTAAGCTATTTTTATTATTTACTAAAGAGTAAAGATTCTGAAAGAAAAGTAAGTAAAATTTTCTGTCCTCGTGCCTATAATTGTATATTTGTTTGGTTAAAATAACTCAAGGACCATTCAATTCAAGATTTGAAATCTCAATATTCGAATAGCGCATGAATAGAAATATTTCCTACCCCTATAAATACCAAATACCCCGTTTAAAGGGGTAGTATAAGTAAAATCTCTCCAAAAAATATTCACCACCAAATTTTTACTTAACGAAACAAAAAAGCTTATCATAATACTCTGCTCCAATACCAACTTCATCCTATGAAATCAGCAATACTTTAAATTAAAGAACAGTGACAAATTAAGGCTATTCGTATTGTGACGCACTTAGTTTTTATCCGTTCAAAAATAGGAATCGAAGGTGTTTCATGTATAGTTTGAAAGACGAAACTAACCTAACTCGTGGACAAAAATCGCATTGTAAAAACAACCATCAAATTATTCGACTTGGATATGATTTTCAGCCGTTTATCTATTTGTGTATGAAAACTTTAAATTTTCAACATCCAGTGAAAATAAAAAGAAAATTTATAAGAAAAAAATAAAAATATATATTAAATAATATCGGAAGACCTCCTTCCTCGACCTTTAAAAAATAATTTTTAAAAAATCTTTGCTCATATTATAGAAAAAAAATGTGGCTTTAGTGAAAATGTTTGTGTTGAGAAAAAAATAGCATCCGATGATTCTGTACTAAGTGTGAATATTTTTTGCAAATACGTTTGATGTGAAATGAAATTGCATAATATTATAAGCTAAAATAAATGCAAATATTTATATGATAAAGTTTCATGAAAATGTTTGAGTGCGAGGAGTTAAATGCATCCACTGATTAATCAAAATGCGTAACAGTTTAATTGTTGACAAAATATTTGCTGAAACGTTAAATTTTCTATTAATATCATCGATTGGATATCCTAACTGTGGATATCAAACAAATGCTATGAATACTTCAAAAGAATTTTTAACATCAACAACACCTTCTTACACAACAATAGCATCTTTCAATCATTTAAGAAGGGCGAGTAATATGGATAAAAAACATTTGAATGGTAAGATATTCAAAGATTTCTCAGAAACAATTTTTTTAATAGAGTTAAGGTATTTAACTGAATACAAATTCCGTACACAAGTATTTATAATCGAGATACCTTATAAAATTGAAAAAGGAGCAATCCTACTGAGAGGATTGTTCTTTTTAAGCTTTTGAGGTCTCAAAAATCACGGAAAACTTAAATATTATCAAAACAAATTTTTGGCTTTGTACTGATATTTATTAGACACTGTAAAGTGTTATTTTTTCTTAATAAAAAAGCATCGAAAATCATCGTACTCATTTTATAGATATTTTTGTTGAAGCTATTTTATATTTGAAATGTGTGTGCTCTCATAAAACCGCTGAGTTTGTCGTAAAAAAATATTGATGGACAAACTTTTTCTATGATATTTTCTGAAATATAGAATCATTTAATAAAGTCTTAGTTTTTTTTTCAAATGACTGCTTCAGCTATTTCTTTATACCTTTTCTCTTGAAGACCCCTTGAGACTTCTATTTGGCTTTATTGGTAAACTATATTATTATTCTACTATAATTCTTTTTAAAACTTGTAGTCTTGTCACTGCATATTGTACCATATTATACCCTCGAATCCCACGGGTGACCATCCAGTTCAAGCTAAGGCGATATATAGAAACAAATTCTGTGTAGTGTGGGGTTCGAATATATACCTTTACCACAAAGTTAACAGACAAGCACTACATCCACTATTACATTGCCACCGGCATGAGCTATAAATATGAAACATTATAGAGAAATAAATTTATTGTGTTTACTTTGAAGAACAATATTACATTAAATGTACATACACATGTGTAAATTAAAGTGACTTACAAGTTACAACTCTCAACAATTCATGTGTGCGTAATGTTGTTAATCGGTAGGAATGGCGGGAGCCTAAAATTTTCTTCCGAATCTGAACGACTATGAGATGGGTACTTTTTTTTTTATTTAAAATTATTCTGACAGGGTGTTCAATTCTTTACAATTATTAAATTTTAACTGATCATTTCGCGAAATTTTTCACGCGGTTTTTATATTTGCTGACAATTTGTTTTTTTTTTTTTGTGCAAGATTTTATTTCGTTAGCTTTTAAATTCCCACATTGTTATTTCGCCATTTTGCACGAAACTAATTAAATGTATAACCTTAAATATTGAAAGTAAAAACAATTTAAGAGCTACATATATGCATGTAAGTAATACAATGCAAAACAATTAAATGCGAAATAATAATTTAGCAAAGTTGTATTATGCCTACACCTGAATTAAGGTTATATGTAGATTGGCCAAGTGTGAAATATAATAAGAAAAGATGTCTTGAACCGAGAGGAACAAGAAAACATGTGTTTGGAAGACTTTTTATTTTTAAGTAAATAAATAAATTTTAATTAACTTAATAAAATAGATATACATATACATACCATTAACGTTAAAATTTTTCAAAATTGGCAAAGTACCTATAGATGTTTGATTCATATTCTATGAATTAAAAATATTAATGAACTTTGTATCATTGGATGATATGTATATAAAATCGAGTTCGTTTTTCGAGGAAATACTCCATAAAAGAAGAGGAGGTGCTCCGCAAAAAAGCAACTGCTGCCATTTCGTATTAATACATTCATACACCAATCAGTAAGCACCTCCTCCAACTCACGGAATATACCTCTATTTGAAACTAGGAACGCAGGAAAACTTGACAAAAGAGACCCAAACAAACTATGAAAGGCTTTATTTATATGTTTTTAGCATTTTATAATATAGGTCCCAAAGTTTTAAACAGGGTTAAAGTTTAAAGAGATCGTGAAAGATTTGCTGTGTTTTGGTGAAAGTCAAACCAACTTAGCAAATTTATTTACACGAAAAAAAAACAGCTCTTTTCACGAAATTAATGTGTTTTTTTATCAACCGGTCTCTGTTGGTGCAGTTCGAAAAATATTTTCTGTGGGAAGCCTCGGTGACCAAATGTGACTGCCATTTTTACAGCTTGAGTGTGGCCTGGGAAACTTGTTAGTAAATTTGATTTGTTATTGTCGTTTTGACTGACAATATCCCAATTTGAATTATTGCATTTATTTAGGAAAAATGTTTAAAAAGATAAATAAGATCTCCCCGGTTTTGGTTGGCAGTGAAAAGTTGATAAATGAGGACGCTAAACACAAATGCTATAAGGAAAACTTGCTTTGTAGCAAAAATGATACCATAAATTTGGGCAAAGATTTAAAAGCTATGGACTTTGGCAAAAAAAACCCAGCAAAATCATAAGTATAATTTTGCGGGTATAATTTTGATTTTCCAAAATTTTGGAAATCGCTCCGGTCTAACATAATGTATGAGCTCAATCACTGACAACCTCCTCAAGTATTTTATTCATATGAAATGTAGCATCTGTTTCAAAAATAATAATTTTAAGCAGGTGATTTATTTATTTACACTAACTTTTCCTATTTATTAAACAAGCAGACAGCACAAATATGTTTTAATATTCTTTTAATAATATTAAAAGCAAGATCTACATTTTATAGAATTAGTCAGATTGCCTAAAATAATAACATAGAATATGCGAATTTGTCATTGAACGCGGGAGAATCAAATTAACATCCACTAATTGCTTATGGACATCCAACTTTGCTAAAAGTTTGATGATAACTCTTATAAATAACATCAGAAACAAACCAGTAATTTTCGTTGCTCATAATCGTTGGTTTCTTATATACATTTTGGTGTTGTCAAACATATTTCTTTTGTTTCTGAAAGAGTAATGTAATGTAATAATGATAAAATATGTGGTGGGCCATCTGTTGGTTTTTACTTATAATTTTGAAACTGACAGCTCTTATGCGCTAAAAAAAATTGACAGAAACTCTATATTATATTTCCACGTTACGATCAAAGGGTCGATTAAGTCCTGAAAAACTTTGAAAAATTAATATTTTCATAAATGCTGTGCTGCCGAAACAATGCGGATTTTGAATAGAAATTTCGGTCGAAACAAAGTTCGTGTGACTGATTTGCTGATTTATAACCGAAAACATACGTATACATATTCCCGAGTTTGACCTATAATAATGAAATTACAGCTGTTACCGAGAGTATGTGCCTATAAGTGGAGTGGTGATGGCATTACTGGCCATTTTTCTTCCAAGACGACACACAATGGAAGAAACGTTATATACCGAGGCGTGATAATCGATTTTTTATTGCCAGAAATTAAGGATATGGACTTGGACAAGCTATATGGTGGTTCCAGCATAAGGGATACGTGCCACACACAAGCCAGACAGCAATAAAATTATTGCATACAAAGTCCACTAATCATATATAATCAGTTGTTTTAGTGATGTTTCTTGGTCAATATGGAGCTGCAAAACTATTGTGGATAGAAAATGAATTGAAAAAGGTTAACAAGATGGTCTACTGTCAAGCTAGCCAAGGTTTTCATTTGAATGAAATAATATTCCCTAATTGATTGGAAGAGTTAGTCTTTTCAATAAAGCAACAATTATTGTTGAAAAATATTTAACAGTGTTTTTTTATAGCAACAGATGGTCTACCCTTTGTATCACTTTTTCACCTTTATATTTGTATACATACACATATCGTAAGGCACATATAATGGGTAAACTTGAGACACGCAGTTGTTTTTTAATAGCAGACGTGCTTAATGGCTCATAACGTCATGATGTATTTTTTTTTTCGTTATACAAAGTATGAATTGTGGTGGTTGTTTGTGCTTAAATCTTAAGTTTCTATACTAGTGGCGGACTTTATGGACATAGTTACAGATTTTTACAGTAAAAATGAATATAAATTCAAAATCATTAAAGTGGTATTTTTATTGATTCATCATTTAGTTCGTGAGGTCGAAAAAAAAAAATATGCTTTCACCCACTCAAATATGCACTACTGGATCGCATTAACATGCTCTTGTGGCTAACAACTTAATATGTATATAGCTAGCTACATTTTAACGAAAAAATGTTTAAAAGATTAAAGTACTAAGGGTACATCATGCAATGTTGTAAAACACTAGATAAGTTTACCATTTACCAAGTTTACGATTCGGTTAATGAACTGTCAAATTTTAAAATCTGTCCGAGTTCTGTAACTGTCGCATTGAGATCAGTTGTCATAAAAGTTGTATTATTAATTTACACAAATGCACATAATGGGCCATATGGATAAACAAAAGTAAATGCTTCTACTTGCATTTGTTATGCTTCCCGAATTTTCATCGAAGTGAAAGAAACCATTTTTTTTTTTGATTCTTATTTCATCAAATTTCAGTTGAATTGAGCTCAGAACCACTTTTATTACCAAAAACGAAGTGGACTTAACTGAAGAAAAAGTAGATATCCACCATTATGGGCACATACGATTTTTCTTGCATTCGCTTATTTCGTTCGATAACTGCCGTGAGTTTGCGACGATTACAATTATACATCTAGCCCCGAAATCGTTTTCTCATCTAATTCCCGTCGGGTTTAAAAAAAACGTGACTTTTGTATGGAAGAAAATTTGTATGGAAGAAATCACATCAAATTACGCACACACATATTGCACCGCGACGCACAGTGGACAGAACTCGTGGTTTTAGTGGTTTCATATTTAAACCATTTTAATTTTTTTTTTATTTGTACCTTCATTTAAATACCTATCTAATAAATAATATTTTATTTTCGAATATGTTTTGTTGTAATTTTAAAATAAATTACATGATGAATGTACATGTTGTTACTAAATTAATGACCAATACTTTGGGAAAAGATTCCTGGTTATGTTCAAAAAAAAATTTACAGGTTTTTTTCTCTCCCCTTTATTTTGAAACACTTACTTAAAATGGATATAGAACTTTAAAAAAAAATCGAAAACAATTACAATATTAAATTATAATTTTTTTGTTTAAGCCAAAACCTTTTTGATCCAACTTATAATTTTTCAAAAATCAGGTTTAAACTCAAAATTTTGTTTAACAAAATAACTTAATCTTAACATTATTTTTTTTTCATAAACAAAAAAAAAAAACTTGGCACTGATTTTTTTAATTTTAATTCCAAGTTTTATTTTGTATTTAGTGCTCTTATTAATTTTTAGTCGAACGTCTTAAACCTGACGGTGTATATAGAGAAATTGTTTTTCAGGAAATTAAAATTTATGAAAATAACTTTACTATAGGAATCCAAATAAACTGCATTTTTATAAGAAAGGGAATATGAAATTTGGGTACTTTATGTTTTAGACTTTAAGGAATAAAAAAATCTTTCGATCTGTTGAAAATTTGGTTGATATAAAACTACTACTAAATAACCAAACAAAAATTTAGTTTTCAAAAATTTTCAATTTTCTGAGAAACTTAAAGAATATCAATTGACAGGTGTTTGACGTTCGACTAAAAATTAATAAGAGGAGAGGGGACAGAGAAAATTAGTGCAAGCATATTTGTTAATCGGACTAAATAAAAACAACAAGTTGAGGTACTTGAAGTAAAATTTTACATACGGAAAAGTTGCTATGTGAAATGTTTTTTCGCTCTAACTCGTAAATGCGGATCCACGCAGATATTATGGTTCTTACGTATTTCGATAGAGCACATATTCTATTTTCAATTCGTAAAAAAATAAAAGTTGTGAATTTTTTTATCACGTATGTATCTACATATATGTACATTTGTATGTGAACTTGATAAATTGTTGAGATGGATGAGATTTTACAAAATCAAAGGGTATAACTAATCTCCTTAACATTTCTTTTTGGTTTTTTGGTATATTATAAAAGACATACATACATATATGTAGAAAAACTAGCTTTAATTAATTCGATTACTTTCCAAAGGAATTTAAAAAAAATGGGGAACTTAAAATTATGCCAAAAAATGTTTCATACATCGATTTATAATATTTTCTAAGTTTAAGGGCCAGTTTCACAGTGAACACTTAACAAAATAAGTGGCACTTAATTTTCCCATTTTGGCACTTAATCCGCAGTTTTACTACCTGAGTAAGTGGAACTTAAGTGGCCAACATCGGAGACTTAAGTGTCACTTAATCCGATAAGTTTACACTGTGAAATTGGGAATTAGTTTTCCATATTCGGCACTTAAGTGACACTTACTTCACTGTGAAACTGGCCCTAAGTTTATTTTTCTCTTAACCATATTTAGATAAAAAAAAGTCATACATAGAACGTTCAAATATTTCTTAATACTAACTTAAAATTAAATTTATGTGGTTTGAAAATAAAACCAAAAAGAAAATTATTTTCGACCGCCAAATCAATGATTTTTGACCACTGTGCGACGGACGGTATGACAAAAGCCACTATTTCGGACTTCTCCATTATCTTAGTGTTAATTTTAATTACAACATCGATTTTTTTACACGAAACCAATACTTACCCTATAGAGCAAATTAAAATAAGCCTTCATATACATACACACATGTGTACATACATATATTGTATATTTCGTTCAACAAAACGTCTCCAAAGATTTGTATGAAATTTTATATTAAGATAATTTTTTACTTTCCAAGTTTATCTAGATAGGGTGTCATCCCTAAAAAAAAAACTCGTTTTCACGACACCGCCACCACTCGTTCACCCATCAGGTAGGTATGTACTGTACTGATAAACAAAACGCCACAATATAATTTTATCTTGATCCAAATAACTCCCACACCTAACAGCAAATTGATGTTTATTGGATGTTCATTGATGTTTTTTTGACAACTTAATCGATACAGGGACTTTTCCAATAAGATAAAGGTATCTCCCATTTTTTTTTTTTTGAGCGAGGGTTGAATTTTCTCATTCTCTGCGTAAAACATTTTAATAGTAGATACAATATAATAATGTTGATGTAGGCTGCGATGAAAATACCATATTATAATCTTCTTATATCTGTTTTATCATCTGCAATAAATATACAGTTGCAAGGTTGTAAAAGAAACGGTATATAAGTATATGTATGATGCTATATTGTTTTACAAAATCAAAGACCATTATCTCTGATTGCAGTAACTTGAACTTTGTTTTAAAGAGCATCAAATATTTGTATCTACACTGTGAGTCACTTTGTTGGCAACTTTTCTTATACATTTTTTTACGCATATAAATCTCTGTTGGAATTTTAAGAAGACAAAAAAGGGTTACGGAATTTTTGATAATGTTTACCATTAAGTGGCTTTAAATGTGATATACATTACTGATAATAGTGTACCAGATTCTTCTGAATTTGAACCAAACAGAAAAGATACCTACTTATTTTAAAAGTATCTAATTTAAACTTAATTCATTAATTATGTAATTTATAGCTTGGTTAGTTATATAAAGTGAATTTTTGGTCGAAATAACAGAAGAAATAAAGGTCTAAATGTTTATCCGCACATTAAATATAAAATTATTGCACAATTTAAATTGGAAATATTGGCACAAATTCCAAACATAGAAAAAGGCCTCTGTTCGTATCTATTTCTTCATTTTAAAAGTATACCCAAGAAAATTATGGGCACTCTATTGCCCATCTCAAATTGATGTTAGTTAATTATTTATTAATTTATGTTCATCAAAAATTAAACGAGTATAGCCGAGGAACGATATACACTCCTTCGAAAATATTTTTCCAATTTTGACACATCGATAATAATGGATGAATTGTATGAATTGTATGAATTGTTTTTTCTGGGTCCCACATGAATAAATAATATAGTGGTTTAAATATGGTATATGCTATAGTGAAACATCATGTTCTTTTCATATAAAACCTGACTGACAGATTTTGTTTATAAATGGTATCTACTACCTACACATTACAGTCACTTTCCAATAAAAGTTCCTTTAATTGCAAAGCAATTTTTGACAGCTGACAAATCAGAGACTAGAAATTTTCCTTTTGTCTTCTGAACGAACTCAGTTGACAGTTATCAAATTTTTGTCCCAAAAATCGTTTGACAACTTTGTAGAATTCTCAGAAAATATGCCACAGTTGTCATAATTCTTGCACTCTCTTTTTCACCAACCAAATTTATATGCATATTAACTTCATTTAAGACTTAAGTTTATTGAATTAACAAATGTTTCAACCGTTAGAAATCCAAACAAAATTTCGTTTGGATGAACATTTTTGCTTATAGAGCCAGTCAAAGTACCTACATTTTTATGGTGGCAAAAAAATATTGTTTTAATTTTTTTTTTAGGTTTGTGTGTAAAACTGAGGGTAGTGCGTGAAAAACCTGTGTTTTTTTTTATTTTGCTTGATATATTTGTTTATTATTAAAATTCAAAATGATTTTTTAATTTTAAAACTCTTTTATTCAATGTTTTTTTAAACACCATTTTGGGCACACTTTTTCAAGTTTAAATTGAAGTAGAAAAAAACTCCGCAAATTCCCGCCTTAAGCTTGACAAAATAAAAATCCTTATATATTTTTTAACACAATATCAAAAATTCAGGTGCATAAAGTTGCATAGAGCAGTGGTAGACAGATTTGATTTGAAGAAGAAATTTTTTTTCAAAATTTTGAGTTCGAAAAATAATTTTTTTTGTTTGTGGACTAAAACAATTAAATATAAAAACAGAATTAATGGGTATAACATGACACCGTAAGTGTTGCCGTTGATTTTTATTATTTTTTTTTTTTCTAATTCAAGTAAATTTTTAATAAAAATGCCTCTCCCGCCTAAACGGTGGGAAATAGACCCCTCTGACATAATTTTTTTTTGTCTCGACTCAACATATACACGCCTTTTTCGCATCTTATACAAAATACCCTATATATTTTTGGCTCGATTAATTTTTGTGCACTATTTGACTTCTTATCTATTAATTTAGATTTTTTTCCACTATTTAACTTTTAATCTACAGTAAAATGTTTTTTTAATGCAATCTTTTATGTCAAAACATTTAAATATACTCTTACTAAACAAAAAAACCTATATAATATTGAAAAAAAGTATATTTTCTTTTTTCCAACTGTTCCACTCGTATTGGTTTGTTTTCTTTTTCATCACTGTTTCATTCAATTTCACTCTGCTGTTACTCGAAACTGAACTTTGGACTTTTTTAAAGTGAAATTCAAATTAAGTTTATAACCTTTAGTAAAAATTCGCTTTTTAAACAGAAAATTCTGTAAAGCTATTTTTTAAACTCATCGGCTTGATACCCAGACTATACCCCTTTTAAGATAAAAAAAATTTTACGACATCTTTATTAGTTTAAGGGTCTGTTTCACAATGTCTGATTAAAGTCCCAATTAAGCTACATGGAACTTATTCGACAGTTAACAACCTCATTTACGTTTCACAATGTCTGAATACGTCTAATTGGCAATTAAAGTTCTAAGTATTTTACTGGCGAGATGAAGTGCCGATTAGAAAATTAAACTGACAATTAAAAATTCAAAACTTTCTTCACTAACACTCACACTTCAATTCAACACACTTACCTCTTATTATTCACATCTCTTTGGAACAATCCTCTCGACACTTTTAACATATACAATAAGATGACCCACCATGAAAAACTAACTATTTGATGATTATAAATATTTTTTCTTCAATGTTTGACATGAGTCAAATTCAATTTGTCTGGAAAACTGGAATAACGAACGAATAGCTAATTGATCATTGTGAAACGCAAATTTTTTTAATGGGAGGATTTAATTTTAGGATAAATTAAATGTCGGATAACTAATTAGAACTTTACTCAGACATTGTGAAACAAACCCTAAGAGTAATTATATGATTTTAGCAATCAGAAAAGTCGAAACGGGCCACTGTGCGCCATGGCAAATTTGTAAAAATCCAACAATGGAAGAATTGTCATAACATATTTTCCATGGTACTTAACCTCCAATGTGTCAATATTTTATGAACTGAAAACTTGCCAGAGAAGTGCGACAAATTTTTAGTATTATCACCTAACAATTTGTATGAGCTCTACGGGTAGAAGAGGAGAGAGAGGAACATCGCCTCAGAAATAAAAAAAAGAAGGAAAATCAGAAGCGCAACTTATGTACAAGACACATTCCTCCCCATCTATCTTAGACATCCGGTTAGCGGATACTTTCAATAGGATTCATGAGCACTCCAATATAATTAATGTTCCCACCAAAAATGCGAACATTTGCACATTCCATCTCGGAGCAGACGAAGTAGCATGAATACCTATGCTTAATAATTATTTTATTCTATGGTATCTTGAAAAACTTCTTCGAGAAGTTGATTCTATGATTCGGTAGTAATTAAATAAGGTAATTAAATAAAGCTCTCTTAAAAATGAATTCTGTGTTGTATTTGTTTACCTTTTTTTTAAAAAAGCATCTATAGAAACTAAAAAGTTAATTCGCACGGTCAATAAAATAAGGAGATTCTTGTCAGGTATTAAGTTCGGAAGTTTTACCCACAATCTGCGAGCAAAAATATATTCAACGAATTCAAATTTTCACTGTTGGTTTTATTTATGCGACAAAAAAAAATTCTCAAAATAATCAATTATTATATATTATTATGTATGTATCGACGGTTAAAGTGAGAACCGAGTAATTCGTTTTTACGTGTTTTTCAAAAATCAAAAAAAAAAATTGCCAAAAAAGGTTTTGAATTCTGTTCATTAAAAATATAAAAACAACACTAACAAAAGTCAAGTGCACAAACAAAAATTGAAAAAAATACGTATACGCCCTAGTGTCTCATTTTTTGTTAGGAAATTACCTATAGTTACTTTTGGTAGGAATTTTTTTATTAAAAAGTTTTTCGATTGCTCTGTAGGGAAAGTATTGGCTTTATTGTTTTCATAAAATCTAATATTACGGTGGTGGAGAAGTCCAAAAAAGTAGTTTTCGTGATTTGTACTTCTGTACCGAATTTGAAACAAATTAATTTTGATGGAATTTCCTCGAAGAGACGTTCGAATTTTTGTTTTTAGTTATAAATAGAAAAAGCAATCCTTCTATTACTATACAATTATTTTTTTCTTCACATTTTCTCGAAAATGGCTTCAACATTATTGAAGCATTACCATGTGTCTTTAATGTCTAGCCACTTCATAGCTTCGGACAAGAGCAAATTTGTGCAATCCAGTCGTGAAGTTTATTTTTCCAATAAAACTAATAAACGGTGGTATTTTATCTTATGTTCTTGTTATTTTCTCTCAAATTGTGTGCTTTCTCTTATCCCATTTACAAAAATTCAATCAGTCAATACAGTTAAGACTTAAGAGCAATAACGTTAAAATTATCTAAAAATGTTTGTACCTATTCAGTTAAACTTGAGTGCATACTTGCTCTATATTACAATTTAAAATTATTTAATTCTAAAAAAAAGAAATTCCGATCAATATTTATGGACATATGTACATATTTTTCTTTTCAGATTCAAGTACTTTAAATATGATATCATATTTTGTAAAAGAAGATCATTCTACAAAATTAGTAAACAACCAACATTTGGCTGAAGATATAATTAACAAAACAACTGAACCATCGGTTTTCAATAACTCAAAAGAAATAGAAATCTTTAATAATTCTACAAATCTAGCCACGAAAACTAGAATATCGACTACTGTGTCTAGTTTTTCAACACCAAGTATAAGCATCTCAACGATAAAACCTGCACCAACTAAAACGGAAAACAAATTGACCCTTCCGAAGTTTCAGAAGACCGATGCCCCTATGCTGAATTATATATTTGATATGTTTTCCACAGCAAATAAACACCATCATCATGATCAAAGGTAAATATGAAAATAAAACCAAACAAATATTTTTATTAACTGCTGGGTTTTTTTTCGCGTATAATTAATTATCTTATGAAGTTTTTATTGGTAAAAAATCAATTTTTCAATTTTTACCCGGATATGTCAATATAACTTGCCAAAGACGTTAGATAATTAACGGATTAATAAATAAATAAAAATAAATAAATAAATAGTATACCTTCATATATGTACATAATATATAACAAATAAAAATTAATGGATATTTCTTGTTTTATGTGTGTACATTTAAAAATTTACCGTTATTTGAGCTTGTCGATTAAATAATAAAAAATGAAATATGAAATTCAATATTTTATTTTATTGTTTTACTTGAAATTACAAACTATATTCTCGGAAAGTTAATAATTTTTAACAACAAAAACTTTGTTCGTTTACTTCCCAAACCTAGACATTTCTATTTTTAACCCAAAAGACTGTTTAAAATCACATAAAAAATAAAACTGCTAGAATGTGTCAGTTTCGGACAAGTAAGCGAACAGATCTAGTTTTAGAATCGGATCAGTAGTTATAGCCATTTTCAAAAATATTTAAAAATTGTCTATCAATTTCGTCAATAAGTCTAGCGAATAGGAAGCAATGGGAGGATTGAGTAGGAGGTAACATGCACAATTATTTAATTTATTTGGACATTGAAATGAGAAGGAAGACAAAAGTGATTTGGGTTAGGATAAAGAATTCTACAAAGCATATTCGTGAAGTCAGACTGAAGAAATAATCTATGTACTTAAAGGTACATCCGAAGTTAGGTCAAAGGTATAAACTGATTTGCATTCCTGACAGAGCGAGTATACATATAGGTATAACGCCACCTATATAATATATCTGTCCTCTATCCTATCTATTTTATAGCTTTATTTTTGATTCTATCGAATATAAGTAGATGTAAGAAAAATGGACCTGGAATTTTAATTTCACCTTTTGTATAAAAATAAATTTTGATATATTTATTTATAATTTATTTACATCTTTTACTTTGATCAAGTTTTTGCGGTCAAAATATGAATATTTGTGGGAAGACCTAAGAAATAATGAATGCTTACAATTTCAATCTGAGGATTTTTGCGTCAGCACTTTATCTCTCTGATAAAAATGAATAGAAATATATTGACTAACAAAGGGGTGGTGATGTGCTAGGGCGCATTTAATTGTGAATGTGTCTTTTATGACTCTGTGCCAATAATATCGTCACACTAATATTAAGCTGACGTAAACTCCATTTTTGGGATAAAGGTTAGGCAGCCTGCTGCATGAAAACTAACTGCTGTGGTGCGTGCTTTTTCTTCAAAATGGTAACATTATAATTGTTGTGTTAGTTTAGTTTAGTTAAGTAACATTTCATTTAGAAAATACCAATGTTAAAAATATTGTTGATCTGTCAATCGAAAGGGTTTGAAAAAAAAAATAAAAACTCATTTAGAATGAATAGTAAACAAAATTTTTTCATTGCATCACATTGAATTTAGGAACGATTTAATGACATCATAACGTTGCACAATGTTACACTTTTCCAATTGAGCAATGATCAAAGTTAACAATAGTTAACATTTTAGAGAAAAAGAACGCACCACTGGGATGTTTTTATTTGTTAATATAATACTTATTTTGAAATTCTCTTTTAATTACCATTATTAGATATTTTGAAAAGCTTTTAGTTTTCAAAATATTTCAATTTTCATCCAAAATGAGTTTGCTGTAAAAATCTGTTATTTTTTATCTGGATACACGTACGCCAAAAAAAATCATTTCCTGTTTTATTTATAAAACAAGACTTGTATGCACATACGGCAAATGGTGGATAAAATTTTGTTCGTGCTTATGTCGTAAGTGTAAACGATTTCTAAATGTTATATACTGCAATTTATATGCACCATAAGTCAAAACAATTCTAAACTTGCATTTAGGCTCGTTTGCTGATACTACACATAACGATTTAAGTTGAACTTAAATTCTTAAGGGGTACTTTTTCCATGTCATAAAGTGATACTTACGAAATTAAGTTCAACTTAAATCGTTATGTGTAGTATCAGCAAACCTTCCTTAGTCCTTTGGCGTTTTGTCGCAGTTCAATAAGACGTACGTCAAAACAATTCTTATGTATGTAAATTTTTTCGTTATTTGTATGGAAAATTTGACGTAGATGCGCTTACAGCAAATCAATAGATGAACTTGATGATTTTGATGGATATGCATATGAACGTCAAAACAATTCTGAATATCTCAGCAATGAAAAGAAATAGAAAAATAACAAATTTGAAAAGACCGCCCCAGAAAATATAAGACTGCATACCGGGTTCAAAAATGCAATTTGGCGTGTACGGCAACGTGTCGGGATATCTGATTGGAACTTTATTTAGATATTGTGAAACACTTAGAAGAAGAAATATGATCCTGAACTTTGCAGACAAAACTTCCGCTGAAGTTTGAACAACCCCCAAAGCCGTAATACTTGTTCGATTTAAAAAAACTAAAGGGCAATCGCTTCGTCTCGGCAAAATCTAGTGCCGATATTTTTTAGTTTTTTTTTATTTCCGTCAAAAAAAAGTTATGGCCAAAAGATTCAAAAACCACCAAAAAATTAACTAAAAAAACTTTGGCCTTCAGTCACCACTGTAATTTTCGCCGCATTTTCATAAAAATTACGTCAATCGCTTCGTCTCGACAAAATTTGCCTTAAAACATAACTTTTTTTGTTAATACAAATAAAGAAAAACTAAAAAATATAGGCACTAGATTTTGCCGAGACGAAGCGATTGCCGTAATTTTTATGAAAATGCGGCGAAAATTACATTGGTCACTGAAGGCCAAAGTTTTTTTAGTTAATTTTTTGGTGGTTTTCGAATCTTTTGGCCATAACTTTTTTTTCAAGGCAAATAAAAAAAAAACAAAAAAATATCGGCACAAGATTTTGCCGAGACGAAGCGATTGCCCTTTAGTTTTTTAAAATCGAACAAGTATTACGGCTTTGGTGGTTGTTCAAACTTCAGCGGACGTTTTTGCTGCAAAGTTCAGGATCATGAAGAAATACTTGAAACAGGTCTTTTTATTTGTTTGTTTAAGGTTATGTTTCATACATATATCTAAACGAAATTATTTTTCTCAACAAAATTTGAAAATTGTAAAATGGAGTTTTCAGGCTCTGGCTAAACATTTACATCTAATAAAAATACAGCACATTGATGTTTTTTTGCAAAAAATTGGTATATTTTCTGTTTATTGTCGCATTTCTCTTTCATTGCTCGAATAATAATTTTTTTTCGAACTTTTCATTTAGTTCAGACTTTCTTCTTAACTTTTCATTTTATTAATAAATAAATATATAAGAGCAATTTCGTGCAATCCACTAGGATATTTTTTATTTAATGATTATGTATAAAAGTATGAAGATATATAGAGAAGAGATATAATGGACAGAGTTCATTGTATTCATCATGAAAACTTTGTATAAAATATTGTTTATTAAATTTTAGAGTTTTTAAATTTCAGATATGGGCCACACTTTGAAGATATACAGAAGGAAGGAAACCCCTCAAACATAACTGTTCAAGCTGGAGCAAGTGTCTTCCTAAACTGCCGAATTTCTTTGCTTCAAGATAAAACTGTAAGTTTAAAATGTTTTTTTTAGTTTTTATTTATTAAAAAAGTTTAAATGATGGTTAAAAAAAATATTATAAATTATTACACGTATAAGTACATGATACACCATCTTATTTACTTGTAAAGTAGGTATAGCTACTAACTATTTTATGAAGTAACTTAGGGAAAACGTGAACTTTAAAATCAATAGTTCGCATTTTTAAATTTAAGTTGTGCAAATTGTGTTTCATATTTCATGAGAAAAAAAAGTGCCAAAGTTAAAAAGAAATGTTTCCGTTTTAAAACGTTTAGCTTTGAAATGAAGAGAAATTGCTTTTAATATGTATCTGAACACAACAATTTCGAATGTAATATGAAACAAGTTGAAGATTAAAAATTTAAAGTATATCACTTAAGTTAGAAAAAAATACATTTAATTTAAAAGCGTTCATTTAAATTTGGCATTCAAACATAAAAGCCATTGAATTGATAATTCTAACAATCAATTTTAAATTGTTTACTTTTAATTATTAATGAGTCTAGTTTTAATTTAAATATTTTTTGATGCAAAAACTTTGAAAAGAAAAATTTACATCATGATTTGAAAGTGAACAGTTTGATTTAGAGGAGAAACATTTTAAATCTCTGAACATTTTGTATATGTACACACAATGCCAGGCCACAATGATTATAAGAATTCTGATCTCATTGGATACAGTTCACACTAGATATTCCTCATGAAATCTATGTAAGATGAGCTGAACTTAACAAATGTTCCATATATTTACAAGACCCTCACTATAAATGGGATCGTCGAGACGAAAAGCAAATTTTTGTGGACATTAAGTAAAAGTATGCTTTTTAGTTGAAAAAAGAGACATGTTACTATGGTTTAGATGAAAATCTAAAATTTTTGAGAAATGACAAATTATAAAATCTATGCTTTTAACACAGACACATGGATTTTAAAGCTGTATCATTTTGAATTTTAAAGTTTTTCTTTTAAAACACTTTTTTACATTTTCTGCTTTCAAATGACTTTTAAAAACGTCATTTTCAAATAAAAAATGTTCCCTTTTAAACTTAATACAAACACTTTTAATGTTTTTTGAAGCGCGATTCATTAAATTTTAAGTGTTTACTTTGAATTTAAAAGAAAAATTTTTCTTTGCAGGTTAAAATTAAGAAACTTTTAATTTAAATTGTTTCACTTTAAAAATCCAAGTGATTTGCGTTGAAGTTAAAAAAAAAATTTAATTGTAATTTTCAAAAAAATATTTAATTGTAACTTTTAAATTGAATATATTTCAATGCGGTTATCTTTCATACATGTTAACTTTAAATTTTGAAAGTGGCTTGTTCATGAGTTTAAATTGTTTTTTTCTCTCTATGTACTAGCTTTTAAAGCATTCATAATTCTCTCATGAATTTTAAGTAAAATGCTACTTAAAACTTAAAATTACATAGTTTTGCCTTTGTTTTTAACAAAATTCAAAAATACGAGCAATTTTCTTAGAAACCTTAATTTCAAGGAGATTGGATTTGGATTTTATTCCTTGAGGTCCAAACCATAAAATAACCAATTGGAAATTGTTTACATCGTGTGTTTTGAACATATGAACCGAGTCCATCCTTTCCATTATATTATACATGCTCATTACTGATTTATAATAGGATTAATTTTATAAATTGATTCTAGGTACATTCGATAATTTTTTTGTATCACTTTAAGGTATCTTGGGTACGAAGAAACTCCATGGGAGAAGATGCTCTCGAACTGCTGACAGTTGGTTTACATACGTATACAGGTGACAAAAGATATACCATGGAATTTCAATATCCAAACAATTGGAGATTAAAGATAACAGGTGCAAAAAAAGAAGACGAAGCCACATATGAATGTCAAATTTCGACGCATCCGCCCAGAGTCATACAAATTCATCTAAGTGTCAATGGTAATTTTTCCCCAAATTTTAGAAAGTTTTCATTTTTCTTAGCCCTTTTTTTTTTGTTTGTTTAATTATAACAGCACCGAAAGTTATCATTGTAGATGAGTACAGTCTTCCACTACAGGAAAAATATTACGAAATTGATTCAACTTTGCAGTTATCTTGTACTGTGCGAAATGTTGTGATGACTTCCTCCGTAGTCTTTTGGCGACACGGTGATCAAATTTTAAACTACGATACAACCAGAGGTGGAGTGAGGTGAGTTTAGATTATGCAGTAGAATTAATCAAGTATTTTGACTTGATCTTAGTTTGGGTCATAGCTATAACAACAAGTCCATCAATTAAAACGCTGCTGGCGAAAAACGAAAAAAATCAGTTTAGCGAATGTGCTCCATCTCTATTCTCTTAGTTGCAATTATTAAAACTTGACCTTAAATGAAAAAAAAATAATTAATAAATATTTTTGTAATAAAAAAACAACTGCAATTTTTTAACTCATTTCAGCGTGAGAACAGATCTGATGGAAGACGGTGCTAATTCTACTCTTTCTATTGCAAGAGTAAATAAGCAAGATTCCGGTAACTACACGTGTTCAATTAGTGATTCCCAGGACTACACTATTATGGTTCATATACTAAAAGGTAATAAAAATCGAATCAAGTTTAAGTAAACAAGAATTTCAATTTAAAACAAAAAAATATATAAACAAATCTTGATGATAAGGCCTTCTATGTCATTGCTTAAAAGATAATAGAAATTATTAATAGCAGATCATAATTATGTGTATTACTTGCGTGACAAATTGTTTTCATCATTGACAAACTTATCTTCTTTTTCTTTTGTTTATTATCACATAAACAGAAAAAAATCATTGAAATTATTAATAGACAGTTCTAATTGTAATCACATATTTGCATAACAAAAATTGTTGACATTATTGATAAACTTATCTTTTTTTTTTAACTATAGGCGAGAGCTTTGCCGAACTGCACCACGGAGCTGGCAGGCGCACATGTGATCATTATTCGATACTTCTTATTATCATTACTTTAAGTCTAATTTTAAGCAACACAAACAATACATTTAGATAGGAACTAATAAAATGCTTAGAATTTTGTTAAGTAATAAATTAGTATTTTAATAAAGTTTGTTATGTTTGAATATTTTTTTTAAATATATTTATTACAGGAATGTAAAATAAAAAAAACAGACACAATTGGATTAAACATTTAACTATAAATAAACCTACTTATAAAAAAAAATTAAAAATGTACATATTATTGGTGTTTAAATATTTTTTGTTTATTAAAGTACCTGCGTCAATTTTGTAGATATGAGCACTCGGTGGGGTCTTAAATTGTTGATTATAATATTAACCTTGAACTGAACCACTATATGCTTTGGTGAAAGATAAGCAATACTGACATTTTTCACGTTCAACCTTTCCCGAAATCTTCTGTTACGCTGGGTTATTGTTGCATCAGCTGTTTTGTCAGAAGGGATTTCAACAACACAATCCCCGAACGCAACAATTGTAAAGGTAGTCATCTTTAAATTAAGCGTTGACTTAACTTGGTGTAATTTGAATCTAACGATAACTATTCGTTATTAAAAAATAAGCTATGGGTCCCTTAGATTAAGCCAAAGTTGGGGAACTCTTTATTTCTTTCTCCATCAAACGACGCTCAATGTAAATTTCCTAAGTCAAATTTTTTACAGGCAAGAATTTAAAAATCTTTCAATTTAGAGATTTCTAATTAGCAATAAAAAAAAACATAGGAGTTTACACAACTTTGATTTGTATGGCTTATTAAGTTTGCATTGCACGACGACCATATCTATAAGTATTTATAAAATTTTTGTCAGAAGTTGCAAAAGAAAATCTCGAAAATGAACTTTTCTCAAAATAACAATTTTAATTAAGAAAAATCTTACAGATTCTGCTATACAATTCGATCGAAACTTCCGATTAACGTGAATTTTTCATTAAATTTAATTTAAATTAAAATCTCCTGTCTTTCAATTGCAAATCTGAACCGATATTTATTTCTGAATTTCTCAAGAAAATTTTATTGTTAGAATTTTATTTTTATCGAAATATATACCATATTTGGAACAATCGTTTCCCTCCGACGACGGATAGCAGAATACAAACTTTTACGCGAACATTTAGCAGAATAGAGCTGTTAGTTAGGGTTCCATAATTTTTAAAGCTGTGGCCAGCGAAATAACCTTAATCCTAATTCATGGCTCTAACCAATTCATCTGCTTCTCTTGAATTATTTGGGGCTTACCGCATCCCAGAAATAAATAACTTGTTTATTGAGGTTTTATGATGAATTTAACAGTCTTGATATTGTTTTTCGAGGAGTGTTGTGTGCTTCGCCATTTTTTTTTTCTGGGAACACTTCTGCATATATTTGTGAAGACAAAACTAAGTATACCAAATTTATTTTTACAGTTTTTATGCTTTATTTTACATGAAATTTTTTTTTTGTAATACATTTAAAATAATGCTACAAAAAAACAAACTATTTTTGAAAATGCATTTAAGGAATTCTACCGATATAGCGCATCATACCACAGCACCATTTATTGCTTCCTTTTGTTCTCTATAATTATTTTTAGACTTTGGTAACAGCATCATATATTCCTTTCGCAACATATTCAATATTATTGTGATTTAATCCACACATATTAATTCTACCAGATTTCAATAAATAAATATGACATTCTTCAACGAGGAACTTAACTTGTTTCTCTGCAAATAAATATAAACATTATAAACTTGAAATTTATTAAGTAAAAATTGTGCATACCATTTAAGCCTGTATAAGAAAACATTCCAATTTGCTGCGTTATGTGATCCCAATTTCCAGGTGTTTTAAGCTCAATAAGAAGATCACGAAGTTTAGTTCTCATGGTCATAATTCTTTTAGACATTAGTTGTATACAATCCATCCTGAGGAAAAATAATATTTCATGATATCAGTTAATTTTTCAGGAACTTATTTTTCTTATAGTAGGAAGATATTAAGAAATGATATTTTTTATATTATTACTAGCATACCATTGCTGCCGGAGTGTTGGGTCGTTCAATATTGTTGAGACAATTCTGCTTCCGTATGCTGGAGGATTTGAATATGTCATTCTGACAAGCAAAGTTAATTGTGAATGAACCGCTGCTGTTGTTGCTCCAGATTTTTGAACCACTGTTAAATTGCCAACACGTTCACCTGGATAATTTAAAGTTTTAAGTAAACTATTGATATGAAGAATTTTAATTAATCATAATAGATTTTCAAAAAATTGAAAGTAATACTAACGAGAGTGAAGTTGAAAATTAAGTTTTCGGTTAACTTTTGTTTTATTCTATGCGAATTGTTGTTAAATTTTTTTATTAAAACAACATTTTTTTTCGACTCGAAATCTATTGATGTGTTCTTCAATTTTGATTTCTCTTGGCATTGGTGTATATACGCACAGAAATATTATATAAACTTGTCTATACCAATTAAAGCTTAATTAAATACCGCGAAATACAATATATAATACCGCGAAATACAATATAAATATTTGTTTGCCCTTAAAACAATACATATCTCAAAAATAAAGTTGAGATAATAAGCAGACTTACAATATAATCCAAAGTTCTTAGCAAAAGACTGTGCAGCTAGTAATTCAAAGTTGTTTTCAACGAAATAGCGTACGGGCCAAGCATCTTTATCTGGATCTCCGCTAGCAAAACCTTGATATGCAGAATCGAAAAATGGAAACAGTTTCTTTGCGCTTATAACCTTCGCAAGTTGTTGCCATTGTTCTTTGGTAGGATCACATCCAGTTGGATTGTGAGCACATGTGTGCAGTATAATTACTGCCCCTTCAGGGGCAGCGCTTAAATCTTCAATAAAACCGTCGAAATCAATTCCACGCTTCTCTTGATCCCAATACCTATAGGTTTTTCCAGTTTGAAATCCAGCTGCTAAAAAGACAGCTCGATGATTTTCTAAAAGTGTTATCTAATTATATTTCTATTGTTTTTTTTTATTTTAATTGATATTTTTTACCCCATGTAGGTTCAGAATAATAGAACACTGTTCTACCCAATTTTTTAGCCAAAAAATCAGCTCCTAGACGTAATGCACCAGTTCCAGAAATTGTTTGAACACCAAATGACTACAATAATTAATTATTTTTATAAAAAAATTTCAAAGCACAGATCTTATAATAAGGAAGGCGACCATCGAACTACCTATCTCATTCCGGCTTAAACTTACCGGTATCTTTAGATCAAACATTTACAAAATTTCGGGTTGGACAGGTTTTTGGTCAGAAAGTGCTCATTTCCGGCTGCATTTTCTGACTGAGTATACATATACCAAAAGATATTTATATAAATTGAGTATCTGCGAAACCAATGCAACCATGTCCACCTGAATACACTTGTCCGGCCATCGATTCTGTAAATGTTTACTATTTCAAAAGCCCGAGATATGTAATTTCACAGTCGCTTCCCAGTCCTTTTTTAAAATTATTATTCTTACACGTTTTTCAGCTATGGCAGGCGAGTTCTCTCCTAAAAGAAGTTTTGTTGCTGCAGTTGTAAAGAAATCCGTTCCTTTGAAAAGCAGACGAAAATGAAACCATGTTATTTCCAATATAACAAATTTTACTTACCACAAACTGGCAAATATTCATGATTAATTGATACGTCGGTTGCAATCTTTATCTCAGTGCTTCTTACAACTGGCAGTACCCATGGTTTTCCATCTTCATCACGATAGGCTGAAATATATACATATAAAGAAAACAATTACATATGTTTAACAGAAATTAATAATTTTTTTTTTCATTTTTGCATATGTTTATTTAACAATATTGTTTTCAAAATTAAATTTAGAATTCATATCTGTTTTCCAATGATTAAATACTATTGTTCAATGGTTCAATTATTTGTGTACCTATGTAGGAATTTATTATGTGATTGCAACAACTTAGTTTTAACTACAAAATTATCTTTTGTATTAAAACAATAAAAGAATGATTGTTACCTACTTAAGTTTAAGGTACAGTTGTTGCATTTGAGTATGGACTTAAATCGAAACAATCAGAACAATTTGATGTAGCAGCATTACCTACTAATCATAAAAAATGTATACATTGGAGGTATCCACTTTAATAAGGTGGATTAGCGAAAGCTTTTTTAAACTCTTATATAAATTTAGATTTTAACAATTTTGTTTAGCAATTAGGCTGACTATACAATATTAAGCTTATAACTTCAATTGAAATTTGAAAGTACATTATGTTGTTTTAATATGGTCGAGACTCAAGAACTTGACTCTTTAAATTTTAAAACAAAACTCTTTTCACTTGCCTATTAGAATTCAATACCTTTTCCCAATTTCATATTCAATTTGGATTATTCTGAACTTATTTAAACGATTTTGAGGGAAAAAATGTACATGTAATTTATCAACTTTTGTTATAAAATAGGTATGTACCGTTAGATAGGTATACGTAGATATTTTCTATCAACAGAATTCAAATGTGTACTATGATGATCTACTAGATCAAATTTGGTAATAGGTATACACACAGTTTTAAATGCTAGATGAGTATATAATATGCAGTCCCAATGTTATATAATACAGAAAGAGTACATAATACTTTTCACTTTTTATAGTTTGCTCGAAGATGGTTCATCTAACTGATTACTTCACTTTTTCACTCTTCCGCGAAACTTCCATTATCAATAAAATAAATAATGTAAATAGTAACTAAGGGTTAATATACTTAAAACCAATTAAACGACAGTAGGTAGGTAGGTGTACACACTAGCTACAGATTCTAAAATCCAGAACCGATAAGATAAAGTCAAGATTTATAAAACACGTCAAATGTATATATTTATGATTGTAAATGCAAAACACAAAAATTTTCCCACATTCTCCGATAATACAAATAAAACTTAAACAATTTGTTTGACCTCTAATTCGACCTTAATAATTCATCTACGAGCTGGAATCATTTGTATATAAATCATCTTAATATACACACATACCTCCAACACCTAGATTTGTTTTTTTAGAAAAGGTATCTTCTTGAAATGCTCTATTTAATGCAAATACTTCAATAGCAGGGCCTTTTTCAACACTTTCAAAAATAGACATTTTATATTAAAGTTAGGTTTATAACTTTTGAGAACTGAATTGAAAATACACTGCAATTACCCGGTACCGGACGCTGTGTGGTGTTTTCGATTTATGAATTATGAAATATCAAGTATGATTTGATTTATGAAAGAAAAATTGTAGACGTCAAAGAACACAAATCACAATCCACATTGATGCACCCACGGTACGGTCTCCACTCCACAGAACAGCTCCCATGACAGGATTATCAACAGGCCATGAACAACCAATGGAGATGGGAAAACATTTCGATTGCTCGCGCTCGATTAGCTATGGACTAGACTAGACTATCTGCAATCGAAAATTATTAAAAGCCCTTCCACACTATCCCACGTATTATTAGGCGTGTTTTTTTGCAAGCCCGGGGGGAATTGGTTGAAAAAAAAACGACAGCGGGGATTAGCGACGCCATGACAGTAAAAAACATGGAGTTTTCATACAAACTATCGATAACATGTATATAATTCATGCCGGTAACATAGTTTTTTCATAGTTAAGCCCCGAGAATTCTCTGGGATTAGCTGTTGTTGCATTAAATATGTTAATTTTTTAGCACCGACGTCGTTTTTTTCATCCAATTCCCCCCGGGCTTGAAAAAAAAAACGCGCAATTAATACAATATGTCAAATTGAAAGTGGGAAAGAAGTCCATGCTACTCCCAAATTTGTGGGAGAGAAATGACTTTTCATTCAGTGGGATGGTGTGGAAAGGCTTTTATCAGATATCTTTGAATTGTTTTGGCTTCAGCTGTGTTGTGGGGATGATAAATTTGAATTGAATTGAAATGTATTTTTTAGACTTTAGGACATGTTATTTACAAAATGAATACAATTCAAGTATGATTGCTTGCTATGTATACTGCGGCTATTAAGTATTTCCTGCTATATTTAGTTCTAAAGATTGCCTCGTGGCTGACGTGTTGGATTTTTGATCTGCTCATGCTCAGGAGCAATAATACATTAGATGTGACTTTTGTCAATAAATTACTGCAGTGGGGATGATAAATTTCGAATCTTTCAACGCGAAAGTGACAACCATCAAGGGTATTCACGCAATGATGTAAAACACTGGATAAGTTTACCATTTGGTTAAGTTTACCATTTGGTTAATGAACTGGCAAATTTTGTATGAGAAATGATTTACTTAATTTGGTTAAAATTCTCCAAGGATTTTGCTGGATAAAATTATCCAAATTTTTTTGGTAAACTTAATCAAACGTCATTGTGACTTTTAGAATTAAGGCTTGTTCAGAAATATGATAATTCTAGGTATCTCAGAACTAAAAAAAACTCTGCCCGTGTTCTGTAACAATCGCATTGAGTTGGCGATGAAAGTTGTGAATAAAAACGTTGTTTATACAAAAAAAAAATAATTAGGACATGCACATTTTCTGACTATTTTCATCATTTTGTGGCAATTGACAGATGCAAAATTTTAAAATAAAAATAAAAAAATCGATTTTTAATCTTAAGAAATTTGTGCTTTTTTGCTATTTGGGTAAAGAATTAAGATTTCGATAAAAATTTCGACTCAAGCAGGCTTACAAGGGTTCGAAGCGTAATTCAAATTTATTTCAACTCCGCATAAAAATAATATTTGACAACTGAAGTCCTAACGAATTTGTGCCTGCACCTTTGTTTTATATACAAAGCCTGCACTGCACTCTGCAGTCTCTATTTTTGGTATACTCTTTGGGCTTTCTAAAAAAGAAGAAAGACGAAACGAAAAGCTAGCAAAAAGTTAAATTTGTTAAAACTTTAAAAGTGCATTTTTGTTCTATCTGATTATTGAATAATAAATATAAATATTATATTTTCAATTTTGAAGAGCAGTTCTGAATAAGTCTTTCTAATGGGGGCAGCTTTAGGTGTTTGCTCAGCGGCACAGGTAAAATTCAATCGCATAAATAAAAACAAATCTTCCATCTGTTCATTTTATGTTTTTCCATTAAAGAATATAATTCCGTTAAAATATAATAAATGCATAAATCATTTACATAAGTACATTGTGAAATATTGGAAAAAACAAAGACGCATTATAAAATTACAAGACTTGAAAGTTTATTTTTCTTCCATTGTTTGCACAACACAGCAGAATTATGACAAATAATTTATCTTGAATCTTGATGTATTCATTCTACAGTAAAACCCTGATATCATCTTTTTATAATTGTTTTTAGGTATTTATGTTTTATAATTTAAAAAAAGTCGATATTTTTTAAATTTATGAAAATAGTAAAGTTTAACAGGCGTATTTATTAGATTTTCGTTTAGATGGTTCCAAACACATAGTTCGAAATATTTAGTTGGAAAAAATATGCCCTATTTTTTGATAAAATAAAATGTAACATTAGCCAAGGTTTAGACAACCGAAACCGTTATCTAAAGTTAGATAGCCTTTAAACGTCTATAGCAAAGAGACAATTGAAAAAATACAAAAGTTACAAACGCTCGTGGAGTTTACTTTCAGTTGTAAAATTTCTCATCAATGTTTGAATTATGAAAAAATTAACAATTTGTATATAATCTGTATTAAAATTTAAAAAAAATTTACTATGAAATCAAAAAACCTAATTCATAATCAATTTTTTTTTATTTCTGTTTATAGCTAGCCTGCTGTTGTACAGGGACAGCGTGTTCTTTATGCTGTCAAGCATGTCCGTCGTGCAAAAATTCAGTTTCTTCACGATTAATGTACGCCCTTATGTTACTTATTGGTACCATACTTGGAGCCATCGCTTTGTCACCCGGATTACAAGATACCCTCAAAAAGCTTCCATTTTGCCAGAATTCGAATACCACAGTAACGAAGTCATTAATAGAAAACACATTTGGCCAAGTTGACTGTCAATATGCTCTTGGTTATATGGCTGTCTATAGGATATGTTTTGGACTTGTTTGTTTCTTCGCTCTAATGGCATTAATAATGATTGGAGTTAAATCATCACGGGATCCCAGATCGCACATACAAAATCAATTTTGGGGATTGAAGTTTCTTCTATGCATAGGAGCAACTATTGGAGCAATCTTTATACCAGATGGATCTTTTGGCCCATCTATGATGTGGATTGGACTTTTCGGAGGATTGGCGTTTATTGTAATACAACTTATAATAATTGTTGATTTTGCTCACTCCCTGGCTGAAAATTGGATAGGTAAACCTTCAAATGACAATAATTCTTCAGTTAATCTTAATGATTACTTAAATATTTTTTTGTTTGTTTTATTTATAAATAGAAAACTCTGAATCCAATCGTGGCTATATGTATGCGTTAGTTACAGTAACTCTTGTTTCGTACATATGTTCTATAGTTGGAGTCTCACTTTTGTTTGTATATTTCACAAATGTATGTGATTAATATTATTTATTTTTATGTTATAAATTTTATAAAATTTATTTTTGTTTCAGTCGGACGGTTGCGGTCTTAATAAGTTCTTTATTTCATCAAATTTAATCTCCTGTGTACTTTTGAGTGTCATTTCTGTTCTACCAGCTGTGCAAGAGAAGTTGCCACACTCGGGACTTCTACAAAGTTCAATGGTTACTATTTATACTGTTTACTTAACATGGTCAGCAGTAACAAATAATCCTGGTAAGAAAATTATGAACATTTTAGCACAATAAAGTTCTTTTCTTATGTAATTAAATGGAAACGGAATTGTCGGATTTAATATTGTTAAAAATTGGGTAGTATTTTTCAAATCTTATGTTGAAGTGCTGCATACGCTTGACAGCTCGTGAAGAAAAATGGCCTCTATCCTGACATAGTACAATTAAATTTTTGTTTCAATAAAACCTTGATTAACTCGACTAATATTATGAATATGTATGTAACTTTATTTGTTTTACAGAAGTGGAATGCAATCCAGGAACGATTTCATTTGTCAAAGATAATCCAAAGGCTACTTTCGACACTACAAACATCATAGGTCTTGTCGTATGGTTGTTATGTGTTTTCTACAATTGTATGAGCTCAGCTGTTGAAGTATCAAAAATTACAAATACAGAACCAGACAAGGAAGGTAAGAGAATTTGAAAATGAATTGGTTAGTATATTTTTCTGAGATCTCCGAACTAACTTGTTTAATTTTGGATGGAAACAAATTTGTGAGTGATCCGAAACATAAACCGACCAGATGATAAATATTGCATCATGTTTTAGAACATGTTTACATATTAAACGCTAGACAATTATATTTCATTACATTGCGTATTTTCTCCGAAGATACTTTGTCGTTTGATAAAATTAATTATTTTCTACTTTTGTTTGTTTATTTTGAGTTCAATTCAAATTTTTTTAACTAAAAAATATAAGGATATCAAACATTTGAAAAATAAGATCCAAGAGATAAAATATTAGAAATATTTAGCTTTTAACGGATTTGTCAAATAACATTGAGGCAAATAAGAGATTTTTCTAATTTCTTCTTCAACTTGGATAAAGAGCCCTGCTTTGATTGTTTACCTCACTACATGTTGCAATTTGCGTTAATACATCTTAGTTTCATAAATCATAAATTATTTTAAAGCTTTTTAAACGTGTAGTTCAAAGTTTAAACAGTGTTAACAGGAAAACTTAATAAAAATAAATACTATTTCATTTATTTGCTCGCAATTAATCAGTATTGACAGCAACTTTAGCAGATGGTGAAAAAGGAAAGACAGATGATGTTGATGGAAGTGAAGAAGAAGAAGGTGTTGCCTACTCATGGTCTCTTTTCCATCTTGTTTTTGTAGCCGCCTCTCTATATGTAATGATGACTTTGACGAATTGGTATAGGTAAGTTTACAATTTTTAATTTTATACTAAAGTTTTTAGTACATATTTTTTACTAAGAATGGTACAAAATAGTGGTGTTCATACAAAACAAACAGTATTACCTAAACTATTATATATTTAATAATTTTTATTTCGTAGACCCAATTCGGATATTAAGTACTTTAATGCAAATGCAGCTTCAATGTGGGTAAAAATTGTGTCCAGTTGGATATGTGGTGGATTATATGGATGGAGCTTGATTGCACCAATGGTTTTAACAAACCGAGAATTCTAACTCATCAGCTTACTATGTTGACCTTTATTTTTAATTTATTATAAAACATATTAAAATACTTATTATATATTATTATTCTAAGCAAAAACTTAAATAAAACCACATTTATTCAGCTTACTAGTATTAAATTTTTTTTTTTTTGACTTTGAATTTGAGCTTTTGGCGATGTGATTCCTCAAATATCGGCATGAACTTATTAGGAAAGGGTTCGAACAGTTCTACTGGTATGGGAGTGTGTAGGCAAATTAAACAGGCAAGAATAACAATGTAACACTTTATTGGGTACCAGGAACCTAAACGGCTCAACATCCTTGGCTTGGTGAGCAGTGCCATTTGCTCAGGACCAGACACTAGACCATATCTTAGGCAGTTGTGAAGCACTTGAGCATCAGACATAAGTATATGGGACGTCACCAGATAGATCAGAACGAATTACCCTCTAAAAATACTACACGTACTAAAGTTTCTCAAAGGAATTAGTTTATAGGAAGAGCTGTGTAATCTCATCCAGCTCTAGATGCAGCACGATTGATTTCAAGGTCGCAGTGCAACTAACACCCCAAAATATTTATTCATTCATAGGGTTCGAATTATCAGGAACATAACATTATATTCGTTTCCATGTTTTTTTTTTTTTTATAACTCGAAAAACTCCCACACAACGCAATGCTATATATTTTTTTGTATGTTAGGTTCAAAATCCCAGCTGGAAGTGGACATACCCAATGGAATTTTATGAGATGCATTGGTCCAAGCATAGTTGAAATTGTTATAAATAAAGATTAACATTTGTCAAAAACTATGTTTTTTTTTATTGAATTTTAAAAATCAGAAAAACTATGTTACGCAAAGTGAAGGCCTTCTGAGTTAAATGCAAACAAAAGTTTCATAAAATCATCAATATCCATTGTCCGTGCTCGGGTAGTTTCCATTTCAAGTTTTTTCAAAATTGCTGCCACCGTTTCTGAAGTATTTAATTCGGCCGGATCCTGAAAAATCAAAATGTCAAATAAGGAAAACTTCGATTGCCTTAGTACAAACCATATTCCTCAAAGAGCAGTAGAGTTTGTGGTTATTCTTCAGGACTTCAACTACAGAATCTTGTTTGAATATTGCAGATAAGGTTTTGTTTTTTCTCGTAAAAACAATTCTGGTCAGACCATCCCACTCTGAGAAATTTATTGCTGGTGGAGGATTCTTGGGTTCGATTCTTACAACACACGATTCGACTTTAGGAGGAGGTCGGAAATTATTTTTGCCAACATTCATTAACATGTCAACTTTAGCTAAAAGCTGAGTATTAATACTCAGACGACAATAGAGTTTGTCACCTGGTTTCGCTACTAATCTTTGAGCGAATTCCTTTTGAAACATAAGAACAGCGCAGCGGAATATCGGACGATGGAGCAATAATTTGAATATAAGTGGCGAGCTGATTTGGTATGGTACGTTAGCTATACAAACATCAAAATATGGCAATTCCGTCTTCAGACAATCACCAATTAAGATTTTAAGTTTGGCTTGCAATGGAGTACTTTGAACTCTTTTGAGTAATTCTGCTGCAAGTCTGCTATCGATTTCACATGCGACAACTTTTTTCACTTTTTCCAAAACCTTGACAGTCATGTTTCCTGTTCCAGGACCGATTTCTAATGCTACATCGGTTGCTCTAAGTCCAGTTTTCTCAACCATATCGGTGATTACAAGGGGATTTTTGAGAATGTGCTGACCAAAGTTTTTATTGAAAACAATTCCTTAAAACAGACAATTTTAAGTTATTATTCATCAGAATTTAATTACTTTTGTTTACTGACCTTGTTTTGCCACTTCATGACTGCGTGTTTTCTTTTCCTTGGGCATTTTAAATGTTACACTTTAGCAAAAAAAGGGAAAAATATAAATATTTGATATTTAACTAATCCACATTCTACAACCAGCAGCATGTAAAAGAAAAATTTACTTCAAAACAAAACATGTCAAACTTTGGAATTTCCAAAGAGAAACATAAGAAATCTAGCTTTCCAATTGGACTTTTACAAAAACTATCTTTGTTTCTCCTTCTAATTTTGACAGTTCAAAACAACAAAAACAATGTGTGAAATCGAACTTGGAGAAATGTAAACAAATGCTCTTTTCAGTGCAATATGGATTTTTAACATTTTCTGTGATTTTTTATATAAATAAGCTTGATAAGTTATTGAAATTGATTTTTTAATAAATTGGCGTTATAACTATCGGTAAAATAAACAAGCATTATATAAAATATTTGGCGTTTGTTAACGTTTCTCCAAGTTCAGACCAGTAGTTTCCTATTTTTTTTTTTGCTTGTTTGAAAGTGACGGCTGGTAGAAAAGCCCATTTCGAATATTGGAAACTGGAAAACAACTTTCGCACGAGGTGATTTTTTGGATGGAACCATTTTTAAAGCCCTTCCACACTATCCCACTGAGTATTAATACAAAGTGGAAAAGAAATTCCATGCTACTGCCAAATTTGTGAGAGAGAAATTTCTTTTCATTTGTTGACCACACACAACAGTTTAATTTAACCTCAATAAAAATGTGATGAAATGTGTGACAGAATTAGAATCATTTCTAAAAATGCTCATGTATTAACACATGTCAAATCGTGTAAGCTGAGAATATCATATTTTGTTTCCACACTATAGGTCTGTTCGCGTACTTGCCCGAAACTGCCAGATTCTACCAGATTTATTTTTTTTATATGAACTTTGACAGTCTTTCGGACTAAAAATGGTAGAAATGGGTAGGTTTGGGGAGTAAACGAACAAGGTTTATATTATACGTGATTTGTTTCACACTTTTTTGACATGTATTAAATGTCAGTGGGATAGTGTGGAAGGGCTTTAAGTATGATCCCCATTGACCTATTATATAGTAAGTCAATGATGATCCCCTTTCACACGAGGAAATAAAATTGCCATCAACTTCCAGTTTTTATAAAAAGAGGGCACGAAGCATTGCAAGGGGTGCACAAAATCGCCCTGGGGCGTACTTCTATGTATGTTCCGTGAAATAGGCCCCTGTTCAATCTAACCCCCGATATCAGGTGTTTTTTTCCAATCCCGGAGGTAAGTGGTTGAAAAAAACGTTATCGGGTATTAGCGACGCCATTACAGAAAAAAAAAATGGAGTTTCCATACAAACTATCGATAACAAGTATGTAATTCTTGCCGGTAATACAGTTTTTCTCCGTGCTAAATTTAAGCCCCGTAAATTATCTGCGTTTAGCTACACCCATTGGGGCTTAGTTGTTGTTGTATTTAACATGTAAATAATTTAGCCCCGAATTGTTTTTTTCGTACAATTTCCTTCGGATTTGAAAAAAAACACTCCTATACTTGCTATTGATAGTTTGTATGGAAACTCCGTTTATTTCTGTAATGGCGTCGCTATTCCCCGATATCGTTTTTTTCAAACAGTTACCCCCGGGCTTTCAAAAAAACACGTCTAATTTCTCTTGCAGTGGTATGTATCCCTGTTCATTTGAAAAAAGTACTGTCAACAACAAATGTATGCATGGTCTGTGGAAACCTGACAACCCGGCGAATTGACTTGACATTTTACTATAACTTTTACTACTTTGGATTCTCAACAGAAATAAAATAATCACAATTTTTAGAATTAAGTAATAACGAAAACTAAAATATAATAATGAAACTCGGTGTTAAAAGCATACTTACTGCATTGTCATTAAATTCAATAAAATGTCGGTCATTTCATGATGTACGAGTTCGTTTTGCCCCAAGTCCGACAGGTTATCTGCAAAAGAATTTTATACTTTTCATTCGAACACCCTTAAATCCAAATTTTATAACTTTCAGGATATCTTCACCTTGGAGGTCTTCGAACGGCATTGTACAATTATCTGTTTGCATTAAAAAACAATGGTAAATTTATCCTTAGAATTGAAGACACAGACCAAACACGGCTTGTTACGGGTGCCTCTGAGTCAATTATTGAAGACCTACGATGGTCGGGAATAGTCATCGATGAGGGTCCTACAGTTGGTGGAAAGTTTGGTCCATATGTCCAAAGCCAACGTTTGTCAATATATAAGTAGGCTATTGATACGATTAAGCACAAACTAATTTTCTTGCTAAATATTCCACTTTTTTACTAGTGAAGCAGTCCAACAATTAATTGAAGACGGTTCAGCATACCGTTGCTACTGTTCGGAGACCAGACTTGATTTGTTGCGCAAAGAAGCGCTCAAGCAGCGACAAATACCCAGATACGACAACAAATGCCGTCATCTTACTCCAGCGGATATTCAACAAAAGCTATCAAAAGAAGTACCATTCTGTGTACGTTTTAAATTAGAAGATTTTAACGATCCCATTGAGGACTTGGTTTATGGAAACGTTTTTGTGAATAGCAGTAAGCATGAAGGTGATCCTGTTATTATAAAATCTGATGGATATCCGACATACCATTTTGCCAATGTCGTTGATGATCATTACATGAAGGTCACTCATGTTTTTCGTGGTGTTGAATGGCAAACATCGACTCCAAAGCATTTATTGCTCTACAAGTAAATAAAATGATATTGCGTAATATGAATATATCTTAAAAAATGTTTGGTTCTGTTTAAGGGCATTTGGATGGAATTCGCCAAAGTATGGACACTTGCCTTTGTTGATTAATGCTGATGGTACTAAATTAAGTAAACGTCAAGGTGATATTAGCATAAGAAACTTCAGGTATGTTACAAATAACAATTTAAATGACATTTATAATTATTTTGTGTTCTTGTTTCAGAGAGAGTGGTATTTTTGCTCTTGCATTAGCTAATTATGTCATGTGCGCCGGAGGTGGATTTCAAAAAGAACAGTCTACTAAACCTACATTAGAAACTTTGGATTCGCTCTCGAAAATGGTATGTAGTTTCATAATAAACATCAGCCCTATTATTCGATCACTCGCGAAAAAAAAGTATAAATAATAGAGTTTAAATTTTAGCAACTTAAATCTGGGGTCTCAACGCATTCCACTTTTTGTAAATTTAGATTTTATAGTTGGGCTGAATAAATCATTTTACATATAGTATTGAAACTAATTATTTTGAGTTGTAATGCTATCAGTTTAACATAGAAAACCTCAACTCACACCCAGGTAGATTGAATCCAGATTTATTAAATGATTTCAACAATTTAGAGATCAGAAGAAAGCTTTCCAATGAAAATGAAACAGATGAGTTAGTTGAAATAGTTCGAAATATGGTTCGTTCAAAATACCCTCAAAGGTAATTCTATTAAATTGCTCTTGTCAAAGTCTAGACTTTTTTTTATATTATTTTTTTTTTTGAAGAAATATCAACTTGGGTACATCATACATAAAAAACATTTTAAAATGGTCCGCAAAGAGACTCTCAACTCTATCCGATCTTACATCTGACAAATTAAATTTTCTTTGGACTGATGGCAATGCTGTGAATACAACAGAATTAACTAAGGGTAAGATTAAAATTTTAATTAAAAATACGAAACGCATTAAAATACTATGAAAAGATTTCATTTTCTTTTAGATCAGATTCTTGAACTTGTAGGCAGTTTGGAAAATATAGAGTTTTCAAAGACTAACATTCAAACAACTTTAAAATTGTATTCAGGAAAAACGAAAATAAAATTCCCTGTTTTGATGAAAACATTGCGTACTTCTTTAAGTGGACTAAAGGTAAAACTTGTTATATCCTTAACGAAAAGTTTAATTTTTACATTTTTTTATAGGAAGGTCCAGGGGTTGCGGAAGTTATGGAAATTTTTGGAAAAGAAGAATCATTAAGAAGAATTCGTTCTAATTTAAACTCCAACACCATTTGAATGATATTATACTATACAAAAAAGGTTTTTGAAATCAAAAATATTTTTTGAAATCAAAAATATTTTTTGAAATCAAAAATATTTTTTGAAAAAATAAAACGGTTGGTTATATTTTTTAATGGTAATTCAATCCAAGAAGCAAGCAAAAACGTATATAATTATTCAAATAAATTTAAGAGTTTCGTATTCGGATATGGAAATTTAAAGAGCGAGAAGAATATTTTTTGTACATGAGATTAGAACTGTGCAAAATGCAAATCTTTCATTTTAAAAGATCGAATCAATCATGATTAATTGGTCCAAAGATTCAAACCATTGATAAAATAATTCAAACTTTTCAATCAATCATTAAGATAAGTACAGGCGATTGTCAGATCTTACAATATTGTCAGATCTGTCAGTGAAAAAACTGTTCCAAATGTCTTACGATCGTCTGAACACACAATTTTGTCTGACAATATTGTCAGACACGTCATTGTCAGACGACAATCTGACAAAAAATTGTCAGGTATCTTACAATCGTCTGAACACACAATTTTTGTCATTGTCAGTCGATTAGGACATTTTCAGACTCTTTGGTCATTGTCAGATGTTTTAATTAAAAACATCTTACAATTGCTGACAATTTCTTCATTGTTCGAAATGTCATGAGTTGATTAAATAGAGATAAAAAAATAGCTGACAGTCAAATTGGGAAGAAATCTACCAACCGTTCAACAATCCTCTCCCAAAACTGTTTCCTTCTGTGTGTTTCCTTCTTTTTGTCTTTCATGCAGACCTTTGTATGAAATGTTTTGCCACGGCAAGGTGCCGCGCGTCGCGTCAATGTGCGTCGCATTGTGTTTATCCGTGTGGTGTAAGTTTTTTGACGTCTATTTTGATTTTTGATTTTTTCGTAAACATTTTAGGATTTATTTTTCAGGTCACAGAAGAAGTTGTGTTGTGATAACAGAAATAAAATACAAAACCTAAACAAGATTCTATTCTATAAAAAGACCTCGAAATTGCAATACAATAATAATTTTTCAGGGTAAGTGTGCAATTAATATAACTATGCACGTACCAATTATCGCAGCCGCGTATTTGCAAATAGCAACTCATATCACGCGGGCTTCTCAGTTTGGATCAAGTATCAGTAACATCCTTTCTCCTTAAAGCTTAAAACAATCCTGCGTTCCAGAAGAACCTCATGACAAGTGTTCTCAACCCACCGTCAAGAAAAATTATTACCTAAATTCTTCTATTCCTTGTAACTGCTGCAGTGTTATTCATGTTGCATAAAAGAGAGCTTAGCTTATATTCAGCCTTGTTCCGTAAAGCGTTTTATGAAAATTACAGAAAAACGACACGGTTCCAGGAGCCTTAATTTAACTTAACTTTACCGTTCTCTTCATTCTTCACCCTCTAACCATTAACACGATACCTATTCGTTTTACTAAAACTCTAATTGCCACTTCTAGAGCCGGGTCGTTTTACCATCGTTTTCCTAAAACGCCTTACGGAATAAGGATTATTATAAATAAAAGTTTCTGCATGGTTCGAGCTACTCTCAAGTCATATATTTTTGTTTATGTTGGAAGTACACGCAGTCTAAACAAATGAAGAATATTATTTTACAAGAAACACTTATATAATCAATTAGGCTAGTTCCTTCTTGGCAAGGCTATTGAAACGGTGACAACCTCTCCCTAAAGATCTTACAACAAAGCCGGCAACAAATCTAAAGGATTTGATATTTCTGAGTCATATACCTATAATTAAATAAAGAATCTGTCTAAAGACCTGACAGCGCGTACGCGAAAATGATTTCCCCCATACATACCTCACTGTTTATTCGCCGTAGTGCTGGGTGCTAGCACTGTTTTTATATAAGCAAGCAAAAAAACAAGTGAAAAGCACTTAACTTCGCGACGCGAAGTCATTTTCGCGTACGCGCTGTCTGGTCTTTCTGTCAAGACCTTACAGCGCGTACGCGAAAATGATTTCGCGTACGCGAAATTAAGTGCTTTGTCTGTCCACTCTTAAATAAATTCAAAAATTTAACGCAATGTCCTGACCACATTTAAATATACTCAAATTTTATCAAAAATGTCAATAAATAAATAAATCGTATAATGATTTCGATTTAATTTTAGCGAACTGAATCATGGAGGCATCTGAAGATTATGATACAAGTGCAGATTGGGTGTTTAATTTTGAGAGCGATCATTTAGCTTTAAGAGGCAATCGGGAATATTCAAGGATTTTAAGAACAATTGCACTTCTAAGTGCGCAAAAGATACAAATACATAATGATATTGAAAAGATTATTCAAAATAAAAACAAATACTTACATGATCCATCGGGCTTTGTAAATGATATATTCGAAGATAAATTTGTTTCTCCAGAATATAGATGTATTGCCGAGGTATGTACTTTGATGCTAATTTGCTTTCATTATTAATTTTATATTTTTTTTTTGTTGCAGATTCAAGAAATTGGATCAACAAAAGTTGAAAGTTTTAACGAAAATGATATGGAAGCTAAACTAATCAAAGACATCAAAGTCCGAGGAAGAGTATTTGACCAAACCAAACCAGAAACATTTAACCAAGTAAGTATCCAATTTTTTACGTTGGGTCTATAGAACTAGAATATTTTAATATTTAATTCATTATTCGTATTCTGAAAAATCGTTTTCGTTTAATGCAAATTCCCTCAAACTTCATTTTGGTAAAGAAAAGAATAAAAAAACACTGGAAGCCATTTAGTGCTTTTGTTCTACGTTTTAGATTTTGACTTCATGGGCTAAATACATCTTATAAACTACTTTGAAAGCCCAGTTAACAGATCCAAGTCAATTTATGTATTAAAATCGTCTGATATTATAATTTCTTTCTATATATTATGTATTTTTTTAACTTCATTAATAACAGCTGTGTTATAAAATTATTCTGGATTTCTTTCTAGCTATGGACTTGTGAAGAACAACGACGCCTTGAGCAGCTTTTAATAGAATACCCAGTAGAGCCTGTAGAAATGCGGCGTTTCGCTAAAATTGCCCATGCCTTGGGCAATCGTACTGCACAACAAGTAGCCAGCAGGGTTCAAAAGTTTTTCAAAAAGTTACATTCTGTGGGAATGCCTGTCCCAGGAAGAATTCCAAAAAATAAAAAAAGTGTTTTTCCAAGGTCTAAACATTTTTACAAAAACTTATACCGTCGATCTACGTTTTTTCCTGCCCATGATGTACCTGTTAACATTCCAGAAGATGAAATTATGAGTGAAGAGTTTTATGGAAACAATTCATTGTCTTATCATAAAAGTTCAGCAACAACGGCTGTGGAAAAAGAGAATATGCTTCATATACTGCAAGAAATTCGCAAAGAGAAAGCATCACAGTCAACAGAAGAGTTTAAATATCAAAATCAAACTGAAAAATGTGAAAATTGTCTGGAATCAATAAGTATAGAATCCCGTTGGATTTGTAATACATGCTGCTGTTATATTAGCTCGTGTGGAGATTGTATTGTTCACCAACTAATGAATAAAACGTTTATGCATTTAAGCCACGAAGTAATTCTTAATAAAGAAACCGCATAGATCATATTATTTTTGTATTGTTATTCTATTTTTAGTTCCACTAGTATGTACACAATAGCTGTGTTTTATTTTCCCCAAGATCCGAACCAGATTGGATTTGCTTACAAAAATACATGTATAACAAAAACAACACAAGATCCAACTTTGTTTTGAATTTGGATTTCCAAATCCATTTTGAACACACACCCTTAATTTGTAAATGTCGTCAGTAGTGTAAAGAAAAAAGACAAAGGGTGTATACGAATAAAAAAAAAGAAAGGAATAAAAGAGTTGGGTATATAACGTATGTCACGGAGATCCTGGGTTGTTTTATTTTCCTGATCTGATCTGGATGGGATCTGGGGGAAAATAAAACGCAGCTAATATAATACTAGCCATAAAATTGTATTTTATAGTAAATAACATGTGGAAACAAGATAATAAAATTTTATACATATATTTTTTTTTTTACCAAAACATGATTTTTTTATTTATTTTTTTCGAAAAAATGTATCCCATCAAGATATACACTACCCCCACTAAAAATGAAAAGCTTTAAAAGGACTAGTTCCCGAAATATTTCCATCCGAAGTTTTATTACTGAACTTCGATCCCAAGTGAAAAGTATTTGGATGGCAACAGTTTAGGTTTTTTTTTGTAAACTCGGCATGGGAAAAAGATGGATTGAGCAAGTCAGCAATTTCCATTAAATTTGTATTGTAGTTTTTACGTTGAATTGAAAATTTTCAACTCAATAGTTATAGAATAATAAATTTTGCAATGAGATGCATAAGTATCCAAATAGTGAATGGGAAGCTTACACCCAATACATGCAAAATTTAATGTGCAATGATAGATGAATGATCTTTATTGCCGGAGGTTGCAAAAAAATTAAACATTCTCCATTGAAATAAAATTCAGATTAATTCTAATTTTTAGATAATTTAGTTAAATGGATTAACTGTTGTTGCCATAGTTACAAGATTTTTAGAGATAGCTATCATTCCAACATTGCTGATGATTTTCGAAAATCCTACTTCAGATGTATTTTGGATTCCATCGATTGTAACAGTTGTCGTCTCGTTATTGTAGTTACCATACGTAGAAACTGCTTCCTTTGCTTGTTGGGCAGCCAAATTAAATTGTATCAAAATAATTAAATAGCTCGTTATTCCTCCACTAACCTACGTAAATGGGAAGATTTTTTTTAGCACTGTTAAATAAGTCGGTAAATCACTTACCCCATAAAGCGTTTCCATATCCAATGTGAAAAATCCACAAGCTGAGAAATCTACTGAATGATTAAGCAATTTCAGTGATAAATGATTGACCTTATTGATTTTAAAATAAAATGATAATTATTGTTTGTTTTATTATTTTCCCAATTAAAATTATCTTACGATTTCATAAAATGCATTATTATCTACTGCAATACCACATTTATGCAAACAAATTCCAGTTCGTTTGGATTCCAAAGATGTTTTCCAGCTAAGGTATATTAAGTAGATGCATTTTCCCGATGTGTAAAGAAGATAGACACTGGTTATCAAAGCATTTTTAGCAGATCGAAAGAGAGATGGAATATGCTATAAGAAAACAAGCCAAAATTGATAATGTTATGTTTTTAATTTTTATATAAATACCTATATAATGGTTAATTTATTTTAAGGCGAATTTAATTATGGCTAAGAAGATTCTTTATTTGACAAGATACTGAGAGTTTGGGGAATAAGTTGGTGGCTTGGCGCACCAAATTTTTTGACAAGACAAAAAGAACCTAATATTTAAATATGTACTGGCCAAAACTGTGAATTTTAAAACTTCAACGATTTTTTGTTTAAAATTAGTTAGTTAAAGTTAGTACCTAATATAACAAAAATCGTAGATATATTTTATTATTTGATCAATTTTGTGCTAGTTTTCTCAACCTCCAAAAATTCAAGAAAACGCAAAATAAAATTTTACTCTTTAAAATTTTAAAAATAAAAAAAAAAATAAAAATTTTAAAATAAAATTAACATTTAAAATAAAATTAAAATTTTAAAATAAAATTAAAATTTTAAAACTAAATTAAATTTTAATGTCAATAAAAGAAAATTGTATTTTAACATATTCTTTTTAATTGATTGTTAAATCATAGGTAGGTATACTCTGTTTATTTTAAATTACATATACATAAAGGTAAAATATATTTTATTTAAATTTACCTGCCCTTGTGTTCCACAATATAGAAAGTATAATTGTGCAGTAAATATTAGAAAACCATACGCCATTAGTACCAATACAGGATAGCTCCACAGTTCATTCAACCATTTTCCCAATTCACAAATTTCATCGTGAAGTTGACAGAAATTACTCAATTTATCATCCATTTTGTTAGTATTGCTCAGTTCACTAGTTACATTCATCAAATTTTCGATTTTTATCTTATTGGCCTTATTATTATAACGAAATGAATTTTCTGAGTTTGAAATTGCAACTAGAAAAAAAAAAACGGTTAAGATTTATCGAAATACATTTGGTTTTGTAAATTTAAACGCACATCATATAATTACCTACACCTAAAGGAGTTGATTGTTTGCGGAAAACACGAAAACTGTTAACTCGATTTGCGGCTGAGAACTAAGAGCCCTAGAAACTTTAAAGTAGCATATTCGTGATATGGGAGTTACAACCTTTCGAGGCACCACATAATAAGAACTTTTTTGTACATACATAATTTATAACGTAGCCTAAAAAAGTTTGTGGAGAGCGATATTTCCGCAATCGAGCACCTCAAGAAGCACTTAAAAGCTTCTAACTAGTTCGGTTCTCGAAATATTTCCATCCATCCAAAGTGTAATAACTCTGTTTCGATGCAACCCTATATAAAAAAAGTGATTTGGTGGCGATATTTCTGCACTCGAGACTCGTAAGTTGTTGCAAATTTAATAAATTGTTTAAGACCATTTATAAAACTGAAAGCCAAACATTTTTATGAGGGCGTCTGGTTCTGCAAATATTATCATCAAAAGTTTTGTAAATTACCTTATTTCTGCCCAATTCAATTAAATTTGTTCAATAAAATTGTTTGGATGGCGATATTTATGCGTTCGATACTCGTAAACTGTTCCAAATTTCAAAATTATTTATTAGCTTTTGAAAACCTTTCTAAAACTGAAAACCAACAAATTTTATGAGGACTAGTTCTCGAAATATTTTCATCCAAAGCGATATTATCTCATTTCTGCCAAATTCAATTAAATTTGTTCTATAAAACTGTTAGGATGGCGATATTTTTGCATTCGAGACATCGTAAATTGTTCCAAGTTTCAAAATTATTAATTAGTTTTTAGAAACTGAAAACGAGGTCCGATTCTCGAAATATTTTCGTCCAAAGTGATATTACCTTATTTCTGTCCAATTCAATTAAATTTGTTCAAAAAAACTGTTTGGATGGCGATATTTCTGCAATCGAGACTCAAAAATGGTTGCGGTTTTCTGTTCTGAATTGGAAATTCAACAACCTCTGCGCCAATGTAAACATTTTTGAACATCTTGACAAATATAATTTTATTGACTTTTTGCTGTGATTTGTGAATTTTTTTAAACATTCCAAAACCCACCGAAATGTACATAAAAAGAAAATTCTTTAGAAACTGTATTCGCACCTGTGAGCCAAAATTTTCTAGGTTGTCTGGTTCTCAAAATATTAAGGTACCTACGTCGAAAGTTATATTTCTGACTAATTTCGAAAAACACCCAAAAAACTTGTTTTTATGGCTATATTTCTGTAATCGGGACTGAAAATGGTTGCAAATTACAATATTGCTTATTAGTTTTTAAAGACCTTTCTTAAATTGAAAAACAAAAAAAAAAAATACTAGGTGATGGTTCTCGAAATATTTTCATCCAAAGTGATATAACTTTATTTCAAACCAATTCAATTAAAGTTGGTCAAAACAAATTTGTTTGGATAGCTATATTTCCACAATCGAGACTCGTAAGTCGCTGTGGTTGATTATTTTTAAGATTTTTGTTAAACTGAAAACAAAAAATTTTACGAGGTCTTTTTTTCGAAATATTTCCATCCAAAATGTATAATTACTTTGTTTCGATGTGGCCTAAAAAAAGTGGTTGGTTGGCGATATTTCAAGCGTCCAACGAAAAATTTCACTGTGATAATCTAGACCGTCAAGGTATCACAATACCAATATAAAAAAAAAACATTCAAAAAATCCGATTTAGGATATTTATGTAAATTCATGCAGCATAACAATGAAGCTATATAATTTCGCTTCGCAACGTCTACGTAGCTACTAGACTTAAAATAAAAAACGCATTAAAGAAGTGATCAAAATCTCGAGTTCGAGTTTTTTAGGAATGCAATAGTTTTTAACTGGCAGATAAGAAAGGTGTCACCCGCATGTCGTAATGGGGGATAACTATTCAATTCTTTGAGAGACTATAAGTATACTATATAATACTTTTTGCAATGACATTCCTGTATCGATACACTTAATGGCTGAGTTCACATATTGCAGTTAAACTGCAGCTGAATCCACTTGAATAAATCCTGTATAAATAGATATAGATGTACCTACCTAACACTGCTTGTTATATAAATTAAAAAATAAATAATTCATTACAAATTCAACTCTTTTCTTACCCCTGTTTGTATTAGAAAATAATCTCTTTTTTTCCCCAGTCCTAAAAGGGTTTCCTGAATGAATATCCAAAATACTACCATGCACTTGAGTGTCTACGACTTCTCGTTCAATTTTAGATGCATTTACACGTTGTATTCTATAATGATTTTCCACCAAGTCATCCAAGTAATTGTTGATTGCTTTAAATCTTTGTTTTAAGCAATACAAGAGCGTCGCAAACCAAATTTTATCGAAAACACTGAATAACGTCGGAATGCAGGACATGATCCACAAAATCGAAATCCATTCATTGGTATCAACTAGACAATAGCAAGTTGCTAGCATAATCGATAATTCAGCAGTAACCGTTATTATGACCATTATTGATATACGTTTTTTAATTATCATATTGTTGATGTGTATGTTTTCGAAATTGAGTTTTTCATCTACGCTCTTGACTCGATCGAAGAAATTTCCAATTTTGCCTTGGTTCGATATTGCTGATAACTGATCCACCACCAACATAGCTGGTGCGATGTAGTTCAAAAAAAGTCCAATTACGAAGGTTAAAGTACCTTTAAAATGTTTTTTTTTTTTTAAATCCCATCTTTGCCGGAGTATGAATTTAGCAAAATATGACTTACTTTGCTTGGCTTTTGCTGCTTGGTCTTCATCGTTAAAAGAGTAAATAAGGAAATTGTAAAGTACAACTATAATAATCATGTAAATAAGAACAGTTATAGTTCCCCATTTCGATGGTTGAAATATTTTTTCACTGCGGAAAGCCTTTAATGATTGAGGATAAATTCCACAAAACTTACAAAGGGTAAACAGAAAGTCAAAACTAGAAACAAGTGATTCTGGTTGTGCCATTTTGGCTACTGAACATTGTTGTTCATATAATGTCCATTCATCAGTACCCAGTATTACTTCGTATATATGAAAATAGAAATTACATTATCAAAATTAATAAAATAATCACCCGCAAAGAAAATAAAATCGATTCCAATATGGAAGAGGTCAACATGCAATTAATTAGTTAATTGTATTTTATTAAGTAAAGAGCCACTTTCGGATACAAGGTGGGAGTGAACTTTAACGTAACTAATTTTTTTGTATAAATGATATTAAAAAAATTTATTTGAAATGTTTTTTTGTTTTTTATTTTATTGATTAATATTTTCAAAAAATGGAGATGTGATGTATTTATTATATTTTTTTATTTTCCTGTTATTAAGTATGTTTTTTTAAATATTCATATCCAAATTTTAGATTCCATAAGTACATTAAAAATATTGGAATACATGGTGGCATTTATTTTTGTTACACTGATCTTAATCCTTATTTATAAATGTTACGAACGAATTCATTGAATAAGTATATTAAAATTTGAACGGTGTCCAGCACCGTGAATAAATTAATGCATTCATAAAGACAAAAAAAACGAACGAAAAACAAAAAAAAAGTTAGGGCTGTTTATCGGGAATCGATTAAGGTTTAATTAAGATAAATATGCCTTCGCTTTTCATATACTTATAAACTACATTAACGTATATTTCTTTATCTTATTTTGTAAATTAGTTTTGTTTGCAAAACTATTATATTCAGTAGCGTTTCTAGGGTACCTTGTTGGCTCAAATTTTTTTTCATTTTTTTTTTATAATAAATAAATAGTTTTGTCTTAAAAAGTCCATAACCTAGAATGACAAAATTCAGAATACCAAAATAGACATGGTTAATAATACCTACCGAATACCCGAAATCCTGAATTCCAAATTCCATAGTTCCAAATCCCGAATTTTAGGATTTTCAAGATTATTACTTTTTATTAATACTATAGCAAATTAAAGAAAAAAATAAAGAATAAAATATGTGTCGCACGAAGTTTTCATATCTCAAAAACTATATATTTTATCTTATAAAAGAAATAAATTAGTTATGGGAGCCTATATTGTATACCACCTGCTTAAAACGTAGTTAAGTTTAAGGTATAGGTATAGTATTATGGGAGTAGGTACCTACATTTATTTATGAACAATATACCACCGTGCTGCAAGTATGCATTGAAGTTACACTTTAGACTGAAAAATTGTAAAAAAAAAATATGTAATTAAAAATAAATTGATTAAACAACCTCTGAAATTGTTTTGACACCAATGCGGTGTAAATTGACCGATTTCTTAAGGAAATCTCAATGTATGATAAAAAAAGAAAGGCTTTTTAAAAAAATAGTTTAAAAAAAAATTTACGCAATTTTTTAGCTTTTATTAATACGGAGTTAAAAAAAAAAGTATGAGTGCCGGGACTCACGGTTAAGATGTGTAAACATACGTAACGTAACGTGAATCACAATCACAGAATCACAATCACGATCACAAGATACGTTACGTTTTTTTCACCCTACCGCCAGTATAGATGTTTACACATCAATAATTAAAAAAAATTATCATCTTTCCATTTTCGAAATATGGAATTTTCAAAAAATAATTTTGAAATTTTTTTTTTAAATCAATAATTTATTCTTTTGAAAATTTTGGTATGCCATATAAAAGCTTTTGTGCAAAAAAATTCACTAAAATCAGTTCAACTGATAATGAGATAGTCGAAGATCAAAAAAATGGTTCCATGAGAGATACCGTTTTTAAACGATAGATATTTTTTTTTCAAAAATATGGTAGATCGTATATTAGTTCACACTAATATCAAAATCGTAGGAGCCGTTTTATAATTATATTATAATTATTAATATAATTTTCATTTAAAATCTGCTAGATATAATGTTAAAAAACTGCTAGGTACAATACAATATGGCTGTCGTCTAATAGCAGTCTTAGCCTAGACCTCATTTTATTCTTCAAGAATTCAGGAATTAAGAATCATTCTTCAGGCTTCAACGTGATTTTAAAACTCTATTTATTCATTCTTTTGATAAATTAGTTCTAGTAATCCGCTTTGATGAGGGGCTTTTTAGATCATATATGTATATAAATAACTCTTCTGGATCCACCTCTATATGAATTTATAATTTAAAAAATATTTTCATGCATTTCTTCTAAAGATATTTCTTTCCTTCCTTAAAAAAAATGGATTATAATTAATGATATCCATTTAAATAATATTAAGAGACCAAAAATGCATCACCTCCAGGGGCGGACTGGGAGTCAAAAGACCTCCCGGGACTTTAAGAAAAAGGGCCACAAAATAGTAAAATGTATAGGAGTCAAAAAGGAGTAGTTCCGAAAACGAAGATATAAATTTTATTGTCGATTTATCCCAAGATTTTATTTGGCCACAAAAGTTGTATGATGCAAATGTACGGAAAATCCAATTTTATGAAAAAGTTTTCTTTTAAAAGAATAGAATGTGCTGCAGGGCTTTCATGCACTTTTTGCTCGCCCACTGGGAAAAATTCCGGTTGCCCGGAGGCACAGTCCGCGCTGATCACATTTATTAAAATTCACGCCACACCCATTTTGGTTTTTAAATTTTAAAACAAAATGTTTACTTAAAAAAAAAGATAACTATCTTTTTCTAAAAAAACATTTTTTTCTGTTGGCAATCTTCGTAATAAATTTCAGTAGCAATTATGTTTAAATGAAAAAGTAGTAGCTGATGAAATTAATTTTCAGAATTTCGTAATGGATCCATGAGAGTTACCGTTTTTAGACGATAGATCAATTTGTTTCCAATAATATGGGAGATCGTACTGATATTAGCTCACATACAAATTTTAATCAAAATCGTAGGAGCTGTTTTTGAGAAAAATGAGATTTTTCTTAACGGTTTTAAAAAACTTGTATGGGAGGTATGGGATAATCTTATAATCTGGGTTCCAAGTTTAATAAAAAATGATCAAGTCTTTTTTGAATTATTAAGTTCTCAGAAAAAAATTTTAATTTTTTTGTTTAAATATTTTAAAATTTTTTGATTCTCCATACTAAAATGATCAAAATCCAAAATCAAAAAAATGGTTCTACGGGATTTTCTATTAAAACTCTTTTTCAGGAATTTTTTTATAAAATGGTGGCCACTGGCCTTTTTGTAAAAAAAATTACTGAACTAAAAAAACAGCTGTGAGAAAAATTTTGTACGGCAGGTTGCTTTTTTTTTGTCTTAAAAAATGAAATAAACTTGTTGGGGGAATGTCTAAGAAACGCTTGGTACCAAGTTTTAAGAAAATCCAACCACGCGTTTAGGCTGCAGTCGAAAGGACAGATAAACAGAATTTCGAGACGCACTTTTTTCGACTGTTCGTCAAGTTTGATCAAAATATAGAGTTCGATTTTTTTCTATACGAATCCACAACTTGCCATAAAGTACCTCACAGCTCTATTCGCTCGGCGTTGTGGTGTCATTAATGAGAGCGTGTCATAATTCTGGGTTTCAAAATCTGTTTATCCAAAGTGCTGTAAGTTCGAAATTCTGTTTTCAAAGATACTGCTTCTGTATCCTGTATTTTTAGGAAGAATTTGCATCTAACTTAGCCACTATTCGCAATTTAAGTTTATATTTAGTTTTGGCAGACAAAATTCAATTGTAAGTACCTACCAATTTTGGTAATTCGATCCAAACTGCACAATGACCATTATTTTGATTTCCTTTATTGGACACTGGTATGGGTTCGTGGCAAAATGCGGTAGTCAAAATTCTGTTTTTAAAATATGAACTGTAATTCAAAATTCTGGTTATATAAAATCCAGTATGAAAAAATTTCTATATGAACAAAATTCTGTTTTTAAAAATTTTGTTTATTAAATTTCTGGTGCAAGAGGCGGCTGGCTAGGGATTAATGTCGATCTTTCAGAATAGCAGTTATTTTATTTTCAATAAAAAAACACAAAATTTCTTTTAAGCATTTATTAGGTTAATATATGCGCATGTGTATGTGACAAACATTAAATGTGTAAATTTATTTTAATTTGAGAAATTTATCTCTAAAACAAACATTTATAAAAGGTATACAACGTACTAACTTGCAATAAAATAATGCGATTTCTCATTGTTTTCATTTTTCCCTAATTCATGACACAGTAAACTAATTTGAGCTAAAGAAATAATTAGGCAGACAATTTTTTATTTTTATATTAAGGTATTTAAAAAAAAATAATAATATATTTTAAGGAGGGATCATAATTTATTATGTGTAAAAAACATTCAACAAATAATGTTTTCTTGTTGTTATTTTTGTTGTATTATAGAAATTTTAAGCAATTATTTTAGAATACAAAAATGAATAAAATAATAAAAAAAAAACAAATTTAATATGTATTCTGGAATTTCAATTAACATGGTTCATATACGAGTATTGATTTCAATTTTTGTTTTGTTTTATTGCGTGGCTTGTGCAGCTTGTTTATCGTATCAAAAGTCTTTAAGAAAGCTATGTTTCAAGTTCTTCATAGTAAAATGATGTAAAGTACCTGAAATTAAAAACATAAGTATTTGTAATTATAAATTTTAACGTGATTTGTTTTAAAGTTAAGAATATTATTTATAAAAATTCCCTTTTCTATATTGGATAATTTGACATTTTTATTTAGCTAACATATAAATACATTTTTTCCCGGTTTAGTTTACATTTTAATTGTTGGAAATTTTGTTCTGGTATTATTTCTATTTATTATTTAATCTATATTTATGTATTTAATATATTTTATGACTTGAGACGATTTAGTTTGTATGGTTACCAATTACCAAATTTAAAACCCCTTTTAAAAATAAGCTCTCTACTACTAAATCTACTACATTCGTTGTCAAATTGAAAGCTGTTGAAATGACATTGAATAATGAACAATAAAAAACAGCTTTACGTAGCTAGCATGCATGTGTATATATCAGGCGTGTTTTTTTGCAAACCCGGGGGGAATTGGAAAAACGACGTCGGTGCTAAAAAATTTACATGTAAAATGTAACAATAACTAATCCTCCGCGGGCTTAGCTTATCCCAGAGAATTTTCGGGGCTTAACTTAAGTGCACAGAAAAATTGTGTTACCGGCATGAATTACATACATGTTATCGATAGTTTGTAAGAAAACTCCATGTTTTTTTCTGTGATGGCGTCGCTAATTCCCACTGTCGTTTTTTTCAACCCCCGGGATTGCAAAAAAACACACCTATCATATCTATTTTAATCTCATAATGAGTTCCAACGAACAAGGCATAATTGATGACCACAACATTTTGGACGCCTTATGAGGAAAAAATAACTAAGACAAAATCCTTTTACAGAATATGACGATACAAATTTTTTCAACACTACAGTGAATTCTTTTTTGTTGAAGTAATAATTATTGCGCTTATTGCGCAAAAATTTAAACCTCTTAAAGTTAAGACATCAGTATGATACTACTTGAAAAAAAAAACTTTTAAGCTAGTATCATACTAAAACAATTTTTTTAATAGACTCCATCTGAACACGCCTTAAACAGTGATAGTTCATACAAAAAAGTAAACAAACATAATGGTATGTTCACATTTGTAATTGTCAAAGTGACATTGAGAGTTAGTATGACACTAAAAAGATAAAATAGGCATGTGTTAAAAAAATTTTACGATGCTTACTCGTTTAAAATTTGCAGAATTTTATATTTAAACCACAATAAAAATGCTTTAACATCGTACTAAAAAGTCTAAACTTACGCGCCTGTTTTTTGTTTTCTTTTGTTATGAGCTGTGAGAATGACAGGAAGTGTATGTATGTATGTGTGCAGACTAAAAAATTGTCTTTGATGACAACAGAGTTCCTGTTGACTGTAGTAGATTTCCGTTAGGTTTTGCTACTTAACGTGAATTAGCATTTGACGGTTCAATAATAAGATATTTTATTTCGTGAATTAATTTTTGATCAACGTTTTAGTAATTGATTTATAAATTAGAGGATAACTAAGCATTTTTTACTGATAGGGTTGCTAAATTTTTAATCATTTCTAAATTTGATAATTGATAGGCTCGAAGCTGTTTGAAACTTCGCCCCATTATAATTTGTGAGTCTTTCAAAATATACCAACCTTTTTATGGCTTGGTTTCAGCTTTTTGTCCGCTTTCATCTGAAATTTTAAATATAATTTAGTTATAAAATTAGATCAGTAATTTATTTTATTAAAGTAAAGAAATTAAAATGTAATCGTTTTTTTCTAAAACTGATAAGCTTTTGGTGTATATCTAAGTGATAAAAAGTGACACGTGAGTAAAGCCGTTTCTAGTTTTAATATGAAAAGGTATATACATTATGTAATAATAATTGCTTAGCAAATGAAAACTTTTACGAAGTCGATCGGACTTTTCAGTTTCGCACAAAAGCGTTTGACTTGAAAACACAATTTCACAGTATGTTGTAAATAGTTTTAAATTATATATGATTTTCAGCATGTCTCACAGACGTTTAATTCAATCAGATCGACTAGTATCAATCAAAAATTAAATATAAAAAAGGCCATAGAAGTCAATTGAAACTGATGGCCAATCGATGGACCGATTTTATGTACGAAACCTTGGGAAGAAAACTGAAGAACTGGTTGGAGAAATTTTTATAGGTTGAGTTTACCAGAAAAAGTTCATAGACGAAGAAGTCACATTAATTTTAATTTTATATTTTTGGACGAAATATTTTTGAGCGCACTAAAAATTTTAAAAAGGTAGGAGAGTTGAGCTCTATTGCTTTATTATATACAACAACAGAATCGAAGAAGGTTTAGACCAGTGTTTATACAAAAGCAATTAACGGATAATCAAATTTTTAAATAAGAAAAAATAGTTTTCAAAAATTAAATATTGTTACATAAATAAAAAAATAAAAATATTTGCTAGAGAAAATTAATTTTTTTTAATCAATTCCTTCCGGCATTTTTTCACACCTCTTACGGAATTGGATGAATTGAAAAAATGTTCTGCTAATGCCTGCGGTAGTCAATTCTTGTTAATTGAAAAATGAAAACATTAAGAAATATTTTTAATTCACAGTGTGTAATAAGGAATCAAACTGAAGTAGCGAGTAAAATTTTGAGTGTGATGTTAGGAAATATAAGCTGAAGAAGCATATTGACATACTTTCAATTATAAAAATAAAGCACTGGAATGTAAAGTTGTTAATTGCACATTTTCAATTTGTTTTTTAATTGAATTTCATTTTCACTCGAACTGTGTTCAAGGATTGAGTTTCAAAAACATTAGTTTACATTGGTTGTTGATTTGTTGTTTGTGCACATAAACAAACAAGCCTTTGTGTATTTAACGTCTATAAATCATTAGTTTTTAGCATGTTCGTTAATCGCTAATGTAAGGTTAACTTCCTTTAGACTCTTAAAAATGTATGTACATACCTACAGTTTTTGAGTTTGCAGGAAGCGATTCGTCTTCAAAATAAATATTTTCAGGGTGTGAATGCAATGCAAAGGATTGATTCGCAACAGGAAAAACAGAGTCTTCAATTAGAGTACTAGATGCACAACTGGTCATGCTGTCTGACATCATAGAATCACCTTCATTACAATAAGTTGCGTTCGTGGCTGCTGATGAGCTTGTTTGTTCAATACAAAAATTCAACGAATCATTCGACATGTCCATGGATATTCTACTTGAATTCGCTGGAATGCTTATACTTGTAGTTGATTGAGCTAGTTCGCTACTAGTACCTTGGGTGGATTCCAACGCTATAGATATTGCAGTATTTGGGGCACTTTCGAGTTCACTGCCGATCAATGAACTTTGTTGTTTTTGTTCTACTTCAATTGAATCGACACTCTCACGATTGGAAATTGGCTCAAGCGAATCAGCATCTGATTTTGTTGTAATTTCCTTCGATATATCAAAGGAATCTATACTACTCGTTACAAGTTCTACACTTTTGTTTATCTCCAAACTATCGGCACTTCCGTGTTCAGATACTTCATATCCGAATTTGTTTCTAGATGATTCACCTTCCATCTCAAGGCTATCTATAGAAGTCTCCATTAGGTTGGACGACTTTAGATCTTCACATTCTTCTAGCTTCGATTTAAGAATAGCTTCAACACTCTCTTTTGGTATTGATTGTAGAGTGATCGTTTTCAATTTTGAAACAACAACATTATGAGTGCTTTCACTTCCGTTATTAGAATTATTTGATTCATCTGAGCGTGAAAGAAGCAGAGCTGCTTCTTCTTTAGCCTTGATCTCAATCAAATGAGCTTCAATGCATGCGTTTTCCAAGCCTTCAAATTCTTTCAAGCTCGATAAAGAAATATCATCTCCAGCTGCATTTTTGATGGTATATCGTCTGGTAAAGCTTCCATTACTCGAATCTGTTGAGCCATGGTATATTCTTCGGTTTTCAAGTGATATCGCCTGTTCAAGGCTTTCAAATTCTTGCAAACTACTCATTGAAATATTATCATTTTCAGTTTTCGAAAAATATTTCCTTCCAGCTAAGACATCATAATCGGGGGTACTTGAAAATGAATCCTTAAAGCTACTTATTCGACTGCTTCCAACTTCAAATTCAGCATCTTCTTCTTTGATATCTTCCAAAACTCCCCTTTCCAATTCATAGGGATACCTGAGTTGGGCAGCATGATCAGAGAGTTGCATTTCAACCCATTTTTTATTAGCAGCCATTTCAGCTGATTCTTGTTCAGCTTGTGTTTGTGCTGAAGGTGGGCTTTCTTCAAATTCAAAATTCAGATCATCGCGAAAGATTTGCGATCCCAAATTCGTAGCAGCTGGGGCAGATTTAATTAAAATTTGTTCAACTTCTTCATCATGTTTTTTTACTGTTTTACTTGAACTTATTTTTATGCTCTTGCCTTCAACATCAAACTCACTTGCTTCTTTTGCAACTTCTTCGATTATAACAAATTCATCTGTTATATCAGGTTGATCAACCATTTCGAAAGAATCTGGTGAATCAGGTGCTCTGCTATCGAAATCACCAGATTCATTTAAGTCAGCAAGTTTTTGCTTATATTGCTGTTGAACAAGAACATTAAATTCTTCTTCAGCCATAGAATATGCAGATTCAGCAGTTCGTGCAATTGGTGTATCTTCAACTTTATTTAATTCATCTTGAGTCTTAACTTTGTACAGAGTGCTATCAGGAAAATCATCAGATTCTTCAGTGAATTTAGAAATTTCTTCCGTTACGGTAATATCAGGAATTTTAGAATAATCTTGCATATTTTGAGATGGGCGTCTTTCTTCTTCGGCTATTATTTGAGACTCAAGTTCTTCAGTAACTGCATCTTCAATAATTGTCTGGGCCGCCAAGTGTAATGGTCCTAAGACACCTTCTTGGCATTCTTCTGAAGCATCTGTTGGCTTTTTCTCTTTTTTTTTCTTTCTTTGAGATGGCGACTTAAATGCCCTTGAATATTCTGATTCATACGGATCATGATCGGACTCCGATTCGCTTCCTTTGCAATCGTCACCTCCAAGATTGCTCGAGCTTTCTGTTTTTTGTTCTGTGCTCTCGGGTGATGCACTTTCAGATTCTTCTTCTAGTAAGTTTTTAACAAGTTCATTACTAACCGACGTACTTTCGTGCCGTTTATGTCCCCTGCGACGTGGTTCGTCTGCACTTGAAGGTTTATCTAAAGGATCGATTTCAGATTGAGCAACTTCACTGATTACATAATTTGATTCATCGAACTGCAAAATGGGTTCTTCCGCATTAAATGATCCAAACATTTCAATGCCAGCTAATGAAGATGAACCAGCTGACCCAATCAAATCTTCAAAATTATTTACAACAGTATTTACCGTAGATGCACTAGACATTGATAAGATGCTACTTTCCTCCAAGCTAGAAGCTATTATTTGATCATCTTTGGACTCAAAACTTCCAACATTGCTTTCTGGTAGTTTCTTTGAGTCAGTCGTTGGAATTTCAGTTGGCATTTCTTCTTTTGTGAATATCATTTCTTGAGACCTTTTCATACACGACTGTTGTGATTCAAATTCAACTTGATGCGAGTGCATAATTTGATCTAGTTCCAAGGCTTCAAAGCCTTCATTTTCTATTTCAATTTCAATATCTTGATCTCCGATAGATGCAACCAATGTTTCGGACAACTCTGATGCATCAATGCTTCCCAAGTTTCCAGAAGCTTCTGAGCTCAAACTTTTCATACTTTCACGTGAACTTATAGTCTTTCCGCTGCTCTCTAGCGTTCCAAGTGCACTTACATATTCAGTCGATCCTCGGCACATCGATGCATCTATTGCTGTCTGGTAGTCAGAAGAGGTATGGAAAGTCTGAACTGTATCAAAATCAGAAGAACACGGTCTGCTCACGCTTTTGTAGTAACTTTCACTTGAGCTTGAATTATCCAGATCATGTAAGGACCACCTATTGTTCACAGGACTCAACGGTTTTTCAACACTTTCTTCTGCTAATTCGGCCAATTTGTCTGGACATTCAACTTTTGAACCATTCTCAATCTTGTCTCCGTCATCATGTTCCTGATCTTCAACCAAATCGCTTGTTTCTTGAATATCGTCAAGCACTGTTGGAGCTATGAGACTTTCACATTTATCATCCCCTTCATCCAACATATGGAGTTTTGAGTGAGATATATTTTTGAATTCAAACTCTGATGGCGATTCCTTAATTGCTTTTCCATCCCGAACAACTTGAATGAGCTCCTCTTTTGCTGCATCTAATGACATTTCAACTTCTTCCAATGTGCGTTCTACTAAAAGTTTATCAGGCAAGTCCGTATCGGCCTTCACAGTTTCAACAATAGTTTCTGCTGATTTGATTGCACTTGGTAAGGTACGTTTTTCTGACAATTCTAGTTCACTTTTTTCTAACAAAAGATCCAGTTTTGGGGTTTTCGCTTGTGTCTGGGGTTCTATTTTAAGTAACTGAATATCTTCGAATGATTCTTTTGTTGAATCCAAGATTGCTTCGTCATCTAATAACGATTCTTTGACTTTATCTACAATTGCTGTAATGTGGCTTGTTGATTCCTTAACTTCAACGGGTAATTCAGACTGAATTGTATCTTTCACTTTATTTTCATCGGGAATTGTTTTTTGTAATTCGTTTTCAACTTCAAGTATATCGTTACGTGTTTCAGATCCTTGTCGGACAACTATAGCAACGTAATCGTTATCCGATTGTGGAATTTCTTTTGTACAAGTATCCTCTATGTTAACTTTTTCTTTTATTTCCCCACCATCTTTCAAAAGACTATCACCACCACTTTCCGGTTCATCGTCGTATTGGGAAGATCTTGACTTAACTATAATATTCGTACTCGACTCTCCGATGTAAAAACTTAATTGTGGCTCGTTGCTATCTTTGTCTTCACTCTTTTCAGACTTATCATCCTCAAAGGAATCAACATCAATCAGTTTGGTAAGTGAATCCGATAAACTAGGTGATCTTTTGAAACTTGTAGTTATAGATGGTTCCAATGAAGTTAAATGATAATCCTCTAAAAATTCCTTAGTTGACTCAATTTGATCTGATGGGAAAGCATCTCCTAAGTTCACATGTTTTGGAGATAAAGATATCTTAGGTGATGTTGAAATATCATACACATCATGAAGTGGGACGAATTCGCTAGAAATTGAAGGTTTTAATTGGTTCAAGAACCCTACACTCTCACCATTCTGAATTGTGAGCGTTTCGATAGGAAGGTTTTCTGTGTCTGTCAGCGAGTGATCATCAATATCATAAACCAAACCTAGCCTCTGTTGTTTATCTTCGGCTTCTGCGTAATTCACCGAAGACTGATCTTCTCGTTCCGAAAGAATTTCCTGTTCAACAGAATCTTCTTCTGTTTCATGAATTAACTGATTCGAATCCTTTGGATCAAATTGATCTATGTTTTTACTTATCAATTCTGTTGCTGGTTCTGTTACATTTTTCTGCTGCCTTGGTTGTGGTATAGGAAAATCCTTTCTTGGATCTTCCTTTTCTAATGGTTCTTCTGACGATGGTTTTCTTCCAGGGGTTTCTTCGAAACTTGCCAGACATGTGCGTGGTGTTGGACGCGGTGTACTGTCAAGTTCCAAGACATTCATTTCAAACGGCATTTCCTCACTGATATCGCGTTGGATGTTTTCTCCTCCTGTGTCTAAAACAAAAAGTGTGGAAAGGGTGTTTGCATTAGGGGGGATTATAAATTCAAACAAATTCAAATGCACAAAGCAGAAAGCAGAAAGGAGATTTCAATCTATCATGCCATGGATTAATATTTTTTTTTTATTATAATTTTTTTTGTTCAAAATGTATGCAATCTGAGCTCAACTATTCTACCTGGAAAACTAAAACAGTGAGCTGAGTATACATACATACCTGTGAGAAAATCCTGAATATCAGTGTCTGGTGTGCTTTGTTCAATGTCTGCTATGGTACTTGTAGTCGCAGATATACTATCATTCCAACTGATTTTTGAAAAGTCTTGATGTAGACTACTAATTTCATCTTCATGAACAATAGAATCAAATGTTTGATCGAAACTTTCGACGCTCTTATCAATATTTTCGACTTGAGAAGACAGTTTTTGAAACTTTTTCTCTACTCTTTGTTCCTTAAGGTTGGTCGATGTTATTGATGGTGGTAGTACTAAAGGCAAAGGGTAAAATTGAATTAGGAGATCCACGTTACAGTTAATTACGCTCGTATTTTCTTTGTTTACCTGTTGTGTCTGTTGAGATTGTTTCAGACATCTTCATGAGACTTGAATAATTATTTTCACTAATGGATGGGCCATGGTCATCATTTAATATTTTAGAAATTGGTTCAGTTTCACTGCATTCGGATAGGGATATTTCCTTTTTTGAATTATTATAGTTTTGGCTTTCAGATTCTGTTATAATTTGTTGTCTATTGTTTATAATATTAACACTTTCTTCTAGGACGTTTTTTATAAGTATCGAAGCTTCCTTGCGGATAATATCCATTTCATGTTCTGAAATAGAGTTTTTGTTTTCTAGCTAATATAACTTATATTTGTAGACATAATTTGTATATAAGTGAATTGAAATTGTATGTATAACAGATGGAATAAAAATACGAATGGCAACAAAACATGCAATGAATGAAATCTTACGAAGTGATGATTTAAATGAGTACTTTTCAGGATGGTTATATGAACGAATAAATGATTTATACCTACATAAGCCATTGCATTATCCCTCAACGGTGAAAGTTTTTTATGGTTTAGCATACGTGTATTATTATGGGAAATTCATTTTGGCTAACATTAGTTTACAAAATGTTTTTTTTTTGCAAATTCATTGGTGACGATGAGGAGAAACTGCATGAGCCGACTTATGTAAGTTAAACTCAAACTATTGATATCGAATTTGGTGATATAAGAGTGGAGATCCAGGGCCTAATGACTTACAACTCTCAACCATTCCTGCGTGCGTGTTATTGGCAGTAATGAAGGGACCTACTGCTGAATCCGAAGGCCACTTTTCGACCGTTGCGGATACAAAACTTACGAAACTTAAGTTTTAACGTTCTGCTTAAGGTAGTAGGTATGGGCTATTATATTATAAGCGCTTGTGTTCAAATATATATTGGAAAATGGCGCCCAAAAACAATTAGCCTGTTCAGCAATCTCAGAAATCTGAACGCAATTCATCAAAAAAATTCCTCACTTTTGCTGCCACAAAGCTGAGATTGAAATTTTTTGTAATCGTTTGATCAATTATTTTTTTGTCATATACATACTACATAGTTTATTTAAAAAAAATTTAAATTTGTCGAGAAATATTTTTTAACAGGAATTGACTAAATATCTCCTTTTTAAAAATGATGCGTATGACGAAACATATTTTACCAAGCCTGAATCGTCATGCGAATGTCACAAAACAAATTTCAGCCAAAAATGTTAGAAATATTGTTGTCTTTGAACAAAATTTTATTTTTATGGCTAAATGTGGAAAATAGAAACTTCTTCTCATAGGCTTAAACCATCATGAATCTAGCTGTTCTCAATTTATAAAATTTAAAATTTGTCCATTTACTATAATTTTGTTACAATATGTTCGACGTTCGTCATAGAAAATTTCAGCTAAATCACAAAGAGCTCGATTTTGTATTAGAATTAAATTAATTTATTTTTAAATATTCTTTCATTTCTGAATATTTGCTTGGAAGAGAAGGTCGCTAAAAGTAAATTTAGGGACATGAAATAATAAGTTGTCGTTAACTAAGTGCGAATTCCATTAGATGTAGTGAAAATGTAGATGTATGTAAATGTGGTAGCCAAGTCGATAGATTTCTTTTTCTCACATCTCAAAGACCAAACTATTATCGACGGATTGTTTTTGTTTCATTCAACAGTTTTCACATTTCTGTTAGAAAAATCATGTTGGCAAGTGTTGTCTTGCAAAGAAAATGTTATCTTGTCAAAAAAAAGGGGGGGCCATTTTAAAAAAATGGTTCTGCACACTGAAAGATACGAGTTGCCAACTTTCCATATAAAATATGGACGAGACTAGAGAAATGTCAATTTATAACAGCTATAGCGGTAAACCACCATGTTTTGGAAATGTTAAAACTTTTCGGTTCCCCTCTCTAAAAATAATCAAAGAACTTAAAATAAATTCTGTCCAAAAAATAATTGAAATAAGTTTAATATAACAGCTAATTTTCTAATTAAAAATAACAGTAGGTACATAAATGCACAAAAACAACTTTATTTATTGTTATTTTTAAGTGGGTTAATAGTGTTAAAATAATTTCTTGTACATTCCATACTATATATGTATTGTAGGTACGTACTTAAGATATGTACAAAGTTTTAAATCAACTTTTAAACTTTTGCTCAATAGTAAAAGACTGTGAAAACTACGTGTATTTTGTAAATGGAGAATTACAACTACTCAGTGGCACTTATGTTAACGATCTTCAATAATAACTTTTAGGGAGAAGAGGGAAGAGATTCAAAAATTGCCCAACTAAGCACCACCCTAATATCGATGAACTATACATTACGCATTTACAATTGACCCAGCTAAAGGTTTGAACATTTTATATTTTACTATAGAAGTGCATAATAGAAAATGTGGAGTGTTTTTTTACGATTTTTAACAATAATAAAGTGTACAAAAAACTCACAGCAATGATACTAAATACATACATATATAGTTGAATAAGTCAGTATTTTTTTTCAACTTTGACCAATAAATAGAACACATAGCATGATAGATGTGAAAAAATAAAAATACTTTATAAAACATTGCGAAAATGAATGTCTATACAATCAACAAAACAACAAAGCTCATAAAACAAAAACTTACCTTCTTCAGGGGCTTTAATATCTTTTGGTGGTTGTATTTTATCTTCTTCATAATTAACTGCCTTTATTGTTTCTTTAGCTTCAGTGTCTGGAAAATAAATTTAAATAAGTAAAAAAAAAATAATATTAGTTTTAAATTTTTGATTTTAATTTGAAGAGAGATTAATTATAAGCAAAGTGTATCAACAAAATAATTTTAACATGTATAATGTAAATTTGGTGAACCTTAAACATTTATGTAATAAAAAAGTGCATAGATACCCTATGTATATAATTTAGCAAAAAGCATTGTTTGTACATTCCTAATAACAATAATACCTTAGTTTATTTATTTGAATGAATTCAATATTTTTAAATTATCCTTAATAAAAAGTGTATTTTATACGGGTTTGTTTTTCAAATTGGTAACACTGTTTCTAGTAACAGGAAATTTGACAGCTGCAAGATGATTTTTGCGCAGTATATTTTGCCATTTTACCATGAATAGATTTACACCAGAAGAACGCATTGAGCATCATAGTCGTATTATATAAGTCGCCTCTCACACGAAGAAACTAAGTTTCAAGCAACTTTCAGTTTTTAGGTGAGAAGGACACCAAGTAAGATGGGTGAACGGTCTACGATTGGTGGAAATTGGAATTTAAAAGAAAACGTCAAAAAATCTCTAGCAACTTGTTTCCTCGTGTGAAACGGGATTAAAAACCATTTATCAAAGTGGAAATAAGTAGTAAATGAAATATTTTACAGAATAGTTCTGTTTTCCGCAAGTTTAATGTTTTTTTTTTTGTTTAAAACATGAAATTGTTCTACATTTAAAGATATTTAAATTTATTCGATTGGTGACCGAATGACAGTTCTTGTTCTGAAAGGAAAGAAAATGCTTCTGCATTCGATATTTCAGAATCGAAATCAGAAGCGTTCACAAGTAACTTTAGAATTGTCGTTCCGCATACTTAATCGAAATGGGAATCTGTTTGCATAAAAAATTACCGCCTTTATTTTGTTGAAACTGGCAGATGAAAAATTGAAAATAAATGTTTTTTTTTTAATATTTAAAGAACTTTGTTCTCAATTTTAAATTAATATTGTTATTACTATATCTTAAACAATTTCAACACTTACTTTCAAAAAGTAATAAACCAACATGTCAGTTTCAACAAATTTTTTTAAAATAAACAAAAAAAAAATATTTATTTTGTTTTCTGGAAAACCTTACTTTTTAAAAATACATATCGATTTCAATTAAAGAGATATTGCAATAAAGTGCTCTGACCTTTTATCTTTGAGTTAAAAGCTAGTTGGCAGTAAGATTAACATGATTTTTCTGAAAAATAATTTGTGCATTCATTGTTTAGTTATTCAATATGACAATAATTGATAATATATTGATCACTAGCCATCAATTACTTGTTTTTATGTACATTCAAATTTACAATGATTCACATACTTACTATAATACTAAAAAAATCTCTTACTAGTTAAATTAGAAAATTATAGTTCACTGATTTTCTCTGATTTGATCAACTTCAACGTATTCAACATCAGTATGTGTCTCTGAACATTCTTTTAATCCTTTAATGTAATTTCTTTCTTTCTGCACGTTGAACATATTCACACATTTTTCATGGACAACAGTAAAACTTTCATTGCTATATATCTCCGCTGTACTCGAAATATTTGAACTTGTTGCTTTTTGCTTTCTGAGGTAATCCATCTCTCTCGGATTTTCTTCGTTTTTAGAAGAAATGTTGGATTCATCGGACTCAATAGAATCTCTTCTCATGCAGACATGTAGACTGTTTTGCTTTGACTTTGATTTATTTTGGGTTTTCAATTTATTCTTTTTCCTGCGCACTGAACCGGACATAAATATTTCTTCAGTGTCAGTTAAATTTTCTAAATAATCATTTCGTTTAAATACAGGTGTTTTCATATTTTCTGAAGAACGCGAAAATTCATTTTCAAATGTTGAACCCAATTCTGTGGCTTCTTTGGTTGAAAAATCATTAATATCATCAAGTGCACTGGAAATATCTTCAATATCTGTAAGTAAGTCATCGTGTCCAGCATCAGTTAGTCCAAAATGAAAATCATTTTCCATAGCAACAACATTTGTTATTGGATCACCATTTTCATCTTCTTGAATTAGAACCATTTCTCGGTGTGGTGGTGGAAGATTAAAGTTATCAATTTCTTCAGAAAATTTGGTTGCTTCACTTAAATTTATATCTTCAACATCTGTATTTGAATTGTCAGTAGAATCAATGACAACAGCTCTTGCAATTGGAATTGAATTTTCATCACCGCTGTCTTCAGCGGCAGATAGGTCTATTTTTTCTATGTCTGTGAGTGACTCTTCACAATTGGCAGAAACTTGAAGAAAATGTCCTTGCTTTGGCTTGGCCTCCCATTTCTTCTTTCTGCCTTCTGATGTAAATTTTACGTCAATAGTAGGATAATTTTCTTGAAAAATGTCGTCTTCATCTGAACTACTTACTGCAACTAGCATTTCTTCTTCATTTCCAGACATTTCAATAACTTCATCTTCAGAATTACATCCACCTATTGCTCCATTATTAAAATAGTCAATACAATCACTTTTGGAATAATCTTCATCGAATTCCTTATCGGAATCTTCCACATGCTCTACATGATCTTCAGTATTTTGATTTTCTAAATGCATCTGCGAGAGATCAAGGCATACAGACTTTTCTTCGTAATGTTCTTCATCAGAAGAAATACTATAATTGTCATAATCTGTTGGACAATCGTCTGTTTTAGTAAACTTTTCTAAACCTAATAAGTTTCCTTCGATCATTTCACAAGTTCCATCAAATCGATTGTTACAGCTTCTCTCTTCAGTGATTCCATGGTTTAAAAATTCTTGCAGAGATAACATCAAAACTGGATAATTCTTGCTTGTTTCGTCTTCCGAACCAGAATCATTGTAGTCTTCAATATCGGTTGCTGTTGCAGACCGTGATCCCCTTTTACTGCTGTTATTTTTGAGAAATAATTTTCCAAATTCTTCTTCATCATTACTATCCATGTCTTCTATATCAGTCAGAGCTCCACTCAATCCACTGACATCAAAATCACCATTGTCAAAATTATCATATGAATTGTCATCATCTTTGGTAACCGAAATTGTTGGTATTTCAGACATTTTTGTAGAAGTTTTCTTTAAAAATAATTAAATACAATTTTATATAAAAATTTCACTCTGAAAGTTCAAAAATATTTTGCATACGAGCATCAAGAAGAAGTAAGTAAACTGTATGAATATAAAAGCATCTATGTATTTCTCTATAGTGTATTATGGGTGTTGTGACTTTGTTAACAAGGTAATATTGTATTAGCCTTCTTCACAACATTTAGCCTTATGAATTAAATCATCTGTCTAAAATTCTAATACCTACCAAAGTTTTCACTTTAGTTTATTTACTTAATTTGAAGAATCGCATGGAAAACTGCTGCCTAGTTGCATTTAAAACAAATTTAATTAAACAATAAATTAATATTATGTCTTGCAATTATTAATTCGGTCTTATATAGTGATAAAATTGATCATAAAGAGCCAGAGCAAAAATTACAGTCGAAAGAGTTATAAAAAGCATCTACAAAATAATAAACAATATCACACAGTGAATGACTATTATTATTATTATAATTATTAAGTTCTAAGTTCTACAGATGTAGAGTGTAGACTTTATTAATCGAAAAGTTCCCTCCTTTATTTTTCTGTTCTAAATGGATGACCGAATATGCAGTAAAATTTTGCAGCTTAGTCACTAATTTATATTGAACCAAAAGGCAACATAATTACGAACGTGCTTTGGCCTCATCGTACGATAAGTCAACGTGTACCTTGGCAATGCATAAAACATTGACGATCACACGAATATTACTGTCACTCAATGTTTTCCCAAAATACTTCGTGTAATATGTAAATTAGATTTTTACCCTTCGGTGTTGATACGTAAAACTTTGACTAACACACGACTTGAAAACACCCAAAATTGTTTCTAGTGATCTTTGGCACAAGGAACTCTACATGCACCAAATCTTCTAACTTTCAAGCTATGAACTGTCAAATTTTTTCGAAGAATCATTTTAGAAATGAATTTAGTACTTTCCGGTAATGATTTGAACTACAGCTGACGTTTTCATTTTTAATTTTCGAAATTATTTTTGAAATCAAATTTACAAGCATTTACTCTATTTCTAGAAGAGGAACTGTCATTGTAAAGGATTCGAAAAGCTTTTGGATTATCAATTAAAAATTTCATAAATACCGTATTTACAGACTCCACCGAATATTTCACATTATGTCAACGAATTGACCACAAAAGTCGCGTCGCATCAGTGAGTGTCAAAGTAACCGTCATCAAGTTGACAGTGTTATGCCTTGATGATCATTTGGCTTGACAACATTGCGAAAGAATTGTTCCGCGTTCTTTAGCAGTACATATCGTCGCTGCAGATCGAATACCTTGTAACCCAGAAAAGAAAAGGACCCATAACATTGACCTGCTATTTATGCGTTTAGCTTTGTAAATATCGTTCTTAGGCTAACAAGGTATTTTTCAATAGATCCGGAAAGTTGTTTACAACAAAAGTGTATCATTACCTAAAAAGTGAACTTTTCTGGGTTAAGAGTTAGTTATTCGATCTACAGCGACGATATAGTGATTCATGTTTTGTTGACGTGTTTTTTATATCTGTTTACTTCACAAATCTCAAAGTTGAATTGACATTTGCCACCATGTGCAACAACTTTTGCGCCACCTTGTAAGTCAAAATAGTAACAGAATCGCAAAGTTGGGCACAATACAGAACAACTCTTTTTTTTTTTGAAAATCGAAAATGGCTTTGCTAACTTCACGCTGTGGTGCTTTGCAACATTATTATTATATTATACATTTGCGTTCGATCGTGAAAGCTGCAAATATGCGAATTTTTTTTTATCTCTTCGGTTCTTAGTATTATTTTTTAAGCATTATACAGCACAACTTTTGATTTTTTTGAAAATCGCAATTTTGCAAAAAGTTTTATTCGTAAAATTTCTAAATTTGCGAATTAAAAAAAAAATTTACGGCACATGTCGGCACAAGTTGAGCACAATACAAAACATTTTTTTTTTTTTTAAATCGAAAATGGCAGTGCTTACTTCAAGCTAAAAAACAAGAATAGACTCTAAAAACCAACCGCTTAGTACGATTTTTTTTTAAATACGGCACACCGCAGCACCACCGTTTTTTTTTTACAAAAATCCAAAATGGCGGTGCTAACTTCACGCACATAAATTTGAGAGCAATTTTAGAAAGTACAGACCTAAATATACAGTCTTTGTTTAATAAAACATTGAACATGGTGACACGGTTTCAATAAACAAATTACGTGTGTATGTACTATGCAGCCTTTAAAGCAGGTTACTTTGCTAGAATTTTGTTAGGGTTTTAACTAATTTTTTTGAAAAAAAAAATAAATTTTGCAAGATTTGCAAACGTTGTTCAAGAGTAAGTCTATTCATTATGAAATGGCAAACCAAACTGAGCATAAATCAAGTGACGGCTGTCAAAAAGACCAACTCCGAAAAAAGTATTGCCAGATTTTTTCAATCTACAGTCTAAAAAAAAAACCCTTTATTTTTATTTTTTAAGCGAGCAAAGCTACAGTTTTACAGTAAAAGTCTCTTATGCATAACCTATAAAATCATTAGGATATGGTTTCTTTACGAAGCTTTTAGTTTGGATTTCAACGGTCTGGTTCTTCAAAATTAAAATCTTAAAGTCGATGGAAAATTTCAGGCTACATTTTTGGTATACAGAAATTTATACTTGGAGGAGGGTGAGGTCACAATCAATTCGATTTTCAATATTCAAAATACAAAAGTTAATGACAAATTTTACGATTTTTTAATACAAAAATCTGCTAAGTTATTGCTACAACGCCTTTGGGTATTTTGAATTTTAAATTTAAATTTAATTATAATTTGTGTTTAAGAAGAAAAAAAATTCTGAGTTCCTATTTCTATAATAGTAAAAATATTAGGTACATTATTACATATAAAAGTAATCATTTAAACGAATTCGTTCTTTCCCCTTAAATTTATAAATTTTAAATGCAACCAAGAAGAACATTTTGATATATTTGACAGTAATATAGTTTATAAATAGGGTCTTAATGTTTACATAATAAAACATAATATTGTACGACAAATTTGTTAATGGTATGTATCAGCAATTATGACAAACACTAACTTGCGGGCACCAATGTTAAATACAAGTACACTTTATACTAATTATTATAGCCTAGAAAATAGCATAGAACTGACTATAACTAAAAAAGTTATATTCTTAGAAAAATTAAATATTACCTTGACGAGATGCTGGTTGAACTTCTTTGTTATCCTTTAATTTACAGGGTGTATCTATGTCTCTAAACGAAACTATTCCATGTTCATCAATGAGTACATTCAGACGACGTTTTTCTATTTCTTCCTCCATCAAAAGCAATGGATCTTTTGTTGGCTTAGGGGAGCCAGGACTTATTAAATGAAGTCTATCATGTTCGACAGTAAAAATTGATAGGGCAACGGAATCAGATAAACTTGAATCAGTTGTATCTATAAAGCTCACTTCAAACTCATTGTTTCGGCAATCGCTGTTTTTCCTCTCCAAAATCGAGTCAACATCAGTGAATGTGGGTTTTTGGAAAATAACTTCGAGTGGCTTACTACTGCCAAACGATTTCGTAAATACCTCACTTGTAACCATTTGCTTTCCGTTTGATGCACTTGAATAAATGTCATATTCAAGTTCTTTAATAACAGGCTTAGTATCGGCTACTTTTGCTACAATACTAGTTTTCTGTACTTGTCTAGGTATATTACTTTGCACGATTTTTAAATTTTTGTTCAATTTGTCTTTTATGACTTTCGGTGTTGAAATTGTACTTTCTTTAGATTTATTTGTACTTGTATTTTGTATAGATTTATTGCCAATAGATGTTTTAGTAGAATTTTTCGAATCACTTTTTTTGGTTTGTGCCTGATTACTTGCTTTGCTGTCTACTTTCTTAACTCTGGTAACATTCTTTTTTACCACATTTTGCTGATCATTTGTAGATTGTGTGTTTGATGTTTTAATTTTAGACTGAGAACGTATGAGTTTTGGAACATCTTTTTTTAAAGTAACGTTTTCGGTAATTTTTTTCGTTTCCTTGATGACAGTATTAGTTTCTTGCAAATTGTTTCGAGCTAGGGATGACTTTTTGGGACCCTCACTTTGTGCTGAATTTGTTATTAGTTTCTTTTCTATTAAATTTTTTTTGACCTCAAGAGAACTTGATTTTGAGGTGACTCTGGAAACATTTTTCTCAAGAGGTTTCTTTTTACTATTTTCCTGTTTCGTTTTTTGAATAACACTTAAGTCCTTTTTGCTTTCGATGACACTCTTTTCGGGGATATTTTTCTTAACTTGTACAGCTGCAGGTTTTAATTTGACGGAAACCATACTCAAAGACTCGGAAGAACTTTCTCTAGCGGTCCGTACTGATTTCTTGCTGATACTTCCGGTTAAAAGATTCAAATCAACTTTTTCGTAGACGCCAGACTTTAAGTTATGTGAAAGAGTTGGTCGCATGTAACTGTGTAAGGAAGAACTTTGTTTTGAGGTAGACTGTTTCAAATTGGAAATTGATTTGTTTTCAGTACGGGTAGTGGCTGTAGGTTTTTTATTTACTGGTAAATTATCTTTCTTGTTAAGTTTATCTATGCTGTGGGGCTTTTCCGTATGTTTTTTCGAATCAACAGGTCCCAATAGTGGGGTTTTAGATCTAGGTTTTTCTAATGGGGTCTTAGATCTGGGTTTTTCTAATGGGGTCTTAGATCTGGGTTTTTCTACAGAAGAAACGGCAACTGTTTCTTTACTTTGCTTTCCAATAGATTTTACTGGAGTTTTGCTTGGTTTGACTTTAACAAGCTTATCTTCAGGTTTCTTGGCTTTCGTCTCCTTTATTAATGTTTGGGGACGAACACTTTCTTTTTGTATTGAAGGCTTTGCAACTTGTTTGACTTTAGTTCTTCTTTGTGTCCTTTTTTCTGAATTTAATTCAACGAAATAACTTAATGGTATACGAGATTTATCTTTAACATGACTTTTACTGCTTGAGAATTCAACGCTCTCAGCTTCTAAGCTGTCAATACTATTTGAAGAGTCTGATTTATAAAATTTTGATGAATACGAATTTTCTTTGGTACTATTTTTATGTTGAAAGTCTAAGTACTTAGTTTTTTCCAAAGATGTTGGTCTTTGTTTGTAACTGCTTGATTTCGGGATTAATTTACGAGCTTTTACAGATGGGTGCAATTTGTGTTTTTCTTTCTCGACCTCTAAACTTGAAGATATAGCTTTTGAAATTGTGTCATCGCTTAGTTCATCATTATCTATTCTATCTTTAAAGTGGATTGATTCAAGAATATCGTCAGAAGTAGACAATTTCATATCAATTTCATCCCCTAACTCAACTTTATCTAAACCCTTGACCCCCAGAGTAGACTTTTCAACAGATTGACCAGTTTGGATATTGGATTCATTAATAGCAACTACATCCTTAAGATAGCTTTCAAGGGGTTCAAGAGAAATTTTAATAAGACTCTCGTCAGAAATACAACTTCGATGTTTTTCTTCTTCCTTAATTTCATTTTCGGAAGGAGAAACAGGTTCTTCAGAGACATCAACACTAACAAGAGATTTTATAATGCCTGGAATAGAAGTCACATCAATTTTTTCGTCCGAAATTATTGGTTTCTCAACTTTTTCTAAGCCCTCAACTTCCAAAACAGCACTATCAACTTTTGGACTAGGTTTTACAGTAGCTTCTACTTCTCCAATTGTATCCTTAACCAAAGTTCTAAGGGGCTCTGGAGAAATTTTATCTTGACTATCGTCAGGACCAAAAACTTGATGTGTTACTTCATCCTTAAATTTCTTTTCGGAATTAGAAACAGGTTTTTCAGAGTCATCAACACTCACAAGGGATTTTTTAATGCCTGGAATAGAAGTCACAAAAATTTTTTCGTCCGAAATCATTGGTTTCTCAACCTTTTCTAAGCCTTCAACTTCCAAAACGGAACTATCAACTTTTGGACTAGGTTTAACAACAGCTTCTACATCTCCAAATGTATCCTTAAGTAGAATTCCAAAAGGCTCTGGAGAAATTCGATCTTGACTATCATCAGGAGCAACAACTTGACGTGTTACTTCTTCCTTAATTTTCTTTTCGGAAGGAGAAACAGGTTCTTCAGAGTCATCAACACTCACAAGGGATTTTTTAATGCCTGGAATAGAAGTCACATCAGTTTTTTCGTCTAAAATCATTGGTTTCTCAACGTTTTCTATGCCCTCAACTTCCAAAAGAGAACTATCAACTTTTGAACAAGTATTTACAGTAGATTCTACATCTCCAATTGTATCTTTAAGAAGAGTTTCAAGGGGCTCTGGAGAAATTCGATCTTGACTATCATCAGGAGCAACAACTTGACGTGTTACTTCTTCCTTAATTTTCTTTTCGGAAGGAGAAACAGGTTCTTCAGAGTCATCAACACTCACAAGGGATTTTTTAATGCCTGGAATAGAAGTCACATCAATTTTTTCGTCTAAAATCATTGGTTTCTCAACGTTTTCTATGCCCTCAACTTCCAAAAGAGAACTATCAACTTTTGAACAAGTATTTATAGTAGATTCTACATCTCCAATTGTATCTTTAAGAAGAAATCCAAGGGGCTCTGGAGAAATTCGATCTTGACTATCATCAGGAGCAACAAGTTGACGTGTTACTTCTTCCTTAATTTTCTTTTCGGAAGGAGAAACAGGTTCTTCAGAGTCATCAACACTCACAAGGAATTTTTTAATGCCTGGAATAGAAGTCACATCAATTTTTTCGTCTAAAATCATTGGTTTCTCAACGTTTTCTATGCCCTCAACTTCCAAAAGAGAACTATCAACTTTTGAACAAGTATTTACAGTAGATTCTACATCTCCAATTGTATCTTTAAGAAGAGTTCCAAGGGGCTCTGGAGAAATTCGATCTTGACTATCATCAGGAGCAACAACTTGACGTGTTAATTCTTCCTTAATTTTCTTTTCGGAAGGAGAAACAGGTTCTTCAGAGTCATCAACACTCACAAAGGATTTTTTAATGCCTGGAATAGAAGTCACATCAATTTTTTCGTCTAAAATCATTGGTTTCTCAACGTTTTCTATGCCCTCAACTTCCAAAAGAGAACTATCAACTTTTGAACAAGTATTTACAGTAGATTCTACATCTCCAATTGTATCTTTAAGAAGAGTTTCAAGGGGCTCTGGAGAAATTCGATCTTGACTATCATCAGGAGCAACAACTTGACGTGTTACTTCTTCCTTAATTTTCTTTTCGGAAGGAGAAACAGGTTCTTCAGAGTCATCAACACTCACAAGGGATTTTTTAATGCCTGGAATAGAAGTCACATCAATTTTTTCGTCTAAAATCATTGGTTTCTCAACGTTTTCTATGCCCTCAACTTCCAAAAGAGAACTATCAACTTTTGAACAAGTATTTACAGTAGATTCTACATCTCCAATTGTATCTTTAAGAAGAGTTTCAAGGGGCTCTGGAGAAATTCGATCTTGACTATCATCAGGAGCAACAACTTGACGTGTTACTTCTTCCTTAATTTTCATTTCGGAAGAAGAAACAGGTTCTTCAGAGTCATCAACACTCACAAGGGATTTTTTAATGCCTGGAATAGAAGTCACATCAATTTTTTCGTCTAAAATCATTGGTTTCTCAACGTTTTCTATGCCCTCAACTTCCAAAAGAGAACTATCAACTTTTGAACAAGTATTTATAGTAGATTCTACATCTCCAATTGTATCATTAAGAAGAAATCCAAGGGGCTCTGGAGAAATTCGATCTTGACTATCATCAGGAGCAACAAGTTGACGTGTTACTTCTTCCTTAATTTTCTTTTCGGAAGGAGAAACAGGTTCTTCAGAGTCATCAACACTCACAAGGGATTTTCTAATGCCTGGAATAGAAGTCACATCAATTTTTTCGTCTAAAATCATTGGTTTCTCAACGTTTTCTATGCCCTCAACTTCCAAAAGAGAACTATCAACTTTTGAACAAGTATTTATAGTAGATTCTACATCTCCAATTGTATCTTTAAGAAGAAATCCAAGGGGCTCTGGAGAAATTCGATCTTGACTATCATCAGGAGCAACAACTTGACGTGTTACTTCTTCCTTAATTTTCTTTTCGGAAGGAGAAACAGGTTCTTCAGAGTCATCAACACTCACAAGGGATTTTTTAATGCCTGGAATAGAAGTCACATCAATTTTTTCGTCTAAAATCATTGGTTTCTCAACGTTTTCTATGCCCTCAACTTCCAAAAGAGAACTATCAACTTTTGAACAAGTATTTACAGTAGATTCTACATCTCCAATTGTATCTTTAAGAAGAGTTCCAAGGGGCTCTGGAGAAATTCGATCTTGACTATCATCAGGAGCAACAACTTGACGTGTTACTTCTTCCTTAATTTTCTTTTCGGAAGGAGAAACAGGTTCTTCAGAGTCATCAACACTCACAAGGGATTTTCTAATGCCTGGAATAGAAGTCACATCAATTTTTTCGTCTAAAATCATTGGTTTCTCAACGTTTTCTATGCCCTCAACTTCCAAAAGAGAACTATCAACTTTTGAACAAGTATTTACAGTAGATTCTACATCTCCAATTGTATCTTTAAGAAGAGTTTCAAGGGGCTCTGGAGAAATTCGATCTTGACTATCATCAGGAGCAACAACTTGACGTGTTACTTCTTCCTTAATTTTCTTTTCGGAAAGAGAAACAGGTTCTTCAGAGTCATCAACACTCACAAGGGATTTTTTAATGCCTGGAATAGAAGTCACATCAATTTTTTCGTCTAAAATCATTGGTTTCTCAACGTTTTCTATGCCCTCAACTTCCAAAAGAGAACTATCAACTTTTGAACAAGTATTTACAGTAGATTCTACATCTCCAATTGTATCTTTAAGAAGAGTTCCAAGGGGCTCTGGAGAAATTCGATCTTGACTATCATCAGGAGCAACAACTTGACGTGTTACTTCTTCCTTAATTTTCTTTTCGGAAGGAGAAACAGGTTCTTCAGAGTCATCAACACTCACAAAGGATTTTTTAATGCCTGGAATAGAAGTCACATCAATTTTTTCGTCTAAAATCATTGGTTTCTCAACGTTTTCTATGCCCTCAACTTCCAAAAGAGAACTATCAACTTTTGAACAAGTATTTACAGTAGATTCTACATCTCCAATTGTATCTTTAAGAAGAGTTTCAAGGGGCTCTGGAGAAATTCGATCTTGACTATCATCAGGAGCAACAACTTGACGTGTTACTTCTTCCTTAATTTTCATTTCGGAAGAAGAAACAGGTTCTTCAGAGTCATCAACACTCACAAGGGATTTTTTAATGCCTGGAATAGAAGTCACATCAATTTTTTCGTCTAAAATCATTGGTTTCTCAACGTTTTCTATGCCCTCAACTTCCAAAAGAGAACTATCAACTTTTGAACAAGTATTTATAGTAGATTCTACATCTCCAATTGTATCATTAAGAAGAAATCCAAGGGGCTCTGGAGAAATTCGATCTTGACTATCATCAGGAGCAACAAGTTGACGTGTTACTTCTTCCTTAATTTTCTTTTCGGAAGGAGAAACAGGTTCTTCAGAGTCATCAACACTCACAAGGGATTTTCTAATGCCTGGAATAGAAGTCACATCAATTTTTTCGTCTAAAATCATTGGTTTCTCAACGTTTTCTATGCCCTCAACTTCCAAAAGAGAACTATCAACTTTTGAACAAGTATTTATAGTAGATTCTACATCTCCAATTGTATCTTTAAGAAGAAATCCAAGGGGCTCTGGAGAAATTCGATCTTGACTATCATCAGGAGCAACAACTTGACGTGTTACTTCTTCCTTAATTTTCTTTTCGGAAGGAGAAACAGGTTCTTCAGAGTCATCAACACTCACAAGGGATTTTTTAATGCCTGGAATAGAAGTCACATCAATTTTTTCGTCTAAAATCATTGGTTTCTCAACGTTTTCTATGCCCTCAACTTCCAAAAGAGAACTATCAACTTTTGAACAAGTATTTACAGTAGATTCTACATCTCCAATTGTATCTTTAAGAAGAGTTCCAAGGGGCTCTGGAGAAATTCGATCTTGACTATCATCAGGAGCAACAACTTGACGTGTTACTTCTTCCTTAATTTTCTTTTCGGAAGGAGAAACAGGTTCTTCAGAGTCATCAACACTCACAAGGGATTTTCTAATGCCTGGAATAGAAGTCACATCAATTTTTTCGTCTAAAATCATTGGTTTCTCAACGTTTTCTATGCCCTCAACTTCCAAAAGAGAACTATCAACTTTTGAACAAGTATTTACAGTAGATTCTACATCTCCAATTGTATCTTTAAGAAGAGTTTCAAGGGGCTCTGGAGAAATTCGATCTTGACTATCATCAGGAGCAACAACTTGACGTGTTACTTCTTCCTTAATTTTCTTTTCGGAAGGAGAAACAGGTTCTTCAGAGTCATCAACACTCACAAGGGATTTTTTAATGCCTGGAATAGAAGTCACATCAATTTTTTCGTCTAAAATCATTGGTTTCTCAACGTTTTCTATGCCCTCAACTTCCAAAAGAGAACTATCAACTTTTGAACAAGTATTTACAGTAGATTCTACATCTCCAATTGTATCTTTAAGAAGAGTTCCAAGGGGCTCTGGAGAAATTCGATCTTGACTATCATCAGGAGCAACAACTTGACGTGTTACTTCTTCCTTAATTTTCTTTTCGGAAGGAGAAACAGGTTCTTCAGAGTCATCAACACTCACAAGGGATTTTCTAATGCCTGAAATAGAAGTCACATCAATTTTTTCGTCTAAAATCATTGTTTTCTCAACGTTTTCTATGCCCTCAACTTCCAAAAGAGAACTATCAACTTTTGAACAAGTATTTACAGTAGATTCTACATCTCCAATTGTATCTTTAAGAAGAGTTTCAAGGGGCTCTGGAGAAATTCGATCTTGACTATCATCAGGAGCAACAACTTGACGTGTTACTTCTTCCTTAATTTTCATTTCGGAAGAAGAAACAGGTTCTTCAGAGTCATCAACACTCACAAGGGATTTTTTAATGCCTGGAATAGAAGTCACATCAATTTTTTCGTCTAAAATCATTGGTTTCTCAACGTTTTCTATGCCCTCAACTTCCAAAAGAGAACTATCAACTTTTGAACAAGTATTTATAGTAGATTCTACATCTCCAATTGTATCTTTAAGAAGAAATCCAAGGGGCTCTGGAGAAATTCGATCTTGACTATCATCAGGAGCAACAAGTTGACGTGTTACTTCTTCCTTAATTTTCTTTTCGGAAGGAGAAACAGGTTCTTCAGAGTCATCAACACTCACAAGGGATTTTTGAATGCCTGGAATAGAAGTCACATCAATTTTTTCGTCTAAAATCATTGGTTTCTCAACGTTTTCTATGCCCTCAACTTCCAAAAGAGAACTATCAACTTTTGAACAAGTATTTATAGTAGATTCTACATCTCCAATTGTATCTTTAAGAAGAAATCCAAGGGGCTCTGGAGAAATTCGATCTTGACTATCATCAGGAGCAACAACTTGACGTGTTACTTCTTCCTTAATTTTCTTTTCGGAAGGAGAAACAGGTTCTTCAGAGTCATCAACACTCACAAGGGATTTTTTAATGCCTGGAATAGAAGTCACATCAATTTTTTCGTCTAAAATCATTGGTTTCTCAACGTTTTCTATGCCCTCAACTTCCAAAAGAGAACTATCAACTTTTGAACAAGTATTTACAGTAGATTCTACATCTCCAATTGTATCTTTAAGAAGAGTTTCAAGGGGCTCTGGAGAAATTTGATCTTGACTATCATCATCAGGAGCAACAACTTGACGTGTTACTTCTTCCTTAATTTTCTTTTCGGAAGGAGAAACAGGTTCTTCAGAGTCATCAACACTCACAAGGGATTTTTTAATGCCTGGAATAGAAGTCACATCAATTTTTTCGTCTAAAATCATTGGTTTCTCAACCTTTTCTAAGCCTTCAATTTCCAAAACGGAACTATCAACTTTTGGACTAGGTTTAACAACAGCCTCTACAGCTCCAAATATATCCTTAAGTAGAGTTCCAAGGGGCTCTGGAGAAATTCGATCTTGACTATCATCAGGAGCAACAACTTGACGTGTTACTTCTTCCTTAATTTTCTTTTCGGAAGGAGAAACAGGTTCTTCAGAGTCATCAACACTCACAAGGGATTTTCTAATGCCTGGAATAGAAGTCACATCAATTTTTTCGTCTAAAATCATTGGTTTCTCAACGTTTTCTATGCCCTCAACTTCCAAAAGAGAACTATCAACTTTTGAACAAGTATTTACAGTAGATTCTACATCTCCAATTGTATCTTTAAGAAGAGTTCCAAGGGGCTCTGGAGAAATTCGATCTTGACTATCATCAGGAGCAACAACTTGACGTGTTACTTCTTCCTTAATTTTCTTTTCGGAAGGAGAAACAGGTTCTTCAGAGTCATCAACACTCACCAGGGATTTTCTAATGCCTGGAATAGAAGTCACATCAATTTTTTCGTCTAAAATCATTGGTTTCTCAACCTTTTCTAAGCCTTCAATTTCCAAAACGGAACTATCAACTTTTGGACTAGGTTTAACAACAGCTTCTACAGCTCCAAATGTATCCTTAAGTAGAGTTCCAAGGGGCTCTGGAGAAATTCGATCTTGACTATCATCAGGAGCAACAACTTGACGTGTTACTTCTTCCTTAATTTTCTTTTCGGAAGGAGAAACAGGTTCTTCAGAGTCATCAACACTCACAAGGGATTTTCTAATGCCTGGAATAGAAGTCACATCAATTTTTTCGTCTAAAATCATTGGTTTCTCAACGTTTTCTATGCCCTCAACTTCCAAAAGAGAACTATCAACTTTTGAACAAGTATTTACAGTAGATTCTACATCTCCAATTGTATCTTTAAGAAGAGTTTCAAGGGGCTCTGGAGAAATTTGATCTTGACTATCATCAGGAGCAACAACTTGACGTGTTACTTCTTCCTTAATTTTCTTTTCGGAAGGAGAAACAGGTTCTTCAGAGTCATCAACACTCACAAGGGATTTTTTAATGCCTGGAATAGAAGTCACATCAATTTTTTCGTCTAAAATCATTGGTTTCTCAACCTTTTCTAAGCCTTCAATTTCCAAAACGGAACTATCAACTTTTGGACTAGGTTTAACAACAGCTTCTACAGCTCCAAATGTATCCTTAAGTAGAGTTCCAAGGGGCTCTGGAGAAATTCGATCTTGACTATCATCAGGAGCAACAACTTGACGTGTTACTTCTTCCTTAATTTTCTTTTCGGAAGGAGAAAGAGGTTCTTCAGAGTCATCAACACTCACAAGGGATTTTTTAATGCCTGGAATAGAAGTCACATCAATTTTTTCGTCTAAAATCATTGGTTTCTCAACGTTTTCTATGCACTCAACTTCCAAAAGAGAACTATCAACTTTTGAACAAGTATTTATAGTAGATTCTACATCTCCAATTGTATCTTTAAGAAGAAATCCAAGGGGCTTTTGAGAAATTCGATCTTGACTACCATCAGGAGCAACAACTTGACGTGTTACGTCTTCCTTAATTTTCTTTTCGGAAGGAGAAACAGGTTCTTCAGAGTCATCAACACTCACAAGGGATTTTTTAATGCCTGGAATAGAAGTCACATCAATTTTTTCGTCTAAGATCATTGGTTTCTCAACCTTTTCTAAGCCTCCAATTTCCAAAACGGAACTATCAACTTTTGGACTAGGTTTAACAACAGCTTCTACAGCTCCAAATGTATCCTTAAGTAGAGTTCCAAGGGGCTCTGGAGAAATTCGATCTTGACTATCATCAGGAGCAACAACTTGATGTGTTACTTCTTCCTTAATTTTCTTTTCGGAAGGAGAAAGAGGTTTTTCAGATTCATCAACACTCACAAAGGAAATAATTGGTTTCTTAACTTTTTCTATGCCCTTAACTTCCAAAACGGAAATAACAACATTTGGACTAGGTTCTACAATAGCTTCTGAATCTCCAATTATATCCTTAAGAAGAGTTCCAAGGGTCTCTGGGGAAATTCGATGTTGAGAATCATCGGGAGCAACAACTTGATGTGTTACTTCTTCCTTAATTTTTTTCTCGGAAGGAGAAACAGGTTTTTCAGAGTCACCAACACTCACAAAAGATTTTTTAATGCCTGGAATAAAAGTCACATCAATTTTTTCATCCGAAATCATTGGTTTCTTAACATTTTCCATTTTTTCAATTTCCAAAACGGAACTATCAGCTTTTGGACTAGGTTTTATAGTAGCTACTATATCCCCAATTGTATCCTTAAGAAGAGTTCCAAGAGCCTCTGGAAAAATTCGATCTTGACTATCATCAGGAGCAACAACTTGATGTGTTACGTCTTCCTTAATTTTCTTTTCGGAAGGCGAAAAAGGTTTTTCAGAGTTATCAATACTCACAAAGGATTTGTGAATACCTGGAATAGAAGTCACATCAATTTTTCCATCCGAAATCATTGGTTTCTCAACCTTTTCTAAGCCTTCAATTTCCAAAACGGAACTATCAACTTTTGGACTAGGTTTAACAACAGCTTCTACAGCTCCAAATGTATCCTTAAGTAGAGTTCCAAAGGGCTCTGGAGAAATTCGATCTTGACTATCATCAGGAGCAACAACTTGATGTGTTACTTCTTCCTTAATTTTCTTTTCGGAAGGAGAAAGAGGTTTTTCAGATTCATCAACACTCACAAAGGAATTCTGAATGCCTGGAATAAAAGTCACATCAATTTTGTCGTCCGAAATCATTGGTTTCTCAACCTCTTCTAAGCCTTCAACTTCAAAAACGGAACTATCAACTTTTAGAGTAGGTTTTACAGTAGCTACTACATCTCCAATTGTGTACTTAATAAGAGTTCCAAGGGGCTTTTGAGAAATTTGAACTTGACTATCATCAGGAGCAACAACTTGATGTGTTACTTCTTGCTTAAATTTCTTTTCGGAAGGAGAAAGAGGTTTTTCAGAGTCATCAACACTCACAAAGGATTTTTGAATGCCTGGAATAGAAGTCACATCAATTTTGTCGTCCGAAATCATTGGTTTCTCAACCTTTTCTAAACCCTCAACTTCCAAAACGGAACTATCAACTTTTGGACTAGGTTTTACAACAGCTTCTGAATCTCCAAATGTATCCTTAAGTAGAGTTCCAAGGGGCTCTGGAGAAATTCGATCTTGACTATCATCAGGAGCAACAACTTGATGTGTTACTTCTTCCTTAATTTTCTTTTCGGAAGGCGAAATAGGTTTTTCAGAGTCATCAATACTCATAAAGGATTTGTGAATGCCTGGAATAGAAGTCACATCAATTTTTCCATCCGAAATGATTGGTTTCTCAACCTTTTCTAAGCCCTCAACAACCAAAACGGAACTATCAACTTTTGGACTAGGTTTTAAAGTAGCTTTTACATCTCCAATTGTATTCCTAACAAGAGATCCAAAGGGCTCTGAAGAAATTATATCTTGACTATCATCAGGAACAACAACTTGATGTGTTATTTCTTCCTTCATTTTCTTTTCGGAAGGAGCAAGAGGTTGTTCAGAGTCATCAGCATTCACAAAGGATTTTTTAATGGCTGGAATAGAAGTCACACCAATTTTGTCGTCCGATATCATTGGTTTCTCAACCTTTTCTAAGCCTTCAACTTCAAAAACGGAACTATCAACTTTTGGACTAGGTTTAACAACAGCTTCTACAGCTCCAAATGTATCCTTAAGTAGAGTTCCAAGGGGCTCTGGAGAAATTCGATCTTGACTATCATCAGGAGCAACAACTTGATGTGTTACTTCTTGCTTAAATTTCTTTTCGGAAGGAGAAAGAGGTTTTTCAGAGTCATCAACACTCACAAAGGATTTTTGAATGCCTGGAATAGAAGTCACATCAATTTTGTCGTCCGAAATCATTGGTTTCACAACTTTTTCTAAACCCTCATTTTCCAAAACGGAACTATCAACTTTTGGACTAGGTTTTACAACAACTTCTGAATCTCCAAATGTATCCTTAAGTAGAATTCCAAAAGGCTCTGGAGAAATTCGATCTTGACTATCATCAGGAGCAACAACTTGACGTGTTACTTCTTCCTTAATTTTCTTTTCGGAAGGAGAAACAGGTTCTTCAGAGTCATCAACACTCACAAGGGATTTTTTAATGCCTGGAATAGAAGTCACATCAGTTTTTTCGTCTAAAATCATTGGTTTCTCAACGTTTTCTATGCCCTCAACTTCCAAAAGAGAACTATCAACTTTTGAACAAGTATTTATAGTAGATTCTACATCTCCAATTGTATCTTTAAGAAGAGTTTCAAGGGGCTCTGGAGAAATTCGATCTTGACTATCATCAGGAGCAACAACTTGACGTGTTACTTCTTCCTTAATTTTCATTTCGGAAGAAGAAACAGGTTCTTCAGAGTCATCAACACTCACAAGGGATTTTTTAATGCCTGGAATAGAAGTCACATCAGTTTTTTCGTCTAAAATCATTGGTTTCTCAACGTTTTCTATGCCCTCAACTTCCAAAAGAGAACTATCAACTTTTGAACAAGTATTTATAGTAGATTCTACATCTCCAATTGTATCATTAGTAAGAATTCCAATGGGCTTTTGAGAAATTTGATCTTGACAATCATCAGGAGCAACAACTTGATGTGTTACTTCTTCCTTAATTTTCTTTTCGGAAGGAGAAAAAAGTTTTTCAGAGTCATCAACTATCTCAAAGGATTTTTGAATGCCTGGTATAGAAGTCACATGAATTTTTTCGTCTGAAGTCATTTGTTTCTCAACCTTTTCTAAACCCTCAACTTTCAAAACGGAACTGTCAACTTTTGGAATAGGTTTTACAGTAGCTACTACATCTCCAATTGTATCCTTAATAAGAATTCCAAGGGGCTCGGGAGAAATTCGATCTTGACTATCATCAGGAGCAACAACTTGATGTGTTACTTCTTCCTTAATTTTCTTTTCGGAAGGAGAAAGAAGTTTTTCAGAGTCATCAACTATCTCAAAGGATTTTTTAATGCCTGGAATAGAAGTCACATCAATTTTTTCGTCCGAAGTCATTTGTTTCTCAGCCTTTTCTAAACCCTCAACTTCCAAAACGGAACTATCAACTTTTGGAGTAGGTTTTACAGTAGCTAATACATCTCCAATTGTATCCTTAATAAGAATTCCAAAGGGCTCGGGAGAAATTCGATTTTGACTATCATCAGGAGCAACAACTTGTTGTGTTACTTCTTGCTTAAATTTCTTTTCGGAAGGAGAAAGAGGTTTTTCAGAGTCATCAACAGTCACAAAAGATTTTTTAATGGCTGGAATAGAAGTCACACCAATTTTGTCGTCCGAAATTATTGGTTTTTCAACAATTTCTAAGCCTTCAACTTCAAAAACGGAACTATCAGATTTTGGACTAGGTTTAACAACAGCTTCTACAGCTCCAAATGTATCCTTAAGTAGAGTTCCAAGGGGCTTTTGAGAAATTCGATCTTGACTATCATCAGGAGCAACAACTTGATGTGTTACTTCTTGCTTAAATTTCTTTTCGGAAGGAGAAAGAAGTTTTTCAGAGTCATCAACACTCACAAGGGATTTTTGAATGCCTGGAATAGAAGTAACACAAATTTTTTCGTCTGAAATCATTGGTTTTTCAACCTTTTCTAAACCCTCAACTCCCGAAACAGAACTATCAACTTTTGGAATAGGTTTTACGGTAGCTACTACATCTCCAATTGTATCCTTAACAAGAGTTCCAAGGGGCTCTGGAGAAATTCGATCTTGACTTTCATCAGGAGCAACAACTTGTTGTGTTACTTCTTGCTTAAATTTCTTTTCGGAAGGAGAAAGGTGTTTTTCAGAGTCATCAACACTCACAAAGGATTTTTGAATGCCTGGAATAGAAGTCACACCAATTTTTTCGTCCGAAATCATTGGTTTCTCAACCTTTTCTAAACCCTCAACTTCCAAAACGGAACTGTCAACTTTTGGAATAGGTTTTACAGTAGCTACTACATCTCCAATTGTATCCTTAATAAGAATTCCAAGGGGCTCTGGAGAAATTCGATCTTGACTATCATCAGGAGCAACAACTTGTTGTGTTACATCTTGCTTAAATTTCTTTTCGGAAGGAGAAATAGGTTTTTCAGAGTCATCAACACTCACAAAGGATTTTTGAATGCCTGGAATAGAAGTCACATCAATTTTTCCATCCGAAATCATTGGTTTCTCAACATTTTCTAAGCCCTCAACATCCAAGCCCTCAACTTCCAAAACGGAACTATCAACTTTTGGACTAGGTTTTATAGTAGCTACTACATTCCCAATTGTATCCTTAAGAAGAGTTCCAAGAGCCTCTGGAGAAATTCGATCTTGACTATAATCAGGAGCAACAACTTGATGTGTTACTTCTTCCTTAATTTTCTTTTCGGAAGGCGAAATAGGTTTTTCAGAGTCATCAACACTCACAAAGGATTTTTGAATGCCTGGAATAGAAGTCACATCAATTTTTCCATCTGAAGTCATTGGTTTCTCAACCTTTTCTAAGCCCTCAACATCCAAAACGGAACTATCAACTTTTAGACTAGGTTTTAAAGTAGCTTTTACATCTCCAATTGTATCCTTAACAAGAGTTCCAAGGGGCTGTGGAGAAATTCGATCTTGACTGTCATCAGGAGCAACGACTTGATGTGTTACTTCTTCCCTAATTTTCTTTTCGGAAAGAGAAAGAGGTTTTTCAAAGTCATCAACTCTCGCAAAAGATTTTTGAATGCCTGGAATAGAAGTCACATGAATTTTTTCGTCCGAAATCAATGGTTTCTCATACTTTTCTAAACCCTTAACTTCCAAAACGGAACTATCAACTTTTAGCATAGGTTTAACAGTAGCTTCTACATCTCCAGTTGTATCCTTAAGAAGGGTTCCAAGGGTTTCTGGAGAAATTCGATCTTGACTATCATCAGGAGCAACAACTTGATGTGTTACTTCTTCCTTAATTTTCTTTTCGGAAGGAGAAACAGGTTCTTCAGTGTCATCAACACTCACAAAGGATTTTTTAATAGCTGGAATAGAAGTCACACCAATTTTGTCTTCCGAAATCATTGGTTTTTCAACCTTATCTAAACCCTCAACTTCCAAAACGGAACTATCAACTTTTGGAGTAGGTTTTACAGTAGCTAATACATCTCCAATTGTATCCTTAATAAGAATTCCAAAGGGCTCGGGAGAAATTCGATTTTGACTATCATCAGGTGCAACAATTTGTTGTGTTACTTCTTGCTTAAATTTCTTTTCGGAAGAAGAAAAAGGTTTTTCAGAGTCAACAACACTCACAAAGGATTTTTGAATGCCTGGAATAGAAGTCACACCAATTTTTTCGTCCGATATCATTGGTTTCTCAACCTTTTCTAAACCCTCAACTTCCAAAACGGAACTATCAACTTTTGGAATAGGTTTTACAGTAGCTACTACATCTCCAATTGTATCCTTAACAAGAGTTCCAAGGGGCTCTGGAGAAATTCGATCTTGACTTTCATCAGGAGCAACAGCTTGTTGTGTTACTTCTTGCTTAAATTTCATTTCGGAAGGAGAAAGAGGTTTTTCAGAGTCATCAACACTCACAAAGGATTTTTGAATGCCTGGAATAGAAGTCACACTAATTTTTTCGTCCGAAATCATTGGTTTTTCAACCTTTTCTAAACCCTCAACTTCCAAAACGGAACTGTCAACTTTTGGAATAGGTTTTACGGTAGCTACTACATCTCCAATTGTATCCTTAACAAGAGTTCCAAGGGGCTCTGGAGAAATTCGATCTTGACTTTCATCAGGAGCAACAACTTGTTGTGTTACTTCTTGCTTAAATTTCTTTTCGGAAGGAGAAAGAGGTTTTTCAGAGTCATCAACACTCACAAAGGATTTTTGAATGCCTGGAATAGAAGTCACACCAATTTTGTCGTCCGAAATCATTGGTTTCTCAACCTTTTCTAAACCCTCAACTTCCAAAACGGAACTGTCAACTTTTGGAATAGGTTTAACAGTAGCTACTACATCTCCAATTGTATCCTTTACAAGAATTCCAAGGGGATCTGGAGAAATTCGATCTTGACTATCATCAGGAGCAACAACTTGACGTGTTACTTCTTCCTTAATTTTCTTTTCGGAAGGAGAAACAGGTTCTTCAGAGTCATCAACACTCACAAGGGATTTTCTAATGCCTGGAATAGAAGTCACATCAATTTTTTCGTCTAAAATCATTGGTTTCTCAACGTTTTCTATGCCCTCAACTTCCAAAAGAGAACTATCAACTTTTGAACAAGTATTTACAGTAGATTCTACATCTCCAATTGTATCTTTAAGAAGAGTTTCAAGGGGCTCTGGAGAAATTCGATCTTGACTATCATCAGGAGCAACAACTTGACGTGTTACTTCTTCCTTAATTTTCTTTTCGGAAGGAGAAACAGGTTCTTCAGAGTCATCAACACTCACAAGGGATTTTCTAATGCCTGGAATAGAAGTCACATCAATTTTTTCGTCTAAAATCATTGGTTTCTCAACGTTTTCTATGCCCTCAACTTCCAAAAGAGAACTATCAACTTTTGAACAAGTATTTATAGTAGATTCTACATCTCCAATTGTATCTTTAAGAAGAAATCCAAGGGGCTCTGGAGAAATTCGATCTTGACTATCATCAGGAGCAACAACTTGACGTGTTACTTCTTCCTTAATTTTCTTTTCGGAAGGAGAAACAGGTTCTTCAGAGTCATCAACACTCACAAGGGATTTTTTAATGCCTGGAATAGAAGTCACATCAATTTTTTCGTCTAAAATCATTGGTTTCTCAACGTTTTCTATGCCCTCAACTTCCAAAAGAGAACCATCAACTTTTGAACAAGTATTTACAGTAGATTCTACATCTCCAATTGTATCTTTAAGAAGAGTTCCAAGGGGCTCTGGAGAAATTCGATCTTGACTATCATCAGGAGCAACAACTTGACGTGTTACTTCTTCCTTAATTTTCTTTTCGGAAGGAGAAACAGGTTCTTCAGAGTCATCAACACTCACAAGGGATTTTCTAATGCCTGGAATAGAAGTCACATCAATTTTTTCGTCTAAAATCATTGGTTTCTCAACGTTTTCTATGCCCTCAACTTCCAAAAGAGAACTATCAACTTTTGAACAAGTATTTACAGTAGATTCTACATCTCCAATTGTATCTTTAAGAAGAGTTTCAAGGGGCTCTGGAGAAATTCGATCTTGACTATCATCAGGAGCAACAACTTGACGTGTTACTTCTTCCTTAATTTTCTTTTCGGAAGGAGAAACAGGTTCTTCAGAGTCATCAACACTCACAAGGGATTTTTTAATGCCTGGAATAGAAGTCACATCAATTTTTTCGTCTAAAATCATTGGTTTCTCAACGTTTTCTATGCCCTCAACTTCCAAAAGAGAACTATCAACTTTTGAACAAGTATTTACAGTAGATTCTACATCTCCAATTGTATCTTTAAGAAGAGTTCCAAGGGGCTCTGGAGAAATTCGATCTTGACTATCATCAGGAGCAACAACTTGACGTGTTACTTCTTCCTTAATTTTCTTTTCGGAAGGAGAAACAGGTTCTTCAGAGTCATCAACACTCACAAGGGATTTTTTAATGCCTGGAATAGAAGTCACATCAATTTTTTCGTCTAAAATCATTGGTTTCTCAACGTTTTCTATGCCCTCAACTTCCAAAAGAGAACTATCAACTTTTGAACAAGTATTTACAGTAGATTCTACATCTCCAATTGTATCTTTAAGAAGAGTTCCAAGGGGCTCTGGAGAAATTCGATCTTGACTATCATCAGGAGCAACAACTTGACGTGTTACTTCTTCCTTAATTTTCTTTTCGGAAGGAGAAACAGGTTCTTCAGAGTCATCAACACTCACAAGGGATTTTCTAATGCCTGGAATAGAAGTCACATCAATTTTTTCGTCTAAAATCATTGGTTTCTCAACGTTTTCTATGCCCTCAACTTCCAAAAGAGAACTATCAACTTTTGAACAAGTATTTACAGTAGATTCTACATCTCCAATTGTATCTTTAAGAAGAGTTCCAAGGGGCTCTGGAGAAATTCGATCTTGACTATCATCAGGAGCAACAACTTGATGTGTTACTTCTTCCTTAATTTTCTTTTCGGAAGGAGAAAGAGGTTGTTTAGTGTCATCAACACTCACAAAAGATTTTTGAATGGCTGGAATAGAAGTCACACCAATTTTGTCTTCCAAAATCATTGGTTTTTCAACCTTTTCTAAACCCTCAACTTCCAAAACGGAACTGTCAACTTTTGGAATAGGTTTTACGGTAGCTACTACATCTCCAATTGTATCCTTAACAAGAGTTCCAAGGGGCTCTGGAGAAATTAAATCTTGACTTTCATCAGGAGCAACAACTTGATGTGTTACTTCTTGCTTAAATTTCTTTTCGGAAGGAGAAAGAGGTTGTTCAGAGTCATCAGCATTCACAAAGGATTTTTTAATGACTGGAATAGAAGTCACACCAATTTTGTCGTCCGATATCATTGGTTTCTCAACCTTTTCTAAGCCTTCAACTTCAAAAACGGAACTATCAACTTTTGGACTACGTTTAACAACATTTTCTACAGCTCCAAATGTATCCTGAGGTAGAGTTCCAAGGGCCTCTGGAGAAATTTGATCTTGACTTTCATCAGGAGTGACAACTTGTTGTGTTACTTCTTGCTTAAATTTCTTTTCGGAAGGAGAAAGAGGTTTTTCAGAGTCATCAACTCTCGCAAAGGATTTTTGAATGCCTGGAATAGAAGTCACACCAATTATGTCTTCCGAAATCATTGGTTTTTCAACCTTTTCTAAACCCTCAACTTCCGAAACGGAACTATCAACTTTTGGAATAGGATTTACAGTAGCTACTACATCTCCAATTGTATCCTTAACAAGAGTTCCAAGGGGCTCTGGAGAAATTCGATCTTGACTTTCATCAGGAGCAACAACTTGTTGTGTTACTTCTTGCTTAAATTTCTTTTCGGAAGGAGAAAGAGGTTTTTCAGAGTCATCAACACTCACAAAAGATTTTAGAATGCCTGGAATAGAAGTCACACCAATTTTTTCGTCCGAAATCATTGGTTTTTCAACCTTTTCTAAACCCTCAACTCCCGATACGGAACTATCAACTTTTGGAATAGGGTTTACAGTAGCTACTACATCTCCAATTGTATCCTGAACAAGAGTTCCAAGGGCCTCTGGAGAAATTTGATATTGACTTTCATCAGGAGCAACAACTTGTTGTGTTACTTCTTGCTTAAATTTCTTTTCGGAAGGAGAAAGAGGTTTTTCAGAGTCATCAACACTCACAAAGGATTTTTGAATGCCTGTAATAGAAGTCACATCAATTTTGTCGTCCGAAATCATTGGTTTCTCAACCTTTTCTAAACCCTCAACTTCCAAAACGGAACTGTCAACTTTTGGAATAGGTTTAACAGTAGCTACTACATCTCCAATTGTATCCTTAACAAGATTTCCAAGGGGCTCTGGAGAAATTCGATCTTGACTATCATCAGGAGCAACAACTTGTTGTGTTACTTCTTGCTTAAATTTCTTTTCGGAAGGAGAAAGAGGTTTTTCAGAGTCATCAACTCTCGCAAAGGATTTTTGAATGCCTGGAATAGAAGTCACATGAATTTTTTCGTCCGAAATCAATGGTTTCTCATCCTTTTCTAAACCCTTAACTTCCAAAACGGAACTATTAACTTTTAGAATAGGTTTTACAGTAGCTTCTACATCTCCAGTGGTATCCTTAAGAAGGGTTCCAAGGGTTTCTGGAGAAATTCGATCTTGACTATCATCAGGAGCAACAACTTGATGTGTTACTTCTTCCTTAATTTTCTTTTCGGAAGGAGAAACAGGTTCTTCAGAGTCATCAACACTCACAAGGGATTTTTTAATGCCTGGAATAGAAGTCACACCAATTTTGTCTTCCGAAATCATTGGTTTTTCAACCTTTTCTAAACCATCAACTTCCGAAACGGAATTATCAACTTTTGGAATAGGTTTTACAGTAGCTACTACATCTCCAATTGTATCCTTAATAAGAATTCCAAGGGGCTTTTGAGAAATTCGATCTTGACTATCATCAGGAGCAACAACTTGATGTGTTACTTCTTGCTTAAATTTCTTTTCGGAAGGAGAAAGAGGTTGTTCAGAGTCATCAGCATTCACAAAGGATTTTTTAATGGCTGGAATAGAAGTCACACCAATTTTATCGTCCGATATCATTGGTTTCTCAACCTTTTCTAAGCCTTCAACTTCAAAAACGGAACTATCAACTTTTGGACTAGGTTTAACAATAGCTTCTACAGCTCCAAATGTATCCTTAAGTAGAGTTCCAAGGGCCTCTGGAGAAATTTGATCTTGACTTTCATCAGGAGCAACAACTTGTTGTGTTACTTCTTGCTTAAATTTCTTTTCGGAAGGAGAAAGAGGTTTTTCAGAGTCATCAACTCTCGCAAAGGATTTTTGAATGCCTGGAATAGAAGTCAAATGAATTTTTTCGTCCGAAATCAATGGTTTCTCATCCTTTTCTAAACCCTTAACTTCCAAAACGCAACTATCAACTTTTAGAATAGGTTTTACAGTAGCTTCTACATCTCCAGTTGTATCCTTAAGAAGGGTTCCAAGGGTTTCTGGAGAAATTCGATCTTGACTATCATCAGGAGCAACAACTTGATGTGTTACTTCTTCCTTAATTTTCTTTTCGGAAGGAGAAAGAGGTTGTTTAGTGTCATCAACACTCACAAAAGATTTTTGAATGGCTGGAATAGAAGTCACACCAATTTTGTCTTCCAAAATCATTGGTTTTTCAACCTTTTCTAAACCGTCAACTTCCGAAACGGAACTGTCAACTTTTGGAATAGGTTTTACAGTAGCTACTACATCTCCAATTGTATCCTTAATAAGAATTCCAAGGGGCTTTTGAGAAATTCGATCTTGACTATCATCAGGAGCAACAACTTGATGTGTTACTTCTTGCTTAAATTTCTTTTCGGAAGGAGAAAGAGGTTGTTCAGAGTCATCAGCATTCACAAAGGATTTTTTAATGACTGGAATAGAAGTCACACCAATTTTGTCGTCCGATATCATTGGTTTCTCAACCTTTTCTAAGCCTTCAACTTCAAAAACGGAACTATCAACTTTTGGACTAGGTTTAACAACATCTTCTACAGCTCCAAATGTATCCTTAAGTAGAGTTCCAAGGGCCTCTGGAGAAATTTGATCTTGACTTTCATCAGGAGCGACAACTTGTTTTGTTACTTCTTGCTTAAATTTCTTTTCGGAAGGAGAAAGAGGTTTTTCAGAGTCATCAACTCTCGCAAAGGATTTTTGAATGCCTGGAATAGAAGTCACACCAATTTTGTCTTCCGAAATCATTTGTTTTTCAACCTTTTCTAAACCCTCAACTTCCGAAACGGAACTATCAACTTTTGGAATAGGTTTTACAGTAGCTACTACATCTCCAATTGTATCCTTAACAAGAGTTCCAAGGGGCTCTGGAGAAATTCGATCTTGACTATCGTCAGGAGCAACAACTTGATGTGTTACTTTTTCCTTAATTTTCCTTTCGGATGGTGAAACAGACTTTTCAGAGGCATCATCATTTATAAGGGATTTAAAAGCACCTGAAATAGAGGTCACATAAATTTTTTCGTCCAAAATTATTGGTTTCTCAACCTTTTCTAAGCCCTCAATTTCCAAAACAGAACTATCAACTTTTGAACTAGGTTTAACTGTAGCTACTACATCTCCAATTGTATTCTTAAGAAGAGTTGCAAGAGTCTCTGAAGGAATTCGATCTTGACTATCGCCAGAACCAACAACTTGATGTGTTAGTTCTTCAATAATTTTCTTTTCAGAAGGAGAAACAGGTTTTTCAGACTCATCAACACTCACAAGGGATTTTAAAGTTCCTGGAATAGTAGTCACATCAATTTCTTTGTCCGAAATCATTGGATTCTCAACCTTTTCTAAGCTCTCATCATCCAAAACAGAACTATCAACTTTTGGACTAGGTTTTACAGTAGCAACTACATCTCCAATTATATCCTTAAGAAGAGTTGCAAGGGGCTCTGGAGAAATTCGATCTTGGCTCTCATCAGGAGCAACAACGTGATGTATTACTTCTTGCTTAATTTTCTTTTCGGAAGGAGAAAGAGGATTTTTAGAGTCATCAACACTCACAAAGGATTTTTTAATGCCTAGAATAAAAGTCACATCAATTTTTTCGTCCAACATTATTGCTTTCTTAACCTTTTCTAAGCCCTCAACTTCTAAAACGGAACTAACAACTTTTGGACTAGGTTCTAAAATAGCTTCTGAATCTCCAATTGTATCCTTAAGAAGAGTTCCAAGGGTCTCTGGGGAAATTCGATCTTGAGAATCATCGGGAGCAACAACTTGATGTGTTACTTCTTTCTTAATTTTATTTACGGAAGGAGAAAGAGGTTTTTCAAAGTCATCAACACTCACAAGGGATTTTTTGATGCCTGGAATAGAAGTCACATCAATTTTATTGTCCGAAATCATTGGTTTTTCAACCTTTTCTAAGCCCTCAACTTCCAAAATGGAACTATCACTTTTTGGACTAGGTTTAACAGTAGCTACTACATCTCCAATTGTATCCTTAAGAAGAGTTCCAAGGAGCTCTGGAGAAATTCGATCTTCACTATCGTCACGAGCAACAACTAGATGTGTTATTTCTTCTTTAATTTTCTTTTCGGTTGGTAAAACAGGTTTTTCAGAGGTATCAGCATTTACAATAGGGGTCACATCAATTTTTTCGTCTAAAAATATAAGTTTCTCCATCTTTTCTAAGCCCTCAACTTCTAAAACGTAATTTTCGATTTTTGGACTAGGTTTTACAGTATCTCTTACTTCTCCAATTGTATCCTCAAGAAGAGTTCCAAAAGCCTCTGTAGAAATTTTGTCTTGGCTATCGTCAGGAGCAACAACTTGATGTGTTACTTCTTCTTTAAATTTCTTTTCGGAAGGAGAAACAGGTTCTTCAGAGTCATCAACACTCACAAGGGATTTTTTAATGCCTGGAATAGAAGTAACATCAATTCTTTCGTCTAAAATCATTGGTTTCTCAACCTTTTCTATGCCCTCAACTTCCAAAACAGAACTATCAACTTTTGGACTAGGTTTTACAGTAGGTTCTACTTCTCCAATTGTATTCTTAAGAAGAGTTCCAAGTGGGTCTGGAGAAATTCGATCTTGACTATCGTCAGAACCAACAAATTGATTTGTTAATTCTTCCATAATTTTCATTTCAGAAGGAGAAACAGGTTTTTCAGACTCATCAACACTCACAAAGGATTTTAAAGTTCCTGGAATAGCAGTCACATCAATTTTTTCATCCAAAATCATTGGTTTCTCAACCTTTTCTAAGCCCTCAACTTCCAAAACGGAACTTTCATATTTTGGCCTAGGTTTTACAGTAGCTACTACATCTACAATTGTATCCTTAAGAAGAGTTCCAAGGGGTTCTGGAGAAATTCGATCTTGACTATCGTCAGAACCAACAAATTGATGTGTCGATTCTTCCATAATTTTCTTTTCGGAAGGAGAAACAGGTTTTTCAGACTCATCAACACTCACAAGGGATTTAAAAGTTCCTGGAATAGCAGTCACATAAATTTTTTCGTCCGAAATTATTGGTTTCTCAACCTTTCCAAAGCCTTCAACTTCTAAAACGGAGCTATCAACTTTTGGACTAGGTTTAACAACATCTTCTACATCTCCAAATGTATCCTTAAAAACAGTTCCAAGGGGCTCTGGAGAAATTCGATCTTGACTATCATCAGGAGCAACAACTTGAGGTGATACTTCTTCCATTATTTTATTTTCGAATGGAGAAAGAGATTGTTTGGAGTCATCAACACTCACAAAGGACTTTTTAATGCCTGGAATAGAAGTCACACAAATTTTTTCGTCCGAAATCATTGGTTTATCAACCTTTTCTAAGCCTTCCAAAAAGGAACTATCAACTTTTGGACTAGGTTTTAAAGTAGCTTCTATATCACCAATTGTATCTTTAAGAAGAGTTCCAAGGGGCTCTGGTGAAATTCGATCTTGACTGTCGACAGGAGCAACAATTTGATGTGTTACTTCTTCTTTTATTTTCTTTTCGGATGGTGAAAAAGATTTTTCAAAAGCATCAAAACTTACAAGGGATTTTAAAGCACCTGAAATAGAGGTCACATCAATTTTGTCTTCCAAAATTATTGGTTTCTCAACCTTTTCTAAGCCCACAGCTTCCAAACCAGAGCAATCAACTTTTGGAATAGGTTTAACAATACCTTCTTCATCTCTAATTGTATCCTTAAGTAGAGTTCCAAGGGGCTCTGGAGAAATTAGATCTTGACTATCATCAGGAGCAACAACTTGATGTGTTACTTCTTCCTTAATTTTCTTTTCGGAAGGAGAAAGAGGTTTTTCAGAGTCATCAACAAAGGATTTTTTAATGCCTGGAATAGAAGTCACATCAATTTTTTCGTCTAAAATCACTGGTTTCTCAACCTTTTCTATGCCCTCAACTTCCAAAACAGAACTATCAACTTTTGGACTAGGTTTTACAGTAGGTTCTACTTCTCCAATTGTATTCTTAAGAAGAGTTCCAAGTGGCTCTGGAGAAATTCGATCTTGACTATCGTCAGAACCAACAAATTGATTTGTTAATTCTTCCATAATTTTCTTTTCAGAAGGAGAAACAGGTTTTTCAGACTCATCAACACTCACAAAGGATTTTAAAGTTCCTGGAATAGCAGTCACATCAATTTTTTCATCCAAAATCATTGGTTTCTCAACCTTTTCTAAGCCCTCAAATTCCAAAACGGAACTTTCATATTTTGGCCTAGGTTTTACAGTAGCTACTACATCTACAATTGTATCCTTAAGAAGAGTTCCAAGGGGTTCTGGAGAAATTCGATCTTGACTATCGTCAGAACCAACAAATTGATGTGTCGAGTCTTCCATAATTTTCTTTTCGGAAGGAGAAACAGGTTTTTCAGACTCATCAACACTCACAAGGGATTTAAAAGTTCCTGGAATAGCAGTCACATAAATTTTTTCGTCCGAAATTATTGGTTTCTCAACCTTTGCAAAGCCCTCAACTTCTAAAACGGAGCTATCAACTTTTGGACTAGGTTTAACAACATCTTCTACATCTCCAAATGTATCCTTAAAAACAGTTCCAAGGGGCTCTGGAGAAATTCGATCTTGACTATCATCAGGAGCAACAACTTGAGGTGATACTTCTTCCATTATTTTATTTTCGAATGGAGAAAGAGATTGTTTGGAGTCATCAACACTCACAAAGGACTTTTTAATGCCTGGAATAGAAGTCACACAAATTTTTTCGTCCGAAATCATTGGTTTATCAACCTTTTCTAAGCCTTCCAAAAAGGAACTATCAACTTTTGGACTAGGTTTTAAAGTAGCTTCTATATCACCAATTGTATCTTTAAGAAGAGTTCCAAGGGGCTCTGGCGAAATTCGATCTTGACTATCGACAGGAGCAACAATTTGATGTGTTACTTCTTCTTTTATTTTATTTTCAGATGGTGAAAAAGATTTTTCAAAGGCATCAAAACTTACAAGGGATTTTAAAGCACCTGAAATAGAGGTCACATCAATTTTTTCTTCCAAAATTATTGGTTTCTCAACCTTTTCTAAACTCTCAACATCCAAAACAGAACTATCAACTTTTGGACTAGGTTTTACATTAGCTTTTACATCTCCAATTGTATCCCTTAGAAGAGTTCCAAAGGGCTCCGGAGAAATTAGATCTTGACTATCGTCAGGAGGAACAACTTGATGTTTTACTTCTTCCTTAATTTTCTCTTTGGAAGGAGAAAGAGGTTTTTCAGAGTCATCAACACTCACAAAGGATTTTTGAATGCCTGGAATAGAAGTCGCATGAACTTTTTCCTCCGAAATCATTGGTTTCTTAACCTCTTCTAAGCCATCAACTTCCAAAATGGAACTATAAAATTTTTTGCATGTTTTTAAAGTAGATTCTACACTTTCTTCTGTATGCTTAAGATGGTTTATATGGTGATTTAAAGAAATTGAAACTTGCTTCTCAGCGGGAAGACCAACTTCATATTTTACCTCATCTGTAAGCACAAGTGATTTAGAGCCATCAGATTTCATAACAGAACTGTATGTAACAGAAGTCACATCAATTTGGTCATCGGATCTCATTTGTTTCTCTACTTTTCCTAAACCCTCGACTCCCAAAAGAGAAATTTCAGTTTTTGGACTTGTTTTAACAGTATACTCTACACTTTCTACTGTATCCTTGGGATGGCTTTTCTGGGGCTCTAGAGAAATGGAAACTTGTGCTTCATCAGGATCAACAACTTCATGATCTGGCTCTTCCGTAAGTTTTGTTTCGGAAGGAAGCACAAGTGATTTAGAGCCATCGAATTTGATAAGGGATCTGTAAGTAACAGAAGTCACATCAATTTGGTCATCGGATCTTATTTGTTTCTCTAATTTTTCTAAACCCTCGATTCCCAAAAGAGAAGATTCTTTTTGACAAGTTATAAAACTTTCTACTGTATCCTTAGGATGGGTTTTCTGAGGCCCTAGAGAAATGGGAACTTGTCTTTCGTCTGGATGAACGATTTGATGTGTTGCTTCTACCGTAGGTTTCTTTTCAGAAGAAGGCACAAGTATCTTAGAGTCATGAACTTCGATTCCCACAAGAGAAATTTCAGTTTTGGGACTTGTGTCTACAATAGATTCTTCATTGTCTGTTTTAACCATTAAATGGGTGTCACGTGGCTCTATTGAAAATTCTACTTCATCATCATCATTAGAAGAAAAAGGAACAGGTTTTCTGTTTTCATCAATTGTGATAAAACTTTTCAAAGGTTCTGATATTGTAAGCACATCAGTTTGATCGTCTAAGCTCATATCACTTCGAACGGAATCTGATTCTGCCAATTCTTCGGTTGACCAGTTTAAAGGGTTGGATTTCTCTTTTTCTCCATCCAAACCAAAATTTGAATCTTGTCTAATAGATTTGTCAGGTTGTTCTTCACTCTTTGATGCATCTTCAACAGCGGTTGTGTTAGGGCTAATTGAAGGTTCATCATTACAATCTTCAGGAATAAATAATTGGTGTTTTACTTCATCGAATTTTTGAATTTTGAGAGATTTGAAAGGAGAACTTTCATTTAAGTCTATAATATTTTTAATATCTCCTGAAACATTCGAAACCGAAGAAATATCAATAGAACTTGTTGCAATAGCTTTTAAATCTGAATCTCTGAAAGCTTTATTGATTTCTTGTTGTTCTTTATCATAACCCTCCAAATACTCATCGCTTGATTTTAAACCTAACATTTTTTGGTTGGTTAGTTCAGTGGCTAATCTAGGGTCTTCAGGTTTACTTGACCGAATTTTTTGGGTTAACCGCTCTGAAATCTCATGTGAAGTATTTTGTGTGTGAGACTCTTCAATTGGTTTTTCATTCATGGAAGACCGAATAAGGGAAGAAATAATAATTGTTTTCTTAGTAGAAACTTTTGAGTCCTGAACATTAAAGCCATCTTTTGAGATGTTCGAAAGACTACGAACTTCATTGTTGTCTTGAATATTTTTCTCAAAGGATTCTACTTCTAATACTGAATCTGAAAATTTAGGATTGGTCGCATCAGTGTCTGTGCTTTTTACTGCTTTATCTTTGAAGCTTGAAATAAACTCTCGGGAAAGTTCTTCTCGTTCTTTTTGAAGAAAATTCACTTGAAATTTATCTTCCTTATTAATTTTACTAACAGTATATTCCTTTTTATGTTTATCTAAGCTCAGACGTTCCTTTGCATCTTTAAAATCTCCTGAGTCTGATAACAAATCATATTGGCCAATTTTCGACGGCAATTGTTTGTTCAAAGCTTCTGAAGTTATAAGTTTATAGGATTCTAAACTTTTGACATTTTTGTCATGGACTATTGCAAAGGGTTCATGGAATTCTGTCTTTTTTATATTTGAATCTGTTTTTTTAGTTATGTCATGTTTTTCATTTATATCATCTAATTCTTTCTGTTTTTCTTTTTGCATTACGGAAGAACTCGATTCTGGATAAGTTATGGAGAAGAACTGGTTGTTATCTGGTACGGATTCCTGTGTAGTTGATATTTTGTTAAATGTTTCTGATATATTCGGATCATCACTTGATTTCAACATATTACCACTAAATATAAGCAATGGTTGAATGTGTTCTTCAATAACAGAATTCGAAAAACTTGACGATCCCGATTTGATGTTTGTTTTAAACATTTTCGGAGACTTGAGTGAATTTTTATTCGTTATTAGTTGTGATTCAACAATTATGAACTCTGAAGATTTTTCTTTTTCTTCATTACTAGGATGTTTTATCTTAAAATCAGAAGATTTTTCTGAATCAGATAAAGTGATATTAATCTGACTTTCTTCTAATTTTGTACCCATGCCATCGATAGTTTGAACTGAGTCTTCAATTTGTTTTTGTAGACCTGTACTCGAGCTGCTTTTAGCACAAACCTCAAACTGGGTTTTGAGACTTGAAACATTTTCTGGTTCTTTTATTTCAGTTAAAGATGGAGTTTTGGAAATATTGGAAGCATTCGCTAAATGCTTTTCAGGACTTAAAATTTGCATTTCTGTTTCTTCGATAAAGTTTACTAATTCTTCTTGAAAATTTAGGTTGGGTCGTAGCCCTGCCGAATAGCTGTTTGATTTTCTTTCAAATTCATACTTATTGGACTGCTGTGATATTAAAGGAAAACTATGAGAACGTTTTTCCTCTCCATCTTCTTTGGTAGATTTCACAGGAAAATACATTTTTGAAACGCTCATTCTATCTTCCAATTCTTCTTCATATTCATCGGAATGCTTCAGATCCAGTTTCCTCAAGCTATTGATTGATTCTGAAGAATCTTTTGGAGAAAGTACAATTTTTTTGAATTCAAGTACAATCTTTTTCACAGGAAACTTTGATTCCTGCAATGGAACCTTACATGGAAATTCTAGAGGGCCCTCAATTAAGTCGCTAGTCGTATACTGAATATCTTGTTCAACTGGCTTAGAATATTCCTCGTTGATTTCAGATACAACTGGAATATTTTTTTTTAAACATCTAATTTCACATATTTCTTCACCAATATCTTCTAGGTCTATAGCATGCTGTTCGTTTGGTATAACTACTGTTTTTTCCAAAGGCTTACATTCAACGATTTCATAAGTCGTGCAAATTTGATCTTCAACTGCCTTTAAATTGATATCACATCTAATGTGACTGTATTTCGTTTGGAATGGAATTGCTTCAACACAATTTCCTTCAATTTTATCGACAACCTCTTTAACTGTATTTGAATTTTCACATAATATATCAGGTTTAATTTCTTGGGACTTCGTTTTGGAAAAAGATTCAGAGCTCTCTATCTGACGAACTAGTTTTCTGACACCTTCAAATACACTGTCGTTTTCTTTAATTTCAATAGTTTTATCAATTGGATTGCAAATAGAAGTGATGTTTTGGATTAATCGCTTCGTTTGTAGTATTTTGGTGGGTTGATCACTCACACCCATTTCGGAAAATGTAGTGTTGTAATTCCTTTCCCCTGCAGGACTTTCACTTGTAACTTCAGTAATGCATTGTTCTTGCGATGTATTGGAAGCTTTCAGTCTCATTTTATCAGCCAGCATTTTGGTATTACCATCTTCTATTTTTGTATCCATTGTAAGCGTTTAAAGAGTTTTTTTTTTTTTAAAGGGTTGCAGCGTAAAAGGTGACAGTTAAAATATTATCACATAAATTATCAAATACTATTTATTCATATAATATATTTATTTATATATTTGTTTGTATTTTTTACAATGTGCATGCAATAATATCTAAGAGAAGCCAGAGTAATTATGGCATTGTCTATTGAAACCTAGTAGGTATGTAGTTAAACATAGAATTTCTGTTAGTTATTGAAAAAAAATCTTGAAATACTTATCTGTGATCTCAAGTCATTTTAGACTTTTTTTTGTAATTTAATTGATTTAATGTGAATATATTAATTAAAAAAAACAACCTTTTCAAAAATAAAAGGAAACTTGTTTTAAGCGCCATGTTTACTCCAGCATTTCTCTTCTTTTAAAAGCACAACGTGTAAATGGAAGCAATTTTTAAATTATATGAAAAATAATAAATATTAGACAACATACGTGGTTGATCGACATTGTTATTTGGTTATGTGATTTGATTTATTATACTATACATATGTATATATAAAGCCGTAAAACCTAAATTTCCATTTTTTAAATAGAATTTATGTATGTTATTGACCCGCGTAATAAAGTTGTACCGATACTTAATGGATTTTGATGATTCTTTTGATATTTCTTTCCTATCATATCCTCATCAGAATAGTGATTTAACTTTTTTTTTAGAGATTTAAGAGGAAGACTATAACCAATGACTTCATTTTTCGTAAAAATGGATTTCAACTTCCATGACTTTAAAAAACTGATCCTTAATAGTTTTATGAATGCTTACTCTGTTAAACTTCAAATACAAATCTTTTAATTTGTCAACTGAAATTGGTTTATTTAAAATAATTAAAATTTAAATATTATGTCTTCATAAGAAAAAAAAAACTGTGTTAGTTACTCAACATTTTAAGAACCATCCAAATCAATAAAGTATAATTGAGATTCCAATAATTTGACATTTTCAAGAAGGCTCTGGATTGATTCGACTGAACTAAATACTACATATCTATATAGTTAACAAAAGATATTACTTATTTTAAGAGTATTCTTTAAAGAACGACATTGTGATTTGAATCTTGAAGAAGATCCCTTTATAGTTCTACTGTGTTAATTTATAGTTTAAAAAGGGAAGTCAGCGTTTCCTAGTCCTCCATCTAATTTGTATAAATAACTTTGTTCCCCTTTATTCTTTGCGACCAACAATATTATTGAATTTTCCGACTTTATCCAATGTGTATCGAAAAAACTGTAGTTAATCAAATTAAAGCCAAACGTTTGTAAAACCATTGCATTGGTCAGACAAGTTTTTTTAATTGTAGAAAAAGATGGGGTATCAAATGAGAGCTAAATGTTCGTTTTGCGAAACCATGTGGTTGATGGTTAAAATTTTAAGTTTAGCACCCATTTTCTCAAGAAATTAACCTTCGTTTTATTGAATATTATTAGGGTATTCATGAACCATTGGAAATTTTCCAACGTCATAAAATTGTAAAACTTCCGACACACGTTTTTGACAATACCATAACAGCTGACTTAAAAATGGTGATAATACCATTTTAATTTACGACGCTTACTATAATAATCTTTCTCAAGCAACAAAAAACACATTAGAGCCAAAATAAGGTAATTTGGCTAATTACTTATGTGTTTTCATTTCAAATTTACTTATTTCGTTTGACTCCTAATTTCATTTTGAATTTGATTTGACCGTAAGTGTCTTGTTTTTTTTTTCTCTGTTTTTTATTCATCGAATTTGGGTGTGTTCGTATAACGTTGCAGATAACTTCAAACAGAATTACGTGCAAAATTGGCTGAAAATAGTTCTTTTCGTAATGTGAATTTGAATGATAAATTTAGATGATTTTGAATTGAATTTGGACATTTTCAAAGAAATTTTTTCTAATAAAAATATAGTATAATGATTTTGTGAAGAATTTTAAAAATCACAACTTTCCGTTTGAACTTTTAAGGCTAAACTCATATTTTAGCTGCGAGTAGAGCGGCAATGCGAGAGGTGAGTAGAGCGTTAAAAAAAAACACATGCTTTTTTATGACTACTGATAACTCGTTGCTAGAGGCCTCAGTATGAGAGCTGTCATAAGAATTTTGATTTGTTTGTTTTCGTCGCTCTGCTTACTTTTCGCATCTCCGCTCTGCTCGCAGCTCCAGTATGAGTTTAGCCTTATAGTTTTGTTACGTGTGGACTTTTAAGTCTTGTTTAATACTACGTTTTCATTAGGGCAAATGAGGTGATTTATGTAAACTTCCAAATTTAATTCCACACCATCTCGCTTTCTATACAAGTTCACATTTCAAACTGGGGAAATTTCAGCTAAATTTGCACGAAATTTGGTTTGAAATATAACGAGCAAATTTTACGAACACACATCAATTTTGTGATGAAATCACTTTTTTGTAGTTTTTTAAATAACTTCATGAAAACGTAGTAGGTATGTTCGTTGGCCCCTTGGCCCTGAGGGCGCCATAAAGTGTTTTTTGAAAATAAAATTACTTTTAAATTTAACACTTAAAAGATAGAACCGAATGTTTTTTGAAAAACCTGATCTCACCCTGACAGTCAAATTTTGTGTTTTTTGACACCTAGTTTTTTGCTGTGTCATCAGTTGTAAGAAAATTATTGTGTTGTGTGTAGGTAATTGCTTATTTTTGAAATAGAAATTAAAAAAATATGCAAATTCAATTGAAAGATAATAACTAGAAATAGAAAAGGAAACGCTTGAAATTGTTTCAATTCGGTTTTTACAACTAATTTTAAACAAATCTTAGGTTTAAATTAACGAGCACAGATCTTCTCGTTTCTTGCTTTGAACAGCACAATATTTAGTCCTTGGGTGCTTTTAAAAAACCAGGTTTTTGTCAATTCTTATGATTGTCAAGAAGAACTGGGTTAACCCTAGTAGAGCTCAACAAACGAAACAAGTAAAAAAATCAATATAGGTTGGTGTTAAGACAAACAACATGCTATAGTTATTCAATGTTAACATGAAAAAATTTCTTAAATTAATGCTAAAAAAAACTAGAAACAATATAAAAAAAAAACTATTTATTATAATTAAATATTCAACGAAAATAGGTAGGTACTATAGATCATTGAAAACAGATCGTTAGTATTCATTGGTAACATTAATGATCTTAATTTGATTGTCATACTTTTCGATTGAAACAAAAACGAACAAAACTTAAACTTTTTGAAAATTGTGAAAATCATTTTTATACAAATATGTATGTGTATCTGATGTGTCATTTTTTTTAACGATTTTTGTTGTAAAGTTTTGTTTCAGCCTATTTAACATTTCTTAACTACCATTTAAATTATTAAATAGGTTAGAATGACTTTTTTTCGTTATATAACAAAATTAAATTTTACAGCTATGGTATTTGCTATTTTTATAGCACGAATATAGTGAACACGAATGCAACGAAGTCCAAATCAGTCGACAGTTTCCTCGACGGCCTTTACGATCTAACAATTAACCCATGTGAAAAGAGAATTATCAAATAATATAAAATAATTGGCGCGTTCAGAAAAATGAGATCTCAGCGATTTTTATCACTGAAAAAGTGAGGAAGCGAATCCAATATTTTTTTTCGTCAGCATTCTGATAGTAAAGCTGAGAAATTAAGCTGAAGAATCCTGAAAGTGAGATTGCGGATATCTCCGAGATCTCATTTTCCTGAACATGCCTATTAATTTCTCTTAACCCCATACATATGTACATATATTCAAAACGAAAAGCAATAGCAAGCAAAAAATAATTGTAAGGAGTGTAGAGAGTAGCATGATTGAGTGCCACGTTTTTCGATTTAAATCTGTGGGGCAAGGATACATTATTTTATACATTTTAGTTCATTTTAAAAACGTGTTAAGTATTTTAAAAATTTTATTTTCATTAAGATATAAATATAATTAATTATTTAAAATTGGTTTACTTTGTTTCTTATTATTCGAAGAAAAAACTTTTAATGCAAAAAAAGAAGAAAAACAAAAGACGGTAGCGATTCTGCTATCCTCACCAAAATACAGTCGGAAAATGTAATCCGAAGATATCTCAAAGAAATAGAACGTCCCGTGGATAGCTTCTAAAATTTTAAAAACCGCAAATACCAGTTAGTAAAAATCAAACAAAAAAACAGGCAGCCTTCTAGAAACTACATAACGAACAAAACTTTAAAGAGTTGCCAACAAAAGGGATTCATCATTAAGATTATTAAGAATGCCACATTAAGGATCTTATACTTATGTATATATTCAATGACAACGGAAAGACACAAAAGTAAATAATGGAAGTCTAAACTTTGGGCAAATTTCTCTCCATCTACTAAAGCGTCTGTTTTAGATTCAAGAGGAAATACATATACAATCGACAATCAATCGGTCATGCTTATAGAATAATAAATAAAATTTAGAAGCCCGTAGATTCTAAGAAAATGAATTTAGTGTTTAATGTTAGTGCCCGGTCCTGTTTTTCTTACCACAGTAATATTTCTTAAATAGGATACAGTTATTATCTTCACATTTCTTAAGGGTATATTTTTAAGTGAATAAATAGAATCTAGGTTGTAGTCTAGGGATCAGCACAACTAAAAGCTTGTCCAAATTTTCATAAAAAATTTCATGAAATGTTTCAATGTACAATGTTTGTGGATCTGTCTCTATTGGTTATCAAAAAGCAATCATGCGTCATTGTTTTTACTGCCGCATTCTTAATTTTGTAGAGCGAACAAGTTCGTTGGCAGCTTCACCTAAAGGTTCTTTTAATGGGGATGCTCGAAATTTGTTATGTTATAGCCGCCATGTTGTTAAAGCAACATTTGTCAAATTTGTTGTAAATTTGTCAATAGTGTAAAATGACAATTATCACCATTGAAGGTTAGCTGCCATATTATTTACTCGATTTATCCAGATTAAAACTTAAATCCGCATGTATTTATATTGAATTTATATAATTTACATCCAGATTAAAGTTTTAATCGTTATAATATGGCTATTAGCGTTTGCAAATTAACAAATTAGGTTTGTTCGATATCAGCCCTTGGGCGCCCTGGGTCGCCCTGAACTCGCTTTGAAGCGTTTTATGTAGCACTTTTTTTGCCCAAGTTTATTTGCACTGTGTTCGATATGTGTTCGGGGCGAGCTCTGAATGACTCTCACGAGACCCAGGTTTTTTCTTAGGGCAAGAGTTCAGAGCTGCCGAAATTCAAATCAGCTGTTGTAATAAATAACTTGGTAAATATTAGATATTTTGTTGATAATTTTTGTTATTTATTTGTTTTCACGTAATTATTGAAGAAATTCCAAAATATACAACAGTCTATGAAACAGTGAAATGAACGAAAAAATCAGATGGTGAAATTTGTATCACTGAAGCGTTCGATGTAAATTGAAAACCCGTGGAGCACTATGTTTTTTGACAATTGACTGACATTCCCCAGGTCACCCTAGGGCAGAGAACATCGAACAAACCTATTGTATTCTGAAGATCAGTCGCCTGTTCGACAGATGTTCTGCGCGTTACTTCATTTTTATTTTTGGATGAAAGGGTGTCTGCACAAACTGAATTGTAGGATTTGAGACGATATAACCATTCACAGGAGATACACAAGCAACCACCGCTATAAAGTCAATGTCTATTGCGGTTTTTGGACTGTATGAATCATCGTTCTGGATTTCATCCGAAATGAAACTGGCATTAAAATAATTGTCAACAAAAACCGTTACTATTTAATAAATGTAACTTTTTATTTAACAAATCAAATCTTCATTGTGGAATAGGATTGAAGCATAAAATTTAATTTATACCCGTTAAGAGGCATTCAACAAGTTGATAATAAGAAGTTATCGGAGCAGTTCAAACTAAGTGAACATAGGTAGAAATAGGCACTTAGAAGACGAATTAGGAGATGAAGTTATCAATCTGCTAAATTTACTTTACGACGAATTTCGAAAATAAAGTTTTAACAAAAATCAGAATTTACAAACGTATAGCTGCCCTTGGACAAAACTTCAAAAATCTTTTTCATAATATCGTTGTATATCTTAAAGAAAATATCTATCAATAATGGCTCACAACTTTTGATTTTCTCCATATTGAAAGTGATATTTAAAAACAAATACGTGACGAATAAGTTATAATTGGCTTTATTAACGATTTAAGTGTTTGAACAAATCGATTAGTCACTAAAATGGTTTCACTTTTGTTTTATTTCTGAACGGTTTGAAAATTACCTAATATGTATTACGCATATATATAGTGTATTTTGGGTAAGTCTAGAACTTCCCCAATTAGTTTTGAACAGCCACAGAACGGTTCTTAATAGCCCCGGTAACTTGGTCGGTGGGATGGTTCTAGAATCTCCTAAAACACACTACTTACGGCCTGTACCACTTAATGAGCAGTCAGTACTTCAAGCTTGTTAAGGTCACAATATTTCCATTAAACTTTTATTTAGTCAACTATATTGATATAAGGTTTTACAATTTACATTTTGAAGTCATACCTTTCAATACACTAAAAAAAAATTAGGGTAAAAGCCATTTTGTGTATCCACTGTATTTTTCAAAAAATTAAACAAACACACGCATTTTTTGGAAGACATTATTTTGTCGAATGATTTTGAAATTATTCTGTTTTGGAAGAACGAAGGAAAGAGAAAAAAAGCTAAAACATCAAGATAATGATGTTTGCCCTTTAAAATTTACTGATTTCTCTTTAACTTTTTGAAATCGAGTTACAAACTATTTTTCTATAATTTTCTAAATAACAATCACCAAAAAAAAAATTGTATATGTATGCCTTTGTAAGATTTAATTTTACATGCTGTGAGATTGAATAAAGTAGAACAAATTGTTATTTCAAAAACTTTGGTTGTATAGCAAAACTGCAATTTTGTTATTAAATATTATCAAAAAAAAATAATTCACTTTTATTAAAGAGGATTTATAAACAAAACTTTTGTTGGGAAAATTATACTTTAAAGAGAGAGAGTTTAGTCACATTGCGATACACACCATTAACCAGAATTTCTTTATACGATTTTACAATTTTAATAGAACTTACCGTATATATCACGAATATCTAATTCAAGGTAATATTCCAACAACAAAAAAAGAAGCACATACGGCTCAAAAAAGATACTACCTATTAAAAGGCTGTGAATATAACTAAAAGACTAAACCGAAATTATAAATCATGGAATACAGTCAATATTTTGTACCATGAAGAAATGCAGAACCATATAGAACAAATCGAATAATTGGATTAGTTTAAGCTTATACAGTACACGACGTATACCCTGTTATAAGGTTTGCTTACATACATACATATGTATATATATATAGAAACCAAAAAAGTGCAAATAAGCCCACGCAGTTAGGCGAGAGCTCATATTATTTAAATGGATAGAAAGTGACGAATTTTAAAACAAATATTGGCAAACACGATATTCAAGGTAAATTTTTTTTATGTTTTACATTTACAAAAAAATAAAAACCAAATATACATTTTATGCAATAGTGATGCTGGATGATGCTCATAAAGCAGTTTTACATTTAAAAAAAACTATTTCAATTGATTGCATTATACCATTGATATAATTAATAAGCTTAGCAATTACTCTTTTTTATTTATTGTTAATTATTTTTTGTTTTAATCTAAAAGCAGTTCAAGCTTAAATATTTATTTGTATATAAAGCTCCATACATACCTTTTAATGAAATTAATATTTGATCACTAGTGTCTTGATCGTCACTGTCGTATTGGTCTTCTGCATTCATAGTATAAGCGGACATATCTAAAAGAATGAAAACAAAAATACTGTTAGATTTTTAATTTTAACAAAAACTAAATAGAACACAAAATCCCACCCAAACTCAAAATAGTTTCTTAGAGTCAAGAATTAAGTGTTCACAATATATTAACTTCAAAAGGGGTATCTTTAAAGTGGTTTTAGTAAACTTTAGTATATTTTAGATTTTACTTTATTCAACGTAAGAAAAATAAATACATTTTAAAATAATAATCTAAGCTTATCTACCAAGCTTGAACCTAGGCCGTAATATGTGCTCTTTAACACGCTTACTTTTTTTAAAATGATTGAATCATTAAGAGTTACTTTTTTCTATATGATTACAAAAAAAATCCATTTTATTGGGTAGAAAAAAATGGGGATCCATGATACCTAGAGACATCAATTCTTGGACCTAAAATAAATTTTAAAACCACCACAGTGGCAACATTTATTATATTTTACGTTATGCTATGTCTTAGTTTCATCGTCTGCTGTTTGCAAACATTCGAGGAATTTTTTGTTTTGGAAGTTTCAAGTTTCATAGTATTTTCTTTTTATATTTTGCAGTGAGAATTTTATCTAGAATTAGCTCATATCCTATATCTCAAATCATTGTTCCCCGACGTTTTACTTCGAAAACATATATAAAAATGAGATAAAAATTGGCACCTCAATTAATTTAAAATGTTTGATTATCTTCTAAAACGTTGGCTAACAACCCATTCGCGAATCAAAATATCTTTTTAATAAACAGTTAACTATTAATTCACGTTAAAGGTTAGTACGCTTCTGATGCGAAACGAAAAATCCCATACAAAAATTACACAACAACAAAATCATAAACAACAAAATTTCGTTTCACTATTTGACGAGCAAAATTGATTATTATAGCAGATTATTCGGAGAAGTCTCCAATTTTTTTTCGCAGCATTGCCCTGACTATTGATTTCCTGCAGTAATTAGAGTGTGGTTTGAGTTTTATTCGTGTTAGATAAGTACAGGTTTGTGTGTCCAATGAGTAAAAACCTTGCTCTAAACTGTTCTTCATTTTTTTTTTTCATGTCACAATTGTCATGCCAAGTTATCTAGAATAGTTAAGTACAACATTTCCTGCATCTATTTTTTAGATAGAGCAAGGAAATGATTTAAACTTTTTAAAATAAATAGGTACATAATTAATTTATTTTAATAAATTTCCAATTATACCAAAATCCAAAACTTGATTTCGATTAAACAATCATAAGGTATTTAATATATTGAAAAAAAACAATTGACACTAAGAAATAAAAAGTGTTCGAAGCGAAAATTAAAAAAAAAATTAAAAATTGTATAAAATAAAAAAGTACGTATACGCCCGAGTGATAGAAAATTTAGTTTTTTCTGGTTTTCACGGTATATTTTTTTCGAAAATGGCAAATCAAATAAAAATTTATAAATATTGTCATATTGAATTCCTATACAAACCTTGCGATGGGCTGGAGTCATTATACATTTTAGACTTATCCTCGGATTTAATGTCTATCGGAGTTGGTGGAGGAGTTCGTGAGTGCGGTAAATCAGATGATGCTAAAATATATGAAAAAAAAATAAATTAAACAATATTCAATACAAAAAGTAGTAAGACTAAACCTAAATATGAGTACTTTGAAGTTAAGAATTTAAATAAGAACAGAAATATATAATATATATAGTTACATTAATTTGTATTTTTTTTTTTTTTCAATTTTGTTCTATCTGTGAAACTATTCTTTATCTTGACCATCTTTTACAGTCTGTTTTGAAATTCATGATTGAAAAATAGTTTGATAGTAAAAAAGCCAGTTCAGAAAATGCGGATCTCAAATCAATAAATTGGCCAGTGTCAATCTAATAGCTTACCTATTGTTTTGTCATCCATAACAACACTTGCACCACTTAATTTCCTAGTAATTGTTTCTTCAATGGATTTGTAGAACTCTTCTTCGGTTAGTGTCTTTGATGGTTTCTCAATGTCTTTTCTTTTCTCCTCTACAACTACTTCGGTTTCTTTCTGAACGTTAGTTATGCTAACAGTCTTTATTTCAATTTCCTTTATATGTGATTGAGTTTGAATTTCGTTCAAATCACTTGAAGAATCAGTCAGCAAATCTGATTTGATTTCATAGATCTCTCCTTTTGGTGGAGATGATTTTCGAATCATTTCGTTTGTCGTATATTTATCTGCTTTATCAACTACTTCAATATCTGATACAATTTTAGAACTAACAACGGTAGATTGTTGTTCGTCTTCGCCATTTTTTGTAGTTGCTGGTTTAAATTTAAAAACAAGTTCTTGTTCAAAATCTGCTCTAGATGTTTCAATTGGTTCGAATTTATTAAGTTTCATTTTAATAACGTTTTCTGGGGCTGTTTTAATTATATTATCTGTGGACATCTGCAACATTATTTCCTCTTCGTGGATAGCTTTTTTGTCGTCAATTAAACTTGTTCGTTTTATTTCCGTTATTTCTTGGACAATTTCTTTCTTTTGACTTGAAGCAGGTATTTGACGTTCAATAGATAGTCGTTTGACAATTTTTTCACGCCGTTCGGCGACAGTTCTTTTCTGATTCTCATCATCGGATTCTTCAGACTCTTCTACTTCTTTTTCTTCTGCTGAATATTTAATTTCTTCCCTATCATGTATTCGTTGTATACTCGAACCTGAAATTTTTAAAAACAAATATAAAAATGTTGTGAGTTATTTAAGTAAAAATATCAACAAGTATTTAGAAAAAAAAACTGTTTTTTAAAACCAATATAGGTTTTTAAGTTTTCTAATATCTCAGCATAGCAATAATATAAATCTAAACACAATATCTCAAAAAAAAAACCTCCCTTCCAATTAACATCGATTATTACTTTTTTAAAGTAAAAACTTTTATTTCTTCTGTTTAATTATTTTATTGTTAAATTTAACAAATAAAATTACTTACTCTTTCCATATTCGATTGACTTTATTTCCTTTTCACATTCTGGATCTTGGTCATGTGTAAGTCTGCATTTTTCAAGAATATCCTCTCTGCCTATTGTTTTTAATCCATAGTCCAATATATTTATATCAAAATGTGGTTTTTCTTTAAAAAGACGAATCAGATCCTGCGCCTGGCGTGCAATACTATTTGGATATCTATTAACTATCACATTAATCTCAGATTGTGATATTCCAATTTCCGGCGCTAATTGTATGTAATCTTTGCCCAAAAGATTAGACAAGTCAACTATTCTCAAATCGCCAACATAATGACTATTAGGATATTTGGAACTTTCAGTTTCATATTTATCTTGAATTGTTTGAATTTGATCCGGTATCACAATTTCTGGAAGAATTATATTCAATATACATATAGGATGTTGTGGTGGTTCTCCTTTCGCAATTTTCGGTTCTTTCATAAATAATGTTCGACCAACAATATCAGCGTGTTGATCTTTCACTCGAACTGCAAAAGGTAAACGATTTTCGCGGAAGGCCTTAAACATTAGTTGCAATTGGTCTCCAGATTTTGTCACAGGAACTAAATTTCCAGCCATTTCTATATATTGTGGTTTTCCTTCAAGAACTTCAACATCTCTACTTCTTGCAACTTCGTTAAATTGTTCTTGTTTTTCTAAGGTCTTGTCTTCTCTATCATCAGTCATACAAAATACACGAAGTTTTGCTTCATTGGTCTCAACACGTTTTGCAAAAACTACAAATCTGGCCATGAAAGGAACATGTATCACTTCCCTGGAAAGAATTAGAAAATGTTTATTTAAAAAATAATTTTTAAATCATAACTATTATATATAATATTTACATTTTTATTATTATAATTATTATTTCAGGAAAAGTAAAAGAAAATTGAAAGAACTACACAAATTTTAATTCTCTCCGATGGAATTCAACCAGTTCAGGATCTCCAAGATTTCACAAACCTCAGAAATCTTAGAAATCTCAACCCAATTTCGCCCCTAGTTTCGCTGTCAAAAAGTTCAGACTGATATTTTTTGGATTCACTTGGTCAATTTTTTTTTTTTTCGCAATTGCTAAATTCATATAAAATTGATGGAGAGTGTTCTTAATTTCAAGTGGAGAAATCTTGTTCAGGTTTCTCCCCCTGCTTAGTGAAGGTCACAGAGTTTGCTCCTGAGATCTCAGAAACGTGAGTTGGTTTTGAAATCTTAAATAAAAAACTGAATGTTTCAGCTCAAAATTCAAACTTCAAAGTGACAGCCGACAGATTATAAACTGATCTGAAGGAGATCATATGTCTGTTTCCATACTGTACTTTCTACAAATTTCAATCAAAAGTCTGTCAAAGTTCATATATCAAAATAAAATGTGTTGAAATTCGCAATACGATAGCAGACATCAGAAGCTAAATACGAAAAAGTCACTAAATTAATTTCACCACTTCTTGTAGGTATCAGAGATCTTGGGAAGAATAGGGTTGTAAATGTTGCTAGACATGAAAATGAGATCTTGTTTACATGACCAGAATTCCTCAGCAAATTTTGTCAGTTGTTTCCGTCAAAATACCGAAAAAAAAAGTCTTCACTTTCTCACTTTTTGACGGAGAGAAATCTCTGAGATCACATTCTTCTGAAAATGCGCGACGACTCACAAAATACATGTGTTTTGTCAATGTTTACGCCCCTAAAGTGCCTTTCATTCACATGACATGAGACCTGTGATTTGTATAATACATATCTTAAAACAATTTTTTGAGTAAATATCAACTTTTTGGCGAAGTGAATAAACGATCCAATCAACAAATTTAAAAACAAAACACTGCATTAAATTACACAGGCCTACAAAATAAAGAAAATTTTTTTGGTGCCGCCATAAATGATATCATTTTTGTTTGTCCACTGTCACTGAATACGAACAACGGAATTACATTTTTTTCGTGGGCAAGTTTTCTTGTCATTTAGGTCATTTCGTCTAGTTTCAAGCGATTTAAATTAAAGTTTTTAATATTTCTTCTTAGAAGAGTAGATGTTTAAAGGATCCATACACATTTTTTTATATTTGTAGTTAAAAAAAAACGTGAAAAGCGTATTACAAAATGAAAGTAAGAATGATGCTGTTCCACTGGTTCAATCCACGACAATAAAGGAGTATAATCAGGCTGTCTATTTTGTTTTAGAATAACAGAATATCATGATCATCAGTGGGTTAAATGCGTGGATTTAAAAAACTTATAACATAAAGTGGCTTCACCAAATTTCCATGTTTCATGTTTCAGTTGTTAATATAGAACAAAAGCAAAAGCGACAACTGGATCAAGCAAGACTGTCCCGTGAGGGAATCTTTAACTTTTGGCAAATACAGCGTCTTAAACTCACCTCTAGTTTCGAGAGAACAAATAATTGGTCTGTTTGGTAACGTGAAATTTCTTGCGAATTTGCACAAACTATCACAAAATTTCACAATTTGCTGTCAAAACCAATAGAAAAAAACTCAGTTTTTGGGAAATCTGTTAAAAAAAATTTCGTAGTTTGAGTACAGAAAAAGTTAAGGCTGATATATTTGATGGACCACAGATAAGACTTTTGATATAAGATGACAAATTCGTGCATTCAATGAATGATTTAGAATCTGCAATATAGTGAACAACTTTTTAGGAAATCTTGACTCATATAGCGAGGAACAAAGAGAACGGTTCCACCAGGACTGAGAAGTCATGAAAGATAAGTATAAAGGCCGATGAAATGATGGCTGATTACTGCTGGTGTATCCAGCAAGAGTGTCTTTCTTCGATGACCTGGGAGACATCTCGTTTTTGCCACTGAGAAAAATTTCTAAATTCATCCAGAATTCGAGATGGTTCAGAGAGGCACCCAATACATAAGCTACTTCCCTTCCCTAACCTTCCTAACTCTTCCCTATAACCTTATCTCCTACTCCCTGGGGAGCACAATGGATACATTGAGATCCGAGTGAGGTAGTTCGGCTTGCCGTGCTATCACCCCTCATAACCTAACCTAACCTAAGAGTGTCTTAAGGACACTCATGAAAGAAAATCTCTAAAAAGAAGCTGTCTTTAGAATAACGCAGTAAACTAAACTAAATCGCTAAATTTGTATTACACAGCACATATGCTGTATCTCGAAAACTACAAGTAGGATCAAAAAAGTAAGTATGCGTAAGTAGCTGTTTTCTATTTTCCCCCAGATCTGAACCAGATTGTATTTGCTTACGAAAATACCTGTATTACAAAAACAACACAAGATGCAACTTTTTTTTGAATTTGGATTTTCACATCTATTTTGAACACAAACCCTTAATTTGTAAATGTCGTCAGTACAGTGTAAAGAAAAAAGGCAACGGGTGTTTACAAATAAAAAAAAACAAAGGGGAAAAAGAGTTGGGTAAATAACAAGTTGTCACTGAGACCCTGGACCCATGTTCTGTAACTCGGCGATAACTTTTCGCAGCGAGAAACGGCGAAAAATGGAACAAAAATGGAACAAAACTCATAGGAATCTTATGGGTTTTGTTCCATTTTTCGTCGTTTATAGCCTCGAAAAGTTATCGCCGAGTTACAGAACATGGGTCCTGGGTTCTTTTATTTTCATTATCTGATATGGATTGGATCTGGGGGAAATACAAAACAGCTATTGTATGTGATGTATTTTCCGTAAAATAGGCCCCTGGTGAATACGCTAATAATTTTAATGAATAAAAACGAAATTAGAATATTTCAGACAAAATAAAAAAATTACCTATAAAGATCAGTAGCCATTTTTGTTGCTTCAGAAATGTTTCTACAATCCATTAACCAAAATCTTGCTGAAACAGTTGTTGTAAATGAAACACATTCATTAACAAAAGTAAGTGGAGTAGACCCGGTCACATCTTCCCATTGAGCTCTTGATGCACCACCTAAATATATAAAATTAATTTACTGTACAAAAATATATATTTCTATTTAACACCACAATTTATATGAATAAAATATAACAACAAGTTTTTATATTATAATAATATTATACAGGCAGTATGTTCTTCTTTTTTTTTTTTTTTTTTTTTTTTCAATAAACTTAATGTGTTAACCTGTTTAATTGTTTAATAGTGAGTAATAAAATCAACGATTAATACATAAAAAATGGTTTACAAATATGTACTTATGAAAATGCACAAAAGCGATAGGTTCAAAATATCCACACAAAAAAAATAAAAATTAAAAGCTTTCTACTTCATGCCAAAATAACGTTATCAAGAATTTATTAAAAAATCCATCATATTATTGTAGAAACCAATGTTTATTTAAAATTTTACACGAATACTTAATAATTATTGTATTTATTATTTTTTTTTTTTGTTACAACTATTATAATATTATGTTCATTAACAATAAGCATAAATAATAAAACTTTTATGTTTTTTTTTAACTTTAGCAAAAATATCTACATTTTTGCATAAATAAACAACAAATAAAATGTTGATATGTTACGTTATCACTTAAAAAGGTTTTATGTTTATTTAGTATTTTATTTTATATTTTATTTCATTGGTTTCAGAAAAGTTCCCTTAAGGGCCACTAACTAATTTACTGATATTCCTTAAACGAATTTTAGTCTTTTTTGCGTAACCTCTCTAATTGCTTATGTTTTTTAAATTAATTTTTTTTTTATTTTTAATCAATACATTATGAAAATTGTGTAGGGAAGAAAGATAGAATGGTGTTTTTAGATTATTATGTAACTTCAGCTGCAGGAATATTATTTAACAATGAACTCAAACAATATTTAAAGGCAAATATACGTCATTTAAAAATAAATAAATAAACGGTATTCAAACTGCGCAGTTATTTATAAATGATCACCGTATAAGAGTTTTGCATTTAGGTTTATATAGAAAAAAAAAAATAAACAAAGAAAAATCTATTTCAATTTAAAAAAAAATACGTATTTTCTCTGTTCAATTAAAATGTTTTAAATATATTGTTATGTAGTACTTATAATAAGTGTTTGTGTGTTAATACAAAAATAATCTCATTCAAATAACGTGTATTTGCACTGCTTGAATATACATAAAAAGTGAAAATATATATAAAATATCAGATATTTTGACGAAAAAGTTTAAATCAATTAAATTAAATGTTATAACAATAAAAATTATTGCTCTATTTCAAAATGCACATATTATTCAAATGTATAGGTATTCAAAAAAATCTAACGGAGGAAAGTAAAATATCAATATTGATTTCTTATATAAGAAGTTTGTTGTATAAATAATAAAATTGCCAAAGCATTTTTATCTTTAAGGAAAGTTGCAACTTCATAGTATATATAATAATTATGCAGAGTAAAATTTGCGAATGTCTTGTTGTTTATGTATGCTTTATAATAATTATTATTATTTTTTTTTTTGTCATTATTTTTATTTTTTTTTTTAAAGTTCTTTTGTTCTTTTGTTTGTTAGTTACCTTTTAGAGATCTTTTCCGAAACACACCTTCAACGATGAAAAAAAGAATGGAATGCGTGCACATATGCATTAACGCATTAGTACAAAAATTAACTAGTTATTTTATCGTTTTAAAGAGCAGTTAATAAAATCGCATAAGTATGATAGAAATAATATGAATAATGTAAAATTAATGACATTACTGGCATAACGAAAAATGAATTGCTTATATACTGGACACATTATTATGTTATATACGTGCTATGTATTTAAATTTAAATTGAAATTGAACCACAGGTTAATATCTAGCGCATGTAACACTGTTGACAAAAAAAATCCTTTTTAACTGTTCAATTTTAATAAGATTTGGGAAATTTTTAAATAAAAATATTGTTATTGTTAACATGTAATTTTCTTAGACTAACTATCAAATATTCTTAGACATATTTCAGTTGAAACTAAAGTACGTACAGTATGTTATTATCTTCATCAAAAATTCATTTGAAGAAAACTTAATTAGAGAAGTCAGTTGAGCGTTTTTTTTAGTTTTTAGTTTTAATACAGAAACTTATGTTTTATTTTAATTCTCCAAAAAAATTAAAAGTCAATTATTAACCGCCATATCAAACAGTCGATTAATGCAGTTTGAAACTTAAATCCGGGTGTAAATTAATATGAATTGTAAATAAATAAAATCGGATTAAATTTTTTAACTGGATTAATCGAGTGAATAATATGGCAGTAATACTATTAAACTCGTTATTAAAATAATGAATACAAAAATATCAAAAATCACTTGAGCTGTAACCAAGAATTTAGAAATAATCATATTGCTAAAGTTTTTTACTTGCAATAAGTACATAGGTATATGAAAAAAGGAAGCTATAAGCGTACTGAATTATTTTTATCTAGCATTACGGCTTAAGATATAGAACATGTTATTTACTGTCGAGTACCGAATTTGATTCTTGGCATTTCATTATTATTGAATTTTTTTTTTTTTTGATAGGTGCTAAGAGTACTAGAAAAACGGCAGACAAAGTGTAAGTTATTTACAAATATTCAGGATGAGTTAAAATAGAATCAACTTTATTGCACCGATTTTTTGGCACAATACCCCAATCTAACCAAAAATAATAACTTCGGTCGGAATTAAATAAAGTCACTAAACATTCGTAACACTTTTAAATAAATTTCAAAATTCAAATGGAAACAAAATATGAGAAACAGTTGTAACAAACAGAAAAATGACAGGTAGTAAAATGAAATAAAAAAGGAAAATAGAAATGTATAAATATTTGTTTACTTTTTAAAAATAATTTAAATTTATTTATTTATATTAATAATATCACAACTTTAATTTCTTATTTGGTTTATCGACGCGTTTCGATCTCAGGAATAATCATCGGGGTTTAATTTATTTACCCGTGTTGTTTTGCCGAAATTCAATTTATGTTTGGTTGTTGTAACATGGTTGGTTGTTGAGGATGTTGACTGGTCTCGCTATATCTGTCTTGCTCGGTTTGCTTGCTTGTTTTGGTATTAGATTGCTGTGTTGAAAAGTGTGTTTGTTTAAATGGTTAATTTGCCGGTGAGCATTTTGTCATGTTCGTACTTGCAAGCTCGATAGATTTCGTATTCTTCTAAAGCGTCTAGCCTTGTCCCTTTTATGCATGTATGTAGAGGTGTTAAGTTCGTGTCAAAGGCTGTGTAATTGTGATTGTTGTCCGTCAAGTGGATTTAGTATTTTGGTTTGTGTTCTAAAAATCTATCGTTAAATGTTCTACCTGTCTGTCCAATGTAGTAGCTGTCACAAACATCATATTTTACTTTGTACACACCTGATGCTGATTTAGTTTCATTTTTTGGTTTTTGTTGTAGAATTTTTTGGGTATTGTTTGTGGTTTTAAATGATATGTTTATATTTATTTTCCTAAATTCGTTTTGTAAAATTTGTGGTAGTAAGTTAGTGTAATTTATTGAAATATATTTCACAATATTTTGTTGTTAGTGCCGTTATGATCTTTGGTTTTGTTGTTTTTTGTTTTCTTTCTATTTATTAGTTTGTCTATTAATTCTGTTGTGTATCCATTATTAGTTGCAATTTGTTTTTTTTATTTTTACTTCCTCGTTTAAATCTTTTTCGTTAGTAGTTATGTTGAGCAGGCGATTAATAAAAGCATGATATATTATGGCATATGCTGCCATTTTCTGTGTTTCAGAACACAATACAAAATACAATACAAAAATCACATTCATATTTGATGGACAACCATCACAATTACACAGACTTTGACACGAACTTAACATCTCTACATATATGTATAAATAGGGACAAGGCTAGACGCTTTATTAAAATACGAAACAAATAAAACTTACAATAACGAGGAAGACAAAATAGTGAACGACAAATTAACCATTAAAACAAACACACTTTACAAAACAGAAATCTTATACCAAAACAAGAAAGCAAACCGAGCAAGACAGATATAGCGAGACCAGTCACCATCTTCAAAAATCAACCATATTACACACATTCAAACATAAATTGAATTTTGGCAAAACAACACGAGTCAATAAATTAAAGCCCAAAGATGATCCCTGAGTTAAAAACGCGTCGCTAAACCGAATAATAAATTAATGTTGTGATATTATTAATTAGATAAATAAATAAATTTAAATAATTTTTAAAAAGTTAAAAAATATTTATACATTTTTATTTTCCTTTTTTATCAAAATTTACACACAATATGGAGACTACACCACAATTAAATAGTAAAATGAGATTTTTTTTTCAAAAAGGTACTAGCGTCAAACAAGTTCAATAAAAATTGTACATATTCTAAGTTCTAACCCTATTTAAATTTTCGTTTCTTATTTATTCTTCGTTTAAAAAAGCGTTTTGGTGTTTTTTTTTTTTTTTGGCCAAGGGCCCCTAATTGGTCGAAAGCATAAGTAAATAAATATCATAGATAAATATTGCCTCAAAGAAATGGCAAAGTTTGAAATTTTAATTTTATTCCATTCCGGACTTTTACTATGGATGTACTGGTAAATACTAGCAGTCGTATTTATTAGATTTTTGTCTATGCTTAGACACTGTCTAACTATTTTCAAATTGGTGGAAATATGCTTTATTTAATAAAAATAAATATCACATTATTCACGGTTAAAACAATCTACTCTTGTGTCTAAGTTAGGCAGCTATAAGACAACAATAAACAAGCTTTTTGAACACATTTTGCAAAGTTAGACAGTTGTCTAAAGTTAGACAACGTTTATAAACAAGACCATAGGTGTTTATCTCATGTGCCAAACATGCAAAAATATAACATTTTCTTGGACTCCAAAAAAATATACCTATTAATTGATATCTCGTTATACTTTTGCACTTTTCCTATACTGCAACAGAAAAATAAAACAGATTCAAATCTGCACCATTGTATTTAGACAGCACGTCAAACGTCATTCTTACTATGTTTGCTTGTTATTCGTTCCTTAATTTTCTGCAGTGTTCTATAGAATAGAGAAAGAAACTCTCTTTTCTCGAAACTCAATATTCTAAATAAAAATAAAACTTCGTTATTCCTGTAGATCTTTTTCACCGAATATTTATTTAAGCAGCCCTGATATATAATATAATACAGTATCTTTGATGACTATGAATAATGATTTCAAATTGAGTATATTTTTGTCTCGGTATTGGTGTATATTAGTTTCTATGGAGCTATAATGATGATAGCTGTCAATTGTACATTCACCGTTGTATAATCGTTGTTAGGCGGCAGTTATAGCGATCAGGAAAATGAAACAGTAAACACTTTCAAATTTATTATTTACTAGGTTTTCATTTGATTTAAAATGCAAATAATGCACTAATCAATGACAAATAATATTTTGAGAGGCAAAAGTTTCATCGTCATTCCAATGTTTCGCGTTTAAATAAAAACATTTAATTTTTAGCCAATAATTTTCTTATATTTTTATATTTCTCTAAAAAAATTTAAAATATTTTGAATACCAAAAATGTAGATATGCAGAATATTCTTATAGTATTTTAAAATATTTTTTTCCAAAGTGGATTGTTAAGTTGAACAGCAAAAATGGTTATCCGACAGCTACCACCATGTAGATGTTTTTTTTCCCCATGTTCGTATGAAGAATTTTATGAAAGAAACGAGGTCAGGGCTTAACAATTTAAATATGTCTACATGTTAAAAGTTAAAAGTTGCAACAACTAATTCCCTATGGGCTAAGTTAATAGTAGATACAATGCGGCGAGAAAGCGAGACGTCGACGTGACGAAATCTCTTCACGGTTTTCTTCTCTTAATGACGAACTTAAAACAACTAAATACCGTGACATAATACAGAATTTTTCGTCATCACGTCACAAGTTTGAAAAATTAAAAAAAAAAAAAAAAAACGCGAAGTGACGACGGCAAACGATTAAACAGACGATCACACCTATTACGATTATCAATTATAATTATCAAATATCAATAATTAATCAATTGATAAATATTTATGGTGTCATGGTTTTTTTTAAGTTCTTAACATTCTATTTAAAATTTGATAAAAACTTTTTTAAATTCTAAAAATGATGTGACTAAGCACTACCCGTAGCGTTGACGAAGTTCGTGATTATTTCTGTCACAATTTGAAGGTTTTATCAATTACATTGAACGGTATAATGTTTGTATTTTTCATTAGGTTTCTTTTGTTCTCCGTACTTAAATTATTGTATAACTTTGTCTAAATTTGCCCCATTCTCCCCCTCCCTTTGAACCAGTCTTAAACTTTACTTTTCTGTTGGGAGTACGACATCAGATTTTTCTAATGAATGATCCTAATTGTGATGTTCATTTATAGATTATTTAAAATGATATAGTGTTAATAAATATGAACAGCGAAAAGGATTTTTATTTAAATTAAATTGCACGGTGTGGATATTTTCTATGTCTTTGAAATGTTTTATTTAAATCCCGAAAAATGTGTTTCTTTTTGATTGTTAATAAAATCGTATATTTTGCATAATAAAAATGTGCCAATGCATCAGTTTAAAGCCGACACAAGAATATACTACTTAATATACCTATGTATTTAAAAAAAATAAATAAATAAATAACATACGATTATGAAATATATCTAATATACCTGTTATCGAGCACAGCAATCGAAGAGTTGGTGTATTTCCAGAATATTGATTGATCATTCCCTGGCTATGAGCTTTAGGTGCAGGCATGCTCAGTGTAATTGCTTTATGGAATTTTCGCCTTCTGGGCTCAACGGTAACGATGGGTGAAACAGCTACACCTCGCCCTAGCAATTTTGCAGTCAAATCAGGGTCGACAGGTTGCGCCTATAATATTGATGGTATAATAAGAAAAAATTCAGATCAATCACGCTTATATAAAAGCGTTTTGTTTTTTTTTATTATTTTGTTTGTGTTTGTGTTTTGTTTTTTTTTTTTGCATTTCTTCTTTTCATTTGGTTGATTGTTAAGTGTTTCAAATAAAATTAAGAATATGTGTAGTCCTTATACACTTTACACATGAAAAAAATTTTGAAAAAATGAGTGAAGAGTGAGCCATATGGTGTGGTATCTTTTTAAATTAAATGCCATTTTTTTTAATTTTGACACTGCTGACAGCAAAATTCAAACAAAAAACAACAAGTATCAGTATCACATATTTGCGCTAATAAATAATTCAATAAGTATTTAAAAGCGAAGTCAAATATTCAAAAACATTATTTTGAAAGTGAATTAATGAAATGTTTATGTTGGGTAATTTGATGTTATTTGACTTAATTGTTTGTGCTGCAGTGACATACAGACCCGACAAATTACTGGTAATACAAAAAATCCATTGTCTTATTCTCTAGAAATGACTATATAAATGATCTTAGAGATGCTATGCAATTAAATTGCCAAAAGAAAACTTATCATTTAGAAATGAAGGTTTATCCATGGAAATAAAATTCAAAAATACCAGCCGATGGCTCGCCCCATATTTTTTGTTTGTATTAATGAACGAAGTGAAATTAATCAGTGGGGGGGGGGTCTTAATTTTAAATCCAATTTTTTTAAATTTACATTTTATGTTCAAAATGCAGTTTTCGTATTTCTATTTCAGTATCCCAATGCAAAATTTAAGAATTTCGTATTCTAAACTTTGTTTCAGAATATTAAATAATTTATTTTGGTAATCACCTAAAATACAGAATCCAGTGAATGAGCTGCGGAGGGAATCAGACTCAATTTTTCACACTTCACTTATATAGTAAAAATGTTTAAATAGAGTTCGTAGTTTATTCATCGGATTTTGTAATCGGGGTGAATGTTTAAACTTTAAAAGGTTCATAAGTGTTGAACACACCAATTTATTCGACAAATTGAATTTTAAATTAAGAACGATGGATTTGAAAAACATTGAAATACAGAATTGTGGTTCTCATACTGAACTTTGATTTTATCACTCGAAGAGTTTTAGCTTGGCCAATTTGAATTTAAGAACACAGAATTTCGACCCACTCCTTCAAATTAATTTCATTAAAACCAGACATAATATTCCCTTTTCCCAATAAATTTAGTTTTTTTTTTGTTTTCTGTTTTGTTTTAAATTCATTTAAAATTTCCGAATTTTCATTTTGAAAAAAGCTCTAAAAATATACAATGAATAATTATTTATGTGCTAATGAAACTTGCAGCCCTTATAAATGAATGCAACCATCGACCGGAACTAATATAAATATAAACATAAATTAAATTAAAACATGTTTTTATTATTTTTTTTAAACTAAATTTATTGGGCAAAATCTTAACAGAATATGATATAATAGTTTTTTTTTGTTTTGTTTTGTTTTGATAATAATTTAATAAGATTACAGTCATCTTTTTTGATAATTATGTAGATATATGTACGAGTATTTAATATATAAATTATTTATTAAAATTTTTAATTATTTTGAGTACATTGTTTTATTCTAAGTAAAATGTCAAAATTTAATTATTTATTTCGTATGGAGTATTACAATTTATTACGTTCTAACCATTTAATTGCAATTTATTGCAAATTAGTTTTTGTTTTTAATTTAACATGTAAAGATGGTAACAATCTTTTTTACGTTTTATTAATGCTTTATCTTAGTGAAGAAATAAAATTTGTATATTGTTTTATTTATTTTTACGATTTTTTTAACATATATATGTGTATGTAGGATTTTTTTCAAAAATGTAGTGGTACAAATTATATTCAGCCTAATGCATTTAAAATTTAAAAAAATAGAAAATCAATAAGTTTGATATTTTGTTAAAAATAATCTTGACGAAAGAAAGGCAATTATAGCTAATTGTAGGCCTAATGTTGGAATTACACGCTTGACTTACTGCTGTCATAGCTTCTTATAGATTATCTTCATCGAGTAAATCGTATTTTTAGATTTTGTCATTTATCAAATTATGACAAACCACAATACAGAATGAACTTGTTAATTATTTTCTGATAGATTTTCAGAATACTGACAGACCATCAGAGATATTGGGTACTTTCATTGGAAGAAGCTGAAACTTAAGTACTGAATTTGTGTCGCTGAACGCAAATTAGATCTGAAATGTCAGCTTGTAGAATGTAAATATTGTAACACTATAGGTGTGATTTAAAATTCCAGCCGAGAATTTTCATTTGAATATTTAGAAAAAAAAAGTAACTAAACGCAAGTAATAGTCACTTAAACTTTTTTCTGTCGAAATACATTTACAGAACGATAAATGAGAGTACACTTTAGCTACGAAACGATTAAGCAAATCTCATTTAAAAATATATTGACAGCCAAAAGTTTCGTCGTGCGTCGTTCCGAATGTTTCGCGCTGTGTAAAGTGAGCCTCTAAACGGAAGGAATTATTTGATTTCGCAATAATTTTCCACAAAAGTTGTGACAGAAGTAATGACAGTTTAACAGTCGTGTATATATCCAGCAAACAAGCTTAACGAATACAGCCATTGATTAGCTATAAATACATACAAATACAATAAGCATATAAATAGACAAGAAATAACAAATAAAATTTAAAAAAAAATAACCATGTCAAACATAAATAAAATTAATAACAAAATCTTCTATTTAAAAAAAATAAGAGTCAACAAAATTTATGTTTTAGTACATAACAATTGTTTGTGGTTATTTATTTAAAAAAAAGAATAGAACAATAAATTTAAGCTGAACAAATTGTAACGTTTGAGATTGGGCTTAATATCGATTGAATTTTCCGACTTTTCTGTTACTTTTTGATTCCAATCGAATATGAAAAATCCATGTAATCAAATTTACACACAAATTCAAAATTATGTCCATATTTTTGAAAGAAAATGCTAGATTAACCCTTATCGGGTCCCCGTTACTGGTCTGACATTTTTTAATTTGAGTAGTTTCGCCAGAAACGCAATATTTACCAAATTGTTATTTGCAATTTATCCTAATTTGAGCAATTTTGTTTTTAAATTACATAAGCGTTTTTAGACTCCTTAAAAATTGATATATATAGCAGAAACAAACGTGATATTTTTAAATATTTATTTTCTATTTTGAGAAATCTTTTGTGAATGAACCATTTCGGTTTTGCATTTAACACACTCTTAACTCTCAGCAGTTAATTCAATTTGAACAAACAACCCATTAACTAAATAAGTGTGGTTTAATCTGTTTCCAACACCCAAATGTGTTCCTCTCGAGCAAACTCTATCACCCCTATTAATAAACTCAAAGCAACCATTAAATATTTTTAATCAGTAAAATAATTGCGAAATATTTCCAATAAAATAAAACTAAACTAGCTAATTCGCCTATAGGTAAGTTTGTCAAGTAACGAGTAATTACTAAGTCAAAATACTTTTGATATTTTTGACAATTACAAGAGATAAAAAGTAAACTAACGCTAGTGACAAATATGTTATTTACAAGCTTAAATGAGAAAGTTTACACTTTGCGAGGAAGTGTATGTGTGAATCACTGATCTCTATATACACTGGATAGTGTATTCATAAAAAATTTTTGAGGCAAAAATATAGTCGTGGCCGGTACCCTCATATAACAGTATAACAGCGGCGCCAGCGGAATGGACGCTACTGGACCTGCATTTTCTTATATTGTTTTCAATATTAACAGCCGCAATGCTTGTTGACATCAACTGATATCAAATAAATGCTCAATTTTGGCAAATATCTTCAATCTCTTTCTTCGTTTGTAGAGAGCGAGATATGAGGTCGTGGCCGGTACCCTTTAAAAAACTTGCCTCATAAAAACTGTTATACACTATAGGCTATTCACTATCCAGTGTATTATAGAGATCAGTGGTGTGAATACTCGAATTCTTGTTGAATGTAGTAGATTTTCTTTTATTGTTTACGAATAATATATTTTATTTCGTGAATTAATTTTTAATCTAGGTTTTAGAGATTTAAGCTTAGTACACTGCTGATTTGAAACGAAAAATCTCATACAAAAATGACACAACGAAATCATAAACGAAAAATTTCGTTCTGCTTTTCGTTTTGCAGTACGCTATTCGAAGAGCGAAATTTAGAATTGTAGCAGATTATTTGCAGAAGTCTCCGCCTCTTTTTCGCACTGAATTAATTATACATACTATTTATTGTGTGCGGAAAAATGACATTTGAGTTTTATTCATGTTTTTTTTTATTTGTTAAGTTTCTTTGATTTTTTTAATTTATTTTTTGTTTTGTTTTTGGAATTGATGAAACTCTCCAAGGATATTTGTTGTGTTTTCACAAGCCTTTCGATGTCTGGTTTGGAGATCACAGAAAAATTTCGTTTCGCATCAGCAGCATACTATGCTTTATGAATTAGAAAATAACTAAGCAATTTTATTGAAAGAGCTGTATATTTTGATAGTAAAATACCACTGGAGAAATGAACAAAATAACTGAATCTTTTGCAGACTGGAGAATATTGAATACGAATGTGCAGTCTACAGCTACAACGATGTAGCCGTTTTAAGTACATATTTTAAATCACTTAAACCTCCTGACTGCATAGGTCATACATAGATTTGTTAAGAAAACAAAACATTAGTTGAACCATCTTGATATTTTTTTATAAATCAAGAATTTGTTGACACTCAATTCTAAATATTTCACGTCATTATTATCAATGCTCATCAGCTGTCATTAATTTTTATAAAATAATTATGATCCCTATAATGAGACAGTTAGAATTTAAGAATTTTAAAATTTATAATTCCTTAGTTTTATATTAAAAAAAATATGAAAAAACTTCGCTGTAAGTATTCTTATTTTAAATCAAATTAATATAAAAATAATAAAAATATAAAATTCTTAGTGATAATTGAATAAAAAATAAGTTTTCTAAAAGCTTAAGAAATAAAATTAAAGCTAAATTGTTAAAATTGGAATTTATTAATAAATTAATAAACATAACATTATGCCAGTTAACAAAGTTAATTAATAAAAATTAATAAATTAACGAAAAATCAAAAGCTTGTTGAAGATTTATATAATTTGTACTTAACCTACCACATTATTTGTATAGGTTAGAAAAATAATTATATAGTATACATAGGTATTAAATAGAATTGCTTGAATATTATAAGTAGGTATGTAAGTTTTACCAAATGAGTGAGAAACGCTTTTTCTTGGGTACATGATTAACACTAATTTTTCGTAATTTTTCAGGAGCAACACCTTTGCGCGGCTTAAAAAGATTTACCTGAAGTCCCACTTTAATCTTTTTAGTCAAAGCTCCTTGTGGAAAAACAGCTTGAACTTGTGGAACAACAGTGCTTGTCACCATACCTCCTTCCGAACCAATTGCATGTACCTCTTGTCTAATGCGGGAAACGACCGCAAAATATTGTGGAAAATCATATGTTATGAACCGGCAAACATGATTACCAGATTGTTCATTGAGCTGAGTAATTTCTAAAAAAAAATAGAAAAAAGAAGAAAAACAATTTCAAGTTATATTAGAAAAAAATTAATCAATAGAAAAATCTTTTTTTTTATTATTTACCATCTAACTCAAAGCATTCTGAATAGACTTCTTGTATGATTTCTTCGGAATTATCAATAGAATGTTCACGCCACGTTTCCCCATTATCAGAACGTAAAATAATTATTTCTCTTTCTTTACCACGAAGTGAAGCAAAATGTGGTACTTCCATTACAACTGGTCCTTGAAATTTCACAGAAACTGGGCCAAGTTCAAGTACACGACTGGCTAAAGCCTCGCCTTCCATTAACTGAGGCGGATGCATTGTTCTTTGGGGTTTTACATATCGGCATGTTACTCGTGTTGGTTGACAAGTTGATCTGGATGGAATTATCATTTTAACACCACTATGTCGGCAGCCTCTCATTGCTCCACCACGAGCATCAACAAGAAATGAAACTAAGAAGCTGTTAGAAATAAATGAAACAACAACAAAAATATTCAATAATGCCACATCTTGGGTTCACCAAGTCATCTTACTTTTTCCATTGCAGCTTTCGACTGAAATTAAAAACCAAATTAAATGCGATTAGTTTGAAATTATAACCAATCTTAATCATTTTGGTTAAACAGATCAATACAATACATATAAAAAGACAACTGTTCTATGCTGAATTTTACCCATTCAAAGTGGTGACTCCAAAATTTGGGTCAGAATATGGTTATATGGAAACTTTAAAAATACATTAATTTAAAGAATATTGTCAAATTTAAGTCTGAAGAGTCTTAAAAATTTGCTTCAATGTATTATGTAGACTTTGATATAAAAGTAATTCCAATCTAAATCAGATACCTACATAATATGTACCAGATTTATAAAGCAAGTCCAAAATTTTGAAGAAGGTTCCCAAACGTATATTAATTAATTTTAGTAATTTTGCTTTCGATATTTTTTGGTACAAATTTTTTTCACACCAAAATTGAGCAAACTTGATGTAAATTTCACAATTTGGACAGTCGACGACTCCAATTTTGAAATAATCGAAAAAAATAATTTTAAAAATTTCGTTATTTTTCTTAGTTGCTGTATTTGAATCTGACGTCATATTTCTTGTCCGACAGTTAAAAGTTAAAAAAAAAAACAATTATAATAGGCATGTTCAGGAAATCTCGAATAGCACAGCAATCTCAGTTTCATAAACAGGATTCCTCAGCTAAATTTCTTAGCTTTGCTTAAAAACTCCTATGAAAAAAAACTTGGAATCGCTTGCTCACTTTTTAAGTGAGAAAAATCTCTGAGATCTCATTTTTCTGAACACGCCAAATAAGTCCAAACTTTGAATAACATTATCGATTTTGGCAGCTGTCAGCTAGTTGAATTCAGTAAACACAAAATTATTGTGTAAGAAGATAAATTCAAATGTTTAATGAATAATCGATAAGAGTTGTCCTACAACTGTCAAATGTCAAAATCTCTTTATCTGATGTCAGATTTAAATACAGCTAGCAGAAAAGTTTTTTGGAAACTTTCAACTGCCAGAATTGTGGAATTTCTATTAGATTTGGGAAAATTTGGCCTCCAAATAATTGTATGGCTTTTGCATGATATTTGAAGCGAAATATTTGATTTACGTCAAAATATAATTTGTTGCTTATCTGGCAATCATAAACTGTCAAATTCATTTTAAGGATGGCTTTGACGTCAATGGACCGCTAAAAATCTGAAATCTTTGAAGTGTTTTTTTTTTTTTTTTGCTCCAGAAAAACGTGATTTTGATCTTTTGGCTGACATTTTTAAGAAAATATTCTATCACACGACTTATCATCGTCAGAGATTCAGTGTGTTGACCATTCTTAGATTAAGTTGTTGGCCCAAATTAAAGATTAGGGTAAAATTTTGCAGTGAGTGATTTATTATTTAGTTAGTTGTATATTCTTACCCTATGTGAATTAATTCCTGTTCGGGGACATTATATGTTGTTCCTTCGAATGTATTTTTCATAGTTTCATGAACTTGAGCTCGATGAGGACTAATAGTTTCTTCTACAGCCTGTCTTGGAGTATTTTCAATACTTTGTGTCATTCTATTGGAGTCAATTCTTTCATCTCGGGTAACATCAAATGGCAATGAGTCATCTCCCAGTGATTTCATTTCATCTACTGTCAAATATCTGTATGGCTGATCAGAAAGGGCGTTATCCTCTCCTAAATCAAAAATAAAAATAAACACAGGTAAAATTAAACTTTAAAATAAAATAAAAAAAAAAAACAAACAGAACTTAATAACCACTAACAAAATTAAACTTATTTCAAATCAGTGGCTTTTTCTTCTTCGATTGTTGAATGAATTTCTAGACTTTAATATTCATCAAAAAATATTTATTTAACTTTAATAGAAATCGCTATCACAATCACAGTATTAAAACAAAACAATTAAAATAATAGTTGATCAATTAACTTACCACCTTCTTCTTCTGAATCAGACATAAAAGTCTCATGCATAGCTTCTGGTGCAACAACACGATATTTATCTGCAGACTGATCTTTTGGCTCAATATCATGATCATCAACATTTGTGATTGATTTTAGAGAATCCAGAACACTTATATAGCCCAATCGTTTGGCAATATGAAGTGGTGTTTGTCCATTTGCTGTTTGAGCATTAGCATTGGCTTTGTGTTCAAGGAGTAAATTCACAATATGACAATGTCCTTGTTGTGCAGCTTGATGAAGTGGTGTATATCCTATTGCTGTATCTGCATCAACATTCGCTGATTTTTGTAGCAAAAATCTAACCATATTCGATTGTCCAAAATGAGCTGCAACATGTAATGGTGTGTATCCAGCTTTTGTGACCATATTTATATTAGCACCATTTTTATGAATGACTTCGGCAACATTAACATTATCTTCTTGGGCGCATAAATGCATTGGTGTTAGACCATTTTTAGCAACATGATTACAGTTGGCTTTATGCTCAATTAGAAGACTTGATAGCTCGGCATGACCTTCCTAAAAATTAAAAGAAAACAAAAATTAAACAATTCAAGTTTAATATATTGGAAGATCATAGGAAATTTAAATGTTATTTTTTATAATTCAACAAATCACAGGTTAAGCCTTGCTTGTCGAGGGCTTTCTTCTATAGAGTTCTTAAAAAGAATGAAATGTTATAGCTCCACAATCTCAAAGATCTTTACGAGTTTCCACATTGTCAGGTTTGTATTTATTTTGTATTAAAATACTAAACAAAAATTATTAAAAATCTTCGTTCTTGTTGATTCTCACTCTTTTAGGTGCTAGTTATAGTATCATTGAAAAATTTAATCTATATTTTGAAACACTTAAAAAGAAAAATTAGGGTATTCTTCTGTGTTAAGTGTTTTCAAAAATCATTAACTTCTGATTTCGAGATATTAATTAAATAATACTTACTAATCGTTCTATCTATCTTTCTTCTATGGTTTGTTTAGGGGTGGCAAAATTCTATAAAATTTAACCAACCCTTTTTTTAATAATAAATATTCATCACATTTTTTTTTAGAAAAATGAGGTGGTAAAAAGGCAAATTCGTTTCCACCTACTGATTTCACCAAATAATTTTCATCAGATTTTTGTCGAATATTAATCATATTTTTCATCAAAGTCTACTTGGTGAACAAGCAAATTGCAACGAAGTAGTGATTGCGTTGTTAGAATTTCCTCGAGAATATGGCATGTACCTATCGCCAATGACATGTCCATGTTTAATTCGTCGAGGGATTTGACACAAGGTGGATAGACTGTGGAGCTTCCTTTCCTCAACGAAAAAGTAGCTTATTCACCATTGAATTTTTAGAAATTTAACGCAGAGAATGTGTGCGAAAGTGCGTATCGGTGAAAGAGGATATTTTTTATCTATCGAATAGCGAATTTAAGAATTCACAATTACTTACGTAATTGATTACTGATTATTTCAGTTTCCTTTGTTTTGTGTTTTTTTATTTGTTCGATAAGCACATTCATCGATGTCGACGGCTGTTAGTGTGGAAGGTGAAACCATAGATTCGATCAACAGATATACATACATAACAGGATTCCATGATGACGATGTATAGCATTACCAAGTAATGGCCTCATTACAATAATTTGTATTCGCATTAATGTTCATGAAGAATTTGTTACAAACAATTGAACCAGTAATAAAAGCACTCATTAGAGCTGTTCATACAATGATCGATAAAATGAGAACAGAAGATAGTTTCGAAAAATACTACTCTGTAGCAACAAATCTTCGCTCAAATCGGAACCAATCATCAATGCTTAATGGTTGTGTTGTCGAAGAAACTCGAAACGAATCGACTGTCAGCCTAAAATCGGTGTTTTATGAAACGATTTGAAAAGGCCGGAAGATAAACAAAACTGAGAGTTGTAAAAAGTGCGCCAATGGAATGAAAAACGTGTAAAATCTTTTTTCAGCAATCGAAACTTTACCATCCGGAACGACAGTATGATAATCATCATTTTCGACCTTGAATTATGCTTTCTCAACGTACAAGCATGTCTACTGATAGATTAAATAATTTATCATTTCTGGCATTCGAATACAAGCGACTTGATTTTTTTAAAATTCAATGTAATACAAAATCGCAAAAGGCAATTGTTTAAAAAAAATTAGTTATTTTGGGGCAATCCCCCTTCTAGCCCCTGGGTTGCAACGGCTCAGTGTGAGGAGGGAAACATTTTCTGGGAAATTTTTATTCGTGATAACCCCCAATATCTGTAAGGATATATTTGGATACATAATCAATAAATTTGTTCTTCTCCTGTAAAAACACTTTGGCTATGCTTGCAAGTGCAAATATAAAATCCATTATTTTATAACCCCGAGCTAAAATCACCTTGAAAAATACTAAAAATACTCTTTCACCCATAATAAAAAATAGAAGATGGGTAAATAGTTTCCTAAAATCGTAGAATCGATATGTCCCTGTAGTTTTGTGAACCCTGTTTTTTTTTTTTTTTAAACTGCACAAACCCATGCTTTTAAAAACGATTTTGGGATTATTTCTTCTTCAAAAAATTTTCTGTTAAGTTTTTTTTTTAATTCAATATAATTTTTTATAGATTCCAGTGTTTCTTGCAACTCTCTTATTGCAATTTGCTCATTTAGTTCAGGAATTCGAAAAGCAAGGCCGTAACATTAACAACCATCTATAAATCATATTCATCACTATTAACAAATCGCAAATTGATCCTTTACTAAACTTTTTGGAATTCCAGCTTTTTATTCCTCCATTTATTCTACCTCAAATAGTGGTGGAGAAAGCTTGTGTTTTAAAAAATTAAAATCTCAGAAAAAGTTTTAGCATATTTGTTGCCAAAAATAGCCGCGAATTTACCTTCATAATAGTTGTATTTATTAATGTCTGAACTTACCTTAAGTTTATTAAACCTTTCTAAACAGGAACGAAAATAATTACCTGACTACTTAGATGTAAAGGTGTAAATCCAGCTTTGCTCTCGGTATCTGCATTAGCACCATATTCAAGCAAAGTGGTAGCGATATCCATTTGATTTTTTCTAGCTGCAATATGCAATGGAGTATGGCCATTTTTAGCTGGAGCATGTGGACTTGCTCCACGTTCAAGTAAAAGTAATGCAACATTTTGTTTATCATAATGACATGCAACATGAAGCGGAGTTACTCCATTTTTGCCTTGCGCATCAACATCAGCGTCTTTTTGCAGAAGAAGTTGAGCTACTTTCATGTGTCCATATTTAGCAGCTAAATGTAATGGTGTAAATCCTTTTTTAGTAGAAGATTCTAATGCTGCTCCATTTTCTATTAAAACTGCCGAAACCTTTAAATAAAGTTCATCTTTTGAATTAACATATGTGCCCCCTGCATATATAGAAAATTCAATTTCGACCAATAAATTAATTTTAAAAAAATAATAAAATAAAAAATCAAGATTCCAAATTAACATTTATAATATTTTTATTTGATAAAAATAAAACAATATTTTTTTCCTAATATTTCAAATAGATAATACATTTAAATAAACAAATTAAATCAAAACAAACAGAACTTTAAATAAATAAAACTATTTTAAAAAAATATATAAAACTTATAAGAAATATTCTTTGTGTCGAATCCAAAACAGTTGCATAAGATAAACTGTGTCTACGTGATCCATTATTTTTTTAGCAATTAATTGTTTTACCTCATCCTGGCCTTCTTTAGCTGCAATATGAAGAGCTGTATACATGTCTTTTGTTGTGGCATCAACCTGAGCACCATGTTGTAATAAAAGCATGGCAATATCAACATTTCCTAAACGAGAAGCTATGTGCAGTGGGGTTTGTTGTTCCCTAGCTCGTGCATCAACTTGGGCACCATTACGAAGTAAAATTCGTATTATGTCCGTCTATAATTTTCAAATGAAAATGGAAGCATTATTTTTTTTTTTATCACAAAAATGATTATAAAATTGTGAAACAATCCAAGTCTAGTCCTTAAATACATAATTATAACACACCTGATTGGCTCTGGCAGCTAAGTGTAGTGGAGTCTCTCCACGAACAGTTGGAACGTCTGGACTAGCATCATGTTGCAATAGGTATATAACAATATTCATGCATCCCATAAAGGCTGCCACATGCAGTGGTGTTAATCCACTCTCAGTGGTAGCACTGATACTAGCTCCATGTCGTAATAATAATTCCACAACTTTAATTCGATTTTTTTTACATGCAATGTGTAATGGTGTAAATCCGTTTAAGGCTCTAGCATTGGCATCTGCGTTACGATCCAGCAGCAACTTTGCAACACGAACATGTCCGCAATGAGCTGCAACATGTAATGCAGTTAAATAATCAACTGTAACTTCATCTACTGGTGCTCTATGGTATAAAAGTATTCGTGCAGCATCAACATGTTCTCCTTGGGCAGCCATATGTAGTGGTGCCAATCCATTTTTGGTCTTAGCACTTATAGGAGCACCTCTTTCAAGGAGCATATCAACAACCTGTTCGTGTCCAGATCGTGCAGCGCAGTGCAAAGGTGTTAGACCATCTCTAGTTTTGGCTTCAATATTAGCACCCTTTTCCAACAAGACAGACACCATATTTGTTTTGCCCCATTTTGCAGCAACATGTAATGGGCTTATATTGTGCTTGGCCAGGAAGTTGACATCAGCACCTTTTTGTATTAATAAATTAGCAATAGATTGATTGCCATAGTGTGAAGCTATATGTAAAGGTGTAAATCCAGATTTTGAAGTAATATCAGGGTTATGTTCATTCTGAAAAAAAAAAAATAAACAATAAATTGATACAATTTCCTTAATTTGGTTGTGAAAAAACATTGAGGACAATTTTTTGAATCGAAACTTAAACATTTGAGTTCGGAATAGTAAGCCCTGAAATAATGTTTAAGTTCCTAACAGCAAATGGGTCTGAGAGTTTCTCAATTCAACTTAAGTCTCAAAGTCTTTTTAAGAGAAAACTTAATTTTTAATTAGGGAATTTTCTATTTAGAGATTTCAGAGGAAAAGGATAAAATTAATCAACTATTAATAGTTAACTATAAATATTAAAACTTACCTCAAGGAGCAATGTTGCAGCTTTAACATCATCTTTCTTGGCAGCAATATGTAAAGCTGGTAATCTAACCTTTCCACGTGTATCGCTTTCTAAAAGAACAGCAACAACTTTATCATGACCTTGTTGCATTGCAACTGCTAACGGTGTAAAACCATCTTCTGTTGCTAAACTCTGATTAGCTCCATTTGCTAGTAGTAATTTTACAACCGAATCATGGTTTTCTTGTGCAGCCATATATAATGGAGTAAATCCATTTTGGGATTGCACATTTACGGATGCAGATGATTGTAATAATAGAGCAACCACCTCTTCTTGACCTGCCAATGAAGCAATATGCAGAGCTGTATTGCCTTTTTTAGTGGCACTATCAACTATGGCTCCTCTTTTGAGTAATTCAGATACCACATGGACATGGCCATCTTTCGAAGCTAAATGAAGGGCATTTAATCCATTCTGAAATGAAATTTTTTTATATAGTTAAATTTTTATTGGTATTTATTTTTATAATTTAAATTCGTAAATAATTAAAGAAAATTGTTAGTATTTGCAAAAGTATCCACTTTTTTTCGCACTGAATTAATTGCATGGGGCATTAATTCCTTGCGTTTCAGAACCTATCGCAGCTAGTTGTTGATACAACAGCTGTTTCTTCACTTGAACCTACCCGGAGGAACTATTCACCTTTAAGAAGAAAAATGACATTTGAGTTTCTTCGTGTTTGTTTTTGTTGTTTCTTTACAACAGCATGGCATATTATTGGATATTTTTTCAGACTTTTTATCAAAAAGTCAGGTTGTCATAAGTGTATATTTTTTTTTTTGATTTTTCTTCAAGCAGAGCTTATCTCCAATTTGCAACAACATTTAAGAAAGTAATAGAGTATCAACAAATTTAATTTCAGATATGTATCCTGACTTCTGATACTGATGTTAAGAGTTACCGCCATATTATTCACTCGATTAATCCAGTTTAAAACATAGATCTGGGTGTAAATTAATATGAATTCAATGTAAATACATCCGGGTTTAAATTTTAATCGAGTGAATGATATGGGGATTAAAGTTTTTTTATTCAAAAATGTTGACAAAACGTTTTTAAATAAAAGAAAATACAGAAAAATTGTACTTACAGTGTTACAAGTGTTTATGTCAATGTTATTTTTCAAGTGTTCCAACACTTTTTCCAAATTTCCGGCACGCGCCGAACGCAGGAATGAAGTATTCCCATCACCCTGAAATGAAGAAAAAATTTAAGAAATATGTTTCAGTTGAGCGCTTATGGAAAATGAATGCACAGTTATTTAACAAACATATTATTTATTGTACTACTATTGAGGTATTCATATTTTAATTTTGTTGACCTGGAAGTTTAAGCAGTACAAGAAAATACTTCTATAAGACAAGAACTGTTTGTGTAACTGTCTGTCTACTTTGGGGCAATTGGGCTATAGCCTAGGCAAAATTATATGGGCACCCAAAATTTTAAAATTGTGATAGATAAAATACTTTAATTTTGCAATAAATCAGGATTATAAGAATTTGTTATTTTTCGAAAAAAAGCAAAAAAAAATATTTTGTTTGAGGAGTTTTGTATTTAGGTATGATTTATTTATTGCGAAGAGAATTTTCGAAAAACAAATTTTATCTTTTTATGGGATGGACTACAATCTTAAATTTTAAGAGGAGATTCAAATTATTTATTCGGGTTAAAAAACCGATTCGCCACTTTTCGTTGAACACAGAAAATATAAATTAAAGTGTTTTCAGGTATCAGCTTATAAGATTTGAATGCATGTATTAATTTGAATTTTCAATAGATAGATAAGTGTACTAAAAATAATTCTTTCAAAGTACTGAGCTTCGCAAACGTATTCCCAAAGGTAGGTATTTGTAGTTATAAGTGAAATTCACATCTGTAACGATTAGCAATTTTCAATTGACAATTAAAACTGAATTTATTAAAAAAATGATCAACTATTTGTGATGTTTATCAAATTTCTTGTAACTTAGAATGACCTGGAGCCTGATTTCGTAAAACGAAAACGATCGAACGATATCGTTTTGGCAATAGCTGTCCCTGTCTATTCCTTTAGATGTGATAGAGATGGGTATGTGAAAACGATATCGTTCGATCGTTTTTGTTTTACGGAATTAGGCCCTGCACCATTCTCAAAAATTATGTCAATTGGATTCTTTAATATCAATTTCCAAATCGTACAACTATCAATTGATAATTAACAACATTAACCTTTTTTGGAATACAAAATTTGTATTGTATTTAGATTTATATTTTTGTCAGTCAATATTTGTTTCTTTAATTACTATCGTGAAAGTTTTAACTGTGTGTTATTGCACCCAACTGAAATTTATGTTAATGGCCACCCAGTGAGAGCTTGGTGGTCAATTTAAGCTTTTTAGGGGGTACCCCAAGGAACTCAACAATTCTTCTTCTTCAATTAGTTATTTAAACTCGTATAAGTATTAGAGTCTTCTGAAAAAAAATGACATGTCGTACTTTTTACTAGAAGAAGAATGTATAAGTGATGATTAGCGTGATATTCTCTTCTATTTATATTCATGCAGTTTATGATTTCGAGTTTAAAAATATTTGTTTATCAAAAATTATTTATTTTACTACACATGTAAATTTCCACCAATTTCTTAAGTTTTTGCTTATCGGTTATCCACCACCATTTCATTTGCCGGATCTCTTTTACACAATTCACAATTTCATTTGGTTTTATTTTATTTTATTTCCTCTCACATCTATAATTTTATTAATCAATTTTTGTAAGAAAAAAAGAAGTACCTACCTACATATTCAAAATCCCTATTGTTATTGTAAGACGCATTTCAAGGCATAGGGTATTTAAAATGCCAAACAAAGATTATTTTTAATCCGAAAATAATTTTCATCCCTTATCTTCAATTGTATTCATCACAAAAAAAAGATATACCACCCTCGTTTCTGTGGCTTCTACTTGAATATCCGGAAGCGGAGAATACACTTTATTCTACGCCAGCTGTTTCAACAATAAAAAATTAAACCCACATTTCATTGAACGATGTATTTTTTTTTTATGAGGAACCCTCAATAATATTATTGAATTTGTCCCGCGCGATTTTGGACACGTACATATTTATTGTTATTGTTGAGGTCGAAGCGTCAAAGTTGGGTGAAAAATGACTTATAATTTAATTCCTAAATTTCTTTTATGGATTATTTATTTTAAATAATATTTGATATCTTTTTTCTTTCACCCGCAATCTTCTTTACATCAAAATAACATAAACAAATTATTTCATTATTATGAATGTATTTTTCAAGAAAATTTATTTTGATTGAAATGATTGATTATATATTTTTATTAGATTTATTGAAAATTATTTTATTATAAAATGGAATTCTGTATATCGACGGATAAAGTGCAGAACTTTTTAAATCGAAAAATTAAACAAAAAAAAAATTTGTACTGCAAAAAAAATATAAACAGAACCAGAGCCTTTTGGAATTTTCAGCGTAACAATGTTATTTCTTACTATAGATCGCCATACAAAATTTGGCAGGTTTTTTTTTTTGATTTCTGAAAATCACGACTTAAATGGTACACTTGCACTTTAACCGTTGATATGTATGTATCTACTAAATACAAAAAAAACCATCAACTTTTTTTTTTTAACCAAAACCCTGAAATAATTTTATTGAGAAATAAAAAAACAAATCTAAATTGTGATTCGAGGGATTTATTAAAATCAATCCATCCGTGAAAGTTGTACATATGTCAATTTCGATGACCGCTTTCTTAAAGGCATGTTGTCATAATGTTTGTTTTGTGGTTTTCTGAATGGTTAAACGTCATCTTTATTGATCCTAACTTTTTGAAAATATAAAACAAAGACATGTTTTTATCTAGATCAATTAATAATACCATCAATAACGGGATGGTGATTCGACTTCTTCTTCTCAAATTTACATCGCCGCTCATTGCCGCTTAGCAAAAAACATAACAAAATATTAGTAGCATTGATATTTTAATTACATTTTATTTGTCAGCTGTTTTGAACAATGGAAAAAAATTATAAATTGTGAAGAATACTACTTTGTGTTAAATTGATTTCAAAAATGTCTTTTATTTCTTATTAATTTTGCAATATAAATCAAAAATAAGAATACATACTACAATTAGTCCTCACTAAATTTTCCACAAAAAATCAATTTAACAAAAAAGAAGACGAACGAAAGAGTGGATTAAATCCGAAGGAAAATTCTGCTTTTATTTTTGAAGAAGTCTCCAAGTCAGATAATATGAATTATAAAGATTGGTTTGCCTACAAATTAAACAAAATGGCGGATGGTGGTGAGTTCATTTTAAAATTCCCTACCTTATTTTTTGTTCAGGCATTATGTTTATATCAAATAATATGCCAAAAGAATGAATTTTTGAATGAACCGATGAAATTAAAAAAAAAAAAAAAATTTTGTAAGCACTGTTTTATATTCGCTAAAATGAATATATTTTAGCGAATATATTTACATATCTCCGATAACCAAGCAGAATTGTTGTTGTGTTTAGTAATTATATTTTTAACGAATATACAACCACAGAAAAAAACACACCTAAATAATTCTATCACACTATTTTTTGGGAGATTCTAAGCCAAAAAATGTTCAAAGGTGCCCTCTGGCTCTCTCTCTCTCCTTATGTTTTCAGAGTCTTTCTGTTCTAGATTTCATGAAGGATTAGAAACATGAAACACAAACATACCTAACCTATGTTCATATTTATTTTTTTTTTCTCAACTTGTTAAAGGTTAAAAATGCTTAAAAAACTAATTTCGTTAATTGCTGAAATTCAGTAGGTGTTTAGGTATATCAACACATTGGGAAATGGGTTTAAAGTTTAATTCAAACGCATTTTTGATTAAATTTAATAAAGTTTTGCATTTGCTTTTCAAATGCTATAAAATAAAAAATACCATACAACAACAAAATCATAAACGCTGCCGCGCGTTTAGGCGAGGTCAGGTGGTCATTCACAATAATGAAAAAATCCCTGGAATTTTTTGTACTCATCTTATGTCGAATTCCTCTTTCAACAAAAGAATCGAATTTTTTTCTAAAAAGAATCGAATTTTTTCTAAAAAGAAACGAAAAGACGAAAAGAATCGATTTTTTTGTGATTGTGTGTGTGTGGCACTTGACAGCAGCAATTTTTAAGTAAAAGTGTCTAGAAAATATTCAATTTGGAAATTATTATTATTAATTATTGAAAAACAATGCACAAATATTTACTATAAAATTCACAGAAAACACAATTTGTTTTCATAAAAAAATTTGTTTTCTTAAAACACCGCGGCATTCAATTTGACATTTTAGAAATTTCAAATCTTGCAAGTGTGTGTGCAAATCGGTGTAAAATCTTTCTTGAATCTTGCAAAATTAGTAAGATTTGTTTTGACAGAAAAATTGTTCAGAAAAAAATCGATTCTTCTAAAAAAAATTCGATTCTTTTGTTGAAAGAAATTCGCATTAATTTAAAGGTGCCATTAAAAGAAGGCTATTTAACTAATGACACTATTAACTTCAAATTGGTTTTAGTTTAGTTTAGAAAAAACCCAGTTTTTAAAGGAATATAACCTTGATGAATCGATAATTGATAAATAGCTTAAAAAAATATACTTAAATTAGCACCTGTCAATGGTACAGTGGATGTAATGCTTGACAGCTAACTTATAGGTGTGAGTTGTGTGGGTTCGAGTCCAATTTAGACAGCATTATTTTATATATTCACCCAGCTTCAACTGGGCGCCACCCAAGTTGGGAATTAATAAGATAATAAACACCTTTATTCTTAATCCACTGTGCAAACAAAAATTCTTTCCTATCCTATTCCTTCTAACTTAAAAAGGTATAGTTCCGTGCAATTCAGGTTACATTTAAAAAACTTAAAGCCCTACAGGCATATTATATTATTATAAATTATTATATTTATATGGGTACTCCCTACAATGTTGTGCATGAATAGATAGAAGATGCCCTCGTCAATGTTGATATGGTCCCCACATATTATACAAAAAGTATAAAAAGCTATTTAAATACAACATTCAATTTCCACTTTCCAGCATAGAAATAGGCGTTTTTTGTTTGTTGTTGTAAAGTTCAGAAGTGTGGGTAATCACCTAGTTAACAGTTATTCTGTTGTCAATATTCACAGACAAAGAATTAAAAAAAAAACACAAGTATATATAGTCAAATACCTACAAGAAGAACTAAAAACAAATGTCACATGAAAAGGTGGTATCAATTAAACTTATCTACATCAATTTTGGCGAATGCGCAAGAAGTGGCCCTCTCTCTTTCTCTCTCTTTTTCCTTGAATTTGTAGGGAAATTTGCAATGCCATTATGGCAATGAGAAAAATAATTACTAAATTGTAGGTTTCTTTTGCAAATTCATACTCAATCAATGTTTCTGGTAAAAACTTAAAAAAAAAAAAATCGTGCCTACATGAGAACTGCAGTGCGCGGTCACTAAAGTTGAGTTTAAATCATATTGACTTTTATTATAATCTTTAAATCTCGATCTTGCATTACAAATGTATGGAATATGAACTTACATCAATCTGATCATCAATTAGGTATAATACAAAAGAAATTTAATTCCTCAATCAAATCACCACAAATACAGTAACATTTTCACTAACACTTTAAACTGTTAAAGAGGGTTAAAGTGAGTCAATAATTTGACCGTGTAAGGAGAGGTTTATGCCCCCTTTTTCAAGACCTGAAACGGTTGTCGTGGATAATAGTTAACAATAACTAAAAATTAACAATAAGATATATTCTTTGGTTACCAAATCGAATAACTGTTTATGTGGCATATACTTTTCAGCAAAAATACTCATAACAATGTAACTACTGCACTTTCATGTTATGATATAATTTTATTTCTTATTTAACTTTTCTCTACGTTTATCTAAATGGCCCCACCCTAAGTAGTGTTTATGGATTTTCCTAAACTGTTGTTAAAATCTATCAATATATTTAACTTATGGTTAAATAGGTATTTCTTCTACCACTTGATTCATAGTGTTTGAAATAAATACAACATTTTTAAAATAGATTCATAGATTAAATAGTAAAATTTGTTCCTAAGCTGCATCTTGTAGGTAGTTTGCACCCTTCAGAATTTATCGATTATACCAATGGACGCCATTTCACAGACTATATATAGGTTTTCTTCAGCAGCAGGGATTTTTTAAATTTGATTTTCTCAATTTCTTTAACAATTTTATTTTAAAAATTTTAATGAAACATTTAATAATTAAACTTATTGGATTTTCTCACCTGAGCTCCGCTTTCGGTAACCATTTTTTTTTATTTCACAACTTAATTTTCTGAATTTACAACAAGAACTTATTATAAATGTTTATTGAATAATACACAATCCAAGGAATCCGGTAAAATTTTCACACATGTTTCTTTTTATTAATATTTTAATTAAAGTTTATTCTTATATTATTATTAAATATGTAGAGATAAAAATTATTTTGTAAAATGTCTTAAATTTTGTTTAAATATTTTTTTTGTTATTCCTAGTTTAATCGTAGCAGATACTTTTAAAGTTAAATTCAGACTGGGCGGAAGAAAAATAGCCGCTTATCCTTTTCGATGTTCTAAGGATATTTCATAAAATATGTTCGCAGACAGCATGTCCCATTTCAAGGCATGCGCATTTTGAACTTTACATAAAGGGATGATGTCATTTGTGCATAATGACACACAAACTATTTGTTTTTTTTTATTTTCGCAATATGATTAAATGCGAACAGAAAGGCTAAGGGTGGTAATATACCACATTCGTGATATAAGAGATAAAAATGTTTCTTTGGTTTGTAAAAACAAAAACGAATGCACGCAATGCAGTCGAGAGCAAAATATAATCACTGTTTATACTGAGGTGGGTTCTTTTGAAACCGAATAACAAGAAAGATGTAGTCCGGAAGTTGGTGGCATTGGAGGAGTTGTGGTCATTGAAAAATGAATATAGTTTTAGTAGAAATGGGTAGGTGTTAGATTGATCTTACTCGTTGCAAATATGGCATACAGTTGTAGGCGTTTAGGGTTGGGTGTGGGTCGTGGCCATATTGGATTGCATATACCTACTATATGTCTTTATATATGAATATGATCCTATGAAAAATAAAATGCACGACTGGGTCTCACGAACTTGCTCTTATGTACGATTACACAATGGTTTTAAAGTCTGAAACCTATATGTACCTTATTTAAAAAAAAGAAAGTAGTTAAAAAAAAATAGGTATATTTAAAATAAAAATTTTGTTAACATTTTTAAGTAAACAAATTTTTTACTTATCAATGTGGAGTCAAAAAAAATTTCGAAAAAAAATCATCTACCTATACCAATTTTCAAAATATTTTATTTTCAAAAAATAATTTTGAAATTTTTTTCAAAAACCAAAATTTTTTCTTTGAAATTTTAAGTAGGTATGCAATATTATTTAAAGTTATTAGAAGCTCTTAAATAAAAAAAAACTTATTCAAATCGGTTAAAGAAATATACTGAGATATGTATATGATGTATTCGCAAATAAAAAACAGTGGTTCTATGAGAAGTACCGTTAATAACGGCGTAATTTAAATTTTTTTCTTGTTATATTATGATAGATCGTATTAATACGAGCATAGAGAAAAATTTTAATCATAATCGAAGAAGTCGTATTCGAGGAAAATAAGATTTCTTCTTTAACAGTTTTTAAATATTTGTACGGAATGTACCGTTAATTTAGGATATAAGAATAATTTTTTTTTTAAATCTGCTAGATAATGTTAGAAAACTGTTTAGGCCAAAATTTAATAAAAATCGATTGATTGGTTTTATAAATTTTGAGTTTTCAAAACAAAATTTTGAAACTTTTTTCAAAAATTCAAACAATTTTTTTTAATTTGGTCCACAATATTATTTCAAGTTCTGAAAATATTCTCCATAAAAATTTTTTATCAAAATCAGTTGATCCGTTTTCGATAAAAGCAAAAGTCAAAAAATGGTTCTATATGGAAAGTATAACTATATAAAAAAGTACCGTTATTTTTGATCCTGAAAAATAAAAAAAAAAGTTTTGGGGCAACGCTTTCTACCAAGTTTAAAGAAAATTGAACAAACCGACAAACAGACGGAGAGAATTGCGAAACCCAATTTCTATCAAAATCTCGAGTTCGATTTTTTTTACGAATCCATAACTTGCCATATTATAGCCTAAGCAATAACAAAATTTTAAAATAACGATTTGAATTGTAAGTAAAAAAAAAACTTGTCAAATAATAAATTTCTCTCATAATATTTGGAGTTGTTATAATAGCTGCGCATTATTATCCACATGATCTGATCCGGATAAAATTTTAACACGTAAATACATAAACAACATTTAATTCTGCTTTTTATCTGGATCTGTTTTAATGATTAAAAAAACTAGTCCTTTTTTATTATTATTATGGTAAGGGAGTGTAAACTGTATAGTGCAAAGAAAAAAGCCAACAAACACATGAAAAATATACAAACACAATGAGAAAAAAAATGATTATTACCACTGGCTGTCAATATGAATGATTCTGTTTGTTTTATTATGAGGATCTGATCCAGATCAGATCATGTACTTAATAAAATCCAGCCAATAGTACCTACCCTACTATATTTTAAATATTTGATATTAAACCTTAGTAAGAAATTGGTGTACATTTAGATCTCACAACTTTTCACGGCTAACTTGTTACATACAGGAGGTTTTTGGTCTGATCTCACTCCTTTTGGGATATATTTTTAGTTTTTTCCAGGTCAAAACTTCGAAAAATATATTAATATCAGAAGTGCTTCATATAAATGATAACAAATCCTGTGGGCGGATACCCTACTGGATGGAAAACATAAAATTTTCTATAATATTTCCCTTTATATGTACTTCAAGCCCTACCACTCTATCAAATTTTATCATTCTACAGAAATCGGAAATAATACTGTGCGAAATTAAAAGATTCTGCAGTTATAGGTAGTGCTTCACAATTCTGATGATCTGTTAGTTGATGTCATAGTTGCGGTTTTCGAGATTTTTGAAGGTTTATATCTCAGGAACCACTTATGTTAAGGGGTTGAAATTTGGGGAGGCAGGTGTCAGCTTAGCAAATCTGAATTAGTTCCTGTAAGTAGGGTGTGATACCTTGGCTAGGCAATAACATCCCCATTGATAGTTTTAAGTTCCATGTGCAAAAATTGAAATACTATGCTTTATATACAGAAGGCAAACAAAAAAATGACTTTTATTATTTCATCGAAATTCGACCGGAATTTTATGTTCTACATGTTCTCACAAGTGCTTATCTCTACGAACCGAGCAGAAAATATTTTTTGCATGCAAAACAACTGACCACCAATTATGTTGAATGCGAACAAATGGCGTGCCTATTGTTTCTTCTTTTTCACTTCGCATTTTTTGTTGTTTCGTTTTTCTTACAATTATTTTTGTTTATTTCGTAATACCTTATTTTGTTTTTGTTTTATTTTGTTTTTCGATCATTTCGCCTTACAGTCATTTCGCATTTCTTTCTCTCTCTTTTTACTCGTTTTGCATTTTCGTTAAAAGTGCAGAGTTATTTGGATCATGGTTATTACACCAACGGTTTATTTCGCACTAGGTTTCAATTAAACTATTGCTTTAGCGTGGGTGAAAATTTTGATAAAAAAAAATAAAAAAATATTTTAGACCCATAATGCAATACATTATCATATCTGAAAATTTGAGCAACGTATATTATGTATATTTAGAAATATTTAGAAAACAGCTGTTCACATAGGATATATAGGATAAATTCAAAGTTGCAAAAGAAACTTTGCATGCACCCAACCTTGGACCTATCCCAAATCGTATAGTGTGCCAAAGCAGGGGAGTTGCAGGGGGGCAGCATGCCCCCATACATACCTCACTGTTTATCGTAAACGATGGCGAAATAATTGAAATCGAACTAAACAAAAAACGAAATAATCGAAAAACTAAACAATAAAAGGCGAAATGACCTTAAAACGAACTAAGTGAAAGACAAAATGATTTTGTTTTGAAACAATTATAAACCAAATAATTGAAAAACGTATTAATGAAAATCCTAAACAAACGACATACGAAACAACAAAAAAAAGAGATGAAAAAGACGAAACAAACCATACCCGAACAAATGTTGTGGTGAATATACCTATTTTTTTGGCGCGTAAGTTAACACTGCTAAAAAAAATATATTCACCTCACAAAATTATTTAAATGCACACATTTTGTGTATCCAAACAAAATTGATTTTCATTTCTAGTAGGTTAATATAAGGTGTGTTTTATTCATTGCTGCATAGCCAGCGCAGCACAAGTCTGAATAAAACGATTACTCACTCTATACGTTCATTTCAATAATTCAAAGTTCTATCGCAAGCGCAGCCATCTTTTTTTTACTGATTTCTTTTTCGCCAGCAATCAAATTGTTTTTGTTTGCCAAGGGAAATTTTGCTGCGCTGGCTATGCAGCAATGAATAAAACACACCTATACATACGTGTTAGCACCTGAAACATGCTTTTTTTAAACAAATTACATTTTCTCCAAACATTGCAAAAAGTTCCAACTGCAATTTTGCATATGGTTTAACAAATGGTCAGGCTAATATATCCTTTTTTGGAGCTTTATTCAAACCTCAAAACTCATTAAAAAAGTGTTTTTTTGTTTGTTTTATTTATTAAAAATATTTATATTTTTTTTGTAATTTGAATAATGAATTAACTTACGAATAAAACAACGTTGAAGAAAAGTAATATTTTAATTGAATATGCCATAATTGCAATAAAGAAAATAAATAAATTCATTTCTTGTTTTTTTTTATTCTATTACAAAATTACCAATCTTTAAAAAGCTTTATAAACCAAACAATTAAAAAAAATATACAGTAGAATCTCAGAAAGATGAACGGTTCTAAAAGATGAACAGCTCGGAAAGAAAGTACGGAATATTTTCACTTTTCAGTGTTCAAAAAGATGAACGGGTTCAAATTTAGTACTCGAAAATATGAACACTTTATTCCCAACATAATTTTTTTACTTTTTCTTTGCATTTAGTTCCTCCTGAACAATACTTTTGAGCTTGTTTTAATTTGTTATGTAAATAATTTTTAATGTTTACTATATCTTCTTCCTCAAACATATATTTTGATGCTCGAAAAGATGAACAATTTGAAAAGATGAACGGGCCCTGTTTTATATCTGTTCATCTTTTCGAGTTTCTACTGTATGTATTTTGTTTGCTGTTTTTGAAGCTCTTTCTTAATTTCTATTAGAATTAAAAAAACATTGGATTTTGTGTTTTTGCCGCAACTTCTGGCTTTTTGGACCACATGCGACGTTTGGGGATATTCGTTTTGTGGGTCTTAGATTTGTGGATATTGGGTTCGTGGATATTGTGCTTTTTTAAAAGTGTGGAAATTTTGGATTTTGGTTTTTGGGGAATACCTATAACGGATTTTCAGTATCATTACACAATTTCAATAAAATTTTTTTAAACTAAAATTAGATTTAAAAGTCTTTAGGGTTATTTGACAAACACTCCTAAATTGGACAATATTCGTTGTTTTTGTCTCGTATACAGACAAACATTGTTCGGAGGGTGTTACTACTTAGTGTTTTTATCGTCTCAGCTTTACCTATACGATTGAGACTGAGGAATTGGAAGTCAATATTACTCGCACCATTGGCCAAATACCCCATTTGAAATGCTCGAACGCGTCAATCGAAAATTGGATTTTCAGAATAAACCACGTTAGCAGTAGTTACAGTAGTCAACATTTGAAAAAAAATAAATGCAAAGCCCATGGTTTGCATTTCGAACGAAATCGAATTGAAATAGATTTATAGATTTTCAATTTCACTCGAAATGAAAATGTTCTACAATTCGTTCGTTTTGAAAATTTCGCAGTTACTTCGAACTGTCAAAATTGATGGTGCAGCAACTATTAATTGTTTTGAAAAGTGAAATTACACCGCGGATAAAATTGGATTCAAAATTATTGGCTTTTTTAAGGAAGCGAAAATCTGAGAAAAAATTAATAAGTGCCTGATATAGAGTTAGTAATTTATTATGAATTTTTTTAATAAATTGTTTATTCTTATATTCGTATGTTCTTGTTTGTTTTTCTAAAATAATAAAAGAAAAATACTAAAAAGAACAAAATATATAATAATAATAAAGTTTGCTTACATTTTGCACCAATAAATACAAAACTAACCGCAACTGCAAAGCATAAACATGGAATTCCTTCAGAAAATGTAATGAAACGAATTTGCAGAATACCGATTTTGATTTTTGAAATGTCAATTCATAATCAGCATTTCCTAAAGAATTGTAGAACTCCTGAATTCATTTTCGTCATGTGAATTTGAAAGGAATGGTACTTTTTTTGTTAACAAATACCCGCTAAAATAGATTTTTTTATTTTGAAAAAACTTCCTTTAAAGCCCATCTGCTGAAACGAAAGTTGAATATTTAAATTCAACATAAGAGCTCATGTGACAGTTTACGCTGAGGAAAAAGGAGCGGATAACTGTTTGCCCGTTAAAGATGAGCTAAAACAAAATTCCGAATTTCTCCCCTAAGGAATCTTATAAAAATGCTTTGTACCAAATTTAAACCAAACCCATTTAGGTTCTAGGGTTTGACACACTTGTGGCTTTTATATTTGATCAATCATTTAATTAACCAATAAACATTAACTGTATTTATAATTATGTCAAATTAAAAGGTTTTAATTCTGTACTAGGTTAATTCTAAAAAAATTGGTTCTTTGTTCTTTGAAAACTGATTGTCCGACGAGGCATGGCTTGTTATTGATTTAAAAACAATCGTGTTCCCGTTATTTAGAGAGGTATCATCTATCAATAGTTTAGTTGAAATCTTTCTATTCTTCATCATACTTTTTCTAATTCATTTAGTTTTCGGATTTTCTATCTATTTAGTCTATGTTTGTCTAGTTTTTCAAAAAAAAAAATCGGGGGATCGATTTTTTAAAAACAAGAAACAAGAAACTGTACGAATTTACAACTTTCGCTGTTCAATATTTTAAACATTGCAAATATAAGCTCAAGTACAATTTTTATTTTTATAATATTCAATTGTTTCAGCTAGATGATGTATTTTAAATAAATGAAACAAAAAACGGAAATGCAAAATTGTTCCCAATCACCCCTTTTGACCCTACAGAAATTGTACGTGTTTGAAAAAAGGTAAAAAAAGAAAAGCAAAAAGATAGTTTTCATGTCCGTTTTTTTTTGTTTTATGGAATCACCCAAGATGAGAACGATAATTCCAGATTCCGTGGTAGAAGGGGCCCAACTTTTCAAAATTGCCTAGGGCTCCAGAAGGGCTTGTTATACATCTCCTACACCTATACCTATATGCTTTTACATCCTATATTAGAAATTTTACACTCTAACATTGTTGACGGTATCAGATGAATGTTTTTCTCATAAAAGTTTATGCTTAAAACAAACATTTCTTTTAAATAAAATCTCAAAAGTTGTAAAACTTTGAGGAAGAATAAATTTCGCAAAGACGTCAAAATAATTCTTGCAAATTTTCAAAACCTATCTATTTACATAAATCTAGAAAAAGAGAACACAACACATTTTCATTCAAGAGATACATACATCACGCACATACATATAGGTATTAGTTTGGCTAGCAATAGTGGCATTGTTAAAATTACAACCTCCCCCCCCCATTAAACATGCCCCAGCCCCAGCACAGCACCACATTGCCTCTTTCAATTTCAATAAAGAAGATTCACTATTATTCTCGATTTGGGTTTTTATTTATTTTATTTCATCATTCACCATAGTTGATAGATATACAGGAGCGTGGAAACTTATATTATTATGTATATTTAAAGTTAAATCGACACGACGATGATGATTTTCTTATCGAATTAAACAAGTTTTTATTTGTTTATTTTCTTGCAAGAAATTTGCAAACACTAAAATAATACTATGAGTATGTAGATAGGTACATATTTACTTACGCCCAAACTTGAAAGTGAAGGAAATCTTCTCTTTAAACTCTGCATAATAATATCTCGCTTTATTTTTGCTTCGAAACTTATGTATTTTCTGCTCCCGGCGACGAAAGCAACTAAATTTATTTGTAGGTATTCATATTTGTCAAGACCACCAAGAGCCTACGAGTCTATCTAAAAGATTTTCAAAATATATTTTTAGATACCTACAATCTACATGCAAGTTAAAAAACATTAATGAAAATCATTTCTCTTAAAGTGTAGGTATGTGTTTTTTTTTTTAATTAAATTCAGTGAAAAAGGCAGGAATAAAGAGATTCATTTAATTTTGCTTAATGCCTAGAAGTAGAACATTCGTAAAGAAAAGCAAATAGAATATTGAATATTGGTTTTAAAAGGATTTTGCATGCTTGGCGTCTGGCAATGACGAATTTATTTTTTGCAATGTATGTATGTCCTAGCTTAATGGCGAAGTATGAAAATAAAATTATAGGTAGGTATAACTACTGTGAATGACCTTAGCGGTTCTCGCAGTGTTCTTAACGTATAAATAGGTATATGCAATACTTACCCCATTATAGCCGGTTGAATAATAATTATTAGAGTGAGAATATTGAGCATGCTGACTGCTTTGATGCTTGCTATGAGTTTGAGCAGTCTGATGGTGTTGTTGATGATGGTGCTGGTTATGAAAATGGTTATGATGGGTTGGAGGTGACGGCATGTTATGCCCGCTATGAGGTAGATGCGATTGATGTTGAATTCCAACTTGATGACCATGATGGAAAGGCATATGACCATGTGAAGCTTCTACCAATGTTGGTTGGATGTGAGTTACAAATTGTGCCATCTTCGGAGATGTATCAGAACAATTTTTCTTATACAGGCCTTAAGCCTTTATTCACTTTAAAATTTTTATCTCAGTTTCAATTTTTGCTCAAAACGAGTTGATCTACTTACAAAATTGAGCAAGTGAACGTTGTCGATAGGTATTGTATATCAAACTGAATCGAATGAAACCCATGTCAACATCAAAAGAGATACATCAAAATATATCAAAACTTTAAATATTTGTAAATTGCGCATATTCGTTCAAAAGCTCAGGAAAAAGCTCTAAACTCTAATACTATTCATGCAGAAATTTTTTTTTTTTAAGTAAAAGGTAGGTAGGTATATTTTGCATGGAAAATAATATGACACATTATTTACTTGGAGACTTGGAGTCTGTACTACAAAATAACAAGCATTTATAAAAAGTAATTTTTAAGGTATGAGAATAGTTTTTGTTATCTTATCTATACTTGAGCTATACCCTACCTTACAATTTTAAGATAAAAGTTCAAACTATCTTTACAGCTGACCTTACATACACCTTGAAAAGATTGATGCAATGATTTAAATTTCTTGTTGAAAGTAAATAATTGTAAAGGAGATAATTTATTGCATTCTTCAAAATTTGATTGATTAAAATCAAACTACTTTTGATTTGGATACCCGAATAGCGATGTCCCTATTTCTAAAAGTTCGTATCTTAGACAACAGATTCGAATACGTTGACTCGTATAAAATTAAACTAGCTTATCTACACATTCGAGAAACGGCACGATGCAGTAGTACTTCAGTAGTAAGCCTAGTACTCACCTCCCGTGAAATGAAAAATACACATTAAAATTCAATACAATATAAATAATAATATAATACATATAAACCCAAAATTAATTCTTCATATGAATTTTTGATACACAGTTTGAAATTTCCAATAGATACTCACTTTGGATGAAAAAAAATATCAATTTGAATAATTGTCATCAGAATCTTGAAAAAGTTCCTAAAAGAGTTTTTAAATTATTTTTTGTTTTATGTCAGAAAAGACAACCGTTTAATCCGAAATAATTTTTTTTGTATTTCAGGATATATTTTGAGCAAAACAAATTGATTGACCAACAAATTCCATAGAACCATATTTTTAATTTTTGCTTTTCTCAAAAACAGTTGAACCGATTTCGATCACTAATTTTATGATGAATAATTTAAGAAATTAACATTAAATACCAACATTTCAAAGAAACTATAGGTATTTTGGGTTAAAAGTTTTAATTTTTTGCAAAAACAAAGGAAATGTTAGGGAGATTAGTACAGTTGATTTTGCAAAACCTATCTCAATCTTATCTAATTTATCAAGTTCATAATAACGAGTTAGAGCGAAAAAACATTTCATATAGAGACTTTTATGTATGAAAATTTTTACTTCAAGTATACTTGTTGTTTTTATTTAGTCCGATTAACAAGTATACTTGCACTAATTTTCTTTGTCCCCTCTCCTTGTATTAGTTTGTAAAATTGAAAATTTTAAAAACTAAATTATAGTTTGGTTAATTTTCAACAGATCGGATCTAAGATTTTTTTGTTTCTTAAAGTCTAAAACATCAAGTACCCAAAATTCCACAATCCCTCCCCAAAAACTTACCCCTTTTTGCCCTTTTCTTATAAAAATGTGATTTACATATTTCGATTCCTATAATAAAGTAGTTTTGTGAAAAACAATTCACACTGTCAAGTTTATAACTTTCGACTAAAAATTAATGAGGGCACTAGATACGAAATGAAAGTTATACTTAAAACCAAAACAAAAATTGAAAAAATTGAAAGATATAAAAAAATGGTGTTGCGTTTTTTTTAAAGTTTTTTTTCTGTTTTACAAAATGTTCAGTACAAGAGGAGAGAAAAAGGTCACGCAATTGTTTTCCTTCCATGAAATATTTCTAGGTGATATTTTCTCACATAACATATTTCCTGGATGGTATTTTTCTTGCCTGATATTTTTCTCGTATGACATTTTTCTAGCATGAAATTTTTTTTACAGGAGATATTTCTCTTATTACATTTTTGATGCATTATATTATCTATTTTTCTTGCATGATATTTTTCTGTCATAATATTTTTTTCGTGTGAAATATTTGTGATGATTTTTTTCTAACATGACATATTGCTCGCATGATATTTATTTTTCTCCCATGATAATTTTCGGGCATAATATTTTTCTCACACGATATATGTATGTACATATTTCCCGCATGACAAAATTGAATTTTTTTTGTAAATTGTGCCTGTAACCGCGTAAGAAGTTATTTGTCTCGGAAACTGCATTAGAACTGTTTTTTTTTTTTACTTTCTATTCTTTCATGATCAAAACTTTTTACAGGAGGTCCTTTTGAGTTGAAATAACATTCCATAATTAAAAAATTTTCAAAAAACAAATTATTGTTGGATTTTAAAGAATTTTTTTGTTAGTGTTGGTGATTTTTTTTTTGAAATGATGTTTTAATTGACTATAATTAAAAACTCAAAAAAAGCTAATTTTCAACAATTTTCTTTTTTAAAAATTTTAAAGACATTTTACATATTATGTATAATATGTACATATGTATGTATGTATATATTTCTCAAGAAAATATTGTTTCATACATTTATATTTTGTCAATAATTCTGATGGCGTTCTTTATTTTGAAATAAAACAAAACTTTCAAGAATTGTTTCAGCAATTTAAAAAAACTTATTTCATACTTCTTTTCCATTTTTACTGGTTATTATATGTACAAAATATTAATTATTATTATTAATGAATTAAATGTATAAATGTATAACATACAATGTTTTTATTCTCTGCGATTCAAACCACAAGAGCAAGTTCGTGTAATCCAGTCGTTTATATTTTTTCTGAACACTACTGACACCATTTGCGGTATTTGAAATAAATCCAGATTGAAACCAGAATTCCATGCTGTTTTTGTATTACGGTTTATAAAAATAACCCGGATTTTTAATCGTTTTGATTACGTAAATAACTGCGCGATGGTAAAAACAAATATACACTACTTTTTGTTTACTACCTTTTTACGGCATTTTAAAATTAAATTAAAATTGAGTTTTTCTCAACCAGAGATCAAATACAGAACTTTCATGCATAGATTTTTTTTTAAACTAAATAACTTAAATACTCGGGGGATTTTGGATTCAGTTCTCCTGGGTTATTATCTCATTACCTTAAACAAATATCTCCCACTAACAACAAAAAACTATTTTGTGAAAATACATTTATTGATTATAAAAAATAAGGCACATGCATTATGATAGTTAACAAACAAATTTGTTTTCGATTTAATAATTACTTAGAACTCTCTTTTGCCTTTTCGAACATATTTCTCGATATAATCAGACGTTGAATTTGTGAAGTACCTTCATAGATTTGATATATCTTGGCATCTCGCATGAGTTTTTCTACTGGGTATTCGCTATTAAATCCATTACCACCAAAAACTTGGACAGCATCAGACGCTATTTTGTTAACCATGTCTGCAGCATAGCACTTTGCGATCGATGCATAGTAACTGTTACGACGACCTAGGAAAATATTTTTTTGAATTAATAAATTTAAATGTTAAATAATTATTTAAAATATAAAATCATAATTAGTGTAATAATTTGTTTCATTATTTTATTTTCGGTTTTTCTGTAGATTATTCCGAAACAAAAAAAAAAAAGATTTATTGGAAAAAAATTAAATAGTGTAATACCTTGATCCACTTCCCAAGCAGACAGTTGATAAGCAAGTCTTGAAGTCTCTACACCAATAGCCATATCCGCCAATATGAAAGATATTGCTTGATGGTGTGCGATTGGCATTCCAAATGTTTTTCTTTCCAAAGCATACTTCAGTGCTTCATCCATGCAACGTTGCGCTAAGCCAACAGCTCCGGCAGCAACTGGTGGTCGAGTTTTATCAAAAGTTCCCATTGCAATTTTAAATCCTTGACCTTCGCCAATTAAAACATTTTCTTTTGGCACTCTTACGTCTTCAAATGTTATTCCACGGGTGTCTGAAGCTCGTTGACCCATATTCTGTTCCTTACGACCGGGAGTTAAACCGGGAGTATCACGCTCTACAATGAATCCTGTAAAAGCTTTGCTTGCAGGTGCTTTTGGATCGGAATCTGTGCGGGCTAGTACAAAATACCAATTGGCAACACCACCGTTAGTGATCCACATTTTCTGTCCATTCAAAATGTATTCATCGCCTTTTTTGACTGCTTTTGTTTTAACTCCATTAACATCTGACCCAGCTCCTGGTTCTGTTACACAGTATGCAGCAACCAAAGGTTCTTCAAGGAGTCTCCCAAGATATTTCTTTTTTTGTTCAGCATTGCCTGATAATAGCACCGGAGTTTGCTGTAGAAAAATATATTTTTCGTCTATTAATTTATTAATTTTAAAGCAGCGATAAACATGGTCGTTTATGGTCTAACTAAGTGGTGGATACAAAAACAGAATATTAGCTATTATAACGGTTATACCCGTCATTGCATAGCTTGCATACATAATATGTGCATGGAAGGGACTAGAAAACTAATTTATAAGTTTGTGTGGCTTGAAAAGAGGACGAAAGAAGAGAATTTGGAATTTATAGCAGTTGTAACAGTTTATCGTCATTAAAATTAGAACGAGACTTGAGAAATGCCTTTATAACAGATTATCCTTCGAGCGACTTGAAAAAATAAATCTAGTTTTCGAGGTATGCCCACCGGAGGAAGGCCCTCTAGTAACTTTAAGTTTTCTTTAACCACGCGTAAACATTTTAAATGGAGATGAATTGTTATAAATTTCTCTAGTCTCGTCCAAAAAAATTTCCAACTTTAATGAGCAAAAGTTGCTGTTTTTTTGGACCTGCATGATAGACAACTTAATTATAAATATTAAAAACCACTTAAAAAATATTTCAATTGTAAATAAAATAAGAACCGAAGATTGATATTATTTTAAATATAAAAACGTTTTAATGAAGGAAGTTACTGATCATTGAAATTGAAGCAGTTAATTAAAAAACAACCAATTGATTTTGTTCCCGACGTTCCTCCGGTTTTTTCCGGCTTCTTCAGAGGTATAAGTTTATTTTATTGCTTTGTCAATGGTTTTTAAGTTAGATACATAATTATTTAACTTTTTAAACATTTTTATAAAAATAAATAAATTAATATTGAAAACAAACAAAATTTATTTAAAACTAGTATCAAAGATGTTAAGAAATGGCAACGCTATAATATATTGCACTGTTGTTGTCAACGTCTTTAACATTTTGTTGTTCTTAAACAAACAACTTTAATAAAGCAACCTCGAAATCTGGTACCTAATTCAATTCCACAATTTAACACAATCGAATTGTATCAAGCTGATGCTTGTTTTCAACAAAACAAAAAAGATTAGATTTAAATTTCCTTCAGACAGTTAATTTTGACCGGTTTATTTACTTTGTTAACACAAATACAAAATTCAATGTTATCATTTATTTTTGTACCTATGGCCTCTGGCGGGGGCAATGTGTAATTGCGTCACAAAATGCAAAATATGAATACAAAATTATAATATAGATAGGTAAAATTTTTCAATAACTTTTTCATTTAAAAAAATCTTTGTTCGAAAATTTTTGGAATATGTCAACACCCAAGGAATAGCAGCGTTTTGAAAGTGATGCTTAATTTGATGCTTCTTAATGAAACACCCTTCTCATACTTGATTTATTATTAATTGTGGACATAATTATAATATGTAGATAATCTTACCCCAAGAGAACTAGCTTCCAATGCAGTCATAATACCGGTACATCCGTATGCTAATTCTTCCGCAATGAGACATGATGTGAAAACATCCAACCCAAGACCACCCAATTCAGTTGGTATATGGTTATTAAGCAATCCAATGCTCCAAGCTTTTTTAACAATATCCCATGGATATTCACCAGTCTTATCGTGTTGTGCTGCAACTGGTATGATTTCTTCTCTAGCAAACTTACGGGCTATATCTTGCATTTGTTTCTGATCATCGTTTAAGGCAAAGCATGGCCCAGCTGAAGAATAACTTCGGTAAGCCGTGTATCGTATTGTTGAGCTTAGGACCTTAAAATTTGTTCGAAATAAAAAAGAATTCATGCAAATCATTAATCGGTTTCTTACCTTATTTAAAAAAGCCATTTTTAACTAAGTATATAATTAAATTCTAGTATCTATCTTGCTTTATAAACCTAAAACTGTAATATTTGCTCTACTTTTGGTAAAGAAAAGAGAAATTTAAATTTGGACTATGGACGTTGAACTTTTTGACATATGCAGCCCACGATTAGAGACCATAAACGATTTAAAACAGAAACCCTACTTTCATTAAACGACTAAACACAATAGACGCGCGTCTTGTCGCGCGTCCTTGCCTGTCAAAGTTAAAATACCGATTTTGTTGATTGTTTATTTTTGTATGTGATATTTGGTCTGTTTGGTAACGTAAAATTTCTTGCGAATTTGCACAAATTTTCACAAAATTTCACAATTTGCTGTCAAAACCCATAGATAAAAAAAATCGGTTTTGAGAAATTTGTTGAAAAAAAAGTTAACAAACGGTCATATTAGCTGTGTTTTATTTTCTCTCAGATCCGTACCAATTGGATTTGCGTACGAAAATACATGTATCACAAAAACAATACAAGATCCAAGTTAGTTTTGAATTTGGATTTTCAAATCCGTTTTAAGCACACACCTAAGGGCCAGTTGTACAATAGTGGTTCAGCCTCGGTTCAAGATTTTAACTCACCGATTTCGGCGGATTAACTAAGGATCAACGCTGGTTCAAGTATCACACGCTGGTTATTATCACACACTTGAACAGTAAACCACTGTTGAAACTCAATTAATCCGCCGGAATCGATGGATACAAATTGCTGAACCACGGTTAAATATTTGTACAACTGGCCCTAAGGGCCAGTTTGTTCACAATGGGCTAAATCTGAACGATGAATTTCACAGCTCTTCTAACAATGGCGCTAATCAGCCAAAATCGGCTGATTAGCGATTTCCATGATTAACAACTTAAATTATCGATTCCTTGAAAAAAAATTTGATTACCTTGCACATTCGATGATTTACCAGTTGCAATAATCCTTGAATAAAGATGATCAGCTGTGAACAAACTGGCCCTAAGGGCCAGTTGTACAAATATTTAAACCGTGGTTCCGCAATTTTTATCCATCGATTCCGGCGGATTAATTGAGTTTCAACAGTGGTTTACTGTTCAAGTGTGTGATAATAACCAATTATATACTTGAACCAGCGTTGAACCTTAGTTAATCCGCCGAAATCGGTGAGTTAAAATCTTGAACCGAGGCTGAACCACTATTGTACAACTGGCCCTAAGTGTCGTCAGTAGTAAAGGCTTAACTACATGCAACTTACTTTTGTACGAAAGTGAACAAAATGTTTTGTCTTTTTCAACGCACTACAAGTTTTAAATCCTATCTTCTTTCTCAAATTTTACAAAAGTTAAAGTTAAAGCGGTCCTTAAGGCTTAACTACATTCAACTTACTTTTGTACAAAAGTGAACAAAATGTTTTGTCTTTTTCAACGAACTACAAAATCCTATCTTTTTTCTCAAATTTTACAAAAGTAAAAGTTAAAGCGGTCCTAACTTTTACTTTTGCACAAACGTAAAACACTAACCCACATAAATAATCAGTTTAAAATCGACTACCAGATGTCACCACTGGGTGGGAAATTTTAGGGGACAAAATTTTCTATTCAGATGGTGCTAGGGTTTTTTCAACAAAATGGCAGTTTTGGTAAAAATATCTGAAAGGAGATGTCGCTAGAGTATGTGTGTATTTTTTCACATTTGTACTTTTTGCAAAAAGTTTTGAATGTAGTTAATTAGTCATTTTGGCAGAAAACTTAATTTCAAGAAGTAGCAACCATAGTTTCAATTTATATTTTTTCATAAACATATATATTAAGGTGGAGCGTCGATGTATGGAGAAAAATAAAAGTTGTTGTATCAATTTCGTTTCGATGAGTAGAATAACTTGACATTAAAAAAAAAGTTTGGATTAAGTCTTTAGCCCTCTACGTTAGCTCAAAGTTTCGACTTTTTGGAAAAAAATTTTTTTTTCGGAAACGGTAAAATTATTTCACAAGTTTGAAATAAATTATATGATATCATTCATGAAAAAGGAAAAATACAAATTATAATATATTAACTTTATTTAGACAAATAAATTAACACAAACTGGAAAATAAAAACTTAAAAATTCATAATACGCCATTCAGAAACTAAAGGCTTAACTACATTCAAAACTTTTTACAAAAAGTACAAATGTGTAAAAATACACACATACTCTAGCGACATCTCCTTTCAGATATTTTTACCTAAACTGCCATTTTGTTCAAAAAACCCTACCACCATCTGAATGAAAAATTTTGTTCCCCTGAAATTTCGCACCCAGTGGTGACATCTGTTAGTCGATTTTTAAACTGATTATTTATGTGTGTTGGTGTTTTACTTTTGTGCAAAAGTAAAAGTTAAGGCTTAACTACATTCAAAACTTTTTGCAAAAAGTACAAATCTGAAAAAATACACACATACTCTAGCGACATCTCCTTTCAGACATTTTTACCAAAACTGCCATTTTGTTGAAAAAACCCTAGCACCATCTGAATGAAAAATGTTGTTCCCCTAAAATTTCCCACCTAGTGGTGACATCTGTTAGTCGATTTTCAAACTGATAACTTATGTGTGTTGGTGTCTTACTTTTGTGCAAAAGTAAAAGTTAGGACCGCTTTAACTTTTACTTGTGTAAAATTTGAGAAAGAAGATAGGATTTTTAGTACGTTGAAAAAGACAAAACATTTTGTTCACTTTTGTACAAAAGTATGTTGAATGTAGTTAAGCCTTTAGGACCGCTTTAACTTTTACTTTTGTAAAATTTGAGAAAGAAGATAGGATTTTGTAGTTCGTTGAAAGAGACAAAACATTTTGTTGACTTTTGTACAAAAGTAAGTTGAATGTAGTTAAGCCTTAACTTTTACTTTTGTAAAATTTGAGAAAGAAGATAGGATTTTGTAGTACGTTGAAAAAGACAAGACATTTTGTTCACTTTTGTACAAAAGTAAGTTGAATGTAGTTAAGCCTTTACTTTCCTCCATCAAAAATTCATTTAAATATTTTGATTCTTCAGAATTTGACATCAAAATAGAAGTTTTGATGTAGAATCCTATTTATATTTGTGAGATTGCTGAGATCTCAGAAATATAAAACAAATAAAAAATTTTAAAACAAATTTCTACTGTTTTCAAAACGAAGCAAATATCCTTCAAAATCACCAAGAGAGATCACTTTTTTTATTCACTATTTTCCTGGCTTATTTATCGGCACTTTTTGGTTTTTGTTTACCGAAGGAAATTTCACTGCACTGGCTATAGATTTACCAATAAAACGGACCTATAAATAACATTCACCGTCTAAATCCTCAAATTACCGATTGTTAAAGTGTGTACTGCTCATACAGTTACTCTACATGTTGAACGTACCCATCATGATAAAGCTCTCTGCTTAGATAAAAATAAAGCTTTCTCCCACATTACGTTACGTTAAATTTATGGGCTTTTTTCTGCAGTAAGTTCCGTCCTTGTTCTTCAAATGATTTTGATGGCCAAGAACAAGAACATTGAATGGGAGGGAAGAATCCTAATATTCTCGTTACTTTTACTTGTTAGTTCTTATTATAGTATGAGTGCATTTGGTGTTTGGCCTACAAACCTACATTTCAGTATAAAAATAGTAAAAACACAAATAACATCAAAAATATTATTGAAAAAAACCAGAAAGTTTCCAATATAAATTCAATTAATAAGTTCCGTGGCCCCATATAGTTTATAATTTAAAAAATGAAAACAAGTATAAATGTATATTGCCCTTGATAATTTTTCGCTATTGTGTCACAACAAAAAATGTGCTCCACATAAGAAAAGCTCTTTTTTGTGCAACAGTTTTGCCCAATTATCCATCATTTATTGAAAAAGAAAATTAAAATGGAGCGATTCTTAATTAATTCGGAAATAATTTAAAAATAGGATTTTATCTAAAGAAATGCCGCAATGTCTTGAGCCCCGGCTGTGTCGTTCTCCTCACATTACCTTACCTACCTCCTAAAATATTGTATTGTGTTTTCCTCTTGCCTATAATAGCTATATACGTACGAACCTACCTAACCGAGTTTATGCTGATTATGATTTAAGTGAGTGCTACTAAAATAGGAATGCCTAATAAAATAATATAAGAATAATTTGTCAAGTATTTGTTTTCCAATTGAAAAGGAAAACTTTTTTATTGTGAAATTGTGCAAAGTTGGTTCATAATTAAATAATAAAATTGCTTTATTCCGAGTAATGTTACTGAAAAGCTCATATTGATATTTTGTGGTATGTATATGTGTTAAAACGCAAAACGCATATTTAACACTTCCCAAGTGAAGTGACTCAAGTTTGTTGAAGCTTCAAGAGAAGTTGAATGTTGAACAAAAAAAAATTATACATATTTTGCTTTTGGATTAACTGCGCCGAGCTGAGCCGAGTCGACCCAACAACACAAAGCTTACACCCGCCTGGTTTGATTTAGTGTGATGGTATGTGTGAATGTTTTTTTACGTACATAGATACATATTTATATTTTCATTTTTCTTTCATTATTAGTATTTTTTTTTTTTTTTAAGACATGACCTATATCTCTGTCTCTTTTATTTGATGTGCTTTGTAGGGGTAGTCGAACTGTGAGAGTAGTGGAGTATCTAGATAATGGTTGTAGATGTAGCATGTTCATACATAGAATAAGCAAAGCGTTGCCATAAGCGCAGGTTTATCTGCATCTTGCATATTTTTGACACACCCGAAGACTATACTAGGCGAGGTTTTTACACATAGGGCGTTTTTCTTTTTTAGTTCATAGCAGAGCCTGAACTGTCAAAAAAGTCGTGTTTCTTTTTTAGCTCAGAGCATTCAGAGCTTCAATTTTGTGTTTCTTTTTTCGCTCTGAGCCTGTGCAGAGCGCGCTCTATGAGCTCATAATAAATTGATAGAGCAAACGGAGTTGAATAGAAAATGAACTGTGAATGACAAATGAATAAGTGACAGCTGGTGAAGCGTGTTTCTTTAAATAAATCTGAACTCTCAGAGCAGAGCACGCTCTGTTCAGAGATCGCTCAGAGTAGGTTCGGAGTGTCCAGACTCTGTTCAGCTGTGTGCACAAGAACCCCAACCTCAAAATTTCGGGTCGAAAAATATTAGATTCGTTTGTCCAGGCAAAATATTCGTTTGTCCACTCCCAGGAAAAAGTTATTTTTATTTTCCTATGAACACCCCACAAATTAAAAAGTCGCCTACCGCTCGCAATTGATAATTTAGGATGATGGGACATAGTGCATTCGTTTGTCCACCGGCCGAAACTGATTGTTCACCAAAAATTTTCATTTTTCCACCCTTAGTTCAAAAAATTTTTCAATATTGCTTTTTTATAGCAACACCTCCACAAATAAAATAGTCGCCTACCACCGCAACTAATAATGGTAACAAAAATAAGTGGTTGTTGTTGTTGTTGTTGCTGTTGTTGTTGTTGTTGTTGTTCAGAAATTCAACAAAAATTTTCGTTTGTCCACCCTTCGGTCAAAAGTTATTCAAATTTGCATTTGTCCACCCTTAGGTCAAAAGTTATTCAACATTTCTTTTTTATAGCAACTATCAAAACTTTAAAAGCCTTAAAAGTCGTCTACCACCCACAATTTTCAACTTAGAAGGTTGAAACAAAAGCCTTCGTTTGTCCACCGGCCCGTACTGATTGTACATCAAAAATTTTCGTTTGTCAACCCTTAGGTCAAAAATTATTCAACTTTTCTATTTTATGGCACCCAATCCCAAAATTGAAAATTTCACTTAGGCGAATAAAACCTTCTGCAATCGTTTGTCCATCGTTTGTCCAGGCTAGAAAAAAATTAAAAACATTTTTCCACCCCTACTTCAAAAGTTATTCAACTTTTCTTTTTTATAGCAACACCCGCAAAACTAAAAAGTTGTCTACCACCCACAATTTTCAACTTAGAAGAGACAAAAAGCCTTCGTTTGTCCAGCGGCCGATAGTGATTGTCGTTTACATATTTGAACTCAAGGAGTCAAGACCTTTCGCTTAAGATACATTTCAGGTGGTTTCCCAAAATTCATAAAACACCAAAAAAAAACATGCGGCTAATATCTTTTGGTTTCCTTTCACGCCGAAAATAAGTTGCGGGCTCTTAGACTAGATGATCTGTATTGTTTTATTTTTATGGGATGATATTATTCCGTGTTATTCCCTGCGTTTGGTAAACTATCCACCTATCCAAAAAATTTTGTTGTTGCATCAGCTGTTTTGTCACAAGGGATTATAACAACAGAAACCTATCCGGATAGCTTTGGATTGATCCCCGAACGCGACCACTAATGAATCAAAATTTCTACTAAGTGACGATTACTAAGTGAAACCACTGAAGAAGGTGGTTTAGCGAAGGACCAGATGTTTCAAATTTATTCTGAAATGTAACTTGAGCTTTAATTTTTACAAATTATCACAATTTTCTGTCACAATCCATACGAAAAAAACCAAGTTCGCGAAATTTTGTGAAAATTTCAAGCTACCAAATAGACATTATACTTATTGTAGTACATTTTCTTAAGGGATTTTTGGTAAACATTACTTTACTAGTCCCCTAAACTAACATTTTTTTTATTAATCGAAAATTTTAAGCCGTAGCTTAACCCGTTGCTTAACCTAAACCTTATTCCTTGTTTTATTAAACTCGTGGAATAAGCGTAAGAGTTTAATAATTTTATTATTTTTTTTCGTGAGAGAAACAAATTGTGTTTGTTTTTATTTAAATAACACATGGTAGTGCTAATTTGACAGTCTAGGAGGAACATGTTTTCAATACAGAAAAAAGAAAGTGTAAATTTTTCGTGAAAGAAACATAGTTTTTTTTTAATATCAAAAAGTGTAAGATGAACTCAAAAACAGAAAAATATGTAAATAGTTGTGGTATGCTGAATTCAATAAAAAATGCAATGTTAGTTAAGTTTTTTGGAATAAAAAAAAATAACCGCGACATCTTATTTTACTTATTTACACATGTTCCAATTTTCCAATTTCTTTTATGTTTTGAGTTCATTTTAACCCTCTTTGAGGTGTGGGTTATTAAAAAAAAAAACAACAACCAAACGCGACAAATTAAGAACAGTTAATACAATTATTGAACCCTTCACATTTTTGAAGTGGAAATGCTATCTGGACGAATGTCCAGAGCTGAGGCGGTGTAGTAACGCAAAACTCTTTAAAAAAAAATCTTTCAAATATGGCCAATGTTCATGATTAAATACTCTTCACTTAAATTATTATTTAAATTATCTTTCTTTTATCTCTCTAAAAAGTTATTTCCTTAATATATGTATCACTTATGTATATACTTATTTACTCCTTACTTCTTTTTTTACCACAGTGCATCTACTGTACAAATTATTTCTTTTTATTTAATTGTACATACTCAAATTTCCAAAGAATAATATTGCATTAATTTATAAGATATTATCTTAAAATGTAATAAGAACATATAGTAATTAATAAAATGAAATGAAATGAATGTGTCAAAACAGCTTTTAAACTTCTTTGTTTGTAATCTTTGTTATTAAAAAAATAGGTCTGTTTGGAACTTGAAAATTCTTACAAATTTTCACAATCTGCTGTCAAATTCCACAGTGGAAACTTGTAAAAATTTGTTTGAGTTTATATTTTTTTTTTATAAAATTTCAAAGTGAACTTCATTTCCTTTATTTCAATGTGTGGTTAAATTATTGAGAATATTAAAGTATTGAATTTCACAAAAATGCAAGTTAATATGGCAGGCATACAAATTTCAAAACAAAGAAAATATGATAAATTTTCGTTTGTTCCTGGTTATTTTTTATTAATTGAAAGCTTTTTTTTGTCAGAAGACACATAAATATTATTTCTTCAACGCAATTCAGCTCTGAATGTACATACCTGATAAATTCAAATAATTATTACCAGCTTTAACTTTTAATTTCAACTTTTACAGTTTTCTAATGACATGTACATATTTACTCGTACTTGTGGGAACAATTATTTTTTTTTTTTATTTTTTTCCTCCACAAGTTTTTAAGATAAACAGCATTGCATACAACATTTAAAAAGACAAATGCTGGCGCATCTCATGCGGATCACCCTTTATGTCTCTATGTTTTTTCAGATATTTGGGACCTTTTTGTAGACATAAAACCCTAGAATTGCATTTTCTTCTAATTTTTAAATTCAACAGGTTTTTTATGATTCTATTATTGATACAAAAAAAATTAATTTTATTGTTTTTTTTTTTTTTATCTGTACACTGTTTGTCGTATTTATTAGATTTCCTATACTCTTGGAAACTTTTCCAGCCTAACCACTGTCAAAATGACAGCTGTCAACAACGACAACCGGACTTGAATAATCCGAGACGTGAAGCCGACATTAAGTTTAATAGTGAATATAGGGCGTTTTTCTTTTTTAGTTCAGAGCAGAGCCTGAACTGTAAAACAAAAGATCGTGTTTCTTTTTTAGCTCTGAACATTCAGAGCTCCAATTTTGTGTTTCTCTTTTTTGGTCTGAGCATGTTCAGAGCATGTTCAGAGCGCGCTCTATGAGCTCAGAATAAATTGATAGAGCAGACGGAGTTGAATAGCTGAACACAAATAATATGACAAACTGTGAAGAAAAAAAAAGTGACAGCTGCTGAAGCGTGTTTCTTTAAATAAATCTGAACTCTCAGAGCAGAGCACGCTCAGTTCAGAGATCGCTCAGAGTATGTTCGGAGTGTTCAGACTCTGTTCAGAGCTCTGCTCTGAACTAAAAAAAGAAAAACGCCCATAATGACAATTAAATGTAAATTAAGCAAAAATACCCAATTTTAAAAGTCAGACCCCTCCAATATTAAAACACAACGGCAACACTTACAATATCATATTATTATTTTTTTTTAAAGCCAGTAATTCATTTGTTAGTTAGGTATAATTTTTAATTAAATTATTTTAGTGCCTTGTTTTTGAATAAATGATTTCTTAAACTCTTTATTTTTCCAATTTTATTCTCAAAATGTAAAGTTTAAAAATAATTTATTAAAAAATTAAGCAATAAATAACTTAATTGAAAATTATAACCAAAGAATGAATAACATGATATTGTAAGTATTGCCGTTGTGTTTTAATATTCATTTGCTACTCTAAATATTTTTGTTCCTTTATTTGAATCTCCCACTTAAAGCTGTGCACAAATAAAGTGGGTCAACATCTAAAAATCATGTTCATATAATGTACCAACAGCGAACAAAAATTGATGCTTTTATCACAAAATGTACAATTTCTTAACTTAAAGCCCCAGTATATAAAAAAGTGAAACCCTTAACTCGTCTGATTGATTTATTTCAAAAACGGTTATTTTTATGAAAAAAGTATGTTCCATCTTTTCTGTGGGAAATTTTCTAAGCTACAAATTAGTTTTAAACATTTTTTCTGCACAAGTTACCATTTTGGAGTTATTCCTGAAAAACCATTTTGGGGGGCCTTCAACCCACATAAAATTGTTAGCAGCTCTCATATCAATGGGGTCTTTTGACAGTTTCTTAAGAACGCCATGAGGAGCCCATATATGTGCGAAATTCCGGCTATATTTTCCGAGTCAAATGCGTTATTGACTGGACTAATTCACTTAAAATAAAAGTACACGCAGCATTGATATTTAAGCTGTCATATTTTTTTGAAAAATTAAAAAAAATATAAACATTTTGAAGAACACAATGGCTGCGTTTTATTTTCCTCCAGATCCAATACAGATCAGATCATGAAAATAAAACAACCCTCAACTCAGTGACAACTTTATATAGCCAACTCTTTTTTCCATTTGTTTTTTTTCTTTACACTACTGACGACATTTATAAATTAAGGGTGTGTGCTCAAATGGACTTCGAAATCCAAAGTTGGATCTTGTGTTGTTTTTGTAATACATGTATTTTCGTAAGCAAATCCAATCTGGTTCGGATCTGGGGGAAGATAAAACACAGATAATAAATCAATTAGAAATTGTTTGGAAAAAAGGGCGCGACAAATTACTTTCTGACACAACATATTTAAGGACTTTCAGAGATAATTGTTTAAACAAATTCCATATCAAAAAAATGCTTGAGAGAAAAAATAAAACTAATCATAAGCTTTGATAATGCTGGATTTATTGATTTTTTGGAATAAAAAAAATCTCTTTTTCTTTCACAATAATTTTGTTTACGTTAGTTATTTACACATTCCTTTTTCTGTTTTGAGTTTATTTTACCTTTTTTTGAGGGATGGTAATGCTAACGACAATTGATCCAATTACACAATATCAGAATCTTAAATTTTGAAACAGAACTAAAAAATGGTTTTCTGGCTTTAAAAAAGGTATATCATGACATTGTAAGTGTTATCGATTAATTTTAATGATTTTTTTTTTCTACTTCAAGTCTAATTTTTTAGAAAACGGCCATCCCGCCAAAACAGGGAAAAATAGACCCTCCCTCCCGTACGATTTTTTTTCTTGTTTTGACCTAACCTACACGCCCCAGCCTTTTGTCGCATATTAGGCAAAACCCTGTATATTATAGAGCTTTATTTTTTTTTAAATTCGCATTTGCATACCCTTTCTAACATATTTAATTTTGTTTCCAGGTTCTTCCTTTCTTATCTCAACATAACTATGGCTATTAATATCTAATATATAGATTATAAATTAAAAAAAAAATTAAAACCATGGAAGAATTTTCGGCAGTGGTTCAGACATTTGGCAATCATGAAAAGGACCAACTTCTATCTTGTTCCAATACTAAACAACAAATTTTCAATCCTCCTAATCAAATTCGATTGTACAGCACTTCAGAAAAATACAAACATGCCCACCAAGACTCAACTCCTGCACATTTGAATCAATGCAGTCCTTTAACTCAAACTTGTTTCGCCGATTCAGCTTTGACAATTCCAAATGAAAATCGATTTGTCACAATGCCAAGTGATGGCTTTCAAAAAATATCAGAGGCAAATTCATTCGATAACTATCTACATGCAACAGTATCAACTACCACAAATGTTTCAGATGAATCTACTTTTAACGATATACAATTTCGACCGGAAAATAATAATTTTTTCAACAACAAACAACGTCGATTAACTAATTCAGAATTGCATTATGACACTTTTCAGAAAGTCAATACTAATGACTTTGATAAGACAACGCATTGCGCGAATAATTCTTCATTCCTAGAATGCCAAGCTGCCGATGAAAAACACATCAGCAGCAAAAATGCAAATAACTATAACAATGAATTGAACTCGAATTTTTCAGTGCCTATTACTAATTTGGAATCTGATTCGACAAATAATACGGATCGTATTACATCAAAGAACATCCAGTCAGTTCCACAGCAACAGCAGCAACAACAACAACAGCAACAGCTTGCAAACTCAAATTCAAATCCAAATCCAAATTTGAATCTAAGCATAGATTCTGATTCGTCGTCCTGTGATGATTTGATTGATTTGGAAATAAATGATGTTGATGGACTTAAGGGTAAGTTTTCAATAAGCAAAACATTTAATTTAACTAAATTTGAATTGGCAATATTTTGAAAATTTTCAGAAACCGTAAGTTTTAATTTGAATTTTTTTTCAGCGTGTTACATCGTATTAAAAACAAAAGCAAAAATGAATATGTTTTGCATGTTGACAAAAATAAATAAAAATATAAATCGTTATTTCAGCTAATTTTTCGTTCCCATATAAAACATCTGACATATCAGCCGGAATCAATGGAAAGTTACTGTGGCAACGGAATCGTATGGAGGCTTCTGAATTTAAAATAATACTGCACTCGTCGGTATTGCAAGACAATCCATGTTTTTTTTTTACAAACAGTTTGTGTGAACACGAATCATTGGAAGTATTTTAAGAAAAATTTGGGTATTTGCACATAGGAATTATGTACATTTTTACGGAAATTTTTAGACAAGTACTACGAAACCTACGTTTATTTCGTATGAAAAATTTAAATTAAAAAATCTTGGTAATACCATGAAAATGCTTTCTAATAAATTAAAAAAAAAAACAAATCTGTCGAATACGTATGAATAGTATGACAAAACAAAATCACATTTTTAATCTTCTTTATCATTTTTGGTTTGATTAAATCGTGGCAATTTTTTAGACCAATAACTAATTATGATTGGATCTTCAAGATCGAAATATAAGATAAATTAGAGGCTAGATGCTGGTGTAATGGTTTTCGATTTCGTGGCGGATTTCGAAAAAGTTTCTCTTTCAAGGGAACAGTCAATATCATAACGAAAAATCGTATTTTTTTAATAAAAAAAAAACCAGACAGTCTGGTCGGGCAGTTGGTTGTTGTGGTCCCGACAGAAAAGATTTAAATTAAAAAAAATTGCATTTTTAAATTATAAAATAAATATTAAGCAGCTTCTTGATTCAAAATCTAGATCGATATTTTTTCTACGAAAATACAAATAAATGCAGCATGACGTTATATCACGATTTCAAAGGGCAACTGATTCGAAACCGTTCAGTTGGTTGTAAAGTATGATTGCTACGCTAAAGGAAGGGGCTCTCGTCCCAATTCTTTTCGAGTGAGATATTATGTTTTTGGACCAATAATCGCGTTCGAAAAAAAATTCGAAAACTCCAAATTAAGCGAGAGCGATAAATCAATCACATAGATTACCGAATCCGGCGGCGGCGCACATTATATTACTGCGGAAAAAAGGTAGTTGGAAAAATTCATTTGTAGCCTTTTTATTTGTATGTCTAAGTATTTTTAAAAAATCCGAGCGTACGATTTCAAAGTATTATTTAATATATACCTATATTTTATGCACTTATTTAAAAATCTGCTGCAGATACCTACATATATCGAAGCTATGTTCAAATTTGTCTCACTGAATCGGGTTTTAAAAAACTATCAAAAAGTTATTATTTCTTCGTTACTAAGTGTCACAATGAAATGTTTAAGCCCATTATTTTTAGAATCAAATTTGTACATTTATTTTTAAAGTAAAATAAAATTAATACATTGACCCAGGTCTGAGATATTCTAGTAATTTATCTCAGAAGATAGTTCAAATGGGCAATCGCCAGTTCACAGTCAATCACTAACTGATTTTTACATTACTGGACGGGAAAACAGCCCAATCTGTAACAGAAACTCCTGCAGCCTCTTCCTGTTTCATATGTGGAACTACAACTTCGTAAATGAATAACCAGAGACAAATAAATAACAAACATGTGAACATAGGGAAGCTTTGAAATTGAGAATTTCTCCTCTCCACGCTCGTATAAAATTTATGGAGTGTATCCTCCATGTTGCCTCCAATTTTCCATTTAAAGCATGGAGAACCGCCGCAGTGGGTCTCAGACTTACTTTTCCCATATTCACAACTACAGTCCTTGTGAATTCGCCTAGCATACAAATATTTTCCTTTCTTATCAAAATTAATACAACAATATGAACAATATGATATTCGCAAAACGTTGGCTCTCTGGAACGGTGTGGTTCCACAACAGGATAAAAATCGAAAAATTCTCAGTAACAGTTTCTGCCGCAAACCTAAATTATTATAAATTAACAAAAAAAAAGAAAATGATATTTTTAGAGAATAACGTTAGAATTTTTATCAATAAAGTATCACACATCGTTAGCACATATCATTATTGTTTTTTAGTGCACTAAAAATAGAAGCGACTGCATTTTTTGTTATTGTTTGTTTGGCTTGTAAATTCTTTTTTATTGAGATATAAGTAGATGATAAGACTTCCGTTTTGTATATTTTTGTATGAACCATATTATAATACTAGATTTATAATAGTGGTTGTGGGCTATGAAATTGTAAATTACAATCAGATAAAATTAAAATTAAAAAATTGTGTTCTGAGTTTTCTAGTAAAATGTTAACTGTTACGCCAAAAACAAAATAATATATATTTATATTGTTCGGAAGGAGTTTCATTTATATACTTTTCAATGAAAGTTGAATCAGTTACAGAAAATTGTGCATTTTGTTTTAGTTGAGCTGAAACCTATGAATAATGATTTTTTTATTTATCCCGATATGTGAAAATTCTAGAATTTACGGGTAAAGCTTAAAATTTTTCATCAACATTGGTGAAAGCCTGAAATATTTTGTTGTCATAATTATTCATTCCAGGGGGGTCATTATTATCGTCAGACGACATCGTTTAAGCGATAGTGTTGTCTTTATTTGCTCCTGGAAGTCGATAATCGTCGGAGCGATATCGTCAAAACGATAATTTTGATGTTTGAAGGTGACTGTATTTGAATGTAATGAATTGAGTTGCCACTGTAATTTGACATCTTGAGTTGTTGTCTGTTGTATTGACAAATTGAATTTAAAATGTTTCGGCGAAGCAGTTTTCTTATTGTAGAAATTTAAAATGAAAAAATACAACTTATACGCATGCGACGACAATTGATATATCAAATCCCTTATCTCTTCCAACTCATCGCTGTGGACTTTCCACTATTCCCCGCAATACCTCCTCTAAATCATCCACTTTCTCTTTTTTATTTGAGCACGACGGAGCTGGAGCACTAAAAATTTGAGAAGAAATCCTGGAAACCGTAGACCGCATTCAAGTTAATTCAATTATTTTGTCTTCTTCTTGTGTTATAGTTATTTTATTTCTTCAAAAGGTCTGACACCCAACAAACACTAAAAGTGCATTTTATTGACGACAATTATGACAGCCATTTTGACTTTTCAACTTTTCTGAAATGCACCAAACGCTCTCAAACTGCGATCGACAGACGAGACGGTAGTGGTCGAGTTACGTATGGAGCAAATCGTGGACGAACTCATCAATCGTTTTGACGATAATCGTTTAGAAAATTATGGAATGATTCCCAGGGTTTTACCACCATGCATTTAGTAAATGGGTCACCCATTCCTATTGTCCAAGAAAGCTGAAAAAAACCTAGAATAAGTTATGAAACCACAACATTTTAGTCTTTTACCAATGTTCCTAAAAAACACGTTTCACCGATTTCTTCTTTTTTCTTTTCAGAGATCAGTAAAATTTGTATAAAAAATTAACATAATTCAAAGAAGATTTTTTAGAGCTTCTAATTTCTGTGTTTTTACAAAATAATTGATTTTTTAAAAATCTAGGTACTCTATTCGCACTAAGATACTTTGACGGAAAATTTTAAACGATTTTATTCGATGTTAAAGCACTTTAAATCAATTTTAAAACAGGATTTTCCAAATTTTAAACGAGTGCCTTATTTTTTTTAAAGGTAGAATCACGAAAAACCCATGCTCCAAATGTCACTTTGACAGTTAAAAAAGTTGAAAATCGAATGTTTGTTTACTGTTTTGCATGAACTGTTGCTGTTTAAGGCATGTTCAGCTGGGGTTTATTAAGAAAACATGTTCCGAATTATACTGCAACAAACACAAAGAAAATTTTTGTAAAAAGCTTTGAATTTAGACAATTGTTACGTAGTATTATGATAATACCTTAACATCGAGCTGTTTAAAATTTTGCTTTTAATAAACGTGTCATTAGTCGAAAATTGTTTTTGATCATTTGTTATAGTATTTCTTGTCTGAAAATTTTTGGTTTAAGAGAGCTTAGACTGCAAATCGATGCGCAAAAAAAATAATTATTCCATACACCTCCAAAAAGTAGATTAGGCAAAAAAAACTACCTATAAAATTTACAGAAAACTTACTCCAGCTGCTTTTGGCAATTTTGGGTTTAGTATAATTTTTCTTTTTAAAGTTGAAGTGTCAGTTAGGGAAAATTTTATTGTTAAGATATAATTATGTCATCTAAAAGTTTGGTCGAAATTGGGGCAGTGGTTCAGATTTTATTGAATTTATACCTCCTTTCTATTCAACCAAAACCACCTTGCATTAGAGCGTAGACAATTATATCTTTTTGAATATTTTTAAATAATTACAAGAAAATCATAGATAAGGATATGGACAAATTGGGAAAAATCCAGAATTGAGACTTGAATGTTTAAATAACACAGATTTACAAAATATTGGTTAACTTTTTGACACGAGATGAACAAAAGTTATTCTAAAACTACTTTTCGGCGTTGAACTCGTCCATTTTCTGTCCTAAAGTCAGGTTTTTCAAACATTTTCGTTTGAAAAAGAGTGTGAGTGCCGGGACTCACGGTTAAGATGTATAAACATACGTAACGTAACGTGAATCACAATCACAGAATCACAATATACGTTACGTTTTTTCGTTTTTTTTTTTTCACCCTACCGCCAGTATAGATGTTACACATCAATAAAAAAAAAGTTTTTTTTGTCAGTGAGATATTTTTTTTCAAGAAAATTTCCTGATGATTCCTAAAAGTATGTGATCTTTTTCTTTGAAATTTAGTTAAAATCTTTTTATTAATCTTTTTTTTTACTAAACAAAAGTTGTTCATTGGCGAAAAAACTAAGCTGATGGCGAAACTGCTGGTGTCAAAAACCGTTTACATTTGCCATAAATCAGAATTTTGTTGGATGGTGTTGTTTGTTTTGGAAATATGTACCTATTTTATCCATGTATGAGGCATTTTAGATTAATGTCAGTTTTAGTGTATAGAAAAGTTTTGAAAACTAAAAATTAATTTTCAAGGTTGACTTTTGTTTTTTTTTATTTTTATCTTTTCAAGGGTAAGCATTTTCAAATTTGAAGGGATGATGAATGCTTCTAATTTGGATTTTTTACGTAAAATTTGGATAAGGGACGTACCCATATTTGTTCAATTATTTCAGGTCTGAGTCTTAAGTTTACAATTTTCAAAGGAACAATTATTTTCATACATTGTACTTTTCTGAAGATCCAAGCGCCACAATCTTAATGAATTTTATAATCCAATAGTTAATAAAATTTCTATATGTTTAGTGCAATTCACTGGTTATGGACATTTCTTGGGATGGTTTGAGTACTAAAGTGAGCATAAATGATTTCCAAATGTTTGACCATCCAATCACTACAGGGTTCCCGCTGTCTTAAATTAAAATGTGAATAAATTTTTCGTTAATTACAACCGTGATTTTGATTTTTGACAAGAAAATTGGATTCCAAAATATTGTAAAATATGTTATGTTTATATAAAATATATTTTTTATATATTTAAAATATAGGAAGCGACAAAGTTTTAAGATCAACTTCTTCATGTTTTTTTTTTTGCTTCTCCATTTGTACTCATTTTTTTTAAGAGCAATAAGAATTGAAATAAATCGATAAAAAAATAAAATGGGGTGGAGGGGTAGATGCAGTTAAATCTCCCATTACGGAGAGCTCCATAAGGTTTAACAGTAAGACGGACAGTTTATTCTAAAATATTGTCATCGTCACTATCCGTTTAAGATAACTTTGACTGTATATTTATATTTCTCTATATAAATTTGATTTTCTTACAATAGCTTCTTAACGATTTTGAAAAATCACAATTTTCCCCAAGCTTAATCAAGGCTCTGAAAAGTTTTCAGTACATATAGGGAAAATCTAGACGAAGAAAACTTGTCAAATACTCGTTAGGCCTAATAAAAACTTGTTCAGCAGCACCATACAATGGTCACAAATGTTATTAATTATCAACATTGTTCTTCTGTATTGCGAAGTAGCCCAGTGGTCTTATAAGTGGAAAATAACATGGATTGAATCCTTACTCTATAAACTTTTTTACTATTTATATTTCTTTGTCTTTCGAGGCAAAATGGCATGGCCCTTAACTGGCCAGGGCCTAGCTTATTTCGATAGAAAAGGCCCTTGTTAGGGCCTTATTAAAAACAAGAATAATCTTAATTGTACATTTTATTTTTAATAATACAAATATTTTAATATTACAAAATTTAATAGTCCTTAGTCTAACGTCTTAAGTCCACAATCTAAAAAAAAAATATTTTTGATTTATAACCTATTGCCAAAGGCAACTGTGATTTTTTTCTCCGGTGAACTTATGACCCTTTGCTAATATTTGTGTGTGTTGAGTAACTAATTAAAACTTTATATTGATATTTCGAAACAGGCCCTTAGTCTCAAAAATTGTATCGCCCACTTTTCGCTACATATGTCTTCTCTGAATGGGTTGGTAATTTTTTAACAATTTTATTGGCAAAAAGGTTTAATAGTAGCCCTAAATTTGTGTTTGTCAATAATTAATTGTTCCTCTATATGAAAAGATTTGCTGTGCTTATCTACTTAATTTAATTTTTACTAAAGCCAATTGGTAAATAAATGCGTCATGAAACGTGTTTGAAATTCAAATCTTGATAAAACGAAGGGATACCTACATTATGTAAGTAAAGACAAAAATACAAAAATCTCTCTAACTATGGAAACTCCAAGCTATGTCTACATTACCATTAAAAAATTGTGTAATGCATCGCAGGCAAAAGGTGTGAAATAATTTCAGACCTTTAACTTGGAGCTTAAATGAAGACAAACCTCACAATCAGTTAACTATGTTACTACCTATTTGTGTGCCCTCTTTCAACTTCCTAATTTAACTTTTGAAATGTTTTAAAACGTTGTTTCAGGTAGTTCCTACCTATGTATGTACATTTGTATGTAATACATATACATATGTATCATCAACTTGTTTTTTTTTTTTTTTTTTTTGTATAGTGATTTTGTTTAAAACTATAAGAAAATAAATATCGAATAAGATTTATTTTTTTTAAACAAAGTATTGCGTCACTATGATATCTTTTTTATAATTCATTTTTTTTTAACATAATGCTATGTTAACCTTAACTTAATGAAAACAGTCATTGTTTAAAGTATGCTAATAGGTCGCTTAATAACCCTGTACTACTTTCATTATATACTTATTTTGTAAACAGAGAAATATTTTGCCATCGTTCGTATTTATGTGTTGCTGACAACGCATTACCACACCAGCGCACGCAGAGATGATGGGTATGCACCCTGACCTAGTTACAATTAGTTTTATGAAGCTTGTCTGTCTGTGGCTATTTTAACATGCAATGCTTTTTTAAAACTTTTAAATGCATGCATGTATATGAGAGTTGTTTTTATGCAATGCATTTTCATCACACACCAACTTGAAAACGAAAACAACAACACACGCTACTACTAAAACTAATACAATAAATTTATTTCTTTTTTTTTCCTCATCTTGCTTGCTTGCTCGCTTGGCGCAAGGAAAATAAAGAGAGCTTTTTACATGGAAGTGTAGTTTTCTACTTATACCAATCCTACTATACATACTGTTGAAGTGTGTTTATGTGTGTATTTTTGAGAAAAAAAATACTGCTTCAATTTTCCACACACATACAATCCGACATTCAACACTTAATTTGTCGCTATTGTATAAAGAGTGCGGTAATATTGTGACAAAGTATTTGTTAAAAAAGCCCTTTACACTAACATGTGTTTGGAGAAAAAAAAATAATTTGGAAAAGATACAAAGCCATATAGATACCATACACCAATACATGCAGAGGATGAACGTGAGTACAATGTTTAGTAATCATGTACCATACTGCAATGACAATAATATTGAATTGCCGAAACATCTAAAAACATATTGTGGAAGGTCTTGGTTTCCTTTTTTTTTTTTTTTTTTTTTTAAAATACATTTGAGGCAAGTAGTGTAGGTACCTATATTTTATTATAATACAATTTTTAACGTTATTGTGTCATCGCGAGGCAAACCTTTGGATATATATTTTTTTTGTATAAAACAATTTTTATTTAATCAAACAAAATCTAAGAACAGTTGGTTGGTTTTGTCATCATAAATAAACAAAAGAAATGTTTTAACACAATTCAGAATTTATGTCACCCTGAGTTACAAGTATGTAGGTATCACAACTATTTATATATAAACCAGAAAAACTGAATGCTCGATCTAAATGCATGACTTAAAATAATAGACCTGGAAAAAAAGGCATCAACATAAAAACGACTTCAAAAATATATCGGACAAAGCTCACCTAGTAGAATAATAAATAATATTTTAGGGCAAAACGAGACATTCGATTTTTATTTAAATTTTGCAGTAATTTCTTAAAAATAAGTATTTAATTGATTTAACTGTAATATTTTCCAGAAATTTTGTTCATTAAAATCTTGTGTTGCGAGAAAAATAAATAGTTCCAGTACCGTTATTTTTGGTCCTTAAAAAGTTTTGAAAAATCTGACTAGGAAATATCCCAAAAAATATAATTTCGCAAGTTTGTAGAAAATCAACTCAACCATTATAAATAGCTGCAGTTATGAAAAGGGTAGCGACAATGATAAAGAATAACGGGAACTACATTTTCTCTGTCAGATTTGATCAAAACCTCAAGTTCGATTTGTTTTTCAGTTTTCCACTCCATTTTTTTAAGACATTTTCAAGAGATTTTTGACTGATGATTTTTTTAGATTGATATTTGATTAAGTCACAAAGCTGAATTTTTGGGGAAAGCTTTATTTTTGTTTTATAAGTACATATGTCCATAAAACTATCTACCCGAAAATTGGACCATGTTTTTTTTAAGGGGGGTAGTTTTTTTTTTAAATTTCTGGAAAACTATATTTTTTTGTATTCAAAAAAGGTGAAGAAAAATTGAAGCTAATGCAATTTTTGCAGAAAAACAGATTTTAAGAAAAACTTGCGCAAAAATTAAATTACCAAATTTTTGGGTTTCAATGTACAATTTTATTTCTAAATAAACTGGGAGTGTTTTTTTCGTTTACTGTAGATTCTTCAGAAGAAAAAAACTTAGTTACCTACTACAATTCATTCTCTAAATGTAATGCAGTGAAGTTAGATTTTGAATTCGAAAAAACTCAAAAAAAAATTATTTTGTGAAAGCTTGTCGCTTTTATGTCCTACAAAGTATCCGTAGTTTGATCCACTGTTTTTTATTTTTTGCGGTGAAAGGGGCAACAATTGTGAATATCTCGAAAGCTGTATTTTTTTTTTGAAAAATGCTAAAGCAGAAAAATCACACGAAAAGTCACAATTATAACTTTCAAAGAAAACACTTTTAAAATTAATTACAAAAAAATTAAGTATACGCCCGCGTGTACTAATTTTTCACAAAGGAATTATTTTTTATGTCGAATATGAATAGAAAATCTATAAACAATAGATTTTGTGTATACATACCTACGTATGTATACATATGTATTTTTTTAGTAAGAACAATAGATTATGAAAAAAACAGGATTTATAGGATTTTTAACATCTTAAATTGCGCTTATGGTAAATCGAATTTCAACAAAATTATAAACACAGAGTTTTTGTGGTATAGCTATTACGAATGTTTGGACATGACTGATGGACAGATTAATTCAGATTTAAAACAAATACAATGGTGCTCCAGTATATCGAATGATATACTTAATAATAAATAAAACAACAAAAAACACAAATGTTAAAAAATACAGCCAAGTTCTTCTATATACAAATCTGTATATTTAACAACTCAGCCGAGAAAAGTAGTGAGATCTAAAAGTATGCCAAGTTCTAACTTTATGAAGGGTTAATATCAAATATTTTAAGAAGATTAATATTGAAAGAACTTCAAGTTATGAGAGAAATTTATTATTTAATGATTAATATAATTCTACAACAATCAGAAGTGCTTTATATAATTGATAAAAATTTTGTGAAAGTGGCCGGATACCACGCCCCATGAATTGAAAACCTCAAGTATTCTATTTTTTTCTTTGTATGCACTTTAATCCCTACCGCTCTACCGAATTTTATCATTCTACAGCAATCGGAAGTGCTCCATTTAATTGATTGCAATTCTGAGAAAGTAGGCGGATACCACGCCCCCTGAATGGAAAACCTAAAATATAAAATTTGTTTCTTTTTATGCACTGCAAGCCCAACCGCTGTACCCAATTTCATCATTCTTCAGCAATTGGAAATGCTCCTTGATAACTATTCTGAGAAAATGGGCGGATACCACGCCCCCTGAATGAAAAACTTCAAATATTCTATTTTTTTCTTTGTATGCATTTTAAGCCCTATCGCTCTACCATATTTCATCATTTTACAACAATCGAAAGTTCTCCATTTAATTGATTGCAATTCTGCGAAAGTAGGCGGATACCACGCCCCCTGAATAGAAAAACTCAAATTTTCGATTTTTTCCTTCGTATGCACCACCAGGCCTACCGCTGTGCGAAATAACAAGTTTCTGCGGTGCCGGGAAGTGCTCCATAATTTTGATGATCTGTCAGTGAGTCAGTTACGGTTTTCGCGATTTTTGACGTCTTATACCTCGGGAACCACTTACGCTAAGGAGTTGAAATTTGGTGTGGTGCTTGTGCTTGGCTTCCGAATTTGAAGTTCCTGACTTTATTGGTACTGAAGTTAGAGGGGGGTCAAAAATCGCCTGAGTTTGTTCCTGTAAAAAGGGTGTAGTGCCAGAACTTGGCTGGGCACTACCGTGCCCTTTGATAAATAAATATATGTCCGAGGTCCATTCGCTATATAAGTTTCGATGTTTACAATATTTTTTCCTTATACAAAAATTAAGATAAATTGAAAATAAATAAAAGAAATCTTTATTATTATTTATTCAATTATTTGTCGTTTATTCATTAAAATACGTTTACGAGACATAAAAATGTTCTTACTCCAGATCGAAATTCTAAATGAGAGAACAAGTATATACTAGTGGGTATTACGAGAGAAATTTATTTTGCTTAAATCCTTAGATGCCATGCCACAGTGTCGTTATATCTTTTTATTTTGCTAGCGTCATCAAGAATTTTAATAGATAACTAGACTAAGAGCCCACAGCTATTTTTGGGCGTGAGTGATAGCAAAAATTCACTGGTATTTTTAGATAGGTAGATCTTTACTTTTCATTTCCAAATATGGAAGTCTTGCATGGCGTAGTTGGTACCTTAACTTATTTTCCAACGCATGCCTTTTTCTACGCATTAAGTAATAACAGGATTTTCAAGTAAAATATTTAGTGCAATTGATCTTATTAATAAAAAAAGTATTACCTTAAGATTAGACTCAAAATTGCTGCGCTATTTTTAGCTTTGTCAAAATTAACATATTTACAACAAAACAAAAAAACGTCGTTATTTTAAGTCTTTCACTCTTAATTTAATTTCAGTCTTTAATTTAAAGTAAGTATTCATGCTTTAATAGTTTTCCAATAATTGATCTTTAATTTAAAATCAAGCATTATCATTTCTTCAATTATTGTCATTTCATCAAACATTATCATTTCGTCACCTCAATCACCAAAATGACTTATTAGACAAAAAAAAAAAGGAAATCGGTTATGCTCTTTTGACTCAGCTAATATTGGCGCAATCATATTATTGGATTACAATAAGATGTCTCTTTCCTGTAAAATGATTCATCTGTTCTGCGCTTTAGTCAATTTTTATTGCTTTTAAGTCAGCTTTGTTCAGCATGCTGATAGTAGTCATAATAACCACGGAAATCCGTCTGCGTAAAATTATGAAATATCTTATAAAACGTGTCAGTTCTTGTGGGTAATTTTGTTTATGTAACTTATATTAATAGCTTTTTAAAACAAAACAACTGTAGGTATGTGTAGTAATTGTCAAAAGTGATATTATTTCACGTAACAAGTTTTGTTTTGCTTGCCTTATAAGGTACTGGTTTCCTGTTAAAAAAAATGGAAGTTTTTAATCCAACTTAACATTAGGTCTATATTGGCATCGGTCAATTGGTCTTTTCGTCTCTAAGTTCACTGTACATCAAACTACCTAAAAGGGGTAGATCGTTTTGCTTTAATTTTGGTATAAAGCATTTTTATGCACATAGGTACCTATTACCTAATCATATCCCTAGATAGGAGAAATTTTAGTTTTAGCTTTTCTAGAACGGGAAGCTGCCATCCAATTATAAGGTGTCTTCCTTTACTTTGAAACTTTGTGCATTTGTTTGAATTTCTACACGTTTAATTTTCTTTTATGAATTTTGACAGACTTGTATGTAGAAATGTACATAAATGCACAGTGTTTCAAAGTAAAGGAACTAGGCTTTTGTTTTTTTTTTCTCGAAAACAGATTTAACGATTTTTATTAAAATTCGTTAAAAGTTAAAATAATTGCATTAAAAATTGTTTTGAGGTTTTTTCCAACACGTCGACGGTTAAATTCCAGGATCTCGTAAGTCGAAAAATTCAAAACAAATATTATTAATACAAAAAAAAAAAATCAAAAACAAACCTTGGGCAATTTAAGCGTAACAATGTTCTACTGAACATTTTACAGAAAAAGGCAGGATTCAAAACCTCTTACTATAGATCGCAATACAAAATTTTGGCAGGTTTTTTTTTAATCTCTGAAAAACATGCAAAAACGACTTACAAGGCTCGAACTTTAACGGTCGAAATGTTATTTTTTGCCATTAATTGCAAATATGGGGGCGCAAGCTTTTTTTCAGAAATATTAAGCAGTAAAGCCATCGTTAAAACGAAGTATTTAAAAATACATCCTATCCCTTCGACTCAATTCACTCTATAAAAAGCTTCATTTTGAAAAATATCTAAGCCAAAAATGATGAAAATCCTTCCTCTAAATATTACCTTTAAAAAAACAAAGATTTTTTAAATCGGGTAACTTTTTTTTTATTTTTAGCCCATTTCACCCTATAAATACATAGCTTAATTTTAAATTGCAATTTTTTTCCTTTTAACTGCAAAACTGATAAAAATTTTGTATTAAATAAAATAATTATATACTGAAGAAATTGTTATGATTATGTTTTTAAATTCGAAAAACAAAAATTTAACAAATTGTAATTTATTTGATTTATTAAACAGTTTTGAGGGGAAAAAATGGAAAATTAGTACAAGAGCCGACAACAAATTTAGAGAATGCATGAATAACTAAAATATGTATAACTTAAATATACGAATGTTTGCCATGATATCGTGAAGTTTTTTTTCTCAGTCGAATCCTTAAGGCTAAGACGAGATAAATATTTTCTTGGTAAGAGAAAGATACTCTTGGGGGATCGGATACTTCCTCGCAAAAAGCAGTCTTGAAAAAATTAAATGCACTTACTCCTTCTCGCAACCTCTAGTGCCTTTATCCATTCTTCCGCCCTCCCTCCTTCGTCCATTATATCCCTCTTTTTTTCCCCTATTGATCCCTATTACCTGCAACTTTCTATCACATGTTCCCACGTCTCGGGCTCACCTTCACAAACTCTGCACATTCTCTCTTCTTCTTGTTTCCAGTGCCATCTTTTTGTCACCTCATTCCCTAGCCTTACTCTCGCTATTCTCTTTGTTCTGTCTGCCTTCCATCCCGCTTTCAAATATTGCGGGATCCCCTCGGTCATTACATCCACATATCCTCTCCCAAACCTTCTCGAATTTCCTCCTCCCAATACCCCAAGCTTCCTTCATTACCGCTGCTGCCTTTTTTATTCTTTCTCTTATATGGCTTTCTAAGTAAATACATATTTTTTTTTTAATAACCGTAGAAGAAAATGAATAATATATTTTTTCGAATCAAAAAATTTCCTTTAAAATTCTTTGCATATTTTACCATAAATGTAAATTAAATACATTTTGTCTCTTTAAACAATAAATGCATATTTTCCTGCAAATTTTTGAAATTTTAAAAAACTCTTAAATATTCAATTTTTTACTTTGACAGAAGTCCATAAGTGCCTTAAAAATATGTCTATGAAGCATTATAAACACAATTCCAAATGTTACTCCCGTCAAGAAAATTAAAAATGTTTTAAATAAAACCGAGGGGTACTTAAAAATAAAAAATCTCAATTATATTAACTATATTGACGTTGAACTTTTACGAAGATGAGAGCCTGGAAAACTATTCAACTAGTACAATCCTTTTCTTCAAAAACGCTCCAGTTAAATACATCTTTTGAAGTTGAACGCTCATTTTCAATGTATAAGAATTTTTTCTCACCTTATAGAAACAGTTTTGTTTTTGTGTATTTATTTCAATAAATATAAATTTTGTATAACTGTTTAATAAAAGAGATTTTTTAAATTTTTCATTACTTCTTAATAATTTTTAAGAGCATTTTTAAGTGAATATTTTTCATGGATGGAACTTGGATGGAACTTACAGTTAAAACTAAAAAATTGTTAAAAACCAATATAATTAGAACTGTATCAATATTTAATGTGTCGAGTAACTAATCAGAACTTTATCAGACATTGTGAAACAGACCCTAAATCTTTAAATTTATGATCAAACAAATTTAAAAATCGTTAGAGCGTTTTTTTAAAAAAATATTTTTTTTTAAATTTTTGTTACCATATTTAAGAAAAAAATTGGTACACAGTTTCTAACTATTTATCCATTGAATTTTCAAAATTAATTTTAAAACTAGGCCTTGGTTCTATACTAGTTATCGCGCCATCAAATGTATTTAATTATAAAGCCATCTCCATTTAAAAACAAATATCGAAATCAGTTGATCGGCTTTCGAAAAAATTGAAAACAAAATTTACGAAAAGGTAAACAAAAATTACTAAAAAATATTTTTTTAAGTTGCGGGTTCGTTTTGAGAAAAATTTAATTTTCATTACATTCTAAAAAAATGTGTGGCAAGTACCGTTACTTTCGGTCCTATAAACAAAAAATAAATGAATATTAGTGGAATGTTAAAAAACGAAAGGTAACAAGTTTAAAGCTTGAGCTTTTAGACTTTAGACATACAGAATTGCGGGACACACTATTTTGTCTTCATATCACCGTAATGCCAAGTTTGTTCCAAATCTCGAGTTCGATTTTTTTATGAATCCATAACTTTCCATGTAGTACCTGTGTATGTATTGTATGTACATATGTATATATCGCAAGTAAAAAAATCAGTTATATTGAAGTTTGAAAGAATATCCATAGTCAAAATATACCATCAAATCTGAGTCCACGGAACATTACTTACAAAACAAAATTTAAAAATAAAAGAATATTAATACACGTCGCTTCCAAAAAGAACGACATACCTAAATATTAAAATTATTTTGTTTTTATTTATGTGCAGAAGAATTCATAAATAATTGTATCCTTGCTCAAATTGAATAATAATTTCATTGTTAAAAATTGGTACACTCGGGCGTATACTTACTTTTTTTAATTGATGTTAAATGCGTTTTTTTTTTATTGTAATTGCGAATCTTACATTATTGTTAGTGTCAATTTAAATTTAATTATTGATATTAGATTAGATTAGATGAATCTTTATTTGATATTGAGACAAAATAATAAATATGCATATACAATTTCTACATTTTAAATTTAATTATTTAAGATAACCAACGGTGGTTGCTGATTCGATGTTTAAATCACTTTAATCAATTACATATGTATAATCAAACTACATAATATACAAAATTAAAAATACACAATAGTATAGTACATAATAGTATGTACATTGACCATTGAACATAATTCGGCATCTTTTTTACAACCTGGTTTTAGAGTTCATTTCGGTTTCTAAGGTCAGTTTATTGAAAAATAAGAAGTTACGAAAATTTTGAGTTAGGTCACTTTCATTCTAAGGGTGCGATATAATGTTCGAAATTTTGATCAAACATAACGATGGTAGCAAAGTCGAAAAAAGTGGGTATCGCAATTTTGTCCGTCTGTCTGTCCTCTCAGCTACAGCCTAAGCGGGTGGGTCGATTTTCTTAAAACTTCGTATCTTAGCGTTTTTTGGGCATTCCCCCGAAAAGTTTTTTTTTATTTTTTTAAGAGCAAAAATTACGGTACCTGCCGAACAAAATTGTTTAAGCAATAAACTTTTTTTTTTACAAAAATTCAGTAATTTTTTTTACAATAAGGCTACCAATTTTTTTTAAAGAACCTTTTTTTTTGATTTTCGATTTTCTCAATAACTGTTTAACTGAATTTTTTCAAAAAGTTTTATCGATACCGAAATTTTCAATTTATTTTTTTGATTTTTAAAAAAAGTTTAAATTTTTTTTGAGAACTTAGTATGTAGGTAATTCAAAAACTACTTGGTCGATTTTTATTAAACTTGACATTTAACAGTTTTTTAACATTATTTTAAATAAAAATTATTATTATAACCAAAAATAACAGTAACTCTCATAGAAGTGTTAAAAACTATTTTGACTATCTCGTTATATGTTGAACCGATTTTAATGAATTTTTTGTACAAAAGAGCTTCTTATAAATTTAAATAATATTGCACATAAAAATTTTCATTAGTTTAATTTTAGAAAATCAGAAGGTGTATATATACAATTTCAGGGTTTTTTTATCAATTTGTAATTATGTATGCATATCGATTTTTTTACAATTTTCCAGTATAAACTGTAAGTTACATGCATAATATATGCAACACGGCGCTATATTTTCATATTTATGAACTCACATAATAGTACCTTAAGGTTAAACTAAACTAAACTATGTTTTTGGCAAGCGCCGTATCATAAATAATTTCTGTCTTTTATCAGATGAATAGTTTTTAAAATATTAACCGCCATATTATTCACTCGATTAATCCAGTTTAAAACTTAAATTCGTGTGTAGTTACATTGAATTTTTATTAATTAAGATTTAAGCTTTAATCTGGATTAATGAAGTGAAAAATATGGTGGTAGGACTTTATTACCAAAATGTGATCGTAGGTAAGAGCAATTTCGTGCGACGCAGTCTTGCATTTTATTTTTTAAAAACAAGTAGAAGCGAGATAAAATACTGAACCGTCAAAATGAGTCCATGTTGTAAGTCAAATATGATCACCGACCAAAACCAATGTAACATCACCTTCAACATCCTTGAATGGAACACTTCAGAAAAATTAAATCCGACAAATTTTATTCCCTCAAAAAATTGATCAAGTGGATCTAATATTTTTATTGTCTCAGAATTTTACAGAAGAACTGACACATTTTACTGAGGAATCATGTTCATATTTTTGTATCATTTTTCTAAACTGCTTTAATCCTACAAACAGGTTTAAATTTGGGCGTTGTTACATTTTTAATTTGGGCGTTACAGCTCCGACTTACGTCCTACCTAAATCTTAAAACTCATTTAAAATTGCTTTTATTTAACATTTGTTTCTAGGTAGGTATAGCAATTTTTTGTTTTTAAAAATCAGCAAGTTTTTACAAAGAATCATTTAAAATGTTAAACCCGCAATAAAATTAATTTTTTTTCTTACTCAAAGGCCACTAAAATAGAAACAATTTTATTTGCAACACAAAAACGTCAAATTTTATAATATAAATATGTTTGTAAGTGCTATCTTCCCAAGTGTTCCAAATGCTAAGGTAGGTAGAGGCAGGTAGACACGAAACACTCGACGTATCGTATATACCCTCGAATAAGCACTTTTGATCTCGATCACAATCGAGCAGTATGATGTAACCTGTTTAAAGCTTTAAAGCAACAATTACTGTATAGTTGAAGTGTGGTGACCTACTTCAATAATTGCATGGCCTACTGCACTTGACCAGTTTTCTTTCTCGTTTTTTCTCCAATCGGTTTCATTTAATATTATTTTTGTTTTTTTTTTTTCGTTGTTTTTGTATATAAAATAAAATTTGTAATATACTTAGGTACAAATACAATTTTATGTATAAGTGTTTGATTGTGTTTGTGACTAAGTAGGTAGGTATGTACCTATATAGATAAATCTATGCAGTTTGCTCTAGGCTTATAGATAGATATGTAATAAATTTGGAGTTAAAATACAAAAGTATCAAAAGTACCTATTCCTATATCTGTACCTATACTCTATATCCAAAGCTAATTGTTTTCAATGTTGACATAGGCATAGGCAGGTTAATACATGCCTACCTACTTACATTAACACAAAAAAAAATATTTGAACAAGTAGGTACTCTTACCAACCAGTAGACCGGTTTTGAAGATGTTTCTCATATTTTATGCTCTTTTGAATTTCTATCAATTCGTTATATTGGTCCCTAAAGGTAATTAAATATCTATGCATATGTATTTATGTATGTTTGTCTCTGTCTCTGTCTCTGCCTGTGTATATCTAGTATCTACTATTTACCTAGTCTTTTTTTTTTTTTTGATCAAGGCAATTATTGTATGAGTTACAAAAAATGTACAAATAAATATTTCATAACATTAAAAAAGCTTTTTTATTTTATTTTTTTATATTGTACATTATGTAGGTTAGTGGGTCACAATATAGGTAAACCTTGTCGGCTTCTAATAAATACTTTAACCGACGAACTATAGCTAGGTAAGCGCATATAGGTAGGCACCTAGGTATCTATGTTATAGGTATTATCTCCAAGGAACATGTATGGTATGTATGCATGTATATGTAGTGTAGGTACTTCCTTAGTAGAGATGCATACGATTACATATGTATATGACGTTATACTTAATATGTTTAAATCTCTGCATTTTATGCTTTTAAAAAAATAATATTTTTTACATTTTGCTCAGCAAAGAGAAGATAATATACCTATTACCAACAAGCATATGTATGTATGATGTCCGAATAGGTAGGTATGTAGGTACTTTTAAAATGTGTCAAGGCCCAAAACCTTTGCCACAGATTATATTCTGTTGGTGTATTGAAACGCACAGTAGTAAACACTGTTTTTTGTAGTATCTCAACCAACCCAACTAACGATATAAAACAAAAAAGCTTTTCTTTTTTAATGACCAAAAGCGACAATGAATCGAAGTGATGAACTGATGAAGCTGAGAGGAGGGATAGGTATACTTTTCTAACATAGACCTCAATCGTGAAAGTGGGTCACCGATACACTTTCACTTATTACATTATTCATACCAAGCGCGCGCCGGCAAACCCGTCTAACCGCCATCACCATCATCGCTATCGTAAAAGCAAAAGTAATGTGCACATAAGGAGATTGTGTGCGAGTTGTGAGCACATTTGAGCTCTTTTTATTTTTGTGTTATTGTGTAGGTAAGTTATTTCATATTGAAAGCAAAAGTAAAGTCATGGATTATATTATGATGGTATTGGACGAGAAAAAAGAGCTTTCGGAATTGTGTATTAACAAAAAAGTGTGCTGTAATAACCAACTGACATTATTATTTTTTTTTTTAATACGTTGTATGTGCGTAAAAAGCTTTATTATTTAAAACGAAAATGTAAATGTAAAGTTTTAAACTGAAAATGCACATCTCATTACACATGTAACTTTGTTTTAATATGTATGTATGTATATAATATGCATGTATACAGAAATTCCGAAATTTTAAATTAAAAAAAAAAGTCTTAAAAAGATCTTGCGATTGCACGTCGTCGTAGGTAATTTTTTTTTTCCTGTCAGATGAAATTACTGCTCCGCATTTTGAAAATGAAAGTTAGTTAGAATTAACTTGGAGAATTAAGTATACGACTAGGGCGCACGAACTTGTTTATTGGCGGAAGGTGGGGTTACCTAGTGGTTTTAAAATTTTGCAAAAACAGGTAAATACTAATGCGACGATTGGACGGTAAACGTTAATTGTCAACGCGTTGACTCTTTGACGTCATCAAAAATACCATCAATATACTGCCAACGTAGACTTTGACAACGAATGAATCGTTGACGGTAACACGAATTATTATCACTGCTGTCTCAACATGCTTTGACGCGTTTTCTACCTTTTGATATCATCGCGTTGATACGTTAAACTATGACTCCGCCCGCACATCCGAATACTTTGTTCAATGACGCGGAGTTGACAAGAGCGAAAATCATCATTTTTCGCGTTGACGATCAATGTGAATTTTTTGCGACCTCTAAAAAAATCCGACATTTTTTATATTACATACATTTTTTGTCATCGAAAAAGGTGTTTTTGAATCGAAATATTTAATACCATGTACGTCAAAATATAGTTTTTTTATCTATCTGTCAAATTACATTGAAGGATAGCTACGATGTAGATAGTTAAAAAGCATCTAAGAAATCACACATAAGGTGCTTTCAGAAAAATGAGATCTCGGAGATTTCCTTCCGTCAAAATGTGAGCAAATATTTTGACAGGAAATTTTAGAAATTTAATTTATGATTATTGTAACTGAGATTCCTGAGATCTCCGAGGTCTCGTTTTCCTGAACATGCCTATTTTTGAGATTGAGATGAAGTGCAGGCTACGTTGACGCTGCAGAAAATAAAAATAACACAAAATAATCAACGCTTTCACCCTTAAATTTGTGTTGTTGACGATCACACGCCTTGGCAATTTTAAGAGTGAATTTGAAGTCATAGTGTCGGAGCGTCAACGCGTAGAATTTAAACTCTGCTCAATTGAACTAAATATTTAAGTTCAAGATAAAATAAATGTAGTTATATAAATGTTCTTTCAACATAGCACATTCAACAATTTAATAAATGTAAATAAAATAAACTGTGTGTGAGATATCCGCACTCATGTTTTGCATATAAAATTTCTCAAGCGAAGCACTGATTTTGCTGATGATTGCCACATGTTTTTCAACGCATTTGAATTTTTTTAATTAAACAACAATAACTTAAGTGTGCAATCATCAAATTTTCATATACTACGGAACAATTCACAACAAATTTGACACATGTGACTTAAACAAAATGGGCGCTGAAACCTAACAAATTTCAAGCATCGCTTTTGAAAGACTTTAATTCTAAACACAGCTGTAAATATTCTGTGTTAAATTAAATTCAATATAACTTTTGTTCATATTTAAACAAGATCTGATTTCGGAGGTTAGAAAATTCCTAAAGATATTATATCGTCACATATTTTTTTATATAGAATATTAAAATTCCCAAAACTTTGACGAGTTGTTTCAGAATCTTTTGGGGAAGTAATGTTTTTTTTTAGGAGAAGACAAAAATTTAAGAGAAGGTTTTATTTTCTGCCCGCAAGATCTATTCATTTCTTTCAAAGAAAACAACAACAAGTTACAAATGAATTTTAGCATAATGGCATTCACAAGGAGAATATGAGCCATATTTATAGTCGGTTCTAAAAACTGATGACGGGGTTGGTGGAGATGTATACTCAGATAGGCTGATACAAAGTCTCTCCTTCCGTCTTCCCAATCACTGTAGCATGTTCCAGGCGGACCTTTGACGAAAAAAGAAGTCCTGTCTTCGCTCAAAGCAATCGTGATATCCGTATTTTCTCAGATAGCCAAGCAGCCATTAAATATCTGGATTCTGTCTACAAATTCAAAAACTGCCCTTAATTGCCGAACATCCCTCATGGAGATGGCACAACAGTTCAACATTCACCTTTGCTTGGTGCCGGGTCATAGGGACATTCCAGGCAATTGTAAAGCAGATGAACTCGCCAAAAGTGGAACTATACTACCTATACTGTCAAATCGGACAAATATTGGTATACCCATCGCTACTTGTAATTTTATGCAAAACCAAATGCAACAGAGAAAACAAATCTTAGGTGAAATAACAGGCCACAAAATAGATCTGGCCTATGCTGGATCTGAAGCGCTTTAGGAACTTAATATCTCTAAGCAGACTGCACATTCGCTCCGTCATAGGTGTCATTACTGGACACTATCTAATAGGCAAGCACGCAACTAGGCTTGGAGTATTTTCCAACGACTTCTGCAGAAGTTGTATGGACGAAGAAGAAGAAGAATCGATTCCTCACCTTCTCTGTACATGTCCTTCTCTATCTCAAAGACGTAGGCTCCACATAGGAGAATTCTACTACAATGATCCTAGTTATCTGGCAAATCATGACATTAATAGTCTCGCGAGCTTCGTAAGAAGTTTATAAATGGTTCAACGAGTAGGAAGAAAGCTTCCTAGATTCCTGTGGTATCACAAGGGGTTACCCCTTGGTCTAAGTGTGTCTAGCGTTCTGCTGACAACCACATAAACCTAACCTATCCATTCTGCACCAGTCAGATGTGCATATCGTCGCTATAATGCAGAACTAGTCTTAAGTCCAAAATTTCCAAATTTTACGTCATGAGTAAACCTGTTCTGTCCAGCCTCCTGGCTGGAGGCCAAAAGTTCATCCTCGTAGTCGTTGGATGGTTCAAAGTCTGCGTTCGTCCATGTTGAAAAGGCTTTTAAATAAGGTCTCACGAGTAAAACGGAAAGAAATGGTCAGCTCCGGCAGAGCCGATATACCGGGGTAAGGCAAGAAAATAAAACGGCCCCTGCCAAGGCGTCCGAATGAACTCGTTCGTGACTGGTTTACACCCCAGCCTTCCATTTCTTCGGCACGGATTTTAAAACAAAATTGCTCACCCCACTACTGAAAATTAGGGCCTCGTATCTATGGTCGAATCGCATTGTTGAGGGTTAAACTATTGAGGAGTAAAAGAACACCTCAACAATTCGACCTGACCTGACCTTACCCACTGGGAGGATTTTTGCCGTGTGTATATAATCGAACTGAAGTTCTAAACGTCGACACAACAGATGTGAAGTATTCTATGGGTCGCCCCTTAATTCTACTTCTTCTTCGGTTTTTGAAACGGTAAAAACCGAAAAACTGTTTTTGATTATAATCCGGTTATTCTTTTAGGAACTTCTTGATGGTTAGAGCCACTGGTATAAAATATCTCTAAAATTAGGGCTGATGTCAGGATCTTAAGAGGCTAAATCCCGATAACCCAAAATCCCGGGTTTTTAAGATTAAGAGTTTTCGGGATTTGGGGTTTTCGTGATATGGCGTTTTGGGGATTTTGGGTTTTCTGGATTATGAATTTCGGGGTTCTGCCCGTCTCCCCTTAAATTCAATATACATCAATAGAATCTAGAAAACAGTTCCAACTTATTTTCAGGGATACTGCTTCTTGCGACAAAGTGACAATTCTCCATCTTTTCATATTAGCCGTTCGGAATCCCGTCTATCCTTGCTAACAAACAAAACGCATATATGAATGGTTGATGAGTGTATGTCACTAGTTCCTTGTTCTCCACGTGCTTTGGCTTATTGCATTGAAAAGGCTTAAATAAAACAACATGATGGATAAGTGAAAATTAAGGGATTTTCTTAAAATGAGAAATGTCAATTTTTCAAATATGTATAAGTAAAAACATTTCCATTCTGTAAGGGACTCTTAAGGCGTCTTTGACGAGACAGTTACGTGTGTAGCAGGTTTAATCCATATCTATAAGAAAAGGTTTAGCCTATTTTTCTTTTTGTAATATCCATTTCGAACTCATGGCACCCACATAGCAATATTATAGCTTTGAGCTTTTCAATGTCTTCCTTAGATATTTGTTTTCTCTCTTAAAGCACAGCAACATGTTAAATAACGCCGCTTATATCCTTCTTTGTAGAAATATTTTTTTCAATTTTACATAGGTATTATACGAGAAGTCGTAGGTAGGTAGGTATAAACTGCTTCGCTATAATAATAGTGACTATCTGAAAAAGATAGGTCAGTCATCATGACGTCCGTAGTACATAATGTAGTTCCAGAAATGTTTCTAAAATTATATTTACTTAGTTTTTTTTATAATATAACCTTTTCAAAATCTATTCAACATTTAGGTAACAGAAATATCTAAGTAGGAAGTTTATTCCATTGGCTGATAAAAGTTTCGGAAATACCTAAGTTTCACAATCAAGAGCTGTTTTCTCATAATTATTCACGCTCATAACAAGGTATATCTAGGTAACCTATTAAAGGGATATACCTAGGTAGGTAATCTCAAAATGTTGTTAAAAGTTAAAAAAAAAAACCTAAAATGATAATCATTCGCATTTATTCAAAATACCTACTTTAAAGTTTTATTCTAAAGTAGACGATCACACAAAAATGGAATATACTATTATCTGCTTAATTACTGTACGAACTGCTTCCCTCAAGCCTCACAAGTCACATCACAACAGCAACACACCACAAGTAGGTAGTTTAGTTAGGTAGCAATAGCAATAGCAGCAGCAGCTTACATTAACAAAGCTTTTAATGTGCCAAAACTTTTCATCATGCTTCCAGCAAGTTTCACTTTCGTTTTCGAAGCACCAATATACACATGATGGATACACCACCATCGCATCCAGTGCTGCTAGTAGTGTGCGAGTAAATATTGGTGGTATGCTGATGTGCTCTTTTGTACATAGATACGTTATTTCACAACACAATCAATCTATACACTCAAAAAGCAAAGAAGAGCTACAATTCCACAAGCAAACACACACAGGCACACAGACATGTTGTATATCGTGTACCGTGTTTCGTCCCGCGCACTACTTGGTTGGTTTTTTTTTTTTTGTTTTTATTTTTCATTTTCATTTCATCTGAAAGAGCTTTTTTCCATTTATTCAAAAACACGTTTGGTGTTTCAGAGTGAGAACAACGGTGATGACGACGCGGCACTGCGACTACAGTGAGGTATTATGTGATATGGATAGATTGATTCAGTCGAGTTTTTCGAGAATACGTAATGAATGTGGAGTATAGGTACCTACATTCGCGGGAATCCTAGCATTTACTTAGTTTAGTCAATCGTGGACCGTGGCGGCTAGCAGTTGCACTTTTTTTTGAACTTCACAACAGGGAATTATTTATAATTGTTAATTATTACCAAGAAATCAAAAACAAAAAAAGTTTCAAAATTAATTTTTTTTAACCCCGAACTTTTATTGCGTTATTATGATAATAATTATCGTTTAATTTTAATTTTTGTGATTACTATTACACATATATATATTGAATAACCAAACCCATCCGCCGAATTGCATTCCAATTCAATAAAAACAAAACTACATCTCTAATTTATGACCAAATCAAATATTTACAATATCAGCCCAAGGATTATGATAATTGTATAAATTAGTGTCAAGAAATATAACAAAAAAAAAATATTTTATTGATTTGAAACAACAACAAAAAATATAAATACAAAGTTTTGCCTTTCAATTACATGTTTTGTAATTTGTAGTTTTTTTAATATCTATACAAAACAAAAAATCCACCCCTGTATATTTATGTGTGTGTCTTAAAAAAAAAACAAAAAAAAGTTATTTAATGTGTAAAATAATACACTTATGTATTTAGTTTATGAATTTAAAATTAAAAAAAGGAATCCTTTCCGTCGGCGAAGCAAAATAACATGTCGAAGTATAACTTCCATCTAAATATCAATGTTAACCTTTTTAAAGCTCAGTTTTATGAAAAGTCAGAGCATAATATTGGTGTACTTAAATAATAATTCAAAACGCATTGAAAATGCAATAAAATAAGTGAATTTGAAGTTTTGTTTATTTGCCTTTTATTTGACAAAGAAATATACAAAAAAAATATATATACCCTTAGACAACAACCAACACTACAACTAAAATTACTATTCATTCAGTGCAATAAATTCCGAATCCAAAACAAAAGATCTTAAAACTAGATCTGTAGATCTGTAAAAAAAAACAAATTTCACTCAAATTTTATTAAATTTTAATTTGAGTCATTTTATATACATACTCATGATTTTTTGATGGTGTGTTAAGAAAAAATGTTATTAGAAATGGAGCAACAACAATCTGCAGCGTCGTTCATATCGTCGCTTAATATGCCACCATTTTCAATGGGAAGCTTAGAACAACAGCCTTCTCCTAGTCCGGCTGTTGGAGCAACATCGCAGCAGTCTAGTGTTGTAAATAATACCTCAAATTCGACACAAAATATCGGAAACAATAATAATAATAACGATACTGATTCTCCTTCCATGAATAATGCCGATAATAATGTTTCTCAAAATGACTTTTCCACCTATGCAGTTGGGAATACCAATTTGCATTTGAATAATCCAACCAACAGCTTACATAATCATCAACAGCAACAGCACCATCATCACCAGCATCAACAGCAGCAACAACAACAACAACAACAACAACAACAGCAGCAGCAACTACAACAACAACAACAACATCACCCAATTTACCAACAGAATCCAAATATTGCCAATTCAAATTTTTCATACTCGTACATTTACAATTTCGATTCACAATATATATTTCCAACAGGTTATCAAGATAATACGTCTTCTCATTCTCAACAAAGTGTTGGAGGAAGTGGAAGTATAGTTGGAAATAATGGTCCAAATAGTACGGGCAATAATAGCAGTAGCAATGGCGGTGTAGGTGGTATTGGTAGTGTGATAAGTGCGAATCCAAATAGTGGATATATATCACTTATACCGCCACCAATTGGTACAACAGGTTCCGTTGGCCATGGCGGCGGTGGCGGCGAAGGAATCGATTTTAAACATCTATTTGAAGAATTGTGTCCTGTTTGTGGTGACAAAGTTAGTGGATATCATTATGGACTATTAACGTGTGAATCCTGTAAAGGCTTTTTCAAAAGAACCGTTCAAAATAAAAAAGTATATACTTGTGTAGCTGAAAGATCTTGTCATATTGATAAAACACAACGCAAACGATGTCCATATTGCCGATTTCAAAAATGTCTAGAAGTTGGAATGAAATTAGAAGGTAAGTTAAAAAAAATTAAATAAAACCAACAAATTAAAAAAATAAGAACCTGCCAAATAAGGGTTGTAACTTTTCAACAGGGATTATGTATGAGTTTCCAATATTTTTCTAATAGAATAAATCTAACACCCCCCCATACACTTTTCATTTTACCTTCAGTCAAATGCAAAAATAATACAACCATTGCCACACTTTTGTTTTTTTAGTTTCACTTAATGCGACCTTGAGATTTTTATTCTCACCTGTCGTTAAAAGAAAAATGGATATACGTCTTAAAATTTTTACCACTTTCTGTTCTTATTTATTTCACTTTTAGAATATAACAGTCATCCCCGATGAAATGAAAATAAGATGCGTTCCACAATTCCCTCCATGCTGTTTTTTAAATTTATTTTTAGCTTTTTAAATGGGATTTTGTATGAATTTTATTTTTCAACAAAAAAAATCTATACTCACCTTACTTTTCATTTTACCTTCAGTCAAATGCAAAATACATAGCAAGACCTTTGCCATACTTTTATTTTTAATTTCGCTGCATGCGACCTCGAGCCTATAAATTCTCACCTCTCGTGAAATAAAAAACTCAATACGTCCTTCTGTTGTTATTTTCACTTTAAAAATACTTTAACTATATCATCTCCAGTGAAAATAACAAAAATGAATGCGTTCCACAATATTTCTCAATATTATTCATAATTTAATTGAAAGCTTATTTTGATGATCTCACGTGAACTGAAAAATAAATGCATCAAACAAGCTTTTACAGATCATATTTTTTTAATTTCTGAGCTTGCCACTAGGGGGATAAAAATTTAAGTACCACATCGGAGATTTTGCAATAATGTTCGAAATAGAAGTTTCGGATTATTATTACACAAAAAAAAGCTCAATACTAACCTCTAATGAAATCAAAAATTTCCATTACGTATGATCTAAAGCTTTAGTGATCAAATCACGTGTCGTGAAATTGAAAATCGGATGCGTTCCACAAATTTTAATTTTGAGCATGTGACAACAAGAGACAAAAATACTTCAATTTCGATACTTTTTAATCAATTATAAGTATAATTCATATTTCGTGATTGTCATATTTTTTTAATTTTACCTAAAGCTTGGTACTCACGCCTTGGTAAATTAAAAGTGAATATATTCCACAATGTTTTAATGGTGATATTTTCAATTTTTAAGTATATGATACCAAAGAAAAAAACTGACGCAATGTGAAAAATTTTCTGCATTTGATAATAAATTAGCTTTGGTTTAAAATAGAAGCTGTGGAATGCAAACAATTCAAAATTTCACGTTGATAATTTAATATGAACTTTTCATTTTCGCTCGATTTCACGATGAATATTTTATATGAACTTTTCATTTTCACTCGATTTCACGATGAATATTTTGTATGAACTTTTCACTCGCTTTCACGAGAAAATGAAGTGTGCTAGACTTTAAAGAGAAAATTTAGCTAACGTGAAAAATATTGATTAATAAAGCAACCGGCTTAGTTCACAGTTCGAGTGAAAATCAAACTGGTCAGCGTGAAATTTTTAACTTCACATTCCAATTCTTCTATTTAAAACGCAAGCTTATATAGCTTATCACACGCTGTGTCAGATTTTTCTTTTGTTATCTGATACCTAGTCAAAAATTAAAAAATATAATTAGTATGTACTAGATAAATTGTGGAATGTATTCATTTTTCATTTCACGACAGTTAATCAAAGCTTTAGGTCGAAATTTTAACCTAGAATGAGATGAGCGTTAGAAGTAGAACTACAAATACATTTTTGAGCATTTAAGTGGGTGTACAAAACCAAGCGAATACAAAGAAATCATATGATGCGACCATAATTGTGGATTGTTACTTTTCGTCTAGTTTCGTTCAGTTTCGCTTCTAGGCAAAGTGAAGCTGACATTTTTGTTGAAATAGGAATGCAAACGAAGTGGTGATATGATTCCATTCACTTAAGTGCATTATGATTTGACTTCTCGGTTTTACGTTTCGGATAGCTATTTTTCATTGATTTTGTGACATTAGATTATTTGGGCTTCCGGCTATTAAAATTTTACATTATGTCTAAAATTCAGTTCACGTATGTTGTACGTTGAATTGAAAAATGACAATATTTTAAACTCAAATTGATGAACAAAAATAAACAAATCTAAACTTAACGAAAAACGTAAGTTTAAATGTCATACCATCATACACACTTATTTCTTTCGAAATTTGAAATCAATATGCTTCAAAATTTTACCTCGACGATTTCTTTGAATTACTAACTTTTTTTGAAATGAGAAATTAATGCGTTCCACAATTTATGACATTGCAATGTTTGTGGATGTGAAGTTAACAATTTCACTTTGACAATTTTCTAATGAATTTTACTCGTTTTTTGTTACTCGTCACTTCTAGGAATGACGAAAAAGCAGATTTTAAATGCAACTTCATCATAAAGCGTTAACACACTTTATTTATTTCGAAATAGGAAATCAATGTGTTTCTACCACGACGATTTTTTATAAATGTCACAACTTAAGTCGATTCAACTTAGCTTTACAAAAAACCCAAAGCTGAAAAGTCATATCGTCCTACCTACTTCTTTAAAAAAAAAGCAAATTAAAATTTGTTAAATTTCAATTTTTGAATTGGATTGTGGAAGTTGAAAACTTAATCTCAACGATTTTCTATGAATTTCACATTTTAACTTGTTTTCTACTTGGCTTAACAACGCAAAGTTTAAATGTCATATCATCATAAAGCATAATGCACACTTAATGATTTCGGAATGGGAAATTATGTACCTAATATATGTTACATAATATGTACATACATTCCATTATCTGTAAAATGGTATCTATATTTTCATGTATGTGACGAAGAGGAAAAAATAAAAAAATAAATAAAAATTTTATATTTACAAATAGATTGCTTTTTGTTTAAAAATAAAAGTTGTGGACAGTTACGTTGAAAATGTCATACCACAACCGCCGCCTACAATCACCTATGTATGTAGGTATATATATAAAGGTTCCCTCACACCAACGCGAATCTGTCGCGACGACGACGAAAACAACAATAACAACATGTTGTTTTCATTGACAACTACGTGTTGTTGTTATTGTTTTCGTCGTCACTGCGACAGTTTCGCGTTGGTGTGGGGGAGCCTTAAATGTTCTATTTTTCTTTGAACTCTGAACCAGTTTTGAAGAACAATGTCATGGAATTTTTTGGATGTAAAAGTGACTTAATTGAATGCCAAGACAATAGACATACCTATTAATGACAAAAGCTTTAATGGGTTTTTACCTATATTTTTTTTTTAAAACCCAACAGAAAAATATTTGTTTTTTTTTTAAGGAAAATGAATTAAGCTTTTTCTTAAAAATCTATTAAATAATTTATATTTTCCTTTAAAAATTATTTTTAAAGCTCAAAAAAACAAATAAAAATAAATAATATTCAACTCGACATGAACAGCTGAATATTATTTATAAAACAAATAAAGTAGCCAATATCGCCTTTTCAAGTCTCTTCTCATTTTTATAGGTATTTTCATTTGATTTAATTTTTCCAATCAGAAAAGCACACTTTCTACCTACCTACATATGTACATACATAAAAAAAATAACAACAAAACATTGATAAAAATTAAAAAAGCCAACTTGGACATGAAACAATAGATGTATCTTCGGTTTAGTTTGTAAGAAAAAAAAAACAAAATTTCATATCGAAGTTTTTGAGTACCTACATTATTCGGCTAAATGTTGCCAAATCACAAAAGAAAAAACCCAAGTTACTTGTTAGGTATATTGTGTATTTAATGTACAGTACCCTTGCTCTGCGTACAACCTTCTGTTCTGACCTACCCCAACCTTCATCGAATTAATGTATCTGTATTAAAGCTTAAGTTTCATAGCAGTATGTTATTATAATTTATATACCTACCTACCTACCTACCAATCTACAACCTACCTTAAGCGTCGTTCCACAACCACAATTCTATTTTTATTATTTAGGTCATTCAAATTCAATGCATTATTCTTTTCACTATTTTTCGGGATATCAAAAACCATTAAATTGAAACAAAACCATATGTCTCTGAAATTTTTATATTTACTAAAACTTTTATCTCTCACATAACTTCCCATGGCTATTATAACGTTGTCTCTTACAATCATGACCTAGTTTCTTGTTTATATATTATGTGTGCAACGCTGAGAGCTTTTTCCGTTGTATAATGGTTGTTCATTTGTGTTTGTGCGATTGAATAATACTTAAAAAAAAACGCTTTCGATCATGTTTTCATAATTCTTGTGTGTGTGTTGTGTTTACCAATTAATATACACACTAAAGCACATACTTACATACATCCATACATAAATACATATATTATATTATTATAACAAGAGACTATGAATTAAAAGTATGTAGAAATAATTTTGTTCCATTTTGTTTCTGAAGTGAATCAAATATTATGACATTGGGTGGATACATATGTATATATGTACATATTTACATCTACAACCTACTGCTTTATTACATACAGAGATTTCTCAATGCTTAAAAGCTGCATTAAGTTTTTTTCTGTTTTTTTTTCTGTGTTCAGACATGAGCTCGTTTCTCATAACCCATTACCCATCCCCCATACAAAATATAGGTAAAACAAAACAAGAAAAAAAAAATAAACTCTTCGAGAAAGTAAAAGTAAAGAAAAAATAAATTCAAATAGGCATTTCAATTGTAATGTTCCAATTATACTGTCCTTGACCTACTCCAGATTCAAAAATTGTTGTTTTATTTATGTAGATAGGTATGTAGTGTTGTGGTAGTTTCTCGGGTAAAGAGGTGTGCGTAGACGACAAGAAAACCATAACGAACTGACGCAAAACTTTGAAATACTTTTTTTTTGTTTTGTTTTTCTCAAATACATGGACGTAACATGATGGTAGAGATATGTAGGTATGTACATATCAGCATGTGACTGTATTTGCAACTAAGAATTGCGGTCGTAAACGTTTTAGCTTTAAGTTTTTTTTTTATTTTATTTTAATTTTTTTTATATACCTACCTACATAATATCTGAAAGAAATATGCTTGACCTAAATTTTTTCTACTTGCTGATTTCAAAAAGCTTTTTATATTTTTTGCTTGTATGTTGTTTAGTCGATGCTTTTTTCTTGGATTTATCTGTCAAAAGATATGTTTTGTTTAGACTAAATTGTTTAATGTTATGTTACACTGTTATAGGTTCGTTCGAAAAAATATATCACATAAAGTTTAGGGTTTGTAGGTAAAATTTAAATGGGAAATGAAACCACATACTTATGTATGTAGGTATCTACTTTCGATTTTTAACATAGGTACCTACAGTGGTAGGAGATACCTATACCTATACAGCTGTATGTCATCATGCACTGAACTTCGATGTTTTATTAACAAAACAAATAATTTTTTTAGAGATGATTTATGAAAGCTTTATGCATAACACAATAATATTAAGCAATAACCAATATTAATAATTCTTACACATAAGTTTCGTAGGTATTATAATTTTATTAGGATTTCACATGGACATACCTACCTACATATGTTTATTTGTTTTTATCTATTTACGTTTAAAACAAACACAAAATTAAATGTGTCAAATATCTAAATTTTATGAAACAACATATCTACATTGTACGTTTATAACCTAGATAGGTATCATCCAAATTACCCAAAAAAAAATGACTAATATGACTACCTACGTAGGTTAGTATTTTAAACTAGATTGTAGCCGAGTCAGAACTTGGAATGTGTGTAAATTTAAGATAACAACAATTAGATAGGTATAAAGGATTTTTTTGTCTAATCATAGGAGGTATCATAAGGAGTTCATATTATGTGGTTTGAGGGATTCTAACCTTTTAGCCTTGGTCGCCATATTGAATTTTAAGCAAATGCACTTACTCGTTCACTTTCAACTTTTGATCAAAATTGCATCTAAGAATATAGTTGTTAGAAATTTGACAGTTTTGACAGTAACAATTTTTTGTATAAGATTGATATTATGCCTGTTTGGTAACTTTTTTTTCAACAAAATGTGAAAAAACGGATTTGCCTGAAAATAAAAAAAAACGACATTTTTCTTTTTTAAAATGGTGAAATCTTCTTTATTATCGGTAGTTGGAAAAAAGTCTGCTTTAAACTACTTTTCGACAGCATTCACCGTTTAAAAATTTTATATTTTTGAGAATTGACCTTGAAAAAATTCTGCGATTGATTTTCTAGGCAAGACTGCAGTATTTAAAGATGATAAAGTTGCGTTTAAAAATATGTATTACTTTGATTTTTGTTTCGTGGTAAAAGTATATTTTTCTAGGCTACAAAAGTAAGCAGAAAATCATATACATATGTATGTCTAATAAATTTTGAATATGAGAAGGAATAAATTTGTAACTTACACACATACATATTATGTACAAAAGTCATGTCAATTTTTTAATTAAGATCAGTAGTAAACGTTGGCTGAATTCCTAAAAGCAAAACTTGCGCAAATTATGCAAAGCAAACAGTTCAAAAATGCAAATGTAAACATCACTGATTAGCAAATTGTTCCTTAACGTAGTAGATTTTTTGTTCTTCCGCAAATGCAAATAGGTCTGTTTCTTTACTTTCCAAAACTGACACTTTCTTACCATTTTAGCCCAAAGTTCTGCCAAAGTCCATAAAAAGGTAAAGAAACAGACCTAATGTATTTGTACAAACGTAACAAATATCTTGTGCATTTCACTTGCTTTTGAATTTGTTTATTGTTTGGCGTGTCTGGGATTTATTTCTTTGTTTAAAAAGCTGAAAAAATTAAGAAAAGTAAGTGCCTACCTATTATATTTATTAAAAGTCTCAATAACAACATTACTTGTAATAGCAATTTTACAAATTTGAAAAACTGAACCAATCAGGAGGTGAATTTGTTGTTTAAAATTCGATTGACATGAAGAGGATTTTTGGTTGGGAAAAATACAAATATCAAGCAAGTTTTGTGAACAGAAATAACAAATATATTTTTGTTATACATTTTGTATTCTTCTTTTTGTAAAAAAAATTGGAGTTGTTGTCCAACAATTAAGTCCCTTGGGAAGTCCTTTATTAATTCCAGCTGCAATCAACAATTTAAACAAAATTGGTATTCCTTCCAAAATGGCATATGCATTCGCAATAAAAACATTATGCTTTTGGACATTATAACTTTGCTTTTTGCATTTGCTTTGCAAATGTTGCGTTTAAGAAATTGGTCATTTATTCATTATTCAACATACACCATGACACCTACACACAAATTTTAACATTTTCCTTTGGTTCGTTGAAAAGAGATTGCAGCTTTTGGCATACGATTTTTAATTGATTTTATACCTGTTGTTGAACCTCAGATAGAATTTGCCTAGATAAATATTTTACTTTATATTTTCGCGTGTGAAAAACGCATTTAAAAATTTAAAACAATTTCTCCTAGTCCCATGCTTTTAAAACGAAAAACTGTAGAAAGCAGCATTTATGTACCTCACGTTTTTTCATTTTAAGTGTATGGGACTAGAAGAAATTATTTGATATACTTTTCTTAAGAACTCCATTGGTAATATTGAGAAAATTTGATATTTTTATTAAATACAAATATTTTCTGTATTCCAATCTTGTGAGTGTGAAAATTTGATGTCGACTATTAAATACTTTGAAGAAGTTTTTGACAGACACATAACGGTGGCATATTTGAAAGTTATTTTGTATTTTCTTTAAAAATTTTGAGATTTATTTAATAATAAATTCGATTTCTTATCTAAAGACTTGAAATTGTAGACAAAAATGTTGTTATCCAGCGCAGAGCAATATTTACCTGCCATAAAATCACTACGGAAAAGGTTAATTTTTTCGAAAACGGTCTAACGATTTTGCAACAAAGAGTTTTTCTGTGTACTATTCTAGCTATATGGTATACATTTTGGTTTTTTAATCTTTTATCAAAAAAAAAAACTTTTAAATATGTTTACGTTGTTAACGATAATAGAATATTTTTGTTTTTATTTTTGAATAACCGTTAAAAAGCCCAGACAAATAAGGTGCACAAAAAGGGTCAACCTCCAATAAATATTCGGAAGGAATGAATTTCGGTGGGAAGCTTTATGTTTATAACTTAAACATTTCCTAAAAAGTAGCCTTAATATGAACCAACACTAAAGTTTTTAGGGAGTAAAAAATTGGTGAAATTCCGTTTTGGTAAAAATCTCAAGAACTATGACTTTTTTTGAAAAAAAAACCATAACAATTGCCTTTTTTCATAGAAGCAATAATAGAAAATAGAAAACAAATTATTCAAATTTTGTACTATAAGATTTTTGTGTGTTTAATGTAATATTTTCCATACCACCGCTGCACTGTGGGGTCAAAAATAGGAATCTCATCACTTAAAACGATTCAAATATGTTTTGAATATCTTTATTTTTCTTTACAGATACGAAAGAAATAGCAATGGTAGAAAGTATCCTCCGATCGTTTTCGTTTTACATGATGAGGCGTTTTTTTCTTTTGCAGTTTCAACAGTAAAAAAAAATAAAACAAAATCCCAAAATCCCCAAACAAAAATCTCCATTTCATTCTCTAGATTTACACAGTCAAATTACACTTTGGCTTCGTTAAAATTTCGATTAAGTGAATTTCAGTGGAAAAGTTAATTTTTGTCTTAAGCATTCCCTAATGAATGTGGTTCAAATTATTGGGCCCATTTTTTTTCAAAAAATCTATTTTGGCCTTAAAATTTCTTCCATAAAAACTGTTATTTTTTTTACCCCATAAAACATAAAAATATAGCGCTCCACTCTCAAAAGAGCCAAAAGTGGCTGTTTTTTATTTCGCAATTTCTAGTCTTACAATTTAATAATTTCATAGATTTTATTTTGCTATTTAATTGTTTTGCAATTTATATCTGACATTTCATTATTTCGCAACATGCGCATAAGTAATTATTATTCCGCGTATCATTATTTCGCATTTTATTACTTTGCTAATTTTATTATTCCGAATTTGAATGTTTCCCATTTTATTATTTTGAATTGTATTAATTAGCTTTTAAATTGTTTTCCCTTTCGATATTTTAGTTATTTACATATTAATGAATTTTGGGCAAAATATGTAATCGTAAAAAAAATAAAAATGGAGTCTCATAATTCTGTCTTAACGGCTTGATAGATTCTCTTCAAACTGGAAAATCTCCAGATGATTTTTTATTTTGTTTTAAGCCGAGTATATATGTAGTTCCTCGACAAAAAAAAACTACATGCATTTCTTATGGGAGAGATTTTTGGAAAAAAAAATTGACGTTTAAATTTTTTATCGAGATGTGAACCACGAATATTTTTTCGTGCAAAACAATGTCAGTGCCATTGTTTTGTGGAAAAAAGAGGACAGCGAATACAAATTTTTTATTTCAACTCAGATTTTTTTCTTTTTGTTCAAAAGAACTGTATACTCGACTTTAAGAACCAAAAACGATAGTATAGTATTAATCATAATGAATAATACACATACATACCATACTTAATCTCAAATCATCGAATTTACTTATCTGACTGAAGGCTACCAATGCTTATATACGAATTGTCCAAATAATGTTTGTAATGAGCTATCGAAAATATAGAACGAAAATGATGTCTTTGCGATATAATTTTTATGTTTTCTTTATCTTCCGGAATGAAGTTAATGGTCACAAGAATGTTAATTTTTGTTTGTATGAATTTGAAAAAAAAATAGAACTCTGAAAAAGTTGTAAAATTTTTGTAGACTCTAGTCTTACTGCGGCAGATATGTGAAATTTGTTAGAAAACGAAAATCACATTTTTGATGTGATAGCTGATTAGCTATTAAATGTGATATCATCTTACACAGACTGAATTATTTTAATATGACTCTCACTTATCGCAAATCACCTTACACGATTCCACCCCTGCATTATCAAAAATTATTTTAAACTATTAAAGTTACCATATTTTATCTGCCGCACAGTAGACTGTTTTGCATTTTTTTTGTTTCTAAAATCATATCTCTAAAAATGAATAAAGATATCGTAATAATTTTTTTTTTATTTTAAAAAGGTATTTCCAGGGCTATCAAGTAGGTGATAGTTTATCTATAAAGGGTGTTTCACAAAAATGAATAAAGATATCGTAATAATTTTTTTTTTTATTTTAAAAAGGTATTTCCAGGGCTATCAAGTAGGTGATAGTTTATCTATAAAGGGTGTTTCAGAATTTTTGAAAAAAGAATTTTTACTTAAAGTGATAGACATAATTTGTATTTGACTTTACAAAGGTCAAAAATCAGATTTAGAGTAACAACCGAGTGTTTTACAGTTGGGAGAAAACAAAACGAACCAATATTAGCTAAATTGTGGGACAAAAAAAAAATAAACCATTTCTTAAATATATTTTCTTGTTTGTTTATTAAGTGTATATTTTTATTTTTTGACATAAAAGAGTGTATTAAAAAATATTATATTTTGTATCAGCAAACGGCTCTTAGTTTACATAAAACAATTGTTTTTCCATTAAATTACGAAATAATTTTATTGAAATCCATCACACAAACATTCTTGCAAAAGCCGTTAAGCTTAAGTCGAAAAAGTGTGCCAAAAGTAGTGTCTCATAAAACATTGAATTAATTAGTTTTAAAATTTAACAAAAAATATTTATTTTCACCCACTCCTCAGTTTTTACACTCAAAACTAACAAAATAATATTTTTTTGTCCCTCTACACTCAAAACTAACAAAATAACATTTTTTTGTCCGCATACAAAATTTTTTAACTTTTTTTGGCTCGTTTTTTGTATATTTTAATGCTCCAAAAATTATTTATTTCAGAAAAATAAATATTTGCCACCATAGTTTTGCATAACCGAGCCACTGTGCGCTAAAATTCCTTAAATTCCTTAAATTTTATAATTTAATATTTTACGCTTTTCGGCAATTGAATTGCCATAGCCAGAAAAATTTTATTAAGTTCGAAAATAAAGTTAAACAAATTTTTATTATTTTCACATCACAGAGACTTTGTGTTGAGCGCGGTTGAAAATACACTGCTGGTTGAAGTTTTTGTTTTATTTTGGGTGTGTTTGTCAGTCGAATACATTTTTTGTTTTTAATTGTACTGTCATGAATTTTAGTTTGTCATTTAAAAGGTTATTTCCTGATATAGGCGCTTTCCCCGATTAAAGCCTGATTCACAACGTGACGTGTACTGGTCCCAGTTGTCTAACCAATGAAAGTACAACAGAGTATATACACAATAAAGTGTTTTTCGTCGAAAAATTGAAAAAAATAAGCGACGAGACAAGGATTTTCATTTGACAATTGACAGATAAAGAAAACAAGAACACAGAAGAAAACTGATCTTCATCTCACACTTCCATTTTTTTTTAATATTCCCCAGAAATAAATTATTTATTTATCTACAATTTGGTTTATATTTCGAATACTTAAAAACTGCTGTTTCAAACATTCAAAACTCTCATTCCCGCTTTTGACGTGAAAAATATTCTACCATGGAAATCGGAATAGGAGTATTCTACTCTACACGTCTCCCAGGGAATTTCTAGGAATTTTTAGAATTGGGCTGTGTTTTTTTTTTTCCTTTTTGCCAAATATTTTCTTTTTTTTAAATTGTTTTTTCTTAAAATCACTTAAAAAATATGCAAAAGCATATCGCAGTGAAAGCAACCAAAAGTTCTAAAATTGTGTTTTTGTGATAAAAGCATCAAATTTTCTTTACAAATTGCACAATTTGTTAACTAAGCCGCCCCTCAAAATAAAACCTTTTACTCTTAAACCGAGTGGTTTATTTCGAAAATGGTTATCTGTATAAAGAAAAGTATTAACATGTTTTTTGTAGGAAATTTTCCAAGCGACAAATTAGTCCTTGACATTATTCTGTACAACTAACCACTTTGGAGATATTTATAAAAAATCAATTTAGGGGGCCTTAAACACCCCCCCCCCCCTCCGTTAAATTGTTAGCAGCGTTTATATCGATGGGGACTTTCTACAATTTCTGAAGAACACCATGTAGAGGTTATATACCAAAATCCAGCTTTTCGGCGATTTTTTTCGGAGTCAAAAGCTTAAAATATAATGTGATTTGATCATCGTTTGCTAAGCAACTAACATCTTCAAAAAAATAAAAAAAATAAAACTGTATATTTAATTCCCTTAAATAGTTTATAACTTAAGTTCATAGAGGTGAAGGTATTTAAATAGGGGAGGAGAAATTGTAATTTAATTACAGACTGGCTACATTACATAAAATAAGCGGAATGTCGCCTATAAAAAACAAAAAAAAAAACTTTATACTCAAAAAGGTAGTAATGAAGAAATCAATTCGATTTTTTGAATTATAAATAAAATAAAGTGCATAACTGGGTCGCACGTAATTTGCTGCTCTTATGTAAGATAGTACAGCCGGTCTTTTTAAAATTCTGAGTATTAAACATATTCACCTAATTTTAAAAGAAATAAATTAATTATATGAGAGCCTTTACTTCATGCCGCCTACGAAAAATATCTATTGTTTAGTTTAGGAAAGTATCATATGAATTGTGAGTAGGTACATAGAAATGAACAATATATAGAACCCTGTAGTTAAATTAAGATAATCGTTATATGGATGGTGGTTGTTTTTTGAGTATTTATTTCAGAATTTTTATTTCCGTCATTAGGAGTCGCTGTTAGCGGTTAATTTAATGTCCTACTTTTACTTGTGATACATTGGTACCAAATGGTACCATATATGGTTTAAAAAAAAAAAAATAATAAATAAATAATCGCCGGAAAGCTGGATTTTGCTTTCAAATTTTATTTTTTAAATTTTGAGTTTAAAAATCATTTTTTCAAAAACTATACTCTAAAATAACTTCATTTAAAAACATACATAAAGAATGAATATATATATTGTGTTTTTATATTCATTTTGTATTTTAGAAAAGAAAAACAAATTTAATTTGCCCCTCCCACCTAAAGGGGTGGACAAATAGAGTGGACCGATATCTTAAAATAATGTCCATAACAAAAAAAATGGTGCTTTTATCACAAAATGCACAATTTTGGAATTAAGTCGCCCAGCTAAATTAAAAAGTAAAACCCTTAACTCTTCTGATTGGTTTATTTCAAAAACCGTTATTTGTATGAAAAAAGTATGTTCTACGTAGGAAATATTCCAAGCTTCAAATTAGTCTTTGACACTTTTTTTGTACAACTTATCATTTGGGAGTTATTCTTGAAAAACAATTTTTGGGGGGCTTTCAACCCCCCATAAAATTGTTAGCGGCGCTCATATCGATGGGGACTTTTGACAATTTCTTAAGAACACAATGAGGAAGCTATATACCAAAATCCAGCTTTCCGGCGATTTTTTCCGAGTCAAGTGCTTCATTGACTGGACTACTATTTATCTCTTTAGAATCATACTAACTCAAAATGTAACTTTGACAAAAACAATGGTGTGCTTGATTTATTTTTTTGCATGAACTGTCCCTATTTAAATCGTGCTCAGCTGGAGTTTATTAAAAAAATAGTTTAGTATGATATTAGTTAAAGATGTTTAAAACTGAGAACATTAGTAAAGAACTTAAAAGTTAGAAAATTTTTAAGTAGTATTATGCCAATACCTTAACAACTGCTTAAAATGTTGCGCCAATATTTCGAAAATGTCTTGGTCTTTTTTTCATTATCTAGTAGATTGAAAAAAAAAGTAATCTACTAACCAAAATTAATATGGCACCTACCACACAATTGTTGAAAAAAATGTTGTTTCTCGAAAACGACTTCTACGAGTTTTTCTTGGAATTAATTCATATTAGTACGATTTATCATATAACTGTAATAAATTTTACACTATTAACAGTTACTGTAAAGTTTTCTTTATTATCTCAGTATCTATTAAACGGATTTTAATTTAATGTTGTATGCAAAAGCAAAAGAAGTTGTTTCTTGTTTATAAACTTCTTCAAAACTAAAAAAAAAACATTAATAAATATTTTTGGTTGTAAGCATTCGACTAAAAAATTTATAATAACATTAAATAAAAGGGGCCTTGTTATAAGAAAAATTCCTAATTCAAAATCTTCAAACACCTTATCGGTGTTCAATATGCGATCAAGTGAAAACCAAAGTTGGGTCGTATTATAGTTTTCAACCATTTTTAGTAGTATTTTTGGCAGATTATTTGCTTTTAAAAAAACTGTCAATTGAATTTTTCAAGTACATCTATCAAGTACAGACGATTGTCAGATCTGTCAGAGCTCTGACAATAGCTGCCAATGAGCTGACATTAGCCAAATTGCTTTCAAGGAAAACTTGTCTGTTGGCAGATTTAGTCTTACAATTTCATTTTCAGATGGTTAGCTAACAATTCTCTGACAATAACGTTTCTCAAAATATTGTCAGAGTGAAAATTGTCAGTTCACACTGTCAATTGAAAGTTTCTACAAATATTGTCAGCTGTTATTAAATACGTCATTATGTGTAGAATAAAATTATCCCGGCTTCGAAATCCGTGTCAGTTCTCAAAATAATCGAGTAGAAAAAGGTTTTTCAATAATTTTTAGTATTTTCTTGTAGCTTTAAAAAAAAAAAACAGTCAATTGATTTTTTTTTTAAACCATATCAATTATCAAATATGGAATCGTGTATAGAATTAAATTAGCCTCAAGTCAATATTATTATTTTTTCTCAAAATATTAGAACCGAAAAACGTTTTTCAAGAAATTGTAGCGTGTTTTTTGATTAAAAAAAAAAAAACAGTTTATTGATTTTTACTTGCGATATATAGGTACATACTGAAAAGATAGATCATAAAATTTTTTATGATCTTTAAATTAAAGACTTTCGATTTAATTTTATACGTTTATTCAAGTATGGATAATAGATGAATGGAAAAGGAAATGTACAAGTACACTTAGGAAAATTCGAAGAGACTAAAAATACATTGCTTGAAGTTGGTTACAGTGCTTTAAGGTACACTATGAATAAATCCTTAGTAAGGAATTTTGTACATGTTATTCCGTACTATATGGCAAGTTATGGATTCGTTAAAAAAAATCGAACTCGGGATTTTGATCAAAGTTGACATTACGATGATAGCGAAGTCGAAAAAAGTGGGTCTCGCAATTCTGTCCATCTGTCTGTCCTTTCGACTGCAGCCTAAACGGATTGGTCGATTTTCTTCAAAGTTGGTATCAAGCGTTTTTTGGGCATTCCCCCTCACGTTTTTTTCACTTTTTTTTTAAGACCAAAAATAACGGTACATGCCGTATAAATTTTTTTAGTAAAAAATGAAAATCTTATTTTTCTCAAAAATGTGCCCACTTTAAAAAAAAATTCAGTAATTTTCTTGTAACCATTTCATAAATTTTATTCGATAAATGGTTGAAAATATAGAACCATTTTTTTGATTTTCGATTTTCTCAAAAACAGTCCAACTGATATTGATCAATTTTTGTATGGAGAATGTTTGAAAAATTTTTTAAAGTTTTGTATACCAAAATTTTCAACAAAATTTTCTTTGGATTTTTAAGAAAAGTTTCAAATTTTGTTTTTGAGAACTTAATAATTCGAAAACTACTTGGTCAATTTTTATTAAACTTGGCACCCAGCAGTTTTTTAACATTATCTAGCAGGTTTTAAATGAAAATTATTCTTATAACAAAAAAGGTATTAAAATAACGGTACCTCCCATACAAATGTTCAAAAACCGGTATTGAAAATCTCATTTTTCTGCAAAACGGCTCCTACGATTTTAATACAAAATTTTGTATGAGCAATTACCATATTATTGGAAAAAAAATATCTATCGTTTAAAAATGGTATCTCTCATAGAACCCTTTTTTTGATTTTCGACTATCTCATTATCAGTTGAACTGATTTTAATGAATTTTTTTGCACAAAAGCTTCAAATAAGTTCTAATAATATTGCATACCAAAATTTTCAAACAAATAAATTATTGATTTTTAAAAAAAATTTCAAAATTATATTTTGAAAATTCCATATTTCGAAAATGGGTGTATGATATTTTTTTTTATTAATTTTTTAACTCCGCAATAATAAAAGCTAGAAAATTGCGTACCAATTTTTTTTTTTTATTTTTTCAAAATTTTTAATATAAAAAACTATTTTTTTAAAAAACCGCTCCAACGATTTTAAATTTTTTTCTCATAAAAGAAATCGGATGATGTACATCTCATTGGAGTCAAAACAATTTTAGAGGTTGTTTAATCAATTTATATTTAATTAAATATTTTTTTTTTTTACAAATTTTCCGTCTAACAGCCCTATTCTGCCAAACCTCAATGATACATCACAAGTCACAACAACCCCACAAGGAGAGGTGAACTCGATTTTGTGAGGTTTTCGTATTCTGGCAGCACCCTCACAACTGTGAGCCTCACAAAAACTATCGATATTGTGATCTTCTTCAGAGCAGGTCACAACTCACAAATTTGGCATTTGAAATACAATTTTAAGACACTTTTGTTTTTTCTTATCTGAAAAAACATGTTAACTGGTGAAAAAAATGTATCCTCTGTCGTAAATCGAAAAAAATTTATTTCTCAATAAAAGAAAATTATTGTTCACAAAACAATTCTCGTCGAGTACGATCGACATGGAACAGCAAGTGGTGTACATATGTATATATGTATGTATGTGGCATTACAATCATCTTCGTTGTCAGTGGGTGCGTTCAACAAAAATTCAGACCTTGTGAGGGTTATCGCAGAATACGGAAAATGTTATCGAATCACAGCAACCTCACAAGAAATCAATCTCACAAGGGCTTGTGACTTGTGAGCCCTCACAACGCCAGAATAGCCCTTTAAACTGTAAGTTCCATGCATGTTTGCAACACGGTGCTATATTGTTCATAAATAAATGTACCTACTCGCATAATACTACCTTAAACTTAACTACGATTTAAGCAGGTGGTATACAATATAGGCTCCCATAACTAATTTCTTTCTTTTATAAGATAAATATAGTTTTTGAGATATTAAAACTTTAAAAACACAGTGTGATCGCACATAAGAGAAAGTTCGTTTGACCCAGTCGTGCATATATTTTTTTTAAATTCTTTTCAATTCTTCATTATGTGATTTTGTGTGGGATAAAATTAATGGCATTTCTTGTTCTCGAAATAATCAAGATGAAAGATTTTTAACAACTTTTTTTTTTAATTGATGTAGTAAGAAGGTCGCTAATTAAATTTTTGTAAAAACCTTTTTTGCACTTTATGACGTTATTTTCTGTAAAATAAAATTTAAATAAATATAAGATTTACAGTGTTTAATAAAAATCGTAAGTCCCGGAAATTGCAGAGAAATTTAAATCAAATCCGTCATCCATTCATGGTTTAGCAAGCCTGATGAACAGATACAAAAATCCATGTTTACAAGTAAAAAGTTTAAAGTAGATCTTTTCATCTTCAATCAGCGCCGTAGCAACGTAGGGGCAAGGGGGGCTAAGCCTCCCCCTGGCGCTTGCATTGCCTCCCCCCTAGGCGTTTGCATTGTGCCTCACTAGTTTTTCGCATATATCCAACCTATTCTTACGCTGACCATATTTTAGAATTGCAAATAATGAACAAGTGAAAAAAGAAACAAAATTCAATTCAATTTTAAATTATTCCATTTAATTAAAAAAAAATATCTACAGAAAAATTACTTAACTTAAAAAGAGAAGGTACAAAAATTCAGTCTTTGTTTTCATCAAACTTAAACTTAAAAAACAAAATAACTCTTAGATAAAAAAGTCTTACAAAAAAAAAATGTAAAAACTTAAAATCTAATTTAACATAGATCATTTTTACGGATTTTGATATTTTTCTGAACGGTAAATTTCCTTTACTAAGTTCTGGATTTTTCTAAATTATTCTTTGAACTAAACAACTGAGTTCGTTATTGTATTAAGTTATCAACAAATATTTTACCGTTTCGACATTCATTTGGTTTTTTTTTTAATTTGTCCAAATATTATTTAGAATAGAAAAAAACTCTTTCTGTAGGAGCATTTGACAAAATAAAATTGAACTAGATGTCTTGTTCGTTCTTTCAATCGGTAAGGACACTTTGGCATTATTATTTTTTTTTTGTCATTGAATTTTGCTTTAATATTTATGTTTTTACTTTTAAGAATAAATAATAAATAAATAATGTATAACAAATAATTCATAATATACATCGTCTTCAAATACACAACTATGCATTTTTGTAATGAACGGATGGTCACCGTACCTATACTAGAAAAATAGGACACAAATTAAAAGACAATAAAAATTAAGATAATGTGAACTGCGCTCACAATTTTTATGTTTTTTTTTTTAATAATTGCACTTTGTGATTTTTTGGTGCACTGAATCTTAAAAGAACCATGTCCAGGTCTAACAAATCAAGTCGCTTGTTCTCGAATGCCAGAAAAGATAAATTATTTAGTCTCTCGGACGACATGCTTCTACGTTAAGGCCGCATGGTTGTATTCGAGTGTAGGCATTGACGTATTATATATGGACTGCTAGTTACTTGTCACTTCCATACATTTCTTTTTTGAAATGTCGCTTTTGCGACTAAGCGGCCACATTCGTTACTAAATAGACGCCAAACACTAAAAAAAAATCGTTAAAATTCAAATATTTAAAAAGAACCGACAGTAGATGGCATTTGAAAAAGTTAGTTTTTTATTTAAATTGAATAAAAGACATTTTTGTTTTTTTCGGTTTATTGGCCAACGAATTGAACAATTTTTGTAAATTTTGATTGAATTTACTTTTTCTGATATTTCCCATTGTTTTTTTTTTGGCAATATAAAGCACTATTACCTTACAATATATATCAATAATAGAGTATCTTTGGCTGGTCGTAATGGCGAGTTTCATGGCATGACCACCAAGACCCAAGAGCGCTTCTGTAAACTGAAACACGAGTGAAGTTGGTTAGAATAGAATAGAATAGAATAGAATAGAATAGAATAGAATAGAATAGAATAGAATAGAATAGAATAGAATAGAATAGAATAGAATAGAATAGAATAGAATAGAATAGAATAGAATAGAATAGAATAGAATAGAATAGAATAGAATAGAATAGAATAGAATAGAATAGAATAGAATAGAATAGAATAGAATAGAATAGAATAGAATAGAATAGAATAGAATAGAATAGAATAGAATAGAATAGAATAGAATAGAATAGAATAGAATAGAATAGAATAGAATAGAATAGAATAGAATAGAATAGAATAGAATAGAATAGAATAGAATAGAATAGAATAGAATAGAATAGAATAGAATAGAATAGAATAGAATAGAATAGAATAGAATAGAATAGAATAGAATAGAATAGAATAGAATAGAATAAAATAGAATAGAATAGAATAGAATAGAATAGAATAGAATAGAATAGAATAGAATAGAATAGAATAGAATAGAATAGAATAGCATAGAATAGAATAGAATAGAATAGAATAGAATAGAATAGAATAGAATAGAATAGAATAAAATAGAATAGAGTAGAATAGAATAGAATAGAATAGAATAGAATAGAATAGAATAGAATAGAATAGAATAGAATAAAATAGAATTGAATTGCATTGAATTGAATTGAATTGGATTGTATTTAATTGAATTGAATTGAATTGAATAGAATAGAATAGAATAGAATAGAATAGAATAGAATATATAACGTCAATGAGTGTAAGTAATCTGTGTTCATTCTGTTCAGGTTATCTGTAGTAGTTGCCAGTGTTCTGAGTAAACTCACACTATATTTGCTTTTTTTTTCGATTAGTTCGCAATCAAATCAATCCATAGATTTGCTTGAATATAATAACCACATGGTTTTTCAATTTCTCACAGTGCATTGTTAAAGCATTAACTTAAAAGATAATAATCAAGGTCGATCATTCCGACCAAAGACACTCAATATAAAGGCGCCAAACATTTTCTGTCATACTACTGATTTGCCTGCATCCTGGAAAACAGCTGATTTGGGAGATACGCGCACAGCACATATATGTATGTATGTACATATGTATGTACATATGTATGTACATACGTTAGTATGTCCCTAGCAATAACAAGCATTTATGTCGGATAATTTTGAAAAGCTCGTCAGTTTGAATTTTAATGGGTATGTTCAAAAAGTATATAAACGGCTGAAACGAATTTTCAAGTCCTCATCTCACCTTATGTCATTTGGTTTTATAGCTGCATTGAAGATTTTTTTATAAAAAAAGGGTATATACAGGGTGATTTGCATAAGGTGTGACAAAAAGCAAGGGCATGTAGGTCAAATTATACATACTTAATTACATAAAATTTTGAAAAAAATAAGTTTGAAATTTTTTTTTCAAAATTTCAAGTTTGAAATTAAATTTTTCAAACAAAATTCACTAAGGGAGGTTTGCTGATACTACACATAACGATTTAAGTTGAACTTAATTTCTTAAGTATCACTTTATGACATGGAAAAAGTACCCCTTAAGAGTTTAAGTTCAACTTAAATCGTTATGTGTAGTATCAGCAAACGGGCCTAATACAACTTAATTAAAGAAGAAATTTCTGGCTTTCCAAAAAGGCATAGCATGGCATTGTAAGTTTAACCGTTGTTTTTAAAATTTTTTTTCAGTTTTAAGGTAATTTTTTTTAGAAAATTGCCCCTCCCGCCTTAACGGAGGGAAATAGACCCACCCACTCCCATACGATTTTTTTCTTGTCTATGGCCAACCTACATGCCCTAGCTTTTTGTCACACCTTATGCAAATCACCCTGTATAAAAGTAATAAGGAAACAGGCATAGTGACAGTAATAAATCAATAATTCAATTACATAATTCAACTTAATCGACGAGTAGAAGAGCAGTACAAGCGCACTTCCAAAAAAAAAATAAATACAAAAATCCATGGCCTGTTGGGAATGTTCTTTTGTTTATAGATTCCATTTAGGAGTGCACTCAGAACACACATGCATATTTACATTGCACATCAATACATATGAAGTCTTTTTCGTTGGATTATTTGTCAAAAGGATAAATGGAAACCATTTTGTTAAAACGGTGAAGTAAGTTAATATGTGTGTGTGTATGGGTATGCGTATGTATGTGTGAGTGCCTGCGTATATTTGTGTTTATGTGTGTGTTTAAATTTAGGAAGACAAATTTTAATATTCCATTGGAAAGGAAAAGAAGTGAAATTTTCCAACAATTGGAAAATGGCATAAATTGGGAACGATAATATTCAGTCATAAGTAATTCCTTATTTATTAGGTTTGTTTGGTATCGAATGAAATCTGTTTGAAATTTTCACAATTTACTGTCAAGTTGCCTGGTGTCCGTTCTACCTTAAATAAAGTTGTACTGATTAAAGATTGTAAGAAGGGTCTTTCCCTAAAATAAAAAGAAATCTCAAATTGAATATTATTCCATAGAATAACTGAAACAAAAAAAGTTTGCTTAAATAAAATATAAAACAAAATTTTCAAAAACATAAGAAGTGTAACATCTTTATGCGCGATTAATTTTTTGATGAAACACGAATATTCTCAAATATAGCAAAAAAAAAACGAGAGACCTGAAAAAGAGTGAAAACAAGCTCGAACCGTTGCATTTAATTGTTTAAACAAATAAACCAGATAAACTAGAAAGAAGTCTTTTTTCATGAAAAAAGATTATTAGCATTTTTAAATTGAAAAAAAAATGTCTGATGTACCTTACCTTAAAATTAATCTATTACGTATCCTTTTTTTTTTTATTTTAATCTGCATGTTAAAAATAAATAAAATTCTTTATTTTATTGTTTTTACGTTTCTGCTTTTGTTTAACATAATCACTTTCAATAATACCTCATTATTTTGGTGTGATGATTTATCAACCCACAGATAAGAAATGTACTTCAGAATTAAGTAGAAATAATTTACACTGTTCCTTTGGATTTTAGAAAGAGAAGTCCAAAAAAAATTGGAAAAAGAAAAAATTCAGTATTCGACAGAAGTGTTGTCGTTACTTTAAGAAGAAATATCAGCTGTGACATTATTTCTACTCACTGTGGCGGGAATATAAGGACATCTTTGGGGTTTAGTAAGGTGAAACCCACTAAAGTTTCGCATTTTTATATGATGCCTGTTTGGTAAATTGAAATTTTCCCCAAGTTTGCACAGCAAATTGTGAAAATTTCTAAGTAATTTAACGGTACCAAGTAGACACATGGAGTAGGCGTATCTTTGATTCTGACTGTTTTTTTTTTTTAGAGAAAAACCACACAAATTGACGTTTACGAAAGATTTAGCAGAGCAATAGCAATGTTCAATCTCGCAGATATCAGCAATCTCAGTAACATTAACAAAATGAACATTGCTCACTTTTTGAGTGAGAAAAATCTCTGAGATCTCATTTTTCTGAACGCCAAATAAGAGATGTGTTTAATTCAAAAATAGAGCTCTTAACCAAATAGCAATATATCAATCATCAAAATCATCACTTTGTGGAAACTGACATTAATTTATGTATCTATTTTTGAAAGCAAATACTAGTATTGCGTGTTTACTTACTTAGAAGAAGAAATAGAGGAACGGACATATCGAGACAAAAGTGAGGATTTTTCATAATAGTGTAAGTTACACAAACACAAATGCATTCACACAGGGAAGGCATGCAGTTAGACAGATAAATCATGGGGCGCTCAAAGAAATTTGTATCTGTTTTTTTTTCAGGAATGTGGTTTGAGATTTCAAATCGTCAAAATAGAAAAAAATTAACTGAATATGTGCTATACTTCTTCGAAAAAAAAATACAGTAAAACCCGCTTAAAAGAAAAACCCTCTTATCTGAAACATTTTTTTCATCCCCGAGTAGGTTTTTGTTGACCAATTACCTTCAAAATACTTCGCTTGAGCGAAACTTGCTTAAGTGAACAACCCGGATACCTGAAACATATTTTTAGTCAAATTTTATATTTTTCATTAAAAAAAACGCTCTTAAGTGAAAAAAAAAATTGAATCGAACAGAATAAAAAAATTGCGAACGGTTTTGTTTTTTTTATTTTTCACATCCCCCAAATTTTCCACACGAAAATGACTTTTGAATTTCTGATATGCACAACCGTTTTTGGAATGTTTAGATCAGTTAAGTGAAATTTTTTTTTCACTTATCCGGACTCCGCTAAGTGAAATTTTTTTCTCACTTAAGCGGTGTTTATTTAATTGAAAAACCCGCTTAAGTGAAAGAAATACTAAGACTTTTTTCTTCTAAGCTGGTTTTACTGTATAAAACTACATGCGGTGCTGCGTTAAATCCTGTTAAAACAATTAGCAGTGTAATTTTTGTTCATTTCATGTATTAATACTCAGTGGGATAGTGTGGAAAGGCTTTTAGATCGGCAAAATGACCTTTTTGTTTTTTTTTTTTAAATTTGGTGACTCACTCACATGCACTGTATATGTGCTATACACCTCTTCCTTGTTCTTAAAAGCTTTAGCTTTTCATAGAAACAATCCGAGGTGATAGCAATGAATTGATTTTCACTGAAAAATCCAGTGGCTTGGGACCAATTTTTAAAGTTAGAGTTGATAATTGAAAGAAATAATGAAAGTCCATATGTACTTTAATTGTTGTTGTATTTACGTGTAAATCACTTGGTTCCGAAAACACGCCTTTTGTGTTAAAAGTAATAGTGTGTATCCAGATCTATCAATAAACCGATTTTGACATTTCTGTTCTTCCGATTGGCAAACAACTGTACAATTTCGAATATTTAGTGACTTTTGAGGCTTAAAAAGGCTTCACGTTGAGAGATTCACAAAATATACTTTGTTCAACAAAAATTGTTGGCTTTCTAAAGCTCTAACAGGGTTACCGTCATATATCTTTGTAAATCTGTGATTTCTCGAAAGATCCAAAAAGCAATAAAACACCAAAGCTATTTGATAAACCCACTGAAAAAGCACTAAGGAAATGGGGAACTGTTACTATTTTTGAATTGCTAAATTTTTCAAACATATTGAGATAGGTACATTATTTCTGTTTGACATTTTTTTTTCTAACAAATTTCCCAAAACTTATTTTTTCCTATTAATTTTTTTTGGCCCGTACCCCTTTTTTTAGAACCTATAATTGTAATTGGTTAGACAATCTCTGTCTTTTTTTGCAAATGTGCCGAAACGACATCAATCGAAAATTCTGTATAAACAAATACTCGTAGTTTTCTTGGATATGAAGTACACGTTTCTTTTTTTCTTTTTATTTTTAGCTGTTCGAGCAGATAGAATGAGAGGAGGAAGAAACAAGTTTGGACCAATGTACAAAAGAGATCGAGCGCGGAAACTTCAAATGATGCGCCAAAGACAGTTAGCGTTGCAAGCTATTCGAACAACAATGGGATCTTCAGATGTGAAAGGTTCAATGTCACCAACTGCCTACCAACAGCCATATCCAAATATGAACATAAAGCAAGAAATTCAAATACCCCAAGTAATTAAGTTTCTCATTGAGCATTTCCGGACGAAAAGAAATCTTGCTATGTTTGTTTTTTTTTTTTTTTGTCATTCTATTCAAGGTATCATCTCTAACACAATCGCCGGACTCTTCGCCGAGTCCAATTGCAATTGCTCTTGGGCAAGTGCATCCTTCCCCTGGAACGATATCTAATAATTTAAGTGGTAGCAATGGGTCTAGTGGAGCAAGTTCAGGAAATGTACATGAAAGTTTAGCCCGTAATAATGAATCAAGTACCTGCCAGGATGGAGCGCCAGTGAATTTACAGCACTCAACCGATTCAAAAATATGGTATATTGGTTTAATATGGTATCCATGGGTTAACATGTTTTTCTTTCAGTTTTGATTCCAGCACCAATCCGTCTAGTACAGCAGACTCAGTCAACAATGTCGAACCATTGCGGTAAGTATAACAAAATATTTAAGCTATTTAAACGAATAAAGTTTTTATTCTCTTTTGTTTTTTAAGGGTCTCACCGATGATTAGGGAATTTGTTCAATCAATAGATGACCGGGAATGGCAAACGCAACTATTCGCATTACTTCAAAAACAGTCATATAACCAAGTGGAAGTTGACCTGTTTGAGTTAATGTGCAAAGTGTTAGACCAAAACCTGTTTTCTCAAGTTGATTGGGCCCGAAACACAGTTTTCTTTAAGGATCTGAAGGTGAGTTAACAATGTTAGAATTAATATGATTGTGTAGGTATACAAAAAAAAGCATTCATTAAATAATTAAAATGCGACCAAAAAAAAAACGGTTTAGTTTCAAATTCAAATAAGTTGCATCTGAATTGAAAATCAAGTTATGTTGTAAACGTAATACACGTATAAAATTGATCTTTATGTTAAAATTAAGCAATTCTGTCTGTACATATTTATAACCAGCTCTACACAGAATAATTGAACCACGATTTTATTCTAATTGTGATAAAGAGCGTATTAAAAATAATAGTTTTTAATTTGTAGGAAGAAGAACCTATGTATACTTAACACAACATTCAGGACAATATTTTTTAAATTAAACACATAAAATGGTTCTTCGTAGCAGATTGACGTACAAGGAAACAACATCTTAAGAAAACAATTGACATATACAACGCTGAAGTGACTAAAGAAATAACCTATTGATAACATTTTTTTTTTTAAGTTATTGTTTATGCGGCCCCGCAGGTTAAGCCCTTTTTTATCAAAGGTGTTGACACAAATAAGCTTTATATAATTTTTTTAAGTTTTTATTTTTAAATGGAATAGTTAATGGAATTATTATAAAAAAGTGCACTTCGATTAAAGAATCAGGTGACGGAAGTTAGACTCACTTTTGAAATATTTACATCTACAGAATCCAAGGACAATCCGCTCTGCATACAAATATTTTCTTTTATATCCGCACCGAAAGTACGCAAGTGTCTTATTACAAATTTTAAAAGTTCCCAACTCGTCGGAATTGAAGTGTTCCGAAATCCAGAATTCCACTTTTGTTATACAAGGTGGGCTTAGAAGTAATATCATAAATAGCAACTACTCCTTCGTATCCTTCCACACATAATTTGAATTTATTAAAAAAAAAACAACCTTAAAAAATATGTTTTCGGTTATAACAAAATTTGACGGTTTATTTTAAAAAATCCAAAGCATTTAAAATTATGGTAAACTTTAATGGGTATCACAATATTTTTTATATACATACGTTGTACTTATCAAATTTGTATATCAAGACTTGAAAAAGTGAAAATGTTTACAAAATTTTGAAAAAAATATTATTTTACTATCGCTTATGACCCATATATGTACATATATACATATTATGTACGTAGGTCATCCCATAAAAATAAAACAATTCAGACCAAAGTGACGACAGCGTTATATGATCATCTCTTTTTTCCTTCGGTTTGTTTATTTTCACATACTTTGTCTCTTTTCTTCACAATACTAATGTCGAATTCCTTTCAACAAAAAAATGAATTTTTTTCTAAAAAGAATCGAATTTTTTCTGTCGTTGAGAGGAATACGAAAAGACGAAAAGAATTTGGAAAATATTATTATTGTTAATTGAAAAGTAACGCACTATAAAATTGAAAATTCGTTGCAACCAAAAACACAATTTGTTTTCTTAAAACACCGCGACATTCAATTTGACATTTTAGAAATTTAAAATCTTGCTAGTGTGTGTGCAAATCGGTGTAAAATCTTTCTTGAATTTTGCTAAATTAGCAAGATTTGTTTTGACAGAAAACATTCGAATTGTTCAGAAAAAAAATCTTTTTAAAGTTTTTCAATTAATAATAATAATAATTTCCAAATTGAATATTTTCTGGACATTTTACTTCAATTTGCTGCTGTCAAGTGCCACACACACAATCACAAAAAAAATCGATTCTTTTCGTTTTCGTATTCCTTTCGACGACAGAAAAAATTGATTCTTTTGTTGAAAGGAATTCGACATTAGAAAAAAAATCGATTCTTTTGTTGAAAGGAATTCGACATAAAAAGCTATCTATTAGCCAGAGTTAAACTTATATTTGAATCATGAAACGTGTAAGATCTCGTGTTTTTTTTTCGTTGTACTGTTTTTTTGATGATCTATATGGATCAATTCTGATATTATATTCTGTCAACAATTTAATATTTTTGAAGTTTCTCCGGAACACTCTTATGCGCAAATTTTATTTGAATCGAGATGAAAATATAATATAACTGTGCATTTCCAAACTTCCAAAACATCTGAAATGATTTAGCATCATAAATTTAATTTTGAGATTTCTTTCACAAGAACTGCGTATTGTCATACAATTTAAATAAATAAAATAAGTGTTTGCGGTTGAATTCAAACGAAAATTTTATTCACCGGTTTGTGGAATGCGTCCTGATTTTGTTGACTGTAGGTTCGTTAACTTGCCCAAGACTGCCAGATTCTACCAGTTTTATGTCTGTTTGTTAACTTTTTTTTCAGCAAATTTCCCAAAAACTCAGTTTTTTTTTTCTATGGGTTTTGACAGCGTATTGGGAAAATTTGTACAAATTCGCAAGAAATTTCACGTTACCAAACCATTTATTTTTTTATATGAACTTTGACAGTCCTTGTACTAAAAATGGTAGAAATGGGTAGTTTTGGGAAATAAACGAACGTTTGCGAATTTACATTTGACAGGTCGCTGGAGATAAATTGTTGATTGCGTAGAAAATATGAACGAGGTTAAAAAATGCCAATTTATTACAGTTTTAACAGTTTATAGTCATATAAAATGTGTATTCACTGTGTACGCTCTGAGTGTCCGGTTAACCCATCACCGCAGGGCCGTGACCTTTTATCGACAACTAGATCCTAGTTTTTAGTATTTTTTTGTACTATTTTACCTGAATTTAATGTTTTTTAATGTTAATACAACCCAGTTATTGTTTAATCTAATTGTAATATTTTGTTTTATACCAAAATTAATCAGCCAAGTAGAAGACTTAGCATCATTTAATTGGACTTATTAACTTATTGATTCAAAATAGCTTTTAACCTTCAGAAAATTTGGGGTTTCGTCCCGGCTATCTCACTTAGACTATTTGGTAAAATATGAAAACAAAAAAAAAATGATTCCTATATACATATATCGCATCCTTAGAATGAAAGTGACCTAACTAAAAAATTCGGCATCTTTTTTACCACCTGGTTTTAGAGTTAACTTCGCTTTTCAAGGTCATTTAATTGCAAAATCAGGAATTTTGAGTTATTTTTTCATTCTAAGGGTGCGATATTTAGGTGATTATTTAACGAATAGAAATTAAACGTCGTGTACTTGCCCCAAGTGCCCATTTCTACCAATTTTATTTAGAATATCAGTTTTTTGGATTTACATAGGTACTTATATCTGAGAATTATTAAAGTTTGTTTATGAACAAATGAAGGGTATCTTTTTTGTTAAAGTATTAATTATTGTTTTTCATTGTTAAAATTTTCCAGGTTGACGACCAAATGAAACTTCTTCAACATTCTTGGTCTGACATGTTAGTGCTGGATCATTTGCATCAAAGGATTCACAATGGACTGCCAGACGAAACGCAGCTGAACAATGGCCAGGTGTTTAATCTATTGGGTCTGGGTTTGCTTGGAGTTCCCGGGCTTTCGGATTATTTCAACGAGTTACAAAATAAACTGCAAGATTTGAAATTCGATATGGGTGACTACGTCTGCATGAAATTTCTTATATTGCTGAATCCAGGTATGAATTTTTCCAACTACGATTTGTCGTTATTTTTTTTTATTTTCTTTTTAAAACTTAAATATTAATTTATGTTTTCTTGTTTTACAGATGTTCGAGGTATTGTAAATAAGAAAACAGTTCTGGAAGGCCACGAAAATGTTCAAGCAGCCCTCTTGGACTACACATTAACTTGTTACCCAACAGTGACGGTATTTTGAATTTTTTCTTTAACAGATTAACATAACAATTTATAATATTATTATACTGTTTATGAGGCCCTGCAGGACCAGGGATCTCTTCGCGCCGATGGGCATTCTTCAGACACCCATAGTTTAGAAATGTTTGGTTCATCGAACGTACATACCTACAAAAATGTGTATTCTAGACTTATGTGTCGTTCATAAGAAAATGATATTACTTTCTTCAAAGAGTGCAAAAACAACAATTTTCGCTATTCTTTTCTTGTTGGAGTAGAAAATTCGTTACCGCATCTGCATGTTGATTGTTAATTTGAAACCTATCCAAATTCAATTTTTGCTCTTTAAAAAATCGTTCATTAGTTGTTATCTTAACCCTACAAAATTCCCGAATACTCCCCCATTTTGCAAAATTTATAAATTTCTACCAAGAAATATTCGAAAAGTTCTACATGGATTTTGAAAGGGGGACAATGTTATTTTCTGGTTGGTCCATTTTAGTGGCAGTTACGGTCAACATTTGAAAGAAATAATCTTTTGAAAAATAAATGTAAGAAATTTTTTATGATAATAAAGAGATTACCTGATAAAAAAAATTTATTTTTTATTTTTGAAAAAAAAAAAATATCTGAATAACGATGAAGGAAATTAGAAAAATAATTCTGAGCCCAACTCTACATATCATGTCGTTGGAATTGAGGTCACTTGAACTTTTAAATTGAAAAATATCTAAATGATTCATGTATGTTTGTGATATTTTAATAAGCCAGTTCAGGTTTTTAAGATCTCAGAGATTAGAAATCTCCCCCATTTCAGAAATATATACAAAATTCCTCAGCTAAATTTCTCATTTTTTCTGTCAAATACAGAGGAAAACAAAATTGATTGCTCGGAGCTTACCTCATAGCAAAAAACAATCTTACCAAAAACCTTTTTTATTATCATAGAACCGAAGTGTGTTGGGATCGTCTCAACCTTTTAATTTTCTGGATTATGCCATCCGTGTGTCAAATGAAATCATAGTCTGCTCAGTTAAATAGTTGCTTTCCCAACATTTTTTCATTTCAATTTTAGAACTTATGTCTTTTTATGTCTTAAGTTTCGCATCAGCAGCTTACTACGTTTTATAATCGAAAAAAAACGTCGCAATTCATATTTTTTTTTAAATAGATTTACTTGTCGTTGAAATCGCTCCTTTCAGGGAAGCGTGACCAAATATTAAAAATAGAGCATTTTTATTGTTATAAAAATTTAACTTTTCAAACGAGGGTTACATGAGAGGAGTATGTATCTAGAATGTTCAAAGCAACATATCGACGGTTGAAGTGCAGAACCTCGTCGTTTTTTTATGTTTTTTTTTTATAATTAAAAAAAACCTGCCAAATTTTGTATGGCGATCTATAGTAAAAGAATTCTGCCTTTTTCTGTTAAATGTTCTAAACAACTATTTTAAGCTAAAATTGCCAAAAGGAAACTCTGACTCTGCTGATTTGTTTGCATACTTAAATTATATTTTTTTTTTGAATTTTTTGACTTACGAGTTCGTGTACTTTAACCTACAATATGTATATATGCACTAGTTGTTCTGATAATGTTGAAAGTATAAAGGGAAAAATTAGCAATCAAACAACTTTTTATGTTATTGAATTTCAAACAGAAGTATATTTCTCAGCGATTTTTTAGTCGCATAATCGTCGCAAGAATTCCAAATGGGTCGGCGAAGCACGATTGAACGATATCGATGATTTGTAAATTCAACCGAATGACACCATATACCACACAGGAATTAACAAATTCAAAAGGCCACCAAGATCGTCCGATTTCAAGCCATTGGTTTATTTTGTTACGTAAAATTTCTTGCGAATTTACACAAATTTTCACAATTTGATATCAAAATCCGTTAAAAAAAACTCCGTTTTTGGGAAATTTGTTGAAAAAAAAAGTTACCAAACAGGGATACCATCTCACACAGTATAAAAACATATGTCAAAAATGTGGGAAAAAATCTTGTACATACATACTTGTACATATAATAGTGTGGAAACAAATTTTAAAATTTCATCTCACACGACTTGAAGGATTATCTCACACAATTGGAAATGGTGTTAAAACATGAAAATTTGTAGGATTGGTTCTAAAACACACATTTATTTTCCATTCGAGGGTTTGAGGTTATGGTAAAACTGAATTGTTTGAATCCAAGTTTGGAAGAAAAATATTTGCCTGTTTGGTAACAACAGACTATGGATTCTATGAAATTGTGAAATTTCACGTTACAAAACAGACCTTATGAAAATCAGTTTTAACAAACAAATTTGACAGTCGTATGTTATCTCTTACCGCTTTTTTTTAATAGTGTTTTTAGAGATAGTGTGGAGATATTGGTATGATCGGGGAGCGATTATGCACAGTCCTTTTTTTTTTTTTTTAATTTGACAATATAGTGAATGTTTGACGCCTAAGCCTTGGCGTATATTTGGTTTATTATTATGTCTACACATTAAATTACATGATTTAATAAAGAAATCAAAAATTTTGTTTTATTTACTATTAACACCGATCAGTCTATTATATAACCCCTCGGTATGTCGAAGGTAAAAATTGGTATTGGTGTTTATGGCAAAAATTAACTCATCTATTTTATTAAAAAAAATCCATAAAATATAAAACATTTATTTTTTTTCCCCAACAGGATAAGTTTAGAAGACTTCTGAACATTCTTCCAGACATACATGCAATGGCAGCTAGAGGGGAAGAACATTTATACTTAAAACACTGCGCTGGAAGTGCACCTACACAAACACTTCTAATGGAAATGCTTCACGCCAAAAGAAAAGTATAATTAAAATTGTTTAGCGCAATAAAAAAAAATGTCCTGTACAAGTATATATTAAAAAAATTTTCTTGTATTATAAAATTATCTATTAAATATCTTTTTTAGTGTATATGATGTCATTTACGTTTAACGTGGATTTTGTAAATATTTAATATTATTATAAAGAATCAATGAAAATATGTATGTTATATATTTTAATAGACATGCAGATGTGACATTTATTAAGTTTTTAATTGCTGTATATGAGCTTTTTTTCTGTTTGTTTTTAATTCAACATAAGTTTTTGTGTTATATTTAATAAATTATAAGCAAAATGTACCTTATAAAGTCTTAAATGATAGATATTTAACATACCTAGTTAGATTTAAACTAAAAAAGCGTAAATTGAAATATAAGTTGAGCATGTTGTGAAAGGAACAAATAAAAAGTGATTTTAATTTTAGGCTACAACTTTACTTCTAAGTTTTATTGTTATATGATATCATCTTTTCATCTCAGCGATGTTAAACTATTTTGTAATAAAGTAATGTTATTACACTTAGGTTTCGAATTTCTTTTTGTGTTTTTTTCTTTGAATTTCAGATAACACAATGATTATGGGTTGTGTAAAGAATTGGAACTAAGAAGACGGCACTGACCTGCAAATCGTCGAACATCCCAGCACGTAGAAGTAGGTACATGCTATAAAGAGGTCCATAGGTACATATGGCGCATGTGTAAAAATCGTCTGTCTGCTCTGAAACTTAGTTGTTTCATTTGTTTAGGGTGCGGGCAGTGTGTGCTCGTATTCATATACTAATGTAATAAAATCAAAATTTTATGTACGTAGGTAAATATGTGCATGTGAACCTACTTGTGTTGTTTGAACCTATTCTTTCCTTAATGCCTCACGGAATAATATTTAGAAGAAAAACCATAGTAATTCTTAATTTTGCGCAGTGCAGAGAAAAATGTATAAATATAGATACAAACATTGTAGTTATTTTTTTATTTCTCATGTCAATCATCATCCTTCCTGATCAAAAACTTTCGAAATTAAAAGAGCAATTTGTTTTAAATTAAAAAAATATTATTTTAGCAATAAGATATTGTTTTCCAGAGGAAAACATACATAAACTTTAACCACAGCCATATTCTGCTATACAATTCGATCGAAACTTTCGATTCACGTGAATTTTTCTTTCAATATGCTTTAAATTATTTTTAAAAATCTAGCCTTTCGAGTGCAAATCTTAACCAATATTTATTTTTGAAATTCTCAAGAAAATCTAACGAAATTTGTAACGGTTTCCTCCGACTAGGAGGATACAATCTTTCACGCGAACGTTTAGCAAAATAGTGCTGAAAGTTAGGCGCCAAAAACAAAAAACAAGTATTTTTTATTATGGGACGGGGGGTCTATCTCGCCCCGTTTAGGAGGTTAGGTGCAATTTTAGAAATAAATTATTAAAAAACAACGATAACACATACCTACGATGAAATACTATACCGGTTTTGAAATCTATCTTTTAATCCTAAATTAAATTATTTATGTCAATAGTTTTTGATAAATTCGAACAAAATGCAAACTCAAAATTTTGATAAAAAAATGAAAAAAAAGTTTAAACCAATTTTTTTCAAAATTTTGAAATGAAGTGCTGAACTGGTTTTTTGTGGTCAACGCTTATATCAATTCTGAATCGAACACAAACAACTGAATGGTTGTCTTCTAGTTTTTGAGAAAATTGAAAATTACTAAAAGTACTTTTTTATGAGATTTTTTTTTTGGTATTTACGGTTATTTGATTTTGAGGATTAATGTTGATGATAGCTTCATCTTTGTAAAAGCCCTTCCACACTATCCCACTAAGTATTAATACATGTCAAACTGAAAGTGGGAAAGAATTCCATGCTACTGCCAAATTTATGGGAGAAAAAGGCCTTTTTATTTTTTTTACCACACACAATTACCGTCTAATTTAACCTCAATAAAAATGTGATGAAATGTGTGATAGAATTAGATAGAATTGTTTCCACGCTATTATACATGATTTGTTTCCCACTTTTTTGGCATGTGTTAATACTCAGTGGGATAGCGTCGAAGGGCTTTAAGTAAAGTACAGCAATTCAATTAGCGTAACAGTTGCATTATATAGGTATGTCAGACACAAACATACATAATAAGAAATTTATATAAATTTGCTGCAGTCGTACCTAGGTAATGTGAATTTTTTATAATACATTACATTTTCATATCTGAAAATTTTAAATGTGGAACTTTAAACAACATATGTATATGTCTATTTAGAAAAGATTAAGAATTAATTAGAACAACGAATTTCAGAAAAAAAAATAATATATAATTTTATAGTTTTGAAAAATTAAAGTGTAATATTTCAAAACTATAAAATTATATGTTATTTTTTTTTTCTGAAATTCTTTTTTTTTATGTTTTTTCCCACATTTTGAGTTTAAAACCCGTTTTTTTTCAAAAACTGTGCATACAGGTATAATGCTTAATTGCAAGTATTGCCGTTATTTTTCCCATTTTTAGTACCTACTTTTTATAATGTCATAATCATATGTCATATATCATATCAAAAATCAAAATGCCGAAATGCTTGTACATAGTGTCATTTTATATTGCATTACAAAATTAGCTATGTATGTACATTCATATCAACAGCTGCCACTGAAAAATTAGAAAACCATGAAGAGATATTGAAATCCACTTGAATAAATAAATGTCCGTAGGTATCCTTGAAAATCTATTTCGAAAATAAATTATGTAGGTTAGGTACCCTAAAAATATCTTCAACTTATGTAGTAAGCAGCCGTGTTATAAAAGATACTTTTTCTACTTAAAATGAAGGCAGGAAAAACAAAATAAAAATCTAAAAATAGAACGTGTATATATCGCACCCTTAAAATGAAAGTGACCTAACTCAAAATTTTCGTAGCTTCTTATTTTTCAATAAACTGACCTTAAAAAGCGAAATGAACTCTAAAATCAGGTGGTAAAAAAGATGCCGATTTTTTAAGTTAGGTCACTTTCATTCTAAGGGTGCGCTATATTGTGTTTATATTATTTTAAATAATTTCTATTGCATTCATAACATGATTTTATTGTACTCCAATGGTCATTTTGATCTACTTGGTCCAGTTGCATTCTTTGTTTTACTTGTTTATTTAAAATACCTGTTTATAAATTCTGCGTTCAACTTGAAAATTAACTGACTTGGTATTGCATATGACCCAGCTGGTAACTTGAGTTAAGTGCCCTAATTAATCTTGATATCTACACAGAAATTGTTCTTCTTCCTGTTGTTTTTGTTTTCACAAAAAAAAATGGTGGTAAATGAACATTGACTATCTGGGGTGTTTACCGGTTGATTCTTTCTGTCCGTAAGGCCTTAATATGTATATACCTACCTATTGGTAAGGTTTGTTATGGTCTTGCTTTATCTTCTAAAGAACTTTTAAAAGTAAAAATAGTAAGCCTTATTGTGAGTTGAACAACATTACACATGGAAAATTTGACATTTAAATTTTTGCTATTGTGATTTTCACCCGAAACTTCATGTTCAAAAAATTCCCCTTATTGTTAATACTCATTTCGGGCGGAATGTAATGCCAGCACATCTTGCAATTCTGTCAGTCTGTACCCTGTCCTTTCGACTGCAATATGGACGGGTGGATGGATTTTTTTTAAACTTTTCTTTTTTTTGGCATTTCCCCGTCGCATTTTTTTAATTTTTTGTAGGCCTAAAATTAACAGTAGCTGCCGTACAAATTTGTTTAGCAAAAAATGAAAATCTTATTTATCTCAAAAACGTTCCTACAACTTAAAAAAAAAAAAACAAAAATCAGTAATTTTTATTTTTAAAATGCAACCATTTTATAAAAAAAAATTCAGAAAGATGGTTATAAATGGCACGTCCAGTTTGATTTTTAAATAAAACTTTAAAAATTTTTTTTGAGAACTTAATAATTCGAAAACAACTTGATCGGTTTTTATCAAAATTGGCACCCAGCAGTTTTCTAGCAGATTTTAAATAAAAATTATTATTTTAACCAAAAATAACGGTACCTCCCATGCAGTGTTTAAAAACCAGTAAGGAAAATCTAATTTTTTAAAAAAACGGCTACTACGATTTTGATTAAAAATTTTGTGTCAGCTTATATATCAGTACCATATTTTTGGAAACAAAATTCTATCCATCGATTAAAAATTGTATCTCTCATAGAACCAATTTTTTTGGTTTTATACTATATCATTATCTGTTGAACCGATTTATTGAAATTTCTTACATAGAGGCTTCTAATAAGCTTAAATAATATTGCATATCAAAATTTTCAAAAAAAAATTTGGATTTTTGAGAAAAAGAATCCATAATTTGAAAATGGGTAGATAATTTTTTTTCAAAATTAATTTTTTAACTCCAGATAAATAAATTCTTAAGATTACGTACAAATTTGTATTCTTAAAATTTTTTACAAAATTTTATTTATAAAAAATTAATTTGGTTGATGCCAGACCAATATTTTATATCGGAGACTGTTCAATTACTTTATTTCTTATTATATTGATTTTTGACAATTTTTCTATATAATCTGTAGGTTCTGTTCATAATTATGTACTCACATAATACTATACCTTAAACTAAATTAAATATTTGGCACAAAATATAGGCTCGCATAACTAATTAATTTCTTACCAACGTACAATGAAAAAAAAATCAAAGAATAATTCCAGTTTTTTTGTTTAAAAATAATAGCTGTTTTCTTCAAAAGTGTGTACATAAATGTTTGTGTGTATAAATTTGCTGCACTGGCTATATAGTACACTTTTGAAGTAAACACGACCCTTAGTACATTTGAACGATTACCAATACAATACACATCTTCCATGCCTATAGCCAAGTGTTTTAGCTTTGAACGACAACAGCAAGTTCGTTCGATTCAGTCGTACATTTAATTAAATAAATACCGTTAAGAAGTCAATATGTCTTAATCTTCTTTTGCCTTAAAAAACATTAAGCTTATGTTATCATTTATGTTTCTTTTCAATTGTTTCCAACGGTATAATAATTAAACTTGTTCTCTTGTAGTTACTATACGTCCATACCGTAAAGATAAACTTTATTTCTTGCTGCATGTGGTATTTAAATCGTAAATGAATAAATTACGCTATAGATAAAAAATAAATAAAATATATCTAATAACTTAAGACTTGATTGTGATAACGTCCAAAAATCGAAATGTTCCTGTGTCACCTGTAGGTGGCACGTGGTACTAAAAAAGTTTTTTTTTATAAACTTTTAATCTGAGTGAGTAAGAAACAATTTAAAGTATTTTTTGTTGCAGATAAGTCATTAAAATACAAGAAATAGGTTCGTAATTTTGATGGAGTAGTTGAATGAAATGTAGTTATTTTTTTCACAGCAATTTGACTAATGTCTGATTTCAATCAGACTTCTCTAAAACTAGAATTCACATCAGGATGTTTTTTGCTGTCATTTATATAACAAAATTATCCGTTATATTCATGATAAACATGATAGAAGGTATATTTTATTTGATGTGTTATACGTTATGACAATTATATCGTTTTCTTCGAAGAGAGAAATCATAATTTTTGTTAATTTTAATGTTTTATTTTCTATTTTAAAAGTACTTATAACTTTAAAACAATGTAGGTATCAACAATTTAAACAGTATTTTTAGTAATATTATATACTTAACACATATTCTTAATAAACTCCAGTTGAACAAGCCTAAAATACTGAACAGTTCGTTCGAAGAAGTAAGCAAACGCGCCATTTTGACATGATTCTTAAAAGATAAAATAGATATGTATTTGATGATTTTAACTTAAATAAAATGTTAAAAAGGTAGTAGAATGCTAAATAGTTAAAAATGTTTAAAAAAAAATTTAGTACTAAAAATCCTTTAACGTCGCGTCGTATTAAATCGTCTAAAATTTAATATGGGCTTCTTGTGATTGCTGTAGGATGACGAAGATTTGTAGAGTGGCCAAACACTCGTATCGCATACAAGGGTACAAAATGAAAACTAGAGATTTGTCGACCATGGAGCGTGGTGAATTTTATCTTATCAATTCTATGGAAAAATGATGAAATTTGGTAGAGCGTTGGGACTGCAGTGCAATGGAAAATGTAAATTTTAAATTTTATATTCAGGAGGCCTGACGTTCAATTTTCACATGTAGCAAAAAATCTTCGCAAAAATAGGTGAAATCAAATTAAATATTTATAAGTCCAGCTACAACTTACAAGTCATAAGTGTGCTATATGAAGGTCAGCCGTGAAAAAAATGCAATTTATAAGTACGCCAAATTTTAATTTTGTGAGAATTTAATAACAAAAGTTATGAGAGAAATTTGTTATGTTATGGTTTCTCTGACAGGTTTCTTAAATTCTTCCAATATTTCAATGTATGCCCTAAATATTAATCTATATTGAAGGGAAATTTTGCTTTATGTCGTTCCATTGGTCGTCTAGAAGCCTTCTTTTTTCCATTCTGAAATGAAATCCAATCTGTTTTAAAAAGAAGAACTGTAATTTTAAGGATTAATTGGCTTCTGGCAGACCAATGGAAAATGAAATTAGTATTTACCACAGATTCAATATACAAATTTCAACGTGTTGAAAAATTAAATCAGTACAGCTCGACCTTTAACTTTTCGAACAAAATCAAAGGTCACATATGTACATAAATTGGTATCCTTACTTATTACATGTTTAGTGTACTTACCTATATTTGAATTCCATCAAATCAAAACATTAGGAATAAATACCTATAATTTGACTCCTTTCTCTTTTTTTTCCAAATCCTACCATAGTATCAATGACGACAGCACTGAACGCAATTCGATAAAATGTGATTAGAGATATCTTAAGTCTTACACGTGTGTGTGTTCTGTGGGGGTTGGAAAGTTAAACGTGCAGTTTTGTATTACTTTTTTTTTGTTGTTTAACTGACATCGTATTCTGATTTGAAGTGTGTTTTAGTAAGGGTATGATGTCTATTCTTTACCAGTGCGGTCCCGATTTTTGGCTCAACAACACTGCTTGAATAAATTTAATTCAATTTGTTTATAGTATAATAATTAATATGAATATAAGTAACGCTGTGAGAAGGCATCTACCTAATAAATATGTTTATTTCAATGGTTGTGTACATAACAAAATTATTAAAGAACGAAAAAAAAAATCTAACTATAATGTTATTTAATTTTAACTACAGGTATTAATCACATCGTGAAATTATCAACAAAATGTGAACCTGCAGCTCCTCAAGTCAATACTGACCAAATTCCTGGTCCAAAATCTTTGAAATTAATCAAAGATCTAAGTGTTTTACAGGTAGGTACCTGGAAAATATTTTTCAAGCTGATTTTAATGTGACCTTTGTTTTAGTCTACCTAACTATAAAAATAATTTATAAAAAAGAAATGATTGTTTAACAAATAAATTTCAAGGGCTTTCTGTTATGCATCTGCATTAATTCGTCCATAAAATGATAACACTCGTACATAGATACTTAAAATATAAATCAATTTAAGGCAATTTAAGAATGTTATGCAACCGTTCAATTGATAATAATTAATGTTATGCTGTTGTCTACACTGTCCATTTGTGTTTAAAATATGTACATTGGGATATTGAAGTTGGTTCTTGAATAAAAAAACATGAACATGAGTGGTTTAATCGATATATTGATGCTCTGTAACGGAGGTAATTTTGGCCAGGAGCTCAATTCCGCAAAAGCAACAGAAGTTCCTTTTTCTCCGTTTTTGTTTTTGTTTTTTTTTGTATTCATTTTAATTTTTCCATATTCGTGTAGCTAAGGCTGTGTGTCAGTTGTTTGTAGAAATTCTTCAATATTCACCCCATAGCTAGTTTTAATATGTAGGTATACGGGTGATGAATACAATAATTTTAACTTCCTGTTGTGTCTATTAGATTACATCTCGCGAGGAAATATTAAATTGAGACAAACAAAACATCAATGCACCCAAATAAAAATCATAGTACTTGAGACTATTAATTTATAAATAGTACTTTAGTTTCTATGTTAACATAACCTTACACCTATCCTGGTTTAAGGTTTTTCCAATTCCAATCAGGTGTGCCCCATCAGATGTTGTTGTTCACTTTTGAAGGTTTATAGCTGTTTTGCCCACAGATTTGGACTACTAAAAATAGTGAAATCATAAAGACGTTGTCGGGCTGGTATAAGTAAGTGCACGACGGGCCATTTTGCTTTGATTAAGGAAGGAAAATGTATACCAACTGCAGTAAAATTAAAAACACCCGTTATGTACAAAAACGATATGTTTTTAAAAGTAAAAACCAATTACTCAATAATAAGATTTTTCTTCAGGAATGATGGAAATGGATAGCATACAAAATTTAAAATTTGAAATTTAATTTTTTTTATTCAGGGATTGTGGCATCAAAACACTTTCTCAAAATGCATTTTAATTATTCAGCTTGCCAGTCCAGCTTTGCACGGACAATTTCAGTTTCTTAAACAAGTAAAAAAAGGAATTATAAATAAATATACATATATACATAAAAGTATTTGGTCAGTTTATATTTCGAAGATCTCAGCAATCTCACAAATATAAACAGGATTCCTCAGCAAAATTTCTCAGTTTTTATGTCAAATACAGAGGAAAACAAATTTTGGATTCGTCTCCTCAATTTTTGTCGGAGGAAAATTAGTGAGGACTATGAAATATAAACTGACCAATTATATTATGTAAGGCTTACAATGTCAATAACTTCAGTCAAAATTTAATTTTATTTTATTTTATTTTATTTTATTTGTTATGGCTCGCTTATAGTCTATAAGAGTAAGCAATGTTTTCGAGAAATCGAACATTCTTAGATTCTTTTTCATTTCTTTCTATAAACTGTTTGCAATAAGAATATACACTATACCATACAGGTCCGGCAGATATCAGACGCTGCAAAATACGTCTGGCAAGGGAAAAAAAATTAATACTAAGATTTTAATTTGGAAAAAAAAAAATTCTTAAAAAAACAAGGGTAACACTATAACTTTTTGAAAATTTAAGAATCTATTATCGTTTATTTCACATTTAAATGACTATATTTTATTTTTTGAACGGGATCCCTGGATCCTGGCCTATTTTTCAATCCCGAAGATCCCGGGATTGTAATGCTCCAATCCCGGTATTTCCGGGATCAGTGGCTTTAATATTTAGGAATGTATTTGCTTAAGCTAAGACTAAGAGCCCACAGCTATTTTTGGGTGTGAGTGATAGCAAAAATGAACTGGTATTTTTAGATAGGTCTTTACTTTTCATATTCAAATATGAAAGTCTTACATGCCGTAGTTAGGGCCTTTGTCGGTAAAGTGCATTATTTCAGTGCATCTGGTAGATAAGCGGCCCTAATGGAAAAAGTCTTGGATTACCATATTATGTTATCAAAGGGGAAGCTTCTATCAGTGAGAACATATTTCTAAATGCTATCACATTTTATTTAGAGACCGATTTCATACTCATCTTTGGGTTCGTCTTGGTTGCAGAAGACCCCATCCAAGTCGTCTTGGACCCCCATTTTCATGTCTAGGGCGCTCAGATCTTTTATAAAATATAATTATTTAGTTGCTTTACTTTTTAACTGAGCTTTAAAAAAACGCATTTTTAATGTACCATTACTGACAAAGGTCCCAATCACAAAATGCAAGACTTTCATATTTGCTTATGAAAACTAAAGACCTATTTAAAAATACCAGTGAATTTTTGTTACTATCACACCCAAAATTTGCTGTGGGCTCTCGGTCTAATAATGTTTTGTTTTTTTTTAAGAGTTTTAGTATTAATATTTAATAAATGATATTTATTTTTTTACACTTAATACCTTCGTATTGACTGAATTAATTAATTTTTATGTTTATGAAATACTAATGTTCCATTTAGGAATATATTTATTGTTTCTTTATATTTTTAAAAATTTTAATATTAATATTAAATAAATATTATTTATTTTTGTATACTTAATACAAACGTGTTTGTTTTTTTATTTACAAGCTGAAGCCAAATTAGGAATATTAGCTATTTGCTTAGGTAATATGTATAAGAAGATCGTTTTTAACTTGAGAAACAATGAAATTTAAACTGAAATAAACTTTTATAAAATATTTTTAAAAATCCCGGGATTATCCCGGGATCCTAAGATTCAATTTTTTAAATCCCGAAATCCCGGGATTGGAAAAACATCCCGGGATTGCATTCTCTAAGTACAACATATTAAAAAATCATGACTGTTGAAATGATTTTTTTTGTATGTTGCTAGCTCTTGTAATATTACATGTCCGTCTTCTGTGGTCCCCTGTAAACTCTAATGCGTTATAAAAATTACAAACAAACAAAAATACTTTCACAATTACTTTAATTACTTTAATAGCTTCGTTCGTTAAACTTCACCCAGAAATAACCCAGGCTTTTATTGACAACCACAAGAAATAAATAAAGTCTTTTTAAAACCGGATATTTTTTTGTTCACTCCAAATCACCCAATAAGTATATGTATGTAGCTAAATTTTCAAAAATATTAAGCGCTAAAATGCTCCCCGAAATAAATAATTCTTAAATATTTACCTTTCAAACACAAAGGATACCTACCATTTTTTGTTACTTATCCATTTCACTTTGTACTAAATATCTAAATTTGAAATACAATTTTAATTATTTAACAATAATTTAATTTCAACAATAACGCAGTTACATCTTCTGGTACCATCTTAAGATCATTTTCGCCGTTTACAGTTTTCATTCATTATTCGAAAAACATTCCTGCTCAAGCTGATTTGGTATTTTACTGTGCACTTTTATCTTAAGCATATAATAATCCACCTACAAAAAATATGATTAATTTAAAATGCTTAAAATTCCTTTAGAGAACTCGTATATGCCTGCCAAAATAATTAATTTGCCTTACTTTTTACAAACCAAATCAACAAATCTTCAAGCAATAAAATACGAATATTCGAACTATAGATGTTAGTTTTACATATATGTATAAACCGTCGATGTGCAAACGAAATATTGGCTACGATATTCCACTAAGAATACAACTACGACTTATCTATTTACTTAAACCACTAGGATCAAGATAGCCATAATAGAATTCGTCTTATGTACATTGTACATATATATCTTTAAAATTGATAAAAAAAAATATATATATATAAAAGTTAATCTGATAATACAAATTTATTAACCGAGTGTATTATTTCGATACATAAATACCTGCAAATCCTCATTGCGTCAGCAGCGCGGTGGCGTTTCGAAAACTTGATTTTTGTATAATAAATAATTTGGTTCTTTGATCTTATACGATATACCTACTATACGTACATAAAAAGTCATTCACCCTGATTTAGTTATTTGAGGTATATATCTACAGCTAATTAAACAGGTACCTCAAAAACTTGCTAATCGTCACCAATAAATTATAATTTATCAGATGTTTTTAACAATATCATGGTCAAACTCTGTCGTGATAAGGTTAAAATGAATTGTTTTTTTTTATTTGTAAACAAATAAAAATTTAAAACTGAGTCGCACGTACGCAGTTGCTATGCGAATTTTAAATATTTTTAAAAACACAAAAGCTTTATAATAATGTTATTTATCTATAACTAGAAAAAAAGTTTTTTTTTTATTAAAACGCTGCTTACGGGATTTGTTACTTTTCAGTTTGAGAAACAGAAAATTATTTTTACCGTAACTTCAATTTTGTATATTGAACTTTTTATAACTGTGTGTCGATTTTGTATGATTCGGTGTGTTTTCAGTCTTAATTAAAGAAAGGAGCTTCCTCGCCCAAGTTCTGCCTTTAGCATATAGTACGATGGCTGATGGGAAACAAAATTTTTCTGTGAACTTCAAACCAGCCAACGAAACGCTTGCGAAAGCACAACAAAAAATATCCTTGGAGAGTTTCACTAATTCCAAAAACAAAAAAAACATAAACGCAAAAAATCAGAGAAACCCATGGTGTAAGAAAATAATAAACAAATAAAACTCAAATGTCATTTTTTCGCGAAAAAGGAGCGAAGAAATTCTCCAAATAATCTGCCACAATTATAAATCTCGCTCTTCGAACAGCGTACTGCAAAACGAAAAGCAGAACGAAATTTTCCCTCTATGATTTCGTTCTGTCATTTTTGTATGGGATTTTTCGTTTCAAATTAGCAACGTACTAGGCTTTTTGAACAAAATCAAATTGAAATCGATTTTCAATTTAACTCGAAATGAAATTCTAATTTCTACAATTCCTTCGTTTTCGAAAATATCGCAATCACTTTGAACTCTCAAAAGTGAAATTACACTTCGGATGAAATTGCAGAATAATGGGCATTTTTAAGGGAAAGAAAAGAAAATGAAAGTCTGAGAAAATTTGTTTGCAAGAAATATTTAATAATTGATGATATAGCGTGAGTAACTTATTATGAATTATTTTGATGAATTGTGAAAATATGAATAATTATAGTCATTGAAAATATCTTAAAAGATATCAATTATAGAATTTAAAAAAAATTTCAATTTATGTAATTTTGTTCATAAATATTCTTCTTTTTTTTCAGAATGTTGGATCAGTACAATTTTTTGCCAACTACGACAAATCAATAGGAAACTATATTGTCGATGTTGATGACAATGTTTTATTGGACACGTATACTCAAATATCATCTGTTCCATTAGGTTACAATCATCCAAGATTGCTTAACGTTTTTCGAAATGATCATAATTTGAAGAGTGAGTTTTTAAAATTATGTAAGATTAAAAAGTTAGAAGAGTTAATTTTATTCCATTCTAGCACTTATAAATAGACCTGCTTTGGGAGTTTTTCCTGGAAAAGAATGGCCAGAAATGTTGAATTCGGTTTTGCTGCCTGTTGCTCCAAAAGGACTCAAAAATATCACAACAATGATGTGTGGATCCTGTTCAAATGAAAATGCATTCAAAAATATTTTTATTTGGTAAGTTTAAAAATAGAGTACATAATAAGAGTACTCATAGAATGAAACTACTCGCCAAAAACACGAGAAAAACATTTCAATTATTGAATCATCAAAAAATAAATCAAAATTTTACATTTTTGGTCTATGGGATCTCCTTTAACAACTTGCTAAGACTTCGAACTCTTCTCACGATCTTTAACATCTACTACCTGTATGATACTCTTCGGTTCTCGCTTTCAAGACGATCAAATTAAATCCCCGGTTTTCATGTTTAACGTCCGAGCGACAATTTCTTTTTAATGTAGCTCGTTTGTCGAATTCCCTTCCACGACATGTTAGGGATGCGGATACAATAGGGACATTTAGGAAAAATATCTTTTTATATTATTCTTCGTCCTAGTTGGCCTTCTTCATGCCTGATTGCTGTTGGCTTTGCTCTTCTGTTCAATTGTTTTCTCTTATTTAACTTACTAATTTTTATTTGTTTCATGCACTTTTTTATAATTAAAATTTTAAAATTATTCTTCTTCTTTAAACCTGTATTTTTCTTTTCACTTTTAATTTAATTAATGATCATGTCCTTATATGGTAGTCCTTAATTTATAATTAATTGTAAACAAGATGTAAATCTTAAAATTACAAATAAATAAATAAAAAATAAGTGGATTTTAAAACTAAACGCCCACGTTTAGTTTTAAAATTCACTTATTGTGACGAAAGTGATTTTTTGTGTTCTACAATGCTAATTGTGGATTCGAATTTCGAAAATAAAAATTATTGCTCTGCGTTTCGGTTAATTTCACTTTATGAGCGAATTCCATCGCACTTTTCCTTTTTGCATTATTTGTGGAATTGGTGCAGTAACAGTTAGTTTTGTATTTCTTGGTGCAAGATGTAAGCAAACATTTTATTAAGAAAACATATATACGAAAAAAAATGTACGAATATAAGAATAAACAACTCATCAGAATAATTCATATTTAGGTTCTCATGCTGTGACAGAAAAATCTAACACATACCTACATACATATATTTTTGTACCTTAGATTTTTCTCGCAAAAATGTTCGTCTTTTTTATCTATAGAGTTTCGTTTCCATTTTTCCCCATAAAATGAAAATAACATTGCAACCATTTCCATCCGCAGCGTAATTTCACTTTTAAAAACAATTTAAATGGAGGCACCATCAATTTTGACAGTTCGAATTAATCGCGAAATTTTCGAAAACGAACTAATTGTGAAACATAGAAGGTTTGTTTGCTAACGTGAATTTTTTTGTTGTCAAAATTAAAAGGCAAAAATCTCAATTGTTGAAAAACAAAGTAAATGTAAACATCACTGAACAAAAAATTTCGGCGCTTGTCTTTTCATTCGATTTCAATTAATGCCTTATGGTGGATTTACATTCATCTTTATGCGAGTTCTGCAAAAAAAGCATGTAAGATATAAAACTTACATTTGTTGAATAGAGAGAGAAGACCAAAATACAGAGATCTTCATGAATGCAGATTTTAGGAAGATGCCATAATGCATCATTATATAGGTACTCTTCCACACATTCGTATTTTCAGCATAAATCTGTCCCGCTCTAGTTTTCTTGATATTTGCAGATGAATATGAATGAATCGAATAGATAATTTCATTTTGAATTTGATTTGGCAGTTAATAGCTTCTTTGTGTTGTGTTATCTTTCTGTTTCTGTTTTCTATACATCGAATTTTGGCATTTTCAATGGTTGCCAATGGGTTTCCACTATGGATGCATTCTACTTGGGTTTTTACGTAATTTTCAACCAAATTTCGTGCAAATTTGAAATTACTTCATTTCGAAATGTGAATTTGTATTGGAAATCATTTGGAATTGAATTTGTAAATTTTCAACGAAATAACCGCATTTGCCCCAAAGAAAACGTAATATAACGAATAAAATAAAATGCAAAAATATGCCAAATTAAAAAAAGTACGTATACGCCACCGTATACAACACCACTTATTTATGATTTTTCTTCAACACTTGAAAGAAAAAATGATACCAGTGAATGTAAAAATAGGTTGGAAAATGGATCGAATTATTTCAATCTGTCAGATGCATGCAGATTAAATTTTGTATCTGCTAATGTCTTTTTGAATCTTTTTTAAACGAAATTGACTATAATATACATAATATTCTATGTACAGAGGAAATCAAGCTTGTGAAATTAGCAAAATTGATGTCACAACTTACAACAACAAATGTAAAAAACTATACCTACATATATCTTTCTCGCCATTAAATTAAATAGGAGCAAAATGAAATTGAGAAACTGATGCGGTTTTTCTTTGGTTAATACAGATTTCGATCTGAATTTTTTTTTCGTCGCTGATGATTTCCGATTTCAGAAGGATTTTTTTTTCATAATTTAAGTGCTTTCAAAGTTATGGCTGTCAAATCGTCTAAATTATAGTTGTGTAAGTTAAAAGAAGGGTACATCTGCAGAAATATCGATATCCGCCAAATTGATTTCTGAAACAAAATCAATTTGTTTCTATATTGGAAGACAAACATAGTCAAAATCGGTGTTTTGACGATCAAAACAAAAATAAATTTTGTTAACCTTTGTATCCATTGAGACGTCAAAATAAGTCAGTGGAGTTAGTACAATGCGAACATTTTTGTCTAATGGGATTTTCCATTGGCAAACAAATCAATTTCTTTATGATCCAGATCTGTCAAAATTACAATTTTGACAACACTGTACACCAGTACATTTGACAGCCATCAACAATTGGCAGTTCCCAGGTGTATGTTTTATACAGGGGTGGAAGCTTCTTATTTTAAAATTTTTAAACTTAAGTTTTAGTTGAGCCAAAACAATTGAAAATCATCGTCAGCTTAACCCTTTACCGCATGGTGGCTCATATATGAGCCAAACCATATTAGTGTGAATATTTTTGAGTTTTCAAGAAATTCTGTTGTTTTGTGCATAAAATACGAAATACGAATACGACGCTCTAAATTTTATTAATAAGCGCCATCTATGAACGAGTTGCGGGAAAAAATTCTTTCGTCAAACCGGTTTCAGTAGAAAAGAAGCGTGTTTGAGGAATTCAAAATTGTATAAAAAATATAGAAACAATAGTTAGTGCTTGAAAAAAAATTTACCAGTAAAGAAAATAATATAAATATTATTGATAATGTGAGTTCTTTGAGTTTTATGAAGTACTATTTACTTATAAGTTGATATAACTGATTGGATCATATATGGCACACCATGCAGTAATGGCTTGCCTTGAGCCAACATGCAACAAGGGGACAAAAGTTTAATATTTTTTTATCTACATTCGTTTTTTGATACATAAGCTGTGTTCCTTTACTTTAAAACTCTGAGATTTTCTGTGAATTTCTATGAATTTCTACACCAAAGTCTGCCAAAGTTCATATAAAAAAAAATGACGTAGAAATTCACACAAATGCACAGAGTTTTAAAGTAAAGGAACACACCTATATTAACGTGTCTCTTAAGAAAACAACCGAAAATGTCAAGTACACATTTGAATGAATGGAAAAAAAGTGTTTTACGTTATTTTCATCTACATAATTTTTTGAATAAATAATTGATTGAAATAATTTTTGTTGGTTTTCTGCTCAGTGTGCCATATAAGATCCAAACAGGAAAATTGCAAATTTTCCAATTTCTGTTCAATAAAATCAAAATTCCCGAACCACGTGTCTTTTTAATTAACATTAACTATCACATATATTTTTTTCATGAAGAAAAAAAAATCATGCAGTAAGGGGAGCTCCACAGACACGAATATACACCAATAATGTTGTGACAGCAAAAATCAAACATTTTATTATAAGATTCGTATTCTTGTCTATTTTTGGTTTAAAATTTAACATGTTTTGTTTGTATTTCCAGGTACACACGAAAGCAAAGAGGTGAAAACGTTAAATTTACCAAAGAAGAAACCGAATCATGTATGATAAATTTGGCACCTGGATCACCAAAACTCAGTATTCTTTCCTTTAAGGGAGCTTTTCATGGCAGGACTTTGGGTGTTTTATCAACAACACACTCAAAATATATTCATAAAATTGATGTGCCCGCATTTGATTGGCCCATTGCCTCATTTCCCAAATACAAATATCCATTAGCTGAAAATGAAAAAGAAAATAAAGCCGAAGATCTGCGTTGTTTAGCCGAAGTTGAAGATCTCATTACAAAGTATAAGACCAAAGGGATACCAGTTGCTGGCATTTGCGTGGAACCTATTCAAAGTGAAGGTGGTGACAATGAGGCATCTCCGCATTTCTTCCAACAACTTCAGTCCATTGGTAAAAAACATGGCTGTGCATTGCTTATTGATGAGGTGCAAACTGGTGGTGGTCCAACTGGCAAGATGTGGTGTCACGAGCACTTTAACTTACCATCTCCTCCTGATGTTGTAACTTTTAGCAAAAAAATGCAAATTGGTGGCTATTTCCATAGTGATGAATTTAAACCAGCTGAAGCATTTAGAGTTTTCAATACATGGATGGGAGATCCGTCAAAAATTTTAATCCTTGAAGAAATTTTAAAAGTCATTAAAGAAGAAAATCTCCTCGATAGGGTATGTAAGACGGGAAATGTTTTAAAATCTGGACTTATGGATATAGAAAAGGAATTTTCGCATTTGTTGAATTCCACTAGAGGGCGTGGAACGTTCTTGGCTATAAATCTAAAAGACTCTAATGCAAGAGATAAAGTCATAAATAAATTAAAAATGAAAGGCATCCAAGCGGGTGGTTGTGGCGATGTTTCTATACGTTTACGACCTGCACTTATTTTCGAAGAAAAACATGCATATCTATTTTTAGAAAAGTTTAGTGAAGCTATAAGAGAAATGTAAGCTTATTCACTAAACAAAAAAAACGCACAATATTGCCCAAATGGAAACGTTCAAGAATTTTTTTTTATAAGTACCAAAAAAATAACTTTTTGTTGATGTGTTTTGTTGTTTTCAATATTAAGTTAAATACTTTTATTATTCATTATTTTTTACTTTAAATAAAAAAAAATTTGCTTAAAGCATCAAAGTAAATAATGCGAATTAAATAAAATTAGCTAAGAGTATTTATCTCTGTTCATTCTTTTATTTGAATATATGCAAATGTTCTGCACTTCGAAGGAAATCGAAATTCTTTGTTTTACAATTCGTTCGATTTCGAAAATTTCGGAACTACTTCGAACTGTCAAAATTGAAGGTTCATCTTTTTAATTTCTTTGAAATGTGAAATAATAGCTGCGTTTTATTTTCCCCCAGATCCAATCCAGATCAGATCATGAAAATAAAACAACCCAGGATCTCAGTGACAACTTGTTATATACCCAACTCTTTTTTCCTTTTGTTTTTTTTATTTGGATACACCCGTTGTCTTTTTTCTTTACACTACTGACGACATTTACAAATTAAGGGTGTGTGTTCAAAACGGATTTGGAAATCCAAATCCAAAACAAAGTTGGATCTTGTGTTGTTTTTGTAATACATGTATTTTCGTAAGCAAATCCAATCTGGTTCGGATCTCGGGGAAAATAAAACACAGCTAATACTTCGGAAGAAAATCAAAATAATATTTTATAGAAAACAAATTTGACAAAGAAATTTGCAATTTCTTGCGAATTTGCACAAATTTTCACAATTTGCTGTCAAAATCCATAGGAAAAACCTCAGTTTTGGGGAATTTGTTGAAAAAAGGTTACCAAACAAGCATAATATATTACATTCGCTTGCAATGTAATATAATACAAAACAAACTGCACTGAACTAAAATGCAGAACATCAATGGAGCTCTTTACCAAATAGCAATATATCCCTCTCTCATTTATTAACATACACCAAAATCATCACTTTGTGGTATATTGTGCGATATATTTATGTATACAGTTGTGTTCAAAATAATAGTAGTGCGTACGACAACATCACTTCTTTGGAATGTACAGTTACAAATTTAATTTATCATATGTTAAAAATTATAATGGTTTATTCTTCACAAATGTAGGTACTGCGTACTCTTTATAAGAAATCGTTTTTAAGACCACCAGTTTCAGTCAATAAGAGCTGTTCAAAATAATAGTAGTGCAAATAAACTTTCAGGGATTTAAAAAAGATTGGCAATTTTAACAATTTTTTTTTGTTGATAAAAAGTTAGAAAAATCATAACTTTTATAAAATTTACAAAAAAAACGAGACTTTTCATTTTAATATTTGATATAAAGTGGATAGAAAGGATTGCACTATTACAAAAAGAGATTTAATACGAAAATTGAGAAAAACTGCTAGAAATTCAAAGCATACTAGGTTATACAGCTCCAATGATAGCGAATACCATAAGGACTTCAAAGGAGAAATTTGGTTCGTTTCTCCTTCTCCTCAGTGAGATCTCAGAAACGTAAACTGGCTAAATAGCTTCGAATCGAATTTGAAAATTCTCAACCAAATTACCTCATTTGCCCCAATTTAAACGTATAGTATTAGATGTGTGGTTTTCAAGAAGAAATAAAACGCATATAATTTAATGTTATGGCCAAGAATTTAGCTTTATTATAAAGATAAGGGTTTGCCATTATGTTTTAAAAATGATTTCGGGCAAGTGGCCGCCGTGGCTGGCTCGAATAAATTCCAGCCGAGAGGCCCAAGAGGCCCCAGCTCCAATTGTTGCGCGATGGCGAATCGACTCATTCGGGTCTTCTTCGATACTCTGCTCTACAACAGCAATAGCGTCTTCGGTGCGCACTGTACGCCGTCTCTGAGGATTCGAATTATCCACTAGAGTAAACTTGGTGCGAAACCGATCCGTGGTTGCTCGAATTACTCTGCTGGGTGATTATGTCGACCGAATATTAGACGCAGCGCGCGATGTGTCGCGCGAACCGAACCATTATTTTGGAAATAAATTTGCTCGATTTGCAAACGTTGTTCAGGAGTAAGTCTATTCATTATGAAATGGCAAACCAAACTGATCATAAATCAAGTTACAGCTGTCAAAAAGACCAACTCCGAAAAAAGTATTGCCAGATTGAAAACCACACGTCTAAAAAAAACACCCTTTATAAAAAAACGCTTAAAATAAATCAATTATGTTTCAATCCATTTAAAAAAGGAACCACCAATTTTTAACCGGATAATTCGTCCAAGTAAAAAACGAATGCCTATTTACAATCTTTCATACATACATAATATGTAGTTGCTTAATTTTACAAAATAATAAACAAATAATAGATAGGTGGTTTGGTTATAGGTCTGAACCTGGTACATTTATATTGTTTTCACTAATTGTATTGCAAAGGAAATTCAAAGAGAGTACATTCTTTAAGTCATTATAACAGTTTAAAACGTCACTTTTTTAACAACTTTAGTTTCAACGCCAGTTTCATTCAATATTTTTTTAAGATTTGCTGATCGTTTCTCCCTCTGAACTTGCTTATCAAGTCTTTCCGACATTTCGAATTCGATATTAGCCAACCTTTCTTTAGTTGCATTAGCTCTTGATGATGCTGATGTAGCGGATGAAGTTGATTTGAAAATATCTGCCTTTGCTGTGCTCAAATCGTCAGCGAAGTCATCAAAATCTAAAATAGACTAAAAAGGAAAAATATGTGCATGTATGTAGATTGTAGATTTATAACACATTATTGCCTCGATTTATGTATGAGTATGTACGGATAGGTGGATCAAAAGTCGATCTAGCTTTTTGAAAGGCAATTTATCCAACAAATTTAAAGAGAACCAATAGCTTTTCCACAAATCATCACCAAGAATTTTGATCTCATGTTTGATGGCTTTAGGTTCTCTCAAACCAACGCCAAACATTCAGAACGATGACGGAACTTTTGCCTGTCAAAATATACATATATGTATGTACATTGTACTGGCGAATCTCATGTAAAATATATTTACAGCCGAAAGTTTCGTCGTCGCGTGCGTCGTCCCGAATGTTTCGCGTTGGTTTGGCAGAGATTTTATTCATTAAAATATATTCCTTTTGAACCATTTCTCCACTAATTTCATACTTTTAAATTTCTTAAAAAAAAACGTACCTTAGCTTTTGAGAAACGACTTGCTTCCAAGCTATTTCTCCTATTTCTTTCCCTAATTGCAGTAAAGTCATCTAAAAAGGATGTCGGACTTGCTCTTTTAAAATCACCCATTCTTCTCAAAGAACTTCTTATCTGTTAAATATGAAAAAATAACATTAAATCTATTTTTAAAGTTACTGTTTTTTTGTATGTGGCTACAAACTTCTTCTTCTGGTTCATCATCGAAAATGGGCAGAGACTTCTTCATGGGTTCCTTAGGAGTATAATCAAATATGGAAGGCTCTTCATCATGTAATCCTTTTTGAAATATTGAATTTGTCTTTAGCAAATCGTCAATATTGCGGCTTGGTTTCGATAATCCAATTGAATCTGAATCTGCGTTGAAGCTTTATAACAAAAAAAAAATAAAAATATTAAAATTTCTTTCTTCTAAATTAGCTTAAAGTTTGGTAAAACAAAATTTAAAGAAAATAAAAATATTAAAATATCTTTTTTCTAATATAAATTGGGTTTAAGTGAATTGTCATAATCTATTTGAGGTGCATTCATCCGGAAATAACAAACACTTTAATACTTGAATTCATACGATGACAAAGAATTTATGTAAAAGTTTTTTTTTAGAATATTAAACACAATAAACAAAATTAATTCCGTCAGATGACTCAGCTGGTTAATTTAGCACATCGTTTTCCACGTTTACGCGAGCTGTTTTTTATTGCTTTCATGAAACATGTAACGTAAACTTTACAATTTTACGCGCAAAATCGGGAAACCATCGTTAACGTGATAAACATCAAAAATTTTACTACGTCGTAAACGAACTGTCAACATTTTTATGAAAACATATTTTTTTGCAACAAATCGTAAACTTTCTGACATTTTTGTGTCGTAAACATCATACATGAAAATGTTAAACGTGCTAAACTTTTTATAATGGTATTATGACACTATGGCTGCATCAGCTGATTGGTTTATCACAAAATTTACGCAAGATGGTGAAAGGTGCGTTCATGAAATGTGTGTCGGAAACATTACGATTTTTCCGACGTTGAATGAATATAGTGAGTATAAAATTTGCTTACTACTATGTCCTTAATATAAGTATGTATAAGTACGTCAAAGTGTACTTCCGCTTGTCACACTTACCTTCCTCCGAGTTGCTTCCGGTCAAGATTATCTAAAGTTGGTTTATAGTAGCTTTCTCCAATATTATAGTTTGCGCCATAAATACGAGTTCTTCTTGGTCTTCCAGCCATTATTTACTTAAAAAAGAAAGGAAAACAAATAACTAGTAAGAAACTTTTAAAGAAAAATTAACAAATAAATATCTCAAATATGAAACATCTACTGGAGCACCAGTGGTGCCCCTTGGCATAATGTTTAGTTCGTATAGGACTGTTTTACCGGAGTTCTGGGAATGGAATCGAATGCCGGACTATATGCCACCTTTTTCTTTTTCAGGGACACTACCTCATGCGAGCCAGGCGTGTTAAATTCTCTAAAATTATCTCTTGGATTCCACAGAAAGTTGAAGGTCAACTAAATTCTTGCCAAGTTAGGATTGGTTGAGAGTTGTAAGCCGAAATCCCAACGTTTCAAATGTTTAAACTCAATTTTAATACAACAGATTTTGATGTAATCACACCCGTACTCCGAATTCCAGTGCCTACTTACAAAATTCTTAATTTCTTTCGTTTTGCAAGAAGATACAAAATGTCTGTTTGGTAATTTTTTTTTCAAAAAATTTTCTGTGCAAGAAGAAGTTTCTGTCAGATAAGTCATTATGAGAGTAAACAAATTTAAATCCAAACATTAAATACGAAAACTCTCAATTTGTGTTCTTACTTTTTCAACATTTTGGAGAGAATTTTGTGCTGAAAATTTGACAGTTTTAAGTGTGCAAAAAGTAAAGGATCGGTTCTATTGTTACAAAAGGTCAAATGTCAAATTCCTTTGAACAAATGAATTGATTTTTTTCTAAACAGAATCGAATTTGGTCTGTCGTTGAAAGGAATTTGTGAAATAATCGATTTTTTATGACAGCTGCAATTTTGAAGGAAAATATTAAGAAATTATTCAATTTGGTTAGTTTTTAAACCAGTTTTTTAGTGTGAATCGCAGTAAACTTTTCTATTAATTAGATCAAAAGTATGTTAATTGATAAAAGAGATCACATATCATCGTCTTTGAACATAAATTGTGATGAGGTTATTATTTCAAAATGTTTGCATTTTCTTTATTATTTTATGTGAATTCCCATCAGAAAAGAAATTATAAGTGTCTCACAATTAGAATTCAAAAACCAAAACAAAATTTGTCTTCTTAAAACATCACGATATTCAATTTAAGGATCTTCCACACCAACGTGAATCTGTCGCGGCGATGACTAAAACAATAATAAAAACGTGTTGCTTTCATTGATAACCACGTGTTGTTCCTACTGTTTTCGTCGTCGCCACGAATGATACTCGTTGGTGTGGGGAACCTTTATAATTTAGACATGTAAAATCTTCCTGGTGTGTATATATGTAAATCGATGTAAAATCTTTCTAAATTCTTGCTAGATTTGTTTTAACAAAAAAAAATCGATTTTGTTTATATAAAAACTTTTACTCTCACTTATTGCCCTGTAAATATATTTTGGCAGCCGAAAGTTTCGTCGTCGTTCCGAATGTTTCACGTGGGTTTGGGAGAGCCTTAAATCTACCAAATGGAATGGAGTCTTATTTGACTGCACTCACTTGTGATTTTATTAAAAAGTCTTGTCAGATTATCTTCTGTTCTCTTCGTTCTATATAAATAGTCTTAATATTATTCAAAAAAAAATTTTTTTTAAACGTTGCTATTTATTTGTAGCAAAATGAGTGCATTCACATATGTTAATATTTAGTAGATATAAATATAAAAAAAACCATAAGTCCGTACATGAAAATTATATTTTTTGTGATATTTTTATTTTTTTATCAAATTTATATAAATAAATTTAAATTAATTCAAAATTTGTTTTCAGTTCACGTAAATAAAATTCAAAGTGGTGTTGGAAGTAATATCAGCGCCCTGTCATCCACTCCCTTGGATACGGCCATTATTTATTGTTAAAACCTATTGTGAAATTTTCATTTGAGTTGGAACAGTGATTGATTGGATTACCTAAAGTTAGACATTTGCGATTGATTATTCTAATTCATTTTTATGAAAACAAAAAAATAAAGATTTAAAAATTATTAAAAAAAGGAAATTTTTTTCACCTGTTGTAATTTGTTTACAATAAACCCACACCAAGACGTGTGTTGATTGACGAACATAATTTCTTTTTTTGGTATCCACCTCATAATTCTAATTAATTCATTCAATTCATAAACAACATAACAACACAGTGCAACAAAAACTTAAAATTAAAATTACCTACGATTATAAAATTATTTTTGTTTGATAAATTATAAAAATAGAATGCGCCCAACAGTTTTAGGTATTTTATTTCTACTTAACAATAAACTAGATGATATTTGATCTTCGTTGTTCTTCAAACAGTATATTATTGCACCGATGATGATGAGGGCTGCTAACACACTGACCTTGAGTTCATTTATCAAAAGGATAATTTAAAAAAAAAAATCATGGGAGAAATTTCTTATGATTTTATTAATTTTGTAGTAAAAAAAACTGCATATCATCATCATTCATTGCATTCTGAATAAAATTATCATTTTCATTGATGAAAACAAACTCTTATAACATTTTCGAAAAAGTAGTAAAATATAAGAACAGTGAGTATTTGGTTGCAGAAATAGAACGAAACAAAATAAAACCTACGAACTTTTCCTTTTTTTTTTATAAACTCGAACTAGATTTTGAAATTTTAAATTTTCTATTAACTCTATGACGTGACGAAGTGGCGTATTTTTAACCTTTAAATATTTTCAATTCACTTTCAAAATTTTCAAAAAGTAGGTGCGTATATACCAGCCAATAATTAGGTAACGATTTCTTAAACATTTTAATGATGATCGCGCACTTATAGAAGATATTGTAGTTTTATTGGTTAAACTTAAAGGTTTGTCAAAAGTTGTTTTTATATAATAAATTAATTGTCAAATAAATAGTTTAGTACATTATTTACTTAAAAGACTATTTTTGTGTTTTTATTTTTTGTTTTTAATCACTCACTTAATTTTATTTAAAAACGTGTAATGTATTTTCGAGAATTCTTTAAAATGGTCCAAAGCTACCTAGTTGCAATAAAATACTGAAAGCTTTTGTTATTTTTTGATCGAATTTACCCCGCATTGTAGTTATTTATAAATCGGATAAATTTTGTGCGTTTCTTGTGAGCTCATTTGTTTTGTTTGTTTTGTCATACCTCTGTACATATATATGTATATAATATAAATAGTTCGGATGGATAAATAGTCTTTGAACATTACATTATATTGTGGGTGTTTGTTTAAAGAAGATATAATTATTGCAATGTTTTAGGGTATCATAGGAATAGAAATTAATAGAGTTATCTACCTCCTAGATGGTATTACATAAATAAAAAAACGAATATCAAATGTTATAATATCTGTATTAACCTACTTAAGGCCACACAGACTAAATAAATTCATGATTAGCCAGTATTTTATTCTGATCATTAAGATTTTAAATCAAATTGAACTCCCTAAAGGTTACATAAGTTTCTCCAAACTCATTGAACATTAAAAACTCTGTATAGTGAGGACGAGGACGTTTGTTTTTGTTAGTTTTATTTCAATATAAGTATAAAAATATGTATACGATTGATGCTTGGAGGTAATATTTTTACTTTTATTACAATTTACATGATCTACAATAACGCTCTACCTGACACTTTTTCGATTAATAAATTAATACCAATGGCCAATATCGTTTATTTCGTTGAATATTATAATGGGTTTTCAATATATATGTATGTAGTAACAAATTTTCCTTATAATTTATAAAACACGAGCGTATTTTTGGTTAATGTAAGCCTTTGTATGATAATTGTGAGTTCTAATAGAGGCTGCTAATGTCTGAATCAAATGTGTATCCGTCTTATTTGAATGCGAGTATCGACTTGATGACCTTCCACTGTAATTCAAGAAGAAGAATTTTATTTTAGTTTCTATCAAATTTACTTAATTCAATTGAAAATATACCTGCAACTGCTTGTTCGGAGTACTCTTTCAGCCCATGTCTGTGCTCTTGGAATATCCCTATCAACTCCTACTTGTTTCTTATCAAGATAATCAATAACGTCATTGTAATAGTTGGTTCTGTAGTTGTACATGTACTTGTACTGAAGGAATTTAGGTCTTGAAATTGAAGGAATTATATTAAGGTTAAGATGTTTTGAGGTAATATTATATGATGATAAATCAAAAATACCTGACCCAGTGTCGATACAATTGAACCGGTTTTCTGTAACCATCGTCCTCTGGTGGAGGAGGTGGTGGAGCTTGTTCTTCTCCTTCAGGCTTAGCAGCATCACCAGAATCTGGTTTAGCATCACCAGATTCAGTTGCTGCAGCTGCTGCTGAAGATTCCTGGGCAGCTGCAGGTTGTTCACTATCAGCTTCATCAAAACCCCATGGATCTTCTTCATCAGCCATATCGAATCAGTGTCTTTAAAAATTAAAATCGAAATTGAAAAAATTCAGATTGATTTCTCAAAATTTTTTAATTTTTTTAAAGAAATATATTCACATCAAAATTGTTGTTCTGGGTTGAAGGAATAATTTGTTGATACTAACTAATCTAATCAATTTTCACGAATGCATCGTTAGCAAAATATAGCCAATAATCAATCACATGGATTATATAACATATTTACTTTCCTCTCAAATACATAAACATATGTACCATGATTATATATATAAAAAAACGAATGGTTGAATAAATAATAACATTAAGTACGTTTCATTCAATAGTGCTGCTGCTGCTGCAATTCGAAATTTACATTATGTATAATGGCATCTATTGCATTTAGGTATATTGGTACCTGATGAACTTATTTTAAACATGCATATAATTTATTGTGAACTTGTTTCTATTTTTATGTTCTTTGTAAATAAAGTAATATAAGTGTTATATATTAGTTTTGTGTTTTTGTAACTTAGTACTTTCATGTTGGCCTTTGAAAACAAAAATGAGATCGAAATGAGATCGATGAAATTAAGTTAAGAAAGTGGCTCTTGCAATCGAATCGGCCACGGCCAGACTACTTTGAAAACATTTATGCTCCAAAATGTTGTACTAATATGCTCTTGTTTAAATTCTATTAGAATTTTTTTTTAAATGACCCATTTTCTGCATTTCGAATGAATTCAAATGGAAATCGATTTTCAATTTCACTCGAAATGAAATTCAACGTTCTACAATTTCTGCGTTTTCGAAGATTTCGCAATTAGGTACTTTGAACTGTCAGAATTGAAGATGCATTCATTTTTAAACATTTTGGAAAGTGAAAATACACTGCGGATGAAAATTAATACAATCGATGCATTTCGACAGAATTGGAATTGAAATTTCGCAAATACTTTTAAATGTCAAAATGAAGGTGAATCCATTTTGAAGGGGTTTGAAAAGTGCGGATGAAAATGGATGCAATATTGTTGGAATTTTTAAGGGAAAAAAAGGATAGGAAATAAGATAAATAAGTTTTGTGAGAAAAATCATATATGTTAGATTTGCCTGTCACAGTCTGATATATCGTATAATATGAATTGTTCTGATTAATGATTTATTTTTATATTCATAAGTACTTATCCATTCCTGCAAATAACAAGCACTCCATTCCTGCAAATAACAAGCACACAGGAATGGTTGAGAGTAATTGTAAGTCACTAGGGCTTGGTTCTACATGAGCTGTCGCGCCACCCAATTTATTTATTTAAGGTCTTATCTATCAGATTTGATTAAAACCTCGTTGATTTTTGTATAATACGAAACCAATAATTGTCCTAATTAGAGCAAGAGAAAATTATCCAATATCATTGGATTCGTTTTCGAGAACAATAAATAATTATTTCCTTAGACAGTAATCGAAGGGACAGACAGAGACAACAGTTCTACCCTTTTTTTTCTCTTCTCCATCGTCACGTCTGGTTTGATTTACTTTTCCCACCTTTTCTGTTCTACTCCATTTTGATTCCAATCGAATATAAATACATCAACTTCCTACTAACACACATTACCGACCGTGCGTCGTCGGTCGCCATTTAACAAAATGACTTCCTTAAGCTTTGATCACTTTTGACAAGTAATTCGACGAAAAACTTTTTATGTGTGTGTCTCCTTTTTGAAGAACAAAATAATGGTCGCAATCGAGTAAAATTTAAAAGCAATCCGGATTGGTTGGTGTTGTTGTAATCCTATAGGAAAAACAGGTGATGAACAAGCTGTTTCCCTAAATAAATCTGAAAGGTAGATATCCTAAAATTTTTCGGAATTTTGTGAAAAAAAACAGCTGACATCTGAAATACGTGCTAGCTGATTTTCAGCGTCTAGTCTCTCACTTTTTTGTGACAATGGATTAAAGAACACGCAGGATTTCTAGTTTGTCTTTTTTTTACATAGATTTAGATTTTTACCGAACAAAATAAAATATAAAATATATATAAAATACGAAATAAATATAAAATACCCGACAAACCAATGTGGTTTTGGTCGTTCGAAAACATATCCGAGGCCTATCATTGGAACGCGGCCAATATTCCTAAAACATAACTCGGAACAGCCAATCGAAGGTTTTTGAGGTAGTAGGAGTGAAAGAGGAGTACCTACTCCAAACATCCAAGTTAAAACAACATTCATATGAGATTGTATATATACAAATTTCGAGTTCGATTTTTTTATGAATACATTACTTGCCATTGTACTATTACGCCGCGGTGGATGTCTGGGTTCAAATTCAGCCTATTCCACCTAAATGTTTTTTTTTTGTTCAGTGAGAACTGCATTTTGCGAGGGCGTGACAGATCCTCTTTGTCTTGATAAAGTGGTACTCAACTTATATAAATATTATATGTAGGTATATGCCCTCCATTTGTGGTGACTAACAGCGCGTGTTGTTGTAGGAATGGTTTAGAGTGTCAGAGTCACTAGGCTTTGAATCTCCACGGGTAGGTACACATGTACATACACATAGGGTAGGTTTACGTTACATACATACATAGGTATATTGGTATGAGATACCACAAAAGCTAATCTCTAATTTAAATTTAGTCTTCAATAAATTCAATTAATTTTGTGAAATAAGTTTAAACTTAACATTTAAAAAAAAAAAAAAACGACCTTGCAATAAATAATCCATAAACATAGAATTTATAAAAAGACTTAGTTTATGTTTATCAAATAAAAAATGTTGATTTAAAAGAGTAATTAAAAAAATTTCGAAGTGAGGCAACATCAGGACGGTCGGTGCCGCCAACAACGGTCTGGCAATATGCCAAGGCCATAGAACCCCGTGGGGTGCTAGAATTGATATAAAAAGATATGTTTCATGTATATACCTACCTATGTACCACCACTTTTAAGATAAATAATGCAGAGAGTGCGCGCATCGATGTACATATGTATATATTACCAACACTTTAAAAGATGATAACAATTTGGCTAAACCGCTAATAGGAGGGTGTGTTACCCCAACGTATATACATATATAATAACTCTATTAAATATAATATTATTGTTTTATTTTATTTTGTTTACTATTGGAATTTTTTTTAATAATATTGTAGGTGTATTAGAAGAATGCCTTTTGGACTAAGATCCATATTCATTGAATAATATTCAATGTTGCGTAATTTTATGATTTGAAGATGAATTGGGGACTATTGGAGTCTTAGGAAAGCACAATTTCGAATCACACAAAACCTAACGATGATCATGCTTACTCCATAAAAAGATGGCATGACCTCATTAAGTATGGAGGTTTTGATCAAACTTGACGATGATATGAAACATAAAAGAATAAAAAAAAATAATCGAATTTAGCTATAGAACCGTCTTCATTAATAATTAATCAACCCTACAACGACTGACTGACATCTTATAGTGGGCTATCGCGAAGAAATTTATTGGTATCGGGAATAAATTTGGCTGTCATTTCAATGGATTTTTGTTCAAGGGAAATTTTATTCTGGAGGATATTCACGATAGCTGAAATATTTTCGAGATAATCAACCTTATTTTGAGAATCACCCGAACAACATTCCTGCTGGAAAATTCGACATTTCACTTTTCGCCTATTGCCAGTTTCAACCGAAATTTCATGTTCGAAAAATTCCTCTCATTGTGAGAATTAATTTTAGGTGGAATGTAATGCCATACAACCTTATTGTGAGTTTCACCCGCGAAATATTACACCATAAAATTTTTGTTCGCTCGGCATTACATTATGCCCGAAATAAATGTTCACAATAAGGAGAATTTATCGAATATGAAATTTCAGGTGAAACTCTGCACAATTGACGAAAAGTAAAATGTCAAATTTTCTGGGTAGAATGTTGCTCGGGTGAAGCTCACAAAAATTATATTCTCACTTATTTTTAGTAAAGGTTAGGTGATATATTTTTCGGGTAAAACTTACTAATTAAAGGCTTAATAAAATATTCCACTCGAGATTCCCAATATAGGGCCCAATGTCTCTTACCTTTTCATACTTAATTCTATACAGTTACTTACTAACAAACTCAGGTCAATGCATTAAATTTTAAATACAATTGTGCTTCCGACGTTGAGAAGTTCCCATCACATAGGAAAGTAATACATATGCTGTGATAACTAACACTTTTACAGAATACAAAATTTAAGAAATCCAATGGGAAAAGTACCTACATACGTACATACATATGTAGGTATATTAAACGAAAAAATATATGTATACACGATTTTTTTTTAATTCTGATCAATTGCTTATAACTTTCAACAATAAGATATACTTTCTGATCCAATTGCACACTCGGGCGTATACGTACTTTTATTATTTTTCCGAATTTTTCATGTTTTCTCTTCAATATTTGTTTGTACAAAATTGACTGATGTTAATTGTAATTTTATAAATAAACTTATTAAAAGATGGATGGGGCTATAAGATGACGTATATGATACATGCATTTTTGAAATTCGAATTCTATAAATAAATACTTTTGGAAATGGATTTCAACGAATTTTATATTTATACATATATTAATGGAGATTAAATTTAAATTTCAAAATTACAACACAAAAATTCAAAATGGTGGCTCCAGTTCCCATTAAATAAACCCATAAACATAACTTTCGTCGTGCAAATTATTCTCTAAGCCCCCCATACCAAAATGGCCACTTACTGAAAAGCAGGAATACTAAATCTATTTCCTAGTATATATTGTAGCTTGAAATTTTTAATATCCGTTTTTCTATTCCTGAATATGACATTATAATAATTAATAATACATTTCGAACTCAATTACCTTAATCGTGAATAATAAGACTTTTAAAAGAGGAAGCTGTGTTAGTAAACAAAACACCTATAAATCATCAATTTAAAAGTAAACACAAAACGGAAAAATATATTTTTAGTTCCTATACCATAATCCGTAGATATACAATTTGAAGAATATGATGTACATTGTACAGTAGTTTACGGATATATCTACGGTTAAAATGCAGGATCTTGTAGGTCGAAAAATTAAAAAAAAATATTATTAATGCAAAAAATTCAGCAGAATGAGAGCCACCTCTTGGCAATTTCAGCAAATGATGTTCTGAACATTTTACAGAACAAGACAGAATTCAAAACCTCTTACTATACAAAATTTGGCAGGTTTTTTTTTATTTCAGAAAAAACATGCAAAAACAACTAACGATGTTTTGCGCACAACTTTTGTAGATAATTTACTTGCTCATTTTTGCTAATTCCTCTTCAAATCTTGATATTTTCCCCCAAAAGTTCTTCAACCGGAAAAATATATTTTTTTACATAATTTCAAACCTTAATTTGTGCAAGTTTGGTTGAAATTATCTCGTTTCGAAGTATGAATTTATATGAAAAAAATGAGATAATTTGAAAATTTTCCTGTTTGTAGCAATGAAAACGTAGAATAAAATTCATTGGATTTTTTTTAGATTTTCTTATATCGGTGTATGACTGTATCCGTTTAAGCTCTATTTTTTTTGTTAGTAGCACATGTGTACGTATACAGACAGTCTGAAATTTCTAGTTCATTACCATTGAATGTTTAATTATTTTATTTTTATAAAGTTCATTTCCATGATTGTTCGTTCAATTTATATTGTTGATGATGAATAAAGAGTTTTCTTTCATTTATTTCGATGAATTTCTAGTCATAGACATAAATAAAACATTTTCAGAACTTGATTTCATTATACAGGGTGTTCGGTGAAAGAATAAGGTTTTGAATATTAAAGGATTAACAAAATATATTAATTTAATCAAACCTGTGATTTAATGAATAAGGTTTTGAATATTAACAAAATATATTAATTTAATCAAACCTGTGAGTTAATGAACATTTTTGCAATTTCTTTTATATTTTTTTTAATAACAAATTATTCCGTTCAAATTCTGTCGTGATTAGGAATAGTCTCCGAAAAAGCTTATCATTAATTTCTTTGGAAATAAACTCGCGTGGCGTCGTCTTGCTGGAGCAGTGTGCGTGAACTAGAGGAAGGATATACTCTTAATCCCATACTTGATACATCCACATTAAAACTTAAATCCGGATGTATTAACATTGAATTTATATAATTTACATCCGGATTTAAGTTTTAATCTGGATCAATAAAGTGAATAATATGGGAGTTAGTCTTGCAAGAAAGTACATATTCTTTTATCATGCACCGATAAGAATTATTAATGTTTAATGTTTAATGTTTTCCCCTCGATATTTAAAAAAATATACAGTACAACAATTATGCCAGAGTTCCCAGATTGGTGTTTTTTCCAACCAAAATAGACGGAAAAAGTAATTTTGGTGGGGATTATGGTGGGATTTATGGTGGGTTATTATTCCCAACGTTTTTTTATGGGAGGAATAATATTTTTACCATAACTTACTATACATACCTACTTTAGTAGGTACCTACCTATTTTCCTCCAATTTTGTTTTCTTATCCTACATTTATTACTAAAAAAAATGTACTGTCAATGACACGGAAAACCTGTTAAGGTTCCCCCACACCAACGTGAAACTGTTGTGGCGACGACGAAAAATATAATTACAATATGTTTTGATTGACAACCACGTGTTATTATTGTTTTCGTCGTCGCCACGAAATATTCGCGTTGGTGTGGGGGAACCTGAAAAAACGAACAATCTTTCGTTGTTCGTTCCAAAAAAAAACTTGAGACCAAAAAAACGATAAAAAAGAAGAATCTGTTTCATTATTTTAATAGCTGCGATTTTTAGTCTCATATACATACAAACATATGTATGTATGTATTGTATGTGTGGAAAAAATGTCAGCCGTCACGATTATATGGGTTTTTTTCCACCCAGTACAAAAATGGTGGGATTTTTTTCGAATCCGGTGGGATTTTTTTCGAATCCGTTGGGATTTTTTTCGAATCCGGTGGAATTTTTTAAATTTCATCTGGCACCATTGCAACGCAAACCAAACGATTTACTTTGGGGCTGAAGCGGTGGAGTAGCTGTTGCTGTTTCAAAAGTAGTTTCTGTCGATTAAATAACCATAACGTCAATTCTATTTTCTTTTGTCACAAATCCATTTAAATGAAAATGGGTTCAATCACTCCCAAAAATTGTGTTAACTGTCCGAAGTCTTTGTACGGGAGGCAACCGTAATTACTTATCTCATCGCGGATGTTAAAATAGAGGATAGCAAACGATAGTCGATAGAAAAACCATTTTTCTGCTTGCCTTTTTGGCTAAGTAGGAATATCTATCCAATAAGGAACTTGGGTCTCAAATTAAAGCTAAGGATCTCATCTTTAAGAATCAGAATTTTGTTTTTTTTTTGTATATTGCATTAAACTTGTTGAAAACTAGATGAAATGAAATAAAAGTGGCGAGGGCTGAGGGATATGGTTTTACATTGCTTTTTAATCTGTTTCGAAAGATAGAAGATTAAAACGAAACTTTAAAATAAAATTATCGAAAATTTTTGATCGAATAGTTGGATAGCGCTGAATGTTATAAACTAACGAAAAGCAGCTTTCATGCTTTTCAAAGGGGGGATACACAGTACACACAAAATGCACTTAAGTGGAAGGTGTCCGAATGTTACTCATTATTTACATTAATAAGTCATATTTAAATAAATATGAAAACTACCCCAGTAAAAAAAAAACAAAACACAATTCTTAGTTAATAAACATAATTTAATGACTTAAAAACACAAATATTTTTTTATTTAAAATAAAATAGCTTACATTATACCTAAAGCACCTTTTTCATATGTTTTTTTTTTTTCTTTTTTTTACTCTTTAAAATATTTATAACTTCATTATTATAGTCTTAACTCCCAATAGGTTGCGGACATTTTCGTTGTATCTAATGAGGACGACCTTTGAGTGACAAATATTAATTTTCTCTCCCGCACATAAAAGTTGAAGACACGTCGCTCTTTCTAAGAACTCACACATCTTCAATTCTCTTAAGAAAGCTCTGCTCACATGGGAAGGTGATACGGACGGGAAGATCTTAAATAATAAAAGAAATAAATAAATAAATAATTTAAATATTGATCAAAATTATATTTTTGTATTTATAGGATTAAAGTTTTTTTATATAAAAGTCTTAAAGTCCATATGACACTACATTTTTTCTTCATTTTTAGTTCAATCATACTAAAGTGTCAGCCAAGAGAAAAGGGGAAAGATGTTGTTTTTAAAAAAGGAAAAGCACTTATCTGGCAAAAAAATAATGTTAATTGTCAACATTATATAAAAATCTTTTTGTTGTTATCTATTCTAATGCTGCAATATTTGTGAATTTATATTAACGTCAACACAAAATAATATCCGATTCCATTTAATCCGAAATGTTTTTTGAGAATTAGTTTTTTAATGCTTTTTGAAATATGTTTTAATTTTCTGTTCTGACATGTCAAAAAAAAGCTGTTAAAAGCTGAAAAATGTAAATCGAATCGCATTTTTAATACATTTTTTGTGACATTTTCACATTTTTAGGGTTTGATGTGTACACATATGGGAATTTTCAGTAATGAATTCTTTGTACTGCAGTAGTTTCATTTTTAATGAATTAAAAATAAGAAAAAAATGTAGTATCATACGGGCTTAATGCTTTGTACTAAAGTGTTTACCTAATAATTTTGGTGCCTTTTTGGTTTTTAGACAATTCAAAAAATAAAAGTTTTTTCACTATTAACCGTTTTCAAAATACTGAATTCAAAAAAGATTTCAATATTTTTTTTTAAAACCCAAAAAAATTTCGTATGCAAAATTAATAGAGCTAGAAGGTTCAGAATCAAATTTTTGATAGAAATCGTTCGATCCGTTAGCGGGAGGTCGGAAATAAAAAAAGAGTGTTCTATGGGATTTACCGTTAATAACGGTTTTTGGAAATAATTATACCAAATAATACATATGTATAACATGTCTGCACTAATACATAATAGATTTTGGGATGGCTGTTTAAAACTAATGAGAGAAAATACATTATTTACATATTTTAAAGGAAAATGTACCTTATGCAACAAAGTATCCTTCGATTTAACTTTAAGTAGGCTACATAAATCGCTCAATAAGACCCATTTTTCCATTCCTTCATCTTTAAGTAAATAGAGCGGAGGTAAAGGAGAGTCAGCTTCTTCAAACTCGAAAAGTTCTCCTTCAGCATTAGCAGCATCATATAGAAATCCAAAGTCACAAAAAATATTTTTTATAGACGGATTTTGATTGCATATTGATATAAGTTCCTTTCCATCCGTTTTCCATTCATTATTTTGCTGAAAATAACGAAAATCTCTTCGAAAATTCTGTCTTTTTTGTAGGCCTCCATCCAAACAGTCTATTAAGGGAATATCATTAAAGACATTGCACTCATTTTCATTTTCATCTGCAATTAAAAACAAAATAAATTTGTTCTTATTAAATAATATGGATCTTAAATTAATGTTTACAATAATAAAATTTTTAAAGAATGTTAGTCAAAGTCAACACAGTTCATGTCCGAATTAACACTTCGTAGCAAGCGAGAGATAGGTTCGTTGGAGCCATAAGAAGTTCGTTGGGTGGGTAGATAGATAGGCATTTACCATGAGGATTGGTCGAAACCAAACAGATAGTTCTCAACTTGATTGTCATTTTGAGAGGCTTTTATCTTGTGATTTTATTCATGAAATGGAATAACGTATAAACTATTTTTTCTTAGATTTTGTATAATTTTTTCGTTCCTAGGGATTTCTTCTGATTGTAAGGGTAATTAGGTAAGAACTCAGTCTTTTATTAATTTCAAGCTTTGGTTTAGACTTTTTGGAAAGAACAAATTCATTTGTTTGCCCAAAGAGAGTTCTTTTTTTCTTTTTCATAGTTCAGTTCATATTCATAAAGAATTTAAAAAAAATAATCCCAAAAAAACGAAATAGTCGTGTCATTTTTGGTTTAATTGCTTTGTCAATAATCAAATTTCGTTTGGTAATTTTCGTAAAACTCACAATGATGAAAAATATAAACCTTGACTGAATTTTTGACATTGAAATATCATAAAAAGGAAAAATTTATGGTGCGTTTCTTTTAAAATACAAAATTGTTATGTCCTTATTGAAAAAGCCTTTAAGCCAATCTCACTTCAACTCTGTATTTATGTACATTCTCCTTTAAGGGAGAGAGCACTCTTTTTATTATTCTCATTAAATCAAAAAAATATTTGGTATCCACATCAAAAGGTGAAAACCTTTCTAATGGGATAATTTTTGATGTGTAAACATCTATGCCGGAGGTAAGTTAAACTAAAAACCTGGGATGCCAGTAACTTGATACAATCGAGTTTAGTCGATACAATCAATTAGTTCAATTAGGAACTGCCTATGCTCGATGGCATCAATGAACTCGATTGTATCAAAGTTACGTGCTAGATCCCCTGAGCCTATGTGTTATACGTGCCGTGTCATACATAACTTGTCAAATTTTACGTTGTAATCTTAACTGTGATTCAGATAATTTTGTTTAAATATGTTTCATTCAAAAAACGTGTTAAAAGTTTTGACGTTTTGTATACATTTTTCTTTGTTATTAATGCTTTTATTTTACATTTTATATGCTACTGAAATAAATTAATTAAGAGGAAGACTTAAATCTTTTTAATTGGACAAAATACAATAATTGATTCAAAAATTGCTTTTAATGGCCTGTAGTCAACAAATATTGGAAGCAGTGGATTTTAAGATTTTAATAAACTCTCCGTCACTCAAAATTTTATAACACAATTTTTCAAATATCTTTAACTATCTTGAAATATATAAACATTATTTACCATTTGCATTCCAGGGGCCTTGAAAACTCCAAGTCGTTCTATTCTTTTCGCCTACTTGAACATCATTCAAATGCATAGAAAGCAATGAGTTTACTTTCGGATCAGATGCCAACATAAGAGGAGTTTGTCCTGTAAAATTGAGTGAAAATTAAGAAAACTTTTATTTATGTATACCAAACAGAAATAAAATCTTACCTGAGTAAGTTTCTAGCAATGGATCGGCCCCATAGGACAATAACATTCGCACAATTTCAATGTGTCCATTTTCGCTTGCCTCGTGTATTGGCCTAATACCCGAATGCGCACTTTCAGAATGATTAGCCCCATATTGCAATAAAACTCTAGCAATATCTAAACTACCATTAACACATGCATCATGAAGTGGAGTATATCCAGCATTATCCTTATGATCAGGATGTAGACCCATCTTTTCAAGGCAATAGACAATAACGTCTATATAGCCAAGAGTAGCTGCTTTGTGTAAGGCACTCTGTCCAACGCCCTTATTCAAAACCCATTTTTGTATTTCCTTTAGAATATCAGATTCATTTCTAAATGGAAAATTATCTTCAGTCGTACTCTTTCTTCTTTTGAAACGTGAGTAATTCCGTAAGGCACACGTATTAGCCCTTTTCTTTTTTCTCAAATAATCAAAGCCAGAGCTTATTCTTCGCTTGTAAATTCTTCTCTTTCTTTTCCTCTTAGATTTATTTGAATTATCATTATTGCACTGATTATCTTCTTCCGCCGCCGCCGCCGCCGTTGCCTGTTCGGTTTCTTTAAGTTTATTGCTGCAGTTTAATTTATTTGCTTCTTCAGGTTCGCCACCGTCTTGGCAGTTAGTTTTGTTTGTTTTTTGTAAATCACTTTCAGCCGCACATTGGCTCAATTTCTGGAAATATTTAATGCACTGATCATTGTAATTTTTGTCGTAAATATCTTCAAGAGTATTGATTTGAGGTGGCGCCGATGACGGTCGTTCATTACCTCTAAATACTTCCCGAATTGTTTCTTTACTAAGTTGCATTTTATGCTCCCTCCTTGTTCGTGATGGTATAACCTGGGTTTCAAAAACATTACGCTTCTCTTGAAGGCAAACATTATTATTCTCATTTAAAAGTTGTTGATGTTGATCGCTATTTGATTTTGAACAATTGAATTGTTGCAAATTTGATTTAGATATATGCTGGCGTTCATTTTTCAAATATTTTTGCGTAAACTTGTTTTGATGTTGGTGGTGTTTCGCCTTAATAACTCTTGAATGAAGCACATCAATAATTGATTTAGGTACATTATCTTGATTTAATTCAAAGCATTTTGTTGATTCTCCATTTTTGTTGTTGTGTGTTGTTGTTTTGGGGTCAATGTCCGAATCTGCTATTGATTTGGAAATTTTCTGTACGCATTTGCTTTTAATTGTAATGAGATTTGGGGGAATTTTAAGTGCTCGTTTATATCGGTACACTTCTAAATAAATCTTTTCCGTGTTGCTTGGTAGTTCACTTTCTGATTTATTTTCAAATCGACGTTTTGTTTTTTTATTTTTAAATGCCGAATCCTTTTTGCTTTGAAGCGCTTGGGTTCTCAAACGTGTTTTAATATTATTCAAATTTGGTGAATTTGGTGTCTTTGAAACCTTATTTAATTTTGGTGGTCTACCTCGAGGTAAAGGGTATGAATCTCTCAATACAAATTTTGTTTCACTTGCAGGTATGGGTAATGGTAAATTTGAAGGCTTACATTTGTTTGTAACATTGTTCGTTTTGTTTTCAGGACTTGTGTCTTTTTCAACACTCCTAATCTGTTCATCATTCTGCTTGAGTATTCTGGAAGCATACTTTTCCCTTTTCAAACGCACAACAGAAACTTTTGTCAGATCAAACATTCGCTTTGTTATATTAATCGGCGCTTTTTGATTACATATGGATGAGGAATCGGTTGAACTAACTTTTATATCTCCTGAAGAATCTCTTCTTATGTCTTTTGAAACATTTTCTTTCACAAGCTTACATTTTTCTTCTGTATTGGTTGTGATTGGTAAAGTATTAAGCGATTCGTTTACACTGTCTATTTGTTCAGGATCCACACAGTTGGTAACACTCTCCTTAAGTTCACTATTCACAGAATCGATACTCTTCTCCATTAACTGAGTATTCACAGATTCGATGACACTGTCCGTTAGTTCAGTATTTTTATTTGATTTTTCTTCATCACAATGCACATCCAAGTCAACTGGACATTCGTTCGTTGGCAGTTTAAGTTTATCAGTTTTCATTGGTTTTATTGATCTTTTAGGGCTTAGATTTGAACTCTTTAACGATTCGTTTTCAGAATCGGTTTGAACAGTTGGCATTGAACACTGCAATACTTTTGAAGATGCGGTGTTAGGAGGAGTCTTCTCAAAACAATGATCCAGTTGATCAACAAACTTATCACATGTATTACTCCAAGCATATAAATCTAAACAATTTTTTAACTCTAAGTTCTTAGATTGCACATCTGCCCCTTCATCTTGAAAAACAAAACCTTTGAGCTCGGCTTTTGTTCGTATTCTTGATGCAAAAGAGGAAGAAACATCTTGTTTGAATTCAATAAGATTTTCTTTTTCTGGTTCAGGTTTTAGTTCAGGTTCTTCTAGAGGTTCTATTTCAGGTTTTAATTCAGATTTAAGTTCAGGTTTAAGCTCAGTTTCTAATTCAGGTTCAAGTTTAGGCTCTAGTTCAAGCTCAGGTTCAGGTTTGATGGTTGTTTGGTCAAATCCCACACCGATTTCTTTATCGATCGTTGTTTTTATTTGCACAGTTGTTATAACATCAATTTTTTTTTCGAGGTCATCGTCAAAGTTTCGAGAATCTGCATTTAAGCTTGCACAGAAGGAATTTTTTAAACATTTCTTTTTTATTAAATATTTGCTTTCATCAAAAACTTCAACTGGAAATGCTCTTTTCCGGGTAACTTCAGGTTCAATGCCAGTTAATTTATCAACTAAGTGATTTTCAACAAATTGATTGGCAATAATTGCTTTTACTTCAGGTTTAGGAGCTTGACAAAATAAATTTTGTTCTAATTTGCTATTCATTGTGGGTCTGCTTGAATTGGAATTATATCTTATAACCGATTGTTGATTTGATTGCAATCTACTTGAGTTTAAATTATTGCTCATAAAATTGTGTTTTTCCAAAAAATTTGGTTCAAAATTATATTTTGGAAGACATCCTTTTTCAATTATCAACGGTTCGTATGATTTCTTTTTGTCAAAATCAGATTCGGTTTTGATACTTTTGATAGACAAATCTAAAGGAGAAGCAATGTTAGGTTTTTTGTAAACTGAACCATCATCCTGTTGCTGAATGAATAAATGGTTTGGATGTCTTTTGTCATATGAATCAACTTTTTCAGTTTTCTGACACAAGTTATCATTATTTCTTTTTAAAGACTGAATAGGAATCTTTCTAGATGGATAGCTACATGCTGGTAATTGTTTATAATTTAACGTTCTTTTGATTATTTGCATATTTAAATCATTTTCCGATATTGAACTCCTCAGGGCATGAGCGTTGTTAATCATTTCGCGATAATTGGGTTTTCTTTTTTCTCGATTTACATTTTTCGCAGGAGTTATACATGATTTCGCATAGCCGTTTTGTAATGAGTTTCTTTGAAATTCCATACATTGAAATTCATTTGGTACAATACGATGTTGAGTACTTTCAATTGTAGTACCTAGGTCACCCATTCTATAAACATTTTGGCTTTCGACTTTTATTATGCTGTCACCGCTGTACTGATGATGTATAGACAATAATTGGTTACGTACGAAGTCATTTTTTAAGTTTGAATCTTGCACATAATCCACAGTCGAATAAGGCTTTTTTCTCTTCTGAAATGTCTCACTGCCATAGGAAATCAAGCTGTTTTCATAATTGCATATTTCTGTTATGACAGGCTCTTGCTCATACTGCTTGGGTACATTTAACCTAACCGGTCTATCAGAAGTCTCAAAATGCATTAACGGAATGTGGGAATCTTTGATAACTTGGATTCCGATGAGGTTTTTGTTATTTATTAAAAAGCTTTCACTGCTTTCTGGAATTTTATACTCTAAACTTATATTTGAAATATCTTTTTGATTGTTGTGATTTCTGTTTGGTTGGATTATTTGTCTACTATCTCGATGATTTGTCTGATCCATATTGACAAATTTATCGACAGTGAAGAATGGAGGACTAACATAGAGATTATTGCACGGAGAGGTGGATATTGGTTTTGAAGAAACGTCGAGTGACGAATTCATTCCTGTATGGTCCAGGATTGTATTTTCAGTATTGTATTCATTTTTCACATAATCATGTTTTTTATTATCAACTTCAAGTATATTAACTGCCAAGCGTTCATTGTAGGTAGGTAAGTTGTGAACATAGGAATTGTTTTCCTTTACGCAGTGAGGATTAGTATTCAAATAACAATAGTTGTTATCATTTACAGTTTTCTGAAATTCCCAGTGTGATCTACTTAAATGCTCACCCCACATCATTTCTGATTAAATGTTTCCTTTGAATGATTTTTTATTGAGGTTTAATTTCTTAAATTCATATTAATTTAACCTTAAACGTATTTGTACTTTTTTTATACCAAATCTATCTTAAAAGTGTAGTAAGACATTTTTTTCATACATTTTAAAATGTACAGATTTTCCTTTTAATTGTCAAAATCAGCAATCCTTTGGGGTTATTTTTATTTCATTTGTCGTTGAACGTGATCACTGAAAAAAAATATAAATTAAGGTTAGAACATTTGACAAAAAATAAACTCATCTATAATAGGCTTGTTTTTGGTATGCATAATATAAAAGACCTTTCATACAATCTGAGTTCAAACTTTGCTTTCACGCAAGCATCGAATTGTTCTGTGTAGCAAGTAACTTATCACTTTTCTTCAACGTTGGAAGAAAATCATTTCATCAAATTTTAAATATTTAAGATTTTGAAGCAAAAAATAAGCATCCTTATAATTTTTTAATTCAACTACTTTTTCGTCATTTTTTTTTTAATTCTATACATACATATTATGTAAATATTTTATAATAATTTTGAGGACAATATTAATTTTTTTTAAATGAGCGTGATAGTGGGAGGACATTAATTAATTAGCATGTGAGAAATTTTGTATTAAAATCGGTTAAATGATTCAGTTTTTATGGAGTTTTTCAGTTCTCATAAAAATTGCACCATAGTAAGTAGCAGTAGAGAAAAACAGCGACTCAGATAGAGATCCTGGTCCACACCGGACTGTAGGGTCACCTAAAGTAAGTGGTTATGCTATATGTACTTAGTAATTAGTTTCATGGCCACGATTTCCAAAACAGCTTGGCATCTGCGAGACATGAACATGCGATAGGTTCGATTGGCATTGCTTCTCAAATTTCTGAACTCTTAACATGTTTCTATAGTTCCTCTATTGGATTTAAATCCCCTGGGCAAAAGATAAAGGCATTATTCTTAGTGTGGAAAAAAACATTTGAATCGTTTGCCGTATGTTTTGGATCATTATCCTGTTGGAAGATCTACCGAAGGAGGCATACCTATCTTTTTTTTTTCAGCCTACGTTACATGACACACTTCATTAGGTTTGGTATTCATTATTTTTTGAGTCCGGAAAATAGGCCCAACGCCACGCCAAGAAAAACACCTTCATACATTTAATATTATTATTAACGGTTTTGATAGTGTATTTGGGGTCAAGTTGTTTGTTTTTTGGTCTCCTGGTATGCCGCCGTTATCAGTTAGTCCAATACTATACAAACAAAATAAACTAATAAGAAATCGAATGTACAAAAACAACTTGTGTGTGGCTAGTAAAAATGCTGGTTTCAAATGCAATTTTCAAAACAATAAAACCTTTTGGAATCGAAATTTTAGTCAAAACTCAAATCAATTTGGACTTACAGATTCAGATTTATCGTAGTCCTGTGAGCTATTTTACTTAAAAATTTTAAAAATTCGAACGGTCGTTGTATGAGAGCTACATAATATAATAAAAGGTTAAAACCTCTATGAAATAACATACAAATGCTTAGTTTCAATTTTTAATCAAATCCGTCCATTCTTTAAGCTTCTGTAGCTTGATATAAAAATGGACGAAAATCACTTTCTTTTGTTTTTGTATAATTATACCTATTTTTTTTACACGAAACAAACAACAAGTAAAAATACTCGACCGAAATTGGAAATACATATATTGCCCTCGCACTTCTATTTCGAAAACGTACGTCCTTGGAATACATATTACAAAATAATGATCGGAATGGGCTTTTTATCTGCTATTTTCTTCTTAAATATAAGTAGGTATATAAATATATGTATGTAAGTTTGTATGTATATGATTTCGTCACCGTTGATAAGCTTGTTGTTATATTCTCAACCTTCGATTATAGGTGTTTCAGCTTTGGCGAAGACTGGGACCTCACTCCATACACTTTTCTCACTGTCCCTATTGAAAATAAATTTTTCTTGGTGTAATGGGCTTCTTAAATCTTGATCCACGTCTTTGTAAAAGCTTGTGAAAGCATTTTTTGTGACACGATCAAGAAGTGGAGCAATAAATTATGTAGGCACAATGGATGTTCATAATTAAAGAAAAAACCTGTGAACTAACCTTTCTTAGAGTTCCTTTATTAAAATTTATTACATTTTTCTTCTATCTGCTATCTCTTTGTCAATGTTTTTTTGCTACTTCAACAAAGCATACAACGTATCACAGTAAATCGATTAAAAATAGTATGTTAGACTGAATCTCTTATTTATTTATTATTGAAATTCAAGTTTTTTTTTAATGGAAATATACATAGGTGCTTTCTAAAATTTCTGTAGACATTGACGTCTATGTTCACAGAGGCGATGATTCTTAAATTTTTAAAAGCCCATTGTATTGATTGCACAACATTAAAATCACTAATAAGATGGTAAAAAGAAGCAACAATTGTACACAATTAAAGATGTATAATTCGAACAAAAAAATGTATAAACCAGTTCAAATTAAAAAAAAACAAAAATTATTACCAATAGCTAGCTAATCGCCCACAAAAACATGAATAATTATCATGCATATAAGAAGTTTTCACTTCTTGGTTCACAATTTATACAAATAAATTATATTTTATTTTCAAACACGGTTCACTTTCGACATCGAAATGTCAATGTAATATCACTTTTTTCCCATTTATCATCAACAAATTCAAACTTCAAATCGGTATTCAAGAATTTACACTACCTTTTCTAGAGACAAAATAGATAAATCAAAACGATCTCATCTGTAACATCGGCGCCATTTTAAGCCCGTTTTTGCACTTCACATATTTAATAATTTTTATAGATAATTAACTATGTGGGAATTTTTGAATGTCAAAATTATTTAAAAAAATACCCTCAGCATTAATGTGCTGCCAGAATGGTACGTTAACAAACGCGACGCAGGCCTCGAAGCTTTGAAAAGCCACAGTGTCATTTAATAACATGAAATTTCTAATTTGCACAAATTTTCACTAAATTTCACAATTTTCTGTAAAAACGTCAAAACTCATAGAAAAAAAATCAATTTTTGGGAAATACGTGGAAAAAAGTTACCATTTTTTAAATATACAAGGTGCCTGATGAAACGATTCCATTTTATCTTCTTCTATGATGAGGGGTACAAAAAAATTACTTATGTCGAATTCCTTTCAACCAAAAAAAAACCGATCCCTCATGATTTGTTATCAAAAATCTTTGATCCTGATTGGTAAGACCCCATTTGGGCTAACAAATAGGCTAACTTTTGTTTTTTCTAGTCTGAAAAAACATTAGGGGTATTCCCGATCCGATGCAAACTGGTCTTGCATCATTGCAAAAGTGCAAAGTTTTTTTTTACAATGGGGTAATGGTATAGCAATTTTACACTTTCGCATTTTTGCAATGATACAAGACCAGTTGCATTGGATCGGGAATACCCCTATTTTATAACCAAATCAACAGATTAACTGGTGAAAAAAATGTATCCTCTTTAAGGCCAGGCGCGCACTTGCAACCAAACTATTTGGTTTCGATTTTGAGTACTATAGGATTATACGAGACCCCGCGGAAGTTTATGTGCGCGCATTTCCATATAAGCCCGTTGTGGTCAAATTGGAACCAAACTGTTTAGTAGCAGGTGCGCGCCTGGCCTAAATGGAAAGAATTCATTTCTCCATAAAAGATTCTTGACAAAATAACTCGTAGAGTACGATCGACATAGAACAGCAACTAGTGGTGTAACTATGTATGTATGTATTTGGCTCACAATCATCTTTGTTGTCGAAGAGTTCGCCAAAAAAAATTCAGACCTTAGCAATCACAATACAAAATTCACCTTGCTGTGGTGTTTTTTTGTGAGGGTTATCGCAGAATACGGAGAATGATACCGAATAACAACAACCTCACAAGAAATCAACATAAGGGCTTGTGACTTGTGAGCTCTCACAACGCCAGAATAGCCCTGTTATACACGTCACTTAGTAGAAATTTTCTTTTATTCATAACATTTTGCACTGTCCACGGCATGAGACCTAACCCTTCGCTCTTCAACGTTTATTAATTTTTCTGTAAGTGGTCACCGAAAGTGAAATTTGCACGAAATTTTGTTAGAAATTACGTAAAAACTTTATGAACACACCCAAGTGAAATGGATCCATAGTGGAAATCCATTGGAAACCATTGAAAATGTCAAAATTTGATCTTTAGAAAACAGAGACAGAAAGAAAACACAACAAAAAGAAGCTAATTGACTGCCAAATAAAATTCAAAATGAAATTAGCTCTCAAACGAAATTTGCAATGAAAACACTTTTTCTGTAATTTCGAAATTACGTCATTTCGGCTCAAATGAAAACGTAGTATCAAATTTCGTCCTGAAAAAAAATTTGATATTGGAAATTTGATGTAAATGTTGTTGATGCTATTAAACTCACCTCGTATTTCCTGTAGTTATAGTTTTACTGCAGAACTGACGATTTTTTTTAAACATGTGAATCTGAATGTTCTAGTCGATAACTTTTAAGTTGATAATCTTGAAAAAAAGTAATTATAGTCTTTGGCGACTTCGACTGTCAGGTTGACATTTATATAGAAGAATGTCAACAACCGTGTTTTTGTTTTAACTTTTAACCTCTGCATTTATTTCATAGTTAAATTAATTTAGCACGTTAGTGGATAAGAAATAACTTATCTTATTATGCTCTGTATTAAAAGTTACAATTCAGAATAAATTTCTTCAGTAAATTGTAATATTACTTTGGTATGTATGATTGTGGAAATATGAAGATCATCATTTAAAAACTTAAATCGACTTCGCTTTTTCAGTTTTCTAAAATTCTTATTCTATAAAAACGTATGGAAATAATGAACAAATAATTTGCTTAAATATTTTGTATTTATTGAAACTAATAAAGTTTAAATAAGCAACTGCATTTAGTGTTTAGATGCATTTTTTATGTAAGCAAAGTTTCTTCAAAAAGTCTATTTCTGCACTAGCAAATTAGTCTATGCGAATCAAGGACACTTAATTCAAATTATAGCGATTTATAAATATTTCATAAGCTTGATAATCACAAGCATTTCATACAAAATTCATGTTGAATTAAATACTCACATTAGCGGTTGAAAATGCTTACAATTTATTAAATTGAAATTGAATATTTTTGAAAGAGGTTAGAATGGTTGAAGTTTTAGTTTTTAAAATTTACTATCGGCCTTATCACAGGCCCTGTCGTAATAGATTTGTACTACAAAATCTCAAAAAAAAATATTATAATTACAATATGAAGATAAATTTGAAGATACATTTTCTAAACTAGGGAGGCTTGTCAGTTTATCCTGCAACTTGGACATTGCGAATTTATTTACACCAAACCAATTAAAATATTTGTTTCCAACTCTTATTTTTCCTTCCTCTTTTTGAATATTACATTAAAATCATATCTAGTTATTTTTTTTTTTTTTTTGCTAAAGTCTATCGACCAAAAATAAACAAATTAGGTAAATATGGTTAACGCTTCGACTTTGTAGCCAAGTATTCATTTGACTGCAGAAGTTTTAAATTAATAAAATAAGATATTACATCGCAAATAAAATTAATTGAATTATTTAACATACATACATTTCTAAATAATAATATCCCATCCCTAAAAACACTAAAAAATACCTTCTAATAATGTTTGTCGTTTTAATTTTGTATATAGGATTTTTTTTAATTTAAGATAAATTGTGATCTTATAAAAGAAAAGGCACTTAAATATCGAGGGAAATAGAGATAGTGAGTTATCGATAAAAGAATGTACTAATTTCTTTTTAATTTTTCTACAAAATCTCAATAGATCTATCAAAATGAAAATAATATCATTAATAAGGACAAATTGGAAGAAGACTGTCTTTGGTGTAGGATTGGGAGCCTACGCTTTAAACTATGGACGAGAGATGTATCAGTAAGTTTATAGTTATACTTACATTATAAAAAAATTGTCTTGCTCTGATATCTTACCACCCCAATTTAAAATACTATGTACCTACAACGAAGGTTTTTTTTATAATTTAAATTTAATATATACATACATACTACTAAAATAAATTAGTCAAGTAGAAGACATAGCAATATTTAATTGGACTTATTGAATTATTAATTCAAAATAGCTTTTAACGGCTTTTAGTCCACCAAAATTGACGTTTCGTCCAGGCTTGGATTCATTTTAAACTAAACTGAACTTAAAAAAAATTGCATATTGACAAGACCCTAGCTAGTTAACTGTTGATCAAAGTGAAATCACCGGGAGGAAAAGCCAATTTTTTTCTTAGACTGAAAATTTAAAAAAATAAATTATGTTTTTATTTTGTATTTTTCTAAACAGATTAAGGGGGCAGCCCCTAAATCGGTTTACGTTATACATATGAAACTGAAATAGTAATATAAATTTGCCATAAAATACTTTCAATTCTTAGAATATCTTCGTTGATGAAGGAGTACAGCAAAAAAGCAGCTATTTATGGAGATCGATGCGATGTGTATCCAAGAAAACTCATTGTTATTTTGAATCCTGCAGCCAACAAAAAGAAGGCAGAAAAAACTGTAATTATCTATAAAAAAAAGTAGTAAAAATATTCTATTTAACTAAACGTTTCTCTTTAGTTTTCAAAATATTGTGAACCCATTTTACATCTGGCTGGATTTACTGTAGACATAGTACGAACTGATTCGGAGGGATATGCAAAGACTTTTGTTGAACAATTAAAATCAGCCCCCTATGGGCTTGTTGTAGCGGGAGGTGATGGTTCTATTTCTGAAGTCTTAACTGGCTTAATGCGGAGAAATTTAGACAGGTGTCCAATTGCGCTTCTGCCATTGGGAGGAAAAAATGAAACTACCAAAAATGTTTTAAATTTAAACTGGTCCTCCAAGATAAATGAAGTTGAAGCACTTCTTAGTGCCTCGTTGAATATCGCACGTGAAAAACTAGAAAAGAAGAGTATATTCAAAATTGAACAAATTGCAAATGAAAATGATGAGCAACAAGCAAGCAGGCCTATTTATTCGATGGGATCACTTGAATGGGGAATCTATCGTGATTTAAGATCTTTGCAAGAGAAATACTGGTATCTTTGGAAGGCAGATAAGTATTTCTCCGGTTTAGTGAATTCATTCAATCAACAATTGTCGTGGGACTGTAAAGCAGATCTTAGTTACACAACACCTTGTATTGGATGTACTAAGTGTATGGTTCCGAATGAAGTCGTACAGTCACAGAAATCAATATTATCAAGATTGTTTTCTAGAAAACCAACTCTAAATGCAAGTAATATTGTTCCAACCTCCGACGTTGAATGCGAGGAGCACAATCAACAAATAAATGCAAGCAACGTACGAATATATGTGGACGAAACATCTGATAACAGTAAGCTGGTTTTTGAATCAGATGAAAATATGAAAACAGGATTTGAGGCATTTTTTAAATATTTGTCGGAAGAGAAAGTTTTCGAGCAAATTAAATTTCGTACAATGAATTTTATTCCTGATAACAGTTGCACGGGACCATCGAAATTATATTCTATAGATGGCGAGGCATACGATATCCGTCCCATAAAAGTTACATTAGTTCCAAAGGCTATTGAAATATTCGTTTAAAAATTTTCAAATAAATACCTCAAGGTCAATTGTAAAGATTTTTTTAATATATGAAGATGGATCCACTGCAAAAATCATATAATCGAATGTATATATAATGCCAAATGTTATTATAGCATACATATATACATTTGAAAAAATTTTCCATTCCATTGACACAGTTTTGTGTTACTGCGTTAGTGTCCATTCCAGGTCTTTGAATTATTCTGTTGGGCACGGTTTTTAAATACGTTTGTGCAATCTTTATACGAATCACTCAAAAAAAGCGTTTACAAGCTATTTTTCATTCCTGTGCATAAAAGGCTTTTTATTTTTTAGATACCTATACAACTTTAAGAGGTATCTAAAGTTGTATTTAATAAAAAACTATTAATTAGCATCGACAACATCTGAATTAGATAATTCTATAGCTTTTCTTAATAAAGGATGAAATAAGTATATTACCTGTTTTATTTTGAAATAATAAAGTTTTGTGAAAAATTAAAATTCAAACTCAACTTAGAAACCACTTTTTTTTCTAAATGTTACATTACTTGCAATTCTAATATTCAATGCTCTTATCAATTTTTAGCAAAAAAAAATAAAAACCAGAACATCTTGTTTTTGCAAAGAATTGAAAATAAAAAATTACAATTTTAAATTTTGATTTTTTTCATCAACTGTTTTTGAAAATTTGATGTTCTATTAAAAAAAATACTTTTAAATATGTAACGTTTTATTTTTAATTTTTTCAAAAACAGTTTGAAAATTAATTTTTTTAAAACAGTTGCATCAATTTTATTTAAAAAGATGTTCAAAAATGGATTTCTGGCTCTAAGAAAAAATCATAGAACCATCCCAATGTTTTTTTTTTTTAATTTAAAGGCGTATGTGAATTGGATTAAAATTGCGTTAAATTTTATATATACACAGTTTATTTTTTAACACTAGTGAGATGAATCTATAGACGGTGTTCACATTGGACTGCTCACAGTACACATATTAAAGGTAATATCATTAGCGTTTTCATTTTTGTTCAGTTCTGCGCATCTGTCAAAATCGAGGTATTATGGTGGTAAAATGGTGGATTCAGTGCCCCTTTCCTTGTCTCATTTCAATATTTTGTTGTTGTTTCTAATGATGCGCGTTGAGTTCCTGTGGTCACTCGAACAGCCATTTTTAATTTTTTGACATTTCCGACTTTGACAACCTGCGCAATATATTACCTTTAATATGTGTACTGTGGGACTGCTTACTTCGACTTTTTTTACGTTTTTGTATCTTATCTCACTCCCACTTTTTGGTGGGAAAAAGATGACTTTCTTGGCCACATCTTTCACGCCATGAAATGGGAGTAAGAAAAAGTACAAAGACGTAAAAAAAAAGTCGCCGTACGCTGTTCAATGTGAACACCGTCTATACGCGAAAATGTCAAAACTTTATTCGGATAATTGGCGTGATCAGAAAAATGAGATATGAGAGATTTTTCTCACTCAAAAAGTGAGCAAGCGAATCCAAAATTTTTTCTCAGAGTTTTGACAGAAAAGCAAAATTTCCCTTCAAGCAAATTCACTGACCCAACTTTTTCGGTCTTTCTTGGATCATTTCAAAACGGAGTGTCATACACACATTAGCACATTTTTTGTACATGTATGCAAAAAAAGAACGAAAATCGAGAGTACTTTTTTTTACTGAGAAAGAGAGAATGTATGCAATACCCTAATGGTGAGTATTTTTTTATGGACTGAAAACAAAGGAGAAGACAACAAAAACAATTAACTTTTTTCAATGTGTTCACGTTCGTGCCCAGCGCAACAGTTTAATAAAAACTCCCTCGAGAAAGAAAATCAATTTAAAATCCAAAATTAATTATTTAATTATTAATTACAAAATACATCGTGATGTTTCATTTATATACAAACGATAGAAGAAAATAAATTGTATAATATTCTTCAACCTCAAAACACCTGTCTCGTTCGTTCATTTTTTTGGATCCGTTCTGCATTCCATTTTATTTCGGTTCTCGCTGAGTATGGTGAAATGCGAAGCTCTCTCTCTCACAATACATGCACAAAATGAGTCCGTGGTGATTCTAATTTCCATACTAATTTGAGCCGACAAACGCAGTTTTGCGGATCCATGTTTGGATCCGTATACGAAGTCATCCATAGGTTCTTTACTACGTGCGCGGATCCAAAGCGGACTAGTTTGCTTGAAGGGTTTGTTGAGGAATCCTGTTCAGGTAGCATTATTGTTGCGCAAAAAAAAAAAAATTGGTGGTGAGTACACAATTTTTTGCGCAAATATCGCCCCCATAAGAAATACGTGCAGTTTTTTTTTCATCGAGGAACTTTACACCTTCAAGCAAACGAGTCCGCTTTGGATCCGCGCACTTAATTAACAACGTATGGATGACTCCGTATACGGATCCAAACTTGGATCCGCAAAACTGCGTTTGCCGGCTCAAATAAGTATGGAAATAACAATCACCACTCATTTTGTGCATGTATTGTGAGAGAGAGAGCTTACATTTTCACGATACTCAGCGAGAAAACCAAATCGGATCCAAAAAAATTAACGAACGAGACAGACGTTTTGTGGTTAAAGAATATTATGCAATTTATCTTCTTCTCTCATTTGTATATAAATGAAACATTATGATTTATTTTGTAATTAATAATTACATAGATAAATAACTTTTGATTTTAAATTGATTTTCTTTTGGAGGAAATTTTTATTAAACTGTTGTACTGAGCACGAACGTGAACACACTGAAAAAAATTAATTGTTTTTGTTGTCTTCTCTCTTTGTTTTCAGTCCATTTTGAAATGATCTAAGAACTCACAACACCGACTTCGGTTCAAGTGACGAAAAACGGGTCAAAAATCTAACCCTATTCCAACTCCGTCTATTGATTTTGCATATATGGTCTGTTTGGCAATGTGAAATTTCTTTGCACAAATTTTCACAAAATTTCACAATTTGCTGTCAAAACCCATAGAAAACAAACTGTTTTTGGGAAATTTGCTGAAAAAAAGGTACCAAACAGGAAGTGTGCCCTTATATTTTTTTTGGGGATGTGTGAAATGTGCATCCGATATTATGCCTGTTTGGTTACTTTTTTTCAACGAATTTCCCAAAAACTTATTTTTTTTTCTATGGGTTTTGATAGTAAATTGTGAAATTTTGTGAAAATTTGTGCAAATTCGCAAGAAATTTCACGTTGCCAAACCGACCAATTATGTCAAACGTTCATTCCTGTCTGTCTCTCTTTTTCTTGTCTTTGGTTTGTTGTCATTTTGTCAATTCACAACTAATTAATTAATTTATTTTTATCTATTTTCTATTTATGCGAGTTGTGATTTCCAATTAAAAATGAATTTAATTTATTTGCTAAATTGTATTAGTACTAAAAATAATAACAATCATCAATTATCATATTTTTTCTTAAAGTTAATCCTGTTCGATTAGTATAAAACACGATGTCAGTTCAAAAAAATATGTAAAAAAAAGTTGAACTTATTAATAACTTTTAGCTGAGCCTTTCCTTAAGTGGATTCATGGTAAACAAAGAAGACCATTATGGAATTCACATTTATTAATCCTTGCGCATGGAAAATAGCTTTTACTTTCATATAGCCGAGCTTTGGTAATTCGCATGCAGTTTCTCCTCTACGTAACACTTAAAGCTCAAGGCAATTCATTATTGTCTTATATTTTAACCAATTGAGAAGAAGACGTTATAAGTAGTTAAAAGTAGGTGATTATTAGTATTTCTATTAATATTACTATGCCAGTCATATAGATTACTTTTTGGTATTCAAACAACCGCCTGCTTAAATAATTTATACACTTTTTTAATTTAAAAAATAGCGAAATTGAAAAGTATATTATAGTGAGTTTTACCTATACCTACCTACCTAACTATATTGTTTTATGTTGTAATATCTTAAATTGTTATAACGCCTCTTCAAGGCTCTCGAGACACGGCCCTCCTGTATTTCAATTTAAATATATATCCACGGTGTGAGTATTTCTATTTGAGTATCCAACAGAGAAATGGATGTGCTAAATTAAAATATTAAAATAGTTTTAGGCAATTTTAAGCAATACAGTGTTCATCTTCATAGATCATTTACTATTAGTTAATTTCAAATGCAAAAAATAAACCTGCTGCTTTGGTTGTAAATTGAAAATACAAATTTGAGATACATTTTTTTAATATAGGTTACTCTAGGCTTTTTGACATTTTTCCAGTGCAAGGAAAAAATCGATTTTTCAACGTCTTGAAACATTTTCTACAAGTTGAAAAGCAGCAAGAAGGGAACAAGATTTGCGGCGCCTCATCTCTTTCAATCAATTCAATCCTACCTACGCGCTTTTCATTTTATGTGAAAATTTATTCAAACTTAAAGCGAATATTAATTAATAATTATGCCTATGTTTGTATTATTCCATTGCATTTGTATTTTATTTCAATAATTATACATTAAAGAAAAACAACTTGTGCTATTTAGTTGAATTTCCTAGCAAAATCTGTTAGTTCGTATTTTGCATTAATTGTACCCGGATTCTTTTGTTGTTTAAACAGCAAGTACCTATACCTCAGCTATAAAATTTTGATTAAGTGGGAAGTAAGTGTTTTTTTATCCGAATGGGTATATTAAATAAGTCATTTTATGATGCTTACCAAAAAGAACGAAGTACTCAGGTAGTGGAGGTAGTTTAATCAATAATTTAATGTTTCTACCTCACTTATTTATGTTTAAGTGTTGAATATTTTTTAGTACCTACTATGTACCTATATGTACATACCTAACTATTCTAAGGCACATAGAAATTATTCAGCTGCATAATTTGTATAAAGGAGAATTGGAAGCCATTGCTCCATTTAATGATAGTTATAGGTACCTAGATGCATCTTGTAACAAAGTTTCGCTAAATCCACATTCACTTTGCTTTAGAATTTTTTTATCATTCTTAATTAATAGCAACCATTCAAAAAATCTAAATAGCTACAATTAACGACGAAATGGCTATTAGAAAACACTTAGTTCTTTCTTATTTGGTTTTGACGTTGAACTCAATTACGGCTCTTTGATATATTCTTTTTTTATAGATTTTATAATACAACAAACTAAAAACTTTACTACCTACTTTTTTTTTATTTTAAAATCATTAAACAAAAAAATGATTTTAATGTTTTAGAAATTTAATGTTTTTTTTCGGTTTAATTTTGAACAGAAAAAGTTATAAGATGTGTATGTGAAACAAAGGCAACGCCTTTAAAATTCTATTTAAAACTCTTAAGTGGTAGGGGTAAAAAAACCAAAACACTAGCACCAAATTTGCTTTTCTGTTTTTCTCTTTTGTTTGATTAATGAAAGCCGAAGGAAGATGACGAGAAGAAAAGATCCATGTTTTAAGTTTCAAGAATACTTAATACAAAATTAAAAAGGCAAGAGGACTTTATCATTCTAGCATAGTTTACGTACATTATAATCGAAAGATTTACGATGTGTTGGAGTGCCCTTAGTACTTTAAACACAGAGGCCTCGGAAGCCGAAGAACCGAAATGAATTTCAATTACACTTGTTAGATACATAGTGTTTGTTATAATTTCGTTTTTAACTCATTTTTAAGCACTTAAAAACAATAAATTTTATATAGATACTGACTACTTCGCAGTAGATGCGACAAAAAAGGTAGGGTGTACATGTTAAATCTTTCTTAAAGTTGCGGTCTGGACCAGCATCTCAACTAACAACCAGGGATTTCATAAAACAAAAAGTGCACATAAAGTAGAACAAAAATTCTTAAAAAAAACAACAGCAACACTTCAATATTAAATTTTACATAATTAGGTACTCATTTTATGTTTAATATTTATTGAAATGTCTCTTTTTAGTTTTTAGTCTTATGCTGAAAGGTACTTTAGTTTTTTTTGCACACAATTCAAAACTACGAGCAGTAGTTTTCTTTGGTTTTGCTTTAGGTATTTAGCACTTTAAACCTTTAATTTTTGACCAAAACAGGATTTTGGATTTTGTTTTTCTAAAAAGTCTTAAGCCTGGTGGCCCCTTTTTGAACAATCGGTTTAATTTAATTCTTATTAATAGCTGACTATTAAGTAGTATTTTAAGTTTCCCGTTCAGGCAGCATGTAGACCCCTCTCCGATATGATTGTTTCTTTGTCTTAGCTTTAACTTTATTCATATACACATTTTATGCTAATCACCCTGATTGAAAAGCAAATGCTCATGCTAGCCCCTCGGAACGTTTGGACAACCAATATACTGAAAGCATTTTCAATTTGGTTGATCTGGAGCCCGGCGATCCAAGTTTTGTATATTAAAGTGTGCCATTTAATTGCTATGATGTCATTTCGCAAAATCTATCAGTCTGAGTCCGTTACCGGAAGTTATAAAAATCAATGTTAGATTTTCTGGATGACTACAGAATCAATTTCGCCGAAGTCTTCACAGAGTTTAAAGGTTGAAAGGTCCAAAAAGTGGTTTTAATAAAATATAAAAGTAATTAAGCAATCTTAAATTTAAGGTATGACGTAAGATTTTGGAACATTAGTCTACCGAAAACGCCCTTAATTTAACATCCCTAGAAATCTAAAAACTCTTTATGTAATTCAAATTAAAAGTACAAGTGACCTCAAATTCAAAATACATTTCGCCAGGAAACGACAGGAACGCAAATTTTGGTCGATGTTTACCGACTCTTACAAGTATAACTTGAGGTCACTTTAAATTTATACAGAAGTAATTTTATAGTTTTCTTCTTCTTCGTTATATTTTCTCCCGCATGAACGGGGGAAAATAGACCCCTCTTCAACATAGAATGTTTCTTTGTATAAAATAATGCATGACATGTAATTTATTTTTAGAGTCCGCCTACCGCCACACCCACTTTTTCAACCTAATAGTTTGCTCATTTTTTAACGGTGCTAGAAGGTTTAAATTATCTTTTTTATAGATATTGACCTAATTTTTTCAAAATCCTGTCATGTCCACTTTTCTAATATGTATTTGAGTTTATTCCTTATTGAATGTCCTTTTAAATATTATTTTGTTTTATTTAGCTCCCCAAACATAAGGCATGCACATGACATTTAATTTTTCTTTTGGAAATCCGCCAATCCTACTTTACTTATTTTGTGCCTTGAACATCAAAAATATATATATTATATTTGTTTTTAAATCTTCGATCTTCTACATTTTATGTACATAAAAGTTATGAATGTTAGTTTATTAGTACTTATAGACTCGAATAGAATTCAATTCATTGAGTGGAAATTATTATATGTTGTGCTGGGAAACGTGGGTACCACTTTGTATATATGTATATGTGTATGCATATGGGATTTGATCTATGGCTCGGGATGATATTAGTGTTGAGCACTGAAAAACTGTCGGGTCATGTAAGAATTTTATTTTTATTTTAGCCGGTTAAGTTAAATATTGCAATATGAATTTAAATCGCGATTGGAAAACGAAACTAAACAGCGCAGACTTAATTCATATCGGTCGTCAAATGAGACTAGATCGTGCGGTGTAATTTTTGAAACTTAATTTTGTTCGTAGTCAAAATCATGTCGGAAAAAGTTTGTCCTATATTATGGCGAAAAAAAAAATTAACTGCTGTGGGTTCGGAAATAAAATCCTCAAAACTGGATAGTTGTTTCCTTTATTTCTAACGAAACAAAAATATTGAAATTTATTCAAGCTAAAATTTATTTACGTAATCAATACCTCATTTTTTAAATACTACAAGTGGTAACTAAATATAACACTACTTATAGAACATACAACACACTACATTAGACGCGACTTCAATAATTATTTTGTTGATTGCTAAATAATTTACTAACAAAACCAAACCCACTTGTGACTATAATATATTTTTTTAAATAAAATATTGTAATAATAATATTGTAAACAGTGAAAATGTAATCATTTAAAATTTGGTTCTCTAATAGCAATGGGATGTTTTAGCAGTAAAGATCGTTTAACAAAAGAAGACATGGATTTTTTAAAATCACATACTCGCTACGATGAAGCTACAATTAAAGAATGGTATAAAGGATTCAAGGTATGTAAATTATAATCATTTTATTTAATAGTTGTATAGTAATTTAAATTTTATGTATTAACTATTTCAGCAAGATTGCCCAAATGGCCGATTAACACCTGCAAAATTTGTCGATATGTATAAAATGTTTTTCCCATCAGGAAACGCCGAAGAATTTTGTGACCATGTTTTTCGAACGTTTGACATGGACAAAAATGGTTACATAGACTTTAAAGTAAATATATATTTTAGTTTTCATGTTTATCTTATACAATATTTAATATAAGAAAAGGGTACATAAAACAGTCAACTACATTAATTTCTTCTTTATTATTTATCTTATTCTATATATTTTTTATGTTGATGTCAGCTTGAAAACAAAAACTTTGTATATAATTAGATGAGCGAGGCACAGCCCTAAATTATTCAAATACAGTCGTGAAATGTCTGTTCGTTATATTGATTTCAATTTTAATGTGTGCGTGCATTGACCACAAATATGTCTACCAAACATTTTAAGTTGTATTTATGGTCTCCGAAGATAAAGATAGTGAATCCTTAAGTGGTAAAAATTTGATAAGATCAATGACGTTCAAAGTTCAAAGGAAAATTTGATTACGAAACCGAAACATGATCGCTTTACAAATCTTTATTATTTATCTACGTGGTAAGTACAGCGTTAAAGAAATATCAATGGTAGAAAGCTAAGTAAAGCACTAATCTATTCAATATATTTGCATTATGTCCCTTAAGCAACATAAACAGAATATTATTTTTTTTTTTTTAAATAAGCCAAACCTTAAAACGATTGCTTGGCTGAAAATCAAATAGGCATTTGGCATAGGGAACGAAATAACTGTCGTAATTTTTAATTATTTTATGTAAATGTGTTTTTTGTCTTTTTGATACATTTATCTTACATTTTTTTTAAATTACATATTGCATTTAACAAATTCATGTTTTAAGTTATAAAAAATCAGTTTTTTATTTTAAAAATTATGTGTTTATAAAACGTCCCTTGTCTAGGGTGTTGAGTTAACATTGATATTAAGAGCTTAAAATTTGTAGACATTGTTTTTTTTTTTTAATTTGGAAGAAATTAAAAGGATGTGCCAACCAAAATTAAACAATGACCTTTATACGGAACACTCTATTGTACATACATATGTATATGTTATGCATATTAAATGCTTGTTTTAAAACAAAATCAATTAAATAAAATTTCAACTTATCCAAAAATCCAATTTTATTATTCATATTCGTGGTCTGCACAAGCACAAAAATAAGATCAATAAAGAAGTTTCACTTCAAAAATAGCGTAGAACTTCTGCTTTCACTAACTTAAAGCTCTTCTTCATTAAAATCTAAACACTGTTGATAAAGATAAGTTTGATGTTTTTTTTTATTTCATCTAACTAGGAATTTCTTTTGGCTATCGATGTAACTTCAAGTGGTACTCCTGAAGAAAAATTAAAATGGGCATTCCGAATGTATGATGTTGACGGTAACGGTGTGATTGATATTCAAGAGATGACTAAAATTGTACAGGTAATTTAATTTGATTTTATTGCATTTTATTCAAAATCACAAAAAATTTATTAGAATTGCATATAATTTTTTAATATAATACATACATTTTAAACATCATTTTATTTAACTTATATTTAAATTTAAATGATGCTTTTCAGCTCAAACAGAGTTTAATATATGTATACATATGTATGTATGTTCATGTTTATTGCAAGGTCACTAGCCAAATAAAATTTAAGATTGTATCCTCCATGGTCAAATTGTAGCGAAACCAAATAAATAGGTTGCAGTCGGGATCCTTATAAAGTCCAATCAAAAATCTATTGGAAAAAAACTAGTTGGGATATAACCACCAAATAATGTATTTATAATTACTATGATGATTGGTCTTATGAAAAAATATAAGAATCGGTGTTTTCCTTTTATTAACGGATTTTAAAATCCGTTTAACTTTATTTTTTGTATCCTTCTAACAAGCCTTTAAAATTGGCAATTTCGTACAAAGCATCTTCATCGTCTGCAAGAAACCTTTGCATAGCCCAACTCCCACGAATTGTTTATTCGTTTTGGATCGATGACGTGGGTTTTGAGTCATATTTTATGATCTCCCGGTTTTGGCAATGGTTTAATGATGAGTAGACCCATATAGATTTAATGTTATTGCCTTCGGAAATTGTATTTCGCAGATGGATAAACGTCGTTGCGTACTTAAAAAACAGCTAATGCAACAACAACTCGAAAGCTATCTGCAAAATGTTTAGATAGGTAGAAAGTAGAAAGCCTAGCGATAAATACTCGATCGCATTCATTAGGATCCGTGTTCTTAAGATCCGGACGCTCGGGTAATAAGCAAATGAATACTTTTGTTTTAGTTTTGCGTACAGTAATCATATAAATTCCGTGTTTCCGTGTTTTAAAAATATGTAAAAGTATAGAATCATAGGCTGTAATATATACTTTAACCTACCATATTATCTTAAATAAGCCTTATTGGATTAATTATTCATTTAAACAATTTTTACAAATTAAATAATTTACTTAATAAAATTCTTTATATTCCAGGCTATATACGATATGCTAGGAGCTTGTTCTTCAAACCGCCCGGCAGATTCGGCTGAGGAAAGAGCAAAAAATATATTTGCTAAAATGGACGAAAATAATGATGGCCAATTAACTCAAGATGAATTTTTAAAAGGATGTTTACAAGATGAAGAACTATCAAAAATGCTAGCACCATAAAACTATTTTAATATTAATAATTAATAAGTCACAAAAAAATGCACAAATGCGAATCTTATCATATCAATGTTTGTGCGTATATTATTACATAGCTATCAACTTAAATATTTTTAATACATTTTGTAATGTATCATGTTTTTATACTATCTTTATATTCGATTTAATTGGGATACAAGTTTAAAAAAGAAAGAAAATATTTTTGAACAAACATCATTTCAGGTATAATATATTTGAATTTGAATAGAAGAACGTATTCACCAAATTATGTAGAATTTTAAATTTCAAATGTATCAAACCTTGCACATCTAATTAAATTTATTTATTTAAGACTAAGCATAAGTACAATTTTCAACAAAGTCCCAACTAGTATTACGCTTATTTTCCAGAGATACATAGGAACAGCATGGGAGGACATAGCACGTCATGAAGAGTTAAAGATTTTGTACAATGGCAAAGGGTATAATCAAACAAACTGCTTTGAATAAGATATCTCCACAACTATGTAAAATATAAACAAAAATGAAAAACAGAAGTGGTACTCACGATTCGATTCAACAGGTTGTCTTTATTGCTAAACTTACAATAAAATAATTTATAAATATAAGAAAATGAAGATTTTTTTTCAAATTTACAATAAATATCACACCTGTTGCATCGAATCTTGTAAGGATATATAAATTGCAAAATGAAGGGAAAGAGAACTGGTAAATTTTCACCACGGATTAAGTATCATAATTTCTTTAATTTTTAACAATTATGATTGTGACAATGAAAAATAATTATTAAAAGTTGAATGGAAAAGTGCTTCCCCATTGCATAATCGGGTTTCAATAAAAGGGTCCATAATTAAGACGCATGTTTTCTCACAACAGGTACAATAGATGTTTTACATTTTAAGACTGCAGTAGTGTGTTCGTTATTTCTTAAATTCAATTTTTTTAACAGACACCCCCTAGTTTAAAACCTAAAAAATGTATTGAACAAATTAAATTCTGTCGGAAGTCATTACGTAGGGCTGCTAACGCCATCCTTTTTGCACTTTTCACGTTTAAGATAAAGTATGGCATTAGAGATTAGATTAGACAAAATAATACAAATATAGACAATTAATACATGTTTAAGAGCATAAACTTTTGGTTAGTTTTGGAAATAACGGACATGTTAGTAAGTTCTCCTACTAACAAGGTACGAAAGTTGGAATCAACCGTAAAATTCCAATTTGAAAAATGCTTCGATTTCACTTGTATTTTCCCACTGAAAAAAGACGTTTATGTCTTTTGTAATTTACAAAAGACGATTGAAAACGCAGCAGATTTCTTGTCCTTAATCCTTATATATTGAATAACGCATGAAAGGTCCAGTGGAAAAGTGATGGCATTTAGTAGTTTTTTCTGAGCACTATATTCTGAAGTGGAGTGAATCTTTCTAAAAAAAACTAGGAAATCTCCCGAAATGATAAACTACATATTTTATTAATTTTTTTTGCTTTAAAAATTTAAAAAGATAATACTGAAAAAAGCACATACACTTTATAATTAAAAAAATAATTGAACTGTTATTCTAAATATGAACCTCGAAGTCTTGCCAAAATAAATTTAAAAGTAAACAAGACGCCACCGTCAAAGACGATCCAAGGTCGCAGATGTGAAAAGTGAAAATAATTGTTTAGAAAATTAATTGGAATATTAATGTTCAAAAACGCCGTTTTTCAAAGCACCACGAAAACTTATATTTTTGTTTTTCATGCGTTAGATCATTACAGGGCTAAAAATGTAACATCCGATTCACTGCCAGTGTTTACAGAATCTTCGAATCCTAATTATAAAGTATTTTAGTTTTGAAAGAGTGACAAAAATTGCCAGTGAACTGGTTATGGAATTCGAAGCGAATTCATGTCTCATGTTCAAACAAGCAGAGGTGAGTTATAACATAAAACAGTATGTATGTTTTCAGGGTTCTGCACAAAAATAATGCATAATAATATACCTTAATATAAAGTAGTTTAGCCGAGCTCTCAACTCATTAAAGACATTTAGGGCCAGTTTGTTCACAGCTGATCATCTTTAATCAAAGATTATTGCAACTAGTAAATCATCGAATGTGCATGTTAACCAAATCCATGATTTGAGTCCTTAATCGTGGAAATTGGTTATAAGCCGATTTTGGTTTATTAGCGGCTAGCGCCAATTAATTAGAATCTTGAAAGTCATGGTACAGATTTAATTCACTGTGAACAAACTGGCCCTTAATGAATATACATTAATTGGAGTTAGACAAGAAACAAATATTTTTCAAATAAAAAAAAAAAGATTGTGATTTTTTCATTTTCTCAAAAATAAAAATATTTTTATATAATTCTTGACCTATGCAAATCCTTCATACAAAATCCCTCCTTATTATGTTCAACGAATTGTTGACTACAACAACAACTTGTGTGTGGCTAGTAAAATGATTTTTTTTTTAATTTTTAAGGTCCGTATTATTGTAATTTTTTTCGTTAGTTTTTTGTCTACTTTTTGTTTTTCTTTAGGTTGCCCTCCCGACTAAGCGGGACGAAAAAGAACCCCACTTACATATGATTTTTATCTCAGATTTCAAGCCTTAGCTTTTTTGGCATCTTATATGTGAATCCAACTGTAATACAATGCAAGAAGCACATTTATTTATGTCTTCAAATACATATGTTCCTTTTTTCTTTTTTGGATAATTCGTAGTTTCAGCGAAAATGTATTATTCGAGTTAATTTTTGAACGAAAACTTAAAGAAACTTGTCAATTCCTTATTCGAAAACAACAATACTAGCTTTAATTGTAAATTATCATTCAAATTCAAGCAGTACCATGTTCGTTTTTACATGTTACTTGACTGCTTTTGAAATCTGCCACTTCCCTACAACAATTACTGCCCAAATTAAAACAAAAATGCAGAATTAGACTGGTGGATATAGTGGATAAGCTTTATTAAAATAATTCAAAAATAAAAAGTTTTACATTTCTGATAACTCAGGAAATCATAACAAAATGTATTTTTAATGATTTAACAAAATAATAATTATTAGAGCATTTAGCTAAGCTGTATTAGTGTTTTTTTTTGTGTTAAACTTATATTAATATGATTATATCTTGAAGTCGGCTTTATCAACATTTTTTTTTTTTTTGTAAATAATTATTTTCCGCTAAAATTCATTCCAGTGGAGAAAACCAACATTTTCTTGTTCTTTTTAGATTTTTTCTTTCCATCGCTTTTGGATTCATTTTTATTTGGAGCGTTGTGTTTTTGAATTATGGCTTCTGCCAAAACATCTCCCAAGTTTGGTACTGGATGAAATTCTTCATTTAAAGAATCACATTCACTGTAACGATCAGATGTCGCTCTTGCACGTGGTGCGGCAGATTCTTTTATCCAAGTCGAATCTTTTGCTGTTCTTGGTGAGCATATTCCTACTGACGGCCAAAATTCTGCTATTGGTGAGTCAATAGAGTTAGCAATCGATGAATAAGTACTGCGTTTTGATGTACTCGGTTGAGTTGGTATATTAATAGCATCAGTGGGACGCTGACTAGGAGAACCGATAAGCGTTTCCTCGAAGCCACACTGTTAAAAGAAAGTTAATTATTATTATGAACTGTTAAATTACTTTATAGATTTAAAAATAAACATACGGTTGGAAATTCATGCGAGGAAGATAAATTAATGTTAGCCGTGCTTGAAAGAAGTTTTCCCATTTGCCTGTCGTTGATTGCATTTATTTTTATTTCGCGTTTGTTTTCTTGTCTGTCTCTTCTTAGTCGTGCCTTTTTCCTCTGAACGATGTCATCTATAAAGATTGATAGGATGTAAATAAGAAATTTAAAATATTGCAGATTGTGTTTTACCTTTGAAGATATGCAAAACGTCTTCCGATATAATTGGTGGCTCCAACTGAACCTCTACGACCTCAAAATGACATGTGAGTGGCAAGTGGCCCAAGCACGTAAACTTCCTCCGATGATCTTCGTCCATTGAATGGTGTTCCTTTTGTAAAATTTTTGCATTTACAAGCAACGGAGCCTGATCAAGTGACCCATAGCAAGCTTGTAACATTTTCACATTCAATGGGTGAAGGAAAATGTTTTGGCCGTCTACTGATTGATAGAAATAATAATATTTAGCATTAGGTTCTTCTTCTCCTGGTTTGGAAATTTTAATTTCATTGTTGTCTACGATGGCATCGGATTTTTCCTTTAACAAACAATTATCTTTTTCAATTTTTGAAGTTATTTTCTTTTCAACGATAGTTTCGATTTCATTGTTTATCTCAAATTTTCTTGCTTTCAACAAATCTAAAGCTTGTTGAACGAATACAAATTCTGGACAGTTTTGTTCACTTTCACAAAATGCCAACTCATTTTGTTCTCTTTCAATAATCGAAATAACGTCTGACCTATTTGCTACTAAGAATTTTGCAAATTTTGATTCATCATCGCTACTAGACGAATACATGCGAAATTGTTCATCGTCGCTAGCGTGTGAGTTGGTGAATTTTTCAATCGAAAGTGAACCTTTTTTACGTTGCATCAATTGAAAACTTATGAAATTTCCAACAGTAAAATTGACTTGCTGGACGATTGTTGTGCTTTTCAAGTCATTAGTGTGTACTGCTTCGTAGCAAATAGGGCATTTACGCCATGTTTTATCAGACAATGCAAGATAATGAAGAATACATGGCCAGCAATATACATGACCACAACGAGTCAGTTTAGCGGCAAGAGGTGGATACAAACAGATGGGGCATTGCGGCTCCTCGGTAGTTTGAATGTTGATTTGTTCAATTAAATCCCAATCGATAAGTGTATCTGGTGATGATGTAATCTTCTTCTGTTGGGCCTTCCAGTTTACAACGAATTGGAAGCTTAAATCAAATTAAATAAATTCAAGTTAATTGATGCTTAACCAAACATCATAAATGTGTACATGCTTTGAAATATGTCTTTAAAATGAAGAATATGAGCCCGCTTTTCAATTCCATCGGACATTTCGATTTATCATAATGTTTCATTAAATTTTATTCAATACATTTTCTATCTTTGGAGTGCAAGCGGTTCCGCATTTTATTTTTGAAATTACATATCAAGAGCATACATTTTATTTTGATCGCAGTTTGTATGGGTTTAATTTGATTCTAAAACTTACAATCCTGCCCGTTGTACGGATAACAAATAAAGAATTTCAAAGCGAACAAAAAATAGCAGAATAAAGATGTACGTCAAAAAATTAAACCCTCAATGACGGGTTATGTAATATTATATTAAAAATTTTAAAATATACATTAGGTTTTAAGTACACATATAAATTGAAATGGTAGGAAATACATTCTTAAGATAAAAGGGACTATCGCGAATGTTTCCGTCTTTAAAAAATTGAGAATGAAAATGATGTACGAAAGTTTCCCTTCAAAATTTATTACTATCGGAAATAACTATTGCAGGGAAATTTGATTGTCAATACATAGTATCTAAACTTAAATACTCTACATTTAAAAAACAAATATGTACAATTTTTGAATCCGCTTAGAAGCGGAGGTTAATTTATAATTCTTCCTTTCATCAGGGATAGTGGAAATAAAATAAATTTCAGTTTTTAAATTCCTTGAGGATTCGAAGAGATAGGGAGCGTATCGGAATCCCGGTTTTTAAAATCCCGTTTTTTGAAAATCCCGAAAAAAAAGTTTAAAATCCCGTCTACTAAAATACCGTTTTTTAAAATACCGTCTTCTAAAATCCCGCTTATTCAGAATCCCAATGTATTAAAATCCCGCCAATCCCGTTTTTAGCAATTCATTTGGGTATTAAACGAAAAATTATAACGTGTAAATTTCATAAAAAATTAAAATTACTCGAATAAAAGAAAATATGTGGGGGGGTTTTTGATTTTTACTGTACACATTTGTTTTTGCTCACAAAATCAAAATTATATGCATTGAAAAAATTGGTCCTGAAACTAACTCCCAAATGAACTAACTCCTAATGCACTAACCCCCACTAAAATTGGGACTTGGTTCATTATGAACTCATTCCCATTATTTTTGGAACTAACTCCCCACATAAAATGAAATACAAATGAAGGGTTATGTCCCACTAAATAAAAATTACCAAATGATAAAAAGAAACTTTTCATACACCCAACCTTGCATCTACCCCAAATCCTATGGTGTGCCCAAGCAGAGGGTAGCATGCCCCCCATACATACCTCACTGTTTATTAAAATCGTGTTGAACTAAGTCCCAAACGAACTCCCAAATTTACGAACTAATTCCCAACGAAATTTTGGTGGGAGTTAAAAAAACTAGTTTTGATTGCAAAAGCGAAATAATAAGAAACGGGATTATAAGAGAGTGGATTATATAAAATGGATTATAAAAAGCGGGATTTTAAAACCGGGATTATAAAAAGCGGGATATCGAACCCAACCCGAACAGATGTTTTAAATACTGGGGTGGAGGAATCGGCTAAGGTGATAGTTGACTGTCGCTTTTTTGATTGTCGTTTTTATCAACTATTCGTTGCTCTGTGTAAATCGATCGCCAAAAATTGTTTGTTTTTTGGCATTACTTACAATTCTGTTAAGAATTAAACGTCATTTTTGCATTTTTGGTGCTAAGAAATGTTCCCAAGGATATCCATAAACGGTTTCGTAGTTATAAAATGTTTTCTTTTTTTCTCAAATTTTTTCTGATCAGTCGGACCTTTTTATAATTATTTTCACTCTTTACTCTCCTGCGGTTTGAAAAATTTCAAATGATGTAAACATTGCAAATGAACTAATTTGCTATTTTTTATTCTTAAAACAAACTTTTTACTTTAGATATTAATTATAATATTACAAAACCAACCAATTTTAAGCCGACCGCAACAAAATTTTTATGAAAATAACATAAATGTATGAAAAACACACGTAAAAAGCTGTCACATAATATCGTGAAAAAAAAGATAGTCGATTTGATAATCACCTTACATAGAGCAAAATTGTCGATTTTGATTATCAACTATCAACTATCGCGTGAGCCGATTCCACCCCTGATTAATAGAGTTGCCAATACAAAATAATTCAGGGTCAATAATTGACCTTGACCCTATTTTAAAAACTTTTTCTTGTAGGTATATAAAATAAGTCTGTCTAAAGACCTGACAGCGCGTACGTTTATCTTGCTTGCTTGCATAAATTCAGTTCTAGCACCCAGCCTTACGGTGTATAAACAGTGAGGTATGTATGGGGGGGCATGCTGCCCCTGCAACCCCCTGCTTGGGCACACTAGAATTTGGGGTGGTTGCGAGTTTGAGTGTATGCAGTTTCTTTTGCATTTAAAGAATCTGGATTTAAAGCCAACCTCGCACCTACCCCAAATTCTATAGTGTGTCCAAGCAGGAGGGTTGTTACTTGTTGGGTCTTTAAACAGACTCATAAAATAATTCTTTCAAGAAAAATCCAGGTTAATAAATAGCTAGTGGCAATGTGAAAATAATTTCGCATAATCGAGTTTCAACTGAATAACAGAGTTAATGGCTGTAAACAAAAATAAAACTATGATCTTACTTGGCCTGCAAGTATTGCTCCTTGTTGTATTTATGCTTTTTCACTTGGGAACGATTATTGTTGCCATTTTTACCAAACACATTTAATCCACTGTAGTTGTTAAAGTCTCTGGGACCATAATGGAAGTTTAGTAAATGATTTAAATTCTGCTTCTTGGTGCTAGCAGCGTAAACAGAATTTAATTCATACTCATAATCTGCAGTTGAATTACTGCCACATAATTCAAGATACGAAGTCTCCTCCTCCGATGCTAGTCCGGCGCCGGCAGAAGACACGTCTTCGAATGCCGAATGACCAGCAGCGAGCCCATAGTTGTTGGGGCCGCCCCGATTCTTAGGCCGTTTATCAACATTGGGCCTTGTCTTTGCTGGACCAACCTTGTTGCCGCGTTGACTGTCGTTCTTTGAAGCCGAAAAATTGGGATTTTCTCTACGATGTGAGTATTTCGGCCAAGGTTTGTTTGAGTATAATTCTGCAGATAAGTTTTTTAAATAAGCTTTATATACAAAACAAAAATAATAAATAATTACCTGAGCTCTTGTGTGAATCAGAAGACAGGGCTTTGCTGGAACCCTGTCGAGAATATTGTTGTTGTTTTTTGTCCATTACTTTTTTGTTGGTTGAAAATTGAATTAAAATTTAAAGGAAAACACTTAAGAAAATTATAAGCTACTGATGACGATGACGAATCGTGGATTTTTCCTCCACATGGAGTTTTCACTTCGAATTCTTTGAGTTGATACATTTTATTGGGCCATGATTATTACGCACACACAATACAAATTTATTCCTTTGTACTTTAAATTTCAAATATTCTGAGCAAAATGTGCAGAGGAAACTTAAAAAAACTTTTGAAAATTCTTGGCGTTTTCACGCTTATCGACAAATTCTTGTGTCGATTTGATGGAAAAATCCAACGATTATCGAAAAAATCGAATAAAAATTTTTGCAAAATCAGCCTCCGAGCTGATTTTAAATTAATGGCGACGACAGCTTGAAAAAATAAATGAATGAGAAAGATGTATGAGGAAAAACGAAAACGAAGGGTAAATGAACGAGGAAGTAAAAAGAAACGAATGAAATGACATGTCGGTAATATAGGTAATGCAGTGTTTCACAGTAGAGAAAATAAAAAACAAAACACCTTAAGCCCGCATCACACGACGCTTGTTTTCCTGCTAGAAATGCTTGCTGGCTATTGAGCTGGAAAATGGCGTCAATGCTGGCTCTCTTGAAAGAAGCGCTCCTAGATTTCAATGTTAGAACCGGTGCTATTTTTCTTGCTTGTTTTGCTGCTGGATTTTAGCAGACGTTTTAGCAGGCGTTCAAATGTCATTTTTTCTATTTCTTTTTATTTATTTTCTAATAGTTTTTTCGACTTTAAACAAAATTAAATTGTGGACTGTCTTCTCTTCATTTAGCAAACGTTAAGAAATGGCAAAAAACCATCAGCGAATCCAGCTCCAAAACAATCATCGAGTGAAGCCAAAGAATTCAAACCAACAAAACATCCAGCATTTCACCATCCAACAAAACCAGCATGAAAGCCAGCAAGCATTTCTAGCAGGAAAACAAGCGTCGTATAATGCGGACTAATCAACCAAAATCGGCTGATTAGCGATTTCCATGATTAACAACTTTACATCGATTCCTTGAAACAAAATTTGATTACCTTGCACATGTGATGATTTACCGGTTGCAATAATCCTTGATTTATTAAAGATGATCAGCAGCGAACAAACTGGCCCTAAGAACGATAGTTTCAAAGCTAAACGCATAAATAGCAGGTCAATGTTATTGGTCCTTTACTTTTATAAAAAGTTTTTTGTTTCTCCAGAAAAATTAACTTTTCTAGGTTACAAGGTATTCGATCTACAGCGACGATATGTTTTATATTCGAATAGAAAATGTTACCCATCTGGGTTTGGTCGTTCACCAATAGGTGTGTTTTTTTCCAATCCCAGAGGGAACTGTTTGAGAAAAACGATAGCGGGAACTAGTGACGCCATTAGAGAAAAAAATGAATTTTCTATACAAATTATCGATAACAAGTATGTAATTCCCGCCGGTAATACAGTTTTTCTTCGTGATTAAGTTGAGACCCGAAAATTATCTGGGGTTAGCTAAGCCCATTGGGGATTAGTTATTGTTGCATTTAACATGTAAATTATTTAGCCCCGAATAGTTTTTTTCATACAATTTCCTTCGGACTTGGAAAAAAAGACGACTGTTGTTGCATTTTCATGTAAATTATGTATCCCCGAATCGCTTGGAAAAAACACGCTTAGGGCCAGTTTCACAGTGCACACTTAACAAAATAAGTGCCACTTAGGGCCAGTTGTACAATAGTGGTTCAGCCTCGGTTCAAGATTTTAATTCACCGATTTCGGCGGATTAACTAACGTTCAACGCTGGTTCAAGTATGTAATTGGTTATTATAACACACTTGAACAGTAATCCACTGTTGAAACTCAATTAATCCGCCGAAATCGGTGGATAAAAATTGCTGAACCACGGTTTAAATATTTGTACAACTGGCCCTTAATTTTCCCATTTTAGCACTTAAGCCGCAGTTTTACTACCTTATACTACGTTTTCATTGGGCCAAATGAGGTAATTTCGTTGAAAATTTCCAAATTCGATTCCAAATTATCTCATTTCCCATACAAATTCACATTTCGAAATGAGGTAATTTCAACCAAATTTGCACGAAATTAGGTTGGAAATTACGTAAAAACCTTATGAACACACCCAAGTGGAATGCATCCGCAGTGGAAACCCAGTGGAAACATTGAAAATGTCAAAATTTGATGTATAAGAAACAGAAACAGAAAGAGAACACGAGAAAAAGAAGCTATTAACTGCCAAATCAAATTCAAAATGAAGTTAGCTGTCAAACGAAATTAGCAAATTTGCAATGAAAACACCTTTTCTGTAATTTACGAAATTAGCTCATTTCGGCTCCAATGAAAACGTAGTATTAGGGCCAGTTGTACAAATATTTAAACCGTGGTTCATCAATTTTTATCCACTGATTCCGGCGGATTAATTGAGTTTCAACAGTGGTTTACTGTTCAAGTGTGTGATAATAACCAATTACATACTTAAACCAGCGTTGAACCTTAGGGCCAGTTGTACAATAGAGGTTTAGCCTCGGTTCAAGATTTTAACTCACCGATTTCGGCGGATTAACTAAGGGCCAGTTGTACAATAGTGGTTCAGCCTCGGTTCAAGATTTTAACTCACCGATTTCAGCGGATTAACTAAGGTTCAACGCTGGTTCAAGTATGTAATTGGTTATTATCACACACTTGAACAGTAAACCACTGTTGAAACTCAATTAATCCGCGGAATCGATGGATAAAAATTGCTGAACCACGGTTTAAATATTTGTACAACTGGCCCTAAGGTTCAAGGCTGGTTCAAGTATGTAATTAGTTATTTTCACACAATTGAACAGTAAACCACTGTTGAAACTCAATTAATCCGCCGGAATCGGTGGATAAAAATTGCTGAACCACGGTTTAAATATTTGTACAACTGGCCCTTAGGGCCCTTAGGGCCAGTTGTACAAATATTTAAACCGTGGTGCAGCAATTTTTATCCATCGATTTCGGCGGATTAATTGAGTTTCAACAGTGGTTTACTATTCAAGTGTGTTATAATAACCAATTACATACTTGAACCAGCGTTGAACCTTAGTTAATGCACCGAAATCGGTTAATTAAAATCTTGAACCGAGGCTGAACCACTATTGTACAACTGGCCCTTAGTAAGTGGAACTTAAGTGGCCAACATGGGAGACTTAAGTGTCACTTATTCCGATAAGTTTACACTGTGAAATTGGGAATTAAGTTTTCCATATTTGGCACTTAAGTGACACTTACTTCACTGTGAAACTGGCCCTTAATATATCGGGTAGCCTTTCTGAACTGCCAACCGTACCCGACCATTAGGCGTGTTTTTTTCCAAGCCCGGGGGGAATAGGTTGAAAAAAACGACAGCGGGGATTAGCGACGCCATGACAATAAAAAACATGGAGTTTTCATACAAACTATCGATAACATGTATGTAATTCATGCCGGTAACACAGTTTTTCTGTGCGCTTAAGTTAAACCCCGAGAAATCTCTGGGATTAGTTGTTGCATTTAACATGTTAATTGTTTAGCACCGACATAGTTTTTTTCATCCAATTCCCCCCTGGCTTGCAAAAAAACACGGCTATTGTGTCTCCAGCGTAGGACGTGATATGCAGCCTTGAGCTGTCAAAATGACATTTAAATTTTGCAAGGATCTCACCAAAATGAACACAGCTAATAACATCTGTTTTCCAAAAATCTAAATCCAAACAAATATTTTATTCATCGCATCAAAGTTTTCTTATTAAAAGGTCTATTGGTTAATAATGTCTAGTTATTACTTTGTAATAGTTGGTCACAATGATAACCCAGTTTTTGAAATGGAATTCTCAAACGTAAGCAAGGAGTTAAAGGTATAAAATTCATTTACGAGACATTTATAAGACTCATCAAAACAAACTTGATTTTATTACAGAAAGAAGATAACAGACATTTGAATCAATTTATTGCACACGCTGCCTTAGATTTAGTAGACGAACATAAGTGGAAATCACCAAACATGCATCTTAAATCCATAGACAAGTTTAATCAGTGGTTTGTAACTTCTTTTGTGACCGCAAGCCAAATAAGATTCATTATAGTACATGACAACAAAAACGACGAAGGCATTAAGAATTTCTTTAACGAAATGTATGAAACCTACATCAAGCATTCCATGAATTCCTTTTACAAAATCAATACGCCCATCAAGTCGGCAATGTTTGAAAAGAAAGCTCAACTTTTCGGCAGAAAATACTTACTTTCTTAGTTTAATTGAGTTTATTATGATTTTGTACTTTTAATTTTAAACATCTTAAATAAAATACATACGTAAGTAAAAAAAACAGAATAGAAAAATTGATGGTTTTTATTTCTTAACTTTACAATTCTCACACTGCTCTCATTCTCGATAATCTTTTTCATTTCCTTTATCCCAAAATATGTATATCACAGAATGCATCGTTTTTCTTCGGGGTTCTTTAAAGTTTCCGATAACGATGGAACTCGTGAATACGTGCCCGGTCCTATGGTCTATCAAAAGCGACTATTCTCACCTACCGGAAGAACTCGAACAAATGACACATTATTTCAGAATAAAGGGCAACGAAGTCGACTATGGTGGTCACTAATTAATCAAGCATACCTACATACTCGAAACTCCCTTCTATTTCGAGGTGATTGGTCATCTCTTATTTATATCTTCTACTTTAATTGGAATCCGCAAATAATTTGAATTTCCTCTGCTTTAAAAAATATATATTTCACTAACAACTGCCTTTACAAAGAAGAAAATAATACAAATTTATCGTTTTTGTTGTTGTTATATACCTAACTAATAATAATAACTACCTTTACCAAATCTATATTTCTTCGAAGAACACAACCTACATTTTCATATAAAATTGCGAAGTTGTATCACATTAGATTTTTTAACATTTTCCCTGCACAACGGACACTCGTCCCGCTCGTCCAGCCAATCTAGAATGCAAACCCAACAGAAGAGATGACCACAAGGCGTTAGACTTGTGTTCACTCTTGGTTCCAGGCATAAAATACACTGGGGTGCTTCACGTGATTGTTGCGTGTTTAAAAGGCGCACGAGTTTTTGGCCACCACTGTTGCGTTCATTTGATTTGCGGTTGGATTCTTTCCACATTTCAAGTGAACCTAGCGCAAGTGTTATAGCCAATTGAAGAAGAGTGACCCATCCGAGGATTCTGTAGCCGTACAACGAATGATCAGGCTGCATCCAGTGCCTTATAAGAATGTAATTTATGCCAGTGATTCTCTTTGAAATTTGGTACTTGTTCGAGTTCAAATAAAAGAGTGTTTTATGCAGGGCCTTGACATAAGACACTGAATTTCGCATGCATTGCAAAATTTTCTTTAACTTGTCCTTAGCTTCAGGTAGAATATCATCGTTTCTATCGATGTTCTTCTCAAGATTATTTAGAACTTTTGTGTACAATGCCTCTCCACCAAACTCTAGTATAATCGCACATAGCCGAAGCTGAAAGTAGTTTCATTGAGTGTCAGTTGCAAATTAAATGCTAAATATAAAATCATGAGCTTACTATTTTCGATGGTGCAGATGTGTAACTATAGTCGATTTGTATTATAGCAGTGTATTCCTCTCCAAGAGTTTGTAAATTATTCAAGGAAGCAAATCCATGGTAGACTATTTCTGCAATCAATTTACATACATTATTGTACTTTATCCAATTTCTAGGGCCGGACATTCGCAGTATATCGGATAGGTCTTCAGTCAGTTCATTGGTATACGTAAGGTCTTTTTGAACAGTGCGAATGGTCTCAGGCTGCCTAGCTTTGGCATTTCGGAAGGACATTATTTTATTTAGTTTTTTTACTGAACAGAAATTTGTGGGATAATATAATTTTTCGAAAATACGAAATTTTCCTTGAGTTGTTGCCTGTTTTTTTATGACGTTTTGACTTTTGAAAACAAAAATAAAAACCAAAAGTGTTTAGTGTACTGTCAAACCGAAGTCGGTACCACAGTTTTTCGTTCTTATATTAGGCTAAGTACGTACTTGGTTGAATGAACAGGGTTCGGTTATTTATTCAATTGTTCACTTTATAGGCGTGTTTTTTTGCAAGCCCGGGGGGAATTGGTTGAAAAAAACGACAGCGGGGATTAGCGACGCCATGACAGTGGAAAACATGGAGTTTTCATACAAACTATCGATAACATGTATGTAATTCATGCCGGTAACACAGTTTTTCTGTGTGCTTAAATTAAACCCCGAGAATTCTCTGGGATTAGTTGTTGTTGCATTTAACATGTTAATTGTTTAGCACCGACGTCGTTTTTTTCATCCAATTCCCCCAGGGCTTGCAAAAAAACACGGCTTATATTTCAGTCGGTCAAGCGCTGAGAGTAGAAGGCAACGAAGCAGGTTGTGTCGAGTACAGCGGCACAACCTTGCAATTCCAGTTTTTTTTAATAAAACAGAAAAGTAAATTATTTTTAAATAATTATTTCATCTCATCGAAAGTTGGTACTCTGTGGAGAGGGGATGGTAACAGGAGTTGTACACACACTCCAGCAACTGAAAAGCTAGTTTCCAAGCTATGTCGCTTGAACCAGACTTGAAGCCTATCCCATTAAAACGGGACTCTGGCGTGGTATCACATTACCCGCTAGCAACTGTATCATGTGACCGTGACTGACGTGTTGCCCACATGCAATCCTAGCATGGAACTTCTCTCGGGGTAGGATTCCAACTGGATCAAAACCGGAGATGATCCAACAACGGCTAATCTAGGCCCCAGGCTACCAGCAGCCCATAACCTTGTGCTAAAAACAGATGACAAACCTTCATCACAACAATGGACAAAAGATGACCGCCCTGCATCATATTAAATCAATGAGATGACCATCATATGATAAGAAAATTTGTTAAAGTGAATTATATCTTTATAACTGCTCATAATGTGTTAAAAGTTAAAGTGAATTATCTTTTATATTCAATCATTATTATTTTTAGTGTTTCTACTAAGTTATATCCTTTTACATATATTCTATTTCATTTCCTATTGCCGCCATAATGAGCTTTAAAGTCAATTAAGAAGTGAATTTATGTAAATAAATGTATTCTATGGTATATTAGTTTGTAAGGTGTTTGTATTTATAGGTATTGTATATATGTATATTTTTTATCCGTTGCAACAGCCAACACGTAACCGAAATATTGCTCCTGAGCAAGAGCAGAATGACTATATATTTTTTATATATCTGTGGCAAAAAGGAAAAACAGCATAAGTCACTTTTTGCAAGTTTTCAGGAGAACAATTTAAAAGTTTCTTTTGCGATTACAAATAGGATTCACAACTTATGGACGAAGTGTTACAGTTCATAAACCGTAAGAGATAAAAGTACGAACAAAATATGACAGTATAGATTCGCATATTGCGCATCAGATACTGTAATAAACTCAATTTCGACAAAAGTCGACTTATGCTGTTATTCCTTGTGGCCATTATTATAAGTGACAGCCACGAGGCTTCTCAAAAATGTAACTAGATAGAGCAGGCAATACATTATAGCTGTAAGCCGCAGTTAACATAGATTTGCTAAGTAAATATATTTTCCGAATTGTACTATTTGTAAAATTTTCTTAGTCTCAATAAAATTCAATTCAATTTATATTTCAGTCTTCACTTATTTTCCGTCGACAAAAATTGAACAGACGAAACCAACATTTTTTTCCTCGGCTTGACATGAAAATTGAGATATTTTGCTTTGTTTTACATTTATGAGATTGCTGAGATCTCAGAAATATTAACTGACCAATTGTCATAGATTTTCTGACGCGGACTCACCTCGTAGAAACCCGCCACATTCTACGGTGTCAAACAAAACACCCGTTGGAACAGCTCCAATTCCTCTTTGAGACAACATAAGACAACCTAAGGGCAAGTATCTTATAATGAGTCATCGAACCGAATCCAATCGGTGCAACTCCGACTGCAACATGAGACTGAGTCATAACACTGTTCAACTAAGTTCGTCTATATACAAAAACGAACCTTCCCAATTTTGCAGCTTTTTTGAAGAAACTGACCTCAGACCTTGTTCGACGATCTACATGCTGAAAATAAAAATATGATTTCAGTATGATAATTAACTAAGTTAAGAAGATGAAAGCAAAATTGCAAAATATTTCCCATTCAAAACGTAAATATCTGCAGTAGGGCTAAACATCTAAAAATTCTGAGCCGTGCGAATTTTGCAGAAAAGTTTTTGTCTCATCCATTTCTTTCGACTCTGTAATAGGGGTGATAGTGTGAAACTGGATCAAATTGATATTTCTGCATCATGTACAATCAATTAGATTACTCTTTGGCTTGAAATAATAACGTTCTTAAACTACAGAAATTAATTATAAACACAATAGATTACATTAAATTGTATATAATGTACATATAGCCATACATACATCAAATATTTATTTCAATATTCAAGTTAATACACAGAACTTTGTTGAATACTTCTTACAATTCTATTAAAAAAAAAATATTTGTGAATAAAAATAGAATAACAGAAAAAAGAAATATGTAAAAATAAACACGATTTTTCATCTTAATAAGGAAAATTACACAAATCACAAAAAAGTATATTATATAAAATTATGTAACATAAAACAATATAGTATACATAATGGTCTACAAGCGGTGCGCCATGAGCAAATATAATTACTCACACTTCGTATAATATATATATTGCTATGTATATATATGAAATATACATTACATATATATACACACAAAACATACTGTTCAATTCAATTTTATCTTAACACACAATTATATTGAATATGTATACGATTATATTAATCAATAATAATTATTAATATCATACTTATTTTATAGCTTTAATAAAAAAATGTACTTTATTTAACTTTGAAATAATAATATTTTTTGTTGTCTTAAATACTTTCATACACGGATGTGGTGTATTCATATAATTATTTATATATTTATAAATGTATTTTTTGAAAGTGCTACTTTAACAATCTTATTGGTATTTTATACTCATTTTTTTATTTGTTTACTATTGTTTTATAGGTTTTATTATAAGACTTGAATGTAAATTTACGTTTTTGCGCACCTAGTCCTTAATTTACAGACAAACATGACTAAGCATCTCGACAATAATTTGAAAATTAAAAAAAAAATGCTTTTGTTTTTACTAGGATTTCATAAATTAAAATTATTATATACAAACAACAACAATAACTTAATGCTAAGACATCTACAAGTCAAATAGAAAAATAAACGGTATTCTTACTTCTTTTGTTACGTAATCCAACAGATGTAGTAATTACCAACTAGAACATGTTATATATATTTACATTGCACAAGCTTTATGCCGTGCTGCGATCTCAATAGAGTTTTTTTCTGACTCGCCTTCGAGTCCCTAAATACTACTTAGATTTCTTATTAGCAGCGGTTCGCTTTTGTACAAGTCGATCCTTTAAAGTTTTGATAAGATTCTCAATGTCTTCTATGTTATAACTAAATATGAGTTTACATTGTTTGGCTTGAATGTTTCCTTTATTAAGATTTTTAAGGGCATGTTGTAAACAGTAGATATTTCCTTCATCGGTTTTAACCATAGATATATACAGATTTGCTCGACATAAGTCGCATTCACTTTGAATGGAAGTTATGGGCTGTTTTCTGGATTTAGTTGTTTTTTCTGCTGGAATTTTTTCTGTTGATGTAACACCGGCAGCCTGGAATTGATTCAAAATTGTATTTGTGTTTCAAAATAAAGAATGTTGTTTATTCTCAAAATTGTTTATTTAATTTTTAGAAAGAAAAAAAATCAAGTGTGGTATTTAAAGGATCCCCCACACCAACGCTAATCTGTCGCGGCGACGACGAAACAATAATAACGTGTTGTTTTCATTGACAAACACGTGTTGTTATTATTGTTTTCGTCGAAGCCACGACAAATTCGCGTTGGTATAGGATATAGATCCTTAAAAGTTATGAATGTTTAAAAATCCAATTCAAATGATAAAGAATTAAATGCTTCCTATATAATATTGAAATTGGGTTGTGCACCAGGCAAAAATTCGTAGCAAAAAATAGTTTTTAAAACAATTTCGAATGCTCCGAATTGCTGCATAACGTCAAATTTATGAGATATTCTGCTATTAAAGCTTTCTTACCTTAAGCTGTTCCCTAGCAGCAACTTCTTTTTCGAACACTTCGTTGATCATAGGCAACATTTGAGAAAGTACATCAGCAGTTACTCGCTGGTCAGAAGCTAGAGCAAACAATAATTGTTCCAAAGAAAACATTGCTGGCTCACAACTATCATGAATATCCTAAAAAAAATATATATATAAAATATTAACAATACTGTGATGGGTAAATTTCAAATTAACTCACTCTAAAATCATCTTTTCCCAATTCGAGCCAAGAACTTGTAGCAAAATAGACACTTTCCGACACAACATAACCTGTTGAGACACTTGAAGTGTACGCCCTCGGAAAAATTACAACGTACTCTCCTGGTTTTTGTTCAATACGGCACAAGGACACTCCGCGGTCAGTTAACATATGCGGGGGCACCATGACCGTATCGCAGGGCAGCCAAATTGTTTTGTTTTGAATGTGAGTTGGGATGAGTGAAGTAAGGGCCGATCGGAAGTTTGCACTTTGATCATCAGGAATCCCGTACCATAATTTACTCGCACCAGTGTGCAAATACTCAATCCATGATAATCCGTGTGGATCTCGATACCAGCAGCACGCACTAAACAGCATGCCAACGTGAAGTGTTGGGACAGTTACTCCCATTACTGGACCTAATGAGCGCAGCACTGATCCAGCATTGTTCGTTAAGACTTTCAGATTCCATGGATGACGGGCACACACAGATCCTTTCCCTTTTGGTCCAGGAGAAGGAAAACCGTATCCCCAGCCACTGGAGTCAATCGACCCGGAATGGACACACACATGGCTATCTCGTACTGCAACATGGCGCCAAAATTCCGCTTCTACTTCTGTCACAGAAGGCTCTGAGTTCTTGAACCATAAAGACATTGTGTTGCGAGCTATTCGGAAAAATTGACTGAGGGGCATACTTCGACCCTTCACTATGCACTCCATCGATACACCGTCTACTTCTTCCTCAGATTCCTCGTCGTCTTCGCTCGATACTTCATCGTCTTCGTTGCTAACGCTTTCAGTGTTAACAAAACGATCGGCATTTCGCCTCGCTCTTGCCTCGCGCTTTGCCCAGTCAGCTTCTACTTCATCAAAAAGCTTTTGACGTTCACTTGGCGACAATGTATCATACGGGAGGAGATACCTGCAATATATATCATCGAGCTTTGTTACGCGATCCTGCGCTAACTTAGGAATGCACATTTCTTCAGCTACTCGAGTCCACTTTTTCTTTTCGATAACCTCTTTGAGGCCTCCCAACTCTTGAACGGTATGATAAAGTCTTGGTAGATCAACTTCCATTCCTCCAATCCATGGCGGGTGATTCATCACGACACTTTGCGTGGCTAGATATTTCTTAATTGCACTCAGTTCCTTCGTACTTGGACCCCATCTATGAAGCATTTTGTGGACATACTGATTATAGGCTGTGAATCGCATATCGTCCGATACTCTGCATTCTGGCTTGAAGCTTGCAGGTGGTATGATTTTGCAGATGCCAAATCGTGCCGCTATCGGTGTGATCCTGTCGATGAACTCCATGGGATCTAAAAATTCCTTTTCGGTTGGCCGGAATATCGGGGCTTCAACCATTTGTGTTGGATCATCATGACGAGGAAAAGCTGTATTATTGCACATTTTTATTGGGGTGTCGTCTTTGATCTTTTTACAGGATTGGCCACGAGATTTATTAGAACCAGAGAAAAGCGACGAGTTCGAGTTGACGCGGGTTAAAGCACCTGAACCCGATGCATGATTCGGCTGCGCTGCACCCGCTTCGTTTGACTTAAACCTAGGCTGAACCGTTCCGACAGGCACACTTTTCGAGCTGCCCACTGAAGTTCCTGCTGTTGTATTTGCTGCCACGGTTTGTTGCGGCGCAGCAGCAACAGAGGCGGAACTACTTGTCGCAGGGACAAATATAGAAGGCGGCGTTATAGGGGCTACGATACTGGAATCCTTGTTATTTGTTTGTAATGAGGTTGAGCTAAGAAGGTTTTTTACTATTTCCGACACATTCATTGAATCCGGAAGTGGTTTTGAATTGGATCCCATCTGGGATTTCGTGACTAAAGTCGCATGCATCACAACTTTCTGGTTGGGACCTTCGGGACCCTCTCGACCTAGTTTTACTGCCACACCTTGGATCAAATCTGACTTCCCTTCACCACTCCCTCCAACTGCAGCTCCTTGAAGGGGTATGTAAAACGTATGGACATCTGAATCAGAATCCCCCACGTTAGTATCGCCACCTTTCTCGGCAGACTCGGCGTTTTGTTTGCTTTTTTCTGGGCTTCCTTTTGAAGGCTTATTTTTCTCCGTAGCCAAGGCTACAGGAACATTTACTTGTGATTTATTTTCATGTTTTTTCTCAACAGTTTTGGTATTTTTATGCAACGCGATCTGATCAGGTTGGTTGGAATCCTCGGTATGCGATTCGCGACGACTTTGCCTCCGGAATGGTTTGGATAAAGGAAGCTTTGTGTCGTCGTCCTCCTCTTTGTCAAAGGAATAAATACTTTTTTCGTTATCTGCCGAAAATGCACCGAAAGTGTAGTAAAATGGAGTTTTCTTCTTATGACTTGTTGTTGTGGACTCCTTCAGCTTGGAGTTGTACACTGTCGTACGTTTGGGGGTTTTAGCTGCATTTGATGTGGCTGCCGTACCTGCTTTAGTCGTGGGCGAGTTAATTGCTGGGGCCTTTTTACTTTCGTCTGCTTTTTTTTGCTGTCGCGGCGAAGATGTTGTAGCTGTAGGAGTTGTAGTTGCCGAGTTAAGCTGTTTGACTCCTTTTTGTGGACCAGTCCCTTCCTTGGTCACTTTATCTTGAACCTTCTTGGGTTCCTTCTCCTGTTTAGTTTTGTCAATTTTCATTTTTTCTTTAGATTTAGTGACTGTATCATTTTTCTTATTCATAGATGTTGCCTTTTGTGTCTGGTAGTCCTTGGGACCTGGACCTTCTTTAAGTTCTTTGTTTCCGGCATCTGAGGAGAAAGAACATTCTTCTGGTCTCTGATCATCTTTGGGTAAAACAACAGGCGTAGCTTTTAAAGACGGTCCTTTACCTGACCAGGCGCTTTCACTTTTTCCCAAATCTCTGGTGGTTTTTGAAGAGGAACTAAATGAAGTGCTTTCTTTGTCATCTCTTGTTGGCGGAGGCGTGGTTGCATAGATGTTTGGACGAAGATTGTCATCAAAATCATCGTCCAAGTCATCATGAATCTCATCAGGATTAGAAGAACATTCTATCAACCACTTTTGGATTTGTTCATGTGTCATGTTTACCTTGGCTTTTCGCCTTTCCTTACTAGAAAGCTGTTCGCCTAAATAAGATTCAGTTGGAACGACTGGGCCAAGTACAGGCTTATGGATTGAACCACATTTACCCAAGGTGCACTTTGTATTGTCGGGCCCAGAACTTTGCGCCAAACTGACGCTGGCGATACCAAATATTTTACCAGATTCTTCTTTGCTAGGCATCAGATTTGCAGCAAGAATACTTCCGATTTCATCTTTCAGCGGATCGGATGACGGGTGCGCATTGGACGATGTTGTCGATTGCACCATGGGAATCTTTGCATTCGAGGTACTAGGCGTTTTCGGAGTCGACATATCATATTTCACTGGAGAGGGTGATGGAAAACTGCTACTTGGTCTTTGCATGGTTGACAGCGAAGAGGAGCCATCAATACAAACTATGCGCCGGTCTATATTTCGGTCGAACTTTGGGGTGAGAAAGTTAGGATTGATTTTTGGTGACGGATATGCTTCGATCGGGGGTGGATATGTTGTTGGCGGTGTTTGGTATTTAATCGTTGGCTGAAGAGGAGGAATGGTAGTTTGAGCTGGGGGAGTTTTAAGTGTGGGTTGTCGTGGTATAAATGCAGTAACCGGAGCGGACAAAGGAGTGGGCATTTTTGGTTTATCGTCTATTTTAAGTGGAGAAGAATTTACATGAGTCGATGTTGGTACATTGCATTGTAACGTAGGTGCTGGTGCTGTTATCGGCAGAAGATTCAACATTTTTGGAGCTGGTCGTGCTTCTTTAGCTCGTTCTTCACCAGGTGTCATAGTTGGCATCATCATTATTGGAGGATTATCTGATTTTTTTGAATAATCATCGGAGCCCTTTGTTAATTTGATAGCCAGTGGTTCGTCGTCCGAGTCACTAAAGTTTTTTTCGAGTTTTCTCTTGGTCTCGTTTACCTCTTCATTAAGCAGGAAATCTTCATCATCTTCTTTTTCATTTTCTTTTATTTCCTGTGGTTTTGCGTCCTCCCTTTTTCGAAGCATTCCTTCTATTTGAGGAGGCTTTGTAGGTTTTTGTTTGGCAGCAGCTTTCGAAGTGGCGCTTTTTGGCGGACGACCTCTTTTTGCTGGAGGCTTTTCAATTTCTTTTTTTATGGGTGATGTGGGTTTCTGTTCAGACTTTTCAGTTGTATCATTTGCCTGTGCCTGACTCTGAGCTTGGTTTTGTAATTGTTTATTTTGTTCGACATTCTTTTTTAGTTCTGTTTCCATTTTTTCCATTTCTTTTACGTTGGGAAGATCTGGAAAACTGTCTAATGATAATCCGTCGTCGTCGAACTCATCTAATTGCAATTTTTGTCCAATAATGCCCATATAAATAGTTGCAGCTTCTTTAGTCTTCCTCGTCGGTCGTGTGCTTCGAGTTTCAGGTTCGATAATTTCAGGAATTTCTGCTGTTGACTTTTTCTTTTGCCTAGTGGCTGCTGCTATTGTCGTTGTTGTTGCTGTTTGCAACAACTTTAAATCATTTTCATTGTCCTGATTTTGTTTGCTCGGTTGTTCATGTGAGTGTTTTGAAGTTTTTTCAGAGATAACACTTTGTTCTTCAATAATCTTTTTTTTGGGCTTTCGACCAGGTGTCTTTTTAATCTTCTCAGGTAGAAGCTTTTCGTCTTCTTGTCTTTCACTCGTTATATCATTGATTTCGTCGTTTTTGTCTGGCTTCTCAATTACCTTTTCTTTTGCATCTTCGACTGGTTTGGTTTTTGGTGAAATGTCATCTTTACTTTGAGAATCATCTTTAATTTGGGCAGATATTTTTTGTTGCTTTTTTGGAGATGACTTTTTTGCAGAGACTTCTTTTGCATTTTTAAGTTTAATAGCTTTTGCCAGTGGTTGTTCGTCTTCTGAAGAAAAATCAAAAACATCTCTGTTTAAAGCAGTTTCTTCTTCTTGTTTATCAACTACAGGTTCCGGTGGCAGAGAAGGTTCTTTGTTTTTTATTTCTTCTGGCTCTTTTTTCTTGTTCACTTGTTCTTCTTTTTCTTTTTCTTCGTGACGTATAACCTTTACTGGCTCGAAAAATGCCCGTTGTCGCGTCATTCTTCCTCCACCTGTTGGTTCTGGTGACGGAACAAATATGGGAGCTTCTTTTTGGCGGGGTCTTTTTATTATGGGTTTTTCTTTGGCCTGTATTGGTTTTGCTTGTGCGACGGGTTCTTCAGATCCTTGTTTTTCAATCGGTGGGCCTTGAACTTCACGTGTAGAAGCCGTTCCACTTGTCTCAAGCTTTTTCGTGGCTGAGTTTGAAGGTTTACCACGTTTGCCTTTTTGCTGTGTAGTTTTGTCAGATTTAGTAAAATCTTGTCCACAGTCTACAGAGCCTGTTTCTATGTCCTTTGTTTCAGATTCATTGTCATCTAGCTCTGCAAAAGATTTTATGTTATCTTTATTTCTAACGGAACGCCGATTCCCGTCATTAGATTTGTTTGGTTTTTCCTTTGGAGGTCTGCCACGACGATTACCTTCGGGTAATTGTTCTGCCCTCTTTCTGACCGCGAATGCCATAACTTTTTCGTCTTTAACTTCCTCATTTTTCTTTGCTATAGATTTTTTGGTTTCAGGTTTTTTAACACTTAGCGTCGATGTGGAGCTTTCATCAACCGTTGCACATTTGTCCTTCTTTTTGGTAGACGATGATCTTGTAGATTTTTGCACGTTTGCTTTCGTCGTTGGTGACGATTCTGTATCTTCGTTCGATTTTTCATTTGTATCTTGAGATTCATCTTTTGGAGCCTGTGATGTGTTTTGATTTAAAAAATCTAAATGTGCAGGCAAAGCCGATGTTCCACGAAAGCAAAGGAATGTTAAAAAGTCTTCAGTTTTTGGCCTTTTATTGGGTAAAATTTCTGTTGGTGGTTCTCGATTTTCTTGAGTCGCAGAATTTCCCAATGATGTACTGACACCAGCCACGGCAGTTGAAGATGAAGCCAAAGCAGCACTGTATGATGATGCTGGTGCACTTTGTCCTTGTGCAAATTTTCTTTGTGCTTGCACTTTCGTTCTGTAAAAGAAAAATATAAAAGAATAAATGAGAGATGTCAATATTATGTACCTATTGAATAGTCAAAATATTCTTTCACTAAGATTATATCAAAACATTTTTATGAAGAAGCTTGTTACATATTCTACGTACATGTTAATAAAAGAGAAAATGATGACAAAATTAAACTAACGTATTTATATTCAGATCAAAAAGTACTAGGCTTGAGGCATCTGTATGCTTTTTTCTAGAACTTTAAATACGTTGATTTAAGAAAGTGCTGAATTTCAGAGCGCTTATTACAGCAAAGGTTGGCTTGGTCAATTGCTGAAAAGGAATTTCAATTTATTTTGTTTGTTCTTTTAGAACAATTAAAAGTTAGCAAATGCGGGAGCTGACAATTGTTTGTAGAAAGAAGGCGGTTTATATCATTATAAAAAAATCAAAAGATGATTTGTGTCGGCACTAAAATTTGTAACGTACATACAACATTATTATATTAGGTTCACTGGAAATAAATTTTGAGAACTCACATGCTAATTTGGTCGATATTATTGTCACTATATATATATAATGATAACTTTTTGATAGGTTGTCGAAATTGAATCCAAATCTGGGTGTATTTTAGGTTTAAAAATATCCCCAATAAGAAAATTCTGCGAAAACATAATCGTTTGTACTTCCACCCAAGGACTTCAATGAACATCTTTAACCATATTTACGTATATGTAACGTATGCAGCACTCACTATCCCTATACCAAACCAATTATCTTCATTCGAAAGCGGAAAATAAATGCAAAATAAAGAAGTAATTTGAATTTCTCATTAATTACAATAAAATATTTTAGTGAAATACTTTAAGCAAATTTGAAATTTTGTCTCCAGAAGTTCAACAATATACAAAATTTTGAATACATTTTATAACACATCGTCGGGTAAATACGTAAAACTGCGAAGTCCACTTTTGGCCGAAATTGAGATTTTGATGCCATCTTCTTAAGAAACACATTGTGCACAAATTGGGTTAATCACTTTTGTCCAATGTATCCTAGTTATTGTAGAATCCTAAAGAGAAAATCATTTTTTTGCTCTCCTGTAAACTTTGTCAAAGTTTCCACGAAATAAGTTCTTTATTAAAACTTTTTATTTTGATTTTTTAAAATTTGGATAGAGTTTATAAAATTGCAAAAATAAAGACTAGGTTAATTTTTTGTTTAATTTTTATTAATTTAAAAACTGATACATTTTGTGCAATATGCTTTAACAAAAAAAAAAAGAAAAGCTGATGTCTTCAAATATTTGAGTCCCCGATATCTTCCACCAAACAATTTTCCACTTCGGAACCATTGTTTGATTGTTTTTCAGGATTAAAAATCTTTCTCCCCCTGAACCTGTGACAGAAGATTCGTATTTTTGACTGAGAAAGAAAGAGATAGATATTAAGATTACGCCACTTCGTTTTTTTCGTTTTGTTGTTGTAACGTACACATCTAATTGGAGCCAAAACTTAAGTTAAACAGTTATTTGATTTTTTAAGTTAATTGTTTTTGAAAAATATTTAAAATTATGAGTGCCATTCGTTGTTAAAATAATAACAACAAAAAAAGTAATAGGACAAGAGAAAAAAGCATATTCTGGCAAGGTGGGGTAAAATTGATTTTGTGAGGTTTTCGTACTGTGGTAGAACCGTCACAACAGAAGAATTATCGGAATTGTGATCTCCTCTTGAGTAGCTCACAACTCACAAATTTGACATTTCATAATCATGAAGAAAAAAAATCAAATAAAAAATTCACAATGCTGTGGTGAGTTTTTTGTGAGGTTTCTTGGGAGGTTAATCTGAGAATACCAAAAATGTTATCGAATCACAATAAACTCACAAGAAATCAACCCCACAAGAATTTGTGAGCCATCCCAACGCCAGAATAGCCCTGTAAGTCTGATATCTTCCTTTTTCTATCACACTCTGATTTTTGTTTGCCTTTTTGATGATTAAAACAATTTAATATTAATTTAAAAAATTTATCGTTGGTGATATGTTTGTATTTTTGAAATGAAAAACTTCTTTTATCATTAAATTTTTCGCTCACAAAAAGAATCTTCACTGAAATAAAGACGTAAATAGTGGTGTAGTTTTGTAGTCCTTCATTCATGAGTCATACTGAACATTAGGTGTGTTTTTTTCCAATCCTGGAGACAATTGGTTGATCAAAAACGAATTCGTGGATAAGCCACGCAATTATAGAACAAATTTTACATTTCCATTCTTACTATCGATAACACAGAGGTAATTTGTGACGGTAACAATTTTTTCTGTTTTCTGCCCCGAGAATTCTCTGGATCTAGCTGGTGTTGAATTTAACATGTAAATTGTTTAGGACCGAACAGTGACTGAGCGGTGGGGAGGGGTACATGTTTTTGTGACTGCGAGTTTCTCGCGCAACCCCAACCGTATGAGAAAGAGAAGTGATCCATGACAAAATGTCTTTATAGTTAATTATTTTAAGTGACTTTTATATACATATATGGGCATATATACTTGTGCATATATGTATAACGGCATGTATATATTTTCAAAGTTAAGTTCTTAAAATCGAGGATAAACATTGGGCTAGAGGCTTGTGTTATGGTTATCGGTTTGGTAGCGGATTTCGACTTATATCCTTGCTCTTGATCTATGGTTATGAGTTACAATTAACAATATTTACATCATTTAAATCAATTTTGTATTCTTAAAAATTCATCTACATATACATATACATATGTTTATTTTTTTTAAATAAATTAATATTGGTTTTTTAGTAGTTTTGGATAAAAGCAATTTGTTAAATACATATTGAATTTAAAAATTCTTGCGGTGTAGATTTAAATTGTTGTCGACTTGCGGTTGCTTATTTTTAATGCTTTAATTGTTTTAGTTTTTAAATTTTTGCTGCAAGTAACAACGTAACCATTCAACTAATCAGGAATTTTTTGCGATTCTAGTAGGTTTATTTGAAATATTTCCTTATAAATTTCTTTCCTATATGTATTATTTATTAGAAGGACGAATCAAGAGAAATGTGGATTTATTACAATTAATCGCCATTAATAGTGGCTGTGCATTAATGTTCTTCGTACGACTTGAAAAAAAATGTGGGTGCCCGAAAAACCCTTGTACTTTTATAAATTAGCATTTATTAAGTCCCTTCCATACTAAAACCACTTAGTTTATTATTTAGTTTCCAATTTCTCTTCATTTATTTAATTTTTTAGCAAGTCATCACAATTTTTCCAATGAATGAGACACACGAGGAGTTTTTTATACACCAACAAAAAACATTTATACTTCCCAAAAATTAAATAGCATTTTAATCACCAAATTTAATTTTCATTCTGTCAGGGGCCAGTTATAGATTTCATTGAAACTCATCATTGAAAATTTAAATTTTAAGTTTTGAGGCACTTAAAAAGCGAAATCAGTGATTATTTTGATGCCAATATCAAGCTATTGACTTAATTATTAATTTTTGCTAAAATAAATTTTCATATTGGCCCAGGTTAACACGTGAAATGAATTTCTTTATTTCAATAAATTAACTACCTTACCATTGATCATTGAAATCTTAGAAGTCATTTTATTTGGAAGTTGGGTTAAAATGAAATATTTTTTGACTAGAAATAATAATTGAGTCATAAGCTTTTTATTGGCATCAAAATATTCACTGATTTTGCTTTCAAAGTGTCTCAAAATAAAAAGTAAATTTTTCTCGCTTTTATTTCTGACTCATGGTTGATCCTTACTTGGGATCAATTTGAGTTTGCTGATATTATGAAATTTAATAGTTTGGTACTGAAAACAGTTATAAAATGTATTGTAGGAGTCACTGAAAATCTATATAATTTATGCAAGTCGGAAAGAAAGCCGAAACTTTAAAATGGTCAAAAAGAGAATTTATGTACATATTTATTTCCATTGGCATTTTTTTTTTAGTTTAGAGAGGTCGAACTTCTTTAAAGAAATGACTTGTTACTTTATTTCCCAATATATTTTTTAAATAGATTTTACTCTTTATTTAGCTTCAGCTATTAATTACAATATTTATATAGTTAAAAACTAACAAAAATATAATATCTTATGTTTTTATTCGATTTCAACCTACATTAAACTGAACTTTGAGTTTATAATCTACATATATCATAAAAAAAAAGAATTGTTAAAATTCTACCTGTGCTTTCTGTGACTCGCCCGAAAATTGTAAATATAAACAATCAAACAAGCAAGCAAAGCATATTTCCGGGTACGTTTGAAATTAATCGGTGTCGGAGTCCATAGCATACTTACAAACATGATTAAAATGTATACTAAAGATGTGGATCTTTTGCAATACAGACCACTTGCAAAATAAAAGTAAACTTAAGTAATGAATTGATTTTTTCTTTCAAAATACCTACATAGTTGAAATGAATTCACATTTTAGGTGCCAGATATAGATGTCATTGAAAACTATGATTGAAAATTTTATTTTACTTGAAGGCGCTTAGAAAAATGCTGATGCTCCAAATGCATTTGATAAACAAACAAACAACACATCTCGACCTGTGACGTCAGTGGTCTTAAGCGGTGGAATGCGTAGTGCATACGACTTCTAAGACTGAGTACTCTGATATACGTAGGTTCGCTCCATATGGTGTGCATGTAGAAAGTTTTTCAAATAAAATTGGATTAAAGCTCAGCAACACTAATAAGGAGACCGATGATAGGGCTTGGCATCCCTTGAAATAGCTATATCTCCAGCCAAATAATTGATTAAAGCGAATTATAAATTAATTCGTATACAATTGGTGGTAGCACCTTTATGTTGTTGTTGTTGTTCAGAAATTCAATGAAATTGACGAAATAAAAAATGGTCAAGTCTAATAAACTGAAATTCTAGTATGAATAATACAATAAATAGTAATGAAAATTTTAATTGTTAGTCTCAAGTTTTGAATGAAAAATCAGTAATTATTAATATGCCAATATAAATCTTATGGCTCAATTATTTCTATCAAAAAAAATTTAATTTCGGTGCAATCTTTCACATAGAATCACTTTTAAGATTTCAATGATCAATGGTAAGGTAGTTCTATCATTGAAAAAACAGAAGTCATTTTAATCAGAATCTTGAATAATATTAAAATTTTGCTTTCTAAACGCCTTAAAATTAACCATTACAATTTTCAATTATCGTTTTCAAGGAAAGCTATAACTGGCGTCTTAGCAAGGGTTATTACAAAAAAAAAAGTTATTCATATACATACATAATATGTATGTAGTTGGTGAAAATGTTGAATAACCTTTTATTGGGTTCATGAGATTTCTTTTTCTATAATTCTTAATTATGAAATAACTCTAAAAATAAATTTTTTTTATAGAAAGATTTTTATTGTGCCGAGTAAATTATGAAACAGACTTACCCTTGAGTATCTTTTGCTTTCATGCCACAAACTTCGTTTTCGCCATAGTTGAATTTGGCGCAGTCTGCGATAGCAAATAGGAGTAGACATCCAATTGGATAAAATTGGTGATCAAAATTATTCCTTTATGTTTTAGAACGTTAAGTCCTTACGTTTCCAATAAATAAAAAGGTTACTTACTAAGGCTATTTTATAAAGATTTCATTAGGTCTTATCGTCAGTAACGGATAAATTATTTTTTTGATTTGGATCAAATTTGACACTACATATCGCAGAATGAAAGTGACCTAACTCAAAATTTCTGTTACTTCTGATTTTTCAATAAACTGACCTTTAAAAGCGAAATGCACTCTAAACCAGGTTGCAAAAAAGATGCCGAATTTTTTATTTAGGTCACTTTCATTCTAAGGGTGCGATATGTACATAATATGTAGGTTCATGATCTAGGGAACAGAAAATTTTTGAACACTCAGTCAAAATAAGACGAAATGAAAAAAATAAGACTAAGGTGCCAGTTAATAGCTTTCATTGAAAACGATAATTGAAAATTTTTATTGTTAATTTTTAGGCGTCTAGAAAGAAAAATAAGTTAATATTTTGATGCCAATATAAAGTTTAAGGCTCAATTATTATTTATATCAAAAAAAATTCCATTTCAGCCCAACCTTTCACATATAATAACTTTAAAGTTATCTATGATCAATGGTAAGGTAGTTCAATCATTGAAAAAATAAACGTTATTTTATGCGGAATCTAGGGCAAAAATGAATGAAAATGAAATGAATATTTTTTGAGGTAAATATAATAATTGAGTCATAACCTTCATTTTAGCATATAAATAAACACTGATTTTCCTTTCTCAAGGCCTCAAAATTGACAATTAAAATTTTCAATGAAAGCTATAACTGGCACTTAAGAACTAATAAAAAAAATGGCGGATGTATGCGTACTAATATGTACAACTAATGTTGAGATTTTGTATTATTAAGTCTAGTGGGACACTAAATGCTCTACAGGGGAACAATGTAATTTTACCGTCATGGATATGGTCAAGAGTATGCATCTTACATTAAAAATTTTATTTTGTATAATAAGAATGTATTTATAAATTGAGCTTGACGTAATAGACATATGTACATATTAGATTTTTGTCTACTTAGACACTGTCTAACTATTTTCAAATTGGTGGAAATATGATTTTTAAAATAAAAATAAATATCACATTATTCACGGTTGAGACAATCTACTCTTGTGTCTAAGTTAGGCAGCATAAGACAACAATAAACAAGGTTTTTTATCACATTTTGCAAAGTTGGACAGTTGTCAAAAGTTAGACAACGTTTATAAATAAGACCAACAGCTTATAATTTTATTTTTCAAAGTACATAGCCATTATAACAATAATGATTTCTTGACAACTTACAAAACGTCCACCAACTCTAAATGAAAAGACCAATGAGAAAAAGTGCAACAAAAACTTGTTAATTAAAAAAGACTAAACTTAGACAAAGAATTGTAGGTAAAAACTGAGTGGCGTGACACATGGTCTTATATCTGTTTATCTTCAACATAAAAATTATAATTGCATTGATGGGAAAATTTTTTTCTGTTTTGGATTGTTGATCAGCTTTTAACGTTGAATAATAATAATTTTATAATAATTTTCCCGGGCGTAAAAAGGACCGCTATTCTTTTGTTTTGTTTTCTTATCTACAATTAAAAAAAATGGTTTTCAACATATAGCATAAAAAGGATATATTCAACTCGGCTTTATTGGAAATATTATGAGTTGAACATGACTCCAACACATGTGTATAACTTGCACATGATTCTACTAAAGTAGGTATATGAATACGAAGGTTGTTGATCTGACTTGGTTTTTCAAACCAAATGCCTAGAAAAGCCTGAAAGAATTATATGTGTACTTCTATCTAGGAAGAACTCATCTAGAAATTTGCTATTTAACTTTTTGTAGTTAATTAATTGACTTTGCAAATCACTTTACGTACCTATCACTTGAAAATCTATAAAAGAAAAACAAATCGATATGCTATAACTCAAGTGACTTCTAAAAACACCAAAAAATAAAAGTGGAATTGTAAGTTATTTTGTTCATATTATTTATAAAATATGCAGGTATGTACGTACACCTCTACAGTCAGTAGCGGAAAATAAATGCATATATTTATTCATAAAAGTGCAGTGCAAACCACATCGTACGTTGATTATATGAGATTTAAGAGCAGAATGCATGTACATAGGTACCTAGTGCCTACTGAAGATGATACATTTTTGTGAATAATTGTAATAACAACTGTTGTTGCAAATTTCTGCAAGCAAAGGAATCCTGCTTTTTTTTCTCCATGAGTCCGTCGACTGGATGAAGACGGAAGAGCCTCCAAAATGTCACCATTTATTCAGTTTCCTATTTAAGACACACCCTGGATAAATATTTTAAATAAGTTTTAATTTATGTTATAAAATAGGTAATGTGCCACTGTTGGCTCCTCGTCCTCCTTGCCACCTCCATTCCCCCCGCGATAAATGGGGATTCATACAATTCGAATACGAAAACGCATACCGCACCACACTGCGCGCCATATGACAAATACGAGACATTTTCATCAGCAGCAAGAGGAGAAGAGATTTCGAGTTGGTTTGGGGGCGCTACACAAATCAGTGTTCTTTTTTTGCAATTAGATTTTTTTTCTTACCTTTTTGGCATTTCTGGTGACGATTCAATGAGCGGGGACTCCTTGCGCTTTCTTTTGGAGTCTTTTGAAACCACCATTTTGCTGGGATCTTATAATCTCGACAAATGACCAAAATAAAAATATTTTCACTTCGGAAAATAACAAAAAAGACAAAAAAACACACACAGAACTCGGTCGCAACTTCAATTTTCCTGCAAAATATTTTTTCTTCTTCGTAAGTTTTTTTCACGGTTACATTTTCACCAGAATTCACATAACATTAGAGTTAAATTTTACTTGAATGGGTAACGACCCATTTTGGAGAGAGTTTATTGAAGTTTTTTTGGATATATTTTTTTAATTTTAATGCAAATTTTAACATTTATTTTGGAAAAATTAACACGACGACATCACTTGGCGAGATTTTTTTTTATTCTTCGTCTTCGCCGCTATTGCTTTCTTTGCCACTTTTTCGAAAAATGGTTCCCAAACTGTAAGTTGGTGGTGTTTGGCTCTGTTCGTAGAGTATATAAATAAATCGTACTGGATGCGATGGTTTTTAAGGTGGCGACAGCCCGCGCACCTTCGCACGATACTGAACGAAACTTCATGTCGCTAAAAAGATGGTCAGATTAGCAGCTTTGTTGCATAGTGCCGCGCCGTGATGTGCAGTTGTCGCTTAGTGCGATAAAGCTCATACCTATAAATAAATACTTTAACAACACGTAGTTGTCAATGTCAGTAATAACAACACGTTGTTATTATTGTTTTCGTCGTCGCCACGACAGATTCGTATTGGTGTTGGGGAACCTTAAAATATTAGTGCCTGTTTAAATAGTAATTTTACTAAAAGTCGTTTTACTGAAAGCGTGTCTTCAAATAAAGAAAAAACGCTTTCAGTTCAATCTACCTTTCCCTATGAATATCCACTCACAAAAAAAGTCTTTCATGTTTCACTCGAGAATATTAGCTGCGTTTTATTTTCCCCCAGATCCAATCCAGATCAGATCATGAAAATAAAACAACCCAGGATCTCAGTGACAACTTGTTATATACCCAACTCTTTTTTCCTTTTGTTTTTTTTATTTGGATACACCCGTTGTCTTTTTTCTTTACACTACTGACGACATTTACAAATTAAGGGTGTGTGTTCAAAACGGATTTGGAAATCCAAATCCAAAACAAAGTTGGATCTTGTGTTGTTTTTGTAATACATGTATTTTCGTAAGCAAATCCAATCTGGTTCGGATCTCGGGGAAAATAAAACACAGCTATTATTTGAATCTGGAATATCGGTGAATTTTGGGTGGAACCCACCATTCTCGCTTTTACGCACATAAAATCTACCTGGCTCACTGGATGTGCCCTTCAGTAAAATGCGTAAATTTCATAAATTAGTATACGTTTTAATTGGAGATGAAATGGTGTTTTCATTGCAAATGTGTTAATTTTGTTTGACAGATCATTTCATTTTGAATTTGATTTGGCAGTTAATAGCTTCTTAAAGGCTTAACTACATAACCCAAAAAGTACTGAAGTACAAAAGTAAAAATATTTTTTTTACCGCTAGCGCCGTTGTTTTGTGAAAAAGAATACACAAATTTGTTTTTAAACCAAAATTTAAGCTTTCTGCGTCATTTTTATAAGTTTTCTAGTCAGAAAAACTATCACAAAATCAATTTAAAAATTTTCACTTTTGCACTTTTTCACTTTTTTGGCTTATGTAGTTGAGGCTTAAGGGTCAACTACATTCAATTTACTTTTGTACAAAAGTGAGCAAAATGTTTTGTCTTTTTCAACGTACTACGCAATCAACAAGACCAGGGGCCTATTTCACCAAACACTTTTCACTTTTCACTTTGCAACTTTGCAAAAAAAAATTTCCTGCTAAGTAAAAGTGCAATGTGTTTCAGAAAATTTGCAAAGTGCAAAGCCTTTGCAAAGAGGAAAACTTTTCAATTCAATAATTTCCTCTTTGCAAATTTGCGTTTGGTGGGACAAAATTTGCAAAGTAAAAGTGCAAAGTTGCAAAGTGAAAAGTGAAAAGTGTTTGGTGAAATAGGCCCCAGTTTGATAATATAGTTTGACAGCTTATTTTATTTGCCAGTTAATATAGCTTCTTTTTGTTGTGATATCAAATTTTGACATTTTCAGTGGTTTCCAAAGGGTTAATTCCACTTTGGATGCATTCCAGTTGGGTGTGTTCATAAAATGTTTACGAAATTTCCAATTTCGTGCAAATTTGGTTGAAATTACTTCATTGCGAATTGTGAATTTGTATGGGAAATTAGATAACTTGGAAAATTTCAACAAACAAACTTTCCTTATTAGATGATTTGTAAAAATGTTTATAATTAAGATTTTGAAATTTGAGATCTGTCTAAAGTTAGGCATACTTTTAAAATAGATTTATGTCCAGGACGAATACGATGGCTACATAGCTTTGGAACTGAGCGCACCCATTTCTGTTTTCACTAAATATGGCTAATTATAGTCTCTGAATACAGACTTTCTATGTTTTTTTGTTGAAAGGCGCCATATGCACATTTGACAGAAAAAACCAATTGTCATTCATCTCCACTTTAAAAAATTCCTGACAAGATTTTGGAATTGAACAAAGTATTTTCTTTAAATAAATTCATTAAAACAACAACAACTTAATCGAAATAATGGCTGAAAACGCTGGCAATTGGTGCTTAATTGAAAGCGACCCTGGTGTATTCACTGAATTAATTAGAGAGTTTGGTAAGGGTTCAAAAGTGGTAAAAGCCGGCAACGCGTCTTCGTCTTCTGCCTTAACAAAATGTTCAAACCTTAAAAATCTTTCTTTTAGGTGTCGAAGGCGTACAAGTGGAAGAGATTTGGAGTTTAGATGCAGATTCCTTCAAGAATCTAGAACCCATTCATGGACTGATCTTTCTATTCAAATGGGTACAGGACGATGAACCGTCGGGCTCCATTGTCACAGACAATCGAACAGAAAAGATTTTCTTTGCCAAACAAGTCATAAACAATGCATGTGCCACTCAAGCTATTTTAAGTATTTTGCTCAATTGCAATGATGAGGATATTAAGCTTGGAGATACATTGACCAATTTTAAGGTGAGTGAACGCTTAAGTAAGAGGGGTATGTTCTGCTTTTAAATGAACAAAAATCATCTTTAAAATTAAACCTTTGTTGCAAAATAATTGGATCATAAGTATAGCCTGACTTTAATCTTTGTGTTTTAGTTAGATTCTTAAAATGTATGCCTGTGTTGCCCTCAAGTAATAAAGAATGTATATTATTCTGTTGCATCGACCACACTGATGCATTTTAGTTGAACGCAGAAGAATCTTTTTTTTATTGAGTATCCAATAGCTTCACATGTTAACATATTATGAGGAAGTAATGAATTTTGTAGTTATACCTTCACGGAGATGCAGTTCCAATACCTCCCACGATTTGTATCCACCTAAGCGATATACTAAATCATTGGCGTTTGAGAGGAACAGACACGTGAACTCATCTATTTTTGGAAATAAACTGCGCGATAATATAACAAATCTGTAAACATTTAGCTAAAATTTCGCTAACGCAAAAATCCCATTCGCCAAGGGAATATGTATTAGATTGAATCGCAATTATAAAAAGCAGTGCATGAAATAGTATGCGACAGATCTTGATTATTTGTGTTATTGAAATAAATAATTCCTTTCACACAAATCGTGGTTCAGTGAGTTGTATATATGTATGTAGATCGATCAAATTAGGTCAAAGAGCAAATTCTTTGGTTGCCTTCCGTTTGCTATTAAAAAATTGAATTCCATTCTACGGACGTTGAAAAAAAATATATAGATAGAAGATAAATTAATTACTTAATTTTTCTAGGAATTTTGTCAATGCTTCGATCCATATAACAAAGGACTAACGCTTAGCAATGCCTCCCAAATTCGCACCGTTCATAATTCATTTGCGAGGCAAACACTTTTCGAATTAGATTCTAAAAATCAAAACAAAGATGAAGATGTTTTTCACTTCATTGGTTATATACCGATTGATGGTCGTCTCTATGAATTAGATGGTTTGAAAGAAGGTCCTATCGATTTGGGGGCAATTGAAACGTCACAAAATTGGATAGACGTTGTTCGTCCTATCATCGAGAAGAGAATGCAGAAATACAGCGAGGGTGAAATTCATTTCAATTTGATGGCAATTGTTTCAGACAGACAAATGATTTATCAGAAGCAAATTGATAAATTGCTTAATGCCGACGAAAATTCAATGGACACAGATGATAAACAAACAGAAGTAGCCCGTCTTAGATCATTGATTGAAGATGAAATTGTTAAGCGTAAGCGTTACAGGGTAAGCAGAGACAAATCTAACCCTAATTGAATACTAAATAAGTAAATTTGTATTATTTTGTTTCCCTTTAGATCGAAAATATCCGACGCAAACATAATTATTTGCCGTTCATTGTTGAACTGTTGAAAATGCTTGGTGAGCAAGGCCAATTAACCCCACTTTATGAGAAAGCCAAGCAAAGGGCTTTGGAACGAGAGACTACAACCGTTACTAAAACAAAATCATAAATGCATTTATTGTTTAGGTATTTATATTTGATGTATTGCATGAAATATTCATGATTAACAAGTCCTTTTATTAAACGTTAAAATAGTTGAATTCATTGTTGTTTTTTTTTTATATATAGATGTTTTTTTTGATTTTGACAGATAGCTTCATACACTTTTATTTCATAAGAATATTATCTGCACTTTTGTATATTACAAAATATTGGATGAGACATTGCGTGTAAGTAAACTGAAATTATATACATACATACTTAACACATCCATATTACGAACAATTTGTTTAGTTGTCTTAAACTTGACTTGATGTCTCACCTTAGTTGAGTTGCCATAATAATTTTACTTGACAAATTGTTTCAGACGAAGCGTTTCAGACAATTTTCATGGTTTGTGAGTAGTTGTCTTCTGGAAATCGTTGAATCATTCTCATTACTTATGTTTGAACCGCCCGCACTCATGTACACAGATACATTTATGTACATCTTTTTAAATTGGGACATAAGAACTGATGCAGCGAAAATTAATATCAGATTTTTGTAGAGGACAAAATTCAAGTATTGTTTACTATTGTAGGTAGGTCTTTTTCCCCTACATTTAGGCCAGAGGAGCAAGTTTAAAATTACTTAAAATAAAAAAGTAGTTTTAGTAATATTCAATTTTCTGAAAAACCAAAACCATCAGGGTTTTCAATGCCAGAACTATATTAAAAGAAAATTTAATATATACCTATATTATGTAAATATTTTCACAATTTTTTTTCAAAAAATATTGAAAGAAATAACTGTTTGTTGATCGATTTTGTGAAAAGCGACAATCTTTCCTTGCTTCCCGATTTTTGTTTGTCCTGAGAGCAACTCAAAATAAATTATCAGTATGAGTTCAGGAGACTGCATAAACCACGAGTTGCATGGTTATTTAAAAATAAAATGTCTAAAAACTTCTTTCCAACTTTGCATGAAAACTAATGGCTTCCTAAACGACCAATACTCAGCATTTTTTATTATTTCGAATAAGGTTGTTAGAAGTGGACTTAAATAAATTCCGTTTTTCAACACGATATTAATTATTTTTGTTTTGAAAAAAAAAAACAGCATCTTTACTTAACGTCGTGAAATTTGAACAAGGAGTATCCCTTTGGAAGTTAGTATTAAATGAGAATGGTATATAGTAGGTGTAATAAAAGGTTGAACTTTTAATAAAATAAAATAAAATTCCGTGGATCTGTTTTTTTTTTTGTTTCGTTTAATGAGTTTCTATAGAGTTCCTTCCTGCATACATCCTTGCGCACAGGAAGTAACTGCCCTAGCGAGGTATCCATCGGAGCGGAATCGGAGGATTTTTGCTTTGAGGTATTCTTCCGAACAGCGTTCGGAACGTTTTTTCGACGTTATGGAACGTGTATTGTTGTTTTGGGTTGCAGTGCGATCAATTGTGTTTTGAAGTGACATTTTTGACATCTCTTATGAACTTTGAACCTCTGACGTCGTATGCGTTTCGGAGAGTTTTCCGCTCCGAACGGATACCTCGCTAGGGCAGTAAGTATCACAAGAAAAAAATCATTCTAAGCAAGTTGAGTTCTTCGATAGACCTTTTGTGTTCCGAGCAAAACTATAAATGACCAAGTAATAATAATTAAATCATTTTATAGGGTTCATAAAAACACCACTGGATTTATTGATATTATTTCTATTGACATGAATAAATATATTTTATAATTTGTTTGACACATGTTTATTTTGCGTTTATTCATTTTTGTTATATAATATATATATATATATATAATTTACATTGTTATATTATAATAATCGTATTGTAAAGTAGGAATTACATGTTAATCTTTTATTTGTTGCTGTTATTTATTGTAAGTGTTGTTATTGCTATTTTATGCAAAGACAAACATTTTCAGTTTAATGATTTTTGTATTTTTTTTGTGAATTTTCTATAATAATATCATCTATAATAATAATTAAACATATGATGTATATATAGTTTTACCAGTATTTGATTTTTTCACTTGTTGCTCTTTATACATTAAACGAAAACTTTTATAAAATTTCATAAACATACATAATAAACAATGTTATAACAACCAAAAATATAATTAAATTTGGAGCGTTCAAGAACATAACAGAAAACTTAATTTTAAAAACACATATTTTTAATGAATTAAGCAAACAAAAAATTAATTTCTATGTATATTCGTTTGCAAACATGGATCAGATTTTCACAAAGCAAGACATTTTTTAATCGAAACCAGGAGGAGGATTATGAAATTGAATTATGGAGAAATTAATTCATCCTTGTGTAATTTTTTTATTTTAAGAACTAAAAAAATACTTAAGCAATTTTTTTTCGATTCCATGCTTTACATTTCGACCGTTTTTCGGAAATTTTTAATTTGTTTCGAACTTTCAAAAATTTTGATGCATATTTTGGGAATGTGAGTTCATTCTTGCGGATTGAAACTGAAATTTTAAGGGCAGAACCAAAAAACAACACAACCCAAATAAAGAACATTTTTGGACTGAAATATTTTTAGTCATTTCTCAATAATGAGATCTCTGTAGAAATATGAACGGGAAGCTTCAACAAAATGTCTGAGTTTTACTTCAAATACGCGGTAAACATTTTTTCGCTGACTCAACTTTTGTAATAGCAAAGTTTGTGTGATGTCATTTACTTGAACTGGCTAATTTTATTATATCTGACTGTAATAGCAGTTTTGATAAATAAAACCAATTATTTCTAAGAACCCTGCTATTCTGCTATCCATCGCACCGGGGAAATCTTCAGTTGAAGAAGCACATTTGTACAAATAGAGATTCTTCACGATGCAATTCAAACTTACGATTTTCAATTACGTTTTGTATGAATAATAAAGCAGCTGCTCCGTATAAAAAACCAAGCAGTTACTCGAGAAAATGAAAGTGATAGTGAATTTTATTCATGCCAAATTGAGCACCTGCGACTACATTTTGCGCAAAACCAAACTACCAGCTGCTCCAATTCACAAATTAGAAGGAAGTAGATGGAATTTTAGAATACCGATTTTCATTTTCGAAAGTATCGAATTTCTCAAATTCGATCCAATCATTGACAATTTCACTTTCATGATGTAAATTTACAATCTGTGGAATTGAGAATTAACCTTATTGTAAGTTTCACCAGAAAAATATATATAATATATACCTTAAAATTTTTTGTTGGCCCCGAATTTTAAAAGCTATTGGGAGTTTCCTCTAAAATTTTCCAAGTTGATATTGTAGAATTATGAGCGATATTACTACAATCTCTTAAAACAAGAATGTCAGTAAATCTTTAAACGCAAAGGTATAATACTTGCTCCAAAACTAAAGTTTAAAGTTTCTGTTAAATGCGTCGAATATAAAATAAGCTAAAGGAATTTTTCCACATTATTTTTTATTTACTTTGAATAAACCTTCCGCCAAAAGTCGAAAAAATGGTAAAGCCCATCGCAAAAATGTCAACTAAAAAGGTGTAAATTTTCAGTGCGAACGAGTTTTTGTAAAATTTTTGCCAAAAACCGCGTTTATAGTTTTGCTGTGAAAATGTTAAAGAAAGCGTGATCTAAGCTTTTGTATAACTATGTAAATTGAAATGGGTTTGGTTCGAATAGGTCTACCTCGTTCAGTGGAGTTGAGTCCGAATTTGTCAATCATTCTTAACTAATTTATGACTATTATGGATTGGAAATTAAAACAATAAATGTTGCTTCAAACATATACATTGCTTTAGACAAATTGAAGAATCTCTTACTTCTCTTCGTTTTTTCATAGTTTCCAAAATTACATTTTTTGGACTGCTTACTATCTACTCGATCAATGATCGAATAGAGTAATAAAAAAGAAATTAATTAAAATCGATTAAATTTATAAATACATACTTTATTATTAATTTTAAATGTTACAATTTTTCTGTGGTGTGAATATTTATTAAGTTGGAAGAAATTTGTTTATACTTTGTATTTTATTTATATATGAAGCATATCAGTCTATGAAACAAAAAATTAAATAGATATATGTACGTATTTATGTAGGTAGCAAACAAATTTAATATATATATATTTTCTAGAAATAAAGCATCAAAAATAAACATTGTCATAAAAACTTATATTAAACAATTTTGTTATAATAAACTATTTTGCAATAATATTTATTGATTAAATAAATTGACAAAAGTGTTAGCAACAAAAAAAATATATGTATATATAATAAGGCAATTAATTATTTAATTTGAACTTTATTGAAGTCTTGGTTTAGTTAAAACTAAATGCTTCAAATGAAATGAAGCTAATTTTTTAAGATTCAAAATGGTATTTTATAAAACTAAAACAGATTTTGGAGTATTTTAAAATATTTGAATTGAGAGAATTCATAAAAAAAATGAGATGAGATTTTTATGTGATCCTATTAAATAGAAACAGATGAGAACAATCATAAATGTCATTTCTTGTACAGTAAACATAATTGATATTCTTAAGAAATAGTTAAAGAGGCTACAGTGTGTATGTACATATATTATATTGAACCCAAAAATCCGATTAAAAAAAAAAAAAAAATAAACATAAACATAAATGTAGCTCGAAAGTGAGTTTTTAAAGGAGTTTTTTTGTGATAACACACTCGCAGTTAGACTGAAAAACTTTCGCATATATTATCATGTTAATATTGAAGGTTTGAATGAAACAACAACCACTTGAGTGGAATTATCCACACCGATCATGAGACTCCTTTAGTAGTTCTTAATCTATTATGTTAAATTACAATTTGAAATTAATTTGTGTGTGGCTAGTAAAAATGCTAGTTCATTTAAATGCAATTTTCAAACAATAAAACATATATAGAGATGGACTCGCGTAATTTCGTTATCGCAATGCATAATGCGTATGGCTCTGAAGTTGCTGATCTAGGTTCAACGCTCTGCTGAGGCGAATAGGTGACTTTTTACCTTGTTGGATTCAGCAATACTCTTGAGCTCCTGAACGCTACAAAAAGAAAGACATTTTAATTAAAATTCGCACTGAAAGGTTATTCCGTGGATAATCCCATTAAATAAATTTTCCTCAATTTACAACGTTTCTCTAAATTTTCTCGATGCGATAGTTTAGTGTTTATTTACTGAAAATGTGAACTGAAGATAATTTATTATTCAAAATAGCTTTTAACTGCCTTTAGTACTACATAAAATTTGGCGTTTCGTCCGGGCGATCTCACTTGGACTCATCAGTTGACTAGTAGTGAGGGCCTTTGTCAATACGCAATTTTTTGTCACTAGTCCACTGATGTGTCCAAGTGAGATCGCCGGGACGAAAAGAAAAGCTATATCATTAATTCAACAAGTCTAAATAAAATAGTGCCAAGTCTTCTACTTGGCTGATGTATTTCAGTAGATAGTATATAGAATTTGTATTATTAAAAAAAAAAACTTTCTGATAATTTATTTAATTTGTAGCAATATTTTGTCGAGAATATCAAGAGTTTCATGAGTTTTGGAGATGTGTTCTTTCTAACGTTCATCTCACACGATCTCATGTGTTATCTGATCTGACAGCCCAATGTCAAATTGTGTGAATATTTTTTTAGGAATCTAATAGTTTTCCTTTGGTAAATTCGGATTTCGATCTGAAATTTGATTTTTTCGTGGCGGTTGGATTACGATTACAGATTGTTCTTTTTTCGTGGTATAAGCGTACATAAGCGTCTGTGGAGCTAGTAATTTTACTGGTTTATAGTGGTTAGTAAAGTTGCTCAATAAATCATTATATTGCTTAAATCAAACGTCTATAGACTTTCTTCTCTTTAACTGAAATAAGTTTAAGTAATTATCCTTCAAATATTACATCAAAATTTAAAAAAAATAACTAAGTATACTAGTATGTAGGTAGAAATGACACTAAGCACTAAATTAATAAATAAAAAATCTTTTGTCAATTTGTATTGTAGCATAACGATTTTTTTTTGTTATTGAACGCTCCATTAATTCGATTTTGAAAATAAAAATGTATGTATGTAAAATTTTAATACACAATAAATTGAATCCTACTTAACAAACAATATGTTTTCTTTCTTTTTTTTATAAAAACAATACAACACAAGCAAATAAAGTGCAAGTAATACGGTTCTTCTAGTGCAGCAGTAAATGGATTGCATTTTTTTAATAACTATACAATTTATTTTATATTCGTTTTAAAAACGAAATATTAATCTCCATTGATATCTAAATATATTTAAATAAAATTAATGTTTACCTCTGTTTTTTTGCATTACTGAATATGTGATGAATTATATAAGTCGAATTTAAATAATTATCTAAGGTTCAGAGGGCGATGGCAAATACAGTTTGAAGTTTATTAGGTACTAACATAAACGAAATTATCCTATTTTTAACATAATACAAATACAATCATTCTCAATAATAAAATATAACATGCAAACTTGTAAAACGATTTAATACAAACAAACAAAAAAAGAAGTAAGAACCAATTTTTACTTATTTAAGAAAAAGGTATTTTGTAATTGTCTCTCAAGAATATTCACTAATTTAAGAAAAAAAAAAAAATGGTTCATTGATCATGTTAAAAAAAAATAAAATATGCTTACAAAATTCTTGTTTAAATATTTTGTTTGGTCACAAATTGTTTAAATTAGGAAAAACCTTTCTGATAGTTATTACTTCAAGAGTCTTAAACGAGTACGCTAAGAGGGGAAAAGTTAATACAACCAACATAGTGACACTATTGCAGTTTTAGCGTATGTATTAATTTTATGATTAGGAATTTTTTTTAACTATTTGCCTCTAAAACCTAAGGTCTTTTAATTGCAACTTGAATTGCACGGCACTAGTTAGAAAGAATAGAAGATTAGGAAAGAATTTCTGTTGGCACAGTGGAATGAGAAATAAGGTGTCATGAAATCCCACGGGTGGCATGCAGTTGAATCTGAGGGTATATAGAAAAGAATGCTGCCTAGAGTGGGGTTCGAACCCAAACCTCTAAGTTAGCAGTCACATGCACTGCTTATTACAACGATATAAAAGCTAAAAAACGACATATTTTCTTTACTAGTCGAAAATTTCTTGGTCTACGATTCTCAAATGGATTATTCTACTAAGGTTCATGAACAGATTTTAATTCATTAGTACTCTCTCAGTTTATAAATGGGAGTTGTGTTTAAAATGTTTTTCTTAACAATAAGTGAGTCGAGTGTGGATTTCAAGATTTCGAAAAAAGTTTGTAATATAATAATTTTTAATGAAAACTCAGCATAAATTCAAGGTCAGCAACACAATACAATAATATGGCGGTAAGTTAAGTTCTGCAGAAAAGAACAGCTCCTGAAAAAGGAAATCCACCAAAAAACTTTTAATTTATGGATTGTTAGAAGCCTGTGGTGTAATGAGTATGATTGTCACGCCGGAGACCTGTTGATCGAAACAGAAATATTTTTTCACAGGTACCTTTAGGAATCCTTTAGTAAAAATTCGGCCGTTTTATCAAAGTTACACAGAGAATAAAATTCTACTGCCAATGTTTCTTGAATGTCGTCACTGAATAGCTGCTGAATTACGCAGTCTTAAATCAAGATTCAATAGTCATCTATAAAAAACGGCACACATTTATGAGTTAAAAAAAAATAAAGCAAAGAAGGAATTCAAGAATGCAAAAGGTGAACACATTGCTAATTTTTTTGATTGAAGATAACAATATTTTTTTAATATATTATATTCTTGTCCTCCAAAACCGTAGTTTGTACATATTTATATGCTTACATACATGATTGCAAAAAACAGTTAAAAAATATACTATTTATGGATTCGTTGTTACAACAAAAATTATATCCTATCCTTCTAACAAGTATTGGGCAATTAAGGTTGCATTTAAAAATTTTTAAATCATACCAATAACCCCTTGCAATGACTGATTCGGATTCGCAAGACACAGCAGAAAGTTTTAGTATACTTTAAACAAATGAAAAATACGGTGAATATTAATTGTTAACCTCTTATTGTAATTCTAGCTCTTAAACATAATAATCATAAATCCTCTTTCTTTCTTTAAACGGGTTTTCACAAAAATTAGTAAATGGTCTTGAAAGTCTAACAATTAAAAAAAAATATAAAACAAATACCTATTCTTAAACAAATAAAATGAATTGTATATAAATATATACGAGATATAAAAATTCCATTAAATGTTTTAATGTATATAAATTTAGAATAGTGATTGCGTTAGCGGTTAATCAACAATTTCATTATATTAAAAATAAAAATACTTTGCGCGCGCCTTATAGGCCTCTTTAACGATGGTGTCAATGTTAAATGTGTAATGTTGGATTTGATAATGATAGCGAGTGTGTTTTGTTATTATTATTGTTTATATAACTTACGTAATGTAAAATAAATATTTGTGTTTTTTTTTTTTTTTTCTTGTTTTTTGTCATTTTGCTCGTTTGATTTCTTACAATTTTATTTCATATAACTTACTATTAGCATTAATTTCAAAGACACAACAGTTTCTGGTCCAGTCCCAGGAAATACTTTTTTTATCGGGCAACAAAAATGGGCCACCCATACTTATTTAGCACACTGCAATCAATCAAATCAACTCTGTCATTGAACTCAATTGTTAAGAAGCTATACTTTCTCGGTGCGCCTGTTTTGATGCCTCGGTACTTTCTCTGTGCACTGTAAATAGTTTAGATTCATATTTTCACTTTTATTTAAAGCTTACAAGTTGATCAGATGGGAGTATTGTGATGTTTACCTGCAGCATGCATACGATTATATAGATTTTTCTTCTTTTTCTTTAGAATAACATCTAAATTGTATCCATCTGCTGTAATTCTGAAAATAAAAATAATAATACATACAATAATAACACTGTGTCAAAAATAAATGTTTGTTTATGTACACTTTTGCATTGTTTATGCTTGGTACTTGTCAGCTCATTTCAAGAATATTAAAAGTTTTTCTTAAGTGCTATACGGGCCTTACACCAGACAATATTATTGCTCTAAATGCAGTAGAAAAAACATTGCGTGAAAGGATACTACCGAAATAACTGCGGAATACAGCCTTTTAAAAAGTAATTAGCTTTTGTTGCAGAATTTGAAAAAAAAAATAAAAAAAAAACATAATTCAATGTTCACTTACTTTTAATTTTTATAACCCGATTTTCTGCAAATTTGGTACAGAGCATTTTTATGTAATTTCGTAGAAGAAAAAATTCGATTTTTTAGCTTGAACGAGAATCTTCCATACAAAGGTTTTGTTTTTTTTTCTTCAAATTTTCTCAAAAACCGCTGTAACGATTCTTATAAAACTTCTTACTTGCAATGCCGTAAAGCGATTGCAAGAAATCTGAGTTTGAGGTTAATTACTCTATATCGGAAATATGGTTATGAGGCTTTTAAGAAAGATCACTTACTTAAATTTATCACAAATTGTCTTCAAAGTCACAAAAGGATCTGATCTTTAAGCGCAAAAATTCTTTGTTCGCCTATTACAAAAGATACATATAGAAATAAATAATGTGCCTGACAATACTGTATAAACTTGATTAATAAGAGAAAAATAATAAACAAGAGAACCATTTCAAATGAATCACATACATATTACATATTGGAGAAAATTAAAAACTTCCCTGGTGTCCGACGAAATAGTTATTAATAAAATGGCTATAATTTTGTATTATTTCGCTCTTAATGAGAGCACACTCGTTATTTATTGTACTCACTTTTCAATTCGATTAAGACCAAGCACATCCTTGAAAGCTAAATATATCTTATTCAATGTGAGGTTCGGTAGACCCTGCCCCAAATATCTAACAAACTTAAGCTGTTCCGACTTGGGTAGTCCGCTCTCATGGAAATCCAAAAAGGGTCTATGATCTGTGATCTTATATTCCTGTGGATGTAAATATGAGAACAATAATTTGAAAATGTCCATAATTCGGAAAATGTCATATTATATAAAATTTTGGTCAATTAGAGTTTTCTTATGAAACCAACAATGTTGTGTTATTCTTTAATTTTTTAAATATGTTTGTTTGATTTCGTCGCTCACATTGCAAAATTTGATGAAATTTTCGATGACTATGTATTTTTCGTAATAGGTTACACTTTGATTGCTCTGAATACCGAACTGTTTAAGGAGTTCCTGTTTTTTAGGTGGTAATCGGGCTATGTGCGTACAGACACCATCTTCAATCCTATGGGTTTCGTGAACATCAAAGTTTTCATGAAACACTAATCGTTCTAAAACTTTAGGCATTTCTGATTTGACAACAACTGAGTTGGTGGTGGTGTTGTTGCCGTTGTTCGTGGGGAACTCTACACCATCGTTAGATGCACTTGTTGTTGTAAGACTCTTAAGATCTGTAAGAATATATGAAAGGAATGGAATTTCCACTTATTTTTCTGATTTTGTAAAAAATTGCCTCGAACTACTATATTGTGTCAGTAGTTGTTATACATAATATGTAGGTACAGAGGTACAGAGATTCAATTTAAAATTATATTATTTACAATTATTATATTACAAGAACAAAATTAATTGGAGAACATGCGAAATAAACAGGTGCAAAACAAAAAAAAATGTCATAAGTGTGAAAACAAGATGTTCAGTAGTTGAAAAATATAGTACAAACATGGTAAGTTAAAAAAAAAAATACATTAAATGTCGTCCATTAAAATATATATTAAAAATAAAAAACGGTGAACTTTTTTGAAGCTAGTTTTGCATTATTATTAAACCATAAATTAATATTGTACTATCATTTAATGCTCGATAACCGCTATTAGCTGTGAAAAATACACGACTAAGAGTGAAGGAATTAATTTACAATTTAGAGGCGCATGTACATAATTACATTGTACATGTCAGATGTATTGGCCATTTCCAAAAATTAACGGTATTTATACATATATTAAGTTAAAGAATAAAATTGCGTAAAATTGACAAGGCCCTCACTAGTCAACTGATGAGTCCAAGTAAAATCGCCCGGACGAAACGCCAATTTTTGTGGACTAAAGGCCGTTAAAATCTATGTTGAGTTAAAGAATAAAGACACAAAGATCGTAGAACGTAAAATCATTAGAACCTCGACAAGCTGATGGACAAAAAAGCAAGAAGATGGAGGGTTTACGAGTGATCAAAAAAGTAGCTGAAGATGTTCTTCAGTAACACTGTCGGCCTACCCCTATATCGGAAATTCAAATTCATACAGAATGCCTAATTTTTGATTTCTATCTTACATCCGACTTTGAAGAAACAACAGCAAAACCAAGATCCCCTAATATTGAAATTTATTGCTAATTTTATATCAATCTGCGTCACCAACGTACAAGATTTTTTAGAATATTATTTTTATTTGCTTTTGCAGGGCCCCATAAAACTCGGGGCCATGAGCAACTGCCTCATAGGCCTGCACGTACACTCGCCACTTCTCAAAATAAAGAATACTGCTAACAAGATAAAATACAGTGAAAAAAAAAATAAATTTGCTATGCGGAATCTGGAGAAGTAAAGGGTTTGTGTTTTAGCTCGAGAAGCTAATGGAAAATGTATACTGTTGGACTTCCCAAAAGTAAAATAAGTGAATAAATAATAGCAAACTAACATTTTTTTGAATATATTTTAAAACAAAATTATTCTAGCAATTATTACGCTACCTACGTCACCGTGTCGAGGATCAAAGAACATAAAAGTAATTCAACAATAAATAACAGTATTTTATTAAAAAAAATTCTTTAATACATAATATCCAATAATATAGTTCGAATTTCAATTTAATGTAAAAATATTCGTATATGAAATTCGTTGTGCTATCGTTCACAAATAGAATAACCACTTCGTATTGCTTTCAAAAAAACATAATTTATTCATAAAGCGATTGAAAGAGTGTTTCTATATTTAGCTTAAGATGATTCATTTTGTATCAATTTAAATATCGAGAAAGAATAAAACGAATGTCTACACTTTCCTCTTTAGCAATCTACAAGAAATGCAATTATATACATAAATATCTTTGTAATTTATTATTTATTCTGATGTTTTGTATAAATTTTTATGATGACATAATATTAATATTTATTGATAACATTGGTAACATTAAAACAAATTTATGGTTAGAAGATACAGAAATATAAGTTTATTTTTACTTGTGACACACTGAACCATATATACATATGTATATATTATGTATATGTAAATGCTTCCGAAGACTTAGAAAAATAGTCGTTATAATGTAAATAAATATATATTATATATGTACATACATAATGTAGTATAATTTTATGAATAGGTTAATTTGAAGTGACAGCTCTTTTTTTGTCAAGGTATAGTGTCTTAAATTTGCACATTATCTATTTTTATGTATGTAATTACTTTTAATTGGGAAATAATATTGATGCAGACTATGGAACTCGCAATACTCGGGAAGAGTGGAATCCTTTTTTGATTCAAAGCGAAATTCACTCAGACTTGGTTGGAGCAGCATGTTCCCGAGTGTCCTTTGAACTATGAAATATGATCTAGATTGGAGCTCATGCCCTTTTTTTAGAAAATCACAAAATAGTCTATAAAATTTAAAAATTAAGTCTGGTGAGATCAGCAGCCAATTAACCGATTGAGGCGCTGTGTAATTATTAATTAAATTGGGTGGCACGACAGCTCGTGTAGAACCAGGGCCTAGTGACCTACAACTCTCAACCATTCCTGTGTGCGTGTTATTGGCAGGAATGGAGGGACCAACAATTTCTGCTTTTTTGTCCATACTCTTGGAGGATTTGTCAATTCCTCCCAAGAAGCAGTAACCCGTGAACAACATTTCTATTTTTAGGTAGTATAAACTGGGAATCGAACCCAAGACCTTGCGCACTAACCATTACGCAACGGGCGCTGTGTTATTCCCAACCATATTTTTATTTTGTTTTTTGCTCGTAAACCAATGTGAAGTGAAACCAAATCGAAATCGAACAGAAACCATCAATGAACCAATTTTCTGCACATCTACTCGAATTTGCATATCCTATCCGTTGTAGGAAGTCCGTTCTTGGTTAAAAACCATTGAATTTAAAATCATAAAATTTAAAAAAGGACGATTTGAGTTTAGAAAAAAAAAGGGAAATTCATAAAAAAGTATTTCGACCCAGAATCGCAAAAAAACGGACCGCAACGATGAGATTATTTCTTCCACTTAAAAAATCTCAGAGATCTTTCTGCGTGATACGCGCCTATTTTCTCATATCTGGTTTTAATCTAAAAAAGGTCCTATTTAAAGACTTTAACTCTGCTGATACAAAACGAAGAATTCTATGCAAGAAAAGATTACATTTCACGATTTTGACATTAAAATTGTGCGCATGTGTGCGTGCTTCTGTTTTTTTGTTTCCTTCTTCAAATCCAGAATCGATTGCCTAATCCTACAAAAAAAAAATCTCACTGAGAGCTCAAAGTCAATTTTGGGGGATGCGGAATCCTTTCGTGGGAAATAATGTTTTGGAATTAATGAAAAATAGTAGCAAATTTAAGATTTTATCAACATTCTGTCTTCATTTTGCATTTATGCCTTCGTATGTACACAACACAGAAAATTTTTAATTTAGTTTCGAGTAAAATTTAAAAGCAATCTGCATTTGTTGGTGTTGTTGTAATCCTATAGGAAAAAACAGCTGATAAACAAACCAGTTGTTTTCCTAAATAAATCTGAAAGTTATCCTAAAATTTTTCGAATTTTTGTGAAAAAAACAGCTGACATCTGAAATACGTGTCAGCTGATTTTCAGCGTCTAGTCTCTCTTTTTCTGTGCCAATGAATAAAAGAACACGCGGGATTTCTAGTTTGTGGTTTTTTTTTGTACATTGATTTTGAGTTTTACCGAACCAAATAAAACATAAAATATATATAAAATACAAAATAGATATATAAAATACCAGACGAACCTATCCAATCCAGTTTTGGTCGTTCGAAATCATATCCGATTCACGATCTTAGATACCCTATCGGCCTATCATTCGAACGCGGCCGTTGAGAAATGAGTCCAACAAAATTTAGTCTTAGAAATCTCCGAAAAAAATCTGAGCGCTCAGGTGAGATTTTTTGTCCCACTGAAAATCTCTCGATGCTCCAGAGTTTTGTTTCCATGGGACTGGCCTATTTTTTTTTTCTTTTCAGAAAAAGATCTGTCACCTATAACTATTATTGACACAAAATAAATTCAGGACACTTTCAAAGCCATCGATTCACAAAATTTACATACATACATACATATACATAATATGTAGATATTTATTAATATTTGCTTATATCCATTAGTTATAACGTGTTAATGACTGATATTATGTAGGACTTAAATTAAAACTAGATACTAGTTACAGAAATAAAGCAAAATGGTTTTTAGACTGTATTAGGTGCTGATTTTTCTTCTGGTCAATTCTGGTTTTCATTCAAGTTCGAAGGCTCTGTAGCTTGTGGTGTATTTGAAATTGGGTTAATTGTGTTGCCTGTGTGAGAGAAAACAATTGCATTTCATATCTGCTATAGAAACTCGAATGTATTTTTTTTTTGTTCAGTGAATAATTTTCAGATTCGCTACTATACCACAACCGTATTGATTTATGTATATTAAAAACGACTACGTTGTATTTAATTAACTATACAAACCTTTATGCGAATATCAAATTGGGGTTTATCTATTTTATTAGTACTATTACTAATTAAATGGGGTTGATGGAAATGCAATAGGGGATCTTGATTATGATTCAACAAATACAAAATCAAAATATGTAGTATATAAATTGTTGTAAGATGAGCGTAAATAGAAATTTTACAGTTTATTTATATTTGAAGTACTATGAATGAATAGAACAAATACTACTAAATATTTCTCAATGACGATTTTAGTAGACAAAATAAAACTAACAAGGACAAATTCACTTATAATAGATTTTTTTGAAGACTAACGCATACACTTTGTTATTGTTTAATACTTTTCAAGAAATTGAGATTTACAAAATCATACATAATTTTTAAAATCGTAACTCTGAAAATGTTGCTGGTTTAAACTTTTCTTAGCACAAAGCTGAAAAAAATTTTCCAACTTCGCCTAAGTTTTCAAGGGGACATTTAACTTTAAAATTTAATTATTTGTAAATAAATACAAATTGGATTTATTTAAATATTTAATGTATTAATTTTCACAACATAGTTTTAGTAGTTTTTAAGCTAAACGTTTCGGATATTTTACATCCATCTTCGGGTTTATCGCTTCTTGTGGTTTAAATTTATTGCAGATGTTGTGTGAAAAAAATTTACTCTATAAGTGAAGAGATAAACCCGAATATGAATTTAAAATATCCGAAACATGTAGCTGAAAAACTTTATATTAAATATTTAAAAAAATTTTTAATTTATATTTTTATTTATTTCGAGAAATTGTAACTTTGTAAAGCTGCAATTAAAACTGCCGGTCGTCACCACACTTTTGGGGGCATAATGAATTACTGTACAAACTTGGAAGTCATTTGCACCGTGCTTTGGGTGCAGTGCGCATTCAAATATATTTTAATTTTTTAACATATAGAAGATAATTTTTTTTAAAAATAGACATTGGGTTCGATTCCCAGCCTATGCCATATAAAAACAGATTAAAATATTAAACGTCTGTTTCAAAATATAAGTTAAATTGATCACCGTTTTTTGAAGACAGAAGCTGTGTTAGCCCCCACAAAATATATTTATTATTTTATTGGTGAGGGTGAGGCCACACGAATTCTTTTCCATACCCCAGAAGTTGAGTAGGTTATGGTGGATACGGATAGTTCGTGTGGGCGCACTTATCGACGCGAATCTCTTTATGTTCATTCATAGATTGCTTGGCTCCCGTTGGTCTTAAAGGTATTATTGTTTTTTTATATGTAGAGTAGTATTAAGAAGACGACAAAATTATTATTAAATTTTTTTAAAATGACTGATAATGGCTAATTACTATAAAACTCACTCATAAATACTTTGAAATGTAATATTGTCTTATCTTATTACTTTAAACGAACTATTCTTGTATATATGTATGTATATTTATATATATTTGGTTTCTCGGTAATGGCTCTAACGATTTTGATGAAGTTTTGTTATTTTGTTCTTATGAACAAACAAAATTTTAAAATTGGTTTTAGTTAAATCCGCCCACTTTTTAATTGTGGAAACCGCACTATTTCACAGAAACGACTCAAATGATTTAGATGACATTTTCAGGGCCTATTCTTATGAAGAAGAAAAAAATTAAGTTTGGTAAAATCCGCCTACTACCACGCCCCTTTTTCTCATTTTTTTTCGTTCATTTGAAACGGCTCTAACGATTTTGATAAAAGTTTTTATTACGACATAATTTTCTTTATTATTAAGACAGGTGTCATCCGTAGCCCAGGGGGACCTAAAGAGGTGCTTATTTCCAAAATGGGTTGAATGATTTGGTTTAAGTTTTGCATTTGGATAATATTCTACTTTCAAAGGTAATAAAAATAGGTATCATCCAGGCCCGTAACTAAGGGGGCGCTTAAGCAACAATTTTAACAATTTGGATGAAATTTTGTATTTATATTTTAACTTTCAAAGCTAATAAAAATAAGTATCATCCAGGCCCGCTTTGCTGAGCGTAAATAAGCTAAATAAAAATTTACACAATTGATATGTAATATCGAGCGTCAAAATAAAAATCTGAACAAATTACGCGATTTTTTAAAATTATTTTGAATAGTTTCTTCACAAACAAATAATAATTACTGTTTTTAAGGTTTTCTATATACTACTGAAATACATCAGCCAAGTAGAAGACTTAGCACTATTACTGTGTTTATTTACTTTAGTGGGGCGGCTTAGTTAAATAATTGTGCACTTTGTGATAAAAGCATCAAATTTTTTTCATTGTTGGTACATTATATGAATATGATTTTAAGATATTGGGCCACTTCGAAATTCCGCCCCTTTAGGTGGGAGGGGCAAATTTAAAACAAAAATTACATAAGATTGAAAAAAAAACATTAAAAAACAACGGCAACACTTACAACATCATGCTATACCTTTTTTTAAAGCCAAGAACCCAATCTTTAATTCTGTTTTCAAATTAAGTTATTTTAGTGCTTAGTTTTTGAAAAACTTATTTTCAAACTCAAATTTTTGAAAAAAAATAAAAAAAAAAAGTTTATTATGATTTTTTTGCAAAATTTTACGTTATTAAGTACTGATTTTCTTTATCATTTTCGATACTCTTATTAACTTTTAGTCGAGTGCTAGAAACCAGATAGTCCTAAGTCATTTAGTTTTTTAGAAAATTGAAAATTACCATAGCTACTTTTTTCTTAAAACCGTCATTTTTGAACATAAACAATGGATTTTGACTTTCTTGTTTTAATTATAAAATTGGTCCAATCGATAAAACTATTAAAGGTCATGTATGTAGTTATAAATTTTTAAAATGTTACTTAATAAGTTTGGTAGATAAAAAAAACAAATTTTCACAACCACGCCCCCTCCACCTCTTCAGTATCATAATAAAATCACAGAAAACCATCACTTTTTCAGTCTTTTGCCTTGAACATCATTCTGGTATATGTATTTTAAGTTATTTTGCGACTTGTAGAAAACAAAAGAAGCTACAAATATGATCCTTATGGTATTTTTGTACATAACCGACACCATTAAGCTCCAAAAAAACTTAAAATTCCGTTAGTTGTAAAATTCTGAGTTTCTTCGCACAGTACAGCGCAATAACCCCTTAAAGTCTTCTGAATAAATTTAAAATTTGATCACATACAAATTACTGGTACCACTTTTTTTTTGCGACGAATACCTTTATTGAGGGGGGGATTGAGAAAGTGTTTTTTTTTTTAAACGTTTCATTTTCAATTAAACCGATTTCTTTTCGATCCGCTAAAAAATTTTGCGAACGATTTTTAACTTATTGAGACAAGAAATAAAGTACATATGGGGCTGATGTTATCGGTCCACGGAAGGCCGCAGAATCCGGCAGAGGTAGGTAGGTAGGTTGAAATGGGGCCAGGAGCCACCTAGCTTATTGAGCCAATTAGAGCTAGAGTGCGTCGTTTTGATACCATAACTCATAGGACCTATGGATGGAAATGGTATGGATTGTTTGAGTCTCGCAGCAACATGCCACATTGATCAGATTGTCGGTTGGCTCAGAGACTTACAAGGTTTGTACTCTTAGAACGATCATCTGGTCCTAGGAAAGATGTACATTTGGCTACTGAGGTTTATCCTAGAGCTAGTGCGTTTCGTTAAGGAAGGAGATAAAATCTTTGATCCTCATCTCAGAAAGTTCGTTAAGGTCACGGAAAAAAGCTTTACCAAATGACTGAGCTCTTTTTCTGGCCAAAACGGAGCATTTACAGAGGAAATGAATGACTTTCCTTTTCCTGCTGGTCCCCGCAACTACGACAGTGATAATTGTGGGGAATATCTATCTATAATTTGGCAAATTGCCCCACCTGCGATTGGATTCGGTAAGAAAAATAGAGAATGCATTGCCCTTCATGACTCCAAGTGGAATGTTGACTGTTTCCGCAAGTGAGTCATGAAGGGCTTAACCTTGCCTGGCCAGTTCGTCAGCCCGCTCGAGGGAAACGAGATTCACATTTAGGCTGGCGAGGTCATCACGGCATTGCTGCACCATTATGGAAGACGATGCAGCTGAGCTAATGGCTTTAACAGCTGTCAGGATAGTGGTATTTCGGTATTGGTTGGGGTCTTGTTTGAGTACCTTAAATGCTTCCCCAATTGCCAGTAATTCAGCTTGAAAAACACTAGCAAATTTGGGTAGCCGAAAAGATCTAGAGATATTTAGAGATTCGGAAAATATTCCTGAACCAACCCCACACTACATCTTTGAACCATCAGTAAAAATAGTTGTGTCGAAGTCTTTCGTCACGACGTCGTTTTGCCAGTCGTATCTGGATGGGAAAACAACTTTAAAATCCTTACTGAGACACAGAATAGGAGCGAAGTAATCAGTAGTAGTTGACAAAATATCTGTGGGAATAAGATTATTAATACAGCCGGCAGAGGTTTTGTTAATTATTTGACCAAAATGGGAGCGAAGGTTAAGCTCACTGTCACAAATAATTCCAAGGACTCGAATGGATTAAATATGGGAAAGCAATATGTAGTAGGGGTTGAGGGAAACCGTTTACGGGAGAAGGTTATAGATTAAAAGTAATGTTGAATTCTAAGAAATTCTTTTCGCACCAAGTTTGAAATAAATTGAATTGACCTTTATGATTTTAAAATCAACTACATAACTACGATATGAGCCAGTAGTTATATTGACTGTCAATATCGTTTATTGTTAGAACAAAGGTAAGAGGGACCAAGTGGCTTTGAAGAACGCATGAAGTGGAGTAAATGGGGATATGGGGGTCAGAGATTGAGAACCTGAACAAAACGGGAATGATCATTATAAATCCTTCTTTCATTCCGTTAACTATTTTCCAAAGTAAGATCAACGAATGGTTTGAGAAATATATGTAAATTCACAAACGCATCGTTGCAGAGATGATGCTAAATCACTTGGGTCAAACATTCATAAAGGCATCAAATCAGCATCAGTTTTAATGTAAAGTGTTCACTATTGCAAACTTGCATCAAATAATGCGCAAACTTAAAGCAAAACCAGAATCAAGAAAATGCGATGCGTAGTTGCTGATGTATTGCATCAGCATCAGCTGCGTTGCGCATCAGCATCGCAACAAAGCAAATGTTTGATGTTTATGAATGTACACTATTGTTGATTAAAAAATTTACTGTCCGTAATCAATTGAGACAAATTGTATAAATTACACCCAAATTGTGTCATTTTTATATTATAAAACAACTAAAGTCTTCTTAATTATGTAAATACAAAAAATTTAAATCTTAATATAATACGTTTTTTACTAAAAAGTATAAAACAATTTCCCCATACACTTAAACGAAAAACGATGGGGTGCATGCAATAGATCTTAGTAATAATTCTCATTTGATTGTATTTGCAAAATATTTTTTTTTTTGCTTATATAAAAACCAGAATGAAGTTATAAGCAAGACACCGAAAAAAGTGTGGGTTTTTCAGAATTGTGAAGGCGGGCGTATGGGGCGTGGTTGTCGTAATTTGTTCTTTCATCAAACAACCATATTAAATAACATATTAAAAGTTCATAACTACCTTAACTATTGTAGGTCTATTGATTAAACTAATTTTATAATTTAAACAAGAAAGTCAAAATCCATTGTTTATGTTCAAAAATGACGGTTTTAAGGAAAAAGTAGTTATGGTAATTTTCAATTTTCTAAAAAACTAAATGATTTAAGACTATCTGGTTTCTAACACTCGACTAAAAGTTAATAAGAGTATCGAAAATGATAAAGAAAATTAGTACTTAATAACGTAAAATTTTGGAAAAAAATCATAATAAACTTTTTTTTTCAAAAATTTGAGTTTGAAAATAAGTTTTTCAAAAACTAAGCACTAAAATAACTTAATTTGAAAACAGAATTGAAGAATGGGTTCTTGGCTTTAAAAAAAAGGTATAGCATGATATTGTAAGTGTTGCCGTTGTTTTTTAATGTTTTTTTTTCAATCTTATGTAATTTTTGTTTTAAATTTGCCCCTCCCACCTAAAGGGGCGGAATTTTGAAGTGGCCCAATATCTTAAAATCATATTCATATAATGTACCAACAATGAAAAAATTTTGATGCTTTTATCACAAAGTGCACAATTATCTTTTATATGGACGCTATGCCGCTCCACTACTTGGAAGCAAGAAAGAAGGGAAACAGGTGTCTAATATTTCAACAAAATATGATTTTTCGCTAAATGAAAAAGATTTTTTATTTAAGGCTAATATTCCATCAATAAATTATTTCATATACATATTTGAAGGTAATACAAAATATAATAGATTCAAAACCTTTCAAAAACAAAAAAGAACATAAAAATAGAGGACATACTTCGTAGTAAGCTACATATATTTGCAAATCAATGTAGATAACAAAATCAATTCCAAATGACCAAATTTGATGGATGGCATTATGTAGTTTTCCACTAACTGCCATGTCTACTTCTCTCATACATATTTCAATGTTTTCGATTAGGAAAAGCCGAGCGAAGCTCGGTCTCCCAGGTACTTGTTGTTTAAATAAAAAGAACTTGCATTAAAAGAATAGCTTTGAATGTGTGATTCATTTAGTTTTTTTTGTATAAAAAAAAATAATATAAAATTATTTTTACAGTTTTTTTAGTTATTTTTTAAGATTACATATTTCTTTCAAATGTTGACTATAACTGCGATAAAACATATGTAATTTCTTGTTTTGGAATTAAATTTTGTTCAGCGATGGAGCCAATTTCCAAGCAAAATTGCCGTATTTGGCCTGAAGAGTAACTTCGACGAGGTTAAAGAGCTGCCAGACAAAACACAACGGTTTGGCGTGATTTATGTGTGCAATAATCGGTCCACATTTCTTCAAAAATGAGGCCGACCACAAATTAAATATTAATGGCACCCGATATCGCGTCATAATAACAGACAACTCAACTGCAGCCCGTGAACCAAATATTTGGACGAAATTAACGCGATCGCGTATCATTCGAAGGAAATAGATGGTGGTCATCACTATTTGACAAACTGGAAAGCGTTTTTTGTGCCGTTTACTATGGTGTTTGGTAAAAATTTGTATTGTTTCTCAAAATTTTCGAACAAAGAAAAAATTAAAAATAAAATAAAAATTGTATTTTTTTTTGTCTGTATTAACTCACGAGAATTGATAGGTAGAGCGTTTTTTTTCAGTTTTTTATACATACATTTTTTTTTAAATATTTTATTGTTGCCGAAAATGAAAAAGTTGAAAAAAATTAAAGGTTATCGAGAGGTTCTCTTACGCCCATATAATCACTCGTTAAATCCACATTTTAATCCTTTTTTTTAAATCCAATGACGATAAGCCCAGTTGGATATAAACGGGACTCCGGTGGCTCAATGTCATATTCATATTCTTTTTCATGTTTTTATGAATTTTTTTCGCTCCCATAGTTGAAAGATATCAAATAAAAATAGATAATAGATAATAGGGCTTGTTTCACAATGTCTTAGTAAAGTTCTTATTAGTTACTCGACACATAAATATTGGAACAGTGTCATGGGTGTATTCTTTTGTGTCATATTATTATATTCTTTTTCATGTTTTTATGAATTTTTTTCGCTCCCATAGTTGAAAGATATCAAATAAATAGATAATAGATAATAGGACTTGTTTCACAATGTCTGAGTAAAGTTCTTATTAGTTACTCGACACATAAATATTGGAACAGTGTCATAGGTCCACAAACCAAGAATAATATTTTTGCATTTATAACCTATTTAAGTCGTCAAAAAATAATAATTGTAACTTTTTTTCTCCTGTGGACGTATGACCCTGTGCCAATATTTATGTGTCGAGTAACTGATCAGAACTTTACTCAGACATTGTGAAATAGATCTTAATAATAATAAAATCAATAAATCAAGAAAAATGGATTTTATTCGTAAAATATGTAGGTACCTACATACACGCTATTTTTCATTTTTAAGAAATGTGACACTTCCCGAAATTGACTTTTGGATTAAAGTATTTTACATGTGGATTGAAGACAATTTGAATCTGGACTGTTTAAATTTATGTGCCATTAAATTTAATAAATTTTTTGCAGTTAATAATATGGACATGGACTTAAATCTTTAATATTTAAGTTAATGATTGAATTTAAAATTCGCTTAAATCCTATTTAAATCCAGAGTGAATAATATGGCCGTTAGTGACTTGTGTCAAAATTGCCAAGTTTGGAAACAAAATCGTTTCGAAAAATTTTGAACAGTAAACTATCTTTTGAAAATGTATACTATTAGACTTTTAAACAAAATTCTTCATAAGCGAAAGTAAACAAAATTTTTATATCGTAGATGCCATTTAGGTACATATAGGTATCCATTTTTCGGTTATTATTTTTTTTTAATCTGTACCAGCGTTTTTGAGAAAAATATGTTTATTTTTTATAGCAACATTTTTGAGAACCGACATCGTCAAAGTCGATTCCATTTAGGTGTGTACATAAACTTGCAATTTAATCTTATTGAAAAAAAATTTCATTTGACTTTCGAACGATTATAAAGTTGTTTGAAACGTCGATAGCATCTTCATTGCGCGACAATTATGAATTATATTTTATATGTACTAAAAAAACTACTTTATAAAAACCTACTTTGTCTACCCCAAGAAAGTCATGCATTAAGATTTTTTCTTTTTTTTTTAATTTTAAAGAGAAAACAAAATTGCAAACCTGATTAAAGCAATAAACAAACAAATGCATGCATTTAAATAAGAGTTGTCATTTTAACTCACCAGCAGTTGCTTTCGATAGGAAACTTTTGGTCTTATCCAAAATATATTGTAAATTATATCCATCTTTTTCATATCTAAAAATTAAAAAAAAAAAAAAAAATTAAATCTAGAACACACTAAAAGAAAGTAATAAAAAACGTACGTCTCAGTTCGCTTGGTGCAAAATAGATTTTTGAAATTACTATAAATGCAAAATAGTGTAAATGATGGCAGCCCTTGGCCCAAGTATCTGGCAAATTTAATTTGCTCCGGCTTATTCATGCCACTCTGGTTAAGGGCTAAAAACGGTCTATGATCAGTCACATCATATTGCTGCAAAAAAATAAAAATAAGATTAAAATAAAAATCAAAAAATAAAATTAATTTAGAAATAAAAAGAAAATCACAATTTTAAGCCAAAAACGCATTTTCCACATGAATATAATTTGAAAATCGATATTTTGTGTGAATATGTATCTCGAGTCTCACATGAAATATGAAACATACAAAATTCATTTCATGTTTACATAATTCTCAAGACATATGTATGTAGAGCAATGCTTAACGTGGTTTAAGGAGGGTGGTTAGGCGCGTAGTGGGGTGGGATATGATGTGTTGGGATTGTTGTTGGGATGATGGAGTCGAATGAGAATGGGTTAGGGAACTGGGGTGGTGGTGTATTTATAATATAAAATAGGTGGGGGTTGAGATTAAAATAAAAAGAAAGAGTAAGTAGGTATTTCATATATAAATTTTTCATTATGCATTCATTTTTCACATACTTTGCAAAATTTGATAAAGTTCTCCACCACTATCGATTTATCAGCCAAAGTCATTTGTCCCGTGAATCTAACTCCCAGCTGCTTAAGGGTATCCTTTTTCTTTACAGGCAATTTGTTCATATGCTGGAAGATGCCCTCTTCGACCTTGTGTGCCGGATGAACGTCAAAGTTATCCTTAATACTAAAATTAACCAACGGTTTGGAAGCATTGCTTTGATTATTGTTGTTCGAGTTATCGCTGCCCGCCGACTCCGATGAGATATTCGAATTACTGGCATTTAGATGCACTCCAGCAAAGGCGCCCATTGGGTCACAGGAAGACTCATTTGAATTGTTGCTGGTCTGATGTTGAAGGTCAAACAAGTTGTGCTTGGAATCGTGGTCGAAAGTGTCGATGTCCAGCGAGGAACGGTTCAATGGAGTTGCAGAAGCAGCTGCCGCAGCCAAAGGTGTACCAGTGCGATGGCTATGTGGTGTCATTGATGTACTACTATCTAAATCGATTAAATTACTATTGGAGCAAGGTGTTGCCGGGGCAGGAGTGGAATTAGATTGTGAATCTTCTCCATAATCGCCAGAATGGCGCAGATACTTGAGGAATTCAAACGAACCATCGAAGTGATGATTGTGATGTTGTTGTTGAGTGGTGCTGGAAGTGGGCTGTGGCGGTGCTGCCTGTTGCGACGAGTGTGGGTGATGATGATGGTGATTGCTGCTGTGATCTGCGGAAGCGTGACCACCACTAGCAGCAGTATTACCAGATGCCGTAACCTGGTTGGTTTGGGGGCTGCTCCAGCGTAGCGTTGGCTGTTGATGACTAAATGTCTGTGAGTTGCCTTGCTGTTGCTGATGCACAGTATGCTGCTGCTGCTGCTGATGATGGTGATGATGGTGATAACCATGGTGATGGCTACTAACGCCGGAGTATATTTGTTGATTCCCTAAATGCTGATGTTGCTGTTGTTGTTGATTCTCACCATTCACATACATTGGACTATCACCATTCATACCCAGGCTGGCAGAGCTGTTGCTATAGCTACCATTGCTGCTCCCATTCCCAGCAAAGCCTTGAAAATCATCAAAGGACTGCACCTTGTTCTCGCCATTGCTCAGATACTTGGCGAATTCCGATGGATCATTTAAGGAATCGAGGAAGAATGAACTGAAATTGCTCGAAATACACGACATTTTAACGTGGTGTCGTTGTCGTTTTGCGCCCCCCACTTAACAAATCGGGGCCGAATTTCAGAGAAGCATTAAAAAAAAAAAAAAAAACACACAACTACGAGTTCACAGTTTACAGACAAAAAAGACAAATAATAAAAAACACTTATAACATTAACAATCTCCTCTAGCAATTTTAGGATAGGTGGATCCCTGCAGTAGCAGGTTATTTTTGGTCTTCAAGAAATTTCCCTTGGAGCACAGAGAAATAGAAATCCAAATCTTCTCGTCGTCGACGAAACGAATTCGCCTTTCTTGCTGCCTAGCTGCTGACCTCTTCTTCTTCTTTTCTTCCTTTTATGCGAACCAAAGCAAGCACAAATATCAAGTTTTTCCGATATTTTTCTTTTCTTGTTCCTTTTTGATCAACAATTTTTTCTTTCAAATTTATGGGTTCGCTTTCTTCTTGATTCGATTGGCCTTTTGAACAGCAGTGCAGTGCAACTTTTATTATTTTATTTGCTGAATTTTATGAATAGAAATTTATTTAAAATTTAACCCCACATATGCTTCCCTTCTTTTGGTTTTCCTTTCTTTTTCTCTTTACAAATGCACCGTCGCCGTCGTCTCGTCTTCGTCGTCTTGCAACACAGACACACTTCTCCTCGTCGTCGTCGTCGTCGACGTCGCGTACCGACCGAATCAAATTTTGATGTTTCTCTACGTTTTTTTCACTCCTTGCTGTTGGCCTGGCGCTGGCCGTGCTTCTACGACGGTCGAGTTGTTGTTTCCTTCTTGTGTGTGGATCTGTGGAAGAACTCTTTTCTCTTTTTTGTTTCTTTTGGTAGTGGCCTCCTCTTCTCGTCTTCTTTTCTTTGGCTTTTCTTCGCTTGGTGCAGCAGCTTCCTTCGTCTTCCAAGTATTTTGTCTTTCTCTTTGCGTATGCTTGAAACTTTTTTCGGGCTTAAGACCAGACGAACAATTTTTCTTTTGATATTTTCTTTACTAATTTCTGCTATATAATACTGTATGGTTAACGTGTAATCATAATTCAATTTACACCTAATTTTTCAATTAATCTTAATTATAAAACTTAATTAGGAAACAATTTTGTTCGAATCTCCGACGCGAGAGAACGAAAGCGAAAAACAGTTTATTTTCAACTACCCGAACCCGTAGCCGTGTATAGAAAACGTCGCGCACTTATACTATGATAGAAAAACACCCGATGAAATTTTCTATATTGCATACACTAACATCGAATGCCGTGTCGGTGTGTAAAAAAATCGAATGTAGAAATCGAGAGGGGAATGAAACGCCAAAAATTGATGGGGAAAATATAAAATAGGGGTGTGACAAAAACAAAACGTGCGATGCGAGATTTATGAAGTTTACGTTTACACTTTTGTACTAGAGCAACCGTCATTAAATGCACATACAGGGTGATTAATTATAAAGCACGTTGGAAGAACTTTATACTACGTTTTCATTGGAGCCGAAATGAGGTAATTTCGTAAATTACAGAAAAAGTGTTTTCATTGCAAATTTGCTCATTTCGTTTGACAGATAATTTCATTTTGAATTTGATTTGGCAGTTAATAGCTTCTTTTAGTTGTGTTCTCTTTCTGTTTCTGTTTTCAATACATCTAATTTTGACATTTTCAATGGTTTCCAATGGGTTTCCATTATGGATGCATTCCACTTGGGTGTGTTCATAGTTTTTAGGTAATTTCCAACCAAATTTCGTGCAAATTTGGTTGAATTTAACTCATTTCGAAATGTAAAATTGTATGGGAAATGTGACAATTTGGAATCGAATTTGGAAATTCGCTTCGATTTTCAATTAACATTTTTTTTATTGAGATGACACTCGCATCTCTCCGCCACCTGTTATCCAATTGATAAAGCGAAGTTTGTTGATTGAAGGATCCCCCGACGATGACGAAAACAATAATAACAACGTGTTGATTTCATTGACAACCACGCGTGTTGTTATTATTGTTTTTGTTTTCGCCGTGACAGATTCGCGTTGGTGTGGGGGATCCTTGAACGACGAATTGAAAATCTGCAATTTTATCAACCTCAGTAATTTTCTCTACCCCACCGAAACAAAAAGAGAATTGAGAAGTACCGTACTTTCAAAATCAGTGAATCGGACATAAGTACAGTGTTGTGCCATGTAGACTACACGATTGTCTACGTGTAGACAGTTATAAAACGTAGACAATTGGTAATTGTCTACTAAGCAACGCGTCGACATATGTAGACAATTCATATTTTTTTTATTTTACTTCCCTAAAGCCCGTATGACACTACATATTTTTCTTCATTTTTAGCTCATTAAAGGCTCTCCCAAACCAACGCGAAACATTCGCCGACGACAGATTTTTGTTGTTGTTTAGCGTTGTGTATTTGTCATATTTTGTCTTATTGTGAATGATTCGCTACGATTTCGCGTTGGTTTGGGAGAGCCTTAAATCATACTCGAGTGTCAGTCAAGAGAAAAAGGGAAAGATGTTGGTTTTAAGAAAAAAGAGCACTTATCTGGCAAAAAAATAATTTGAATTGTCAACATTATTTAAAAATCCTTTTGTTGCTTTTTCTCTTCTAAAAGCTCTCCCAAACTAACGCGAAACATTCGTCGACGACAGTTTTTTGTTGTTGTTTAGCGTTGTGTGTTTGTCATATTTTTTTATTATTGTGAATGATTCGCACAACAAAAATCTGTCGTCAGCGAATGTTTCGCGTTGGTTTGGGAGAGCCTTAATGCTGCAAATATTTGATAAATTTATATTAACGGCAACACAAAATTATATCCGATTCAATTTTGACCGAAATGTTTAAGCCTAGTACGCTGCTGAAGCGAAACGAAAAATCCCATACAAAAATGACACAACGAAATCATAAACGGAAAATTTCGTCCTGCTTTTCGTTTTGCAGTACGCTGTTCGAAGAGCGAAATTTATAATTGTAGCAGATTATTTGGAGAAGTCTCCGCTCCTTTTTCGCACTGAATTAATTATGCAGACTATTTATTGTGTGCACAAAAATAAATAATATGGCGGTTAAAGTCGACAGAGGAACAACACTGGACATAAGTCATAAATGTGACTAAACTAACCGAACACGCCCATTCCTCATTCCGAGTCAAAATTAAAAGTTGGATAAATGCTCAAAACTATAAACATACCTATTTTCGTCTCTTCCAAGTTCGAAATCGATGACAAATGTCACACATTTTTTTGCTTTCTACCTGCAGCTGCCTTGCCAGCGAGCCGAAAACATACAAAATAATAGCGCGAACCCAGACTTTCTGCAATTATAAATAAAGTTTACAAAATAAAATTGTATCCAAATTTAACCATGAATTTCCATATTGAAAATAAAAGTACATCATCAGGTAGAATTGGTCGCTTAGAGCATCCGTTAACCGGGACTTCAGTTCAGACACCTCTCCTTTTACAATGCACAAAGGTGAGTAATGAAGTCCACATGTTCTGCTTTTTGTTTACATTTTCACTTGTTTTTAGGGAGGTAGTATTCCACATCTAAGCCAGGAAGTCTTTAGTTACATTTCACATGACGCACCTTTTTTACTTTTGTCCTTGTCAAATGTAACCTATATGGCTGAAGCTTTGAAACTATTCAAAAAAGGCATTTCCACTTTTGTTGGTTACCCAAATTCATTGAACATCTTAACCGTAAGAGATGTTTGTGAGACAACCCCATCGGGATTTAACGACAAGGACATTGTGCCGTTATTTACGCGACGCGGAAAAGAACCATTATCTTGCCAGCAGTATGTATGATATAAGACTAATTATTCATTGGGGAATTATTAATCAATTTCAATAGGTACATGGAACTGGTAGAAGCTATATCTCCAGACATTTACATTGGGCTTTACGACGCCGACACCAATGAGGAAAGTTCAAAAAAGAGAGTTCAAAAGTCCGTAGACCGAACTGAAATGTTCTTTAACTATTGCTATGAAAAGCACATTAGTTCAACTAACCTATCGAAGAAAACAATTTTTGGTAAATAGCACAGTGACTCAAGGTAGGTAGGTCTACCTACTTCTCTACCTATGTGGGATAAGTGAAACTTAGTCTAAGGTCCTGGTATAACGGTTTATATTCGTTTACTCGTACAAGTATTTTTTTAAGTTGTACGTTATACTAGCAGAAGCAAGAGGTACATTTTAGGGAACCTATGTTAAACTCGAGTGGAGAAATGAAATAAGTGAGTTGTACTCTTTATCAAATCTCCATAGTTCTACATGGAGTTCTACTACATTGACATTTTTTTTATGTGAATATTATGATTTGATGGTCAAAAAAGTCTACTTGTTTCGTCTGATAAAAAGACAAATTGCACGAATAGAACTTCACAACCCCGAGTGTTTAGCAAAATTTATTTTTATAAAAAGAACCCAACATCAATTTCAAAGAGCATTGAATTTTTCAACATGCTAGGTACTTTGAAATGAAAATTCTTATCAGTTATTAAAATATATAATTTTTTCAGCTCCAATTGTTGGTGGATTCAATAAATTTTCAAGATCGCTGTGCATTAAAAAATTAAAAGAAAAGTCACAAATTGCTGGTTACGTATTAGATGGGTTTCACAACAATGGTCTTAGTGCTACATCAGTTAATTGCAAATCCCTCCTGGATATTGTAGAACACAGTATAATTCAGCTTGATGTGGATAAGCCAAAGGTTATGTTGGGTGCCTATAGCCCAGTGGTAGTAGCTGAATTGGTTCGACAGAGCGTTGATATATTCGACACGTCGTATGCATATGTAGCTACATCAAATTTCAAAGCGCTTACTTTTAACTTCGATAGAACAAAGTTGGAGCCAAATAAGCCTATGCTTGAAATTTCAGATAATGCGTAAGCAAATTTACTTTTTTTCTACTATGGCTAATTCAATAAGAATGAAGTGTGTGTTTACAGATTGAAAGAAGATTTTACTCCATTACTCAAAGATTGCCAGTGTGAGGCATGCAACCAGCACACGAGAGCTTATATTCATCACTTGTACAATACCAAAGAGCTACTTGGACCTATTTTATTGATGATGTGAGTCACATCGTAATTCATTAATTTATTTGCAAAAATTATTTATATTTATAACATTATTTTTCAGTCACAACCTTCACCACTATATGGAATTTTTTAAAACCCTTAGAACGGCTGTCATTGAAGATTCCTTGTCAAATCTAATCGATTTATTAAGATTTCAAGGAACAGACAAAGAAATCGATTACAGTATTACAGAACTACCAAAGCAGATAAATAAAGGCGATGAAAAAAGAGCGATGTTCAAAGAAATGGCAACAACACAATCATAAATTGAAAATTTTCTATATTATCTACAAATGTTTACATAAGTTTAAAGTAATGTTATTTGGATAATCAAAAGCTCGCTTGTAACTTAAAAAAAAAGTTTTTCGTACAAATAACATATCTCAAGAGTATTTTCTTTGCATTAACGGTAAAGGAATGACGATGCAGCTCTTGTGATCTTGATCTATGTACCTCCTTGCATAATTTTCCATATGCTTCTGATAATCCGAATAACAATAATTGAAGAAATTTATAGTTCATTTAAATATTTGTATATTCGAGTATATACATTCCCACTTTCTTTTTTTATTTTTTCTACAACTTTTTCTTCTGTGAGGTTGTTAAACAATTCGCTATCTGAAAGAAAAAACAAAAAAAAACAAGCGAAAATATACTAAATTCTATATATGTATTCTAATAAATGTGTTGTGGAGAAGGAACAAAAAAGGATTTTAAGTTGTACGGTTTCTTTGAGTGCGAGATTTGTTTTAAAGAAACAAATTTTTAAATATCGCTACCATCCACTCCTGAAAGAATCCAATTTCGGGTTTTCACGATTTTCCCAATTTTCTGGTTGAAATTTCCAAACTGCGACTACGTATTGTTTTACCTGTTTTTTTTTATACAAATTTTGCAATCTTTTTTAAACTAACTTGAAACATCAAATATACGGTTTGTATTGTTATCCAGCAAATTTTGTAGACAAGAAATCCGAGTTAATTAATAAAAATGTGTTGATTAAGAACGAAATAATGTTCTTAATGATACTATGCATGTTTTGTTCTTAGTTCTTACCTCCGACCGTAATATAACCGCTAAATTCACAAAATGCTGCATTCATTGCTGTTATATCTTTGATTTCATAATGTTTGTCTCTTGCGTAGACAAATAATTTTAGTTTTTTCACTTTTTCTTTTCTATCGGGCGTTATAAATATATTATGTGGTATGTTGTGTTGACACATAAATGTAATCAGTGCATAAATTGTCTTGACAATCGACTGTATATTGTTATGATCGATTAAATAGCAAATTGCTTCAGTTGGCATTGAATTGTGCAATCTGTATGCACCACTTTTTCCAATCGCTTCAAGTTCCTTGGGATAGAGAATATAACAGTTTGTTTTTGTTATGCTTTTAAAATTAAAATATATTAACCTACCGCATTGTCAACATACAAATCGCAATCCAAAAATAATAGATGTAGATGCAGATGATTCACCGATGCTAATGCCCCGGGACTATTATAACCAATCCGAAAACATTTGTCATCTGTCGATAATAGGAATTTTATACAAAATTCCAAAGTTTTTTCTGTGATAAGCTGGGGTTGGCAATTTTTTAAATCTGGACATATCAATGAATGATAAACGGTTAAAGGGCTCTGGTTGATAATGAATGAAACAACAATGTCTTCAAAAGGAATATCCATCAGTTTTTCATTTGGTTTGATTTGATTGAAATTGAATTTGTTCTGATCAAACTTGGAAAATAGTGATGGAATAACTTGAGGAATACGACGTAGCTTCGTTCGGTCGGGATTTAACTAAAAAAAATAAAACAGTAGTAAGGTTTTCTTAGAGGAAGCCAATGCTAATAGGGAGCATGCTTGTCTATTTATATTAATAATTATAAGTACTACAAATATTAAAAATACATTTTTATATTGTGGCTGATATCTTAGTCTAGTTTACCAGGTCTTTTCTTAATGAGAGACGAAGAAGAAAAAAAAAAAACAAGGATTAGGTACATAGGTACATACAAGGAAAACGAATGAACAATTTTGTTATAATTTTCATCCTTTGGGAAAATAGACCGATATCTAAACGGCTAAGGTGAAAGGCACTTTTTATCATGACAAGAGATACCATTACGTCATGGGCTAGATCCCAAATAAATAGAACTTTAAAAATCGATGATTTTTAAAGTAAATTCGAAAAAGGCTTTGAATTCTTTTTATATGCACACATAGGTATGTACATACAACATATCTTAAGCAGTTTGAAATTATCAGATTTTTCTAAACAAACTCTAGATACCTAAGAACTACCTATCTATTCAATTTTATAGGCTGAATCTGAATTGAAGCATATTATGTAGGTGCGACTATTCAATGCTTGGGTATTATAATCAGAATGGACCAAGGTCCCCAGTCTAGGCTTGTGAATTTAGGTTTAGAATTTACGATGTCTGATCGAAAATAATACAATTTATAGTCGATGTTTACCAGACCAGCTTGTACAATCTCATAAATCAAAAGTAGAAACCAAAAACTCACTTGGGCATATGACTAATGACCTTGGTTAACGCAAAACATACCAACCAGACTGTAGTTTAAACATGTGCCTTTGCCTAGATAGGGATCATACAAAAAAAATAAATACCTCGGTGTAAAAGTTGTATTTCCCTGGTAAACATTTTCTGCTTAGGACATTTAAATTATATTTAAATACACCAGGTTTATTATGTAACTCTATCCACTCTTGTTTTATAGTATTTAGATGATGGTTTTGCGAGTTTTGCGACATTTTATATATTTTTTGTGTTGAAAATTATTCATTTATGCAATTTCCTGCTTCTATTTTGTAATTTGTTATGTTTTGGAGTTTGGTTAAAAAAATGCAGTTGTTGTTGTTTTGGTTTACGTTTCAACATGGTTTGACATTTTCTAACGTTGCCGTTAGGCTAGTTCGCGTTCTACATCATTTCATTTTTTTATATTAACTTTTGTGTAGAAATTCTGAGAAATGCAGAGTTTCAAAGTAAAGGAACTAGGCTATTCTTGTGTTGAACAAATTCTTCAATTACAAAAAAAAAACAATTTAAATCGCTTTTTTGCATTTTATTTTTCTGTCAAGGTGCCTACGTTTTGTAACTGTCCCATCGATAAAATTGGTCGAAAAATGTTGAAAAATGGAATAAAACTCATAGAATTTGTTTTAATTTTCATCGTTTCTCGACTCGTTTTGTCGATGCGAGAGTCAGAACGTAGGTAAAGATTTGAGATGACCCCCAAATATGCAGTATATGATAGAAAAACTATAACAGAAATATGAACACGAAACATATCAGCAAATTAAACAAAGCAAATTGACCAATTCACGACATCCAAATATTTTTTTATAGGTACATATTTGACAAGAGAACTGAGAAAAAATAGATAAGGAATTTATAAGGGGTTTTTGTGTGATAACACACTTGCAGTTAGGCTGCCAAGCTTTCGCATCATCATATTAATATTGAAGGTTTGAATGAACAACAAGGAATTTATTTTTGTGAGATTGCTGAGATCTCCGAGATCAATTGTAACATTTATTAAAAATCTAAACAATTATTCAAATCCAGAAGAACTGACATTCTGATTTCTGAGGGGTACTTGAGTCTTGTGGACGACTAGTTCCAAACGCATTAATTTTTGGCTTGAATTTCCAAATCCATTTTGAACACACACCCTTAATTTGTAAATGTCGGCAGTAGACAACGGCCGGCAGTCGTATTTAATATATTTTTGTCTACTTAGACATATGTCTAACTATTTTCAAATTGGTGAAAATATGCTTTATTTAATAAAAATAAATTACTCACGGTTAAGACAATCTACTCTTGTGTCTAAGTTAAGCAGCTATAAGACAAGAATAAACAAGGTTTTTGAACATATTTTCCAAAGTTGGACAGTATCGCCCATATTATTCACTCAATACATCCAGATTGAAACTTAAATCCGGATGTATTTACATTGAATTTGTATACTTTACATCTGGATTAAAGTTTTAATCTGGATGTATCGAGTGAATAATATGGGCGTTAGACAACGTTTATAAATAAGACAACGGGTGTATACAAATAAAAGAAAAAAACAATGGGAAAAAGAGTTGGGTATATAACAAGTTGTCACTAAAATCATGGGTCGTTTTATTTTCATGATTTGATCTGGATTGGATCTGGGGGAAAATATTATTATTGTTATTATTATTTATTAACAGGTAATTAAAATTACATGGTAATACTTAATTTAACGAGCCTAGCTGCGGAGACTATTGGCTTTGTTTTTATTAATTTAAATTAAAATGTTTGCATTTAAAATAAAATCCGATATTTTTCGATATTTGTGGAACTAGGGTTTTGGAGAATTTCATAGATATATTTATTTTTAAAAAAAAATTTGATTATGGGTTGCGATACATGACAGTGTTCTAAAATGTGATTTAGGTCCAATCTGGTGTTACAATTTTTTCTCAACAATTTCTCAAAAAAAGAGTTTTTTTCCTATGGGTGTTGACAGCGAATTGTGAAAAAACGGACCTTTTATTATCCCCAGAACAATGAATTTTAATTGTACAAAATAAATCAAATAAAACAAAGAAACAACAATAATATTATAAAATATATATTACATTTTATTTTTCGTCATTTTTAAATAAAAAAAAGTGTTTCTAGCAAAAAGTTTTCGAAATGGATAGACAATTTTTTGCGAACCTAGAAGAGAATGTTTTTAATAAAGAGTTAAATCTGTTAGGCTTTGATTAAGAACTGCTCTTCGAGTTTCTTCTTTGGAGTATAGGGATTATGAGCAGGATCAGCATTCAAGCTAAAAAAAATAGAAATAAATATCATAGACATAGCACTTGAAACAAAAATAAAATAAATAATACAAATAGAAAATAAAATAAAAAATATACATATAGAAATAAAAGAATGCCTGTCAAAATAAATTTACAGGGCGATAAATGAGGGTACCCACACCAACTCGACGTTGCGATCCAGAGAATCCCATGTAAAATATATTGACTGCCGAAATTTTCGTTGTCGTTCCGATTGTTTCGCATTGGTTTGGGATAGAGCCTAAATTCATGACTGGGTCGCAAGGATATACCGATTTCCTCTTGAAAGGTGGTTTTTTTTTCAATCTCAGAGGGAATCGGACAAAAAACTAGATATGTAGTTGCTAAACAATTTAGATGCTTAACATAATTTTTGGGGAGTTAAGTTTCATTCTATGATATAACCTTTGAAGTTGAATCCAGGTTTTATTATAAAAAGTTGATATTTTGATTGGAGAATAGTTTCAATAATTAAATGCTAGTTACCTGTAATAATTAATTGCCTCAGCACAGTTGACATTATACCACCAGTCGCAAGCGAATTCTTTTTGATTGAAAATTGTTCCATTGGTGCAAAGAAACGAAGCACCTTGATGACCTTCTCTCCCATCATGGCACACATGATATGCCTATTGAAATTTCAATTAAATTAATACAATTAAAATAAGTATTAAATTTGTAAAATAAATAAAATTGATATTTAAGAAATGTTCATCTGTTTACTTTGTTTTACAACGATCATTATTTTATTTTTACTTACTTGACATCCAGTTTCAACATTAGCATACATCCCAGGTGCAGCTGGTACAGAACTGCAATCAAAATTTGTGTGTGGTACTTCATGGTAGAGTGGATAATCCACACCTGGAACTCCAGGAACCTTACTCAAGTCTTGCTTCTTCTCTTTTCTTCGTTCTTCATAATCTTTTTCAGGATGAAATAAACTCCCAAATGTCTACAACAAAACAAATTACATTTAGCAAGTAAAATTCATAAAAACTAAATTTAAAAAAAGCACGCATACGCCACAGTGTCCAAATTTTCATTTGCTTTAAATGAGCATTTTGTTAAGTGCATGCATTGTGCGTTCACTAGTTAGTGGACCTACACTGTTTTACATTTACTCGGAAGAAGAACAGTTTAAAAAAAATTACTAATGTCGAATTCCTTTCAACAAAAGAATCGAATTTTTTTCTAAAAAGAATCGATTTTTTTCTGTCGGTGAAAGGAATACGAAAAGACGAAAAGAATCGATTTTTTTTTTGTGATTGTGTGTGTGGCACTGGACAGCAGCAAATTTTGAAATTTTTAAATTTTGAATGTCCAGAAAATATTCAATTTGGAAATTATTATTGTTATTTGAAAAACAACGCACAAATATTTACTATGAAATTCACCGAAAATTCGTTGCAACCAAAAACACAATTTTTTTTTTATAAAAAAAAATTGTTTTCTTAAAACACCGCGGAATTGAATTTGATATTTTTAGAAATTTAAAATCTTGCAAGCGTGTGTGCAAATCGGTGTAAAATCTTTTTTGAATCTTGCAAAATTAAAAAGATTTGTTTTGACAGAAAAAATTCGAATTGTTCAGAAAAAAAATCGATTCGTTTAGAAAAAAATTCGATTCTTTTGTTGAAAGGAATTCGACATAATTTTGATTTTGTGCAAGCAGGACGATAGGCAGAACCGTAAGTCTGTTTGATAACAGATTTTCTCAATTTGCTCTCAAAAATAGGAAAAAACTCAGTTTTTTTCAACTTGTTGAAAAAAAGTTTCCGAACAAACATCAGATGGTGATATCTGCGTGAAAAAATTACGATCATTTGACGATCAATTAGCGTTTTCGAAAAGCTCAGAATGTTGTATTTTATTTGTTTGTTACAAACATTTATTCACAATGAGTACTTGCATACATATGTGTACATAAGCTGGAGCCCAAGCTGACAGCATCAAAAGGATTTATGACAATTTTCGTTATACATTAATTTTTTTCTGTAATTCCCTAATCGTTTTTTATTTATAAACATTCATGCAAATGTCTGTAAGTATTTTGGTTATTCATATCTGTGATGTTCAAATTGCGTTTCAATAAAATAGAGTATTGTTGTGATTTCCCTTAAAAATTCTTTAATTCTTCATTTATTGATATTAAAATTAGGAAAGGAATCTTATAATAGCCGTTTTTTATTATAATCACAGTCAGTGGCGAGAATCAGCAGCCTGTTTTCGGATCATGAAACGTGAACCCGATAAAGAGCAGGTTCATGTGTTGTTGTTGTTATGTATATTATTTGATGATCCATATAGGTAAATCAATTCTGACAATAAAAAATGGCTAATATGTATATAACTAGGTCCCAGATTAAGTTGAAAGCAATACCTAATTATAATATAACCCTTCAAATAAAAAAAAAAGAATTTTAAAAATCGAACCTATGGTTTCTGCGAGAATAAATTGATAAAAGAAAAAGAAAAATCATTTTTTGACATTTCTACTGGGAGTATAGTAATCGCGCAATAAACACCCTTTTATGTATATATCATTCAAATGATAGGTGCCCATATAAATCCATTGATTATTCTTTAAGAGATATTTCTTCTATCCTCTTTGAAAAAAAAAATGTATAAATTACTAAGCATAAGAAATAATTCTGTTAGTTGCCTCCGAAGTTTATGTAGCTTTTTTGTTGTTTTTTTTTTCCTATTTTTTTATGAATAAAAACTCTGATTAAAGGGAGTAGTTTACTAATAGAAAATAAAAACCATTCAACGAAAACATTTCCATATCTGCCAGACAATAAACTATTTTATTACATAATCGATGTAATACGAGTGCTAGTTTCACATACATTTTCTCATATTATAAAACCGGTTCAAATGAAAATGAAAATAAAAATGAATCTTATAGTAAAACCATATGATATTATGTACCTACATTTAACGGTATTCGTTTCATTTCAGATCATCAAAATGGTAAAAGGAGTTCACCCAGTTGTGTTCACTTTTTATTTCAGTTATATAAATGTACATTTGCGGTGGTGCGCACCTTTAGACCAAAAAAGATTTAGAGCCTATGGCAATTCTTTGCAGCAGGAATTTTAGGTCAAAAGAGATTGGCGCAATTATTATGTTACATATTTTTTTTTGTTTAGTTTTTAGTATTTTCTGTTTGAATGTCTATTTAAACTATAATGATTTATGTGATGATTATATCAGCAGTAAATTTAAAAATGGTATACAATGGTACAGTTGATGTATGTATATTGTATATGTGCTTGACTATTAACTAAGAGTTTGTTGGTTCGAGCCTCACCTTAGTGCAATTTACTTTCCTATATAAACATTCAGCTTCAGTTGGATTTTATTTAAACAAAATTGTTTTAATAATTAATGAAATATACGCCGGAACAACTCGAAAATAAGAAAATTTTATCAAAAAAATAAAAAAACTCAAAACCCTATTTCCGTTTTGTGAATTTTTCGATTGAAACCTGAACCGTTTTATTACAATTACTTTGAACATTACAGATATGATAAAAATTATTTGAGACGTTTTTGAAAAAAATTGTTTAAACCAAAACATTTAAACAAAAATTTGACATTCGAGGTACACAAAACTTTGTCCTTTAATTGAGTGAAAAGTTTTTGAATTTAAGTCAAGTTATTTAAAAGTCCTTCACTTTAAGGTACTTACTTGAATTTCAACGCAAGCTACAAGTCCAATAGTAAATATTAATCCAAGTGCTACCAGTAATTTAGATTCCATATTGATTAAAGTAAGGAAATTATATTAAGTTCACTTATTTGTGGTTTGCAAAAAAGACTGCGAACGCAAAGAAGTACTATGGCCAACTGCTGCTGGGGCTAGATGTTTTAATTTCAGACAGGAGACACATATTAAAGTACATTATTATGAAGTAAGAAGTGGAAATGATCATACTATTGTGGGGGATATAATGTAGGTTGGTATAAAATGCTTGTGAGCTGTTCGTCTAAACCAGATATAGTATTTTGTATCTAAGGTTTTTTTTTGTTATTACCTATGAAATAAAAATGCTATCGTTAATATACCATTTGAATTTTAACGAAAGTCAATGAACGGGTTATGGACAGAAATTTTGGTATTTTGAAATAAAATTTATCCATTGAAGTGAAAAAGGCATTGTAACTAAACCCGATTTATCTGACTTATGATTTAATTTAATTAACTATTGTGGTTATATATAAAATATATACATATATGTACATATGCACATACGTATATTATTTGAAATCATAAAAGGCTTTCTGATGCCACAGATTTTAAATAGGATATGTATAAGTTTGCAAATATTTACAAATATACATACATAATTACATCGTGTCGAAAATCTATTTTCTTTACGATATGTAGACATTATGTAGTAAATTTTATTTGGATTTGATTTAAAGTATTGGGAGTGTTTCATTTATTTTGAGTAAATGGAGTTAAAAAAATTCCATACTCATAGGAACGGAACACTCTCAAAATGAAACCGAACAAATTTGATTAAAAATGTAATTATTTTTTTTGTTTCGATTCAAATTCATGACAGAAATGTGGTCGAAAACATTTGTCGTATTGGGGTGCTAGCTAACCGTGCCTATATTCTGTTATTCTCGCATCTTTTAAATATGATCGAAAAACTTTAAAAAATGGAAAAAAAATTCAGGCGTTGGTTATAGCGATCAGGAAAAACCATCAGGAAAAGTTGAAACAGATGGAAATAGGAATTTTTTCCTTATGGGCGTTTATAGCGAACATGAAAATAACGTCAGTGAGTAGGCTGCCAATCAAGTTTTCCTGATTGAAATGCAAACGAATTTTTTTCCTTCCACTAATCTGTCAGTGGAACCAGTGAAAGCTGGAACGCAAATAATAGGCGTTTTTTTTTCCAAGCCCGAAGGAAATTGGATGAAAAAAACGATTCGGGGCAAAATAATTTACATGTTAAATGCAACAACAACTAATTCTCAATGGGTTTAGCTAAAGCCAGATAATTTTCGGGGCTTAACTTAAGCACGGAGAAAAACTGTATTACCAGCGGAAATTACATACAATTGTTATCGATAGTTTGCATGGAAACTCCTTTTTTTTTCTGTAATGGTGTCGTTAATCCCCGATATCGTTTTTTTCAACCACTTCTCTCCGGGATTAGAAAAAAACACACCTAATTGGAACGATTTGTTTCATTTTGATCGAAATGACAATCAGCTGGTACGGAAAATGAAATTCAGTCAGGAAAATAAATATGTAAATACATTTTTCACAAAAAATATTTGTTCAATTGAAAATTTTATTGACAAAAAAATTCTTTGAGTTATTTGCCATCGATTAGTGCAACAATTGCGTTACAAATCGATAAAAAACCTAGCAAATAATTTATTTGAAAGTTTTCCCTGTTTCGTTTTCCTGGTCGCTATAACTGGCGCCCTATACGGAAAAAGAATTTTCATCAGTAAAATTAATAAATCCTTTTTTTGGAAAATATATTTGTTTCAAAGAATTTTTTTTTGTGAAAAAAATACTTAAAGTGATTTCTTATCGATTCGTACCATTTTATATTTCAAATCATGTATGATAACACTTAAATTATACAAAAGAAAGTCTTTCCTCATGGCTTTTCCTTATAGCTATAATCGGCCCCTAAACAAAGGAAAAATGGACCACCCCTCCGACAAAATTTTTTGTCCCGACCCAAACTACACGTTTTAGGATCTTATACCAAACATCCTGTATATTTTTGGTTTGTTTAATTTTGTTCCACTATTTGTCTTGTAATCTTTCACTTTTGATTTTTTGTCCACTATTTAACTTGTAATAGATTAATAAAATATTTGATTAATGCACTCTTTTATGTTAAAAAATTAAATTATACACTTATTTAACAAAAATAATAATGAAAAAATGGTTTATTTTCGATTTTCCCCACTGTTTCAATCGTATTATAGGAAGTTTTATTTTTCAACAACATTTTACTCAATTTGACACTGCTTTTACTCGAAAACGTTTTTTGAGGTCAAATAAAAATTATGTCTATCACCTGTAGTAAAAATTTGTTTTTAAATAGAAAATTCTGAAACACCCTGTATAGCTATTTTTTTGGAACTCATCCGCTTAATAGGCTTGAAAATTTCGTTTCGCATCAGCAGCGTACTAGGCTTAAGATAAAAAAAATTTCGAAACGGGGCACTGTACGATCGTTTGATGTAGCACGACATCGCTCAATTTGCTGTCAAATCCCATTGAAATATTTTACAACTATGTTTAAACGAGCAATGTTTGAAATTTTGCACCAAACACCTTGATCCCAAGTTTTATGTGATGATGAAACTTATTTAGAACTATGAACTTATGATGCTTTTTCTTAAAATTAAGGCTCATCCCAAAACGAAGCGAAACATTCGAAGCGAATATGTGAAGAATGTTTAATGGTAACGACGAAACATTCGGCTGTCAAAGTATATTTAGAGGGCGATAAATGAGAGTACCCACACCAATGCGAAGATGCTATTAAGCGAATCTAATGTAGAATTTATTAACAGCCGAAAATTTCGCGTTGGTTTGGAGTAGCCTTTAATGTAGACAAACGAAAGATTCGTTGTCGTTCCGAAGAATTCCCGTTGGTTTGGGAGAGCCTTTGATGTTTATTTTTAAACAAATTGAACAAATGTTTATTAAAACTATAATTTATTTTAAAATGAGATAATTGTTGTCTAAAAGCACAATGCTAAATCATGGGAAGTTTACGAGTTAAATATGTTCGAATAACTCACGTGAATGACCTTAATTATAAATTAAAATACAAAATTAGATAAAAAAAAATTTCCGGAATCTCCGTGCAATGTTTCAGCTTTATATATTTTCTCACTTAACTAAGGCTTATAAATAGGTCTTGGACCGTCTAATTGAAAACCATTAAATAAGTGGTCGAATTCGTTGAAAAGCTGAAATAACAAGACATAATGTTAGCATATAATCAATAACTATCTATTTAAATTTTACTAACATGTGAAGGGCCATAATTTGTATTAAAATGATTGTTCGTTAAAATACCCAAGGGATCATTCAATAGTTTGAGAGTTTGAGGTTGTGGTTTAATAATCTTCAATTTGTCCGATCCGAGTGTAGAAGTTTTGCTGTATGGCGATAAGTATAAAAATGCTGCAATTAGAAATGCTGTTGTTGAAAATCTACTTTATTTTGAAAACGTTACATACATTTTTTCTTGGTCTTTAATTTGGGCTGGAGCTTGGGTTGATTGAGAAGAGGATTTTGTACGTGTAGTTGTCTGTAGATAGGATAAGCTGGCATAACTGATGGTTTTCTTTCGGGATAATCATGGATCTGTGGAACTAAATATGTTGTCTCAACTGATGGTGGGGAATCATAAAAGTATCGTCCTTCATTTGGGATGTATCTTCCATCTGAACTCAATGCAACTTTGTATACAGTTCTAGACTGTTTATTAAGAAACGGATAAACCTTTAAACAAACAAAATTAAAACCAATCAAATCGTTGAAATACTAAGCAATATTTTGCGAAAAAATAAAAAAAAAATTACTTGTGGATTACGCTGTTGCAAAACTATTCCATCTGGTATAGCAATACCTTCCTTTTGCAAATGATTCAAAAAGAGGCGATCAGTTTGAAATGCCGTATCGGGAATTTTTCCACCAGCATGAGGGAGAACTTGCTCACGGTATATCTGTCTCTTCTGAAAATAATAAATTATAATGCTTTTAAGAAATAATTCGAATTACATATAAAGGGTATTCATGCAACGTCGGAAAAGCATCGTAAACGTGTTAAACGTCTTAAAGTTTACGACGTCGTAAACGAACTGTCAAAATTTATATGGGAAATCTTTTCAAACAAATCTTAAACTTTAAGACACAAATTTGTGTGTTAAACGAAGATGATAAACATCGTAAACATCGTTAACATGGTAAACTCTTGTAACCTTAGAAGAAAAAATAGAACACGGGCATTTCGAGGAAAAATGAGGTTTTTTTCAAAATAGTGTGAGTTACACAAACCCAAATGCATTCACACATGCACTTATGTAATTCAAGAAATAATAGGTCATTGAAAGCAATTTTTTCATACAAATGTATAAATACTTTTTGTCTTACTTTGGGCATTTTTAAATTGCGGATGACAAATTTTACGAATGTTAAAATTAAATTAAATATTTTAAGCTGTTTGACGTTTAACGAACAGCTGATTTTTTTACCATATCGTTTACCACATTTACGCAAAATGTTTTTTGGTGAGTTCATGAAAAGTGTGTCGGAAACTTTAAGATTTTACGACATCGTAAAGTGTAAGACGTTGTATGAATACCCTTATTATGTTTAAAAATTAAATTTTTCTCAAAAATGGGTTTATGGGATTTTCTAGATTTTAAAGTAAATTTTTCAAATTGTTTATTCGAATCTTATTTCATACAAAATTTTCTTTTATAAACTAAAACACATAAAGCCTTTTTAATATAATTGCTTAAATATCTTTTAATTCTCAAATCAAATAAAATACATATCAAAAATTAATTCAGGAATTAAAATATCAAGTTGCTGCAGATGTTTCGACGTTTTCTTTTAATTTAAAAATCCCCACCAATCGTAGATCGTTTACCCCTCTTACTTAATGGTGCCCTTCCCATCTAAAAACTGAAGGTTGCTGGAAACTCAGTTTCCTCATGTGAAAGGGGATCGCGAAAAAAATCGCGTTAAATTGTATCCAAAGTTTGATTTTTGACTCTAATGAAGTGAGTCTATATGGTGGAAACGTCAAAGTTAAATTTCGGATAAAATTTAATTGACTTATTTTTTTCGCAAAAAAAAAATTTTTTAAATGCAGTTTTGCTTGAAATATCAAAAAGAACTAGATTGTAAAATTATAACAAAAAAGTTGAATCCATTAAACAGTTATAAGTGAATAACTAAAAAATAAGGCAATTTTCACAAAAAACGGCATAGGTTTTATACTATAAAGTCTAGTAGGTACGCGGTAAATTTGAGCTTCCATGCAAATTTCTCTCCAAAATTGAGCCAAGTTAAAATAAAGCAAGGCATTTTAGTCGAGAGGTACGCAGACTAAAAAATCAGATTGGCCGCGTTCGAATGGTAGGCCGATAGGGTATCTAAGATCGTTTTGCATCGGATATGTTTTCGAACGACTAAAAATGGATTGGATAGGTTTGTCTGGTATTTTATACTTTATATTTATTTTGTATTTTATATTTTATTTCGTTCGGTAAAAATCGCAATCTGTGTAAAAAAAAACCACAAACTAGAAATCCCGTATGTTCTTTAATCCATTGCCACAAAAAGTGATAGACTAGATGCTTAAATTAGCTGACACGTATTTCAGATGGCGGCTGTTTTTTTTTCACAAAAATTCGAATAATTTTAGGACACCTTTCAGATTTATTTAGGAAAACAGCTGGTTTGTTCATCAGCTGTTTTTTCCTATAGGATTACAACAACACCAACCAATCCGAATTGCTTTCAAATTTTACTCGAACGCGACCATATTCGATTCTTACTGACACTTATTTGTCAACATTTAGCCGACGACCGACGCACGCAATAATTGTTCGGCACATTAATTATCTACCTAAATTTTAACAGATTTAGATTCATTATTAAAGTAAAATATTTCATTCAATTTCACGCAACAATTTTCATTTCTCAAAGTACGAGTAGGTACCTACTAGACAAAAATCTAAGAGGTTGTGAAATTTGTCAATCAATTTGTTTGGCGGTTGCCTTTTTTAGAATTACATATAGAAAAAAAAGGAATGTAATCATTCTTTTCATTCGAATTAATAATGTTTTTTCATTCAAAGTGAGTATAAGAAATTCCAAGTTGAGTATCAAAAATTCACTGTAAGAATTAGTTATGGGTTCATGTTCATCATCATCCCGTGAAATGGATAGTAAAAATGTTTCAAATACATCTTGAAATTCAAAATGAACCTATAATTTAATTATTCACATGAATTTTCGATACTCAGTAATTTCTAATGCTCAATTTGAATGAAAAAAATTATTAACTTGAATAACTGTCTTAAGAAACTTGAAAGAGTTCCTTAAAGAGTTTTGATGTGTAAACATCTATACTGGCGGTAGGGTGTAAAAAAAACGTAACGTATCTTGTGATCGTGATTCTTTGATTGTTATTTACGTTCGGCACTCACACTTTTTTAATATCCTTGTTGTCTTCTTTTTTCCTGTTTGATGAAAACAAACGTTTAATCCGAAATCATTTTTTTATTTAAGAATTTATATTTTGAGCAAAACAAATTTAATTGAAAAATGTTACAATTTTCCACACCACCTTAGTTTTTTTCGTAATGGTCGTACGCTGGAAAATGAAAACCTTGCATGAAATTGATTGAAAAAACGATTTATGTTCCACTTTCATAATTTGGTATTCACTTCGTGTTGTGAATTTCATACGAGTGAACTAGGCGTCTTCTTTTGTATGAAAGTTTAATTTTCACTCGAACTGAGTATTTTGAAACGTTTTATTGTACCAATCATTTCACGGGAGTTGAGTACTAGGCTTAAAATAGAGCAAGAATACAAATTGATTTTTTTATAAAGAAACTAGAAAGTAATGAAGATTGTTTACTCCCGGTGAAAAACTCACCCGACACATTACAATGATAATCATTATACCAATCGATTACGGGCCATTCTTCTTGCTTCTTTCAAACTAACGGTGAATTAAACTTACTTAAGCCTAGAGTATTACGTCAATTCGTTACGCGTGTATGTATAAATTAATACAATGCTATTTGTTACTTTTAAGATCAAAACTCAATGAAGAAGAAATACATACATACTCAAATATTCTTTTAAAAGAAGTAATAGAAAAACATACAACATTAATATGTCTACAAAAAAGCAAAATGAAAATTCATTAGATATTTTGCAGCCGTGTGACTAAATCTTTGGTGATGTTCTGGCGAAGAGTGCTGGCTGAGCAATGTTCGATTAAGGCGTATGGCTAGTTTAAGCACTATTAATTCATTTGGCGCTCCTCACTAATTTCAAGCATTTATCTACAAGCTAAATTGCAAAATTATAATTAGAGACGAAAATTGTTTTTCGATACATCAGAATTTTAGGCTCCATTTATATAATTTTTTAACAAATAACAGAATATTACAGATTTGTGTTATTTTCTATCTATATCTAAATAATTTGTAAAAGAATTGAAATTTCAGATAACCTAACAAAAACTGAAAAAATAAAGGGTGATTTTTTAAGAGGTTTAGAACTTTTTTTAAAAAAAAAACACAAAAAATTCGAAAAAATGAATGAAATATTTATTTGAATCGATAGTTTGAACCTTGCAATTTAATGTTTAAAGATAATTTCATGCAAATGTTGACCGCGGCTGCGTCTCAGGTAGCCCATCCGCTGAGTCCAATTTTGGCATACTCTTTCACACATATCGGCCGGTATCTCACGAATGAATGCATGGATGTTGGCTTCCAGTGCGTCAATCGAAGCGGGCTTGTCCCTATAGACATTAGCCTTGACATACCCCCACAAAAAATAGTCTAATGGTGTCAAATCGCACGATCTAGGCGGCCAATTGACCGGCCCGAAACGTGAAATTAACTGTTCACCAAACTCGCCTCGCAATTGCGCCATTGTTTCGCGTGCTGTGTGGCATGTGGCACCGTCTTGTTGAAACCACATATCATACAAGTCAAGAACTTCCATTTCGGGCAAAAAAAAGTTTGTTATCATCGCTCGGTAGCGTTCACCATTGACAGTAACGCTGCGATTCGCATCATCTTTGAAGAAATATGGCCCAATAATGCCGCCGGCCCATAAACCGCACCAAACAGTGGCTTTTTCGGGATGCATTGGTAGCTGTTGCAATGCTTCTGGCTGATCTTCACTCCAAATGCGGCAATTGTGCTTATTTACGTACCCATTCAACCAAAAATGAGCCTCATCGCTGAACACAATTTTTCGATAAAAAAGCGGATCCTCGGCCAGCTTTCCAAGAGCCCATTCACCAAAAATTCGGCGTTGTGGTAGGTCGGCTGGCTTTAGTTCTTGCACCAGCTGTATCTTAAAAGGCTTTACGCCCAAATCCTTCCGCAAAATTTTCCACGTAGTGCTGTAACAAAGGCCTAACTGCTGGGAACGGCGCCGAATCGACATTTCGCGGTCTTCTGTCACACTAGCTGATACGGCCGCAATATTTTCTTCACTACGCACAGTACGTAAACGTGTTGGTGGTTTAATGTCCAACAAAGTAAATTTGGTGCGAAATTTGGTCACAATCTTCCGAATAGACTGCTCAGAAGGTCGAGAATGCCGACCATAAAATGGAAGCAGCGCGCGATGAGCATTTCGAACCGAGCACGAATTTTGATAGTAAAATTCAATAATTTGCAAGCGTTGTTCATTTGTAAGACGATCCATGGTTAAATTGCAAACCAAACTGAAGCTGTTTGACAGTGACATAAGGTACTAAACACACGTCAGCTGTCAAAACCAGTGTTGCCAAAACCAAACCAGCTAAAAAATCACCCGTTATAAAATTATTAACTCGTTAAGGTGTTTTGTATGATAAGCATATGTGTGTTCATACTGCACCAATTCAATTTTAATAAACAATAAAACCTGCATTGCGATTTCGTCGAAGGGATTTCGATAGTTCGTTCATGAATATAGTACCTACATTGTATCGGCTTCTGAATCCAGTCGCAGATATAATTTTTATTCCAATGTATTGGAGTAATGGAAATAGAATTATTCACGCATATTTTTTAAATAACTAAACTGATTTCATAATAACTTTGTAATCCAATGATTCTAATAGTTTAAATAGTATTGTAGTTATTAAAAATTAAACAAATAATTTTTTTTATAAACAAAAAAGAAATCAAAACAAATCTTTAGATATGATAACGCTATTGAAACATTTTTGAACCGCAGGAACAAGTTCGTGTGACTTAGTGGTGTATTTTATTTTTTCCGTCTATAACGATTGATTTGCAGTCTTTTCTGAAACCTGCTGGAAATCCTCTTATTTCCACAGTTTCCATAAAATTTTGGCTGTTAATTTTGATTCAGAAACTTCCCTTTTAGGTAAAACTCCATTAAATATTAATAGGTGTGTTGAATGAACTTGTTCTGCACAGAATAGATAAAAAAATACAGTATTGTGTGTTTCATGCCTTAAACTGTTTTATATTTGGTCTGTTTGGTAACGTGAAATTTCTTGCTAATTTGTAGAAATTTTCACAAAATTTCACAATTTGCTGTCAAAACCCATAGAAAAAAACTCAGTTTTTGGAAAATTTTGTTGAAAAAAAAGTTACCAAACAGACATATTCTCTCACTTTGTGAGTAAGTGAATTAGAAATGTCAAAGCGTCAGCTAATTTGTGAGTTTTGAAAAATATAAAGCTAACATACACCAAAAGGAACATTTGGTATTTTTTATTGAAATAAAGCATAAAACATAATGTTTCGCAAGAATTGTCTGGAAAACTAACGTTTCGCGGGGATTCATTTCGCCGTTTTTCGTTCCGCATTTTGTTTGTTTAGAATATTGTTATTTCGCATTTTACGTTTTGCAAATCACGTTTCGTTTTTTAAATGATTTGACAAATTATCATTTCGCATTTTTCATTTCGCGATTTTCATTTAGTTTTTTAGTTCGATTGGATTTTTGAATTTCCGCAATTTTTTATTTGGCATTTTATTGTTCTGCTTTTTTTATTTAGCATTTTATTATTTCGCTTTTTTTTATTTGGCATTTTGTTGTTTCGCTTTTTTGTATTTGGCATTCAATTGTTTATTTCGTTTTCGAAATGAAATAAAGCCAATTTGTCGTTATTTCCATTTTCAAAACGAAAAAAGGATATATTTGAGATTTGGTCTTCTTTCGTTGGGCCTTATTCCACGTCACCGAAAAATACTCAAAAATGAACGATTTTCCATATAAAAAAATTACTTCTCAAAACAACATTAATATTAATTATCAAAACAACTATAAACGGCGAAATAATAAAACGGCGAAGCGATATTTTGCGAAATAATGAAACGGCGAAACGATAAAAAAACAATTGGCCAAATATCAAACAACGTAATAAAAAAAACGACACAACAAATTGCTAAATGATTTTTGCGAAATGATTGAAAATATTTTTGATAAAAACGAAATAAAAAACGCCAAATGTTAATTGCGTATTGATTGAAAAACGTAATGAATAAAAACCAAACGTAAATTGCCAATTGTGGATTGCGAATTAAACGAAATATTTAACGATTAAAGCGAAACAAAGAAATGCCAAATGAATTTTGCCACACATTGATGACCCGTACTTTAGTTTAAGGTATGATGTGAGTGAAAAGTATGAACAATATAGCACCGTGTGCTAGATTAAAAAATGGTTAAAAAATCAATATAATTAGAAAAAAGCAATTAAACAATCTCTGAAATTGGTTTGGCACCAGCCCGATTTACACCATCTGATTTTTAAACAAATTTATGGGAAAGAAATTTTTTTTTAGCGGTTTTAAAAAAAAATAATTTTTTATACCTATATATGAAATTTCGAAAATACTTTCAAGAAAACGAATTGGTACACAATTTTTAAGCATTTATTAATACGGAGGTAAAAATTAATTTTGAAAAAAAAATTATGTATCCATTTACGAAATATTGAATTTTTATTTTTAATCAAAAATTTGTTTTTTTTTTGAAAATTTCGATATGCAATATTATTCAAACTTATTAAAGGCTCTTGTGAAACAAATTTCATTAAAATTGGTTCAACAGATAAAAAGATAGTAGAAAACCAAACAAAATGGTTTTATGAGAGTTACCGTTTTTAATCGATAAATACATTTTTGTTCCAATAATATGGTAGATCGTACTTATATTAGGTCACATTAAGATTTTAATTAAAATCGTAGGAGCCGTTTTGAGAAAAATATGGTACATTGAACATTATGGTAAACAATTCTTTTAAAACTTATTTAAAAAAAATCCATTAAAAAAAATTTGATCCAAATAAGTTGAACAGTTTTTGGGAAAACCGAAAAAATGGTTGTATGGGAAGTACCAATTATAACAAAAAAAAGTTGTAGACACGTTGTTTTTAGAAAAGTAAGATTTTCATATTTGCGAAAAAAAATTTGTACGACAGGATACCATTATTTTTGGTCCTAAAAAGAATGAAAAAACCTGTCAGAGGAATGCCCAAAAAAACACTGGTACCAAGTTTAAAGAAAATTCCATTTAGGCTGCATCCGAAAGGATAGGACAGGACAGAGAGACAGACAGATGGACATAATTGCGAGACCAACTTTTTTCGACTTCATCTACAATCGTAATTTCAAGTTTGATCAAAATCTCGAGTTGGATTTTTTTACGAATATATTATAAGTAAAAATGTTTGAATTTGAAATTTAAGCAACGGTCAACTACATAAAACACTAAGCTCTACTTTTTTGTTCTGGCAATTTTCACGCACTTGTGCTGCTCTGCTCTGTTCAGTATCAGATCTTGTTTTTCTCTATTAAAATATAAATCTAATACTGCATCAATTTCTATTTTAACAAAAAACGGTAATATTTAAAAAATGCATTAGCTTTTTTAATCGCATAAAAATTTTCACTATGATCAATAAGCCCAATAAACATAATATTAAAGATCATAATATTTGTTTTCGACGAAAACTGTTTATTTATCAAAAAAATCATTCTTCCACTTCAACTTACTTCTGCCTTTCACTTCAGTCTTTTAGATTTCGCAATAAATTCTAGGACCCTTCCATTATTGCACACAACAAGCACTTAATGGTTGACAGTTGTAACTCGCTAAGCCTAATTCTAATTTTTTTTATAAAAAGAATCGAATTTTTTCTGTCGTTGAATGGAATACGAAAAGACGAATCGATTTCTTGATTGTGTGTGTGGCACTTGACATCAGCAATTTTGAAGTAAAATTTCCAGAAAATATTCAATTTGGAAATTATTATTATTATTAATTGAAAAACAACGCACAAATATTTAATATAAAATTCACGGAAAATTCGTTGCAACCAAAAACACAATTTATTTTCACAAAAAAATGTGTTTTCTTAAAACACCGCGACATTCAATTTGACATTTTAGAAATTTCAAATCTTGCAAGTGTGTGTGCAAATCAGTGTAAAAATCTTTCTAGAATCTTGCAACATTAGCAAGATTTGTTTGAAAAAATTCTAATTGTTCAGTAAAAAATCGATTCTTTAAAAAAAAAATTCGATTCTTTTGTCGAAAGGAATTCGACATAAATTTAATTTATGTATGTATTTCAATTCATAGAAAATTATGTCGTTCTTAAACTTTCCTTTTACATTTGGAAATATAAACTGACCAATTAAAATAAATTTAAATTTAAAGTCTTATTTTCATGAACTAAAAAAGATTTCTCCATGAGCGAATTTTGTCAAATTTAATTACATACTTAATAAAATTGTTGGGTAAATATTTACGACTACTTATCATAAAATGTCACAATAATATTGTAAACCAAATTCTACAAACCTTCACAATTCGTCCTGTTGTTGTGGAAATCAACGAAACTGCTACAAAAATAAACAGAATCGATAGTACGTTTAATGTCATGTTAACGTGAACTTTTCCTAATTTGTCTTTACTTTCTGTTGTATTATATAAAAGTGAATGGAATTTAATTTGCTGCGCAATAAATCTATCACCCTTAACCTTCACTTTCCGATCAATTTATTTTATTATGTATTCAAACAAATTATTAAGTGTGGGCAGATAAAATTATTTTAACAAAAAGAAAAAAAAATTCAGCTTTTGAATAGTGAGCGAACTTAACGACAGAATTAAGATTTTTGTTTGTTTAAATCTAATGTGAAAGGAAGACTTTACGGCAAAGGTATAAAAAGCGTAGGATGCGCACAAGAACTTAGTATACTAAGTATCTGCAGATAATTCGCATTCGTTGATGCCACAACAAAACACAACGCGACTACCCGATAGCAAAACAATAACTGAACAAATATCACGCAGATGGTAGGAGTTTGTGCAATGTCAAACTCCGGACGCGATGCTTTGTAATATCTTTGTCTATATAGCAATCGAATAAATCCATCCGATTGGCATACCAAAGAATTAAGCAATCCCACCAGCGCAACACAATATATCCACTCTAAAACAAAGATCAGCACATCATGCATATAATAATATTATATGGATGTTAGCATCATTGAAACCATCTTTGGTGCTAAGACCATCATCAGCCTGACACGAAGTGGCAAACGCTTAGATTTAACGATCTTCATCAATCTCATGTGATTTGTCGAGGGAAATGTAAGGTATTTTAGACTTTCGAGACACTCGAGATTGCACGAAAAGTGGGGTAGTTTTTCACCTGTGTCATATGACAATGATCGCATTTTGAGCGGTTTTGATAGTGCATATTGTGGTTGACTGACATAGAAATCTTTTTTTTTTGTTGTGTGTTTGTTTGGATTTTAGCCTAATGTTTTTTTTCAGTTTCGATTACAATTCCATAAATGTGGTTTAATATATAATTTTCAATAAAACTGTTAATTAATAAATTAAACTCATAAGAATTTCTGAATTTAAACCTTAGAACTGGCTGTAATCGAATCATTTGAACTGAATTGTGAAATATTTAATTTTTATTCAAAGAAACTACATATATAGTTTATCTTTGAGAGAAATTTCAAAAATACAATAAAATATGAACAAATAATTCATAGTGTATTCACATTCTATGTGCAGTGCTGCATGCATCAAAAATATGAAGAGCATACCAGCATATGAGGCTTATATTAGCGAATTAAGCCTCGAAGAAAATTGTCTTGAGGAGCTCTTTCCTCAAACAAACAAATCCACACCCAAATAGACGCTGGTTTTGTTCTCGGTATTGGTCGCAGTAGTATCACAGCACAGGACACAAATCTTGTCAAAGTTGAAAGTGTTAAAAAAAAATGGCCCTTCGAGTATCCACAAGAACTACTCACCGCATCATTAGAAACAACAACAAAATATTGAAATTAGACAAATTAAGTGGTATTGGATCCACCATTTTCTTCGATTTTGACAGATCCGCAGAATTGAACAAAAATGAACACGCTAATAATATTACAAACATACCTTTAATATGTGAAATGTGGTATCGCAGTACCTCACACCGCGCCGCGCTGATGTGGAAAAATGTAAATTGAAAAAAACAACTGAAAACTTTGTTTTCTCAAAATCTTTTTGCTCTTACGAATAAAAATCTTTTTCGTATAAAATTTTAAAAGATAGTACATAAAATTTTTGCGTTGGCAAAAAAAAAAAACGAATCGTTTTTGAGAAATTTATAAAAAAACCGAATTTTTCCTCTTTCACCTCATAAAATCAAAACAGGTGTTACCGTTTAGGAGGTAAGGGCTATTTAAGAAAAAATTACTTAAAATGAAAAAAAAATTATTAAAAAACAACGGCAACACTTACAATAAAGTACTATAATGGTTTTGAAAGCTAGAAATCTATTCTTTAATCCTAAATTTAAATTAAATTATTTATGAAAAATTCGTATGCAAACTCAAAATTTTGATAAAAAAAATTAAAAAAAAAAGTTTAAATCAATTTTTTTCAAAATTTTGAAATGAAGTGCTAAATTGGCTTTTTATAGTCAATGTTAATATCTTAAAAACAAAAATCTCATAAAAAAGTAGTTTTAGTAATTTTCAATTTTATCAAAAACTAGAAGACTGCATAAAACCATTCGGTTTTTTGTGTTCGATTCAGAATTGATATTAACATTGACCGCAAAAAGCCAATTTAGCACTTCATTTCACAATTAAAAAAAAAATTGGTCTAAACTTCTTTTCTCATTTTTTTTATACAATTTTTTAGTTTGCATGCGAATTTTTCAAAATTTTTAATTTAAATTTAGATTAGAATTAAAGAAAAGATTTCTAGTGTTGCCGTTTGTATGTAACTCGTATAAAATCCTACTTTACGGTGAATAGTTTTCCCAAAAAAACACGGCTATTGACTGCGTCGATTCTTATTTTTAAGTAAAAGTACTAAGTCAAATTTCATACTATTATTCAAAGGTCTTATAGTCAATTGACTGCCATTTTCCGACTGCAGTCTTTAATACTGGCTGCAATGTGGATTGGAAAACCACAAAAAACGAATGCGACATTTATTCTTTAACCCAGCTGTGTGTCAAATTGTAAAAGTAAAACATATAAAAACTTGTGTTGTAAGGTTTGCAGAAATTACCTCGAAATCCATTGATTTTACGAAAAAATTGTTACAATATTATTTAACAACAATTTTAAAAGACAGTTATGTACCGATCTTATATTATTTTTAACTTTGTTTATTTTTAAAGTTGAAACAGTTTTTGTTTTCAACAACTCTTGAAAAAGATGTAGGCTTTCATCAATTGACCTTAAATAATTGACATAATAATTAGTGAATGTATCTATGTGATTCAGGTTGATTTGTGTATCCGAATTATTTTTTACCAACTTTACAAATTTATATGTAGGTATAATACTTAGGGTTGAGTTAAACTTAAGTCTAACCTTCATATAAATATATTATGGCATACCTACAAGTAGTTGTAAATATTTAATTTTTGTATTTGAAGTGAAATATATTTTAAGCCGGGACTACAATTACCTCGCGTAGTGTTTTGTGGAGTGATGTGTCGCTATCGCTTCAATGTACATACATATGTCATATGCATAGATAGCCATATATTTGTCTCGTGTGTTGTGTTGTGGTGTGTTGGGTGCGTCGCGTCGTGTCAGAATCAATCTTGATATTTTGAAGTGGGAGATGAAACCCCCCTTTTTCTGGTCGCCATCTTAAATAAGGGAGTGTAAAAAGTTTTTGAACGTTATCTCGAGTATTTTAGGTCTATGGTTTCAAAATATTGCGAAAAGCCCTTTTTTTAAGATGGCGGACGTAGGGGGGAGATTTCAACCCCGAAAAAATAGTTTTATGCTCTCACTGACCCCCCTACAAAACTTTTGATAATTTTGAAATAAATTTATACAAATCATTCAAAATGCAAGGTTAACATTTTTTTTTAATTTTGCTACACAGTGTAATTTATTTAGCTAAACTTAACTTAAACATTTGTGTTCTAAATAAATTCATAAGATTATTTATAATTAAGGAGATATTTATTTATATAATTTCATTATGTCATTTAAAGCACTCTTCGATCCAAATATCAATGCAAATATTCCAAAACTTAAGATGAAAATATTTTTCCATATAATCCAATAGAATTTTCCAAAACCAGTTTCTAAATTCATTATTGTTTCAATAAAAACCTGAATTAAAATAAAAAAACAAATTTAATTTTATATAATAAATTTATATTTATAATTTTGTTGTACAGGCATTATTAATCCAAGAATAGAGAAACAAAAAGCACCAATTAGGCCCATGAATGGAGCAATCGAAGGTACAGCAATTGCAAGTCCAACTGCTGCGATGACAAGTAGAGTTCTGGAATTTAAAAACCAGTGTTGTTATATAATTCTTTTGAAATCCAATCTGACTATAATTTGTTACAAGTTCATCGTAGATCAATGAAATAAAAAAAAAATTTATGATATTATGACAAAATAATTTCGGGCATATGGGCAACCCTCAAAGGAGTTGGCTTAAATGGCGCAATCTAAATAGAATTCCAATTTTTTAAAACTTTTTGTATGTCTATTGTATGTATCGGCGATAACAATTTGCAAGCGTCGGTCGTCTTGACATTTGTCTATTCATAGTTAAATCATAACCTTGTTCGTTTACTTACCAATACTACCCATTCCTTTATTTTTAGTCCAAAAACTGTAAAATTTCATATATAAAAAAAAAAAAAATTGGTAAGAACTGGCATGGTTTGAGCAAGTAAACGAACAGATTATTAAAGCATGATTAAAAAAAATAGGGGATGTTCTTAAATGCCGTTTTCGATAAGATTTTCGGACTGTTCTACTCCTTTTTGATTCCCATCTAATACGAAAACATCGACTCCCCAAACTTGCCAACACATTACTGAACGCCGCCATTTAAAAAAATGGCTTCTTTTGATAAGAAATCCGATTAAAACTAATGTGTATGATCCTTGTCTACTTCTTTATGAAATTGGGAAAAGAAAAACACTCCGAACAGGTAACCAAAGGCTTTTGGTGTAGTAGGAGTATGAAAGAAGTACTCCGAACGTCCAAGCGAAAACTAAATAAGAAAGAGTATAGACATATGTACAATGTACGTGATGTTACTATTTCTTTTTTCTTTGTTTGTCTTTTTTTTCTTGGAACTACAATTAACACTACCTTAAAAGAATAAAGGTAGAACTATAATAGTCGGATGCCGACGTAAATGGTCGTACTAAACGAAACGAATACAAAGAATATGACGTGCCCATAATTGAGGTTTACTTCGTTTCAAACAATTTTCGTTAACTTTTGCTTTCGGAAGTGAAGAGCGCTCACCGACCGCTCCATGCGTAAGTGAACTGAGAGAATTTTCTTCCGACATCTTCCGACTATTATAGTTCTACCTTAAAACAAAAAGCCATCTACCCGACAGAAAAGAACTAGTTTTTGGAACATTAGGCGTGTTTTTTTTTGGAAGTCCATTTGGATTTATAGAAAATACGACATTGGAACTAAAGGCTTTACACGTAAATACAACAACAACTGAAGCCCATATTGACTTAGCTAAGTCTAGATAATTTTCGGGACTTAACTTAGGTCTGTATTATCAGCGCTAATTATCATTTGGTATGGAAACGTCAAATTATACGAGTCATCGAATGAATAAATTTTTTTATTTTGCTCTCCTGTAAATGACTTGAAATTATGATTGTTTTTGAAAAATAATTTTTTATATGAGTTTTCTTTTTATTTTAATGTGGCGTGGCTGATAAGTTTTTATTTGTATGCTCACCATAAGTTGAAAGAGTAGTGATGACATTTTGTAACAGTGATGGGCTTGTTTGCTGTGAGGACTGAGGACTTTGTTATGTCCTGATGACGGTTTTTTCGACAAATCCATATGGACTTGCAAAAAAAACACACCTATTGAAATAGATGCAGATAAAAAGCAGGATTACATATTGTTTTTGTATTTACGTGTTAAAATTTGATCCAGATCAGATCATTTGGATAATAAAATGCAGTTATTATAAAACCTTGCATTGGTTAAGTTACCTTACAATATAGTTTCCAAGAAGTGAACCATTTAAAAAATATTCTTTTACACTATTCCATGTGATTTCCAGACAAACAGTGAATTGTAATCCAAAAGTACAAAACATAGCTAAAGCAATCAGCAGATTCACAAGTTGTGCAGGCCTAAAAAATAAATATTTTTCAAAACAATATAACCTCAATCAAACTTAGGTATGAATGTAAGTACAACTCATCAACTGGCAAATTTAGAGTAATAGTTTCTTTAGTTTCTTCGCCATAGCGCAAATAGCCAAGAAATCCAACTACTATGCAAAGAATTGTCACTCCTGTCATCCCTTGAGTAAGAATACCGAAAGGACCCAGAAAATGTTCCGGTGTTTTCATACTATTCTCCAGAGGCATCATTACTCCAATGGCTTCCAAAGCGAATATCGTTATAGCAAAAGATGCTGGCAATGTGTGAAAACGAAAGATTTTTCTATTCTCAATAGGTTGAATGTCAATCAATAAGTAATAACATGTTATAGCGAGACCAAATCCTACGAATAAGTTAGCTATCATTGAAATAGGAGCTAAGCGCTTGAGATTCGGCACCCATGTTAGAAGAATAAGTGGAAGTAATAAACTTCCAATAAGCACTCGGTCATTGAAAATTTCTCCGGTCCAGTGTTCGAGTATCTGCATAATATACATATTTATAGGGTGAATTATTTAATTAATTAATGGAATATAATGACAGTTACTTGTTGTAAGTTCTTGGCAATTATGACAGTGTAAACGGAACAAGTTCCAAAGTATGTAAGGAACAGTCCAAAAAGTACCAACATCTTCATACACACTGCACAGTCTTGTATCCATTTTGGACCTCGCAGAAATACTCTCTCTGATACTTCAGCAAATGTCATTTTTGATCTTTGTTCTGCATAATACAGTCTATGTGCGCAACTAACCTATATGATTTAAAGAATTCAAACAAAATTTTATTTTATTTCACTTTGACTAAGCACTAAGCAGAGGATTAAAATAATACTTACCAGAATATAAGCACAATGTGTACAAATAGCGGCTGTTAGAACTGTAGTAAATATTCCTAGGAACAGCCCGGAGTACATAAACGCTATTGGCATAGACAGAATACCCGTACCAAGTGCAGCTTTTAGTAAATGAGTTAGAGTTTGGCCATCACTAATACAAATCCAGAATACAAAATTAAACGTAAATAACTTAGCATCTAGTAGAATTTTCGTTGGACGTTTTTCATTTCAAAATAATCAATTCAATTCTTTGACAGAACTCTGTACTAAAATCGGTAGATATTTACAGTTTTGGGATATAAACAGGGAGAGGTATAAATTCGCATTTTGTTTTCGATACTGTCACTTGGATAGAAAACGTAGATATTTTTAGATTTAATCAAGACAACATTGGATGTTTTTTTTTAATTATATTTGATTAATTTCCATTTTAAATACAACAACAGTACTCTTTCCTTTCCACTACAATTTAAACTATACAAAAAGTATTCGATTGGCAGTTCCAAGTAACGTTTTTGAAATGTTCCCGAATTCGTACAAGAGTAGTCGAGGAAAATACAAATATTATGTACATATGTGAAAAAGGACATTAGTTTCACGCTAAAAATTTTACATGAGATTTGCTTAATCGCATCGCCGCGTTGGTGTGAATACTCTCACTACTATCGCCCTGTAAATATGTTTTGTTTTCACAGCCGAAAGTTTCGTCGTCGTTTCAAACATTTCATATTTGTTATTGTCAAAGTGACATTTGGGTTAAGAATTATAAAAAGATAAAACAGCGATTTTAACTTTATTAAAATGTTAAAATTTTGAAGTAGCATCATATAAAAAATGCTTTAACATCGTACAAATTCGTTCAAAATTGGCCATTGGTTAGAAAATCTTATGCCATTATTTAAATGCACAAATATATATTTGTATATACAACTTTGAAGAAGGAAAAGCACTGTATAACTTATTATTTTATGCCAAAATTTTATGTAGAAATTCTTAGTTTTTTACTTACGTCATTGCATTTTCCATGATCAAATTTTCTGCAAATGGATCGAAACCTTTACCTCCTAGTTCCGTATTAGCCATGACGATGTTATAAAATTATTAAATTAAATAAAACGAAATGTTGAATTAATGTTAGAATTTATGAGTCGTAATTTCTAATTTGATTAGATTTTTTTTCAAAAAAAAAAATACTTAAAAAATAAAATACTTTGATTAAAAAATTTTGACTTGTAAAGCTTTTTTATAACTATAAGCTGGATGGAGTGAAATTAAATCATGTGTATATTATACTGTTCTGTACTGTACTGCTCTGTATTCAGTCAATGAATTATAGGTTAGACGAAAAATGGTCACAATTAAAAAACGAACTATGACTGACTTTCAAAATTTTAAAGGATCATTCTGATCCTCACAGAATGATTTTTTTTCACAAAATTTTAAGTTTTGCCGCCATTTTTTAGTGACATTTCACCTCTAACTGAAAAAGGGCTCTGAAAATATTATCACCACAAACCGAAAAAGTATATCAATACCTTATGTTGTTGTTACTTTACTTTTTCTTTCCAGCCATTTTTCATTACGAAAGAGTTCCCGTTTTGGGCCTATTTTTCATTTTTTGCTTTGGGCTTATTTTCATGTAGCTTCATATCACTAATTTTGTTTGTTTACAATTTTATTGCAAATAAGAACTCTTTCCTACATTTCAAAATGTATTCCATTAATTTTGTACCAAAAGTTTTTCCAAAATATATTTTTCTGAACAAAATTAATGGTCCAGGTAATTAATAAATTTAATTAATCAAAAAAAAAATGGAGAAAAACGGAGAGAAATTTTTCGTTTATAATTTCTTTGGTCATATTTGTATAAGATTTTTTGAAATTATTTCCTTTTTTTTTACCTTTTTTTATATATGTAATTATTAACCTATTTAACATGTTTGTATATATTAAAAATTATTAAACATTCTTAGCTACTTGAATTATAACAAATTATAATCAGCTACTGTGAGTTTCACTCGAACAACATTTCACCCGGAAAATTTGACATTTAACTTTTTCCCTATTGAGTTTCACCGGAAATGACATGTTCGAAAAATTCCCCGTATTGTGAGCATTAATTTCGGGCGGAATGTTATTATTGACAGCCTAATACTACTTTTTCATTGGAGACGAAATGAGGTAATTTCGTAAATTACAGAAAAAGTACTTTCATTGCAATTTTTCTAATTTCGTTTGGCAGCTAATTGCATTTGACAGTTAATACAATAGCTTTAAAAATTCTGGGCGAACAAAAAATTTCAAGATGAAATGTTTTCTTCGGGTGAATACGTTCGGACGTTATCAATTTAATTCTTTCATGTAAATTTTGCATAGCCAATGTATCGTTATACCAAAATACCATATTACCCGTTCTTAGGTATCAGCTAAAAAGTTTTGTGAACGTGCATACATCAATGTTTTTAAAACTCTTTCTGCGTTTAAATAATAATCATATTATGATATGATTACCTCTTGAACGTTACATCTGTGAAAGCCTCGATTTATTTATCGTATCTAGATTAGCCAATGGAAAAACACGTACATATATAACATTTATGTATATTTCTACTCAAATGAGTAAATCTAGAGGTCACTGTGGCGTATGCGCACTTTTTTGTTTGTATACAAAGAATAATTATTATCTCATTATCTCAAATGGAATACAATGCACTGTTTTATTTCGTATATCTTTGCCTGAGATAAACATCTTTCAAAGAACACACACACTAACCGATAAATAATGTGGTAGTATTGGTTTTGTTCGTTGGACTGTATTTAAATTGTGAGTTCTTAAAGAATTGCATTATTTATGTTCATTAAGGTTACAACACAAAATAAATCGAGTTCATAAATGTAAAAATGCAGCAGTCCTGCAAGATTTTCGTTCAAAAATCAAAATAAATTACTTTTGGCGTGTTCAGAAAACTGCGAACTCAGAGATTTTGAGCAAGCGACTCCAAGATTTTTTTTTCCTCTGAATTTTGACAGCAAAGCTGAGAAATTAAGTTGAGTAATCCTGTCCATTTACATAACTGAGATTGCTGAATCTCTACACATTTTTTTTATATGAACTTTGACAAACTTTGATTGAACAGTACGAAAACAGACATTATTCGCCATTAATACTAATATTCATATTGACTTGGTTAAAAAAATCAGCAATCGTTTTGGTGACACTGAGTGACCTGGAATATTAAATATTGAGTTCCATGAAACTGCATCAAAAAATAGTCACAATGCGACCAAGCTCCATGTAGCTGCAATAAAAAGTAGTATAACCCTTTCTATTGATTTCTTAAAGAAATAAATATACATACCTTCATACATTATGACGAGTTTAAAACATCACCAGTTTTTAAAGCTCACATTTTTCTCTTTTACACTAAAAAAAAGAAAAATATTTACTTTTTTTAGTTGTTTTTATTTAATTAAGCTCATTAACTCAATTTGTAAAAATGTGGACAGCTAATAGCTCGGTGTATTGTTATTCATTTTATTTCGGGTACTTTTCTTACAAATAAATGCAGCCACATTGCTTATAAAAATAGCTTTTATTTTATAAAAAAATACAATTTCTTTTAGAATAAAATTATAATGATCGTTTTTTGTAACATGTGTAACTAGCATGCTTTTTTCTGGTTTTGTTTTGTTGTGATTTTTTTTTAATAAATTAAAATACAATAATGAGTTCCTATTAAACGCAAATTTAAGATCTATAGGACACCAATATCTTAAAGGTATAGTATAAGGGTACTATTACAATAATATATTTTTGTTTTTTTTAAATTTAACTTAAACGCATTACAATTAAGTTTGTTTTAAGCTTCATTTCAAGATGCTTTTTTCTTTTAGTATTACATTTTTGTTAACATTAGGAAAACCTATAATTTATTTAAAAAAACATGTTTTATGATTCAATAAGCATTGTGTTTTATATATTTTTTTTTCAATTATTATTTGTAGGCACTTAAAATAATAATGTTATTTATTTTTTTTTTCAATTAGCTACAGTAAAATACAAACCGTTAGTTTTAAATATGTCTGTGTTTTTTTTTCTACACAGCATAGGTTTTTTTTTTCAAAAAAAAAAATGTTTACAAATCAATCCTTATTGATAATCAAACTGCCCTAATAATGTCTTTGTTTCCATTAAAAGGTCAAAGTTATTTTCAGATCTTACAATATTAATGCTGTGGATTTAAGATTCAATATCTGTACTGAATACTTTCATCTTAATCAGAACATTTCTTCTGTCCTTATGAATTAAATTATTCAATTCATTTTTTCTAAATCGGGTTTCATGTTATTTTAAGCAAAAAAAACTGAACAAAAAGTTAATGCGAGTTACTAAACTAGGTCCAAAACTATCAGACCTTACAGGTACATTAAAAAAGTTAACCTGGAGTTCCTATATGCATGCACTTATGTTTGTACTTAAAATGTACGTTGTAAACTATTGTTTGTTATTAACAGTAAAATAGAAAAAAAAATCAAATTCATCATAACAAAAACAAGTGACGTGCATTTTAAAGACATGGACAATCTCAATTGAATCGATTTTTCGTGTTGGTTTATGCATTTTTTTTTTTTGTTTATTAAAATTTGAGATCAAGTTGAAATGGTATCAGCGAGTTGTAAATTATAAATTTTAGGTCTTATTAAATTGAACGATACATTATTTTAATTGTATTCTGTCATACAAACTTGACAAGAATTTATTCTTCATATTACATATATGTATATGGAAATTGCACATTGCTTTTTTGAATACAATTAAATAGTGCATAGATTGACTAAATAGGACGTGTAAAGTTTTACGAACACCACGTATTAGAAGATAGAAGTTATACTCTGTTCAAACAATAAGCGAATATAAATTAATGGTGCCTAATATTCGTTACATGATGTTACTTCAGTGATAACTAAATGATTGCTCTTGTATTCATTGTCATTTTCATAATATTCCAAAGGTTTAATTAATTGTTTGTCTTATTCAATTTTGCATACTCCCCAAAGTTGAAAATAAAATATTTAACATGAATGTATTGAAAGACATATTTTTTAGGTGTTCAAATTTTATTGTTTCGAGACTATTTCGTATGAATTTATAGATTTGCAAAAAGAGATTTTTATAAAATTGGCAGTGTAACATGATTGACAAAAAAAGACTATAGAAAATAGTTTATCTAGATTGAATAAATTACTTTTAATATCATTGTAAATAATGTACCGTTAAAATCAATTTATAGTATTACATACACCATATTGTGAGCCTTATAAGGCCAATTCGAGCAAATATAAAATCCTGAAAAATATTAAATTTAAAATGATAATGCGGGGAAGACAATTTACATATATTATTATAAAATATTTTTATACAATAAAATTTAACTAATTAACTTACACAATTGTTTATTTGCATGTACAATTTATTTTAACTTTTAAATATCTATATTAGATTTTTAACAATAAACCCCTGTTAACAAATATTTTCCTACAATAATTTTTTTTTTACAACTCGCCTTGCCCTTGCAAAGCACTTAGAATTTGCTATATAAATTTGTTTGTATACAAAAACATACATTAAATTAAACAAAATATAATAAAGAACCTGTGGAGGAACTAAAAAAGTATAAATGTCTTTTTGTTTTCCTTTTTTTTTAAATAACTAAAAAAAAACTATGCAATTTTTTTATGACTATTGGTATAATTTTAAAATGTCTCGTATAGCACTCTCCGATCCAAATATTAGAGCAAACACTCCAAATAGACAAATAAATAAATTTTTCCACAAAATCCAGTTGGCGGGACCGAAACCAGTATCTAGACATGATATGGTTTCAATTGCAGCCTTTTAAATAAATACAAACAAAATTATATAAGTATATTTAAACAAATCAGTTATTAAAACTTACAGGCATTATAAGACCAAGGATGGAAAAGCAAAAAGCACCAATTAGGCCCATGAATGGAGAAATTGTTGGAACAGCAATCGCCAATACAATGGAAGCAACAACCAGGGTAGTTCTGTAAAAATATAAAATAAATTGTTATTTTGTTGTTTTAAAAATTTCTTTTGGATAAAAATAATAATAATGTTGCCATAAGCTTTATATTTGCAATATAATAATTACTGATTTATTGGCTTTCTAAACGCCTCAAAATTAACAATTAAAATTTTCAATGAAATCTATAAGGGGTACCTTAGCGCCATTTTGTTTTGTGTATATCGTGCAGTGTTGATAACAGCTGTAGGCTGTAACATTTTTAAAATCTACTTCCGAAATAGTGAGATGTTTGCGGAAATAAAAAGGTTCGAAAATGTCGTCGATTTTTTGGTCACCATAATGTGCCTTCTCGCCGTACAGTGCTTCGATTAATTGACAAATTTGAAGGTAAAAGTGCAGGACCTAGTAAGTCGAAAACTTTTAAAATGCAAAAAAATCAACAGAATTAGAGCCACGTTTTGGCAATTTCTGCGTAACACTGTTGTTCTACACATTTTAGAGAAAAGGCGGAATTCAAAACCTCTTACCACAGATCGCCATACAAAATTTAGCAGTTTTTTTTTTGATTTTTGAAAATCATACAAAAACGACTTACGAGGTTCTGCACCGTATATAACACTGTAGTCACTATAAAAAAAAATATCCATCTATGGGCCAAAATCAGAACTAATTATTGTTGGATCACTGAAGAAGATTCAGATAGAAAACAGAATTACTAGTTGTTTTTGTATTTACGTGTTAAAAATTAATGCGTATCAGATCATGCGGATAATAAAACGCAGCCATTGAAATAAATTTCAATTTTTTGACCCATCACATCCGGGATTGTGGGTTAAAGAATTTTAATTTATTATTTGTATTTTTAGGGATAAATTCAAAAACCAAAAATTCGTAGCAAGCCTGTTAACTATGAATAGGTCTATTTGGTAACTTTTTTAAGAAAAAAGTGCAAAACCTGTCAAACTTTGAAAGAAGGAGAAAATACTCTCAGAGAGGGAGAACTTGTCCAAAAGTTAACAAACGCACTGAACCACTTTTTGTGTAGGTACAAGACGTAAAACATTGACAAATCACTTGGAACCCTGTAATTTTTAAATTGTAAAATTATTTTTATATTGAAAAATGTCGAACGAAAATGTAACACTGGTTTTAATGGACTTATCTGAATCTTCATCAAGTGAATGAAGACAATCTGAATTAATATTTTGTAAATTCCTAGCCGACGTCAAGTAACAGACACTGACAGCTATGTATTTGACAGTTTTTACACTGCTTGCACAAAGAAATTAGTGTAGCAGAAATTTGCAAGTTATCCAATGGAGGGGAAATGGTTTGCTCTCTCATTCAGCTCTCTCGTTGCAACTTTATTGAGTTTACAAACAGGAATTTCTGACAATTTGTGAAAAATTTTGAAAATTTGTGCAATTTTGCAAGAAATTTCACGTTACCAAACACAGCTAATATTTCATGGTTATAACTTGTTTTAGAAAACTATTCACCCCGAGTCAGAATCAATTTTGACATTTTTACTATTAACGAAATATCAGAATTGAGTCTAATTTTGTAATTGCGGTGATTATTTTTATTCGTTTTGTATTTTTTTTTTAATTATTTTTGGACTTACCTTAAAACATAATTAGCAAGAAGAGGTCTTTTTGTGAAATTGTCCTTAATACCATCCCATGCAATTTCCAGGCAAACAGTAAATTGAAGTCCAAAAGTACAATACACACCCAAGGCGATCAACACCTTTACAATTTGGGCAGGTCTAAAAAATACAATTTGTTGAAAAAAAAAAAAAATAATAATAATATTATTCTGCAGCTTACAATTCTTCAACTGGTAAATTAAGAGTTATACTCTCAAAGGTTTTTTCTCCATAGCGCAAATATCCAAGAAATCCAAGTAATATATAAATTACTGTTACACCTGACATTCCCTTAGAGAGAACACCAAAAATTCCAACAAAATTTTGTGGTGTTCTCATACTGTTTTCAAGTGGCATTATAACTCCGATAGCTTCCATGGCAAAAATAGTTATGGCAAAAAACGAAGGTAACGTAGAAAGCTGCACAAATTCACGTTCCTCATTTGTAGGCAATCCAATTATCAAGTAATAGAAAGTTATAGCAAGACCACATCCCATAAATACATTTGCAGCCATAGATATTGGAGCCAAGCTTTTCAGATTGGGAATCCATGTTAACAGAATCAATGGCACAAGTAGAATTGCAATTAAAATTTTCAAATTCATTTCACCTTGAGTATAATGGTCGATTACCTAAAAAAGAAATTTTTATGATTTTTTTTAATTTCGTATCCTAAGAAGCTGAATGTTTGTGTCACTTACTTGTTGGAAGTTTTTGGCAACGATAACTGCATACACAGAACAAGTTCCAAAATATGTTAGAAACAATCCAAAGAGAATAATAATTCTAGATGGTACAGCAAATGGTCGAACCCATTGTGGTCCCAGGATAAATGTTTTTTCTGATATTTCGGCAAAACTCATTTTTGATTTTTGTTCTTTGTAGTATAATTTGTGTCCACATTTAACCTAGAAGAAAAAAAAGTAAAATGATTGTAGTTTCAAATGGTAATAACTAAAAGGTAATAGCATTTCTCCACTATGCATCGGGAGGAAACGATTTGCAACTATAGACGCCTTTTATTGGTAAATTTATAGCTAGCGAAGTAAAATTTCCCTCAGTAAGCAAAAGCTAAAAAGTGCCGATAAATAAGTCAGCAAAATAGTGACTATAAAAGTGGAGAAATAAAGTTGAAACTTTGAAGATGAAAATGACGCTGTTGAAAAGTATTCATTACTTGAACCTTATTGTTGTTTTTCCCTCACAAAATTATGTAGTTAAGTGGAGATATTGAAACAAAAATACTTTGTGTAATGTGTATACAGCCACAGAAATAAATAGAGTACATAAAAGTGGCTAAAGCGTTGTATTGGTACTTGATTGCTGCACTGGCTATAAATTACCAATAAAACGCAGTTTAATGGCGTTTTCGATTGGTCTAAATTACCAATAAAACGCAGTTTAATGGCGTTTTCGAATGGCGTTTTCGATTGGTCTGATCCCCACAAAATGACAGTCCTTCTTCTCGATAGAAGAGAAAATGCTTCTGAATTTGAATTCAGAATCGAAAGCAGAAGCACTTATCCTTCAGAATAGTTAAAAGCGTTCGATTGGCATTTCCCTTCTGGATTAGCAATCAAAAACGCTAAAATTTAATGTCTAGTGTTTATAGTATTAAACCACTTAATTTCACATTTTCAATGCAAGATCATCCTAATTTCGAATTCTTCAGCAAAATTTCTAAATATTGTTGTTATTTGTTCAATTTTTGACGGAGTAAAAAATAGGAACTGTGAAATATAAAGTCTGTGGCAACTTGAAGCTTATACGAGTTGTACAGGCATATAAATTATAAACTGACCTAAGAAAAGGTACAGGAATGTGAATGCCACTTTATTTTTTTACTCGGACTCTGAAATTTGCAAGAATTGATATTTCTGACTAATAAAATTCCTTGAACCGAAATTATTAGATTGAGGAGATTGAGGCGGGCGCTAACTTTTGTGAAAAACTACGAATTTTAAACTTAAATTGAAATATCTATAAGGTCTGTTTCTTTAGTTCCCAAAACTGCCACTTTCTACCCATTTTAGTCCAAAGTAAAAGTCCATATAAAAAAATAAAATTGGACGAGAATTGGTCAAAATTGACAGTTTTGGGAAGAAAAGAAACAGACCTATTATAATAAAGTTAAACGGTCCTGATTTAAGCCTAGTATGCTCCTGATGAACGAAAAATCCGTTACAAAAATAAAATCATAAACATAAATTCCCGAACGCTGTTCGAAAAACTGTTATTGATAACTAATAACAGATTATTTGAAGAAGTCTCCACTATTTTTTTTTCGCATTTTTTTTTCGAATTAATATGGGTGGAACATTTGAATTTTTTCAGTTAGCATGATTTTTAAAGATTTTTTTTGTTTGTTCTTGACTTTTTTTTGTTGAAATTGGTGAACTTTCCTATAAATTTTTTTCGCAGTGTTTTCATGATAATTTTGTTGGAGACAAATTTCTTATCAGCAGCCAGTACTAAGCTTTTTCCAAAAAAATTATAAATCTTTATATAAACGATCTACATGAATAGTAGTAGAAATTTATTACGAAGAAATTTTTCGATAAAACTTACCAAAACATACGCGCAGTGTGTGCAAATGAGTGCTGTGAACATTGTTGCAAATATACCAAAAAATAATCCTGCATACATAAAAGCAATCGGCATTGATAGAATTCCAGTTCCCAGGGCGGCCTTTAGTAAATGTGTTAAGGTTTCGTTGTCACTAAAGAAAAAAAACAAAAACTTTCAATAAATATAAAAAAACATTCAAGATTAAAACTTACGTTGTTGCACTTTCCAATTTAAGACGTTCTGCAAACGGATCATATCCTTTTTCACCGCCTTGTTCAGGATCGGCCATTCTGTACCTAAATTATAGTCAATATATTGTTAAAATAAAAATATATTTTTCAAAAACAATCTACGTATTGAGCAACTCTATTGGTCAACCTAGCTAACCCAAACTTTTAACTCAACTAATTTTAAATATGCCCTAAAAAGTGAAATTGAAAAAAAAAATTGTAAATAAATTGTTAACTCCACGTATGAATGATGGTGTGAATAATTCTGCTAAATCAGTCAAATTGCACTATTTTGCACGTACCTATACATGCATTAAGTGCAATTCGAAATTTTATTGCATCATATTAGGTCATAATAACAACCAAAATATAATTATTATTTATGCTTCTTTTCAAAAGGTGTACAGTGAGTGAATATGAGTGTAAAATTTCTTTATTATGTTTTTTTTTTTTTTTTTTTGTTAATTTGAAACCTTTATGAATAAGATACAAAAGAATGCCAGCTAGAATTTAAATATTTTTATTTGGAATGTTGTTATGACGTTATTCAAATTGCAATGTTTGCAGAATTTATTTTTGATGTAATATAATCATAAAAATATATTATGTCTCATTGAAATGACTTCGAATTCGTTTTAATTGAATTTTACTGTTCTAAAAATCCTAAAGTAAATTTTGCAAGTCTGTTGACCTCCGAATTCAAAGACTTCTTTTAGAAGCCCCATCTATTAGGAAGTAAGTTACAGCAACGTGTTTTAGCGTATGAAATGAAACTAACGCCCATATTATTCACTCGATACATCCAGATTAAAATTTAAATCCGGATGAATTTACATTGAATTTGTATGATTTACATCTGGATTAAAGTTTTAATCTAGATATTGTATCGAGTGAATAATATGGCAGATACAGTCGTAAGTAACAAGTCAAAGTTTTTAGCTTAATTTAAAAAAGGAAAAAACCAGATTCGCCCTGGCGAGCAAATTTTTTGTATTTTGAGCCCAAGAGTTGATGGAATGCCTTAGAAAAATCTGTGTACCCGCAGTCAACTTCACTACCATTTTCTAATGCATTAGAACATTTATGCAAGAAGGCTAAAAGGTTTGTCACTGTTGATTTTCTACTCATAAACCCATGGTGTTGTTCACAAATAATATTCTTGGTATGGAATGCTTAATTTTCATATACCTACGACTTGTTCAAAAATCTTAGGAATACAAGACAGTTTGGATATAGGCGCCTATAGTTCTTAATATCAGTTTTGCCACCATTCTTAAAAATTGGAGTGAGCATTTATCACTTTTGACAAGTTATCTGACGTAAAACTTTACAAGTGTGTGTGTGTCCCTCGTCTATTCCTTTATGAAATTAGGAACAGAAAAACACTCCGAAATCATTACTCAAGCAGCAAATCGAAGGCTTTTGAAGTAGAAGAAATGCAAAAGGAGTACTCCGAATGTCAGAGCGAAAACGACATAGACAACACATATGCCATTTTGTATACATTACGTCCATTATACTATAGTCCAGACATTAAGAAAAAATGGTTCTAACTGCATACACTTCACTTTCGAGAAAATTAAGGTGGAACATTTCGTGTTGTGTAACTTTATTAAATTAGTTTTAATCGAAACGTGTGCATGTGTACCTACCATTTTTTTCAGAATTTATTACAATTAATAAATTTAAAATAAATTTAAAATATATTTAAGATTTATTTTCAGTAAAGTAAGTTAAAAAAAAAAAAAACCATATAACTTTTTGGCACAACGATAAGGCTTATAGGACAAGAAGGTGCTAATTGCCTGATAGAACTTTGTGTCACGATTTAGATAAAATTTGTCATAAAACAGGATTCTTAAAATGGGTTTTTTTTAAGTAAAAAATTTTTTATATAAAAATTAAAAATGTTCTATCTAAGAAATTATTAAAAGTTTCTATATAAAAATTAAAAATGTTCTATCTAAGAAATTATTAAGTTTCCTTAATACGCAAGGTACTATCATGGTAAGTTAGAATTTTGTGAAATTAAATTGAACTTTTTTAAAGTGGGCTCCAGGTCAACTGCCATATCAACTGGAGAGGTCACCAATTAATTCCTACATTTATGAATTTTAGTTCGAATTAAATTTGTGTAGATTTTAACTATGTTTTCTGTTATTTCTTCCAAAACTGTAAAAATTAAAAAGAAACAGATAGCGGCAATCGCAAGAGCGTAGCCTTATTAGTACGATGCAATATATAACTTTTTTTTTGTATTTCAGTTAGAACCTATGGTTGTCCTAAGGTCGCTTTAATTATTTTATCGTAAAACGAGAAATTAATTAACATTCTGTGAAGCCATCGCATCGTTATATGTAATTAGTGTATAGTGCATAATAAATGACACAGCAAAAAAAGTATATTAATTATTTCGTCATAGTGACAAAGTCTCAAGTTTTCTATGCAAACTTTCCGGTTTATTTATCATCAATTTTATTTACCGGTAGTATATTCTCAATTGAATACATTCATTTTTAAGGTCCACATGTTTATAATTTTTGCGCTGCGCATAAATTATCATTATACATTTACTCTTACGGTTCTTTCTTCTTTTTTTTTTAATTTTAATTATCAACATTATCATTATCACACAATTGGAAATATTTTTGAAAGGAATTTTAATCCAACTTGATTTTGTTGTTTAATTCCAATGTTTATTCGCATCGAAGCTACTTTAGCAGTACGGAGAAATAAGCAAGAGTCTATTTCTCTTTAGCAATATGAGGATGAGATGAAGGTCACTGTTATAAGCGGCGCACGCATGTAATGAGCATTATTACATCGTCAAAGCATTGGCACTAGATACAGAAGAGGCACCATATTGTTATGATAGTAAATCTGTCTATTATCATTTTTTCCAACAGCACACCACATTGCCATTATACCGTGAAAATATAAAAATTTGCTGCTCTATTGGTTCTCCCGAAAATGGCTAAAAAGAACTTTTCATATAAAGTAAGCATATAGTCCATATTAGCCGCAGCAAATGGTTTGGCAAAATAAAAAAAAGTGGGGTGTCTGCTCAAAAAACATGTTTTTGGGAAATAACATATGACAGAATTCCAGTAAAATTCACAGACAGATCCAATTCGATTTCGAAGTTTTCGTACTCTTTTATTTGTATTTTGTAAAACGACATATCCAAAAATTAATGCAAATTAATCTGCAGAATTCGAGCGATCTTTTGACAATTTCAGCGTAACAACGTTGTTCTGAACATTTTACAGAAAAAGACAGAATTCAAAACCTATTACCTTATGCCACGCGCCATATAAAATTTGACAGGTTTGACCAACCCGAAACATTCGGAACGACTACGAAACTTCCGGCTGTCAAAATATATTTACAGGGCGTTAAATGAGAGTACCCACATCAATGCAACGACGCGCTTAATTGAATATCACATAAAATATATTGGCAGTCGAAAGTTTCGTCGTCGTTCCGAATGTTTCGCTTTGAATTGGGGAGCCTTTATGTTCAGAAAAACGAAATCTTTTCAATTTTATGTCGAATTCCTTTTAACAAAAGAATCGAATTTTTTCTAAAAAGAATCGAATTTTTTTCTAAAAAGAATCGAATTTTTTTCTAAAAAGAATCAATTTTTTTCTAAAAAGAATCGAATTTTTATTGTCGTTGAAAGGAATACGAAAAGACGAAAAGAATCGATTTTTTTTTTGAAATTGTGTGTGTGGCACTTGACAGCAGCAAATTTTGAAGTAAAATGTCAAGAAAATATTCAATTTTGAAATTATTATTATTAATTGAAAAACAACGCACAAATATTTACTATAAAATTCAACGAAAATTCGTTGCAACCAAAAACACAATTTTCTTTCATAACAAAAAAATTTGTTTTCTTAAAACACCGCGGCATTGAATTTGACATTTTTAGAAATTTCAAATCTTGCAAGTGTGTGTGCAAATCGGTGTAAAATCTTTCTTGAATCTTGCAAAATGAGCAAGATTTGTTTTGACAGAAAAAATTCGAATTGTTTAGAAAAAAAAATCGATTCGTTAAGAAAAAAATTCGATTCTTTTTTTGAAAGGAATTCGACATTAGTTACATGAACATGATTCCTCAAAAAAAAATTTTGTTCAAATAATGAGGAAAAAAATGTTTAGATCTCTGAGATCTCATTTGGCATGTTCAGGAAAATGAGACCTCAGAAGATCTCAGCAATCTCAGTTACCTGAACAGGATTCCTCAACAAAATTTCTCAACTTTGCTCTCAAAATTCTGAGAAAAAAAAAGTCTTGGATTCGATTGCTAACTTTTTTGGGTGAGCAAAATCTCATAGATCTCATTTTTCTGAACGCGCCAATTTTCTTCAACATGCCTTTTATTTCGAACTGTCAGTATATTTTGAATTTTAAATTTAAACTTGAAAGTGTTGTTTACTACCTTAAATGACAGTTCTCAATTTTGCCAACTATGTGTGTGTGTGTAAGTAGTTTGATTTCGATTCTGAAATTTGGTGCGAATTTGCACAAATTTTCACAAAATTTCACAATTTGCTTTCAAAACCCTAGAAAAAAAGCAGTGTTTGGGAAATTTGTCTGAAAAAAAAAGTTACCAAACAGGCATATTAAATCAAGAACCATATATTCTTTCTTTTCAGGAGAGGAACTCTCATTCCTTATTGGAATAGAAGACTGTTTAGAAGAGTGTACAAGCATTCCGAACGCTTCTGGATCACAAATTAAAGAAACATCCTTAAAAGAAAGAGAACTATTGAAAAAGCCTGACTTTCGATCATAATTTGAATCCGGCCCTGGAGATATACATTGGAGGTATTATCGTTCGTTATTATAATTCTGTTTGCGCGTGGTTATGTAAAGAAATCACTGATTTTATAAAACAAATGACGTCCTTCTTATTATTGTTTACCAGATAAGGGGCATTATACATATAAAAATGGGGAAAATTTTGCAAACACTAACACTTCATATTGATAAGAAAAAAAAGAAAACAAACAACTACGAAAGAGGATTACGTTGCGTTCGTAGTTCGAACCTATTGTATCTCTTTGACCTTTTTTTTATCAGCTCTTTTCATTTAACTTATTTAAGATTTTTGTGTACATAATATTATTCTTTTAACAATGAGTGTTGAAAAATACATGAACTTGCTCTTAAATACATTTTTTTTTATTTTTTAAACTAAAAGATACATTATATTTATATTTATAGCTTTTAAAGAGAAATTCAAAAAAATTATATTTTTAAAACTATTACGTTACAAATTATATTTTCTGCAACAAATGATTTATGTTATTTGAACAAACAGTTTGTTGCTTGTAGAATATAAACAGAAAGTGGTTCTTTAAATAGACTAGCGCTGTCAAGTCATTTCGAATATTTTCTTGCATTTTGAAATTTTTTATTTGAGGGTTTATTTTTAAAATATTTATTTTATTGTTCGCAATGAACAAAGAAAATTCACTTTAAAGAGATTTCATCAGGAAGCAAATTTTATTGACATATTCTGGAATTATAAAAATGCTTTCTGCGTTTTAATGATTTGCATTCAATTCACTCTATACAAAATTAAATTGAAACTCACAAAAGAAATCAGGTCAAAGTACGTATTTATACACATTTTCTTTCAACGTCACCAAACAATTGAAAATAATGTGCACCTTGATCTAGAGAAATTAAGAAAGAAAAGAAGAAAGTACACCCTGGATTGTTTGGTTGAGATCTTTAATTTTTGTTTTATATGTCGTTTTTTTGTTGTCTCGAACATTATTTCGAATAGTTCCTGAATATTTATTTTGTATTTATATTTTAAATCGAAAAAAAGAAGACATTTCAGGAAACTATATATGTATGAATAACTACATAAGATAATAAGGTTTGGGGCAATAGTGATAAATAAATTTTAGAGTTTTTTAATTACGTACGTTCACATATCACTAATGTCGAATTCCTTTCAACCAAAGAATCGATATTTTTTTCTAAAAAGAATCGAATTTTTCTCTGTCGTTGAAAGGAAAACTAAAAGAATCGATTTTTTTGTGATTGAGTGAGTGGCACTCAAAAAAATATTCAATTTGGAAATTATTATTATTCGCCCTTATTCCATAAGGCGTTTAAATAAAACGCCAATAAAACGAAACGGCTCTAGGAGCTGCAATTGGAGTTTTTGTAAGACGACCATCGTTTTAACGGTTGGGTGAAGAAGGAAGAGAACGGTAAAGTTTTAATTTTACTTGAACACCAATTAACACTTCTTGAGCCATTTCGTTTTCGTAAAACGCGGAACGGGTGATTATTATTTGAAAAACAATGCACAAATGTTTAATATAAAATTCACCAAAAATTTGGTGCAACCAAAAACACCATTTGTTTTCTTAAAACACAATTTGTTTTCTTAAAACACCGCGACATTAAATTTGACATTTTAGAAATTCCAGATCTTGCTAGTGTGTGTGGAAATCGGTGTAAAATCTTTCTTGTATCTTACTAAAATAGCAAAATTTGTTTTGACAGAAACAATTCGATTCTTTTATTGACAGGAATTCGACATAACATAAACAAGAAACGGATGTTACGTTAAACGTGAAGTTTTATACGTAATGTATAAATGAGTTACCAAATCAGTGCCATACGTTCGAAACAAATTATATGACTTTTGCGAGAGTTACAGAATTTATAGGCAACGTATTCACATCTAAGGTACTTCTTTGTGTAAAAATTCATCACTCATTGAAAAAGTTTTAAAAAAGATGACCTTAATCAAGTGACATGGAGTGAATAAAATATGTCAATTACATGCAACAAGAATAAGGAAGATTTGTTTTTTTTTTTTGGAATGTATTTGGTGTGCACTCAAGGGGCTTTGATAAGGTACTCATAAACTGATTTTTATTTTCTACATATTACAAATGGTAGGGAAAAATAGAGCATGGTAAAGAATTTTCTATTCATGGAGGCTGGCTTTAAAAGGGATATAGTTGATTCTTAGAAGTGCGAGTATTACGTAAGAATTGTTTTGTAAGAGCAAGGAAATGTTGGAAAGAGCATTAAAAAAGGAATGGGCATCAAACAATAACGAACGAATAGGAAAACTGAGGGGAGGTTATAGTGTAGTCGAATTAAAAGTGTCAGGATAATCGGGTTAAATTTTTAAACGTTAAAGTTCTTCTTTGAATTGATATTTATTTAGTATGTAGCTACACAAACCAAAATTAACAAAAGAGTAGCACAAAACATAACGTGTTAAGGCTTAACTATATTCAACTTTTTGTAAAAAGTAAAAAAAATACACACATACACTAACGAATCCTGGTTGCAAAAAATCGTATAAAAAATTCAGTGTGGCGTGCCATTCCTCTCAAGGAAAAGGCTAGTTCAGTGATAATTCTCGATCTTGTCAGTTTCTTAAATTATTAATTTCAAGAAATTTCACTTTATAAAACAGAGCTAGATAACGTGAAATTTCTGGCAAAATTGCACAAATTTTCACAAATTGTCTAAAATTCCTGTTTGTTAACTCCAAAAAGTTACTACGATAGAGCTTGCAAATTTTTGGTACACAAATGTCTGTGTGCAAGAAGTTTAAAAACTTTTGTGCAAAAGTAAAAGTTAAAACCGCAAACATACCAAGGGTCAATATTACATGATTACGTGAGTTTTAAGGAAGCAAAAAAAAAGAACATTGCCTATATGATAACCCAGATTGACTAGGTTTCTGACTGAAATCTGACTCATTCAATCTATAAATAAATTGAATAATCTTTTCTCTTCTAGCTTAAAGGTTCCCCCACACCAAAGCGCATATTCGGTGGCGACGACGAAAACAATAATAACAACGTATTGTTTTCATTGACAACCACGTGTAGTTATAGTTGTTTCGTCGTCGCCACCGAAAATTGGCGTCGGTGTGGGGAAACCTTAACTCTACATAAATGTTCAACAATATTATTAAAAATAAAAAGTGTGTTTTTGTGGAAGTTCAACTCAATGGCAATGTGATAAAAGGAATACTAAGGACATTTGAAAATAAGCATGAAATATTGTAGCTACATATTTTGTTTTATTTTTAATAGTATTTGCAGGGGTCTCGGCTGCCTAGACCGGGTTCTTTATATTGTGGCATTGGATAAAGGTATTCGTGACCCTAGCACACCAACAAGACTGACTATAGCCAGACACTGGCTTACAAAGACGACACCATCGGAGAATCCGAAGAAGATGTACATGAATCGTAATTTAGTACGAGAGGTCAGGATAAAATCAAGGAAAGTGAATTTAATTATAGCATCCCCTGGGAGATGAAGAGCTGGCCAATCATTAAGGGTAGTGGAGAATGAATTAAAAATACATACTGCAATTCTTCAACTTAACCTTAGGTCAGAAGTATTAAAGCCGATAGAAAATGGAAAAATAAATAATCAGGCGGCTGGTAGTGAAATTAATTTTGCAGTTTGACATTTAAATTGTTGAAAATTAATCGGAAAATTAAGATCCGTTCATTTCTTTATATTTCTATCCGCACTATATGCTCACCATTTGTCTTTTACATGCAGAGTAAGTTGGTGATTTTGCTAAAGTCAAAGGCAAACTTGAACAAATCAACTTATGACATAATTTTAAAAAATATATCACTGGAAAATTTAAAAACTAAAAAGGACGTTTCGCGCTGGAGAAAAAAAAGGAGGACATGTCCCTGAAATGGAAGCCGTTTGGGTAGCGCTAAAATAGGCTTAAACTTCGAGCAATACAAGAACCACCAAGATGACTCAAACCGGTCTACCTTTTGAAGAGCATTTTATGGTAGACGACAGCGTAACAAGCTTATTAAACATCTTCATTATTGACCATTTAAATAAATTCAGACAGTTTCCACATCTCCTCAATTCAATTCCCATGACAAACACATTGAACTTTGAAATCTTTAAAACGAACAATTTAATAAATCAATTAAAATAATTTAATTGTTTTGGTTTTTTTTTATCATTTAGCATCTTTTGCATCTTATTTATAAGAACTTGTACAAAATAGTTGTGTGATTAAGATAAAATATTCTGGTATTAATTGAGTTCTCCAAAATGACAAGAGGTCATAATTTTTAATTTTCCTACTTATATTTGAGAAGATAAAAAAAAAGTTTTAATTTCATCAATCTCTTCTTTCCTCACATGCTCATAAAATCTTAATTCTTTTAAGTGACAATCAAGAGATATAATATTTGATGTACGCTTCATGCGTTAAAATTAAAAAAAATATTGTAGGTACTTACACAATGACCGCCTTCTTTTCCCCCGGAGGCAGGAACTGCTCCATTTCTTGCGGCACATTTTTGCCGCCATCCTAGAAAAAAATATTAATAGAATTTAATTTGACATTGTACTTTTGATTAAATGATATTAACATGTTTTTTTTTTTATTTATTTAATGATCAACTTACAGATATGTTAACCATGTTGATGGTTTTATTTAAATTAAGGGTTCTGAAAGAAAAATAAAAAAAAATACATATTAGTTGAAATTCCAACACATAATAAAAATTTACATGAATCATAATAATTATTTATTCATGAATATATGGGTTAATTTAAAATTTAATTAAAGAATACATTTGTTTTGATTATTTTATAAGACTGACCCCTATAATGTTTCATTAAAAATCAATTAATATATAGACGACAAATTAGCGAACCATTTAATGTTTGATTAAATGACAATAATTGTCAGCTTCGGAATTTAGATAAACTTAATGAATTCTAATAACATTTAAAAAAGAACCATATTGAACAGGCAATCGATCGATCGGTGAATTAAATAAGAATTGTTTTATTTAATTTTACATTTTGGACGGGACAGTGCAGCTGCTATACAGTAGTGCAGTTAATATAATTCTTTCTACGTAAAATATAACATATATTTATAATAGCTGCATTTTATTATCCACATGATCTGATACGGCCGGCAATACAAAAACAACATGAAATCTTGCTTTTATCATGGATCTATTTAAGTGATCCAAAATCTATTACTTTTTTATTATTACTATGGTAAGGTAGTATGAATTGTATTACAAAGAAAAAAGCCAACAAATACATGAAAAGTATATACATACATACATACAAACACAATGAAAAAAGAGATGGTTAAATATATCACTGGCTGTCAGTGTGATCCTGTTTGCATTATAATGAGGATCTGATCCAGATCAGATCTTGTGGATAATAAAATGCAGTACTGGTATTTAATTATACTTTATATACAATAAATTCAAGGTTTTTCCATCTAAAAATAAAATTTATTGGTGACTATGTATATAATTATTAAACACAGTCAATTCCGCTTACTTGAACTACCCTGCCTCCGGGAGTTCCGGAAGGGGATTCTCAACTTTTTTACCTCCATTTTCAAAAATTAAAAACTTAACGTGTGAATACTATAATCGAACTGACATACTATTGAGCAAATGCAAACTGCTAGTTCAAGAGGAAATTATGGCCAAAATACACAAAATTAGATCAATTATCCATAGACATACAGAAAATCAGCGCTATTATTATTATATATTTTGACTGATGGTCATATTTGTATACCATGGTGATGAGGTGTGCTATAAACAAAGTGGCATTTAATTTATAAATGTAAGGGTTACAATTATGTGTCCATGTAGGTATTTATAATTTCCTATTTATTATAGTTAAAGAAGATTATTGAAAAGACCAAAAAACATAATTGAACGAGTGAATTGGCAATTTATTGATTTGAAGAAAATTTGAATAGAATAACCGTCTTCGTCTAAACTTAGCCTTACATATCGTAATCTATTAAAGCCGGGCCGCTGCCCCCCGCGTTCTGAAACGTCAAACAGAACGCGGTCAGCTTTCGGCGTTCTATTGACCAAGTCAATGAAAATTGAAACTTACTTATTGATTTTCCTAACAAGAATTCACAAAATAAGAGTTTTTGTTAATATTTCGTATTTTTTTTTCAGTCTGGGACCAGCTCCAAGAAATAAACACATTCAACAAAATGCAAAGAGCATAGAGCGATAGAATCTTTTTTTTTTCTATTTTGAAATTTGACCGTCGCGTTCTTTGTAAAAATCTACAACTTCAATTTGACCGTCGCGTTCCATTTTTAAGCGCTGACCTTGACCGCGTTCTGTTTGAACAACAACGTATAACGCGACGGGCAGAATTGTTTGCCGTTCCGCCGGACCGTGCTCTGTTTGACCAAGCCTTTACACTTTTACAGGATGCGATAGGTATGTATGTACATATGTTTAAAGGCTCCCTCAAAACAACGGCAGTCAAAATATATTTAGAGGGCGATAAATGAGAGCACCATACCAGCGCGACGATGCGATTAAGAGAATCTCATGTAAAATATATTGCCACCCGAAAGTTTCGTTGTCGTTCCGAATGTTCATTGGTTGGGGGGAGCCTTAAAATTTGTTTTTTTTTTCTTGGTAACAGAACATGACAATAGGTTTGTTCGCGTTCTAGTCCGAAACAATCATAAATTAAAGAAACAGATTGACATTTTTAGTTCAGAAAGTAACCGAACAAACCTATTATTATTGTCAACCATCTTTAGTCTATAGTTGAAATGACATTTATAATTTGTCGAAAACTGCGAGTATGAAAATAAAAGGCGGTAAGAATTCCAAAATTTCTCAGCTTTGCTGTCAAAACTCTGAAGAAAAAAATTTTGGGTTCGCTTGTTCACTTTTTGAGTGATAAAAATCTCTGAGATCTAATTTTTCTGAACATACCTAATTAACAAATAAAAGATAATAAGAACTTTAATTCAAATAAAGAAAACATAACAGCCAAGTAGATTAAATAAATTATTAAATTATATTAAAAGTATAGGGAATTTATAATATTATTTTATTTGATTGAAATCTTTTCATTAATTTTCATATACCTAATTAAATTACAACACGACTGATTGCACAATAACAATTGTAGATCATAACAAAAATCTACTAGCGTTGACGAGAATGGGCAGTTATCATGATTGTTTACTTATTAAATCATCGTTTACATTTGTTTGTTTTCGGTTTTTGGGTTCCCTGGATTTAGGTTTTTTTGGGTTTTTTGGACTTTGATTTTCGGTATTTTACTGACCCCAAAACACTATTTGTTGTTTTGATTGCCGGAAGCCACGGTTAAGATGTGTAAACATTAAGTACCTCTGACACGAAGAGTATGATACGGAACGTATTATACGTAACGTGCTAAACGTAAGACACACGTTTTTAGTTTAACCTACCGCCGCGCCTGCATAGATGTTTACACACATCAAAAAAATTGTATAAGTTTTCGCATCTCTCTTATCCTATCAGAGTTCTTGTTCCTGTCACGTTGTATTCTAAGACCCAGATTGTGACGGCATTTTTGAAATTTATTCTTTATTGAAAAAACTCGCAAATCCAAATTTACTGTTAAATGTAGTAGGTACAATCTTTATAATTATCTTCTTAGTTTTGTTTTTGTTTACATGTTATTTTTTGTTATCTAACTTTAGAGATCTAGGTTATATATTTTTATTTGAATTTATTATTGTTTTTTTTTTTATTTTAATGATTGCGATAGGAATTGAGTTTAAATTTTTGTTATCAGTTTATAAGCATAATAATTTGTTAAACAGTAAACATTCATAACCGTCCGATCACTGCCTGTGAGTTTGTGACTATTACTATTCTACATTTAGCCCCTAGATCGTTTTCTCATCTAATTCCCATCAGGCTTAAAAAAAAACCGTGACTTTTGTCGTGGTTTTAACTTTTTTTTTCCGTTCCGAGACATTCGTCTCCGATTTCAAGTTGGTTTTAAAAATAACTTCGAAATCTGAACACGCTTATTTGTATACATATTTTGAAGTTTAATATTTGACGTTTAATGTATCATTTTGGACTTTTGGACTGTTGTACTCCTTTTTTATTCCAATTGAATATAAAAAACATCGAGTTAAGTCTAAAACTAAGTACAATTACGATTGTCAGATCTTACAATATTGTCAGAACTGCCAATGGTCTGATAATAGCTGACAATAAGATGACAATTGACATATTTCTTACGATGAAAAATTGTCCGTTCACACGGTTGGTAGCTCTTGTCTGACAATTTTCGGACAATAATATATCTGACAATATTGTCAGTTTGAACATTTTCTGTTGGCGTGTTCAGAAAAATGAAATCTCAGAGATTTTTCTCATGGGTTTCATTGACATTTCGCGGACAATGAAGAAATGTTCAGCAATTGTAAGATGTTTTCAATGAAAACATCTGATAATGACCAATGAGTCTGACAATGTCCTATAATCAGCTGACAATGATAAAAATTGTGTGTTCAGAGGATTGTAAGATAACTGACAATTTTTTGTCAGATTGTCGTCTGATAATTGCCTGACAATGATGTTTATGACAATATTGTCAGACAAAATTGTTAGTAAGACATTTGGGACAGTTTTTCACTGACATATCTGACAATATTGTAAGATCTGACAATCGTCTGTACTTAGCTTAAGTATAAACATTTAAAAGAAAAAAAGAAAAAATTTAAAAAAAATTTAAAAGAAAGAAATACTGGTGTACATTGATTTTGAAGTTCTGATTTTTAATCACGGAGAAAAAAAATACAGTTACGTATGGCGTTCCACTTTTGTATATGGTGTGACTAAAGAAGGGATATCTATGCCTACTTAAGATTTGTCAATCTATTATAGATACGTAAAGTGTGACAGACAGATAAAATCGCTCACATTTCTTCGTATTTTCTTCTATTGATCAAAATCTCAAGTTGAATTTTTTGTTTACCTTCATATCGCATCAAATAAAAATGATTAAATCTTTAAATTTGTGTGAGTGTGTGTTGTGTTGTGAAGACCCAATTTCTTAATGTGCAAAATGCACGTTTATAGAACAAATTCAAACTTATTTTTTGTGATTAAGTTATTACAAACTTATTAACTTTATTAACTAAACAATTTGTCAACAATACAAAAAAAGGCGTGTCAATAGGCGTCTTTATTCCATCGAGTTCAAAAATTTATTTGATGTGTATATGTGTGTGGGTTAATAATTAAAAAATGTAAAATATGATATTAATAGCGCTTTTGGTTGATTAAATTCTGATAATGAGGTTATTTTGTCCCACTGATGATAAGCTGTGGTTATATTTTATAAATATATGAGAAGTTACCTTGGTTTACCTTATTGGATTCATTACATTTTACAATATACAATTTATAATTATATATACATAGACATTAAAAAATATAAAACCATACCTATATGTGTTGGTGTAAATATACTATATTTAAAGAGGTTATTAAATATAAATTCGTGTGCTAATAAATGTATTTTTGAAAGAAAAAAATGAACTTAAATTAGCACACTTATTATAGAACGCAATTGTTTGATTTTATAATAAGCAAATTAATCAACCTTCCTCACACAAATGTAAATTAAGTAGGTAATCGCGATTGCATTCATTTATAATTTTATACTCTGAGAGATATACCATCCATATAATATCTATATTTATTGCGTACTTGATATACCTATATGAAGCCATTATTTTACATAGCAAAACCAACACCTTTAATCCAGATATAGTTCTACTATATATTTTCGTATTCAGATTGTTACCTTTTTAGAAACCCAATAAAGCGTCTGCGGTTTCGATGGTATGTTATTCGCCCATGCATATTGCAGTAATTTGTATATATGTAAGTATGTATGTATTTAAACAAAACTAGAAAAAAATTGAAGATTTTAATTTGGAATTTGAATTTTTTTTGTGTCGTCGTCGGTATAAATTGCATCACTTTTATGTAAATTATAAATAACGGGTCTTTCAATAAGGACGTTCGATTTTTAAATGTTAATAAAACAAGTTGTCTGTGAAATATCCATCACTCAATTTTATGTTTGGGGGTAAGTTTGATTTCATACAGGTTGAAAACTGCAAATTCAGGTCGTGTAGGGAAATTTGTCAAGTTGAATTCGCAGAAAGGCCAAGTTCTTGTAAATTAAAAATGAGATGACAGTCTCGAATTTTTCTGTCCGTACGTAAGTTTAATCTTACGGACGCATTGCAGACGGTTATATTTATCGAATTAGTCGTCTCAAATTCTTTCGAACAAACAACAGTATAATTTTGGGGACTGGGTGATGTTAAAAATCACGTAATGCGCTGAAAAATTTTCGTATATGGAGTACTCATTTTGAAAATAAAATTTGATGATTTGCGCTCACGTTCAACCTTCCATGGTGAATTGCCATATTATTCTACTGAACCATTCACATCAAATTTGACAGCTGATGTTACTTTAACAAAATGGCCGCTATAACTGTACAAATTTCGAGCATCCCTTTTGAAAGACTCTTTACAATTTTAGGTACATACATATATTGTTAACGGATAAATGTTTTAAAATATTATTTTGAAAAATTATTTGTGCAAAATTGAAAAAAGAAAAATTTGTAAAAATTTGAGTGCAATATTATTCTTATTTTAAAGAAGAACATACCTTTATGAAAAATTGGAACAAAATTGGTCAAACCATAAACGAAATACGAATATAAGACAATTTTCTCAAAAATATCCCAATCCCTATTTTTGCTATCTGAATTTTCCCCCAAAAACCTGTAACGCAATTTGATTACAATCACTTTGAATATAACAGTAACGAAGTTTTTACAAAATCGTTAGGGCCGGCCGTTTCGAGGAAAACAAAAAAATAATCCTTTGCATGGTAACTAATAAATTTCGAAGTTTTCCGTCTAGGAAATCACTTAAAAATACAAAACAAAAAAAGCACAAAACGCCCACATAAAAATATAAGTTTGGGCAGCTGTCATAAAAAGTTAGATGATTTGTAGTCATCTGACAGCTGACCAATCAAAAGCTTGAAAAATTCAAAAATATGAATTTTCAGATATAAATTTTGATACGTTGAACCCGGCTAATTGCTCTTAATGAAAATGCCAGATAGCCGCCACCGATACAGATCGAAGAATGCATTATACCAAATATTAAACAATTTGTTACGCTCTAGCTCGATATAAAGTGGCCGTTTAGACGCTGACTTTCAGTAAATAAATTGAGGAAGGCACGAAGTAAAAGGGTGCACGAAATTGCTTCTGTCAACGATTTGAGAAAAGATTTGTTTGACATTCTCTTTCACACTTTACGTAAAGTGTGCACCAAGAAACTTTATAAGGAAACCACAGAAAATTTACTACGATATACATAGTTTCTTCGTTTGGAAGATACATGAAGATTTTAGAAGAAGTTAAAATTAAACGTCAAAAAATCTTCGATAACTTGTTTCCACGTGTAAAAGGGGATCAAGTTGTTAAATTGCACACATATTCTTATATGGAAAAAATATTCAAATTACATTTTATTTTATTTCGAATACAACAAATTGGAAGTAATGAAATCAACACAATAATGTGATAACATTTAAAATTGTACTTAATACATATTTACGTATCATAAAATAGCACAAAAGGGAACACTTGCATTATTGTAGGTACGACTTAATAATGGATTTCCGTGAATTAAATATTAGGTCTTCCAGTTATATTTTTTTCTTTTGGACTTAAAATTGGTAGTTTTGAGAAGTATACGAACAAGGTTTTTAACGTGTCTTGTTGGTTTGTAATTTGACAACAAAATTCGTTATTGGTGCAATTTCGTTTCGGGAATGCGGATATTTTCTTTTATAAACGCCAATTAGTTGAAGAATAAATGAAATTATATTTTTAAATAATTAAGATTCAAAAACTTATTTAATATGAACAAATATAAATCAAATACATATATAATGTAGTTACTACATAAATTGAAATTCATTATAATTTGAAAAACATCTATCATAGCCTTTGACACTGACATGTATTTCTTCAGAATGTAAATAAATAAAAAAAAGTGTTTGCTGTTTCATTCATAACCTTCAATAAAAAAATGTTGCCTGACTTTGTTAAATATACTGAAGAGAAGATATTTTATCTTCTTTCATGTTAATTCTTATTTAATTAACTGGATCTTCAAATAGCTATAGCTATATGTTTTTTTGTTGTGTAATTTATGCCTTACAATTACAATCCCTGCTTAATCTAAACAGGAAAAATTACACACACGAATGTTCTCAATCAAAAAAAAAATATAATTCAATGAACTTTTATGGACCTTTATTAAAATAGTCAATTGTTATGTTCACTATCAAAAAATGTGTCTTTAGGACACTTAAGGCCCTTTTCAAGCAAAATGTAAAGCATCAATCAACTTTGATAAGATCCAATTAATTTTATCAACAATTTCAGGTTTCGGGTGTTTTTCTCAATGTCAAAAGTTGAACGTATTATACCTATACATACAATGTAAGTGAATTTATTTCGGCATAAAAATATATTATTTCTGGCTTAGTAATAAAGCAGTGGAAATACATAGGTACCTACATAATATATAGAAATTTCTTAATTGACATAAAGATTTACTCTTTTATTTTATTTGTTCTTCATTTAAATTCCCAGAAAGAAAAAAAAAATTAAACTAGTATAATGGTTTTTTTTTGTTTTTATATGTTTTGATAGAACGTTTTTAAAAGACCCACACTGAGAATTTAAGAATATAAAAGATGTTTATTCACGTGTATGAAGGAATTTGTTTGTTTGAATTCGTAGATTGTTATAAGAAAACTGGTAATTTTTGTTGGCATTTTTTTTTGTAGACACTAAATTTAAAGTGATAATATAATTGTTTTTATCATCATTAAAATTAATAAATAATACTTTAATCATTAGAACTTAGTTTTTTTTTGTGTGCAATTCGATAATTGATTAAAAGCTCTCCCACATTGAAAAGTTGTCATGTAGTAAGTTGTAGGGCTCGGATAGAATTTAACTGTGAGAAACTTCTTGAATCAACATCTACGTTTATTTTTACGATTAAAGAACATACATAGATAGATAGTATTAGATACTAAATTGCTTGTAGTGTATATGCCTTGTTTTTTATATTGCAAATTTAGTACTATTGAACACATGTCAGAATAATTTGACATTTAAAAAAATCCATACAAAGTAGGATTCTACTTTAGCTTTTTATCGGCCGTAATCCTACTGGCGATGTTGAATTTGCAATTAATGCATGTAAAATCGAACTACATAGTTACAATGAATAGATTTTCCAATAAAACACCCGTTTTGTCGTTTTTTTCTATCTTATATGTGCGATCACACTGTGGTTTTAAAGTCTGAAATCTGAATAGTTTATATCTATTCATCTGATTTTAAAAGAAATAAATTAGTTATGGGAGCCTTTATTTCATACCACCTGCTAAAAACTTAATGAAATTCAATTCAAGGTAGTATTTTGTGAGTACATGTTTAAATTAAAAAGATAGCACCGTAATGCACATAAATGGAACAGTTTAGACTGAAAAATTGTTAATGTTAATAAAGTGATTAAACAACCTCTGAAATTGATTTTACACCAACGTGACGACACTATCTGATTGTGTATAAAGCGGACTGTAATTTTATAGGATAAAAGAATGAAAACACCGCGGAAACTTATTTACGCCCGTATTATTCACCCGATACGTCCAGATTAAAATTTAAATCTGGATGTATTTACATTGAATTTGTATTTCTGGGTTTAAGTTTTAATGTGGATGTATCGAGTGAATAATATGGCGGTTAGAGTCGGGAAAATAGGTAAAAAACCCGATTATTCTATGTTCTTTATATAGATAGTAATGATGTGTAAGACCTATATAACTGTACAACGATAATACTTATATGACTTTACTGACGCGTACGCGCACCGATCTGTACAATTCAAAGGCTCTGACAAGACTGACTAACAATTAATTCTTATATGCGGAAGTACCGTTATTTTCGGTTATAACAATAAATTAAATTTAAAATCAGTAAGATAATTAAAAAAAAAATGCTGGGTACCAAGTTTAATAAAAATCGATCAAGTCGTTTTCGAATTATTAAGTTCTCAAAACAAAAATTTGCAAATTTTTTTTTTCGAAAATGTTGGTTCCTTGGTAGGTATACAATTCTTTTTAATTTTTTGAAACATTCTTCACAAAAAAATTGATAAAAATCAATTGAACCGTTTTTGAGAAAATCGAAAATCAAAAAAATGGATCCATGGGAGGTACCTAAGATTTTTCGAAATTGATTTAAAACTAAATACCTATAATTAAAAAAAAAATCGCACAGAATTTTGCACTTACAGCTAAAATTAAATCACCTATTAATCAACATTTTCAGCAGAAATAATATTAAAAACATTCTTGTGTAGGTAGGTACCTACCTAGTTTGACTATGTATTTTGTTACTTAAGACTGGGTTGTGCTTGTGTACAATTTCCAGTAAAATGACGTTCAAAGCTATGGCACATGGAAAGCGTAAAAAATATACTCATAACCAATAGTTAAATTATTATTATCTTTTTGTTACACAAACCTATACCTACCGATCATACCTATCTATACATAAATTATAAATTAACCTTGAGAAAAATCTAATTGAAGTCTACAAATAAATCTAATCGATGAACTTACTACGTAACCTCTCTCTCTGCACAAAAAAATTCAGCATCCAACGATTTAATTTTTTTAATACAATTTCTTATTCACATATACCTAGCACCTATCTAACATTAAATCACTTTCAGTCTGAATCAAATTATTTAAAGTTTTTAAATAATTTTCAATCAATCTAATTGGCGTCTTTTCTTGTCAAACTAGACATAACTGTGTATCTATAGAATGGTGAATCTTCAGTAAAACGACGAACGCATTGCATCAGCCACGTTCGCCAAGTATATACCTAAGTATTATGCATATCTGATTGCATATCTTTTAGATTTTAATTTTAAAATTAAATACGATACGAGTATGTATATACCAACAGATTGTCGTCTCTCACAATACTACTACGTCTACCACGTGGTTTTTCAATTGGTGGATTTCGAATTCGTTTGCAAACCAGAATAGGTAGGTTTAAGGTTAGGTATAGTCTGATAAAATTCTTCCCGCTCAAATTGAGAAAATGCTCTTAGAGTTAGAAAACCATCTATCATAACCGATAGGCCTTACGTTAACCGTTACCGCCCGCATCTTGCACGTGAATATTATTTTTTTTTTTATAAAATTGCATGACTTTGCCTCTGGGCTGGCCTCTGTCTAACTTCTTCAATGAAAATGATACCAATTTCGATAGGAAACTCTCTTGTTTTTAAATAATATTAAGAGAATTTTTATTTATGTTAAATTCTAATTGTAATAAAATACTCTTTATATACAAAATTTCTCTTCGGCCATATCGAATAGTGTCAAATTTAAAATACAAAAATACTATAGGTATGAAATGAAAGGTGAGCACGTCCTTTAACATTGTCCATTTTGGTAAATTTAAAGTGGCCCATCCTTTTGTTTCCTAGACAAAAAAAAAGAAAAATACGAAACCAGTTTTTTTGAGATATGAAAGAAACCCACAGTCAATGGTGAATTCGATGCGTCACACGATAGTAGGTATAGAGACAGAGAAACCGAAACAAAAATTATCAACAGTGCTGTGTTGCAAAATATTATCGAAACTTGTCTAATTCTTTCGGAAAAATCAGACTAAAAAAAATACTATCTGAACTTTGTTAGAAACACTTGTTCTAGTCAAATTTATATCAAAGTTTTCTTGAAATAAAGTTTTCTTTCTTTTTAATTTCACATCCCAGCCGGTAACAAGAACTTAATTTTTCAGAAAATGGAGCCAAGTCATACTACGTTTTCATTGGAGCCGGAATGAAGTAATTTCGTAAATTACAGAAAAGGTGCTTTCATTGCAAATTTTCTAATTTCGTTTGGCAGATAATTTCATTTTGAATTCTTTTTGGATGTTAATAGCTTCTTTTTGTTGTGTTTGTGTCTGTTTTCTATACATCAAATTTTGACATTTTCAATGGTTTCCGATGGTGTTCGCCCCTATGGGTGCATTCCACTTGAGTGTGTTCATAAAGTTTTAACATAATTTCGAACCAAATTTCGCGCAAATTCGGTTGAAATTACCTCATTTCGAAATGTGAATTTGTATGGGAAATGAAATATTTTGGAATCAAATTTGAAAATTTTCAACAAAATTACCTTATTTGCCCAAGTGAAAACGTAGTACAATAATCATTTGTAAAGAAAACAATATGAAAAAAAAACACTAAAATTTGTCACTGATCTCTACATATATACACTGGATAGTGTATTCATACAAAATTTTTAAGGCAAAAATATAGTCGTGGTCGGTACTCTCATATAACAGTATAACAGCGGCGCCAACGGTATGGACGCTACTGGACCTGGATTTTCTTTAAATTTTTTTTTTCAATATTTACAGCCGCAATGCTTGTTGACATCAAATATATGCCCAATTTCGGCAAATATCTTCAATCAATCTTCGTTTGTATAGAGCGAGAAGTGCGGTCGTGGCCGGTACCCTTTCAAAAATTGCCTCACAAAAACTGTTATACACTATAGTCTATTCACTATCCAGTGTATTAAAGAGATCAGTGAAATTTGTAGCAATTTGGAAGTTACTAAAAAAATTCCGATTTATAACAGTTTTGTTTATAAATAGTAGGTGTGTTTTCCACATAGAATTTGACGATAAAAACAACATTAGAGCTAAGTGATTAAAACGTAAATACAACAACGACTAAAGTCTATATGGAGCTAAGTTCAAATAATTTTCAAACTGTATTACCGGCACTAATTATTATTTTTCTATCGATAGTTTGTATGGAAATGTCAAATTATTCGAGCCATCGAATGAAATAATTTTTTTTAAGAAAATATAATGGCGATCATTGTCATTGAATTTAGTTTGTTTGTTTCTCGCAATGACTTGAAAATTGAAATTAAGTTTTATGTGATTATTAAATTTTATTTAATGAAGGGGAATAATTTTCTATACGAGTTTTCTTTTTATTTTAATGTGGCATGGCTGATAAGCTTTTGTTTTGCATGCTTGGCACAAAGCCGCAAAAGAGTAGTGATGGCATTTTATAACCATGATGGGCTTGTTTACTGTGACAAGTTTGGTAGGTCCCGATGTTGTTTTTTTCGTCAAACTCCCTATGGACTTGCTAAAAGCAGTATTGTTTATGTGGCCTCGCAGGGTCGAAATGTTGATAACTTAAAACAAAAATTAACAAAACAACAACAATTTGAAAATCCTTTTTCCAAATTTTTTCGTTTTTTTTTTTTTTTGCACAGCATTGTACACATTACCATAACTATAAGGTATCTAGGTAGTTGACATTCAATAAAGCAAGATACACAAATTAAGTGTATCTAAACAGGAGTGAGTTCGAAAAACGATATCATACACCAAAAATAACACTCGATTTTATTATTAAATGTCATGACCATTTTTCTTCTTATCGTTATTCAATTTCTTAGAATTTTATTTTATCGGTAAGAATGGAATTTATACCTAAACACCTACTCTTTTTTGCATTTTTGAAATTTGCAGAAAATATTTCATCAGCAATTTCTCTTACAGGAGCGGTCGTGCGTCGTGGTGTACTTTATGGTTTTAAATTTTCATGACGTCATGACACTTTAAAGTTTTGTATAAAGTTGATGTTACATATTTTTAGGGGGTTGCTGTTGGTGTAGCCACTGATAATAATATAGAGAATGTGACTAATAAGAGGATAAAATATTATAAACATAATTTTATGTACAAACAAAAATATTGAATTATAGTTGATGTCTTTTTTGTTCGAAAAAAATCCTTTCACCGAATCGTGAGAATAAAACAAAAATGATGTGAAACTGTTAAAATACCTAACTATTGTGCGCAGCTTCATGCTAATGTTACGGGCATATTGGATTTGAAGAGAAAGTGATTGGTAAACATTAGATAACTCTATAAACTCTGTTTAAATATAGTTGAAGGTAAACGATATTTTTATGTAAGTGTCTCGTGTCGTGTGTATGTTTTGTTTTTATTGATTTAGCTAAAAATAATACACAAGTTAACAAAAATATCAGTTGACTTTTTGACACGAGAAGACAAGATTAATTCTAAGCATACGGAATGAGTAAATATTTTGAAAACCTGACGTGATTGGGGAAAATTATTGAGGGATTCGAGTATATATTTACATGATATGTCTGTTGGTAACTTGAAACGTTGTACGATGTAGCAAAATTTTCTGTCAAATCACATCAAAAAAAGAAGAAAATGACAAGTAAAGTAGTAACTTGAAGCAAGAAGTTGCAGTTACCAAACAGACATTCAGAAATTCCATCGTAATCGAAAATGTGCTACGAATCACGAAAAATGTATTGCAGAATATATTCGTTTCGTAGTGAATTCGCAGTGGAAATTCTATTAAAAATTTCAAAATCCGGGGAATTTGCTATCACTAATTCCGAATGAAACGGAAATATTAGCTCCATTTCTACGACAACTGATTCTTGTCGTAGCCAAGTGGAAAACGATTGTATTTTATTTTAAAAATTATAAAATTTGCAATCGTTGCAAACGCAAATTAATCAATTTTTATTTTATTAAAAATTCCTAAACTCTTAAAAATTTAATGCCAGTAAAAAATAATTTACAAAGGAATTTAAAACAAACCTTTGCGGTTTAAAAAAAAAGGTAGGAAAAGAACGCATTACTTTTAAAACAAGCCGGAGTAAAATGTCGAGGGCCAAAGGTAAAACTTGTGTAGCTTCCCATTTGAAGGAATGCGTGTGAATGCCAAAAAAATCTCTTCAAATCGTGGACCGGGTGTTCAATCCTCTTGCTTGGTGCCATTCTCTCCTAAAATCTAATGTCAGAGAAAAACCTCCTCGTCAAAGTGACATTCTGATATTTCATATTCAATTTTGTTTTTAACTTAGTTGTGGTTGTACTTAAATTCTCTGTATTCGCCATCAAATTTATATTTGTTTTCATAAATTTGTTCATATTTTGATATTTGATTATTTTATTAGTAGAAGAAAAAATCCTTAAGGGCCCTACACACCATCAATGTTAAGAGCCCTACACATACCACCAATGTTACTCGTCAAATACAATTGTGGGTTTTTTGTCTGGAAAAATTGATGAAAAAAATTTACCCGATTTGCCATTCCAGAATAGTTGAGGTACATTAGAAATGAAAAAAGCATTTATGTGTTTTAAAACTTTGAATAAATTCTTTTTTAAATTTGCTCTTCTTCACATACAAATCTGGAAAGCCTACGAACAGGGTTGGCCGAATGAACTACACTACATTTTCAACATCATTAACTACGCGTAGTTAATTTAATAAACTACACGTCTTATTTTCTACAAATTGTTACGTTTTCACATACATACAAAGTACATTTAGAGAAATAATAAAATTTCAATAAAAAATTGAACTTTTTAACTCAAAATTCAAGCTTCAAAGTTACAACTGACAGATCATTTGATATTTGAAACGAAGTTTGCTACAATTTGTTTCATTAACTATATTTAACTACGTTTAACTACATAAACAACGTAGCAAATGTGAAAAATGTGGTGACCATCCCTGCCTTTTTTCCTTTTTTTGGTGCCCGTAAGAACATAGTATGAACGCAATAATTTTGTCTATTCCCCTGACGTTTGGCCCTTTTTCTCTACTCGGCGTTAACTTTTGAAATTCTGTTGATTTTTTCACATTGTTAGTAGGTATGCCTCCGTTTAAACATTTTTAATGTTAAAAAGTCTCCACACGTATATCAATGAACTTTGACAATGTTGTAAAGAAATTTGTTGCTACAGTGCTATAAATGAAACATTTGTCAATAAACACTGAAGAATATCGAAATTAGTGCAAGTAATATTGTCAGGTAACATTGATATGGTGTGTAGGGCCCTTTATATGTTTGACTGTATTTTTTGCTGGATTAGAAAGAGGTCAACAATTCAAATTTAACTAAATTTATAATTTTGAACTGGCAACAATCTTTAAAAATATTGAACAATTTATTTTTATGTAAACTTTTTTTTTTAAAAGAAACCAACCAAAGATGTCTCATTCTTTATAAGGATAATGTAACTGTCTTAAATTTGAGTAATAAGTTAATAGCTTTATAAGTAATTGGGGCCTTGACCTTGCTATGGGGATTCGTATAATTCATGCATACGAAAGTAGTTATTTATGTGACATTTAAAATTCTATTGTGGCTTAATCATTGGAAGAATTTATTTATAACTTTATTGTAAATATTTCAATTTATAAAGGGTGGTTTGAAAAACAAATTAAGTCAAATTATTATTATATTTGTACTACACAGACACTTCAGGATGAATGTATTTTCCTTTTAAAATTAATTTTCAATGATGCATTACTTAAAGAAAAAACTAATTTAAGTTGACAAACTAATTTACCCTAACCTATCTTTACATAAAATTCAACATCCAACGTTTTTTTTTTATATAATTTCTCATGCACATACCCAAAGATTGAATCACTTTTAATTTTAATTATTTTAAGTTTTTGAATAATTCTCAATCAATCTAATTTTGTGACGATGGCGACGTCTTCTCTTGTCAAACTAATGTCTAGAATGGTGGGTCTTCAGCAAAAATACAAGCGCATTGTATTAGTTGCCGCCAAGTGTTATGCAAATAAACTTGTAAGACCCAAAACTATACTGCCACGCGTCGCCGCGCTGCCCCCTATCGAAAATTTATTAGATTTAAATTGTATTTTAAAAATATACATATGCATATATTTAATGTGTACCTACATACATTACGAGTAAGTATTCCGACAGATTGTCTCTCCAAATACTATACTACGTCTACCACGTGGTTTTTCAATTCAGGGATTTCGAATTCTTTCGCAAACTAAAATAGCCCAACAAATTCTTTTAGTCCAAAATTTAAAGAAAAAAAATCCTCTTTAGAGAGCCATCTTAAAGTTACCACACCTTACGTCATGCGAATGTATTTTTTTTATAATTAGATACATGTAACATGACTTTGCCTGTCGACTTCTTCAATATAGAACCAAAGTTGGAAGAAAACTCTTTCAAAATGACCTCTTGTTTTTAAATATTAAGAGAATTCTTATTCTAATACAATTCTCTTTATAAACATTTCTCTTTAGGTACATATATCGGATCGGACAATGTCCAATTTCGAATGCAAGAATTTATGGTAAACATACATACAAAGAAAAAAGGTGGGCTGGGCATACATCCTATAATTTTACCGCATTTTGGTAAATTTATATTGGTCCCGGTTCCGGTGCGGTGCATAAACGAGCATTTCGATAAATATTTTTCCCTTAAAATAGGTATGCATTATGGATTTAGATATTAAATTAAACAAAAATCCATTATGTCAATGGTGCTTTAGACATTATGCACTTTAGATATTATATAGAGAATCAGAAATAGAATTATCTTATTATATTATGAATGAGGCTTTGTATCTAAATCTGTTTTTTTAAATCCCATAGAAAATTGGTTGAAAAAAAAAAACGAAATCCGGGATAAGCACGCCATTACTGGGTTCAGCTAAGCCCGCAGAGTATTACCTAGTTGTTTTTGCATTTAACATCTAGGCAAAGAACTCGTTTTTTTTATCCAATTCCCTCTTGAAACAAAACTCTGTCAAATTGACATTGAATAAAACAAGATACACGAGTTATCTGTGTCTCTACTGAAGCGAGTTCGAAACTCGATATTCTCATACACTAAAGAAATAAAAGCACTTAACTTAAAGTGCGTGACTTCCATTTCATAGCACATGGTCATGACAGGACCATAATGTCACTACACTTAACACTACATACTTGTTATCCGCTCAATTCCTTCGAATATTAGTTTGCCGGTTAGAATGTTAAGTACTCTTTTATTTTTCTTTTGAAAAGTTGAAATTTACAGAAAATATTTCATCAGCAATTTCTCTTATTGTAGCAGGAAATGTGTGCTCACGATTTTTGGTTTCCATGATGATGACTTGGAAATTGTAGTGACGTCACGCCAATTTAAAATTTTGTATAAAGTTGATGTTATTTTTAGGTTATATGTATGTATGTACAGCTCCTGCCAGCCCATCTTTGTAAGATAATAAAGAAAATGTTAGGTACATTTTTTTGACTAATACAAGGTAACCTATAATCATAATTTGTGTCAATACATTGATAGAAAAAAGAGATTTATTGCTTGCATTATATTCTTCTTCTTCAACAAAAAAAAAATTACTTTCACCGAATCGTGAGAATAATGGAAAGAAATTGTGTATCTGATGGATACGATACCTTTTGTGCTAGTTTAGCTTCATACTAACAGATAGGCATAGTGGGTTTAGTTCAAAATAAATAAATTGGTAAACATTAGATAAGTCTATAAAGTCTGTTTAAATATGACTGAACTTAAGTGTCTCGTGCGTATTTTGTTTTTGTTTTTGTTTTTTTTTTTTTTTTTTATTTATTTAGTTTGTAGATCAGTTGAGATACAAATAATTTTTATTTATCACCGCCATGCCTCTCCGACTTGTTTTACACTTTTCATTCATTTCTTATAACAATTAGAAGATAAGAATTGGTACAAAAGATAACATTGGGCCGGATGTATGTTGTCACATTTATAGTATCTCTCAATATACCTAACCTATAAACAAAACAAAATTCTTGTTGAATCTAATTGACGTTATCAAAAAATGAAAATTAGTTAGGTAGGTATAGGTACCTACAATTCGATAGTGATGTTATGCTTGCTAGTAGAAATAACCATATCTAGCCTATCATTAAAAGAAGGCTTGGTCGAGCATGAAAAACCTTGCGCAGAACAATATTATAAAAGGAATATTGGTATTTGGCAAATAATTTGACGAAAATAAAAAAAAATTAAACATTGGCAACAATCCATACTATGAAGACCACCCAGGGATGATTTTAAATGGATAGGCGTATATATAGTCGTTTAGGATAAGACTGTTCACTTTGCATTTTGGGCTAAAATTCTGAAGTACACAAAATTTTAATAAATCCTTATTATTATAGTAGTTCAAATTAAGTCAGTTTAAGTAATCTAAACGACTCCGGAAGTCAGAGTAAGATTGTTCAGGTCTTTATGGTGAAGATTGTAAAACTAGTTTTCATAATCCATATATAACAGTTTGATATTGTGAATTTATATCCATAAATTAAATATGCTATTTTATAAAACAACTATAAATACGCCAATGTTTTGAATTCCACTTATTGTGAATTCACATGACGGAAGTTAATTATTGGGTGTTATATAATTTGTTTATGCTTTGTGGATTATTTGTGAAATTGCAGTTGTAGGTATAGTTAGATTTGTATTTCTTGTATTTCTGCTGCAAAATTTAAGCAGACTTTATATTTTATTTGTAGTATTTATTTATTATTATTTTAATAGAGTTTCGCTATGTTTCTATGTTCATTTCTCGAATAATTCACAATTACTTCGAACTGTCAAAATTGAAAATGCATCCATTTTTAATTATTTTGAAAAGGCGGACAAAAATGAATGCACCTTTAATTTTGGCAGTTTGAAGTTATTGTGAATTTTTCGAAAAAGAACATAGAAATGCATTTCGAGTGAAATTGAAAATCGATTTCAATAAAATTTTGTTCGAAGTGTAAAACTTAGGCGATAGAAAAAGAAATTTAAAACACCAAAATAAGAAAGAAAATTAAAACAAATTTTGTTGGTTTTTGTCGTTCGTTGACAATTATTGATAAATCACTGATTTGAGCATTTAAAAATGTCTGTTTATTCTCTGCATTGGTGCGATGACACTCGTGTTGACATGAATTTTAGGGTCATAGCATTGATTATTGTTGGTCTTTTTGGTAACGTGAAATTTCTTGCGAATTTGCACAAAAAAAAAACTCAGTTTTTGGGAAATTTGTCTGAAAAAAAGTTACCAAACAGGCATTGTGTCTATTTGAAAACGGCAATTTCTTGCTACTATTACTTGTCATTTTTTCTCTATGGGATTTGACAGCAAATTGCGCTACGTACAACGTTTGAAGTTACCAAACAGACAGATTTAGTGGAACCATGACGGGTGTCCACGCAGTTAGGACACATTTTCTTTTATACATACAAAATTTCTGGGCAGTAATGATAAATACTTTACAACTTTGATAAAAAAATTGTCTTACAAAAATTGTTTTTGTTTTTTTTTTAATTTGTTTTTCGTAACTACATTTCAGTTTTTTGTTGTTGAACGATAAATTCGATACTATGTCCGGTACTACATTAGTTTATTTTTTGTGTGTCATACCAAATGGTCTCAGCAATAATTGTATGTAAAGCCTGCCATGTGTTGATAATATAGGGAGGAAATTACGTCATGCTTTTGACTTGTTGTTATAGCATATTTCTTAGCGATTTTACTTTTGTTTTCTTCTACCCTTAAACGCAACCCCTATCTTAATTCTTCTATGCAAAAATAATATATCTATTATCTATGTTCAATGTATATACATATAATGTACATACATAGTCACTTTATAAAACCTTGACAACAGTCAATAGTCAAGAGAAATTGAATGAATGTGGCTTTGCCTTCTAACTAAGTTGGTAAGGTATATCATTACACTTCTATAAGCAACAAATAGATAAATAAATAAATAAGTTTAAATATGAACATGATTGAATATTTTGAAAATGTTTGCAAAAGTTGAAGAAGTTTTTTTTAATTTTAGAGGTTTTTTTTAAATTAACAACCAACCACTGACGGCTAAAGCACATTTCAATAGATTGAGGTTAAATCATACCAACTGCGCAGGTGTCAAAAATTAGATGACATTTGATTGACAAAAAAACAAACAAAATTGTTGTTGAAGAGACCTCTTCAAATAGGTACAAGGTCACTGATTGCCAAGTTTTTTGTTTTAATTGTCAAATCAATAACTGAAGAGTTAACTACATATTATGTATTATGAGTCATGACTCCCATTTTTATTCAAAAATAAACACAAATGCGTAAATTTCATTCAACAAGAACGATATTTTCATACATAAATATAGGTACCTAAGTAATGAATACCTACCGTAATGTTGGCCAACAACACCTTCGGTTCTTTACAATGCACTCCCAAATTAATGGCGATAAACTGTTATGGGTATATACATATTATGCCTGTTTGGCAACTTTTTTTTCAACAAATTTCCCAAAAACGAGTTTTATTTTTCTATGCGTTTTGACAGCAAATTGTGAAATTTTGTGAAAATTTGTGCAAATTCGCAAGAAATTTCACGTTACCAAACAGACCAATTATTTACAACATCATACATTGTATGTGATGTACATGTGCCGTAAAATAGGTGGCATATTTTAAAATTTACATTTAAGCCTAGTACGCTGCTGATGCGAAACGAAAAATCCCATACAAAAATGACACAACGAAATCATAAACGGAAAATTTCGTTCTGCTTTTCGTTTTGCAGTACGCTGTTCGAAGAGCGAAATTTATAATTGTAGCAGATTATTTGGAGAAGTCTCCGCTCCTTTTTCGCATTGAATTAATTGTTCAGACTATTTATTGTGTGCGGAAAAATGACATTTGAGTTTTATTTGTGTTTTTTTTTTGTTTATCATTTTCTTACATCATGGGTTTCTCTGATTTTTTGCATTTATGTTTGTTTTTGTTTTTGGAATTAGTGAAACTCTCCAATGATATTTTCCGTTGTGTTTTCGCAAGCGTTTCGTTGTCTGTTTGGAGATCACAGGAAATTTTCGTTTCGCATCAGCAGCGTACTAGGCTTTAACTAAATTATAAATAGGTCTGTTCGTTTACTTATCAAAAACTGACAGATTTATTCTTTCGGACTAAAAATGTTAGAAATGGAGTATTTGGGTAGTAAACGAACAAGGTTAATATATGAACGAGAATAGAGAAGTGCCAATTTATAAAAGCTGTATCAGGTTTTCGTCATTAAAAGTATTCGTGTGTTGCCAAGAAAGAGGAGTTTCTGTCTGTTTTTACTCCTTTTGGAGCAATTTCCCTAAAATTTCTACAAAACTCGATTTATTTGAAGTAAAAATGGAAACAAGAAGAGCTTTTCATACTGATTTTTTTCGTGTCACTATGAGATTTTCGTATCAAAAAAGCACGATAGTGCCACTTTGGCAACGCTGGTATCTACCCTTTACACGAGGAAATAAAATCGTAGGCGTTTTTCTATAATTTTCTAATTTTCCTTATAAAATCTCGTCAAAAAAATCGCAGTTTTTTGACCGATTTTGTTGACCTAGTTCTTACTTCATGCCCTTCTATCTTAAAAACATAAAGTTTCCTCGTGTGAAATGGAGCATAAGAAAATAAAAGCCTACAGAGAAATAAAATAAATAAGAAGTAACACAACACAATACCAAATACGTTGATTAGCAAAAGTTCCCTAATAGGCGGTTGTTTCACACATCTATTTAAATTTTTTTAATTTGCAGCTTGTAGGTACTCGTAATATATGCTAATAAAATGTTTGCATTTAGATGGTGACCGTGGCAAATATTGAAGCGTCACATGGCGTTATCTTGAAATAATACTTCACACTCGAAATTAGCTTCACACAAAGTAACACATTTTATCAATATTATAATATTATTATCGCGGTTACAATAACTATTTAAAAAAATTCTTTTTTAATTTTTTTAGTTCTGAACTATACACACATTAATCAAATTATTTAAAAAATCACTCAATGCTTATTCGTCTTTCAAACTTTAGAATAATTTTGCATTGCAAATATTGTAACTTCGATTGTCATTTTCAACAAAAATAAAGATTAGTCTATATATCGAATCTAACTTCCACCTAACAACTGCAATGTTTTTTTTCTATCATTTATTTAAAGAGATCTCTGTGTTTGTTTATTTAGCTTTGATGTCATGATTCAATTAACGAACGTAGGAAGGCAGATAATAATGATAATTGCATATATTAAATCTTAAAAAATAAAACTAGGTACCTATACTAACCATATCATACGAGCATATTATCAGTAGGTATAGAAGTTGTTTATTTTGAAGCACATATAAAACTTGTAAACATTCTATGACTTTGTATTATATAGATTATAGAGTAATTAAATGAAATTGATATATAGTTATATATTCTACATTAATTCCAAGAAATTAATTTTATACGTACACATAAAACAACTGTTTGCTACTGAAATTTGAATTTGAAACCAATTTAAAAATGGTTGTTTTAATTTTAAACAAAACTCATCAAAGCTATTATTTTCACAAAAGAATATACATACATACTTATTACTTATAGTGTTAAAAGTGATGAGTTGACAGAATTGTGTACTTTATTCCCATTAGCTCTAAACAGATAATAAATATTATTGATAACTCAGCAAAGTCAACAACATGCGAACATGTTTCTACGTAAATCCTTTTTTTTTCTTTGCTTGAATAAAATTAATAAAAAAAAAAATATTTTCCAACTAATGCAATATTGTTATTCCAAACATGAGCGTTCAGAAGATAAAATTTTTTTTTTTTTTTTAAATTTCAATCGATTTATTTTGATTGAACTGTGTACTTTTCTGTTATAGTCATTTAAAAGGCCTTCCGCACTATCTAACTGAGTAGTAAGACATATGTCAAATTTTGAAATGATTTTCATACTTTGCTCCCACACTGACATCGAAAAAATCAGTTTCACCATAGCTTCATACATTCAAATGTGATAGGTGTGTTCGCTCACTTCCCAAAACTGCAAATATCTAACAGTGTTCATTTTTTTGTATTTTGACTTTGACAAAACTCACTTACACAGAAAAGATTTTTGGTAAAACTTTAATATTTTATTTTGTTGAACGGATCAAATACTGCTTTTAGACGACAGCAATTTTTAAGCTTCGTTTCTCTTTTGATTTCCTTTCTGATGTAAAGATGCTTTTAAACGTTGTTATTTCTAATAAATGTTAACTATATGTTCAGATGAGAAGGTAATAGCTCTTCACACTCTTTACTCCGCCTATGTCTCGAACAATAAGAAAAAGCTCAAAGAAGAAAGAACGATAAATTTGCAAAATTTTCCAATCTCAGTAATTTGGCGCATGGACATAAAGCCCAAATTTTATTTCTGGGGCTTAAGTAACAACTTGAGTGGGACATAAAGCCCAAATTAAATTTTCTTAATAAATGCAGCTGAACACGCCTAAAAAACTTGAAAGATGGTGCAAACATCTAATAGAATACATTGTCATAATGGAATATGATACAAAAAAATAAAATAGGTATTAACTATGTACATAAGTGATTTTAACTTAATTAAAATATTAAAATTTGTAATTACACTTTTTTTTTACTTAGTGTCATTTTAAACGATTCTTTAACATCGAAATCAACCGATTCAAATTTTGCGCCAAAATATTTAGCTTTGGATATAGGTAGATTGCGATTTTGTTAGTGTTGTCGAATTTTTACGTTTATCAACTTGTCAAAAACTTTAAATGTCTTTAATTAAAATAACAGAGTTCATTTCTGGAGAAATTAGACCCTTATTGCGAATGTCGTTCAAAGTTTGATGCGGCGATTGTAATTTCTTTTATAAAAACTTGTATGGCTGATGTCATCTGATGCAATAACAGTTTAAGATATCATTTTAACTTAGAAAAAAAGCGCCGACAATTGACAAGAAACTGTTCTTGTTCTTTGAAGATTAAAAGTGCTAGAGAATTTGTTTAACAGTGCACTCCATTGATAACAAAATGATAAAGCACATTCGAAGTAAATAAATACAGTAGGTAGATGACTTAAATGAATCGATCCACATGAATAACAGCAGAATTTTACTGATAATATACTGACACATAACGACGACTGCAGTAATTTTTTTTTTAATTTTACAAAAAAAAAAAACAAAAACTTTTATCGGAAAGTTGTTGAAAAATTCTGGGAAATTTTAGCGTTTCACTTATGCGAAAAACTAAGACAGAAAACACGTGTGAACATTGCTTTACCATTTTAGTAGTTTCAACAGCTCTGTGTAGCTGATGATAAATATAAATTTAATGTTCATTAAATCAACAATAAGGCAATTATATAGGGGAATCAATGTATCTAATCAGAAATCAATATTGAAATACAAGTACCTACATACCTATCTTCAAAGTGGCATTCAAAAACTAGGTATATTCTTTCACTTTTTGCAGATATGCCAACGTGTTAAACTTAAATAAAAGACGAAGACATTCGTACCCTCTACTCGTATGTACATGCGAATAACGATTTTGTTTTATTATAATGTTTCTGAGGAATAATTCGAGACAAAAGAAAACTGCCTATAGCTAGACTGAATTTTTATACCCCTATAAAATTAGATAGGTATGTTTGGTTAGTTGGATAGTAAACGACGAAAAAAAAGATGCACCTATGTTATGCCACATGTGGTGATATTTCAAAAGTTCTTCTTACCTGTCTCGGTATCCTCGGAACGGAACCGAACGACACAAAACTCGAGACTAAAATAAATTGCCAATAATGTTCGGGGCTGAAAATAGCCTATATATAGTGAGAATGAGAATGCATTCGTATTATAAAGAATCTGAATACCTAAAAGACACAGAAATATGTTCAACGTGTCTCTTAGCGATGATGACGAAAATAAAGTTGGGTTGGGAACATCTCATCAATTGATTTTTTTTTAGTTTTTTTTTTTATTACAACCGTGTCGATTAAAGAGGGAATTTCGTTGTTTAAGTACAAATATTTTTCTGTTCTCCATCCACTGTATAATAATCAGAATCACTTTAAAACAAAAATTAGTTTTTTTTTTTTAACAAATAAAAAAAAAAACAGAAAAAACTTACATGAGGTATTATAACTTTTTGGAACTGGAATTATTATTTGTTTAATTTTTAGCGCTTATAAATATGTATTTTGTTTTAATAAAATCAATAATTAATTACAGTTTAAACGCGCGCTCTTCTCATTACCGATATTATACACTTTTGCACCACACTCGAGGAGCAGCGGCAACCTTTCGCTTCCAACAAACCGACGCAAGTGAATGTCTAAAGTGGTAAGTATCTCTTCAGTTTTATATTTTGGCAAGCATCTAATCGTATATCGTGTATTTGAATGTATTTTATAATTCTATATATATTGCATATTATAAAAGGAAACGTACAAATTTTAAGAGATTCTACTCTAAAAAATCTCTTTGGTAGAAAAAAACTAAGAGAAATTAATTTTTTTTATATCTTCTCATTGAAAAAACATTATTACGTATAAAATTACCTCATTTAGAAAAAGACAGAAGAAATTCAATTTAATCATGTACACGAACCATATTGATTTTACCCGTATACAAATTTTTTCGTTAAATTTAAAACATGAGGAATAATGTTGCCAATATTCTATAAATTTATATTAATATTTAACGGTGGGTACTTATAAGCAAAAGAAATGATTAAATATTATTATTTATTAAATCATTTTTTTTAATTTCTTAAAACTTAATTTTACTATAAAACTATATATTTATATTATTTATTAACTCAATTAGTTATTTTAATTTATTGTTTTGAGTATTTATTGTGTTATAAAATTATTTATATTTTATTGATATATTTCTTTTTGTGTTTGTTTATAAATCAATTAATATTTTTTTTTGTATATGGAGTTATTTATTAACTTTATCGAAATTTCAAGAATAAAAAACTAAACATGTTTTTTTAATCTTAATTAACTTTTTTATGAAAATGTTAATATGAAAATGAAGCTAATAATATACTTTTTTAAGCAGATATAATGAGAAAGTCAAATATTCAAAAAAAAAAAACAGTTCTATAAAAGGTACTGCTAAATGTTAATAATTGTTTAATGTAAGATTTAATACTTTTAGATGGTAATATTATTAGCACATAGAATAATTTTAATCAAAATCGTACGAGTCGTTTTTGAGCAAAGTATTGTATGCTGGGTACTGTTAGTTTTTGGCTATAAGAATAATTTGATAATTAAAAAAAAAAAGAACCGCTTGGTGTCAAGTTTTTATTTAATAAAAACCAGACAAGTTACATTGCATTTGTATACTTTACGGATTTAAGTTTTAATCTGGATGTAACGAGTGAATAATATGACGGTAAGAAAACCCAATATTATAACAGTTTTGTTTGTTTTGTTACAATTGCTAATGCTAATTGTGAATTATAATTTCGAAAATGATGTTCTGTATTTCGGTTCATTCATTCATTCATTCATTTTCTTAACGTATTCCATCCACTTTGTTAATGTTTTGTAAATTATTTGTGAAATTGATGCATTTCCAATTAGTTAATTTGTATGACTATATTTTAGTTTTTTTAAGTATATATTTATTAATATTTCAGGGGAGAACATAAGAACATATTAATATGAATATAAGAACAAAAATTCACCAGAACAATTCATTATTAGGTACTCACAAAATTATTCTCTAGAGTTTCATTTTTTTTCCCTTAATAATGCCAATTGGATTGCATACATTCTTATCTGCTATCTAATTTCACTTTTCAAAACAATTAAATATGAATGCACCTTCAATTTTGACAGTTCGAACTAATTGCGAAATTTTTCGAAAACTAACGAATTGTAGAACATAATAGAATTTTTTTTTCGAGTGAAATTGAAAATCGATTTTAATTCGATTTTTTTTTTTAATCCAAAAATGTGTACAATTTTTCCTTTAAATGTTTAAGTTTGATTTCCCATTCAAAAATTTTGTTTCTTTTTTTAATTTTTTTCAAAAACAGCCGTTAAAATTTGGTTTGAATTTCATACCTGTAATTTCAGAAGTTTTTGTCACAAAACAACTGTGTTTCAAGTTTTATGAAAAAAAAAAGAATTAACGAAAAAAGGGGTTTGATAATTTCGTTAAACTTCGCATTCCCAAATTTTATAATAGAATTCAGAATATAAACACTTAAATTAGGGGTAATTTTGTGGTGTCCAATTAATATACGGTAATAAAATAAGCGAAAAATTAACAAATAGCCATTTTTTAAGGTCCAGCCCTTATGTACATGCTTTCCCTAGTATTTCACTCAAATATCTGTTACGATTAGATTTAATAAAAAAAAATCAGTAAAACCCGCTTATATTCACATGAAGATGACCGTTAAAAATAAGAATATAATCGAGTTGTGCTTAGTTACATATGTATATTTGGTAATGGAAGGATAGTTTGCCTTAAAAATAAAATGATTTTTTATAATAACTACAGCGAACAACCAATTAACAAGAGCTTATTTTCCTTCAGTACAACTTAACATACTGCATGAAAGACAAAATTACTATAAAATTGTGTTAGATGTTAGCGGGATGTGCTCTGAAGCGATGAGCTTATTAATTTTGTTTTGTAAACAAAAACTGCAACTGACACTAAGCGATATTAAGCTGGTTTTACTGTATATAAATATTAAGATAACAAGCGAGCGAATCTACTCAGATTCCGGGATTCCGAAGTTCTACAGTTATGCCAGTTTGACAGAAATATAGAGATTTTTTTTAGTCGATTGGCATCTTTAACTCGGTTATCTCGGTTTCCTTAAAAGCGACGATGTGTTTATACTATTCTGTTGAACTCAAACACTTCTCGCTTTACCGATTGTTATGAATTATGATTAGTTCTATTTGCATCGTCGCTTGAATTAGTCATGACTCGCTTGCCGGTTATTTTTTTCTTAATTACTGTATTAATCTTATTTTTTGTTAATGTCATTTCATCAGAATTTAATTTCGAATGCGACGATTTAGAGTGTGATAATAAAATAAGACAAAAATACGAACCAAATTGGGTGAGCTTAGATAAAAGACCTCTACCACAATGGTATGATGATGCCAAGGTTGGAATATTCCTCCACTGGGGTGTGTATTCTGTCCCAAGTTATGGTTCAGAGTGGTTTTGGACTAATTGGCAAGGTTTGTATATGTCCATTTTGTTTTTAGCTTAAATATTCTTATCAATTATTGGGTTTGCCTATATTTATTTATTCCTTAGGTCAGAAAATACAATCTTATATAGATTTTATGAAGAAAAATTACCGGCCAGCCTTTACATATCAGGAGTTTGCAAAAGACTTCACCGCCGAACTATTCAATTCTACTCAATGGGCACTTCTGTTTCAAGACAGTGGAGCAAAGTAATCTTAAACTTATACAATTCTGAATTTAATAGAAGAAATTTTACAAAACTTCCATTTGCAGATATGTTGTGCTTACGAGCAAACATCATGATGGCTTTACACTTTGGCCATCCAGTCGTTCATTCAGCTGGAACGCAAAAGACATTGGGCCAGGAATCGATATTATAGGTGCGTGATAGATTATAATCATAAATTATACATATATTGAATTAATTTTTGTTTTATCAATTTTATTACAGGAGAATTATCTACCGCTATCCGTGAAAAAACTTCCATTCGATTTGGTTTGTATTACTCATTGTTTGAGTGGTTTAATCGTCTCTATATCGAAGATAAATTGCACATATTCTTGGAGAATAAATATGTACAAGATAAAGTTTTACCGGAATTACGTGAATTGGTGGAACTTTATGAACCAGAAGTGATTTGGTCGGATGGCGACTGGGAAGCACCACCACCATATTGGAATTCAACAGATTTTATTGCTTGGTGATTATATTTGAAAATTGATTCAAAAGATCACTTTTATTTTTTTTAAATTCAATTCAGGTTATATAATGAAAGTCCAGTTCGAGATACCGTGGTAACTAATGATAGATGGGGATTCGCAACACATTGTTTGCATGGGGACTTTTGGACTTGTTCAGATAGGTACAATCCAGGTAAGAAGATTTATAAAAACTTATAGTAGTACATAGTCAAACTAGGTTTTGACATAAAACAAAAAATTGTAAGAGGTTGGACCATGTAGTTTGATGTTCCCCAAAGCCTTATTTCAGACTCCTCTTCTGGCATCTTGCGATAAATTGACAAATCCTCCAAAAGTATCTCTTGCCTCTCAACTTAGCCGATTGTATTCGGCATAAAATTGTAGGTCCTCTCCATTCCTCCTGATAACACGCACACACGAATGGTTGAGACTGAGAGTTGTTAATCAACCTGCCCTTCTTTGTGTCGTCCTCATACATGTATTCACTGAAATACCTGTAAACTGTCAATATCTATTAGAGTACTTTCATTAGCTTGAGAACTTTTAGGTACGTTCATTTTAGGTCGTTCATTTTAATATAATTAAATTCTAGAAACTTTCCTTCCTTTAGAAAAAGTTTCGACAGTTTACAAATAAGATTTTGGAGTTTCATAGCAATCTAAAAATATTATGAATTTATTAATTTATTTAAATAAAGGTAAAATGCATTTAGAATATATTTTTTATTTAATTAGATTTGGAAATTCTAGAAGCAATCAAAATGTGCACGCGATTTTCTCTTGCGTTTTTTTAAATAGATATTCTACTTCAAAATATTAGTACATGTACATTATGTAGTAGTAGTATCTTTTAAAATTTACAAACTACATACATACTTGCTTTCTTTGCCATATTTATGTTTCAAGGTGTGCTTCAACCTCATAAATGGGAAAATGCATTTACCCTGGACAAAACTAGTTGGGGACAGCGTTTTGATACTACTCTTGCAGATTACATGACGTCGAAGGAGCTTATTAAAGGTACCTATTTGCTAACTTCTCTTAAAATTACCCAAAGAACATAACTTAAATAACTGACTTTTTTTAAAGAACTTGTGAGCACTGTAAGTTGTGGTGGGAATGTCCTAGTAAATGTAGGACCAACTAAATATGGAACAATTCTACCTATTTTCGAGGAGAGACTTAGAGATATGGGAAAATGGCTTCGAATGAATGGTGAAGCTATTTATGACACTAAGCCTTGGTCATATCAAAATGATACGGTTACCCCAGGAGTTTGGTATACAAGCAGTAACAAAACGTCCAATGGAGGCACTAATGTATATGCCATAATTTTGGACTACCCATATGATAAAAATGAAATTGATTTATACGCAATAAATAAATTGATTGATGGTACAACTAAAATTTCATTGCTGGGCATGCCAAATACAATTATAAGGGTAGGTATAATTTTTTTTTAAATTTGAGGAAACTTTTTAATAGATTGTGTTTTCTTTCTTTTTTTAGTGGTCATCAACTAAAAGTAATGTTCATATCAAATTCCCAGGGAAACATTTAGTTGATAAACATGGACTTGATTTTGCTTGGACTTTTAAAATAACAAAAATATACTAAATTTTTTATTAAATTGAATCGTCATTTTTATTAAGTGATACAATAACAGCGTTTTATTTCCAACGAATCTGGAATCCACTTGGCTTAAAAAAGTATACTTAAAATGTCACTACCACTACCGTGGCATGTCCGTACCTTATTTTTCCAATTAAATCTTTTATTTTTTATTCAAATACACCATTGAATAAAAATATTGTCCTCAAAGAAGTTTTGAGGGCAATAAGTTGCTTGATTAAATTTTTAGAATATCAAGTCAAAATATTTGCTCTTGAATTAAATAAGTATTCTTAATTGAAAGTTGTCCGCGCATTTAATTTAATTTTTGAAAAGATTTTCCGCTGATTCGCTATCTTTTTTTTTAGGTTGATGGCGCTTGAGTATTTGCATTAAGAAGATACAGTATTTATTTATTGTTTATAAAAGCCAATTTATTTTAACCTAACCTTAGAGTGAAGTAATTTTATTCTAAAAATCATGTCACAAAATTACGTGTTATTAACGTTATAGTGTTATGATTTGTAGAATACATATTGTATTTCTTTTAAAGTCGTTATATAAGTTAAAAATTATCACGGATTTAATTTTTTTCAGTAGCTTTAAGGTATGATGTTATATTTGGTCTGTTTCGTAACGTGAAATTTCTTGCGAATTTGCAAAAATTTTTCACAAAATTTCACAATTTGATGTCAAAACCCATAGAAAAAAAACCTCAGCTTTCGGGAAATTTGTTGAAAAAAAAGTTCCCAAACAGGCATATTAAAACCTAAATGTACTTCCGACAAAACAAATAAAAACAAATCTTGGTGATAAATTTTGAGTAATAATCCAGCATAAAAATAAAAATTCCAACCTCGAGTTTTAGTACTTTTCACTACTTTTTTTGTTCCTTAAAAGTTGTAGTAAAATGCTCTAACACATTTAATACCATGTCTTTGTAAAGATAAATAAATCAAAAAACATATTTTCAGTGAGTTCTAATTTTATTAAAATTCGGTTTTAAAAATCACAGTTGGCAGAGAATTACCCATATAAGACTATTGTCACCATAATCCGTACCGGTTTTTTATGGGGTGATCTATATGGATCATTAGATATAATAATAAACGCGGCAAATCTACTGTTTTTCAAAAATCTGTTTGCCAGAATTAAGTTTTAGTAACGGAATAATAGCGGCTAATTATATTACAGATTCCTAGATAACATAAAATTTCTTTTTTTCTTATATTATTATATTTCATTAAGTTGTTATCATGATATCGTAATATGATAAAATTAACCTTGTTTCTCTATTCCTAGATTTAAAGACCTCACGCTTAACCATGTTGACTTTTTTGCACGACTCAAAAGCATTTTTTGATTAAAATCACCTTTTTTGGTTAAAGCTCCATAATAATTTATCTGTGACCACCCTTTGCTACACGACCGTTGAGATTATTGTAAACGATCATAAATGTGGTAACAGACAATAGCTCTATACATTCTTTTTCAATATTTCGAAGTTTTGTATCAAATCAAATTGATTTTTTTCACTTTTTTTAACACTGTAACCATTATGAACATGAATATTTTAGAAAAATTGAACTCAAGTTCAATTGGATTCGACTTTTTTTCGATTGACATTTGTAGTTATACTTATATAAACGGACTGCATTGAGTAATATTCACCAATTTTTTTTTTTTGTCCACTAATTTTTAGAAATTTCCGAGTTCTAAGATTTCATTTTAATATTAATTTTTACGCGCTTCTTTTGCCACGCATCGTGGCTGATTTATGTATTAAGTGTAATACAATGTGTATATTATAGATAGTATACTATTACAATTATTAAAAAAAAACATACTTTTTACTTAATCCCACTTTTCTCATTTTAACAAAAAAAATAATTTTTTTCTAGCGAAGCCCCAGGTACTAATTATTTGTGCAAATACATAAATACAAACTAAAAAATGATATTTCTTGAAAAAAATAAATAAATATTTTTTTGTTTAGAAATACTAAATATTTTTGTCAGACAAAAGAGAGAAGTTAAAGTAATAAAATTAAAATAATTTCCACACTTACCATTCCCAGCATACATTGCTTTCTTTTTATGCTTGATATAGTGTAATCAATAACATTTAAACGGCTATTTTTCTTGCTCTTTCCGTTGATGTTATTAATAGAAGAATCTTTCCACTAAAATGCTGTTCAGTTGGACGATAAGATATATAAAACATGGATACTTCGGTTGCTGAGATGAATTCATTTCAATAATAAATTTACAACAAATGTGTAGGCCTGCTTCTTCGAAATGTAGTAAAAGTTCCTTATGCTTAGATACACTTCATTACAAAAAGAGCTGAACTTTAAGATTGTAAAATAATACTTCAATGTGAAAGCTTCATCATTTCTTCGCATTTCGCACCTATCACGATAATATAGCCATTATTGTTTTTTTACAAATATAGTTACGGTACCTAGATGGAAATATTTGGTAAGCTGGAATAGAACTTACCGAATTTATTGCTGTGTTATTTTCCCCAAAAAATGTTTTTGCTTTTCAATTTTCAAATATTCTTAGGAATAATTACAATCATTTAAAATCTTTGAATGTATAAAACCATTATTTATTATTATTTTGTAAAAAAATGACTCATAAACGTACCTTAGAACTTATATTCTAAAAGATGTAAATGCAAAGCATAAAAAAACGTGCAGAAAAAAGTAATTGTTTTAAATTAAGATAAAAGCATGTAATAGCTATTTTTATTTTGTTTTTGTTATATAATCGTAAATTACTTTGACTGAATAACACTGATAAAAGAACTCTTTGTAATGAATGGTTTAACTGTTTTAAATTGTATTAACTGGTCTATTGCATGTGATAAACTGTATTATGTACTATTTTATGGAACTTTAATGTCAGAATTGTCTAAAGTTTGAAGGTAGTTTGTTTAGTATGGACGAGTTGATGTTGATGAATATGGTGGCAGCAAATTGTTTCTATTTATCATTATAAATTTATTTTATAAATTTGGCCTTATGCTAAATGGCCTTTTTTCCTTTGGATGTTGCTTCTCTCAGTTGCATATAATATGTATGTATAATTATATATTAGTTACTGAGTTGGAGGGGGCTTCAAAAACATTAGATGTCAGTTATGCCCAGGCGGTGTACGAATGACCTGAATCCAATCCGAAACACGCAAACGAAAGTACTCAGATTTAGTGAGTATCCAATCACGATACTGATGAGGTATAAATTCAACTAATTTCTCCGCTATTTCTGGATTCTTAAACATTATAATGTATATAATAAATATATTGATGGCTAAAAGCAAAAAAAATGTGAATATTGTCTTAAGAGCTGTGCTCGATTTGCGTTTAGTTGCACTTCCTAATGTTGAGCTTCCTTCGGCTTTTGATTTGGTTAACTTTATATTAATATTTGGCTTTGGAGAAGCATTTTCACTTTTGGTCTTTTTTGATTTGTTTTTAGCTTTCTTAGCTTTTTTTGATTTTTGGGCTTCTTCGGTGTTATTTATATCTGTTATAGCTTCAAGTTGGGCTTCGTGTTCTTGTTGGAGTTTTTCTTTGGCTTTTTCTACTTCTTCCTGCATTCTTGCCATACATTTTACCTAGAATAAGTATTTTGTTTGTTCAAAAGAGAAAAGAAATATATTTTTAAAACATACCGTATTTCTCGCAGAAATATTACATTCTTTAGCTGTTAAACACAATCCAACTACCTTGGCCAATGCCGGTGTTAGAGGATTTCCCTTAAGATCTAAATAACTAAAAAGTCAGCATTAAAAACTGTTTCCATATTAAATTAATACACATAATTACCTCAACTTATTTAAGCTGCCAAAACTTAATGGTAAATGTTCTAATTTATTATTGTATAAGTCCAAGTGTCTAAGGTTTCTTAGATTTCCGAAATCTTCTGGCAAAAACTTTATTTGATTCCTGCTCAAATCAAGTCTTGTTATGCTTGTAAGGATTGAAAAGTTTTTCTGAAAACAAATATTTCTGTAATTTTTTTTTCATTACGCTAATATCTTCAAAGCAATACCCCCAATGACATCAATTTGTTGTTCGAGAGATCCAAAATCGTTACACGTTTAAATGAAGCCTATAATAAAAAAAAGATTTAAATGCATAATGTTCGTAAAGCTGAGAATTATATAATTTAACTAAAAATATGGTATGCACAAGTAGGTATATCAAATACGGAAATAGCATTTCGGAGTTTGAATTTTTCTGTATTCTAGGGACCTATAGACTGCTCAAAGCCTGGTTTGGACCAGTATCGCAACAATCAGTCTAGATTATGTGCTTGATGTCCTAGTTCTAGTGGTGATCCCCGGGGGCCTATTTGTGTATCACTTATATGTATTTAAGAAAGGCAAATTGAGAAATGCAAAAGATCCGGGTTAAGGTAATGAAATTAAAAAAAATTCCTCTTTCGGTAGAAAAACAAATTGAACCTAATTTGTAAAAGAAATTCTTCGGTGTCCAATTGCCCCTAAGAGCCAAAAATCCATATTAGATGACATGTGCGCTTATTGATTATTTTTTCTTTTTAAATTATCGAACAAAATCTTATTGTTTCGCTTCGCTTCATTCCTTTAAAAAATCGAATAGCTAACCAACAATGAGACAGCTCTTTAAAACCCGACCTATGTATGTATATCCCACTTTTAATTTTTTGATTTTTCGACACTTAGAAAAATGCATACCGAAAAATATGTAAAATTAATACATAATATACTACCCTACATCCCTTTGTTTTTATTGGGAATAAATAAGGGTGGAGACTCAAAAGGGATGAGGATGAGTAATTCACATAACATAACCCTCGTTTCCCATTTTGTTGTAACTCTCAAAAGCAAGGCTAATCCAAGGTCTTCGATCGGAGTACTGATGGTCAAGGTCTTTTATTCCCATCTACGCCCAGTACAAAAAAACAAAGCTGAAACTGTTTTTCCACATATACAGATTGAACTTTCTGATTTAAAAGTTCAATAAAAAACATTATTTTATTAACAATTTGTTTGCTATTTAGTTTCCAATACAACTTACACGTTTATTGCATAAATAAATAGAACCTTTTTTTATCTTAATTAAAACTTACTATTTCTCGGACTGGAACTTCTGTGAGCTCAGACAGACTTAAATCGATCGCATTGTCCTCCACTCGGTCTTTTACGTTAACTTTGATTTTTTCAACTTTTGGCATCGTTTTGGGTTAAATTGCGCAGAGGAGGAAAAATATTTATGAAATTAAATTAATAAACAAGAATTTGAATGCTGAATGTAAGAAGTTGTAGCAAATCCAGATGGGAGTTTGAGTTTATTATTTTCTTTTGTCCTTTTTAATGAGGAAAAAATAAAATTGAAGGTCAAGGATTTGTTTGTTTATCGCAGAAAGTATGCTTCTTTTTTATTTTTTTCGTTGTTGGTACAACTGAATAAACACGTATTCTGGTCAGAGTTGCCATTTTTTGGCAATAAAAGTATTTAAACATATTTTTTTATTAGGACAAGTCCACACGCTGACAACCAAATGATACCGTATGACTCTTTTTAATTCCACCCAAAAATAGCACAAATAGTTTTACCGAACAACGATTTTCGACAACGATAAAAATATGTTTAGTATATATTACATATTTTGTTAAATTAAAGTGACAGGACCTTTAAAAATCCACGTTTTCCGATTTTGAAACTCTGTGTAAATTTGTAGACATTTTATTTTTTTTATATAAACTTTGACAGACTTTTGTGTAGAAATTCACATAAAAGCACAGAGTTTCAAAGTAAAGGGACACACCTAATTATTGGGCACTAGGCCAATTTCTCTTTCGAAATTTATACATTGAGTTTTGACATTTCAACATACGGTTTAATAAAGTATTGGGTTTTCATGAAACTTTCAACCTAATTTTGAACAAATTTTGTTGAAACTATCTCTTTTTGAAATATGAATCTAAACTATAACAGTCGTATTTATTAGATTTTTGTCTACTAGACATTGTCTAACTATTTTAAAATTGGTGGAAATATGCTTTAATGAATAAAAATAAATATTACATTATTCACGGTTAAGACAATCTACTCTTGTGTCTAAGTTAGGAAGCTATAAGACAACAATAAACAAAGTTTTTGAACACATTTTCCAAAGTTGGACAGTTGTCTAAAGTTAGACAACGTTTATGAATAAGACCATAAAGGAAAGACCGCACTCGGCGTAACTGCACTTCAGCGGAACTGAACTTCACAACTTATTTGTATATGTAATGTATGAAATTGTATGAGCTATATAGCACTAAGCGAAAACTGCACTTCACGGTGCGACACTATGCGACAAAGTTGATAAACTGACCAACTGTGCCGCGACATGAAGTTTCGTTCAGTTTCGTGCGAAAGTGCGCAGGGTGTCGCTGAAGTGCAGTTCCGCCTAGTGCGGTTCTACCTTAAAGGTTCCCCTAAAACCAACGCGAATATTTCGTGGCGACGAAAGAAACAATAATAACAACACGTGGTTGTCAATGAAAACAACACGTTGTTATAATGTCTTCATTTTCGCCGCGACAGATTCGCGTAGGTGTGGGAAAACATTTAAAGGTTCCCCCACACCAACGCGAATTTTCAGTGGCGACGACGAAAACAACAATAACAAAACGTGGTTGTCAATGAAAACAACACGTTGTTACTAGTTATTATTGTTTTCGTCGTCGCCACCGAAAATTCGCGTTGGTGTGGGGGAACCTTAAATCGTTGTGATTTTTAATAATTATTAATTTTCAAATTCCTCTTCATTTTATGTTCCGATGAATTACGAGTTCTGTGTCTACGTTCATGTAAATCAGTCGAGAAACGATGAAAATTGAAACAAATCGTGTGTTTTGCTCCATTTTTCAAAGTTTCCCGACCAATTTTATCGATGCGATAGTATTAAGAACGTAGACACAGTATATACAGCATACTCAAACAATAGGGAAAGGCACAAAGAAGAAATAGTTATTGCTCTGCAGTTTTGCGAACAACAAAGAAATTGTCAATAGACATGTATGTCTTTGTAACATTTCTTTACTCCAAGTGTTAAAGTTGCAACTTTAATTGCAATGTTTAAAAGCCCTGTAATAAAAACCACTTGGTATTTTTGAACATACCCGCATTATTGTTCACCTGAACTCGACATCTGATATTGCCCCGTTCAATACCATTTAAATCTATGATTTTCTCACCTTTAAAGTAAGGACAAATAGTCAATTAAAACTTGTTTTTAGCTCCGAGAGCAAGAATGAGCTATATTATTTTAAATTCGTTAACCCCATCCGTATTGATATTCAATTTAAAATTAAAAAGCAAATGAATAGGACGGTCATAACAAAAAAAATTACCTGCAAAATTAATTAAGAATACATAAAATTAATCATTTTTTAATGCAAGAGTTCTCACTTAGAAGATCTTTTGGATCGGAAATGTGTTGAACGTGGTATTTGACAGCTCAATTTGTACTTTACTTGAATTTCTTGACTCGCACATGTTTTTGTTTACAAAATAAAAGTATTTTGATAGAAAGTGAATTTGAAAATGGGAAAAAACAAAAAAGATTCCAGCAAAATTACTCGTGAAAAAACTAAAACTTTTCCTATAAATGTCAAAAAGCTAAAGCAGAAAGATGTAAGTTAGGAAGATCCTTTATCCATGGTTTATGGGAACTCATCAGTCGTTTGGGTGTTTCATACTTTATTATAAATTAAAGAATCGGGCATTTATAAGATTTAAAGAAAAAATACAGACCCTTATAGTGATCAAACCATCCGCTATTTATGTTCTCTAAACGATTCATCATCCTCACCTTGTCTACAATCTACATATGCTGCTCCCTTCTTAAAATGTGGGCCAATCATTGAGATATGCTTCAGTCAAGTCAATCCTAAATGCATTTATTTGTGTTTTAACTTGCTTTAATAGTTGAAATTAAAAATAATTTACATATTGTATAGTACGTAATCTTTAGGTCGTCCCTTATAGAATTATTTCCGGAACCTAGATAAATAATAGGTATTTTAAGTTCATTGATAACTTAATTTGAGACGCTTTGGCTAAACTTCCACAAGCAAAGCGCTTACGTTGAGTTTGAGGTCTTTACCACGGTCGACAATTTTTATATATTATACATAATTTGAGACATTTTTTATTTATAATTATTTTATTTTTGCAGGCTAAACCTAAACCGCCTCCGCCGAAGAGACAAAACAAAGCAACAGAACAGATTAGGCAAAAAAAGCAAGCTGAACAAGCTGAAAAGGAACGCAGAATTATGCAATTTAAGAAAAAACGATTAGAAAAAACAAAAGTCATAAGCAAGAAAACATCAAGAGGCCAGCCTCTTATGAAAAATAGAATAGAATATCTTCTTAAACAAATTCAAGAAATGAAAAATAATTAAAATTGAGGTACAAAACCTTAAAAAAATATTTATTTTTACTATGAATTCTATATAAACACCTTTACTTGTAAAAAAAATAAATACCTGAATTAAAGTAGGTGATTCGAATAAGTGACAATCGCAATTTTTATTCAAAATTTTCTGCAATAATTTTTTTTTAGATTTTGGGGTTTACATTTTTTTCATTCAATAAAATGGCTCAAAATTTTTTGTACATGTTCGAATTCGTGGTGGACGATCTCTTGATCACCCGACCAAATATGTGCGCACCCGAAGAGTATCCAACATGTTGCGAACTGACATTTCGTTCGCATGTATTCGTTTCGATATGCGACAAAGAATTCGGTGGTTGCATAGACACTGCAAGAAAAAGTGGCAAATGCTGTTTGTTTTCTCTTGAAACACCTATCAATAGAAACGATCGATTGCAACTGCACATTTTCAAGAAGCGAACAGACCAATGTAAGTTTCTCATTGGAGCTACGGAAATTCCTGTTCACAGAATGTTCGATAAAGTAACGGATGACTTTTATGCAAGAAATCCGAATTGGGATGCACATCTTAAGAATCCCAAAACCAGTACTAGATCGTCAATATCGAAAAAGAACAAGGTTGTTATTGATAACGATTGTGGAGCAGATTCATCGTCAGCTCGAAAAGAAGAACTTTGTCCAACGTACGAACTTAGCAAAAAACTACTAGCTTTGACGAATATGAATGGTGGATTAAAGACGGGAAATATTGTTTTGATAATGCGATTGGCATGTATGGGTCCAACCATTGTATCACCGTTTTTGTTCGGTGGGCCTTCCACTTCGCCACGTTGTCCAAAAATGAAAGCACCCTGTGAAAAAAATGAAGTCAACGACTCGGTGATATGCAAGCGTTATTTTAGTAAAAATGTTGAAAAGGGTTGTCCATGTGGAGAGTGCGAGGACGAAGAAGAAAGATGTGAGTATTTTAAATAGGGATGAACAATTTATAAAAATATAGTACAAATAAAAATGTGAAATTGAGGTTAGGTTATAATGAAAGAAGTCGTTATGCTAGACCTCCAGTAGTCCTTGGCAACTGACGAAAGACAAGGTTTGAAAAGACAGACTGAGTGATATTAACAAACACGAGTGAAGAAAATAGCCGCTATTTTTCGGAACCGGCCAACCTGTCTTGTTAAAGTCGGTGGGTATACTGTCAGTTGTGAAAGACTAGAGGAAACCTACCATTACATTTCAAACAAAATAATTCATGTTACAAATTTCATTTTAAGAACAGTTAAAGGGCCATAGCCTGAAAAAAAAAATAGAAAATTCCTCTCAAATAAGTAAGAGGTATTCATTTAATGTGTGTTTCCTTTTCTTCTAATGTAAGGTCAAAAGAAACGAAATAACAAAGACAATAGACCTCACAAATGCCTATCTAACGAACAAGGAAACAAATCCAAAGGTTGTCCATGTCCAGATTGTGATGAACAATGTGAAATAGGTATGTATGTTTATTTTCAACCATAAGCACTTATAACTGTTATTGAATGTACCCTTGAAGTACACACTTATAAGTTGTTAAAAAATTCTAGTTTAAAAGAAATAAAAAACCTTGATAATTTATTTTTCTAAAAAAAATGTTCATGATGAGTTTCAATAAAAGCTTTAACTAGCACCTTATTTCCCGAAAATTCCGTATGCTAAGCTAAGACCAAAGGGGATTAGTTGTTTTTGCATTTAAAATGTAAATTATTTAGCCTCGCATCGTTCATTTTAAAGCAGTTTTCTTTGGTTTTCGAAAAAAAACGGCCACTTTTTCTGTCTAGTGGCACACCGCTTCAATAACCCTTCGAGTTGCTAGTTGCAGTCTAAACCTTTATTTTATTTTAATTTTACATTATTTTCTTCAAAGATCGATAATTTTATACTTTTGAAATATATAATTCGTTCTTAACCTACATTTTTTACCCGCGAAAAATTGAGGTTTTATCTGTAATTATTTTTTTTGTCATTATAGCCAAGGCCAAGGCTCTCAAAAAAATGAAACACCTAATCAAAAAATATGGACCGATTCAAAATTAAATACCAATGTAAAAAAAATAAAACAGACAATTCCATATACATAATTAAAAATATATCAATACTTAAGGGTATGTTCTTATTTGAAAGCGAATGTTTAACCATGTATATAAAATATAAACAGAAACAATTTTTACAGCTGAAAATGAAGACGACGATGAAGAAGAAGATAATTCGGATATAGTGATGAAACCTTGTGTTCTATGTCCCACAAAACTGGACTATGGCCCTGAAAAATACGATGCATTTGAAGCTAATTTAAATGGTAGTGGCTTAACAATTCGAGTTCTGAAAGACAGCCATGTAGTTGAGAATGTTTGCGATGTCGAATCCGATGATGATGACATCGGGATATGTACCTCAAACAAGGGTAAACCGGCTAACTCACAGCTCTATGGGTATAACCTAAATGACCTTGTGAGCAATAACACATTTGCTCGGAATCATATCGAACGAAGGACAGGAGGTAATATCATTAATAATAAATCTTTGCCAATGGTCCGAGGCAATATCAAGTACTCAGGAAATGATTCATGTTGTGGAGACAGTATCAACATACCACTGTTAAATAAGCTACCACCAATAAAAAGTGTAGACTCATATCGCAAGACCCCGAGTCAAATACGAAATTGCTGCTTCCAAGTCCAACCAAATGATATAGACAATACATTACGTGGCATCAACGCAGCAGCAAAGAAGAAAGGAATAGAAGTGAGTTATAAAATGTCCGTCGTTGACCGTTCACTGCACATACATATACCACACATAATGCAACAACTTTCATTTTAAACTATACTCAGTGTACCTATTCAAGCGCGCATAGTCAAAATGTAGGCTTAAAGTTTGGTAAAGTTGCGCAACACGATTTCCATTCACCTAACCTAATATATGCTCCATTTTCCGCATTGCACAGATTTCGATAAGCAATAATGTAATAAAAACAAAAACGTATACCTACCTAGTTGCATTGGGGGATTATTTATGACCAGTTTATATCTAGGTAATCTAGGACTTTTATTAATGATTTGAAAATTAACGGTAAAAAAAATATACATAAATCATCAGAGGCATAAACTTAAATGCTCAGTCCATTAGATAAGTAATAATAGAATCAACGAATTTTAATAAGTTTTTGCAAAAACGAACATAACATCCTCGACCTGTAAGGAATAATCACAACGTAACAGAATGTAAAAAAAAAATACAAAATAAATTTCTTCATCCGGATTCATTCGTAATAAAGGATTTTTACTCGACTCAGATTAAGACCGAGGTCGGTTGACAATTGCGTTAAAAAAGTAACTAAATTAGACCAAGGACCTGTTTCACCAAATACTTTTCACTTTGCAACTTTGTACTTTTGTTTTGCAAATTTCGTTTCACCAAACTCAAATTTGCAAAGAGGAAGTTATTGAAATAAAAAGTTTTCCTCTTTGCAAAATACGTTTCACCAAACACAAATTTACAAAGTAAAAATTTCTTTTCTCCAAAGTAAAAGGTTTTGTTAGTTTTCAAAGTATTCGTTCTTTTTTTTCACTAAACCAATAAATTTTGCAAATTTTATTTAGAATTTTGAAAAGTTTTTCAATAATATGCAACGAGAAATTTTCATTTGCAAACGTTTGCTGTGAAAAGTTTACAAAAAATAATTTTGACCGTTTTGAAGAATTTTTTGAAAATGAAGAAATAAATAATAGTTGCAAGACAATGGACATAAGCTATTCTTTTTTTTTATTTTGATGAGTTTATCAAAAAACATGAATTTTAGGGTCAACCGCATTGATTATAGTTTGTGTGGACTGTGTAAATACCCTGTCAACGGAGTTAGGACACATTAACAGAATGCTGGTCAGAACTCAGGGCGCGTTGTCACAACAGCACAATGAGAATTTATAGCTTGAGCAATTTAATTTTTTACGTCGTGTGATCGTCATGTACGCACTGGATCCAAAAATTTGGTCATCTCCTTTAAACTTAATTGCTATATCGAAAGGTTTTCTATACAAAAAATCTGTTTTTTACACAAGAGTGACGCAATCAAAATTATGTACTTCTAAAAAAATAAATATCCCACTCTCTGCATGTATAGTAGGTGTGTTTTATTCATTGCTGCATAGCCAGCGCAGCAAAATTTCCCTTGGCAAACAAAAACAATTTGATTGCTGGCGAAAAGAAAGTCAGTAAAAAAAAAGATGGCTGTGCTGGCGATAGAGCTTTCAATTATTTAAATGACGGTATAGAGTGAGTGATCGTTTTATTCAGACTTGTGCTGCGCTGGCTATGCAGCAATGAATAAAACACACCTAGTATCTCTATAATGTATGAGCTTTATTTTGAAACTTAAAAAAACACATTGCCAACTTGAGAGTTGACTTTAACTCGAGAGTTAAAAGGTAAGTTAAAATTTCTTTTTTGTTCACTAATTTATATTCTCAACTCTCCAGTTGAAGATCTAAAGTTGGCCAACTTCGAGTTTGAAAATATCCCTGGGATTTTTGTGAAATATAAAACAAAAACTGTCATTTATAAATTTTAATTTTAATCTGTCAATCATATCTGACTGTGTGTCTGTGTTAAATTGTGTTTATTGTGTCAAATTGTGCTAAATTGTGAAAAAATAATTGAAAAATAATGGTTTAAAAAAAAAAAGAAAAATAATTACTTCGGTAATAATAATAATAATAATACTTCAGTATTTTTTGAATATATTAATTAAAAGCCAACACGCTTTTGAAACAGAAATAAACAAAAAAAACTTTTGTACGTAAAACCTCAAGCTTGCTCCACTTTTTCCAGGAGTTGACTAATCTTAAGTTGATCAACTATAATAAAATAAAATAAATAAATAGAAATTCACAAGTTGAAAATAAAAATCCTCAAGTTGTGTTCAACTTTTAGTGAATAAAAGCGGCCTAAGTTTGCTAAAATCCGATTTAAAATCTGAACTTACGGTTTTCTATCAAACAAAAAAATCGATTTCCGGTTAAAATTTCATAAATGAAAAGAACATCTTATTTGCCATATATTCTTCCATTAAAATAATTTTTCTATAATTTCATTTATTTTATAAAGATTTTTCTTTAAAACCCTTACCCATAACTTTCTGAAACTTTACAAGCCTATTAGGGTAAACTTGGGTAAATGTAGGGTAAAGTCGGATTTCTATTTTCTAAACGGTTATAGATACAAAGATAATTTTTTTATTTTATAAATTTTTTAATTCTAAGGTGTGTCAAGGTAATTAAAAAAATTATAAAAAATCATTTTCAACATAATATGAGCGTTTTAAACGTAAAAAAAATTCAAAAATCGATGTATTATACCAAAATTCTATTAAATCAGCGGATTGGTTAATTTACTTTCAATATTTATGTTAAGAAATAAAAGAAAAAATAACACAAAGATGAACGAATTTCAAGACCCACAACTTTTTTCGTTGTCCGCTTCACGTGAAATGCCCCCTTTGCAAAATACGAATTTAAATGCAATGTTCTATTGAAAATTGGTGAAACACTTTTACCTTTCACTTTTCGAAAATAGTCTGAAAAAATTGAAAAATGCGAATTTTGTGGAACACTTCGCACTTTTATTTTGCAGGAAATTATTTTTTGCAAAGTGGTGATTGGTGAAATAGTTGAATAGATTGTTAATATTTGACGGTTTTACCTATAAGTGTTAAATTTAAGGGATACAATTCAAGTCCTGTGTCAAATGGATTAAAACTTTTATTCAATTAAATCCCCAGATTAATTTTTGAAATGTCAAAAGTTAATCTAGACTTCTGGATGACCATGGTAAGGCCATGATCAAAATTTACAGATACTCTTATTTATTATTTTGAGACTTTTTATTTTCAATTATGTATTTATAGCACTTACATTTTATTTCTTCGAGTGTAACAAAAAATATTTTAAATAAATAAATTTTCCTAGGTATGTCACAAAACTTTTGACGATCCAGACACAGATGTTTTTTTGGTTAAGCTTGGAAACAAAAAGTCATCACAAAACAAAAAGAACACCATCGAAATCGAATTGAGAACTCCGAAGGAACCATCAAATATCCGTGCTCAAAAATGGACAAAAGAAACTCAAGTAGACGAAACAATCCTTGACGCAAAAATTAAGAATAGAAAACGAAAGGGTAAAAAAGGATCAAGGAAAACTAAATGTTTCTGAAATGCACAATGCAAAGAAAATCAATACATCAAAATTTTATAAATCAATTTTGTTATTTTATTAATAGAATTGAACTAACAGAGTATTTTTTGCATTCTATTTTAAATATTTCAAAAAGAAGAGTGAAATTTTGTGTCAATTATCATCTTTTGTTTCATGAATTTCGAAATTAGATCGATTTGTTTGCGTTCCAAATGCAGAACAAAGGCAATAGATAAAGAACACAACATCCTTTTATCGCCCATGTTCTGCATTTCACTTATTGTGAATTCACATGACGAAAATGATATCGGGTGCTCTACAATTCATTTCATATGCAAAATGTAAGCAAACTTTATATCTGTGTTCTTTTAATATTTTTGTATCATTATTTATGAAAACAATTCATTACAAATTATTCACGCTATATCATGCAATAATCAGATTTTTCTTGCAAAAATGTTCGTCTTATACATAATATGCCTGTTTGGTAACTTTTTTTTCAACAAATTTCACAAAAACTGAGTTTTTTTTCTATGGGTTTTGACAGCAAATTGTGAAAATTTGAGCAAATTCGCAAGAAATTTCACGTTACCAAACAGACCAATTATCTCAGATTTTCGCTTTCCTTTACTCCTTAAAAATACCAATAATTCTGCATCCAATTTCATTCGCAGTGTTATTTCACTTTTCAAAACAATGCAAAATCCTTCAATTTTGACAGCTAGAAGTAATGAACGAATTGTAAAACAAGGAATTTTTTGAAAATCGATTACAATTCGATTTCGTTCGGATTGCCGAACATGGGCGTATATATTATATAAAAACAATTGTGTGGGTCGGAAAAGATCGAAGACTCCTTCTAAACGATGCGATTTCACTTAACGATTTTCAAGCAATTTGGCCAGTGACATATATGATGTCGGGTTTTTATTTAAACATTTTAAAATTCTCTACAAAATTAAAAAAAAAAAGGTTCTACGGGAGATTCTTTCTGCCGAGATAATGCCCAAAAAACGACAAAAAAGAAAGAAAAAGGGTCTACCCAGCCCTCTAGGATGTTGCCATAACTTTCTTATAGTAGGCTAGAATACTTTACTATAATATGTAAATTAGATTTTGAAAAAAAAGTTTTCTGAATTTTCCGTATTTACATACGGTATGTACATATGTTCCTCCATATGTACCTATCTACAAGTGAATCTTATTTTTTTAAACCAGAATTCCTATATCCTAATCTGAACTTCGATTTAAATCCAAATAAAATCATTTTAAGCTAATCGTCACGAGAAGAGCTTAAATATTTAAATCCAAGCAAAATAAAAGCTTTAAATCAAATCAAAATGACAGCTTGGAAAAAAACCTTAACAAAAAACAGTCTTACCTTGCGGCGGTCATGCACTATGCGGTCAGCTGCCCAATGGCGAAGATGCTGCATTCAGATACACCACAACCATCAGGTAGATTTACACGCCATAATAATAATTGCTTTCATTTACGTTGGGGCTGAGCATCGATCGCAACAACGAGACAATTTCCCCAACTATACTTAGTGTTTCAACGGCTTTCTGGCGTTCAGCATGGCGTTTAGTATTCAAACAGAAAACTGATATTTGCCGTGATTGTGAGTGAAACCGTCTTTGGCCAGGTCTGAATTCGTACGAATTCGTATAGTTGCTGCTGTCAGCAGGTGGTAGCTGTAATTTTTTGTTTGTTAGTAGAATCCATATTATAAATATTTTTCGCTGGTTCTCTCGTCTGCGTGACGTCGTAATCTTCGTTCGTCGTGTCGCAGAAAATTTAGATATACTTTTGATTGTGTCTCACAAAAAAAAAAAACCGGACCACAAAATATCACGAATTTTTAGATCGCCCGTGTACCTATCCAACGAGCTTTGCTTGGAGCTTTTTTTTCAGTTATAATATTTTGCTATCATTCGCGCCGGTTTGTTGTGATAACCAGGTTAAAATACGTTTCTTTCCTGTTTCCTGTTTTTTATTTTTGTTTTTAATTGTTGAGAATTTTGTGATGCATTATGGAATTAAAAATAAAGAACGAATACTCATCGAATAATTAAAAAAGTGAACGAAAGATTTAGGGATATTGTATACAATTTCTATTTAAATAGTTTTTTATTTTTTAATTGCGTTGGAGAATTTGTTTTGTTTTTTTCTAACAAAATGAAGACAATTCGCATGCTTGTTTTTGGTGGTCTGCTCTTGATGTGGATTAATGAAGCCAACAGTGGTAGAGATTTGCGAAGAAAAAGTGGTGAGTCTTTATTGTTTCTTCTACTAATAGTCAAAGAATTTACGTTGTATTCGGTAATTTTATTTAGTAACTATAATTTTTAATGATGTTATGGTATGGATGTCCACCCATCTGTGAGTAGCTATACGTCACTTTGAGTTGAAGTTCGTTTTTCAAATCTGTATTGACGCCTATTACACGATATGACACTTTGTCCCTGACTCTTTTTTCGAAATTTAATGAGTGCGAAGGTGAAATCAGATTTTTGTCATCCCTATGTACGCTTCGAGTTTTGAAAAGTGAGTCAGGGACTTAAAGTCACTGTGTAAATAATAGGTGATAGTAACCTACTAAAACTAAATTGTAAGAAAATAATATTCTGTGGTTTACTGGAATAAAGGCATAAGACAAATTTAATTTCTATTTAAAAAAAAAACTAAGAGCTACATATGTATATGAGTCGACATTTTATGTACTATCAATTGAAAATATAATTGTTGTTAATAAAAGAAGCCAAATACATAAACTTTAGAGAATATGAAGTTTTTATATCTATTTGTCAGATTTATTTCTTATTAAACGTGTTTTACAAAGTTATTTGGCAGCACCAAAATAAATTCGTGACGTCAAATGACATTTAAGGTAGTAATAATCGAGAGCTTTTGAGCTTATGAGTCTCATAACTCAAACATTTTGTGGTGACCATTAGAAAGTTTAAAGAACGTTCATAAAAATTCAGTATTATGGGAGTATATCTTGTTGACTACAGATTTATGAGCCTCTAAAGTTTATTAGCTTCAGTTGTTTTAAATCGTGAAATCCTCAATCCGACAAAATAACAAATCCAAAACTTTTCTCTTGATTATAATAATGAGTTTTGATTTCATTTAATTGTTTTTGAAATTTCCCATTAAAGGCTTTCCCAAACCAACCAGAAAATGGGGATTCACATTCAACGATGTACGTCTACGTGTCACCCGACAGTCGTTTTAGTAGTGTTCACATTCAGCGACTGTTGTCCCGACTTCATATGAAAATAAATTTTCAAAGAGCGAACATGGCACGAATTTCATTATTTGCACCAATGCTTTCGCATTAATTTCATTTGTTTCCTTTCTCGTTTTATTATTTAACTTTTATTTCAATCCATACTCTTTAAATCATACGAAAAAATTGAAAGAAGATCTACAATTTGAAATTTTCGGTCGTCCAACTACAGTTCACGTTTACTACAGCGGTCGTTCGACAGAGCAAATTATAAAAAAAAAATTGAACTACACGCAGCTAGTCGATCGAACGGTCGTTTGACTGGTGTTTCCATTACAAAAATCAATCGACCCGACACGTGTTGATGAACATGTCGTTTAATGTAAACGCCTCTAAACATTCGGAACTATGGTGAAACTTTCGGCTGCCAATATATTTTACATGAGATTCGCTTGATCGCATCGTCACCCTTTAAATAAATTTTGACAACCGAAAGGTTCGTAATCGTTGCGAAATTTTTCGCGTTGGCTTGGGGGAGCCTTTAATACTCATTTTCAGAAATTTGTTTATGTAAAATCATTTGTTAAAAGTATGAATTTCCGAATGAATTGATGACATTTCACAGTATGTTCAAATCGTTTTTTAATAGCCGCTTTGTAAGCGGGGACGTTTATTTAATGTCGCTTTAAATAAGGAGATATGAGATATAGTTGCCGATGTGATCGAAATGAGATTTCGACAGTCGACATTTTAATAAGCTTTTTAGTTTTTGTTTCCGTTCAGCAGCATCTTGGTAGACCTGCTTTTCAGGTTATAGGGATTTTAAGTTTTCGTCAGAGCTCCTAACAATTTTGACATTTTGTTAGTCGGTGAAAAAAAATTGCATTTTAACTTTCAGAAAAGTCGATATTAATCGTTATTTTGACCAGAAGAAATTTGTTTGCCGATTATTCGTACGCAACCCCTAGTATTGAACTAGAATCCGATATCAATACTCTTATCGAGATATTCAAATGAAAAAAATTGAAACAACCGTTTAAAGGTTATGTTACACCACGAATTAATTTATTGGTGTAGAGAAGAGCTTTCACAAAAAAATTCTACTTTTCTTTTTCATGTAAGGATCCCCCACACCAATGCGAATCTGTCGTGGCGACGACGAAAACAATAATAACAACGTGTTGTTTTCATTGACAACTACGTTTTGCTGTTATTGTTTTCGTCGTCGCCACGGCAAATTCGCGTTAGTGTAGGGATCCTTATCTCGAAATGTTCAGATAAATTCAAATTTATGTATGTTTATTTTTTTCTCAATAGCACGACCGGAGTGTGAGTAGATAAAAATAGTGGGAACCTACCTTGGTGATTCAATTATCGCCGCCGGAGGGCGCCGCGCCGTTTTGATATCGGAACTCATAAGGCATGTGAGCAAAATGGAATTTAATGTATCATATCATACCGTTCAATGATTCAGAAGCCAAAACTTGCTATATTCCTGTCTACATAACTAACCATAGGCGTCAGGTTTCATTCAAATGAATTATCTTATCTGCCATGAATATTGAATTCCGACAGTTTTCTTAGATTAATAAAACAATTCGAACTGTGAGTACTCAATCGCCCAAATAAGACACTCACACTTCTTTGTCCCCACAAAAACGATTCTAGTTTTTCCCATTTTTCTATTAAATAATTATAAGAAGTTCCGATTTTATCATCAAAACCAGCACTATACGTCGCAATAAAATAAAATACTCTTTTAGCAACACAATTTTGCAGACTATATGAGTTTATCTTTTTAAATCCGCACTTAACTCTCTAATTTTATGCAACGATACACGTAGAAAATCAGGTTAAAATAGATGTACTTTTTTCCAACCAGATTTAAGTAGGTATACCTTTTCAGTATAGCTATCGCTACCGGCCTATATATTAAAAGTTCAGTGCACTTGAAAGTGCCATTGATTTACATAAACTATAGGTTTTATTTTTTGATTCAATAGCAATTGGTGCATACAGCAAACAAGCATCATTCCACAATCATCCAAGTGTAAAATGTAAATTTTTGCAGAAAATATTTTGCAATATCAATGTTATTTAAGTATAAGTATAGAGATGCAATGTGCAACAAACAGGATCTATATATGCAGATAAAACAAGTCTGCAAGTCTTTGATTGCTGTTATAAGACGTCCTAACATAACAGTTAAAATATTGGTTTGAATTTTATAATTGCGTGTTGTTAAATTGAATTTTTATTTGGTAACAATACAAAAAATAAGGAAATGATTGTGTATAGGAATCTACTTTGAGTATATGATTAAATTTCAAATTGAAGTCCGTCAAATATTGAAGTCAGCGATTAAGCAAAATTGGATTCTACTCGTTTTTGGACCCTGACTAATGTCCTTATATAAAGCTTCTTAAAAGTATTCAATCGTAGATGATTATTGCCTGAAATTTTAAAAAGCTTATATAATTTTAATGACACTTTAATAAATGCTTTTGTTTGCCTTTTTTAGGTCTGTTTCTTTACTTTACCCAAAATGTGTTTCTTTACCTTTTTCTGGCGTGAAAATGCCATGAGCTTTTGATTTGTTTTAATTTATTTAATTTCCCCTCCAGCAAGAATCTACCCGAACAGTTTACCTACTGCCTTTTCTTGCTTGTCAATCAACTGATAATTTTTGTGGTCAAATGTGACGTTTACCCAGAAACAAATCAGAAACATCCCAAATGCATTTCCTTGCTTTTCATTTCTAGTCCAAAGTTACAAAAGCAATATCAAAAAGCCCAAACTTTTTTCCGAACTTTTTCCCAAACAGTAAAGAAACAGACAATTTATCGGGTCAATAATTGTCTTGCCTCTATACCACTCGGTTTATTGAAAAATTAGAACTTGACTCAGTTTGTAATAGAAAACTTCGAATAATTTGAATTCTCAAATCCGATGGCTTAGGGCAGGCACACAAAATTGTATGTGGACAAGTCTTTGTAGTTCGCTATGACTAGGTTGTCCTTTTTTCATATATTTCTTAAATCACACAGCAAAACTCTTTGTTTTTCTGTTATATTTTTGGATTTTAGTGACAGAAGTCACCAAAAAGTTAGCAGTTCATCACAAAAACTTTTTGTTATCTTGTCTGTGAAGTGTAATCTTAGTTTTTTGGTGTTTTTTGCATGTTTTTAATTTGAACTCGAAGCATATTTTTTGCACTATCTTGCTCTTGTGGTTAACAACTTTGATGAAGCTACATTTTAACGAAAAAATAATAAAAAAAAGTACCTGTAAAAACTTGATTTTTATTTTATTTTTTTAATTAAAAAAATTTTAAATACAAAATTACTACAAAATTACAACTACATATAGAAGTATCAGATTACAAAAAATAATAAAATTGGTCAAGGCATCAATAACTTTGGTCATTATAGGTACTCGAGTTTGACGAAAATCTTAAGAGTCGTTTTCGAGAAAAGTTGAAAAAACTAAAATCTACCCGTTTTAAATGATCTTAGGCCCGTTTGCTGATACTACACATAACGATTTAAGTTGAACTTAAATTCTTAAGGGGTACTTTTTCCATGTCATAAAGTGATACTTATGAAATTAAGTTCAACTTAAATCTTTATGTGTAGTATCAGCAAACGGGCCTTAAACAAATAACATAAAAATGCTTTGTTCCAAATTTTAAGCAATAAGGTCCAGCCGTTCAAGCCCCAACTTAAATTTAAAAGTGCGCACGGACACACAGACGGAAAGACTGACGGACGGTATGAAGAAACCCAATTTTTCGGACATCTCCATTAACGTAGTGTTAATTTTTATTACATCCTCAACATTTTTCTTACATGAAACCAATACTTAACCCTATAGAGCTAGGTTATACTAGGGTAGGAAGTTAGCCACCCCTAATCAGTTAGAAATATTTACAAAAACTCCTAATTTTTTTTGTTTTCAAATTTGTATCTCTAACGCCTTGTGGGCCTTATTTCAATGAGAATTTCTGTTGAAATGTTTTCAGGGCCTTTAGTTTTGGGTTATTAACATACCTATATCTCCTTAATGGCTTGACTAATTTTTCAAATTGGTTATATCATATATATGTATAGTGAAATACTATTACATTTTTTTTTCATAAAATCATTAAAATAAATCGAGTTTTTAAGAACCTATGACGTTGTTATCATTTTTTCTAAAAGTCGGTTTGCCAATTTCATCAAAATGTTTACAACACGCATATCTTAAAACCTCAAGAAAAATTGCATCCCAAATTTTGCTTCAGGAAAAATGTTAAAATCATGATGAAAAAAAAATTGTAAACATTTTTTAAAATACATTATTGGTTTGACTACTTATAGAAGTAACTCTTTCAATAATCTTTTGAGCCCTTTAGGATTAAGAAACTATATGGTCTAAGTTAAAAAATAAGGCTTTAAAGCAAATTAATAGAACTTTTCATTAAAACAGTACCAGCAAGGTGAATAGATAAAATACAAAAAAATAAGCGATTTTTGTTTAAATTTTCGTAACTGATTTAGGGGGGGGGGGGAGACCAATTTTGTTGTTGTTGTTGTTGAAGATCCATCCCAGCACACATAATGAATATAACACATTCTTTTTTTTTTTGATTTTCAATTAATTAATCTAAATGTTTAAAATTCAACCAATCATGTGAAAAAAAAAATTAAATTTGAAAAAAAAATAATCAACCCTTTTTCGATTAAAACTTTGAGTTAGATTTCAAACGTATCCAACACTTCACCTATAGTATTTACACATGAACTTATATTGTATATAATATACATTTATAGCAATTTAATCTACTTGCACTTCTGTGCTTGATTCGCAGGAACAAAGTGCGCTTTCGAAATCCTACTTAAAATGCAAACTCTAAGTAGAATTGAAATGAGAGAAATGACGGTTTGGGTGCCTATTTCTGCCTTTAAAATAGAATTTAATGTAAATCTATATCCTAAGAGGAACAAAAAAAAAAATCGCCATTATCAATTTAGATCTATAGATTAACATTTGAATAATTGAAAATTATTCGAAGGTCAAGTTTGTATCTCAGCTCTTTTGTTTAATTTTTTGTTCTATACTTTAAAGTTTAAACCATGAATAAATGGTAAGTGAAATGAAAAAATAAATTATTTTATTTAATATTTTAACTCATGAGATCAAAGTTGAATCCGGGTTGAAATAGATCACAGTTTTATATTTTATGTACAGATTAAAAAAGGTGCAGATTCAATTCGTGCAAACAATTCGTGAGTTCTGTATTTAATATTCTATTCGATTTATCCTTCAAGGTATAAAAGAGAACGGCAAAAAACCTTAAAAAAATATATTGACTTAGATTTTGCCTCCCTAGAAACTGATATTAGAAACTGTACCTAAGATAAAATTATTTAAACAGAAATAAGTGGAAGGGCTCTTCCAATAGATTCTTTAAGATTCTTGATTTCCAAAACAATCTACGGGTTCCAAGAACTCATTTGGTTTTTTTTTTATATAACAATATAAATTCTTGGGTATACTTGTTGTTTTGCTTATATTCAAATAAGAAATGTCATTGACTTAAGGAGAATTAATATAGGGCTTATTGGATGTAAATTGCCTACAGTATTAAAATTTGTGGGTTTATTCAACTCGGTTGTTTTTGTTTTTAGCAATTTTGAAAATTTCAATTTAATGTTAGCCTATAGTTTAATTTGAACTTGTTTTAAGCATAAATTAAATTTGTTGCGTTAGAAAATTTGCGTATATATGTGAAACTCATACATAAATAATTATCTTTGCAAATAAAAAATAACATAAGAAGGTCAAATGAACTTTTATGACATTCCAGTTAAGAAAAACAAGGGAGTATTGATGTTTTATTTATGGGCTTTATTGATAACTTTTTTCTTATGCGAATTAAAATAATTCCATATATTTACTCTCTACGCGGGTTTCTTTGAAAACTCTCAACTTCTTCAGGGGTCACAATTTATTGAAACTTAAAGTAAACAACAGAATTTTGAACATTGGAAAGGGAGTATTTTGTTAAATACTCCAAATAAAATAAAATACAGTCAGCTAAATCGCACGCACTTCATGGCCCTTATGTCTGTTCATGAGCCCAGTTAAATAATTTTTTGAATTGAATTAATTTAGAAAATTCAAATTAATTTAAATTAAATAATTTAATAATTTTGTAGGACTAAAGGACGTTAAAAAGCTATTTCGAATCATTAAATAATCGTTTGTTTTTTAGTTACGTACATACATAGTATTCTTTTTCTTTTTCACCATTTAAAGCAGACATTTCAGCTTTCACAAGGACAATACAAATGGATTTAAATAAATATAACAAGATTAGTAAAAATTGAGTTTTCGAGTTAATAAGTTTTCTAAAAAGAGTGTGGCAAATGTTTTATATTTGCAGGTATATGGAGTTTTATTTATGTAGAAATATGTTCAAGCTTTAAATATAAAATCGCTCCGACTTCTAAGCTTATAAGTATGTACCGAACAAATTTCCGTATTTAATCATTTGACTCCTCTTTTATCATTATTGGATTATTAACTTAAATACAATTTGTTTTTTTTTTTTTATTTTGAACTTCCACTTAAAGACTTAAAAAAAATTAAGAAACTGGAATTTGATATAAAACAAATCTTTTGGAAACAAGTAGATTTCTTCATTAATTTTTTTAAATTCTTTGTTTACCTACTGATAAAAATTCACATTACTATAAATGTGAATAAATAAAATAAAAGATCAAGTTTTCTTCATCATGATTGGAAGATTTTAAATGTAGTATTTTTTGTATTTTCATTGATTTTTTATTACTCTATAAAAACCTACAACCTATTGTTTTTGCAGAGATGTTTCTTTTAATTAACCTTTTCAAGTGTATTTCATTAAATTAATGACAAAAAAAAGACACAATTTTTACGATTGAAATGGTAAATAAAAAAAAACAGCAGGCTTATAATATTTTATATTTAAAAAAAAAAAAAAAACAAAAACAAGGCCTATAAATATTTTCAAGGAAGAGTATGATTTCAATTTGAAATAAATATTTTTTTTATGAAAAAAAACTACTTAATTAAGCATTATGCTTAAAATGTCAAAAACATAAAATTATAGGTAAGTGGAAAAAAAATTCCTATAAATTCTGTTGGCCTTACTAATTTTTTTAATTTAATGTTATGGCCAAGAATTTAGCTTTATTATAAAGATAAAGGTTTGCCATTATGTTTTAAAAATGATTTTGGGCAAGTGGCCGCCACGGCTGGCTCGAATAAATTCCAGTCGAGAGGCCCAAGAGGCCCCAGCTCCAATTGTTGCGCGCGATTGCGGATGGACTCATTCGGGTCTTCTTCGATACTCTGCTCCTGCACTGCAGCAATAGCGTCTTCGGTGCGCACTGTATGGCGTCTCTGAGGATTCGGATTGTCCGTGCGAAACCGAGCCATGGTTGCTACAACTACTCTGCTGGGAGATTATTGCAATCGAATATTGGACGCAGCGCGTGATGCATCGCGCGAACCGAACCATTATTTCGGTAATAAATTTGCACGATTTACAAACGTTTTTCAGGAGTAAGTCAATTAATTATGAAATGGCAAACCAAACTAAATCAAGTGACAGCTGTCAAAAAGACCAATTTCGAAAAAAGTATTGCCAGATTGAAAACCACACGTCTAAAAAAACACCCTTTAGTTGGTATCCAATAAGTTCCTGAGACCTTTCGAGGTCATAGAGCTTCAACAACATTGTGTACTATCTTTCCATTTGTATTTTTGGAACACACTCATTCCTCTAAGTCTTTTGAATATTTTTATCGATTTTCCTCAAAAATTCTGCATCATTTTTGTTATGAACTATCTTACTGATTCAAATGGGACAAACAAAAAAAAATCTTAAACAATGTTATTAACCTAAAGAATATTATAAAATTTGTTTTACGTAAATCAGTTTAATACTTTCTGAATTTACGCGTGACAAACTAAATAATTATTTCGTCTTTATATAATTGTAATGATATTATGTAAGAACTATAATAAGTGCAAATTAATGGATTCATCAAACGTGAGACAGAGAATACGAAAAAGTGGGTGCTGATTTGTGTGTATCTGTGAATCGACTTCAGATCTTAGAATAAGAATATAAGGAAGAGGTGTATATCACATATACAGTGTATGTGAGTGAGGCACCAAACAAAAAAAAAAAACAACCCGATCTGTCATTTTGCCGAGCTATAGGAAAGTGTTTCGAATTTTTAAAACGTTAAAATAGTGAAAATACTAATTAAAAAGTTAACACAGTGAATACTTGCATTAAATTATTAAAAAAATATAAAAAAAACATACAGTGCTTCGTTAAATCGTGTAAAAACACCTATAATATTGAAATTTGTTTCTTTTCACGTGCTGATTGTGTCTCATATTCCACATGCAGTAATGTGAAGTGATGTTTATTAAGTAAATACATAATCTTAGAATAATTCAATCACCTGAATTATCAGAACCCGATCTGTCAAAATTGAAATTCTCATCCAGGGTCGAATTAGTTTTTGTTGATGTTGACAAGGCGCTCAAATCCATTGAGCGCCCGTAGTGCAGAGTAATTTTACTTACTTTATGTGGAATTTGAGACACAGCTTACCTGTGAAATTAACAAAAATTATACTGCGTATTATAGGTGTTTTTAACAGGATATACATAATTCAAAACCGCATTTAGTTTTATATTTTTTTTTTCAATGAAGTATGGCATGTATACATTTTATTTACTTTTACTTTTTATTTAATTTACTAAGCTTTTTTTTTTACTATTTTAACGATTTAAAATCTCAAAACACATTCCTCAAAAAACAGCAAACAATTCCTTTTGGCGCCTCATCATTTAGCTGTCTAACTGCACGCCTTCACTGTGAGAATGCATTTGTGTTTGTGTAACTCACACTATTTTGAAAAATGCTTCACTTTTTCCTCGATATTCCCGTTCCTCTATTTCTTCTTCTAAGCTTTGGATAATAAAAAAATAGTTATCATAGAATTTTTAGTGCAAGAAAATCACTGGAATAAAAATGAGCCTGAGTGAAAGAATATAATATATAGGTATTCTCCCTCTCTCATATTTTGTTCCTTTGTTTTGCTAAAATTCCTGATTGTGCAGTGCGTTGGGTAGGTATTTAATTGTTTTCTCTCTTCTTCTGCATTCCTACGACCTACATACCTAACGTACTAAAGAACTATGAGGGAAATTCATGATTTGTAAGAAAATCAACGGGAGATAAAGATTCTGTTTATATATGTCAAACCTACTTAACATACAAACTAAATACAAAAAGGTAATAGAAATTACGGCTATAGCGGTAGCCCTATTTATTACCATCGGTATATATGTATATGTATGTATGTTAATATTAATTCTTAAATTTTTGCGAAGCAACGCGAGCATGGGTCTGCTGGTAGTATAATAATTTGGAATTAGAGCTGAATGTTAGTGCTGCAAAAATTGATTTTTCACACCACAAACAGAATTCTGAAATCAGTTTAATCCTTATACATTTTGATCGGTTCTATAAGTTGTAAGAATTTATGAGGCTTTGAGAATAAGAGAAATTTCAACTTTCTCAATTGTAAAGTTAAGAAATAGAGAAGATTCGAGGATTTTAATTTGAGTTGCAATTAAATAGATCGTCATCTGAATCATCAGTCAAAAGAATCGGCAACTTCAAGCTCAAATATCTCGACTTTTCCACGAACGACCTTAAAAATATTTCACCCATGTAAAGGGCTCAACGTCACCTTACAACTGATACCAAACTCATTTCTGTACACTATTGGCAAAAAAGGGCAGTTCCCTTCTGCTTTGCTAACTTGACATAAGTTCTTTTAAAAACAGCTTTTAACAGCCTTTAGTCGACAAAAATTTGCCCTCACTATAGTCAACTGAAGAGCCCACTGCCCAAGTGAGATCGCCAGGACAAAAAGCCAATTTTTGTGGACTTAAAGGCCGTTAGAAGGTATTTTGAATTGAACAAGTCTATTTAAATATTGCTAAGGGCCAGTTTGTTCACAATGGGTTAAATCTGAACCAAACCAAATCAACCAAAATCGGCTGATTAGCGATTTTCATGATTAACAACTTAAATTGTTGATTCCTTGAAAAAAATTTGATTACCTTGCACAGTCTATGATTTACCAGTTGCAATAATCCATGATTAAAGATGATCAGCTGTGAACAAACTGGCCATAATGGTTCTACTTGGCTGATGTATTTCAATAGTATGTAGAATTTATTTATTTATTTTAATACTTTTCTTCTTAAACTCAAATGTATGTATATCATTTCATTGCCAGTATTTCAATACACATTTTAGTACTACAACGGTACGTTCTTCTTTGAGTAGTTTTTTCATAAGCTTTTTGTAGATCGATTTTTCAGTTTAAGAGATTTTGTTTTCTATTTTAAATTTTCTTAATTCTTGTTTTATTAATTTATTCTGTGGAACTGGAGTGATAGTTGCATTATATTAAATTTCTTTTTTTTAATCAACTAAAAGCTCCTCATCAAATCAATTTTATGATGAAGAGATAACTATAAAACACCTGGCAAAAGCTTAGAGAATTGTATCAATTTTGTGTGTTTATATAGAGTAGCTCATTAATTCAAAAGAAAACAATTTAATGAGCATAGTTGACGACCAGTAACATAACCTAATTTAAATTGAATTCGTTAATATGTGAGTTCATTATCTTTGCATAAAAATACATAATATATAGTGAGAATAATTTTAGTTAAGTTTAAAATTTAAATTTTCTATAATATTGACGTCAACATTTAACTGAAATATATAAAACAATAAAAATGCTGTCAAATTTAGTAAATTCCCAAAGAGTATAACGGGACATCCGATTAATTCCAAAGAAATTATTAGATATACATTTATGCGCTAGCGGAAATGTGCATTAATTATTAATTATCGATCGCACAATTTTGTAGATATTTTTGGACCGAAAAAAACCCGTTCAGTTTTATTTGTAAAACGTGTATCCGAAATATAATAACATCATAATATGGTTATTGGTGTATTGAACTTCTTAATCATATTTAAGAAGCAAAAATAACAAAAAAAAGACCATAAAAATAATAATTTAAAGCTTTGTTAGGATTTTACTATTTTAGCAACAGATTAGTGTTTAAAAATAAAACTATAAAACATCGAGAGCAATAATGAAGTTTTATTGTAATACGGCAATTAATAGGCACGCGCCTTATAGACTTTAAATAATATATGGGAGATATAAAAGGATAATATGCTTTGGAGCTGATATATAGCTTTTAAATTAACTGTTATATTAAAGAATTAAGCTTTTGGGTTAAACAAGGCAGTGCTTTTTTTACAATACTTCTTAAATCACGATAGCAAACAAGATTCGTTCTTGTGGGCGGATAATGACAATAGATTAGGTTTATAATTCCAGTTATGTATAGAGTTTGGTTTTAATGCAGAACATGAGACCGGAATTATGCTATGTCTAAATTAGTCTTTGATATTTTATGGGCAAAGATCTAAAAACAACACAAAAAGTGCCTTTCTGATTCAACAAAAACTGACAAAATTCGTTATGAAAATAAGCAAAGTTACTTATACTCTGTTAACACCGAAATTTTTCATACTTTAAACTGACAAAAATTAAAAAAAAAAAAAAACAATTTGTTCTGAATATATTTTAGGCAAATGAATCTATTGTCAATTTTGTAAATATTTTTATTGACTATTGAGAGCTTTGACGTATTAAACAGGGTGTCCCGAAATCACCGCCTCAGAAGAAAACCATATGAGTTCCTGAGGTCATTTCAAGTCGAAAAACTTAAAAGGTAATTTTCTTGTTTTCGACTTATAATGGTGTTTTATGATTTGTATTCTTTTTCTTTTGGCTGGCTTTAACTTTGCCAAACATTCAATATTTTTCTATGTTTCTATTGTTTCTTTTCAAATATTCATATTTTCTTGATTTTGCTTTATTTTTTTAATAATTTTATATCTGTTTTTGGGTAAAAAATGTTAAGTATTTTTAAGAACACATATATGGGCTTTCATAATATGTAATAAAAAAAATTGTACTTAATAACGTGTTTTTGTGAAAAAAAAATCATATCGAAGTCAAAAAACAACCTAAAAATGCTTAAAAAATGTGCTTGAAAATAATTTGAGGGAAAACCGTTATCCACACAGAAAAAATTGTATGGTAGATACAAATTTCTAACTGTTCTTGTTTAAATACATTTTTTTTTTTTCAAAAATCGATTGTAGTTTGGCAAAGTTAGAGCCAGTCAAACTAAAAAAATAAAAACCGTTATAAATCGAAAACGAAGCGAAAACGAGAAAATTACCTCTTAAGTTTTTCGACTTAAAATGACCTCAGGAACTCATGGTTTTCTTCTGAGGTGTTGATTTCGGGACACCCTGTATATGGACTGCTAGTTACTTGTCAATTCCATACATTTCTTGCGCAGAAAAATGTTCCGAGAAATCTCACATTCGTTAATAAATAGACGCCAAACACTAAAAAAGAATCGTTAAAATTCAAATATTAAGAAGAACCGACAGTAGATGGCATTCGAAAAAGTTCGTTTTTTATTTAAATTGAATAAAAGACATTTTTGTTTTAGTTTTTTTTTTTAGTTTATTGGCCAACCAATTGAACAATTTTTGTAAATTTTGATCGAACTTAATTTTTCTGATCTTTCCATTGGTTTGTTTTTGGCAATATAGTGCATTATTACCTTACAAAATAATATATCAATAATTAATAGAGTGTCTTTGGCTGCTCGTAATGGCGAGTTTCATGGCATGACCACCAAGACCCAAGAGCGCTGATTTAAACTGGAACACGAGTGAAGTTGGTTACTAGCAGTTCATATATATTACGTCGATTGAGAGTTAAAGGTGCCATTCACGTTGAGAGGGCCTTAAGATTGGTTGAAATGTCCGCGGAGATTAAAGATACTTAATTATAAAGTTTTGAATCCTAGCAGCCATTTTAATATGCCTACAAGCTACAACTATCAGTGGCGTATTTCACAGAATATACATCTCATACATTACAGAAATGTATGTGACGTAAAATAGGCCCCATATGAGTGGGCTCAAATTTTAAATTTTTTTTAAATTAGCCAAATTTGGCGACTACTTTAAGGTACATCCATTCATACAATGTATGTGATGTATGTTCCGTGAAATAAACCCCAGATTGCGGATTGCCAAGAAATAAAATTACAAATCCAACAACGTAACCAAATGGGTTTTGATGGGTGAAACGTTCGAAAGATTCATATCTTTATAGGTATCTTTGGTAGAGATTTTCAACAGATCTCCACCAGTCGCACGAGGCCCATTCACGATAGAACCAATCAATTTTAATTTTATCACATTTTCACATAATAGGTCTGTTCCTTTTCTTCCCACAACTACCAATTTCAGTCAATTTTTTTTTAATTTGCCAAAACATTTTAAAATTTGTAGAAATTGGCAGATTTGGGAAGTAAAGAAACAGAGGTATTATGTATGTACGTTCGTTCAATAATTGTTGATTGAATATAGCTTCTACGACGAAAACAACAATAACAACATGTGGTTGTCAATGAAAACAACACGTTGATTTTATTTTTTTCGTCGTCGCCACCGAAAATTCGCGTTGGTGTGGGGGAACCTATAATTTAGTAGAACAAATATGAACTTAAAATATCAATAATAATGCACCCATTTTGATCTGGTGTTCTATTTCACTTTTCAGAAGAATTCAAAGTAAATGCGAAATTTTCGAAAGCAAATGAATTTTAGAACATTTCGAGTTAAATTGAAAATCGATTTCAATTCGATTTCGTTGGAAACGCAAACTATGGTTTGCAAAAAAAAAATTTTTTTCCACTTATTACAATTATTAAAATGAAGCTCTATTATAGTTTTTAATCGTCTCACGACTTTGAAATACTGGTCCTATTTTACCAATGTTAAAATTTTTACTGATATTTTTCAAAATTTATCTGTGGCAATACTGATGCCATATTGCTTAGAAAGAGAAGAATTCAATTATGTCTTATCGGCTATGCAAAATAACCTGTTGTCATTGTTTAATGGTTACAAATACAAAATATTTGAATTTAGCAACTAATACTGAGGAATGTATATGTATACCTACGTAGGTAGTATATTGTTGCCATAAAAAGAGTCCCGTTATTTCTAAGTATTTTATCATAACAAAAAAAATTTTAAAAAAATCAATAAAGAAAAAATTAATAATTTATAGATAATAATTTTGCATATTAATGATAAAATTTATTTTTATTTTTATTTTGTGTTATGGCTGTCGTCTGTTTTTTGTCTTTCTGATTAATCATCAACTATCTTAATTTGTCATTTATTTTGTATGGTAAAATCGAAAAATTCTACACCTTTATAATTTAATCTTATAAACAAAATAATTTTAAACTGTGAATTAGTTAATATTAACGGATATTTTTCAGGCAACATTGTGAAGCGTGTCTTTCAAAATTATAAAATCGCCTGTACAAAATCATTGGACTAAAAATTTACTAATTTACTTCACTGGTTAGAAATACGTCATTGGCAACCACAAAAATGGGAAAAATATCTATTTTTAAACTTCTAATTTATCAAAAAAAAAATCGTTTCGCATTATCTGATAAAACTCTCCATTACTATTTCTCCGTAGTCTTTTCTTTAACTTTTTCGTTGTCGATTTGGAGACCAGAGAAAATTTTCGTTTCGCTTCAGCTCAGGGGTCCCAGGTTGAAGGGAAAATCACCATTTTTGCCGATTTTTTACACGAAATGGGAAAAAAGGGGACGGGGATGAAAAAGGGGAAGAAAAACTTAACAGGGGAAAATATAATTTTTTCAAAAACAGTAGACACAATTTTTAAGAATCAATTTAAGTAAAACTAAACTTCGAAAAAACTATCGAATTCCACGATAAATGGCATTTTGCATACGAACCCTTATTAAAGACTGATAAAAGACTTCCTTAAGCTACATAACAACTCTATGTACATTAAAAAAGTATTTATCTTTTAGTTTTTCGCTCAACATGTGATTTATAAAGAACTTTTTTAGTTTAAGAAATGTTTTTAAGTTTCTTTTTTGTTAATTTTTTGTTTACCAACATTATAAAGTGTTATTTTTTATGAATAAAAATCAAAATGATTAAAAAAAATTTTAATGCTTGCATTTTTTCTTTGGGGAAAAAAAGGGGATTTTTTTGAAAAAGGGGGAAAAAAAACGTTTTGGTGCCAAAAAAAGGGGATTTTTTTGAAAACCTGGGAACACTGCTTCAGCTGCGTACTAGGCAGCCTAGTACGCTGCTGATGCGAAACGAAAAATCCCATACAAAAATGACACAACGAAATCATAAACGGAAAATTTCGTTCTGCTTTTCGTTTTGCAGTACGCTGTTCGAAGAGCGAAATTCATAATTGTAGCAGATTATTTGGAGAAGTCTCCGTTCCTTTTTCGCACTGAATTAATTATACAGACTATTTATTGTGTGCGGAAAAATGACATTTGAGTTTTATTTGTGTTTTTTTTTGTTTATCATTTTCTTACTTCATGGGTTTCTCTGATTTTTTGCGTTTATGTTTGATTTTGTTTTTGGAATTAATGAAACTCTCCAAGGATATTTTCCGTTGTGTCTTCGCAAGCGTTTCGTTGTCTGTTTGGAGATCACAAGAAATTTTCGTTTCGCATCAGCAGCGTACTAGGCTTTAAGGCAGCTGAAGCGGAACGAAAATTTTCTGTGGTCTCCAAATCGATAACAAAAACGTAAACGAAACGACTATAAACGACTATGGAAAAGTAAATGTCACTAATTGTAAAAAAAAAATAAAAAAAAACAAACAAAAATCACAGAAGCCTTTGCTGCAATCAAAGAAACAACAAATAAAAATACAAATAAAAACTCGAATGTCACATTTCCGCAGACAATTAATGGTTCGTGTAAATAATTCAGTGTGCAAAAAAGTGGAGACTTCTCCAAATAATCTGCTAAAATTACCAATTTCGCTCGTTGAACAGCGTACTGCGTACAGCGTACAACGTACAAAAATGAAAACGAAATTTTTCGTTTATGATTTCGTTGCTTCAATTTTTGTATGGTAATTTTCGTTTCGCTTCAGCTGCGTACTATGCTTTAAATACAAAAATTTTGAATATCAAAAGTTCACTTTTGACAAAAAATTGATCTAAATTTTACAATTCAAATCAGTTACTTTAAGAATAGGGTTTTTTTCGCACTCGATTACTCCAAAAATAAGAGTGCCACAGACGTGGTTCAAAAATGGTCTTCTTTATAGTTTAACTCAATCATAACACGACGAATATTCGATTTCAAAAGTTCAATAGTTCGGGGATAGTATGCATAAACACAACCTTTTACATAGCCCCACAAAAAAGAAATCCAACGGCGCGTGGTGGTGACAAATCACACAATCTTTGCGGCTATATCACATCACCAAAACGCGAAAATAACTAAACATTTTATACTTCGCAAATAATTCAATGATTAATATTTACCAGACATCTTAAAATGTTACGTTTCACCAGCAAATATGTATAAAACATTTACTCAGAGGAAGTAGGTACTGAAGTATTTCTTTCTCCAGATAAGTCTCAATTGAAATTATGATGAACATATTTAGGTAACCATAAATGCCTTAACAAGATAAAAAATAATTAATCTCAGCTCTTTTGTAAAGATTTATACAAAATTGCACTCGTACAATCTCTTCTTGAACTAGTTATCTTTTCATTATAGTGTCTTGGACAAATAAAGCATTATTATTTTGCAATATAGACAGTGTTTATATGTATCTTACATAATTTATGCGATGAAACCTGCAAGTAACTATCATCATATACATAGTAACTGATCTCTTTTAATGCAACTCATTACTGGTTAACGAATTATATGTCCAACATTGCAAATTCATGGTAACTCGTAAACAATTATAACAAAAGCCAATTGTAGTAGCTAAATATATAGTATATGTATCTACTTTTATAGCTGGTCGTGAGATTGTTTTATTATGGAGGTATGATAATCTTGATAATATACAAACCTCTTACAAAATGTTTTTACTTTCTCCATAAGAACATCATATAGGATGCAGTCAAGACAAGAGCTGATCTGAGAAAGGTAAGCGCCTTAGGCGACTTTTTCTCTAATGGTCATGGTGCATTTCTTTAATTATAGATCAGATATAAAATAGATCCAAAGCTTTTATTATGTTTTGTGCATTTAATCACGCAAACTTTAGATTCAATTAAAGACATTCCATAAATAAATTCGAGGGAAAAGTTTTCATAGTGCCACCTTTCTTGGGTAATATCCAACCGTTTATTTATTCTGCTTATAATTTCGTAGAAAACTAGACGATGCACTCAAAACAAAACTATCCCCCCATTATGTTCTGTATTTCGAACGAAATCGAATTGAATACGATTTAAATTTCACTCGTAATGAAATTCCATGTTCTATTTGTTAGTTTTAGAAAATTTCGTAATTAGTTCGAACAGTCAAAAATAAAGGTGACATCAATTTTTAATTGTTTTGAAAAGTGGAAAAAAAGAAAACGGAACTCTAGAGAAAAAAATTAGGCGAAACATTTGCGATGAATATAATATATTCTATTTCCCGAGTACTTTAATATGAATTGATCTGAATAATTGTTTATTCTCAATCCGTATGTTCTTATATTTTTACTATTTAGCTTATACTTTTATTTAATACTAAAGAGAACACAAATATAGTTTGCTTATATTTTGCACCAAGAAATAAAAAACTTAGTGCAAATGCACCAATTTGACAAAAAATTCACAAATAATAAACAAAGTGGATGAATACATTCAGAAAATGCAAGTAACCGAAATGCAATTCACAATAACCAATTCAAAAGAATTGTAGAACACCCAACCAAATTAACTTTCGTCATATTAATTCACAATTAGTGGAATAGAATATTGTAGAATATTGTTATAAATTTTCTAAAATCATATAATTTTTTCAATTTCAACTTTTAGTCCAGTCAATAAAATTGTTTACTTCGAATTTTTAAAGTGCAGCTTTGATTTTAATTAAACTCGATTTTCGACAAAAAAGTGGGTCTCGTCTTTTGGTTCGTCTGTTTGACAGTATGTTCAGCTGCAGCTTAAACGAATGCGTCTTAAAGGAATGCTATATACATTACGTGATTCCTGTGGTTTAAAAAAGACGCTTATACGATGGAGGACCATGGGTTTGCGTGGCCCTATTCACAGAAAATGATTTCTTAAACAAAGAATGAGTCCTATAGCACTCATCATACGTATACATTCTAAGATTTTTCCTTGTTCGGGTTTTTAAACGGCGTTCACTTTGTGCCCATTAATATTAGCCGTATTTGTTTGCAAGCCGGGGGGAATTAGATGAAAAAAACGACGTCGGTGCTAAACAATTAACATGTTAAATGCAACAACAACTAATCCCAGAGAATTCTCGGGGCTTAACTTAAGCGCGCAGAAAAACTGTGTTACCGGCATGAATTACATACATGTTATCGATAGTTTGTATGAAAACTCCATGTTTTTTACTGTCATGGCGTCGGTAATCCCCGCTGTCGTTTTTTTCAACCAATTCCCCCCGGGTTTGCAAAAAAACACGCCTATTAAGAGTGTTTTTCCAATCCCGGAGGGAACTTGATGAATAAACGAAGTTATGGTCCTCAATAGCTTACATGTTAAATGCAACAACAACTTATCCCCTAAGAAATTAGCTAAACCTAGAGAATGTATGCTGCCAATTTTGACCAATTCTAGTCCAATTTTTTTTTTTTTATATGGACTTTGACAGAATTTTGGACTTAAATGGGTATAGAAAGTGGCAGTTTTAGGAAGTAAAGAAAGCAGACCCAGTTTGTATGGAAACGTCAAATTTTTTCTGTCATGATATTTCGCTTATTCCAGATGTCGTCTTTTTCATCCAGATCCCTCTGAAATTGGAAAAAGAAACATATCGGAAATGCCGATTAGTTGTTAGCCGGATTAGTTTTTATGTGCTGTGCGCCTGCGCCATTCTTTAAGTACGAGTGTTTAGCAGACGCCCTCTGAATAGACCAGCCCTGGCCGAGGCTATACATTTTCCAAATTCTTGATATTCATTATTATTTCCACTTTAATTGATGACACATGGAAGTTGAAATAACGATTATAATTATTACTATGATGTGGTTATTGATTTTCTATACACTTTTACCATAAATGTTAAGTGCGTTTTCAAGAGCACAATCTGACATGAAAACAAACTTTCACTCTTTGCTCTCAACACACCTGAAATATGTAGGTACTTCAATTTAAAAAATGTGTATGCTTTCAATTGACCTTAAGCCTATGGTCTTATACAAAAGATATAAAAATAAATAATTGGCCAATTAACAGGTGTTTCGTGCTAAGATGATTTACTCATCAATAGACTATAGGTATCTATAATCTTTGTGTAAAATATGCTTGAAAAGTTTTAAGTCTGTTCAAGCATTAATCAAATTATACCTTTGTGGCTATATGTGGAGATACCATACCTACCTATTCATTTGATTTGCAGTAGCGTATAAGTTTCTGTTAATATGTCATACCTACCTGAGTTTTGCTCATAAATCTTTGTTTTGTGATCGACATATTTCAAAAATGCTCGAAAAATATTATTTTCACCCACGTGCGTTGAGATTAAAAGAGTTTTAAATTATAGTGCAGGCAATAATGTTGCATTTTGATTTTCGATTTATTTCGATTCATGTTGGTGTGATAGAAAAAAATATGTTGATAAAAATGGGGTTAAGCTTGAAATTCTGAAAATTCTCATCTTAAGTCGAAACTCTCCGTCTGGGGTGCAGTGTTCAAAAAGATAGAGGTTAGAAAAGTTTATCAGTTTTTGATTTTTTGACCTTATTTAAATTTCACAGCTTTTTTTTTTTACAAAATTGACAACTTTGCCGCCCTCTATCTTTTCGGGCACTAACTACAAAAAGTTTGACCTGAGACTAAAAATGTTCAGAATTTAAAGATGAAAATTAGCTGAGATTTCGTTCTTCAAAAGATATTCTTCGTTTAATGTGTTGACAGTAAATTTGGAACCTTATATGCCATCCGGATTCGGCAGAAAATTGTAGGTGCTCTATATTTCTTCTGATTAACAACCCGCACACAAAAACACATGTATTGGTTGAGAGTGTAAGTTATTACGCCTGGTTCTCAACGAACTATAGCGCAATTAATTTTTTTATTTCATTATAAAAATACAAATCTGTTCTTAAATTACTTTGCAACATTATTTTTTGGACTACAACCATTAAACTACGAGTATTCTTACAATATGCAGCAGAAGATAATTTTTGTTATGCCATGACTTTATACACCAATCGTGCCACTTCAATTTTATTCCGAGAAGTGCTATTTTGAGTATGAATTAATGTAATTATTTAAAATCAGATTGAAATAATTTATGGAATCGTGTGGTGGGCTTAAGAAGAAAACAAAAATGTGTCAAGGATTGAAAGTAGTGACACACGATGCGACACGATTTTACGATTGCTTTAAGAAGTCATCGAAAGTTTGAAATATTGACAAAAAAAAAGAGAGTTTCACTTTGTCTGATGTGGTCTCTATGTTTTAAGCTTCTTTACAAACAAATGATTAATTATCATCTTGTCTTATGTCATTTGACAAAATTGTACCTACGTTTTGTGGTTTTTTTTTTAGTGTACCAAAACAGGTATTTTTTAAAAGCTTATATGGTTTTTGGGTATCTAAGGGAAAGTATTGTTTAAAGGGTCATTGATCTTTGAAGCAATCTTAGAGGAACACAGAAGTAAGTTAAAAAAAACACTTGAACCTACTTTAAGCGACATGCAGTTCAGTGTTAAAAGATGATCAACAAATGATCTTTTTCTGACAAGATGTTTATGTAGATAAAAGGTATTTTCAAAAGAAACAGTACTTAAAAATATATCTAGGTTATGTATGTACATATCACATTTCAATAACAATAAAGAAAATCAAATTTTTTTTAAATCAAACACAATTTTATTTTAGTTTATTTTATTTTAACTTACCAAATTTATTTGGTCAGTAAATCAGCGACTGACTAAGAAAGAAATTCATTTATTCACCATTGTCGTTTAACATAAATCTAAGCACTTTTAGAAAGCAGTCTTCTTTGGCTTTTAAGATGCATAAATAGAACAAAACTGGTTAAATCTTGCAGTTTATGATCAAATATACATATAAATTGCCATTTAAACCAAATAGTTTATACTTTGCTCAAAATTAAAAAAAATATTTTATTATAGCTGAATGAATAATGGAAATTTCTCTAATCCTTTCGGTAAAAGTTGAGGTATACAATAATTTGATTCTGCTCTGAAATGACCTTTATATATATTATTTATAACAGTTGAAATAATCGTGTAACTATAATTTTGTGATTAAAATCCTAGAGAGGGTACTCTCATTTATTGCCCTGTAAATATATTTTAGCAGGCGAAAGTTTCGTCGTCGTTCCGAATGTTCCGCGTTGGTTTGGGGGAGCCTTAATATTTGAATGAATTTATAAATCTTAAGAAAATGGAAGAAATTATAAAAACTTGTCAGTTGTCTAAATTTGCCATTAGTGTTTGCGTTGCGAATGACATTTTGGTAATTTCTGTCGCTTTTGCTTAATCTATATAGGCATGTTCAAGAAAATGAGATCTCTGAGATCGCAGCAGTCTCAGTTACATGAACAAGATTATTAAGCAACCTTTTTAGCTTTGCTGTAAAAACTCTGAGGGAAATGAAATTGGATTAGCTTTCTCATTTTTTGAGCGAGAAAAATCTTCGAGATCTCATTTTTCTGACTTTTCACTTTTCTATTTTGACAAGAAAGACATTAACATCGTTCGATTTCTCCGATTACCAAAATGAAAACATAGAATAAAATTGAAAAACATCAACGAACACATTCTTAATTACTCAAAACTTGCCAACCTTCAATTAATGTCGAATTCCTTTCAACAAAAGAATCGAATTTTATTCTAAAAGAAACGAATTTTTTCTGTCAAAACAAATATAGCTAATTTAGCAAGATTCAAGAAAGATTTTACAACACACACTAGAACATTTATAAAATAGGCGTGTTTTTTTGCAAGCCCGGGGGTAATTGGTTGACAAAAAAAAAACGACAACGGGGATTAGTGACGCCATCACAGAAAAAAAAAGGAGTTTTCATACAAACTATCGATAACATTTTTGTAATTCATGCCGGTAACACAGTTTTTCTATGCGCTTAAGTTAAGCCCCGAAAATTCTCTGGGATTAGCTAAGCACGCAGGGGATTAGTTGTTGTTACATTTTACATGTAAATTTTTTAGCACCGACCGACGTCGTTTTTTTCATCCAATTCGCCCCGAGTTATGTTAGCTTTATAATTAAATTCCAAATTAACGACTTTAAGTTTTAGAATAAAAAAAGAACAATCGAGATTTCTTTAAATGCATTTTTTTATTTTTACTTCTTTTCAGTTTGGAAGAAAAGTTAGGAGTGACTTAATTTTTAAAAAATAATTCTAAATGATCACATGAAAACAAAAACAAAATGAATGCTAAACAATTTTCATGTTAAATCCAACAACAACTAATCCCCTGTGGGCTTAGCTAGACCTAGAGAATTTTTGGGGCTTAGCTTATAGCACACAGAAAAAGTTTATTACCGGCGCGCAGCGTGAATTACATACTTGTTGTCGATATTTTGTATTAAAACTCCATTTTGTTTCTGTTGCTAATACCCGTTGTCGATTGGACCAATTGTCCCCGTGATTGGAAAAAGAACACGGCTATAGATCGTTCTATGTCAATCTTGAGATTTAAGAAACAAATTGTTTTAACCCTAGAATCTATCTTTCATCGGCTGTATGTATATTTTATTGTGTCCCAGCAATCCTAAATTTCTGCAGTTATAACGTGCATATTAGAACAAGTTTTGTGGATCCAGTTAATAATTTTATTAATTATTCTTATCTTATAGAATGACAAGCTTATTAGCTTAACTTTTTTTTCCATCAGAGAATTAAATAGTTAATTAGGTATTTAATGTCTTACTTTTCCTTATTTTAATGAATTTCTGAATTTATTTTTTTGAGTTTTTATTTTTTCCTATGAATATTCATTTAATTTATATTTTTTATGTATATTTTATTATATATTTTTTAGATAACAAAGGAGAATTTTAAAGAGACACAATCATATAAAATTTTAAAAGGAATATATTTAAATTTAACATTTTGAAAAATTTAATATTCCAAAGCTCTATTATGCGGTTAGAAACATTGCTAAAGGAGTTAAGGATTTACATTAGCAACCATCACAAAAAATTTTAGCCATAGATTTTGTTCCGATGTCTCAGAAACCGAACTTGATACCTAATCATTCCTTATTTCCTCATATTTGTTAATCCCTTTGAAATAATTCATTATTAACTGCTTGAATGTGGCACATATTATTTAACTTTGTATCAAATACTTTTTTGTTATTTCATTTTAGAAAATCAAATTGACCAATCAGAGATCGACCGACAAAATAAAATAACCAAACAAATATTTGCAAACTACCTTGAACGACATTTTTTCCCCTATAGAAGCACAAATCAAAGAATTCCAACAATTGATGAAATTCTTCCAAGAACTCTTACTAATACAAAACAACGAACACGCTCCAGTCACAGTCGAGCAAATCGAAGACAAATACCTACTTTAAGTACTAACGATTTTAATGACGAAGGTGATACAAATACAAGTGAAGATGGTGGTGAAGTTTTAGATGAGGTAGAAAAAGATGTGGAAGAAGTAAACGATGATTCGAGAGAAGCCGATGATGAATCCTTACAAAGTGTGGAATCAGAACAATTCGATCAATATTACAGAGAACTTCTTGATAGAGATCCTCGAGAAAATGAAATTGATAGTGGTAAGAATATAATAAATTTTTAATTTACTATTGCATTTAAAAAAAAATGTCTTGCCGGGAGGTTTCAATAAGGGAATTTCTGAATCTGTTAATGTCAAAAGTGAGAGGCATATTTTGTAGTAATTGACAGATGCAAAATTACAAAATGCATAAATAAAAACTTGTTTTTATCTTTAAAGAAAGAAAAAGAAGTTCATACAAAACTCCAGCATTTACTTTCAAAAATAGATAAACAATTGTCAATTGCCACAAAGTGATGATTTTGACGTTTGTGAATAAACGAGAGAGGTATATATTGCTATTTGGGAAAGGTTAAATGAAATGAATTTCTTTTTTAGATGAACAGAGTAAGTTATAATACGTTTTCACCAAAAGTTAATCTCTTTAAGATTTAATAAATTCTAGGAAGTGTTTTCACCGATCAAAAAGATTAAATAGTGGATTAACTTTGACAGTACCTTTCAAGATGTGTTTCATTTTTTTCTTCTAAAGTGGAAGTGAGATAGATGGTTCCATTTGTATCAAATAATGAAAAAATTAGATTCTCGAATAATGTTTTCCCGATTCTCGAATATTGTACTCAGCGCAATAGGGAATAAGTATGTTCGATTTTAAAACTATTGGCTCTGTGAAGATTTAACTAGTTTTATTTCTAATCTACTATAGATTTGAGGATTAAATTTGTGTGTTAAATCTTTGAGATCTAAAGAGGACTTGGGGTAAATCTACTTAAATATCGGTTTAGCGGTAGGTGAAAACGTAGTATAAGGGCCATGTTGTACAAATATTTAAACCGTTTTTCAATTTTAACCCGCGGTGAATTAACAGAGCTTCAATGGTATTTCAGGGTTTAAGTATGTGATAGTAGGCGTGTTTTTTTCCAAGTCCGAATGAAATTGGATGAAAAAATCAATTCGGGGCTAAATAATTTACATGTTAAATGCAACCACAACTTATCCCCAACGGGCTTAGCTAAACGCAGAAAATGTTTGGGTCTTAACGTAAGCACGGAGAAAAACTTAACTACCGGCGGCGGGAAATACATACTTGCTATCGATAGTTTCTATGGAAACTCCATTTTTTTCTGTAATGGTGTCTCTAATCCCCGATATCGTTTTTTTCAACCAGTTCCCTCCGGGATTAAAAAAAAACACACCTAGTAGACAATTACATGCTTGACACAGCGTTGGACCTCAGTTAATTCACCGTAACCCACCGTATTAGGTGAGTTGAAATCTTGAACCAACTAATGGTTGATGTATCACAAAACTAATCGGTCTCGTATTCATAAAGTCGTTTGCTAAAGTCACAATTTACTAAACAATAGTCTAAGATCAGCTATTGAATATTGTAACGAATATGGATATATCCATAAATAAATTCTTTATTTATCAAAATAGAAGTTTATTGAAATATTCGCGACATAAAATTAATATTAAAATGAAAAACCATTAAAATTAAAATAAATGTCAATTAAAACTAATTTTAACTTAGCAACAGTTTTAAAATAATTGTGAATACCGCGCTTAATATTAGATATAATAGCTTTTGTTCTCCATAATGCGGATGTTTTAATTTATTTCTGAAAGTTTATTTTGCAAGAATTTGATGCACGTAGACAATGCCTTATACAAGGCAGGACCATTCTACCATCAATCAATTGTTTTATAATGAAAAAAAAACTGCTCAGATAATAATAATAATTAAACTAGATGACCTCCGTTATTTTTATATTCGAATATCTTTGTTCTGCTATTCAAAAATATGTCCTCTGTGGTTATGGTTATAAGTTAACGCCATTGTTCGTAATCAATCATACATAGTATAGTTTTTTTGTTTAATGATTGATTTGTCGCCGCAACCGCCATCTACCACCGAAATAAAAGTGTTAACTGGTTTAGTTCATTCTTTTTAACAAAAGGAAACCAGTTGATGGCTTATTTTATGACTAAAATAAACTTTAACAGCTAATATTTTCAAGACTATATTTTATAGGTGTCTTTATATTCATTGTCACAGGCGGGCAGAAAACCGTTATTTGATTTGATTGTGAATTGTGATGAACAGATGAGGTGATGATATCATCTATAAGCAATTTTCTTGCCTTTATAGTGAAAGCCAAAATTAAACATAATACCTACTGTGATGATACCCATGGTCAATTAAATTTTCGGTCTTGCCTTATTATTTGCTCGTGTTTATATGAAGATCAAGCTATAGTTTAAAATGGTACGCTTGAAGTTCAAGAGTGTCAGATTATATTAGTATTTTCATTTTGATTGATTATTACTTTTATTATTGACATCTAAATCTATTTCATATCATTTTGCCCCTCAAAAAACATACATAGGTACAAACATACGAGTCTATAATGCAAAATGAACTAGAAAATTGCTTAGACACTTGAAGGCCAATTGTTTGAAGTCAGATTTTTCTTGTAAACATTGAAATGAGAAAAAATGTTTGCGAACAAATAATAGCATAAGCGAAGAATACGATTAAGCCTTGAACAATGAACATGTGCCTGAGATATAGAGATTTTAACTCATAGCACCTACGAGAATATTATGCAATAATTGAAAACACTCGGTGCAAATTTCTCATTGACAATATAATTGATTGTGAAACTGGTAGCAAGGTGCTTCTTTGAAGCTATATCAGAAAACTCTTTCACAGTGAATATACATGGGGTATATTCCAATGATGATGGGGTAATTTGTGTATGCACAAGATCACAAGAGTCTTTAATTATGTGTATATACATTTATGTAGGTAAACTGCTTAGTTACATATATTTATTATGGAAATATGCTCGAACAACATTTTTATTCAAATTTAAGTGTCTTCTATTTGTTTATAATAATTTTGTTTGTAAAATAAATTAATTCAATTATTTACTCACTTCACGTATAAACGGGGATCCCAGATGTTGGTTCTTCTTATAAAACTTCATTACGAGTTTATGTACAAATTAAGAAACATTTTTTAATCTTACTTTGTGTCAAATAAACTTCTTTTATTTGTTTAATTAATGAAAAGAAGTAATTGACAACTCAATATGAGTATTCAAAGAAATATTAGCCTAGTTCTTTTACTTTGAAACTCTGTGCATTTGTGTAGAAATTCACACAAATTCACAGATTTTCAAAGTAAACCTATTGTTTCAATAATTTACGCCCATATTATTCACTCGATACATCCAGATTGGAACTTAAATCCGGATGTATTTACATTAAATTTGTATACTTTACATCTAAATTAAAGTTTTAATCTGGATGTATCGAGTGAATAATATGGGCGTTAAAGTGAAGAAGCTTCATTTTTTTAAGCTAACAAAATTAACGATACAAAAATTGAGCTTATTAACCATAAACCTGTTAAACTATAGTTAAGTACTGAAGAAAGATTTATTGGTTTTGGTTTATTAATTAAAAAGCCTTCAGTGAAGAAAATTCAGAAAGATTAAAAAATATTTAAATCTTTTGCATCTTTTTTTTGAACAATTTTAATACAGAATATTTAAGATTTACTTCTCGGAACCCGAGGAACTTAAATGAATCTTAACATAACCTGGGTCAAAAATCCAACCCTTATCCAACTCAATTTTTTGAGACTCTACATAAACGTAATAATATAGTTGGTCCTTAAATTATGAGCCCTATTCTGACAAACTTCACTGATACCAATTAGTCCCCTTTCACACGAGGAAACAAATTGCCGGAGACTTTTTTGACGTTTTCTTTTAATTTCCTTAAAAATCTTTTGTACCTTCCACACAAAGAAACATAATCGTAGAAATTTTCTGTAGTTTCATTTTAAAGTAGCTTGGTGTGTGCTCACACAACTGTGTGTGTGAAAAGGCGAATGTCAAAAAAATGTAAAATGGTTGACCGGGAAGGTTCCTTTTCCTGTCTTAGTGCCTGTTTACATAGGAATTTTACTGAAAGTCGTTTTACTGAAATCGTGTCTACACAGAAAAAAAAAACCATTTCAGTTCAATCTACCTTTCCCTAACTCACAACCTTAAAATTCATGAATATCTCACTCACACAAAAAAAAAGTCTTTCATGTTTCACCCGCGAATATTACTTGAATTGGGCCTATCGGTGAATTTTGGGTGGAACCTGGCCCTTCTCGCTTTTACGCACATATAATCTACCTGTCTCACTGGATGCGCCCTTCAGTAAAATGCCTATGTAAACAGGCACTTACTTCGTGACCTTCTAAAATTGGTGGAGAAACGTTGGAAAATGGAAAACTCATCATTTTTTTCGATTTTCATCGTTTCTCGACTAAATTTTGTAGATACGAGAGCTACAGAACGTAGGCACAGATCTGCAAGCAATTCATTTCATTACATAACCTCAGAAATAGACACAAAAATATTTTATTTTTTTTAATTTTCTTGAAAAGGGCTGACGGATTTGGGTTCAGCTTCTAAAAGTTTACCAAAAAAATACAAAAATATTACAAATCAAAATGATTACTGTGAATTCACATGACAAAAGTGAATTTTGGTGTTCTGCAGTTCATTCAATATGCTTATTGTGAATTGGAAATGTTCAAAAATAAAATAAAATATTCTCCATTTCGGTTCATTCCATTTTCTTTATGCGAAATCACTGTTTTGTATTTCCTTGTTAAAATGTAAGCAAAACTTTATATTTTTGTTCTTTTTAGTATATTTATTTATTATTATTTTATTAGGAAATATAAGAATATACGAATTTAAGAATACAAAATTCATCAGAACAATTCATATTTAGGTCCTTACGCTTAAAGCTAAGTACAGACGATTGTCAGATCTTACAATATTGTCAGAACTGTCAATGGTCTGACAATAGCTAACAATTAGCTGACAATTGACATATTTCTTACAATGCAAAATTGTCCGTTCACACGGTTGGTAGATTTCTTCCCAAATTGATTGTCAGCTATTTTTGTATCTCTCTTTAACCAACTCATTGACATTTCGAACAATGGAGAAATTGTCAGCAATTGTAAGATGTTTTAAATTAAAACATCTGACAATGACCAATGAGTCTGACAATCTCCTAATCGGCTGACAATGATAAAAATTGTGTGTTCAGACGATTGTAAGATACCTGACAATTTTTTGTCAGATTGTAGTCTAACAATGACGTGTCTGACAATATTGTCAGACAAAATTGTGTGTTCAGACGATTGTAAGACATTTGGAACAGTTTTTTCACTGACAGATTTGACAATATTGTAAGATCTGACAATCGTCTGTACTAAGCTTAATTCACTTTTCAAAAGAAATAAAAATCGACGCACCTTTAGTTTTGGCAGTTCGTTTTACAAATTGTAGAAGATATAATCTTATTTCGAATAAAATTCGTTTTCAATTCGATTTCGTTCGAAATGCAGAAATGCGTTTATTTAAAATTCTAGGCCCGTGGGTATTATCGCTCTTGACGTCACTAAAGACACATTCATATGTATTACGTACATATGTACATACAATTTATTTTTTTTGTACATTATTATTATTATTAAAATTATATAAAGACGAAAAAATTATTTAGTTTGTCACGCGTAAACTCAGAAAGTATTTAACTGATTAACGTAAAGAGATAAAGGTTCTGTTTATATGTCAAACATGAACCTACTTAACATATATATATTAAATACAAATAGGTAAACCATTTTATAAGAACTCGCTTATAAACGGTGATTTTTTAGCTGGTTTGGTTTTGGCAACACTGGTTTTGACAGCTGACGTGTGTTTAGTACCTTGTGTCACTGTCAAACAGCTTCAGTTTGGTTTGCAATTTAACCATGGATCGTCGAATTTTTGGTGAATGGGCTCTTGGAAAGCTGGCCGAGGATCCGCTTTTTTATCGAAAAATTGTGTTCAGCGATGAGGCTCATTTTTGGTTGAATGGGTACGTAAATAAGCACAATTGCCGCATTTGGAGTGAAGATCAGCCAGAAGCATTGCAACAGCTACCAATGCATCCCGAAAAAGCCACTGTTTGGTGCGGTTTATGGGCCGGCGGCATTATTGGGCCATATTTCTTCAAAGATGATGCGAATCGCAGCGTTACTGTCAATGGTGAACGCTACCGAGCGATGATAACAAACTTTTTTTTGCCCGAAATGGAAGTTCTTGACTTGCATGATATGTGGTTTCAACAAGACGGTGCCACATGCCACACAGCACGCGAAACAATGGCGCAATTGCGAGGCGAGTTTGGTGAACAGTTAATTTCACGTTTCGGGCCGGTCAATTGGCCGCCTAGATCGTGCGATTTGACACCATTAGACTATTTTTTGTGGGGGTATGTCAAGGCTAATGTCTATAGGGACAAGCCCGCTTCGATTGACGCACTGGAAGCCAACATCCATGCATTCATTCGTGAGATACCGGCCGATATGTGTGAAAGAGTATGCCAAAATTGGACTCAGCGGATGGGCTACCTGAGACGCAGCCGCGGTCAACATTTGCATGAAATTATCTTTAAACATTAAATTGCAAAGTTCAAACTATCGATTCAAATAAATATTTCATTCATTTTTTCGAATTTTTTGTGTTTTTTTTTAAAAAAAAGTTCTAAACCTCTTAAAAAATCACCCGTTATCAAAACATAGCCCTATTTGGTACTATCGGTATATTATACATATGTAGGTATATTAATATTAATTCTTAAATTTTTGCGAAGCAACGCGAGCACGGGTCTGCTAGTGTATATTAAATCATAAAAATTGACTTGAAATACCAGAGCAATTACGTTTACCCTAGGAGTGCAAAACAATATTCTATGAGAAACATAAAAAAAATAAATTTCTTTCATCTTACAATACAATATTTTCTAGCAATGATGTCACTTATAACTAGTTAAAGATATTCTTTAAAAGAAATATGTAGGTGTGGTGTGTCTATATTATATACAAAAAAACATTTGACATTTAAAAATGCAATTAAAGTTTCCCAGACTGGACTGTATTTAAAAAAAAGTTAAATTTATAAACAAAAACTTAGCAATATTTCACAATGGGAGAACATAAAAAAGCGATAACAAATACAGAACCAACAACAAGTTTTTTTTTTTTTATATTTCAAGTTCAAGAAGATCTGGTGGAATATTTTGATAAAATAGTCAAACACACCAAAATCCAAAGTATATATGTAGATAAAGATTTTTAAACCCAACACAAATTTATAATTCAACAAACATGTTTGACTTAACTAGTTCTTGTAATAATTATTTATAAAGAACCAAAAGTCATTTAAATTGTGTTTCTATACTGAATTAATTGCAAGTTTTACCAGAATGGTTTTCAATTAAGAACAAGGATGATAACAAATAAATTAGGCAGGTATCCCGGTTTTCTATGAGCTCACCAACAAAACGCTTAGTCATTATTTTAAATTAGCTATAAACTATAATCGTTTAAGACAAAGATATTATAAAGGTATAGAAAGAAATTATATTATCGAATACGTGTTTGATGAATACAATAATAAAGTTCGTTGACTTTGCTATTAATTTGTGCGTTTTTTTTTCTGATTTTTTTTTAAGATTGTGTGTTATAAAAAACCTATCGGCTTGATTCTGTAATCAAGTGAATGTTAGTCATTCTAACTAGTTTCAATCATGTGTCTTAAAATGTATGAAGGTTATTCTTTAAGTTTTCGATAAAGCATTTTATCTTGGGGTGTTTTGTATTTCAAGTTTCAAAAAAAAAAAAATGCGGATTGATTTTGGGGATTTTTGATAAATCAAGTTAAATAACCAAGAAGTCAATTTTATTTTGCATATGGATTTAGATAATTAAACTTGATCTTTAGGGCAAACAGGGAAGTAGGTTTCTGGTTTCAATTGAAAAAATAATCGAGAACTTAACGAAACATTTTGCTTAGCTATAGAGAAGAAACCCAGTTTAGTGAAGCTGATAAAAATTTTGCTTAGCTATAGAGAAGAAACCCAGTTTAGTGAAGCTGACCTAGTTTTCGTTCAAGGTGAAGTTTTTAAATATGTAGTAAAATTTTATTTATATCATTATTTATATCAAAATATTCCAAAAAAATTAAAATTTTTTGGATTTTTATACTTACTTTGAAAATAATGCAGTCGGTCTTGCAAATTGAATCATTTTTTAAGAGTGTTTTTTTTGTCGGTTCACAAAAAACTGATTTTTAAACTGTATTTCGGTTTGTAAGAGCAAAATAACGCGAAATAAATTTTTGAATCCAAACTCCAAAGTAAAATTTGTCAAAAACTAAAATTTGGCCTACCTACAGAAGACCACATAAAAAAATTTCGTTACATTAGCAAAGCACTACTATATACTGAAATATGGTTCAACGTGCTTCGAAGATGAAATTTTTCTATTCCGGAATGTTTTATGTTTTATTCGATTTTAATACACAAAATATGTTTCTGTTACCTATAAACTGTTCCAGGAATTACAAGGATATTAAAAGATGAACATCCTCTTAGGATGAAAATACACCAGATCCGATAAATCAAGGTTCTAACCGCCACTTTATTGTAAGCGAAAAAAAAGGTGATCAAAAATTAAGAAAAAACAGGCCAAATGTCGGCATTCATTATAATTATTTAAATACTATCGCCCATGTTCTGCATTCCACTTATTGTGAATTCGAATGACGCAAAGTAAATTTGGATGATCTACAGTTGGATCGAAATTCTGATTGCGAATTGGAATTTCGAAAATGAAAATTGATGTTCTGAATTTCCGTTCATTCCACTTTCTGAACGTATTTCATCCAATTTTTTAAACTTTGTGAATTATTTGTAAAATTTTCCTGCAAAATGTACGCTAGATTCGACTTTCGCTTGCAACGCATCTTAGACAAAGAGTTTTATTTTATGAAATAATTAACGAAACTATTATAATAACTAACTTTTTACTTTGTTTATATATTTCTTGTGTGACTTCAGTCAAAATATTTTTATTTTTATTGATCTTTTTTTCAAATATGTATGTGTATAGTTTTTTATTCATGATCAGTATAAGTACACAATTATATATATGTGTGTACATACATATGTACATACAATTAATTTTTATTTTCATATTTATCATTGAAATGTATATCATATAAAATACGAAAAAAAGTACGTATACGCCCGAGTGCATTATAAAAAAATAAACCAAATCTTACCGTCCAAAACAGACAGACAAATGAACTGTCTTTTTTTAACTTATGCCTATTGTCATTTTCCATGCCCTCGGTCAATTGTCATTACAATCACTTTTGTATTTTGTCACATTTTTATTTTTTTTATTTTTTTAAAATTTTCCAAAAAAAAAAAAAAAATGCATATGTCCACCGATAACTTCCAATCTCTCGCTCTACCATTTTTTATTTTAATCAATTAAGTATTTTCAAAGATTAAGAGGAACAATCAGACAGACAAATATTAAAAAACTGAGGATCCCTGTCCTGAGATAGCTGAGCTGTGATATCAATATAGCGGGTGTTGCTTTTTTTGCCCAACAGATGTGACTGTTTTTTTTAAGTATTTAAACGAACATTTACAATTTTATTTACTTACCTATGTAGATTGTTTTTTGGTAAATTAAAAATTAAAAAAGAAAAATTAGCCTATGTCCATTTGTCCATCATCATGTTCCATACTCCTACTCCACCAATTCGCATTACAATCACAATTAATTATGTAAAAAAAACTTCAGCCAAACTAAATATCATTTTGTAATTACTTTTTATTTTTGTCTTAGTTTTAAAAAATAGCATAGGTCCGTCTTCTACTTCCAATCTCTAGTTCTACCAATTTTCATTTTAATCAATTCATTATTTTCAGAGATAAAGTAGAACAAACAGACAGACAAATAGACAAACAAAATTTCACATTTATTTCGAAATTTCGAGTGATATTGAAAATCGATTTCAATTCGATTTCGTTCGAAATGCAGAAAATTTTCGTTTATACATAAGTGATTGCTAACATTAGGCCCAATTGGAATTAATGCTCAGGAAAAAAACATATAAATTGATGGCAGTTAGGACTTGAATGTTTTTTCTGTCACACTAAACAAAAAAACATTGAATCTAAATCAAGTGAAAAAAAAAACACATATTGTTGTGTTTGGTCGTTTTTCATGAGTGGTCGTCGAAAATGCATGTCTTTGATTGTTTTACTTTTAATTAAAACGCAGCACTTATATTGCGTACAATGAAACAGAAAACTAAAGCGACGCAGAAAAACATATTTTGTTAACTTAAGATAACTGGAACTTTGTTTTTCAGAAACAAAAATTTAATTTTTGTTGTTTAAATTCCATATTTCAAATTTTTCGTTGAGAATTTTGTTTCAAGAATTTTATTGTTTTTATCATTACACACCAAGCGAAACAATTTTGTATGTTACATTCGGTCCAGTATATATACATATGTATACAGTTTACGGGAACCTTGCCCATTTGCGTCAGCCGCCATATTGAATTGTTTTTTTATCATAAGACTTAAAGTGATAGAAATTTCTAATTTCACTTAATAACATTTTATTGAATTTGAGAGAATCGAATTTCAAACTTGTAATTATGTAGTTTAAAAAAAATACTAAAGTAGCAATTTTATTTTATTATTGTTTTTGACATTTTGGAGGTTTTGTGTTATTTGTATCTCTTGCATGAGTTATTGCATCGATAAATATTATCAAAACACAACTTTACATTTTTAGATTTAAATCCATCAAAAGTCCAAAATCCATATAAAAGTATATATTGTATATGATTGATATTTTTGGACTTACGAATAGGCAACTTAGAAACCGAAGGAAAATGTAGACTTTCTGAATTTTGGCAAAAAAAAATGGAACAAAACCGTTGTACCTGATTCCTTAGAAAACACATTACACAAACATGTCGGTGCAAATATCAAGAATCGAAATATTTTTGCTTTAACGGCTTTAAGTTGCGCACCCCAATAAATTCCACTCGATTATTGAAATCCCATTAAAAGATGTTGTCGTTGCAATGCTGGAAATAAGTTAAGGCTGCTGTCGTTGTCGAAACAATTAGGCGGAGTAGAAGTTTAAAACGAAAGTCCATTTATCAAGATGGGAAATAGCTTTGGAGAAAAAACGGATTTGATCTTGAAATGATCCAACATGACATTAGAAAATAATACACAAAGAAAAAACACCTAATTCAAAATATTGTACACAAAATTTTTTGAAGCAAATACATACGACCAATTCGTTAAAGCTTTAATCAATTTTTATGAAATCAAATTTCTGCTTAAAATACTCTGCGTCTCTTGTTAATAAAATAATTTATTTAAAAACAATTTCTAAAACTTGTTGAATTGTTTATTATTGCATTTCTCATAAATATACAAATTGATGATCATTTAATATTAAAAATTATTTATAAATTTATTCTTCATTTTATAATTCTTCTCGTTTTTTATTCTTAAATAAATTAGAATCAATAAAATATTGCCCTTGACATTCTATGCAATCCAAGTACCTACCTATAATCAATTCACAACCATGTAACCTAGAAACTGCACTACAAAAAAAAAATATATAAAAATTCCCATTCTCATAACAAAGTTAGTTAATAAATACAATTGCTCTATGTTAGCACTCAATTAATATTATCGTAGTTAATGTTAATTTGATTGCGCAAATTTTTGGCAAATAATGAAAAGGAAAAGGCACTTACTTACATATATATACCCGCAGTAATTTGCAAGCAAACAAATAATAAATATACAAAAAAAAAATTAAGAAAAACATTTCAAAGCCACTTGTATATCTTGCTGTTGCTTGTGCTGATGATGTTGATGATGGCTATCTGTAGATCAAGACAAACAACAATGGTTTGAGAAACAATTTCGCAGTAAACAAATTTATCGTGCCACTTAGATGTGCAACATCAGAAGGTGTTTTTAATGCAATAGCCGCATTAAGTCACTTCTCCGTTTACGTTTATATATGTAGATAGCTATATATAAGCTCTCAAACTGACCTAGGTTTAAATCTTTCTTAACAGTTTAATGTATTTTTAACTCACTTTCATTGAGATTTTAGAATCTGGTGTAGAATATCGGAGCTTTTTATGTTTATCTGCATTGAAATTCAATATTATGGATTATATTTCAAGTTATCACATGAGTTGCTTCCTCACCCCACATTTTACGCAGCTTCTATAATATCACCAACATACACTGTAATGCATGAGCGACGCCCGCAGACATATGAAGAGAAGAGGAACTAATTGCCCAAACAGCTGTCTACCTTAATGTCCAATGAGTAGTGCTGCGTTATATGGTTGCCAACTGAGTTGAAATTATTTTTTTTTAAAGGAAAATGTGAAAAGGTGTTTTTGTTTTATCAACAGCATGTTCAGGAAAATAGGATCACAGAAATCTCAGCAATATCTGTTACATGAACACAATTCCTCAGCAAAATTTCTCAGCTTTGTGGTCAAAATGCTTAGGAAAAAATATTGGATTAGCGCTTGCTCACTTTTTGGGTGAGAAAATTCTATGGGATCTCATTTTTCTGAATTTAATTCAACAAAAAAGAAAACTTCGATAAGAAAATAGTTTATTTAGAAAAAAGAAAGTTTTATAACTTTTTCGTAAGTCAACAATTGTTAAGATTTTAGCAAAAACGTATTTTTAAAAATGGAAGTTTTGACACATAGGACTGAAATTTTAATAATTAAATATGCATTTTAGTAAAATTTTTTCCAAAGATCAAACTTGCAAAAAATGGTTTATTTAATTAAAATGATTGAAAAATAAAAGGAGCCTTAGGCCAATTTACGCCAATTTAGTTTTTGGCAGCAATAATCACTGGTTTATAATTTTATAAAGTTAGGTTAGGTTAGGTTAAAGTGGCTGTTGGTTGGGAAATCCAACACACTTAGACCGTTGTGGTCCGTTGTGATACCACATGGATCAGTTGATCAGCTTAACTCGTTGAACCAATTGGAGCTTCGAATGAAGCGTAGGAGACAAATAATGTCAGAGTTTTTTAGATCGCTGGTATCGTTGAAGTAGTAGTCTCCAAGGTGGATTCTACGTCTTTGTGATAAGGCAGGGCATGTGCATAGAAGATGAGAGATTGTCTCTTCTTCCTCTTCGTCCATGCAACTCCTACAAAAATCATTTGCAGGGGCTCCGAGTCGAGTAGCATGCCTTCCTATTAAGCAGTGCCCAGTCAGGACACCTATAACGTAGCTAATGTGCAATCTACTCAGAGAGATTAATTGTTTTGAGCGCCTGGCGCTAAGATTAGGCCAAATTAGTTTTGTCGCTAAACAGGTGGTGGTGTTATTCCACCTGAAGTTTGTTTTCTCTATGGTATCTTGCTTTAGCATGAGTTTACATGTAGCTAAGGGGATACCTATGCTAGCATTGTGAGCCAGCAGAGGTAAAGTTGTTCCGCTTTTTGCAAGTTCGTCAGCTTTGCAATTTCCTGGAATGTCTCTATGGCCCGGCACCCAAAAAAGGTGAATGTTGAACTGTGTAGCCATCTCCGTAAGAGATAATCGACAATTTAGGGCTGTTAGTGAGTTAGTAGAGACAGAGTCTAGGGACTTTAACGCAGCTTGGCTATCCGAGAAGATGCGTATATCATTAGTTGATATAACGTTTTCTCTAAGCCAGGAAAGGACTTCTTTTATAGCCAGGATTTCAGCTTGGAACACGCTACAATGATCTGGTAGACGAAAGGAGAGACTTAAGTTTAGTCTATCTGAGTATACGCCTCCACCAACCCCATCCTCCGTTTTTGATCCGTCTGTATAAAAGTTTATAGGATCATCGTTCAAAAATGATGTATTCTCCCAAGAAGACCTGGGAGGTATAGTCACTTTGAAGCTATAGTTATTAAACTGAGGATGGGGTATGGTGTAGTCAATATTACTGTTTATAGTTCTGAACGAGTTCAAAATAGTGGTGTGGCCAATTCCATTATTGATCCACAGAGAGGAGGCTTGAAGCCGTATGGCTGTATTAGCGGCCGTTTGCTTGCTGAAAATGTCCAGCGGTATTAGATGGAACAGAACATCAAGTGAGGCGGAGGGGGTAGAGCGAAGTGCTCCTCCCATACACAGGCAGGCTGTTCGTTGGACTTTGCCGAGTTTATCGCGATTTGTCGCTGTATTTAGCGCCGTCCACCATACCGCTACTCCATAAGTAAGGATCGGCCTTATGACCGAGATATATAGCCAGTGTGTAATGCGGGGTTGTAGGCCCCATTTATTACCAATGGCCTTTTTACAGGAGAACAGGGCTACTGTGGCCTTGTTTATTCTCTCTTGAATATTAGGTTTCCAACTTAATTTCTTATCCAAAATGAGACCCAAGTATTTTGCTTGATCAGAGAATTTAAGTGGTACACCGTTTATGAGGGGAGGGTCAATGATTGGGATTTTGTATTTCCTTGTGAAGAGGACAAGGTCGGTTTTTTGTGGGTTAACGCCTAGATCACACCGATTTGCCCATCTGGTGAGCTTATTTAAAGCGTTTTGTAAGAGTTCTTTTAGTATATTGGGATGTTTACCAGTTACCGCAATAGCAACATCGTCCGCATAAGCAAACACTTTGTATCCTTCTCTTTCTAGAGTAATTAGTAAATCATTTATTACTAAGTTCCAGAGGAGAGGGGATAGGACACCACCTTGTGGCGTACCTCTGCTGACACCCCTTTGTGCAGTAAAATCGCCCAGTTTTGAATTGATAATCCTGCTTATCAGCATTTGATTAATCAATTCGCTGATCGACTTATCTACCTTCAGGGATGTCAATACACGTGCAATTGCAGATGTGTCGACATTGTTAAATGCACCTTCTATATCTAAGAAGGCAACTAAGGTGTACTCTTTATGATGGAGGGAATATTCGATTGTACGTACTATACTATGTAGAGCCGTTTCAACTGATTTCCCTTTGTTGTAGGCGTGTTGAGCTTTTGAAAGGAGGGACTTGTCAATACTTGCCCTTAAGTGAATATCGATCAAACGTTCAAAAGTTTTGAGAAGGAATGATGATAAGCTGATAGGTCTTAGGTCTTTAGGGTTAACGTGGCTGGATTTTCCAGCTTTTGGAATAAAAACTACTTTAACTTGCCTCCAAGACATCGGGATGTATGCCAATTTAAGGCATCCCTTGAAGATGTTTTCTAGGATGGGTATTAGAAAACTTACATTTTCTTGCAGTTCAGCTGGAATTATACCATCCGGACCTGCAGATTTATATGGCTTAAAGCTGTTAATAGCCCATTTGAGTTTTTCCCTAGTGACTAGACCTTGAGGGGGATATAATGTATTGTCACAACTATTTGGTACAATGTTATTAATAATATTAGAGCTACCAGGAAAGTGAACGTCTAGTAGCAAGTTGAGCGATTCTTCGCTTGAATTGGTCCAGAGGCCAGAGGCGTTTTTCAAGCAGCTAGGCATGATTGGATTTTTGGAGAGGATTTTGCGCAACCTGGATGCTTCAGAGCAATCTTCCACGTTGCTACAGAAGTTTCTCCAGGACGATCGTTTGGTTTTCCTCAGTTCTTTTTTATATATCTTCAGTGATTCTTTATATGAATCCCAGTCAGACATGTCTCTAGAAGCTTTCGCTCTGTTAAAGAGTTTTCTGCATTCTTTTCGAAGTGGATCTAGCCCTGAGTTCCACCAGTGTGGTTTCTTTTTACCTCTTACTTGTATAAGAGGACATGCAGTATCTAGAGCTTTTTATAAAGTTAAAAATAGCTGCATTTTATTATCCGGATCAAATTTTAGCACGTAAATAGAAACAAAACACGTAATCCTGATTTTTATCTGGATCTATTTCAATGATTCAAAAACTAGTACTTTTTTATTATTATTATTATTATGTTAAGGTAGTGTAAAGCAAATTCTAACAGATATTTCTAATCTCCACTTCTTCTTTCTAACTAAATTTTGTTCTAGATTTTTTTGGAAAACTTCTAAAGAACTTAAGGAGCCTTTCTATAGGTGTTTCCCAATAAGATTATATAGGTATGTAGATTATTAACAAGATTAATGATTAATTTTGTTGATTATTGTTCGAAATGGGTTTTTTTGTAAAAAAATCGATGTAATTTGAACTAAATTTAACAAAAATTGCATATTGCCAAGGATTCCAAGTGAGATATTTTGAATATATGCTCCTTTTTATTCATCCCACCCAGTAGTAGACATGCGACTAAAACAACTGTAGCATATACTTTTTTCATTGAGTACATCCTCTGAATAATATAAAGCATCTGCTCTGAGTATTTGCTCAATTTTTGTTCATATCACTCATTATTCTCAAAAATATAAACTATTATGTTTGTGAGGTATCATCATCAAAAAAATTCTTCACTTTTGCTGTCATAAAATATTTTGAATTTGTTGCTTAATTCTTTTTTGCTGCTGCAGTAATTTATTTTAGAAGAAAATAAATTGACACTGTATTTGACGTCTTAGATGAGAAATGTTATTTATATTTTATTTCTCCTGCTCTTTCAAAGTGACGGAAGCCAAATACATACTTTCAATTAATAAAATCAATGTATAGTTGGCAACCATATGTCTGCAGCATCCATTCTATCCATGCTAATATCATAAGTACCTACAGTATGACGGGCTTTATACGTTTGCGTCTTCATATTCAAATTCCCAAACCGGATTGCAAAGCAGTTTCTCACTCACAAGTTATGTGATGTTGGCCTTTGGGCGATTTGCTTGACTAGTAGAGTATGGTAATATGGTACACTGCGAGAAAATCATAAACCAGCCTCGTGCCGACATCGCGATCGTCAGAAGAAAACTATATCTGACCAAGTGATAGATGCAGATGCTAAGCCATAGCTCGTAGATATAGATAGGTATAGATAGGTATAGGTGGTACTCAATATACCCATCTGTCTCGCTTTGGCCGTGGAACTCCATCGCACTGTTTTCTCTCGAACGTCGCTCGTGTAGTCGCGTTGTTGGTATATAGTTTTATCCAGTGCCGCACTGCTCTTGGATGTCGGATACTCGGATGTCGTCCCCCATACCTATCTGCAGTACAAAAAGTCAGTTCTCCACTAGCGGTCAATTCAAGCACACATGCCAATATCAACTTTCGATTTAATATAACGAACGACTTTCGGTTTCACTTTTCTATTACAGTTGTTTTACTCATACTTGTAGTCTATAATACTGTGTCACTTTCGGGCTTTTCGAATTTTTCTTCCGTTGAGTGGAGAGGCTACAGAGTTTTAACATCAGTTAATCTGGATCCTGATCAGGCTAGAATTTCGTGGGCAATGAAAGTGCGGATTATCAAAGAGTTTTCGTAATACTGGTCGCTTCGTCTGCCGCTGCCGTCACCACGCCTTTTGACAAGTTCGCGCGTTTCGAGTTTTGATTTATCGAGTCGTTATATTATATTTTATTTTGAGTTTTTTTTTTATTTTCGAATTGTATGTTTGAATACAAAATGCAGAAATATCTGTTAGTTGCTGTGATATGTTTACATTTGCTGGGAGGACACGCAGTGGTTCCATCTTCTAAGTCATTGGCAACAGGAGGTAAACGATTGGGCAAGGGTATAAATTTTCGGTCCATATATAGAATTCGTATGAATTGCACTTTTGGACACGGAATAAAAAAAATGCATGTAGTCATAAAAAAAAACAAAATTTTGATCAAAATTTAAAATAACATTTTATTGCTTCACTTTCTCCCAAAAAAAAAAAGACTTATGAAATGATCAACTGGTGTTGTTGTTTTTGTTGTAATTGTTTATACAAACTTTTAAAATAAATACGTGTAATATGTTTTGATAAAGATTCAGGTTTATATGTATGTGATTGGGTGTATTGAGGAATTTGATGGGAACATCGTCGATCGTGTAAATTGTGGATTCTTGTTTAGCTCACGCGAAGTTTCTTGTGGTAAAAAAACATTTAATTAAAATTTAACTTTATTGCGGTGTGCTTTTGCATATATTGCATTTTATTAGCATGCTTTACACATTGCAATATTCTTTAAAGTTTAAACCATCTCTTCAAGTTGCAATTTCAATGGAGTTTGATAAGGTGTCTACCTACTTTTCAGTCAAATTTAAAAATGTATTCATTTTCATGACACGCTGTTTAAGAAGACAGAAAGCAATTGAAAATATTTATGATATATAGTTATGAGTATTTTGAATTGAAAATAAGTTTAACTACTCAAATAAAAATACATGTTATATGGAAATATAATTTTATAAACCATCGCTTAAATCAATGAAAGATCACTGGGTTATCTGTTTTGTGAAGATTGATAATAATTTCAAACAAGCAAATATTTTATGAGTTAGAAATTTTTATGCAAACGTTTTTGCTGTGGTTTTAAACAACTTCCGTTATCGGATATTATAAAGCATTTATATATTTAAATGAGACTTTCGCTGCAAAAATACCAAAATATTTATATAATCACAACAACAAAAGATATATTATTATCGCGATTGTTATTTCGTAGATGTCAAAATAAAATCCCCCTGTTATACTTTGTGAAAAAGTTGCATCTACCACGAGAATGAAGATTAAAAAGGTTCCAACAAAAATATTTTATGTTCTGATTGTATATTTTGGAAGGCAGAAGGTGGAGGAAAAATTGAGAATTTACATTCTAAGGTGATTCCCTGGAGCAGAAAGAGATTTGTAAAAAAAAACTGCCATTTGCCATTCAGAAAAAGCTGATTTATCTTGAAAACTGATGAAACAATTTTGATGAAAATTTGTGGTAAAATAATTTTATACCACAAACCAAACAACAGTTCCTGTCTGGAGTCAACGATGCCAGCATAGAATTTATCCCTTTGGGGATTTAACATCTAAAATAAGAGAAAAAGGGATTTTTCGAACCACATAGTACAACAAAAAAAGGGATTTTGCGTTATACTGAATTTTTTTGCCAAAATTTCACAATTTATTAAGAAAAAATTGTATTCAACTATGATCAAATAAAACATTGTTATGCATAGAATGAACTCAATTTAAATATCTGAATGGGTTCATTTCCATTTTTGCATTTACCTACTTAAGCCGAATACCCTTCTGATGCGAAACGAAAAATTCCATACAAAAACACGAAAACTGTTGTTCTGGTTTTCGTTCTGCATATTCCTGCATATTGAAATTCAGAATACATATTTGGAGAAATTTTTACTCTTTTTCGGACATAATTATTTAAATTGCATTTGAGTTTGATTGTTTTTTGTGTTGTTCGTATTAATTTCTGTGCTTTTAGCTTATCCTTTTTTTGTAAATGTTTAAACTCGTGCATTTAATGTAAATGTACAACGTTTACCATTTTAATCAATGCAGAATGCATACTTGTTTTAAAATTGCAATAAAAAGGTATTTTGTCGTGGGAGAATTGTGTTATATTTATAACAAAAGCGTGGAAAAAAGGAAATTTTTGTGCATCATATTTATGTAAAATCTGTCCCAAACTCTGGCATCAATGGGCTGAAATAAACCCTTTTTTTTGTATTTTCACTTTTTTGTAATAATATTGAATAAACAAAATTTTCAAACAAATATTTTTTATTTGAAAAAAAAAAATCAATATGCATTTCAAAAACGGTTTGATGATTAGTTAAGTTAATAAAATTTGCATTGCAAATATTTTTATCAAAATGTTAAAGAAATTCTTATACATACATATATATGTATTTATGTACATGTATAAAAAATAATTTCTTTTATTAAAAATATTGTATAGATCTGTCTGAATTCGTTGGAATGAGTTCCTTTTGAGGGCATTAATTGTTTGCAATATATATGGGTGACTTGGCGTAGACCTGTAATCGAAGATAAGCCCCAACGGAAGAAGTCAAATCACAAGATCTGGGGGCCCAGTTCAAGTAAACATCACGCATGTGAGATAGTCATGGCCTCAAATCACTCTCGTGAAATGTCAATGATGGCATCGATCTGTTGCGCTCGCCTCTCGGTTGACGGTTATAGCAATGTAAGTTTCGTTCAAACAAAATTACCTGCCTCGGGTTTTTCCGTACACTCTCATTCACAGCATGTGATGTTTTTAGCAGACCATACGTTTGATCGTTGTAATACAGGCAGGGTTCGAATCCAAGTATTAAAATTTCGGAGTAGAGCGGAACGTTTCTTGAACATAGCACTGATTTTTGACGATTTCACTTTTCATGGTGAATTGCCATATACTGTAAATAAATAATTTACAATATATTTTACAGATGTTGCTTTAGCAACATGGCCATTATAGAGGATTTTTTGCACAAGATCCTAAAAAAGGCTCTAATGTGAAGGTTGGGTTAGGAAAAGAAAAAATTATATGGGGTCTATTTTCACCTGTTTCAGCGGGAGGGGCAGTTTTTTTTTAAATAATCGACTTGAAATAGAAAATAAATCAATAAAACCAACAGAAATACTCACAATTTAATGTTTTAACTTTTTTTAAAGCCAAAAAAAAATGCAAAAATATTTGTTTAAACTAATTTTGTTCAAAATTTTATAATATTAAGAAATTTTTGTTTTTTATATTAATAAGTTTTAGTTAAACTCTAAGACACAGATCCTCAACTATCATCTAGTTTTAAATAAATCGAAAATAATAAAATCTAGGTATTTTACTACTTTCCATGTGGAAATAGGATCTTTAGAGCACTTAAACAAGTGAGTCAAATTAAAGCAAACTTATTTCTGTTAATTTTCTCAAAAACAAGAAGAAAATCAAGCATCTAGTTTTTAAGTTTTGGCTTGTTAGTGTTGCAGTAAATTTTTAATGATTTTTGTTTTATTTTTCAAGTCGAATTTTCAAAAACTGCTCTCCCGCCTAATCGGGGGGGAAATAGACGATTTTTGTCTTGTCCTGGCTCCGCGCTTACGCCCTATAGCCTTTTTTCTTATCTAATGCAAAACACCCTGTATTTATTTGTATAATTTCATTAATTTCGAGCATCCATATTACCTCTGTTTGTTTAATTCTCAAAACTGCCAATACCTACAAATTGTATTTCAAAGTTCTGTCAAAGTTCTGTCAAAGTTCATACTATAAAAAAAAAAAAATTAGATCAAAATTCTTTCAAAGTGGGGGTGTCGAAAATATCAGTTTTTCACATATGGGTTTGCAACTATAAAAGTAAGAGAAATTTTGTAAATTATTCAATATTCTACAATATATGTTTTGACATTACAAGATATGCCCATTTAAAAAAACGTTAAATGACGAGGATGTCACTATTTAACCGGGATTTCTTCTGCCAAAATATTTATAATTATATACGTTTAAAAATCCTCACATTTTGCCTTGCCTTAAATCAGATAACATTCTTTTTTTGAGCCCAAAATTATTTAAGGAGTAGTTTTAGCTTTAATACTTTTCACATTTTAAATCAATTTTCACGTGGTAAATCATACTTCAAAAAAATTCAGAAAAAACCTCAATTTTGGTGGAGCTTTATTTTCTTTGTATGTTTAGCATTTGACAAAAAAGAACTCTTAATTTGTACCAGGGCTTTTGATTTTGTGAGGTAAAAGGGAGAAAATTCAGTTTTTTTGTTAACGGTTGGAAAGAAATTTAAGGGTTGTGCTACTGTCGTGCCTAAAAACCATAGAAAAAAAAAATTGCATGCAATACATTTTTATCGTAAGAACAACAGATTTTGAGAAAAAAAAATTGCGTAAGCTCCAATTTGTATCTTCACAACTTTGATAGTTTTCGAGATAACTTACAAAAACCTTCCTTTTAATGCCCCCTTAAAACTTTACACTTGATTCAAATGTATGATATTTTTAAGATGCACAAATTAAGCTCTGCACCAGAATTCAGTTTCGTGGGAATTTCTTTGTAGGTGTTTTTTGTCTAAATTTCCTGGAAATATATTTGAAAAAAAAAAAATTTATCTGAACTATAAGAGCAAGTTCGTTCAACGCAGTCGTGCAGAGTATTACTATAGGTTTTCGGAATCACAGGTTAATTTTTCCGAAAACTCTTTGAAATGAATAGTCTCTTTATGAAGCTTGCAATAAATTTTTTATATTGCTTGAGAATCTAGAATCTAGTCTGCTCGCAGCCTTTTTTGCACAAAAATAAACACTGCCAATCAAAAACAATTTTATTCAAATAAAATTTAATTTTTCAGCGACGTCATTTAAAAATTTATTCAAAATGTATTCTAAAATCGTAATCTATACATATTTAAGTCCTATTGAATGTTTTTGACATGAGTCAGAAAACATTTTGAACTGAAAAAAAACTGATTTGATCAAAAATTGTGCATACATAGCAACAATCAATATATGATTTAAAAAAACAAGTATACGCCACCCTTTTTTTTTTATCTACAATAATGTATAAACAAATTATCAAATTTAAATAAATTAGTCCTAACTTAAGGAACGTGTATCAAAAAAATAAATAGATACTCGACGATTAAATTGAACATTAACATTATGGATGCTCAATACATTACTATAATCTGATGCATTTGAATGATTTTCAGTTTTTAAATAAGTTTCCAAAATAATTTAATCACACAAGTTCTTGTGTAGGTATCTACTTGTTTTAAAAAAATTAAAAAAAACAAGATTTAATTATTAGTATATGATTCAATCTATTTTTATTCTTCAGAATTAAGACTCTCTTAATATAACCAACCTGAATAAGCGTACCTATACCCAGCTGTTTGACTTCATAAATTATTTTTAAAACTTCCTTAACTTGGTTTCTTTTTTTTATGACGAAAGCACGACAGTTGCTATAGAATTGTAGTAGATGCATAAATATGCATCAAGTATATATAGGAATTTATCAGATTCCTTAATTCATATATCGTCTGGCCTAGATAATTCCAAGCAGACATTTTATTAATTGGCCAATATAAGTGGGCATAATTTAATTTAATAAGAAACAAACATTACCTATATACATTAAAAACGCGAATCACTTAAAGTCGTGATTGGGCAACATGAATATTATGAAAAATAGAAGACATTTTTTTCATCGCTCGATGCGATTCGATTCGATTCCGTTTACAATCGGTTGCATGTATCTCATGCGAAAAATTACCACGACAGAAAATGAAGAAATAGATCATGCTAATTGTGCAAACAACAACAAGACAAACTTGCAGCAGCAATGTGTGGGTCAGTCAGTCAGCTCGAAAGGAAATAACAATGAGTTAAATGCATGCAGATGTTTTAAGGCACGATTGCAGGAATGTCTTTGTCTTACACTTAAGATATATATTTACCATACTTTCTAGATTCTGATATACCCTACCTATATTTTGAGCAAATTATGCTTAAAAAATAAAATAATGTTTGAGGAACTATAGTTGTTGTGTGACCTTGGCATACTAAATGCATTCTTTTGAAAGCATTGTCATTGTATATGTACTAAGGTATGGCTTTTATTTTTGTTTTAATTTTTGAGAAGTAGTGGTTTTTTGTATTTGATTTAAATTTGTTTTTTATTTATATTTGAAGTGAACGCCATTGTCACATTCAAGCATATTTCGACTCATTGGTTTTTCACATATAAATTGACTAAGTGATGAAATGTCATTTGCTAAAACAGCAAGCTTGATGATTCAACTAACCTAGCCTCCTAGCATTATGAAGAATAATATGCGTTTGATGATGTTTAAGTTTAGCTACGCATTTAATGGAGAGACTGACCTTGGTATTAACTAAGGCTCTTACTATCATTTTTATTTATAAGTTGATAGGTATAATTAATGAAAAATCTACCACATTCGGTTTATTAGGCCTGTACATTTTGGCTTTCTATTGTGCACATTAATCTATAGTCCAAGCGGATGGATGGATGTTTACAATAAATATAGGCAGTGTGGAGTGTTTTTTCCATAAATTAAAAACTTAAGTTTTGGTTTATCTAGATAATGGATAACCCTCATACATAGGTTTCTGTTTTTTTTTCAAGTTTTCTCATAAGCGCTTTAATGACTTTGTTAGTCCATCAGGTATAATATAATTATTTTATTATATACACATGTACAACTGATTTGACAGTTTAAGATAATTTAGATTAAAAGGAACAAAATAAAAAAGTTATAATCGTGACTTGCAATTTTTTATACATAGATGGCATTGATTTTACAAATTGGGATGACATTTGACAGAAGTTGACAGCTTGACACACGATTACATAGATTTTTTTCTTTTTAATTTTCTCGAAAACAGTTCAAACGATTTAGATTGAACTTAAGGGATAACATTATTGTAAAAGAACTGCGTTTCAGTTTTTTTTTTTAAATTGGCACTAAGGTACTTATACTTAACTTATTTTTAAGTTATTCGCGTGTAACTTTTTAATGTCTTAACTGATTTTATGTATTTTGAAATCTGATCCTTCTAAGTAGTTTAAACAATATTGCATTTAAAAATTTAAAAATAATATTTTTTTACAACAACAACAAAAAAAAAAAACAAAACAACAAATCCATTTAAATGATACTTTTGACATTTTAACATTTTTTAATTTATATTTAGGCACTAAATGGATAGTTCTGAATTTTGATAGAGATAAAGATTTTGATAAAACTTGACATTACGATTTTAGCGAGGTCAAAAAAGAGGGTTTCGCAATTCTATCTGTCTGTCCTTTCGGCTGCAGCCTAAACGGATTGGTTGATTTCCTTTAAACTTGTACATAGTACCTATAGCGTTTTTGGTTTTCCCCTACACTTTTTTTAATTTTTTTTATGACCAAAAATAAAAAATAACGGTACCTACCTGCCGTACAATTTTTTTAGCAAATAATGAAAACTTAAAAAAAAACAGTAATTTTTTTACTGAAAGCTATTAATTTATAAAAAAATATGAAAAATGATTAGGTATAAATGGTTTCTTCCATAAAACCATTTTTGTTTTATTTATGATTTTCTCAAAAACCATTCAACCGATTTTGATCAATTATTTTATGAAGAATGCTCTAATAAAATTTAAAAAGTTTTGAATACCAAAATTTTCAAAATTAAAAAAAAAAGTTTCAAAATTGTCTTTTGAAAACTTAACAATTCGAAAAGTTATTAATCGATTTTTATCAAACTTGGCACTCAGCAGTTTTTTAACATTAAGCCTAGTACGCTGCTGATGCGAAACGAAAAACCCCATACAAAAATGACACAACGAAATCAGAAACGGAAAATTTCGTTTTTCTTTTCGTTTTGCAGTACGCTGTTTGAAGAGCGAAATTTATAATTGTAGCAGATTATTTGGAGAAGTCTCCGCTCTTTTTTCGCACTGAATTAATTATACAGACTATTTATTGTGTGCGGAAAAATGACATTTGTGTTTTATTTGTGTTTTTTTTTGTTTATCATTTTCTTACATCATGGGTTTCTCTGATTTTTTGCGTTTATGTTTGATTTTGTTTTTGGAATTAGTGAAACTCTCCAAGGATATTTTCCGTTGTGTTTTCGCAAGCGTTGTCTGTTTGGAGATCACCGAAAAATTTCGTTTCGCATCAGCAGCGTACTAGGCTTTATCTAGAAGATTTCAAATAAAAATTATTCTTATTACCAAAAATAACGGTACCTCCCACACAAGTCGTCGCTACAATGCAGAACTAGTCTAAGTCACATTTACTACAATATTATTCAAGAAGAACCTTATTCCGTAAAATACTGACTTTCGACATTATGATTATTCTTGATTATTAAAATTCTGAAGGACCTACTGTGTAGGAATATGTGGCATATGTGGGAAATGCGCAGAACACAAAAAGTATTTAAACAATTTTTCAGTTTAAACTGTAAGTTCCATGCATGTGTGCAACAAGGTGCTATATTTTTCACATTTTTATACTCAATTAATACTACCTTAAACTAAATTACGTTTTTGGCAGGTTTTCTTTTAAAATCAGAGTAATGGATCTAAATTACTTCGACTTTAAAATCACAGTGTGGTCGCATATAAGAGCAAGTTCGTGCGACCCATTCGCGTATTTTATGTTTTTAACTTCAGTTTCGCCTTTATTGGGTCATTTAATTAAACCAAACCTTTTATCTTCTATGACCAACCCCCTTGACACTAAAAGAGTCATCCATTTATTTTATAATAATACATACAAAAATATAAATTTAAAAAAATGCTCGGTGCGACCCACACTGATAAATTCGCATTGATGCTTTAAAAAAAATGTCAATTGATTTTTTTTTTAAACTATGTATATCAGTAATCAAATATGGCATATGTTTAGAATAAAATTAGCACGAAGTCAATATCATTGTTTATTCTCAAAATATTAGAACCGAAAATTGAATTTTTTAAAAACCTTTTCTGCACTTTATGACGTTATTATTTTTAAAATAAAATTTGATCGAAGTCGATATTCTTCGTTTTCGAGATAGGGTGAATGAAAAAAAAGTACCCCGAACAGACATCTTTTTAAAAACGATGGATTCGGATTCTTGGGACCTCGAAATGTGAAGATATGTCAAAATTTTCAATTCGACAAATTGGACCAATTAAAATGACTTCCAATGGGAAGTTAAAAATAAGTGACAAACTTTTGTGTTTGTGTTTTAAAAGGAAACAATTCAAAAAGTTTAACAAAAATTGCATAAATTTTTTCCGTGTTCTCTTATTTATCCCTTGCGGGTAAACTTTCTCCACTATTAATTTTTATTGAGTTACATTGAGTACGGAAGTAAAAAAATAAGGTAGTATAGCAAAGTGTGTCGTTTAACTTGTCAAATAAATTGATGTAGATTAGATATTTCTGAAAAAAAAAAATGGACGCGGTATTTACATTGTGACGTCTCTTTATATTATCTCACTCTCACTTCATCATAAGAAAGAGATAAATAAGCAAGTGAGGCAAGATTTTTTTTATTGTCAATTTTACGTAGACATTTTAAAAATTTAACTTTCGTTCAAACTCAAACATGGTTTGACACAGAAATTTAGCAAAGTTTTTGTATATGGTTGTCATAACAGTTTCACAATTCTCCCTCAACCACATAACAACATGACATTTTTGACGTTTAAATGTAACATCATAATATAGTAAGTACCAACCTTCAAGAAAACCAATTTAAGGCTTGAAATAAAAATATTTCTTGCATTACGTATTTAATTCAAACACGGTAGTTGAGTATGAATATCTTTCCTGTTATTAATTAGCATACAAAATATTATGTAAAACTTGTATAGACTTCAAACAGACTTTATGGTCAATATGGTTGACAGATGCTGAGTTATATTAAATTTAAAGTGGTGTAGACATGTCAGTTTGGTACAATATTGTCATTAACAAAAATACATAAAAAAATTATCATAATTAATTTAAAATGCGTTGCTTTTTGAGTCAAATATGTTGAGTTGAAATGTTGATTAATTGATCTTTTGTTAATTTTTGCTTACCCTGTTCATAAAGTATTTGAACATGGCAATTATTAAATTAAAATTAATCCAGTAGTCGAAAAATAGATAGAGGCTTTCAATTATTTATTCAAAAACTTCCGTGAACGACAGGTCAGACCAGTGAAAAATAAAATAAAAACGACCAGGAGACAGATTAATACGTTTGACTAAAATGTACCGTCTAAATGAACAAAGAATTCATTCCACGCGTGGCGCGGCGATCGACGGGTGTCAGACTTACTTTTGCCATATTCACAATAGCCAAATCTGTATATGGATGATCATCATTGACACTTCCTTTCACTTGTCTCCTTGTTTATTTTTAAGATTCAGACACATACAGAGCACTTAACAAGAAAAATGAAACTGATAAATAATAAGCATGTGAAAGAATCAATTGCCACAAGCCTAGGGCAAATTTTTTGACATACATATAACGTGTAACCATCTGATAGGCAAATTTATTCACGCATATTTTGAACGTGAATATATGGAAAAAAATGTAAACAGACACTTACGAAATTGGGCCCCAGGAGGAATAATATTTAAAAAAGGTAATGAAAGAAAGAGTCTTGTCTCACGAGTCACCGTGTAATATCAGATTATGAACATATGATAGCTCCGTATGTCTATGTTTTAATATAAAAATTCAGTAACTTACCGAAACGCATAAAGTAATATATCGCACGCAGATTATTAAAAACCAACTAATATTAATATAGTCACATTGTTATAATAATTTGTATAAAAAGTAATATTATAGCATAATATTATGCACATAATAATTTTGACATTTTTTATTAAAAAACTAAAACATTCTGTCTCAGGAAAAAAAAAATTTGTGTAGGCTTGTGTTTCAAATTTGAAAGCGGCGAGCTTAAATTTGCATAACAAACAACTGTCAAATCTATTATGGTATTAACTCATCAAAAATTTGCCGCCATCAATTTATGCACACAAAATTATATTTTTTGACAAAAAATTCAAGTTATCTGTATAACATTGCCTCGTGCTGACGAATAATTCGCCAAATAAAATAAATTAAAATTAATTATCTTCCTCTTTTTTTTTTATTTATCACAGATTGTCCGAATTGTGTGGACGAAACGCAATATTCGAACAAATGGACAATGCCGTTATTGAAACTGGGCGAAAAGCGCTACTACCTGGGGATCTTCTTCAAGGTAAGCAACATTCCATCCAAGTCACTTGTTTTAAAAATAAATAAAAAAAAAAAAGCCGTAGCCGGTCCGCGTTGTTGCCGCCCATATTATAGCGGTCCGGTTTTGTGTTGGCGTTAGCGTCAGAGTGGACCAAAATGATCAACCAGACAACCATCACGAAGACTAATGCTGATTTTTCTTCTATACTTCTGGTTGGCTTTGCTTTGCTTTGAGAAGACATTAAACATGTTTCTAGTTAGTACAAACTTATTTAATATTCATATGTATAGAATGTTTAATTCTGAAACTACTAAACCAAATTTAAGAGACAGACAATTAATTTTGATAAATTATAAGAAAGTTCAAGGTTAGATAATCTTGATATTTATTACTTAAGTATAGAAGTTGAGTAAGTTGGATCCTTCAGGATTGGATAGATAACGGTTATTGTTTAGAATGGTTTATTTTAAAATGTTCTTTTCGTTTTTAATCCATTTTAAATTGTTCTTAAGGGTGTGTATTGGTTTCGTACAAAAATTTTGAAAATTTTTTGTAGTTTTAATTTAATGTTAAAATTATGTGAAACCATTTTGAATAAAAAACTAAACGATTTGATGAATTTCGTTGAAATATTTTAAGAAACCAACTTAAAGTTAGATAATGGTTTTTTATAAGTAATCTCATTATCTGTCTAACCGATTTCAGTTAAATTTTGTATACCGGAGCTTTTTATAAGTTCAAATAATATTGCTAACATTTTCAAAAATACAAATTTTGGATTTTCTAAAAAAAATTCCAAACAAGTTTTTTTTTGTTACAAGCGGTTTTTGTGTGATAACACACTTGCAGTTAGGCTACCAGGCTTTCTCACCATCATATTAATACAAAAGCTGTTTGAATGAAACAACAACACTTGGGTGAGGTAACGACTGCCAGACCGATCATCAGGCACCTTCTATTGGTCGTTGGTCTTTTATTGTTCAATTTTAATTGAAAATTTTTTGCCCAGTTGGGATTCGAACATAGACCAAGCTCCCTCTAACTGCCATATGTACTTCGAATTGCGCGTGTACTGAGCGCGCGTGATCAGGTCCATCCCAGGTTAGGTTTTACTGTGTGAAAACTGAATTTAAATTTTTTTTAAATGACATTTCCAAAATGGGCAGATTACTTTTTTTCAAAATTATTTTTTTTTAACTTTGCCGTTATAAATACTAAAAACTAGCGTACAAATTTCTTTGTTTACAACACTTTTGCATTTTACTAGGATTAAATAAAAACAAAACGTTTCTTAAATAGCAAACTGACGTTTATTGAAAAACCAGGAAGAAAATTTACTACAATAAATATAATACAGAACGCAAATTCACACATTGCACCCTTAGAATGAAAGTGACCTAACTCAAAATTTCTGTAACTTCTGATTTTTTAATAAACTGACCATAAAAAGGGAAATGAACTCTAAAACCAGGTTGTAAAAAAGATGCCGAATTTTTTAGTTAGGTCATTTTCATTCTAAGGGTGCGACATATTCACTATTTTGGGTCTGTTTCTTTACTGTTTGGGAAAAGTTTGTGAAAAAGTTCGGGAAAAAATTGGGATTGAGCTTTTTGATGTTGTTGTTGTAATTTTTGAACAGAAATCAAAAGTAAGGAAACGCATTTGAAATGTTTCTGATCTGTTTCTGGGTAAACGTCACATTTGACAACAAAAATTATCAGTAGTTTGACAAGCAAGAAAAGGCAGTAGGTAAAATATTCGAGTTGATTCTTGCTGGAGGGGAAATTTGGTGCAAAAAAAAAGTGAAGAAATACATTTTGAGTAGATTTGGGATACCACGGGATCCCGCGGGCGAGTAAAGAAACAGACCTTATGTGAAAAACTGCGAATTTTTTGTTTATCCCTCACGAAATTGGACTGAAATTCACACAAATGCACACAAAAGCACAGAGTTTCAAAGTTAAGGAACACACGTAGGGTTCTGATGTTTTTTGAGAAAATGTTAGTATTTTCAATTATTCACGTGAGTATTTTTAATGGCTGGCCGATTTTGTTATTATTTTGCTTTATTTCAAGCGCACAAAAATATTGACAGTTAGATTTACTTTGAATTTGATTTTTGCATGAATACATTCAGAGAGATATGTGTAATAGGTGAGTTCGATTTGTTAATCTATTTGTCTAACTAATCTAATAAGAATTAAGAACAATAAATTTACGATAGCTGTGTTTTATATTCACCCAGATCCGAGCCAGATTGGATTTTCTTACGAAAATGAATTTATTACAAGAACAACACAAGATCGAACTTTGTTTTGAATTTGGATTTCCAAATCCATTTTGAACACACTCCCTTAATTTGTAAATGTCGTCAGTAATGTGAAAAAAGACAACGGGTGTATACGAATAAAAAAAAAACAAAAGGAAAAAAGAGTTGGGTATATAGTGTTGCCTGGAGATCCTGGGTTGTTTTATTTTCATGATCTGATCTGAAGGGAAAATAAAATACAGCTGATATTTTAATAATATTAAAGACCAGTAAAAAAATTAAAATATGGCCATTTTAGCACCAACAAAAAATGTCATATTTCGGTTTTTTTAATTTTGAGGCAAAAATAATCGGAACTTCAAACTGTAACCAAAATACTTTGAGCCATTAAAAAAAAAAATATATATTATACATAGGTCTTCCTTATAATTGATTGTTACCATGAAATCCCTTAAAATGAAAACATGTTAATTCGCTTAAAATGTTTGCTGAATGTCAAACCGTGCTCAGTAATTGAAAAAAGGTTGCCGACTTCTCACAATTTTTAAAAAGCCATTTTCTATACCACCAAAACCGATATGCCCAATTGCCATAAAGTTAAAAAAATACCAAAAGCATCAAAAATGTTTATTGAGCACGAAGCACGGACGAATTTTTTTTTTAACAAGGCACAAAGCAATGGGAAGAGCGAAACACTGCACCGAAGACCAACGCGAAGCCATTTTAGCTCTGCATAACAGTGGTGGATCTATGAGAGAGATCGCAAAAGTCATTGGACGCTCTGCAAGAATGGTGTGGAATGCTATAAATTCCAAAAAATTTGAAGAAACCAGAGGGCGTCCGTCTAAAATGACTGCAAGGAAAGTGCCCTTACTAAACAAAAATACACACCCAGAAGCGGATCTATTTTGCCAAAATGGACCAAATAAGAGATGACCCACTTCAGGCCAAGAAGCAGTGGAGGAATGTGCTTTGGAGCGACGAAACAAAAATAAATTTATTCGGAATGGATGGTAAACAGTTTGTTCGTCGCCCAAAGTGCCAGGCCTACAATCCGCGGTATACAAAACCAACCGTGAAGCATGGAGGTGGCAGCATAATGTTATGGGGTTGTTTTTCTTGGTGGGGCGTTGGTCCAATATTCGTTATAGATGGCATAATGACAAAGGAGTCGTATGTGGAAATACTGCAAAATGTTATGCTTCCGTGGGCTGACGAAAATATGCCACTTAAATGGCGTTTCCAGCAAGACAACGACCCCAAGCATACGGCAAAGTCAACAAAGCTGTGGTTTCAACGAAACAAATTGGACGTTATGGAGTGGCCTTCTCAATCACCAAATCTTAATCCTATTGAGAACCTCTGGAATGAGCTGAAGATTGAGGTTAGTAAGCGGAAACCTTCCAACAAAGCGGATTTATGGAGAATTGTCCAAGAAGTGTGGTATTCGATTCCACAAGAAAAGTGCCAGAAGTTGGTGGACTCTATGCCAAACCGAATGGATGCACTGTTAAAAACTAAAGGTTTTTCAACGAAATATTAGATATTCTTTGATAATAATATAGAAAAAATACCAAAATGTCTTGTTTTGTGTTAAATTTATTAAGTGTTGCTATTTTTATGACCAGCTTGTTGCGAAGCCTAAAGCAAACGGACTGGGAAATTTTGCAAACTCCTTTAAGTTTTCAAAACAAATTATATAGAATAGATCAACATACTTATCTCTAATATATAACACGTATATTTTTTAATATTTGCCTGGTATAAGCACTACACTCAATATTACGAAAAATTAGGGAGTGTTGCTATTATTTTGGCCATAGCTGTATATGTAGTATGTTATGCAGAGGTCATTTCATGTCAGTATTTCATTCAGATAAAAGTGGCAAGTACGTGCATCGCAGACGTGCATCTCATTTGTATGATCGTTCGCACTGAACTCTGTCGTCACTGCATTGTCTGATGAATCACCATCATGAATATAATATTCTTACCAGTTTTGGCGTTTTCAATATAAGTATAACTCTTCTGAACAATTTTAAATCTTATTCATGCGGTTTATAAATAGATAGAGCTCCATCAACCATTGAACTTTATTTAAAGGTCATTTTTATATAACAACAACAAAAATAAAATCTGTGCTATATTTTATTTTAATCTGAATGCCATTTTCAAAAGTCACTTTCGATTTCAATCAAAACGTTCAAACCATCACACAGCAGGATTCTTCATCATTTTATACTTAAATCTTAACGTGATTATTTACCTACATACATTTCGTTCGTTGAGAGAGAACAAGTTATTTGATATAGTCACAGTATTTCACGGTGCGAATAAGATCTGCTTGGATATGAATTTTTATAGCTGGAGTAATATTTTGTTATGCAATATGGTTTCGTTTTTTTTTTTTTATTTTTTACACGATATTGGTTAGCAAATACTTCAAGTAACAGGGTGTTGATGCAACTCAATTACAGCTAATTAGTAAATCATATCGTATTTTACTCAAAGAAATTGGTGAATGGTCAGTATACTGGAAATAAGTATATATATTCGGTTAACCGGCTTTTATAGAGTGGAAGTCAGTTTTTATCCATATTGGATATAAGTATGCGAGTTTAATGAAAATTTCTTTTAATCTGCAGTTTATCTTGTAGAGACCTTCAGGCTTAAGAGTATCACTTTTCTGTTGCAAAACACTAAAAGGAAATTGCAATAAATTGCTGTGAACGGACTTGATGAAGGAGAAGATATTATCTTAAAAATAAAGTAACAGTCAAACCCGGATATACATAATCATTGTGTAGCTGAAAATTTCAAACATGAATATTTTTATTATTAGTAAAATTATTTAATTTAATTAGAAAAATTTAAAACTGGCAAGTTAATGCTTTAAGTTTTAGCAGAACTGATTCCAAGTCTACGCAAATAAAATTTAATCTTGAATTAAAAGAACAGTGATATGAATGTATGTATGTTTTTATAGAGAAAAATTGACTAAACAAAATTGTCAGCTGAAGAAGGTTGTACTCTTAAGCCATTTTATTTTAATTGGCCTTTACTGTTGTAGATTGTCCAGTTATTTTCCATTACGAAGATATAGTTGTTATAAATGATATATTGTTAAGCTATAAAGTCTTAAAATCTTGAACAGGTTTTTCGTCTTCCAAAGAATCAACCTTCTGAGGGGTTAATATCCTTAAGCAGAGCAAGATACTCTTTGAATTCACCTCAGGCAATTTAACTACACATCTCTATATATATAGCTTTTTTTCTTATTATTTTTGTTCAACGGTGAACAAAGGTTATAAAAATAATAAATCATTTAAAAGGTCAACCTTTGTGTGTTTAATCAAGGCTTCAATGTGGTTCATAAACCCGTTGCTTTTGTTTAAGTTTTAATTGTAGTATTTTTTGTTATAAAACAGTGTAGTGTCACTCTTCTTTTATATGTTCCGTACTCGTACGTTCAAAATGCAATCATTGTCAAAAAGAGTTTCAAATACATATCTATATGTATTTATTAAGTATGTATTTTAATTGTGATTGGGGTAGGTACCTATACTATTTGTATTTGTCAGTTTTATAAAGTTATAAAAACTTTCCTTGTACCCTGCAAGTGAAGCAGATTTAAAACTTATTTGTTTAAACAAATCTAGGGCACCAGACAAATCATAGATTTCGTCTTATAATTTGGTTTTATATGCAAACTTTGAAAAGGTCTATAAATAATTTTAGATAATAAAAAAATGCTATTTAAAATTTAAATCCGGATATAATTCAATATGAGTGGGATTCCCCATTACATTGGATGAGATGGGATTTTTAAATAGTTTTGTTGGCGACTAGTTTTAATCTTATATTTCAAAATAATTGGCTCGTGTGTGGAGCACCTTTGAAAACTAGGCATAATATGCTTATATGAATAATCTTTTTTCAGATCGTAACATACAAAAAATACAACGCATTGTGGTTAAAAAGTAGACAAAAATCTCTGTATCGAATATTAAATATTTGAATTTTTGACAAAGCAGTTAATAAAGTAATGCTTAGTTAAACCATTGGGAACAGGAACAATTTTTGTAAGCATCAAATTTAAGGCTTCAAAGTTACTAAACAAAACCGGTTTTGAAATAAAATATATTAACATGAAACGGATTTCTGTTTAACAATTTTAATTTTTTTTTGTTATAAAATAAATTAAAAAAAAAATATTTATAAAAAGTTTGAAAATTTTGTTTTGATAAACAATCTCTGAAATTGTTTTGACACCAAAGTGATGTACATTATCTGCTTTCTTTAATAAAACTCATTTTATGAGAAAAAAAATTGAAAATCATTGGAGCGGTTTTTTGAAAAATAATTTTTTATTTATGTATGTATAAAATTTTGTTAACATTTTTAAGAAACAAAAATTGGTACGCCAGTTTTTAGTGCTTATTTATGAGGAATTAAAAATTTAATTTTGAAAAAAAATCATCCACCCATTTTCCGAAATATCAAATTTTCGAAAAATAATTTTGATTTTCTTTTATCGAAAATTTATATCTTTTGAAAATTTTGATATGCAATATTTTTTAAACTTATTAAAAGCTTTTGTGTAAAAAAATATCATTAAAATCGGTTATACAGATAGTGAGATAGTAAAAACCAACAAAAAAATAAGAAAAAAATCAACGGTCATTTTCAAATTATTCAGTTTTTTGATTTAAAAAAAAAATAAAATATAAAATTCTAAAAAAATCGAAAATCAAAAAAATGGTTATGGAATTTTCCCGAAAATTTTTTTTTATAAAATGATAGCCTTTTTGCAAACAAAATTACTGAATTTTTTTTTAAAGTTTTGGGCACGTTTTTGAAAAAAAAACACAATATTTTCATTTTTTGATCAAATTCTTAAATCAAATTGATCAAATTCATTCACCAATTAAAAGAAAAAACTGATTTTTTCCTAAAAATTGTGTAGCCAAAACTTGAACTCGACTTGAAGTGAAAAACAAAAATAATTACATATGTCAAAAAAATAAATATTTATATAATTTTCAAATTTTTATAAAAATTGATCCAATTTTTTTTGAAAATGTTTGTATTTAACTTCAAGACTAATAAGTAATGCAAAAGCTGTTACCACCTTTTATATATATACAGCTCCTCAAAAAACATAAAGAAAATCTTAAAACAAATGTGTTACCTTATAATTTTTGTATAGTGTAAAATTAAAACCTGTGGAACCTTTTTTGAGAAAAATAAGACTTTGCTCATAAGCAGTTATTTTTACCTAAAAAAAAAATTAACAAACATGTCGTGAGAATACCAATGTTATCTGTTAAATAAAAGTCTAGGCCTGTGGACTAACAGATAAATAAATAGACAGGATCGCGAGACCCTGCACTGTTGTCGGCTTTCATATAAATTGTACCAAATATCGAGTGCGATAAAAAATAGAATTTAATTTTATTTGGTGTGTTAATGGTTTATTGAATTAGCTTGAGCTTCATAAATCAATACTTCCCTACTTTTCACGTGACAGTGTTTAATTCTCAAAACCGGACAGCAAGATCATAAACGCAAAATTCGAATTTATGGTTAAAAGTAAATAAATAAATGACATTGAATACAAATTTCAAATATAAAAAAAGACGGTGGTTTATTAAACAACATTCGTAACTATGATAAGCAAGATTTTTGTTTTAATTAACTTTGTTTTGAATTTAAATTTATCAACTTGCTATCACCGGATATAAACAACTTGGTAGGCATATTTTTGTTTTAATTTGTTATATATAGATAGAATATTTATACAGTTTGTTGTGGTTTTTTAATAGGCACTTTAGTAGGCACTAATAAAATTGTTTTATTTTACAAATCAGGGACATGTTTTTTTTTATAAAAGAATTTAAAATAACAAGTTTTGGTAAAAACAAATTTAAACAAGTTCGTCTGTAGGTATGTAAACAAAATATTTTTCAAATATTATATTTCGCCCACGTTCTGAATTTCGAATCGAATCGATTTTCAATTTCACTCGAAATGAAATTCTATGTTCTACAATTCGTTCGTTTTCGAAAATTTCAAAATTAATTTCAACTGTTCTTTTCAATTATTTTGAAATGTGAAATTTCATTGCGGATGAAAAGGAAACGAAAGTCTAGAGAAAAATTTTGCAAGAGAGAACTAACGTATTGATTATTTAAATATGAATTCGTCCCCTGATTGCAAGAAAAATTGGTAACTCGATTTTTTAAATTTTGGGGTGCTAAAGTTTTAATTTTTAATTTTAATAATTTTTAATTTTTTATAATTTTTATCATTTACTACTACCAGTAACGCAGACAAAATATGGTGTAATTATTTCACCAGTATTATCATGCAAAAAATGGAGTATGAAAAAGGGGCCAAAACGACTTTCTCAAAAAATTCTTGAAAATTGAGTTAGCTGGTTCTTGATGAATTGTTTATTCTTAGTATTGTATGTTTTATATGTTTTAACTAATAATAAATACCAAAAAGAAATATAAAGTTTGCACACAAAATACAACACCTAACTGCAACTACAAGAATTTCTCAAAACAAAAACAAAATGAAAAGAATATACATACGTTCAGAAAATGGAATGAACTGAAATGCTGTCCAAATTCCAATTTACAATTAGCATTTGAAACGAATCGTAAAACACCCAAATTCACTTTCGTCATGTGAATTCACAATAATCGGAATACAATTGGCGTTATAGGTTTAAATTAATGCTTCTGCTAAGTACTTTCAAATTTTCACAGCTGACATTTCATAATATGGAAAATAATTTCAAATAAGTTTCTGAGAAGGTTTTCATATCAGAACTTCTATGAAATCAATCAGGCAAGCAGAAGACTAGGCCTTTTTGAACTATATAGATTAAATATAGCTTTTCTAACGGAACTTAGTCCACAAAAATCGACGTCTCGTCCCGGTGACCTCACTCAGAATTATCATTCAATACGCAATTTTTGTTAAGTTCAGTTCAGCTTAGATCGATTTTCGGAAAAAAAAAATTCATGACTTGAAGTAGCTTTTCCACATACAATCCGTCAAGTCATTTCACTGACTACGGTCTGTAGGACTGTAAGACCCGGTGTTAATCGAGTTAAAGCTTAAACGGATGAACGAATTTGTTTTAAATTTCTACAGAACAATTTATTTTAATTACAGTTTTTCCATATTTAATCGAAAACAGCTTCAACGATTTTCGTTAAATTATCTATGTTCGTTATTTAAAAAAAAAATTTATAAAACATAAGGGGAATACTGTTTCCACTTACACACGTATGTTTAATTTCTGTTTTCATCCTTTTTGTTATAATTTTCTAACCCGGTACTTCTTATAGAATATTATAATAATATTTCATTTGCCACCAAATTAACCTATAGGTATGCTTATATAAGAAATTACTTACCTTTTATTTTTGTTTCAGGCAAACTGGTTTAAGGCCACACAGTATTGCAGATACCATGGTATGCACTTAGCGAGTATTGCTTCACAGGATGAGAATAATAGACTGGAAAAATATATAAGTGATTTTGGTAAGAAAAAAAAAAATATTAATTAATAATTAATTCACAATAATATTCTAATACAATTTTTTTTTATTATTATAATGGAGCTCTAATGAAAACGGATACACATTCATATGTACATTATGTTTATTTGATGTTTTTTTATTAGGGGGGTTCTCATTCTCAAATTTGTTTGACAAGCATAGCTTGATGATGTTTGATGGATTGAAGCTATTTTGCGTTCACATTTGTCAAACGGGCTGTCAAACATCATTTCTCTTTAGAATTTTAACCATGGCGGACTTTTAATTGCGGCTCTTGTAATAGATCAAATTTTAGAAGATGAAGACCAAAGAGAAAAAAAAAATCAACAAAATAAGAGGAAACGAATTTGGACTAAGGAATGGCTACCACTTTTAATTTGCTATGTCTCTGATAAACTTCGATATATTTCAAAGAATTCCCTACAAAATTCACAATTTCCCCTTACTGGCTGTTCTTTTCTTTTGATGCGCACAGGTTGCTAACTTTTTTTAGAATGAAATTTCCTCCTGGTTTGACAAGAATGCGTTCATATTCTCAAATATGTTTGTCAAGCAAGCAAAATATCAAAATATTTTGATATCCATCAAACATGCTTGACAAGCCGTTTGATGGAGCGTTCACATTTTCAAATTCAAGTCAATCAAACCATGCTTGTCAAGCATATTTGATAATGTGAACCCCCCCTATTGAGTTCAAATAAAACTGTTAAGGGGGCATTGATTTTAGGACAATCGCAAGGATAATATTGATTTTCAACGGATCTCCGCACGAAGCCCATTCACAATAGATCTGTCAATTTTCCAATATTCTCTACGAAACATGCGACGTCTAGTTAAAAAAAAAAAAATCACAAAATCAACGTGCTCACATTTCGGTGAATGCATTCCTTAAAATTGCTTCGACGGGCCTTTTCGCAAATGAATTCACCCGCATAAATCAATACTGAAAATGTAGGTACATTTACGCAAAGCGTATATTGGCTGTTGATGTGGTTCAATTAAATACACAATCTAACTGCTATACATCGCCAAACCCTTTCACACTACAATTATTTAAGCTATGTAGACATGAAACCTTCTAACATGCTTTTACTTTCAAAAATAACTTTCCTTCAACGATCACATCATACCTACACCCAAATCAATTTCTTTTTCTTAAATTTAATTAAGCTGTACTTTATTGTGAAAGTGAACCTAAATGTGATTTTATCCACCCGTTAAGATTAATACTACCTATAGGTACAATCACTTCCAATTAATTAGCTTTGTGCAACATAATCCCCTAATTCTCAAGAGACTCAAGAGTTTTTTTTTTTTTAAGATTCTACACTTGACTAAATAACACATAAATTGTTACCTATATTCGCTTAAGCCTTGTATCGCTCTAATTAGGATAATTTCCTATTGCAGTCTGTAAACAAGGGCGGATTATGTCGATCATAACCCTTAAAAGAAGAAGGCTCTTTTATTCTTTTATTGTTTTTTTTTTTTTTAAGTGAGATTCCAGTCAATTGAGGAAAACTTATGTACAGTTAATACATACGTCAATTTTAAAATGTTTTTCTATTTAATTTTTCCGATCTTATTTCAGTAATTTAACTCCAATTATTCACAGTTGAATCCTGAGTGAATAATGAAATGACTTGAACAACTTAAAGATTTATATTCCAAAATGTACTCGTATAATAAATTGTGTATGTTACTTTGATTGTTTCCAACTTACATATTCCGCTGTTTAAGAGCTTTCTGACTGCCTGAATAATTCTATTAGTTTTAGTTTTTCAAATAATTTAAAACTTTCTGTTTTTTTTTAATTCTAATAATGCCTTCGTATGAATATACTGTGAATCAATTACAAATCACTGTGAATCATTTAAATGTAACTATACCAACTAAAAGAGCCATTCACATCGTAAAAACAGTCACAAAACAGGTCGTATAGATTTGTTCAACGACCCATTCAAGATAAAACATAATATCAATTTTCTATTCCGTCTAATATTAAAACTGAAGAAATTAAAAATAATCCTTGTGGTGAGCCAAATATTCATATAGAGACACAGTAGGGCCTTAGGCATAGTTCGTACCTTATTTCATGCCGATCCGGGACTGACCATGACAAAGCCATACTGATACATGCCAGAGTGTATCTCGTTCAGTCACTGACATCTGAAACTCACAAGAAATTATTTAACTCCTGCCTCTTGTTGCATGCCGCCAACGCTACCGTCCTGCTTCATATACAGTACGTGTTCTTCAGTCAAACAAGAGCAGTATTTTGTGGTTCACCCGGAAGTGCAAACAAAAGTCTTTTTTTTGTACACGCGCCCGCCACTCCGTATAGTAAGCAAGCTCTCCGTAACGTACAGCAAGCTCTTCGCAACGTACAATGCACCGGCTCGGCTTTAAAGAGTGGAAAATGACTTCAAAGTCTATTTAAATGGTGGCGACTTAATTCCGTGATGTTTCCATTCAAATGGTGACGTGCTTAATGCTCAGTATGGAAAAACTATCTATCACACATGCCGCAAATGTGGTTTCAGGTGCAGGTACCAAACTTATATGAACTATATATAGAGATATTAATGTGCGGCTGAATGTATGTCGTGTCTAAAAGGAGTCATATTGCATTGTCTTTCCTTAAAAAAAAAATAACTGTTCATGTGTATAAGTGTATATCTGCGACAAGTCATAGATAATTTTAAATTTTTAAACGGTTATTGACTTGTTTTAGTTGCACAACTTTTTTCTTTCTTTCTAAATTTGTATCTTTTATGTTTGTTTGTTTGTTTGTTTTTTTTCAGGTCTGGGACATGAGCACTTTTGGACTTCTGGCACCGATTTAGCCGATGAGGGTAATTTCTTTTGGATGGCTAATGGACGGCCAATAACCTTCACAAATTGGAATGCAGGCGAACCAAATAATTTCCGTTATGAGAATGGCGAAGAAGAAAATTGTATGGAACTCTGGAATCGAGACGGAAAAGGTCTTAAATGGAATGACTCACCCTGTAGTTTCGAAACGTACTTCGTATGCGAAGTTCAGTCAAATTAGAAAAAAAGAACAAAATACTTTTTATTAAAAAAAAAACTATCCCGCTAAGGAAAACCATATTACACAAAGTTCTCACTCTATGCATTTTTTTAGCCAATGCGTATTTTGATATTAGTTGTATTGCTTGTGTTTCCCCCGTAAGCGTAACTATTAAGTTAAATTAAGTAGACTTATATATTATTATAAATGTAGGATTTTTCAAATTAAATTTTATTATGTAGAAAGTGATAAACAAAATTGAGTATAATATTCGTATACATAAATATGTGTGTATACATATATGGCCAGCGTTACATTGGGATAGTTTTGGGATTTCTTTTTATGTCCCTTTGTTTCTATAATCGAAATGGGAAAGTACTGCCGTAATTTGTTATATTTAAGTATTGAATTTATGAATACTATTAAATAAATGTGTACGTAAAACTAAGAAATAAAATATTTATGAATAAGATCAATGGACATTTTAATTAAAAACAGATTATAGAGGGCACTATTTTAGATAAAAAGGTCAAGAAATTTTGAAGTGCACCGAAACCGCCGCACAGTGGTCCGTTTGTTGAATTTTTACAACAAAAATCATTTTCCATTCAAAAAATTATGAAATTTGTTACACTTTATGAATTGGGGATGCTGGAATTCAGTTCAGATATTTACCAAATTTAGAAATAAAAATCAAAAATGTTATGTGGTTTGAACTTTTAAGTTGTATCTTTCTTTTTTATTGATAATGATGTTAGACAATAAGTGATTTATTCTAATAGAAATTTTAAAATTTTTACAGTTTAAATTAGGCAAACCACCCAATGTGAAATAATAGCTTTATAGTTTTCTCTATTTTTGTTTGGTTGCTGCATTGAAAAGGGCATGTATCAGGGACCTATTTTACCAAACACTTCTCAATTATCACTTTGCGCTTTTACATTGCAAATTTTGTTTCACCAAACGTAAATTTGCAAAGAGGGTATTCTTGAATTGAAAAGTTTCCACTTTGCAAAATACAGGGTGGCGCACCAATTGTGCTACAATAAGAAATTCAAATAACTTTTTTTTTAATCGATGTATTTCATTTATTTTTTTTTTATTGGTTAGAAAATTAAATTTTATTTTAAATAGTTAGTTGTTTTTAAAGATTATAGACCGCAAATGACCTCCACGCTGTCCCACGCATATGCGGCACCTGGTCAAAAAATTATTCATTGCGGCCTGAAGAGTTGAAGTTGGGATCGCCTCAATTATTGTCGTTATGGACTGCTTTAATTCAGTTAAATTCCTGGGCTTCGTTTTATACACCTCTTGCTTGACATAACCCCATAAAAAGAAGTCTGGTGCAGTCAGGTCAGGTGACCTTGGAGGCCAGCGAAGAGTGGAGTTCCTAGAAATTAATTTGTTTGCAAATTTTTCTTTTAGCTCCGCCATAACTGGTCTGGCTATATGTGCAGTTGCTCCATCTTGCTGAAACCAAACGCTGTTGAATGGTATAAGTCTTCGGCGCAGTTCTGGGTAAAAAAACTTCTTCAACATCTTTAAATAACGGTCCCCATTGACAGTAACGGTTACACCGTTTTCTTCAAAGAAGTACAGCCCGACAATACACCTTGATGAAACTGCGCACCACACAGTGACTCGTTCTGGGTGCAGTTCCGTCTCATGGAGCATTTCTGGATTAGACTCATTCCATATACGGCAATTTTGCTTGTTTACATTGCCGTTAAGATCAAAATGGGCCTCATCAGACATAAACAAACAATTGATCAATGTGTTGTCTTCTTCGGCCATTGATATCATTTTTTGGCAAAATTCCAGGCGAACAGGCAAATCCTGAGGGTTTAACTTGCTAGTAATTTGGACTTTGTACGGAAACAAGTTTAAATCCTCATGAAGTATCCGTTGTAATGACCGTCTACTAATTCCAATTTGCAATTTGAATTGTTTCGGGTCGAAACGTTCGGATTGGCCTGTATTGCAGATGCTACTGCTGCGATTGTATCCTGAACCCGAACATTGGCATCTCGATGGTACGGCCTTCGTGCGATGCTTCCAGATTCGGCAAACATGTTTACAAACCTCATAATGGTCCATCTACTCGGGGGATTACCGCCAAACTCCCGCCTAAATTCCCTTTGGACGGAAATGACGGACTGCAAAGCATGGTACCGTTGCACTATCCAAATTCTTTTCTCCGTATCCCAAGCATCCATTTTTATAAATCTAAATAGTAACCTACAAAATAAAAAAAAAAATAAGCCGATTTACCGATCACACAGAAAAAAAGTTATTACGTTTTATTTTTGTAGCACGATTCGTGCGCCACCCTGTATCTTTCAACAAACGAAAGACAGAATGCTCGGCGGAGCGCGTTGACGATATCTCAACGTTGACACAATAGAATTTTTTTTGAGTCAACGTTAACCATCATCTCAATTTCAAAAATGTCTGATTTTTTGTAGAGGTTTTTTAATCCATCGACAGCGTAGCCATACTTCAATGGAATTTGACAATTTTTAGCTTGACAAACCAAATGTCATAAGCCCTTAAAACGCCTTTTTCCGGAGCATAAAATGTAATCTTAAAATCTTTTTTGAAGGTATTTATTTAATTATAAACATCGCAAAGGCATCTTTCAGTGGAATTCGATAGTTCATAGCTTGACCAATTTAATATTTATATGTCTTGTGATCGTCAACGCAAAAAATGGCTGATTTTTGTTCGAGTTTAACATGTCCAGCCGTTGACGACAAAGGATTAAAACCGCCTTGACACAGGTAAAACGTCAACGCTTTTTGGAACAATATTGAACGACTGGTGTCAGTCAACTCATTAAAGTTGACGTTACGTATTCAAATGCAAAGTTGATAAAACACTTACTTTTCACTTTTCAAAAATAGTCTGAAGAATTGGGTGGGGATTTTTCGTGGTATAAAGAAAGCAAAATGGGATTGATTTTTTTGTACTTGTTTGTGTGGCATGTCAAATTTGGCATTATTTCCTTGATGATACTGCACTGATAGTATGGGTTCCAACAAGCAGGTATTTTAAAACTATAAAGAACATTAATTTTATCCAATATTTCAAAGTTTTGTGAAATAAAACTGAACATTTTTTTAGTCGTAGATTTGAGACTATTTTAAATGCTGGTTTTAAATGGTAAACAAAATTTTTAAAAATCATGGCGACTTATGTAACTTACAAACAAGTCAAAGATTTGTTTCTCGTGTGAAAATATCAGTTAAAATTAAAATCCAAATGAGAGATTTTTTTGATCCTTAGTAGGAATTTTGTTCATATACAAACACTGCATAAATTTCAATTATTTAAAAAAAAAAAACAGCAAATCTAAACTTCCGAAACAAATTATAATACCAGCACCTTGTTTGCCTGGAAATCGTAATTCAATTTCATGTAGTCGAAGCACATTTTTCTTCCGGAGTAAAAAGGTAAAATGGCAACGGCGGTATTGCATTCCTTATTCTACAGTCCACATAGATTGAGCAAAACACGATTCCAGTAAATGCATTCGGCAGCTCCACCAGTGGACGTACACCGATTTTCACCGTCGTCTCGTTCTTCGAATTCATATTGAATTTAGATAACAATTTACATTTGAAAACGTCACGAAAAAGGAATAATAATAATTTTATTTTCACAAAACTTCTAAAAAGTAAACAACAATTTCCGAAATGAAAATTTTCACAATGACGTCTAGATAAATTTCACTTTACTTATGGTTCGTGTGCGTGCAAGTGCGTGTTTTGTGTAGATGTAGATCCGCGGGTTCAACGCACATCTGAAAATTCATATTTCTGAATTTTTCTGGCTTCTGATTGGGCAGCTGTCATAAAAAGTTAGATGACTTTTAAATTCAACTGACAGCTGACCAACCAGAAGCTTGGAAAATTTAGAAATCTGAATTTTCAGATGTGCGTTGAACCCGCGGACTCTCTTGAAAACGGGATCAGAGATTTTGATCACAAATCATGAGGAATCCACTTTTTTTTGGTTAAAAGGAAAGCAAAAACTGGACCGGGATCAAAATCTCTCACAATGATCATCTTTTTTTTTGGTTGAAAGGAATTTGACAGTATAGAGGTTTTTTAAACGGATATTCAGCGACACGATGCCCATTCACAATAGAACCAGTCAATTAAATTAAAAATATCTACGATTCTATCGTGAATAGGCCATAAAGAGAGAGTTGAAAAACAAAACAAAAATGGTTATAATGTAGGTGCGTTGGTGTAACAGTTTTTAGTAATTTTTGTTTTACCTATACATAAATTGAGACCATACCAACAGAAATTTTCTATCGTGAAAGGGCCTCGTACCACCGGGAATATAATTAAAAAATCTCTACGACTCCAAGGTTCGATCACGAGGACTATTCACGAGAGAACCTGTAAACTTTCCATTGAAAATCTCTGTAAGTATGGTCTCAATTTAGTTAAAAAAAATTACTATAAACTGTTATTGCACTGTACCTGCAATAGAACCATTTTTCTTATTTTTAGACTTTTTGTTCACACCTCAATCGATCGAAATTTTCATACCTTAATATTATTGCATACAAAAGTTTAAAAAGAAAAGTATTTAATTTTTTAGTCTAGACGCTAGAGCAGATAGAGGTTATTGTTTTTGGAACTAAAAATACAAAGGATTATTTTGATTTATATGAACCATGTTTGTATGTTCACCCGAAGATGAAGGTACACTCTGAAAATCGTCACTAGTACCGAACAATATTTTATTCATAAAGTTTTGAAAATTATTTATTAAAAATTTAAATAAAAAACAAAAAATAAATAAATTGATTTCACTTGTTTTCTTTTGTATTAACTATTTATTATTCCCTATTGTACAACAAAAATTGGATATAATACGAAATGCAAAATTGTATTTAATATTTGAATGTTCGTCTATACTATCAAGTAATATGGTTATTGGTGAATAATGTTGCGAGATATAAAAAAAAAAATTTTTTAATTTTTAAATTTTAGGCCTATAACCTACTATGGTACCATTGTACAGTGTTTTCAAACAATAAACATAATAAAAGAAATACTTCTACTTCAGTTTTTGAATTTATTATACAATATTATAAGTGTATAATCAGTTTCAAAACTAAAAACTATCGAAATAATTAAAATCAGAACACAAGCGCATTTTAATGCAACTCTTAAGTTTATTTCAAACATATTTTTTAACGAGAAAAAGTCTATACCTACCCTAAATAAACCTCAATTACCCTCAATCTAATTTTTTCACTTTTACCACTTAAAAGTGTACCTATAAAGCACTTCGCACACTTACAGCCTCTACTGACCTATCAACCTGGATTATACACCATTGCTTGCTCTAGATTGATAAAAAAAATGCATTTAAATATTTTAATTTCCTCAAACAACCATTCTTAATCTTTTCTCAATATCTAAGCATACGCAAACATTCACACAAAATTGTCTAAGAGTTAAAGTTTTTCTTTTATAAATAATTTACACCTAAAATATTGTCCGAGACATGGTCGCGTTTCAGTCATCAAAAGAAAAATATTTTCACAATAATTTCTAAGGATGTACCATGAACCTTCTTTTGAGAGTAGGTAAACAATTTATGACATCTACATAATATTTTGTATATGCTTAAGAGAATCCACTTACATTTACCTAAAGAGAAACAACCACCTTGTGATGTGACCAACAAACAAAAATAAAACACACGATACACGAGCCGCATCTTAATCCAAAACAGTCTCCATCTGTCTGTACAAAACAAAACCACGTTTTTCATCCCCAAAACAAATCACTGAATCATTTAGCACAAGAGCCGATTACCTTATCGCATTGCTTTTTGCCTCGTGTTCGGGACACTACGGCGTATGCGCACTTTTTCTCAAAAAAGAGTACAATTCTGAATTTCTGTTTATAATTAGATTTTTTTGCTCAAAAACTCACAAAAGACCGTCTAAAAGCTCCAGGCAAACCAAACGGAGAAAAGAGATTCGTATTCGTATATCCTTCAACATGAGATTTCCACCTCCGCAGAGTTCGAAAAGCGCACACCAGCCCTCAGTTTTTCACAGCTTACAGAACATTTCGGTCCGAGTTAAATTTTCCTCTTGAGTCGCTATCGGTATAAGAAAAAAAATCAAATTCTGAGTGCAAAGTGTATATAGAAAATTCATATTATTTTTTTCATTCAAATTATATTTATAAGATGAAAAATATCTTTAAATGTTTATAAAAAATGCTTAAGTTAAATCAATTGAGCAAAGTTTGATTGAGTGGAAAAGATAATTAATGGCTATTAATTGAATTGCCTGTTTTTTTGGTGAAAATAAAAAAAAGGAAAACGGGCAGAGAAAACCACCCTTGCATGAAAAAAAGTGAAAGATTTTGATTTGCGAATATATTGCTTCCTAATTGAATTTAAATGGAAATTTTTAATATTTAAATTGAAATTCTGTGCGGAGGCGGTAAAAATCCTTAATGATTATTTTTTTTGTATAGTTCCTACAATTTTCAACCATGACTTAAGTTTTTTTTATTTTTAACAAAATGACAAATAGTTCCTTGTTTTGATTGAAAAAAATTATTTTAGTTTCTTTTATTATTTTTCTACCAAAATCATCAAAAAATTTTCTGCAAAAGGACTTCTTTGTCTGCCAAATTAAAGCAAAAAAAAAACCAACCTTGCGGTAATCCAATAAAAAAAGCTCACTGCACTTATTCAAAATCATCAGCGGAAATTGTCATTCAAACTAAAGGAAATCTAGCCTTATTTTTTTTGTTTTTGTGTGCTGACATTAAAAATAGAACAAGTAAAATGTGTCGCCTATACAAAAAGGAATTAGGAAAAAAAAATAACATAAAAAAAACACATTCAAAACTTATGTAAAAAGGATAAATGGGAATTCCGCTTGTCGATATATACCCTTCCCGTAAAAACAATGTTCCTTTACTCCCTAATTTGTTTGAACTTTTGCATGCGCATTGACTTTGGGGAAATTCTCTAAGAGCAAGCACCCACAACCTTAAAGAGCACACGGAAAGCAAAGTGTTAAATGCCAACATAACATTCAGGGCTACCGAATGTATTTCTCTGATTATATCAGTCCTAAAAAAGATAATATTGCATATTTTAATAGCTAATAGCAGTTAAGAGCAATTGCCCCTGGGGGAAAAACGTTTCGAAATCAAAACAACAAATCTTCTTCTGACTACAATTTTGTTCAATAAAAGCAGAAAATAATAAACAAAAAGCCGAAACTATCAACTACTTTAGTATTTTTTTAATAAACCAAAAATTTAATGTCTAAGTTCATTTTGGAAAAGGTACTTACCTATAAAGACCGATAATTCCGCGCCAAATTGAAATCCTCAGCATCTCTTGGGGATTGATATTGAATCAGCTTTGACAATTTTGCTTGTTTACACATATATTCATCCAAAAATTGCTTTCCTTGATAACGACCATAAAAATCACGTTTTGTGAGGAAAATTTTCTCAAATGGAGAACTGATTTTAAAAAGAAAATTTTATGATTTTCACACATTGTTCAACGTTATAACCTTCCATGGTGAATTACCATATACACTTACTGAATAATCCACAATCACAATAAGTTTGACAGATAGTCGCTATAACCTTACAAATTGAACCAAAGAAATGGAAAGACAAGAAAAAACAAAGTATGGAATAGAAATAAAACAAAAATAGTTTACAACCAAGGACAGTAAAATGACAGAAACTCTCCATCAGAAACCCTTAGAAAAACTGATTATTGTGATCAGTGCTAAACAATGTTAGCTTTTCGTGTTTTTAAGAACTTATATATTTAAATATGGCAGTAAGTTGCCTGTCAGTTAAAAAAAATTAAAGGCCGTGTAAGCTTTTGTTTTAGACAACGTTGCTTCAAAAACAAAGTGGTTTATCTTAAAATTTGGCGATTTTGTGTTAAGTTTGCCGAAAAATCACAAAAAAATTCAATTTTTCTGGCAAATTGCCATAAAAAGACTTCTTGAACTGAAGACTTGAGGACGATATTGTCCTTTTGAATTTTAATAATAATTTTTAGTTCTATGACTTCAAGGTCCTCACCTCTATAAGGAAATTAATTTTTAAGAAGATAAAAACTTCAAATCGACTTTCTAAGAAACTCAAAATTTTGAGTTAAGCCACTTTGTTTTTAAGGCAATGAAATGTATTAAATATTTGTTAGCGATTTTTAAGTCCTGATTTGGAATTGCTGAAATTAAAATCTAACATATTTTTTTCCAATTGAGACATCGAAAAACTGTGACCTCAAAGCTTAAAAGAAATTTTTTTTTTTTAAATCCTTTGAATATAGGAAAAACTCCAACCATGTTTCAAAATATTTGACAGCTATGATATTCAAATGTCAAAGTTTTTTCATTGTTTTTTCTTAAGCGCTAATGGGCATAAAAGAACACACTAGTAACACCCTTGAGAGGAAATGTGCCTCCATACATGCTATGTTAGACAAATCAAATATTTTAGATTTTTATCACTAATTGGTCGTCCATTTTTTTCTCTATAGGGCCTAACTTTCTTTTTCCTTGAAATTACCAATAATATTGTTTTAATTGTCATCAGCAGTATAATTTCACTTTAAAAAAAAAACAAACAATTAGTGTTCGAAAATTTCGCTATTTCTTCGAACTGTCAAAATTCAAGGAGCAACAATTTATATGTTATTCTTTTTTAAAGTGAAATTCACTACAGATGAAAATGAATGAATTTTGTAAACTTTTAATCGTATGTTCTTATGTTTCCTGTGCAAATAAAAATTTATAAATATTAAAAGGAATACAAATATTTACATTTTGTACCAAGAAATACAAAACTGTCTGCAACTGCACCAATTTCACAACGCATAAACAATTCACAATTAGAATTTCGAACCAATTGTTGAACATCAAAATTCAATTTCGTCATGCGAATTCAAATTAAGTGGATTGCAGAATATAGGCGGGAATTTCAATTTCATTTAGTGTGAAATACCGTTTGCTTAAACTTTTACCAAGAAATACAAAAATAATTCACAAACATATGTAAACAAAGTGAACGAAATACGTTCAGAAACTGGAATAAACCAAAGTGCAGAACATCAAGTTTCATTTTCGAAATTACAATTCATAATTACAATTTCGAACGAATTGTAGAACACCAAATTCATTTTCATCATGTGAATTCGCAATAAATGGAATGAATATTGAATGGTAGTTGGTCTACTTTCATTTTAAGTAAAAAACAAATATCTGATACCTAAAATCTCTGCGATAATCAATTTGAATGCGATGTTCTGAAAATAAATTAAAAAAAAAAATGTTCTGAAAATAAATTTAAAAAAAAAATCCGATTAATAATGTAGTTCCCTTTTAACCACAAAACTAAAACTATAATTTTGCTTCTAATAGAAGTGTTTAAATTGTTTTCAAAGCTTTTTACTTTTTAATCAGTACTCTTTTCTTTGGCTTTTCTCAAAACGACAGCCCTGCCATCAAGTGAACTCTGATGCTCTCATTTAGGACTTTAAAATATATACGAACTTTAATCTTTTAGATACTATACTATACTTGTATATTTTCTCATAAATTTGACATTGACTGAAGACTGTATAATACGCGAAGCGCGGTTACAATGGAATGGAGTTAGGTGTCGTTCGTCGACATCATCGGCATCGGCGTTAATATAAAAAGCCGTAATCTGCTGATAGTTTAATTTCTATATAAAGCATAAGTGGTGACGTCCTCATTTTTACAAATATAGATAGAAAGATATCATCGTTCGCAAGGACATGTGAGGGATTTTCTCATCGTTTTTGCGAGTTTATCAGTTTTGCGGATTCACTAGATTGGAATTGGGTTATTCCTCTTGTACAATCACGTATATGTGAGGAGGGAGTATAACGAAATTGTTGGCTTATCGCTCGCACTGTATAGAGCTCACTTTTACCTGTGCTTTCAGCCTTTATTTTCTTCTTTTATTTTTGTATATATATACATATATTTGCGGTATAAAGTTTGTTTTTGAGGTAGGAAATGGGGTGTGTTTTCGTTGCTTAGTGCAGTTGTTGACCTAAAAATCCATAACAGCGAGATGCAATTTGCCCACTTGATCTCTGGAGCTATATACATATGTACATTTGAATTGGAATATATGAGCGATGCGCGAAGTGGAATGATGGGGATGGAAACATTTATTAAATGGTTGCCTATCATTGGTTTTCAATAACTTGGTTTGCTTCGAAATATTAATTGAAATTTCTCACACAACACTGAGTAATCATAATGTAGAACATTTTAATGGATATGGTATATATAAGGTGAACAATAGAAAGTGAATCGGATAAGTAGTATATTTTTTAACCTTAATCTGTTTTATTTTTGTTTGCTTTTTTTGCTTTTAGCCAAATGAAGGTTAACAACTATTCAACTTCCAAGAGGACGTACAAAGTAGGTACCTATACTTCTTGCTTTAATGCAAACTCTTAATGTTGGTTGGCCTTCTAGTGTCATGTTTCAAGAAGTATCCGAAAAAGATTTTCAAAACAACTTAAAATCGCTTTAAAATTTAAAAATAACATTCTTTCGTTTTTGGAGTGAACAATGAAAAAAAATCTTGTCCTTCAAAAGTTCTCTATTCTTCCCTTCTCATTAAGAAGGTTGAAGAATTTGAAGTTTTTTTTCACATTACGATTTAATGACATTGTTAATACTGCAGTGCACAAAAACTGCATTCACATTTACTATTTTAAATCTTGCTCAGGCGTCCATGAAGGGATTTCCAGATATCCTAGTTTACTGCAAGATGAATTTATGAATCGCTTCAGTTGATAACAACTAATATGAATTTTAGAAACTAATAATTTAGCAGGAAATGTTTAAAAATTTTCTCAGGAAATTCATCATGCCTAAATGTCTTTAAAAAAGTTTGAGGTTTCTTCACTTCCGCGCGCCATTTGTTGAAATTATGCATCCGTCAATTGCCACAAAATTATTGCTGTCACTTTTGACGTTGACAGATTCGGAAATGTCCCTGTCATCATCAAATAAAGGTCTTTGATGTGTATATTTCATATTTGATTGAATTGTTCAGAAAAATGATATCTCAGAGATTTGTCTCGCTCAAAAAGTGAGCAAGCGAATCCAAGATTTTTTTCATCAGAGTTTTGACAGCAAAGCTGAGAAATTTTAATGAGGAATCCTACCTATAACTATGATTGCTGAGATCTTTGAGATTTCATTTTCCTTAACATGCCTAATTTATAATTCAGATTTAATTAATTTGAAATAATTTAACAAATCAAATGTAATTTAACTTCAATAGCTAATGATAGTTATAAACTAGGAATTTAAGCAAATAAGTAAATACGAAAATAAGCGCAGAGATGTGCCGCTTAAGACGGTATTCACATTGGACTGCCTTCACCGACTTTTTTTGACGTCTCTATACTTTATCTTCATACTGAGAAAGAGATGCATTTCTTGGTCACTACTTTTGAGAGTGGGAGTGAGATATGTATACAGAGACGTCAAAAAAAGTTAGAGGAGAAAGTCCAATGTGAACACCGTCCAATAAAGAAGGAAGAAGATCATTTCAATAAACTTCAGCTGTCAGATATCAGAGCTTTTCAGATGCTTGTTGGTGAGTGAGACACTGGCAAGTGACAGATTCACAGGACTGTTCACATCAGTTTTGGTTCTGGTGGCCGTGGACGTAGTAATTCTTGCCAATGTTGCAACTGTTTTAAATATTTGGTGTTGAAGACATATAATTTCTCAAGGGGATATTAGAGATTGAAATGGCTAACGAACTTTCCAAAAAATGGTCATTTCTTGAGTCGATTCCTTCTAAGAAAATAACACACACTTTTCTTACTAAATATTCAACTCAATTCTTTCTCAAAGAGCTTTCGAATAAATTTGTTAACATCAGCATTTTATCAGAAAGATTGTTTAGATTAAGAATGAAGTAGAGCCACCGAAATAAAAACACACTCAAAAGTCCCTAAAATATATTCTTTCTCATGAAATATTTTTGTTTCAGATTTTTGACAATCGATTGACATTTAATAGCTTCAAAATTTAGTCAGTATTGGTTGTTAATAGGCATGCTCAGGAAAATAAGATCTCAGAGATCTCAGCAATCTCAGTTACCTGAACATGATTCCTCAGCAAAATTTCTCAGCTTTGCTGTCAAAACTCTGAGGAAATAAAATCTTGGATTCGCTTGCTCACTTTTTGAGTTGTGAGAAAATTCTTTGAGATCTCATTTTCCTGAACACACCAAATGAGTGACTATTTCAATTACAGTCAACGAAATACAAACATTCCTCATACAATTCAATCTAGCTATAAGTTCAAGGAATGCATTCCAAAATCACTATAACAGCCTTGTTGGACAGCTACAAAAAAAAATATATTAATTTTACATAACTTGGCAATATTTCAGAATTCAAAAATAAAAATAAAAAAAATTGTTTTGTTTGAAAACACACACACTATATTCGTTGAACTGTCTGATACAAATAATATTTTCTTGTGTTTATTTTTGATTTAAACAAAAATAAAAAAAAACGTCATGGTTGAAAATCCTTATATTAAAAAGTATCTCAACACAATGCAGGTATACCTACTCGTATAAGTACCATATAAAGATCGTTTGCCGGCGGGATAATCTTTTCCTATAAAATATTAAGAGGCACACATACACATGTGAATGTGGATTTTCACTATATGTGCATATGTAGTTCGTAAAAGTGTAATAATGATTTATATGTTTAAAACATGAGTGTGATAAAGGATGAAAGTACATTGAGTTGTTGCCAATAAAGAGCTGGATCAAATTCAAATATATATTTTCTTTATTATGGGAGACTTACAAGCAACTATTGAATTTTCTGTGGAACTTTACAAATTCTATAATGTTGATTTGTTCCAGAGAGGGTAAGTAAAATAAATCCTTATTTTTATTTTTAAATATTATTACCTGTAACCCTTTGAGTGTAATATACGCTGAATCTATTTTGGGAGAAAGTCAACTTCAATATAAAGTTCATATAGGCATTGAGAAAAAAATGCAATTTATAAAATGGGCGATTTATTGAATTTAGAAGAGAGCTTCTAAAAATAAAATGTGTCGCATGAAATAAGATTCCGTATTTATTTTTATTTTGATAGCAAAACGAAAAATTCATGCATGCAGCTAGAGAAGAGTAAAAATTATTGCTTTCTTGTGATTTTTTCATTGCTGTAAGATAGATTATATTTCTATTTAAAAAAAAAGAAACCAATATACGCGTACCTACTTTATTTTTTTAAAGGTTTTTTTAAGAAATCTTGTCACATGGTTATTAATATTCCAAAAACTCTGCAAAATAGGCATCCGCTGGGGAGATATGCACATCATTTTCCTTGCTAATAAATTGCTTTAGGTGTTGAACCAACATTTTTTGGAAGTGAATGTTACTAACTAAAGTGCATGACTTAGTCGAAAGCTCTTGCTGTTGTGATTTTTTCTACGAGAGATCGAAAAGTTAGAATTCAAAATCGACCAGAAATGGTTTGTTTAGATAGTGACCTCGTGAACTTCGTTGTTGTTTTTTACATTTTCTGTCGTGGACTGAGCGGTTTCCTACCCCTATTAATAAATTCAAATCAAACATGAATTATTTTTAATCAATGAAGTAAGTACGAAAACTTTATCAATAAAAAAATACAAACATTTAAATTATGTTAATAAGCTTAAAGGTTCTTGTTGAATGAAATAGATTTTGTTAAGATTTCGTACTTAATGTGAGTTAAATATTTATTAAATACATATTTTAATTCGTGAATTAATTTTTGATTATTAAAAGATAACTAAGCATTCTTTATTAATAGGGGGTCACCAACGTGATGTACACTATCTGATTTCTTTAACAAATCTCAATTTATGAGAAATTAATTTTTTTAAATCGTTTGAGCGGTTTAAAAAAAAAAAATTATTTCAAAATTTAATTCTGAAAAAATTATCTATCCCATTTTCGAAATATCGAATTTAAAAAAAATAATTTTTTATATAGAATCGAAAACTGTTGTTCTATGAGAGATACCGTTATTAATTGACGGATTTTTTCCAATAATATGGTAGATCGTAATGATAATAGCTCACATAAAAAATTAATCAAATTCGTAGGAGTCGTTTTTTATATAAAAATAAGATTTTCCTTACCGATTTTAAACACTCATATGGGAGGCACCGTTATTTTCTATTATACAAATTATTTTAATTTAAAATCTACTAGATAATATTAAAAAGAAACTGCTGGGAGCCAAGTTTAATAACTATCGACCTCTTCGTTTTCAAATTATTAAGTTATGAAAAAAAAATGTTTAACTTTTTTAAAATCAAAAACAAAAATTCGAAAATTTATTGTATTTCTAAATCTTTTTAAAACATTCTCTTTTAAAAATATGATCAAAATCAATTGAACAGTTTTTGAGAAAACCAAAAAAAGATGGTTATATGGGAGGTAATATTTATAACCATTTTTCAGAATTTTTTTTTATAAAATAGCAGCCGTTTTGTAAAAAAAATAGTTGTGCGGCTGGTACCGCTATTTTTGGTCCTAAAAAACCGTGTTAATTGTTCCTCCCACAAAAATTGTAAAGAATAGAATTTTCAATATTTGTATATATTTTTTGAAGATGATGCAAAAACGCAGTTTCAAACAGTTCTAAAACCTTATTTTGCCTTAATTTGCCACTATGTAATATCAACTATATAGATAAGGGGGTTTTTAAATACTACGAAATTTTCAATATTAATTAATAATGGCTATTTTCAAAAATATGGTATTCAAAATTTTGATAAAATCTGAATCAATATGTTTTTTTTCGAAAATTGGACCATTGATACAATTTTTGACTATAGTATTGTACGAACTTCATTTGTTAAACCCACCTTATTTTACTATTTTAAATTTGAAAAAAAATTTAGTTAAGTCGCGAAAAAATTGCCATTATCATTTTTCATTGCATATTTTAGGTAATAAATATCTTTAAATAAAGTTTAAAATGGAGCCTTTCAGTACAAAATGTATTGCAAAGTGCTCAAAAAGCTTTATGCTAGAGGGATGTTTGGTTGAAAAATCAATTATATTCTTGGCATTCTATACCTAAATTCGCAATATTTAAAAATTTGCAATCTGATCTAAAATAAAAAAAAAATAGATTTTTTTGAGGTTAATTCAATGCGATGCTTGTGTTGATTTTATGGATTATTTCAAATAATCGGAGAGCAGCAAACAGCTTTACTTATATATCGAAGGCTAAATTATACAGACCCTCGTAAGTCGTTTTTGCATGTTTTTCAGGAAAAAACCTGCTCTGATGTTTCTGATTTTATTGCATTAATAATTTTTTTTTTTGAATTTTTCGACTTACATATATAAAATCTTAGTTAACTATGTTTGCCATAGAGACTAGAAAAAAACCGATTACATTTTTAAACTTTGTTCTTATTCGTGAAAGATTTTGAAAGTGGTCGAATTAAAATCAGTCCACTGTCACTCCAAATTTTATTATATTTTTGTTAGCTCCTTATTTCACATTCTTCGAAGACAAGCATTTTTATTTCTTAGTTAAAAATCTTTTTGAAAAAAGTAAAACTGAATATATGTACATATACTTTTTTACAAATTCTTTAAATAATTTTGATAGCATATAAAAGAATAGGTATGCATTTTTTTAAGCCTACAACTTATTAAATAAAATTTTTTCGTAAAATAAATTACAAAATAAAAATTACTTTGAAGGCAGGATGGTTAACGACTGACAAACCCATTAGCTAACATTATAATATTAATTGTATGATAGTCTGAAAGCTTGGCAGTCTGACTGCAAATGTTGTCATACAAAACCCCTTAAATATAAATGGTAGATATTAATTAAAGTAATGACGATCAGTGAAAAAATAAAAAAAATAACCAGTCCGAATGTAAAATTACCTCACAGACTATATGCATGTGTGCATGGCATTCTTTTCTTATTTATCATTATAAATACATGAAGCTCTTTAAGTAATGCGATTTTTTTGTTTTGTTTTTTGTTTTATCTATTTTCAGACTTTACCAAGTTCGATGCTCTTTGCGGGTATCCCCTAGACTGCCAGTTCAAGTTGAAACTACTATTTCCGAAAAAACTCATCCATCTCAGCCCGCTCAACAACAACAACAGCAACAACAACAACAACAGCAAAAACAGCAACAACAGCAACAACAACAACAACAGCAGCAACAGCAGCAGCAACCTTCAGAAGAACAGGATGAAGTGCAACAAAATTTACCACAAAATAATGTTCTACCAGGATCTGCTTGTATAATTAATGGTGCTGGAGCATCACGAGTTTTCCAAATACTCTATCGCAATGAGGAAGTTACACTACGTGACGTTATTCTCTTTCGAACGCATTTATTAGGTAAGCTAAAACAAATTGCAGGGCATTATTAAAGTAACAAACATAAAACTCGTCCTAATATTTTGGGTTGCAGTTAATAAAATATGAATAGGGTAGGACACCTACTACATATAAGTATTTTATCTCTATTATGTTGGTTTTCAGTCATGGCAAAGCATTGACACTTTGTTCTAAAAACAACGCCAGACTTTTATATGTGGCTGATCCCAGGTATAAACATACATTTTATATGAATATGTGCAAGATGCTGCTCAATGTTATTTAAGTTCTGAACACTTGCCAGCAAATTCTTGGTAAATTGTTAGGTAATTTATGAAATTAATCAGATTACATTGACCTTAGCTACGCATGGCTGCATGATGATGCATAATATTTGAAAAATGATTTTGATCTGGTCCGCATTTGTGCTGATTAAAACCTTAAGGCCCCCGATGAAAAACTCTTTGTAGAATTTAAATAGATACATATATCCAATGGTAATATTACATTTGCGTATATAGGCGTGTGTTTTGTGTGTGTTCTTCTAATGACAGGAAAACCTACGACAGATTTGTTTAAATATTTTTTTCAGACTTGAAACGTTGTCAAATGTCAAATAAATCAACAGTTTTTTTTCCGTGGGAATTATTTTAATAAGTTGTGTTTCTCCTATAGTCCTTGAGTTCAACTTCTTTATAAATATTTTATTCAAATTGTTGCCAGATTTAGGTATTCCCTTTTTCATTTAATTTTTCGTATACCTATTCAGATTTCGTTTTCAAATATGGTACACAAGTACACAAAAAGCGCACATCAAAAGTGTTTTAATAATTTGACAGCACTGATTAAGCAACGAAAATTTAGCATCAGCTGTTTTAAAAAAAGATAAATTAGGTGCGTTCAGAAAAATGAGATCAACCAAGCGAATCCAATTTTTTTCCTCAGCATTTTAACAGGAAATCTGATAAATTTTTGTTGAGGAAACCTGTTCATGTAACTGGAGGTTGATGAGATCTCATTTTCCTGAATATGCCTATTGTGCAAAACTCAATCCGCGGGTTCAACGAACATCTGAAAATTCAGATCTGAATTTTTCTGGCTTCTGATAGGGCAGCTGTCATAAAAAGTTAGATGACTTTTAAAGTCATCTGACAGCTGACCAATTAGAAGCTTGAAAAATTCAGAAATCTTCAGATGTGCGTTAAAACCCGCGGAATCTAACTAATAAAAGTTTCTTATAAAAGTTATATAAATAAGTTTTTATTTTCCTTATCATCTACCTCTTTTTTGTTCAGATATCTTTCTAATGTGTATATCAAATCGTAATTGGGAAGATATTACGTTAAAAGTTTTACGATCACAGCCAAATGGAATCTATTCAAAATGGAAACCATTGCAATGTCAAAATTCGATGTAAAAACAAACAATAAAACACAGAAACAGAAAGAGCAAGAGAAAAGAACAAAAACAAGCGATTTTACGACCAAATTAAATTCAAAAAATTAAATGACTGTCAAACCAAATTAGCAAATTTGAAATGAAAACACTTTTTTGCCAATTGCGAAATTACCTCATTATACTACGTTTTCATGAGGGAAAATGAGGTACATAATTCTGTTCAACATTTACAAACTCGAATCCAAATCATCTCATTCCACATACGAATTCACTTTTCGAAGTAAGATAATTTCATTCAAATCTCGATGAAATCAGGTAGCAAATTAAGCCAAGACTTTACGAACACACCCAATTGGAAAGCTTTGAAAAGCTTTTCGTATGAAAATTTCTAAACTCGATACATACAAAACAGAAATAGAAATAGAACACAACAAAAACAAACGATTAATGATTAACGAAATTCAAAATAAAAGGAGCTGTTAAACGAAATTATCAAAATAAAGATAATAAATAAATAAATAAAAAAACTGAGTTTTCAACACCTTTCTGTTTTTGGTTGAACTAAGGGAACCAAGAAAGAGGAATGAACGAGCTACGATTTAGTGGAGATTGAAAATTAAAAGAAAACGTCAAAAAATCTCCAGCAAGTTTGATTCCTCGTTTCTTACTCGAGCTTTCCATTTAAATTATAAACACACGTATGTTTGAGAGTTGTAAGTGACTGATTTTCCAATTTCCATGGATTGGCACGCCAGTCGCCACAAATGCATTTATTTGTACACGTATGTATGTTTTTTTTCTTTAATCTGGCGCTTAAACATAAATTCATCAGCTTCCTTACTTTGTATGTACAAATTTCCTTCGATTCGGAGATTTTCCCGGTTTTCACGTCATTACAACCTCTGAAACCATATTTGGAACTTTAATATATTGCTACCTTTGGTGCAGTTGCAGTTAGTTTTTTATTTATTGGTGCCAAATGTAAACAAATTTTATATTTTTGTTCTTTTCAGCATGTTTTAATTTCAGAAGAAAACATAAGAACATACCAATATAAGAATAAAAAATTTATTATAAACCACTCTCGCTATATCAGGTAATTATTAGATATTTTGTGCAAAATTGTTCGTCTAATTTTTTCTCCGATTTTCGTCAATAATTCTGAATCCAATTTCAACCGCAGTGTAATTTCACTCTTCAAAACAATTAAAAAAGATGTACCTTTAATTTGGACAGTTCAAAGTAATTGCGAAATTTTCTAAAACGAACGAAATTGAAAATCGATTTAAAATCTATTTCAATTCGATTTCGTTCGGAATGCAGAACATGGGTGTATACGTGGAAATGTCAAAATTTAATCTCAGATAAAATTTAATGTTCAATCATAATACCATAGTATTGAATCACAAGATTAAAAACATGCAACCTATATGCATTTTAGTTTGTTTGTTCTTATTTGACTGCCCTATATAGTTAAACTATTATAGTAACAAATTTATCATGTAGTGTTAATTAATTCCTCCTTTCTACATTTTTATATCAAGGCCCTGTTTTGTTTTCTTTGACACATTTTAGCCCTATAGCATGGTGTTAAGTTGGCAAGGTGGATATAATTAAGTTGTAAAGCCATATTGTGTGTACTGAAAAAGAAATAACGAACACACCAGCACAATGCTTCTGATTTTAATACGATTTTCTCGCATCATCATCATCATCACCTACAGAGAACCAATTAAGATAGCATGAGGTAATGATATGCTAATATAGGCTACTTAAAACCTTACATTATTGGATTTTGGTACCTTTGTTCCTGTACGAGTATGTATATTATTCAAGGATAGCTTAGTGTATAGTCATATCCTTATGTCTAGTAGGACTTAATAAAGATGATGCACCTGTATACCTTACCTCAATAGATAAGCTTGTACGATATGAGAAGCAAATGAAAAAATTACACTTTATATATACTGAGGCATATATCTTTTCATTATTAAAGTATATAGATAAGCGTACAAAAATTTAATCTTTTGAAAGCAAAACTTTGTACTCTTTAAAATTGGAGTTTTCTTTGATGTTAGTTCTTTTTTTTTTTTTGCAATCAAGTTCACTTTAGAATTATATAATTTTGAAACAAGTATAATATGAATGCTGATGTCATAATGCTTAACATTATGCCCGTGAACTATATAATTATGTCGTTACACATGAAATATATGTATCCTTACAAAGGTCATACGTATGTGTATGCATAAGATACTCTTGCTTTTATACCAAATGTGAATAAAATGTTATTAATTAAATAAATTAATGTGTAAAAGCAGGCACAAGTTGGGCAAAAGCAATATAAGTTAGAAGCGTGTCACGAGATCAAGACATTATAATTATTAAAGACAAAATACATAGATTAGATACTACTATGTATTTGAATTTAAATTTTTTAAGAATCAAATGTATTTTTGTATCGTTCTAAAAACAAATCGATTTTACACATCGCCTGAACACGCCTTAAACAATGACAGTTCATGCAAAAAAGTAAACAAACATACCATTCTCACATTTGTAATTATCAAAGTGACATTTGGAGATATATAATACTAATAAGATAAAATAAGTATTTGGTGATTTTAAATTTTATAATATGTTAAAAAGATAAGGTAAATTTGGAAAGTGCATTTTTTAATCATCATACTAAAAATTGTTTAACATTGTTATAGATTGCCTAAAAATTTTCTACATATCAGTTTGTATTTTTATATACTATATACCTCACTACATACCTAAGTTATATCCTTACTCTTAGTTTCTTAGGCAAAAATAAAACCCAAAAATACATTTAAGGTTGATTTTAGTTAATTCTCTCCGTCACAATTTTTTTTTAATATTGGTTTCATAAAATCCAATTTATAACTTAAAATAAAATGTTTGATATTTTAATAACCATTTGATAATTTTTTTGGTTTAAAAATAATCAATATTTCGAAGATAGGTTAAATTTTCCGAACAAATTATTTGGTATAAGTTTTGAAATAACTTTATTTGTTTGTTGAAAATAATCCAATCTTATTCCATGTTCTAGAATAAGTAAAAAGTTAGAAAAGATCTTTTTAGCCAATGTATAGAAATATTATAATATGTGCAGTCATATTTCAACTAAACTCCAACCAAAAATAAACTCAACAATCAACATGAAAACATGAAAAATATACAAACACAATGCAAAAAGAGACGGATATATACCCTAGCTGTCACTGTGATACTGTTTGTTTTATTATGGGCATCTGATCCAGATCAGATCGTGTGGATAATAAAATGCAGCTAATGATTGCATTAAATAATAAAAAGTTTGAATTTGGTTATTTTTTGTTTACTTTTTCATAACAATTTTATAAATGAATGTTCAACTTGTGTTATTTTTATAAATTTGTTTTTTTTTACTTTTTACTTATCATTTTACAATCATTTTTGTTATTTTTGTTTACTTATTCCTATAAGGTTGATTTTGGTTATTTTTCTACTTCTTCCTAACCATTTTATAAATTAAAGTTCGATTTGGGTTATTTTTATAAGTTTGATTTTTTTATTTTTTTTTACTGACTACTGTATTTCTCACTTTTCCTGAAACTGACATTTTTGTAGCAGTTGTTATTAAATTTATAAAAAAGAGATGGAGAAAGTTTTTTATATTCTTGCGGAGAAATATTGTTCAGATTTCTTCCAAAATCTGAAAACTATGTTTTCAAAAGAAAATTAAAAAAAAAATATCTTCAAAAAAACTTGCATAATAAAGAGTAAGAAGTCTTCTCACCGCAATGTCACATTTAATCAAAATCACACTGTTAAATTCTTCATAACAATGTACAAAATTTCCTATACCTACATTCTTTACTGACTTCATTTGAAAAAAAAAATTAAAATAGATTAAAATTTTACCGTTTAAAAACAACAAAAGAAACCGAATACCGTTTTCATATAACAATAAGAGAATACCTATTCAATAGAAAAGCATATTTATCATCTATGCCTAACAATAACTCATGATGAAACTCAAATCTGACAAAAAGCCTTTATATTTATTAGACAATAAGAAACACTTTATAATAACATAAGTTATCTGATACACCTGCCTTGCATTCATCACAATTCACAAATAACTGCACTTATACTCGTCTTCGTTGCTCCCAGCTCGGGAATCGATTCTCTTGGCACATCATCATTGCATAATGACTTTGAGGTGTGTGACAATGAATCCTTGAATATGAATATACTTTTTCACAAATAATGTACACATACAGACATTCATATTTAAGATTGATGGTATATATAAACCAGCTTTATCTTCTTGGTGCAATGAACTTATTTTTAATTGTTTTCATTTTTTGAATAAGGAAAAGTATTTAAATATAATTTTCGGATTTAAGCTATAGGAGTTGTGAAAATTTGTGAAATGATAAAGTTATCGAAAAACTTTATACAATAAATATTTGTAGATAAAAGTTTGAAATTGAAAAAAAATATTTGTTTAGTTGCGTCATAAAATATATAAGTATAAAAGTTTAAACATCAACACCAAACGTATAGATAGGTAAATTATAGATAGTATGTACATTTAATCTGACGGATAAGAAATTGATATATATTTCAAAAATTCAGTTGACGGACTAAAATAATCCATTTGTATTTGTGTTTTTTTTCAATGCTTTATGAAATTGGATGAAAAAACAACATCGGGGATGAGAGACACCATCACAGAAATTTGACATTTCAATATAAAATATCGATAAAAAACAGTGAATTCGCGTTGGTTGTCTCCTAGAGAAGAGCTAAGTCCCGAAAATTATGAGATCTTAGGTCTCAGCTAAGCTCGTAGCTACAGATAACATTTAAGTAAAGGGGTCGACCCGTAGAATCCGTCGCTTGCGTTCCGATCCATTGACGGATAAAACAGAACATTGGGTGGTCCATGAATCCGTTGCGTTGTTTTGACAGATTTAATTCCTGAATTTATAAAATTCATTTTCGAAAAAGACAAACTTACTTCAAATTACTAGGTTTACTACCTATTTGTTTGTCTTTTTGTCATGCAAATTTGCAGAGTGCCATTCTACTTCTTTGGAAAGTAAACTAGGGCGAATGAAGAGACAGGCAAAAAACACACCAGATAGAGTTCAAAGCACAATAGTACACCCAATGCATTCCATTCATCGAACAAACCTATTATTGACAACTGATGTCAACGTTCAGCTGCTTTTTCCGTTGGGTCCTAAGTCCCCTTTCACACGAGGAAACAAGTTGCCGGAGATTTTTTTGACGTTTTCTTTTAATTTCCTTAAAAATCTCTTGTACCTTTCACACGAAGAAACAAAATCGTGGATTATAGAGTAGCTTGGTTGAACACACACTACTGTGTATGTGAAGAGGAATGTAAAAAAAAAACTCCTCAAATTGTTGACCGGGGAGATTTCATTTTCCCCTCTTACTTCTTGCCCTCCTCACCTATAAACTGAAAGTTGCTGGAAACTCAGTTTCCTCGTGTGAAAGGGGACTAAGTTGGTTACCTAAGGGTCGCTTTCCATATATGAACGTGTGTATTTAGTCGATCTGTCAGTTGTATATGTTGCCGGAACGCAAGCGATGGATTTTATAGGTTGGCCATTTAGCCCCAACTACACAATTTGTACTTTTTTTTTTAATTTTGGTAGAAACACAAAATATGGGAGATGTAGTCTGGAGACTTCGTAACGGTAATTTCGTTGATAATTTACAAATCATCTTATTTCCCATACAAACATCACATTTCGAAATAAAGTAATTTCAACCAAATTTGCAGGAAATTCAGTAGGAAATTAATTGAAAAGCTTACGAACACACCCAAGTGGAAACCATATTCAAAGTAGAATCTATTGCAAATCTCAACATTCGATTTAAGGTTTCCCCCCACACCAACGCGAATTTTCGGTGGCGATGACGAAAACAATAATAACAACGTGTTGTTTTCACTGACAATCACGTGTTGTTATTGTTGTTTTCGTCGTCGCCGCGACAGATTTGCGTTGGTGTGGGGGATCCTTTATGAAATTACCTCATTTCTGATCTAATGAAAACTTATGTCGATTTTCTTTCAATCGAATTTGTTTCTAAAAAGAATCGAATTTTTTCTGTCGTTGAAAGAAATGCGAAAAGACGAAGAGAATCGATTTTTTTTGTGATTGTGTGTGTGGCACTTGACAGCAACAATTTTGAAGTCAAATTTCCAGAAAATATTCAATTTGGAAAATACTATTTTTATTAATTGAAAAACAACGCTCAAATATTTACTATAAAATTCACCGAAAATTCGTTGCAACCAAAAACGCAATTTGTTTTAATAAAAAAATTTGTTTTCTTAAAACACCGCGGCATTCAATTTGACATTTTTGAAATTTCAAATCTTGCAAGTGTGTGTGTAAAATCTTTCTTGAATCTTGCAAATTTAGCAACATTTGTTTGAAAAAAATCGAATTGTTCAGAAAAAAAATCGATTTTTTTTAGAAAAAAATTCGATTCTTTTGTTGAAAGGAATTCGACATTAACTAGACGCACTCGAAGAGTTTGAAATCTACAAAGCGAACAGAACGGAACAAAACAATATACTGAACGACAAATTAACAATTAAAAGCAACACACTATACAATACAGCAATTACATAGAAAAGAAGAAACCGATAACAAAAAAGAGACAAACACATCCCACACCAACCAGCAGCATTTGATGAAAACACAAACACCACAAATTGGCAATACACCACAAGTCAACGAAATAAGCCCGAAGATGGATGATTGAAATCCGAAACGCGTAGCTTAAAATATTAAAAAAATGTATGTTGTGAAATTATTAAATAATAATAAATAAATTATTAAAATTAAAAATTTAAATTAAATAATAAATTCATTTATATATTTTTTATTTTTATATTTTGAAATTAACTTGAAAACTCGTCTGTTTTAATGTAGGTCTCGAACCCTTTCGGTGGTTTACAAAAGTAGTAAGTAATAGTAATTTTTTCAAATACGACCTAGATCACACAGCAGTTATCAGTTATCAAGTGAAAATATCTGAATATTTTATTTTTGTATTCCATACTACCCTTATTAATAAACTATATCAAACATGTGCAGGGTGAATAATACTCTTTGGTGGCAGCAATGTTCTTGTTAAGTGAAGTAGATTTTTTTAGATTTTCTATACTTACGTGAATTAAACGTTGATTTATGAATTAGAAGAGTATTAAGTATTTTTTATTTAAAGGAATTTTACAGTTTATTGGCTGCAGTTTTAAAATTTATTGATTAAAACCAAAACCGAAGCGGTTGTAAAGACTTTCATTATTTACTTAAAAACTAAAACCAACTACAAAGTAACTGCTGGTAAATTTTCAATTGCAATTGTTAAATTTACAATTTGAATATACTTCTTCTACTGACTTCTGGTTGTTCATTTTGCAGTTAGAGTACGCAGTCACAGTATTGCTAGCATTTAATTTTGTTGCACTCTCACTTCTCAGGTTAAATATCATAAAAACCTGACATAAAGTCGACATAAATTTTATTGTTAAAACTTCAAATCATAAGAATCTTTCGGAAATGTATAGCCTAACTTAAACTTTGTCAAACAGTACTTTCCTATATAATTATGTACTTTACAAGAATATATACCACTTATTGAAACCTCTTTTTACTAAATATGTACATATATGTACCTACCTACACCTTAATTAAATTCATTCAAACTTTTTTTTTGTGCATCACTTAAAAAACATATTTTCTTCATCTTTTCGTTTTTGCAGTTGACAGTCGACATTTAAAAGAATCAATAGAACGAGCTGAATTCTCTTTACACCTGGAATTATGGTTCGGAGAACAGAACAACGGCTCAAGCAGTCTTTCATTAGCGTCAACCAGAACATTACAACTAAACTTTCATCCAGCCCGAGGCCTACACTACCATTTGCCAGTTCTGTTTGATTATTTTCATTTGGCGGCAATCAGTCTCGGTATCCATGCTAGTCTAGTAGCATTACATCAACCATACATAAAGTAAGTATATTATGCATACAATGAACCGCTGCCATACAACTCTACATACAATATACATACATACATTTTACATATGCATACAACAACAATATATCTATATTTATATATAATAATGCATAAATATATCTCAATCATGAAACGCACACAACTTTTGACACGTGACTTATTTATAGTTTGCTCTCATTTTCCACATTGACATAATTTTTAAAATGAACATTTCACATGCAGGATATAATAAAAACGTTTCTTTTTGTTGTTCCTCGTCGTCGAATCCTTGCGCTTAGTTTCCTTTCTTTAACAAGGCATAGCAAAGGATCTGATGTAGGCGGAGGACTTAATAGCAATGAACGAAAGAACGAACGAACGGGTGGTCGTCGAATGTGACCAGATTTTCAGATTCTAAATGAGCTTTACTTTCACGTTTTTGAACACGAAGTGGAGCAAACTACCCACAAATGATGTTTTCACATTGTAGGATTGGGTTGCAATACACATACATACATACATACATGTATAGTTATGAAATTTTAATGTACGTGTATATATTAAATACCGTTACATATCTGAATTACGTATCTGCATGAATAAATTATTTTTTTATAAAAAAATAAAAAATGTGATAAAACATTTGTATGATAATAACTTTATATAGAAGCTGTCGTGATGGTCATTTGGAGTGAATCATTTGTGGGAAAATAGGTACATATACCAAAACTATTTAGCACAGATCTACTAACCTAGTTTTTTTTTGTGAAATCAAAGACCAATTAGCAAACAAAGAGGGATGGGAAAAGAAGGCAATAATATAACACCTTGAAATACATATTTCATATTTAACTAGGAAACTTTTTGCAATAACCACACAAAAATTATTACCTGCAACTACTTTATTTTTTAAAACTTCAAGGGGATTATTCTGTTGAACGAAGTTTATATCCAGGTTCATCTGAATATTTTATTGAAAATATATTTCGTACTAAGCGTGATCCAATCGGTATATAAACAAAAATTGGAATGGTTAAAACTAAAAAATTTAAACAGCCTGATATTAAAAATGTCTTAATATTTTTATTTACTTAGTTTTAAACATTTTTTTAACTAGTATCATACTTAACCTATTTTCTTAAAAGCTTGAACATTGACAGTTCATGGAAAAAAGTAAGCAATTATACTATTTTCACATTTATAATTGTAAAAGTGACATTTGTATAATACGAAATAAGGCGTGTTTTTTGCAAGCCTGAGGGGAATTGGATGAACAAAATGACGTCGGTCCTTTACATGTTAAATGCTAAAGGGTGTTTTTTTTAGACGTGTAGTTTTCAATCTGGCAATACTTTTTTCGGAGTTGGTTGACAGCTGTCACTTGATTTATGCTCAGTTTAGTTTGCCATTTTATAATGAATAGACTTACTCCTGAACAACGTTTGCAAGTCGTGCAAATTCATTACCAAAATAATGGTTCGGTTCGCGCGACGCATGGAGCGCTGCGTCCAATATTCGGAAACCATGGATCAGTTTCGCACCACGTTTACTCTAGTGAATAATGCGCATCCTCAGAGACGCCGTACAGTACGCACCGAAGACCGTATTGCTGCTGTGGAGCAGAGTATCGAAGAAGACCCGAATGAGTCCATCCGCCATCGCTCGCAACAATTGCAGCTGGGGAGTGGGGCCTCTTGGGCCTCTCGGCTGGAATTTATTCGAGCCAGCCGCGGCGGCCACTTGCCCGAAATCATTTTTAAAACATAATGGCAAACAATTATCTTTATAATAAAGCTAAGTTCTTGGCCATAACATTAGATTATATGCGTTTTATTTCTTCTTGAAAACCACACGTCTAAAAAAACACCCTTTGCAAAAACTAATCCCCTGCAGGTTTAGCTAATCCCAGAGAACTCTCAGTGCTAACTTAAGCGCGCAGAAAAACTGTATTACTGGTCTGAATTACATACACGGTTAAAAATTCTGGCATTAATTTTAATATTTTCAGGGTTGTATATATGACAACACCAAAAATGTATTAAAGTTTAATACATCGCAAATATTACATTTTTACTTTTAATACAAAAATTATTACATTTTTAATAGAACTTTATTAGAAAAAGAGAGGAAATAAATTGAGGAAATTTCTCACAAAGAAATTTCTCACAAGAAAATTTTCTCTCAAAAGGATATTTCTTTTGAGAATTAATGCAACACAGAAAATATTATGAATACATACTCGTAATTCGTAATAGCTATAAAAATGAATGTGTATTTTTGCAAGAGTACCTATTTATCTTTGTATGTCAATTTATTTCCATTTGGGAATAATTATTCTTATTATTTTTATTAGAAAAATAACATTCTTTTCTCCATCGTTTTTCAGAAATGAGAATAGAAATCTTATTGCGATTGAAATTTTGTCTACTAATTAACATATTGTGCCTCGAAAAACTGCAAAGCGCCTTCAAAATAATACATATTTAAATTTTTTTATTTTTATTATTCTTGCTTTTTAATACAATATTAATAAATTTTAATCTTGGATGTATTAAAAAGTGACGCAGTCTGTTCAAAATGTTCATATTCAATATGGCTGACAAAAAAGAGCATCGAAGCAAAAAAAGGGCGAGGAGGTATTAGAATGTAATCAAAAATTATTAGAAAAATTCTCATATTTGAAATGGCAACTGAGAGAGAAATTTTCCCTTTCTACAAGGGATATGTTTTATTCTTTTGGGTTAAAATCGACTCTTTTTTGTATTACAAATGATATTTTAATACAAAAATATTAGAATGTAATAAGAATTGATTAGAATTTTTTTTTAATATTTCCCTAGTATTAAAATGTAATATTTGCTGTATTGCATACGGCTGTAATACAAGAGCTGTATTAAAAAATACCCCAGAATTTTTAACCGTGTACTTATTATCGATATAGTATGCATGAAAACTCTATTTTATTTCTGTGAAGGCATCGCTAATCCTTGATTCCCCTCGGACTTGCAAACAAACACGCCTATAGGTAAAATAAGACGATTTGATCTTTTGGTTTTATGAAAATTTGTATTTCTTTTATCGTAAATTAAAATGCAAAAAACCAACGACCGAAAATTGGTAGTTCATTTTTACTGTAAAAAAAATCAAACGGCTTTAATAAAATGATAATAATTGTTTAATGAAATTTTAAAAAGAAAATACGATGTTAACTCCTTTTAAATTTATAAAATTCTGTTTTAAACCTATAGCATCATATTAATAATGCTTTAACAACTTATTAAATAGTCTACAGTTTTGTTGCAAAAAGTCTAAAATTATTATTACCTCTTATCTTAACACCAACAATCCTTTCATCCAAAAAGTTGAGTTGAGGCTTGAGTGGTGGCGAGTTCAGTCTGCAGGTTCTCAAATTCTGAGATCTTATTACGGAGTTCATATTTTCAGAGTTAAAACCGTGTTAACTCCTAAAAAAAAAATTTAATCAATTTAAATCCCAAGTTAACTCATCGAATTTGGTGAGTTTATTCTGGTTTTACTGAATAGATAATTATGACAGAAGTGTTTCAAAATACAATCGAAATACAGAGAGCCATTTTCAGCCCATTCCAATTCTTCTGAAATGTGAATATCACAATGTGAGGACAAAAATTGAGCCTCAATGATAAACATCATGGGCAGTCCGAGTATTACAAGGGAATCGTTTTAGGTGAGAACCTGTCTACTTTTTTGGGAAAAGTTTGGGAAAACAAGATAATTTTTCTTCGAAAACTTCCACCTAAATATATCTGGTCAAATCATTGATACTGAAATTTATGTATACAACAATATAAGAACCAGCGTTATGATGGTTCGCTACTAGAGCAACTATTACGTTCAGTACAGTAAACTAATGCAGGCTGATTTTCAAGTCTTTAGTAGTACCTAAATTAAATTATTTAAAGATTTTTTTTAGGTACAAAAAATACCTACACGGTTTCAGAAAATTTTGTATATTCTTTGGGTAGCCAATGGATTATGAAACATCTATTCATATATGAAAAATCTAGTAACTTAGTTGTTTGGAAACTTTTCCACATATTTTTACTATAATATCAAACCTTGATGCAGTTATTTCACTAAGTATATCTACATTTATTTATATTAACAGTCACGTCTCGTCATCTTATTTCACAAATTATCGACTTTCAATAAAATACTATTAACACTTCATACTCTATTATTGCTTATTTATGTATGTACTTCTCTGTAACGTGCGTTATTAAAAATATAATAACTTAACTTAAAGGAAAACAATTTACCATTATGTACAACTATGGTAAGCTCCTTCTTTAAACAAAAAGTAAACAAACAAAAATTAATGCTTAGAAAATTGAATGTTCTAGAACGAATAGAGTAGTGTAATCAGCTGAACCACATTTGGCAATCAGAGTATTATTATCTTTATTATGCTTTAATATATCAAAATATGTATATTTATTTCACAATTGATTCTAAATTAGTGCTTAATACATCACTCGTTCCACGACATAGCTAGATATTGAAAACCTATAAGAATAGCTTTAATTTAATTGATGATTGACATGAATTTTCTTTGATATTTTTTAAGTGCTCCAAAGAGCTCCAAACCATGGATGAGTGGGGGAAAACTTAGTTGCAGAGGTAGTATGTCTCCAGGACCTTTGGAAGCTGTTTTCTTTGGACCACAAGTAGTGGGGACAACAAAATGCAGTGGTGGTGCTGCAGGAAGACTTCTGCAGTCGCGACAGATCCATCGAGAAATATGTTCGCTTCTTTTGGGATCCATAGAAACCCTTAAGCTGACACTCAATGAATTCAGTACAGTGCTGACGCCTCATTTTAACAATCTTATTGGCTCACCACCATTTGAAGAAAATGATGCCATAGACAGATTGCAACAAATAACTGATCAGGCAAAGGTTGGTGTCCTATAAACTAAGTATAGTTTTTACTGAACTTATAAATTTCTTTTCTTATTGCAGCTACACGATGGTGAAGAAGATTTTTCTATCCGCGCTAATTCAGATATTGCACAACTATGCGCAGAATGTATAATGTTCTGGCGTCGAATATTACACGCATCAACACAAGCATCCATTCATACACTATTGGCGAAAAAACATCACATTTTACGAGTTCGGCGGTTTTCAGAAGGATTCTTCGTCATGGAGAATCCAAGACATTCAGCCGCTGGATGTTATGACAGTAACTATCAAAATTACGTTGCCATCTGTGAAATGGCAAGAAGAAGTCGTTACATGCAGTCACTACCTCCACTGCCAGTTCATTGCACTCCATTGGATGGTGATTCCAATTCTTTACCCCTCATTTTCGAAGATCGCTACTTGGATCCGCCAAAGTTTTCTCGAAGGCGAACTGGTAGCGATCCACATCTAAATGCCGTAGAAAATGTCATTAATAAGGCACAACTTCCAGCAAAAACATGCAAAACAAATTCAATTAATAGCTTGAATGGGCGCAAGGATTCATGCTCTTGCGCAGTCAATTTTGAATATCATAAGCCCCAAAACTATTTAGGTGTTCTTACTCCTCGTTTTGCACTTGGTGGTGAAATACTTCAGGCCAGTTTAACAATTGCACCAGCTGCTGCTTCAACAGCTCCTCACAATAACATTAATCAACTTACAATGTCCCGACATTCCGTTTCAACACTTCTAGAAGGTGTTGATTGTTCATTAGAATATAGAAATGGTTACTGTGCGATGGGAAGTGGTACTCTTCCTGCTCGACACAGCAAATCTTTGGACCAACTTGATGGAACTGTCCATAGTACACCATCACTAAGGCAGAACTATGTTCAACAATCTGACATTTCCTTCGAGTACAGACAACCCCAGTTGAATGGAAATCTTCACCTAGTAACACCCACTCCTCAGAATACAATGAATCGAAAGGGCAAGGTCCAGGCCGAAGATCTAATGCGAAATATAAATGAGTTTCGTGAAAAATACAAAAAGGCTGAAGATCCTTCCAGATGTCAGCTGCAACAGCAACACTTCTTGAATGGCGATTGTAATTTTAACGATCGATCTTTTAAAAGTCTTGGAGGTACTCTCAATAGGTTTCCTGACACATCGACCAAACCGGGAAAGTTTGACTATTTACATGAAATCAAAATGCTTAATCCTCCAAAACAACCCAATTCATATTATAATTCACTACCAAAAGGTGGTCTTGGTAGTGCTCCTCCAAGAAACTCCTATCCGCCAGTTAGAAGCAAAAAACATTTTCCTTGTGCTACAAGCACTCCACAGATTCCTGTTGGCTTAACATCAATTCCACGCAGTAACTCATCACAAACTTTAAAAAATTCAAAAGGCAATATTCTGCAAAGTAATCCATCGACCATTCCCCGATCAGTGGAAATTGCCAGAGTTCGGGTTTCCGATTTAAAAGAAATGCTTAAGAATGGTACTCTCAGGAAGGACTCAAGTAGCTCGGAAAGTGATATCCCAAGTAAAGTAAGGAGATCGCGTGAGCAAAAAATGTTGTCTTCATCCAGCGTCCCATTTAAATTGGAAGCTCTGAATTCAGAACAAAATCCTTATGGGTTTAGCGAAAGCTTGCCAAATTTGGCACCACCTCCGCAGTTCGATACATCTCCGATCAAAAAGAAAATTGGCAGTAGCTCAACTTCTTCGCTGAGTGACCAAAGTGGCTGGGTATCCAGCAGAAGAAGCTCAGGTCCATCAAGTCCTGAGACTTTAACCAATGAACAGCAGCAGATTCATGTTAAGAAAGAAACAATGGTCAACGGAGAGCAACTTAGACTTAAACTTCAGAAGCTTCTTGATCAGCAGCACAACAAAGCCCAGCGTCACACACGTTCAACAATTGGTTCTTGCAAACTCCTAAACGGTGATATTCCAGTCCACAAAAAGATTTCCTCAGTAACTTTAAAATCAAAATCAGAACGGAACAAAATCGACACCGATATTCGACGATTAACGCGTAATTTAAATCGTAACGCCTCCGATGTTTCATCCAACGCAATTAAAGGTCCTTTCCCGAGGATTCATAGAGAATTTTCACTTTCGAAAAACATAGCTGGAAACAGAGAGACCATCACCACTAAACGGCAAAGGGGAAAATATGGTGAAAAATCGAAATCAGACTTTGATCTGACAACACTGAGAGATAATCCATTCGAAAATTTGCGAGTTCCCCCACCTCAACAATTTCAAGACGATTTACTGCCACCTGATGAATTTAGAGACCCACCACCAAGTTCAGAAACTAATAAAAGTGATACCAACGGAAGTATTAAACTAATTGAATCCTTGGCTCCACCGGCAGCTCCGCATCAACCACCGGCCTTGAAAGAAGTCTTTCAAAGTGCCCCGGTCCAGAGAAAACCCATTGGAGCAATCGATAATCCCGTATATCACATATACGAATCATTAAGGCCTGCCCCATCATGCATAAATAAGACAGGTTTGAGCTTATCTCATAGTGTCAGTGAAATCAAACGACCAAAAGAACCCATTATGATGAACGGAATCAATGGTCATGCCACGGGTGACACAGAAGACGAAGATAAAGAAAACAACTGCCAACTTATTCATAGAATGGAAAGTCAGAAGTGGAATAGCAAAGCCAACAAGAGAAAGTCTCAAGAATCAACACTTTCATTGCTCGAGTTTGAGAAATGTAGGGAAGAGTTTCGGAAACAAATCAAATATAACGGAGGCATTTATTCCGATTATCCAAAGCTAGCATCTGAGCTACCATACTTCTACATAAGCGATGAGTATCGAGCGTTTTCACCTCATGGAATGCATTTGGTAATATGTGTCCATGGATTGGATGGCAACTCTGCTGATCTACGATTGGTTCGGACATATCTGGAGCTTGGACTGCCTGGTGTTAATCTAGAGTTTCTTATGTCTGAGCGAAACCAGGGTGACACCTTTTCAGATTTTGATACTATGACTGACAGGTTTATCTTTTCTCATTCCACCTCTACACATATTTTGAGATTGTTGACAGAATAATTTTTTCAGATTGGTTGCTGAAATTCTTTACCATATCGAAACTTGTGGCCTAAATCCAACAAAGATATCATTCGTTGCACATTCTTTAGGTACAATCATTGTTCGTTCAGCATTATCACGCCCACAAATGAGGCAATTACTGCCAAGACTGCATACATTTCTGTCACTTTCTGGACCACATTTAGGAACGCTTTATAATTCCAGCGGACTTGTCAATATGGGTAAGGAAAATGTACATAATGGTCATTATGGAAAAAAGCTTCCGTTATGTACATTTCTTATGTTTTTCACACAGAAATTTGAACTAAATACCTTTTCTTTAAGCAGGAATGTGGTTTATGCAGAAATGGAAGAAGTCTGGATCTCTTTTGCAACTTTGTTTAAGGGATACATCAGATTTGCGAAACACCTTTTTATATCGCCTTAGTCAACGTAGTACCTTGCATCACTTCAAAAACATATTACTATGTGGGTCCAGTCAGGATCGTTATGTTCCAGCACATTCAGCAAGACTTGAACTGTGCAAAGCAGCAATTCGTGATAGCTCTAATTTAGGAACTGTTTACAGGTAAATATACGATTGATTGTTACAAAATATAAAAGTTTTTCCTCCATGAAAAAACAAAAAAAAAAAAACTCGTCTTATTCTTCGAGCTAATGTACTTGCAAACAAGCTCTAAGAGAATACGAAAATATCAAATGGAAATAACGCCGATGAACATCGGTCATGCCTTCTCGGTTGTCAAACTGCATGAACGTCAAAGTTCAACATCAACTGGAAAAATTTTATAATTTTCATTTTTCCAGTCGTTACTTCATTCATACACGGCTTACTAGATTTGTCAAAAAAATGTATCACAAAACGAACAAAAAAAAGAATCGATGTAATCGTGGTTTGAATATTCATTTTTATATCGCGTTTAACACCTGTTTAGCATCACTTAAAAGTACTGCCATGCTGCAAAATAAAGTGATGGTTATTTTTTATAAAATTGCGAATTGTCGGAAATATAAATTTAATATACAACGGGGCACGAGTACGATTACTATGGCGCCAAGAATTGATAACGGTTTTTTGTAGAATTTGAATTGAATTGAATTTTTCAAAAACTATAAATAATTTAATTTAAATTTGGGATTGAAAAACAGATTTCTGACTTTCAAAGCCGGTATAGAACTTTATTGTAAGTGTTGCCGTTGTTTTTAATATTTTTTTTTTCATTCTAAGTCATTTTTTTTCTAAAACTGCCCCTACCTTCTAAACGGGATGAGACAGACCCTCACATAGTAAAAAATGCTTGATTATGACCCTACATATATACCTCACTGTTTATACGCCGTAATGCTGGGTGCTAGCACTGTATTTATGTAAAGCCTAGTACGCTGCTGATGTGAAACGAAAATTTCCTGTGATCTCCAAACAGACAACGAAATGCTTGCGACAACACAACAGAAAATATCCTTGTAGAGTTTCACTAATTCCAAAAACAAAATCAAACATAAAGCCTAGTACGCTGCTGATGCGAAACGAAAATTTCCTGTGATCTCCAAACAGACAACGAAACGCTTGCGAAGACACAGCGGAAAATATCCTTGGAGAGTTTCATTAATTCCAAAAAAAAAACCAAACATAAACGCAAAAAATCAGAGAAACCGAAGAAGTAAGACAATGATAAACAAAAAAAAACACAAATAAAACTGAAATGTCATTTTTCCGCACACAATAAATAGTCTGTATAATTAATTCAGTGCGTAAAAGGAGCGGAGACTTCTCCAAATAATCTGCTACAATTATGAATTTCGCTCTTCGAACAGCGTACTGCAAAACGAAAAGCAGAACGAAATTTTCCGTTTATGATTTCGTTGTGTCATTTTTGTATGGGATTTTTCGTTTCGCATCAGCAGCGTACTAGGCTTAAACGCAAAAAATCAGAGAAACCCTTGATGTAAGAAAATGATAAACAAAAAAAAAACACAAACAAAACTCAAATGTCATTTTTCCGCACACAATATCAAACTTTGTTTTGGATTTCCAAATTCGTTTTGAACACACACCCTTAAGCCTAGTACGGTGCTGATGCGAAACGAAATTTTTCTGTGATCTCCAAACAGACAACGAAACGCTTGCGAAAACACAACGGAAAATATACTTGGAGAGTTTCACTAATTCCAAAAACAAAAACAAACATAAATGCAAAAAATCAGAGAAACCCATGATGTAAGAAAATGATAAACACAAATAAAACTCAAATGTCATTTTTCCGCACACAATAAATAGTCTGTACAATTAATTCAATGCGAAAAAGGAGCGGAGACTTCTCCAAATAATCTGCTACAATTATAAATTTCGCTCTTCGAACAGCGTACTGCAAAACGAAAAGCAGAACGAAATTTTCCGTTTATAATTTCGTTGTGTCATTTTTGTATGGGATTTTTCGTTTCGCATCAGCAGCGTACTAGGCTTTAATTTGTAAATGTCGTCAGTAGTGTAAAGAAAAAAGACAACGGGTGTATACAAATAAAAAAACAAAAGGAAACAAGAGTTGGGTATATAACAAGTTGTCACTGAGATTCTGGGTTGTTTTATTACATGATCTGATCGGGATTGGATTTGGGGGAAAATAAAACGCAGCTAATGTATAGTCTGTATAATTAATTCAGTGCGAAAAAGAAGCGGAGACTTCTCCAAATAATCTGATACAATTATAAATTTTGCTCTTCGAACAGCGTACTGCGAAACGAAAAGCAGAACGAAATTTTCCGTTTATGATTGCGTTGTGTCATTTTTGTATGGGATTTTTCGTTTCGCATCAGCAGCGTACTAGGCTTAAGCAAGCAAAAAAAACAAAAATCTCATAAAAAAGTAGTTTTAGTAATTGTGAATTTTCTCAAGAACTAGAAGACATAAAACCATTTTGTTTTTTGTGTTTGACTCAGAATTGATATGTACACTGACTTCAAAGAGCCAATTTAGCATTTCATTTCACAATTTTGAAAAAAAGAAAAGGGTCCAAACTTTTTTTTAATTTTTTTATCAAAATTTTGAGTTTGCATGCGAATTTTTTAAAAACTATTGACATAAATCTAAATTTAGGGTTATAGAATAGATTTCTGGCTTTCGAAACCAGTATAGAACTTTATTGTAAGAGTTTTTAAATTGTCCCTACCTCTTAAACGGGGCGAGATAATAAGCCCCCCTCCCATAATACAAAATGCTTGCTTTTGACCCCTCTACAAAAAACCGTTATCAATTCTTGGCGACACAGTTATCGTACTCTCCCCTACAACGGGGACGGAGTCTTTTAACGGAAACTCATAAAGGCGTTTTTTTGTCATTAATATCTCTATCATCATCACCTTTGCTAAAATATAGATTTGTTAATTATAAACTTTATCTTTTTTCCACAGGGAAATGGTCCACAATATTATGGCACCGATTTTGGCTCGTCCCGAACTGACACTCGCACGATATGATGTACATCATGCCCTCCCACATACAGCAAATGCGCTCATCGGTAGAGCAGCTCATATTGCCGTACTCGATTCGGAACTTTTTATTGAAAAGTTTTTACTAATCGCAGGTTTAAAATATTTTAGCTAGCCGAAAGATATAATATTCACAGAATCAAAATTATTTATATAAGGATCAAAATAATTTTTTTTTTAAACAAACCAAACCAAATGATCGTATAAAAAATACATAAAGATTAGAGACTAATCTAGAAAATTCAATCGATTTAAAAGAGACGAATTATAGAAAAGTAAGAGATAAAAATAGAAAAACAGAAATATTATGTACTTTACAGTTAAATAAAACTAGAACGGATTTAGAAATAGAAAAGTAGAATTTTCAAATTGTAAAAGTTTTTAAAATTAATTTGAAAGTTTTCACGACATTTTTAAATAAAACTTTTAACATCCTTAAACGTATTTAAATAAATTGGGAAGAAGATTAATTGCGAATGGTGTAGGTCCATAGGATAACAATGACGAAACGTTAGTCAATTACAGTACATAATTCACTTTAAAAAATAGAGTTATATGTCTTGATAAGAAGTTAGAGGTTTTTATAGCAATGAATGATACAATTTTAAATTATAGTTTATCCTCAAAAATTAAAAAACTAAAGATGTTAAAAAATAGCCTGTCCAATATGGATACAAATAAAAAAATTCTCATTAATGCTAATACTTAAACTAGTTTTTTTAGTTTTTCCATAAAAAAAATAATTAAGAGGCGTCAAATCACAAAATCTTGGAGGCGAATTTACATGTCCATTACACGAAATTATGAGTTCATCAAATGTATGTAACTGTCTTAATAATCCCGTGTTAAATACTTTCGCTCCAAATGCAAAAAATACCCATTCAGCCAAAAATAAGCCAGACCCCTAAAACAATTTTTCAATAAAACAGCGAATTCAATGCCAGTTGGTTTTTGTGCAGAGAACCATATTTCAAGTTGCCAAATGTTCAAGTGGCAGAATAGGCATGTTTAAGAAAATGAGATCTCGGAGATCTCAGCAATCTCAATTACATGAAAAAGATTCCTCAGCAAAATTTACCATCTTTGCTGTCAAAATTCTGAAAAAAAAAATCTTGGATTCGCTTACTCACTTTTTGGGTGGGCAAAATATCTGAGATTTTTGCTTAGCAGCTTTAGCAAAATTTATGAAAAAATACTAAAGGAACAAATATCAAAAATTTCTTCCAGGTGAGCAATTTGGATTTAGAAGCTACCACAGTGCATCTCACCAGATAAAAAAAAATCTGTAACTACATTATCATTAAAACCGTATACAAGGAGAGTCAACAGGCATGATACTGTTGGATATAGAAATAGCTTTTGATTCTGTCTGGCATAATGCTCTAGTATACAAAATGATACAGTTAAACTTCCCACCTTATTTATGTACAATAGTCCAAAGTTTCTTGTCTGGTAGATGTTTTCAAGTTCACGTCAATTCTGATGTTTCCGATAGTTTTTGTTTTGGTGTTCCCCAGGGCTCAGTTCTTGGGCCAATCTTGTACAATGTATATAACTCAGATTTCGGAAAACTTCCATATTGTGAATTGGCTATATTTGTTGAAGACACGGCAATATTTTCATCGCATAAGTTCGGTCTCAATATTGAGACGAATTTGAAAAATGCTATTGAAATATTAGAAAAATATTATTTTTTTCTCCCGAAAAAAAGCTTGTTTTCTTCCCAGTAGTCAACTTCAATTCAACGGAAATACAATAGAATGGGAACAATCTGTTAAATATCTGGGAGCTCACCTCGACACCAAACTAACTTTTAGTCAACATATTAATTATAGTACTCTTAGGAAAATGAGTTTTGCAATCAAGATATTCCACCCGTTTATAAACAGAAAATCTTCACTTACAAATGATAATAAGATTATAATATACAAAGTAATTTTCCAATCAATATTATTACATTTATGAATGTCCAGTGGGGGTAATGCTGCGACGAGCCATATAAAAAACTTAAAAATTTCGCAAAATAAAGTTTTAAAAATGATGCTCAATCTTCCTTATCATGAATCTACATTTGATTTGCATAGAAGAGCGGATGTTGAACCGATTTCTGTCAGGATTCAGAAACTAACGAATAATTTTAAAAACAGCTGTGATAGTGCCAGCTTTATATTTCTGGGATAACCTAATATACAGTATACACCCATTTACTCTCAATAATTATTTCGTTTGCTTGTTGCATGTATTTATTTAGATTTAAATTTAATTATTTATTCAATAATATTTATTATTTATTAATTAATTTTTCTGTTTTATGTTAACTTATTAATTTATTTATTACTGTTTGTTATTTATTTATTTATTTTTCTATGTTTATGTAAATTTATTAATTTATTTATTACTATTTGTTATTTAATTATTTTTCTGTTTTATCTTAATTTATTAATTTATTTATTACTTTTTTTATTTATTTATTTATTTTTCTGTTAACTTATTTATTTATTTATAATTATTTATTCATCAATTTTGTTTTTGTTTTGTTTGACGTTAACTTATTTATTGTCACTACATATTTATTATTTATTATTACTAACAAAAAAAGATTTTTATTTATCTCCTAACCCTTATTTATTTATTAGCTTCTAATTCCTTTTTATTTAATAAAAAAAATACATGTATTTAAGATATAAAATATATTTTTTTTTGTATTTTATTAATTATGCATTAATCAATTAATTTATTTCTTTTTACTTGATATATTGTTTTTTATTTCTAGTCAATTCATGTTTACATAAATGTTAATTATACACATACATACATACACAGGTTACATAAAAATCTATTATTATTATATTTAGTTTTTATTGTAAACTTGTTCCACTCTATATTTTTTTTTTTTTGGTATTCAAACGAAGGTTTTCTCGTATTTTCCTCCAAATAAAACTTGTAACTCTTAGTTAACTTCTTATGTTAATAACAAGTAATGTCTCAGTAGCAAGATAATATTTATCAAATCTCTGAATGTAAAACGTGCGGTCACAGACTTTTTATAGAAAATTATCACGAAATAAATATCTATCTATCTAAATATCTGAGATCTTCTGAAGGCGCCAAATGTTATGTATGTCAAAATGTCAATATTGCTACACTGCGGCTATGCACAATAAACATATAAAAGGTAATAACATTAACGTTTTCATTTTTGTTAATTTCTGCGCATTCTGTCAAAAATGGAGGTATGTATATGGTGGTAAGATGGTGGATTCAGTGCCCCTTTACTTGTCTAATTTAAATATTTTGTTGTTGTTTCTAATGTTGCGTGCTGAGTTCCTGTAGACACTCGAGCAGTCATTTTAAATTTTTTGACACTCTCAACTATGACAACCTGTGCAATATATTACCTTAGATTTGTGTACTGTGGCGCTTTGGGCCTTGCAAAATCAAAGTTTAGTCGGCTATTATACCTCTTTGCCTCTTTAAGCTTGACAATTTCTGTCGTTTAAGTTTGAATGTGTACGCGGTTTTCAACCAATTCCCTTCGATATTAGAAAAATGCACCTTTTATAAAATTAATAAAAGCAGAAAGTCAAAATTATGTGAAAACCAAATCGAATGTTTTAATAAAAAGTCGGACCAGACGCACATAAATATTTTTTATAAGCTCTTAAATCGGATATCTGTCTGACTGTTTTTTCTATTTTTATTGAAATTTAAATAATTTTTAAATAATTTTCAGTCGTGTTTTTTGAAAAATTGCCAGCTCAGCAAATGTTTACACGCAAACAATTGCAAACCAATTTCTGTTTTGTATATAGACAAGAAAGTATTTTATAATCACTTTTTTATTACTGTTCGAGTGTAAAACCTAAACTAAACTGGATATTCACTTTTTCAAAAAAAACATGGCTTTCTCAAAAATTGGTATGGAGCATTCAAATTGTATGTATTCAGGTAGCTTCCAAGTTCCAATAATATTTTTTTTACTAAAGAATATGATGAAAATACAAAGATATTAATCAAAATTATAATGTTGTTCTTATCCAGTAGTAACCAGATCAAAATTGTAAGAAAGTAAAACCAGAGTAAAACTTTAAAATAGATTTTTTAAAAATAGTTGACCTTTATAAACAAAAAAAGACGTTTAACAAAATAGTTAAAACTACAAATGAATAGTAGCTGAAACAATTCAAAACGTAGGGAACTGTTATGTAAAGTAGATATTTATTATATTTTTTACGAAAAGGAGCTTATTTAGATGTAGATATACTTATTCATATACAAGTACAATATACACAAAAGGCATTATTAGAAAAATTGTATTCCTCAGCAGTAACAAGTAAAACACGTTTCAACCGTTTCAATGTACATAAAATAATAATTTTTACTTTTTTTTTGTTATTGTAAGAACATACGTCCAAAATGTTGTCCATAAAAATACAATTTCAAATATTTTTATTTTTTATTGAGTATTTTTTGATCAGTAAGTAAAAAAAATATAAAATCTTGTTACTAAAATGCCTAAAATAATTATCTAACTTTAAAATACAAAAATAAAAAAGCATTTCAAATAAAAAAAAAGCAGCGAATTGTGATCTTTTATTGTTAACCTATTAAAGGTTTTCTTTACTTTTTCTAAACGTTGCATTCATTCTAATTCTTAATCATTACCTACTCTTTGTGAGATAAATAAAGGGTACATAAATAATTTTATTTATATTTATGTACATAGGTAAATAATAATAATGACAAAACATTTCAAAAACTACTAAAATAATTTTTCCTTAATGAATAAATTAAAAAGTGAAAATTAATGTTTTTAATTTATTGCTTATAATAAAATCAAAATCTTACAAATCTAAATCGAAATTTGTCAACTGTTTTTTTTTTATCAAAATTTTATTTGACAACTTTGATGTAGCACAAAATATAAGTGTTAAAAAAACATTTGATAAAAAAAATCATTTTTTCTCAATGTATCCTTCATGTTGTTATATTGAATTTATGTTGTTTTTTTTTAATTTCTGAAATCTTTTTTGTATAAATAAATATAAAATCATGGACTGTACTCTGGCACTTAAGTAAAATAAATATATGGATACAATCATACATTTTTGTCTCTTAATGGAAATTCTTTTAGAACTATCTTTATTCTAAGGGAAAATAAAGTAAGGTACAAACCTACCTATAAATATCAAATTTTATGTATATAAGGCTTTTGGAAGTATTTTTAGTCTTATAAAGGAAATTAGGCCCTTAAATTTAAAACGAAATAATACAAAATCTACAAAAAAAAATTTGCCAATATTACCCGCGTTCGAGTAGCTATCGGACTATCCAAAAATCTTAGGATTCTTTTGAGTTGTTACATAAGCTTCGTTTTCACGAGGGATTAGAACAACACTGTATAATAGTTTTGGTCGTCAAGGTACAAAGTACTGAGTTATAAAGATTATTATATAATGGCTGAATTAGCAGCCATTTTAAATTGCCTACATACTACTACTGTCATTTGTTTGTGGTGTAGTCTCCATGTTGTGTATTTATTCGAAAATAATTGAAAAAAAACAAATTTAAAAAAGAAAACTTTAATTTTAGAAATAATTCAAATTTTTTTATTTTATAATTTAATTATTTCACAACATTAATTATTTAAATTTTAAGCGACACGTTTTGGTTTTGATGGTTGCATAAAAACCCGAAACGCGTCGCTTAAAATTAAATAATTAATGTTGTGAAATAATTAAATTATAAAATAAAAAAAAATTTGAATTATTTTTAAAATTAAAGTTTTCTTTTTTAAATCAATTTAAATTTGTTTTTTTCTCTATTTTTCGAATACTATTTGATACTGTTTAAGTGGCCCCCATAGGCCAGGCCACTGAGTCAGTAGGAATGCATCGGGCATCCATGGCCTTATTTATAAACGTTGTCTAACTTTAGACAACTGTCCAACTTTGGAAAATGTGTTCAAAAACCTTGTTTATTGTTGACTTACATGATTACATCTGCCTTTCTTAGTCACAAGAGTAGATTGACTTAACCGTGAATAATATTTATTTATTTTTATTAAATAAAGCATATTTCCACCAATTTGAAAATAGTTAGACGGTGTCTAAGTAGACAAAAAACTAATAAATAGGACTGTCAGAGTTTAACTGTTCTCTAGTCCTTTTTTAAAAGCGCACAGAAAAACTGTGTTGCCGGCATGACTTACATACATGTTATCGATAGTTTGTATGAAAACGTCATGTATTTTTCTGTGATGGCGCCGCTAATCCCCGTTTTCGTTTTTTTTAACCAATTATTGCCCCAGGGATTGCAAAAAAACACCTATTGACAGCCGAGAGTTTAGTCGTCGTTCCGAATGTTTCGCGTTGGTTTGGGCGAGCATTAATTCCGAGTAATTTTCTATAGGACAAATAAACAACAAAGTGTACACATATTTTTATCTTAATTAATTTATATGGTGATTAATGAGAGTACCCATACTGACGCGATTCGAACCTTGAATGTTCAATGGTCGTCGTATATTAGCTCCGAATTTTTCGTGTGGCTTTAGAAGAGCCTTAAAAAAATCCAAAAGCTATCCGATAGTAGCCGTGTTTTTTTGCAAGCCCTGGGGAAATTGGATGAAAAAAACGACGTCGGTGCTAAACAATTAACCTGTTAAATGCAACAACAACTAATCCCGGAGAATTCTCGGAGTTTAACTTAAGCGCTCCCAAAAACTGTGTTACCGGCATGAATTACATACATGTTATCGATAGTTTGTATGAAAACTCCATTTTTTTTACTGTCATGGCGTCGCTAATCACCGCTGTCGATTTTTTCAACCAATTCCCCCCGGGCTTGCAAAAAAACACGCCTAGTATTATATGTAAACTGAACGCGCCCAAAAAGAAAATTCTAGTACAAAATCGTAAATTCTGACATAACACTCGATTGAAACGACAGCACTGGTTTTCTTAAAAAAATAAAAACTAACCAAAATTGCTATTGTGAATAGGCCACTATTGATTTAAAATGTCATACAAATGTCAAAGACCAAATACAGAAAAATAATCGAAAAATGGTCGAGTGAAGTCACTAATAAATTATTATTAAATAACAAAATTTGTACTAGTTTATAGTTAAAACATTGAGATAATTAATTTTAGTCCTCAAAATATGGCATTAGCAAAGCCCCCTTTGTTACGTATTGGACAGCAAGACCTTAAGTGCCGCAAAGGCTGTGGGTTTTATGGAAATTCTCAATTTGATGGACTCTGTTCAAAGTGTTTCCGAGAACGCAACGACAAAAGAAAAAGACGTACTATAATAAACTATGAACGAACTATTATTATAAAATAATCAATTCAATACCCTTAAATCAATTTGTTATTTAGAAATTGGTCTAACTACTTCAAAAATCGATCCTGCCCTGCCAAAGTCACAACCTGGACGGCTTTCTCCCAAAAGCGTTCTTAATCAAGCACAGCTGTCACCGTCTCGACATGCCAGCAGTAACCAAAGCGATCAAGGAACATTTAAGAAAAAGTTTTCCGTCTTTCCAAAGTCCTTTCCTACACCAAAATGTTTGTATAATCGCTTTTCTATTAATTAAAATTGTGTCACCTCTTTTGTTCATTTAGTACAAAGTAGTAAAGAAGAACAACGGTTATATGTGCCTGATCAAAGGGAAAGCCAGTTTATTCTTCAACTCAAACAACTCAGATTACCCGACGATGCAAAGCGAAAGTTAAAAAATGACATCCAACGTCTTGACAATGCAATTCGCTCCTACATGAACACCAGCAATAAGAACATCGATGAGTTATCTGAGATTGTTCAAAATGCCTACACAAAGCTTGGAGAAGTAGTCAATTCAGATTCGCGTTTTGCAATAACAACAACCGAAGAACGTGAGGCGACCATTGATTTTTTCGAAAAGGTGGTAATGACCCAGAATCACAAGTAAATATATATTTAAAAAATTATGTATAAATAATTAAAATTTTGTTCAACGATTTCAGATTTTTATTTTCACCTTATTTTACATCGGACGAAGAGAGTGATGTCCAAATTCAGAAACGCATCCGACAACTGAGTTGGATAACTGCTAAACATTTGGTTTGCAGCATTGATGAAGTAAATGCGGAATCAAGAGAACTTGTTTACAACGCAATAACTGGTGAGTTAATGAATAATAATGGAATTACTGGCTTTAAAAAAAAATATCCAGTAATTTTCAAAAGTTCAATTAATGACAATATGCTAATAACCCAAACATGCATCGCTGTTAGGAATTCATTATACGAATAATAAGCTGATAATGGACTTATCACACAGCTTTATTTTTTTTTATCTACATATATATTTCGAATGTTATCTTGCTATACATAAAATCCTTTTAGAGCTGAAATTATAAAAAACTTACATAGGGTGAACTTGGAGTCACTGAGTTGATGAATTCTTCTGCGCTTGATATAAAGTTTGTCATTGAACCTGTCATTGCAAACGGTACCGAAGAGTCCAAACAATTTGCATCCGCCTTCGACACTAGGACTGTGATGATCAAGGCCATATACAAAGTCTCCGTAGTTCTCGGGCGATTGGCGAGAGTGAACCTTCGCTTGATTTCTTCACTAATGTTCTAGTGACCTGTGTAAATCCTTTAATGAATTCGAAGGTCCCGATGAGTTCGCTACCGACCTTGATACGTGTCAGCCAGCATCCTCCATTATTTGATTTTTTTTTATATTTATCAAGTCATATCAAGATTCTATCAGGGTCACCCGGCTTTAATGACCCTTGGTTTGGATATTGCTATCCTTCATTTTCGACATGGGTGCTTTAGGTTGAACGGTTCAGTTCTCCTGACACCGGTATTTTGGTCTTCGTAGCCGTTAAAAATCCCACAGAAAGCCACTCATTATTTTCAAAATAGATATTAGACATCTTTGTATCCTACGATTTATAAAAACTCAATAAAATTATCTACCTTCAATATTTTCAAAAAGTTAAGAAAACAAGAGTTCTTTCTTATAACTCTTCGGTTTTCAACTGATTTTTGTAATTTAATTTGAATTCGGTTTCTGATGATCGGCCTGGCAATCGTGAAATAGCTTTAACTCCAGCCAATACAAACTTGGTGGTAGCTCACCCAAGTGTTATTGTTTCATTCAAATTTATATGGTGGTGCGAAAGCTTGGCGGCTAACTGCAAGTGTGTTATCAAACACAAAACCCCATATTAATTTAAATTATTTTACTAAAACAAAATAAACATTTTTTATTTATATTTTCAGAACTAGTCGGAATAGATTCTTACTATTCACCACAAGAGAAACTCGAATGCACGGTGCGTTGCTGTCGACACATATTCGCATTATTAAAACATGCCTCTGGTGGTCCAGCAAGTGCTGATGAATTTTTACCTGCTTTGATTTTTGTCGTACTCAAAGCCAATCCAGTACGACTACATAGTAATATAAATTTTATAACACGATTTAGTAATGCTTCGAGGTTGATGAGTGGTGAGGGTGGTTATTATTTTACCAATCTTGTAAGTCAAATCAATATCATATTGTATTCTAATATTAATAACTATATTTTTTGTAGTGTTGTGCAATTTCATTTATTGAAAAACTAAATGCAGAAAGTTTAGAAATGCCCTTCGATGATTTTAATTCATTGATGTCTGGTCAAAAATCATATAGTACACCTTGGGAAAGTGCTCTGTTAGCATGTGAAAGTTTGCATCTAATATCCGAGAATATGAAGCGAATGGAATTATTAAAAAAAAAGAATTCCAACATTCTCAATGGAATCACAAATTTATCAAAGGAGATGAACGATTTTAAGGTGAGTTAAGTTAGAGTTATTAATTGGGTTACATTGTACCAAAACATACTACAAACCTACTAATGCTTACCTTCCACTTTTAATTCATTCATATGTACTTAGTTTAATTTGTTTATATCTGCTTTCAGAATGACGTATTTCACAAAGTTGAAGCTACATTAAGTCGTGCTCCATTAACTGTTTTACCAATAAAAACACCATCTTTCCTAATAAGCCAAATTCGCTCTCACAACAATAGTGCGGACTTAAGCTCATCATCAAAAGTAGAATCTGAACCGTCTGGACATTTTCAAACTAATCTCCTTGCGTCGATTGACAATGAACAATCTGCAGCCATATTTAAAAACCAACAATTGATCCCAATGTCGATTGTGTCAATGAAGCACGATAATTTGTTGGACCTTTCAAAAGATGAAAATACAACTCCGATTATGTCAACGTTATCTCTTAAAGATACAACCAAAGATCGATTGTCACCAGCTGGTGCGAGTGCGTGTTCATCAATGCTGTCCAATAATTCCACGGATTTACTTTTCGCCTCACCTATTTTCAACTATACGCCGTTTGATACTGCGTCGTTAGATGGTGTTGAAACACCTGATGATTTGCTAACAACAACCACATCGGAATTTAAAGGAGGTCTTACAAATATCAACTATGACTTTGATTTATCGGATCTAAGTGGTGAAAATAGTGTTGCCGAAGATACGAAATTTGACTTGGAGGAATTCGATCCACTTATGAAAAAAGACAACGATTTAGTTCAAACGTCGAAAGTCGAATCGACTGGAGACGAAAGTATACTTGAAGCAGATTCAGACTCAAAGCCAAGAAGTTTGCTAGAGAGTGATTCTCCACCAAATGGAGTTCATTTGCCATCACCAATAAAACCAACAACTGTTACCGATTACAAGGGATTTTCAAATTTTAATATTCCATCGATATCGTGTAACACAGGAGATTTTAGTTCTATTAATAATTCCAATACGGAGGATGTGTTGACAAGAGGTGGAGGGGGCTAAATTTAAATAGTTAAAGAAATGGGAAAGGATTGTTTCTGTGTTATTTTTACTTAGAATTACATACATAAATTGTTTTTGTCGAAATTAATATTTATCCTGAGATGAATTCAAAATAAAGCTGTTTCAACTGCTATAAAAAATTTCTTTTTTAAGAAAATAATGAAATGCAAAAAGTTAAACCCACTCAAATTAACTCCGAAACTCGGTTGATCCGAAGCGGAAAAACTGAGCCTAAATAATTATCGAAAAGGGAGCGACGTGACGGTAAGATTGTCTATCTAATGGTGGTTTTTGGAAAAATTTTGCACAATTCTGATGGACATTGATCAAGTTTCATAATCTTAGATGGCTATTTAGTTTTCACTGGATAGGTATATCCAGTTAAAACTTAAATCCGGATGTATTTACATTGAATTTATATAATTTACATCCGAACTTCAATTTTATTCTGGATGAACAGAGTGAATACTATGGCGGTAAGAGACAGCAAATGCATGACAAAAAAAAACCAACTAAAAAAGGGATCAGTATAAAACACTGTTGTCACTCTAATCTTAAGTGTTTTTTTTTTTTTTTAGCCCCGAGTGGGGCACAGCCCACAGGGCAAAACCTGAGCGAAGTGCTCAGCTTTTTGAAACTCTGAGCTAAAAAAGAAATGCAAGTTTAAAGCTCAGAGCGCTCCGAGTTAAAGAAGTAACATAGTTCATTTTTTGACAGCTCGGTACTCCGCTCTGGGCTAAAAAAGAAAAACGCCTATTGTGTTATTTCCATGTATTTGTAGCGACAGTAAGATATAGTTAAAATTGAGTAATTTTAGCTGTCGGGGAGCTTTCCACTGGTGCTACTTTCTGATACAATCTGTTTCTTGCTTAATGTTTCGACAATTTCAGCTGGTAATACTGACCATTCCAGCTGACATTTCTCCTAGGCCCATTCACAATAAAACAAATAAAAAAAAGTGCTTATCGAATTGGTTAAGACAGTCGTATTCCAAATGTAAAATTAATCAAAAATGGTTAATAATTCCGATGACAGCAGGTATGTTTATTTATTTATTAAATAACAATTTAAGCTTGTGCATAAATTTTCAATTAAAAAATTTGAACAGCAAGGTAAATAATTTCTTTGAGTGGCCAACCATATCTTCCGGAAAAAGAATACATTCACGAATAAATTTGCCTTTTTATTTGTTTTTTTTTTTAACAAATCAATTTTGTTTTCATAAGTTGCATACAAAAAATTTTCACAAAATTAATTTGCTCAGTAGAAGATTATGAACCGATTATAACTGGCAAAACAAAGCTTAATTTTTCAGTCCTTAACCTTGAACCCTGTGGAATGCTGCTTGCGGCAATGCGAGTTTTCAAAAAAATGCACATTTCTTTGTTGGCCTAAGATACTTGTGTTAAAAGTTTTTTCTTTCGTAGAACATTATAAGAGCTGATTTTTTTAAATTTTATTTCCCATATTCTGGTTTCAGTGCAGCAGCCAAACAACCAACATTTCATTTCATCCGGGAAGTCTACGACAGTGGAAATGCACACGAATCGTTCGAAGCCGAACTGGACAAGGGACTCGAGGCCAAAGTCGATTACATAATAATCGAGCCGACACGACTCGGAGATGAGACGAGCCGTTGGATTACTGTTGGCAACTGTTTGCACAAGACGGCCGTTGTGTCCGGTTTAGCATCAATCATCTCAGGCGTCCTGTGGCAGGAAAGGCCCATGTTCAGTGCACCACTGTGTGCTGTGTCCGTGTTCTGCACAGGCTTATATACAGTTTCATGGAACTATGATCCATGTTGTCAGTACCAGGTATGACTAAACATAGACAATTGTGTGACACAATGTCTAAATATAGATATGAATTATTTAAAAAAAGAGGAAACAATATAAATACAGAAGTAGTGCTTTCATATTTGTTGTATATTTATTTCAGGTGGAGCGCGATATTACGAAACTAAAAAGCATACCGCTGGCAGCTGTGTCATCACCAGTAGTTTTAGGATATTCAGACAACTCTAAAACCAAGTACTTCCATCGCGGAGTCACATTACTATCGGCAGCATTTTGTGCATGGCAGATTTATAAGGCCTACAAGTAGTAGTAGCTCAAGAAACAAAAACATATTTTATTAAAAAAAAAATTTGTCTCCATATTTGTTATTTGTAAGATAAGAGAGAGAACACGTAGAATAGTTAAAAGAAGGATTATGTTTGTCTTTTTTTTTAATACTTTGTGCAAACCACGATTTAACGACTATTTTCAAAATACAAATTGCAATTAAATTCGTCTTATACCTATTCCTACTATGAAATTCTGATACATCTGTAAATGCAATACATAACGATTTTTTTTTATCTTTATGTGTTCTTGGATTTAGTTTGTTTTGTCGATATCTGCAGATTTATTTAATTAAAACAAATGTTAGACAACATTATTCATAAGTCCTCTCTTTGTTCCATGTTAATTGTTAATTAATCAAAATTGTAGATGCTCCATAATAAAGTATTTTTAAAATCTATTTTAGTTTTATTTCAATTTAATTTTACGTTTTATTTTCTCGAAGATGTCATGATGTGCTCTCTTACTTCATAACCGTTGAAGAAAGTGAGCTGCATTTGTGTAGATAATTTTGTCTTCTGAATTCAGGTCAATTGTTTTCTTTTTCAGATTGGTTTGAAGGCCGGGTAGAATAGAACGTGTAGCCGGCTGAATAGCGAATATTATAAATTAGCACATTTGCCTGCTTCAAAGTTTCGGGGTTTTAGTAATGCTCCAGTACCAATTTTTACAGATCAAAATCAAGTTACATATGGACGGTTAAAGTGTGCGACCTCGTATGTAAGTCGAAAAATTCTTAAAAAAATATTACTAATGCAAAAAATCAGCAGAATCAGATCCACCTTTTGGCAATTTCAACGTCTTTGTGAACATTTCACAGAAAGGGACAGGATTCAAAACCTCTTACTATATATCGCCGTACAAAATTCACAATGTTTTTATTGATTTCTGAAAAACATGCAAAAACGCACTTTAACCGTCGATATCTCTTGGAAAATTATTAGTCTTTAAAAGGGCGAATATAAAACATACAAATTTACTTCCTGACAAAATTCGATAGTTGAAAAAATGTTACTTTTTTTTTACGGTTTCTCAAATATAGCATTTATGTTTATTTGTTGCATTAAAAAGATAAATAGAAAACCGTAAAATATACAAAATAGACCAATAAAATTTCCTAAGTTCATAAAAGTAAAGATGCAGAATCACTAGCAAAAAATGGTGCTATTTATGTTTATTTAGTTAAAATTTAATGTCATTGCTGAGAGTAAACATAAAAACCTCGAAACCAGTAAATGAAATTTCAAATGATCATTATTTGTCTGCGGAAATGGGACTTAAATGTGGGAGTGATGCTGAACTTTTACTTTTACAAACTGCACCAACCATTCTTAAAATAGAAAACCAGCATCAACAAAATATAAAATATGCATCAAATTGTATAACAACTTGCTTTTACACATTAAATACCAGCAAAAACACCAACCACAAAGATAAAAATACAAAAACATAAGAACTCGAATAGCTAAGGCCTTAGCACTGTTTTAGTATCAGAAATCATGCGATTTTGAATACAAAATATTATTTTTGGATTTCAATACCAACCTGTTCCAAAACCCCTTACCATCTGCACGTGTTTTCTACCAGTTCGACGAGTGTCTGAACCTATATCTAATTCGTTAATTTGACCTTCAATAAATAAAATAATTTAATAAGTAGTTAGCTTAATTTAGAGCGACTGGTTTCATTGCCTTTTGTAGTCAGTCATCTTTTCGTCCTTAATTGCAAATTTTAATTGTTAATTTTCAGACGTTTAGAAAGCAGAAAAGCAGGATGCCAAACATGCCTCAATTATTATATCTGTACAAAAAAAAAAACAAATTTTTGTCCAACCTTTCTCATGAAATCACTTATTATTTCATTTATTGAACTACCTTACCAATGATCATTAAAATAATAAAAATCATTTCATGAGGAAGGGTAAAAATTGATATAAGATATAATAATTAAGTGTGGATAATGAGATACAACACAAAAAAAAGACAACGGATAAGATTCAAAGGTGGACAAGAACTTTATTTGTAACCCTTATTTAATGTTAGATTATAACAAAGATAACACAAAATCCAACTGCGGTGTAGCCATTCAAAAAAGTTCTGTGATATTAGCATCTAAGTTCTTGTTTGTCAATTTTTAGTGTTTAAAGTTGAGTTTTATTTATTTATTTGTTATTCCTGTTATTTAAAGAGTAAGAAAAATTGTTTAAAATTTTTCAATGTGCTTTATAGGTATACAAACAAACAAACCAAAACCCTTGAAAAAAGTTCGAAACGTCGGGAAAGAATGGAATAGTCTTTTATTTGATCTGTAACCCTGTCAATCAACTTTATTTATTATTATAAAAAAATACCAGTCATAAAATATAACTTTGATAATTTACACTGTTGCATGTGCATGATCATACGATAATTTGAATAAGTACATACAAATACTAAAGGTATATGTACATATAATTCTTAGAATGGTATATAGATTATATAATATTTTCAAGTAATAAGGTAAATTGATAATGTTTGTACATAAAAAGATTAATACACAAATTAAGCCATAATAGCTTTATTTTCGCATCAAAATAATTATTGATTCTGCGATGTACAGTATTCTAAAAAACGTCCGTCTCTTCTGCCCAACTATGTATGTTATTAAAAAAAATTTATTTCAATGTTGAATTAAGTACGTATACGCCATGTAGGCCTAACAGAAACTATTATTGTTTGATTAATTATAAGTAAGTAAGTATTAGTTTTGTGTAAAAATAAATGACGAGATGCAAGGCACAATATCACTGCACGCACCTCTTTTCAAAATCCCAATTTATGATATACCTATACCCACTTATACCTTTACTTAAGGAGGTTGATAATTCGTTGCAAATCTGTTTGCAAAAGTCCGCAAAATACATACAAGATGTTTAGATTCAGCTTCAAAGCAAATTTGAAAAGTGTCAAGCTCTGCTGCAATAAAAACTTAAAAGAAATTATAGAAAATATGAATCCAACTCGAGATCTTTATAATATGACACGGTAATTCGAGTTTGAGACGCAATTGGTAAAATCTTAGATTAACGATTTAAGCTATTCACATGGAATCAACGCCTGCTGTGACTGCTGTAAGATATTTAGGTATTGATTTGGATAAAATATTGTACTACAATGAGAACATAATTCATATACAAATCTCTCAAAAGTCTTTTCTGTACTCTGCAAATATATAACAAAAAAGCAAATTCTAGGGTGCGTATTATTTTTCTTAATTTTACCAGACTAATTTTAGTCTTATGTCGAAGTAATACAAGTGATTTGCGCGTTAAAGTAAAACAACACGGCTCTAGAGGCAATAATTGTGGTTTCAGTGCAAAAACTTTCGTTAGATATAATGCTGAGGAACAGTGAAGAGTGGAGAAAACATTGAAGTTTTAATGAAACTAAACATTACGATGATGTGGAGAAGTCCAAAAATTTGTTGATATTTCTCCGTATCTGAAGTTGAAAACCCAAAGAGAAAAGAAACGAAATGTTAATAATTAAGCAGTATTGATTTTATTTTCCCCGAATTCCAATTCAGTTCAAATCAAAAAACAACCAAAGACCACAGTGACAACATTGTTATACATAATATATACCCATCCCTTTTGTCTCCCTTTGTTTTTGTTTATTTTATTTGTATGTCCCCTTCTCTGTTTCCCTTACACTGCTGACGCCATTTGCAAATCAAGGGTGTGTGTTCAAAACAGATTTGGAAATCCGAATTCAAAAGCAAAGTTGGATCCAGTGTTGTTTTTGTAATACTTGTATTTTTGTAAGCAAATCCAATTTGGTTCCGATTTGGGGAAAATAAAAAATAAAATAAAAAAAAATATAGCTATTATTTTTGAAGTTTTTAAATATTAAAATATCATTAAAAAAATAGTCAAGTAAAGTAAGAAGGTAATCTGAAAAATTACCTAAAACCAAATAGCGAACGTAATCTCAACACTCGCCACGCCACGTCAATGCCGATCGCGAAAACGTAAACCGTGCTACCGGGTGGAAACCAAACCACTGCAAAAAAAATATGTCTATTACTTTATTAAGTTTTGGGTTGTTGTGACAGTTCACCCAAAATTTTAAGTTAATTTGAAAATAGCTTTTAACGGCCTTTAGTCCACATAAATTGACGTTTCGTCCCGGCGCGAGGCGGGCGTTTCGTCAACAAGTTCAAATTTTCTACTTGGCTTATTTATTTCAGTGGTATTTGTATTATTAAAAAAACCTTCCCATGAATTTTTTTTTTTTTGATTGGGCTTAGAGCGATTTTATAAGGTTCATACTTTTAAGCAGTTCATTAATTAATTATTAATAATTATATTTAAAAATTTTGCAAATCATTTTTGTTTTCATACTTAACTAACCTTTTCGTCCTAACAATGTCTTTGTAACGGGTGATTTTTTAGCTGGTTTGGTTTTGGCAACACTGGTTTTGACAGCTGACGTGTGTTTAGTACCTTGTGTCACTGTCAAACAGCTTCAGTTTGGTTTGCAATTTAACCATGGATCGTCTTACAAATGAACAACGCTTGCAAATTATTGAATTTTACTATCAAAATTCGTGCTCGGTTCGAAATGTTCATCGCGCGCTGCTTCCATTTTATGGTCGGCATTCTCGACCTTCTGAGCAGTCTATTCGGAAGATTGTGACCAAATTTCGCACCAAATTTACTTTGTTGGACATTAAACCACCAACACGTTTACGTACTGTGCGTAGTGAAGAAAATATTGCGGCCGTATCAGCTAGTGTGACAGAAGACCGCGAAATGTCGATTCGGCGCCGTTCCCAGCAGTTAGACCTTTGTTACAGCACTACGTGGAAAATTTTGCGGAAGGATTTGGGCGTAAAGCCTTTTAAGATACAGCTGGTGCAAGAACTAAAGCCAGCCGACCTACCACAACGCCGAATTTTTGGTGAATGGGCTCTTGGAAAGCTGGCCGAGGATCCGCTTTTTTATCGAAAAATTGTGTTCAGCGATGAGGCTCATTTTTGGTTGAATGGGTACGTAAATAAGCACAATTGCCGCATTTGGAGTGAAGATCAGCCAGAAGCATTGCAACAGCTACCAATGCATCCCGAAAAAGCCACTGTTTGGTGCGGTTTATGGGCCGGCGGCATTATTGGGCCATATTTCTTCAAAGATGATGCGAATCGCAGCGTTACTGTCAATGGTGAACGCTACCGAGCGATGATAACAAACTTTTTTTTGCCCGAAATGGAAGTTCTTGACTTGCATGATATGTGGTTTCAACAAGACGGTGCCACATGCCACACAGCACGCGAAACAATGGCGCAATTGCGAGGCGAGTTTGGTGAACAGTTAATTTCACGTTTCGGGCCGGTCAATTGGCCGCCTAGATCGTGCGATTTGACACCATTAGACTATTTTTTGTGGGGGTATGTCAAGGCTAATGTCTATAGGGACAAGCCCGCTTCGATTGACGCACTGGAAGCCAACATCCATGCATTCATTCGTGAGATACCGGCCGATATGTGTGAAAGAGTATGCCAAAATTGGACTCAGCGGATGGGCTACCTGAGACGCAGCCGCGGTCAACATTTGCATGAAATTATCTTTAAACATTAAATTGCAAGGTTCATACTATCGATTCAAATAAATATTTCATTCATTTTTTAGAATTTTTTGTGTTTTTTTTTTTAAAAAAGTTCTAAACCTCTTAAAAAATCACCCTTTATAAACCTGTTATGTTCCTATTCCGTTGCTTGAAATGACCACACATCTTTAATATCTACCAACTTTATATCTTTAAATCACAAGAGTACATTTTAATTTTAGAGATCATTTTTTTTTAACTATTGAACTTTAAAACTCTGTGATTTTCTGTATAGTACATTTAATTTTTTTATATGGACTATGACAGACTTTTAATTAAAATTCGTAGAAATTTGCAATTTAATACATTCTTATATAGCAACTATAAATTTAACAAAATGGAGAAATAATAAGGTGTAGTGTTATTTGCACATTTATTTAAAAACTTAAAACTAACATAAAACAATTTAACATATAAATATAAATTTTTTAGCAATATTTTTTAATACCTATTGGTAAATATTTGTTAATAAAATTATTAGAAACAACAGCAATATCATGTAGGTATATCGCTATCCTTGAGAAATGCCAAGGGAGGTTTAAAATAATTTTAAGGATCTTATTTTGACAGATTTGTATTTTTTTGTAGTGACATTCAGCACAAGTGTACCAACAAGGTGAAGCATAGAGCATAGCAAGGAGAAAAACAACTTTATATATTTAGTAATTTATTTTGAAGGCTGAGATGAGATTTTTTATTTAAAAGTGGATACAAAATTTTATGAAATTAAAATAGTTATAGTATAATATTGTTAGTGTTCCCATTTTTGTTATAACTTAATTTTTTTTTCAATTGCTCCTTATACGGAAAAAATAGACCTACACGTACGTACACGCTCCTTGATCCAACCTACACCTAGTATATTGTGTACGATTATTGAGAATTGTAAATTCTGCCAAGTATTTACCTTTTTGATAATAATACAACATTTCTTATTATTTAGTTTTAATAATAAGTGGTTGGTTATTTACATTTTCTAATAACAAAAGACCATCAGATTTGAATTGTTACAAATTCTTATTTTTAAAAATATTCATCAATGTTTTTCAAAGTTTCTTAAAAATGACATTCCTTATATTTTTTTCAAAATACCAGTACCATTAATTTTTTTTTTTTTTTGCAATTTATTCGTCAATTCAATGCCAAATAAAAAAAAAAACATTACGATAACTGTATAACGCAATAAAATCAACCTTTCAACTTGCAATTAATTTTTGTTTCAAGTTGTTTGTGCTATAAGGTATAACAACACACTACCGTTATTTGATTTACTTTTGACGCATTCGTAATATTATGTATCTTAAAAAAAAAAAATTAAGTCATGGTTTATTCTACTGACCGTTTAAATCTATTTTAACACTCAAGTTGGGAAAAGTGTAGAATGCACTCACTATATACAAACATTGGTAAATTTCTTACAAGAGATACAACTACCATTTATACCTACTCTCTGTCTTGGCCACGATCAACAGACTCTGTACATTAGGTGGCATTTGAATGCTTACAGATTCATTTTAATTTCATTCGTCGAGTCGCACACACGGTTATATCGTTATAGTTAATTCGGCAGAGCTATATCAACCAGCTTCCACAGACAAAAAAATCATTTCTGTAGCAGCTCACATCTTTGGGCTGACTCATTAATTACGCGACGCTGATAAGCCATTCAAACCTAGTCAAAAACTCAATAGTATAGTCTTTAGCTAGTGCCACGACTTTAAGTAAAAAAAAAAAACTTCATAAAAGGTAGGTACCGTTATTAAACGACAAAAATGTGATTGTTTGAATACTTTTAATGTTAATTTATTCTAAAACAAAAACCTAATTAAGGTATTAATTAAAAAAAAGTGAAGAAAACTCTCTAAAAGAAGCCCTCAAAAGTGTTATGATTTTTATTCAAAGATAAAATAACGGCCAATTTAATTTGCAATTCTTACATAAGTGAAAAAGTGTAATAGAAAGTGAAAAAGGGTATACCTACACAACATACCCATATGAACAGAGCTCAAATGGATAAAATACATATGTGGGATTTAAAATTGTAGATCAAAAAGAGGGCATAATTAAATCATTCACAAGTTTTCGTAACGTTTCATTTATTTATTTAGTTTTTTTTTTCTTCTTCTTTGAAACTTATACAAGGGGAGGCTTCAAGATGGAAATTAAATTGGAGAACACTTTTGTTCATATATAATGTAGTTATAATGGAATCCATTTAAGTTTGTTGAAATAACAAATATTTACTATAACTTATAGGAACTTCACACATATTAATTTGTTTAACCAGATATTCTAACGTCTAAAAATATAAATATTTCAAGTTGCGAAAAAAATGTCATTTGCATATTACAAATATACTTATAACACAAAATATCTTTTAACAATAATTATCATGACGTAAATATCCTGTTATTTTTTTTTTTAATTACAACAAGTTAAAGTTATGAAAGTTAAGCTTTCCTTGTAACAACATATAATTTGTATTTAACTCTTCTTTTTTGCTGACTCACAATCTTACTGATGATTTTAAGACTTTCTTAAAATAATTTAAAATACACTGCGTTTCAACTTAATAGATCCAACCAAAGCGCGATGTATGAAAAAGTCAAATTTTAATTATAATATTTTCTTTTATTTCAACATTGCAATTTTTTAAAAATATTGATATTAGTGTGTATAAAAATTATACCTTCCTAATTCATGCAAAAAAATGTATTTTCTAATTTCAAATTAAAAATGGATTAAAACATCATTAAAAGTCATTTCTGTTTGGACAGTTTATCCAAAATGAATTATTTGTTTACTATAACAATTGTTGATAAGTCATAAGATTTAATTACACACCAAAATAACGATTTATTTTCAAAATATCAAATCAAAAATTTCAATGATAGTTATAATAATGACCCCTAATTAACAGAAATGCAAATTTTTTTTTTATTTTATTATGAACCTGCTTAAAACAAAATATCAGACTTATAAAATAAACAATCGATAAACTAACAAAAACATTAAATATTTTACAGTCTGAATAAGCAGAATTTGTTGCTCCAAAAATTAATTTTTTGTTAACATATAATGAGATGAAAATCCTTGAAATTTGATTTTTTTTTTTATTTGAGGGACTTTAAAGTTTAATCAACTGTTACACCAGTAACAAAAATATATAATATTTTACTTCCACAAAATAAATTATTTTTCAAACTTGTAAATAAGGAAAGTAAGAAGAATATTATGGGTTAATGATTTTTGCCAAAAAGCCATAATCCCAAAAAAAGAAAATCCCCAAACTTAAACCAGGTAAAGACAAAATCCCCTAGATAAAATCTCTTGAAGATAAAATCCACAAAAAAAAATACCAAAAATTAGATCTGCACGTATGTAGTGAATCAAGCAATAAAATCGCTTTTGTTGCTGGATTTACTACTTGCACATCTTCTTTTTCGGCAAAATTCGTTTTTATTCATTGTTTTGGACATCTAGATTTCTAATGAAATAAAAACAAACTGTTTTGCAATGTCCTTTTAACTTCATAAATCAAAATAAGACAAATCAATATATTAAGCTCAAACAAAAAAATTAACCAATAATACAAACTTTTTCATCAGAAACATAGTAAAAAGGTGATCATTAAAAAAAACATTTAACTTTAAAAGTCTTACAGCAATAGCCTCGTTTTATTATCTACGGATCTGAACTGGATCGTTGTTATTTATAGAAAAAAATTATTTTGTTATACATACATATCTTACTTAATATGTTGAGAATTATTGGAGATTTTTGTATAAGAAAAATTAAATTATTAAAGTTTTTTAAGTACTTAGGGCGGCTTTTGGGGATTTCATCCGATTGAAGTTTCAGTTTTTGGGGATTACGTATATGTTTCCCGAATATTATGATTTGACCAAAATTCATCTGAATTATACTCAGCACAAATTTATGAAGATGAGTTAGTATTTCAAGACATAATTATGGTTTTTTGAGTTTAGCTGTTTCAAAATAAACAATGATTGATGGTGTAGGAAACAATTTTAGAAAAGAATTTGAATGGATAGTATTTAGCTTAAACTGATGGAGCTATAAAAGAAAAAACACTGCCTGAGCCAAGTACCACAGTCACTGAAATTATTACAATAGATTATAATAATACATAGTTTCATTATATTAAAATAGAATATGTTGTGAAAAGTTTATAAAATCATAAGATGAAAATGAAGACCGCTGCAGCATCGCGAAGTTTCTTTCTTTCTTTTAGACTTGTAGATCTCGATAAGTATCGATGGTATTGGAAAATTTTAAACACCAAAATGATGGGGGCATGGGGCAAATTTTTCCAAGGGCGATGTCCACTACTTTTTTTGAATTGAACATCGTTATATATTTTTTAACTGAGTTTCTAAGCTTTTAAAGTTATATTTTTTTAGGAGTGCAGATAGACCACAATAAATATTTTATTAAAAAAAAATCCTCTATGTACCTAGAGCATACGCTTCTCTAGATGCGATGTTCCTTATTTGTTTTTTATTTTTTTACTAAGCTTTTTTGACCATGAAACGTAAAAAGAAATGCACGCAAAGTTTAGACTCTTATAACTTCGGATCAACGTATGGTAGATAAAAATAAATTACATGCACAAATAAGATTTTCCAAACTCTAAATGCGATGTTTTGTATTTTATTTTTATTTCATGTTCTAAAGTCTTTTATTTTTGCCTATAGCAACAAATTATAACAAAATATGGTAATAAAAAAAATAAATGCACAAAAATATGCTTTTTTCCTAAATATGAACATATTTTTGTTTTAGTTCTATAAGGCTCAACTGTAGCTTGAAATATAAATCGACTTGACAAAAAGTTAATATAATGTAATAATAGATATAGATATGTATATAAAAATGTTATAAATGAACACCATCTAAACACATAATATATGTATTTAGGAAAAAAGGAATTTGTGTATCTATTTATTTAGTATGAGTGTCACACCCGTATAACATACATATTATGTCGGTTTTTCTGTGACCGACGATATGCATAAAATTAAGTGAAGCATGAAAGCACAAGTCTTCTTTTGTTAGATATAGTTTTGTTACATGAGTTTATTTCTTAAAACAATTTATTAAAAAAGGAAGAATATTAAATAAATTTATATAATCTTGTTTCCGTTAAAGACCTTTTGATCAATAGTTCGAATTCTTGTTAGTGAAACCTTACAAATTCATTACCAAAACCAAATTCAAAATATAGTATTGAATACTTTATCTATTTACTGATTAATTCGGGTCTTAGCATTATTTCTTTTCACATCTGTCAAATGAAAAAAAAAAAAAACAAACAAAACCGTAAAGTAAAAAATTACGTTTTTTAGGAAATTTTAAATCCGAAAGTAATAGATTTCATTCCACTTTAGAAATAGAGACAGTTTTACTTATAAACGCAAAAGTATATCTTGTGTTAGATGGCTTTCCAACTCCAAAACCTTATTTATAAACATGTCTCATCGATTGTCTAAATTACCGTCATATTATTCACTTGATATATCCAGATTGAAACTTAAATCCAGATGTAAATCATACAAATTCAATGTAAATACACCCGGATTTAAGATTTAATCTAGATGTGTCGAGTGAATAATATGAGCGTTAAACACTGCAATTGGTTTTCCAAAACTATTCTTCGGCTAGTAGCTACGTTCAATGAACAAAGAATTGAAAAGTTGTCTTAAAATAAATGAAATTTTCATTGAACGTATCCAAATGCTCACGAAATTGACAGATTACAGGGATGTCACTGAGTGTGTGAGAACATATTTAGATAACTATTGGAACGCATTTATAAATAAGGAGCTGTCCAACTAGCTTTTAGACTAATAGATTTTTTGATTCAAAATAAACTATGAAATAATATTGTAGGTGCTACTGTTATTTTTTCAATAATTTTGTTTCCATTTTAAGCCAGTTTTTTTTTTTAGAAAACCGCTCCTCTTGCCTAAATGGAATCACATAAATAGACCCCCATCAATTACCTATGATTTTTGTTTGTCTTTTCTTATCCAATATGCTCTATTTTTTTCGCACTGAATCTGAATCACCCTGTATATTGTAGAAAAAATAACCGCTTATACAAAAGAGTTATTAAAGCTCAGTGTACCGTTTAAAGAAATGTTTTGATTAGTATTTAATATTTTATGTAATTCCACTTAAACCTTATTTCATTAACTATATGAATAGCCACACAAAAATTTAATTTATTTATAGACTTCGCTGACATTGAAAAGAGTTTCATTTTCATTTTCCTAATATTAGCTGACCTATTTCTATGAAGTAAAACCGACAAGAAAACTGACCGCTTATGACCTTACTCTGGAATAACAGTAAAAATAATTAAATGTTGTTCGTGACAATGTAGATTTTTCATTGTCCAGCATAACTGCTAATACATGAAAATAAAATCATAACACAGACAAAATAAAACTAAAGTAAAAAAAAACAAACAAAAAATAAAGAAATTTTAATATAATGTATGTATGTAAATAATGTATGCATTTATGTATGTATAGATTCGTTATAAACACAGAAATGCTTAAACGGGCGTTCACATAAGTTCAAGACCATTTTTGCATTTTGCACAATATCTATCTCGATGGACAAACTCTTTCTTGGGTTTGCAGAAAAAATAAAAATAATATTGCTCATCGAATTCGAATGAATGCAATTTCAGCAATTTCATTTTCATTGTTAATAATATTATGTTGAAGGAAAAATATCTATTACTATATTATATGTACGCCCATTTGTATCATATGAGTAATAAAGCATGAAAAGTTGAAATATGATTTTTCGCAAGGTTTTTTCTGACTAATATACCTCCATTATAGTGCAATGTCGAAGAAAAAGAGATCACAAGGCCGTAGCACGGGAAATACAATGAACTAGTATACAAAAACGGAAAAAAATAAACCTAACAAGAAGAAAGTTATGCAATAAATTTGTTATGTTATATGCTCGGCATCGCAAGGCATAACTCAATTTGGTCCAAACAGGTTTGAGACTTCTCTTCATCCGCTCTCTATGAATTTTACAAGTCAAATTAGGCAATTTGTCTTTCAAAAGCAAAATGCGCAAACACTTGGAATAGATTTGGTATTATAGTAGGTAAACCAAACCATGCGATTGCTGGGTTTTTTGTGTTTTTTTTTTTTGTTGGTTTGGAACCGTCATACAAATTACAGAAAGAAACTAAATCCATTTTGTGTATATCTAAAATAACTCCTACTCTTGAGCTTGTTCCGTGGTATGGTGTTCCTCTACTTAACCTACTTGACCTTGATGGATCATAAATAGGTATATTATACCTAGTCTTGTTGCTCAGTTGATCTGAGAAGTATTTTTTGGGGTTTCATTAAATGTTTTGTAATCATTGCGGCTTGTGTTGTATTTAATTTATTCTGTTTGTCATTGAATCTTTGTGTTATCATCTAGCTATATTTCAAGGTCAGATACAGAGAGACATTTTGAATAAAAGTAACGGTCTTATACGACTGTACATATATACATTGATGTGGTCGTAATGTTTGTTTACAGTGATTTTGTTAGCCATGTAAGGAATTTTGTTTTATTTTAAATTCGCTTAGTTAAGCTTATATATACATAATATTATATTCGCAGCGACATGTATGTACATAATTTCAAAACAACTCTCTGGTTGCATGCGGCTCTGCTTATCGAAGATGGACACATTTTCGATGGGCTTCATCAGTCTGTGTTACTGATTTAAAAAGAATTTGATTTGATTGTTTTTGGCTTACGTTACTGTAAATAATTTAATTTAATTTTTTGTTTTAGTTATTTGAAAATTATCTGTTGAATATGAGTTATTCACATTTCTTCATTATTCAGATAAATTTTAGACTTTATTTCACTCGACGATAACAACTTGCGTTCTTGTTTATCCCTGATTCAAGCACTGATCAGCGATGCCAGATCGTGGGATTTATCCCTTTTTGTGGGAATATCACGTCAAGTCAAAAATAATAGAAAAGGAAAAAGGCGATTTTACCAAAAAGGACATTTTACGTTATGCAAAATTTTTTTCCTAAATTGTTCATTTTATTAAGAAAAAACTTTTATTCAAATTGTATGATCGATAAAACATTGTCATACATATAGAAAAATATCATTTTAAAATCTCAAAGCGTTCATTTGTATTTTTTTATTTTCCTACTTAGGTCTAGTGCGCTGCTGATTCGAAACGAAAAATCCCATACAAAAATAACTAAATCGTAAACGAAAACTCTCGTTCGATATTGATAATTGTAGCAGAATAGTTGCAGAAGTATCTGTTATTTTTACTTGCGATATATAGGAACTACATATACATATACATATGGCAAGTTATGGAATCGTAAAAAAAATCGGACTCGGGATTTTGATCAAAGTTGACAAAAAAGTGGGTCTCACAATTCTGTCCGTCTGTTTGTCTACTGTCTGTCTGTCTGTCCCTTCGGCTGCAGCCTAAACGGGTCGGTCGATTTTCTTTAAAGTTGGTGCCTAGCGTTGATGGGCATTATCTCCACCCAAAACAAAAACAAAGGTACCTGCCTTACAAATTTTGTTTTTGTTGTTCGTATGAATTTCTGTTTTTTTATTGAAATAGTTAAACTCATGTGTTTAATGTAAATGTTCAACTTTTATATAGAATGTGATAAAGATCAGAACATGTGGATAATAAAATGCAGCTGCGAAAAAAAGCGGAGACTTCTACAAATGATAATTATTGTTATCAATTTTGCTCGTCCAACATTCGTACTGCAAACGCAGAAAGATTTTTGTCTAAGGTTTTGGTGGGAATTAAAAATAATTTTTTTAAATTTTGTACTTCAATTCATTTGAAACTTGACGATCTGATTAATAGTACTCAACAGACTTTTTGTCTGTTTTTCGATATTGGAATATTATATTTAGCCTAAAGTGAAACTTTTAAGCTCTGATTGTAGAATTTTAAATATTCAAATATAAAATCTTTAATCATGACACATTTTTAAAATAATTTACGTATGTATATTAGATATGTTTATAATTTATTATAAATTTATTTTTGAATATATTTTCTTTTTCATTTTCAGATTTTAACCATGGGTTCAACCCGTGAACTTGATCTACTTCTCGGATCGGAAATTTCCAACCCACCTGAGGGTGAATTCAATGAATTACAACTTTCTGAATCACTTCTACAGATAGCCAAAAAAGAACTACGTGAAGATAAATGTTCGCGAGATCAGTGTCTGCAACAACTGCGAAACTGGATAATCAAAAACGAAGATATTCAAGAAACACGCGTTGATGATCTTTTTCTGTTACGATTCTTGCGTGTTAAAAAATTCAGCGTTCCCATGGCTCAGCAAGTTTTGCTGAAGTATTTGAACTTACGCAAAACATTTCCACACATGTCAAATGATCTAGATTTTTTAGGACCCAGACTCAATGAAATAATTTCGGCTGGATATATTTTCGCCTCGCCTATTCGTGATAAATTAGGACGTCGGGTTGTGATAATAAATGCTAGACATTTCAATCCAAAAATTTATTCCAGCGGGGAACAGGCAAAGGCACATTTCATCACCTATGAAACTCTTATGGAAGAACATGAAAACCAAATTCTTGGTTTGACACACGTTGGGGACTTTGCGGGCATAACTGCTGGACATGTGACCAATTGGAATCCAACAGAATTTGCCAGAGTTTTCAAATGGGGTGAACAATCACTGCCGATACGTCACAAGGAAATACACTTAGTCAATGTTCCTGCTTCTCTTAAATGGTTAGTTGACTTTGTCAAGACTAGAGTGAGTACGAAAATAAAGAACCGTCTCAATTGTTATGTAAGCGAAAAAGACTTGCCAAAGCACATGGATGTTGATTGTCTGCCCCTCGAACTGGGTGGAAAAATGCCCATGAGTGAAATGATAGAATCCTGGAAAATAGAACTAGCGAAGAAACGAGATTCTTTGCTGCGATTGGACCATATGAAACTTCTTAGTGACCAAGGAATCAACACAAGCCGAAATCCAGATAAAGCAAGCCAAAATGGCACTAATTTTGTTGCCCACTTTGAATCCCTTGCTGGGAGTTTCCGTAAATTAGAAATTGATTAAAATGTGAATCCATAGGATAAGAATTTAATTTAAAAAAAAGTATTTCAGCCAGTTCACTAGCTAAATTAAGATTAATTATCAATCATTTTCATGAACATAATAATTATATTATAATCTATCCTGATTCTTCATAAATCTTGTTTTAGAAAATAAACAAATAAAAAATATTTTATTGAAATCACATAACAACATTTATTTTACGAACATACAATTGTTTACAAGACATGCAATAAAGTAACAAACCGCTGCCACTTCGAAATACGATTGAACAGCGCTTCGCCGTCAAAGTGTGAAATTGATAGATTCCTCAGGCCGAAAACTTGATAGGAGTTGTGCAATTTCTTCCTTTGCATAGATTCATTAACTATAGACAGGGCACTAGTGCACTGTATGTCAGTCGGTGCAACAAAGGTATAATTGCCTGCAAAAAAAGAAAAGAAGTCGATTGTAAATTCATTTGAACTGCAACTGCGAATGAGGAAGCTGTCAGCATTGTAGTCAGACGAAAATCACTTTATTTTTTTTTATTGTTGAGTTGCGTAACAATTTGATTACAGTCATTTTGCGTCTGCTGGTTGCTTTTGAGCTATGATATATTGCTGCGCATAAAAAACTAACCAATGAAGCCAATTACCAAAGACGACTGTTGTGGCAAGATATTCAGTCCACTCTCATGGTTCCATCCCCTTACTTCGTAAGTTTGACCATCACCACCAATGAGGAAATTGTAAGGTATCTCACTCTGCACATTTCCTTGGGTCTTCTAGAAAGTAAACATTTTTATTTTATTAGAAAATAATATGTAATGCTGGGTCACACGTATGTATGTATGTATGTATGTAGGTGTACTATAAGTACATATCGCCGGCTGAATGCTTAAATGCCCCACAGACCACTTTTTCGGGAAACTGAGTTAAAGATGCAGTTATACTAATTCGTATGTTCTCTTTCGTTTGGTGCTATTCCCGTTGCTCTATCTCTATTATTAATAAAGTTACAGAAACCAGTTTTGCTCCATAGACCACATATTTTCGGTTCTGTTCGTGCTTATTTGCCGCATATCCAAAATTTGTACGAGGTGGGGCAGTTTTTCTATTAAAGTTTTAAAAACAGACGCTTAATGCTTAAATTCCTCATTGCAATGGGCAATGGATATAGATCAAACATCACTCAAATATATTTTCAATGCTTAATTGCCCCATATCCACATGAGATGGCATATAGAGCATGTAACCTCTCACAATCTATTGAAACCAAGTGACATTTTTCCTGCTTATGTGCCCTATATCCATGGACAAAAGTGCAATCAGCTGGAAAAGTATAAATAGAAGTAAATGCTGTCTATAATTAATTAAATATTTATTGATTATTTTTCGACGCCTCAATTCTGGTTTTGATAGTTTTCAGGGCTGATTAAGTAATATCTGTTGTGTTTATAAGGATAATTTCTCAAAAAAGGCCATAATATTTTTTTTTTTTTAATATTTTTAAAAAAATAAAAACGAGGTAAAAATAAGGGGAAAAAATATTTTTAATAAGACTATTTCTATATCTTCAGGTTCACAAACTATATAAATGCATTTAGAGTATTCTTAATAAGGTTTTTATCGATAATATTCAAGCATTTTTTTTTTTGTTTTTACTAAAATGGATAAAAACAAAAAAGGTAAAAACCAAAAATAATTAATTTGAAAAACTATGAAAAAATACTAAAACTTAATCCTATGAATGCTGAAGTATTTTTTAAACCAATTCCGAATAAAATTGAATGTATTTTTCTAGGAAATTTTAAGAACCAAAGTTCAAGTTGGGTATTTTTAATTGTAAAGTGTGAAAATACTTTGTCATTTTTCATACTTTTTTTATCGACTTAAAATTAAGTAAATGTAATATAGGGAAGGGCTAAGCCATTATATTAATATTCCGTTTTGTTTTATATTTTTATCACTACAAATAGATTTTAAAAAATTATAAGTGCTAGAAATTTTATATTTTATTATTATTTTTGCTATCGTTGAATTCCCAATGTTAAAAGCATAAAGGTTCTATATCCATAGGAAATTTGCAGTTTGGTTTTCATAGATTTAACATTCGTATGGAAAGGGTTCTATATCCATTTTTGACTTTTTCTAAACTTTTATTTTTTTTTAAATAACCATAAATGTTTTTAACCCTAGGACTTCAAATTTAAAAAAAGAAATATTCCAGTCATGTATATAAAAATTCAAAGGTCGAAATTTTCAAATGCAAAATTACGAAATTATGTTTCAAACCTTAAAATTCGTTTTCTGAGGAATAATTTTTTTGTATATGGGGCATTTAAGCATTCAGCCGGCGATATAATGAACTTGTTTTTAAATTTAGTATGTTGTTACTAAAATGTTTACCAAAATTTCTTTCCTTCTATATAAGACCAGAATTTAAAGTTTAACGAAGATTTATATTTTATCACCCGCATAAAGGAAATTTCCAAGGTTATAAAAATAGTGATTTTAGAGAAAATCAAAGGGAGTTTCTAAATCATAGGCTGAAGTAAGATTTTATCTTAGAAAAGGGAATAAACAGTTAAAAAAAAAACATTAAAAACAGTTAAAATTTTGCGAATTAAAAAAAAAAGTCTGCGGCCATTTAATTTTTTTGGGGTGTTCCTAAATAAAATTGTTCACAACAGTGGAGTATTTGAACATTATTTTTTTTCATTTTGTGGCTCATTAATATACAAACTGTTTCATTTACATTTTATGTAAAACAGTGTAGGAAAAAACTAAACAGATCAAAATTTTAATAAATAATTTTCATTAAATAAAATAAAATCGAAAACATAATACGTCTTTTAATATAATTAATTATAGATTTTAATTTTTAACATGACCAACCCAATGCTCAAAACCGATTTTTACTTGCGATACATACATATATGTACATATATGGCAAGTTATGGATTCGTAAAAAAAATCGAACTCGGGATTTTGATCAAAGTTGACATTACAATGATAGCGAAGTCGTAAAAAGTGGGTTTCGCAATTCTGTCCGTCTGTCTGTCTTTCTGTTCCTTCGGAGCTGCAGCCTAAACGGGTGGGTCGATTTTCTTGAAAGTTGGTACCTAGCGTTTTTTGGACATTATCCCCATCCGTTTTTTTTTCATTTTTTTTAAGACCAAAAACAACGGTACCTACCTTAAAAATGTTTTTACCAAAAAATGAAAATCTCATTTTTCTCAAAAACGTGCCCACAACTTTTTTTTTAAAAAATTCAGGATTTTTTTTACAATTTACATTTACATGTACTAAAAAAAATTTCGAAAAATGAAAATCTCATATTTCTCAAAAATGACTTCTACGATTTTGATTAAAATTTTTGTGTGATCTTATATTTATATACGATCTACCATATTAATGAAAAAACAAACTTTTCTACGGTTTAAAAATGGTATCTCTCACAGAACCATTTCTTTGATTTTCGACTATCTCATTATCAGTTAAACTGATTTTATTGAATTTTTTTGCACAAAAGCTTCAAATAAGTTCTAATAATACTGCATACCAAAATTTTCAAAAAAATAAATTATTGATTTTTAAAAACAATTTCAAAATTAATTTTTGAAAATTCCATATTTCGAAAATGGGTAGATGATATTTTTTTTTAAATTAATTTTTTAATTCCACAAAAATAAAGGCTAAAAAATTACGTACCATTTTTTTTTAATTTTTTCAAAATTTTATGTGTACATATATAAAAAATTATTTAAAAAAAACCGCTGCAATATTTTTTCTCTTTTTCTTAAGAAATGGGATGATGTACATCGCATTGGTATCAAAACAATTTCAGAGGTTATTTAATTAATTTATGTTTAATTATATATTTTTTTTTACAATTTTTCAGTCTAAACTATATGTTCCATGCATATTTGCAACACGGTGCTATATTGTTCATAAATAAATGTACCTACTCGCATAATACAACCTTAAACTTATAAAATATAGTATACAATATAGGCTCCCATAGCAAATTTATTTCTTTTATAAGATAAAATATAGTTTTGTAATATTAAAACTTTAAAAACACAGTGTGATCGCACATAAGAGCAAGTTCGTGCGACCCAGTCGTGCACATATTTTTCGGGGTAGCGATAAAAACTTAATATTTCTTGGTCCTCTTATATTTTTATATTAATAATTCATAGTTAAATATTTCTTTCAACTTTTCTATGGAGGAGGTAAAAAGAAAGTAATCTCTTATTTCTACCTTTTTGGTATTGATAAGGCAATAAAGAAATAATTATCCAACTTTTAGCAGGTTACAAAAAAACAAAAAGTATTAAGGATAATAATTTTCATTCTTGTCAACGTTCAACCGTGTTTACCTACTTTAGTTTTAACATTTTTTTAGTTTAGGACGAATTTATTCAAAAAGGAGCGTTAAAGTGGGCGAATTACAAAAATTTAGTGTTTAATATAACAATCAGTAGTTTAGCTTATAACATTGTAAGTACATTTTTTGCCAATTGCTATTTAAATAAAAAGGGGCGTGAAAATGGGCGGATTTTTTTACGATAAATATAATAACTAAAGGCTATTCTAATTGCAATAAGAAGAGAATTTCACGTTCTCAGCTCAGAATGGAAAAAACTCAAACATTCCAAAAGTCAATTTGCTTTTAAGACTAAAATGTTAACACCGGTAACATACTTTTTTTAATAAATTACATTATTTCAAAAGATTGCAAAAATTGGCAGCTGCAATTTTGCATATGTTTTAACAAATAGTTAGGCTAAAACATCCTGGTTATTTTTCAGCGAGTTTTTTTAGAAGCTCAAACCTCAAAAACTCAGAAAAATTTTTTTTTTGTTTTATTTATTAAAAATGTTAAACCATTTTTTTTTAATCTAAAATTATAATTTACTTACAAATAAAACAACCACGTAACATTGAAGAAAATTCAGATTTTCGTGTAATATGCCATAATTGCAAGAAAGAAAATAAATAAATTCGTGTTTGGTTATTTTTTTTATTCTACTACAAAATTACCAAACTTTGAAAAGCTTTATAAACCAAACTAGGTATTTACCAAAAAATTTTGTCATTTGTTGTTTTTGAAGCTCTATATTCCTTTAAGAAATAAAAAACAAAACATTAAAAAAACCTTGGCTTTTTTTATTTTTCGCAAGACTTTTGGCTTTTTGGACCACAGTTCAATCATCGTATATTGAATACTAGTAGACCCGTGCTCGCCTTGCTTCGCAAAAATTCAAGAATTAATATTAACATACCTACATATATACCGATAGTACTAAATAGGGCTACCGCTACCCGTACCTAATTTCTATTTCATCTTATTAACAAAAAGTTTATACATTATACACTTACGTTTTGATAAATATGAGTTCTTAAAAAATGGTTTACCTATTTGTATGTTAAGTAGGTTCATGTTTGACACATAGAGACATACATACAGAATCTTTATCTCCCGTTGATTTTCTTATTGCATATACAAATATACATATAATACTTCGCACCCAAGTAAACATCATCTTCTTGCCTGACTACCTGCAACCAGGGTTGGCCGAATTAACTACACTTCATTTTCTACATGATTAACTACGCGTAGCTAATTTAATGAACTACACGCCTTATATACTACAAAATGTTACGTTTGCTACATAGTAAAGCTAGGTAAATAATAAAATTTCAATAAAAACAGTTCAACTCAAATTCAATCTTCAAAGTTTACTACATATCTAAACTACGTAGCAAATGTAAAAAATGTAGTTTATTCCAAAAAGCGTTAGTTCGGCCATCCCTGCCTGCAGCGTTATACTCAAAATGTTCCATTGTGGAAAAAGAGTAAACAAAGAGAAACCTGCACAACATAAATAAAAAAACATAAGGGAGGTAGAGAAAATGCAAAAGGGTGGAAATGATATGAAATGAAACAAAGCAGCGACCCCGTGAATGCGATTGAATTAAATTTCTGGATTTAAAAAAATAGAAAAAGTAAGTGACTTAGAGATTTGTTTATATTTATTTCTCAGGTTGTATGCATAATTAAGAAAAGATTTAGGGCTTAAAATTTGCATACAAAAATGTACTTTATGAAATAATTTTTGTTTTTTTCAATTATCAATTAGTTTCGTATTTATAAGTGAATATGTAAGTCAAAATCAAGAAAAAAGTTGACTATCAATTTAAAAAAATTAATTTTAGTATTAAACAAACGAATTAGATAAACAAAAACTATCTTATTACAATCTTCTAAAGATAAAGAATATTGTAGAAAAAAATTCAAGTTAATCAGGTAAATAGTTTCTGAGATTTCGCGTGACAAACTAAATAATCGTTTCGTCTTTATATAATGTTATAGATTATAGATTGACTTAACCAAAAATTAATAACTTGTGTACGAGCACTCGTTTATAGCCAGGAGTCACGCGAACCAACTCGATCATCGTGTTAATTTTTAATTGCTCAGATAAGCTCTTGATAATCTATCTATAATCTATAATCTATATCTATATCTATATCTATATCTATAACATTATATAAAGACGAAACGATTATTTAGTTTGTCACGCGAAATCTCAGAAACTATTTACCTGATTAACTTGAAATTTTTTCTACAATATTCTTTATCTTTAGAAGATTGTAATAAGATAGTTTTTGTTTATCTAATTCGTTTGTTTAATACTAAAATTAATTTTTTTAAATTGATAGTCAACTTTTTTCTTGATTTTGACTTACATATTCACTTATAAATACGAAACTAATTGATAGTTGAAAAAAACAAAAATTATTTCATAAAGTACATTTTTGTATGCAAATTTTAAGCCCTAAATCTTTTCTTAATTATGCATACAACCTGAGAAATAAATATAAACAAATCTCTAAGTCACTTACTTTTTCTATTTTTTTAAATCCAGGAATTTAAATCAATAGCATTCATGAGGTCGCTGCTTTGTTTCATTTCATATCATTTCCACCCTCTTACAGTTTTTCCTCCCTTACGTTTTTTTATTTATGTTGTGCAGGTTTCTCTTTGTTTACTCTTTTGCCACTCAATTTTTTTTCTCACATTCTTTTGTTTTGTTTCGCTTTGAGTATAACGCTGCAGGCAGGGATGGCCGAACTAACGCTTTTTGGAATAAACTACATTTTTTACATTTGCTACGTAGTTTAGATATATAGTAAACTTTGAAGATTGTATTTGAGTTGAACTGTTTTTATTGAAATTTTATTATTTACCTAGCTTTACTATGTATGTAGCAAACGTAACATTTTGTAGTATATAAGGCGTGTAGTTTATTTAATTAGCTATGCGTAGTTAATCATGTAGAAAATGAAGTGTAGTTAATTCGGCCAACCCTGGTTGCAGGTAGTCAGGCAAGAAGAAGATGTTTACTTGGGTGCGAAGTATTATATGTATATTTGTATAGGCAATAAGAAAATCAACGGGAGATAAAGATTCTGTTTGTGTCAAACATGAACCTACTTAACATACAAATAGGTAAACCATTTTTTAAGAACTCACATTTATCAAAACGTATAAGTGTATAATGTATAAACTTTTTGTTAATAAGATGAAATAGAAATTAGGTACGGGTAGCGGTAGCCCTATTTAGTACTATCGGTATATATGTAGGTATGTTAATATTAATTCTTGAATTTTTGCGAAGCAAGGCGAGCACGGGTCTACTAGTAATATATAAAGTTATAATATTCTAGTTTTGGAGGAAATTTAATAAAAAAAATACTAGGGATATTCACTTTTATAAGCTTCTTTTAGAACGCAAAAAAGTCAAAAATAATAAAAATGGTCACATGAAAGGTACCCTCTTAATAACAATTCATGATAAAATTAATTGCTACTGAATCATATATCACAATAATTTTAGAACACATAAAATTGTTTATGAAAATCGATTTCGATTTTTTTAACGGCCGTATTGTATAGGAACAGCCATTATGTGGTTATAAGATAAATTTTTTTAAATCTTCTAGATTGGCTTAAAAATACTTCAGCTATAAAGTTTTAAAGAAAATCAACCCATCCGTTTAATATGCAGTGAACAGGCATACAGACGGACAGGCATTTAGAATTTCTTTATTCACTTCCATTTTTATATAAGCAATGTTTTTTTTTAACTCTAGACAAATTTAAATTACCTGCATATTTTTGAGAATATCCATGCAGCTGTAGAGTTCCGAACATATTTCACCTCCAGTTTGTACCATAAATATATGTAAAACTCTCGAATCGTTAAGAAGTCTACCCAAGGGAATAACTGTCTGACTCCAAACATCGCGATTGACCAGGTCCAATGCAAAACTTGCTGTTGGTAGACGAGCTAAAAATAAAATTTAATTTAAAATCTTCTCTATCAAAATAAATAAATCTGTTTTTACTTACATTCCGTAACCAGAAGATAAGTGGCAATAGTAAAACCCCCAGCCAATAAAACAGCTATGCCAAGCACTCGAAAATCACAAATTTTTAAATCCGCTAGCCCTGCATTACTTCCATTTAGTTTCTTTGAGTAATTTCCTGATGATGTTGGATTTTGCTTCCAGTTACCTCCCAAAAGTGGAGTTTTTTCATTTGCCTCTATTGTGATGACAATTGTCGGCTCATTGCTATTGGAAGCTGAACCTTGAATTTGGGCCGCTTTAAAATGGGAAAAATTTATATTTTTTAAAATATTAAAACCAAGACTAAATTTTAAAATTAGTGTTATCGATGAAAAGATGTTGAGGTTATGCTTTGTAAAGTATGATATCAATTCAGTAACATTTTTATTTGTTAAAAAAGGCATCGCATTGCTGAAATGAACTATCTCTTTCGTATCAGACTGAATAAAGAATGCAAAGAAGTGCAAGCGACAAAACAAAAAAATGTTCTTATCTTTGAATGCAGATAAATATTTGTTTTTATTCTCTTCTGAAAATTACTTATCTTTATCACTTCATTTAGCATTATTTTATATATGTAGGTTAAATATATCATTATTCAGAGATTGTCTTCTGTAACTGATCTATGAACAACTGATATGTATGTAGGTATCTCAAAGGAAATCATCATTAAATAGTATCCATATCAAGAGCCCTAAACTAAATGTGCCAACTATTTGTAGAAGCTATGAAATGATTTGTGTCTTATTGTTTTATATGTACTTTTTTATTTTGACACTCATCTACATAAATTTACAAAGAACTTAGTTGTGAAAATTCCAATACGTTCAGGTCATATAGTACATTGTCGCTCAGGTGTCAACAAAAAAGTTAAATTTTCGAAAACGAATATTTTGTACTCTCTCGTTCGTATTTATAAATGTTTTATTTAATCAAATAAAGCATATTTCTCACTATTTCGGACTGTTTAGTCACTGTCTAACTAGTAAAAAAGTATTAAATACGGCTGTCTAATAAAACAACAATATACAATTTCTTTAAAAACAGACATTTTCCTGTCCCTTACAAATGTCGCTTATCACTCAATGATTAAGTGGCCGCAAGCATATTTGATTTGTTCACGCGTGGTCGAGCTCTAAAACGCCGAAATGTGGAATTTCTAGAATTTACCGGTAAAACTAGGAATTTTTTTGGAACATTTGAAATCTGAAATAATTTATTCCGGTCTTTTGTCATTTTTCTTGGGCAGGCGTATACCTTAGATGTCCCACTTCACGATTTTAAAAAATTAAAATGTTGATAGATGTATTATATCCTAGTTCATTTACTTTGAAACTCTGTGCATTTGCGTAAATTTCTATAAAGTTCATAAAAAAAATAAAATTAAATAGAAATTCACAGAGTTTCAAAGTAAATACATATATAATATATAGTAATATCGTAATAATAGTGCAATTTACATAGAGATCTACAAAATATGTATAACTTTTAAAATTTAAACTGCATCAAAAAGAAATTTAACCAATGTACTTATCTTCATGTGTCTTGTGACTTTGCGGCACGCCATTTGGATGAAATCGGTGAGGGGAAAAGGTCTCCTCACCGATCTCACCAACAATTTATAAATACATATAGGTATTACATAGGTAAATTTAGAACATAAAATATTTTGTTTTGTCTATAAAATCGTCTTGTAAAACAGTAAATTTACCTCTCATTTTTGCAGGATTTTAAGCAAAGTCTAGAATCCGTTTTATGTACTGCTCCAGTTAAGAATATTGGTACACTTCGGTCTTAGCAAATATTATTATTTTGCTCCATCTATTTTAGGCTGGTTTTGTTTTGGGTTGGCTGAAGCAACCAGGATGATCATAAAGTTGCAGCTTGTTTGGAAATCTATGATTAGAACCCCGACCCGTTCTATCAATCAATCTTCACACTTCACACACTTACAATATAGTTGTGGTCCGCAAAACCAATGAAAGAGATACTCATATTTTAATTTTGAAACGAAACTTAGAAAAGTTAACGAAAAATTTATAAAACTATATATTAAGACACTATACTTCTTGTGAAATAGACGTGCACAAAGATTCGTTGTAGTATATCAACTAAAATGCGGAGCTGATAATTCTTAAGCATGTTTTGCCTGCAGTACATACAAATGCACTTCCCGTTTTCCCAAGTCTATACACAAAACTGTGCTTATATAGACCCTCTCAAGTGAATACCTGCTACTTTGATAAGATATGCCGAATGATTAGTTAGAGTTTACCACCATATTGATTACTTATGTATAACATTTTATGAACTTTGTGTGATGATATCAATATCAACATCAACATTATATGTATGTATATACGTAAATCTACAGCATTTTTCTTTTGTCAGATCTGTACTCAATTTTTATGTTGATATTTTCATACCATCAAAGATCTAGCATAAAAAAATAACCATAATATACATCTCATAGCTATGTATACGCCTTTGGTAGCATTAACTTTGCTATCATTAAATCGAGGCATAGGACAATGATCATATACTTATTAACTTAAATTTCTTTTGGTAAACAATAGTATAATGCAAGAGCAAGAAGGTTTACAGGTAGAGGATTATTAATTAATTAGTATTAATAATTAGTCCGAAAAATATGTACATTTGTACATATTTGAACGATTACAGTTCGAGAATAAAAAAAAATCGATGTACTGATTGATAATGATGCTTAACGATATTTGTTAACTTTTTCAGCAAAACTGGTGAAAGTCTGAAATGTTTAGTTTTCATAATTATCGTACACTCAAGTTAACTAATAATTCAGAATGAATTATCAAAACAAAACATTACGGACTTTTACCAATGTTGCTGAAAAGTTTTAACGGTAAAATTTTACGACGAAAAAAATCGAAAAGTTGAAAATTATGTCCCTGTGTTTCAAAAGCTTGTTTTTTATGGAATAAGTTATAAGCAATTTTGACTTCGTTAAACAACAAGGTGTTTTTATACTTGCCATATTTTATTATTATTTTGCTAAACCTTTGCGTGGATTTTTCGTATTCTACTATCCGGCGAAGGAAAAATGTTCCAAAAAGCAAATAAATTGCGATAAAACTAAAATTACAAGAACTTCTAAAATAATTAATGATAGAGCTTTGAAATCGAAAGAGTGAAGAGGTTATGGCAAATTATGTGAACAATTCACGTGAATCGAAAAATTTGATGGGATCGGATAGCAGAATAGGGCTGTACATATGGTATAAAATATTTAAAATTATCACCAATTCACCCAAAGATCAAGTTCGTGCGAAACAGTCGTGCATTTAATTTTATTTTTTGAGAAGTTTTGTATTCGTAAAAATCCAACCATAAATTTGCCTGGTTTGGATCTACAGCCTAAACGGTCGATTTTGTTATAACTTTTTTCCTCATTTGATAAGAAAATTTATTATTATTATAATTTATTATTTTTCACTTAATAAAAAAAGACATTTTTTGAAAAGATGCGGGATATTCTTTTGGCTTCATAGTTACTTTCATTACATGCACATCCCAAAGACGTTTGCACGGCTGCTTTTACTAAAACATAAAATTCCCAAGTCAAAAAACTTAGTATGTAATGGTTGTAATGTATGTATGTAGGTATGTATTGAAAACTTCTAATAAAACATCGAAATTCAATAGGATTTATGTATGTATGTATGTATGTATACACATAACATAACTAGAACGTTTTAACCACTTTTCATATTTTCCACAATTCAAATTAAATGTTAATTAACATTTATGGTTTATTTCAATAAAACTTCGATAAATTGATAATATTATTTTACATTTTTTTTTTGTTAAGTTTAAAATAAAGCTAAAATAAATTTAAAAACAATGAACCTGAGAAAATTAAATACATATTTACACGAACACTTTTATTATTGTAAGATTTCCAGCAACTTAATATCATTTTTGCAATCGTCTTGTGCATCCGAGTCACTTCTAATTGACTCATCCAATATTTCTTCGGATTCCTATGAAATGAATACTAATTTAAAAAAAAATTTAAAGCGCTAAGATAAAAATTAAGTTACACTAAATCCAAAACAGTCATCCATTTCAGCTAATTGTTGTCTTGTTCCTTTAATAATACTGACTCCTTCTTCAGTAAGTTCTGAAATAAAATACAAATACCACATCAATTAAATACTATATGAATCAATAATCAAAATTTACAAGAGTATTACCTGAAACAACAAAATCATCATCATCTAACTCATGTTTAATTGTTTTCTCTTCATCAAATTGTAGATCATTTTCATCATCGCTTTGTATTATTTCCACGACCATGTATTGCTGATCGTCAATACTTTCGAGTGTAACTAGATCTCTTTCTTCCTCTTTCTTAATTATAACCTCCTCAAAATGAGTTATATCTGATGCTGCTGTTTCTATATATGTTTCCATTGCCTCTTCATCGCCATCTTCCATTTGTTCTTCCTCCTCGCCGACTTCATAATCTTCTTCTTCTTCTTCGTCCTCCTCAACATCGCTCAGAGCTAACATCGTCCCTTCATCAGTTTCTACCTGCCTCACTAGGCTAAACTTTTTCACTGTCTTCATTTCATTTGATGCTGATTCGGGATCATGTGTGGCCATGTGCCTCATAAGGTTACCTTTTCTACTAAATGCACGCTTGCAATCGGGACATGAATGGGTTTTTTCCAGTTGTGGTGGTGGAACATAGTCCTTATTGTGATAGAGATTTTGGTGGCGCCTGAGAAGCTGTTTTTGCCTAAAACTCTGTCGACAAAGTTTACACTCAAACGGCTTTTGATCAGTATGAATCAACAAATGCGAGTCTAAATGCCGCTGAGATATGGAAGCATAGTGGCATAAGTTGCATTTGAAGCATTTTTCACCATCATGTGTCTTACAATGCACCTTATATGAATACCGATCTGGACAGGACTTGCCGCATCTCTTACAATTCAACGGACGATCGGAAGTATGCAACTTTTGAATGTGTATTCTCAAGTCAGTCTTTCGGCCACAAGTCGTTGGACAGAGATGACAGTGAAAAACAGGTTTATCGCCAACACTGTGAATTAGTTTGTGTTGTTTAAGTGAATTTGATTGAGTGAACTTGGAATGGCAAATTTCACACTCATATGGCTTCTCACCAGTATGGGTTCGCATATGCCGCTTTAATTTGAATGTATCTGGCGAAGCATACGTACAGTGTGGGCATTGAAAGGGACGTTCTCCAGTGTGGCATCGAATGTGGCGCTTTAGTTTGCTTAGTTCCACGCTAGCATAGTCGCATTCGAAACATTTGTGCGGTTTCTCATGGGTATGCTTGTAGCGAACGTGTCGCACCAATTCTCCAGATGTGGTAAAAGTGCTCGAACAAGACTTACATCGGTACGGCTTGTTACCTGTATGAGTGTTGGCGTGATTTTGAAGCGAGGCATTTGTCTTGAATCCACGTTCACAAACTGAACACTTGAATGGACGTTCGTCCGAATGGCATTTCATATGACGAGCTAATAAATATCTTTTTGAAGTGACATATTCGCAATGAGGACATGGGTGCGGTGAGAGCTTTTTATTTTTCATGTTTACCAAAACAACTTTTGAAGAAAAATCCATATCTTCGGGTTTCTCACTTGTTTCTTCATTTTCATCAAATTCGAAAACTTCTTCTTTTTCATCAGAATCTCTAGCTCTATCTTCATCTTCATCTTCATTCTCGTTGTCGTCTTCTTCATTCCCTTCCTCACCTTCCTCGTTGTTGACAACACCATCATTTTCATTTAGATCATCGACTTCTATGTCGTTCTCAAATGTATAAGTTAAGTGTATATAATCAACTGGATCATGTTCGTTCTTTGACTTTTTTGAAGAATTTTTGTAAGCTGTTGGATTTTTTCGATTCTTATTTTGTGTTGTTTTAGGTACTTTCGCTAATGTTATTTCCTCTACATCACTGTCTTCTCCAATAATATGAGCATTTTCAGGTGGATCCGTAGGTACTGGTTCTGCATCTTTGGTCGCTTGGTAGTAGTAGTTTCCTGCTTCATCAACAAAATACGTTCCTTTTTCTTCTTCTTCCTCTTCGTCAACATTCTTCCCATGAGCGTTTAATAAATCTGCAGCATCTACAAGACTATTACTAAGACTACGACTGCCTTCTTCTATTTCTTTATTAAATGTATCTAAGTATGTCTGAAGATCATTGGTTTCGATTTTTATCTGGATATTGTTTGGAATTCGAGACATAGTTGAACTCTGAGAAAAAAAAACAAACATCTCAATTTAACTACACAATATTATGAAAACATGAATTTAAAAAAAATAATCAAAACATACATATTATGTAGGTTTAAAAAAAACTATTTTTAATCAAAGCGCATAGATTAATGTCTATGTGCTTTGATGGCCCTGGCCCTCCACCCCGAGATTGAGAAAAACAAAAACTTGAGATCTCATTAGATTGAATCTTTTTTTGAATAAAACATGAAACAAGTGGAAAAAGGTCAAACTTGCGCAAAAATATCGAATCTCGTCGTCGTTCTATAAAAACTCCCAAAGTCCATTTTTTCACAACTGCGATACCACTTCTTAAATACGCCACAGTTAATCAAATATCAAGTCGAGTTAAGATTATGTAAGTCTGAACTTTAATGTTGTTTTAATTCTAAATTCTAAATTACTCAAACACATAAATGTTTGAGTTGTTTTCACTAAAATATCCATAGCTAATACAAATGGTTAAAAAAAAACAAAATGAACGAGTTTCAACAGAACGACGACGATCTGTTTACAGTGATAAACGACATAAGCTTAAGTATAATTCAAAGTATGGTCTTCGTATGTTTTTAATAAGAGTCGTTGTTTATTATGACCCATGATCATCATGCGAAAATAAAACAGCCTCATAGTGGCGAAAAGCAGAAGAATGTTTTCGGATCCTGAACCGTGAACCCGATAAAGAGAAGGTTCATGTGTGTTATTGTTATGTATGTTATTTTATGATCCATCAGTTCTGATATAAAAAACGGCTAAAATGTGCTCATTGCTCAATATGTTTTCGTGATTTTGTGAGGTTTAATAAGCTTCTATGAATGTTTGCAATAAGAAAAAACACACTTCGTAGGTAGGTACCTATTTTTAGGTAAAGAAGTGATTGAGAAATGTCAACGATTTGGCTTCTTCGTTCTAATGAAATGAGATAAACTTACATCTTTTATTCGGTACAAAGAACAACCACGATAAGACATAAACCAAAATTTTTCTATTAAAAAATAATTGAAATTAACAAGGACCCCTTAATTCTTCACTGAAGAAAAGATACGAGTAGAAACTCTTCCGTAACATTTATCGTATCCATAGGTACCTGCTGCACTTTGTGTTACCAATTTGTTAGGTATTCACGGATAAATATTAACAAATTGGTTAGCTAGATCTTATGCCCACTTCAGTTCTAATATTATAACAAGAACTGAAATCACTCACTTTAAAATCAATAAATCAATAACTTTCCCACAGGAAGCACCAAATAATAGTTCCGTACATATTTTATTTTCCAGCCCTCTTCTACGGTGGATTGATCGATAATAAACTATACTGGGTAGGATACATCAACACTTTCAAACGGATAAGCCAAGTAGAACCCACGGAATCATCGATGTGACCAACCTATGAATGTGAAGTCCCAGCTGAAAGAAAAAAAAGTGCCCAACCCATGCTCATCCCCTGCAACACATTTCCTGAAAGAAGAGGCTCAATACAAAATTTATTTTAAAGAGTCAAAGCCGAAGGCTAAACTTCACAGAGATTCATCCGAAATCAGGAATGCCAAGGACAAGGGCAAAACTCGCATCATTTTAAAAAAAAAAAAAAATATATATAATGCGACGCCATATGTTTCGTAATCACACGTTCATTTCTCAATTCTTAGTAAAAGCTTTTTGCGAAATAGAAAATTATATTAAAAATTATTTTCTACATTTAATAAGAACAAAAAAAACTTCATTTAGAAATAAAAAAGTAAACAAATAATAAATTATATTTATTGAAAGATAGGGGGCTCTTGAATTAACTAAAAGACGCACTTTGAAAATTTATCACCGATTGGCGCTGCAGATGCTGACGATGTTTGGCGGCCATTAAAGTTTTCAGATAATTGATTTTTTTTCTTAAATTATCGTCATACTTACTTGAATATTTGGAGTAAAATATTTACAAATTTGTGTCTTAAAAATTTTTAATGAATTTATTTGAATCTTCTGTTTTTTCTTGCAAGATTAAAAAGAGAATTAATTCACATTTCCAAAAAATTCAGCCATAATACGGAATATTGCCGACAGAGTATGTATGGCTTTTCTAGTATGCAAGGGGAGCTGCTTGGTTTAAATAAAAGATGGCGTCACACACAGGTGGGGAAATACTGGGAATTTTATTGAAAAACTTGTGTGACCGAATTTAAAAATTGAACAAACACCTACACCCCTTGTACACCTTGAAATATAACGCTCATATTAATTGGTCTGTTTGGTAACGTGAAATATCTTGCGAATTTGCACAAATTTTCACAAAATTTCACAATTTGCTGTCTAAACCCATAGAAAAAAAAGCAGATTATGGGAAATTTGTTGGAAAAAAAGTTACCAAACAGGCATAATATTCACTCGATACATACAGATTGAAACTTAAATCCGGATGTATTTAGAGCTCTTCCACACTATCCCACTGAGTATTAACACATGTCAAAAAAGTGGGAAACAAATCATGTATAATAGTGACAGTCCTAGCAAGGAAACAATCGTCGTGTGATGCGGGCTTAAGAAAGGCTCCCCCAAACCAAAGGCGAAAAATTCGGAACGACGACGAAACTTTCGTATTCTGCATTATCAATTTAAAGTAAAGGCTTAACTACATTCAAATTATACTACGTTTTCACTGGAGCTGAAGTGAGGTAATTTCATAAATTACAGAAAGTGTTTTCATTGCAAATTTACTAATTTCGTTTGACATCTAATTTTATTTATATTTCGTGCAAATTTGGTTGAAATTACCTCATTTCGAAATGTAATTTTGTATGGGAAATGAGGTTATTTGAAATCGAATTTGGAAATTTTTAGCGAAATTACCTCATTTTCTTCAATGAAAACGTAGTATTAAGGCTTAACTACATAAGCCAAAAAGTACTGAAGTACAAAAGTAAAAATATTTTTTTACCGCTAGCGCCGTTGTTTTGTGAAAAAGAATACACAAATTTGTTTTTAAACCAAAATTTAAGCTTTCTGCATCATTTTTATAAGTTTTCCAGTCAGAAACACTATCCTAAAATGATTTTGAAAATTTTCACTTTTTTACTTTTTCACTTTTTTGGCTTATGTAGTTAAGCCTTTACTTTTGTACAAAGGTGAAAAAAATGCTTTCAGTGGTATTTTTTTAGATTTCCTTAGAACACTCTTGGACTAGCCACTGTCTAAATATTTGGACATCTCCTTATTTATAAAGGCATTCCAACAGCTGTCTGAGGGCCAGTTGTACAAATATTTAAACCGTGGTTCAGCAATTTTTATCCATCGATTCCGGTGGATTAATTGAGTTTCAACAGTGTTTTACTCTTCAAGTGTGTGATAATAAGCAATTACATACTTGAACCAGCGTTGAACCTTAGTTAATCCGCCGAAATCGGTGAGTTAAAATCTTGAACCGAGGCTGAACCACTATTGTACAACTAGCCCTAAATATATCCCTGTAATCTGTCAATTTCGTGAACATTTGGATACGTTCAACGTACGAACATACCCACTTTAGAATGGGTTTGGACAGCCAAATTTCAGTGTCTAAGTTAGACACTCGATGGAACATGATTATAAATAAGATTTTGTAGTTGGACAGCTGTCCAAAGTTAGACATACTTTGGGATGGGTTTATAAATAAGACTGTTTTGTCTTTTTCAACGTACTACGTAATCCTATCTTCTTTTTCAAATTTTACAAAAGTAAAGCTATGCGCAAACCGACACGATGGCGGTGGCGATTGCGATAACTTTTATCGCGCGATAAAGATGCGTTCAAAAACTTGCTCACATCAACGCGATATATTGCGTAGCGGGCTAAGTTGTCAGCGACAATACAAACGTTTAATTTTTGAAGTTTAATAAAAAAAAACACATAAAATGGAATTTCCCCTAATTTTTTCTATTAATTTTTCAGTTTTTCAAATTTTCTTTTTTAGACTGGAATTTTTCTTCAGGCGATATAGTGATCAAATGGTGCTTGCTGCGTTCAAGAAAAGTCGCGTAACTGAACGCAGCAGTGGAATGTGAACGCAATCCACATATTGCGTCGATGTGTGCCCCTCCATTGATTTACGTGTGCGGCATCCACATTGTTATCGCCATCGCCACCGCCATCGCGTCGGTTTGCGCGTAGCTTAAAAGTTGAAGCGATCTTAAAGCTAGGACCGCACTCGGTGAAACTGCACTTCAGCGGAACTGAACTTCACGACTTATTTGTAGGAAATTGTATGAGCTATATCGCACTAAGCGACAACTGCACTTCACGGCGCGACACTATGCGACAGAGTTGGTAATCTGACCAACTGTGTCGCGACGTGAAGTTTCGTTCAGTTTCGTGCGAAAGTGCGCATGGTGTCGCTGAAGTGCAGTTCCGCCTAGTGCGGTGCTACCTTAACTTTTACTTTTGCACAAAAGTATAACACCAAAACACACAAATAATTAGTTTGGGTGGGAAATTTTAGGGGAACAAAATTTTTCATTCAGATGGTGCTAGGGTTTTTTCAAAAAAATGGCAGTTTTGGTAAAAATATCTGAAAGGAGATGTCGCTAGAGTATGTGGGTATTTTTTGACTTTTGTACATTTTGAAAAAAGTTTTGAATGTAGTTAAGCCTTAAAACTAAAATCCGAAGGTAAAACCGCACTCGGGGGAACTGCACTTCAGCGATACCACGCGCACTTTCGCATGGAACTGAAAAGAACTTCGTGTAGCGACAAAGTTGATCAGATTAGATTATCAACTTTGTCGCATAGTGCCGCAACGTGAGGTGCAGTTGTCGCTTAGTGCGATATGGCTCATACAATTTCCTACAAATAATGGTTAAGTCTTCCACTGAAGCGCAGTTCCGTCAAGTGCGGTCTTACCTTTATTCGTTTTTGAAAAGTCACTCCTCAATAATTTTTAACAGCGATGTGTATCATCCATTATGTTCTTATGTAAACGTTCCCTTAATTTTCAGAATAATGGGATTTTCCAGCTGTTGAAGTTTGAATGCTTTCATTGGTTGTGACAAGACAAGACAACTCCATTTTTATGTGACATTTTGCACAAAAACATCTGCTGCGTTCTACTATTTTAAAGTTTCCCGCGTTTTAAAATCTTGTAGTAATTGCATTACAAAGTTGGAATAGTAAAGATCGTCAGCGCAATCAAAATTGACCGCTTTCTATTAATATTTTAAAAATTCCTTCCTATTGAACAAACGAGTAAGTAATTAACATACAAAATATAACCTCAATTTTAAATTGAAATCCAATCTGCGCAGTCTCAAAATGCCGCGAGCAGCCAAAACAGCAGTAAGACGGAAGGCATCAGCCCCCACAAATAACAATGAAGAAGGTCCCATAAAGAAAATTCAGCGAATATTGTATTGTCTGCCGCTTCCACCAATTAATGCCATCACTGGGAAAGTACTTGCATGTGGTCAGGGCGATATGGGACAGCTCGGGCTCGGGGACGATGACAAAGACATGGAGCGCAAAAGACCCGCTCTCATTACAAACCTCACAGATATTGTCGATGTACGAGCGGGTGGAATGCACAATTTATGCTTGGACAAAAATGGACAAGTCTACTCATTCGGATGCAACGACGAGGGTGCACTTGGACGCGACAGCTCGGAAGAAGGTTCTGAGTTCTTTCCCAAGAAGGTTGACTTACCCGGAAAGTGCCTTAAAATCTCGGCAGGAGATTCGCACTCAGCTTGTTTGCTGGACGACGGAAAAGTATATGCATGGGGTTCCTTCCGAGATTCACATGGAAACATGGGTCTCACACTTGAAGGCAACAAGCGGCTTCCCATCGAAGTTTTGCCAGGAATCGTATCCTGCGATATCGCATCGGGTGCAGACCATCTAGTCATTCTCACATGTAGTGGCAAAGTCTACACAATGGGCTGTGCAGAACAGGGTCAACTCGGTCGAGTTTCTCTTCGTTCAGCCTCTGGCGAAAGCCGTCGTGGAAAGACAGAACTTCTCCGCCCTGGTCTCGTCACAATTAAGAAGGGTAAACCAATTGAGGCCATATGGGCTGCTACATATTGTACATTCCTGAGAGAATCTGGAACCTCCATTATCTGGGCCTTCGGATTAAACAACTACAAGCAATTGGGGTATCCAAAGGATGTTTCGGTCATCATAAACCCCATCAACACACGTTTTGAAGATGTAAAAATAATTGCGGGTGGTCAGCATCACACTTTAGTACTCAAAAACGACGGCTCCTGCTATGCAATTGGGCGCAAAGATTATGGTCGTTTGGGGCTTGGCAATGCCCCCGAAGACGTCACAGAGCTGCAACTTATCAAATCATTGAGCGACAAAGAAATTGTTAACATTTCACGCGGTGAAGCTCAGTCATTTGCAATCACAAAAGACGGACAGCTGTATGCTTGGGGAATGGGCTCTAGTCTGCAGCTGGGCACAGGCGAGGAAGAGGATGCCCTCGTGCCAACCCTTATTGAAAGCAAACAAACAAAAGGCAAGAAAATTCTTCAAGCGTATGGCGGAGGACAACATAGTATTTTTTTGGTGGCAGATGAAAGTCCATTTACTGAGGTCAAAGAGGCCCCCAAGAAAAACCAGGTAGCCAAAGCAGCAGAGACAAAAGAACAAAAACCAGCAGTACCAGCTGTGGAGAAAAAAAATGAAACTGAAACTTTAACAAATGGAGAAAACAAAGCCGATTCATCGGAAGCAAAGGAGACGAATGCAGCTAAAGAAACCACCGCACCAGTCGCAAAAAAAGGCAGAAAGAAAAAGTAGAGTACTCGGGTAAATTTCTAAACTTTCCTGGACTTAACTTCGACTTAATTTTCTATTTATTTAACTTGAAGAACACCTTTTTTTCCTTTAAATTGTTTTGTTTGGTTTTCTTAAATAACTTTCTTGTTATAAATGTTCCAAGTACCTACTTTGTTTATCTATTTAAGGATTTTTGTTTACACCATTAAATGTGTAGTTAAAAAAAAACTGTTGGCTTGGATCACATGTTTCTTTAATTAATAAAAAGAATTTTTCTTAATACGAGTTTTTATATATTATTTTATTTTTCATGTATTGGTGTAATCTCTTTGAAAAGTGAAAACACAATTGATGGAACAACTGAATCTATCTGAATAATTTTGCCTATCCCATTGCCAGTATTGAGCGCGGGAAATCTATATTCGCGATTCCCAATTTGGAGAAAGGAAATTTGAAGATATGCAATTAGAGGAAAAAGTATAGGAACGAGCATATCAAGACAAAAGTGTGGCTTTTTTCATAAGCCAAAAAAGTGCAAAAGTGAAAATTTTTAAATTGATTTTGTGATAGTTTTTCTGACTAGAAAACTTATAAAAATGATGCAGAAAGCTTAAATTTTGGTTTAAAAACAAATTTGTGTATTCTTTTTCACAAAACAACGGCGCTAGTGGTAAAAAAAATATTTTTACTTTTGTACTTCAGTACTTTTTGGCTTATGTAGTTAAGCCTTTAAGGATGTTGACAAGCGGCTCCATTGAAATTTTTGAAGTCGATTGACTCCATCATTGACATTTTACAGGGCTAAATTCTGGCGTTGTGAGGGCTCACAAGTCACAAGCCCTAGTGAGGTTGATTTCTTGTGAGGTTGCTGTGATTCGATAACAATTAACATTTTCCGTATTCTGCGATAACCCTCACAAGAAACCTCACAAAAAAACTAACCACAGCAAGGTGAATTTTTTAGATCACAATTTCGATAGTTTTTGTGAGGCTCACAGTTGTGAGGATGCTGCCAGAATACGAAAACCTCACAAAATCGAGTTCACCTCTCCTTGTGAGGTTGTTGTGACTTGTGATGTATCAGTGAGGTTTGCCAGAATAGGGCTGTAAGTTATAAAATAACTTTAAATTTAATGAGTTAATCGGTTTTGTTGTCGCCAACGCTTCGTTTTTCGAATAGTCTAGATTAGTCTTGTTTTGCTTTTAATGTATCAATTTAATAAATAGAATATTGACCCATCTACTGGTTCATTTAACATAAGAAATCTGCTACAATTTCATCTAGTTTTCTACTACATTCAAGCAAATGTCACCACTTGTACTTTTTTTTAATAAAAGCATCGACCTGCCCTGTCACCACAAATTTCTTGATTCTTCTCTCACAAAGTTTTTCTGATGCAATAATTAATTTCCGTATAAATTATTTTAAAAATCAATTACACAATTATTAATAACTCAAGAAAAATATATTAATTTCATCATGGATGTTGACGATGCGGTAAGTTCAAAAATAACATAAATCTCTTTAAAAAAAAATGTGAAAGCCACATTTGATGCCAAAAAAAAGAATTAGGTTATGATTAATAAAATTCTGGAAACCCCGCAGAATTTCGATATCACTTTATTGAAAAAGAAAAAAAAGAAGAAGGGTTTCGACTTGGATGCGGCTCTAGGTATTGACGATAGTACCAAAAAACCAACCGAAGGCGCTGTCGAAGAAGAAGCAGAAGAAGCTTTGCCAAATGACGCCGAAGACATTTTAGATTTAGACACCTTTGGCAAGAAAAAAAAGAAAAAGAAGAAGCCTTTCAATTTAGAAGAACTTGATGTGGCACTTCTCGAAACAGAATCGCAAGAAACCGTCGATGTAGACATGGACTTCTCAAAGACCACAAAGAAGAAGAAAAAGAAGAAGGTTGAACTTGACGAATTGGTTGCCGAAAACAAGAACGATGAAAAGGGCGATGACAAAGAAAATGGTAAGATTTTATAAATAAAATGCTTTATTTTGTTTTATTATAAAGCAATCAATTTCTTGTTTTTAAATCAACATGCCTTACCGATGCGGATTTGAGCTTCAGTGAATCTGGTATTTAATATTCACAGATACCTAATTTTTTTTTATTAAACAATTTTTATTTTTGGTCAAACACTGAATTAGATTATCCTAGCTCAAGGGATTTTTTAATTATATCTTCCTAAAAAAATAAGAATTTCTTCATCTTGATCTGATTTAGCTTCCTTTTTTGACGGTAATTAATAAGTTTTACGCTATGTGTTAAACTTGTCTGCTGCGTCCAATATATTTATCGGCTGACTTGCAACTCAAGCGACGCATTTCAATTATTTTCCACACCCATTCTTCCCCGCGTGAAAAATCTTTAAATGTTTGGTGGGGTTTGCGATTTTATAATATTCCGTCAACAACATAATGTTACTTCTTGCTGTGTCCGTTACACAAGAATCGACCATTTCTGCCACTACTTTTATACCCGAACTGGTAAGATGCTGAGATTCTTGAGCTGCAGCAGAACTTGTAATATTAATTTACTCAAATATATGAATTTCTTAAACGGGTTTGCTGATATTTAAATCTGTATGTTTTGTTTCTTGGCAATTGAAGAAAAACAAGACTATTTCATTGAAGAGCTATAAGAAGTTATTAGCTCATATCTACGTAAAAACTCCATAATATAAATTTCTGTCTAGTGAATGCAACTTTTGCATACAAAAATCCCAATTATTAATATCCATCATCAATCGGAATAAAGTATTTTTAAAACCACCCCCTGTTTTGTGTACATCCATCTTATGCTAAGAGTGGACTGGACTTTTAACAAGTCGAAAAATACTTTTGACGAGTCAGGGTAGCTGATTTAAAAATAATGAAATCTTGTGTCTGTGTCTGTCTTTAGGGGGGTTCACATTCAACGACTTGTCGTCCGACCCGAGTCGTTTTGCTAGCGTTCACATTTAACGACATCATTTGAAAATAATTTTTCAAAGAGCAAACATGGCGAGAATTTCATTATTTTCACCAATACTAGCGCATTAATTTTATTTGTTTCTACTTTTGTTTTATTAATTTACTTTCATTTCAATCTATTCTCTTTTTATCTTACGAAAAAAATAGAAATAAGATATAAAATTAAATTTTCGGTCGTCCGACTGGAGTTCACATTTACTACACCGGTCGTTCGACAGGGCAAATTATCAAAAAATTTGAACTACAGAGCTTGCTTGATCGTTGTATGTGAACGCCCCTTTTCGTGATTTGAAAAAAGACAAGTCAAAACAAGACAAATCTAGCATTACTTAAGTTGTTCAAACTTAAACGGGGGAAAAGTAAAGCAAAACAATATTTCAAAACACTACCAAACAAAACTAATGATTCCCTTCAATATAATTAAATTTTAAAATTTTATGGGGCGTATACGAAGATCCAATGATTACAGCTCCTTTTCATAAACAAATTGATTACTGTATAAACTATATTCACATACATAAATAGCTTCAAATATTGACTTAAGCAAAAGAATTGAAATTAGTCTCAGAAAATTGAATTGTTTAAATTATTTTTTTTGTGTACGTCCCAAAACCGCTGCCCTAAATTGGCACATTCCTGATTCTAGTCTGCACAGAGTCTCACAGTATTAATACTTGTCGAATTTGTGTGTTGAAAATGATTTTTCATATAAAGGCCTTCCCAAACCAACGCGAAACATTCGGAACGAAGACGAAACTTTGCCTTTCAAAATTTATTTGCAGGGCGATAAATAAAAGTACCCACACCATCGCGATGATCCAACCCAGAGAATATTAAGTAAAATAATTTTGACAGACAAATATGTACATAATATGTATGTGCATAAGAATGCAACAAATTTTAAAACGTGTTGATGAGACTTTAACTTCAAACTTAAAGGGTTTTTTTTAATTTGAAACTATATTAAAGACCCTTGCTTTGCTCCGCTTCATTTTCAAAGTATAAAATCTAGATAGATTCTACATATAAACTTAAATAGCATTCAAACGATGTTTTATAAAAATTTTTAGAAGTACATACATATACATATATATGATTTATAAAACATTAATATAATTTTTTTTTCTTCCTCAATATAGTCGATGAAAACAGCTCATCGTGGGCTGGTTCTGATCGTGATTATACGTACGATGAATTGCTTAAAAGGGTTTTCGAAATAATTTTGGATAAAAATCCCGATATGGCTGCTGGACGCAAGCCCAAATTCGTTATGAGGCCACCACAAGTTCTTCGTGTAGGCACAAAGAAAACTTCGTTTGCAAACTTTTTGGACATAAGCAAGACCCTGCACAGACAGCCGAAGCATTTACTCGACTTTTTACTAGCAGAATTGGGTACTAGTGGTTCTTTGGATGGTAACAATCAATTAATCATCAAGGGACGTTTCCAACCTAAACAAATCGAAAACGTACTCCGTCGATACATCAAAGAATATGTAACGTGCCACACCTGTCGTTCAGCCGAAACAATCCTGCAAAAGGATACACGTCTATTCTTTTTACAATGCGAATCTTGTGGATCAAGGTGTTCAGTGGCTAGCATCAAATCTGGTTTCCAGGCTGTAACTGGAAAACGTGCTGCCATCAGAGCGAAAACCACTTAAAGCCCTTCATCGTCGTTTTAACCGTTGAGAAGATGCAGCAATTGTTTCGACAGTTAACTATATATATACTTTAAAGAAATGTATGTAAATTTTGAATTGGGATTTACAAATTTTAGAAAAAGAAATGAATGCAACATATATATATATAAATTAACAAAACAACTAACGGTCTATTAAATGTTTTTTTTTTTGTATTATTATTTACAGTGAAGCAAAATATAAATAAAAAGAGTGTATTACTCGTATAATAATTAAAGTTTTATTAATGAATGGTATGGTAATGGATGATCTTGAAGTTGATGCGATTTGTAGCGTGTGGTGTACCAATCGACGATAAAGTTCTTCACGGAAATCTCCAAATCGTTGGATCTTTGTGTGTCTACTATCATTTCAAAGACGCTGAATACAACTTCATTGTATAGTCGATGTGGACGACCGATAAGCAATGCCTTAGTTCCGTATTCGAGTAAGCCCACATCTAGTAACTGTTTGCGAGTTGTCTTCAAGATGTTCTGCACACTAGTGTAGAGTTCCTTGTTGTTGCCGAAGGTGCGATAACATTGAAGGTCTATCCGGTGTAGTTCTTTGAGAGAATTGCTTTTTATAAGTCGCACCTGAATAATTCCAGTTCCATCGTCGAGACAGTAGCGGATTTTTCCATTTGCCCCCGCACCAGTGGCTGAGATCCGACCGTATATTAATACGCTGGCAAATAGAATGCCATAGGCGGAAATTGTCTCAGCAAAACTACGATCAGGTAGATTAAGCTGGTGAATGTCTTCTATTAACAGTGGAATAACATCAGTTTCATCTTTGAAGTTCCTAGATGATGTGGATTGGCGATCTACTCGAAGTTTACTCGAGCGGACCGTAAATTTTTCCAGTTGATCCTCGAAGTCTAAAATTTCAAAAGAATTTAATTCAATTGTATTTGTCTCCATCAAATGATTTGTTTGTTGATTCCCATTCACAAAACAAAAATGTTATTTGTTAAAATAGTGATTTTTGACAGTTTTGGTTGTGGACTGTGGTCTTTTTGCAAAATGCAAACCAAACACACTAGACAGAGATTAGACTAAAGATGCGAAACGTTTGCGGTTTTCGAACAAGCTTTAGCCCTTCCACACTATCCCACTGAGTATTAATACATGTCAAAAAAGTGTGAAACAAATCATGTATAATAGTGTGGAAAGAAAATATGATATTCCCAGCCTACACGATTTGACATGTGTTAATACATGAGAATTTTTAGAAATGGTTCTAATTTTGTCACACATTTCATCACATTTTTATTGAGGTTAAATTAATTTGTTGTGTGTGGTCAAAAAATTAAAAGAAATTTCTCTCTCACAAATTTGGCAGTAGCATGGAATTCTTTTCCACTTTGTATTAATACCCAGTGGGATAGTGTGGAAGGGCTTTTATAATCAGCTGTTTTCTCGTAAGAAATGAGATGGAAGATAAGAAACCTTAGACCCTGCTTAGATGGGGAAGTTTGAGTCCAGACTGGTGGGTGTCATCGTGTTTACATTTGAAACTTTGATGCGCCTTAAGGCTTAACTACATAAGCCAAAAAGTACTGAAGTACAAAAGTAAAAATATTTTTTTTACCGCTAGCGCCGTTGTTTTGTGAAAAAGAATACACAAATTTGTTTTTAAACCAAAATTTAAGCTTTCTGCATCATTTTTATAAGTTTTCTAGTCAGAAAAACTATCAGGGCCAGTTGTACAAATATTTAAACCGTGGTTCAGCAATTTTTATCCATCGATTCCGGCGGATTAATTGAGTTTCAACAGTGGTTTACTGTTCAAGTGTGTGATAATAACCAATTACATACTTGAACCAGCGTTTAACCTTAGTTAATCCGCCGAAATCGGTGAATTAAAATCCTGAACCAAGGCTGAACCACTATTGTACAACTGGCCCTCACAAAATCAATTTAAAAATTTTCACTTTTGCACTTTTTCACTTTTTTGGCTTATGTAGTTGAGGCTTTAAAATACATTAAAACATCAAGAATTTCAACATTCCACACATTAGCTGCGTTTTATTTTCCCCCAGATCCAATCCAGATCAGATCATGGAAATAAAACAATCCAGGATCTCGGTGACAACTTGTTATATACCCAACTCTTTTTTTCCTTTATTTTTTTTTATTCGTATACATCCTTTGTCTTTTTTCTTTACACTACTGACGACATTTACAAATTAAGGGTGTGTGTTCAAAATGGATTTGGAAATCCAAATTCAAAACAAAGTTGGATCTTGTGTTGTTTTTGTAATACATGTATTTTTGTAAGCAAATCCAATCTGGTTCGGATCTTGGGGAAAATAAAACACAGCTATTGAAACAACAAAAAAGTAGACTCATGAGTCCGGTTTTTATGTTTTCTTTGATCCCTCACCCCCACACTTCTCTTGTCAACGAACTGCCGTGATACCGGCATCAATCTTCCCAATCTAAACAACGTCTTTAAAACTTTGAGGCGCCTTGAAATACATTTAAACAACAACCATTTCAACATTTCACACATTGAAAAAACAACAGCTAAGTAGACTCATGAGTCCGGTTTTTATGTTTTTTCGTGCCTCACGAGATTCCTCACCCCACACTTCTCTGCCAACGAACTGCCGTGATTCCGTCAAGAGAACGGTGGGGTGAAGACTCTCGTGAGGCACGTTGAAAACATAAAAACCGGACTCATGGGTCTACTTTGTTGTTGCTTCAATGTGTGGAATATTGAAATTGTTGTTGTTTCAATGTATTTTGAGGCGTCTGAAAGTTTCAAATGTGAACACGATGACACTCACCAGACCGGACTCAATCTTCCCAATCTAAACAGGGTCTATAGTACATGACACATAGGCACATACGCTTTGTTAACCTGCATCAATTTGAAATGGGTTGGTTGCATGAAGGCAGCTTATTCATCGGATTCTATAATCGGTGTGAATGTTTTACCCAAAATTAATACTTTTTGTAGCGAAAATGTGTAGTTTCGTACAAAACAAATCGTCATCTGTCAAGATAAGGTTGGTTCCCTTCAAACTTTTCCAACAGGTGTGACATATTTGCTGTGTTTTGTTTTTGAACAAAAATAAAAGTTAAGAACGCTTTAACTTTTATTTTTGTAAAATTTGAGAAAGGCAGATAGATCTGAGTAGTGCGTTGAAGAAATACAAAAGATTTGTTGACTTTTGTACAAAAGTGAGTTGGGAACTCAACACAAGTAACCAAAAACCTAGGTCGAAAAACTGACCCTAATCAAGCTCAAACTTTCGAACCTACATATAAAGTTAGTAAAAGTGGTTGAATGAATTTTATTGGCATCACTTTGAGCAGTTTAAGGGCATGTGGTTGACAGACATTCGCACCAAGTAGCCATTTTCTTTTTCAGCAGCCAAATTAAATTTATTGCAGAAAATTTTATTCGATGGAAAAGTGTTTTTATGAATCCGTGAAAGAATTTTAATATAATTGATATTTTCTCCTGCCCCATTACTGCAAATATAACAAATAATACTATTTTACAATTTGTGAATAAATCTAGCTCCAGCTAAACTACTTGTAAAGATTTTGTTAATTGATTCTCGTGTGGTAAGTTAAGAGAACGGAGGATAGTACACGACTACACGACATCGTAAAAAAAATGTAATTAATTTTGTGTTTTTTTGTCGTTTCACTATTTTATTTTATTTATTAAATAAACAAAAAATAAATAACGTTTGCTGATTTAATCGTAATTTTTTCATGAGTAAGAATTGAAAATAAAAAAGAACTAAAAGCGGTTTGCTATCGGTTGACGTGAGTTTGGTTTGGAAAATTGAAATGAGTGGTGGAAATAGCTATAGTAATACAAGTAATAAAAGATTTCCCTATTACCATATTTCTTGGAATAATAATTATTTTTTCTATAAAATTCGAAAAAAATAAAACAAGGCATGTACAACGTCGAAAGTAAATAATTTATTTGTATTGTTAGGAATTCTCAAAAATGGAAGAATTGAATTTCTTAAATATGTATAAGAAAAAATGAAAAACGAAATGTAACTATACGTACGTATCGATAAAAGTGGCTTGTCCCCGGTTATGAGACAAAACTTGAAAAGTAAAGATAAAAATATTCCTTTGTCATGGGAAATACATATTCAAGCGTATTTTTTATGATCAAAAGACTGTCATAACAAAACACTTTACACCCCGACTTAACATGAAAAAGTTTCTTTCAAAATGCCCATTTTCCCATTAAATGAAGAGTGGAGTCACATTTTTTGGTCCGGTTTAGCTGGGAAGATTGATTCCGGACTGATGAGTCTCATCGCGTTTACATTAGAAAATCAAAACACATTTAAAGCAAAACAAACTAGGTAGTACTCAACGAGTCTCTTTTTTTTTATTTTCTTCTTACCTGAGTCCCTTACCCCACCGGCCTCTATCTTCCCAATCTAAACAGCGTCTTAAGATGTTAGGGCTCTACAATTATATCTAGGCATGGATATATAATTTAACATATTTTTGTTTAACCGTATTTTCTTGATTGTGAAATTGATAAAGAATTTTGCACTCAAGCAATAAAAGTTCCATATTTTTACTTGCGATATAGGTATTGGAACTACATACATATATGGCAAGTTGTGGATTCGTAAAAATTGGAGTGTATTCATAATGAGACAATTGTAAACAATATAGTATGTTTGAAAAATGTCCTGAAGAGCAAAACATTCAATAGAACGGCTAAATAGTTTTTTTTTTTACTTTGTAGGTATCCAAAAGAAAATACAAAATTGCAATTCGCCGCACGAGTGTGCACCCCACACCCTCTGCCCCCTTGTGTGACAAAACATTATATTTTTAAATCAAGACACAATCCCTAAGTTAATAGGTATTCTTCTTACTTCTCGTTTATCCTTCTGAACAAAAAGTTAATACAAAAATCACAGTCGTGTTAGAATAAATACCTACATAAAAACATAGTGAATTTTGCATGCCAAAGCATTATAACGGATGAATTTATTATTAGATACCATTTAGATCCAAATTTAACAATAAACAGTAAAGAAAATAGTTCTTTCTTTAAAAACAGGTACAATAACTATAAAAATACAATTGTAATAAAAAAACTTAAACAAAAAAAAAAAGAATTATTTCATTTGTATGATAAAAAAAATTAATTTATTCACGGATCCATAAGCACAATTAACAAATAGTATAGAAATTTAAAGAAATTGACCAATATTTTATAACTAAATGAATTAGCTATTCTAAGATGACACCGCCATAACAAATGTATTCAATGATACTGCCTCCTTAGCAGCTTGTGACAAACCTCATTCGTAGTTAACGTTTGTCGGTCCTTTTTCGACATAATATGGGCTATACTTTACCAACAGACAGCAGTTTTTTTTGTCTCCAAGGTCTGAATAGAATGCGGTTTATTAGTATATCTGTAGCAATAAGACAGAGTAGCTTATGTCGACATAAGCGATTTTTCGGGTTTTCGATTGTTAGTAGTTCACAGTTTGAGAGTTACTCTTCTGTCCAATCCCCATTTTGAAATCATTATCCGTTTAAAAGGTATCTTATAATTCCTAAACAAATTAACATAAATCCTATTACAGATTGTAGACAAAAATGCGTTTTTCTCGAAACTCTCTTTTTTAACATAAGCTACTCTCTCTTACTGCCACAGATATACAAACAAAATAGCACAGGGTTTCTTAATAATTAAATGATAAAAAAATTAAAATCGTCTAGTCTATTTCTGATGATTTGCAAAATTAAATTGCTATACGGTAGTAACTTTTCTTTAATTTCTTCGTCTTAAATATTATACATACTCAGGCTTATTTATTAGATTTTTTAATAGTTAGACAGTGTCTAAATAGATCAAAATAGTTGGAAATATGCTTTATTTTATTAAATAAAATGTTACATTAGCCAATAAATGCGACCGACTATAGCTTGTTTCGTTACTTTGTTTTAGTAATTTTAGGATACCTTCTTTTTTATTTAAATGTTCAAAGGAAATACTTTTGTGTTGATTTGGCTTGAGGAAAAATAGTTCTGATTAAGAAGATTTTGAAGAATTAAAAAAAAATATTTGCCAACTTATTTGAAGATGAAGAAAATTGATACGAGCGTAAATGAGGTTTCGTCGGATGTACCACAACAGAATTCTGGCGACTAAACATGGTGTAAAATACACTTAAAGAAATAAGTGTCGCCAGCGCAATACTATACAAAATCAACAGTAGGTAGACTAAGGTCTTTGGAAATCAGCATTATGAAGATATGATTCTTCATTTTCAATGGCTGGGAAATTCATGGATCTCTTATTTTTTACCCACTAAGGCCGAAATTATTTGCAAGTGAGCTATAATTTTCAAAACGAATCATAAAAGCGCTTAGCTACATGGACCGTTATTTTAAACCTCACCTCTAATATGTTTGTGTTCCTGGTGGAAACTTTTAAACTGCCAAATGTTAAGGTATAACCATGATACTTCTTTACAATTCAAAATTAATTTAAGTAGTTAACTTAATATTTACAAATGCAATTTAGAGAGTGTGTAAAGTTATATACTCCTTTAATAAAGCCTTTTAAAAATTGAGTATAATCGTAGACAAGTACGAGGGATTAAAGGAGGCGATGTCCAGTCTGAGTCGCCAAAGTATTCACGTTACACACAGATCGACAAAGAATTATAGTATTTCTCCACTGTATAATTAGTTGAAAGAAATTGAAAACATTTTTGAAAAATTAATAATGAGTGAAAATGACCTATAACCTAACAAAAAAAAATCTTTTTAAATAAATAATAATAATTAACCAATTTTCCAAAAAAAAAAAAAGGAAAGCCCATGAAACAGAGATTGAAACACTGCACAACTTGATGTCAAATCCTTAAAGAATTTTTTAAAATTTGTAAAACTTTTTATAATCATGTCGATTATGGAATCCGCAATACTGCATCCGCAGTGATTCCCAATACAGTGTTCTCTTTTATTTGCACCACAAATGGGTAAACAGAAAAGAGAGAACTGCACTGCGAATCACAGCGGATCGAGTATTGCGGATTCCGTAATCGACATGAATGTTTCAAGTTAGGGGCCAGTTATAGCGATCAGGAAAACGAAACAGGAAAAACTTTCAAATAGATTATTTACTAGGTTTTCATTCGATTTGTAACGCAATTGATGCACTAATCGATGGTAAATAACTCAAAGAATTTTTTGTGTCAGTTAAATTTTCAATTGAAAAAATATTTTTTATGAAAAATGTATTTATTTATTTTCCTGACTGAATGTCATTTTCCATACCAGCTGATTGGCATTTCGATCTGGCCGCGATCGAATGATAGGCCGATAAGGTATCTAAGATCGTTTTGGATCCGATATGTTTTGGAACGACCAAAACCGGATGGGATAGTTTTGGCTGGTATTTTATATATAGGTATGTATTTTATATATTATTTTGTTCGGTAAAAATCAAAATCTATGTAAAAATCAAAACCACAACCTATAAATCTCGCGTGTTCTTTAATCCATTGCCACAGAAAGTGAGAGACTAGACGCTGAAAATGATACGTATTTCAGTTGTCAGCTGTTTTTTTCACAAAAATCCGAAAAACTAGGATTTATTTTGGAAGACAGCTGGTTTGTTCATCAGCTGTTTTTTCCTATAGGATTACAACAACACCAATCAATCCGGATTGCTTTTAAATTTTACTCGAACGCGACCAATCATTCCAATTATTTGCGTTCTAGCTTTTATATGTTCCACTGACAGATTAGTGGAAGGAAAAAAAATCGTTTGCATTTCAATCAGAAAAACTTGATTGGCAGTCTATTGACTGACGTAATTTTCGGGTTCGCTATAAACGCTCATAAGGAAAAAAAATTCCTGTTTCCATCAGTTTCAACTTTTCCTGATGGTTTTTCCTGATCGCGAACAGCGAACAGAAAAAGCATCAGGAAAATTTGAAACAGAATAAATTTTAATACTTTTTCCTGACGGTCGTTTATAGCGAACAGACATTTTCTGCGCCAGCACCATCAACATACTTGATGTTTTTTGTTTTACCGTTGAAGCGGCATCAGTATTTTTTTTTTCCTGATGTCAGTGGAACAGTACAAAATTGAAAGACTGATAAGTGGAACGAATTTTTCCATTTTATCAGTAATGACAATCAGCTGATACGGAAAAAGAATTTTCATCAGTAAAATTAATAAATGCATTTTTTGGACAAAATATTTCCTCCAATGAAGATTGTTTGTATGTAAAATATATTTCGAGTAATTTATCATCAATTCGTATCCTTTTTATATTTCAAATCGTTTTATGGAGTATTAAATTATCCAAAAGAAAAATTTTTCCTGTTGCATTTTCCTGATCGCTATAACCGGCCCCCTGCCAATAGATATATGTACAATGTACATACATATTATGTAGAATTGTAGGTAATATACTAAGGTAACAGACATGAAACATTTTTTTTAGTCAATGCAGTCCGAGTAAGAAATAAAAAGTGATTCATATTCAGATGAAAATAATAGCATACAAGTATAGGATACAAAGTTTAAGTTTAGATACAAACATTAGTTTTTGCAAAAAAATATTCATTGCTAAATTTTAAGAGTTAATATGTTTGGTGAGGATTTTTTTTATAATTACGCACTCAAGGGCATATGAAAAACCTTAAAATGAATAACACAGTGCGAGTGAAGGTGAAACCGATGGTTTTAAACTGAACATTACAATTGGAAGGAACAATTGGTCTAGTTAAAGAATTACACATTCGTATCGTGCGGCTAAAGAAAGAATCTCTGTACTTGTCAGTACGGACAAAATTGATGAGCATTTATGAGTTTAACGGTTGAAATGTTTCAAGGGAGGAATACAATGGAGTACAATGGAAGGCTTTTTATAAAAGCAGCGATAAAAAGGAGGGATATGAAATGTTACGAAGATGCTCGGGAGTTCTATCACCATCATTCTGAATTCTGATCAAAAGACTTGATTTTATTGAGGAGCACCTGCTGAGCACTGTACTCTAGCATTGGACAAATTTACGGCTTATAATATTACAGCCAGATCAGAGGAGTAGACCAAGGAAGCCTGAACACTGCAGCGTTCTTGGTGACGTCAAATATGTGATCATTTTATAGAAGGTGATCAGTTGTATTCATACCGAGAATGGGAAGCTCTTCATTTCTTCGATGTATGTACCAGTCATGCACGTCGCGTCGTAGGTTTCACTATAACGACAATAGTTGAGTAGTTGAAGAATTAAATTCCATGCAATGTGAAGGACGAGAATATGAATCTAGAAACGAATATGAAAACTAAGGGAACTGTCGTTTTCAAAACAATTTAACGGATTAGGTTTCATTGTTGACAAATATGAAGAAGAGATTCGGGGACAACGGAGGAGCAATGGCGCACACTTGCATTTATTTTGTGAATTTAAGAATTGTGACTAACTAATACTACTTGCATTGATGAGGGAGCCTGATGTCAAAATCTATCAAACGCTTTTGAAATAACCAAAACGATGTAAAGATTGGTTTCACTGCTCGGTGAGATAAACCATCAATCACAGTAATTGTAACGGCTTATGCTTCCGTTCATTAAGACTCTTTTTTTTAAGATACATATTTCTTAAGCTGATAATTAATCAGCATTTCAATGACCCTGGGAAGTTGAAACTTTAGTGCGATTCGACTTTTATAAGAGAGAGATGAAGCAGGAGATTTGCCTTTTTTTAGGGATAGGCTGGACAAATGCTAGTTTTAATCCACCAGAAACCAGAAGTTATTAAACATAATACACTCAGGTTTAATATATCAATCAACACTTCAGGTAAGCTTTCAAACAAAGAACGTTAAACAAAGAAGATATGTACATGGATTAATTTTGAAAAAAGATAGTTATTGCAATACCTCAAGTATTTATAACAATTAACAAAATAGGATTTCTATTCGAAGAGAAGTGTTCGTTATCAGATCAACTTGATACATGAAGTATGAAAGTTTTCACATAATAGTGCTGCTCTGCCTTGTTCTGACCTATGTATGTTTTGTTCATTAAACACAACTAGTGTCGATGTAAATGTTTAACTATTTAACATGTTTAGGTAACTATCAGTCTATTTGGTAAGTTTGAAACTTTTCACAAATTTTTCTAAATTTTTCAACAAAACTCGTGGGAAAAAAATGTACTTGTGAAAATTTGTTAAAATTACAAGTTGTCAATCAGACCGAATATCTTACCACAAAAGACATGCTCTTTCAAGTTTGGGGCATTTTTTTATCTTTGCCCACACATGTTAAAGAATCAAACTTAAAATCGACAATATTTAATAAATAACAAACTAGATCAAAATACAAAAATAAAGTAATAATTTAAAATTAATCAAAATCAAACATTTACTTAAGATAAAGGAATTGAAGTATAAACTATACTTTATTATTTTCTTTGATTAAACATGAGAAATGGAAAAGACCTATTCTTTTTTTTTTTTTTTTTTGACAGAAAGCAAATCACCATCAACAAAATCTCCGATTCAATTAGACTTATGTAAGATAAAACCAAATAATTTCTATAAGAAACACAACAGATTTATTTTTGTCTATACAAATGGTTTTAAGAACTAAATATGTACATAAAATATGTAAATGCTAAACACGTAAATTGAAGTTATATGATTAGTATCGCAGACCTCTTGACCTAGGTTTGTAGATACCAAAAGCATCTGGTCTAATATTAGGTGCAACGTTTCTATAGACATTGAAGATAGGAGGCTGTCTATTACTTATTGCATTTTGGCCACCACAATCCTTGGCAGCCGGACTGGTGTTATTCAACTGCACCTCATAGGGTTTTCGCAAGTTGGGTGCAACATATGGACGCTGCGAACTTGTTGGAAATTGCGGATTGGACAGTGAGTTTTGGTTTCGTCTAAAGTTTGGCGCGAGATAAGGAGGATTAGAAGTTGAATTTTCAAATGGAACATCATATGATTTTCCGGATGGTGTTGTCACCGTAATACTACCCCGCCCGACCTGTGCTTGCGAAGAATAACTATTGGCTGGAATATAACCTTTAACACTTGGTTCTGGATAGTTGTAAGCAACTGCAGTTGACTGAATGTACTTATCGTTCTTTTTAACTGAATGAGATAAGTGTTGCCGGCCTGAATTTTGCAGATTTGGATAGTTGTCATCATTCGCAGTCTCTCGAACACTATATCTCCCCATATCTAAGGATTGAGATTTAACTTTACCCTGCTTGCCTGCAGGTTGAATTAATTCTGCATCTCCAGCAATTTTCTCGACTTTTTCGTCTTTAGATTCTTCAGAGACCTCTTCTACGGGAGCAGGCGATAGGGTAGTTTCTTCTTTCCCCCTTTCTTGAGGTTTTTCTGCATCTTTTTTTGGTTTTATATCCTTTTCCTGGGGTTCCTTACCTGAAGGATTATGTTTTTCCTTTGGCTTTTTATCTTCCTTTTTTTTGTTAACAAAATCAAATAGATCATCAATATCAGGTACATCAGGTATAACTCCATATGAATCGAAGTTATCACGGAATTCAGACCCCCAGTTTTCATTTTTATGTAGCTTAGGATCAACTTTAATAGATTCATCTTTTTTACCAGCAACGTTTTTTATGACTGTTATTGTTTTTGCACGTGACCCGTCCTTAGTACCAATGTCTGTTGCCGCATAGCTAAGACTTAAATCTCTTTTCGATTGAATACTATTATCTGCAAGATTTGTTGATTTTGAAACATCATTTGCTGGCAACGATGATGATAGTGATAAATATCCAAATGTTAAGGAAATCTGTAGTAAGAAAGACAGTAATTATTACAAGATTTAGGTTTAATAAATTTAGTAATGAAAGGTAAGTTTAATATAATGTTCAAAAATGTAACTGCCGTCACGGAGATTTTTTATCAAATATACTCCCATTTAATGGACTTGTTAATTTATGTACTAGAAATAAGATAAAAACGTTATTATGTTTGTATCGGAACACATTAATTGGTTCCGATTTACTAAAGTAGTTTCGCTGCCCAGAAAGCACTAAAAGTTCGAATGGAATAGAAATGGAAAACAACGCTAACAGTTTTAGCAAGAATTTGGGTACGTTCAATGAACATGATGTGACTTTAAGTTGAGGGACCTGCCAATCAAAATCTAGAAATTTGTATTCTTTTCTTGTATTACTTTCATTGAAAGTACCCAATATGATTCTCATTCCATACATTCACTTAACACTTAACCAAATTACACTTTGATTTAAGGTGCAGAACGCCGATTCCATTAAAATTAAAAGCAGCATTTAAATTATTCAATCGCGAAAGAATTATTCAACTTTACGTATTCATGGCCCCGTGATTTTTCGGTATCGCTGCTGAGTTCTATTTCCTAGTTTATAGCATAAGAAAATATTTTTGTTCGTTTACAAATGCAAGCGCAGACAAAATTTTAAGCAAAAACCTTGACCCACAAAAAAACGCGCTTTTAATTAGGGTTAAGTTCATTGGCTTCTCACTTATTTCACGGCACTACATATTCCTTTATTGTATCATACGCCTTCGGAATTATGTATTCATATGTAATGGAATACGGAACACAATTATTTTTTTACATACGAGTAAAACTGGGGTTGGTTTGTAAATATGAAAAACAAGTCACACTAACAGGATTATTTTCTTTTTGTAGAGAACTTTTTATTTTAGTTCCTAACACATTGTTTGAATTGTTCTTTCACTTTAAAACACTTGATTATATAAACACAATACACTTACTATTAACACATTCATAGTTTATGAAATATGCTGCACGAATAGCTCCTAAAGATCGAAACAATTATTACTGAGTAGCATTTCGCAATACATGGTATGGTCTTTTATATGACTTTAAGACTTTCCCTCCTCATGGACATCTTATTAGCCACTTATAAAGACTTTTCTTCCATTATATATATTCAATCTAATTAAGACTATGACTTATGTAAGCAAGAGCAAATCAAAACCTGTATGTTTAAATCAGAAAACTTGTCAAAACGGTACTATTGTGTTGCTTAACAAGGAAATAAGGAAAACCGAATAAAAAAAAAAATACCAAAGAAAGTCAAAGTGACTAGAGTGTAGGAGACTTGGGAGTTGAGGATGAGGTTAGCGGTATAGCTTATATAAGTAAGACAGAATGTCAAAGATTTGACGATTCGCATAGGAAAAATACTTGTTTGCGCTAAAAATGTTTACGCAGCGCAAAGAGCAAGATCATGTGTGAAGGAACCCTTGTTGGGCTGTGGAATTAATCGCCATTAACTTATGCCTTTTTTTTTTAAAGAAATGCAAACGTTAGATTTGAATTTTCTGTGGGGGAAAATGTACATATTTCCTTTTTTTAATGCTTAATTGGATGGATAGCCTAGCTGATTATGTTTACTTTTTGTTATGAACGTGCGTCGGACATAATTATCGGCGATTGTGTCTGTACAGGTTAGCACCATAAACAGAAGATCAGTGTGTTTTGAGTGAGCTGACACAATTATCAGTATTAAAGATTTTTGTACACTTTGTATGACATGTGAAAGATAAAAGTTAATTGGTTGTAAATGTGGTTAATTAGTATGCAATACAAATAAATCAAATCGGAATTGTAACGACATATTTTGGTGTATTAAGTAACACAATAACCTGAATTTTTTTTTAAGAAGCACACACTTTGTTGACCGGAAGTTGTATTCGCCTAAAAATGTTCAGCAAATATCTATAAATATTTACTTTGTTGACAACTTGCCTTGAATGAAATATACCTTAGAATGTAGGTTGTAGGTACATTATGTATGTATGTATGTATATATTCCTCATCTTGCGAATTTCATAGTGTACATAGTGATTTGTAATTATACTAGGAATCGTAAGTTATTTTAAAATGTATAAATAAATGTATTCAGAATAGTAGACAGAAGAAAATATGAATTTTTCATAGTATTGAATGTTTTTCCAAAGACTTGGAAATATTTGATGTTAATAATTAATTAATTTATGCAAGTATTATTATAAGTGTGATTTTTTGTACTCGCTTAACAAATAATTTGCTATTAAGCGTCAAAAAACACATTCTCGTTTATAATCTAAGTGGCTGTAAGAACAGATTATAACATTGTTACATTTTATAAGTGTAATAAATAGAGAAATTGATTATTGCTCAGCTTTTATGGTAAGTTGTTGATGTATAACAAAAATTGTATATGTAAGAGCACTTTATTTAGTCGCGTACAAAGACATTCGTTTTTTGAAATTTCAATTTTGAGTAGGTCATAAGAGGGTAAGTTTTTAGTAAGGGACGAAAATTTAGCCGTGGTGTTTTGTACATACAGGATAAGAGCAAAAATAAAGTTTTCTTTGGTAAAGACACTTGAATGTTTATAATAATTAATAATTTATCTAAATTCATGTATACATACATGGAGTTGGTGCAGTTGTTAAGGCTCTAGCTCGATGTTAAGTAGACGTTAAGATGCAGTTAATTTTTTGGAGTTATCCCGTTTGAATCAAATTATATTATATTCTGAACGGAAGACCACAAAAAGTACAAAAGCAACAACTTTTATTATTACAGTTATTTCCTTAGGAATGGTCTAACAAACTAAACAGGAAAGGAATAATTAGTAGTCCCGGAATTATAATAATATATATTTTTTGGACTGAAATATTCATGATTTGTTTAAATTAAGCTTTTTTTTATTAGATCTCAATGGCATTAAATTGCTGTTAATATTAATACGTACTTCTGTTTGATACAGACAGGTTGGCAGTGGTTTTGTTTCTGTTTTGAAACTGTTTAAAAAGCTATATTTTAAAAACTAATGTTATGTAAAACTTGATATAACTGTTTTATTTGTCATGAAAATTAACAAGAGTTCATAGAAATTTCAATTGATTCTTGGTTCATGAAATTTAAAACTTTTGTGTCTCAAGTTTAAACAATTTAATATTTTTCCACCAGTTTTTTTGTAATAATTCCGAACTTGCGCCCCCCTCCCCTAACAAAAAGGAATTCAATTAAATATTTTCTTATAAAAATATGACTGCACACTTAATAACATCCTTGCAAAGGAAGACACTTATAAAAACTCGACTGCTTAGTTCTACTTGGCGCATGCTAATAAAAGGTTGGTTTATAATCTTTTAATCGTTTTGTACTGAAACCACCCGATTCGCATGAATTAGCTTGAACTATAATTCGCTAAAATCGTTTAGTTCGCGTGAGTAAAATTCGTTTTTAACAAACCATAGATTTTTATAAAAACAAATACGAACAATATGGGTGACTTACAACTCTCAACTATAATTGTATGTCTGTTTTTATATTCGACAGGAATGGAAAGGGATCTACAATTCTACCGAAACCAAAGAGCTAAGTTAAAAGACAATTTTTCAAGATAAAAATAGTCGGTTAGCTTAATTTTCGTTAAATATACGTTTACGAATTTGTCTTATTTTTCCCTATGTTCAATGCTTAACCTTCTTAAACTATTAAACCCCTAAAACGAAGCCCCTGTCACTGGTTCCGGTCCCTAGCTATGACACTACTCATCTATTACAAACAAATTACTTAGTACTTTCGAGTTGATAAATATTTGTCCAAATTATCTTCAATTTTTCCTACAAACCTGCTTAATTTGTTAAAATATTAGGCAAGTTCAGGAAAATAAGGTCTCAGATATTTCGCCCAGAAAAACTGAGAAATTTTGATGATGAATCCTGTTCATATAACTCATAGTTATGTATCTTATCGCGGGTATTGAAAAAATGAATAATAGCCTATTGCATATGTATATATTTTTAAACAAGTAAAACATGAAGTAAAAAAAAACACCTCTTTTTTTATAAAAGTTGACAAACTATGGGTAAGCTAAGCTTTCTTATGATATCCCATTTGTAGAAATCCCTCGTGAGATAGGTATACTATAACTACTGAAATAACATTTCCGCCCAGCGGTTTTGAAAATATTTGACCTTATGCTATCGGTTGGTATTCACTTTTTCAGTAGCACCAATAAGATGGGTAATCTTTCGTTCGCTTATATGGTTATGACTAAGAGATTACTGCGAGACCTCGAGATATCATTTCCTGCACTTGCCTATCGGGTTTGTAAAAAAGAAATAAATAAAAACAAACAAATTTTTGCAGGCATTTAAAGTCAAATTATATAAATAATTAAAAATTTTGCTGTCAATATTTTCTTTTCATTTTGTTTTGTAGGAGAAAAAACATATCTTTCTCCCAGTTGATCTTAATTATAAACCAGCGACTAACCCAGCACATCGACGGGACCTTAAATCTTCAACTTCATTCGTGTTAATGTTGTTTGCAAATAAAAAATATAATAACACAAAATGAGCGTTATTATTCGATTGCAAAACTTGCCATGGTCGGCAAATGCCTTGGACATTCGTGGTTTCTTCAGAGGACTAGCCATACCTGACGGTGGAGTACATATTGTCGGTGGTGAAAATGGAGACGCGTTTATTGCTTTCAGGTATCTATATGTCACTAAGTTTTAGTATAAGTGTTTTTTTTTATAATAAGCCAAGACAAGAGATCATGTTTCCCATTGCCGTTAATGTCTGATGATATAGGCGGCATAATATGGTAATTAGCCAAATACTACCACCACATGAGTTGATTTAAATCAATGTTAAAAGAAAAATAACAAAGGTAACATGTGATACAGGTAAGTCCTTCCGTGTATATACGAGAATACTTTAATAAAAGATTAGCCGATCTTGATAGGTGGAGGAAATTTCAATCAACAAATTAAAATAGCATGTTTAGAGTGGCTTTATGACCACTTACATTTTTTTGAACTCGAATTTGCTTATGCACGAAATCCAAAGTAAACGAAAATTAAAACTAAATCCTTAATTTATTTAAAGAAATATTGATTTAAAAACCTGTGTCCGTGTCTTAAACAGATAAACCAATTTTCGTTTTAAAATAACATCAAAATTATTCAAACAGGCAGGAAAAATATTAATACATTACCAGATTTATAATTTGTTAGATATTATTTGTTAAGGAAGCAAATTCAACCAATCTTGTTTACAATTTGCTTCTTATTCCTTTTTACCAACAGGTCTATTCTGCTGCACATATTAAGATGTGTAGTTTGTATATTTAATCATTAGGTAGTGTACAAGGTATTCCATGTGCTTTTTTTTTTTACAAAAAAAAAACAAACTACCTGATAAAATACTGCAAACTTGTAGATAGAGCCTCGAGGTTGATTAAAACCAAAAGAGGTCAATGTTAGAAGTATGTACATAGATAGTCCACGTGATAAAAGATTCATCTACCAGAACATGAACGTATTAGCAAATTTACCGAAGTCAAGTGCCAAAAAAGTACAATGTTTCTGAAAATAGAATAAGTGAGGTAAACATTTTAAGTGGATTAACATAAAATTAAATATGAAATCTGTATTATAAATTACTTTTTTTTTTTTTTTTTGTAAAACCCTGCTGCACTCAAATCAAAAACGAACCCTTAAAATTTTTTACCTTTTGCTTACATTGGAGTATAGTATTACATGACTAAGTTCGAGTTTCACAATCGAAGTGTTACTTAAGTACCAAATATGGAAAACTAATGCCCAATTTCATAGTGTAAACTTATCGGAATAAGTGACACTTAAGTCTCCCATATTGGCAACTTAAGTGCCACTTACTAGACTATAAAACTGCGCCTAAAGTGCCAAAATGAGAAAATTAACTGCCACTTATTTTGTTAAGTACTGTGAACCAGGCCCTTAGAAACTAAGAAGACGAATATATAACTCAACTTATTATTTAATATTGGTCCAGAAAAAACGTCTTTAAATTTTGAATATAATGAGATGAAAAAATATAAGCAGGTACTTTTTCCAAGAAGAAGTAGGGAAAACCGCAACACAAAAAATGTAGAAAATTTGAAGGAAAGACTTCGAAACTTGTTTTTCCCTAAGGGTCTCCTAATAGTTTAAGTCATTGCTGCAAATGAGTATAAATAAATAAGTTGCTTTTATACAGGTAAGTTTAATTATGTGGAATTACAAAAAATCACGTTATGTATTTCCAATTTTTTCAACAACAATCTTAATGAAGGAAATCTACTTTGAACAAAATTGGTTGTTTTTAACGATAAATTTTCAATTATAGAATTGGATAAGAATCTTGATGCTATCTTAATTAGAATACATAAATTAAAGTTTGAAATTTGACTCTGTCTAAATGTTACGTTTAAGTTAATTTATTGAATTTGCAACCGCATTCACCTCAATTTTTATTGTTTACAGCTTAAATATACATAAAAACCGAGGCTTATTTTTTACGAACTTTGGGAAAACGTATAAGATGTACAAAACATACATAGAAGTTTCAAGTTTATAACCTAGTTATTCAGTGAAAAAATTAATTGTCTCCCTTTTTCAATACAATGTAGGTAGATACAAAAAAATTCAATGTATGTAAAATGTTAAAACGCTTTACTGCTTATTACAATGTTTTGATCTCTTCAAAATTTTGCTAGAAAAAATCATTGGATTTAAAATAAGGAAGGAGAAGTTGGGGTTAGTGAACTATCTAATTTTGAACATTATTTAAAAGGAATGAGCATGATTATTCACCAGCTCGTCATTTCCAGTTATCATTGCTTAATGGGTAAGTCATGAAACATGCAGCTAGCATGTTTAACTCCACTATTCTAAGAGAAAAGGCCAATCAAATACAAGAAATGTTCAGACATGTTTGTATTTAAAAGTTTTTATTTAAGTTGATAATAATTTCTTCGTCAATGATAATAAACTTCTTAGGTCCGCCGAAATATTAAAAAAATAAAATAAGGCAAATCTCAACAAAAATGATTTTATGTTTTTAAAATAAATATAATCAAATGATAAATGTTTTAGGTTTTTTGAATAACTCATATTAATTATCATTATAATATTTGAATGGTGTTTAGAAAATCTCGCCAAGAACAAATAAATGCAGCATAGCATTATAACAATAGAAGCTACACTACAAACTAACCATTCCTAATTTCCAAAAAAATTTGTGCGTGGCAATAAAACAAAATTTTGTTAATTGTTTCGGCTCAGCAAAAGTCATAGTGAACCATTCCCGTGTGCGTGTTGTCGACAGGAATGGAGGGGACCTACAATTTTCTGCCGAATCCGAAGGTGAGAGTAACTTTTGCATGACAAGAGATACTTTTGGGATTTGTCAATTCCTCGCAAGAGGCAGTCATCACGAAATCGTACTTCAAATTTCCAATTTATTTACAAAAAAAACTGGTTTTTAAACCGGTTAATAGGGATTAAAACAATATATAGTTCACTTGAAAAATCTTGCAGTGTAAATCCAGACTAAACCAACAGAAAAATTTCTTTCCAGTTTCCCCTTCTAAATTCCAAAAATCATTCCCATTTAAATGTCAGCTGTTTCTAAAAATTTGGACACTTCTTCAAATACATAATTGCTGCAATTATTAATTTTGCTCATCGAACAACTGCATATTGAAAAACTGAACGAAGTTAATCATTTATGACTTTGTTCTGTCATTATTTTATAAGATTTTTCGTTTCGCATCAGCAGCGTTCTAGCCTTAACTATAAATATAAAGTGTGAATTTTAAGTTAAGGAAGACAACCTAAAAATTTTCAGATTTTCTCCAAAACAATTTTATTGGATCCAAATTAAAGAAATTACTTCTGTTGTAGAACTTGTTTAGCAGCTCAACGGTAGTTAGACTGAGACCCAGACATTTTGTGAAATAGTTTGTACATACATATTATATAAGCTCCAGCATAATATATGTTATGTTATTGCACAGTACACAAATATAATGTAATATATTGCACAGGTTGTCAAAGTTGAAAGTTTCAAACAATTAAAAATGGCTTTTCGAATGCCCACAAAAACTCAAAATGCATCAAACTATTGAAATTAGACAAGTAAAGGGGCACTAGATCCCCTATTTTCCCACCATTCTACCTCGATTTCGACAGATACGCAGAACTGAACAAATATTACCTTTAACATGTGTACTGTGATGTTAATGTTCAAGAAAACAGTTTTTTTATTGAGGTTAAGTTACATGACGAAATACATATTACTTCTTTTTTTTTTTTTTTAGAAAAAAATGTATATAAACTTTGAAGGGAAAAATAAGAATTTTCAGATGCCTGGAACATTGGACAAAAATAATTCATATCTTAACCTCAAGTCAGTTAGTTTTTAGTTCTGGGATCAGGATTCACGAAGTAGAACAAAATATCGAGACTCCTCAAGAAAAACTGCTGACTCCATTAGGAATTTTGGAGATTGCTTTGTCCCTATTAACATCTTATATAACCTTCCACCACAATATAATTATGTAGCGTAAAACTATATAAAACTATGAGGGTTTTTTTTTATCCGAAATAACTGACGACTGAACCATCCTAGCTAGCAGGATTGCTATATGTACATCTATACCCAAACATCATCCGACAAATCTGGCTTATTCCCAGTTGGAATAAACATTTGACCGGTAAAAAATTCAATTGTACACTTTTCTTTCACTATTCGTTAGAGGGGTTTATTAGAAGCATATGTATGTGTAGTTTTTCGGGAAAATCGGGCTGAAGCTTAAGCCACCATCTTGGAATTTTCTAAAAAAATTGATTATGAATACAATTTTTTTTTTTAAACAACGGCAACACCTAAAATGTCATATTATATCTTTTTTTAAAGGCAGAAATCAATTATTTAATTCTGTATTTAAACCAAATTATTTAAGTGAATAGTTACAATTTTGTAAGATCATTGAATTCTAAAAACAAAAATACTACTTGTTAATGTAAAATTTTGAAAAAATGTTGAGTTTGAAAATTAGTGATTTTCCTTATTTAAATAATTTGATTTAGAAACTGAATTGAAAAGTGTAATTCTGGCTTTAAAAAAAGATATAACATTACATTGTAGTGTTGCCGTTATTTTTAAATATTTAGTTTTCTATTTTATGTACATTTTTTAGAAAATTGTCCCTCCCGTCTAAACTTGTGAAAATACGCCACCCCTCCCACAAATTTTTTTTCTTGTTCTGACTTCTGACTCCATCAACATGCTCAAGGCCTCTGAAGCATCATATATTTTATATACTCCTTTAGTATTGAAATGTAGTACCTAGATTCAACCCCTAACTTGCGGAAACATTTGCTAAAGTCAAACAGAATCAAATTAACTTCCAGTTTAGCCTTGACTTTTTTTGTGTAAAGCTTAAAACGGTCGAGTTATTCTAAGAATAACTTGACCTCCTCAACGAATAGTGAAGGAAAAGTGCAAAATTAAATTTTTTCCGATCAGTTTTATTTTTTATATATAGAGACTGGTCTTATACCTGCCTGTGGCAGATAAACAAGAGGAAGAATTGTCATCAAGTGCAGCCAGACAATCAGTTGGTACATTCAAAATGAGCAGTCTGCACGACGCACGCCATCCACGATACAGGATTCAAGGTGATCGACTTGGTGGAGTGCCATAAACCCCCCGGCATTAACCCCCGCGGGGGTTAATTCCCAATTGTTCTTGGGCACACTATATGATTTGGGGTAGGTGCGAGGTTGGGTGTATGCAAAGTTTCTTTAAATCCAAATTCTTTAAATGCAAAAGAAACTGCACATACCCAACCTCGCACCTAGCCCGAATCCTATAGTGTGCTCAAGCAGGGGGGCAGCATGGCTCCCATACATACCTCACTGTTTATACGGTGTTTAAAGCCATTTCTGAATGGGAATTAACACCGTGGGTGTTATTGCCTTTTTCTTGTTGGGATTAATACCATTTAAAAGTGGAATTAACCGCCGCGGGTGTTAATTCTCATTCAATTGGGTATTAACCCCTGCGGGGGTTAATGCCGCATGGCTTAAGGCACTCCACCGATCGACTTTACTGCAGATTGAGACATTATTTTTAGCTGGTACGGAAATTCGAAAGGGGACATCTCCGGATCAAACAATCGACAACTAGACCACTTTGCGATCAATGCAAACATTCTTCTAGTATCATTGAAGTATGAATGTCCGGAAGAGTCAACATTTACTTGAGCCACCACTCACCACCACTTTTGCAGCAAAAGTACGGATATCCAGACAAAAACACGGAAACACTGTGAGGAAGTTCCAACTCGGACGGCTGCAATCACAGGAGAACTCTGGATCCTTTTCCGATCCAGTTCAATAACATATTAGGTTTGTTTCTTTAACTCCCAAAACTGCCAATTTTGACCAATTCTAGTTCAATTTTATTTGAATCGGTGATTGTTAAAACAACATAATTTTTTTTACAGGAGAGACAAAAAACTTATATTTTTGACGACGCGGCCGCACACTAAATGCCGATTTTGCGCTCGAATCTATGTGTGTTTCAGGTATAAATTTATGTTAGTTTTGCTCTCAACCTATAGCTCTACCCCCAAGCAGTGCAAAACCATAATAAAAGTGATTTCGCAAAATGTGTTGTTTATGTTGTTTTAACAATCACCGATTCATTTACTTTATATGGACTTTGACAGAACTTTGGACTAAAATGGGTATCGGCAGTTTTGGGAAGTAAAGAAACAGTCCTATAATTGAAATAATCGGAAAAACAAAGGGTTGAGTCAGAAGCGCAATTAAAAAGCTGGTTCATTTAGAGCGGAAGGACGGAAATCCTGCGGCCTGAAGAGTTTTTGAATTAACGCCCCTGTAGAGGAAGACTGGGACCTCAATAGCACTGAGCCGGCTGGTTGAAACTTGTTTGTTGACTTTTTGTTTAGACTTAGTAGTAGAAGCAGTAGTAGGTAGTACTTTATTGAAATTTTTCAATCACACAATTTTTCGGAATTACTCATATAATATATTATTTATGGGTGATTCAAACATCTTTCTCGAAATTCAGCCGGGACCGGGCGCAATAATGGAACTTAGATTGAAACCAAAAAATTAAAAATCGAACACCATTTAGAGGTCACAACCCTTGAAAAATCTTAAATCTTAAAAAATCGGATTTTTTCTCAAACTGCATAATTTTTCGAGTTTTGGTGCTAAAAGCATGAAATTTTCGGAGATTGTTTGTAATTTTATGTTATTTCTGAATATTTAGTTTGAAAATTTTTCTGAATATTCAGAAATCACATAAAATTACGAACCCCTGAAAATTTCATGCTTTTAGCACCAAAACTCAAAAAGCTATGCAGAATTGATCTGGCTAGACATAAATTAATACTTTTTATTTTTCTATTAACAAAGCAAATTGAAATTTTAAGGTATTGAATCTACAGTTTTTAATATACATAATATTATGTCCACCCAACAAGACCATATTGTTTAGACAATTAAACGTTTCATGTTGCATGACTCCCCTTCTTTTTTGTCAAAAATTTTTGTAGCTAAGCTTAAAAATCTAAAAAATTGCCACTCTTTTGAAAAAAAAATATAGGTAATCCATAGTAATCTAATTTTGGGGAGTTGACTCGATCCACATTGCATTGTATTCAATGTTAAAATCAAATTATTGAATCCGTCGGAACAACATTTTATCCATACCCGAACCACCTTACCATTTTCCTAATTTTTGTCTGTATGTATGGTATGTTATGTTATGTATGTTATCGGCATTCCTTCACTTCTGCCTTGAAACAAAGCAATATAAAACAAGCTCAACTTTCAGCAATTGGTTCTATTTCACTTTGGAAAAGAGTAATAAAGCCAATTTTTAGGAAATAAGAGACAATTGGTATTTATTCTCTTTGTTTACTTTAAACATTCATAACATTACAGTCGTGAAATTTTAAAATAAAACTTTAAAATAAAAATTCTTTAAATGTCAGTACTATGTAAAGTCGCCAAAAAAACAAAGAAGATAGATAGATATATAGATAGATTCATTTATTATTTCACAATTTTGATTACAATTTTGCTTGTTTGAATTTTATTTTTTTTACATAATAATGAATTAAAGACAAGGGCCTTACTAATAACCAAATTTAGTAAATAGTTAAACGAAAATCTCCAGATTACAAAACATTCGCATACTAATAACGAATTTAGTCTCCAGGTTATTCACTAGCAAGACGTCAAAATTTAGTACATGGAAATCCATCTTTAAGCTGTAGGTACACTAAACTCATGAATTCAAGGAATTCCTAAATGCATCCCGCAGATCGGATACGCTTGTTGTGAAAAGAAGAGCCCATCGAACACCAAGTTCAAGATTCTTTGTTTTTATTTTTTTTATTTTTTTTTTCTTACTTTTTTTTTCGAAGTAATAACTTTAAAATGAAATGTCTGATTATTTTAAGTAAAGTTTTTTTTCAGCATATATTGTTACTTAATACATATTTATGACTTACAAATAAATGAAAAATATATAATTTATGAGAAGTGCTTTCCTATAAATTCCGTTTTATATACCCAGTCCCGCGTGCATTTGTTGATGGAATCGCTTCTTTAATTTTGCGAGTTTCCTTGAATAAATTTATATCTTTCGTTACTTGAACTCATTTTTCTAAATATTTTTTTTTGTTGACGCGAAATTAATGAAATTGAAAATCCAAGAAACTTTGACATTTATTTGACAACATCTTGATGGAAATTGTAGTAGATTCAAGGAAAATGTGAGGATTTGTTAACGAGAAGGTTAAATATGTTATTAGTAGGATTCCGTTTAAGCTCCGCACTTTATTTTAACCTTGCACTTTACTAATAGTCGACATTAGTGTTTGGTTATTAGTAAGGCCCAATGGCATAGCCGTCTGCCTGGCTGACTCATTTGAAGTCATCAAATAAAAATAAAATTAAATAACATACTTGAAGCGTCTAGAGTGAGAAGGGGTCAAGTGACATTTTTCGATTTCTTTGTTTTTTTTTTTACCAAGCGACAGCTTAAATTTTGGTCAATTCTTGGGTCTCTATTGTTATTACTTACAAAGTTAGCTTCAGATAAAGGGGTTAACTACCACTACTACTGCTTATAAACTTAAAACTTTAAATTTAAAGGCTTATAACTCAAAACTTCAAAACTGTTACTTGACCCCTTCTCATTCTCAACGCTTCACTTATTTTAATTACTAAGCTTAGAAAAGCATGATAAATTTAATAGTTACATAATAAAAAACTTCATTGAAATTCATTTAAAATTAGCATTCTATAGTTTTTGACTGCTTTGAGGTACTTGTAAAGAGTTTCCCAATCGGGCCCGTTCAAAATATTTTTTACCTGTTCCATGGTTAATGAAAGACTACCAAAGTACGATAGTCTGAAAAAACAAAGAATTTGGGCTATTTTGATATTGTCCAAATAACCTGGGGTGACATTCTGTATGGCAAAAGCGAACAATCGTTTTCGTTTTTGCTTATGTTCGTTTATGAAAAACGAACGATCGCTTTCGTTTCGTTTATTACAGAATCTGGCCCTGCTCTGTGACAAATTCCTCAGTTCTGGAAAATTACAATTTTCCCAAAATTTTGGGCGATACGAAAGAAAAAATATGCACAACTGGAGCGCACGAACTTGATCTTGCATAGTTCAAGGCATAATGTGACTATATATTGCGAGTTTGTGGTTATGATTCAATAACATTTATGATGTGTGAAAAAAAAAAATCAAAAGAAGGCACTAAAAAATGGATTAGGATTTGACCCCTACTACGATTGACAGTTTATAAATATTAAAATTTGGTAAATTTAAAATATCGACTTTTCTGTAACAATTATCAGTAATTGTCATATTATATTTATATTTATATTTATACTAGCTGACCCGCCCCGGCTTCGCACGGGCTTGCAAACCCAATTATCGTACAAAATTTGAAAAAGAAAATATAAATAAATAATAGTACAGCGTTCTTTGTTAGGCAGGCAATGAAAATCACCCCAATGATTAAATCTGCCAGCTTATTTCATATTCGGAACTCTAGAAGCTGTGAATCCAAGCACTACTCGCTATGCATATACATTTATTTTACTTTTATATTCGTACCAAAAGTGTTGCGGTTCGAAAACAAAACATTAATTTGGTACGCAAGTGCTTTGAAATAAATGTGAAAAGTCTTCGATTCCCCGAGAGCCAAAAATGTTATTATAATTCTATTAGCTTTTACCCATCCGCTCCGCTGAGCTTCTTGAGCCCGTAACCTACATATGTCTGCGTTAAAAAATAGTAGCTACGTTTTATTATCGCCAATAACACATATGGTTTACCCGGTGATAATAAAACCATATGGATTCTAATGAAAACAGTGTTGTATGCCCATCTCTTTTTTGTTTGGGTTTTATGTAGATACTATCTTTTTTTTTTACTTTCTATTTCGGGCTACCTTACCATTTGCAAAACAGAAAAGCCATCTAACCATAAAATTAAAAACTATTTTCTGGATCCATAAATGAAACCTCGATAGAAACCGAGATACAATGTTATTTTTGTATTACGTGTTAAAAGATAGCCCCGACCCAGACCCGAAAATAATAAAACGCGGCTAGTATCTAACAACATAATCAGTTCAGACTTTCGAACATGCTGAATGACAAAAATCCACACAATTAGAATTTCAAGTTGAAATTGAAAGAGAATGATGCAACTTATTGATTTGAACAGTTCTTCTTTAAAATTAGAGGTTATTCTTTTCAATTTATTCCAACCCCGATCCAGCCCATGGCATTGGGGTTAGCTATATGTAAGGTACCATCTACCTTCAGCACAGAGGGGTTATAAGAGTTCACTCATGAATTTTGCTTTTCGCTTGACGTTTAGTTAAAAGTTTTGGCAGCAAAACTTAAAAAATTTCTGAGTAATTATATGTCTGAAACTAATTCCTCAGATCTAGAATAGTGGGTGTTGCTTTCATGCACAACACTGTTTTTTTTTTCTTGTTTTGAGTATGTACAAACCCGCTCGTATTGGAATGCAACATTGTGTCAAAATTTCAAAGCAACCGGTGAAGAACTTTCGGAGATTAGCGGTAAAAAACAAACGTACATTTACATTTGTATTTATATAGATTATATTTATTTAATGCGTTAAAGCTAACGTTAAAGTTACAATATTTCTTATATTACAAAAAAGAATTGTTCCGCCATTAAAAAGATATAAGAGAATAAAATAAATGTTCCACATACGCCACCCCACACCGTAAGCAACTTAAAGTTGAAATTTTTTTTCAGTTCGCTGCGAAACTATTTACGCCAATTTTTGGATTATACACCAATTAGCTTTCTTAAGTGGATTTTCTAATATAGTTTGTATGTTTGTATGTATGTATTCTAAATAGGTCTTGAAAAGTTTTAGAAAGGTAAATATGTATGCCATATATATGTACATACAAATGTTTGTCCCTAACATACAAGGCCCAACTGACTTTAACTAAACTACAAAAATGATAAACTGCTTTTTGATGGCAGACGTTGATCATCCTGGCGACTGGGCAAATAGATGCTTCGGATGTTTCAGATTTGACATCCAAGTTAAGATTGACGAATTCGAGTATAAAAAATGAAAAAGGTAAGTTAAAATCTAAATCAACACCAGCACTCGAAATTCCAATGTTTTTTGTTTATACATATAACGTAATAAAGTACATTATTTATCTACATACACCCTTATTAATAAACTCAAATCAAACATGAAATTTTTACCAGTGAAATAATTGCCAAATCTTATCAATAAAATAAAAAGATAATTCATGTTGAATAAATAATTCACCAAGTATAGATGAATTAACGAGTAATTAAGTCTGAAAAATACCTAAGCTATTTTTGCCTATGATTATAGATAAAAAGAAAAAACGGTGGTCACACATCTAGTTTAGAAGCTCAAGTGAGAAAGTGTGCATATGTAAGTTATCTTGTGAGAAAGTGTGAAGACTAAATAATAGTCTGGCGATAGCAGAGTTCTTGTTGAATGTAGTATATTTTCATTAAGATTTGCTACTTAACCTTAATTAACAGTTGGTTGTTTATTAATAAATATTTTAATCCATGAATTAAGTTTTGATCAACGTTAATTGGTGAATTAGAAGATAACTAAGTATTTTTTATTAATAGGGATCATACACATTAGGTTCTTTAGCTTAGGATTATGAATTTGCTGAAACCAATAAATGATTCAAAAGTAAAAGAAGAAAATACCTAAAATAACTTAAACCCTATTGCACACTCTACTGCTGATCATGACCACTAGGATGTCCGTTCTTTCCCAAATCCTTTTTTTTATCAGATATTCCCAAATTAGAAGTTTATGCTCAAATAAAAATAAATTGAATAAAAAAAATAGTTTTTTCGAGTTCATTCCCAATTCTATAGATAAAATATTTAATATTACTATTATCTTAATATTACATAGTTTTAATTTGAATATGTTCAGAAATTTTTCTCGAAAACATTTTTAATGAATATTTGATCTTTTAAACGGATAATTAAACTAAAATCAACCAACAAAATTAGAATGGTTGCTTTTATTCTGAGAAAAAAAAGTTTTAAATTCACATACATTTTCCTATGGAGGCTGGGCCCGCAAGGTACAAAGATGAGAAGGGTACCAAATGAAAGCTGGCATTGAGCTCGATTTATCTGTCAAATATTTTCAAAATCGGTGTTGGTAGTTTCGAGATATTTGAGCTTGAAGCTGACAATATATTCCGAAGTATTGCAAGTAAGAAAATTAAATGTCTTTAAAATGGTTATTTTTATAAACTTAACATATTTTGAGATATCAAGTCAAAAACTCTTCTTAAATAATTTCGTTTGAGTTACTGAGACGGATATCTCGAAAAAATCAGTTCTCTAAAAAAATTACTTAAAATGGATTAAAATTTATCAAAAATCAATGAAAAAACTTACATTTTATTTTAGCTTTTTAAAATCCAAAAATCCATTATAATATTTATTTTTTAAATTAAGTTATTTTGTAAAATATTTTTTGCAAAAATCCCCCTCCCCCTAATTTTTTTTCTTTTCTGGTTTCAATCTAACATGCCCGGTATTCAATTTAATATATTATAGCTTATTTAATTAACCACTTAGGCGCCCATAGACACTACACTTGTGTCTGCACCGGTGTTGGTGTACGGTAATGTGTGCTGTGTGTGGGTTGGTGCGCACACCGATTTCGGTGTCAGACACGGTGCGAATAAAATCAAAAGTTTTTGATTTTTTCTGTCGGTGTCTAGATCGGTGTGGCGTGTGTGGTGGAATGCCACACCGGTGTCTACATCGTTGCAAACACAAATGAAGTGTCTATGGGCTGCTTTGCAGTGTCAATAAGGGGTGAAAATAAAATTTTCAAAAAAATTTGGGAATTATTTTTTCTTCATTTGGAGCTGATTTATAGACCCATCCAAGATGAACTTATTTTTAACGCCTTCCCTACCGACCACCCTAGTGTAAATCCCTTCGATGAGTGAAATTGATAGTTGAAGCAGATTAATCTGGAAAAGTTTAAAATATTTTTTCGCACAGAATTAACTGGACCGTTAATTGTATGCGAAATATGTTTGTTTTTTTCATCACATCGTGATATTTTTTGTTTTCGCCATCCGTGAAAATCCATGGATATTTTCCGCTGCGTTTTCTCAATCGTTGCGTTGTCTTGTTGAAGATAGCGGAACAAATTTCGATTCACATGAGTCCAAAACCCAAACATAAACTTTTGATTAAAGATCGACAAAAAAAACAATTTAATGAAAAAAAAAGAAAAAAAAAATAGAACCAACTAAACAAAAGATAAACCACAAATAAGAAACAATTAAAATTCAGCTGTCATTCAATAATTTTTGACCGATTACCATTTCAACTAATTTTTTTTAAATTATGGAATACGCAAAACTGGATCCGCAATGGTTTTCAGTAAGTACACTGTACAGTGTTCTGTTTTCTTTTCACGGACAAATGGGTTAAGAGAAAATAGAAAATAATTGACATGAATATCAGTGGTCCGTTCTTGTTCTATAAAATGTTAATTATTGTTGTATTAAACAAAAATGTTGAAATGTCATTGTTAAAAGTGTTACACTGTGTAACATTTCATTTAGGTACGATCAATGTTAAAAATAATGTTGATCTGTCAATCGAAAATGAATAATCAAAGAAATTTCTTTATTCCATCAAATTTTACTAGACAAAATATTATGATTAAATTCATATCTACAATATTTAAATTAAATTCACATTAACTTTATTTCCTGTACAAAATCGAATCATTAACGAAATGTATAGAATTTTTTTTCCATTCATAATGCACACAAATTCCCCTGTAAAAAATCTACCCAGTTGAATGATAAAACCCTTAAAAAAATAACATGCATCAGAAAATAACTGCAAACAATTGCAAAACTCAAAATTCACAAAAAAAAATTTCAATTATGTTGAAAAGAAATGCAAAAATTAAAATAATTCCAAATCGAAAGAACGAAAGGTAAACAAAAGATATGACACATTTCCAAATTCAGCTGCTTTTGAGAGATCAGCACTTCAATTCATATCAAGGAGGTGAGCTGAAAATTGTTAGAAAGTGTAGGTAACACTCCAACACTGAATTCAGGAACGATTTTATGTGTTTTTTTGTCCAAGCCTAGAAGGAATTGGATGAAAAAACGATTCGGGGCTAAATAATTTGCATGATAATTGCAACGACAACTAATCCCCAGAGGGGACATCGGTGAATTGGAACATATTTTGATTCTGAGCACCATGAACCCTGAGTTCATATTAAATATAAATAGGTACATAGTTGCAAAATATGGCAGAAATTGTAATTTTAATAATTATATCTGTTCAGCATCTTTGCTGTCATCAATCGAATAAGTATTTTTTCATCTTCCCTTTACCAATTACACGTTTCTTATTTTTATTCTCATCTACCTTACCTTACCCTTCAACGAACAAGCCAAAAATGGAAAAAAACCGTATTAAATGGAACATTTCGGATATGAAACATGACTGCAGCTCACTCTAATCTTTATGTTTCCTTCCTGACTTTCGCCTCCCTTTCAACATCACCGATGTCAGTGTCACCTAAAAACATGCCGTCGCTACATAGTGGGCAGTCACAATCTAAACATAGGGTCAAATTTACTACTAAAAGGTCACGAATGAAAGAATACAAGAATACGCCATTTCATTTTGTGTCTTCTTTTGCTGACGTCATTTGAGAAGAATAAATTTGACAGCCGAGGATCTTTTGTGCGCGAATAAAAACAAGTCAACATGAATTTTGTCTTTGAAAAAAGGGTATTAAATTTATAAAGCTGTACCTTAGGGTGATTCAAAAAAACGCCTTTCTCGAAATTCAATCGTGACCGGGCGAAATTATGAAGCTTAGATTGAAACCAAAAAATTAAGACTAAAAAATTCAAAATAGAGGTCGCTACCAGCGTTTTTTAAAAGGTAACAAAAAAAAATATAAAAAAAAATATTTTCCAAATTAATTTTCTAACTGAATATTCGGAAATCACATAAAATTACGAACAATCCCTGAAAATTTCATGCTTTCAGCACCAAAACTTGAAAAGTTAAGCAGCTTCGAACATTTGAGAAAAATTCCGATTTTCAAAGATTTTAAAGCAAAATTATTGAAAAAACGCTGGTAGCGACCTCTAAATGGTGTTAGATTTTGAATTTTTTAGTCTTAATTTTTTGGTTTCAATCTAAGCTTCATAATTTTTCCCGGTCCCGGTTGAATTTCAAGAAAGGCGTTTTTTTTAATCACCCTACTGTACCTATAGTCAACCGAAAAACAAATATATTTGATAGAAAAGTTTGCTTTTGTAGCTAGAATAACGGGTTAACAGGTTGTTTTTAAAACTATGATTTGATTTTTTATCAAAACAATTAGATTTTTGATTATTTGTGTATCTTTAATTATTGAAATAAAATTATTATTAAAAAAAAATACTACTTAATAATTCAAAATTTTGAAAAAAAAATACTTTCCTAATTTTTTTTCAAAATGTTGAGTTTAAAAATTAATTTTTAAAAAGTATTGACTCAAATAATTTTATTTAAAAACAGAATTAAAGAATGGATTTCTGGCTTTTAAAAAATATATAACATGACACTAGGTAAGTGTCGCCGTTGTTTTAAAATATTTTTTTTCTATTTCAAGTCACTTTTTTAAGAAAATTCCAAGATGGCGGCTTAAGCACCAGTCCGATTTTCCCGAAAAACTACCCATGTGCTCCTAATAACCCCCTCTAACGAATTGTGAAAGAAAAGTGAACAATAAAATTTTTTCCAGGTTAAATGTTTATTCCTGCTGGGCTGTTACACTAATTTTAAGGCAAAAACCATTACAAAAGCAAACTTTTAAATGAATATTGACATTATTTATTAATTTTGGTGTATATTGAATATAAAAATCGTAAAATGAATGTTAGGACAAGAATTTTTTTTCTTTTGTTGAGTTGTGTAATAATTTGTTAAACAAATTATCATTTTATTTTTGAGAAACGTAAAATATAATTTTTTTGAACAAATTATTATTATTCACGCACGAAACATCCTCGGCTGTCAAATTATTCTTCTCAAATGACGTCAGCAAAAGAAGACAACAAATGAAATGGCGTAATCTGTTATTCTTTCATTCATGCTACTTGGTCATTTTACTGAAAGGTGAATCCAGTAATTCAAATAAATTATATTATGTGGGTATGTAAAAAAGAGAAGGGTAGATTAAATCCAAAATCCACCGATTAGCTTATTTCAAAATAATTCTCGGTGTTAGTATGAACGACTTTTTATTGTGTGACCGAGGCATAATATGCAGATGAATTTTAAGGGCGTGAGATAGGGAAGGGTGGATTGAATAAAAAAGAATTTTTTTCTTCAGCGTGAAGCCATGTTGATCAATAAAACTACCATCACTCAAACCATGCACTCAAACTTGAACTTATTTGTTTTGGGAACGATGAATGCTAACTTTAAGAGAAATGGAACGAACTCCAGGAGAGTTTAGTTTAGATGTTTGAGTGTGAGTAAATGCATACTGAATTGAGATAGATCTTTATAAGAAAAATGGAATTCGGCAATGTATAATGAAAAACAACACTGTAGGGAGTTATTTTTCGGATTGAATATTTTTATTGTAGAATCCAGGGTCCTAATTCCGTAAAACGAAAACGAACGATATTGTTTTGACAAAACCCATCTCTTACAATTTCGTTCGATCGTTTTCGTTTTGCATAATTGGGCCCCAGTTATATTTTACAAATGTATGTAGTATAGATAGGCTCCTATATTCGGCAATTACACCAACCAACATTATGTTAAGTTTTCCTGGATTCCGGAGAATTTTTGTAGGCTGGTTTGTAACTAAGTGAATCTCTTTTCAAAGACGGAAGTATAGTTTTGAAGGAAATAAATTTGATAATGTTGTTGAAATGTCTTAATACAGGGTGGTCTAAAAAGACGTGCGATTTCAAACACATTGTTGCATGTGGACGGGGATTAGTTGTTCAGTTCTTGAAAATTAATTTGCTAATATTTGTATTAAACCGAAAAACCCGTTGATTTGTTTGGGTATACGTTAGTGAGAATTCATTTATCCTAAAGAAAGAAATCAACGAGTGTCAGGTCCGGATTCCTGAGAAGCCAAGGATAATTCGAATAAAAATGATTCCTTGTACAATTAGTAGAGGTACACTATAAGTAGGTACGGTGACCATATTTTAAAATTGCAAATATTGAACAATTGAAAAAAGAAACAAAATTCAATTCAATTTTACACTACTCCATTTAATAAAAAAAAACATCTACAGAAAAAATAACTTAACTTAAAAAGAGAAGGTAACAAAATTCTGTCTTTGTTTACATCAAACTTAAATTTAAAAACAAAATAACTCCTACATACATAGATACAAAAGTCTTACAAAAAAAAAACATAAAAACTTAAAATTCAAATTAACACAGTTCATTTTTACGGAATTTGATATTTTTTTGAAGAGTAAATAAATTTCTTTCACTTAGTTCTGGATTTTTTTTTTAAATTATTCTTTGAACTCTAGAGCATAGTACGCTGCACAAACGAAAATTTCCATACAAAAATTGAAACAACGAAATCATAAACGAAAAATTTCGTTTTCATTTCTGTTCTGCAGTACGCTGTTCAACGAGCGAAATTTGTAATTGTAGCAGATTATTTGGAGAAGTCTCCACTCTTTCAGAGAAACCCATGATGTAAGAAAATGATAAACAAAAAAAAAAAAACAAATGTCATTTTTCCGCACACAATATATAGTCTGTTTAATTAATTCAGTGCGAAAAAGTAGCGGAGACTTCTCCAAATAATCTGCTACAATTATAAATTTTGCTCTTCGAACAGCGTACTGCAAAACGACAAGCAGAACGAAATTTTCCGTTTATGATTTCGTTGTGTAATTTTTGTATGGGATTTTTCGTTTCGCATCAGCAGCGTACTAGACTTTAATATGTACGAAATACAGAATAAATAATGAACAACTTCTGAAATACAGAACATTTATGTGTTCGTCTGAATCATCTTCAATTAAAAAACGGTTCATTGTTATAATGAACGGATGGTCACCGTAACTATAAGCAGGGTCAGTGCTCTTTGTATTGCATAAGTAGTTTCACTTCATTTAGAGGAAAACTATCTTCTGAAATCGGACTACTGAGAGGCCCAGACTGTTAAAATAGAGCTTTTGTAGCGATCACTAGAGACCCCTAAAACTGTATTCATGACTCTTATTGAGCTGTTTGAGGCCCCCCCAGTAGGTACTTTGACACACTGAACGAAACTATAGTTGGAGCTCCGACATTTAATTTTGTGGCCCCATTGATAAACTAAGAGGCCCCAAAATTACTCGCATAGTAAACTTTATATTCTATAGGTTTTTGAAATACATTCAGTTCATTTAAAAGAAAGTGTTCACATATAATTTCGGGGTCGCAGGACAGAATAGAAAAAACAACGACATTTCGATTTTTGTGAGTATTTTCGAAGTTTCGGTATAAGTAGGAAATATCAATTATAAAATTTGAATTATTGCAGCAATTTTTTCAAAATCAAGTTACTTTAATCGTTAACCCAAATACAAAATAGAAATTTCGGAGCAGTTTGTTTATGGCTTCAATTACACAACGATAAATTTTTTTTAATATCGTTTTCGTAGCTAATCTTTTTACACTCCTTCTACTCATTTTACTATTTTGTGGCCCTTTTTCTTAAAATCCCGGGAGGCCCTTTGACTCCCAGTCCGCCCCTGACTATTAGGGCCAGTTTATTCACAGTGGGTTATGTTTGAACTCATGACATTCAAGCGGTAAAAATGGCGTTAACCAACCAAAATCGCCTAAAAACAAAATTCCATGATTAACAACTCGAATTATGGATTTCCTGATAAAAATTTTAGCTACCATGCACATTCGATGATTTACCAGTTGCAATAATCCTTGATTAAAGATGATTAGCTGTGAACAAGCTACAGTTAATATTTATGAGTGGCCACGACCGTTATTAAAGCGCTCTCAGGAAAAATTATGGAAAACTTTCGAAACCATTTATTTAATTACGAGCCGCAAAAACAACGATATTTTCCACCCTATGTAACTATATATGAACTAAACAGAATATACGAGACTAGATATCATTGCAGGGCCGCATTAACAGTACTCTTATAAACAACCATTTCTTTAATCACTTTCAAACAGAATATCGATTTATTATCAAAATGGTGATGGATTGGGGACAATTTGAATTTTTGCTGTTGCAACTGATCGTAAAAATTTTATCATTAACTGAAATTTGATTGTGTGATAGAATCTCTTCTGTCGAAATGTTAAACAACTTATAGATATTCAAAAGTCTGGAACGGAATATGGATCATCGATTTAAATCTGGGAATTAATGCGGGGTACAGTTTTTGTCATTTTTAAATTCTGACACAATTCGGGTTCTCTAGTTGGTGTCCAAATAAGGGGGGTATTTTTTTTTTAAATTACTGGGTTTTTTTTTCACCGGTTTAACCGGACAGTAATAACCGGTTTTTATGTGGTTTCTATTAAATACTTTACCCTCAATTTAAACTAAAGTTTTTGCTGGCGTATAATTAACAATAAGGTATGAGTATTGAGTAGGTAACCTGTTTTTGTTCATCCGGTTGTTAGATTTGGAAAAACAAACTATTTACTGAAGCATGAATTTGCTGGTTATGTTAGAATCTACGAACTGTAGATGCGCGTTAAAGAATTGGTTGGTTGGTAATATTTATCCAGAAGTAGGTTTTTTGTTTGAAGTCTCCTAGCAGTTCATTAATGAATTGAATGCTTTAAATCTATAAATTTACTGAATATGCACCAAGGACAATTTTAGTAGTTGGAAACATGGTCTCAAATATTGTTATCTAATAAAATAAAATCTAAATTGAAATTTCTGTATTGGTTTGCTTTAATTATAATAGCACTGATGAAGATGCTCGACAGGCAATGATGCAGGATCGTGGGAAAATCAATGAAGTTCAAATAAGATTGCTCTTATCGTCTCGAGCGGAAATGCAAAAGGTCATCGAAACAGCGCGACAACAATCTTTGGCAATGCAACTACAATTATCTGGGCCAGGATCTAAAACAATTATCCCGCAAAATAATCAGCAATCGATGCCAACTCCCCAGCCTCCAGTAATAACTTCAAATTCACTTCATACTATCCTTTCAAATCAATCCCTACAAGCCAATAACTTTAATTCTATCCAAGCATACACTTCTGTTTCTCAACAACAGCAAAAAATTGGTTTTGGTAATGTTGATGTTTCCAGGACAAGTCGTGAAACATCACGTGATCGGCGTCGTTCTGATTCAAAAGAAAGAAGACGATCTCGTTCTAACGATCGCTCAAGCAACCGTCGACGAAGAGATCGAAGCCGAACTCGCAGTCGTGACCGAAAACTTCGTAGAGGATCCAGACGATCAAGGAGTCGTGATCGAAGTCACGAAAAGAGTCGTGATAGAAGTCGCGATAGATTAAACAGAGATCGTAATGGTAACCGAGGATCGCGTAAAAATAGCAGAGATGTTGATAATGGATTTTACAATCAGGATCGCAACAACATTGACAGGAAAAAATCTCCAGAAAAATCATTCGATAAGGAACCGCCAAAAGTCCATCCACCTTTGAATGTGTGGAATGTCATGCCAACAAATGCTTACACAACTACTAATTTTGCAGCAAATTATGCAGCCCAAGCTTTGCAAAGTGCTGCAGCCGCTGGTGTTATTGATTCCGAAATGAATTCCCATCTAACCAATTCAACTCAAAATGCTGCAAAACTGGGTTTTAATTCTCTAAATGATAATGCAAATTCTATGGGCAATAAGTCTTCGGTTCAAGATGTATCAGCTTTATCATTTTTAAAGGTCAACCAACTTGAGAACAGACCCACTTTTGCATTTCAAAATCCATATACACAGGCTCAAACTTCACAAACGTCCAATATGCAAAATGAATCATCACAATCTACAATGATGAAGGATCAGAATAACTATAATAATAGGTTCCAAGGATCAAATCAATATGGCAAAGATGGCGGTTCTAATAATCAAGAAACTTGGCCAGATGCTTTTGGAAGAAATATTCCAAAAGGTGAAGTCGCTAATAAAAGATTCGAGTTCCAAAGAAAAAATGATAGAAAAGACATCGAAGAGGAAAATAGTTGTGTTAAAATATCCAATATGTGCCCAAGTACAAGTTACAGTGATATACGACGGTTTTTCTCAGGGCTTTATATTCCAAATAATGGAATAAAGATGATTAACGATCACCATGGTCTGCGTGTGGGAACGGCATTCATACGATTTGTACGTGCGCTCAATGTTCCCAAGGCTCTGGTTCGCGATGGGACTCAATTTAAAAATAAAAAAATCGCTTTAGAAGCTGTGAGTGATGCAGATTTTGCCGATGCTATTGATTCATTTAAACCTTCAAGAAATCAGCGCTACGGTCATAATGACAATAATAGACCAAACTACGATCACCCAAGGTACATGGATAACAAAAGAGATGATCGAGACTCTCCTTCGTTTAGGGATGAAAAGCCTCGCACTAGAGCCACTGACAAACCATTTTCCATATTGTATGTGAAAGACATCCCCCCTTACTCGACGCAGCAAGACGTGATGAAGATGTTTTCATCGTACACAATTATGGACATTCTTTTAACCCATAGACCAGAGAGCCGAAGGGAAATCATTGCATATGTCAAATTCCACAGGGTTGAAGATGCACAAGCAGCTTATGAAGAGAAAACGAATCATAGAATAAACCAGAGACCGGTGCGGGTAAGCACTGCTACTGAAGAAGAATATGAAGATGCAAAGGAAATGATGCGCTTAGCCACCGAAAAGCAACTCAAAGAACAAAAAGAACAGGAAGAAATAGAAAATCGAAAAAGAGCCGAAGCTGAAGCTCAAGAAAAGGTCGAAATTCCAAAGCAAGGACAAGAACAGGACCAAGACGATCGCGATGAAGAAGAAGAAGAGGAGAAACAAGAACAACAAGACCAAGACCAAGAACAAGAACAAGAACAAGACGACACAATCGCTCAGGACGAAGACGATAGAAATGGAGATTCACCACAATATATTATCGACGAGGCAAATGTCAATTACAATCAATGTGATGAAAATATGGACGAATATGATAACGAGGGGAATAATAGATATTCTAATCCACCGCATCCACACGGACAAGGGAATTCTTCGAATCCTTTCAGTGGTATTCCAAGTTTGCTGGATATGCCAGGTCCTATGAAACTTAATAATAACGGTGAGCCAGAAAAAAATTCTGATCCACGGCTCCGCCAATGTCGCCCTTCTCGTTTTGATAATCCAAACGCCAACGAACAAAATATGAATATACCAAACACTTGTTTCATCATAATAAAGAACTGTGAATACAAAACTTCAATCCAAACCGTTGGCGAATATTTTATGTCGCATGATCTTATGCCAAATCACGTAGAAATGCTTCGAAACCATCGAAATCAGCCTTGTGGTGAGTTTATTATTGAACTTCGGTCCAGTCAAAATGCCGAACAGGCATTGCGTCTTAATAATAATCGTTTCAACGGTCGTGCTCTTCGAGTAGCCTTGATAAGCCCTCAACAAATTGCCGACAGGCTGAACAAGCCTTTTATGAATTTCTTCCCCTCATGCGGCAATCAACAGCAGCAAAATAACATGATGATGATGATGCAAAACCATGGTCCAAGACAAAATTTTAATAATATGGGTGGTGGAAATTATAATAACAACCGAAATGGTCCTGCATTTCCAAACGACCGAAACATGTTCTCACCTGACAACCAAGGTTATAATCAAAATCAGTTCCGAGGAGGTAACAACAAAAATATGATGGGGCCTCGTGGATTCAAAGGCCCTATGAATAATTCGAACATGCCAAACAACAGGAATATGAACCCTTTTAGCAATAACCAATCGAATGCCAATGCTTACGAGGACGCAAATCCTTCAAATAATGAGGTTGTGGATCTCGATTGCGAGCCCCTTGAACCAGAAGATGTCAACGAGGACGAGAGTGGGGAAGGTGGAGAAGATGGAGATGGAGGTGGCGATGATGGTATACCAGAAAAATTCACTCGTCCTGGATGTGTTGTGGAAATGGAAAATGTTCCCTATAGATGTGATTTAAAAGATATCATTGAATTTTTTGAGGGTTATAATGTGAAAGCTGAAGATATTATAAGACGTTACAATGACGATGGAACCCCAACCGGCGATGCTCGTGTGGCCTTTAACACACCGGAAGAAGCCAAAACTGCATTCGAATCGAAACGGCAAAAATCCATATTAAACCGAACGATTTTCTTAAATGTTTTGTAGAGCATGATCATGGCTAGAGACTGAAAAATCTCTTTGACATTTTGTAAATAAAAGGCTAGTATCTAAGATTATTTTAAATAAATAGGTATTTTATCAAACGATCGAGTTAAGCTAGAAATATACGGATACCTAATGAGAGTAGGTACTTGAAAATACGTTAAAAAATGCACTTAGGGTCTGGTACGGTACGATACAGTTTGTGCATATGTAATTTTAAAATAATATCACTATTATCAATTTTGAAGAACTAATAAAAAAATAAATAAATAAACATAATAAAAAGTTGTAAAAAATCATTTATTTTCACTTACTCTATATGGGGCAAGTAGGTATTGGTTGCTGTCAAATAAAATGCATGGACTTCCTGTTGTGGTTAAAAGATATGACATAGCTAGACTGTTCATCCCAAATAAACCCTGAAACTTGGATATGATTTAGCACTAAAAATCTGGCACTTAGAAGTAAGTACGTATTGGACTGAAAAATTACAACTAGAGGCCGTATTCCGTAAATCGAAAGGATCGAACGATATCGTTTTGGAAATATCTGTCCCTATCTTTCCTTAAATGTGAAAGAGATGGGTATTACCAAAACATTATCGTTCGATCGTTTTCGTTTTACGGAATTGGACCCCAGGGAATCGGAAAAAAATATACGAAAATGGGTACCTCATAAAAACGTCAAAACTTTATTTCCGTTAGATGCGATTTGTTTTCAGTACGTTTTCATTGGGACAAATGAGGTAATTTCGTTGAAAATTTCCAAATTATCTCATTTCCAATACAAATATGTACACATTTCGAAATTATGTAATTTCAAACAATTTAAATTTAGTTGGAAATTACGCAAATACTTTATGAACACACCCAAGTGGAATGCATCCATTGGAAACCCGTTGTAACGTATCCCCCACATCAACGCGAATTTGTTGTGGCGACGATGAAAACACGTTGTTATTATTGTTTTTGTCGTCGATTCGCGTTGGTGTGGTGGATCTTTAAACCATTCAAAACTTCTAAATTTGGTGTATAGAAAGCAGTAACAGAAAGAGAACACAACATAAAGAAGCTATTAACTGCCAAATCAAATTCAAAATTAAATTAGTTGTCAAAGGAAATTTGCAATTAACACACTTTTTCCTCATTTCGGCTCCAATGAAAACGTAGTATTAATTAGAATCGCTAAATCCATTTTTTGAGAAAATAAAAAAAAAAAAAAACGAAATCGTTTGGCAATTGGCAGCTACATTATCTAGATGAGCTTGAACTTAGTTGCCACCCGACTGGAAAGTCAGGGAACGCGAATTTGGTCAGGGAATTTCGAAAGCGGTCAAGGAATTTTTTTGAAATGGTACTCTATAAAACTTTCGAAGGGCGATTTTTTTTTTTCTAAAGAGAATCGAATTTTTTCTGTCGTTGAAAGGAATACGAAAAGAATCGATTTTTTTTTGTGATTGTGTGTGTGGCACTTGACAGCAGCAAGTTTTGAAGTAAAATGTCCAGAAAATATCAATTTGGAAATTATTATTATTATTAATTGAAAAACAACGCACAAATATTCATTATAAAATTCACCGAAAATTCGTTCCAACCAAAAATACAATTTTGTTTTCATAAAAAAAATTTGTTTTCTTAAAACACCGCAGCATTGAATTTGACATTTTTAGAGATTTCAAATCTTGCAAGTGTGTGTGCAATTCGGTGTAAAATCTTTCTTGAAACTTGCAAAATTAGCAAGATTTGTTTTGACAGAAAAAATTCGAATTGTTCAGAAAAAAATCGATTTGTTCAGAAAAAAATTCGATTCTTTTGTTGAAAGGAATTTCACTACTTTTAAGGTAAGACCGCACTTGAAGTGCAATTCCGGCGATTGCGGTCTTACCTTAATACTTACGGATTATTTTTTTAGATTGCGAATCTTTTTGATTTCTTAGATGTTCGACTAGCTCGAATTGCAATAATTTTTTTTGTAAATCTTGGAAAATGTTTTTGAAAATGGGGTTCTTAACTCGAGCTAGAAGAGCTTTTAAATATTCAAAAAGATTTGGGCCGAAAAGGTTAAATTGTTTGAGAAGAATCGAATTTAAGTTATAGTATGAGAGCTAGCAACGTCGACAAAAAAATCATTTCAACAGTTATGATTTTTCAATATGTTGTACCCCTCATTATATCGAGTTAAATTTTGAAAGTCATAGCTGGTGGGAGACTTTACGTTTTTCTGTACGCGTCACTTTTGAAACGGTAAAAAATAACGGTAACACAATATTTATTATAGCTTTTTGAAAACTTTAGAATCTATTCTTTTATTTCACATTTAAGTTTAACATTAATTTTCAAACTAGAAATTAAAAACACCAACAAATGTTACACGTACCTACTGTTTTTTTTTTTCTTAAAAAAAATTATGTTTTAAGTTCCTGTCTATCTTTTAGTGTTCAATACTATTTTTTGAGAAAATGTAATTTTTTTTCGGATTTAGGTACAAGACTAAAACTTTTCCTTACGCTTAAAACTTTTTCCGGTAATTGCTCTGCTAACTGCATTAATTTACAAGAAAAGTACTACATTAATTAATTAGCACATGATAAGCGCATAGTGATGTCGTCCCAAAAAATTGAATCTGCTGATTTTTGTCTGCTAAAGACATGATTGTTGACGTCACATATGCATGCATGTATTTATCGTTAAAAAAAACTTATGTTTCTCAAAGAGTTACTGTTTAATTTTGTTTAATTAGATTAGGGAAAACTTTTGAATTGGTCAGAGAAATTTATTTTGAAAGATAGTGGCAAGTACATACATATGCCAAATAAAAATTAGAATTTCTCTAGGAATTTACACAAAAAAGCTCTTTACCAAATTTAAAACAAATTCTTCCATCAGGTTAAGGCTAGCTCAATTTATACGTTCACCTTGGTCCTCGGCACACAGGCAAATATAGTTTAACGTTTAGTTTAGTTTAACATCGTACAGTAAAATTTTATTAAGACCTACGCCCATATTTTTCACTCGATACATCCAGATTAAAACTTAAATCCAGATGTAAAGTATACAAATTCAATGTAAATACCTACATCCGGATTTAAGTTTCAATCTGGATGTATCGAGTGTATTATATGGGCGCTAGTATTTTTTTAACAAAACTAATACGTACTTACACCCCTATTACGGTTGTCAATTGTCAAAATTTATAAAAAAAAAAACAAATTGATACAACTTTTGATCGTTGAGAATGGCGCAGAACTTTGTGAAGATGAACTTTTTTTTAGCGACCAGTGATCACCCTAATGTACATACATTAGGGGTATTTGCATGAAAAACAGAATGTTTTATTTAAAACACGAACACTGCACCTTCATTTTTCTTTCAATTAAAGCAATCTTTCAATCTATTACTCGACACTTTAGTAGTTTCATATAACAGTACACAAATCTATAAAGGTAAAATTATATTGCGCAGGTTGTCAAAGTAGAGTGTCAAAAAATTTAAAAAATATCTGTTGGAGTGCACCACTGATGTCTATAAAATATTGTATTCATACAAAAATTTGAGGCAAAAATATAGTCGCGACCGGTACCCTCATATAACAGTAAAAACAGTATAACAGCGTCGTGGCCGGTACCCAGTCAAAAATTGCCTCACAAAAACTGTTATACACTATAGGCATATTCACTATCCAGTGTATTATAGAGATCAGTGGAGTGCACACATGAACTCAACACACATCATTACAAACAACAACAAAATATTGAAATTGGACATGTATAAAGGGGCACTGGATCCATTTTCCCACCTCGATTTTAACAGATGCGCAGAACTGAAAAAAAACGTTAATGATAGCCGTTTTTTATTTTATTTCAAGATCCAAAAACAGGGCTTCTGCTTCTGGCAACTGTAAGGTTGATTTATTTTCGCAAGATGATCCATATGGATCATCATAAAAAACGGCTGATATTACATTTAATACGTGTACTGTGGATTCATACATATTATGTGTTACCTACCTATCAATTCCATTCTTCGTCGCGTCTCTCCTCAGTGTGTATAATCTTATATAGTTTAAATTGGATTTTCGGTCAAATCGAATATGAAATCATCGGCATTTCAAATTTTTACACACACACTACTGAATTTCGCCCTTTTACAAAATTAATTCTTCGAGCATTTATCAGTTTTGACAAGTAATCCGACGAAGTACCTAAAATAAGTCTGTTTCTTTACTTCACAAAACTGACACTTTCTACCAATTTAGCCCAAATTTCTCTCAAAGTTCATATAAAAAAGTAAAATTGGACTAGAATTGGTCACAACTAATAGTTTTTGGATGTAAAGAAACAAACAAATCTAATATACATATCTGTTTCTCATCTACTCCTTTATAAAAATGGAAACAGAAAAATAATCCGAAAACATAACTCGCCAGTTAACGCCAAACGAATTCTTTTGGAGTACCTTGCCTACCTAGTAGCAGTAAAAAAGGAGCGCAAAAAAGTACTCCGAAACTCCAAAGAACAACGTCATTATTAAAAGGAATTTCAGATTTGCCATATTAGCTAATAAAAATAGTCTACAGAACTTTTTCGATGATTGGCAACTAAGAAATAATGACCAAAAATGTTCCTCAACATTTCCCTCAGAAAAAGAAAAATATTCGTATTTTGATCTAAGCTCACAAAAACTAGCTGTACTAATTAAGGAATATTTTTTCAAATTCCCATTTCCCAAACCCGAAAGGTCTTCATATCTGTTTTTTTTTACTCAAATAAATACAGTTAAAATAACTCCTTTTCGATCGTCATTATTTTATTAGTTCCTGTTAAAATCGTAATTGGTATATACTAAGTGGTTTGCTTGAATAAGCAAGTTGTCAACATTATTTTGATTAAATTATTAATGCACCACGATAGTGAATAGGCGTTAATAAGAAAATTGGTAAGGTAGCTAGAGTTATTGCACAAACCAACAACACTGTTTGTACATATTATGACTTTATGAGAATTAATGACAGTTTAACAAGTTTTTTGCTAAGTCAAGCATAAAAATTACAGTAATCAATGTTAATTGGAATTAAAACGGTTTCATATATTATGTTCACAATCCAACCATAGGATCATTATACATACATAGATACATATCTATAAGTTCATAAAATGTTATGTCATGATTGTGGAGTTGTGCATTTTTTATGGTGGGAGGAAAAATATCTTGCTTTTATTTTCCTTGACAATTACTTATATAATATTTTTTTATGTTTTGCCTTTTAGCTTTCTTTAGGTGAGATGATTAATGATTATTTCTATTGACTTAGCTTAGGTACGCTGGCGGTGTACTTACATATCACCACCGGTGTACTTACATATGCAAAATCCGGATATTAATACGCATTCAGGCGTATTTATTAGAATTTTGACTATAGTTACACGGTGCCTTGATAGTCCGAAATAGTTGGAAGTTTATTTGATTTAATAAAATGATACAATAGCCAAAGTTTAGACAACCGAGTCCATTGTCTAAGTTCTATAACTTAAATATCAACTGAAAATGTTTATCTATGACTTGTGCGGCCAATGTTAGACAACGTTTATAAATACGACCGTGCATTTAACCATAACATTTTCGTTTGAAGGTGCGAGAAAATATCAACAATAACTGCTTTTATAAGAGAAAGATTTTTAATCCTTATGTTTTTCTTTTGGTTTTTACTTGCGATATATACATACATAAATAAGTACAAGTATATGATAAGTTAGGGATTTGTATAAAAAAATCGAACTCGGCTGCAACCTAAATGGGTGGGTCACGACTTGGTACCAAGACTTTTTTGTTGACACGTTTTTTAAATTTTTTTTTGGACCACAAACAGGGGTAGGGGAAGAGGAGGTACATTGATACAGTGCTTGTATTTTTCGACTGGAAGTATATTTCACATATTCTTATATGCACTCACGCATGTCTAGTAAATAATGAGATAATGAGATGACCACGATTTTTTTCCAGTCAATTTACTTGTAAATTTAGGAGTGAATTGTCAATACGTGTTTTGCGGCGTAAAAAGTTAAATCATTTTTTTTGTTTAAGTAAAATATTTTCGATATTTAACCATAAATTCTAGCTGCGGTGATATAATAGGTAAGTAAAATAAGTTTAGTTTACGTATTATAGTAGATATTTCAAAGCCCTTAATTTTTGTTTTTTATATCAATTTAAATTTATACAAATCTGAGTTCTCGAAGATATAAATATAGATGAAAAACTTGAAAATTCATTTTTTATGTTTCTTTTTTAACTAAACAAAAAAAAATTATTTATACAAAAAAAAAATTTAAACAAATTAAAATTCTGGTTTTCGTTCTTTCATATAATTTTTATAAAAATTTAATATGTTACAGTTAAAAACGAAATCATTTGAAGACTAACTTAAGAGTACTTTTTAAATGGTAAATTTAAGAAATTTTTGAATCAACCTGTGCCATTTTTATGTCAATGTACCCCGTATCAGTTCATTGATACAATATTTGAAGCGTTGAGAATGAGATGGGGTCATGTGACATTTTTGAAGTTTTGAGTTATAAGCGTTTAAAATTTTACGTTTATAACTTTTTTCCTGAAATCGAGAGAAACTTATAAAAAAGCCATAAAAAAGAAAAAAAATCACAATTTTTAGGGCCAGTTTCACAGTGCACACTTAACAAAATAAGTGGCACTTAATTTTCCCATTTTGGCACTTAAGCCGCAGTTTTACTACCTGAGTAAGTGGAACTTAAGTGGCCAACATTGGAGACTTAACAGGGCTATTCTGGCGTTGTGAGGGCTCACAAGTCACAAGCCTTTGTGAGGTTGATTTCTTGTGAGGTTGTTGTGAGGTTCTCAAAAGGAGATCACAATTTCGATAGTTTTTGTGAGGCTAACAGTTGTGAGGGTACGAAAACCTCACAAAATCGATTTCACCTTTCCTTGTGAGGTTGTTGTGACTTGTGAGGTATCAGTGAGGTTTGCCAGAATAGGGCTGTAAGTGTCACTTATTCCGATAAGTTTACACTATGAAATTGGGAATTAGTTTTCCATATTTGGCACTTAAGGGACATTTACTTCACTGTGAAACTGGCCCTTAGTATATCAACCAATTTTATTTAAAATTATTAGAAGTTGGTGTTTTAGAAAAAATTCAGCACTTGACCCCTTTAAGCGAAAATGAGTTTAATTTATTTTTTATGAAAAAGGGGACAGTGAAAGTTGGGTCTCTTAAAATTTGGTTTTAGGTGTTCTTGGGGTACAAATTTCATCTGGTCATCGAGATTTTTAATTTTTTTAATAGAAAGCTTTTGGTTTTCTTCTCTCTTGGGAAGAAATCTTGTTGGTCTATAGCACTTACCACCTTTATGCAAAAAACAATATATTGCTTGGTATTTTATTGCATAAAGGGGTTAAGTGTGCACTTAAAGTAATCTTAACCCCTTCTTGCCTAAAAAAAACTTCAAAACTAACGTGTAGTTAACCTCTTTATCTGAAGCTAACTTTGTAAGTAATAACAATAGAAACACAAGAATAAGACCAAAATTTAAGTTGTCGCTTAACACCATTATTGATAAAAAAAACAATAAGTCGAAAAATATCACTTGCCCCTTCTCACTCTAGACGCTTCATTTGTTTTTTTTTTAAGAGTTAATAACATAATTTAAGAAAAGATCAATTCAAAACAAGAAAATAAATAGTAAGTATTGAAAATTGATATATTAGCTGTGTTTTATTTTCCCCGACATCCGAACCAGATTGGATTTGCTAATGAAAATACATATATTATAAAAACAACACAAAATCCAACTTTGTTTTGGATTTGGATTTCCAAATCCGTTTTGAACACACACCCTTAATTTGTAAATGTCGTCAGTAGTGTAAAGAAAAAAGACAACGGGTGTATACAAATAAAAAAAAACAAAAGGAAAAAAGAGTTGGGTATATAACAAGTTGTCACTGATATCCTGGGTTGTTTTATTTTCATGATCTGATCTGGATTGGATCTGGGGGAAAATAAAACACAGCTATTATGTTGCCCTTAACTCAAGCGAAAATATTAATTTTGCATTATTAAATGAAAATTGAATCAATGTGCCTCCTCTTCCCCTACCTGTCGTACATGGTTAATAATTTTCCCATAGAACCATTTTTTTGAAGAATGTTTTAAAAAATTAAAAAAAAAATTGTATACCAAAATTTACAATATTTTTTGGATTTTTAAAAAAGTTTCAAATTTAAAAATCGTGGTATCTCTCATAAAACCATTTTTTTTTTGGTTTCAACTATCTTTATTCTATTCATTATCTGTTTAATCGATTTTAGTGAAATTTTTTACACAAGACCTTCTAATAAGTTTTAATAATATTGCATGTCCAAATTCTCAAAAAAGAAACAAATTTTAGATTTTTAAAAAATTTAAAAATTATTTTTCGAAAATTCGATATTTTGAAAATGGGTAATGATTTTATTTCAAAATTTATTTTTTGAAAATGGGTAATGATTTTATTTCAAAATTTATTTTTTAATTTATGAAATCAGATCTTGGACATCGCCTTGGTGTCAAAACAATTTCAGAGGTGGTTTAATCAATTTATTTCTAGTTATATTGATTTTTTAACAATATGTGTGTATTTTTTGCAATCCCGGGGGCAATAAGTTGAAAAAATGACAAAGGGGATACGTAATTCATGCTGGTAACACAGTTTTTCTGCGCTCTTAAGTTAAGCTAGGCGTGTTTTTTTGCAAGCCCGAAGAGAATTGGATGAAAAAAACGACGTCGGTGCTAAAAAATTGACATGCGAAATGCAACAACAACTAATCCCCTGCGGGCTTAGGTAATCCCAGAGAATTCAAGCGCACAGAAAAACTGTGTTACCGGCATGAATTACATACATGTTATCAATAGTTTGTATGAAAACTCCATGTTTTGTTCTGTGATGGCGTCGCTAATCCTCGTTGTCATTTTTTTCAGCCAACTACCCCCGGGCTTGCAAAAAAACACACCTGCTCTTAACTTAAGTCCCGATAAAAACTGTACTACCTAATAATCATTTTGGTATCGAATATCGATAGTTTGTATATGGAAACGTGCTAGCCATCGACTGAAACAAAAAAATGGCGATCATTCAGTAGGTTATTTTGTTTTCCTATAAATAACTTGAAATTTAGAACTATATTTTTATTTTATTTTATTTTATGAAGGGAAATAATTATCTATATGAGCTTATATATAGCTTATGAATTGAATTTTTTTCATTTCACAAATTCCAATTAGCTTATGAATTGAATTTTTTTTCAATTTACAAATCCCAACTATCTTATGAATTAAATTTGTTTCGATTCATAAATCCCAATTAGCTTATGAATTGAATTTTTTCAATTCACAAATCCCAACTAGCTTATGATTTAAATTTATTTCAATTCGCAAATTTAAAAAGGTTGTGCATTGAATATTTTTCAATTCAAAAATCAAAACCAGCTTATGGCTTAAGGTAAAACCGCACTCGACGGAACTGCACTTCAGCGACACCCCGTGCAATTTCGCACGAAACAACAGATTACAGAACTTCATGTTGCCACAAAGTTAGTCAGATTATCATTTTTGTCGTTAATAATTAAGTCAATAGCTTAATAATAGCCGCGTTTTATTATCTGCGGGTCTGGGTCGGGGTTATCTTTTAACACGTAATATAAAAAAAAATTTGGATCTAGGTTTCTATCGGGGTTTGCTTTATGGAACCAGAAATAGGTTCTTACTCTGGTGGGTAGACAGCTCTTCAGTCAGTAGAGAGTACAAACTGTGGTACGAGGAAAAAAGACAGTATCTACATGAAAAATAAAAAAATATAAGACAAAAAGAGATGACCATACACCACTGTTTCCATTTGAATCCGTATCTTTCTATTATATCGGGGTGAACCATATGGGTTATTGGCGATAGTAAAACGCGGCTTTTAACACGTAATACAAAAACAAATTTGGATCTAGGTTTCTATCGATAGCCGCGTTTTATTATCTACGGATCTAGATCGGGATCATCTTTTAACACGTAATACAACAACAACTTTGGATCCTGCTCTATATCTGGATCTATTTTAAAGATCCGAAAAAAAGTTTTAACTCTGGCGAGTAGACGGCTCTTTAGTTGGTAGGGAGTACAAACTGTAGTGTAAAGAAAGAAGACAGTATCTACATGAAAAATAAACAAACATAAGAAAAAAAAGAGATGAGCGCACAACACTGTTGTCATTATGGATCCGTATCGTTTTATTTTCATGGGATGATCCTGATCCAGATCCGTAGATAATAAAACACGGCTGATGTTTGCTTTATGGAACCAGAAATAAGTTCTTACTCTGGCGGGTAGACGGCTCTTCAGTCGGTATAGAGTACAAACTGCAATGCGAGGAAAAAAGACACTATCTACATGAAAAATAAACAAACATAAGACAAAAAGAGATGAGCATACAACAGTGTTTTCATTAGGATCCGTTTGTGCCTGTTTACATAGGAATTTCACTGAAAGTCGTTTTACTGAAAGCGTATCTACGTATAGACAAAAACCCTTTCAGTTCAATCTACCTTTCCCTATCTCACAATCTTAAAATTTATGAATATCTCACTCACACAAAAAAGTCTCATGTTTCACCCGAGAATATTACTTGAATCTGGCGCATCGGTGAATTTTGGGTGGAACCTACCTTTCTCGCTTTTACGCACATAAAATCTATCTGTCTCGCTAGATGCGCCTTTCAGTATAATGCCTATGTAATCAGGCACTATCATTTTATTATATCGGGGTGAACCATATGGGTTAATGGCGATAATAAAGCGCGGCTAATGTGTACCACTCCTTATGCAGCGTGTGGTGAGAGATTAATTCCTGTATCCGTTTCTAGCACCATCTTTAAATCAAATTTTTTTGGAGTAACTTTTGTATTAACCCATTGTACTAAATTTCAAAAAGAAAAAGAAAACCACATAACCAAATACAATCTAGACTATAGCCATATCGTTCATTCACAGCGAAAAAATAGCACATTAACAAGAGGAGGCAGAACAAAACAAATCTTCTAGTAAAAGAGAAGTCTGGCGCTATTTGTTTGGAGAAGAACCACACATACCTAGGAGCAGAGCAGACAAAAGTTTCGTCATTTGAAATTCCCGAAATCCCATTTCTTTGTGCCATTGCCAAAAAATATTAACATTTAACACAACAAAATTAATAATAAATTGAAATAAAAAGTTTATGTGTCGTCGGTATGTATACGTGTATATCGAAGACAAAATAAATAAAGAAAAAAAAAAAACAAAGCTGATCAAATTTTTTCGTTGAAAAAGTAAATTTATTCGAGAAATTTTGCAAGGGAGTACATTTTCGTTGCATCGCCGCGCCGCCGCTGCCAATGCCACTGCCACCCAGCACCAAAATGGTCAAAGGAGTCTCTAAATACTGTCCCCGTCGTCCCCAGTTTTATTAAAAATGGTGTGGTGGTGGACTTAAATTTCTTTACAGTTTTAGTTTACGTAAGTGCACCGATATAGAGCCAGGGCTGCCTCAGTCTGCAGTCGTGTGCGAGATTCTTTGTGTAGTCTGTCCCTGTAGTGGTTTTGTGTTCTTTTAATCTTTTGCTCCGTCTGCCCTCTGCCACGGCTAAAAGTTTATAATATTTTTCTTGTTTTAATTTTTCTTGTTTATGTTTTGTTTCATTTGTATCTCCTTTGTTTTGATGTGCTCTTCTTCGTCAACGTCTTTTCTTGTTGCCTAATTAATAAATTAACGCGTGCCACTGCGACTGCCATTCCATGGGATAGTCGACCTCGACATTTCAGAGTCTGCGTCTCCGTTTCTACAAAAAAAAAAAATTACGAATCAAATTTTCTACACTTTATAAAATATTAATTGTTGTATAGCAACGTGAATGTTTTTTGGAGTGAACTGGGCACTGGACACCTCACAAGGTCACAGACACACCAGACAAATTCAGGTAAACCAATTGATTCATCAACTATTTTCAAAAAATTTTCTAATTATGTATATATTTTTTGGAATACGCTGAGAATTCATCATGTTTAATTTTTCAGCAGCGATTTGAACACTTGCCATTTATCACCACTTGGAAATATAAAATATCGAGAAGGTGTTTAATATACAATAATTTTGATAAAATGTTTCTAAAAAAATATAGAAATCCACAAACATAATTAAAAGGACAAAACGCAGTTAATATCAGGTGAGTTTAAAAATTGTGGACCTCGGGTTTAAATACATTAAAACTTGAACATAATACCTACATACCTACATATTAAGTATTTCGAGTTTACTATATGTGTCGTATTTAAAAAAATTTTATTAACTCGGTTTTACATGCATATTATGTACTTGTATTGTGTTTACTTTTCCATCTTGATTATGCAGGAACTTTATCAATATCTGCGTCTACCTATGTACATATTATGTATTTACATACTTTTAACTTTAGAACATGCATCTATTATTTTAAATCACTTATACTTTTTCTACCTGTAAATTCAAATAACACCCGAATTTAATAATCATACAAAATAACAACAGAAAAACATCTAGTTTGTTAGGTGCATCGAATGTAAACACGTCATGATTGTCGATATGTACGAATGAGATTGTTACTTTCGTGTACTTATCGACCAAACCCAAAGGATAAATCGCATAAAATTTTGTCAATTACCACCAAGGCCAGCCTCGGAAAATATACCTCAACTAACTGCTATCTCTCAAGTCTAGACTCTAGATGTGTCATTGGATTGACACGATTGAAAATCGGCTGAGTCGTTAATAACAAGTAATGTGAAATTTCGAGCATTATTTACATACATAATATTATGTATCCCTGCTGTTTGGTAACTTTTTTTCAACAAATTTCCAAAAACTTTTTTCCTATGACAGCAAATTGTAAAAATTTGGGCAAATTCGCAAGAAATTTCGCGTTACCAAACAAAAAGGTAAACATGTCTAAATAATGGAAAATATGTAGTGTGCAGCGTAGTAAACGTAAAAAACACGCAAATCGTTAAACAGTAACAAGGTGAAGATGCAGCTCAAGCCTATATAAAAAATAAAATAAAAAAACAGTTATAGCTGTTCAATAAAACTATGAGTAATCAATTGGGTTATAAAGCTCTTCTTATATGTGAATTCTAGGGTCTATGAAATAACTCCCACGAAATAAGTCCCACTTTTAAAAACGAAATAAGTCCCACCAAAAATTGCTATTTTGAAAGTGGAAGTTATTTCGTTTTTAAAAGTGGGACTTATTTCGTCAATTGGTGGGACTTATTTCGTTACGCGTTTTTATTTTAAGTGGGACTTATTTCGTTTTGAGTGGGAATAAATTCGTTTTGTAAAGTGGGAGTTATTTCATACCCCTAAATTTTTTTCTTATGCAAAAAGTTATATATTGGACATTTCGTAAAAGGGACAAAGTGGGACTTAATTCATTTAAGAAATATATTATTCAAGGGGGAGTTATTTCATTTTGAGTGGGAGTTATTTCATTTCAAGTAAATTTTTAAATCATTTCATTTTGGTGGGACTTATTTCGTTTTCAAAAGTGGGACTTATTTCGTGGGAGTTATTTCATTTTTTTAAGCAATTTTTAGTGGGACTTATTTCGTTTTTAAAAGTGGGACTTATTTCGTGGGAGTTATTTCATAGACCCGAATTCTATAGTTACAAATACCTTTATTTTTGTCGCAACTTACTTTTTGTTGAATAAAAAAAGAAATTTATTAATTTGTATTTTGAGAAAAAAAAAATGCTCAAAAAAACGTTTTGCATAGGAATTTATTTAATGACCAATCAATTGAACACAGCTTCATCGTCACTTAAGTTTAGATTTTAACTGAGCTACTCCTGTCGATCGACATTTTCAAATCTTCAGCTCACGTTTATAAAATGTCACAAATTGTGCTACGTCAGAAAGTGATCAGGCAGATTCAATTTTGTTCCCATTATAGACACCAATTATTGTTGATATTTCGGAAATTGCGGATATTCCGACAATCTCTAAGCATTTATAAAAGCTTATCAAACATGATCAAAATTCGATTTATTTGAAATTTATTGCAAAAATTTAAGTGACAACTTCACAAAAAAATTAATTGAAGAGGTTAATAAAATAGCGTTTTTTTAATATGCTTTGTTAGTGTTCTATTCGAAAATTTATGAGTATATCCGTGTTTTGGATATAAATTACTACGAATTACTTTTCTTTTCTTCTCCAATCAATTATGACTATCGATAACTTTGGAACTATGGAATTCACAAACAAAAATGCTTTACAACCCAATTGGTTCCACATCGTTTTCTTAAAAAACACGGCTTATGACAGGATTCTTATTGGATGTATAATATTCAAACTAAATTTCAATATGTTTTATGAAGAATAGCATCTTCGCGGTTTACGAAATGAGTGTTTAGCTAAGGTTTCCCATTTGTTTACGCAGTTACTTTTCTTCGCTAGTAGGTAGGGGGGTATTTTTTGTTGCAGTCTTCGCTCGTCCAACTCCAGTACTTTATTCACATTGCAGTTTAAGTGTTTCCAAACAGAGAGGCGCCATTCCTATTTCTAGATGAATCATGTAATTCGGTGTTGTATTTAGTAATTTAAACAATCTCTTGGTGCAGTATCGGTGAAAAACTTTCAACAGAGGTAAGAGTTTAAAACCAAAATATTTGATTGAATGACGCGTAACTTCGCAGATTAAAATGAAAAGATTAATATATTTGTATTTCATTTTCATTTTCATTTCATTTATTCAGTTCATTTATCAACTGTACATCGAAGATTACTCTTAAATTAAGTACATGTTTATGGAAGTATAATTACAAAGAATTAATAAGTTTCAAAAATAGGAATTACTTAGAAGCTAAATAATATACATGTACTCTGCTATAAATGTATGAACATAATGTAAATAATCATATAGAGGCATTTTTAAGACATCATTTTCTAATAGAGAGTAAGATCGAACATGCCAAGTCCACAATATACAGTTTACACTAGGTTCGGTCAAAATAAAGGGACTTGCTTCGAAATTCTTAAAATCATCAAAAGTTGGTTGCTTGGGGAATGGGGATCCAAGAAAGGTTCTAAAAATACTAACTCAAATTTTAAATGCAAAATTTTTGGAATTTCTTTGGTTAAAATTGGTATTTTCCTTCAGAACTTGTATATTTTTAATGACCTTGCAGTGTAACATCGACCAAAACATTGCCTAGAAAGGTACGTCAGCATCTAACTGATGAGTCCAACTGTCGTGCCTGGGCGAAACGCATTGGACTAAAGGTCATACAAAACTTTTATTAAGACTTATGTCTAATAAAATCTCAGAAGCGATCAACCAGGAATATTTAAAAGGAAACTTTATAAAAATTTCTTACGATTTCTTTCACCGTTGAAAAGGTTCCAGAGAAAACGTCAAAATGTCTTATACAGTTTGTTTCTTCGTTTGGTTAAATCGATTGCTGTTGGTGTCAATAAATTTTTAATTCAAAATGTCTACAAAGTTCAGACTCATTTTATGGAATGTGAATAGAAAAATAATTTAAATTTAAAAAACAATTTTAACTATCAAACACTAGTTTTCAATTATAACTACACTCTGCGACTTGGTTTTAATTTAATCTTAAAACCGTCTCTTTCTAAAATACAGCTTTTTTTAAACACTAGAACCTAGAAAAGCAATATAGTTTTTAATGTCGCACTAGAACATATTCATATTACATATTCATATGTATAGTAACAAGGGTCTAGCAAGGGTTAGTAACGAAATTGGTCAATTATATGTCGATTTGCCTCAAAAGAAAAACAAAAATAAAAAAATGGGTTAATTACTCATTCGATACTGGAACTTTCCTTTTACCAGTCCGATTCGCTAGCCACTGGGTTTATTCGTAATACAAAAAGGATTCAATGTTGAAAACGAATAACTATACATAAATTTTTCATACCATTGTCAGGTGATTTTAAAGTTTTTGTTATATACGAAGAATTGCTAAATATCGAAACTAGTCCAACAAGTTATTAAAATTAAATATAAAATTTCTTAAATCAGGCCAAAAAATGCCGATTTTTGTTTATATTTATTTTTTCTTTGATGCGTTTAGGTTTGCTCTTGGTCGTCCTGTTAATATTTCTAATATTGAAATAAATTCTAAACTTTTAAATAGACCCATACAATGTCGACTTATTGTTTATATTTATTCTCAGGTTTGCTCTAAATTCTAAAATACCTATATTTTACTGTGAAATTCTTTTTCTAAAAAAATCTTAATTCACCAAAAGATTCTTAAAACACAATTTTTATTAGAATTTCCTTTAAGCAGAAAAAAAAACTGTGACGATACATATGTCTTTATTCAATAAAAAGTCATCTTAGACAACATTGTGGCGCAGCAGCGTCCAGTTAAAACTTTCACTTAGCGGCAAAATGATAGAAATTGTGATCTCTTTTCTTGCTTGTCGACTTTTGACATTTAACCACGCAAATAGCATCGCAAATGATAAACTGAATTCAATTTGAATTCGTCATATATATTTTATGTATATTCGAATCATTTGAACTTATGTTGGTGTTTTAAAATCTAAAAATTGTAAAAAAAATATTTTTTTTTCCAATACTTAGCTGTTTGAATTTAAACAAGAAATAAAAAAAATATTTAAATTAAAAGAAACACCTTTAAGAATGATCGAAAGCGAAATGATTTTTCAATATGTTTGCAAGACCCGACATAGACATAGCATAAGGAGCGCGGTGCCGACGGTTGGTTGTTTCCGTCACTATAGCATCATTGATCTTGAAATGAATGAAACTTTGACGTAGGCAAAATATAAATTTTGATTTTTTTTGTTTGCATTTTCAATGTTTCTTCAGTCGCTTCTTCTCGCTCGCTGTTGTTGATTTAGATAAATTCATTCCCCGGGAACACTAATTATTTGGCAGGTATCCCAAAAATAAAAACGAAAAATGCTCGATGTTTACATACATATTTATTAAATGCTGGTGGTGTTTCACACTTAGATAAACGCTTTGCTTATAGTGTTTTCACAGAATTCTAAAATTAAATTCACCACCGCCTTGAGTCAGCCGTTGTTGTTTATAATCTTAAACTTTTAAATACTTTTAACGCTCGCGTGTTTTGATAGTTTTTTTTTTCTCATGTAAATAATTATATTGGTCAAATCACAATTTGGCGTTGGAGTTGTTGATTAGTATTCTTAGATTTTCATCAATTTGAAGAATTCAAGAGGTTTGTATAGAAATCAAAATTGAAAACAAAAAAAAGTTAAATAGCCATATCGTCATGAACATCTTTATTTTTGAGTGAATAAAGCTTTTGTTGGGACAAGATGTGCGTTTAGTATTGAGGTTTTACATAAATGCTAAGAAATATACTTCATGTTGCAGCAAAAATGATCAAACTTGATGCGATAAGAAGTATGAAGATCTGAAGAAGATTTTACATAAGTAACAGGTGGGTCATTAATGTATGACCCTATCGAAAAATGCAATAGACTTTACAAATGGGCGTCGAATGTCAACTCGGTTTTGACATTTGTGAAGGAAACAGAATTGGAATTCATAGTGAATAAGCAATGGAACGGTATATGTATATTTATCTAAATATGGCTGCCCATGAGATGAGATTTGTGTTAGTTTATGTCAAATGGAACAATTTCGTTATCTGTTAAAACTTTCAAATTTGATATTCGAAAGTAGTGAACCGATGTTGTAGGTGAAATTTAAAAACAAATATTAAACAAGAGAAAAATCTTTTATTGACCACAAAAAAATTTAAATTTACAATAAAAACACGAAATTTAACTTTTATTTAAAACCAACGAATTTTATTTTATTGTATACCCATAATTGGGCTTTTTTCTTCCTACTTTGTTTTAGACAGTTCGAAATGCATTCGATTTTTTAAATTTTGCAAACAAAAATATGTTGGTTTGAAAAAAGTTAAATTTCGTGTTTTTATTGTAAAATTTTAATTTTTCTGAGGAATTTTCTCTTTTTAATAAATTTTGTGAATTTCGCTACCGTGCGTCGTCTTGGTTTCGATCCCGGTCTTCCATAATCAAGTTTGGTCTCTGCCTCGTCGCGTTATTTTGGGTTTTTTTGTGGATGAAACAGCTGTTAACAGTTTCTTAAAAATCACAAAAAATAAAAAACACCAATCAATATTCTTCATACCGCCAAATTTTCCGAATTTAATGACGACTGGACTAAAAGAGAGTTGGAGTACATTCGAAGCCCTAGGGAACAACACCAGCATTTATTTTGTGCGTTTTAGACTTGTATTGAAAGTTTTAGTTTCTAATCTAAAGAAAAAAGAAATTATTGATGCTAAATGAACACTCTATGTTTAGAGCTTTGATGGATATAAAATACTAGCAGGGCCCTGTTCGCGTTGCTTCGCGAAGTTTAATGAACAATTTTTTTACTTAAAGTATAATCATGTCAAAACCGTATTATTGACAAAAAGTTGGTCGAATTCCTAAACGCAAAACTTGAGCAAATTATGCTAAGCAAACAGTTCCAAAATGCAATCGTAAACATCCCTTCTAGCAGATTGTCCCTAAACGTAGTACATTGCATGTAATAACAATTTTAGAAATTTGCACCAAAAATTGCAAGAAGTTAAATTAACAATTCTATTGGCGCATGACGAGGATTTTTGCTCGGAAAAAACGCAAAAATCAAGCACTGGGGTGCAGTATTCAAGAAAATATTAGAAATTCATAATATTTTTTTACATTTGCATTCTTCTTTTTGTAAAAAAAATTGGTGTTGTGGTGCAACAGTTGAGCAAAATCTTTATTAATTTTTTTGTTAGTTCCAGCAACAATCAACAATTTAAGCAAACATTCGTTCCGAAATGGCATATGCATGCCATGCAAACATATCGTTTTGACCAATAAACTTTTTTTTGCATTTGCTTTGCAAATGTTGCGTTTAGGAATTTGGCCATTTATATATGCTTACGTTTTAAGCTTCTTAGTGGTTTCAATGGGGTTTCTTAAAATAATGGAAAATATTAGGGTTCAGGATCGACAGACGTATAGATATTTAGCACTCTATTTTTCGGTTCCTCTATTTGTAAATATATATTCTTAGCAAAAGAAAAGACTTATGTCAAATTCACTGCGCCCAATTGTTATATCGACATTTGTACCTAATGTTTTAATGTATAATAATGTAATCATAACGCCTTTAGTATATATTTCTTATTTTATTTGACGAATCTCCATTCTTTGTCGAGTAAAGGTACATATTATCTATGACAAAAAATAAAAAAAACTTATCAAAAGCTTCATGGTAATTCGAACTGAAAATAATCCTTCAATTAATCCTGCTAAAAAATTATCACTTAATAAGTTTTGACGATGATATATGAGCAAAGTATTAATTAAGGTGAATTTATTGCGAAAAACAATACCCCATCATGCTCGTACTACTACACACAATCGATGTATCATTTTATTTAGAATACATATGTACAAAGATGCCACATGCCTTGACATACCTGAGCATCACAGGACTACCGACCATTCCATTCCATATCATGTATGATATACAATACACCCCGCCACCATGGAATGAAAGAGTACATGCTGCTCCTATATTGCTGCTTTTGGTTCGTTATTTTGTGAACAAGAGAATGTTGAAAATCAATAACAACATTGCCTTGACTGATTAAAGTGTACGGTCGTACAAAACCACGGTCTTTTCCCATAATACAATTTAAAAAAAATTCCAATTCAAAATACATATATGCGTAAATGTTGTTTTCTCTCTTTTCCTCTTATACATAGGTATAGAATACATTTTTCCAACTACAGCTACATTTATTCAAATTTAATTCAGTAAACATTTCCGTTTTTCCGGTTTCATTCTAAAACGCATTAAACCCCTTCTTGGTGGCTGTTATGTTTTTTTTTCTCGTGTAAAGACTCAAGGGTGTGTGTATTAGAAAAATAAAAACTTAAATTAAATTAAAAAGAACGTCGACATAATTTGTACATTATATACATACTTTGTATGTGAACGCATTTAAGGACAAGAAGGGCTCTATGATGTCCTCTCCCAAGACGCGCACCAAGTTTCACTCGTGACCTAAATACAATACAATCCGATACGTGCTGTTTCTCGTCGTCCGTTGTCGGCTGCTGCTGTTTCATTGCGTTCGATGTCTTTTTTTTCTACAACATAGGGATAGGATATACTGACTTCATAATACATCCATGCACACGGGCCACACTATACCAATATATCCATAAGTAAGAAGGTGTAGTTTTCGAATCTGGGACATATCAGGCTTTTCCAAAAGTATATTTGTTGAGCTTTTTTTTTCATTAAAAGAGAACTGTACGTAATTCTCTTTTTAAAAAAAGGAACTCTTAAAATTCAACAACTATCAAGATAGATTTTACAATAAAAACAGCGAATATAAATATAATGCTGTGTAAAGAATTTTCCAATAACTGTTTTTTTCCAATAAATTTTGGAAAATTGTTTCTTTTTTGTATATATGTACATACATGTATTGTGTAGGTATATTTATCCTTAAGAGATATTCATATTGTTAGATTTGTTTTGTTTTGTGAGGTTAATCAGGCTAATTTAGAATATTGAAATCAATTTCTTATACCTAGTAAATATAAAACAGTTGGGTACGTTATCAAAAATGGATAGATTCATCTGTCGTCCTAGGTAGATAGATCGTTAACAATTGACCCTTGCCGGATGACAGGAAATATGTATATATAATACAAAAAGCTAACTATTTAAGCTAATCAATGGGAAACCTATATGAGGAGAAGAACATCAGCACCAGCACATTATAGCCACTGGTTAAGCATCACCAATTGATCCAGTCTCCCTGAATATTTCGGTTACTCTCTCTACATTTGGCGAAGTTAAATCAATATTCCCACCATATTTTCAAACTTTCATCATTTTTCTCTTTTTCTGATTATTAGATTTATATTAGGTACCAGTTATAGTTTCCATTGAATATTTCAATCGTTATTTAGAAATAAAATTCAGTGATTATTTTGATGCTTATGAGTTATGACTTAATTATTATTTCTAGCCAAATAAATTTTGGCCGAACCTTTCACATAAAATTACTTTCTTTATTTCAATGATTGAACTACCCTACCTATGATCATTAAAATTTTAAAAATCATTTTGTATGAAAAATTGGGCTAAAATGAAATTATTTTTTTATTTGGCTTCATAATAATCACTGATTTCGCTTTTTATATGGATTTAAATGATATCTATAACTGGCGTCTTATAATTCAAAAATCGTTTGAAAACAAAAATTTATTACACTCTTTAAAGAAGTTGATGGTCGAAAACTAGAATTTAAGTTTATATAAGATATACAAGTACTCTAAAGAACTCGGCGGAACTGCACTTGAGCTGAACTGATCTTCACGAAGTATTTGTAGGAGCTTGTATCAGCTATATCGCGCACTAAGCGACAACTGCACTTCACGGCGCAGCACTATGAAACAAAGTTGATAATCTGACCAACTCTGTCGCGACTTGAAGTTTCGTTCAGTTTCATGCCAAAGTGTCGCTGAAGTGCAGTTTTACATTAATGGTCATTGTTTAATTTTTATCAACTCATCGCTTTTAATTTTTTTTGCAAATAAATACAAAAAATAATAACTGTTTTTATATCGAAAATCTTTGATAATTTTTTGCACATTTAAAAAAAAAAAATTGAAAATGTTCTTTAAAAAGAATGATTTATAAAAAAAAATCAATAAACAAAATTAAAATATTTATATATCCCAGTAAAATTGAACAAAAAAGTTTTAGCTTCAAAAATATTGTGGTTTTATTTGTTTTAAAAACTTCAAAAAATGTAATGAAGTTTTATTTTAATATTTTGAAAACTTTCAGTTTTTTTTTTCTTTTTAATAATTAACGATTATACGATTCTATACAAAACAGATTCTGACATTTTTTTTGTAGGAGAATTAGAAAAAAATATTAGTTGTTTGTCTGTGTAACGTGGTGTATTTTTTTTATAATCTATATGCAGTATTTTTATAACCTACAATTTTTACCTGATAAATATGTAGTTTTCCATCATATTAAAAAAAATTAATTGTAACCTTTACCCCACCAAAAATTCAGTTTTTGTCCGAATTTAAAGAAGTTAAAGTCAAATTTTTATGTTTTTTTCCTTTTTTTATTTTATCAGAAAATTCTACTTAACAAAAATGTTGTATGGTGTCGCACATTTGTATCGATAAATAAACTATATTAGAGTTAGATATCTGAAAATTTCAGAAAATTTAGCTAGAACCTATATTTTACTATTTTTAAATCCAACAATGACCACTCCCACTTTTACATACGTGCTACATACAATTTGAAGCATTATAAAAAAAATTATTCCCCCTGTTTAAATGGGTTTCTAAAAAAATTACTAGAAATAACAAAAAATATATTTCAATAAACGACGGCTACACTCAACATAGTGTGGCTAGTTTTTGATCTTCCGAATTTATTTGTAAAACAAGAGCTATCAGTAAAGTTGAATGAACTGCGCCAACTTGCCTTCTCGTACAAGAAGAATTTTGGAATCGTGAATTTTGGCGCTTTCGACATTTGACACTGGTAATACTTAAAGGCTGTGCACCTTTGCGTCTTACAGTACTCAGAAATAAATCGAATGGTGCAAACACGTGCGATGACGGAGCGGCATCGCCTGTAATTTTTGTTGGCAAAAAGACCCACCGCTGCGGCACCGCGCGTTAAAAGAACACATGTGTGCACCGAGCCTTTGTGCTCTCTGTAACCATTTCAAAATTGTAACAAAAATAAATAATAAAAATTGTAGGTAGGTACATAAACTGAAAAAAACCCACCCCCTAATTTTTAATTTTTGTAAGCTTACGAATAGTAGAATATAAATATTCCAAATTTAAAAAAAAAAGTTTGCAAGAAATGTTAAAATAAAAAAAATTTAACGAGGTAATAGGTGACTTTATCGTTGATCTATAAAATCTAAGATGGCGGCTATCCCTAATGCAAATTGAGGGGGAAACAGTGTGAGTATTCTGGTTATACCATTTAAATTTCAATAAACTCCGGATTATAATGCAAACCTAGTTCCTTTGTTCGACTATTTTACTCCAAAATGTATTTTGTTCTTAATACCTATACTTGGGATTTGATTATGTAAAAATACTTTGAAACGGAAATAATGCAACGCTATAGCTTGTTTAACGCCTAGTAATACGATTTTTATCTCCCTTATTATTATTTTCTATAAAAACAAGTTTTTTTTTTTGTTTTCTATACTGAGGATGCATTTCATTCTCATTTGATCCAATTTTAAGTTTTTCATTCACAAAAAAAGTCCGTCCCTATAAAAACATACTTCTCCTCGTGCTCGTACAAGGTCCAAATATTTTTGCAGACTACTGTATGTTTGTGCATTGGTAAACGAAAAAGGCAACAGCGCATTAGAAGATACTGCTTGAGTATCCGGGAGCTTTTTTTTCCCGAACGTGCCAAAAGCAACCCTGAAACGCTCGTGGCCCAGTATCAATTCGTACGCTCTCCCATGTATATCAACTTGGAATAGAAGCACGGACAAATTGTATACCCAACAAAAAAAATAAAAATGGAAGTCGGGCAGGAATATTTTTTTTAAATTGAAAAAAACAAAAAAACTATGTAACCTTTTCAAAAAAAAAAAGATTTATAGATCTTTACTTCTAATTAAAAAAAAAAACTCGAGTTGGATAAAAAGTTCGATACAAATTTTAAGTGCCGTGTTATTTCATCTGAGAACAAAAGGAACAAAATAAAAATTTTACAAATGGGAAGCTGACATCGGAGAAAAACAAATTCGAAACGAAAAGAAAAGAAATTAACGAAAAAAGCTACAGAAAAAAAAGTTTATGCATAAAATGTGCAAAAAAAAGTGAGTGAAAAACGAAAAGAAATTTTCCCAAAAAAAAAAAAAAAACGGTGAAATTTTCATGATGAAGTCGAATTAGTGTACAGGGATTTCGTCGTGTGAATCTATTTAAATTCTAACAGAGATACCTACATATGTATAGATTTTTAGTGTGTTGTGTATATATGTTAAATTATATTGAAATTGCGTTTGCAGGAAGTATTTTGTCTTTATACAAATGCATATGTGTATCATTTTGCATTCCACACACCGTTTAGTGCATATAAACTTATAATGGCTTTTCTGGATGTGAATAGTAGTAGTTTGTGTTGTGTGCGCTCCTTCCTCGAACTTTTCTCAATTATATCGATTGTGCAGCTTTTATGCGATGGCCCAAATTTTCGAACTTCGCCTTTCTAATGTTTCCCAATGTTGTACCTACCTAACTATATCTACCTACAAGTACATGAAGTGGACGGACACAGTGAATTTTTATACACAGACAATGAAAACGTTGTAGAGAACAACCTATAATAACTACTACCCCTCGTATAGCTTTCGAACGCTTTCTTTTACGGAAATTGGAAATTGGAAATTGTGATTTATGTTTATTTACTTTTTCGGTAGAACGTTAACACACCATGAAGGGGGGGGGGGGGGGGGGGGGTTAATAAATGGAAAAAGAGAAGCATTAATTCTTTAATTCAAATTTAACGATTAATGTGTGGTAATACGTCTTATTTAAACAAATTCATTATGTATTTTGTATAATTACGTCAAACTCCCCACCATGGTCACGACAACTACGACGACGATGATGAAGAAGAGCATTGCTCTATAACCAAACCACAACTACTACAACATTGCTCAAGTATGTAATTCGTAGTGCGCACGTGTCGCACATGATTTTTTTCTTTCTGTTTTATATGTTGTGCAATTCAAATACTATCCATGTACAATGTACATACATACTTACAATCTAAAATGTTCAAGGAAATTAATCCTTGTTCCTTGGAATATGTAATAAAGGGTGTTTCGATATAATGGTGTCTCAGATGGTAGTTCAGATGAAAAACAAAAGTTTTTTTTTGTGATGAGTTCTTAATTGTATCATGTTATTTGGCTCATGACAATACGTATTTTTTTTGTGGATATTGTGTTGAAACCTTCAACAGGCTCATAGGAGTGTGAGATTCTATACCTATTCACTAAAACCTTCTTTAACAACTGCGACATGCGAATTAATCTTTTAAAGCAATTTGTTAGCAAATATCAACTTTTATTCGTTTAAACTTTTCGAAAAAGTGAATAAATGATTTAATTAAAAAAATTAAATAGAAAAACTGAAATTTGTTCAAATGGGAAATTTTTTTTACGTGACCAATAACTTATCTTCTGCGAACTGTCAAACTTGAATTCACAATCCACGACGTCAGGACGTATTTCACAAATCGGCGCGGCGAAAAGAAAAATTCGTTTGAATTTAACCTCATTTAACTCATGTGAGTGAAATGTCAAAATTCGCGATCATTCATAATTCTTAAGAGAAAATCAATTAAATTGAGCCTGAAGCAATTTTTGTTTGTTATTTTTTTTTGCTCCTTTAACATTTGGGCTACAAGGTCCTTCTCAAACTCCTTTTTTATTAGTCGGTTACCTATATTTTTTTCGTTTTCTATAAAAAAAAATTTTAAAGTCAAAAAATAATAATCTTAACAAAATTACTTATTAAGATTTTTATTTAAACGACCATTTACTGAAACGAAACTTAAGTAATTTATTTTTAATTGCTTATATGACAGTTTCAGCTAAAAGATCTTGAAGATTTCATGTAAATTCTAAAGAAAAGCTGCCCGAAAATTTAAAAAAATTTAAATCGTTCACAAAATCTAATTCAAAGTTGAACGTCCGTTGAGCTGCTGAAACACCCTTTATAATGTCACAAGAGAGAGAAAAACGAGATACTGGTTGAACTTTTTCTTTTATCAAAATTTGCCCCCAGAGAAATAGGTACTAAGGATATTTTTCTGCTGTTGTTGTTGGTTTTGTTATTATTGTCTTCTTTTTGATGGCATAGGTAGTGCTTATTTTCCCCGTCTTTATTTATTTTTACATATAGCAATACGTAGGTATACGTTTTTTATTTTTTATTTTGCAATTTTTCTCTGGTTGTTCTTGTTTCTCTCTTTCTCTCTATTCATTGTGTTCCTGTTTAGAAAACCTTGAAATTGCTTTTCGCCTGAGAGAAATCCTTTGATTTTTTTTTATACAAAACTCGGCTTTTGTTTGTTTGCAATTGTTTTGTATGAAAAAATAAAGATAAAAATACATATACCCCACCAGAATATGTACAATTACACAAGATAAAATAGCAAACAAAATTATAGAAAAGAAAAGAAACGTAGGCTGACAGGTTTATGTTCTTAAAAAAATAAAACAACAACAAATGTTTCTTCCCCCTTCAGATAGAGTCTGTTGATATTGCGCCATATTTTATATTCTATATTTTCTGATGATATAAAATGTATTATTGTTAATGGTGGGTTTTTATAAAAAAATGTACGTTGATCATGTTTTTTTTTTTTTTGCACTGTTTATGAAGTATAAGAGAAGGTTACTTTTATCCTGATTTGCATTCTTGCAGTGCTTACATACTCGTTTCGGTGGAGAAATTGAAATCTATAAAAGTTGCCAGGATTAAACTTGCATAAAATTATGGAATTTATATATCAATACAATAAATTGAATAATCCATGGAGAACTCACAGCTCTAACAGGAGCCCAAGTCATTGTTGAAATAAAATTCAATATTTAGATTTTACCGTGTTCAGGGAGGTGTTTATTTGTTAAAATTAGACAAAATAAAAACAATAAACTTACTAGGTGCCTTCTCTTCAATTCCTATTGCCATTGTTTTTTGTAGTGCAACCTGCGATTAGAAAACTTTTAGGGATTTGAAACACAAATAAATAACAATTGAGTTTTTAAAGCTTAGATAAGATTTTTCTAGATTTTACCTGGTTCAGATAGGTATGTGTTTTTTCGTTAAATTCTATAGGTACCTAAATACTTTGTTTGTAAGTAATCTATATATAGATTAAAATATGTAAAAGGCCATAGCTTCCAACATTTTTGCAGTCGGTTTTACGATTTTTAGTAATTTAAAACACTTTAAATGTTTAGATAAAATTCTATTAGCTATATAATAAATATTTATCTATCTTCTATATCAATTCTCCCTAACTAAAACAGCGCCATTCTTCTAAAGTAGACAATTATAGTATTACTTAAAATTAATTGTCATTTTTGAGATTATGTATTTATTAAAAATTTAGGTGTTGATGAATTCAAAACAATTTCAATAAAAACGAATAGTTCTTTGTAGAGAGGAAATCGACGAAATCGACGGTTTAAGAGAAAATATGATAATTTCCCATATTTATTAAGGGTGTCCCAAAATTCACGCAAAAAGTAAATTTTATAGAAAACATGATTTTTTAATTAAAAAATGTGTTTTTTTTAATTGATTCATGAAATTAACAATTTAAGGTTATCTTTTGTTGAAATTTTCCATGACCGTTTAACTCACACAGAGCTTCTGATTTAGTACCTACAGAGATTTTTCATGTAAAAAGTGGGTCCCGCAATTCTGTTTGGAAGGACAGACGTCGTTTCAACTGCAGCCCAAACGGGTGAAAGTTGGTAGGTACATAGCGTTTATCAGGCTTTATCCGACATTTTTTTTCATTTTTTTAGGACTAAAAATAACAGTACCAATTCGTACAGTTTTTGTTAGCAATTAATGAAAATCTTATTTTTCTCAAAAACATGCCCACAAGGCTACCATTTAAAAAAAATATTTCCGAAAAATGGTTGATTTTTTCAAAAGCGAACTGATTTTGTTCATTTTTTTTTTTTTAATAATGGTTCAAAAATTTGTAAAGTATTGTCACCATAATATATTTTTTGTGGAATTTGCAATTTTTTTTTTACATAATAATTCGAAAACGACTTGTCGATTTTTATTAAACTTGCAAACTAGCTTTTTAATACGTCGTCTTGTAGATTTTGAATAAAAATTATTCTTATAACCGAAAATAAATGTACCTCCCTCATCTCATTTTTCTCAAAAACAGGTCCTACGATTTTCATTAAAATTTTTATGTGACCTAATATCAGTACGATCCACCATATTATTAGGCAAAAAAATTCTATTTATCGATTAAAAACGAAATTGTTGGTTTACGACTATCCCATTATCTGTTTAACCGATTTTAATAATTTTTTTTTACACAATAGCCTTGAATAATATTGCATATCAAAATTTTCAATAAAAAACAATTTTGTATTTAAAAAAAATTTCAAAATTATTTTTTGAAAATTCGATATTTCAAAAATGGGATTGATGATTTTTTTTTTAGTTTAAGTTCAATATCAAAATTAATTTTTTTTACTCCGCATTAATAAATGCTAAAAAATTGCGTACCTACCAATTTTTTTTCTTAAAATTGTGAAATTCAGTTGAGTTTCGAAGATTTATCTGACCTGCTGTTTTTGGAGCAACTCAAGATGAAAACAAAATAATAAGTTACCACAATACCGATGATATTTTGTTTTTCAATGCAAAACATCTACAAAAATTATTTAACTGGCAATGCTGTGAATTAATTTGGATAATTCACATTGGTTGGGGGGAGAACAAATGCGCCCTTACCCCAGTTCTTTACACCATTTCTTGTCTTCAACTTCATCCCTTTTCTTCGTTCAATACCAATGTCAATAACCACCACAACTACCAACGGCATGGTACCTATTATCTTCATCGTTTTTTTTTTTGTCGTTCTCGTTGGCTTAAAATTTGGACTTTGCACAACAACGCAACGCACGGTAGTGTCGACTTTCAACTCGACACGGTGCTGTGTAGTATAGTACCTATAATATATTAAATCCCTTCTTGGTGTCTTCTTTTCTTCATAATTCGCACGTTTAGGTATTTCGCTTATATTATATTAGGGTTGTGCTTGTGCTTCATTTTATTATCCTGCTGCTGCCACATTCACTTCACTTCCTTCTTTTATTTTTGTGCCCTTTCAATGCTCTCTCGTGCGATTTAAGGAAAAAATAAAACTTGTTCTACTTCTACTTCCATAGCAAAAGGATATACTCAATTTTTTGGGCCAACGCATAAAACACAAATACACACAAAATGGTTGGGAAAAGAAAAAATCAATAACGGAATATAAAGGATTTATGTGGTATTTTGTTTCACAGTCATCTGATGTTAATGTAGTTGTTTAAATAAATTACACAGTGCAATGTCTTGAGAAAATCTCCCGACGGTCTACAGAGAAAAGCTCGTTTCTTAAAAAAAATAAAAAATGTTCTAAAGAATTAACTGTTCTATAATACCTAAACAGGAAGCCTGTAAAGTATGTGTTTTTGTGTACAGACAATATATAATATATAAACTCCAAAAAGAAAAACGAATTAAACAAATTTGTGGTCGTAATGGCAAAAATAAATAAATTTAACAAAAATAAAAACAAAAATGCAGGAGTAATAAATCTACGAAAATAGCTTTAAAAATAAAAACAAACAAATGTGTTATGACCTAAAACTAAATACCAAAACTATTTCTAAATTGTTTATATAATAAGTTTTAAATTATATTTATAACTACTTAACTAATAATACTAAATAAAATCATTTGTATTTTAAATATTTTAAAATACAAAATTAAAAAAAAAACATACAGTGATAGTGATGTGTTATGTGATAGGAACCTTCTATACAACAAAAAATATTTTCTATATATTAAATTGTTAATTATTATAATTGTATTAATTTTTTTTTTACCAAAAAAACCCAAACATTATAATATCTATACCTATAAATTTCTTGATGATGACTAAAATAAAACAAAACAAAACAAAAAAAAAATAGAATACAGCAAAACAAAAAATAAAATAAACCATGAGTGCGTAATAAATAAAATATTCATTCTGTAGTTTCTACTGTTTTAGCATCATCAAAATACAAAAAGATCTAAAAAAAAAAATGCACTGCCAAAAATTATAATGAGTGAAGAAAACCCAAGAGTCTTTGAACTTACGAAAATCAATTGCTGGGACAAAGTTCCGCTTCCGTTTATTTGAACTTGGTTGTCCTTTACCGCGCGCATACGTTGAGAAATATCGAGCATCGACGAAAAAACATTCAAAGAACAACAACAACAACAATTGATGCTTCTGCTGCTTAAATATGTGGATAGTCAATGTTAGCACAGGTAAGCAAAACTTCACAAGTGGAATACATATATACATACTTACCTACCAAAGCACGTCACGTTAATCTCTTGAGGGTAAAATCCCACTCGGGGGGAACATCAAGATATAAATGCAAAATAAATAAATAAAAATACTTGGAAATGTTTGCTTTTAGAATTGTTTTGAATATAAATATATATAAAATGTATAAGTCTACGTATATACCTATATTGCATAAATGTATATACAAAATAAATTATATAGGTACATAAATGCTGGCGATTTTCCAATTTTGTTTTTCTTTTCGTTTAAGTGTGAGCACTAAATATTGTATTTTTTATTTTAATTTAAAAGAAAACATTGCCCTCTTATAACATAGGTATTCTCTTAAAATCAAAGACATTTCTCTTTAATTTGTTAACGTTACCGAAATCATTTTTAAAAATTATGTTTTGGTTGTAATTTTGTTTTGGAAATTCCTATCAATTATTATTTATCAACACAGTTTTTTTTTATCTGTAGGAACCAATACTTTTTTCGCATATTTTGAATGCCCTAATATCGAATCCGACCTCATAATTGTTCCATCGCGCCATGTTTTCGATTCATTTTAACTTGAAAGTACTAAAATACAATTTTTTAGGTTATGTTACGTAACGAAACAATTTGTTTAAAAAAAATCGTTATGGAATCTAATAGTATAACTCTTCCTCTTCATCTTCCTTAAGTAACTCTTTTTTAAAACTTTTTATGTTTTATTAAAGTAATATAATAAGCATAAGTGATTTTCTTAAATAAGCTGTGAAATAAAGTGTTTTGTTGATTTGCTCATATATTTATGTCAAAAGGCCAAAGAAATTTATAAAAAACAAAAGACACCATAAAGAAAAATCATTTGTTTTCCGTTGGATTATTATATCCAGTTGTTTCTATTTCTCTCTTATTTGTTGATGAGCTCTTTTATTCGTTGCATTTTTTTGGAAGCTGTCAAAAGATAGCCGAAATGTATAAAATGTACTAGAAATTTGTTTAATTTGTAGCAGATTTGTGAATTTGCGTAACGTTACATTACGATCTTTGATAGGCCTTTTGCACACGAAGCGTCTCGTCATGAATGTGTACTATTATTTGCGGCTTTTATGCAGTTGCTGTGTACCTTACGTGTGTTTCAATAGTCTACCGTAGAGGAATCGTAGCTGCAAGACGTTTCATGTGCAGAAGGCCTTAGTTAAGCACCAATAGGAAATCGATTATAGATACAAATTTTAAGTCAAATTAAAGATTTAAGCTAATTATACTTATTAGATTCTAAGAGAAGTTTTAAGAAAAACTAATAAATACGGTTGATATAATTTTCTTTAGGACTATTTAATACAAATATTTGAAGAAAAAAAAACTAGGCCATCAGTAATTTCAGCTTCCGTATTATTATTACGAATTATTAAAGCGAATATAAAACTTTATTTATGCACTTTCAGGTTAGAATATTTTTTGAAATATCTTGATGGAATAATTGTGATTTCGGATTCTAATTCAGGGCATTAAAAAAAACATTCGAAAAAATAAAGTCTTCGTCCAGATAAAATTAAGAATAATGTTAAAAAATATATTAGTGATATTTGGTTCTGTTGGGTAACGTGAAATTTCTTACGAATTTGCACAAATTTTCACGAAATTTCACAATTTGCTGTCAAATAGAAAAAACTCAGTTTTCGGGAAATTTGTTGAAAAAAAGTTATCAAACAGGCATATTATTAATAATACAGTAGATATAAGAAAGTCAAAAAATTAAAAGACTTCCTTTTTAATAAAAATTCGTGTTTTCAATAAAGAAAATTTTGCCGGCAGTTACGAAGAGACATTGTGGAATGTGCCAATGTGTGGGATTTTTTTTCTCGCTCATCGCAATCTGTCACTTCTTTGACAATTCAATAAGGCTGGATTCAGAAATTTTGTGAGAGTTAAATGGTGCATCATTTGGATGTTTACACGGGAAAATTTCTTATAAACTTTTAATTTTCTATGTAGTGAACGAGATTTTGTATCAGAATAAGTTTCTTTTATCAGTGTTTTTTTTTTAGAAAGGTGTTTACTCATAAATAGGTTATATTTATATGTTTTTGGTCACTTTTATTTATTGTATTTGAATTTGCTTGTGAATTAATGAGGTTGGTTGTTTTTTTTTTCTTGCCAAAAAATTTAAACAAGCATGTAAATTATTATACTACAGAAGAAAGTATTCTTATGCTATCGCATCATGGCATATTTATCTTGATAATGATGATAAGAATTTTACTACAACTTTTAAGGAACAAAAAAATTTAGTGAAAAGTACTAAAACTAAAAAAATATGTCAATGACACTTTTTTTTTTTCTTTTTTTGACAATATTTTTGGTGAGCTTTTTAATCCATCTCTTATGTTTTTACGTTTTAAACTTTAAAAGGCAATTATTTCTTCAGAATTGTATCTTTTAGTTTTTGAAATTTGTTTTCCGAGTTTACAATTCCAATTTTTATGCTGTATTATTACTCAACATAATATAAAAAAGCAGAAATCTTTTGAATTCAAAAATAAAAATAAATCCGCAGACAACATTCAATTATGATTATTTAATTCAATAGCAAATACTTTGACTTGATATTGTCAAAATTTAATTGAGCTAATATTGCAATCAAACTTCTCTGAAAAAAACATTTTTTTCAATGATGTATTTTAATAGAAAATAGTAGGTTTAATTGAAAAGACAAGGAAGGGACATACCATTTGGTACTGACATTTTGAGTATATTTTTTAAAACCAAAAGGGAAAGGGTAGCAAATTTTTAAATAATCTCTTATGTAAATTGTAGTATAAACTCAATTCCCTAATTCAAACCATCATTCATCAGAAAATTTTACATCAAGTTTTAAATGAAGCACTGGACACAAAGAATCTCAGTTCGCAGAGAATCAGCCATATACTTTAAATTGTTAAAAAACAGCATTTTTGATCTTTGAACACTCGCAAACTTTTTTTAATGATTGCTATAAGCAGAAATATCTTGATGCTTTCTTGTAGATGGTGACATTATTTATAAATTTTGTGACAAAAAAATGTACAGTTTATGATTTGTATATGAAAAACCTACATATGTTTTTCTATACTTTGCCTCTTTGAAGTGCAATATCAAATCATGTAGTTATGTATTGAAACTTGATCTCACATAATAATTCGGGAACATTTTTAGGGTTTATACTTATACCATCGCACATTCTATCACATTTAAGTGTTTTATTATGTATAGGTAGGTAATGGTAAAACTGGTTTGTTTTGATGCAACGTACGTAGAAGCAATATATAAAAATAATTTTCAATACAATTTTACAATAGTCGCTTGAAATTCTCCCTCTATAATTTTCTCACGTGATAATATTATGTGAAATAATGTGGGGGTACTTTAAATAACATCAATTTATTAATTATTTTATAAAGTATTAATTATAAATTATTACTTGCCAATTGATATCATATCATAATAGAGATGTTAGTCAGCAGGAACGGCGGGGACTTACAATATTCTGCCGAATTCTAATAAGTTTTGTTGATGTAGTTTCCGATTGTATTTTCTGTCTGTTCTACTTATTTTTGATTCCAATCGAATATAAAAACATCGATTTCCCAAATTTACACACACTACCGGTTGTCACCATTTAACATAAGTATTTATCACTTGACAAGTAATAGTGTATTTATGTTACGTTATTTTACTTTACTTTTTTCTGGTACGAAAATGCCAGAGCTTTTGACTTTTTATTTAATTTATTTCATTTCCTCTCCAGCAAGAATCTTGTTTGTCAAATAAGAAGTCAGTTGATCGGAAAATTTCTCTAGTCAAATTTGATGTTTACCCAGAAACAAATTATAAACATCCCAAATGCGTTTCCTTACTATTCATATATGGTCAAAAATTAAAGCAACAACATCAAAAAGCTCGAGCCGAAACTTTTTCCCAAACTTTTTAAAGAAACAGAACTTATATAAATTATATGTTAAAAACAAAAGTTTGACCGAAATTTGTATACATACATTAATTAGTTATTAATTTCAATCATTAAAAATTTTTGTTTTTTTTTACAGAATTGTTACCGGAGGTGTGATTATGAGTTCGGTGCAAACGCAAATTGCTGTGACTCCAAACGTCCATAACTTGGCCACATCCCAAATTCAAAAAGACTACAGCGAAGACACCCTTAACAGACAAAACAGCTTTGGCAATAGCAGGTCTAGAGTAAGATTTAATTAATGATTTGTTAATTTTATTCATAAAATAAATTTTTATTTCTCAATTTTATAGAAATGCTTTTATTTTAATAAAAACTGACCCACATATCAGTCATTTCATGATGGTTTGGAATAAAAATTATCGATTCATAAAACTCGTATGTTAAAACATTAATAGGAATTTCCCATTACAGAAAACAATTTAGTTTGTTATAGTTCTACTAACGTGAATTCGAATAATAATTACTCATATAAATACAGCCGACATTTTCCATCTCAAGTTCAAGGTATTCTTGGTACCGAGTTTACATTTATTTGCTCATATATGTATATAAATTGTTTGATGGTTGGTTGGTTAGTTAGTTGGTTGTTTATGCCTGTTCGCTGCAAAGGAGCTGCCTATCAAGGTTATACTATTGATTTTTTTTTTTTTTTTATTTTTTTCTGAAAAGCTTTAAGTGAATGCTTCAGTGAAATCTCATCCGCTATTGGCACGCAAGGCTCTTTGTACTACCGTACCACTTATTAGAATTTTTTTTAACCACATTGCAGTTGGGAACGACACGAGTTATCGACATTATTTATCGTGTTACAGAGTAATTTTTATAAATGTCAATCACGATCTGATAAAATGACTTGCTCCTTGCCCTTTGTTGTAGTTCAGGTCCGTTTTAATTTGTTGTTGATGTTGTGGGCGCAAAATCCATATCGATGGTTAAATTATAGGACCTCGTAAGTTGAAAAAAATATAAATACAAACAAAATCAGCAGAATCAGAACCACTTTTTGGTAATTTCAGCGTAACAAAAAAATCAAACAAATCAAACGTTAAATGTTAATCTAACCTCACATTACAAGTGCAATTCTGGGTGCCTTTTTGTTTTTCAATGTAATCGAATAAGTCGTTTTGAAAACATGCGTTTTTTGGACAATTTTTGTCCAAGATGGTGACAATGTCAAACCAATATTTCACTGTAGTTTATCCTCTAGAGTTATTTTCCTAAGAGGTTAGTTGGTACTCCTATTGCTAATAAAAAAAATCGTCTGAGTAATAGAATTCGCACCAATCCTTCCTTGATAACAATTTATGCTTCTTCCATCAAACCATCAAGGGCCACCATTTAAATTACATTGTAAATCATCCGTCACCAACAAAATTCGACAACACCTTAAATCCCCGAAACGTAAACGCCTATCGCCTCGGAACCTCTGCTCGAAACGATCAAGGACTTTTATTTTGACCACGTTTTCATCGGAGTAGTCTCATGAGCGCTTGGTGAGCACAATTCATGTAGTCGTTACAAGCTGTTAATAAAACTTTGCCGAAACAGATGCCTGGGTGGTTTAAAACTTAATATATACATCTAATATTTAAAATAAATTCTAAAAACGCGTATCATATTGAATGCGACCCTGCACAAATCACTTTGTTTGTAGCTATCCAAAACAAACAAACATACATAGTACATACTGGCACTCATTCCTTAACAATAAGCCTACAATATAGTATCTGGATGTGTAGGGAACTATTAGATTGTTTGCTTGTCTCGCCTAATGCTTTAGAATGTAGGGTTTTCATGTACATATCGAAGGGTAAGTGGCAGTGGATTGCCTGACTCTGCCTAGTTCAGCTAAGTCCCTAAAATGGTATAGTGATGTCACAGAGTTCTGTAAAATCGATGAAAATAAAAGTGAAAGGTCATCAGCTATTAGTTGGTTTAGTGTAAAGAAAGGAAAGAGAATTTGTGTATGTAGAGAAGTAATTAATCAGCAGTTAAGGTTAGTTATTAGGTTTTGCTTAAAGGTTATACTTGTGTTTTTGTACTTTACCAAATAATAATCTAACCGGACCAACATGCTTGGGTAGGAAATATTTGTTTACATTGTGTTATATGAGTGTGGACAAAGTGTTATAATGGGGCTATCATGTCATGAATGACGTTATGTGTTATGTATTGGTTTTCGTTTTGAGCTGATACAAGCGGGGTTGTTTCGGTTATAGAAAAATAAATATAGCAATGTTGTTCGCTTCAAATATTTACTAGTATCAAAATAATTTGTCCCATGTTGGTCGCTCAGATAACAGACATGACAAATATCTACTCGAGCTTTTTCCATAATGTGTGATGTGCAACCTCTTTTCAGTCTATTCTCTTCAATCAAATAACTTCCAAAGAAAATTCAACTTAATCGATATTTCACTATTTCGCTTATGCCTTATTATGATCATACATATAACATTATGTACATGTCTATCGGTTTTTCTACAAATTAATCATTCCTTCAACCTGTCATTTCACTTCAATTTAAGTGGAATTACCACTTTTAAATAATAATTTATTTAAGAATTTTTGATTACCAATTTTATGAATTTTTAACTAAATTTAATAACAAATGTCTAATAAAGTTCGTATTTTGATTATATTTTAGGGCAACATGAAAGGTAAGCACTTAACACGAAGCCATGCAATGCGTGAATCAACATCTCCACCACGGACACCAACTCCTCGCACTGATCACCAATTGACATCAACAAATTGCAGATTGGCATCGTCATCTTCGTCTTCGTCGTCATCGTCTACATCATCGGCGCACAGCCCATCACAGGAAACAAACGATTGCAAAATGCATGTACAATCATCTACATTGTTGTCCCCAACCCCATTGTTAGAAACTCCCTCGGTAATTGTTACTAGTCAACACTCCCAACAACAACAGCAGAGCGTCATCTGCAACGAAGCGGACTTTCCAAAGCTATCTCCACCCAAGTCATCAAAAAGTCCTCGAAATTCACAATCGAGTAACACAACTCCTAATTCCGGAAATTCCAACAATAATAATAATAATAGCAACAACAACCATAATAATAATAATACTAATCGGGATCTGATGGACAAGTTCAACAACGCCCATACACAACAGTGTTCAGGAACGCCAGCTGGTGGCAGCGAACACCCAAATAAAATTGAATTCGGCAACGGTAACGGCAAGAAAGTTGTTCTGGAAATAACAAAAACGATAGACACCGGAGGAGGAGGCAGCAATGGAGGAGGTGGTGGAAGTTGCATTGCTTCGAATTCTTGTAATATAGAATACGTGAATAACCAAACGGAAAACAATGGCAGCGGATCACATTATATGCATCCAGATAACCGAGGCATGGCACAAGATGGAGCGATATCATTCTATGACAAAGAAAACCGTTGTCCCCGAAATGACAGTCAGAATAGCAACAATTCACTATCACCAGATGAAAATCAAAATAGTTTAACCGATAGTCCAAGTGACATAAGTAAGCATGAACGCATGGGTAAGAAACACAGGACAAACTCAAATTCGAAAAGTTCAAAACCACGACTAAAAAACATGGGCTCCTCGTCTAGCATGGACGGTGGCAATAGCAACAGTACTTCTGGATTCATATCACGAGGTAAGTCAATCATGATTAATAAAAAAAAGGTCGAGTTCTAAATGCACTAAATTTTATTTACAGATAGCTCAATGGAGCAATTTACTGACCAAAGTGGCGTAGATCTGGTGCTTTTCTTCAAGGAGACCTTAAATAAAAATCCCAAAGATAGAAATACCTTGATGAAAATTGAAAAGGATCTTATTGAGCTGGCTCAAGATAAAACGTACAAAATTGTGAAAACATTTTACATTTTAAAATTTTGTTAATTTTTGTTTCACTTATCTTAAAAAAAAAAAATAGCCGTCACGAGATGCGTTTTCCAGCAGCTTCCTCTTACAATCGAATGCTTATACATAGAACAGCTGCATTCTTTGGAATGGAACATAATGTTGACACGGCCACACAACAGTGCGTAATAGTAGCAACAACGAAAGGCACTCGTCTACCAGACGTAAGATATGCAATATGAAAAAATTTAATTATTGTATGAATGCCCCCTTGTTTAGTACATATAGGTATGTAGAAGTTTTAGCTTTTTGTAAGTTAAAGATAAACTTAAAAGCAAATTAATGTGATTGGGTTGGCCCCTTTGAACAGCCCTGATTTTTGAATGAATCAAAGAATCTCTTCGTTTGTTTGTTTTTATTATTTTTAAGATAACTAATTTCGTTGATTTGATTTTAACTTTTAAAACTTAGTTTTTTTTTTCGTCTGACGCATCTACAATACACATATGTATACATAATAGCTTGTTTAAAAGTAACTTTTGCCAATCGTCTTTGGAAATACCTAAGATATACCCGGAAATTCTTAGGATATATCAAACTTCGAGGCCTTAGAGAAATTATTTCAAAACTTAAATGAATTTATGGTTTATTTCACAATCAGCTCTACGGAAATGTCATTGTAATTGGATTTTCCATCACTTTGGATTCTGTGATAGTATTTTTCCGGAATTTTAAGTATGATTTCAATTACGTGGAATTCGTGATAGGACTGAAAATTTTTCACTTTAGTTCTGATTAGTAATTCAAAACACATAAATTTTGGCGCAAGGTCTTGAGAGTTTAAAATTTCTGTGAAGGAAGTAGACATAATAATTCAAAACAGTTTTTGCTTTTTAATCATACATTCCTCGTTTGACCAATAAGATAAAAGAACGCATATCTGAGAACTCACGATTTAGTAGCTCTTTATGCGGGATAGCACCGGTTTTGTGAAACAAAGGGCTGGCAGGGTTAGCTAACATGAATAAACAGAGGAAAACTTCAACATTTCACGATAGAAATAATTTATTCTTTTCTGGAAGAGAACTCTGATAGTTCTTTTAAGATTTAATTCACGGACTAGGTAGTAAAAAATCAACCCCAACCTCAAACAGTTAAAAATCGTTTTCTTGGAAAACGAGGCAACCTCCTACTAAGCAGCTATTGATTCTCAAGCAGAAAGCAATATTATACTGAGTAAAAGTCAATATAATGAGTAGGGGGTGGGTGGTTCATCTGAAGTTCCCCTAAAAAATTTTCTGCATCCATTGAAATATTAAAGGGGCATTTTCTCGACGAAAATAGGCATACAGGATCGAAATAAATTGATACTTTTTTGTATATTTTGGGAAACTGTCACCCTGGAGCCGTGCACCAGTAAGTTACTGTCATACGTAATCAAAAAAACATTTTGAGATGATGTTACAAAGTGTGAATTAATATAAAATTAAATTTTAAAATCAATATTATAATTAAGTATGGTTTCAATTTGAAATTTCACAGCTGATAGGCAACGGTCAACGGTCAATAAAACACAAAGCTGTACTTTTCTGTTGTAACAGTTTTCACACACTTGTCCTGTTCTGCTTTGTTCAGATCTAGTTTTTCTTCATTAAACAAAGCTGATGTTCTATATCTTAAGAAGTAATGCAAAACTGCCTAACACTATAGAGTATTGCAACTGGACCTGTAGCTAGAAACTTGCAAAAAGGGTCGTAGGTGCTATTTTTAACGCACACACAATGCAGCTGTACAGCTTTTTGTATATTTAAAAAAAAAAAAAAAAAACTACGATCTTATTATTGCTATTTTAATTTTCAATATTTGTTCTTTTATTTTATAATTTTTAAAAACCTAGCTTATTTTTTCCCGGCTCTTTTTTCTTTATCAAAAGTGCTGTACCCGAAAAGTTAAAAGTTGGTTTGTGTTGTGTTCACACAATGTACAAATCTTGTACTGAGCGTAACATTGACTTTGCGTGTATTTTATAATTTGACAGTCATTGCAGCTCCGTCTCCATAGTGTTCAGGCAGTGATTCTCTTATATTTAAAAAATATTGATTTTGCGGTTAGATCTTCGTACGATACTTGTTGACTTTTGACCTAAATTCAATTTTTTTTACTTTTTACATTAATTTAATTTTTTTTGGATTTCATATAATACTTATCTGGAATTCAGAACGTTTTGAAATAGAATGGATTGGCCACATATAAAGTTATAATTCTATGTATTTATATACATAATGTATATGTTGGCCTGCAATTCTAAGGGCTCTCGATACAAAATTTGAAAAGAGTCTTTCAGCCAATTTTAACTGTTTGATCTATGTATTTGGTTTTTGTAGCTCAATTTTGGCAGTGTGTAGAATGCGTGATCAAATATTTTTCGTTACTGTGCTGTGTTATTTTAAAAAAAATTAATTTACCAAAACAAAATGTACAATAGATAACTAACTATCTTCATCCCAAAAAATGTTTTTTTTCTTCTTCTTTTTTTTTTTAATTTTAGATTCGATTCAAGTCTCTCTTCCGTGAACGTATGTCAGATGAACCAAGAAAATCAATTCTCAAACGTGATACTCATAGTTTCGATGACTCTCGCCAAAGTTATTTATGCCCCGATCGTGGCACACTTGATAGAAAAGCAAAAAGTTTTGAAGAACGCGAAGAAGAATATGAAAAAGTTCGACGACGAATCTTTCGTAATCGAGAAAATGGTGAAATGATGGAAGAACCATACTGGAATTGGTCAGAAAATTCAGAACAGGCTTCAAGAATGCGTCAAAGTAATAAAATGCTGAAAGTTCAATCGCCTGTAAGTAAAATTTGTGTATATTATTCTTGTTTGCATAAAAAAAAAACAATCTAGAAGTATGAGCTGTGAAATTGTTGGTCCGTTCCCGCATTTTAAATTTTTGTGATATTTTGTGCATTTTTGTGAATATCCAAAGGCATTCCCATCCTCCACAAATTCGTAGATTTAGAATTTCATTCCCACTCCCCAAAAATTGTCAGTTTGTGAGTTTCTATGCAAAAAGTAAAGGATCGGACCTATTCATTCAATACAGACATTCTTTTTTAAAAATGTATATCTAATATTTATTTTGATCCTTTAAAATATTAATTTAATTTTCTTTTTTCTTCTCAGCAATCAAATGACATGCGCAACGATGGACGACCAAGCGTTTCAAAGTCTCACAGCTTCGGCGGCTATGGCGGTCCCCCACCAAATGGTAGTGGCAATAGTGGAGCTCCACTTCTTCGTGGGGATTCCATGAATTCCACAAAAAGTGCTGGTCCACGAATGTTTTCCAAGCAAGACTCCATCGGCAGCACAAGTACTCCCTGGCGTTTATCACCTTCAAGTAGCGGGTAAGTACCCGAAACTTAAATGGATTTTTCTAAGGTGTTTATTTTTAATGAGTATACAGATTGCATCTAGTCGCTATGTAATTATTAAATTTTGTTCATGAAATATTAAAGTATATTATTTCTGACAATGAGAAAGTGTGCATAAATGGAGATTAACAAAAACAAAAAAAAATCAAAATTACAATTTGATGTAAATAATATTGAAAAAGATCTCCCTTTCTCACTGAATTTATGTGTTCTCCCATTTTGTTTTTTAATAAATAGATATAAAACACAAACACAATCCCTGCGGTCCGATTCGGTAACTCCCTCTCCAACTGGATATGGGAGTGATGAACACACGCCAGAACCGTCTGTGGTCCATTCGCCGCCACCGGCTCCATGTGGGCTTGTATGGGCCGTCACTGACATTGCCAGTGTGCCACGGGGCAGTGTCCTCATAAATCCGCACACGTTGCAACCAATAGTTAATCAAGACGGGTAATTTACGAAAAAAAAAATTAACAAAACAAACTAAACTTTATAAATCTTTAAAAAAAACACAACAGAGTTTCCTTTCTTTTTGTTGATTAAAAAAAGTTCACAATAATTGATTGATAACTGTATACCTATGTTGATATTATTCTTTTGAAGACGATTTCCGATAGATTTTTTAAACAAAAGTTTGCAAAACGTTTGATTTATTTTTATTTTATTTAATTTTAATTAAATAAAATTTGCTGGTTTTTCATTTTCGTTTTAATTTTAATTAATCCTCTGTTGATCTAATTTTATTTGAGTTTTGTTTTCTACTTTTCACTCTCTCACTTTTTTCGATTATATCCATGTTTGGTTTTTTTTGTACTAATATACATATAATGCACTAATAAAAAATAATAATACAATTTTGCTTCTCATGGGTTGTACACCTATAAGTTACTATTGTTGTTATTGTTGTTGTTTTAACTACGGCCTCATGTTGCTGTGTTTTTTCTTATATTTAAAATGGTTTTCTTTTGAGTGCGTTTATTTGCTTCTCTCTATGCTGTTATTTTCTTACTTTTCTAATTTGTAAGAAAGTGATGATATTCTCGTTTTTGAATAAAAATTGATCATCAGCGACGAAATACCAGGAGCTATGACTTGCTTTTGAATTTATCATTTCAATCAATCGTTAGCTGAATGACGTTACTTTCATAACGAAATAATTGTAAGCCAGAGTTTGATTGCAAATTTTTACGATTTTGAAAAAAATCTGCTGATAGTTAAAGAAAAATAATGAAATAAAAATCTTATGATTATTGTCATGGAAAACGGCTTTATGAACCATGGAAAGCACATAGACCTTCGTTTAATGTTCTTCACACTTGCATCATCACTAGTGTTTTTTTTAATTAAGTGAAGTAGAATTATTACACTACGGATCACTCGCAATAAAAGCAGAAGTAAAATCCTGCTGCGGATTGAGTAAACATTTAAAATATAATGGTGTTTTTGAATTTGTACAATAATTAACTTGAAAAATTATACTAAAAATGTCAGTACCATGGCATGGCCGTTCCTTGTTTTTCCAATTAAATCTATTCTTTTCTTTTAAAATACACCAATGAATAAAAATGTTGTTCTTTGAGTGCAATAGTTGCTTGATTAAATTTATTTAATTTAATTTAAAACGTCAAAACATAAGAGGGGATTTAGAAGCTTGACAAAAATACTGTCAAAAAGAATGAGAACGTATTAAAACTGTCGAGTTTTAGTATATTTCAATATATTTTTTGTTCCTCAGTAGGTTACAAAAAAAAACAAAGTATAGTGTAGTAGTTTATATCAAATCCAACCGTATTATTAACAGACAAATAACTTTTACGAGTTAGTACTGCTGTACAAAATGATGGTTTTACTCGTAATTACATATCGATTCGAGAGTAAGTTTTTAAGTAAAAGGCTTTCAACCCCTATTACGAGGGATAAATGTCCCTCGAACATCATTGACGTTCCTAGTAGGAAAACATTTCAAGAGAAATTTTTTTCGCGATAAACCTAACGACCTAGCTGATAAGGGTGAAGAAGAACCGACTCGGCTAAACTGGAAGATTTGCGGGCGCCCGAAGTCATGCATAACTGGATGAAATTTTGGCCAGGATTAAAAAGGCTAGGACCGGACTGCGGTTTTACAGCTAATAATTCTCATGATGAAACGTAAACCAGCTGTGAATAGTCTAGACTTCCCCTAAATCCCGTAAAAAGTAAAAAAGTAACGATTAAGATAAAAACAAACATAACAATACAATTTAAAAATGGAAACCATTTATTGTTTTAAACAAAACTATTTATAATTCTGCTGAAAGAAGCTTAATTTTTTTTTAGTTTTATTACTAGTAACATGAATTGTCCGCCCGATAATCTACATTTAAGTCAAACATTAGCTGTGTTTTATTTTTCCAAAGATCCGAACCAGATTGGATCTGCTTACGAAAATAAATGTATTACAAAAACAACACAAGATCCAACTTTGATTTCAATTTGATTTCCAAATCCATTTTGAACACACATCCTTAATTTGTAAACGGGTGTATACAAATATAAAAACACAGAGGGAACAAAAAGAGTTGGGTATATAACAAGTTGTCACTGAGTTGTTCTGGGTTGTTTTATGTTCATGATCTCTGCCTACGTCCTGTACTCGAATCGACAAAATAAGTCGAGAAACGATGAAAAGTGAAACAAATCGTAGGAGTTTTGTTCTATTTTTCAACTGTTCTCGACCAATTTTACCGATGCGACAGTTACAAAACATAACCACTGATCTGGATTGGATATGGGGGAAAATAAAACACAGCTATTACATTTAGTCACGAACAAAATGTTCGACATCGTAATTTTTAGTCCTTCCCTAATTAAACTTCATAAAAAAAACCTTTTGCAAACTAAAATATTTTATCCGCTTTAGAAAGTTGTGTTAAAAAGAAATGAATTATCTGAAGTAAAAAAAAAACTTTCTAACACAAGAAAATATATCTACATTAATAAACCCATAATTATACTCTTATAATATACATATGTACATGGAGTACTATTTAAAGTCCCGATCAAATTAGGACAAATTATTGTTAAACTTTGCTCGATTGGCAATATTAACAACCTCATGCCTCGGGTTTAATCCCTAATACGACAATGACCTGCTGCCCTGTGCCTGGGTTTTCGTTAATAGATTTTTTTTTTTAATTTTTTTATATATTTATTTTTGTATGGTATGTTTTTTTAATTTTGTTTTTTTATTTGATTTCTGTAAATGGAAATATTCTTCGTTATTATTTTTTTTTCACTTCCTTTGCTTTTGTGTGTCATATTAATTTTTGTTCGGACTTGATGTGAAATGTTTGCATAAGTTAAAAAAAATACTAGTTCTAGCTTGTTCTTCAATTTCAAATTATATGGCTTTTCATTTCGAAAAAAAAACATCACTACCACTACCACCACCAATACCAACATTATAATATCACGAATCACTTGATTTATTTTCACAAAACAAAACCGATTTTCGAATCTAGTTGTTTTTAAACGGCTTGCTAAATTGGCTCTTGAATAATAAAATAAATAATACAAATTTAGCATCTGAATTATAATATTTTATGTACTTGCTTGTTTTTTTAGTTCAATTTATCATTTTGATCCGTCCAATTTACCACCAAGTCAAGCAATGGCTTCTGGAGTATACAGTAAATCACCATTAGGGGTCAATATCAAGAAGAAACAAACTGACAAACATAAACTCGGCAATAAAATGGACAATTCATCCTCCTCCTCCGGTAATGATTTAATATCATCTTCATCATCAAGTGGAGGGACAGGAGGAGAGGCAGTGAATAATATAATCGCGGAAAGTTCAACAGAGACTGTTTCGGAATCATCAACTCAAACTGTGGTGCTGGCAGCCATGAGTAGAGATGAAGAGAACGATTCCAAAGATAGTATTACCAAACGTGAAATGGATGACATACAAGAAGGTGAGTAAATACAATTCATAATGTTGAATGACACTCTAAATTCGTTTATATGTTTATAAAGTAGAAACGACTGTTATTTCGGGAGAAGACTGCGAAAAACCTATTGTAACGGTTACAACAAAAGTTTTTGACCGAATAGAAGTGCAAAAGTTTAAACATCAAGCTACAAGCCCGAATATACCTTCTCCTGATCCAGAAGGACCAGTACAGTCAAATGAAGTGGGTTTTCTTATTAATAATTTTTACATTAAATGAAAATAAAAAAAAATCTTCCCTTTTATTCTGTAGATTGTTCCTCAAAATGAACCGAAAATTGAAATAAGAGCTCAACCAATACAGCAAACAACAACAGAACTTTCAAATTCTAGCAGTTCCACACCGGCCAGTACCAATGATAGCAAAAAAGATGAACCTAAGAATTGGAGCTATACGCAAAGCTATCAGGCTATTGACGGTTCGACAGTGTTCCAAACAGCAAATACCAATCCATATTCCACAACGACATATCAGCAAGGGGTAAGTGATTTTTAGACGAATAAGTAAAAAATTGCAATGTATAGCCAATAGGTGCTTTTTCCATGCAATGTCCCAACTCAGTAAATTTAAGTCTTACAGTACTTTGTTGAAGAAATAGAAGTAATTGTACATTGCTGCCAATCAATGACCAAATACTTAAACACAAGATTATCAAAGAAAATACAACAAAACAGAATTAACAAATGAAACGGAATTGCGTTCAAGAAAATTTTTTTTTAATTCTTATTTTATAATTTAAAATTTTTTTTGACAAAATCTCGATACTACTTCAATATTTTTAGAAAAGTTTATATCATTCTTAAATTCAAATTACTTTTTTTTCAGCCTGATGGAAGTGTTTATGCAGTTCCCCAAGGAATGGTGTACACGTATCCTCCGCCAATGGTATTATTTTTTTTTATTGTGCTATAGTTGTTTGAATATTAATTTTTTTTTTTATTTTAGGAAAATGAAATGCAGGGATATTTCATGCCGGTGTTTGATCCGTCACAGCAACGTGATCCTAACAGCTTATTGCCTCCTGGGTCACAGACCATTTATCAACCTACAGGTGGAGCTGCAATGCTTCCAGTAGCTGCTTACCCAACAACACAATTTACCGGAGCACCTATTTATCCAGGGCAAGTCGTATACTCTAGCGATCAATTTGCTGCTAGCGGAGCAGCAGTAGCTGCAGCTGCCAGTGGACAAATGCAGCAATATCCAATGACTACTACCTATCCCATAGGATACCCGTATCCATATAATGGTAAAATAGAAACAAAAATCCGTAATCTAATTGACTAATTTCTATATTTTTGTTGTTTTTATAATATATAGGGTATTGGGGCCAAACTATGACGTATTATGTGCCTCAGCAATCCCTTGCAAACGCGGTTCCTTCATCGATTATTCCACAACCAACGGCACCGCTTCAAATACCAAACGGTGTGTCGACAAGCCTTGCAACGACTGTAAGTCAAGTAAATGCAAATAATCATTCAAGTGCCCCAAACAATAATAATAGCCACACCGTCAGTGGTGGAGGAGGAGGTGGCGGTCGTGGAAAACGAGCAACTCCGCCCCATCATCAACAGAATAGCGTGCAAGGCAATAGCCATTCTGTTACTTCGGGAAATGCAACGTATCAATTGGGACCAGGCGTTCCACTTGCACTTGCATCCGAACTCAACGGTCCAACAATGTACGCCATTCCACAACATGCAGTCTTTTCCTCAAATATGCTTCCATACACTCACCAAAGTACAACGACGCCCGCAAACGCAGCAGGCGCCACTGGTGTGCTCACTCCACTCCCTCATCAACCAAACGCTGTGATCAGTTCTCTTTTCAATCATCCTCCCTTGACTTCAAGCAATGGGCCGATCCCTGTAGAACCACCTCAACCGACAAGTTATGGTGTGCATACGAATGTAAGCTCAAATCATGCAGCCGCCAGCACTGGCACAGCGCAGTCCGCTCCGAGTACCCCTCATTCATTGTCGCACCACAACCAACGTAATCCTCCTCTCTTTGCAACTCCTCCAATTCTATCAAGTAACTATAACTCACCCATTCAGAACCACTATCAGAGCTTTACTGACGCACAACATACAGGTGGTGGCTCATCACATTCGTATGAGAAGAGAAATAGTAATGGAGTAGGAGGAATGAACAAGAACAAGTCTTCAAACGGTGGTGGATACTCCTCAAATGGACGGCAAAATTCATCATCATCGCTTTATGGTACACCAAACAGTAATATAAATAACAAGCCTCCGGCCACATCAAATGACATTTCTAACCAATCTATGATGTCTTCGAATGGCCTTCAAGGGCAGCGTCCAATGCATATGGGTCAGTCAAAACGCATAAACGGTGCAGATAAATCACAAAACTCTCTCCTGAACAGCCCTCATATGGGAATCAATGGAGGTCGTTCAGATTCAAACCATAACAGTAACAGCAACCAAAGTACACAGAATGGTTCTGAAAGTAAACCCCGGGTATCCTCTGGATATCGACAAAAACCGAGCAATCTTGAATTTCGCCGAAGCGTCAGTCAGCGGAATTCACCAAGTGCTAACTCAAATGAAAGTAACAACAACTCGCCCAACAGTATTGTGTCAAGCTACACAGGTGGTGGCGGAGGAATACCATCGTATGTTGCAACTGCTTCTGATAATCAGCAGTCATCACCGGTGTATTTAACGCGAGGAACGCACATTCCACCGATGCATGCCGCAGCGCAAAACGCTCAAGCGGCTGCCGTTGTCGCAGCCGCGGCGGCCGCTAATGAAGCCACAGCTGGTTGTCATCAACCGCTTATTGGAGCTTATAATCATCCCGGTGCTCCAACTGGTGTTTACATCAAATATGGACAGACATATTTTGCACATGTAACTAAGAAAAAAAAAAACTCAAATTTATTAAGTTTGTGTTTTTGAACTTTTTGATTTTCATTTTAGCCAACTGTTGCTCTACAAAACAACCGTCGATCTCCACCGAGTGATTTGAGACCACAAATGGCACCGATTACAGGAATGTATCCGGCAATGAATATGATGATATCAGGTTTGTAAATAAATGTTGAATTTTATTTTAACTTGTGATATATAGAACTGTGGGACAAGTTTCTGATTCATAAAAAAAAATCGAACCCCAGATTTTAATCAGAACTAAAATTACGGATAAGGTGGGTCTCGTAGTTGTGTTTGTCTGTCTGTCTCTACCTCGATCTATAGCTTGGGGTAAATATTAAAAATTCTAAAGATTACAAAAATATAAAAAAACACTTTTAATACTTCAAAGATTTCGAAAATAATCTCCAGAGTCCAACCTATTCACCAAGTTTCATCAAAAACTCTGCAGTAGGCGCATTAGATAAACAAACAAACAGACAGACAGACAAAATTACTTTCACATTTATAATAATGAATTACTCTTTTAAGAAATAAAATATATATTTAGATTTTCCTTTTCCGCGCCAACTATCGTATAGACATATAAAAATAAATAGGCAGTTTTTACAATACAAAATTGTATGCTTGGTGTGAATAATAAATAAATATTTTACCAAATTATATTTTCAGCACCACGACAAGTGCAACCAAGGCACCCCAACCCTAACTACAAGGGATCCCGACCGTCACGCTAATCCAGCAACAAACGTATAAAAATAATGTCGTAATAATAAATAATAATACTTTCCGGTCCATTTTACACAAAAAAGAAAAATGCAACAAAATATACCAAAAGGAAAATAATGAAAAAAAAAAAAAAAAAAAATATGAACAGAAAATACTATGATTAAGCAAAAGATAAAAACAGACGTCAATAATTACGCAACTCTTATAGACACTTGTTTATACATAAAACAAAAAAAAAAATGAAATAAAAGAGAACGTGAAATCTAATTATAAAAGTGCAGGCGGTATTATGTGTAAAAGAACATACAACAAAAATCAATGCACCTATAGATTTCTAATTCGATTCCTAATTTATTTCCAAAATGCAACACAATAGCTAATCAAACATTTATGTTAATATTATTATTATTATAAAACACATTACGCTAATGTTTAAGTCTGGATCAGAGAAATTGAAGATGTTATAAATGAAGTGATATTCTTTTACGACTCCATCTCAACTGTCATACATCCTAATCCTTACGACAGCCAAGTTTACAAGACGGTCTGGGTCTGGTCAAGTTGGCAACTCTCTCCCGCATCAGAGCTATCCGCTCTCAATTGCATAATCATTATTTTAAGTAACAGAAATTTTATTTTTTCTGAGCCATTATATTATTTATTTATTATTATTATAATTATTAATTATCAATAAGTAATGAAATGATCGTAATTACTACTTATGATTTTGACTTCGCATATATTTTTGTTTTTCTCTCTTTTTTAAATTCAAAATTTTCTATTTTTCTTCCGTTTGGTAAATACACATAATATAGAATATTATCTCTATGCACCATTTCATACTAAAAATTCTGTTTTCTTTATTAAATTTAAGAAAAATTTCGAGTTTCCGAAAATATTTTTTTTTATTTTCTTATTAATTTGTTGCATTTATTAAAAAAAAAATAAAAATACACTTATTACATGTTTTTCCTTTTACTCAGAACATTAAATATAAAAAATAATAAAAAACAAGGGAAAGCTACTAAGTTCTTGAGATCTCCATTAGATTCCAGAACTGGGTAACAAATTCTTCCAACTGAAAATATAAAAAAAAGAAACCATAAACCGTAAACACACATAAATTATATACTATATAAACAAATAGATATAAACAAGAAAAAGTATATATTTATTCTAAATTAAAAAAACAAAACGAGTATACAAAATCATCAACACAAAAAAAATGTATGTAGCATACATAAAAGGTACATTTTTAATGTACATGGTTTTATGTATTAAATTTATGTGTAAGAAATGAGCGGAATTTTTCAGTTAGATTAGTTAATAATAAACAAATATATATAGCTTAATATAATACATCCACAATTCAGAAAAAAAAAAAAAAATAAGGGGAAAATAATATTAGTTTTAAAAAATTTACATCTACACTATTACCAAGAGAGAGGATCGAAATAAACAAATGATAAAGACGTGTTAACTTATTCTCATCATCCAAACAACGGGAAATGGACAAACAAAGTTGAATGCTGAGATTATACTATGAGAAATCAGACCAGAAGTGTCTCGAAAGTCATCTGTTATGATTATGTATTGTTTTGTTGAATATGCAAAAGTTGAAACTATGTTGAAAAAAAAAAATAATAATAATAATAATGCGAGAATGGTAGGAAGGCGAACGTAAAATACAAAGACAAGAAAACCTATTAAAAATATATAAAATTAAAATAAAAAAAAAAAATAACAAAAAAATAAAACTAAAACGTAAAAAATAAACACAAAAAAAGAAAATATATATAATGTATTTATTTATTTTAATTTATATACACTTATTAGAGAGATATATAAATAAATATAAAATAAGATAACAATTGAGTTTGTGTTGGTGTTTTATTTTTCTTTAGTAAGATAAGATTGGCGAAGCTGCTTTCTGATCTGGTTTAAGGGATAACAAATTTACAAAAGGCTACTTATTGCAGGTTTAGCTCAATGATTGCGATCAGTAACAAAGCAAACACACATTGCGACCACACAACACTTTTCTAACTGACATTTTTTTTTTAATTTCGGAAATAATTGAAGAAACATTAGAAAAAGTGTTCAATCTACACAAATTGAATTCGGTTTTAAGTTCTCAAAGTGCTAACCAGCCAGATAGAACGTTGAACGTTATAGCGTTGTAGAAAGAAACCTGCTCCAAAGCATCCCATTAATAAAGTCAAATAAGATGTTAGAGTCATTTGAACACTGTGACACAAAGTTCTATTAGGAATTATAACTACGTCCTTTTTTTTTAAACTTGAATGACTGAATAAGTATCTATCGAGAATCTCGAGGGAAATATTGTTTCCCTCGGAATTTTATATTCCCTTAAAAAGAAATGTATGTTATCGTGAATCTTGCCTGGAGACAAGTTTTCTCGAAGAAAAATACATGTACCTAAATACAAAAAAAATGGGTCTCGCAAATCAATTCTGTCTTGTCTGTTAAGCTTTGGCCTAAGCGGAAAAAATTGCTTACCATTTTTTCAAAAATTTAGATATAAAAAAACTTTTTAAAAAACCGCTCCAACGATTTTCAATTTTTTTCTCATAAATTGCAATTTCCTTAAGAAATCGGATGATGTACATTGTCAAAACAATTTCAGAGGTTGTGTAATCAATTTATGTTGAATGACATATTTTTTTTAACAATTTTTCAGTCTAAACTGTAAATTCCAGCTTATTTGCCAAACGGTGCTATATTTTCATAAATGTACCTACTCGCATAATACTACCTTAAACTTACCTACGTTTTAAGCCGGTGGTATACAATATAGGCTCCCTCAACTAATTTATTTCTTTTATAAAATAAATACAGGGGTGGAATCGGCTATCGAGATAGTGTTGATAGTTGATAATCAAAATCCACATTTTTGCTCTATGCAAGGAGATTATCCAATCGACAATCGTTTTTTTTGTACTGATATTAAGTGACACCTTTTTATGTGTCGTTTTCATACATTTATGTAATTTTCATAAACATTTTGTTGCGGTCGGCTTAAAATTGGTTGGTTTTTTTAATATTATAAATAATATCTAAAGTAAAAAGTGTGTTTTAAGAATAAAAAATAGCAAATTAGTTCAATTGCAATGTTTACATCATTTGCAATTTTTCAAACCGCACGGAGAGTAAGGAGTAAAAATAATTTTAAAAAGGTCCGACTGATTAGAACAAATCTGAGAAAAAAAGAAAACATTTTGGAACTACGAATCAGTTTATGGATATCCTTGAGAACATTTCTTAGCACCAAAAATGCAAAAATGACGTTTAATTCTTAACAGAATTGTAAGTAATGCCAAAAAACAAACAATTTTTGGCGATCGAATTAAACAGAGCAACGAATAGTTGATAATCAAAAACGACAATCAAAAAAGGGACTAGTCAACTATCACCTTAGCCGATTCCACCCCAGTTTTTGATATATTAAAACTTTAAAAACACTGTGATCGCACATAAGAGCAAGTTCGTGCGATCCAGTCGTGCACATATTTTTTTTATATGAACTGACTTTTGAGCCAAAAATTGTAGAAATGGGTACGTTTGGGTAGTAAACAAGGCTATGGTTTGACTTTTAGAGTTGCGTATACCGATATAATTTTTACAAAAATTTTGTAGATAAGTACATACACTGCCCCTCATCTGAATAGATTCAAATTTCTGTTCACCTTACTGTTAGCCTTCTCTTCGTACCTATATATTGCAATGACACACTTTTTTTTATATATGTAATAAAAAGCATCAATATGTATATGCTTAGTTTGGGAGACAGAATGTTGTATGAAGCATTTTTCGGGATAATTTATAATTCCCGATTTCTTAAAAATCCTTTTGGAAAGTAATCAAATTAATTTTAGCTAGTTATTCCACCTATTTATCTGTTAAATACGAAAAAAAAAAATAAAAAGAAACGTTAAGTAGATAAGTACCGTTTGACTTTAGAAAACCAATCTTAATTTTACCCAATTTATCAAGTTTAAAAAGGCGATACAAAAATTCACAACTTTTCACAACTTTTATTCATTTACGAATTGAAAATTGAATATGTGCTCTATCAAAACTAGATAGATTCATATCCGCATGTATCCGCATTTACGAGTTAGAGCGAAAAACACACTTTACATAGCGACTTTTTTGTATGCAAAATTTTACTTTGAGTATACTCCTAAACAAGGTTTCGGGAACACCAATGACGGTAACACGGCAAGAAGATTTTTTGAGAATTTTGAAAAAACTACGGAAATATTAAATATTAAAGTTGAAATAGTTATAGTGAGGTTCAGAAACATTTTAAATTTAATTAATAGCGGTTTCAAGTTAAATGGGCAAAACTTTGGAAAGTAAGCCAAGGAACACATTAGATGAGCTCAAAAAACATTACCCAAAAAAATTTATTACACCAACTGTTCACAAAATTCTCTGACATGGAGAGTATATAATTAGTTCTCATATTTTGCCAATAGGACTTAGGAGAGCTGTCTCAAGAGGCTCAAGAAAACAAGCATAAGCTATATATAGGAAGTACACTTGAAAAATTTCAAGAACGAGGACGAACGGAGACTTATTTCGAATGATGTTGGTATCATGAGACCCCTTTATATCGTCACTGAGAAAATTTTAACAAAAAAAAGAAATTCAAGATAATTGGCCCACAGAAATTGAAGACATTTTTGAATAACCAATTAATTAACTGTTTTTATTTAGTTTTTTTAATTAGACCAATAACAATTTTTATAGTTTTCAATTTTCTGAAAAACTGAAAACCTTAAACTTCAGATTTTAAACATTCGACTTTAAATTAATATCAGCATTAAATATAATATAAACTGTACTCAAAAACAAATAATTTTGCAATTTTTTAAAAAATTTTAGTTTTCAGTTTTTTTTAGTTCAAAAACGGTATTTTGAAAAACTATTTGTTGACATAACTTAATTTGATTTTTATAACTAAAGCTATAATTAAATATTCTAATTTTTTCTGTTTTTAAATTGTTTTCTATCAGTTTTAAGTCAACGTTTTGAAAAATTTGCCCTCCCACATTTACAAGGAGAAAAACAACCTAACAACTTTTTTTTAGAACATAAGAATTATTTCCCTCGCAGCTCAACGTAAAATAACATTTTTGCTGTTGAACCGATTTAGTTGAGCCAAAAAATATGTTTGCTTTTACGATTAAATTTGGTCTGGCTAGCGTATCAGAATAACGGTAAGCTTTAACACAACATTCTGTCTCCCAAACTAAGCGTATAATGATGCTCTTTCATTACATATAAAAAAAAGTGTGTCATTGCAATAAATATGAAGAGAGGCTAACAGCAAGGTGAACAAAAATTTGAACCTATTCAGATGAGGGGCAGTGTACTGTGTATGTACTTATCTACAAAATTTTTGAAAAAATTATATCGATACGCAACTCAAACCATAGCCTTCCTTACTACCCAAACGTACCCATCTTCTTATTATTCTTCTAAACTTTTAAAGTGGTAAAAACGAATTTTAGTCAAAATTTATCATGGAAAGTGGAAACAGATAAATTTGCATTTAACTTTCATCAGGACCAAAAAGGTCTAACACATAAAAATCACATTTCAAAATATCAAATAATTCAAATTCAAATGAAACGTAGATACCAGCACTTGCAGATTTATATAGGGAGATAGATAGATAGATAGATAGAAAAAATATTTATTTACGTAGAATAAAGCGTTACAATTGACATGAGGTGTGTTTTATTCATTGCTGCTCACTCTATACGTTCATTTCAATAATTGAAAGCTCTATCGCCAGCAGAGCCATCTTTTTTTTACTGACTTCTTTTTCGCCAGCAATCAAATTGTTTTTGTTTGCAAAGGGAAATTTTGTTGCGCTGGCTATGCAGCAATGAATAAAACACACCTATGATTTAGTGAATACACACAGCTAGCAAAGAGATATGATATTTAAATTTATATTTTACAATTGAAAAATAAAAACAAATGTTTGTATGGCAATATGTACCTACGGTAGTATGTATGTATGGTAATATGAACATTTAAATCTTTTTGTAAAGAACTTATTTAATTTTTTTTTATAAAACGGAAAAAGATAAGATACGCCACACAGGGTTGGTTCCGGTGAAATAGGTTAAATCTATAACTCCAGCCTATTAACTTCGTGGTAGCAGTCTTGAGCAGTTTCTGTTCATTAAAACCTAAAATATAAATAAAATAATGGTATACAAAATGAAAAATCTTATACACAAAAATATAGGTAGGTACGACGAAATAATAATAACAATGATGAAGTGGCCGTGGCGTAGCTTGGGTTTTTGCCTTCCGGGGCAGAGTAGCGTCCCATCGGGTGATGATTGTAGAAAACAACAACTTTTTTAAAAATCATCCTGCTTTGCTCTAATTATTAAGGCTTAACTACATAAGCCAAAAAGTACTGAAGTACAAAAGTAAAAATATTTTTTTTACCGCTAGCGCCGTTGTTTTGTGAAAAAGAATACACAAATTTGTTTTTAAACCAAAATTTAAGCTTTCTGCATCATTTTTATAAGTTTTCTAGTCAGAAAAACTATCACAAAATCAATTTAAAAATTTTCACTTTTGCACTTTTTCACTTTTTTGGCTTATGTAGTTGAGGCTTTACAATTTATTATTTTCATTGATAAGGCCAATAGTTCTTAGACAATTAATGCCTAAGATTGTTTTATAGGCACTTTTCTTGAATGAATTAAATGAAGAATCAGAAATGTTGGCTAAAGCTTATTTTTAACGAAAGCCTATAAAAATTTAAGTAAGTATTCAACAATGATATTATCTTTTAAAAACAATTTGCATAAAATGGTAATGGCCCGGAAAAACCCCTCAAAACAAAGAAAAAAACTAAATTTTTCTAAAGCGAAGCCGAAATGAACCTGTAAATTAATTTTCCAATTTTTAATAAAAAAAAACCGGGACAACATTAAGTTTGTAATTCATTTTCTATTTAATTATTTTTTTCTTTAACTTTCAAAAATAATTTACATTATATAAAAAGTTATATTGGTGTGTTTTTTTTTGCAATCCCGGGGATAATTGGTTGAAAAAAATGACAACGGAGTTTAGCGACGCCATCACAGAAACAAAAAAAAAGTTTTCATACAAAACTATGTTACTCAAGTCGGTAACACAGTTTTTCTGTGAGCTTAAGTTAAGCAACGAGAATTCTCTGGGTTTAGTTAAGCCCGCACTGCAGGGGATTAGTTGTTGCATTTAACATGGTGACTGTTTATCTCCGACGTCATTTTTTCGTCCAATTCCCCCGGGACTTGCAAAAAAACACTCCTAATGTATACGTCCCTTACTTTAGCGGACACTTTTTGGCGAAATCACAAAATGTTAACATCTAAATCTGTAGCTAGTTAAATGTTAATTTGTTGCGAAATACAAAAACATTTAGCTCGCATAGTTTCTTAGGCCCGTTTGCTGATACCTAATAACACATAACGATTTAAGTTGAACTTAAATTCTTAAGGGGTAGGTATTTTTTCCATGTCATAAAGTGATACTTAAGAAATTAAGATCAACTTAAATTCTTATGTGAAGTATCAGCAAACCTCCCTTACTAAAATTTCCGCAAAAATTAGACTGAAGTTAGCGGACAAAAAATCGAAAACAATAGGTAAGTAGGTATACCTAATTCTATAATTGAAAATTGCAGCTTTTTAAATGCTATAAATATCTTGGGGAACAATTTATTTTGTAGCTTTTATGGATAATTTTTATTTGGATTTTTAGTTTAAAAATCGCATTTCTGGTTATTTTAAATAAAACGGAAGTTGGCATAAAAATGAGAGATGAGAAATTTTTAGTAAAACAATGAGATTAAAAAAAAATTATTGCCAGAAATTGTAGCTTTTTAAGTGCCATTTTTCTTTTATATTCAAGTTTTCAAGTTAGCTCGAAACGAAGCTGCCAAAATCCTAAAAAAATGAGAAATTTATTTGTATATTTTAAGCTGCATTGATAAGTGGCCCTAAAAAAAAAAACAAAAATATCGGTAGCCCTACGACTTGACTTTCATCGTATTTGTGAAGGCTCGTCTGCTTTTCAATCGTTCCAAAGGGCTGTTATAAATTAACGTTAAAAACACTTCGTTTTCCAATTGTTTTACCTCAAATCTTCAAAATGCAACACAGATTTATTAATTGTAAGATTAAGTTTTGGTGGTGACATAGAATGTAAGGTAGATATAAACCCCTCTACTTTCATTACATGAAATTTCAAACCACAGATCCAAGTAGGTATATGTAGGTCGCTAACTGTAGACAATTAATCTTCAGAAACACGTGAAAGTTTGCAGTCAAATATTGATATTTCTATACTTTATTATGTAGGTACTACTTACCTATACCTAACTTTTCAACGCTAAATCTTGCCTAAACAAATCCTTTTAAAATAAATCCCCCACATCTTCAAAGCTTAGGTAGAGAGAGCACCGTCTCCCTTATGCCATCACGACACGGTTTAAAATTCCAAGGAAACAAGGTAAGTATTTACATTTAGTATTTAATCCAACGATTTCTTCCTTAATCAACCCTTAAAATTGTCAATCAACATACAAAATACCAAATGTGAATGAAGCCATAAGGCATAAGGGTTATGTTACTTTCTAATAGTAAATATACCTACCTACCTATAGATATTCTACCTTCGACGGTATTTCTGTATATTTTAAAGTAGGTATCTCACATGAATTCTTTAAAAATCTTGTTTTTTATGTCATTTCCGGTAAAGTCATTTCTAAAACCAACAAAAGTAGATAAAAGGAGGTGGCGCTGCTGTCATATCATCCAAACATCACATGAAAGACAAACACAATCTCAATTTCAAATAATATCACAAACACAAGCCATGGGATAGATAACATACGCTAGAACGAGATGGTGCCATGCAATCTCTTTCGATCGACTCCATTGTTGATGGTACATTTTGGCACGCGACATTTGCCACGCCTTCCAGCTTTGCGCACATTATAAGGCGGAACAAATTTCCCTAACCACTGCAACAACAACCAATTGCGCCACAACCAATTGGATTGTCTCCGGAGACCGGTTTTCGCCCCAGCTGAACAACAACGGTAGTAGGGAATACACTAACAACAATGTAATGATTACTTTTCTAGAACAGCAACGGCATCTGTCTTCTACTTTGGGTTTAGCTGATGGTTTACACAAGCAGTTTTGTTCAGACAGTCGAGTGGTCTTGTGTTGGCGGTAGCGAGAACGACGAGACAACGTATCGACTACCTGTGAATTTATTGTCTACCGTCGTGGTTTTGACGTTTTTGTTTTGATAACAGTAATTGTAGGAAATAAGAGTAAATATATACCGTTATAAATGGTGGAATTGACGTGGCGTTAACTTTTCGGATTAAACTACCTAGCGGTTTTTATTACAAAAATAAATACCTAAATATACAAAATAGTGTAGGTATTTAAGAAGAAAGTACCTACCTATTTTTAAAAAATATTAATTGTAAGAATTAATTTTGTGTGAAGTGAGAGAAAATTTGGATAAAAATTGTCTAGTGCTTTAAAAAATTGTTATCAGCTTATCAGAAGCTGATAAAAAGTGCGTGGAAGTGATTTAATTGGGATTTAAATACTTAATACACAGAGTGGATAATTTCGTCAAAATTGTGGAAGCAATTAAAATGAAGGTGAGTTTTGAGACTTAAAACAGTTTTTTTTAATTATTTTCGATAAGTTTGGAATATTGAATTGCGTCGGCATTTTGAAAAAATGTTTGATGCAAAACAAAAACGAACAAAATTACATATTTCTGTTGAATAAGGTAAAGTTAGGTAATTACAGACAGGAAAATCGAAATCTGTATAGGACTTAAAGCTTTGAAAGGAAACATGATTTAAAATTAACTTTACGTGTAGGTGCAGTACATTGTTCACGACTGTTAAAGTGATTCGTTTTTTTGGATGCAATCCATCCTTTTAGTATGTTGAATGAAACAGGTGCTAGATTACTTATCAGTAGGATTACTCACTCTTAAGAGAAACCTTTCCTAAGACGGCCTTTAAACAAAGCAATTACCCCCTGCGATTTTTAAGCGCGTAGATGGTGGGGCGTATATGGTGACCGGGGTAGACAAAGTTGCTTAGGTTGAAAAATTGCAGGGTAAAGATCGTGGAGAGATGTTCTTTTTCATTAAAAATTGCAGTCGTCTAAAATCAATATAAGTTAATATCGTTTTGGTCTCGGCAATATATTAGTTGCTTTATCTTTTTGTTTATTTAGATTCAAGTGCTTGGTCACTGCAACTTCTTGCTAAAGTTGCTATAGGTGTTTGTCCTTTTTTCATTTGTTGTTCTGGGATTTGTGCACAGACAAATAATAAGACCACTGCAATTTTTAAGAGTACCTATTATTTTAAAACAGGCAACTAGTTAAAGTGAATCTAGCTTATTTTCAGACGAAATTGCATAATTTTTGCAATTTCACCATTAATTTAATGTCTAAATTGAGTTGTCTGTGTAAAATGGCAGAAATAACTGCAATTTTCTAGTCGTGTCAATTTGACATCAGTCTATAGTTTGCATTTCATTGACAAAATAAAAACAAAAATGATGAGTTCATCATCAAAGAAAAAGGCTTAAAAATTTCTAATTAATTTAAATAAATTAATTAATAATCAAATCGACTATTAATTAGAACCAATTCTAAAATTTGTTCATACATTTTATTGATAAAAAAACGCCATGAATAAATTAATCATTGTGTGTATTTACATATATAGAATGAAATGAAGCTAACATAGTATAAACTGTTATAAAATACAAATTTGTATGCATTTTCATCGAAGTTAAGGTAAATTAAGGTGATTTTGAAATTGCGTATAAATGTACGGGGAAATCTAATGCAATTTCGAAAATGATTTCAAAATATTTTCCAAAACTGCGCTATTTTTTTTAATTCTTCCGGGGACAGCATATTATAGTATTAGTCATTTCAATCATAATTATTGGCTAAATTATTTTACTTTCCATTTCCATCTACAAGTCTTTCCTCAAACATAATTTGGATAGGTATATAGTCGGAATTTATAGGTACTTACGTTTTCAATTGCCAAGATTACAAAGGGGATTTCGGACTCATAAGGAGTATTCATTATATTTTTCGGGATGTAAGCACAATTAAAATTTAAATTAAATTAAATTTTAAGCAATTTATTATTTATTAAATAATTCCAATTTTTATTTTCAACAACTTGGAACGTAACATACATACATACGATTAATATTTTTGCGACCTAATTCGTAAAATACGATAATTATTATCGTACAGAATCTCGTTTTTTAAAGCTTTAAGCTCAAAAGTATTTTTAAAGATTTTGCAAGCACTTTAAAAAATGAGGTTTAATGATTTTTTACATTTTTACCGATCGACAATTCCCGTCAAACTTCAAATGTCACCTCGATTAACAAGGTATAAATTATTGATTATCAACATTGGATCTCAATAACGGAATAATAAATATGTAGATATGTATATTGGATATCTAAAGGTATAAACATGAATATCTGATACTGTTTGTATAAAAAGATAAACAAACAATTAAGTTCATGTAGAGATTAAAATCTAAAAAATATAATTTTAATTAATTGTTTCGACTTAACCACAACATAATATTTAAAGATCCTTGAATAAAAAAAAAACATACATATGTATGTATTTGATTACTCAAACATTCTCTCTAAAATCCGCCTTCAATCCAAATTTATAGTTCCATATTTATGAATGTACCTATATATATATGTATTTATTTTCTTGGATCAGAATCGTTATTACAACTTCAAACTTGCTTGCCTACGATCATTTTTTTTTTTGCAAAATGACAACACATTTCTGCACCAGTTAATTTTGATGTATTTATTGCAAGCACTCGATGTAGATACTTAATTATTGATTTTTACTGTTTTTACTATTCGAATAAAAACCAGTTTATTTGATCATTTTCATTTCAAAACTAAACAGTGTTAAGTAGAGGTATAATTTATACTATGACTCTACAGACGATTAAATGCTGATTTTACAAAAAAAATACCTGCGTGCTATAGTATCTTTAACGTAAATGTTTTAGTTTTGTTAAACTCACGAATTGGTCAACCAATAAATAGTGAATTTAACAGTTTGAGGTAGTATTAAACTTTAATGAAAATTATATTATTTAATGAATAATAATGTTAATAAAAAATGAGTTTTTATAGGATTACAGTATGTTATGTTAAATACTATTTTTATTTTTTGTAGTGTTAAATACTATTTTTATTCTTTGTCTATACAAATATATTATGTAGCTTTTAAAGACAAATATTTTACTCTTGACGTTTCTATTTCTTATAATCTTATCGTTCCGAAATAATTATATAAGGTTTGTTAATTTACTTCCTAAAACTCCGATATTTTTCCAATTGGAGTCCAATTTAATTTTTATTAATATGAACTTTGACAGAAGTAGGAGAAGGAATAAAATTGGTAGAAATTGTCAGTTCTGGGAAGTAAATCAAAAGAAGTATTTATTATAAATTTGAACGTTTCTTTTATCGATATTTATTGTCCTTCGCTAACCTTCGAACGGCTGGATCAAAACTAATGAAATTTGGCTTGAAAGCTGATTATTATACAATACATTTCAAAATTGTATTCAATTTAGGGATGTTTGTTTTGATTTCAACTAATTTTAACATTATTTTGTGGAAATTCGGTTGAAATTATTTTTAATTTCGAAATGTGGATTTATATTGAAAATTCAAATTAGATATGTAGGTAGCTTAGAATCGAATTGGAATTTGAAACATTTATACCTACCTATAATCGGAAATATCCCATTTGCTCTAATGTGGTATAATCTTATTCCTGACACAAAGATGACCAGTGTCTACTTTCTGTAACTCCCGCAACGACAAAATTGGTCGAGAAACGTTGGAAAGTGGAATAAAACTCATATATGATTTGTTTCAATTTTCATCGTTTCTCGAGTGATTTTATCGATGCAAGAATTACAGAACATAGACACAGGGATCGGTAATTTGGCACCGGTTTCCAGGTTTCTCAAAAAATTATTAGACATACCTTAAGCAGATCATAGACACTACACTGTGGCATTCAGCCACACGCGCCGCACCGATCGAGACACCGACACCAAAAATCAACTTTTCATTTTACTCGCACCATTATCTGACACCGAAATCGGTATGCACACCAGTTCACACACAGCACACATTTCCGTACACCGACACCGGTGCAGACACAAGTGTAGTGTCTATGGGCTGCTTTACACATATATCCGGCAGCCGGCAGTAGGTCTGTCCAGTTTAGCTGGTACCATTAAATCGGTCGCTGGGTAGGTACACAGTAGGTACACATAATAAAGGTAATGGCGCAAAATTTTAAACGATTTAGTAAAATGTTATAGCCTTTTCAGTAACTTACCAAGTTAAAAGGAAGATTTTGCTAATTTCAAACGATTTTAGCAACTTAAATATCTCTTAACATTTTACAAAAGTTAAAATCGAAAAATGGCTACTTTTATTTTAGTAATTTGCTAAATCCATATGACATCTTTTTTTCCTCGAAAAAAAATTCTTTGCAATTTTATTTGAAAGAGTTAAATTGTGTTTTTTTTATGATTCGTGCGGTAATTTCAAATGAATCTCAAGGAAGCCGAACCGAACCGAACTTCACGACATATTTGTAGGAAATTGTATGAGCTATAGCCGTGTTTTTTGCAAGCCCGGGGGAAATTGGATGAAAAAAACGACGTCGGTGCTAAACAATTAACATGTTAAATGCAACAACAACTAATCCCAGAGAATTCTCGGGGCTTAACCTAAGCGCACCGAAAAACTGTGTTACCGGCATGAATTACATACATGTTATCGATAGTTTGTATGAAAACTCCATGTTTTTTTACTGTCATGGCGTCGCTAATCCCCGCTGTAGTTTTTTTCAACCAATTCCCCCAGGGCTTGCAAAAAATCACGCCTTATATCGCACTAAGGGGCCAGCTATAGCTTTCATTGAAACTCATCATTGAAAATATTTATTTTCAGCTTTGAGGCCCTAAAAAAGCAATATCAGTGATTATTTTGGTGCCAATAAAAAGCTGATGACTCGATTATTATTGCTAGTCAAAAAAATATTTCATTTTGGCCTTGCCTTTCACATAAAACGATTTATAAGATGATCAATGATAAGGTAGTTCAATCATTGAAATAAAGAAATTCATTTCCTGCGATGACTGGGCCAAAATAAAATATTTTGTTGACTAAAAATAAAAATTGAGTTATCAGCTTAAAATAATCAATGATTCCACTTTTAAAGTGCCTCAAAACTAACAATTAAAATTTTCAATGATGAGTTTCAATGAAAGCTATAACTGGCACTTAAGCGACAACTGCATTTTACGGCGCGCGCGACACTGTGCGACAAAGTTGATAATCTGACTAAGTTTCGTTTAGTTTCGCTTAATGCGATTTTGCGTTTAAACTGATATGATAAAGTATATTCGTAGAATAGATCAAACAAGAATTTTATACAAAAGTGAACAAAAAATACGGTAATCGATTCGTCTGTTTTGTTTTAATTCATGCTTCATTTCAAGAGTTTTGCGCCAGTTTTGCGGTGAAGTGCTGCCAAAAAACAAAAATGACAGCTGACATTTCAGAATTATTCAAAATGGAAAACTTCACGAGCCGACAAAAAGTTTTCATTATTGAGCAATATTAAAAAAAAGTAAGTTTGTGCAGTGATTTTGGAAACAAAGTCATCTTAATCGACAATGGGCTTATTTACATCTTGATGTCTTCGCCGTTCGCGAGTCGTCAAAATTGTCGAGTTTAGAGTTCAAAAAATTCACGAGGTATTATGAAAAACGAATGCATCTACCACGTGATGGTGGATATTGTAAATTATATAAAATTCAATGTAAATACATCCGGATTTAAATTTTAATCTGGATGTATCGAGTGAATAATATGGGCGTTAAACTTAGTTGCATTTGCTATAGCGAAATGATAATCAATTTTACATCCATGTTCTACACTCCACTTATTTTGAATTCAACATGACAAAAGTGAAGCCTGGTTCATAATGCGACGAGGAAACGAGACCGTCATATTTTTCTCTTTATAAAATCGTTTCCCTATTCACAATTTCTTGACGATTTTTTTTTACAGCGTAAATTCATTCGTTTTGTTTACTTTCAGTGCAGGATGCGAAAAAGTAATTTAAACGATTTTAAGAAAAACAATAAAAAAAAGTTAAGATGTGTAAACATACGTAACGTAACGTGAATCACAATCACGATCACAAGATACGTTACGTTTTTTTTTACCCTACCGCCAGGGTTGTGTATATTCTGATATACTTTCATTGATTGAAATTTGTTTGACAATATACTGTGACGAGTTTACGCTCTCGTCTCGTTTCCTCGTCGCATTGTGAATCAGGCTTGAATTTGAGTATAGTCCACAATTCGTTTGAAATGTGAATACGGAATTTCGAAAAAGAAATTTGTGTTATGCTTTTTGATTCATTGTTTTCATTTTCTGAACGTAGTCATCCACTTTGTTTACGTTTTGTTAATTATTTGTGAAATTGGTGCAGTTGCAGTTGCAGTTAGTTTAGTTTTGTATTTCTTGGATGCGAAATTTAAGCAAAATTTATTTATTTGTTATTTTAAGGGCTTGTTTCACAATGCTTGGCTAAAGTTTTGATTAGTTACTCGACACATAAATACTGGCGCAGGGTCATAAGTCCACAAACCAAAAAAATAATATTTTTTCATTTATACCCTATTCAAGTCGTCAAAAAACAATTGTAGGTTTTTCTCCTGTGGACTTATGACCAGTATTTATGTGTCAAGTAACTAAACATAACTTTACTCAGGCATTCTGACACAGACCTTAAATGCCATATTTTCACTCGATATATCTCGATTAAAACTTTAATCCAGATGTAAATCATACAAATTCAATGTAAATACATCCGGATTTAAATTTTAATCTGGATGTATCGAGTGAATAATATGTATGTAATAATAATATGGGCGTAAGTATTTTTAATTTTAATATTAGGGAAAAATTTAAGAACATATTCATCAGAAAAATTCATATTTATAGGAACTTACTATGTATATATCAGGCAAATTTTATTTATTGGATATGTCTCCACTAAATTTGTCTCTAGAGTCCCGCTTCCTTTTCTCCCTTAAAAATTCATATTGTTTGAATTTTCATCCACAGTATATAATTTCACTTAACAAAACAATTAAAAATCGATGTGCCTTAAATTTTGATAGTTCGAAGCAGTTGTGAAATTTTCGAAAACGAATGAATTACAGAACATGGAATTTTATTTCAAATGAAATTGAAAAACGATTTCGTTCGAAATGCAGAACATACGATGTTCTGAATTCCATTTATTGTGAATTCACATGACGAAATTGAATTTAGGTGTTCCATAATTTGCTAATAGTGAATTGGAATTTCGAAAATGAAAATTGACGTTCTGCATTTCGGTTAATTCCGTTTTTTAAACTTTTTCAATCCACTTGTTTATGTGTTGTAAAATTGGTGCATTTGCAGATAGTTTTGTATTTCTTGGTAAAACATTTAAGCAAACTTTATATTTCTGTTTCTTTTAGTATTTATTTATTATTATTTTCGTAAGAAACATGAGAACATAGAATAAAATATTACAAAATTCATCAGATCCATTCATATTTAGGTATACTAACGCGCGCCGCCGGGCAAGGCAAGTCCAATATACCTATTAGATTTTTCTTACAAAATTGTTCGGCTAATTTTTTCTTTCGAGTTCCGCTTTCTTTTTTCCCTTATAAATGCCAATTATAAAGAATCCATTTTCATCTTCAGTGTAATTTCACTTAAAACACAATTAAAAATGGAGGCACCTTTAATTTTGACAGTTCGAACTAATTGCGAAATTTTCGAAAACAACGCATTAATCGTTTAAGCTACCTTAGTCCCCTTTCACACAAGGAAACAAGTTGCTGGAGATTTTTTGACGTTTTTTTTTTAATTTCCAATTCCCACCAATCGTAGACCTCCTTTTACTTGGTGCCCTTCTCTCCTAAAAACTGAAAGTTGCTGGAAACTGAGTTACCTTGTGTGAAAGGTGACTTAGCAACAAAAGTTTGGAACTGGGTAGGAATGCCATGACCATCTCCACATTATAATTATTTATGATAGCTAAATTGCATTTCATTCGCAACTTATTTAACAATATATATTAGTCATGCGGTTGTATTTACAGGCTAAATAAATAAGAGTCAACAAACAGCCAACTGGATGTAGTTCAACAAATAATTTAGAAGCTTATTTTTAAATACATATCATAGTTATATCTAATTATTTTAATATTATAAGAAAATCATAGAATGCATTATCAACACTCTTGAAGGTATAGGAGTGTACAGTTGGTACTTATATTCTTTTTAAATTCAAATGTGTATTTAACTTTGTCTGTTTAGATTTCACAATACTTATAAAGGTATTCATTTCATGTATTAATTGGCCTAATATTGTGACTCTGTGCTACTGTTTTCTCCTTCTAGACAGAATAATAAATAACAATAAACCAATGACGTTAAAATAAATTATAAAACTTTCTTTTGAAGCAGGTATGTAATGTACATATGTATTGGTACATCAAAGCGGTTCCCAGAGCGTTACAAATGGAATAGAAAATAGACTTAAATGTCATCCGGGATGTTAACCGAAGAGAACAAAATTAACCAATACCTATTGCGATTTGATCTGATGAAAAATCGGTACACGATTTAATAAAACAATCGTGTTTTTTTTGCCTCTGAATCTGATGGTTATCGAAAATATTAAAATAAAATATTAAATATAAAATATTTCCATCGTCACCATTTTGCAGTGTCTCTAGGTGTGTTTTTTGTAATCCCAGGGACAATTGGTTGAAAAAAACGACAGCGGAGATTAACGATGCCATTACGGAAATAAAATGGAGTTTTCATACAAACTATCGATAACAAGTATATGTAATTCACGTCGGTAACACAATAACTTGAGTAACTTGAGGCGCCAGCTTGAAACATCTTTGAAAGCAAAATCGGTGAATATTTTGATGCCAATAAAAAGCTAAAAACTAAATTATTATTTTTATTAAAACAAATTTCATGTCAAAAAATGACATAAGATTTCAATGATCAATGGTACGGTAGTTCAATCTTTGAAAAAAATAAATTCATTTCAAGTGTCAACTTTTGCCAAAATAAAAGTTTTGTGGGCAAAGATTAATAATTAAGTCTATAGCTTTATATTTGCATCAAAATAATCACTGATTTCGCGTTTTAAGTGCCTCAAAACTTAAAATTTAAATTTTCAATGATGAGTTTCAATAAAAGCTATAACTGGCATCTAAGTAAAGCCCGAGAATTTTACGGGTTTTGTTAATCCCGCAGGGGATTAGTTCTTGTTGCATTTATAATGTTAATTATTTAGCACCGACGAACGTAGTTTTTTTCATGCAATTCCCCACTGGCTTGCAAAATGCAAAAAACACGCCTTCTGTTAAAGTTTTTTTTATTTTGTTTATATTCTTTTTTTATTTATTTGATTGTTTTAGAATGCAATATTATGAGCATACTACTTACAAGACCTATTAACAAGATATTTGAACAAAAACAAGACAATTTTCTAAAAAAAAAATAATTGAAACATTATTTCCGTTATATGAATTTTCCGCTAAAAACGTGAAAGCCGTTACGAATTTTAATCAAAATTGTTAGAGCCATTTTTGAGATAATTTTGATACACCAAAAGTCACGTTTTAAATGAGCTAAAATGAAATTTCTATATCATACCAGAAAAACATCGATCGAAAATCATTGCTAATTGCCTTAAGTGGCACAAGTATCTTTTGTCAAAGTTTTAAAACCCAACGCCTAATTTTTAACACTCTCCATAATTATAGATTCGAATAAATTAGATAGTATTAAAATTAAATAAGATTTGTTTATGGAATATTTTCTAATATTTAACATGAATAATATATTTTACATCTAATAATATTTATACTTCATAATTTGGAATCATTCGTATTATTTCTTAAAAAAACCTTATAATGTTAAATAGTATTTTACAAAATGTATAAATGCTAAGAAATGTTAACAAAAGTTATAAAATGTCGATTAAAATATATAATAGTTTTGATTTAGGGCTTATTCTTGTTTGTATGATCATCATTCGTTTGCTCAAGTTTTTTATAACCGTGAATCTTAATTATTTATCATTAGAAACTTAACCTTTTTACGGATCAGAAAAAAATAAATAGTTTTACACTCACAACAACACTGATGATTCTGATGGTGCTGATGGCAATCAAAACGACTTCATTTTCGAATTGATGTTAAGCAGGATTATAATCGCATAATAATTAATAATTCAATTCAAATAAATATCTTCTGATACACACCACGGCATTGGTTGGGTTGTTGCAGGTATAATATGCGGCCCAATAATCCATATACACATAAACACAAATGTTAAATTACAGTGGTGTGAAAAAAAATTCTTTAAACCGATTAAAGTAAAGCTGACTTGAAAGTTTTTCATTTGTTCTGTATGCAGCCCTTAGAATATCTCAGCCCTCATAAAAACCTGTATAATTTATTTTCGCTGCATGGGAAAAACCTGCACATCTGTTTAGGTTAGGTATAACTCTCGCATCGGCAAAAAAATCATTTAATCCATTTTTTATCGTTTCTCGGCCAATTTTATCGAGGTTGCTTAAGCCTTGAGTAAAATTACATTTTATTTAATTAAATACAGAACATGTATCCAATTAATTTAGATACTACACGCTGTCTAACTAGATATAGATAAAGGTCTATAAGAAAATACTAGTAGGATTGTTTTAATTACAGAAAATTCAAGAAAATTTATCCAATTTCAATAGTGATTTAAGAAACATCCTTTACAATTTCCGTCTCACTAGTGGACAAATTTTTGAATTTGATCATTGTCTAAATTAAGTTTAAAATTTGCCTTCTCCTATTTTACAATTCCCATTCAAAAATATCGTTCGTGCGGAAGAAAACCATTACAATTCACAACGCAAACATTATAACGTTTTTAATTTAACAAAGCTATTTTTTGCAAACAAATTTAAACTGAACGCTGGAAAAATTAATTACTAACGTTTAAAAAAAAAAAATATCATTTAACTTTTTTGATTGATTAAATGACGAAACGTTTGTATATTTTTAACTCTGTATAGCTTTTTTATTTTTAATTTCTCGGTAAAAGGCGAAATTGTAGAAAATTTAATTTTCTACAAAACTAAGGTAGAATTTTATTTGTGGGACTTAAGGTTCTCTAGATATGCCGAATATCCTTTTATACCACCCATCCACCGAATGGGGGGAGGGGTCACAAGCCCGAAAATAGTTTTGTATACCTACTTACTGATGCACACTACACATAACAAAATGCGAGGTTTGTAACTTTTTAATGGCTTATAAGGTGGTAGTTAAAAAAAATAATAATAAAAAATGGAGCATACATGAGCACCTGTTCTTTTGGAAACTTCATAGACAGTAGTCAAATTATATAAAAATACCAAAATATAGATGTGGAAGTGTGTGCAAACTAACTTTAAGCTTAAGCTTTTAAAAGAGAATTTAATTAGGACTTATTAATTTTACACACCCGACTTTTAATATAAAATTGAACGAAATACTTCCACGAATCTCAATTTCTCATTAAAATATTAAATAAAACACCTGATGCTTTCGATTCCATTTTTTAACATAATTTTACCGTTATTTTTAAGGAAGTTACAGCTATTTAAACCACAAACTTTTTTCAACTTTTTTTTAAATCACAATTAAAAGAGAACCAAAGTGGTGACTATTGGAGTAGGAACTCATGTCATAAAGTAAAATGAGTGAGGTTTAGATGCATTCAAATATTTTAAAACGGGGAAACATCAAAACATACTCATCGGTTTTCAACTTTTCCAACATACAGGTTGCACCCACTGTGCGACGCAAGGATGCCAAGTGACGTATGTTTTATTATTAATCTCCATTACGAAAAGGAACCCGCATCTAAAGCATTAAAAAAAAATTTACTTACGGTTTTAGCGACCTTTGGCGATACTCTACCTAGTTTGACCAAGTTTACTTTGCACAGTCCTGTTTGAGATTGTCATTTAAAAGAATTTATAATTATTTTTTTACGACAAAGCTTGTATACTATAAGCAAATGTGTCAAAGATAGTTAATCCAAAGTGATAATGACATGCACAGATTGCGCTAACAGAACACAACACAACACCTGCTCTGTTTTGCGAGAACGCACCATGTGACACATTTTATAAATGCAACTCGTTTATATAGGTGATGGAATATTGCAACTTTATTGCCAACTTACCACTCGCTTTTAAAGATTGCAACTTTGTAATAAAATTGTCAGATAAACTTCATCAAAAGAGAATGTTTTTTTGTTTTTTTTTTTTGTAAAGATTCAATTTAAATCGAAATGATGCACTACAACGAATATTTAACCTGTTTTTTTTGATTTTATTCTTGTTTTTATTTGATTTTTTTTTTTTTTAGTTTGTCAGTCAATAATAATAAAGGTGGATGTGGTTCATTTCCGTTCGGTAGCTATCTCATTGGAATGCAAAGCTTCATACAGCATTCCGGTTCAGCACTAATGGCATCGCAGCACAAATATATGCACAACAACAATAAATACTATCTATCTATAAAGAATGTGTAGATAGATAGGTACGTGTGAAGTTTGTCAGCAGCACGTACATATATTTGCACAGAAGAAACTATTTCATTTAATTTTTCTGCCTTAACATCCGGAGGAGGACGTGTATTTTTTTTTATTCATCCAATACAATGGGTGTACATATGTATATGTGTGGCTCCAAATGCAGCGGCAAACTTTACGTTTAGATATTATGTATATATGTATATTATTTTACCTACCGACATGATTGGGAGCAACTATATCTACATAGATAACTTAACAAGTGGAAGATTTTCCGATGGGCTTATATAATATTTGTTAATAGATTTCTTGACTGTTTACCGATTCTGAGCACGTTCTATTGACTGAGTTTTTAGGTGTTAGTGCCGGAAGAAGACAGATCACGTTATAAAAAAATTTAAGTGTGCAACTGGGTTGAACCTAATTGCCCCTGAATATTGAAAAACGTCAACTATAAGGGATTAGAATTGTGAAAAATGTGAGATAAAAACATAAAGAATGACCGCCAGTATGTACACCTTTCAAAGAAACAGATTCACTGGTACCTACAAATCTTTGCCTCGTTTTGAAGAAATTAAGATTATTGCTTTAGATATTTCAAAAGCTTATATATTAATATGAGTTTGACCATTTTTCAGAACATTAAATCACCGTCAATTTGATTGTCAAATGATCGTCATTTTTGACGCCTGGGCCTTTTTAAGATGTTTACATTGGACTTTCTCGTCCGACGTTTTGACGACTTTGTATACTTATCTCACTCTCACTTCGTGTCGAGAAAGAGGTGGCCAAGAAAGGCATCTCTTTCTCGCCATGAAGTGGGAGTGAGTAACATGATACGTCAAAAAATTCAGCGGAGGTATTCCAATGTGAACACAGTTAAATTGCTATGGTCAATTATGCAATCGTCCTGTTTTTAAAAAATCTGTTTGATTTGACGTCAGTCAATTTTCTTGCAAACGCATTTGACGTTACGATCTCACTCTCTGGCTTTTCAATATTTTTGACCTCAAATCGATTCATTTACTACAGAGTAGCGCTGCTAAAAATTATCTTACTGAGCATGTGACTTTATAAAACTGGTTTATCGAAAATAATGATTTTGCATACTTAAAAAAAACGTTCGGGGTTTTTAAACAATTGACTTTTGCAGTTTGCGTAAAAAAATATTTTGCGATTACATTTTTGACGCAAATGACGTTTTACAAAACGGTCTTTGACTCTCTTACTGCCTGAACACAATGGAAACGAAGCTGCAGCTGGAATAGATGTCAAAATATTGAATAGGTACACATAAATTCAATATTACGAACAAAACACAACACAGCTGTAACCGGAACTGCTGACGGGCGGCGCGGGCGTTGTAAGAGTTCTCCAACCTTTAACTTTTCACGGACAACATTTTTGACGATTCAATTTGTATGTAAAAAAAAAACGGCCCGCAAAAAATCATTGAAGTTTTAAGTGCTTATTTTGTGTCACGAAAAAAATTATTAATTAAAAGAAAAATATCGGAAACAAAAGAAGTGAATAATGTAATAAGCCCGTGGTTATTTGTTTTCCTTAAAATATACAAAAAGCTTTGCAGGTGCATTGTGAGCACGTATAAAAAATAGAATGTACGGCACTTTTTACAGCTGCTGTTCCAGCTCCGATTCCAGTTGCAGCGTTCTATTTTTTTCAGGCTGCAGACAGTTATTTAAAATGCGTTCATTTATGGTAACAATGAATCTCTTCTTCGCTGGAAATTACAGTCGAGTTAAGTCTTGCAAGATTCATAAGGTAAAATTAACTGCATTATTATTGCATGACGGCAGTAAGTTGACAACTGTGTTCATAAAATCAAAATGGCAGTTATACAATGCGATCAAGTTTGCAGTGGTTTTTGTTTTGTTGTCGCGTTTCAGGAAACAAACATTTTTGGATGGCACATGCAACAACGTTGCAATTGTGAACTCAAACTACCTTTCCTCTTTATTATTAGCAAATGCATATATAGGTTAAAATTGTTTTTAGAATTTCAAGCATAAGACTGGTATAGAGTTAAAATTTTGTTGCTAATCAATTACTTTTATCTACTGCAGTTCAGAAGAGGTCTGGATTAGAACCTCAAAACTTCTACAAATATACGACCTCAGCTTCTGCAACTCATTAGTGTCGCATTCGTAGTTTAGGTACCTAACGAAAAGTCGGTGAAATATCTATAGTCAAAGAAACAATTTTCAGTTTGAACTGAACAAATTCTAAAGCTCTTTTGATGTGTAATTTGACAAGACTTTAATTTATTGACTCAATATGGTCTCTATAGATATAAGAATTTATAAATTCAAATTTAACAATAAATTAGTCGAGACTTACCTACAAAAAATAGAATTTTATTCAAATTTCCCGTTGAAAGCCTCCATATGGGTTGGTCAAGTCCAAAAAAAAAAAAAAAAAAAAAACCAAAGACGGCGAAGACACGGCAATAGGTTTATAAGTTCCCAATGGGAGGCCAAACGTTTCGGGTCAGCACTATAATATTAAAATTATTAAAAGTCAATGAATGGGGCTTGAAATGGAATTTTGAATAGTATTTCTATTTTGGTGTCATGTCTTGTCAGCTTTTTTGTGTTTGCTCCTTGTTCTCCGATCTTAAGTTATGAGCATTTCTATACATATAGAAGAAATGAAATATTCAAATAATATAAGTATTATCGCTCTGTTACAAGTGTCGAAACGTATCTTTAAAATTTGAATTGGGCGTGTGTTTATATACGGACAAGAATATATAAAAATGGTTTAATAGTTTATTGTTTCCATGTCATAATCTGTAAAATTATGTTTAAAAGCATTTAGGATTTTTTTTTTACTAAAGATATTCTTTGTGGAGACGATTTTTCCCATAAACCTATTTTATTTATTTTTTTTTTACTGTAGATTGAATAATTTAAGCGCAGTTACCACAAAAGTGCTACGAACTATATATATATATAGAAAAAAAAATGTGTCATTTTGTTAAGCCTGGTTGTATTTTTTGTTTTGTTTAAATTAATATTCATGCAGAGATGCAAATTGAGGAATGGAACTTTTATTGCTGAGTTATAGAAATGTCATCCATCGTAAAATTTAACAATTTTGATGTTTTTTTGTGCATAATTTAATTTTATTTTCATTAAATGAGGTGGTCCAATTTAGTGCATAGATATGGATAACAAAAGATAGAGTCGCAGTTAATCCAGACTTGAGGCGCGAGTCATTAAGCTGTAAAAACTTCTTATACGTCAGGAAATAAAGTTGGATTATAGTCAGTTTTATAAATTTTTGAAGAAAATTTCTTTTGTTTAAAAATACTAACGGCCAATCTATTCACACCGGGTTGAAATTTGTAATATATTATCACAGTTTTAACTTAATCCATATTCATATAGGTACATATGAATCAAATTGATTACCAAATTCCACAAATTGTTCCAGTTCATCTGTCAATAATCAGTTGCTAAATTTGGGCCGTGAGTCTAAAATCACGTTAAATGACAAGCATTTTGCACCAAAAAGTGCTAGATATTAGTTGTTATTGCATGCAATGGCATAAAGTCATCGTAATCGTTGTAAACTGCGTAAACCTGTCAAATTTTCATGAAAATTGCATGAATATATGGAATGACAGATGAATGTGTCACAAGCGTTTGTTTTCTTTTTATTTCTAGTCTTTGGCAAAAATATCTTAGGTGCTTTTGGTTTTATTACTTGTAAATGCATCTGCGTGAATAAGTTTATTAATATTAATTAACTTAGATTTTAATTTGCTGATAAGATTTCAAATTTTTAAAATTCGAAAAATTAAAGGTTCCCCCACACCAACGCGAATTTTCGGTGGCGACGACGAAAGCAACAATAACATTGTCAATGAAAACAACACGTTGTTATTATTGTTTTTGTCGTCGCCATCAAAAAATCCTGGTTTGTGTGGGGAAACCTTAAGAGTTTATTATCATTTATTCAAAAACTAATCACTCAAATAACTTAATTTAATAACGTAACTAAACGATGTATTACTGGCTTTAAAAAAAGCTATAATACGATATTGTCCGTGTTGCCGTTGTGTTTTTATATTTATTTTTTATTTTCAATATCTACCGTCTAAAGGGGTGGACAAATAGAGTGGACCAATATCTTGAAATCTTGTTCATATAATGTACCAACAATAAAAAAAATTTTGCTTTTATCACAAAATGCAAAATTTTCGAACTAATTCGCCCCGTAGGAAAATCTTCCGATTGGTTTAATTCGAAAACGGTTATTTTTATGAAAAAAAGTATATTGCTGCTTTTTGTAGGAAATTTTATAAGATAAAAATTAGTTTTTAACATTTTGTCTGTACAACTTACCAGTTGGGAGTCATTCCTAAAAAAATCATTTTGGAGGGCCTTTAACTCCCCGTAAAATTGTTAGCGGCTCTCATATCGATGGGGACTTTAAACACCATGAGGAGGCTATATACCAAAATCTAGCTTTCCGGTGATTAATTCCTAATTGAGCTGTTTTTATGGCTTTATTGACTGGGGTATTTGCAAGCATTTCATAAAAAGCACACACAATTTATAGGGCTATTCCAGCGGGCAGCGTTGTGAGGCTAACAAATCACAAACTCTTGTTGTGATTCTATAACATTTTCGGTGTTCTGAGACAACCGTCACAACAAACTCACCACAGCAAGATGAATTTTTTGAAGTAAAACTTCTTTTGCGGCATGGGGGTAAAAAATTTGTCTATGGAGCTGTCAGTGACATGTCAAACCGACATACAAATTCCCGTCACGAATTACAAAATTCAGAGTCACGACTTTGCAACAGGGATGGAAAATTCGGTACAATTGTATCGAATTCGATACAATTCAGTCTGGTCAAGTACAAAAGTACAATTTGCCTTACTTCAGTACAATTTTATGAAACCTATTTTCTTTAAATTTGCAAATTTTCGTAATCTTTAATTATGTCGAATTCCTTTCAACAAAAGAATCGAATTTTTTCTGTGTTTTTGTGTGTGACACTTGACAGCAGCAATTTTGAAGTAAAACGTCAAAATTTATTCAATTTGGAGATTACGACTTACTATAGTGTTGAAATTTCACTAATCACTTAATAAACTTAATAAACCAAAATAACTAAAAGCAACAAAATGGAACTTAATAATTCCATCACCAAAATATCAAGGTGAGTGATTTGACTAGAAGGTATTTTGCGACGAGAATTTCCCGCAACAGACGATGAATTGCAAGATTTTGGACAAACAAACTTTGAAGGACAAATAGAAATATTAACATTTTAATATTTTTGCAAAATCGGTTGGCCTATTTGTCTACATCGCGACGCGAGACTTCCTATATGAAATGGAGTTCTCTTCGAAAACAATATTCTTTGCCCATAAAAAGAAGAATCACTCACGTTGATTGAATTTCGAGAAAATTATTTCCACTGTCTTTTATTGCATTTTTGAATTTCACTTCACCGAGAAGGGCTTAAAAATACACTGAAGAAATTAATTATTTAACTTATTTGTTAAATGAAACTAAACTTAATATTGTCTGGAATTTATTTGTTACTATTAATTGAAAAACAACGCACAAATTTTTAATATAAAATTAATTGAAAATTCCTTGCACAAGCCGTTCTTCCCGTTCCCCATTCGTCCGAAAATATCGAACGAATTTTTTCATACCAGAATATTAAAAAGTCGAAATGTCGAAACTAAATGCAAGTTCAAACGTGTTCTGCCTTTATAGTAACGAAAAACTTGTTAAAGAATTCATCGTGCTATGATTTTAATAAAATATTTAAATGGAAATATTTTGAAAAATAACGTGCAAAATGCAAGAATTTTGACAGAAGAACTTTCAGTACAATTGACTTCATTTCAGTACACTTTTAAAGAAGTTTTCAGTACATTCAAAAAATGTCATTTTCCATCCCTGCTTTGCAACGGTTCTGAGTTTCAAATCGGGTGCTCTGAGTGGTAGGACTTGAAAAATACTTGCCCTGTTGTCGTAAAAGAAGTTTTACTTCTAGCGCGTGTACATAAGTACGCACACTCTTTTTTTATTTCATTGTTAAGTTCTGAATTTTTGTTGAACGGCAACGGACCCATTGAATAATTATTTTTGGTGATTATGAAATGTCAAACTTTTTGAGAGTTCTGAAAGCCCTTCCACACTATCCCACTGAGTATTAATACAGTGGGAGAGAAATGACTTTTCATTTTTTGACCACACACAACAGTTTAGTTTAACCTCAATAAAAATTTGATGAAATATTTGATAGAATTAGAACCATTTCTAAAAATTCTCATGTATTAACACATGTCACATCGTGTAGGCTGGAATATCATGCTGTGTAAGATGGGCCGTCATATTTTTTTTCACACTACTATTAACTACATATTATTTGTTTCCCTCACTAGTTGTGACGGTGCTACCAAAATACAAATACCTCATAAAATCATTTTCACCTCACCTTGTGGGTTTGTTGTGACTTGTGAGGTGTCAGTGAGTTTTGCCAAAATATAGGAATTTTAGCATATGTATTACTTAAGATGTTATTTATGAGAGAGGTAAAATCAAATTTTTTGGAAATAGGCATGTTCAATAAAATGAGATCTCGGAGATTTCAGAAATCCCAAGTACATGAACAGGATTTTTCAGTAAAATTTTCCAGCTTTGCTATCAAAATGCTGAGGAAAAACTATTTTGTATTCTCTTCATCACTTTTTGACGGATCGAAATTTCTGAGATGCCATTTTCCTGAATATTTCTCATACCTCGAAAAAATGTCAAACAAAAATTCAAATATAGTTTCACCAACTTATTTTCCGGATGTAACATATTAACCTTGTACATGTACTCCCCGAAACTGCCCATTTCTTCCATTTTTACTCCAAAGACTGTCAAAATTCGTATACAAAAATGAAACTCGTAGAACTTGCAGTTTTAGGCAAGTAAACAAACAGACCTTGTAAAATAACATTTTGAAAGCTCAGTGGTAAAATCGCCAGAACTGATCGCCTGTCATACATATTATAAAAGTAGGAAGTAGGGATCAAATTAGTTTAAAAAATTTGATAAATATGCGTTACCCGTACATTTGGGCTTATGAAATTTGTTTTTTACTGTCTGGGTCTGGTTATCTTTTAATGTTGGCTTCTTCTACAATTCATACTCCAATCCAACCATAATAATTATATACATATTCGTTATCTTCTTATATAATCTTGTACACGTCACTGGACTTAACACATTGCGCCCTTTTACTGATGATGATAATATAATAAATGATGAATGTCCAACGACAATGCTTTATCTTTAAACAACAATGTTTGGCGCACCCCACTTCAATAATATTCATTGTCTTTATTGTCAATGTCCAGATGTCAAGGACTCAAAAATTATGCTCGTGCGTATATACCGGGTGTTGGTTTAAAAAAAAAAAAGGCAACCAACAAACGCTAAACACCTTGACAGCAACAGCAAGCAATAGGCAACGATCTCCTTACTCTATAAGCCGCACACTAAGCCCATTAAATACAAATAGAAAGCCAATAAGTTTGTTATTTGTTTTTGTCCTGGTACAATCGATTTTGACATCCATCGTGTAACGGCAGCGGCATCTACATCGGCAGGTAATTGAGAGGTTTTCTCTTTTCACATCTATAAATACCTTGTTCACACACACATACACAAATAAACAATTTCCTGAAACAATGGCATTGAAGTGAAGAAATCCCTGCAAAACTATTGAGAGACAAACTCATTGTATAGTACCGTACCAATAGATACTTTACCTATGATGTCGGTATAATAAAATGTATCTTTATTGCCACCGCAATTTCTAGGTTTTTGCTGGTTTAGTTTGGTTGTCAAAAAATGGGCAAGGGAATGAGCAAGGGCAATGCATCTATATATGTTCAACTTCAAATTGTTTGTAATAAAAGAGGGTCTCACTCACACCCAAGAGGCCTAACAAAGCGGAACCGTTTCACAGCTATGTTTAAGGGTTTTTACTTGAGGTTTATTTTTTTTTTTTTTTTTTTTTACAACAGTGTGACTTTTTGTAGTGCGATGCTATTCAATCACACTTGAGTTTTATTGTCAATGCGTGTATGCCCCTGAGTTTATGAGCACCCTGCTGTTTGACATTATAAGCATTATTTTCCCGCATCATCCCTTTTTAACAGATGCACTCGCATATATATGTATAATGGCATATCCTCTTGAAAATCATTTGGGACGTAATCGCAAAGGTATAAGCATCATATTTATTGAAAATGAGAGAGGGGTTTTCTATATAAGTATATGTACATTCTTCAATCCGCCGTATTTAGTGTTAAGTAAAAAGTGATAAATCTTCGATTTTTGTATGCGTATAGCTATGACGTTTGGAATATGTTTGGTGTTGTTTTTTTTTAATTTAATAAACACAACATGCATAAGCCCAAAGGAATTTAATGGGTTTTGTTTCTAATTTCAAAATTATAAAAAATATTGGCGCAAAATTTTAAACATCCTGATATTATAGTAATATAGAATGCTCATACCTTAAAACAATATTGTATACTTAACAATTTTCTAACTTTAAAGATCCTTACTAAAATGTTCTTAGTTTTAAACATACAAAACCTATTTTCTTTATTAAACTCCAGCTGAACACGTCTAAAATACTCACAGTTCATGCCAAAAAGTAAGGAAATATACTATTTTAACGTTTGTAGTTGTCAAAGTGACATTTGGAGTTAATATACCTAATATACTAAAAACGGTGTTCACATTTGACTGCCTCCTCCGACTTTTTTTTTGACGTCTCTGTACTTTATTATCTCACTCCCACTTCATGGCGAGAAAGAGGTAGCCAGTAAAGGCATCTCTTTCTCGCCATACAGTTGTAAGAGGCAGTCCAATATGAACACCGTCAAAAAGATAAAACAGGGTGAATTGGTAATTTTAATTAACTTTAATAAAATATTAAAAAGATGCTAACTCGTCTAAAACTTGAAAAAAACACTGTTTTTAACCTATAGCACCATACTAAATATTTTTTAACGTCATACAAAATCGTATATTAAATTATATTAAATCGCCTCAATCGGGGGATTTACAATTATTTTGTTGCTTTTTTTTGTATCGAACCAAAATCAATACATCTCAGGTTATGCCAATCACCCCATATAATAAACAGCTTTTGACAAATGAAAATCTATATAATAAAAGTTTCTATTTTTAGCTCTTTAAAAATTGCATGCCTTCGAAACGATACCTATACATTATACATAATATGTAGCTTCAATTGACAACGCCTTCAGCAATATTGCGATCGAAGATAAACAAGTTAGAATAGATATATATCTATTTGTTTTCACCACAATATTATAACTTTTTATAAAAATAATAATAAACATACATATATATTACTCGTAAAAACTAGTTATGTGTATACAGATCTTTATTTGCAACGCAGTTAACTGTACCACAAAAAACTAGAGCCAATAATTTGTATATTATTTTGAAATTTATGAAAAGTGTACCTACTTAAAGTACCTACTTAACACTTTTTTATTTGACGTCAAGTTTTTTTTTGTTTAAACAATTTGTACAAATTATAGCGGCACATATCAAAGATTCTAGGAACGGAAAATTGTTATTGTTTTATTCTTAAAACCACATTATAAGGCAGCCATATTAATTTGCACAGCAGACAACTTGCATCTGTTTATATACTCGTATGTTCATGAATGTAATTGTTGATAAAAGTATAATATATAGGTACATAGGTATATGGTTGTTATTCAAATAAAAAAAAGGTATGATTGTATGTTTTTTTCCTGTATGATCTGCACGGGTTTGTGAAATTATTTGTCATCATAAATAACACAATTTGAAACGATTATTTGTTCTAACATAAATATTTCGTAACTCAGAAAAAAAGATCAACATTTAATAGACCCGACGACCGCGCTGCCGACGCGATTTTGCAGTTCCGTTTCCTCTTAGTGCGATATACATACATAATACATATGTACATATAACATACGATTTCATATAAATAATACTTTAACGTGTTGTAAAATTCCGTTGCCATGCGGCAACGTTTAAGGGCAGTTTCCTCGAGTGATGGTCTTACCTTAAAAATGAGATTTATATCATTACGTACATACAAAAATATACTTTCATTTTGAATTCCGTTTAGATCAAAATATCTGACACAACTGTAGAAGAAAAAAAAACTTGGAGAGGTTTTATAAAGTTTGGTGGGAAAATATACTCAGTTTCCACAGAACATCTGTTAAAAATCGAGGTATATGGTGCTGTATGGTGGTAACTGCAATTAATTAAAATCTTTGGTAAGAATTTTGTAAATTTTTTTGTAAACTAGCAATTTAGTTATGTTAAATAAATAAATAATAACTGCAGTGGATCCAGTGCCTTTTTTCTTGTCTAATTTAAATATTTTAATGTTTTTTCTAATGATGCGTGCTGAGTTCCTGTGGGCACTCGAACAGCCATTTTTTGACACTTTCAACTTTGACAACCTGCGCAATATATATTACTATAGATTTATGTACTGTGCTCAGTTTCTATATTTATGTTTAATGGTAGGTTCACAGTTCGATACAAGAATTGTTTACGTCAAACTTTTTTTTTGCACAAAAATCAGTTCCATAAGTAATATCGTACATGTATTTTTGTTTCGTCGAGTTAAGCTTAATGCAAAAAACAAATACCAAGGCAATTAATTTCGCCTTTCGGTGTTCCACAATTCTTTTGAAATTTTAATTGTGAATTGAAATTCCAAAAACGAAATTTGATGTTCTGCATTTCAGTTCATTTCATTTTCTGAAAGCAATTCAGTTTGTTAACGCTTCGTGTTTGTGAATTATTTGTAAAAATTGGTGCAGTTGGAGTTAGTTTTTTAGTTCTTGGTGCAAAATGTAAGTAAAATTTATAAATATTTTAATTTTTTTTAGTATTAATTCATTTCAATAATAGAATATAAAAATAATCAATTCTAGAATAAATTATATTTAGGGACTCACGCTACGTCAGGCAGATGATATGTATTAGATGTTTCCTCTAAATTTTATAATTTTTTTCCTTTAAAAATGTCAATAATATTGCATTTTCTTCAATCCGAACTTTAAAAAAACAATTTAAAATGAACGCAACTTATATTTTGACAGTACGAAGTAATTGCGAAATTTTCGAAAACGAATGAATTTTAGAACATAACAGCCTAGTTCCTTTACTCCTTTCCTTTTACTCTGCGCATTTCTGTGAATTTCTACACCAAAATTGTCAAAGTTCATATACAAAAAATAAAATGACTTAGAAATTCACACAAATTCACAGAGTTTTAAAGTAAAGGAACACACCTAACATTTAATTTCGAGTGGAATTGAATGAATTTCATTACAATTTCGTTCGAAATGCAGAACATATGCTGCAATTGAACTTTCAAAAAAATGGGAGAATAGGTCATAGAAACTTATAACAGAGCTTGCAATTTAAGTTTCTTAAAAGTTTAAAGCACAAAATCCTGCCATCAGCAGCACTTCCATTCACTTCGTGCTTTTTTATATTTGGGAAACTCATCACATGAATACATCCCTCTTTTGTTTATTCACAAATGTCAAAATCTTAACTTCGAAAGGACAAACAAAATATACCTATAATGTCCTAATTGTGTGAGGTATTTGTTTCAATATAAAAAGAAATCGTTTTGTAATGAAAATTGCACTTTAATAAATGAATAATGTGAATACAAACTTCTTTAAAGAGAAAAAAATGTTGCCTCTGTCAGATTCAATGACTGTCACTTTTGACGTCAGCAGATTATTAAAGTTTCCTGATTAGCAGGCAACAGAAAAATAGAATGACAGATAGAAAAAGAAACGTTATTGCTATCATCGAAATGTCTGGGTAAACACAAAATTAATGTCGAATTCCTTTCAACAAACGAATCGAATTTTTTCTGTCGTTGAAAGGAATACGAAAAGACGAAAAGAATCGATTTTTTTTTTGTGATTGTGTGTCTGGCAGCAATTTTGAAGTAAAATATCCAGAAAATATTCAATTTGGAAATTATTATTATTATTAATTGAAAAACAACGCACACATATTGACTATAAAATTCACTGAAAATTTGTTGCAACCAAAAACATAATTTGTTCTTAAAATACCGTGGCATTCAATTTGACATTTTAAAAATTTCAAATCTTACAAGTGTGTGTGCAAATCGGTGTAAAATCTTTCTTGAATCTTGCAAAATTAGCAAGATTTGTTTCGACAGAAAAAATTCGAATTGTTCAGAAAAAAAATCGATTCTTTTAGAAAAAAATTCGATTCTTTTGTTGAAAGGAATTCGAAATAAAATATGCACGGAAAAAATCCTAGCTGTTCTCATTCAATTCATTCCAGTTTCATTCAAATGTGTTTGCCGTGCATATACCTAATATAATTTATAAACTGTGATGGGCTTTTCTAGTCCCAAATTTTATCTTAAATTAAACTCAAAGTCATAGTTTTGATAGTTAAAAGTAAATCAATTATTTTGTTTCCTTCTTTGCATTGATATGTTTCGATAGGTAATATTAAATTTATTTCTAAAATAAAAAGTATCAAGTAACATCTCAACAACTTAAAAGGTCAGAAATAAAATCACATTATTATTCCAGCTACTTTTTTTGATACAACAAAAAAAAAAAAAAACAGACAAAAAACACATATAACACGTACATATCTTAAAAAATTTTAAAATAAAAAAAAATAAAAATGATACTCCCTACATAACATAACCATTTTCGGTCGTATATTCAAATGTCAATATTTTATCTCACTTGCCACTTCATACACACAAGCACACTGCAGTGCGCAATGAAATTAGTAGGTCCAGATCAAAGGCGATTGGGATCGGCTAATTTATGGGTTGACAAATAAAAAATAAAAAAAAATAAATATAAAAGAAAAATAGATCTTAACACACAAAAAAAATAAAGAAAAACAAGCAACCAAATCTGACTACCATATCAAGAAGAAAATTTATTTCCCAAAACGAAATAAAGAAGTGCGGAGCAAAATAGAAGTAAAAAAATCTATAAACTATACAAGACACAGCATCTTCACATCAGACCAATAAAAGGGAAACCGCCCCACAGGAACGGACTACGACCGACGACGACGACGGGGACGACGTCAATAAATGCCTTATTGACATACGTCTTTCAGCATTTATTCGACCTCGGTTATAGAAATAACAATGATACCAGGAACCAGAACAGAGCAGCAACCAGGGGATCACAGAGGAGCCACCGTTACGGTCATTCCCAAAGGCTGCATTCCAAACTATATCTTCACCGGTGCGGTCGGTGGGTTAAAGATGCAGCGTATACAATGTATCTATATATTATGTATAAATTCGATTCGAATTCAAGATCCGTTTAAAATTCGGGTGAGAATTAGAGAAAAGGAATATATTTGTTCCTCAAACAACACAGTGTTAAATGTTAATATAACTAAACGTAGTAAGTAGATCGATAGATGCTGCTTCTGCTGTTGCTGGATCAAAGTCGTTGACCGAGCATCCTTTATTTTTGTTGTTGTTGTTGGTGCTTGGCGAAGAAACTGAGGAAAACCGAGAAGCACGAAAATTTTGTATCTTTATAAGTTCTTTGGCCGAACGGGCTAGATACTAGAACAAAGCGACTGCAGGTGTCGTTTATTTATTTGTTTATTTATTTTTTTTTGTAACTAAAGTAGGTCTAGGTATATCTAATTGAAGAATTGGACAGAGATGACATGAGGCTAGTTTAAGCACACAAAACTAAAACTATGTATATTTGTGAAAGGGGCCCACCCGCACTTTGCTGTTTCAAACACAATTACATACCTATCTAAAGATTCATCTAAAACTTCGAACGAAATATTAGGTATAAAGGAAATATTAATATTTAAGTATAGGATACTCATAATATGAATGATTATACAAATAAAAAAATATGTTCGTAACAGAAAATATCTAGACGAATTTGTCAAAAGATCAACGTTAAACTTGAAAATTTTTAAATGACCGAAAAGGAGCGGTACGATATCCCGCACGAAATCTTGCAATTTTTGTTTTTAAATCTCGAAAAAAGAAATCTTGCAAATTAATAAAACTTGCGAGATTTTAATTTGCGAAAATTAGATGTATTGTCATTTGCAAGATTTTTGAATGCGATATATATAAAAGTGGGATTTTGTTATTGCGAGATTTAATTTTGTTAGAAAGCGTACGTTAAAAATTTTGCAATTTATGCAGCAAGTCATGAGAACCTCCTTGTAAATAGAGTGCACCATATTTGCAAACAAACAAATTGGCTATATTTTGAGTGTGAAAACTCACAAATCCTCTGAACATGTGATAGAGTTTTGTTAGCACGTAAACGTTTACAATTTTTTGCACACTCGATTTTTTGTCAGTTTTACTCATTGCGTTGCGTTGGGGGCAGAGTTACCAATGGGATACAATGGTGTCCCGGGGGATTCTTTTTTTTTGGTGGGATTCGGGGATACATTTTTTTAAAAAGGACACGTTTTTTCACAATTATTGTAACTCAAAAAAAGTTAAGCATTTTTTGAAAAGTAAAACTTTATTGTATTTTATAACAATATTTATTTTTATATGAATGAATTAATGTATTTAAATTTTGTTTTATAAAAAAAAACGCTTTGATAATTAATTGTTAAAATTAGACTTTTTTTTAATTTTGCATATTTATTTTCAAAGGCATACATTTGTTTTTAAAAAGACTCTTTTTTTCATTCGTAGGGATTCATAAATAATTTTGGCTGCGGTAACACTGGTTGGGGGGCTGCTAATTTCTTTTGAAATAAACACACTTCTTGTAGAATGCCTCCAAGTCGGGAAAATTTTTATTTTCTGTAACTTGTTACGTGTTTTCTGGGTTACAGAAATAATATAAATTTGGCAATCTTATACACAATCCAACAAATGGCTGCTGACTTACACTTAAAGACTTGAAGTATCGTGTTATAGGCTAATGAATAATAGATTAAACTTTGACTTAGTATATGAACCTAATTTTACTTTAAAACTAGAGTCAGAAATAAATTTTGATTTGACTAAGTGAGAAATAGACTGAAATCAGTCAAAAATTAATGCAGTCAATTTACTTCAATTTACTGCTTTAGTTAACTTCCAAAAAATTCATTCACTCGATTCGTTATAGTAAGTGTAAAGTCTTTGTAGTCTTAACGCACTTGAAAATTTCTCCATGAGACCACAAATCTTCACAATTTAAAACGAAAATGCAAATACAGACCAATAAGCAGACAGTTGAGGGTTTTTAAAAATGAAGATAGAACAGGCCGTGTTCATTATCAAGCAGCAATTTGAAATAATAATTAAGGTTTGCCGGTGATTGCTTCATTTTCAGCGATGAATCTCATTTTCGTCTTGATGGCTTCGTTAACCTTCAAAGATGTCCCATTTGGCGTTCAGAAAATACACGGGTGATTGTTGAGAAACAAATGCATCCACAAAGTTTCATTGTTTGACGCGGATTTTTGGAATGGAGAACAGTATCAATTATATTTATTCACATTTGTGCAGAACGGTCATGAAAAATATCAACAAAAGAGTACATTTGCAAGCAGAGCCAAGGAGGCTACTTAGCCAGTATATTCAATTCCATATATGTACATAACCCTATATTTATATTTTCTGAATCAATAAAAAAGATAAATGCCAGTGTTTTCTATCAAAATTACATACCTTACTTCTTGGATGAAGTTTTGGGACACCCTTTGTTTGTAATTGGACCATATTTAATTTAAAATTTCGGGGGTCTTTAAAATATAGTTGTAAAACTCAATAAAAGAAATATTTTTATTGCAATTCAGAGTTCAATTTTTATTTAAAAAGTACTTTTCAAACCGTGTTCACACCAAAATAAATTTTTTATGGTTAAAATTGAAAAACCTAAAAACGCTTATTTCTTCAAAAAGATACCGGATAAAAAGAGAACTTGTCCTCTTAAAAGAGGGCGTCTGGTCAGCCTACGAGCGAGGGGGGAGAACATTTTCGCAAAAAAAAGAGTGTGTGCAGTTGTAGTGTAGTGCCAAAATCAAAAGTGACCGATATCATTTTGCTGAATCATGACAGATGCAAAATTTCAAAAGAGAATAAATTACCGTTTTTTTTTTCTTTACAGATTTTTGTGCCAACATTTCAATTTTGAAGTGTAGGTACCTTTAATTTAAATTACAGAATGATTTGTTTTTATTGAAACAAACACCTTTCACAATGACAGTTAGTCTTATCAAAGTAAAAATGTTGACGTTTATGAAAAATCGAGAGGAGTATATATTACTAGCTAAAACAAATTTGTTAGAATTAAACATGTTACACTATAATTATAGTAACAATGTTATATTTCTTTTTCACAAAGTTCCATCGTTTCTATATGTATTGTAGAATTTGACATTAAATAAACCCCGAAATTTTTGTTGGCTCTTTTCGCACCTCTGCAGTTGATGTATGGTACGATCTATAATAACAAAAGTGCTCCATGTCTGTGTGGTGTGCAGTATCACTCAGTTCGGTTGAATTGCAGTTCCACGGGGTTCGGTCTTACCCTTAGAATAAAACAAAAAAACCTTTCTAGAACCGTCTTTGGCTACCTGGTCCAAAAAAAAAAAAGAAGTGAGATGTAAATTTTAACACATTATCAAAAATTTATGTGATTACATTTTAAAGGTTATCTTTTCTTTGTGAATCAAAATAAAAATTTCAAAGCTTCTTGGCTTCTTCATTTTTGCGAATCTTAATGTCACTCATAAATTACTGTAAAACAAGCACATTGAAATATTAAGCATTCTTTTAAATTTTAATTTTTTTTTTTTTTTTTTTGTATTCATAAATTGCTTGATATCGACTGACGGAGAATTTCGTAAAATCATATTTAAGCGGGGCACTTATATTTGGATCTGGATCATAATCAATTTTAATTGCTTATAAAGCAATAGTTGACTTGGTGTAACAAAAAAAAAATGCTGAGGCTTTATTTAACCTGAAAATATATGTACATAAAAAAAAGTGTTTTACTTTTAGTTTTGTACAACAGTCTACCATTTTGTTTTATCTTTCAATTCTCTAATTGTTAATTTTTGACATATTATAATGAACAAAGTTTAAATAAAACTTGATTTCAAAAATCAGGCAGTGTACAGCCTTTTTATGGTTGTTTTGTTGGTTAACATAATTTTATTCATAGAATATTAAAAAATAATTTAAATGTTTTATTAAATATCCCAAAAATTTTATTTGTTAAACAATTCACCTTTCTACATATCCATAACGAATTTAAAATAATATAACGTCTTTATGTTGACTTTTTATGGAAGTTAATAAAAAAAGAAGGCGCCTATATGTACATAACAACAACGAAATAAAAATAAAAAAAAATGAATAATAAAAACGCTTTATCTTTTAAACTGTGACTATAACAACAAAGAATTAAAAAAGCAGTTTGCCTATAATATTGCTTTATCTCTATATCACTTTTGACTTCAATATTTAACTCCCACTTAAAAAAAAAAAAACAAAAAAACTTCAGCCAAAGATATGTTAATAAGTCAATTAAAGTGATGATTATAAACCTGGCCAATGGCCAGCTTACCAAAAACAGATCATAACTTTCCAAGACGATGATTGTATATAAATATCAACACAAGCCAACATACTATTCAGCGTAGGTGTAAATTCGAAGATTATTACTGTGCGTCGTTGGTCGTCTCGGTGTGAAAAGAGTTTCGTAATTAAAAGCAAATTGCTTATTGGTTGGCTTAAGTAATTTAAAGGTTAATTTTTATTTATGTTCAGATTTAATTTGTTTATTTTTCATTTTTTTTTTTGAAGAGAAATAATTTTCAAAAATTATCACGAAGTTATTTTGTTAGATTTATGTATAGAAAATGTTTGAAGATTGAGTTTTTAAAAATAAAAATAATGGCGCAAAATTTTAGACTATTTAGTATGATGTCAAAGCATTTTTAGTTTCAAAATAGGATTTTCTAGCTAATTCGTTTAAAATTTGGGAAATTTTCAAATTTTTTTTTTAAGTTAAAATCACCAAAACGACCTTTTGTATGTTTTTTGTCACTTTGGCAATTGCGAATTTGAAAATGGTATGTTTGTTTACTTTTTTTTGCATGAACAGTCACTATTTTAGGTGTGTTCAGTTGAAATGAAATAAAAATGTTTAAATTAGTTCGATTGCATTATTTTGATAAATAATAAAAGCCCAATTTATTGTTGTCTAGTTATTTTCTTAAGAACTATTCAGATGAAAGTGACCAACGACCGACGAATTAAAGAACAAATAGTCTTTAAAACATTTAATAATCCTGAATTCTTCACAAAACTAGACAAGATGGTAGAAAACTTATTTAAATTAATGTAAATGATAAGATAAAATCAGAGAAATTTCAGAAAATAAATTGGTCGTCACGAATTGCAATCTGATTGTTACGAACTGTCAATTTTTATTCGCGTTCCACATACCATCCACATTGTAACGAAGGAATTTTTCGCGCACGAATAAACTCAAAACCTTTCTTGTTTTTGTTTACTTGGTAATTGGTCATGGCTGAAAGAAATATTGAAAATGTCATTGGCAACGAATAAAAAAAAAATGCTATGGGAACAAAATGTCAAACTGGGCGAATGTTCGTTGATCGCTCTCATGTGAATAGTCCTTTAATAGTTGTGGATCGTTGTCTAAATTATCTGTTAATCTTGAATGAATTAATGAAATGATCAGCCCTAAAGTTTGAAAAAAAGAAGTTTATCAAAAAACTCTTTATAAGGTAACTTTTCTATATAAATGAGCACCTTGCTAATGATTTTCATCAACTTTATCCAAACAATATAGAGATAGTTATTTATTAATCGATATTCCACAAGCTTTTGTGCCTCCAGTCAGTGTCTTCATCAAGGTTTATATTATCTTTTAAAATCTAATTCCCACAGTTTCGAATCTCGTATTTCATGAATTTTATCTAAAACCCATGTTCAGAATGGTTAGCTACTTAAAAAAAAATGTCTCCCTTAAATAAATAAGTTATATCAATCTGTGCACAGCGCGCATGATGTGACGATATATTAATTTGAATAAGATATTTCTGGAACTACTTCAGATATTTCACTGACAGCTCCCAGTGTGTAGTATCCATCCTCCCATTGAGATAATGTTTTATTAAATCACATCCAAAAAATGCTGACCTGAGAGCGCTCGCACTATAAAAATCTGGATCTGAATTCAAGATAAGACCATGAGCGGTGGTAGAAAAAATACCCAAACCAAACTACCTATACCTTTAACATAAAAAAAAAAAAATAAAAACAACAAAACAAAAATTGAAAAAAAAAAAGAAACATCTTTGGGTTCCAGGTTCAGCCAGCAAGCCAGCCAGCTGGAGCAAAAGTCATTGATCAGAATCACTCTCAGCGACTTATCTGTCCGGGGACATAAAATATTGAGTACATGTTCGAATGCCACCACATCATCTAAAACGATCAATTTCAGATAATCTTATCGCCAGGGCTTGTCACTTGCTCGGGGCCGAGCTGGAGAGCCGGGGCTGGTTCGGCCAATCCTCCTGGACCTCTGATGACTGACCGAAGGCGACCGACGACGACGCGACACACAGTGAAGTGAACACCAGCATTAACAAAAAAAAAAAAACAACAACTTGTGGATGATGTCTTAACTTGGAACCTGGGATATGGGGTTTTCCATTATACGAGTATATTTGTTGTTTTTTTTCTGTTGGTATAATTTTTAAATCTGACAGTTTGTCTTTTTCTGGAGACAAGTGAGCGTGTTGCGCGCTGGCGCGACCAACATGTTGAAATCGATACAATGTCTGGAAAGTAGCCTTTTACACAAAAACAAAACAAAAGAATGTATCGCGCAGATGAAAAACGATTAAAAGTGGTTACGAGGTATTAACGACGACTTAATCGGAATTTTGCTTGTGGTTTTTTTTTTTGTTCGATTGCCATTGGTAATATATAGTATATATGCGGTATGGACAGGTACCTGCTAGATCGGAATTCTGGAGATTTTATTTAATGGATTTTCTTCATACCAATGATGTGATCTGATGTGATGTGATATGACATGAAAGAGATATAAGGCGCTAAGCTAGAGGTGGACATTTGGACAGTGGGGTCAAAAGAGAGGGTTAAGATTAAAAAAATTTTTTTTATAGAAATGACAGATGACATCTCTCAAGGTGTCAAAAATAGCTAAACGTATATAATAATTCGGTTAATCTGCGTGGTCTATAGATAAAGCCATCAAAGTGTTGTGATTTTGATCTAGAATCATTTATTATTATTCATTGCGTTGCATTGACTTATTTTAATGTCAAATTGATGCAAAGTAAAATTTTCGTAAAGCATCTGGGATGCGTTCCAGATTCGAATGAATGTGTAATGCTACACCGCATTCAAACTTCTTATTTGATGTTTTGGAACTCGGGCCCCCTAGCACCAAATGAGAAGAATATAGGGACCAGCTTTGCTATACTCAAAAAATGTCCGTTCCACATAAAAAAAATAATACAACAATAAATACAACAAAAATTAAAATAAATAATATGCTCTATTCGTGTATTGTCAAAAAATAAGAGATTCTGTCAGTTTTTACTCCATTTGTAACAATTTTCTGAAAATTTCTTCAAAATTCGTTCTATGTGAAGAAGTAAAAAATGGAAAAGGGAAGAGCGTGGCATACTGAATTTTTTCGTGCCTCAGTTAAATTTTCGTTTCAAAAAATCACGATCGTGGCACTTCGGCAACTCGGATATAGTACATAGGTACACTCAGAATCAATATTTTTTTAGATTTAATTGTAGGGGATAAATTATTCATAATTTGGGGTAGTAATTCTACCCCATAATTTTTTACGTAATACACAATTTAATTATAGAGGCTCGATAGTCTATAAGAATCAGTTGTTTTGCAACCTCATTTCAATTAATCGACGTTCAACATTGATGATAATGAGTCTAATGAAATTGTGAATTGTTTACTCTAATGCCATCTTTTATCAATTTATTGTTGATAAATATTAAAAAACGACAACCAATTGATAAAAGTTGTGAAAATTGAAAATGATATAGTTGTGAATAACAAAAAAAAAAAATAGTTGATGAGGTTTTAAATAAATTGACTTTTGATATTTATCAACTATCAATTGATAATTCAATATTTATCAACCATCAATTGATAACTGATAATCTGCAATTTTTTTGTCGGAGAATCTACCTAAATTTCATCTCTTATATACAATTTCTGGGGAACACAATATGGATCCAATGAGATCGGAGTGAGGTGAGGTAACCACACCTTGTATGTGAAGACAAACAACATGAACTGATTGTAAACCAATTTAAAAATCAAATCACTTGACTCAAGCTTGAAATTGATGAACATCAGTTAACTTATATTCGGTGAAGGGTTTTAAGTTTCATGACCATTCTTTTAATCGACCGTGTCGCCAAGCGTAGATTTTAAGTTCAAAATCGATAATTTTTTGTCGCTAAGGTTACATTGCTTATCAAATCTATACCTATTATTAATATTATTTCTTATCCATTTCTGTTAAATGTAGCTCCATTCACTAACTTATCTTTTCAAATTTATATACTTTAGTGATCGTCTTAGAATTGTTGATATGTTCTTGAAATATATAAAAATAAAACTCACTTTGCATTCTAAAAAAAAAAATTAAAATAAATAAAAAGATAAAAAGATAGCATTCTATTTAAAATAAAAAAAAAAAAATTATTGATAATGAAAATCATTACTAACTTGACGCCCAATTTGACATAAATTTGTCAAAATAATCACATCGATGTGAGCTACAAGTCTGCACACGGCTGCTGCTAAATACATCTATTAATGGACTTAATTTATGAGATACTTAACTTCTGGACCGACATCCACTCGAATCGAGTGGATCTTTAAAAATGCATACAACGTACGATATTGTATTTCTATAATATTCCCATTGTCTGTATTTAACATATTTTTCAAATAAATGAAACAAAAAAAAAGATGAAATTAACATATCTAAAAGATACGAAACCACAGATGATTTCAAAGGAATACAGAAGGTACAACAGAAGGCCATACATTACAGAGTCTAATATAATATCGCGGTTGATGGTTTCTTGTATCTTGTATCTTTTATTTATTTATTTTTTTTTAGTTTTTATTTTGGGGGCCTTTTTCAAGTCTCCATTTATACATACATCCATAGGTGTTGGGCTTTTTTCCCACGTATGTTCTCTCCATAAAACTTACAGAAGAAGAAGAAAAAAAAAGAACTAAAACAGAAGAAAATGAAAAACCATTCTATTTTACAATCTTCTTGTATTTATAAAACCTCAAGAGTTCATGTTCGATTCGATGTGTAGTCAAGTCTCAGGTGTTGATCAATTCTGCAGATCTCGCACCTTAAAGTCTATAAATTGATGGCTTTTCTTGAATCAGTCGAGATCAGCTATAGACTGATGAGTGTGATATAATAAAAGTGTAAAGAGAAAAAAAAAAAAACAATGAACAACAACGAAGTATTTAAAAATCTTGTTCTTTGTGATTATATAAAAAGTTTATTTCGTTTTGGTCTTTTTTGGGTTTTTTTAACGACAAGATATTTGCTCTCATTATATAAGCGTGAAAAACAATGTCAGTTTTATAACGGTTCTTAATCAAGGAATTGATAGGAACTTTTTTAATTGTAATTGTACGATGTATTTATTTATAATGAAGGGAACAAAATTAAAACGCTTATAAGATCATAAGTTTTTTTTGTTGGGATTCGGGTCTCACGAAGTGTCAACTCTTGTAACTTAAATGTTCCCATAGAACATTTTTGTATTGTATCTGGGATTTAGAGACCAATTTCAGGAGCACTAAACATTTTGGGATTAAAAAACGTTTATGTAAAGATTTTTGAAATTTTAATAAGGTAATCGATTCTCTTAAGCTTAATGAGGTTAGAAATTTAATTGCCACTCAATCGATTATTATATCCAAGAGAAACAAAATGCACAATGTCTACTAAATTCTAATCGCATGAGATTTTGAAACTGGTAATTTCTGGCACCATAACATTTATTGTTAAAATACAGTACCAAATGAAATATAAAATTTAGTTCAATATCTATATATTTTTTTTAATATTTCAATGGGGATAAAATTGTTTTTTGTTTAAATCTTTAGAATACTTAAATCCGAATTTTCTACAGTCAAACCCATGCAGGGTTGCCACAATCCAGAATTAAAGTAAGGTTTGTTTTTTACTAAAAAGAGAAAAAACAGTTTTAACAATTTTGGACAAGAAAAATTAATTCTAAGAAATTGTTTGTGTAATATTCTTTTATAATTTACGTATTTACCGATTAGAAAATCATAAAATTTCTAGATTTAATGTAAAAATAGTTTTTATTGAGCTAAACAGTAAGACAATTTAAGAAGTTTAGTTATGAAGTGATGGACATCTAACGGGTGATTTTTTAAGAGGTTTAGAACTTTTAAAAAAAAAAAAACACAAAAAATTCGAAAAAATGAATGAAATATTTATTTGAATCAATAGTTTGAACCTTGCAATTTAATGTTTAAAGATAATTTCATGCAAATGTTGACCGCGGCTGCGTCTCAGGTAGCCCATCCGCTGAGTCCAATTTTGGCATACTCTTTCACACATATCGGCCGGTATCTCACGAATGAATGCATGGATGTTGGCTTCCAGTGCGTCAATCGAAGCGGGCTTGTCCCTATAGACATTAGCCTTGACATACCCCCACAAAAAATAGTCTAATGGTGTCAAATCGCACGATCTAGGCGGCCAATTGACCGGCCCGAAACGTGAAATTAACTGTTCACCAAACTCGTCTCGCAATTGCGCCATTGTTTCGCGTGCTGTGTGGCATGTGGCACCGTCTTGTTGAAACCACATATCATGCAAGTCAAGAACTTCCATTTCGGGCAAAAAAAAGTTTGTTATCATCGCTCGGTAGCGTTCACCATTGACAGTAACGCTGCGATTCGCATCATCTTTGAAGAAATATGGCCCAATAATGCCGCCGGCCCATAAACCGCACCAAACAGTGGCTTTTTCGGGATGCATTGGTAGCTGTTGCAATGCTTCTGGCTGATCTTCACTTTAATGCGGCAATTGTGCTTATTTACGTACCCATTCAACCAAAAATGAGCCTCATCGCTGAACACAATTTTTCGATAAAAAAGCGGATCCTCGGCCAGCTTTCCAAGAGCCCATTCACCAAAAATTCGGCGTTGTGGTAGGTCGGCTGGCTTTAGTTCTTGCACCAGCTGCATCTTAAAAGGCTTTACGCCCAAATCCTTCCGCAAAATTTTCCACGTAGTGCTGTAACAAAGGCCTAACTGCTGGGAACGGCGCCGAATCGACATTTCGCGGTCTTCTGTCACACTAGCTGATACGGCCGCAATATTTTCTTCACTACGCACAGTACGTAAACGTGTTGGTGGTTTAATGTCCAACAAAGTAAATTTGGTGCGAAATTTGGTCACAATCTTCCGAATAGACTGCTCAGAAGGTCGAGAATGCCGACCATAAAATGGAAGCAGCGCGCGATGAACATTTCGAACCGAGCACGAATTTTGATAGTAAAATTCAATAATTTGCAAGCGTTGTTCATTTGTAAGAAGATCCATGGTTAAATTGCAATTCAAACTGAAGCTGTTTGACAGTGACACAAGGTACTAAACACACGTCAGCTGTCAAAACCAGTGTTGCCAAAACCAAACCAGCTAAAAAATCACCCGTTATAAGAAACAAGATGCCCTTCTATATTTATATATGGGTTTCCTGCTAAAAAGAGAGTACAAAAATGCAGCAAATTTCATGAGCTAAGTGACTTATATAGACTTCTAAAAATTAAACAATATTTAAATTTATTGGTACTTAAACAAAGTTTTTAATTTTTTGAAACTTATTGATGTGTGACCTTTCTGCCTCCATTCAAGGAAAGGTATAACAAACTATTCATATAACATTTGAAAAAATTTAGATATAAATTTTTGTGTGTGCAGAGATTTGATTCACTTGTTAAAAAACAATTCCAAAGCCACCCTTAAATAGGCACACATATTTCTAAAGCAGAACAAAAAAAAAAAATTTTAAAATAACGAAGAGCATCAGAAGTATTGATTTTTAAATATACTACATACTCAATAATTTTTAGATCTACCGTTTTTTAACGATTTTAGAAATACTTAAGGTTTAATAAAAGAATATTTGCATGAAAATATGTACCTTCATCCCTTTTTATAAAAAAATTCTTATTTAATTATCTACTAATTCATAAATCATTAATTGTTTTCTTTTTATTTATTCTCGTTGGCAAAAATATTTTATCTATTTTTGACTTATTTACTCGTTAATCCACCTACTAAATCAATTACCTGCTTAACATGAATTTTTGTTTATTTTATCCATAAGATTTTGCACTTACTTCGCTGATTAAAAATAATCCATGTTTGATTTAAGTTTATTAATAGGGGTCAAGTGTAAAATGTAGATTTCGGAGATGTAATCTCAAATGTTTTTAACATTACGAATACCTAATGTTTTAGAAACCGTAAACACCGTGTATATGATCTGTGGTTTTAAAGTGCTGTTAATACAAATTTACTTTATCTAAATTAATTAAAAATTGTTGAAGTAAGCAATAAGAGAAAATATTATAGCTAAATTTCCTTCGTTTTAAAAGGACAGTATATAGAAAATGAAAATCAACTTTAGATAAATTTACTTTATATGTTTGGAGTAAATATCTAGGATTGTTCTCAACATTTCTCGCATTAAATCTTGCTAATTAATAAATTTAGAAGATTGGGTATATAAAATGCTCTTAGGGCCAGTTTGTTCAAAGTGGGTTTAATCTGAACAATGACTTTCACAGCTTCTAACTAAATGGCGCTAATCAACCAAAATCGGCTGATTAGTGATTTCCATGACTAACTACTTAATTTATGGATTCGTTGAAAACAAAATTTGATTACCATGCACAATGCACATGCAGTGATTTACCAGTTGCAATAATCCTTGATAAAGATGATCAGCTGTGAACAAACTGGCCCTAAAAGAAATAAAACTGCCTAAATATCGGAACAGTTTTCGCATTAATTTGGACCGCTTTTGAAACGTCAAAAACTATACATGACAAGAGTTGCCATAGATCAATAATAAATCTTTATCAACATTTTCAAATATCACAACTCAAGAAAACAAAATGTTAACAAAAAATAAACGAACGTTCTAATATCAAGATTATTAATAAAAAAAACCGACCAATCTTTGTTTATGTAAAAAATTATGAAGCTTAAGTGCCTGTTTACATAGGGTTTTTACTAGTGAAATAGGTAGATTTTATGTGCGTGGAAATGAGAAAGGTTTTGGGAAGGAATCTACACTTCCACTAAGTGTGTTTTTCTTCAAAAAGCTCTATTTTATATAAGAAACACTCAAATGTCAAATCTGAATTTTATTCTTTAGAAATCGTTTTTTAAATTGACATACAATTTTTAAAACTATTTGATTATAATAACGAAGGTGAAGAAATTTAGAAAACTACTTCTGTTTTAGTGGAGTGATTGAATATAATTCAATTAATAAGTTCAAGTGACCTCAACTCCAAAGATTGCGTTTCGCCCTGGTACGACAGTTGGGCTCATCAGTTAGATGCTGTCATACCCTTCTAAGACGCAAATTATGGTGGATGATTACTGTCGTACCTGGGCGAAACACAATCTTTGGAGTTGAGGTCACTTGAACTTATTAATTGAACTATGTATATGATTATAGTTAAAAGATTTATGAAATAATGAATGTTGTGCTTATCTATCATTAACTAAAATAAAAATAAAATCAACATTTGGGCAACCCTTAGTCGATATTGATATTTAAATTCAACTGATAAATTATGTCATCTGACAGAAGTCATCTTGTAAATCCAGCAGTAGTTGCACATGGAATGGCGCGAATTCCTCACAAAAAAACAACATACTTACATCATTTCTGTACCTCTTTCAAATGTGTAGGTTTAACAAAATAATTCTATTGGCTACTTAAATAATTGCGATACTATTGGAATGTACCCCTGTGCATTCGTTTATGCATAATTTTCAAGTTCACGATTATCACCCTAATCCTCAAGCTACTTACATATATGTATGTGTAGGTATTATTTAGGAAGTCAAAGAGTATTAAGGGTTGAAAAATTAATATTTAAAAACCTTTAAAGCAATAAACCTATTTTGTAATTTATTCGATTATGATCTACAGTGTGCCTCCTCTATCAATATCATATTATAACAATGATGGTGACGGTCATAAAAATATATCTAAATATTCTTCATGAATAAAAATAGTTTGACCCCACTTTTTCGTGATTTAATTTTGCCGCCAAATTATGAACTCATCATGAATGCATGCACCAAATAAAAATTTAACAAAAAAATTTACTGCTTATACAAAATACACACAACACAGATATTTTAATGATATTTTTTATATGAATATTAATAAAACAAATATGTCATTTTGTCAAAGAGAATGTGAATCCTCTATAAACAATATAATATGACACTTTTCGGAATATTTACATATACCTATTTTGTAAATTTAATTAAATTATAATAATATTTATTATTCAAAACAAAATAACATTTAAGCATCTATGTATCTATGTATATTTGGTTATTTATAGAGAATTTATTAAAAAAATTATAAATATTCATTTCCATTAAACAAAGACAAAATAGATAAATTGTAAATTTTCAATTATTAATAACAAGTTTTTATTTTTCTTTCTTTTTATGGATTTATTGAAATATATTTTAAACTTGACATTAGCAGCATGAATATTCACAATCTATATCTATATTTATGTATGTAGGTATGGGAAAAGGTTAATTTCATTCGTTTTTTTTTTTCTGCTGTTGTTGTTTTTTGTAAAAAATTTCTTAATGTTTAATATGTTAATTGAGTCTTAATCTAAATGTAAATCAAATGCAGAGTTTAGGTAAAATAAATTCATCGATTAGCACATTTTTTTTTTTGAAAAAGGAAATGGCTTGTTAAAGATGGCATTTAAGCTTCCGTTCGTGTGGTTATTTGTGTAATATGATACTAACGGAATAACTATAATAAAAAAAAATGACAGTCTCTAATTTTTTTTTTTTTTTTTTATTTCAAAAATATGAATGATACATATATGCAAGTTTGTGTAAATTAGGTCAAATAATTATTTATGTATTGATTTCAAATGAAATAAATGCATTTACATATAATTTTTAATTTTTTAGGGAAAACAATATAATATTGCAATACCGATAATTATGGAAAAAATTCCATTGTAAAAAAATTAAAACGTTTTTGAAAAAAGGCAAGACATGAGTAACACGTATAGGTACTTGCTCTTATATTTGAGCACACAGTGGTTTAAATCTGTAGCTTGATTTTCAAAGGTTATAATTAAATGGCGCCAATCAACCATAATCGACTTGTTATAGATATTTCCATTATTAAGAATTCCTTTATAAAAAAAAATGATTTGCATGCACATTCGATGACTTAGCAGTTGCAATAATCCTTGATTAAAAATGATCAACTGTGAATAAACTAGCCCTAAGTTAAATTAGAAATGGGTGCCTATTATAATGCACACAATATCGTCGTTGATATTGCAAAATGACTTATATAATAAAAAAAAAAAAGTGTGAGTGCCCGGACTCACGGTTAAGATGTGTAAACATACGTAACATAACGTGAATCACAATCACAGAATCACAATCACGATCACAAGATACGTTACGTTTTTTTCACCCTACCGCCAGTATAGATGTTTACACATCAAAAAACTCACCCTTATTACGATTGCCAATTATCAATCGATAGTTGATAAATATTAATCTTTAGGAAATCTAAAGTAAATTTATTAAAAAAAAAACTCATCAATTAATCCGTAATAATTATCAATTTTCTTGTAATTCACAACGTTCTGCTCCATTCTCAATGATCAAAAATTTTTTCAATTGGGTTTTTAAATATCAATTTTCAATATTTATCAATTGCTAATTGTTAATCGTAATAGGAGTGACTATTTTTTTTAGCCGTCAAGAATTTGAAAACAAAACTGTTCTATGGTTGGTACCATTTGTTATGATAGCGGCCCAATTTGAAATTATTTCCTATACTCAAAAGTACAGATCTTATAGTTTTTGAACACAGACAACATTTTTTTTGTAGTAGCCCGTTTCGTAATATGTAGTTAGTGCGTAGGCTTTTACGCCGAAGGTCTTGGGTTCGACTCCCAGCCTATGCCACCTAAAAAAAAAACCAGAAATGTTTTTCGAGGGTTACTGCCTCTTGTGAGGAATTGACAAATCCTCTAAGAGTAACACTTGCCATGAAAAAGTGCTTCTCATCTTAGCCGTTCGGATTCGGCAACAAATTGTAGTTCCCATCCATTCCTGCCAATAACTCGCACACAGGAATGGTTGAGAGTTGTAAGTCACTATAGGCCCTTGAGCTGTCACGCCACCCAATTTATTAATTTATTTAGACAAAATTTTATATAAATCTTTGGGGATGTTTTCGATTACAATAAAATTTCCCTTATCGGTTTTTTAACAATTGTTTGGTAGGTAGTGTTATTTTTCTTTCAAAGAACATAATTTTTACTTGAAATATGATTAGGTACTCATAGTACATAATGGAAATGGCTCTAACAATTTTTATAAATCTAAATTATACAGTAGGGACTTTTAAAGTCATTTAAAATTTTTCAAGAAAAAATTTTTTTTGGATTTAAAACAATATTTTATTTATTATATTTAGGAAATGGGTTAGTATGTTCTTACGTTTGTTCATTTCGTGAATTTTCTTCGAATGAATTTTATTTTACAGATAATCACGTCACAAAGTGGAGAAAAATTTTCAAAAAATTCAATTTGTGGTTTTCTTATTACAACAATTTAAAAGAAAAAGTTTTAAAGTGTCATTGGAATCGAATATCTCTTAAACAAAAAAAATTATTTACTAGAAGGTAATGATACAATTAATAATAATTATAGCTGAATGTTTTCTTACAAACATCTGTGGAAAAATTAAAAAATTAAAAAATTGTATGGCAGGCACGTAATATTCGGGGGTGCTTAAACGCTACATTACAGGGTGAATCTCGCATATAAGATGAAAAACATTTTTTACATACTATTTTTTAAGGTTTAAATGAAACAACAACTTGAGTGAGCTATCACCAAGTTTTTATAGGCTGTATTTATATCTTTTTCACGACTGCCAGGCATCAGACCCGCGGTTTTATTTCCAAAAATAAAGAGAAAAAACACTGGATTTTTTTCCATTTTGAAATGAAAACACTGTGGGTTTTAATTATTTTTTCTTGTGGGTTTCATTCAAATAATAAAGGACAAGACGTGTATGTTGTCCAAGAAAACTTTTTCGATTTAAAATCATTAATTGAAAAATATGTTAAAGCAAAGTATGAATATTGATGATGATGTATGATTCTTAATGCAAATTCAGAAAGGCAAAAACTGCCGTGGGACATAATGCTTTTTTGTAGTGGGTCTTATTGCCACTCTCAAAAGGAAAAAAAAACCCGTGGGTGTTATTTCCTTTTTTTTGGGAAATATATGCCCCACTGGTCTTATTGCACTGCACCCTTAAATTTTTCCTATATAGTAATCTACATATTTATTTATGTTAATCGGTTTAGAATTCTTTAAGTTACACGTGATTAAAATTAAAATTGAAACCGCTAAAAAAAACAAATTTTCTTATAAAGCTCGAAACATTCAATTTTGTTTGTTAAACTTGTATCGCCTATAACTGCATTATGTCAATTTGATAAACCGCTAGGAAAATCTATTCCAGTAACCGAAAAAAACACGAATTTGTCAATATCTCGAAACAGCTTCTTTGGAAAAAAAATTAGTATTTTTTTTTCATTTTTACAGGCTTAAAATTATAGTCTAGAAAATATTTGAATCGGTGATTGTTAAAACAACATAAGTAACACATTTTTCGAAATCACTTTTATTATAGTTTTGCACTGCTAAGGGGTAGACAGGTTGAGAGCAAAACTATAACATAAATTTATACCTGAAACACACATATAAGGTTTTTTGTCTCTCCTGTAAAAAAAAATGTCACTTATGTTGTTTTAACAATCACCGATTCATTTAGGTTCTTACGATGAACCAATAATTTGTAAAAGTTATCGTTAAATATCCCAAGTCATGTTTGATAAAAATCACGGATTCGATTTATTTTATAAATGCATTACTTGTCATAAGTAGGTACATACCTATATATACAGTACACCCTTAAAAAAAAAACTTCAAGAATTTCCATAAACCAAACATTTGCATAATTTTCCCATAAGTATGTATCAACTATATGATTTTTCAAAAGTTGCTAGGGAATATCTTCAATTTATTTACATATCTACCATCCTTCTTCAAAGAAAACAAGTAAATATGTAATTTTTATCTTGTGTCAGCTTCTGTGCCAATACCAGATCTCAGACATTTAATAGTTTAGTAAAAAGATATAGAAAATGTATTTGAATATTTTATTATAATCTTAACTTCTCTCGCTTAATTTAATAACAATTTTTTGCTAATAAATTCCATTTTTTTGTAATTACATGAAAATTCTCTTCTCTTTTTTTAGACTGAGCTGCGGTCGTGCGCAGCGTGTGGGGAGCCAATCTCGGATAGATATTTTCTCGAGGTTGGCGGATGCTCCTGGCATGGGTCCTGTTTACGATGTTGTGTGTGCCTATCGCCTTTGGATCGACAGCAATCTTGTTTTATCCGTGAAAGACAAGTGTATTGCAAAGCAGACTATGGAAAGTGAGTATATACCTCCAACATATTATATACCTACCAATGCATGCAAGAAACACAGATACATTTTAAGATATAATATTATATATAGTGTCACGAGCAATTCATGTTGCTGCCGCCTTCCACGCAACCACCATCATCCTATCGTTCTGTGTCTGCAGTCTTCCTTCAACTTCAATGATGTTAATTCAATTCTTTTGCAATTATCTTGATCACTAAATAATTTCAAGGATTTCCTTTGATTTGTGTGTATAAAGTTCCATTGTGATGATGCCCCTGCTGAGTGGGAAATAATTAGGGATTACTGCCACGTGCGTGGTTACTTTGCTCGCGTGTAGGTACATAAGTTATATGGCGCGGGAGAACTCAAATGGAAGTAATGTTTATTCAACACATTGATTTTATGTCCGTTTTTGAAAAGAAGATATTCCTTTTGTACCTACAATGTATATCTTGTGTCCTATAGTGTTGCGATTTAATCATGTGTGGTTAATGGAAGGAAGTTACATTATAATTTGCGTGGGAATGGTAATTGACAAAATAGTTATAGAAATGTTAACATCATATGAGATAAAGAGAGTGAATGAGAGTTATTTTATTTGTCATCAGGATTAGAATTATGTAGGTATATCTATACGATGAAAATAATTTTCTCACTGTTTCTAATCCCCATTCCCCGAGCATCTAGAAGCTTAAATAATATACATATATATGTATGTAGATGAGATTAAAAGGAAGTTGCTTAAGGTTATTTTCAAGTCACATTGATTAGCACCACAAGTTGTACATCAAATTTATGATATTACAGAAATCTAACGATATATGTATTCAAATGGTGAATATTTCTACCAAAAATCATGTCTAGGTATTATATCAAAAAAAGAAAAAAAGAAAATTTTGGTTCAACGACCCTGCATAAAATAACTTTATATTATTTCAATGATCATTGGTAAAGTAAAGTTCAATCGCATTGAATAATAACAAAAGTCAGGTTTGGCCAAATTTTTTTTTTTTTGACCAATTATTTATAATTTTTAAATCATAAGCTTTATTTTGGTTTTCTAAACATCTCAAAATAAAAAATAAAATCAGTATTTAATGTTGAGTTTCAATGATAGCTATACATAACGGACGCCTTAAGCTATGCGCAAACCGACACGATGGCGGTGGCGATGGCGATAACAATGTGGATGCCGCACACGTAAATCAATAGAGGGGCACACATCGACGCGATATGTGGATTGCGTTCACATTCCACTGCTGCGTTCAGTTACGTGACTTTTCTTGAACGCAGCAAGCACCATTTGATCGCTATATCGCCTGAAGAAAAATTACAGTCTGAAAAAGAAAATTTGAAAAACTGAAAAATTAATAGAAAAAATTAGGGGAAATTCCATTTTATATGTTTTTTTTTATTAAACTTCAAAAATTAAACGTTTGTATTGTCGCTGACAACTTAGCCCGCTACGCAATATATTGCGTTGATGTGAGCAAGTTTTTGAACGCATCTTTATCGCGCGATAAAAGTTATCGCAATCGCCACCGCCATCGTGTCGGTTTGCGCATAGCTTTATACGAGGCTTATATACATATGTGTCTGTTACGCTAGTGGTATTATTTTCTATAACGTATGGCTTATTTATGATGTTATGTATTCCATATAACCCCTTCAATTATATTGGCAGAAGAAATTTGTTGTTGCAAATTGTTTGATAAAAGATTTCCATATATGGAATTAAGAGTATAATAAGTTTGATAAAAGATTTCCATATATGGAATTAAGAGTATAATATCACGAGTTTAATTTCGACTTCAAAACGTCTCAAAAAGATAAAAATAAGTATGTATACCTACAAGTGCATATACCTAGTAAGTAGCACATCAAAAACAGATGTCACATCTCGTGAATACAAAGTGACACTCACAAAAAGCTATATAAATTGTAGTATATGTACGTACATCACACTTATAAATATTTGTATAATTTTCTAGTTTTCATTTATACAACCATGATTAAAAAGGCCGCCTCTACTGTTATAATAATATCGATACCTTAATTTCCCGAAAAAATATATGAAGCGACACTTTTTCGGGAAATAACATTTTAATATGTTTGTACATTGTACAAATATTTTGTTATATAGGCGCCACGTTTTGGTCTGTGTTTTTGGCTGGCTTAGCAGGCTTAGCAGGTGTACCATAGAAACGAAAGAACAGAAAATTCATTGATTGTAACCCACCAATTTTTTCAGTAGAATAATCTAATAAAATCTGAAATTTGTATAATCCGATTAAATAATTATTATAATTTTGTATTCTGATTAAGTACTTACGACAGTTGGGCTCCTCAGTTAGATGCTGCCGTACCCTTCTAAGACGCAAATTATGGTCGATGCTTACCGAGCCAAACTGTCGTACCTGGGCGAAATGCAATTTTTGGAGTTGAGGTCACTTGAACTTATTAATTGAAATATGTACATTCAATCGCTCCACTTAAACAGAAGTAGTTTTCTAATTATCTTCATCTACGTTATGATATTAAAAAGGTACCTATTTTATGTTGACGCAACTCCTTCTGAAATCTGTTTATTCCTTTAAAATCCACAAATGGATAACTATATAGACTTTAAGTTTTTTTTTGTTTCCTGTAAAATATTAAAATTGCCGTGTAGTTATTCCATAGCGTAATTTTTCGCATAATACCTATTTCCAGAAAAATGAGATCTCAGAGAGCAAGCCAATCCAAGATTTTTTTCCTCAAAGTTTTGACAGCAAAGCTTAAAAAATTTTATGAGGAATCCTGTTTATGCAACTGAGATTGCTGAGATCTCCGAGATCTCATTTTCCTCAGCATGCCTATTATTACAAAAAGGTATCGGTAAGGTAATTCAAATTTGTCAAATATTGAAATCTACTTTCATATATGTATTATGTACATAGCTTGATTTTTATTCGCCGCGTTCGTTTTTTTTAAACAATATTATTGTTGAATAAGATCCAAATTTTTTAATAGACGTAAGGCTACGCGCAAACCAACGCGATGGCGATGGCGATCACGATAAAAATGTGGATGCCTCATATAAAAATCAAAGAAGAGGCACACTTCAATCGTGTAGATGTGTGGCATCCACAATTTTATCGTGATCGCCACCGCTATCGCGTTGGTTTGCAGGTACCTTAAAACATCAGATTGTGCTTATTTTTCTGAAATGTTTGTTCCTACATACAAAGTATGTATTCCCTTGACATGTCAACTGAATGTTTAAAATTGATGAAAAAGTCGGGTTTAAATAAATTTAATATAGGTATCTACATATGAGTATCAGTTTGAAATATTTTTAACTCATTAATAATATTCAAAAATCTATACTCCTTATCTGCATTGTATTTTTGGGTTATGATGACATCTATAAAATCTTTTGCTTTTTTTTATTTTGATTTCTCTTTGATGAAAACATCTTTTTGGCTTTAGTAAATCCTATATAAGTGATATTATTATTGACCTGTCAAAATATTCGAAATATACTATTCCACAATCCACTTATATGACATTCTTCAAGCAACGTGTTATTCTTACAGCATATTACAATAACAAAAGGCGGTGATGTTATTCTATTTGTAATTTGATTTTAGAAAAGTAGAATTATAAATTTATTAGGTGATGACTTATGAGACCATAAGCAAAAATACACAAAAATCAGTTTAAAACAAACAATCTGTTGGAAAGATGTTCTTTGTACTCGATAAAAGCCAGTATAGCTTTGTTCAACGAGGCTGTTCGGAACATTTAAGAAAAGACAATTACAGACAAGTTTTTGGGGCTTGAAGAGAAATTTTCTGTTCTAAGCTTTTTTTTCAATGAGTCTGTCTGGATCACTCTAGAAAAGGACTATACCTACTTTCTTTTTTTTTAGGTAGAACAGATTTTTCAAAACTGTCAAAATCAGCTATTGTAATTTTTTCAATGAAAATAGTTTTATTTTTTTGTTTAAATCTTATAAAATTATATTTTTACAATTGTTATTTTAATTTTTAAGACGTACTTTCTATAATTTGACACTGCAGAAAACCGGGAAAATTGTTGTCATTTAACAACAGCTAAGGTGCTGTTCTAACTTGTTTTTACGTTTTTTCACGAGTTTGTGTTGTTTTGTGTTCTAATCTAAAATGAAAATGCTTAATTTGACTAAAATTTTTCTGTCACATTTTTTTTTTTTAATACAATGTTAGATTATCAATACATTTCTGGCAGAAAATCTCCTTAAGAAGTCAAAAGCACTCTCCATCTCGTTTTTATAAATTGATCAACTGCGACAAAAAATAATTGAGCAAACGAATCCGAAAAATTTCAGTCTCAGCTTTTTGACAGCAAAAGTGAGGAATCACGTCAGATTTCTGAGATTTCTAAAATCTCAGAGATCTCAAGAAACCTGAACTGGCTAATTGTTTCAACTGACTTCATTGAGTTTCGAAAACATCCTCAATTATGAATATTCAGAAATTTTAATTTTATCCTTCCAATTCTACTGCATGCTCGTTACCTGTCCCAAATTTCACTGAAATTCATCAAGCCTCTTGAGCGTGATTGAATGACTTTCGTTTCATTCAGGTTTTTAATTTCTTAAATAAACAAATACGTTTTTGAACAATATAACATCACTGGAAAAAAAGGTGGAACAAACTCTTACGATATTTTTTCTACCGTTTATCTTAGCCACGCCGTAGTGTCGTCGTCGTCGTTGTTGCATTCAAGATTCAACCCTTCCAGTTGTTGTCAATGGATCTATGACACCTGTGTTATGGTTAGGTACATTTTCATATATATAAATGTAAATAATGCACTTGCACTTCACCTGGCAGGCTCTGGTTCAGTTCGGCCAACTATATAGCTGCTTGACTGGTTGAGAACCATTTTTTTTTTTAGTTTTTTTTTTCAATTTTCTGTTCAATAACGAATAAGTTGCTTTCTTAACCAGAAGAAGGGGGCATAATATATGTACGATGATGCTAGAGCTAGTAAGATACAATATCTCAACAAAATAAAAATCCAACCAAACCATTGAAATCCAAAGGAAAATATTTGTTTTTCGGATTTTGTTTTTACGATGCAATAATTTTTGTTTTTAGTGTCACATTGATCGGAAATGACGGTATACACACAGGAATTGTTGTTGTTATTTTTTTTTTAATTTCCTTAAGTGCCTTTGACCGAGAAATTGAAATATACTCATTCACAGAACTTGTATTTATCTTGAGTTGTGTCACTGTGAAATGTTCTGATGTGTACGGTTTAATGAGTTCATGTTGAAGTGACATATCTAAGTAGTATAGAAGTCCCTCGCTACAAGTCGCATTGTGCATCCGGATTCCGGAATAAAAACAAAAATTATAAAGCTATTTTGGATAATTTATTGTTTGTTTAGAGTTTATTTTTTGGTCTATAAAATCAATTCAGTATAGAATATAATTGAAATATTAAAGATTAATGATTCAATTTATTATTATGATAAGTTTTGATCGAAATCAGCTTTTTAAGTTTTTAATACATTTTTTTTTATTTGTTTGTTCTTTTTTTTACAGAAATTTTGGGGCAAAATGTTCAAAATGTTGCCGAGGAATTTCAGCATCAGACTGGGTGCGTCGAGCTCGGGATTTGGTATTTCACTTGGCTTGCTTTGCGTGCGATTCATGCGGACGACAGTTATCGACTGGGGAGCAGTTTGCCTTGATGGAAGACCGAGTGTTATGCAAAGCACATTACCTCGAAACAGTGGAGGGTGGAACAACGTCTAGTGATGGTAAGTTCAAGCTTTTAGATAAGATTGTTTAAGCAAGTGTTTTAAAAATATAATATGCGAGAATACAAGGGAAAGATAATTGCAAAAATAAATAATCTGGTGTTTCTATTTTGTTCTTACCGAACAGTACGGATCACATGCTTAGAGACTTATACACTTAGTAGCTCAAAATTTTGTTCAACTTTTGATTAAAATCATTTTTTTTTTCTTTTAAGATGGCTGCGATGGTGATGGTTATCATAAAAGTAAAACGAAACGTGTTCGAACAACATTTACAGAAGAACAATTGCAAGTGCTGCAGGCAAATTTTCAAATTGACAGCAATCCTGATGGTCAAGATTTAGAAAGGATAGCTTCAGTGACGGGACTTAGTAAACGGGTGACACAAGTTTGGTTTCAAAATTCAAGAGCAAGACAGAAAAAACATATTCATGCTGGTAAGAATAAAAGTAAGTAATTATGTATAATTACTTTAAGTTTTATTAAAAAAAAAAAATTTAAGTTTAATTTAAAAAAAAAATAAAAATACAAAAAAAAAAAACAAACCCTCATAATAAGTTTATCAATATATGGTCACACGCTTGTATTTATATTTTTTAGTGCGTGAACCCGAGGGAAATTCATTTGCTCGACATATCAATCTACAGCTTACGTATTCGTTTCAGAACAATGGTCAGAATCCGATGCAATTAAATGCGAACAAGTCTTCGCTCTACCCCGCCCACGGTAAGTGATGTTTTTTTAGATATAAACATACATATATCGACGGTTAAAGTGCAAAACCTAGTAAGTCGACATGTTTTTCAAAAAAAAAAATCGGCCAAATTTTGTATATGCGATCTATCTTAAGAGGTGTTGTATTCTGGCTTTTTCTGTAAAATATTCAGAACAACATTGTTACGCTGAAATTACCAAAAGGTGGACCTGGATTTTTTAATTATTTTTCATTGAAAATTTGTATTTCGTTTTTCGACTTATGAGGTCCTGCACTTAAACCATCGATATGTAATATGATTGAATATAAATAAAGAGTAATATTTTTTATTACTATAACCACTATAATTACTATAACTTCTATAACTACTACCACTACTATAAATAATTTAACTTAACTTTAACTACAATAACTTATTTAACTAGGAAAACTACTATATAAATACTATAAAAACTTTGACTACTATAACTACTACAGCTCTAATAATTACTGTAATTACTTAAGTCATGACAGATATTACTAAACACACTACAATAACTACTTTACTCACTAAATCCTTTTTAACTACTATAATTACTATAATAACTATAATATACTTTGCATTATTTCTTCTATAACTACTATACAAATTTTAATTAGTATAATTTCTATATCTACTATAGCTACTTTAACTACTATAACTACAAGATTTTATTTAACTACTATAAATATTATGACTATTTTACCTACTACAGCTCTATAATAATTACTATAACTACTGTATAGTCATTATTACTATGATAACCATTACTAAAATGGCTACAATAACTACTATACCCATTAAATCCACTTTAACTACTACATTATTATTTATTACTTATTTATTACTATAACTACTTTATCTTACATATGTAACTATACTGTAACTGTTAAAAATACTATAGTTACTATAATTATTTAAACTGCTAGAACTACGATACCTAGAACTTTGATTTGGAACAAACTAATCATTGAATTTTTCTGTTTATTTTCTTTTTATAGAATCCTCTATGGATGAGATGTCACAAGATTCCTCAATGCATTGTATGCAAAGTGAAGTATAAGACGTCCAAAATTAAGAAACTTCAAAATTCGTGTCGTATCCTAGTCAAAATTATGGACCTTAATTAATTATACATATACATAAATCATTGCATTTTAAAGCAAAATCAACTATGCCCGTGAGCATAGCAGCGTCTCAAAGATGATCTCACAGCCAGAACATAAATACATACATTCCAATTAACACGTCATTCGCAGCAACAAAAAAAAAGAAAAATCGATTCTCTTTAAGTTGAAACAAAAAAAAAGTATAAGCATACAATTATATTTAAGAACTGGTCCAGTATTAGTATAATTACATATTAAATTTTTTTTTTCAATTCTAAACGTATCTTCGCACAAAAAAAAAATAAACAAACAAACAACCTGTAAGATATTATTCTTGTACAAAGCACCTTCACAAAAAAAATGTATATATGAATACAATAAATTTCGTGGTTTATTTAGCTTCTTAATGTGTAATTTATAAATGTTGTGGCAAAATTACACAACATTACTTGTTTTCTCCACTTTTATTGGGCTTATCATCACAGTTTGGCATTTATGTAAAAATTCACTAAAATTCTTAAAAGTCGCCGTTAATTTTTTTTTTTACAGATTGCATCAAAATAAAAACGTTAAATGGAAGATAATTATCGCAATCATAAATCGTGTACATCTAACATTTATAAATTTGTTATACAAATTTTAAACCTACATAATATCATTCGTTTCGACATTTATCTGTCATAATGGCAATTTTCTACATTCTCTTGTGACGTAATCCAGTTGTAATAGAAGATAAGTCAGATTGACAAGATGATTACTAAATTAGGAGGTATTTAATTAGGTACTGTTGCCGTATTGTATGTGTTTTTTTTTTAATTTCATTGATTGCACATTAAGAAGTAAAAAAACACGAATATTAGGTACACTAATTATTATTATTGTCTACTGTTCAACGGGATATAAAATCTTGAAGAATAAAAATGAAGCTTAAAGCACAATACAACTATTTTTTTTAACTTTTAATTTATTTATGTATGAAATTACTTATAAATCTCCATTCCCAGTTATTGAATTCATATTTAAAAAAAAAATATAAAAAATATTGTACAGTAAATTTTTGGTTCAAAAACCATTAAATTATAAAAAAAAATCAATATTTATCTGTATGTGAGATGAAGTTGATTATAAAGAAATATATTGTTATCGTTTTTATATTATTGTTCTTTATTAATAAAAAACCATACTTTTTATTATTTATATATAGATATAAGAAATGTAAATATTTCTATAAATAAAGGTAAAATTTATATGTAAAAAGAAAATATATATGAAAAAAAAAACACATTTTTTGTAAATTAATTTATTTCCTATAACTATAATACATTTATCTCCAGCGCAACTTGCCACATTGCAACAAACTATATTTTATGTATAATTATGTATACCAGTTTACATAAAAATTAATTTTATTTAAAATTATTTTTATGTAAAAGAAACAAATTATATAGTGTAATTTATTGTAATAGAAAATAAAATATTATTTAATTTATAGATGTACCTTATACAAAAAAATAAAATAACATATTGTATAGAAAATAAATAAAAGTAAAAGAGAAGAAAATAAAAAAAATATGTGATAAATTAAAGAAAACCATTGTGTTATTTTATTGATTTTCTTTTTGAAAAATCGAGACATTTTTAGTATTTATATTGCGGATCGAAACATTAAGGAATTTTGTGCTGACGCGGATTTTGGAGCTCGTCAATTTCTTCGTATTTTTGACAAATAAATATGTACATACTTCAAATTAAGAATGAGAAGAAACGTTTAAGACGTTAAAAATTGCGCTAGAAGTTTGAAATATTTTTTTCAACTCAATTTGCCAATCCCGCTTGGACTTATGGCATCCAACTGTAGGGTTATACAAAGAAAACAAATGTTGAAACTATCCAAAAATTTCAAAACAAAGTCCATCGTGGAATAATAAATGCCCCTTGGTATATTAGAATTAGCGATTTATATCGTAATCCACAAATAGAAATGGTTAAAGAAGTGGTTAGAAAGCACGCTGTATATCACATAATCAGCGACTGCACAGTCATTCTAACTCCAAGATGATGAACGAGATAATGTTCGAAGACTAAGAAGAACCAAGCCTCATTAACTGATGGTCTAAAAGCGATGGGAAAGTATTAAAACTTAACTTCCCCCAATGCGAATTTGAATTTAAGAAATAAAAACCTTTTGTCGATCTTTCATAGATTGGTCTTGATTTCCCGGTGGTTTTAGTGCGGTACAAGTCCCACACTACTTGGTACCGAATATTACCAAGTGTCTTTTGAAGATTTCCACCTGTAGAGAAAAAAAAAAATTTGCCAATTTGCTTAAATGAAACTTAAGTATTAAATATCAATATTAGGGCTTTGTGACACAAAGGAAAGTAGTAGAAAAAACAGAACAAGTAGCAAAGGAAAAAGTAGCAAAGGAAACAGTAGCGTTAAAGTGAAAAAAAAACAACATATTTATGTAAGATTCATATTGAGCAAATGGGTCTCTGCACTCCGCACCTCGTACTCAGCACTATACACTGCACTTTGCACTTTGCACTTTGCACTTTGCACTTTGCACTTTGCACTTTGCACTTTGCACTTTGCACTTTGCACTTTGCACTTCGCACTTTGCACTTTGCACTCCGCACTCCGCACTCTGCACTCTGGAGTCTGCAGTCTGCACTCCGCACTCTGCACTCCGTACTGCTCTCCAGCAGAGTGGATTATGGGATATCTAAGCCTGGCAGGTTTCTTCCTCAGCCTTAAGTGGTGTCGCGGAGTTAAAAGTTTTTTGTTCGAATTTTTAAATTAGGGAAGCATGTTTTAAAGTTATTATTTTATTATAATATTTTTGATTTAAGTTTTGCTTGGAACAAAAGCCGCGTTTTATTATCTATACGTATCTGGATCAGGATCATTGCATGAAAATAAAACGATACGGATCCTAATAACAACAGTTTTTTATGCTAATGTCTTTTTTTCTCATGTTTATTTATTTTTCATGTAGGTAATACTTTTTTCTTTACACTACAGTTTGTAGGTAATCCCTACCGACTGAACAGCCGTTTACCCACCAAATTAAAAAAAATATTTTCTGATCTTTAAAACAGATCCAGATACAGAGCAGAATCCAAATTGTTGTTGTATTACGTGTTAAAAGATGATCCCGATCCAGATCCCTAGATAATAAAAACGCGACTAAACTTTACAATAAATAAAATGTATCTCATATTTAGAAAGTATGAATTGGTGGCGTTGTTCAATTGTGAGTCAGACTTTATACTTTTCATGATAAATGTTAAAAATCGATCTCAGCATGACAATCCATTTGTAATTTCAATGAATCATTAGAAGGGAATTAAAAACAAACCACTTTACGAACAAAATATAATCAACATCCCTACATTATATATGTTTTGAAAATTTAAAAAACATATTTGTACATCAAAATGATTTAGAGTCCATTTTTGTTTTATTATAACGGCAGTTCTAGTATACTTATTCGACTCCATACATAATATGCGCCCTGTTTTCAATAAATTAAAATACCTGAACTATAAGTTTCTTTTATTCTTAAGTTTATTCAAAATTATTTATAGGTATATAGGATTTTAAAAACAGACAAAATGAAAAATGTCCCCCAGAAGAACTTCACTTCCCTTTATCGATCTATCATCGCCAATGGATTACACTTGATCGGTGCCATAAATTTTCCAAAAAATCAATAATTTATGTCTTTAGGTCAAACCTCCTGAGCATGTGTTACTCCATCAGCTCAGCCGTTCGTCCCTTCGTCCGCCGACAACCAACTGATCGACCGATCGACTGACCGACCGACGCGACGCAACGTCTTAAAGAAACACCCATGAAACACATATCTCCAACCGCGATTGCCTCCAAGATAAATCAAGCGCCCGATTACATTCGTTTAATGTCTTCATAAAACAATGACAGGTATTTTTTGTGGGTATTTGTATTCGTATATTCGTATTCTGTATGTGGATGCGGTTTTCTTTATATTTTCTTTGTATATAGAACCGAACCCCTGATATATCCTAATGGCTCCAGGAACCCTCGGAAGATTTTTCATTTTTATTACCGGCCATATTTTGCCTAATAGAATTCAAAAAACCAACTCGTAATAAGTCGGAGAAGAGATTATCAAATTTGTAATCGTGAACAAAAGCCACTATGTTCACAGATCTCAGAGAGTCTGGTTTTTGGTGTTCGTTATTTGTGTGCGTTGAGATCAGAATCCATTGGATGCCGCAATCAGTTCATACTTTATGGTCAAATGAATAAATTAAATTGGTTTAAGAAAAAAACTGTGTGTTGTTTCCAAATATACATAAATAATTTAATTTTTTTTACATTTGCCCATAAATCAACTGCGCTTAGTCCAATGACTTTGGCCTCGCATATCCCAGAAATGCATGGGAACATAGTGCATATAACGTTTGGGTTTCACCTGTCTTAGCTGTGGGAATTCTATATAAAGGCAGAGGTGTTCCCTCTGTCAAGGATCTCATTTATGATATTAAGCTCTGTACCGTTGAGATAATGTACTTATGTATGTAGCTATTTTACTGACTTTTAAATTTGGAATTGCATTTAATTTTTCTTATCGTTCTATAAATAATTTGAATAATGCAAATGTTATTTGGTTTTGCACTTATATTTTCCCTTTTTGTGCCAATAGTTTTGCATTCTTACTGTGAGATTCGCAGGTCAAGTAAAGTGAGGCGAAATTACCAACTATACCAACGAATTCTCGAAGAAAAGTGAAAGAATTTGGAGTAGAAAAGATTCAAACGAATTTTGTGGAAGAAGTTTAGTATTCTTTCACAATTGCCACAATGATTTTTTTGTGAAAAATTAATTCATAATATGACAATAAAACCTTATTTTTGAGATTTTAAATAAAAATATTTCAAAAGCATTTCCTGGATCTCATATGTTCTGATTTCCACTTATTGTGAGTTCACATATATGTACAATGTACATATTATTATGACTGAAGTAAATTTTGGAGTTCTACAATTCGTTTAAAAATGGATTTTAAAAATGAAAATCGCGATGTACATTATCTGATTTCTTAAACAGATGTCAATTAATGAGAAACAAATTTTGAAAATCTTTGGAGTGGTTTTTTTTTTTTAAATAATGTTTGTATATGTGTATAAAATTTTTTAAACATTTTTAAATAAAAAAAAATTATTACGCCATTTTTTATTTTTTATTAACGGGGAGTTAAAACACTACACATTTTCGAAATGTCGACTTTCAAAAATTAATTTTGATATTTGAAAATTTCGCGATTTTAAAATTTTGTTATGCAATATTATTTGAATTTAGTAGAAGCTCTTGTGTAAAATGTTTCATTGAAATAGGTTTGGCAGATAATGAAATATTCGAAAATAAAAAAAAAAATGATTCTATGAGAGATAACATTTTTAATCGATAGATACATTACTTTCCCAACATATCGTACTGATATAAGCTCATATAATTTTAATCAAAATCGTAGGAGCCGTTTTTCAGAAAACTGAGATTTTTCTTCCCGGTTTTTAAACACTTGTAGGGGAGGGACCGTTATTTTTGGTTGTAAGAATTATTTTCATTTAAAATCTGCTAATCAATGTTAAAAAACTGCTATACCCCAAGTTTGAGATTTTAAATAAAACAAATGCTTATAATAGTCATACTAACATTTTAAAAAGAAAAAATTTGTATGATCGTAACCACGTAGCTACAAATAAATCGATAGCCCTAAATGGTTGTCAAAATTAATTTGTAGTTGAAACGTTTGAAACAGCACCCTGTATAAATATTCTAGTGCTCAGTAACATTTTTTATATATGTAATACCTTATATCAAAAGTTTGAACATTTGAATGAAATCAAAAATGATTCTCAAACAAAGTCAAATAAAACATAATTGTTAAAATGGAAGGAAATTTTTTGCTAATTATGAGCTGTTAATTAAATGAACCGACTCTTAAATTTTTTTTATTTTATAACGAGTGTGTGGCCTGGTATTAGAGCTGAACTTAAATAGGTAAGATGATTTAAAAATTCAAGTACATATTCGGGTGGCTTCAAAAATTCAACGAAAAACAACGATAAAGCAAGGTATTCGAGTCAACGCTTAGTGCATCAAAAACTACAACTTGGAACTAACGAATTATTTCAATCCATCATACAGTATATCATATGATACCTATACCCAATGTCGAACCTGACTGTAAGCAAAATAGGCAATTGCCTAGGGCGCCACTTGACAAAATCAGTACAATAATTTCAAAGCCAAAAAAGAGTAACACATCCGTCTACTTCAATAATAATTGCTTCCCTTTACTTTCTTCGTTATTCGTTGTTTTCCGAAGCTCTGGGCCATTCTTCAATAACATGCCGAATATTCTATAAGCGAATTGCTTTGAAAAATTTATCCAATATCCGGTGGTTAAGTACAGCAAAAGCAATACATAAATTCAAGTTTGCGCTGTCAACAGTTTTTTGAGTTTTATGCAAATATATCGCACCCTTAGAATGAAAGTGACCTAACTCAAAATTTTCGTAACTTCTTATTTTTCAATAAACTGCGACCTTAAAAAGCAAAATGAACTCTAAAACCAGGTGGTAAAAAAGATGCCGAATTTTTTAGTTAGGTCACTTTCATTCTAAGGGTGCGATATATCCTTTCGTAAATGCTTCAATCAAAATCAATGGACTTTATAACCGTTTTGGACCATTTAGACAAATTGCGACAGTACATTCAGATAAACCGTTGTAAGGATACTTTGTTTGAAACATTTTACAAGAACGCTGTAAACGTTGCACAGTGCGGTATTTTCGTCTAAAACCTGGCCAAAAATATTTGGGCACATTTTTCACATCAAATAGGTACCAAATGACTAAAAAGTTATTTGAAAGGATAAATTTTCATTTTTTTTTGCTTTTTTTCGTTTTTTAATTTTGCAATATTAAGAACATTTTTTTTTGCAATATTCAATGACTCTCATCTCATCTATGCCGCGTATGTCAGTTCATCAACAGACACACTTTCGAAGTTCCACTGTTTTTCGACGTTTTGTTCGGTCACTTGATTCCCCGAATTCTTTGCTTGGGCGACCTTGAGACCTTTTGAGAAGTATGCTAACAGGTAGTTTTATTTTTTCGCTATTCATTCTTATCCAAGAAACGCCTTTCTGTGCTAATGCAGAGTTGCCATCTTCGTTTATAATTTGGTTTGAATGCCTTGCTGATTTTAGAAATTCATCTTTTTATATCCATTAGTTTTTTTTATCCAAATCTTCAAGTTTATCGTCAAGGAGCCTTTGTGAGCTTCCTCTTACGAACTCATGGAGCTGTTTTCTGGTCATAGACAAGCTGGAATTAGAGTCATCTAGAATAATATAAAAATCTATTATTAATGGTCGGTCATTTTAAAGTAGTGTTTTCAAAGGCTCTTTTTTTTCTTAGGTGAATACTTGTGAATGGTTTTGAAAGCTAAGATTGTTTTTCATATGCAGCAGTTAAATAAAATATACGAAAGACTATGTTGCAGGGTGTTGCGCTATTTTAAAAACACTAATGTTTTGAAAAAACACCGAAAAATTGCAAATTTTTTAAGTGAATACACTCATGGATATGAAAAAATTATGTTGAATATACAAATAAATTTTTGCTTAAAATACTATACATACCTTGATTAACGATACCCATATAAAAGTTTTTCACTAAAATCACTTTTAAGACTAAAAAAAAAACACGCAGAAAATATACTTTTTTTTTAAATCGCAACAAAAAACGTGCTTACTCAACTAGTGCAAGTTGCAACTGATGGTGTCGCGAACGGGGGTGACCAATTTATAGATAGACTTCACTAAAGAGTAGCCTGGTTATCTACCTGTTATGGGACACAAGCTTAATACTGGGAGGTAAAATTGAGAAAATTGATTTATGGCCACGTTTCAGGTCAAAATACCGCACTGTGCGTTGCTACGAAAATGAACATTCAAGTGGATTTCATTGTGTCCGATTGGATGAGCCTTGATGAGTTATCAATCCGATAAATCGATCCAAAATTGAAATTTAAAGATTTCTTTTTTTATGTTATTGATGTTACGCTATATTCTCCCGATGAGCGCTTTGCGCAGTATTTAGGTGGAGTTAAAAGACTGCTAACAACTTAAATCAATATTAACAGCAACAATTAACAACGAACTTCAAAAGGATATTGTAGCTAAAGATCTCTTGAATAAATTTAATATATTTGACCAAAATTCTGTTGTTGTTAATTTCAAACTTACCTAATGGTCAATTTTAAACTATTTAGCTTCACACTTCTTACTTGAATTGTAAAAATAAAATAATAATTAATTCATTAGAACAGTTCATAAGTATTTTAGGTACTCAACGCTATGGCAGACAAATATACGTATATATTAGAATTTTCTCGAAACATTTTTCGTCTAATTTTTTTCACTAAAGTTACGCTTCTTTTTTTTTCCTTAAAATATCGCGGTGTAATTTAACTTTAAAAAAAAAAATTAATTGGATGCATCTTCAATTTTTACAATTCGAAATAATTGCGTAATTTTCGAAAAACAATGAATTGTAGATCGCGAAATTGAAAATCGAATTTAGTTCGATTTATAGTTCGAAATGCAGAACATTAGTGGATAGAGCGAATACGACGTCCGGTGATCATTGCGCCGTCACCACATTATGTTTATAAGTCATCACACTTTTCACCAATGTTAAAAAGATTTTTTTTTATTATAGTGATCCGTATTTTGTCTTCTGAAAATATGGTTGATTTATACCTGTTCTCCTAATGAACACTCTCTCAAAAGAAATACAAATTCTAGGATAAAATTTTGTCCATCTCTTTTCAATTTTAAAGCTCTTGTATAGACTGCCATTGAAAAAACATCAACACCCAACATTGTTTATATCTCTCTGATTCCTTTCTTCAATAGTGATATTATGATAAGTGTGGAAACATTATTCTGTTCTCCCCGTATTAACAATAAATTGCAGGCAACACACTGTTTTAATATAATATAATAATTTTAAAATATGCATATCACGTTTAAGCTGTGATATTGGAGAACATAACGCTCAGTTTAATCTTATTTGGATGCACTCATGTCGAAACAAATGTGAGCGGGGCCTCATATCGCCACCGTGCTGCGTGCAAATCATCACACATGCTGCGTTATGATACAAACACTATCTCTTCACACACGAATATATGTGGACAAAATAAACTGATCCTGAATGGTGTTGCCCCTGCTGCTACTATTTGCAACACCAAAGTGCAAATTGGATACGAAACGAATCGAACATCAGGCAAATCCTTTTCAGCATCGGCCATATACATACATACGCGTACACATACATAATATCATCTCCCAGCTCTCTCTCGTCATCACCAAACGAACTGCAAACAGTCACATCACACGGCATATAATGTGTTCCTAAGTCATTTTTACAGTTTACACCTTTATGCAAATCGGGAATATGTTCGGGAGTGCTATATAGGTATATAGTAAAAAGAGCCTACAATATTCGGGGATGCACTTCGATTTGCTGCTAGGGTTTTGACATGTTTTCTCGGTTTACGAATCTCCCACTCGCTGTCTGGTAGATGACTGTTTAGCTACAATTCAAAAAATCGATGCTGTGTGTGCCAACAGCATCATGGTACAACATGTCAGGATATCAAAGGGGAACTTTATGTGATAGCTCAGTTTAGTTTGGCTTTTTTTTTATATATTCCATCAGAACACCAACCTCAAGGTGTCTTATAATTTTTTATTTGTATAGTATACCTAACAAATTCACATACACTCTACAGAAAAATTATTAAAAATAGTTTTGACAGTTCGAAGTAATTTAGAAATTTTCGATGTCGATCGATATGTAGAACATACAATTATAGAATTTCTTTTTATAGTGAAATTGAAATCAATATTAATTGTATTTCGATCGAAATGCAGGAAATGAGCCTAAGTACTCTTTTCTTAAAGTATTCTGTCTAAAAATAATAATATCGCGCTGTTCAAAATGAAATATTTCTTTTTTTTTCAGCACAAAACAAAAGAGCTGATGTACGAACTTGGATTATTGTAATTTCTTTTACAAGTACAAAGATTTGGTTTTTAAATTCTATATGGTGGTTCATAACTGTTTGTTCATATGAAATCCCTTCATATATGTGTTTCCTTTTTTCAGATGATATACACAAAAATTATTTGTATTTATCAAAAAAATTTACTTTTTTTCGTTTTAAATTTCAAATAAAAAATTATCAAAAAATGCTAAAAAAAATAATTTTGAAGCTACGACTTTAAACATCAAGTTATTTCTTTACATTTTCAGATATCAAAATTATTTGATTCCACCAAAAAGTGTCCACAAACATTTTTTTTAATTTCATTTTTGCCATATCACCTCTCTAGGCTATCGGCGCATTTAAGAATACACTAAACTTTCTGAGGCTTTTGGATTGGTATATAAAAGGTTTCTTCGAATAGGGACTTCCAAATTTTGACAGTTGATAGCGGCCATATTGTTGGAGCTCTATCTGTTAAATCGGCTATCAATTATTCAGTCTGTTTTGCCAAATCACCATGGACGGATTTAACGTTCACACTGTTCATTGGAGGCTATATACTTGTATAGCAGTTGTGATGAAGTGTCTTAAGGAACTTAAATTAGTTCTCTAATGTGCGCCAAAATGGAATAGGGCCTTCTAATGTTACTATACAAGCCAGAAAATAGCTTGCATTGAACCTACAACAAGCTAAAAATTGTTAGTTGGGTCAACAACACGTGCAAATGATACAATTGTTTTATCAAAATGGGTGTTCTGTTTGGGTAACGTTCCGCGCGCTTTGCCCATTTTAAGATCACCATAAAGGCGGCGCAGTGCGGCATGATGATGGCGAGAGGGTGTCTCTCTTTACCACGGTGGTTCATTACACTAAAAAATACCTATATCCTCACAAAAGCCATATATAGACATTCCAAAATACCCGATAACACCGTTTAAATTGAGAAGTGTATGTCCTACTTGCAACAATATCAAAACACCAAAATTGTCTCTCTTCGGAGCTTCTTATTTTTTATTTTACTAACCGCCACACATATATGAGAGATGCATACTCATTGTGCATGTCAATAGCTTTAGTAGAAACATCACCACCAATGGCCATACTGACTTCTGTCCTGGAATAAAAATGCAACAGCACCCTGGCAAATGGTAGTGGCATCCCATTCAAAAAGGACAGCAAAAGCAAAACATTCGTCGGTGCCTACACGGTGCCAATTAAAGGGGACTTGGGGTGTAAATTGATTGCCATGTTCCTTGACTATATACTTCTGGCCTGGTGGATGCTTGTTGTTTCCTGCACTCCAATATAACCAGGCAGTATACTGTGAGTTTGCTTGAATTTGAATTGAAAATGAGCTCCGACATACATAATGTATGTATGTAGGTATACCATCGACGAGACGCCTCATGATTGTAGCACCTTATCCCCTGTACACAATATATATTTCATGTTGTTCCACGCTCTACTTTCTATGCTATGGACGACCATCGACGACCATGACTTCAGGATGAGGATGAAACTGTGTGCTGCAATCACTAGCGTGCGACTGCAGTGCGCTGTTGCTGTTCCATGCGCTGGTAAGAATGGTGTTTTACACGAGTTCGGATTTCGAAAACTGTCAGGGAGCAAGGGTACATGCATAAACTGGGCTACTGTTTGACTAGCCACTTCATGTGGAAAGCATATTATCATGGTGCGTCCAAGTCCAAGGGTGTTTGCATGATTTAAAACCCAGTCGCATAAAATGTGTTGCACATATGATGCAACTGTATATGTATATATGTAAATCAAGTGTCTTAACAACTCAACCTTATACCTACTTACTATGTCTCTAGGAGTTTCTAATTCGTGTTTTTTTTTGTATCAAAAGTGAGAAAAAAAGAACTCCGAATACAATATGTTTCCAACTTTAAACATTTTCGAAATCGGTTAGGAGAGGTGATACACCTCTTTCGAAATTGCAACTCGCTGCAAACGATATGCTGCAACTACGGGTGTGTGTGAGTCCGTACACAAGATTTTTTTTCTTAATTTGGCAGACAGGAAACAAATTTACTGGTATTTTTTTGTGATTTATTTTAATTAACGCAACGGAGGTGTTAATTGGCGTAAAATTTCGGTAAATTTCGCGCGACACTTTTAGTTTTACATGATCAGCGAATTTTGGGTGGCTGTTGACAATTTACGCATTCAACTGTCAATAGGAACATGAACGGCACGTTGTCTTTTCCTTGTGGTGTCGAATCGAGGTGTTGTTTTGTTTTGGATTGGATTGTGATTACATATTGAATAACCATTTTAGGTGGGATGAATATTTACTGAGATGCCTTTCATTAGTGTTTTAAGATATTAAAGTAACTTTAGGCCCATTTTACACACGCCTTTTGCAACTGGCGCAACGCGTCGTTCCGGTCAGCGAATTTGGGGCATTCTTAACGCATTATATCTAGAGGATGGAGCAAAAACTCTGCCAGTCCCAGGTATTTGGGAGAGGTAAAGGCATATTTTTTATCTTCCAAATTTTTGAGCATTGTGACTACAACTTCGGCAATTATTTTAAATAGCATAGATTGTAGGAAAATATTGCCCGGGGTCAAACAAGATAAGCGAGCGAGCTCGTTACAAAGAACGAAATAGAGGGGACCTAAAATTTTCTGCCGAGTCCAAACGGCTAAGATGAGAAGAACTTTTTCATGAATAGAGATAGTTTTGGAGGATTTGTCAATTCCTCACAAGAGGCAGTAACCTTTGAAGAACATTTCTGTTTTTAGGTGGCATAGACTGGGAATCGAATCCAAGACCTTCGGCCAAACAGAACATTGAAAACATTTGAAAAAAAAGAAAGAAATAATTGTACCTTTGGCAGCTACCCGTTTAAGATGATCTAAAGCAAAAAATTCAATTTCCCCACTAGAGTTAGGTTAGGCTCTAACTCAAGTAACAAGGGAAGAATGGAAGCAGAGACTGACGAACGATATCACAAAACCAAATTTTTCGCAAAAAAAAAATAGTGTCAAATCAGGCTCAAAATCAGGCTCTCAAACCTCAGTTGCCAAGAATTGAGTGCAAGATTTTTCCCAGAACATGGAGACAATTTTCCAAACTGTTTTGTCTCACATATACACTTCCAGAAAAAAATCAAAAATTCATGAATTTTCGAGAGAATTTTTCATTCACTTTTTCATCACTCGATTTCAAAGCGGAAATGACTTCCAATACTCAAAGTATTTTCTCATAGGTGAATAACTTCATTGTAGTAGGTACCAAATTCCGATTCCCAGTGTCCACTTGTTTCCATTTCGATTTGTTTATATATTATTATTAAGATATTTAGAGATCCCTTTAAAAAAAAATTATGATTCGTTCCCTAGGGAAAGCCCGTATATGTATTATGAACAATACGTCAAAAATTCCTTCGAAAAAAAAAAAAATAATTTCAACCTCTATTTCGATTAAGTAGGTATATGAAAGAAATCAATTTGTGTGAATAAAAAAAGAAAGAAACCAAAACCAGAAGTTATATAATCCAAAAATGACTTTTCAACAAATCTATTGAACATTTTCTGATGTGTGAATGTAGTGATGAGCTCTGTCACCTGTATTTGAGAGGATCGCGCTCATCAAAACAATTTGCAAGTCATCTCTATATACGATTCAATTCGAATTTTTGTTTTTTTTTAATAAATTGAAACGTTCAACTTCATACCAAACTCCTCTCGTCTCGTCTCGTTTCATATCAATTCTTGAATCAACATTGAGTTCAAGTAATAATAAAATAACAAGATCTACAGGAAGAGAAACTCTTTTTGAAAGGATATATGTAGTACTTGTATATTAAAGACGTTAAGGTTATATTCATCGGTCTGAATGCACACAAAATTCAGATCTGATGTGTGTCTCCTCAGAGTCTGCCCAGCTTATATATTTTTCCATTCCCAATTTCCAATTATTGATTTAAGCGAAGCCATTTACCCGATCTTAAGAAAACATCAACAAATCGTCATCATTAATAATAATCACACGCAGGTAATCGACGAGCGATGTCGAAACTGTCTCAACTGGCAATCCCTTTCATAAATATAATTGCCAACTGAGAGAAAATTATTTTAGAATTTTTTTTGATAAATTGAAAAAATGATTTATTTTAAAATTTACACAAATTTAAAATTTTGCCCTAACTTCTCTAGAATTATATTAATGCACTACAGAAAATTCTTTATCTAGAAATAAAAAAAACTCAAAATTAGTAAAAAAAACTGAAATATGTTTTAAATTTTAAAATGTTAACGTATTACAGATGTGACATTAACTTGAACTATCAATTTGGATTCAAAAAGTTCAATGAAATTTTGTCTTACCATGTAGATCACGATATTTAGCTTTCCTACCCAAAATAACAGTCTGATAAAAATTTGCGGCCATATTTATAGAAGTTGTCTAACTTTGGATAGCCGTCTAAGTTAAGTTTTTATTTGATGTGTAAGAGCTGTCTAACTTAGACAACCTTGGCTAATGTAACATTTTATTCAATCAAATACATAAAACATATTTTCAACTATTTCGACCTATCTAGACACTGTCTAACTAGTAGAAAATCTAATAAACACGCCTGTGAGTTTTTGTAGTACTGAAATATATGCCTACATATTTTTGTAACAGGTTTAACACTTAAAGCCTACTACGCAGCTGAAACGAAATGAAAATTTTCTGTGGTCTCCAAATCGATATCGAAAACGTAAACGAAACGACTACGGAAAAAATTAATTTCACCAAATTGCAAAAAAACATACAAATCACAGAAACCTATGCTGTAATAAAAAAAAAAACAACAAATAAAACTCGAATGTCACTTTTCCGCAAACAATTAATGGTTCTTGCAAATAATTCAATGCGAAAAAGAGTGGAGACTTCTCCAAATAATCTGCTACAAATCAATTTCCCTCGTTGAATAGCGTACTGCAGAATAAAAATCAAAACGAAATTTTTCGTTTATGATTTAGTTGTTTCAGTTTTTGTATGGAAATTTTCGTTTCGTTTCAGCTGCGCAATATGCTTAACATCTTTATAATTCAACTGTATCATTTCTACTTCTAAATGTGCTCCAATTGGATAATAGAAAATAGTAACGTGCTTTCAAATTGAGAAGCAATAAAATTGTAAATACATATTATGCAGTTGTATTTATTAGATTTCCTTAGAACACTCTTGGACAGTTGTTCAGCTAGCCACTGTCTAAATAGTTGGACATCACCTTATTTATAAACGCATTCCATCAGTTGTCTAAATATGACATCCCCGTAATCTATCAATTTCGTGAGTATTTAGATACGTTCAATGAACATTTCATTAATTTCAAGATAACGTTACAATTCTAGGTATATGTTCATCAAACTTAGGTTTGGAGAACCAATTACAGTGCCTTACTTATCCAATCGATTTTGGAGCTGGACAGCTGTCCAAAGAAGGATCCATGGTGTTTTTTTTTTTGGCAGAAGAAAATATCATATCGATGAAAAAAAAACTTTGGTGGCAACCATATGCCCAAGGTATACAAATCTAAAATACCATCGAGCGGATGGACAAGAATACCAAACAAACGCAATTGTTAGTGTTGTTTGTAGGAGGAAGGGATCTCTAAAAATTGTGAATGATTTGATATTGATATTTCCCCTCTTTCGAGTTCACATCTTCATCTCATGCAATGTGCTTCAGCATGATGTCTCATGTCATTGAGTAGTGGGAAATCCATTTCTCATGTTCAATTCAATATATACCAATACCTGTTTTTTTTTTTAATACATATATAGCTGTGCTGATGCAATTCTTTGGTGTGTCTTCACCTTTTTGAAATATTTTGAATAAATGTATCCAATCAATCGTCAGAATCTCTGCAGCTTACAAAAAAAAAGTAGCAAAATAAAAATACAAACCGAATAGCAGCAACTTTATTGAGTCAGAATGTTCGATCTCAATATAATGTGCATATTCTGTCTGCTGACAGACATTTCGGCATCCACTTTAAAGGCTATAACACGACATGGCAAAATCATTTTGTCTTGTTGATCGAGCTTGAAGTATAAATTGAAAATCTATTGTTTTGATTGATTGAGAATGATTTTTCATGCTATTTATAATTATTTGAATTCTGTTATATAAATTCTACACATTTCCAAAAGTTTGTGAGTCTTGAAAAAATCTGTATTTTTCGAAATTCAATTTGAATTTATGGTTTGACCAAAGCTTATTTTATTAGTCTCAAATTTATTTTCTATTTATTCATTTATCACTTTGACAAAAACGAATAGTTTTCAATTTAATTTTTTGCCTACGACGCAGTGGCCTGTTTCGATTTTTTGGGTTGTTAAATCCATTTTTTAAATACTATTTTTTTATATTTTTTATTTTATTTTATTGGTAGATTACAAGTCAAATAGTTAAAAAAAAACAAAAGTGCAAGATAACAAATCAAATAGTGGAAAAAATTAAACAAACCAAAAATATACAGGGTGAACGAAGTTCAAGCTTCGGTTTCGACACCTTACACATATTATATGTATAATGAATATCGAAAAATAATCTAAAATGGCTAGTAAACTTGAATGGATAGAAAATGTTTCATTTAATTCAAATGAGTCAGAAAAAAGGCACCTAACACTGACGCCTTGGAAAGGCTCCGCTATAAAATGAGGTATTAATATCAGCTATACCAGTAGCGCTTGTGAAACGCTCGTATCACTGTTTCTTTGGGATAAGAAATGAGTCTGACCAAGTTCTAAACGTCAAACGGTCAATCAAACGGTCAATATCAAACTAAAATTTTTGATGCGATGGCATTGCAGTATTCATGCGTATTCCGAACGCATCCCGGATGCTTTCCATACAATTTTACTTTGGATGAATGTAGGGTTGCCTCCTCTTTTTGGAGGACATGTCCTCTTTTTAACCTCTTTTTAACGTCCTACAACGTTTTAAGAAATTGTTCTCTTTTTTTCCCTAACAAGTAATTTTGAAAATAAAAAAAAATATCGAACTCTGGATTTAAAAGAAAAACCGAGCCAATACAAATCTGATAGAAAACATAAAATGAAACAGATCTTATTTTGACTCACATGTGTCAACCCTCAAGTCCGAAGAATTTTACTCGGAGCTTATCAAAATCGTTCAATTCTATTTTGCAATTCCGAGTCACAACGCGAAGAGTGTTCTTATTAATAAACTCACAATGGACAAGGGAAAGAAACCCGAAACAATTAAGGGTATAATTTAAACTAAAATAACCTGAGCTGTGAGTCATTTTATGACCTTATTTTTAACAGCAATGATGAAATCTTGAAAAAAATCAATCTGAAGATATTTTTTGTATTTTAATTTATGTTATTTTAAAAATGAAATACATATATTTCTATAAGGGGTTTTTGTGTGATAACACACTTGCAGTTAGGCTGCCAAGCTTTCGCACCTCGGTGGCGCAATGCGTATGTATATGGCTCGGAGGGAGCTTGGTCCGAGTTCGGGTCCTACCTGGGCATAGAAAGTTTTTTCAATTAAAATTGAACAAAGACCAAGCACCACTTAAAGGAGTCTGATGATCGGCGTGGCAGTCGTGAAATAGCTCTCCAGCCTATAAAAACTTGGTGGTAGCTCACTCAAGTGTTGTTGTTCATTCAAACCTTCAATCGAAATATATTTCTATTTGAGTTCATGGACCTTGTTTTTGTTTTCATTTTGTCCTCTATTTTAAGGTAGATGATGTCCTACAAAGTCCGGGATTTTAAAACTTTTTGTCCCGGGTTAGCTTAAACATCCATGGCAACCCTAGATCAATGTGACATTTCAGAACGTATTTTATGCAACTTACAATGTAAGAGGTGTTAGATGTCGTTTTGATGATCATTTGTTTTGTTAAATTGATTATATTATATGCGAAAAAACAATAATAATATAGAAAAATAAACTTCACTCCAGACTTCATATTTGTTTCACTTTCAGTCCAAACGTCAAATTGTCAAATGAAAGCATCCAAATAAAATTGGATGCCTTTTCCGCGTAGTTAATGCGCATTGCTGACGTTTGAGATGCGTTTGGAAAATCTTGACTTTGTCACCATTTTCTCTTTTGACGGTGTTTACATTGGACTTTCTCCTCCGACTTTTTTTTGACGTCTTAGTGGGAGTGAGAAAAAGTACTGTCGTCGAAAAAAGTTGGCGGAGCCAGTTCAATTAGAACACCGTCAAAGCCTGCTGGTATACTAGATCTTCATTTTCTTCGTAGCTTCGAAAGGTGTTCACCCAAAAACGTTAAGATGTTGTATTTACTGACCTTGAACTCGATTTGGTTTTTCTTGGCACGAGACGAAATGTATTTCGATGAGCTTGATAATTTTTCTATAAAGCGATAGCCGAGATCATAATTTTTTGGTACCCCTTTAAGAACTACTATCTCTATAGTAAAATTGCATCCCTTTTAAAATCTCCTCTTTCATTGCATCGAATTGGAAGATTTATTTTTTATGAAATGCTACCGCAATCACTGATTTATTAACAAAGAAATTTATTGCATTCTTTTTCATTTTTTTATTTTTAGAAAGTCTTTAATCGAAAAGGATATCGAATGACAGTTGCAAAATTTCATAATTCAAAATCTGTATTCAATGCGAAGCTCTTACCGATTTAATACAATCGTCACCTCCGCGTGCAGTCTTCCCTCATCCTTAAGTATGTACCATAAGCGTTGCTTGCCGCTCCTTTTGAACTGAATGAGTGAGTGAGTGAAAAAAAAAATTAACGTCCACCAATTTGAGTAACGTGAATATGAACATACCAATGCCTGCCAACCAAGGCGACTGCCATGCCGCCGCGCCGCCACTGCCACGACCAACACACCGCAGGGCGCAGGAGGAACACTCCAAAGAGTTTATCATAAATTTGCAGTGAGCATTTGTCCCTTATGAAGTCTAATCCGCGTTTATTTTATTCGAGGCTACAAATCGTCGCCTTAATAGTGTCAACTTGACTTATGTGATCGCTGGACCGATCGTCACAGCCATATTCTCAATATATAGGCGGACGAAATTCGTTCGTTCGGTCGGGGCGGGATGGTCGGGTCGGTGAGAGCGCGCCTCTTGATTCGCATTGGAAATGTGGTAATAATTTGCGATCCGCGAATGCGTATATATACGAGTTGGGTATATGTATATATGTACAACATTTGGGGTCAGTGCTGCTCCAATGGCAAAGCGCGGTGTATTTCATTTTGCGCTGCATAAATCACTGCCACAAGCCCACTCTTATTCGTATTTTATTCGGCCGCAATGATGTGTCCTTTGGTCTGCTTCTGGTCCTGGTGGCATAGCATGGCGGTGGTGGTGCTGCTGAAACTTGGTGCTGCCCTATCGTCCTCCTTCAGTGCGCGCAAAAAACCTAATAAACCATAATCCATTTTGAATTATTGTAACGCACAGCATCAGTTCTTTGTGTTTGAAGAGTTTATAGGTGTCCCCTTCGAGAGGAGATCATGTATGTCGCCTGGTTTCCGCAACAACAACAAAAATTCGCGATTATGATAGTTTACGGCTGAACGCACCATCAGTTCAGTTGCTGCATTTTATATTGATGACGCGACGCGACCGACGCGACGACGGACCAACCGATGTTGTGCGGCATGGCAGAGGCTATATACATATATGTACCTATAATGTATAAAGTATATTGGAGTGCGTGCTGCTTTTGAAATGCACTTTCATAACTCAGGTATTTGGAGTGCCTGCCATAATTTAAATTTTACAACAATCAACTGAGGGTGTCGGATATTGAGATGAAATATTAAACTCTCAAAAAGAAGCTGAATATAACTGCGACTATCCTATATATATTAGTAACTAGTGTAAAGGAATATTTTATCCTGGCTGACATTTTAAGCCAAAAATTAAACCAGAGTGTGTATAGGTAAATAAGATTACATTGGCTACAATGTATGACGAATTATTTTAGTTTTGTATCAAAAACCATCAAAAAAATTTGAATGAGTACAAAAACAAACTTGTTATTGGATCGGATGTATGTGTAGATTTATATTATAAGGAGAGTTTTCCCATTCTAAATGGTCATATACTATTCTTTAGTTTTATTTTATTTGACGTTCAATATTTAACAAAATAAAATATATTTTGGGCAAAAGCAATTGAACAAAAAAGAATCTTATATCATGAAAAAGTAGCTCTCACCTTCGGCTGAAAATTGTTAAAAATAGTTTTTGCTAAATATAGTTTTCACCAAAAATCTCAACTAGTACACACGTTTATTAAATCGTTGGAGCCATTTTCGAAATAAATATACTTTGCCTTAAAAGTTGTGTGAACGGTACCGTTGTTGTTTGTGCTAAAAATTTCATTTTCCTCCTCTAAAATTCTTAGTACCAAGTTTAAATAAAATCGCTTCAACGGTTTAGTGAAAGTGAAATATGAACCAATATAGGCGCCCGCGGGTTGTGCCCCGCTCCCCTTCCTGGCACTGAGCTACGTTTGGAAATTTGACTAATTGCCCATTTTTCACTTTTTTCATGAAATTTCTGACTCTATAGACCTTGGTCGAATAAATTCCTAAGTTCTATGGTTTGCCTCTCTTTTGATAATTGTTAACGGATCATAAAAATGGATTTAGTTTTTCATGTAATGTTGGAAAATTGTTCACATAACTTCTTAAACTTAAGCGCACTCTGATATTCTTGAAAATCGTAATTTTGCAAACAAATTTCATCCGTAAAATTTGCAAATTTGCGAATTAAAAAAAACGGAGAGTTTAATCTAAGACACCGAAAAAAATCGATTTAAATAAAAGTTGGCACACAAGTTGCAGTAATGATAATTCTGGTTTTTGTGTCCAGTGTCCGATCGTGGATGGTTCTTTAAAAGTCTATACAATCACAAACATCCGATATCTCCATCAAACCAATATTCTTTCTAATAGATCAGGGCTATCGAAAAGTTTTTCTAATGATGTATCGAAATAGATGCAACATAGCACAAAAAAACATTCTCTTTAAAAAAAAAATTGAGTAAAAGACAACAGAAAATAAAATTCTTTTTAATTCCATCTCTTCTTTCCGTTACATAAACCAACCCTCAATCGGAAAAAACTTTGAATTTATTTTTTGTTTTCCACAAAGTTTCAAAAAATATAATAAATTTGTATTTCAAAAAAGATTTTACGAACTTTCTTTTGAAGGCGGTAATTTTCTTTAATCAAAACATAAGGTATACAGAAAACTTGCGTCCGTAACGCCATCTTTGAAGGGCCAAACTTTTGATTTGAGAACAACTTTTGTTTTCCTTTCTCACACCTTCATATTACATTTCCTGCATCACCAAAAGGTTTTTCAACAGTTTCTCCAATACTTGTATTATTTTTCAACTGCTGCGTCAAAATTAAAGAAAAGAAACAAAACCAAAACCAAAACGTCTCAATACCGAAAACTTGGACGATTCCATAGGATAGCTATAGTCCTCTGGTGCTGTTAGCTATGAGAAGAAACAAACGATGGATAGAAAATTTTTGTCTTGTCTCTTGAAAGTTGAAGGAGGTAATGATTCAGCTTCCGGTTCCGATTGTGAAATATTTCCAACGCTCTTTCTCCCCCAGGACTAAACAAAAGATAAACAAAAAAATCAAAGTTACGAAGGAGGTAACGAAATTTGGAAGCATTTCACTGTTCACTTGGCACAGCTTCCAGTTATATAGACTGGCATGGGGGTTGGCTTTATGAAGGCGCACATCTTTTCATTCTCTATGCTGAGCACGTATATTTTATTGTACGACGACGATATTATATAGGGGTGCTCCGGATCCCACCCCCATACAAAATATATCTATACAAGTAAGTTTAAGTCCTGTCGCAAAAGAAAAAAAAAGAGGGTGATGGTTTTGGGTTTTGGTCCTTTCTTGCGTGATGTTCAAAGGATTTTTTCGCGCAGAAAGAATTTTCTCGTTTTTGTATATCCCTCATTTTTGTGTTGTGGAAAATTGAATTATCAGATAGATTTTGTGCTTCAAATTTGCAACGTCAAGGATTTCCAGATTTCATTAAGGACGTGTGCTTATTTGTTTGTTCGTATATACATATTTGTTCATCTGATTGCCTGCTATGTTTTTTGTGATATGATATGTGTGTGGATTGCACAAAGCAATGCAAATTGAATATTATTTACACAAGAAAAGCCAAGGAAAAAAGGACGAACAATAAACTGTAACAATAATGTGTAGATATATAAAAAAAAAGATGAAAAATATAGAAGCAGCATATTCTACCGTTCTCTTGTTAAGCAATAAGAAGCAAAAATAAATTGGAATACAAACAAAAATTATTCACTGTTGAGAAAATTATTTTTTATTTAAACAACATATTATGCACCTAATAAGTTAAGTTAAGTTCTTAAGGTGAATATGTGAGTACGAAATACTATCCTAAATCGAATAGACTCTCATTACATAGACAGCAGACCGATATAGTTTTTAAACATATAAATAATATAATTATTCAATTAGCTTATATACATATGTCATATACCCAAGAAAACATACCTATATATCAGCTCTTCTTTTGAGTTTTTTTTTTTCGATCTTTTGCTTTGTTTAACATTTCCAAAATAAATTAAAAAAATTGTATGCATGCATATGTACGTAGATTTCTTTTAAATTTTTTTAAAGAAATTTTCAATATTAATTAAAGTGCATTTCGGGTGGCAATGGTGCTGCAGTGGAGCAGTGCTTGTCTACTAACTTAGAGGTGTGGGTTCGAGCCCCACTCTAATCCTTCTTACAGAGCGGTGGTTTTTCGTTTGATCTGATTTCGTGCGGAATATTAGTGAAGTCCAGGCACAGTCCTGGAGTAATAAGATACATATATTGAATTCAGAATTTTTTTAAATTTTGGGGCTGGAAAAACTTTATTTATTTAAAAATCGTTCATTTGAAAAACATTATCTAAAAACAAAATAAAATACTAAAATACAAAAAGAAATTATAATTCGTTAAAAAAAAAGGTTTAACATGCTAATGTTGTTTTTAGTGTTGCCATAGATTTTTAATTATTTTTTTTAACCATTTTGAGTTAATATTTAAGAAAACTACTCCTCCCCGAATTAACGAAGGGAAATAGAACAACTTCCCTGTACTTATTGTTCTCTTAAAACATGCCCAAGACTAATTTTTTTAAGTATTGAAGCTTAAAGCTATATAAGAACGCACTTGTGATTTTCTGTCGTTGAGATTATAAAAAATCACGTTCACAATCACCATCGATAAAATAATTGCTAAATTTCACGCACTTGTGTTATTTTTTAATCGCAAACAATAATTACATATTTTAATATGAATTAAAGCATTTTCTACGAATAAATAGCAACGTTTAAAAAAATTATTTGTTGGCGATTTTTTGTCGAATAATAAGGCTAGAACGCATTCGGATCCCTCAATAATTCCGCAAAAAAACGCACTTGAAATGATAAGACTTTTATTAAAATCACAAGAATTGCATGCACGTCTTATTTGATTTAATTTTGCGTGACAAAAAAAAAGGTAAACAAAATAGAACCTGTTTCATTTTATCAATTGCTACAATTTTTCAGTAATTTACATTTAAAACCGTGTGAATCACGCGTGTGATCGATCTCCACAAGTACGTGTATGTTTATTTCTTATTGCATATACGATTTTGAGCATAAACATGTAATTGTATTTGATTCATTTTAACTTGCGACAGTCGCATTGTCAGAAAAATTTAACAAATTTCAGTCTTTTTTCTTGGTAACTTTATGTATGGTCATACACATTGAAACTCATAAATTTTTTCATGGACAGGATTCCTCAGCAAAATTTCTCAGCTTTGCTTTCAAAAAGCAGAGGAAAAAAATTTTTGATTCGCTTGCTCATTTTTTGATGGAGCGAAATCAATGAGATCTCATTTTTCTTTTGTTTTAAAATTTTAATTTTTTTTTTCGCATTGTAAACTAACTTACAGAACGGCAAAAAAGGTGTTATAAATAGTTAAAAAAAAATTGTTCTGCCAACAGCACCAGACAACACCACACCTCATGAACCCTCCCAACCAAAATTTGAAAATTCTTTACATTTCAAAATTCTTATGGGAAATTGCGACATTTAAATTTAATTTTATGAACTTTGACTGAACTTTGGGTTTGAATTAGTAGAAATAAACAGTTTTGGGGAGAACACAAAGAGAAGTACTATAAATATTCCTATAACTTTGGCAATTTAAAGAAGATTTTTAAAACTTTAATTTTATCCAATTATATTCCCAACAAAAATACAATTACATATTGACAGTTTTTGTATTTGAATTCAAATTCAAATATAAAAAGAATTAAAAAAAAATACTATTTGAGTCTTCTGAGGGCTAATCGGTGTCTTTTAATGTTCAATGTTATGTTGTCAGATGCTGAGCTCGAGATTAATTTTTTTTTCAGAAAAGAAATCAGTATTCTATTTTTTGACACTTGTTTAGCCATGTTTAACAAGTAAATTAATCCACAATCCAAAACAAACTTCTGTGCAAATGTAAACTTGTTCGACATCTGTTCGAATGAAATGCATTTTGATGCGATGAATTACTTAAATTTAAAAATTCATTCCCTTGCAATCTAACAACAATACAAATATAAACCTACCAAAAATAGAACAGTCGTAGAAATTCTGTTACAAGTCATGATTTCTACAAATTCTATAGGACGGTAATCTTTTTAGCATACATTTGCATTATTTTTATTTCTTTATATACATACATAAATATATACACTTTGCCCATCAAGCCCTCCAAAATCATGACCCTTATAAATGGTATAGTATAGCAACGGGATTATTATACCAATAAGGGTGAGCTGAGCGTATATCTTATAGCCTACAGAAACACACAAAAACCCTCGTTCTTTAACTAAAAGGTGTTAATCCTTGTGAATTGGTGTTAAATGTTTCATGATGTGGCGGGGGAAACAATTTGTGCAGAAAATAAAGTATAAGACCGCCACAACAATAATTACTGTGTCAAAAGTTTTTTTTTCTGTTCTTTGAAGGTATATACCACGAGGATTGTTCCTTTTGGTTGAACAAATGTTATGTATATTCCTATACAACTGCTTAGTACCTACATACAAATGTACTTCCACCCCCAAGACCTTATAGGATTTTGTTGGGTTGCAATTTTGTAGAATTTTGTTCAGGGTTAGCATGTTTGTTTACTCGAATGGACTCACTTGAATAAGAATGAATGAAGAATAAATTGAGTGAGACGTTAACGAAAAGACTAAAACTTTTTCTATGGGTGTGGGTTATAAAAATTGAAATAAGATTATTTAAACCGGTGGAAAAGTTTTACCTATATAACCCCAACAATTTTTTTGGCATAATCAGAACTTTTAATATAGAAGACCATTTCATGCAGCAGCCCAGGAGGTCAACTAAAGGGTTACTTGCATACACTTAAGACCTCAAATCGGAAAATAGTATTTATTACACAGGCATATACAAAATACAAAAAAAAAATTTGGTGGCGCCATAAATGATATAATTTACATTTGTCCACTGTCACTGAATACCAACGACGGTATTTTCAAGTTAAAGCTACGTACAGTTTTTTTTAAACCTTATATTTTGACTTATATTGAATATTTCGATCCAATTATCATCAGAAAGCCCTAAAAACACGCCTTTTTCCACGAGGAAACAATTGAATCCTAAAATTTAAATTTTTTAAGATTGACCAACTGGTGCGTCACTGTCAACAGATATTTCTTATTTTTTTCTCAAATTTACTTTTCTACGAGTATATTTTCCTGGTACGAAATCGAGCTTAATTTAAAAATAATTATCATTTCATTTAGGTAGGTATATATCCGAGTGCGTTATTAAGTAATTGAATTGTTCACTGAAGCTTATCACGCCGCCCTAATCGAAAAGTTAATGATCTGTACTCAAATATATAAGTCAACTATCGTAAGTCGTCGTCTTCGTTGTCCTAATGATAAAACCAGCAAAATATTGTGACACCTACCATGACTCCCTGGAGTTAATTGATGGTTAGTGTACAATCAACTTCAACACAAAATGTCATTTTAATTAAGACATATGTAAGTATATTTGGTAGATGCCGCATGAAACAAAAAAACAACAAAATTTTTTTAAATTAATATCAAACTACCCATGGAATTACTAACACCAAATTACATCGTTCCCCTTTTTTTCCGGTGCGCTGGATTGTTTGTTGATATCAGTTTCTTAATTCCATATATAAATGTATATGTTTCGTTTAACTTTAGATTTCGAGATGACGAGGACGAGGACGGCTGACTGCATGGCTACCCATCGATGCCCGATTCTATATCGACCGACACATCCTTTTTATGTCGCGCACATTATATTCCAACACCTTTAATCGAAATTTATAACATTAGGACGAAATTATTGCAATCTCGAAAGAGGTGAGATTTTGCGTGAGTATATAAATTATATCCACAAACTCTGGATGTTGGATTGGATGCACGTTGCAATATATAATTTACCTACATATATACATATCAGAACAGCGCCCGCTGTGAACTTATTAGTGATGATATTGCACCCTGTGTTAAGCCGATTCGCACGATCAACAGTCGCCGCAGGATACCGTGATGTGCGCTTCTGCCGCCGCCGCCAAGCATCTTGCCTCTTGAGGGGTATTCGCATCGCGCATCGCAAGCATCCAATCCATGCCTGCCGCGGGCAATATCCTGGAAGCAGTGGCACTATCACTTCTGATACTGATGTTGAGATATGTTTTAGCTTTTATTCCTCCTGTGTATATCTGTACCTATATAAGCATCGATGTTCTTGCTCTGACGACGAAGTCGGGGATGAGGCCAGGGAATCAATCCAGTATAAGAATTTTTGTTTTCCGCGAGTGAGTTATGGACTTGTGTGAACTTTCGCGAAGAATTGCACAACCCATTTTTTTGCATCTGTGCACTTAATCATTCTTCTTGGACGGCTATGTTAAATGGAATGTATATCGCACATAAATAAAGGGATTTATTAGAAAGAAAAAAAAAATGCTTTTAGAATAAATAAATATGTACATACATATACGAATAAATTTCTATATGATATATGTATGTAGATTGTAAATACACACACTCAACGTCAAATGATTGAGGTCACAGTCTTTTATAACCTTTTTGTTTTAGTTTAGTGAGAAGATTTTATGAATTTTGATTAACTTCATGATACAATGTTTTGTCCAACCCGGTATCGAACCAGCTGGAGTTTGAATGCAGAAAAAGCAAATCGTCGAGCTGTAAATTTGGAGCTCTTACCCCCAGTTCCATAGTGGAAGTTCAAACTCCACTTTTGGTTTCAACTTAAGTTCAACATTTAATTCAGTATCACAGTTTGGTTTAAGCCTTGAACTAAGTTCATTCCGCAGTTTGAATCTCAGTTCAACATTAGGAATCACTTGATAACACATCAGTGACATTTCAATTTGACTGCTGTCATTTTTATACATAATCAGTGCCTACGTTCTGTAACTCTCGCATCGTTAAAATTGGTCGAGAAACGTTGAAAAATGGAACAAAACTCATACGATTTGTTTCAATTTTGATCGTTTCTCGACTGATTTTGTCGATGAGAGAGTTACAGAACGTAGGCACAGATAAAGAATTCATTTACTAAGTCTTGTTTACAATGAAGTGAAATATAAGGTCTGTTTGAAAGAAAGGAAGAATTACATTTCTTACGAACTTGCACAAATTTTTACAAAATTTCACAATTTTCTGTCAAAACCCACAAAAAGAAAAATCAGTTTTCAGGAGTTTGTTGTGAAAAAAATTTACCAAACAGGCATATTAATTATTTTTTTTAATAATTTTTTTCGCGTGTTCTTTACTTCAGAAAGTAAGAGGACAAGGAAAGAATTTGGATAAGCTCCTGTTTAGTGATGTGGTCCAAAAGAAAAAAAGACCAATCGTTTTTTTTGTTTTTTCAAGCAAACCAACTCACTTCGTTAACAGATTCAGCAACCCGAATTGAATTACTTCGAATAATTAATATACATACGTTTGAATTACACACAGAAAAAAAGGTATGATACATTTTTTTCGCTTTTCCTACAAAATTAGGAAGATTTGTAACATGTTCTCTATTTTATTTTATTTGCAGAGTCTTAAGACCATAAAAAAAGATTCCTATTAAAGTAAACAATATTTACCTAGCTTACGTTCGACGGGACTCTCGAACCGTATGAGAGAAAGGGGACATACTTCTGACTTTTACTATTTTAAAATATTGCACAAAGAAAAAAAAAAACACAAACCAGAAATACGCATTATAGAAAACCTTAGAATCCAAGAAAATATTAAGAGAGTTATAAAATTGCAAGAGTATATAGGGACAATTCATCGCTACAATGCACAATATTCTAAGTCCAAAATTTCAAAATGATTTTTTTCTTACGTCATAAGGAAACTTGTTGTGTTCCGCACATTTTCTACATATTTCGACCATTCTTACGTGCAGTATTTCAACAATTAATTAATACCTGATAACTTCTATTAATTTATTAATAATTTGGTATGAGTATAGGTACCTATCAATTTATAGTCTTAATTTTAGTTTAATTTTAGTGGGGGCTTAACCCCCATTTATTCCGCTTAATTCAAGCTACAAGTATAACTTAAAAAACTAACTTAAATCTAAACTTATAACTATGAGTGGGGATGGGTCAAAAGGAGTTTGAGGTTGTAGGTGCTGATGTTGAAATCAAATGAGTTTGGATTCAAATTGACCAACCGAAGCATACGGGTCAGAGGTTCATTAAGGCCATAGGAGGTGTGGTGTGTTGGTAAATAGAAGAGGCAAGGGTTTCTCAGGTTACGGATGTTAGTACTGAAAGAAATCGAGTTATAGAGAGAAGAGCAGTCAACTGAGCCAGAGAGAAGCCGATGTATGAAGAGTATGTCAGCAATTTTTCTACGTTCCTGTAATGAGTTGAGGTTTAACAGTTGGAGGCGGTCACGATAAGGGGGTAAGATCAAAGGATTTTCCCAGGAAAGGTATTGAAGTGCAAAACGAAGGAATCTTCGTTGGATGCTTTCTATTCTTGATATATGTATATCTTGATATGGAGACCAAACCTGAGACGCATATTCAAGTAGAGGTCGGACAAACGTCATGTAAAGCGATCGGGTCACGTAAGGGTTAGAAAATTCTTTAGACCATCTTTTAACGAAACCCAATGCTGAGTTGGCCTTGTGAATTATTTCATCAATATGAAGTAGGAATTTAAGTTCGCGGTCACATAAAAGGCCAAGATCCTTTATATTTTCTACTATCTGTATGGGGTGATTATGAAGATAGTAAAGACGGGGAGTTGTTTTAATGCGTTTACGTGAAAAGGTCATTGTCTGGCATTTGCTAATGTTGAGCTCTAAGCAATTTTTTGTGCACCAGGTTGCAAAATTGTCAAGATCTGTTTGTAGGAGAGATATGTCTTCATGTTCTGCAATGATTTTGAAAAATTTTTTTTCATCAGCGTAAAGGGATATTTGACAGTGTTTAATGACCATGTCAATGTCGTTAAATGTAAGGATAAAGAGGAGAGGGCCTAAATGACTACCTTGGGGGACACCAGAAGTGGCTAAAATAGGATTTGAACATGCGGATCTAAACCGGACATAATATTCACGATTCTCAAGGTAAGAAGTAATCCATTTCAGGAAAAGGGGTTCGAAACCTAAAGAGGAGAGTTTAAAGACTATAAGATTATGAGAAATTTTGTCAAACGCTTTGCTGAAGTCAGTGGAGACCATATCAACTTCATTCCCGTTTTCTAAGGCTCTTAGAGTGAATGAAACGAATTCTACAAGGTTTGTGGTGGTGGATCTGTTTTTTAAGAAACCGTGCTGTGCTGGGGTAATTAGGGACCCGCAACGGAAACTGAGGAGTTCATATAAAATGCTTTCAAAAATGTGATTGTTAACACTGGTAAAAACATAATTGTGAATGGGTTTCGATTTTACGTTTTGACGTTTCTTATTTGCCTTTGGTTCTTCTGTTGTGGTTTACGAATCTAAAGTTATTTGAATAATGTACCTAAGTTGTTTTTATTACACAAAATCGAGAAAAATTTGATGTCGAATTCCTTTCAACAAAAGAATCAAATTTTTTTCTAAAAGAATCGAATTTTTTCGGTCGTTGGAAGGAATACGGTAAAATTTTAACATGTAAATAAAAAAAGAATATATTTTAATTCTGCTTTTTATCTGGATCTATTTTGATGATCTAGGAGTACTTTTTTATTTAGAAGCAGGGTTGTAAGCTTTAGAAAGCATATAGAAAGACAGGTAGAATTGTTGGAGGAAAATCCAGCAGTACCCAAAGGAATCAGTTCAAAACCTGTGCTAACAAAATGATCGAATATATTTTCTTTTTAATCACAATTGCCTTCAAAAAACAATACTACAGAAAATATTTCGTTTCTAAATTCTTGTTTTTCAATAAAATCCGGCAATCCCGCTAGCGGTTACGCAGCGCAAAATAAAAACTTACAATTTCTTGATTTGGCTGTTTTTAATTTTTTTTGTTTCCACATTTTACGTAACTAAGATTTGTCAACTCTTGCGAAACCGGGGCGGGCCAGCTTAAGATTCCCCTGCACACCAACGTGAGTTTTCGGTGGCGACGACGAAAACAATAAAAACAACGTGTTGTTTTCATTGACAACCACGTGTTTTTATTGTTGTTTTCGTCGTCGCCAACGAAAATTCGCGTTGGTGTGGGGCAACCTTTAGGTATAATTATAAATAAAAATGTAAATACAATTTTTATATACCCGTGCGAAGCCGGAGCGGGCTAGCTAGTTATAAATATTTTTAAAATGTATTTTATTCATAAGGATTTTCTTCAAATGAGTAACGATAATTTACAAAGTACATATATAGATATGACTTAAGATAAAGAAGAATCATTAAAGTATGTATTCCGAAAAATAAACCTTAATCAGTAAGATGCCATTTGCCATCATTTTAATTTAAAATCAACCATTATTATCGATATGTAATAAACTCAAAGAAGACTCAATTTGATATTCCCTTTCGTTAACTATACTCGCTGACCCTATAGGACTTTTTATATTCCAGCAAACATATCTAAACAAAGCCTAAATCCATTTTTGATGATTCGTTAACTGGATTTATAATACGAAAATATCCCACTACTTTGACGTCAATAAAAAAATTAATGAAAATTTGCATGAATTGTTTTTTTAGTTGAAACATTTCAACACTCCTTTTTATATATAAACCTACCTATATAATATTCATTTGTACATATAAATATTATAAAAACTGCACAGTAAATTGGCATTCAAAAACTCTTTTATTACTTCTCAATTTACATTATAAAATATGAAGTATTACAGTCAGTCAGGCTTTAGCTTATGTATATGAACACAAACGTTTTGAATTGATATAAAAACACTATCCCAAGGGAAATGCCTAAGGCTCTGAGCTCATTAATGCTTTTAAATCTTGTAATATACGCATATACTGACAATCCAAGTGTCGAGGGTCGGTGTAAAAAAAAAAACAATATTCCCCAAGGATTTCTGCAACTTCAACTACCATTGTTATACTTTTTGTTTTAATGATGAAAATGCAATAGCATTTATATGAGAGAATTCATTTCTCATGCTAATTTGCTCCCACAGAGACTAAAAATTCTATATAAAAGCCCACAATTTATAACAAATAAAAAAAATCATATATATGTACATATTATGTATGTAGGTATAACAAACGGATACATTTTAATATTTTATTTGCTCGTTAATCAATTCACTGTTGCTCGCACAGTCCTCCCAGTTCTTAACACATTTCTATACTAAATTGAATTGGTCTCTGGAGGGAACTCAATTATGCTGACCACAACCCCCACCACCAGTACCAAGCTATGGACGCAACGTTTTGAAAAACCGACGTCGTAAAAGTCAAAATGCAAACAAAGTTGCTGCTCGAGTTAACTTTATACATATATCGACAAACAAAATATATCTTTAAGTTTGTATTTCATAGAATGTTATTGACGTTTTTATGCTTCAGATATTTATCTTGCGAGTTACGACGGGAGTGAAAAAAAACTCATCAATGTAAAATATACGAGCAGCCATCTTTTTATCATTTTTAAAACTATAAAACTCTTGGAGGTAATCCTTGTTTTTTTGGGGAGCAATTTATCGAAAAGTTGCAAACATTTATATGTTACGCTTATAAAATATTAAAGCATTGCAAAATGCTTTATAGTTTTATATGCACTATTTATTTTTTTTCTCTTTAAACAAATGATGGCGCAAAAAATTAAAGAAAGTTGTGATTAAGAGACGTATATTTGCATATCAAATACAAAAATTTCCTTTTTGTGTCGCAGATCGTCTTACAAAAATATTCGCTTTAAAAATAACTTTTCTTAAAACTAAAATATCATTGCAAAAAAAAAACAAAAATATGCACAAATTGAAAATAGCTTGGCCAAATCAATTGACAAACAAATGCCACTACCGATCGTCAGTCAGCCTTTTAAGATTAATTTACCTTTTCAAAACGACCTAAAGCAATCACTGGCAAAACAAAGCTTCCGTTCTCACTAAACATTAATTTTTTTTATGATGGAATTTTATGCCCCCATTGTATAAGAAGTTGAAGTCAATTCAAAATAAAAATATCGAGGAAAAAAGATTGGAAAACCAATCAAAGAATTCCATTAAACTGCGAAATGATTGCATTTCAGATATCAGCTCCAAGGGCGAAACTGCAATATCCAGCTTTATGCGGACGTGAAACACTATATATTCGCCGAACACACGCCGTACAGTGGGGCTGATTGCAAATCTATCGGGTCATATATCAAAATATTTACAAATTATTAGCAGATTATTTAGGTATAGCTGAGGAAAGTTTAACAATACAAAGGCCAAACTTAAAAAAAATCCGACAAAGCTTAAGTTTTTACTCAAGTAAGGATTAGACTAGAGAAATGCCAATTTATAACCCAAGTGGCACACATTTGAATTTTGTAACTAAAAAGCGACCAAACTTGTTACATTCGCGTTTTTGAAGTTTTTCTGAAACAACTGAGTTGCTTAGAAGTTTCTGTAAAGTTTTTTTCTTTTTCCAAAAAAACTGAAATAATAGAGTTGCATTAATGTTACATAAAGGTTTTTGCGCTCATAGTTTGCGACTGAAAAGTGATGGTTCTGAATATAAGTTACTAAGCAGTTACAACAGAGTTTTAATACAATCTAGATTGAAGCTAATCGTGTTTGTAACTCAAATTGAAACAATTCAGTAACTTTCATCTTTTGCAACCACCATGTTACTCAACAGTAACCTAACTGTGACATGTTTCAGAAATCTGAATTGAAAATCTTATGCAACTAAAAGAAACCTAACCTTGAATACTTCACAGGGACTGAACAGAGACAGAGTGAAATTAGTAACTTGAATGCAACTTCCCAATAACTACTTCTTTCATCTGTCAAAGCGTGAAATATTGTTTTTTTCATCGCAAAGTGGAACCAAATATTAAAATTTATGGAGAAAAGTGAAAAGAAATGGAGGTTTGGCACAAATTATTTTGACTACACAAAAATCCAATTTTATATTTTTTCTACACAGTTGTTATTTGGATTTCAGTTTTGGCTAAATGTTCTTATTAATATGACAGCCAAAGCTGGTCTATATAGCAAGTATTTTTGACATTTGACTGCACGAAATATGTTGTTATTATATTGTTATAAAACGGTCACAAAAAGGTTTCAATTGCCTTAGGTATTGAATAATTACTAAAAAACCTTTTTGTAACTTCACTTATGAAAGGAATTTTGTTTTTTTTTAATTTTTTGTTCCAGAAAAGTTTTCTGAAACACTTCAGTAACTCAATTAGTGTCAATGAAGACTATACCTAAAAGCTAGTTTCTTAAACGTTGCTATGAGGTTATAAGAAAAATATGCATTGTCAACCATGTTTTTTGACAGAAATAAGAAATATCAATTCTTTTCATATTTCATGGTACAACTGCGAGCGTTTTGGAAAATAAGCTCAGAAAACGTCGAAAATATATATAATCAGATTTATAAATTTGGTATCCAAACACTAAAATAATCATAACTCTGTCATTTTTTTTTACAGTCATACTTTAAAATATTCGATTGTTTGCTAATTCCATTCGAAGTGTTTGGTTTCATTTTAATTACAAAAAAGTATTTTGAAACTAAAAATAACTTGAAAATTTTATTGTAACTTACTTCCAGTTACATTTCAATCTTGTAAAACTGCACTGTAACTATTTGATAAGTTCCAATTCTGTTACAATAAACCCCTTTGTAACAATTCAAAATGATTACGCACAAGTTGCATAATGTAACTTTTTAGAAGCTAGAATTTAGTTGCAAATGAAGGCCATTTTTGCGCTTTTTTGGTTGCAGAGAGGTCGTGGTGACTTATTTGTAACTTTAATGTGACCACCACTTTTTGACATAGAAGTCGCCATGACTTCATAGTTACAATGCGTGCCACTTGGGAAGCGTTAGGCTGGAAATGCACTTGGGATTTTTTGTCTTTGCCATTTAAAAATCATGATTGCAACAAAAAAAAAAAATTGTCATGGACGCAGTTGCGATTTACGACAACATTTGTATTAAAATCATATTTTTATATATATTTTTTTACTATGACTTTTTAATCTTCTAATTCTAAATCGCAAGCTAAAGCATAAACTTTTAAATGCATTTCTGTACCATTCTAACTTGCTATAATCACATCGCGATAAAAATGAAACAAATTTTAATATTTTAAGCGTCACGATTTCTTGGTGTCATTTGTGGTCATTTACAATTTAATTCGTAATTTTCTATTTTTTGCGAATAAATATAGTCGCGCGAACAAAATCGCAAGTGTGTCCATAGCCTTCTAACAGTGTTTATCGCCATTAAAAGAGGTGCATGACAAAAAGTCTGGGTGTCCGAAGTATGGCTCAATGGCCATACCCATGGATCTTTCTTTCGTATATTTTTATAAGATTTTTAGTATAAATAAAACCAATTTACTATCAACAATTCTTTCCCACTGTAATTTCGATCGTTTTTATTATGATGGTATATAATAGCATTGGCGTTGCATTTATTGAGCCAAATATAAAGACGTTTTAATATTCTCCAGCAATAAATTATCTCAACAAATTGATTCGGGTTGAGTATGGGGTTGCTTCTGGGCAGTGAAGCTGCCGACATTGTGGATAGAAGATAAATTGAAAGGCCATAAAAACAGTTGCATGCGGCATATCAAAATCATAATTGTTCTGCTTCTAGTTTAAGGAAATTTTTTTTTTTAAGTTTAACCTAACCAAAATGCAATGGAAAATTGCTGTTTAAGTCAAGTAAACTACCTGCCAAGTAGTGTATATAGCCTTAAGCTTTGGAAAGACAAGTTATATATACCGTGTTTGTAAATTATCTGGTTTTGCATAAGGATTTATGTATTTAAAATAATCAATTTCTTTAGCTTTCAAAAAAGTATATTGGTATTCTACTTCAATTTATGTGTGGTTTATCGTATATAGAGTACATGAGTATAAGGAAGAGCTCTACAAAAGAATGTGATAGAGATGGCATTTTTTTTTTTTGACATTTTGTACTTCAAATTTTGAATTTTATTTTACTTTTGTAGTTCAGCTGATTACTTATAGTCAACAAGATTTTTGTTGCGGTTGTCTTTATTTTTTTTCTAAGGTTTTATGGTGGATGAATACGAATCTGCATTCAAAATTGTTCCACCTTGTCAGATTTTCGAGATATTTCTGTTTAAAAGTCAAAAAAACTTTTCTTTTGAGAATTTTGAAGTCATGATAATAACGTCAAGGTAATTATTTTCAGTAAAATTAGTAATAACGCTTTCTGAAAAAAATATTTCTCTTCAAAATCCCGATTAAAGGTTCCCCCACACCAACGCGAATTTGTCGCGGTAACAATGAAAACACGTGTTGTTGTTATTGTTTTCGTCGTCGCCGCGACGGTTTCGCGTTGGTGTAGGTAAACCTTAAACCTTTTTAATATTTTTTTCTATGAAAAATCTTTCAGACATTTTTTTTTTGAGAAAAAAAAACAAATTTGACTTATCTGTGGATTATTCATTCGTTAAACGAATTTCTTCAAGGAATGAATATAATCTTTTCATAAACGTCAATTAGCAAAGATTTTATTTATTAATGAGATTTTTATAGATTTTTGACGTTGTTTGAAAAAATTTTACTACATATTTAGTAATTATCACGTATATGTAACTAATACCAAAATAAAAATTCAAAATAAGAAATTTCGACAGCAAATCAATTCTTTTAGTGAAAAAAATTTCTGTTTGAAGCAAAATTTTGGATACACAATCCGATAACTTGAAACTGAGAAACCAGACGCCTTCCATTGCCCCTTTTTGTGTATCCAGTGGTGGTGGAAAATGTGTTTTAAAGCTTTCGCTTGAAAAGGCGACAGCTGAATTACCACTAACTGCTATATAAAAGAAACGATTAAGGCACTTTTTAAAAAATACATCACTTTCTATCTTTTCTTTTCTTAGCGTTCAAAACACATTTCCCTCTGGTTGGTTTCGGCATTTTTTTTTTAAATTTAAAATATAAAACTAAGGTAAACGATTTTACAAAAAGGTCGCGCAGATAAAAACAACATAGATAATTGGTATGTTCAGAAAAATGAGATCTCAGAGATTTTTCTCACTAAAAAAGTGAGCAAGCAAATCCAAGATTTTTTTTCCTCAGAGTTTTGACAGCAAAGCTGAGATCTCCGAGATGTCATTTTCCTGAACATGTCTAATGATAAGATATGGGCTTACGCTTACTTTGTTTATGTATGTACATAAATTCGCCCGATTCTATGATTGATCGTTTTCCAATTAATTTGAAACATTTTTCTTTTGAAAATTTTCCTATGCTAAAAAAAAGGATTTTAAAAGAATAACGCGAAATGCGTTCACGGGGTAGTTTTTTCGAAGTCGGAAAAAGGCATAATCCTGCGAAAAAAAAAGTTTACGTATAACTTATCAATGGCTGGACCAATTTTGTTTCAATCTAGGTCTTCTAAATATATGTACATATATGTAGTTAAAAAAAAACAATGTATTTATTTTCAAAATATATTTTGTTCAAACAAAACTTTTGATTTTTTTAAACATTTTTTTTTAGATAAAGATTAAATACAAAATATAAGTAGCTACATTGAAGTTGTTAACCACAAGTTTGTGCAATACAGCCTTGCATATATTATTTCAGGTTGCGAGATTTCGAATGCGAGAGTTTAATTTGAAATTTCGTATAATAAAAAAAGGTCAGGACGTAAGCTTTTTCAAAAATATTGTTTTGTTTAATTTTAACAACTTTTATTAGACAAAAGGTATAACTCCTGATACAAAGCAAATACCCGTTTACAATTATTTTTTCTAGTTGCTTTCCAAGAAATTTTCAAAAAAAAATCTGAAATATCAGACAAGAAAAAGAAATCCAATATTTTGTGCTGTGTCCCTCAATTGAATGATTTTCTGACAAAATTTCAAAATCAAATCGGCAAGTAGGTACACTGAGTCGAGTTCCCACTTGCTGCTAATTTGAACTTTATTGGCAAATAACATCAAATCATTGTGCAGAGTAATTGTCAGCAGTGATTGTATGTTTAGTCGCATTTGTGACGATAAATTCCAGTCTGAAATCTTATATTTTTGGTGGAATCAAATAATTTTAGTATCTGAATTTGTAGCTACAATTTTCAACACAAAAGAAAATATTTTATCGGAAACTTTAATTACAGAAAAAGTATCCGAGCAACAAATTTTTCGGTTGGGGCAACAAATTAGCAATTAATTAACCATAAATTCAGATACCAAAATTATTTGATCCGCAAAAGAGTGTCCGCCAAAATAAGGGACGGGGTTGAATCTCTGGTTTCATCGTCCAAAGCTGTTTTAATTTGACAATTACCAAACCTAATGCTCTATTGTATAACTAAGAACTTGTATAACAGATTTTGTTATGAATCAATCAATTATAAAACTCATACAACTTATGTGAGTGAATTGAAGTAGAATAAAGTTTTTCTGTGGCAAGTCATACCTCATCCACTTGGGTTTCTCAGCACCTGACTGATTACTTTCAGTTACTATAGGACACAACGAAAACAATTTAAATTCATAAGTAGGTAAGTTGTCTCTTTCCACAGATGTCATCTGTGCATTTTTTTTCTTTATGATTCGAATTAATTGTTTGTCGAAAGTTGACATTGTTATACAAAAACTATTTCAACATTGATTTTGTCCACCTGCAATCTGATAATTATAATGAATGTCAACCCACAATATTATAATATGCAACTTCGTTGAACAATCATTGCAAATTATTATGCCGAAAGGAACATATAATTTTATTATTTACGCATATAAAACCGCAAGGATATCTAATTGAATTAAATAGCGTTATGTTACGCTGAAAAAGTACCAAAAGCACCCTTTTTTTTATTGACAAATTATAGTGTTCAACAACATGGCATTGCACACTTTTGACAGCAATTTACAAAGGAATCAATATAAATGTTACAAAACATGTCAGAATAAATTATAGCTGCACTTTGCGTATAATATATATAGGGTTTTTCCTTTGACCGCTGCTGTCGCACCACCTACCCTATATTACACCCCTGCCATATATTATGTACAATTATTCGAATATAGTGAAGAATGTTAAAGACTCAATCTAAAAGAGCGTACGGTGGCGGCGCAGAGGTACGGTAGCATCTTCACCCCCGATGAAATAATGCTTTATTATTTAACCTTAAGAACATTGTATAACCACCCCATATATTTATTGGTTTTTATTTTGATGATATGGTTTTGTAATTTTTGGAAATGTTTTATAGAAGCTCATGTTTCATCAAAATATCAGCTTGTTTTTTTCGTACCAAAAAAAATAGGTATACCTACATGTATTCATCACAAAGGAAAATAAAGTATGTATATGCTTGCACCAAAAACTTATCACTAAAAACTTAGCAACTTATCATGAATGTTGAGATGATTTTTTTGGGGTGATGACATTAGATCTGTTTCTTTACTACCCAAAACTGCTAATTTTGATCAATTCTAGTCCAATTTTTTTTTGTTATTGATATTCGATATAGAACTGTGGGCTAAAATGGCTAGAAAGTGGCAGTTACGCTATTATATGACATAAAATTAAATTATGACATGAATATAATGTCAATGGAAATTGTATCAATCTTTACAAACACTAATTATTTATCTTGTTATTTTGCATTTCAATTGCTAAAATTAAAAGCGACTTCACAATATATCCGTTGGATATACATATTTCTATACTTTTCATATTTTTTTTTTTTTTTCTTAATATTATGAGTAAAGACCCCATAACTTTAAAGAACCGTACATAATTCATTGAACACAACCTTAGATAAATAAATTTCACGTATATCACGTTAATTTGCTTAAATACCTTTCTTTTTCAAAAAATAAAAAAAAATAAAATGAAGCGGAAACAAACAAAAATCGTGTGCGTTTTCAACCTTTTAATCTTTTACTCTAATAAAAAAAAATAATAATAATAGAAAAAAAAAAAAAACAAAATTTAGGAATGTAAATCATTGTTAAATAAATCAGCGTATCCGTATCAACTTATACCTTATGACCATTTTACAGAGTATATCTACATCGCGCGCCCTCTACAAATCAAAACAAAACATTTTTATTATTAGGTAAATCTGAGAGAATAATAAAATTAAAAAATAAAATAAAATCTGGCCTGTGCCTTCCATCAGTGTTATGTGAATGTGATGACCACAAACCTGACCATAAATCATCGCTCTGGCCAAGAGCGAGCCAATCCTCATCGTGTGGCGGCTAAACTATATAATATATATAGGAGTTTATCAATCATAACGTCAATCCCGTGCCGTTTCTTCTTTCAGAACAACCAAAAAATTCCTCTTCTCACTTAACATTTTGATTGATAGCTGCGATTTATCGAAATCAAATCGAAAGGATTTTCAATGGATTACAAATGTTTCTTATAATACATCTTGTTGAGATGTTGGTAAAAGTTTTGTGAAAAGATATATTGTGCAGTACATTATACTCTTTTGGCTCTTTGGTTTGGTATAATTAATTTGTATGTGAACATTCTTGAACTATACAACCCCGTAATATGTGAAATTTCTGCCTTTGACTTCGTATAGTTGATTAAGAGATCAAAAAATCATAATAATATATGGAATATGGAAAGTGTGGCGCAATGTTTGAGTGGGAAAATGAACTCAACAGCTGAGAGTAAACACAATTATTATACTCAGCGACCAGTAAACTGTTGAAGATTTATTTAAAAAAAAATTGGTATGTTATTATAGCGAATCATGGGCAGAAATTCATGGCAAGACATACAAGTGTGTTCAAAATAATGACAGTGAGTACTACAACGACACCTATACATCTACACTACAAGGGTGGCAGAAATATTGCTTGAGCGATTTGAAAAAATCGTAACTCTTCTGTTTCCATTATTTTGCCAGGTATGTTGGTTCTGAGATCTAGCATCCCATTCCATTTCATTGTTAAACATTTTATTATAAAATAAAATCTTTTCTATCACATATTTTTTATTGGGATTTTCAAAAAAGTATACCATCTGATTGGTCAGAAAAGTCTGTAAATTTCAATAATTGGTCAGATACTAATCTTTCAGATGACATAAAATTTTTTTGAATGTCCCACAATTTTTTGAATATCCCACAAATGAGTTGCTAATATCCTCTTATGGGTAATATTAAACAAAACTTTATATATGTATGTAAATTTATAAGAAATCACCTATAATTGACAAAATACTGAATTATCAGGTAGCATACTTTTTTATGAATATCCCATAAATGTTCTTTTTATTCTTGAAAAAAAAACTTCAAAAATTATGGGTGACTTATTACAAAAATCAACTGACTTTAAAAAAAAAATTAATTAGCTTTTTTAGGTGAAATACTTTTTTTTCGAATACCCACATATGGGGTGCTTAGATTCCGGATCCATTTTTTATAAAACTGTAATGGGAGATAAAAAATCTATAGATTATTTTTACTAAAACTGCTTGTCAGCGTTACTTTTATGTGTGTAATGGATCCCCGCGTCGTGTATTTTTCTTACCCCAAGAAGTAAAATTTTTCCAGTTTCATAATTGCATATAATATGAATGGTATGTACATATACCCCCAAAGTTGATATATTAATTGAAAATATATTCTGTAATAAAAATCTGTAAGTTTCAGTTACTGATCAGCCATGAGCGATTTGTGATGCATTTATATGACTTAACAGATACTGATCTTTCAGATGACATACTAATTTTTTGTATATCCCACAATTTTTTGAATATCCCACAAATGAGGTTCTAATATCCTTTAAGGGGTAGTGTTGAACAAAAGTTTATAAAAGATCACCTATGACTGACCAAATACTGAAACTTACTGGTCTTTAATGAACATTAAGATGGTATACACATTTTTATGAATATCCCATAAATGAGGTGCTGGGGTTTTGAAAAAAAAAAATACTTTACAAATTATTAAAAAATCGCCTATGGGTGACCAATTACTGAAACCAACTGACCTTTTTTGACAAATTTAGTAGCTTTTGTGGGTGAAATACTTTTTTTTGAATATCCCATTATGTTGTGCTTCGATTCCGGAGGATTTTTTACACAAGTGTGGGAGATTCAAAATCTATTGATTATGTTAATTGAAACTGCTTATCAGTGTCGCTTTGTAAAATTTTTCGAGTTTCATAATTGCATAAGTATGTATGTACATAATATATGAATTTGGTATGTACCAACAAAATTGATATATATTTGGGAACCTCTTTGTTTGCCACTTTAAAGATCCGCGTTCAACTTCAATCAAATCGCCATTCAGAATTCTATTATTCGAATAAGGGAAATCCCTTTCTCGAAACCTTTGTCTATTGACCCTATTTTATCTCACTTTTATCTTATTTTAAAGTTCACGAATAGAAAACACTTTTTTCCTTTTATAGATAATTTTTATATACATCTCCTATTGACATGAATATTCAAATCAAACATAAATATCAAATTTAGTGGTGAAATATAAATAAATAAATTACCTGCTTAAATTTAACTCACTGAACTAGCTACACATAATTATAAATTCATTCTATTAGCATAATTCGATTAAGAATTATCAAACTAAAAAAAAAAAAACAAAATAACAAAAAAGAGAAACGTTCAATATTCTATAGCCATTGGACATGCCTCCCAAAAAATCCTATCAATACCTAACCCAACTATATCTTGTGACTATAACAACTTTTTTCTTTTTTTTTTTTGTCAACATAAACATTGAAAAATTGTATTCTTTCGCAAAGACAACATATATTTATTAATAAATACTTATCTAATGGATTCGAACTTCGGATTACCCACATTGATATCATCGAAAAGCAGACAAAATTATAAAAACAGAGACAAAAACATTAAAAAAACAGAAATAAAGTCTTTCAGCTTCAGATCGTAAATCATTTTCATATCTGGTCTGTAAATCGAAATGAATCACGCACTGATCGAACTCGACTTTTGTATCAGAGCCGGTTCAGGCAAACATGGGGCCTTGGCCAATATACTACACCTACGCCAGAAAACAGAAAACAGACGCTTGACCTTAACACCGGACCTTGACCACCGACCTTGACGCCTGATCTTGACGCAAGCCTGACTTTTACGCCTGACCTTGACGCCCGACCTTGACTCCTGACCTGTACGCCTGACCTTGACGCCGAACCTTGACGCCTGATCTTGACGCCTGATCTTGATGTCTGACCTTTACGCCCCACCTTGACGCCTGACCTTGACGGCCGACCTCGAAGCCGACAAGGTGAGGTAGTTTTTTTCAACATGCCACGTGCCATAAATCACGCCTAGATCATGCTACCTCTATATTCAGCATTTTTCATCATCCTACTTACTTCAAATACATACCACATTTTATTTACTTTTTGAAATATTATTAGTAGCTACAATCCTAAAGTATTTTAGTTAAAAGACTAAAAATAAGTTTAAAGACTTATTGACTAAAACGGGGCCAGTACTGAAGTTTTTCAACTGACTAAAAGGCTAGTTAAAAAGTACTGCAGTTAATTACCTTAGACAATTTACTGCTTTTGTTAACTGAACAGTCAGAATATTAGAACTGACAACAACTGCCTAGATTAACTGCAGTGCCAAAGAGACTGCAGTCTTTACAACTCTGAAACATGGTTTAACTCCAAAATTTATTGATACCAATTTTACAAAGTCGATCCCGTCAGCAATAATTACAAGCGCCTTGATAGTTCTCTAGTTCGTCTAACCGTCCCTGAAGCTTTGCTATACATCTCAAAAGGTAAAGTATGATCTTAAGTTAAAATGACAACAGGAAGGATCGAAGTTAAAAAAAAAATAAAAAATAAATAAAGAAGAGACAGACCGGTGAGAAAAGAGTTCATCAGCAAGGCGATGAGGGGAAAATGTCGAAATTTGTTTGTTATATTGTTAACCTGCTGGGTGCGCTTTCAATGTGGACAAAAAGGTCAGCACAGCGTGCAGTGTTCACACGAACCGAATGATCAGAATGATATGTACACTGATGGCTCACCAATTTGATAGAAATTACTTCAGCACTCAAAACTTAACATAACACGAAGGAATTATTAAGATTTCTTTTAATAATTTTGTTTTTTTTTTGTCAGTTTGTTCGTCTTTTAGACCCGTTTATGGCCATGAACTGCAATTCAAATCTCTTTGGGATGATCTGCGATAATATTTCGTGCACTTCATTGATATTTTGATGGAGTTTTGAATATTTCCCGCTGTGACAATGACATCGATATAGAGTCATTGTCTGAATAAAAAAATGTATGCTTCATAAAAATTATTTAAAACTTTTCCTTTTGTTTAAACTCAATAACCCCCATGTGAAAATATGACAAGTGTGCTGCTGTTGTAGGGTTTTTATTTGGGTTTCGAATTCCGTTATTTGCAAAAAGTTATATTTATATTAAAATTAGCATTAAGTGACAAAATAACTAGTTTTGGAAAATATTTCTGTTGTTTTAAGGGCTAGTTTGTTCACAGTGGATTAAATCTGGACGATGACTTTCACAACTTCTAACTAAATGACGCTAATAAACCAAAATCGGCTGATTATCGATTTCCATGATAAACAACTTAAATTATTTATTCCTTGAAAACAATTTGATAATTATGCACATTCGATGATTTACCAGTTGCAATAATCCTTGATTAAAGATAATCAGCTGTGAACAAACTGGCCCTAAGTGATATGTCATTTAATAATAAAGGGTGTTTTTTAGAAGCGGAAAAATTTAAATTGGCAACAATGTTTTCTGTGACATCCGATTTGACAGTTCTCGGTTGTTTTGAGGTTACTTTGGTTTGGCAATTCATTCATAATGAATAGACTCACGCTGTTGGAGCAAATTATTCAAATTTGAAAAAAAACATGGTTCAATTCGATGGCATTTCATTTGAATTGGTACCTCGATTTTTGTAACCCACTGTATATAATGTTATGTATCACTATATCTATAATAAATATGAAACCACGCTATTTGAAAAAAAAAATATTAATATATTCCATCAATAAACCAGAAAGATAGAAACTATACTAAAAGAATTTATTACTCTGAGATGAAAGTAAATAACTAACATTTTCCATTTAAACTATTATATTGCTGCCTCTTGACTTTATATTTTAATATTTCTGGTATGCAAAAAAGGCAGATAAACATGTTGAATTTTGGTGCTTTGAACTTAATTTAAATCTTTACATTAAGATCTAATAAATCATGGAATGTTTAAACACCAACGGCACAACGGAGCGATCATACAAGCGTGGTCATGGGTGTTCTTCACCCCCTTTCCCGAGAACTCAAATCAAGTCAAGATTATTCACTATAATTTACGATGAATTATAGCTGTTATTTGTAAATATTTACATATACAACCCCCTTATTTCTGCCCAATTCAATTAAACTTGTTCAAAAAATTGTTTGGATAACGATATTTCTCCAATTGAGACTCGTAAATGGTTGCAGTTTTCAGTTTTAAATTGAAAATTCACCTCTCCGCCAATGTAAAAGTTTTTGTCCATATTGAAAACTAAAATTTGATTGACATTTTGAAAAAAGAATGGAAGAAAATTGATGATTTTTGATCAAAACGTAATTTTTTCAAAAATATTTCCTAAACCCATCGAAATATATATCCAAAGAAAGGTGTTCAAAAACTGTATACGTTACTAAAAGCCAAAATCTTCTAAGTGACCTGGTTCTCAAAATATTTATGTACATCGAAATTTATGTGTCGGACTAATTCCAAAATTCAACCCAAAAAACTTGCTTGGATGGCGATATTTCTGTAATCCATACTCGTAAGTGGTTGCAAATTTCAAATTTGTTTATAAGTTTTTTAAGACCTTTCCAAAACTGAAAACTAAAAAATTTCTCGAAATAATTTCGTCCAAAGTGATAATATATAGCTTATTTCTGTCCAATTCAATTAAATTTGTAAACAATATTTCTGCATTCGAGACTCGTAAGATTTTGCAAATTTCAAAATTGTTTATTTGTGTTTAAGGCCTTTCTTAAAATGAAAACTAAAAAATTTTACGATGTCTGGTTCTCAAAATATTTTGATCCAAAGTGATGTTATATTATTTCTGCCCAATAAAATTAAATTTGTCTAAAAAACTTGTTTCGATTCCTATATTTCTGTAATCGGGACTCGTAAAAGTTTGCGGTTTTCAATTCTGAAATGGAAATTCACAGACATTTACGCCAATGTAAAAATTGTTTACATCTATTTTTTTTTTGACTTTTCGAAAAAAGAATGTAACCCCTTGCTAATTTTTGCTCCAAAATTAAATGTTTTTTTCAAACATTTCAAAACTCATCGAAATATACATAAAAAAAGGTATCCAAAAACTGTAACCGCTCCTGAAATAACAAATTCAGTTAAATACAAATATAAACTGTCAATTTGAAAGAACACATCTAGCACTTTGGCTTATATGGGTTTCAGTAAAAATCCACCTAGGAGGCCTTAGCTTAATATGCTTATCTAGTGCCTAAAAATGTCTCAATAAAAAGCTATCCAAAGCCTGACTTCGAAGATCTATCTCGGGCCCATATGGGAACCACTAGCAAGGCCCACAACATACAGAGCATTAACAAATTAGCGAGGGACAAGCTGGATACTGCTCGATAGGCCCATGTTATAAACTAGGCAAAACTAGCTGGAGCCTAGGCAATATCGAGTCACAAATTCTACCCGGGATATATAATGCGATAGATTTTTTGTGGCACAAAAATTTCAAAATTCAGCCTGAAAAATATTTTAAAAACTATTTCTTTTTGTAATTATACTATATACCTATAAATTTTCTTAAAAAGTAAAATATAATACCATTTTAGGAATTATATTTTATTTTTTAAATAATTGAATATTGAAAACTTTAAACATACATACAATAAATTCAAAATATCTTAAAATTTTCAAAATCGCAGAAAATATTTAATTCGTAGCTCGTCCCAGATTTGAGTCGCCTATATATACTATTCACTACTACATATGTTGCATTGTTTATTATATAAAGTGTAACTATTTCCTTCGGTTTGAGATACTCCCAACCACCCCTCCAAAAAGTAAAGCTATATGCGCCGCTGGAACAATCCGATTATTTCCTTATTAAAAATTATTTAAATTCACAAATCACACATACAAATTGTTCAGCTAAACCGAGTATTTATGTTTATAAAAGTTAAATAAATTATGTTTATTTTTTTAATTTAATCAAATATATAGACGATAAAGTCACACGTTCTTGCCCTCAAGGCGATTAGTAACAAAAGTGTTAATAAATCTTTATGTGAACAATACAAAAACATTAAATTAGTTTTTATTAACATATTTTAATTTATTTAATATGTAATATATTTGTTTTAATTGTTATACATTTTTTTAAAGAATTGTTATCTATTTAGATTAGGGTGGGTTCTAACTTAAAGAAAAATTTAATTTACATGCTTATAGAAGAGATTCAAAGGCTGAGAAAAAAAAATATTCTCAAAATTTCAAGTCTCTATCTTAATTATATATCTGTGACAAAAAGACAGAGAAGCTTATGTCGACATAAGCGATTTTTCGGTTTTTCAATTGTTAGTAGGTCACAGTTCGAGAGCTTACTTTCTGTCTCACCCCCATTTAGAAATCATTTCTCTGGAAGGCAAAGTAGTGGACCAAAAATTCAAATTTTTTCATATACAAAAACACGTAATTTTCGCATTCTTTCCCTAAAAAATTTCGAAATAGTTAGTTGATAGAAAATCATAAAACTTGGTACATACATATATTAATTACTGTGAGGAGTAAACAAAAAATATCTAAAGCAATCGTTTATTTTTGGAAAACTAATTTTTGTACTTTTGATTTTTGAATTCACAAAAAGTATATTACTATTATTATTATTATTATTATTATTTTTAATTTATATAAATTAACTTTACTGATGGCCAGTTGCACCAAACGCTTTTAAATATTTACTGCTTCGTTAAATTTTAAAATGGCATTTATCGGTTGCACCAACCAATTTTAGTTTTAAAAGGCCGATAAACAAGCCAATAAACTGAAATGCCATTTTCCTCCAGTTAAATTTTAAAAGCGAGTTTTAACAAAATTATCTTCAAAAAAAATATTTCACTTTTGATAGGACATTTAAAAATTACAATAAAAAAAATTTCGACATTAAATAGATTGTTGGGGGTTAAAAATAAATAAAAACAAAAATGATCAGGTAAAATCCATTATTTTTCTTTTCAATTATTTTCTATTCAAGCCTAGTACATACCTATACCTACATCAATTCTTTAAAAAAAAAAAAAAAAATGGTGGTTGGTAAAAAAAACGCAAGAAAAATGTGTGTGGTGAAACAAAAAAGGATAGAATTCTTCTTCAGCTACAATACAAGTTTCAAAAGGGTAGTTGCACTCACTTCCATTTTAAACCAGGTGTCATCTCTCATATCGTTATCTTACTTACACTAATGAAGCTTTTTCGTTCAGTTCAAAAATTAGCTGACAAAATCCAGGGATGATTCGCAAACAGCATTTTAGCTAAAAAATCAGAGAAATACATTCGTGCAACCCAAAAAATTTATCAAGTCGATAAATTTTATAAGAATTTTAGCAAAAACTGATTTTAGTGAATTTTGGTGAAACTGGCCATGAGATTTTTATTTTAAAAGAGCTATAATTAAAAAGAACTTTGAAAAAAAATTAACTTTTAACTTTTAAATCCAAATAATTTTTGTCTGTATCGTAAGCTTTCATTTGCAAATAAGGCGATTGGAAATGCTCAACTTAACTTTAAATACACTTAAAGAGGCATGAAAAAAACTTACATATATACATTAATTTTTCATCGCAGTATTTTAAAGTCCCATTTGAATTCCAAGCGAACTCATATATACAGACGTCATATATATATATTTTGGTAGGAATTTCTAATTCTACTTTAAAATATTTCGATTTAAGAAACCACCTTATATACACATTGATAGAGTCCTTCTTGAGACACAAATACCGGAAGGATAATCAGAAACAATTGCAAAGTACTTCACCAAAACGGAACTCACTTAAAATCCATTTCAAGTGCAGTGCGACTCTTAAAACGATTTATATAAATCCTTATGCAACGTTGGGTTTTTATATTTACCGAAGTCAAATTCGGTTGATGTATTAAAAAGAAACATAATATATGTACGTGTTCCTAGCTATACATATATACAATATTGTATGATTTTTAATTCTGTGAGATTTTGAATTTTTATAAGAAAGGAAGTCAAGTAGCAGGCAAGTAGCTAACCTGGAATGGATGAAGATGAATGAAGCGTCCCTGTCTATTATTATATTTGTGGATGATTTTAAGTTCATTGCGAAAATGTCAATATAGATCCATCTATCATGGTTTTCTTGCATCCACAAAAACAGTTTGAAATAATTATTCAGAAATAAGATGGATACAAAATATTTGATCTTTATTTTGAGGATAGATTAAATGTTGCAAAACCCTTGTCGCGAGAGAAAAATCCAACACATTAATTCTTCAGTTCTTACTTAGGTAATTCTCGTACCAAATTTGCTGTGGTATAGCTTAAGAAATAAATGTTACACGTATTTTAAAATAAGGTGTTTTTTCAAGCCTGAAAGAATATATACGAACAAAAACGAGTATTGGGCTAAGCAATTTACTTGTTTAATGCAATAAAAAACGAACTCCCAATGAGGCTTAGCTATGCAAAAAGAATTTTTGGAGGTTTATACTAGATTTCAATAGAGGCGAAATTAAGTACTTTCCCAAATTACAGAAAAAGTGCTTTGATCTCAAATTTACTATAGCATTTGACAGCTCATTTCACTTTGAATTTGATTTGGTCGTCAATCGCTTTTTTTGTTGATTCTTCTTTCTATTTTTGTATACATACATTATTTTTGACATTTTCAATAGTTTCCACTTTAAGGGTCTCCCAAACCAACGTGAAACATTCGCCGACGACAGATTTTTGTTGTTGTTTAGCAAAAATCTGTCGTCGGCGAATGTTTCGCGTTGGTTTGGGAGAGCCTTTAAATGTAATCCTTTGGGTGTGTTAATAAGGAATTGACATAATTTCCTAATTAATTTCGTGAAAATTTGGTTGAATTTACCACATTTAAAAATATGATTTTTGTATGGGAAATGAACTGATTTGAAATGGAATATAGAAATTTTCAACGAATTCCGCCGTTGAGATACTGAAGTAATGCAACCTGAGGAAATCGAAATTTGTACGCGAAATAATTGGAGATTGTGGAATGAAACGGACAAAATGTGCTTCCTGGTTTCGAGTAGAATAAACAAAGTTTTATTACTAATACAGACAAAATGTTTCTCTCTAGGCAAAAGCAAAAGATTTTTTGTTGTTTGGAGTGTCAAATTGACAAACAAAAGCTCCTATACAATTTGTGAAAATGTAGTTAAACAGAACTCGTATTTCTGCAAAAAGAAAAAAACTCTTTTACCGACGGGAAATACCTTTTTTGATATAGTTTGAATAGATGTAATTCTGTGATGGCGTCGCTAATTCCCGGTTTAGTTTTTTTTTTATTTTATAAAAGTGAGGTTTAACAAAAATTCGAATTTCTTTTCTAGGGAATTAAAAAATAGTACTTTAGAACAAACTTGAAAGAAATCCATCATCTATAGATACACAGCTGCACAAGCCCGAATGTCGACGATACACATTAGTGGTGTATCTGTTAAGGTTGAGCTTTGTAGATGAATAAATAAAACGCCCATTTTTGTATTCATGTGTTTCCGGTTGTCAATACTTTGTGAAATGGTTTTTGAACATTTAGGCACGAATGGCGATTTTCTAAGCCATTGACTCAAAATAGACAGAAAATAATGAAAAAAACAACGCCAATATTTACTACATTATAAATTTTACTTGCGATATATAACTATTACATGGCAAGTTATGGATTCGTAAAAAAAAATCGAACTCGAGATTTTGATCAAACTTGATATTACCATATCTGCCCCTCTGTCATTCATTTCGGCTGCAGCCTAAACGGGTGGGTCGATTTTCTTGAAACTTGGTATTCCCCCTCACTTTTTTTTTTTCATTTTTTTAGGACCAAAAATAACGGCACCTGTCGAACATTTTTTTTAAGAAAATAATGAAAATCTAATTTTCAACTCAACTTAAACAAAAAAAGACAAAAAAAATCGGAAATATGGTTATTAATGGTACCTCCCACATAACATTCTTTTTGATTTTTTCAAAAACGGTTCAACCAATTTTGATTTATTTTTTTAAAGAGAATGTTTCAACAAGTTTTAAAAGAATTGTATACCAAACATTTTTTAAATCTTTCTTTTTAAATATTTTTTTGAGAACTTAATAATTCAAAAATAGCTTGGCAGATTTTTAAAAACTTCTATGTGAGCTAATAGATCGTAGATCGTATGATCTACCATATTATTGAACACAAATTTGTATCTATTAAAAATGGTATCTCTTATAGAACCATTTTTTTGGTTTTCGACTTTCTCGTAAAACAGATTTTAATTAAATTTTTCCTACAAGAGCCTCTAATAATTTTGAATAATATTGCAAATCAAAATTTTCAAAAAAATAAATTCAAATTTATTTTTTGAAAAATCAATACTTCGAAAGTGGGTAGATGTTTTTTTTTTATTAATTTTTTAACTTCGCATTAATAAGGGCTAAAAAACTGGGTACCAATTTATGTTCTTAAAAATGTTTACAAAATTCTATATACATATGTACATACATAAGTAGGTATACATAATTTATATTTAAAAAAAAACGCTACATCGATTTTAAATTTTATTTTTCATTGGATTTGTTTAAGAAATCAGATGGTGTACATCGTGTTGGTGTCAAAACAATTTTAAAACTTCTCGGGCGATCTACAAACATAACCTTCAATATTAATTGTAATGGTAGTTTTATTGATTAAAGAATCACAAAAGTTTTGAAATCTTGAGGTATTAAATAATTTTTTAGTTGTAAAAATTCATTCTCTTAGATAAAAGCCTGAAATAATAAATTTAGGTTTGTGTATGGAGTTTAAAAAAAAATATAAATAAAGTTTTGAAAAGAGAGTCTGAAGACACACCATCCATATCAGTTCACAGAAATTAATTGATTCGGTTTTTCTGTTATTTATCGGAGAAGGAGACTGATTTCCATTTAGTTTTCATGCTTGTTTTGCTTTAAATTTTTTACATTTTATGATGACTGATGAACATCTTGCCATTAAATGTTTTGTCAAGCTTCTTGAATTTATAAAGTGGCGGTAAATTTAAGGAAAACTGTACAAATAATCTAAACAATAGTATACTACTAATGTTTATGTTAATTTTTTTTGAACCAACCATATGAATAAAGGAAAAACGTATATATCTTAAAAAAAACATTTATAAACTGTTTGTCGCACTTAAAAGCAAACACATGTCAAAGCTAGATAGATAAAAAGAACTTTAAAATTCTTGTAGACAAAACGCTATAACCTTTTGTTAAAAAAAAGTAGGTATTCAATTCTTGCCGACATCGGAATAAAAGTGAAAGGTTTAGGTTGTTTCCTTGTTCCTTCTCAGCGGTCAGAAAACATCACGATCATAAATTCCTTTGCGTTATCGACGACGACCGCACCGCTTTTGCTCCGCAGCAGGCCTGAATTGAGTCTATAGTCTTGGAAGCTCTGATGCTGACAAGAATTTACATGTGGATATTTACGAATATAAGTGTATATATTTAAAAAAAAAAAAGAACCTGAATTTCCGCTGAGATACCCGTAAATGGTTATGGGACCAATAAATTTCCTAATAACATGCCCGAGTCCAGCGTTAATCGTCGATTAAGATTTTAGACATTTTTGCTGCCCGATCGCGATCGTTCTTGACTTCACTCGCTGGCACTGTAGTCACATATAATACAACGTCGCATCGCCGCCATCCGTTGTCCATTCAAAGGATTTTATGACATTTTTGTGAAGTTAATATTCCATCGCATTTGCATGCAGCGCAGATAGTTTATGAAAGTGAAAATTGATTCTTGGAGCGCAGCGCTCTCATGGGAATGTTTTTTTTTTTTTTTTTAATGACAGCTCACAAGGAACCCAACAGATCCTCCACAAGAGTGTATGTCAATATAAAAATATAGTACCTTTATATGAAGACTTGGAAGTGGCGACGTATATGGAACGGTAAAAGGATTATGGTCGTAATAATTGACTCAGTTATTTTTACACTTTGCTGGCGAAACTAATAAAATCTTCGGATAAATGTTATTGCCTCACAAAAGATGACAAGAAAACAAAAACGAAGAGACTTTTAAAGTTGTTTTAAAGAACGAGAAAAAGAGATCATTTTGAAGGTTTTATATCGTGGCGCAAAAAAAAAAAAAAACAAAAAAACAATTTCTATAACATGTTAAGTATGTATTTATTTAAATATAAAATGAAGTTGTTATAAAAAATTCTAATACACTTAGAAAAACGAAAAACATTTAAAAATTTAGTTTAAATCTATACTGTTTCACATCGTCGACGTTTTTCTTCAAAGAACATCTTTGCCGCTGCGCAGTTGTTTCAAAGTTTTTTTTTTTCTGAATTTTGTATAGTTTATTTTAAATCTGTAATTATAGTATCTTTCTGTTACGCCGCGCGCGCCGCCGCGCCGCCGCACTGTGTTCCAAAATTACTTTTTTTGAACGCATCAAGATATCGTTAGTTTTTTTTTTTCTTAGTAGAATTTTCCAAGGCTATAAGAATAGTCATTTTTATAAAATGTTGCTTTAAAGGCAGTTTTAAATCATAGATTCAAGTAAGATTTTCTTAGAAAAAGGAATTAACAGAGATGAATTAAAACAAACATTTAAAAATAGTTAAAATTTTACGAATTTTGTAAAAAAAATTCTGCGGCTATTTCACAGGGTGTTCCAAAATAAAATTTTTCGCCACAGTGGATACATACAAATAACGAACCAATTTCTGATGTTTTTAGCAAGTATTAAAATAATGTTTTTTTTTTTCATTTTGTGGCTCATCGAGGACCGTGAACGTGTGAATGCAGTCTGAATAATTAAGATATATTATTCTGATTTTAAAATTAATTCGTTAGTTATGGGAGCCTTTATTTTATGCCAACTGCTAAAAACGTATTTTCAGTATAAGGAAGTATTATTTTAAAATACAAAAATTAACAATCTAGCACTGCGATCAATTAAAACAATGTCCCAATTAATGGGACATTTTACACCCAAAGTTCAGGCTTATCAATGGCATCGTCATTTTCACCATTTGGAGCCGAATTTACGAAAAATTAAATATTATATTTTCTAAGTGTATTATTATGTTACGCATGAAATTTAAATTTGAAACTGATAAATTGATAAAAAATTACTAAGTATATAACTAGAAATAAATTAATTAAACAAAATCCAATTTTTGACACCAAACCAATGCAATGTACTCCATCTGGTTTCTTAAATAAATCTTATAATTTATGGGAACAAACAAAATTTAAAAAAAATATTTGTTTATATGAACATACATATATAAAATTTTGAAAATCAATTTTAAGAAAACAAATTTGTTTTGTTTATTAATGCGGAGTTGAAAAATAAATTTTGAAAAAAATCATCCACCCATTTTCGAAATATCGAATTTCCAAAAACTAATTTAAAATTGTTTTTTAAATCCAAAATTAATTTTTTTACAAAAATTTTTATATATTTTTTAATTTTTAAACTTGTTATAAGCTCTTGTTTCCAAAATTTTATCAAAATTGGCTAAACTGGTTATGAGGTAGTCGAAAACCAAAAAATAGTTCTATATGACTATAAAAGTAGATCGTACTAATATTTGCTCCCATTAAAATTTTTATTCAAATTGTATAGGAGTCGTTTTCGAGAAAAATGATATTTTCATTACCGGTTTTTTCATTAAACTTGTATGGGAGTTTCCGTTATGATTTTTTTAAGTTGTGGGCATGGTTTTGAGAAAAATATTATTTTCATTTTTTGCTAAAAAAAATCTGTACCGCAGCTACTGTTATCTTTAGAGACTTTAGTCCAAAAAAAACGTCGCTATGTACCAAGTTTAAAGAGAATCGATCCACCACGACAGAAACACTTTTTTCGACTTCGCTATAATCGAATGTCAAGTTTTGTCAAAATCTCGAGTTCGATTTTTTTTCCGAATCCATAACTTGGTGAACATTTCGAGTGGCCAAACAGGCATAATATACTGCAGAAACGGTCGAGTGGTCAGATTTTGAGGTTATAGGGTCTTTAAATTAAGGTAAAATAATGTTGACTATATGTATATGTTAAGTTAATTCAGTGGTTGGCTCGGGAAAGTGGGCTTGATAAATAAGTTAAGCTTTAATAGTTGGATTTTAAAGAGGTTTAAACTTGAAAGAAAAATGTAAATTTAATGCAATATGGCTACAGATATATAAATTAAATTTTCAAATTAAGGTCTTAAAATTAAGATACATGTATAAAACTTAGCCATATATCGTCAAATAAAATTGCCGGGTTTTATAATGATAATGATATATATTAATTCTGCAGTGACTGACACGTGCAAATCAGATAGATTTATTACTTAAGTTCTAATGGTGGTTATTTCATCTTCAAGTTTTTTTAAATATTTGAATCACTCTTATTTTATCTACAAAAAACCCCCTTAAAATATGTAACCTATACCTACTTATGTATGTTACAAAACCGCAAACTGAAAACTAAAACTGTTGTGAAAAGTTTAGTTATTGCGTTTACCAACAGTTTGTATGTCTTGTTTAAATAGATTTAACAGGTATTGCACTTTGTAACAAATTATTGCAATCAGCAGTTCGTTCAAAGTAAAATGCCGACCGTCACTTTGTTGAAACTTTATTTTTAATTAATCTACATTTTCTATTTATAAAAAAATGGTTATAAGAATAAAAAGCACTTGAGCTTGTTTATTAAATTGGCTAACATTTAAATATCTACAAACTTAAGAAAGAAATGTACAAATGCATCTATTTATACACACTGCACAACGTATTCAACTATCAATCAACCAAACTATATTAACACAATGAAAAGTGCGTGCATAATGTCAATGATGCCTGACATCCGTTTGACACAAAAGCCATCACAACTGGTTTAGAACGATTGTCGTTGGCAGCATATTGGTATAGGTACTATTGCGTTGAAGTTATAGTCGGCATTTGGTTCTATAGCGGCAACCTGTGAAGTATCTCGGCATCTATGATGTATTTGCACAATAATTCATTATTTGATTTTGTTGGTAAACATCCCAACTGTGTGGAACATGTTTCGCGTTACATAATTATTGGAAATCCCAACCGCTAAAGAGACACATTTCCGATATAAAAAATAAAAGTTTTTCTGCGGTATTCTGATGGCTGTTTTAAATGTCGGTGGATTTTCCATATATTGCTATATCAATAGATATGTATATTGCGACCGCGCCTATATATACGCCTACATCGTGTGTGTGCGGATTTAAATGATCTAACAGAAAACTATAGCACATACCATACACAGGTAATTTTAAGACACCTATACCTATACTTATGTAGTTATACGTATATAGTTAAATTTAGTAGGGTAGGTTAGTTAGGTCCCTACCTTTCTATATATATAAATAGGTATAATTGAAAGTTTTGTGCTTCGCTAAAAAATGGACACATTAATTTTATTATCAACACAAATACATATAAGGCCTTCCGCACTTGAAGCATCATGTCATATAGAAAAAACACTGAATATTTTTAATATATTTTTTTTTAAATAATTTTTTTTTACATTTTGAAAAAAAAAAAATTAATATCATTTTTAAGGAAAAAATTGGTGTGCAATTTTTTAGTATTTATTAATGCGGAGTTAAACAAAATGTCATCTATACCCATTTTCGAATTAATTATCAAATTTTCAAAAATTCTTAAATTTCTTTTTGTTTCAAATCTAAAATTTTTTCAAAATATTGATATGCAATAATATTTAAACTCATAAGAAGCAATTCTGTAAAAAATTTCCATTAAAAATGGTTTAACAGATAATGAGATAGTCGAAAAACAAAAAAATCGTTCTACGGGAGATACTGTTAATAATTAATAGATTAATAAAAAATTTATTCCAACAATTAATTTTATGATATTATTATTAGGTATTTTTATTGAGTTCTCAAAGAAATGTGAACCTTTTTTAAAAATCAAATATACAACATTTTTAATTTTAAAACTTTTTAAAAACTTCTCTATAAAAAATTGATCAAAATCACTTGAACAGATTTTGAAAAAATCGAATATAAAAAAAAAATTCTATGAGAGTGGGGGTAGCTTTAAAAAAAAAAAAGTTTTGGGCAGGAGTACGATAAATTGGACGCCGAAAATTGATAGCGGAATTTTGTAGAGGGGTCACATACAAACATTTTTTTACTATGGAAGGGATGGGGGTCTATCTCGCCCCGTTTAGGAGGCAGGGGTGATTTTCGAAAAAAAAAAAAAAAACGACTTAAATGGAAAAACAAATATTAAAAAATAACGACAATACTTAAAATGCAAAACAATAACGGTTTTAAAAGCCAGAAGTCTTTTCTTTAATCCTACATTTAAATTATATATTATATTATATTTAAAAAACGCAAAAACAATGTTTGGATCGATTTTTATCAAAATTGAGGAATGGAAAACTAAATTTTCTTTTTGTGGTCAATGCTCATATCAATTCTGAATTGAACACAAAAAACCTAAAGCTTTTATGTCTTCTATAGTTTTTGAGAAAATTGAAAATTACTGATACTACTTTTTTGAGATATTTTTAATTTGCTTACATTGCCAGCATTACGGCTGCGTTTTAAAAGTGAGATATGTATGGGGACATGCTACGCCACCCCCTGCTTAGGCTCACTATAGGATTTGGGGTGTATGCGAGGTTCGGTGTATGCAAAATTTGATGTTTAAATAAAATGCTAGTACAAAGCAAAGATCAACCTAACACCAACATTAATTTTTGATCAAAAAAAGATCACATTAAATACCAAAAAACTAAAATCTCATAAAAAAGTAGTTCTAGTAATTTTCAATTTTCTCGAAAACTAGAATACATAAAAGCATTCGGTGTATTGTGTTCGATTCAGAATTAATATGGGCATTGACCACAAAAAAAACTTTAGTTTTGCACTTCACAATTTTGAGAAAAATTGATCCAAACATTTTTTCTTGCGTTTTTTTTTTATCAAAATTTTGAGTTTGAATGCAATTTTTTTGAAAACTATTGACACAAATAATTTAAATGTAGGATTAAAGAACAGAGTTCTGGCTTTTAAAAATGTTAATTTTTTGCATTTTTATTCTGGAAAATATAGTGTATCAACATTCAGTTTGATCCACAAAACGGATGGACAGATTTGCTTGAAATTTAGTACGGCACTTTTTTGTGATCTCCAGAGGAGAAATTCTAATTTTTGTTTACAGGTACATACATATGTATGTACATAATAATTTTTTTTTTTTCAGAAATGATTAATATTCATTTTTCTGTAAATTTTGTTTTTTTTATTTAGATGCGGTTTTGATTTTATTTTAAATTGGTTAGGATATACTCCACTTGCGCGATTGCCGTTATCTTTAGGGGCCAGTTATAGCTTTCATTGAAACTCATCATTGAAAAATTTAATTTCCTATTTTGAGACACTAAAATCAGAGAATATTTTGATGCCAATAAAAAGGTGATGACTCAATTATTAATTTTAGTCAAAAAAAATTTTCATTTTGGCCAAACCATATAAATCAAATGAATTTCTTTATTTCAATGATTAAACTACATACCTTATCATTGAAATCTTAGAAATCGTTTTATGTGAAAGATTGGGCCTAAATAAAATATTTTTTTGACTGGAAATAATAATTGAGTCAAGAGCTTTTTATTGGCATCAAATTAATTACTGATTTTGCTTTTTAAGTGTCTCATAATAAGAAATTGAAATTTTCAATGATGAGTTTCAATGAAAGCTATAACTGGCACCTTAGTTAAAAAGTAAATTCGTTTTTCCCAAATGGGTGATTCTCGGCCAACTGTGATTCATTGTGTCCATTATTCATTTATTGTTAACAAAAAACAATTTATTTTATTAGCTTAATTGTGCTGTAAGATTGCAGTGTTTTTATTCTAAAAACGTGTGTAGCAAAATTACCTGTCAGTACCGTGGTAGTGTTATTCAAGTCATGAAATTTTTGGGGGTGATTTTTAGAATATTGCATTTCTTTTAAAGGCATATGAGTAAAAATTAAATTAGACATTTTTTTTCTCAGAAGCAGTTAGATGTGAAGATATATGTTAAAGCCTAAATTTCAGTAGGTACCGATACCGTGGATGTCAGTACCGATGGCATATACATTACATACATAACTTTATAATGAATTTAAATTAAATGATTTCGAGCAATAGTGTAAAAAATCCTGTTATTTTGTCTATTAAGAATGGAACCAGATACTTGAGAAAAAAATTAGATTTGTACGCAATAAATGTTTATTAATAATCCATTATAAAAATATGAACTGCAAAGTGCAAACTTGAAAAACAAATTTCAATTCAAAAGCTAAAAAAGATACCTACAATTTGGAAAAAATAATTGTGTCAGTGCCGTATATACCTTCGAGATTTAACACTTTTCACTATATTTTTTGTTCCTTAAAAGTAATAGTTAAATGCTTTTACAGATTTGATAGTATATCAACGTAAAGTAAAATAAAAATTAAAAATAAATTTTTAAAGGGTTTTAATCTTGCAAAATCACAGTTGGCAGAGAATCATCCAAATACCTACTTAGTGTTGGTAACACTGCTTAATATAATAGTGTACAAAAAACAGGTCTAAAATAAAGCACATTTGATTTATTTCTAAAAAAGATAGCCCATGCATACTAAATTTTAATTTTTGTGAAAAATTATGTCATCAATAAAAAAAATGTTTTTTTTTCATTCAGTAGGTATGGTATCTTTAAGTGGGTACATTCACTTAGAAGAATCTTTACTGTTTCATTCAGAAAGCCAAACCATAGCAGCACACTCAAATCACTATTGTAATATTGACCACCACCGCACAAGCTAATGTATAAATAAAAGATAGAAAGAAATCTACATGGAGGTATAGTTATACAGCAAGAAAAACCATTGAGTGAGTGAATCGTCAAACAGGTGCACTGCGCAGCGCATACCTACCGGTTTTGCGAATACGATGATTATTGGCAGTTAAATATGAGTCAAAAAGGCGGTGGTTGGTCTCGTAACTACCTTCTTATCATTTAAAAGGCGTGGCTTAGAAAACACCATGATCTGTTATCTGTGAAAGAAATGGAGTCAGTGGGAGGAGGCGAGTATTATTACTTTTTCGTATAATTTTATCCTCATATATATACCTATCTACAAGCATACAACAAGAATCCATTCACATACACACACCACAGTACATATACTTTATCTATTTTGTTTAGTCAGTGTATTTTTTGTTGATACAAATAAATTTATTGAACGGAAGATTTTCCTTATATTGTATATGAAGGTACACTCTGTGTCGTTTGATTTATGTCATAATGATACAGTTTGAAATGTCAAATAATGGTCACACAAAATGTCCACTTATTTCATTTTATTAGTCAGCAATAGAATTTTTTAACAGCAGGTAGTTAAAGTTTAAGTTAAAATTCCGGTATGAGGTGTTTTACCTTTTTAAAAGACCTTAAATAAAAACTTTAAAAATACATATAAATAACTTTCTATGGTTAACTAACTTGAAAAAAACTTTGTATACTTAAATAATAATTTTGATTGTGACTTTTCTAATGGTATGCCTCTACTCTTACGTCTTACATACTAACGTCCAGCGTTGCCGAAGTGGCACGATCGTGCTTTTTTGACAGGAACATTTCATCGTGGCTCTTCTTATTTCCATCAAACAAAGCGAATTTTGAAGAAATTTTAGAAATATTGCTTCAAATGGAGTAAAAACTGTCAGAAACTCATATTTTTTTACCAGAGCAAATTAATTCTTCTAACTTTTTGTTGTATTTCACCCCACAATTGAATTATATATATTTTTTTTTTTAATACAAGAATTTGCTTTTTCACGAAAGTGGTGCCGTTTTTTAGAAAATGTGGCACGGAATCTTGTTTTTGACAGCAACGCTCCTTACGTCAGAAATTACTAACAACAACATAGTGTCTTATAAGAAAAACTGAAACAGTTTGCTCAAAATTTTCAATGACCTATACCAATTTGAATTGACTAGTTGCACTTTTCTGACCATTTTTTTAACTTTAACAAATCACATTTTTTAAAAGGTTTTTGTGTGATAACACACTTATAGTAAGGCTGCGGAGCTTTCGCACTATCATATTAATATTGAAGGTTTGAATGAAACAACAGCACTTGAGTGAGTTACCACCAACTTTTATTATACTGGAGTTATATCTATTTCACGACTGCCACGCCGATCTTTTTTATAAAGTTCCCAGAGCCATTTAATTTTGCTTAATTTTGTCGTTGTTTATTCTAACTAAAGACATTTTAGTTAAGCACAAAATAAATTGGTCTTTTATATTTCAGACATCGATTCAACTGGTTCGACTAAAATTCACAGAATAACATCCAGTACCTATGTACATAGTTAATGTTTACAAAACTGTAGCATTCTAATTTTTTCTTAACAAATTTTCGGTAAAATTTCAATCAAACACAGCTTTAGGCAATGTGACAGCTGTCATTTAAAATTGGCATAATATCATTGGCTGCGTTTGAGTTGCACTAGGATACCCTATCTAAGATACTCGCGTATCCTTTTGGCGCTTTGCACCTCAATAATTATCCCAGAATTTTAAGATAGCTTGAGATTTATTTTTTTGGCAAAAGCTGCTTTGACATCAGCTGTGATTTTACAAGGGATTACAACAACACAAAGCTATCTAGATCGTTTTGGATACAAACTTGAACGCGGCCATTAACATATCACATTAGACTCACTTTATATATGCGACTCATTGTGAAGCCCTTTATTTTATCTCACACCCAGCTTATGCTTAGAAAAAGATATCTAAGTGAGGCGGAGTTTTAAAATTTTGTATACCAATAAATATGAAAAATTTGACACATAATATACGATGACAAAAATCGAACACCTAAATGATATGACAGTACGAAAATCAACTTGAAAATCGCTTTCTTTAACTCCAAGGTGATTTACAGCTAAACCATAGCATCGAAGCGAACTATAAAAATGACAAAGCGTCTACCTAAAATTACCGCCTTTCCAGCTATGTATCAAAAGACCGACAAACATCCTTAAGAAATTTTGATTTTTAGTGTCCGTAAAGGATCGTTTTATGTTTGGAACAAACGTGAAATTATTTCATTTGCGGCTAAACTATAAAATGCTTTTTAAAAATCCTATAAAAATAGCATTTCCGTGAACTTGGAGATGCTACCTTTCCATCGATATATCGATATACGAAATTTTAAAGTATAGGTATTTGATTTTAAATTGTTATTGTTAATTTATTAAATAAAATTCAATAAAACGCAGCTAAGTTTTATCAATGATACCTATGTATATACCTAAACGTATATTTACCATATATAATATAATCAAAAGAAATACAAAAGTTAAAAATATTAAAATTGAAAGCAATAAAACGTTGAATTGATTTAACAAAAACATTGGTATACATGTGTATAGGTATATAATGAACAGAACGACTCCACAAAACGATGATAATATTTTTGTTTTTGTTAATTCTTATTCTATTATCTTATAATTAAATTAGCTAATAAAACATTTTGGTTTCATTTCATTTCAAGTTTATATAACTTAATGTCCCGATTCCGCACTCATGGCACATTGAAAGATTGAATAACCATCAGAAGCTATAAATTATTAATATATATAACATTTATTGCAAAGTTATATATGCCTTGTTCGTGTTAGGTGTTTTGACTTTTTTTTTATACAAGACTTTAAAAATTACAAAGTATACAAACCAAATGCACAATTTTGTATGCCTATATCCAATCCAAGGCTGATTTATATTTAACCTATAATTATAATTTGGTGTGTTTTGTGTGTTTTTGTTTAACCTATAGAAAGCATCAATTTCTCATCCAAATTATTCGTTTAAAAATAAAAATTAAAATCCCAAAATATTGTTAATTGTTTGACATTTAAATTTATGTTTTTGCCATCGTTAAATTTTTATTATTTAATTTGTTGTTGGTTTTCGTAAAACGCAACTGGTTTACGCTCATATTTGGACATGAGTTTTGTTCCTTCTACACACACAAAATTAAAAATTAATTAAATCGGGAAAACTATCCCCGCTGTTCAATGAAATTAAAAAGAAACTATCAGGGTCTTATATACCAATAACCAATCTCTAAACACACGGTAAACCCCACGTTAAATACGAGTTGATTTGTGTGTTTAACAAATAATTAAACTAAACCCACCTTTTACTAATTAACGATCTATTACTAAATCTACTACATTCGTTGTCGAATATTAATTAGCTTTTGGAATGAAATTTGTTTTATTTTGATATATGAACCAAGATAAACTGCTATATACTTAATAAGTAGATATGCATTATTTAGTTTGATTTTATATTGAGTTCTGACAAACAAGATATACATATAACTATAAGAACCTTAGGACCAGTTACACAGTTCACACTTAACAAAATAAGTGGCAATTTATAATTTTCCCCTTTTGGCACTTTATCCGCAGTTTTTCTGTCTGATTAAGGGGAACTTAAGTGGCCAACATGGGAGACTTAAGTGTCACTTATTTCGATACGTCTAAACTGTGAAATTGTGCACTAGTTTTTTGGCACTTAAGTAGCACTTAATCGAGTGTGAAACTGGGCCTTAATATGTATTTTCGAATTGATCTTTTCGCTGAATATGATGACACAAGTATTTTTTGTTGCATATAATCATGTTTTTTTTGCCATATGAGTTGTCAGAATGTTTATATTGTGTAAAGTAATAATTGATTTGAAAATTTTGATTTGCTAATTTTGTTATGTATGCAATAAATTGTTGTCATTAATCTTTATAATTATTAAAATTATTAACTTCTTCAATCGTTGCGTAATAAATGTATTTTATAGAATTTATTCATCTAAATTCTTGGTTTGGCGCAGCCAAACTTTAGCCAACTGAGAGAAATCGCCCATGGCTCGAGTGGGGTATCGTTTCAATGTATTTTTTAATACTGAATCAAATGTCACCACTCAATTTTTGATAGAACCACTTTTTACAAAATTTTTAATACGACGTCATCATTTAAGGACGTCTGACAAAAACCGGCAACTGGTTTGCATTACAAATAATTGTGATTTACATTATAATTCGACACTAGAAGTGCAGATTTTATGAGTCTGCAAATACAAAAATATTTACAGTCGACTCTCCCTAAGTCGTCTCTCTAAGTCGAATTTCTCTCTAACTCGAAATTTTTCGCCATATTTTATCATTCCCTTCAATTTTCCATACAAAAAAACATTCTCTAAGTCGGACTCCCTCTAAGTCGAAATCTCTCTAACTCAAACACATTCTCTCGATTCTTGGCATCTTTTTTAACCCCTTAAATCGATTTTTTTTAGCACAAAACAAAATAAAAAACATTAGGTAGTAGGTACCCCTCCGGAACTAGTATTTGGGTATAGTATGACTACGAACCATCAAAACCTTAATATATCTATATGTGTAGCATCGCGTGTACCATCATCGTCACCTCTTTGTGTTTCTTTCTATTCATATCCCTGGTACCTCTATAAAAAGCTACAGTTTAAAAAACAAAAAGATAAACATTGTTACACTTTTCATTGGGTTGTTAGTTGCTAAATATATCCCGTGAAAATTCGACTTAGGGAGAGTCGACTATACATATACATATATACCGAAATTTTGGATTAAAGCAAAATAGTCCATTTTTCCCTATGACTAAGGTGGATACTAGTACCTATTAGGTATACTAGGCTTCATGAATAAATGAGAAATTAAACAAAAAAGAGGATATCATCGTCATTCGTGTTTAACATTATGTTATTGTTAAATGTAATAGATCTGATACGCACATTCGATATTCACATGTCGATGGCTGGCGCTTGTACATATATGTACATACTTTAAGCTCCAGATCGATGTACCTACATTATGCACAATATGTATGCATACATATAACATATGTATTTAACCGAAGGCTATCATTATTTACATTGTTTATAAATTCTAGCCGCAAGCGTATTATTTTGAAAATCCCATTCGATTAAAACGCGTTTCAGTGAGCAATCATAACAAACACGTGGCAATAATCGTAAATTACACACTTTGAATTCTATATGACTCCCGTTGACACTCAACGCGTCCACGTTCAGTCTTCATTTTCTATATGGATCAGCTTTTGACTTTATTGAAGTATAATTTCATCAGGGAGAAGTTTTGTATTATAAATGTACCTATCACCTATGTATGTATATAGTTTGTTAGGGGTGACAGAGAAGTGAAAACAATAATTTCAATGGCTTTTGAATTTTGATTGTCCAATGCCAATTACACATTTACAAAAGTATTTGTATAGACACACAATATCATAATGTAAGTATTGTATAAGTACAAAAGCGCTGGATTAAGAATCTGACTGGCGACCTCTCTCAACCAATATTTAGCTTATCGAACATAAAGCTTAGGTTTTTGAAAGACAAAGGGCCTTACCAATAACCAAATTTAAACTTAAATATTCAAGTAAAATGAACCATAATGGTATGGAGGGAACGGGTCGTTATTCTGTATTACAAAATTCTGTATGACCAAAGTTCAGTAAATGGATTGATAATTCTGTATGAACATGTAAATCCAGAATTCTGTAAAATTGTAAATGCTGTGTAGTAAATAATGTTTGTCCTTCAATTAAACTTACATTTTAAAATATAAAACCGCCGTTGTGAAACTTTTCTTCTTGTTTGGTTGATATCGACAAATTTTGTAATATAGTATTATTATTATAAGTATGTAATAGGAAACCACTAAAATATATTTTAAAAACCACATCTACATAAATAACTTGGAAATTACTTTAGTTTAAATAAATCAATTGTTTTCCCATTGAACTAAAAATAACTAATAAACGTCCCTACATGGTAAGTTTAAACTGTGTTGTAATTTAACTGTAAATCCAGAAGATAAATAAGAGAAAATACAGGCGAAATCAACTTTAAAATTGTGAAAATAAAAAAATTTCCAAGTTATTTATATAATTTCGTTTAGATCCTCCAAATGCTCTAAACTCTAAACTATATTTAATTTATAAAACATAGGTACATTTTTAAAAAATTAGGTTCGAAAGTATTAAAATTTTAACACAAAGACATTGAGTTATCGAACGGAAATTGTAAAAAAAAAACAAATCTATAATTTATATACAAACAATATCAAAGAATTACAAACTTGAGCTGAACACACTTTTTCTGAACATGTTGAAATAAATTAATTTGGAATTTATTGCAAGCTTATAGATAGGTATAAACAAATTTTGTATTCTGAACTCCAAAATGCTGGATTTTAAAATTCTGTAAATTATAAAAGAAAAATTGTTTTGATAATGAAAAAAAGTGCGCAAATTTTTTCACTATATCAAAACAATTTTTACAGAATTTTGAAAAACAGAATTTCGGATTTTCAGGATTTTGGAATACAGAATTTAAGATTTACAGAATTTTAAAATACAGAGTTTTGCAATACAGAATTTTTGTAAACCGAATTTTGGAATTTACAGAATAATGACCCCAACCCTGATATTGACTTTGGGCCTTACCAATAATCAAATTTAGCGATGACTTAAATATTTCAGTAAAATTAACCTTAATTCTGGTGATCCCAAATAATGTACCATTAATGGAATGTTTAATTTTTTGAAGTCCATTCCATATATGATTCATTATTAAAAATCCACTTGAATATTAAGGTCATACTATATATGGTTTATTAGCAAGAGCCCATTCTATTATGGTCCATTTTACTGAAATATTTAAGCCGGCACTAAATTTGATTATTGGTAGGGCCCTATATGTATAAACAATGAACCATACATCACATCACATGTTTCATATTAAAAGTACGTACCATGTAATATTCATTATTTAGCGTCTATGTAAATATTTATATACCATTATGGTCCACTTTACTTAAATATTTAAGTCGTGTCTAAATTTTGTTATTGGAAGGGCCAAAATCTTTTTTATGTTGTAGGATATGATCAACGCACTGCCGCGCAGTCTGTCGATGTGTCCTTACTGCGTTGTAAGGGCGATTATCAATAAATATCTAATAACCGCATTGAATGTAAAATTTGTGTCAAGACATGACAGTATTCTGGATGATGATCACACAACTTTACAACTTTCTGACAGAATTTTACATCATTTTGACGTCAGAGAGTCAACGCGTTGACCATTTTTGTTGATCGTCTAATCGTAGCTTTAGAATTTAGTTTCGTTATTAATTGTTCTTATCGGTTTTTTGTGTCTCCTAAATAATTTTTTATTTTTACCTATGCAAGGATTTTACAGAATAGGTGACGATATGTAGGTACACCGCTAGCTTTGTTTTAAAGATTAAAGATTTGTTATACAATTCAAAATTAAGTATGCAGTAGATGTATATTGTATACGGTATAACTATACCTTCAAAAATTCAAATAATAAAAAAAAAATATTCTATAGTTTTACAACCTTCCCGTTTGATTGAAAAATTCTTATTTTAACTTCTGTTTACAATTTACTTACGCATATAATTTTAAAGAATAACAAATGTTGAAAGAAAAAAACTCAATTTAAATTTCAAATTCTAAAGTAAAGTCAAATACAAATTAGAATTTCAAATTTGTATATAAAGACTTTAGAAAAAATATTAAACTTTTCAGTTTTTTCCATAAATGTTCTGGTCTCTATAAATTTCATTCCAGTTCATCATTTATTTTGTCGTGACGAGTTTTCATTTTTATTTATATATTTTTTTTTTCTTATTGTGTTTATCGGCATGAAAACTTTTCCAGGAGAAAAACAACCCCTGTCAACGTTTTCAAAAGAAAAAAAAAATTTCATTATTAGAATGCTGATGATGTAAACATAAAATTCATTCATTGGGGTTACTCGTTTGTCCTTTAGGTATGTACATACATAGATATGTATTATAATCCTATTTTAGAATTTTTATATGTATCTACATATATATTTTTCGTAAATCCTTTGCCTTCATGCAAATTCAATTATGTACAAAAATTTAAGATTTTATTGACAACGTGTGCTTGATTTATTTTGTACAATTGTGAGTTGGAATACATACCTACGATTTGGCAAAAAATTCATAACTTCTCAAAAATAGACATGTACCTATTCTTAATAAAAAAAATATAATTAAGTTAAAATAATGAAAGGCAAAGACATGGTTCTTTATAGTTGATGCATGCGATGCCCATCATCGGTCCTTTTTCTGTATAAGTAGGTAGTATAGGTACTAACAATACAACCAACCTTATGATTTTGAATTTTTATAATACGATTTCATTGTTACAATTTTGAAACCTTCCAGAGACCATTCAAACACTTCATGCAAAATGCTATTGTCTCAATGCTCGGATTTGGGGGACCGAAAATCGCAACGTTCACAAAACAGGCCTATAGCTCTGTAATATATATTTTATTGGTTATTTTTGTCATTTCAAATATGTACATTCTTAATTTCGCTATTCATTTATCTGGTCTTAAAACAACTAGAGCCCCCTATTACACGTGTAATTTAATTATTCGTGTATATATGTACAAACGTATTTATGCAATACGCGGGGTTCAAAAGACGTTGAAAAATAATATGCCTACAGGGTGATTTGCATAAGGTGTGACAAAAAGCTAGGGCGTATAGGTTGGCGTTAGAAAAGAAAACAATCGTATTGGAGGGGGGGTCTATTTCCCCCTTTTAGGCGGGAGGGGCAATTTTCTAAAAAAAATGACTTAAAACGGAAAAAAAATTATTTAAAAACAACGGCTAAACTTACAACGCCATGCTATACCTTTTTGGAAAGCCTTCTTCAATTTTCATTTTAAATTAAGTTGTATTAGTGAATAGTTTTTGAAAAATTTAATTTCAAACTCGAAATTTAGAAAACAAAATTTTTTTTTGAAATTTTTTTCAAAATTTTATGTAATTAAGTATAATTTTTGTTTTCAAAATTCAATGCTCATATTAATTTTCAATAAAAAGTAGAAAACCGGATGCTAAAATGTGTCTTATTTTTTGAGAAATAAAAAAAAAATGTTGAGTACCTACCTATACTTTTTTCCAAAAAGGTGAAATCTAGTTAATCCTGGTAAAAGGGACCCTAAACATGTATGTTTTACTTGTTGAATTTTTACTATACGTGTACATTGTACACGTGACAAAAATTCACATGTAATTATGTATATATGTACATACAGGATTTCCGGTGGGAAATTTATGTTTTAAAACTTCAATATCTCCAACAATAATAAACCTTTCGAAAAGATTTTAGTGTCATTTGAATCATCTTCAATGCGGATTTATAAATTACAATGTCACATTGGTCGGGAGAGCATCGTGCAACTCCCCATACCGCTAGAGCCACCATGAGGTTGCTGCGTGAACATTTCCCAGGAAAACTGATCAGCCGCTTTGGAGACCTCCCGTGGCCACCGAGGTCTCCAGACTTAACCCCCTTAGACTTGTACCTAAAGTAAAAGTTACAGCAACTGTGATGGAGTTGAAAGAAAATATCCGCCGTGAAATCAATGATATTCAGCCAAGCCTTCTACAACGCGTGGCACGAAATACGATGGACCGCTTTCAACAGTGTATACAACTAAATGGACAATGATGTAATATTCAAAAAATAAAATCCGCATTCTTCTTCTTTGTAATAAAATAAAAAAAATATAACAACATGTTTCATAGTTTTTTTTTTATTCACGTTTGAAAACATAAATTTCCCACCGGACACCCTGTACATGCTTAAAATCTTACCTTACTTAGAGATATGTATATTTAGTTCCATTATGTGAAGATTTTGTCAAAAACCTGAAACGGAATTTTACCTATAACAATTATATAAATTTTGTTTGGTAAATATTGTTGCTCTTTGAGAAATATTTAATTGCAGCGTGTAGATAAGTGAAGCTTATTTTAAAACTCAACGCGAAATGCAATTAAATATTAATTTAAGTGCACTCTGTTCTGTTACTCCTAAAAATAGATTGTTTTTATTTAATTAGTTTTGTTTTTTTTAAGAAGCTTTTAAATATATATAAATACAATGCAATATATAAAATTTCTTTTTTCGTGACAAAAATTTCAAAACAAAATACCGCAAGATATGTAGGTCGCACGTACTAGTTTTTATATTTCAAATATATCGGCTTAAAGTTTAAAGACTACATACATATTCTTAAATCATGATTAGAGGCATCATGAAATTCGTTCTTAAAATTGCAAAAAAAAAAACACCTAAAATAGTTTAAAATTCAGTTTATAAAGATCGTATAGCAAATATTTGTATTTATAGCTATACTTGTGACGTATCAAAACAACTGCCGTTTATTTTACTTACGACCTAAAGGAAAAACACATGTCAATATGCTGGTTTTTAAGGCTCAGTTTTTCAGTGCCTGAATTAACTCTATATAAGTTAAACCAGATTCACAAATAAATTAAACCTGAGTTTAGCCGGTTCTTCAGTCGGTAGGCAGTACAAGCTGTAGTGTGAAAAAAAAGTTAGTATTTCGATGAAGAATACCTAAACATAAGAAAAAAAGAGATGAGCATACAACACTGTTATATTTTCTTGGGTTAATCAATATGGATCTTCGTGGATAATAAAATGCGGCTATTATGTTTGTTTATAGAACTTAAATTTTTTTTTAATGAACCCAATACTTGCCCTATAGAGCACCTATACAAATGCGTATGATAAGAAATAATTTTCAGTTTATATATACATAGCTAATCAGTTTTCAAATTCGTTCATGTTTAAGGGTCAAAGAGATCATCTCAAAAAAAAAAAAATAAAAATAGAATTCATTGAATTTGATTTCACATCATTTTAACGAACCAAAATATTTGAGATCAGTTCAAATAAACATCTCCAACCAACATGAAGTCACTTGTTTTTATTGCAATACTACTGGTAATTTTGTATACCGGAGGATACTCTCATGCTATGAAAGTTGAAATGAGCAAGAGCATGGATCCAAGTAAAGAAAATATTATAACTTTGTTTAATTTGCTTGCGTGAAAATATATATTTAATTGTTTTTATTTTTATAGAAAATCCTGGAATGTGTACAATTGACGATGGTATGATTCTTAAAGTAGGTGAGTTCAAAAATAATCCTCATGGGCGATGTGAACAATTACTTTGCTACGAAAATAGCCAATTGAGAACAACGCATTGTCAACATCAGGGCATGAGGCCAGGATGTGTGGAAGGAGAAGTTTTACATCCTAACGCGATTTTTCCACTATGCTGTAAACGTGCTATTAAGTGCGACACTGGTTACTATTCCGATCAAAAATTTTGATTAATATTTAATTAATATTTAAACGTAAAATTGTAATTTTGTACTAAATAAAAAAAATTGTATCTTTATTTTGAAATTAAGTTTTAATTTAAAGATTTAAATGTATATATAGAAGAGTTTTTATTTGGCTTTCAACACTTAAGGTTTTCAGGCCCACTTAAGTTGTGCATTGTGCACTGTATTATGTGTATATGTACCAAGTGCCAAGTGGCGACTGCCAAGTGAAGTTTGTGTTGTTGTTGAATAAAGAAAATGACTTATTTCATGGTTTACGATTTCAGATTTACTTTTTAGTCACTTTTTTGTTACTTCGATTAAACTGACAGATGAAAAAATGGAAATGCGAAAGTAAAAACCGATTTTTTATCGTTGTCTTTGGTAAATTAATTATTAATTAACCAGAACAAAGAAGGCCCATGATTTATTTCCAAAATCAATAAAAAATTGTCTGTCAAGATATCATTTATGAATTAAAATTTGTGCATTAGGTTAGGCAATTTTTTATTCGGCATTAAAAATCGAAGCTACTTTCGAGGCTCGATTGAAGAAATATGTATAGCCATCCAAACAATTTGCCTTTTTTTAATTCAATTCCAAGTGTACTAATGCGTCTAAGCAGAGGACCAGTGGCAACACTGCCAACTTATCTATACCACAATCACACTAAAATTAATCATTCAAGTATAATAGGCATTATTTAAAAAAAAATGTAAAATATTCACTCATTTTGCTTCACTTATCAGAACTGGCAATTAAAATTTTCAATGGTATATTAAAATAATAAGCTATTTAATTTATAATCCAAAATATCTATTAAAAAATACAACACGAAACTTTATTTTCACTCTTCTTATTTTACAAAAATATATCTGCCTCTGGTCGTTCAATTTAAACACGATGCCGTGCATGCCGAATTCCCGGTTGCAATTCGAATCGGACACACCTGGAAGTTATGCGAGAACTCGTATGAAATATTAATTGCACTGCAACCCATTGCACGCTTTGATCAAATACCTTTAAGGCGTACGCCTCTTTGGCCTGACCTTCCTCCACATCAGCACCCGAAATGCAAAGTTCCTCTCTCATATTATGATGATGATAAAGACCTAAAGCGACTGAAGATCTTTTTCTAGAAATATTGTAGTTATACCTATAGTGGAGTGTGGAACGTGTCCTAATCGATTGTCGAGTAAAGATTTATATGATTTGGCTTACAGGTGTTGTTGATAGTTGATAGCACATTAAATTGCGTTGTGTTCGCGGCAATTGGTTATTGTGGTTCAATTGGTTCTTCAAGTAACTTTATTATGTTGCGTGCAAAGAAGACGTTTAACAATACCAAATGGCGGTTTGATGGTCATCATGATGGCAGAATTGTTTATACAAAAGTGCGGACAAGGAATTTATAGAAAAAACAAAAACAAAAAAAAACCACGACAAAGAGCTGCAGGTGGAACAGAATTTAATTTAAAAGACGAGTTTATTAAATTGTAAATTTTTTTAATTTATATGTTTTCTTATTTAATTTAAATAAAAAAATAAGTAAAAATAAAATAATAAAAACCACAATCATAACGGAAGCGTTTAAGAAAGGTGTTTTGAATTAAAAGGCCCGTACTAGCTGGTTTGATTTACTATATGAAATGTCGTTATTGCTTTACGCTGTGGCAATGTCAATTTCAATGGCAATGACAATTTATTGCCTGGGTGGGCCTTCTATTGCCAGCTAATTTCAGTTGTCAAATGTCAGTGTAGGAATTACGACCAAAGTTAAGTGGTTTTTGCTTTGTGAATTTTTGATAATAAAAAAACTTTAATTCATTTAATTTCTCATTTTTTCAACTTTAATTTCAAAACAAAGCACAATTCATTCAAAATCGCGGAGAACCAATTTTGAAAAAGGTGAAACGTTAAAATTTATTACCTCAGCGATTGAAATCAATAATTGCCTTCTATCAGCTGAGCAATATTGTCATTGCCATTGCCAAAGCGTTTCCATTAGCCATATTCAAGGCAATGGCAATGAGCCAAGCAATTTATTTCCTCAAGTATTGCTAATGGAGCCGCTGGGTTATAAATATATATAATACTGACAAAGGGGCCAACATTTTAAATAGTCCGATGTTAAGGTATAAGTCTGATACATATTTACCTGACAATTTTTAGTTAGAAAGCTCATTGCTAAATTTATTTCATATTTTTAAAAACTTTTTAACTACTGTCACACTAAATCCATTTTCTTAATAAACTTCAGCTGAATACGATTAAAACACTGACAGTCGTATTTATTAGATTTCCTTAGAACACTCTTGGACAGTTGTCCAACTAGCCACTGTCTAAATATTTGGACATCTCCTTATTTATAAAGGCATTCCAACAGCTGTCTAGATATGTTCTCAAACACTCACAAACATCCCTGTAATCTGTCAATTTCGTGAACATTTGAATACGTTCAATGAACATTTCATTTAATTTTAGAATTTTTTTTCGAGTAGGTTTCGATAGCCAATTGCAGTGTCTAAGTTAGACACTCGATGGAACATGATTAGAAATAAGATTTTGTAGTTGGACAGCTGTCCAAAGTTATACATACTTTGGAATGGGTTTATAAATAAGACTGTGATAGTTCATGCACAAACCTTTTTTCAGATTTAAAAATGTCAAATAAAGAAAAAATAGTCATTTGGTGATTTTAAATTTTATAAAATGTCATCAAGACAACTCGATGATAAAACGGCACGGCGCATGTGGTTCAAAATGAATTTTTTGTTGTAAAAATCATAACTTTTGAACGAATAAATATATCGGTTTTCAAAGGAAGGCATAAAAAAGTTATTTTTAAGAAAATTACCTGCTTCACAGCCCACAGGGTTTTCCTAAATCATGGCTGAAGTAATAGCCTCGTTTTATTATCTACGGATCTAGATCGGGATCATCTTTTAACAGGTAATACAACAACAACTTTGGATCCTGCTCTACATCTGGATCTATTTTAAAGATCCGAAAATAAGTTTTTACTCTGGCGAGTAGACGGCTCTTTAGTCGGTAGGGAGTACAAACTGTAGTGTAAAGAAAGAAGACAGTATCTACATGAAAAATAAACAAACATAAGAAAAAAAGAGATGAGCATACAACACTGTTATCATTATGGATCTGTATCGTTTTATTTTCATGGGATGATCCTGATCCAGATCCGTAGAAAATAAAACACGGCTAATATTTGCTTAAGAAAAGGAATTAACAGAGAAAGCTATTAAAATAAAACAAAAAAACAGTTTAATTTTTGCGAATTTTGTAAACAAAAAGTCTGCGGCTATTTAATTGTGAACAAGATGTTCCAAAATAAAATATGTTCACAACAGTGGATGTTGGAAGTTAATGAACCAACTTTTGAAGTTTTTAGCTAGTTTTTAAACAGAATTTTTTTTCATTTGTGGCTCATCGACATATAAACTGTGACCCATTTTATGTAAAACAGTGTAGGAAAATAGTTAACGGATCAAAATTTTAATAAATAATTTTTGTTCGTTGTGAAATAATACGTCTTTTTAAATTAATTATTGATCTTAATTTTCAGAAAAAAATTACATTGGCATCACATCATTTTCAACATTTAATAGACTTCTGTTATTGTATTTTTGTTAGAACTTTTTATTTCTCATTTCTCAGTAAATGTTTGCATAGCAGAATTATAGAGAATTTAATTTTCTACAAAACTTTTGTATGTAGAAGTTATGGTTCTCTGTAGATATGGTGAATACTCCCCCCCCCCCCCCCCCCCCTCTTCAAGGTGCCAAAAGCGGGAGTTACAACACCAAAAACTCTCGTTTTTTTATACTCACACTGTTGCACCCCATACATTTCAAAATTTGGTAAAATTTGGTGTAGTATTTTAGCTTAAAGTAGATCGGAAGTGTTTTTAGTATAGGTACACTCGTTGAATTTATCCACATTAATAGATTACCTAGTTGGCAGGTACATTTAAAATCAATTGAAGTTTCTTTATTAGTAATTGTTCATCAACTTCGGATATAGCTGACGTTAATTCTGGATTTTCAAAAAATCTTCGTGACGTGTTTCCATTGTTTGTATTGCCAAATTCTTGTTTTGGTATATCAATAATTAAGACGAATTACTTCCTAAATTCCTTTTGTATATCCGTTTTTCTTCTTTTTTCACCTCTAACTTTCACTTTTTTGGTATTGTTAAGGCAACAAAAAAATTAATCTCCTTTACGTTTGCAAACAAACAGGATTAATGATTACATATTTCTTTCTTGTCAACTTTAATTTATATTTATCTATACTTTTGTTACAAAAACTCTTTTAGTTTAAGAAGAATTTATGCAGAAAGGGGCGTGGAAGTGGGTGGATTACAAAAACTGAATGTTGAGTATAATATTCTACATATATAAAAATACCAGTGAATTTTTGCTATACTTCACACCCGAAATTGGCTGTGGGCTCTTGGTCTATATAAGGACGATAATCTTTTTAGCATACATTGCCATTTTAAAAATGTGTGTCTTATAGGCTGCGTACGGTTCATAAAAGCTAAAAGAAGCAAGCACCCTCATGCCTCGATATATTATAAAAATGTGTTAATCTTTATATAGTAGATATTGGTGTTAAACGCCCGCCCGGAGCAAGTTAGTTGAGCCTGGAAATAACCTCAATTAATACGAAACATTTTCTACCACGGAATACCTTAACCTATACCTATACACCAAATCCTTTTACAAATATTTCCCTTGTTAATACAATGACTACAAGGACACGAGATTGTATAATGAACTTGCTACTGTTTTGTCTGAATAATTTAATTATCCTTGGGTACAAAATACCCTCATATTTTTGAAGAAATTGTTTGCTCATTTTTTTTTCAACAAGTGAATACACTACAAGGGTGGATTTTATGCCAAGAACTTAAAGCAAAATTCTTACGCCACTTTAAAAAAAATACCATCATATTTGTATATTTACATAAAGGGGAGACACATTTTAGTTTTATGTTACGCTTTGACTACATTGGCAATATTATTGAGGCAATGTCAATTTCAATGGCAATTTATTGTCTGGGTGGGCTTTTCATTGCCAGGTAATTTTAGTTGTCAAATGTCAGTATAGAGTCCAGCGTTGCCGAAGTGGCACGATCGTGCTTTTTTAAAATGAAAATTTCACCGTGGCACCAAAAAATTCAATATGACACATTTTTTTAATTTCCTTTTTTTACTTGTAGTAAAATATGGCGAATTTTGAATTTTTTAGGAAAATTGCTCGAAATGGAGTAAAAACTGAGCAAAAATCTTATTTTTTGACAATACAGGAATAGAGAAAATTATTTCTTTTAATTTTTTATTGTATTTCATCTCACAGTTGAATTATATTTTATATTTTTTTATATTGCATGAATACGGTTTTTTAGAATAGAATATATTTGGGACGGACATTTTTTATTGGGCAGTAACGCTGGTATAGATTAACGTCAAATGTTGTTTGAGTCTTTAAATTCACGATTCTTGATAATACAAATTTTTCAAAATAGTGGCGTTTCGCCACTTTTGACCTGAAAAAAATTTAATTTTACTCTTTTTTCACATTTCGTTAAAATAGGTTATTAAGACCATGTTTTCTTATATTCAATGCTGTTATCCATTCTTAGTCAAACCCTAAAAAACAGATGCTTAAAGGTCTCCTTGTTTTTTAAAAAATTGAAAATATCCAGAATTTACACTTAACTAGTTTTTTAGTTGAATTTTCAACACAACGGCAACACTTGCAATGTCAAGTTTTTTTTTAAACCCAGGAATCCATTCTTCAATTCTGTTTTCAAATCAAATTATTTTTTATGAATACTTTTTGGAAAACAAATTTTTAAACTCAAATTAAAAAAAAAAAATTAAAATTTTGAATTAATTTTTTTTTTAATTTTATGTTATAAAGTAGTTTTTTTTGATGTGTAAACATCTATACTGGCGGTAGGGTGAAAAGAAAACGTAACGTAACGTTGTAATCGTGATCGTGGTCGTGATCGTGATTCTGAGCTTTACGAAAATTGAGTGCGTTCAACAACATGTACGTTGTCGTTCAGTAACTAAACGTTGAAAATTTATATACGAAATCGAAAGGTCGAGTTCAGTTCGGGTTGAAATTTGTTTGGCTGCTTAGAGGATATATTAAGCCCCTATTACACGATGATTCTTTGCGTCTGACTCTATTCGAACATAATGAGTGCGAAAGAGAAAAAAAATAAGATGCAAGACCAGTTGCCCTGTGAGTCGTGGGCCAAGTTTTACGAGACTCTTTTTAACGCTTCTTTAGCATTAGGCTACGCGCAAACCAACACGATGGCCGTGGCGATCACGATAAAAATGTGGATGCCTCATATAAAAATCAAAGCACACTTCAATCGTGTAGATGTGTGCCTTTTCTTTGATTTATGTGTATGGCATCCACAATTTTATCGTGATCGCCACCGCTATCGCGTTTGTTTGCAGCTACCTTTATCCGTATTTTCTATTCTTTGCATTACTTTTTTTCAATTACATGACTGCTTTGAGACCAGGGGCCTATTTCACGGAACATACATCACATACATTGTATGAATGTATGTACCTTAAAGTAGACGCCAAAGATGGCTCAGTGTAAATTTTGAATTTTTTGAAAAACTTTGCGTCAACTTAGAAAACGCATAATTTAAAAAAAAATTAAAATTTACGCCCACTCATCTCGTAGTCGTCATTCTTATCTTGTAGCCGTGGTCGTGATTTCGATTCTGAGCCAGAGATTAGTTTGCTATTACACGATGCATCTAGACGCATGCGACTTTTCGAACTACGTAAGTGCAAAAGAGAAAAAACATCGAAAAGATGAGACGGAAAAAAAGTGACCGGTGTCGCGTGAGTAAAATTTTCGATGCAACTATTTGAAGTTTCTTCTCTTCTCTTGTCTTGTTTGTTTTTTACTATTCTTCTTTATATGGTTTTGTTGTTCAAAGAGTAAATTTCGATGCAACGCACTGTTATTGATAGCCTTATAGGCTTTCCAGAAATGAGAAATTCATCTTCAAAAACAACATAAATAAAATAAATTATTGCTTTTCTTGACTGATATTCATTTAAAGGCACACAAACCTTTCTTTCTTCAATGTATCAAATAATGAAAACAAAAATAAAAACAGAAAAAGTTTTTTTATTGCTTGAGCCCAGCCCAACACGAAAATGAAAAATAAAGAGAACTGTCAAATTAGATTCATGACTTTGGTTTCAACGTGTAATAGCGCTTGAAACAGCGGACGAAATAACAAAGAAGAATTCGCAGAAGGCGCATGCAATTAGATACATCGTGTAATAGCAGACTTATGAATTATCCATAATCTCTGTTCTGAGCTTCACGAAAATTGAGTGCGTTCAACGCTAAGTACGCTCAGTAACTAAACGCTGAGTGTTTATATACGAAATCAAAAAGTCGAGTTCAGTTTGGATTGAAATGTGGTTGGTTGCTTAGACCATATAGTACATGGACTGCGCTTTCATTATGGCTGCAGGGTTTTAACATAGAAGGCCGCCTTTTTTGGCAAATTAGACGAAATAAGGTCATTGACTGGAAAATATTTTTAAATATAATTTTAATGATTGGCTAAGAGACCACTGCTGTTTGTGGGTGTGAGTGATCGCAAAAATTCACTGGTATGTTTGGATAGATCTTAACTTTTTGTAAGCGTGGTTGGGGCCTTTGTCGGTAAACTAAAAATGCATTTTCCATGCATCATACCGATTTTCAAATTTGTTTATGAAAAGTTAAGATCTATATAAAAATACCAGTAAATTTTTGCTATCATCCACACCCAAAATTTGGTGTAGGCTCTCGGTCTATGAGGCATTCGGACGAATGTTGATGTTTACACATCTTAACCGTGAGTCCCGGCACTCACACTTTTTTTATACTTAGGGTGTGTTTCACAATGTATGAGTAAAGTTCTGTTTATTTACTCGACACATTAATAATGGCACAGGGTCATAAGTCCACAAAAGAAAAACTTTTGTTTTTTGAGGCTTTGAATAGATTATAAATGCAAAAATATTATTTTTTGGTTTGTGGACTTATGACCCTGTTACAATATTTATGTGTCGAGTAACTTATCAGAACTTTACTCAGACAATGGGAGAACAAGCCCTTAATATTCTAATAAATTTTTAGTCAAGCGCTAAAAACCAAATGACTTCTAATTTTTGAGAAATATCAGAAATTAGTTTCTATTAATTTAGCTTCAATCCTTGGTTTAAATTGCTCTAAAAATCCTATTTCCATTTTCCACTAAAAAAGTAGTAAAGTACATTTTGTTAAACTTTCAATTTTCTCAAAAATAAGGAGACATTTAAGCATCTGGTTTTGACTAAAAATTGATTAGAGCATTGAATAGTAAAAACAAAAATAAGACTTTATAATGAAAAAAATTGAAAAAATTGGTTTTCAAATTTTTCTTTTCATTTTTTTTTCTTCAAAATTCCGATTTTCCCGAAAAACTACCAATATGCTCCTAATAGCCCACTCTAAAGAATTCTGAAAGAAAATTGTACAATTAAATTTTTTCCAGGTCCAATATTTATTCCGACTGTTCTAATAACTTTGGCATTTATCAACCGATTGACTTGAGTTTGAAACGTCAATTTAGTACAATTTTAACCATGAATCGCTTTACATCAAAATTACCCGCCAAAATTGTGACTTTGTATACATTAAAAATAGTCGTTCGGCTTTGTCTAAAATATTGCACAGTCTGAAAATTTTGGTTTACTTTTTAATATTTTTTGGGTTGCATATATGACAACACCAAAACTGTATTAAAGTTTAATACATCGCAAATATTACATTTTTACTTTTAATACAAAAATTATTACATTTTATAATAGAACTTTATTAGAAAAAGAGAGGAAATAAATTGAGGAAATTTCTCCCAAGGAAATTACTCACAAAGAAATTTCTCACAAGAAAATTTTCTCTCAAAAGGAAATTTCTGTTGAGAATTAATGCAACACAGAAAATATTATGAATACATACTCGTAATTCGTAATAGCTATAATAATGAATGCGTACTTTTGCAACATATTGTGCCTCGAAAAACTGCAAAGCGCCTTCAAAATAATGCATATTTAAATTTTTTTATTTTTATTTTTTTTTGCTTTTTAATACAATATTAATAAATTTTAATCTTGGTTGTATTAAAAAGTGACGCAGTCTGTTCAATATGTTCATATTCAATATGGCTGACAAAAAAGAGCATCGAAGCAAAAAAGGGCGCGGAGGTATTAGAATGTAATCAAAAATGATTAGAAAAATTCTCATATTTGAAATGGCAACTGAGAGAGAAATTTTCCCTCTCTACAAGGGATATGTTTTATTCTTTTGGGTTAAGATCAACTCTTTTTTGTATTACAAATGATATTTTAATACAAAAATATTAAAATGTAATAAGAATTGATTAGAATTTTTTTAATATTTCCCTAGTATTAAAATGTAATATTTGCTGTATTGCATACGGTTGTAATATAAGAGCTGTATGTCGTATTGTCACCGCGCTAAGCATTTTAGCGTTAATGGAATCACCTTGCGGCGCATTTTGAAAGATGATTTCTCTTTCTTTACGTATAAAGTGCAATTAACTCAAAGAATATTGCCAACAGACCATCCATGGCGCTTAGAATACACCAAACAGTCACATGTACCCACATACAAGATGACGCACCCTGCGTAGATTAACATACTACATATTTGAATTTAAAGACGTGGCAACTCTTACAACCTGGTCTAGTCTCAACCTAACACTATACCTATAGACCCTACCTAGATGTATATATTTTATATTTTGTGATTCAATTGCTCAAAGGAATCTATATATAAACCTACTCCAATATCCGTTCAATTTAACTCCTGTTTCAGCAGCTAATCACAATGGCTAAGGGCTTAAAGATCTTATTTAAAAATAAAATCCAATTTCGACACAAAAAACGAAGTAATATGCTGCCATTTATCACAGGGTTGGAAACTAAGGACGTTGAATGGAGTAAATAGCTTAGGGCTCGAAGTGAGCGTGCTTGCACTTTTTATAACCGCATCTGATACGTATATCAATTTAACTTGTATGATAAATTTCCTTCACTGCATTTAGGTATATTTTTCAAAACAAATTTGTTTATCTGCTATAGTGCAAACAACACAAAGCCTGTATGATTTGCTTTTTTCAAAATGAAGCTTTTTATAAAGATTTTTCAAAAACTACGACAGCAAGTAAATGCAATATGTATATTATAGCTATTTTCCATCGAAGATATTTAGAAGGAATAAAGTAAGTATGGTATATAGTAAACTTTGTACCTACCTATATCTTTTTTTTATACCTACTAGAGAGACCTCTTTCACACGAGGCAACTTTTTTGAAAGATTTTTGTGCCAATCAGCTTCACACTTTGCGAATAGTGCAGCACATTCTACCAAGAGACTTTTAAAATGAAACTACAAAAAATCTCTTACGATTCTGCTCCAGAGTTTTATCTTTTTAAAATATCATAGAATAACTTTTTCAAAAAGGAACGCTATATTTGAATTGGGAAAAAAATCTAACAAATTATTTCCTAATCACTGTGACATGACATCATACCCTTAAGTGTTAAGCTTTGTTGACACTACAAATGTGAATTGTCATTAGGTATATGATGCACTCTGCGCTTGATCAGATTGTGAGAGAATATCCACACTTTATATAGAACCAAAACACTATATACGAATGTATTCAATCAGAGGAGACGTTTAAAGAAATAAAATTCGCTCTGTTTTCATAAATAAACGAATTGGATAAAGCTTTCATGCAAGATTCAAGTTTACGCGTTCATCTGTCATCATCAGTCTAATAAGCTTCATTCCAACAGTTGTCAGTTTGCGCATGTCTCAGGTCTCTGCAAAATATAGTGAGTATAGAGATATTCTTCAAGTTAATATGGATGTGTTTCTCTAGTTTCTCATCAACACTCGGACCTTCTGTGCCCGTAGCACCTATTTATTATTGTTGCGAAGAACAAAAAACACTTAATTAAATATAAACATCTCTACGTCAAGAAAAAAAAATATCCAAACGAACCCCCTTGTATCGATTTAACAAGTTGTCAGTTCCCATTTGATGTGAAAGTGAAAACTTTCTCACTTAAGTGCTATCAATTGAATACCGCAAGTATACACAGAACAATTCGTATCTGCAAAATGCAACTACAAATGGGATTTTGGAGACGAGCCGTAGATACGGCTTTAGCGCCGATTTCCCCCAAAAATCTACGTTTGTCAGCAATTTTGATTGCAATCTATCAATTGGTAAGTCAAAAGGGATTACGTTATTTTCCAATATAAAATGTTTCAATTGGATCAATCATGGGGTTGGCGATATACATATATGTATGTATAGATGAAGGATGAGTGTTTCAACAGCAGGGGGGAATGATGTCTTATAAATTGTTTGTATTTTGAAAGTGTGATGATGATACTTACATTTTTTTTTTTAATTTTCATTTCGTATATAGCTGATTGCTCATGTATTGCTGTTCATCGTTTTATTGGGTTTAGCTCATGCTGAGCAAATGAAGAATATGCTAGCTCTGGACATCGAGGACCAAAAGGAATATGGTTTCTACGACTTGACCCCGTTTCCGAATCAAATGCGTCTCAAGACTGCATCGCAATTGGTTTCTGTCACTGAAGTGCTATTATACATTTTGACCGCCATTTCGTCAGTTTATTTACTCAGCTGTTTGGCATTGTTTGCTGGTGTTTTTAAAAATCGCTCCGAATTGATACTTCCATGGCTAATTGTGGAATTTATTTTCATCATAATGGCAATGGTGGCAACGTTTTGGTGTCAGAATGAGAAATTTGTTGGAATCATCGGTGGAAAGTTTCAATATTGTAAGTACATGATAAGTAAGTGCATATATATATTTTGGGTGTTGTGTTGTGTACTTGTAAAAAACTGTTAGCTGTATGTTCGTAATTAAAGACGACTATTGTTCTTTTTATGTTTATAAAGCTAATTGTTTTGTTTTAAAGATTGATGATTTAAGGTTAATCTTTTTGTGAGATCTTTTATCATAGAAGTTTAAGTACACATGCATTTCTGAACTAATTAATTATAGGTATATATTATAGTCCAGTATACTGTATATTTATTCAAAATTCCTCTACGGGAAGACATTTTTTTGCCATCGTTCGAGTACCTTAACGCGAAGCCTAAACCCTGATTTTCAACCATAAACACCTTGCACGGAACACGGAGAAGCAAAGAAATGTTTTTTACTATAGTTGACTGGGCAGGCACTAAATCTAAGTTTCATATAAAAATTACAACAGAAAATATCAATGAAACTTACACATAATGTGAAGTAAGTTAAAAAATGTCAATAACTAAAAAGTCGAAATTTTGTTTAACTTTAACCAATTTCTAAAAATATTTGGTGGAATTAAAAAAAAAAAAACAATTTCACTTAGCTTTCTAATTAAAGTGAACTTCAATACAAATTTTGTACCTGAGGTCGTTAAATAAAGAGAAAATTCAAATGTTTAACACAAAACAAAAAGTAGGCGTGGTAGTAGTTGAGGAATATATTAACCCATGTCGATCCTTAAGTTTTACATAACTTTTACAATTTTTCACTTAGTAAATCTACAATATAGGTATACCTATATAAGAAAAAAGATGTGGAAGTTGGGAGATCTTATTAAAATCAATTTAACTACAAATAAAAATTGCGGAATCTACTGTCCAAATTAAAAACTTGCGTTGACAGATCAGAAGCGAAAAACACCGTGTAAATGGAGCACAAAAAAAGAATTAAGCAAATCCATCGTCGTCGTCTCGAATTCATACAAAAATCCATTAAAAAAAATCATATAAGAAAAATGGGTGTGGCAGTAGGTGGATGTCCAAAAAAATTTTAAATCACGCTTTAGATTACAAAAAACCTAATTACAGAATTTCAGCCTAGTAGAGATGTTGTGATTATTGATAATTTTGCTCTATAAATATAGAATATTTTCAATAATTTGACATCAGCGCCACCTATCGGGTCCAAATTTTATTATATTATTTTTGCATGAAATCAACTTTATTGTGAATATGGAGTCATTTTGATAAAAAAAAATTAAAGAATTTTTCAATAATTTGAATCCAGAGCCACCTATAGGCCGATTAGTGGACTTTTTTTTTCAATTTTTCCTTGTTTAGAATTCCATTCGGACTGTTTAATAAAAGAATTAATAAAATCTGTCTGGCTGTTTTTAACTAACACCATTTTATTTTTATTATATAGAACAGTTTATGTAAGTTTTTCTGTTTGCAAAACACTTATTCGACACCTGATCACATTTTCATCGATTTCAAGGCAGTGTATGATAGCATCTATGGTGACGAACTATACAGGGTGATTTGCATAAGATTCGACAAAAAGCTAGAGCGTAGGTCGAGACATAAAAAAATAGTGTGGGAGGGGTGTCTATTTGCTCCTGTTTAGGCGGAAGGGGCAATTTTCTAAAAAAAAATGTACTTACAATAAGATTCATTACTTTTTTTAAAGCTAAAAATCATTTCCTTTAAATAACCTTTAAATCAAGATATTTTAATCAATAGTTTTTGAAAAATTAATTGTCAAACTTTTAATTTTGAAAAACAAATTAACAAAAATTTTCTCAACATACTTTTTTTCCAAAGACTTTTTATTTATTATTAATTATTAATTAATAGCCTAGTTCATTTACTTAGAAGCTTTGTGCATTTGTGTGGATTTCTACACAAAAGTATGTTAAAGTTCATATAAAAAAAATGTGTAGAAAATCTCACAAAAACACATAGTTTTAAAAGTAAAGTAACACATCTAATATTTAAAGTTTTAGTATTCAATGCTCTTGTCGATTTTTAGAAAACATTTTTTGCAAAAACTATTAAAACATCTTGATTTAAAAAGAAAATGAAGGAACAGATTTTTATCTTTACAAATTTAAAGCTATATGGTAAAAAAACAAGTAGATATTTTGTAAAAACACACTATTCATGTACGTGAGACCGCTGAATCGTTTATTTTATTTATTTCTAATTTTTTTTTTACTATGAAACTTTTTTAATAATATTTAAATTCTATTTCAGTTTCCATTTGTTTTGGATTTATAATGTTTGACAGCATTATTTGGTACATCATGCACTCGTTCTATCAAAGTCTACGTCAAATGAATAAATTAACCGAGATTGCAACTGTGGCTATACCTTGTCCCCCACCAGGCTCTGTAAGATTATTTTCTATTAAAGATTAAATTCTATTGATTATTTTGAACCATTTTTTTTTTTGTATTTTTATTTTTAGATTCCATTCCATTTTAGACGAGAAAATATGTATTTAGGTAGCAATGGGTATAAGCATATTCTCTCAGAGGCTCCTGATGGAAATTATTAAAACTTTAAAATACCTTCAAGATGTATACTTGCGAACAAAAATTAATTCAGTAAAAAAAATAAAAATATTATATATATTAAAAAATAATAATAATAATTAGTTACACGAACTCTCTCATTCTGTAGATATATTAATATGGCAGGGTATACAATTGTGAAAAAAAAACAAAACGGATATATTAATTTAAGAATGAAGACAAAAAAATATTTTCGTAAAAAAAAAACTATTTACGTAATTCTTATCTAAATACTATCAGCACTCCCTCTATATCTCTTTTATAGTACCTTTTCCTACTCCATAAGTGATAAATTTTGTTTTTACTACGAATTAAAAAAGCATTCTATAATGAGATATCTTTAGTTTTAAAAACATGTTTTTGAAATTTTACTTAACAGAAGATGTGTTTGGTTGAAAATCTTTAATCTCCTAACAGTAACCGCCATATTACTCACTCAATAATAAATACGAAAAGAAATACGAAAATAAAAAATAAATAAATAAAAATATAAGACATAATTTTTAAAGAAATTTGACATTTCATAAATTTGACAATTTAAATGATAATAACAAAAATTTAAAATTTTAAATTTAATAAATCCCGATTTAATGGTTGGATTTAAAATTTACTTAAATCCAGAGTGAATAATATGGCCGTTAACAACAAATGAATAATAACAATGACTAAACTAGGACTAATGCTGTATCAAAATCCAGTTCTTAATCTAACATCAAACTAAAAATGTTCAATATCGTACTAAATCCTCTTAAATTTTGCGCCAATATTAACATTTAAACAGGGGAGCGTACATGAGCAATAATTTCTATACCCTGCATTTAAATTAAAATCATTGAACCGTTTTAAGACTATTTATCGCTTATTTTCATAAAAAAAATACACAATTTCATATTATTTATCTAAAATATTGAATTATAGCTGAGTTTTTCGCATAGATTTAGAGTTACTTATTCAATTAAAAAAAAATGTCCTTACAAAAAACACATGGTAATTAAAGGAACTCTATTTTTATTTAATTATTCAAATAAACAAAACCAATCGATGAGAGCTTTTAATTAAAACAAAATAACTGCATATTTCAATACAAACTAGAATGTCTCGTACATATTCTTTCTTTTATAACTTGTTTTAAAACATTCTATAATTTTTTTTTAAACTTATCTTTTTTAAACTTAATTATCACTACTGGTTCTGTAGAAAAAATTACAAATTTGCATTGACTCGAACATAGACAATAACCAGTAGAAATAATTATAGTTATAAAAATAAAATATTTCCTTCAAGTAGATACATAATATATAATCAAGCAGCGAGTAAGATTTTCAATAAAACACACTTACTACATAAAATGCAGTTTTTAACTAAAAACAATACATTCTTAATGAAAAATTACAAATTTTACAATTGTTATCCGTATTTTTTATGCAGTTTTGTTTAAAGATATTATGACAAAGATGTGATTTTTAACAACAACAACAACAAAATTAATAAGTTTACATAAAACTAAAAAGAAATTCGATAGCTTTATAAAATTTTGTTGCAAATTATTCTAAAAAAGTGCTTCTTAAGATATCTATTATAATATATATTTGAGAAATATAAAATTAAATTTTATTTCAATTGTGAATAAAATATTACATATAAATATGTACCAACTTAAGTACATTGATTGAATAAAAACATTTTTTAGATTACTTACCTACTTATAGTAAAAAGTACAAAAAAAAGTTGTTAAGTTTTTTCTTAATTCTCTTTATATCTAATTTTGAAGTGTGTTGCCCACATTTATCCAATGAAACTTAAGTTTGCATTCTACTCTATTGCTCTACGGAAGAAAAACGTACATATATTAATCGTCTTAAAACTTTTCCAAACTATCTCGTGAAAAAATTCCATGTGATTATCAAATTGTAATGTGCTATTTTCATACCCCTGTATATGAACATATTTTTGTTTATCTCCGAAGCTCATCACTATCTTTGGTTTGGCAATATAGCTACACATATTTTGTCCATAATTTCTTGAGACTTTGCGAAAATCCGACCTGAAGCAGCGGAGGAATTTAAAGCTCTCATTTAACCGATTTTTTTTTGGAAAATTAAACCCCATCGCAGACTAAGCATAACAAAAATTGTGTGAACAAAAATTATCTTCATATTTTCCTCCTAGCATCGAAAAGTCAGTTTCATCATAACCTAAAATACTCAAATTTTAAGATTTAAAAAACCAATCCTAAAAATGTTTAACGCCGCCCATATTATTCACTCGATACATCCAGATTAAAACTTTAATCCAGATGTATTTACATTGAATTTGTATACTTTACATCTGGATTAAAGTATTGAGTGAATAATATGGGCGTAAAACTATAAACACATATTAGATCTTTGTGAGGAAATTTCAAATTTTGCTTCCACACATTTGTTTATTCTACGAAAAACTATGTCTATGGACGTTTTCAAAAACTTAAACGCAAACAACAAAAGTCAACTGGTCGAACTTCGAAAATCTAAAAGAAAAAAACCCTAATTTTCGATAACACAATATGCTTATGTCATATGTTCGATAACATATGTAATCATCGTTGCGGTACATCTCTGCAGAAGAAAAAAATCTAGCTGACAACATTTTTTTTGTGCTTACATACCCTAGGAACCTGGACCTGAGTGATCGCATGAAAAGTAGGTAATTGTTTAAAAAAAAAGTTCTACAAATTAACACCTATTTAATCACTTTCTTTGAAGAATGCAGTGTATAACATCACTGAATGAAAGCTCAAGTGGTTATGCTCATAATTGAAAGCTTTTTTATAGTTTACTCCGCCTAAAATCATAAAAAGCTTAAATTTTTATTTTAAAAGAAAATGTTATATTGCATGCTTTTAGTTGAATATGGTTTGTGTCTAAGATAAAAAGCTGCAATTGTAGTGTGTACTCAAACAGCAAGAAAAGCTGTATAATTTACATGTACATTTCTCTACGATAATTGGTCTGTTGGGTAACGTGAAATTTCTTGCGAATTTGCACAAATTTTCACAAAATTTCACAATTTGCTGTCAAAGCCCATAGAAATAAAATTAATGTTTCGGGAAATTTGTTGAAAAAAAAGTTACCAAACAGGCATATTAATAGAAAAATATAATGTACATACAAACTTTAACAATTTTTAAAATTCTCTGTAAAGTTTGTCTTGACACAAAATTACATATGTGCCAACCAGAGCTCAAAATTATTACGCTGGTGAGAAAAAGCCACATTCAACATCCATTCAATTGAATAAATTTTATTACTTTTAGTAAAGTGTGGTTCCATGGTGTAATGGTTAGCACTCTGGACTCTGAATCCAGCGATCCGAGTTCAAATCTCGGTGGAACCTTAAGACCGTCACTAAATTTTATTTATTTTTAACTAAGGGCCAATATCACAGAACACATGTTACATACAACCTATAATAATTTCTCAATCATGCAATTTTTTATTTCATAGATTCCATTGGAAGGATTGTATGACGTTAATAATTGTTGTATGATGTGACATATCAATGAAATTATTAATTAATGTTTAGCAATGAGTACGTTCACTATATTCACATTCAGACTTTTAAAATTTTTTTCGAAACCCAGTGCTTGACTATCTGTCACAAATTATCAAAATTATGAACGAAATTAATTTGCATTGACCCCATCCTTCTTTGACATTAAGTAATAGATAGTTGCCAAACAAATATTAATGGCCGGTTGTACAATAGTGGTTCAGCCTCGATTCAAGATTTTAACTCACCGATTTCGGCGGATTAACTAACGTTCAACGCTGGTTCAAATATGTAACTGGTTATTATCACACACTTGAAAAGTAAACCACTTTGAAGTTCAATTAATCCGCCGAAATCGGTGAATAAAAATTGCTGAACCACGGTTTAAATATTTGTACAACTGGCCCTAACCTAGTTCCTTTACTTTGAAACTCTGTGCATTTCTGTGAATTTCTACACCAAAGTCTGTCAAAGTCCATATAAAAAAAATAAAATGACGTAGAAATACACATAACTGCACAGATTTTAAAAGTAAAGGAACACACCTATTGCTGCAAACAAACAAGATCATATTTTCAAGTGCACTTTAATTAAAAAAGTCCAAATAAATCCAGATTTAATTTTTGGAGAAGATGAGTTCCTTGATCTTTGGGTAAGCTTCACAAGACGACCCAGAACATTCTCTCTACGAATAAATTTTAACATGGAAGACCCATATTTCATTTAAAAATTCAGAATGCCTTCCGTATACCGAAGTTTACTTTGTGTAACACTAAATTTTAATGGTGTATCAAATGTATGCAAAAATGCCATACATTCTAGTCATACAATGCAAAAATTCTGTGAAACAGAAGTTCATTGGAATTACATTTTCCAGTCGATGTTTTGATGTATGACATACGATCATACAACAATTCTATGTAATAGAATTGATGTTTCAGAGCTGTCAAAATCATACAATGTATGATCTGTGAAATCGACTACTGAGAAATGTATTAATTAGTCTGCCAGTGCGAGAATTCTAGAAATTACATAAAAAAAGGGGCACGAAAACAAACAAATGCAGTTTTTGAACAAATTATTAACGTTTTAAAAATAAAATTATAATTCAGGCAATTTCGCTTGGTTTGACACCTCATTTTGTCAAAATCGGTGTAGTATGAGAGTCGGAGAGTGAGTCTAGACTATGGAAATACAGCTGTATCTATTAGATTTTCTTAAAACGTCTCTTAGAAGCGATTATTTGTAGACCAATTACCTTGAAAACACTCCGCCTAAGCAAAACTTGATTAAGTGAAAACCCCGGATATTTTATATTTTGTAGGACTTAAAGGCCGTTAAAAGCTATTTTGAATCAATAATTCAAAAATTTTAATAGTGCTAAGTCTTCTACTTGGCTGATGTATTTCAGTAGTATATTTGTATTATTAAAAAAAACCTTCTTATTTTATATTTTTTTTTTTCATTTTATTTTATTTTATTTTATATTTTTCATTGGAAAGAACCCTCTTAAGTGAAAAAAAAAATTGATTCGAACAGAACAAAAACAATTTGCTGAACACTTTCATTTCTTTCTTTATATTTCACCTCTACGCTTAAGTAAATTTTTTTTTACTTAAGCGGGGTTCGTTTAAGTGAAAAACCCGCTTAAGTGAAAGAAAGACTGTGACATTTTGCCGTTTTTCTTTTAAACGGGTTTTACTGTACTTAAATTCTTACATGTAAAGCCTAGTACGCTGCTGATGCGAAACGAAATTTTTCTGTGATCTCCAAACAGACAACGAAACGCTTGCGAAAACACAACGGAAAATATCCTTGGAGAGTTTCACTAATTCCAAAAACAAAATCAAACATAAACGCAAAAAATCAGAGAAACCCATGATGTAAGAAAATGATAAACAAAAAAAAATACACATTAAACCTAAATGTCATTTTTCCGCATACAATAAATAGTCTGTATAATTAATTCAGTGCGAAAAAGGAGCGGAGACTTCTCCAAATAATCTGCTACAATTATACATTTCGCTCTTCGAACAGCGTACTGCAAAACGAAAAGCAAAACGGAATTTTTCGTTTCTGATTTCGCTATGTCATTTTTGTATGGGATTTTTCGTTTCGCATCAGCAGCGTACTAGGTTTAATCGTTTTTCCATTGATACTTAACTAAACAACGATTGTGTTACGTATACTACGAATTGCATACTTTTAGGCTTTTTTGAAAGCTTCGACAAAAATGCAAAGAAAAAACAAGCTCATTAGCAAATATGACAGAAAGAGAAGCATACGGGAGGTATACACTGATCTCTATATACACTGGATAGTGTATTCATACAAAATTTTTGAGGCAAAAATATAGGGCCGGTACCCTTATTAACAGTATAACAGCGGCGCCAGCGGAATGGACGCTACTGGATCTGTATTTTCTTATATGGCTCAGGTTTCCATTAGGAACATTAAAACAAAAATATGAAAAAATATGTTTTGGATGCCAGCTGGGCCATAAAGCACGAAAATAATAATTATTTTGTGCGGAAATGATTATTAACCAAGTTATAAACAATTTAAGTTTGCTTAGGTCCTTCCCATTAAACTACTTACTATACGAAACAAAATATGAAAAAGGCTGTTTTCCTAAAAGTATGCAACCCTTTTGATATCATATTTTCTAGTAGGCCAGCTACAGTACTGTTTATTACAAAAAAATTGAAAACATACCAAACTGACGAAATAGGCGCCTGCCTGGCGACTGAACATACCCTAAGCGGAGCAACGGAGTTGCGTGAGCGGGACTGTACCTTAAAAGGGAGTTAAAATCCTTTGAACCCGCGAAGCGGGCCACCCACAGTACTGTTTATTACAAAAAAACTTGATATCAACCGAACTGAAAACAAAAACATTTTCACTGATAAAATTATATCAGAAGCGTTGTATACTTTTTGGTGAATACCACATTTGCTTTTAAGTTAGTATTTTTAATCTGTCAATCGCATCCACTTTTACTTCTTTAATTATGTTAATTGTTTATAACTTTTATATTGTTTTATGATTGTTTTTAATTAACTGGAAATTTTTCTACACAGAAAATCCCGAATAACCATTTTGTAGTGCATTTATGAAGAAAATTAATCTGTTTTCATGAAGCTATGGTGCAAAATTTAATTGTTTATATCTTTGTTAATAACTATTTCCGCACTAAAAAAATATTTTTTTCTTGTTTTATACGCTATTTCACAACATTAAAAAAAAATTTGTTTTGTTCCTTCAATGTTCCTAATGGAAACCTGACCCTCTTATATTTTTTTTCAATATTTACAGCCGCAATGCTTGTTGACATCAACTGATATCAAATAAATGCTCAATTTCGGCAAATATCTTCAATCTCTTTCTTCGTTTGTACCCTTTAAAAAACTTGCCTCACAAAAACTGTTATACACTATAGGCTATTCACTATCCAGTGTATATAGAGATCAGTGGAGGTATAGTCCAAAGCAAAATAAATGAAACCACATTCCATTTTGCTTTATGACGTGTTTTTATTTTCCTAAATTTCTTTGGTTTTTTTTTTAGGCCGTTTGATATAAAAATATATAAATGCGTACCTATTTATATAAAAAAAAAAACAAAACAATTTATTTTACAAATAAATTTGTTAAAGGATATTCATTCGTTATTTTTATTATTTTGACGAATAAAAATCTAATTTTATTGTGAAAAAGCTAGTTTTTTAATATTGTGCCCAAAAAGGGTAGTTTTGATTTCTTTAATTTTAAATGGTTTTTTTTGTGTGCAGAGCCTGGTTCTCCGTAGAAAAAAGAATTTTATAGTGAAATTTGTAAAAAATTTAATAGATATTATTATGTACATACTCTCATTTGGTAGGGGAGGTTAAAGTTGGTAGTCTTTGAGTTATAAACAAAAGAAGTCAAAAACTTATATTTACCTTTTTCTGCACTTTTGTCCATTTTTTTTTCGAATGCAGTATACCTACCCAAAAAACCGCATAAAATTAAAGAAATATAAACCATCCCCAAACACAATTTTAACATACCTACCTATTATTAATTTCCTCAATTATAGATAATAATTTTTTTTAGAAAATTCAAACAGTCCTACAATCGGTTAGGTACTCTCACTACGATAAAAATTCTTCGAGAAACGGTTAAAATATTAACAAAACATTAAAGTTTTGCTACGTATTCGTATATGGTATCTAAACATTTATTTTGTTTTATACAACAGCTCTCGATTTAAAGGGTGTATTTAATTGCTCGTGTATTTGTGTCACGTGTACACGTGTAGTAAAAAAATTAAAAACGTGTACACGTGTAGGTTCTAATTTAATAAAAATAAGTATAATTATAAAAGCAGCGATTTTTTGTAACTGACCGGTGTGAAGCGTTTTCAAAATATTTTTACAGTGCAGTAAAAGAACGGTTTTTAGGTTATTTTTGATATTATGTTATGTTATGCTAAAAGCTAGTTACAGCATTTAATCTATTTTTTTCCAACGTCTTTTGGACCACAAAACATCAAAAACACGATTTAAAAGTAATTACACGTGTACTGGATAAACTCACGTTTAAATATAAATAAATACACGTGTTCACATCTATAATATAAATTTTTATTTTGCGCCATTATGTAGATAAAATGGTCTAGGGATGACCGTGTTTTAATAATCTATTGTGGACCAATATTCCTTTTATTCCACTCTTCACATGGAACTTCAAATATTATAAAATCAACAAAAAATAAAAAAAAAAACAGAATAATTTATGCAAAAAATTCTGGTAAATAAAGAAACGCAAAATGCTTATTCCAAATATTGTGAATATTCCCAATGAATAAAGAAACACACTCATTATGTATGCTATATATCTTTTCTATATGTTTGACATTCCGACATGATATACAAAAAATGTTACTTTCGTTGTATTGTACTTACCTACATAATAATAATTCTACGTCTGCCCAAAGCCATCGTATTAAATAGGGATGATTTCTAAAGATGCTGGTTCCTCCTGATGACCTACCAACTATTTAATAAAAATAAAAGTTCTCCCCGACTCTGCCAGGAGTCGAACCTGGAATCTTCTGATCCGTAGTCAGACGCGTTATCCATTGCGCCACAGAGCCTTGTAAATACCGTAAGCTCATTAAATTATTGATACTTTTTTGGCTTTTTTTTCATATAAGAAAAGCTTATTTTTATTCACACAATCCATAATCAAGTGAGACGGAGTGTAAATTAAAATGTTTATAACATTCTTAAAACTTCTATTTTTGAATTATATCTTTTGATATCTTCAGTAACTTTTATACAAACACAAACAAAATTGATATCTACTTCTTATTTAATATACCTATTTTTATTTAAATAATTAAATTTGAAAATAATTTTTGTTTTTTCGTATACAAATAAACAAATTGCAAATACATATATGTATATATTATAACCTTAATGACTTATCAAACTAACAACTACATCACTTCCATTTAATAAAGAGCCCACTCCAAAAGTAAAGTTACCTCTTGGCTTACCATCAGGAATACTAATCTGAAACTGCAATAGCACAACCAAATAAGTCACCATGGTTGTAAGGAGCTGAAGATAGTTTAAAATGTTTTTTTTTTAATAATATTGTCCATATATGAATATTTAGTTTGACTTATATACTAACTCCTTTAAAGAGGTTCCTATTGACATCAAAGAAACCACCACAATTAATATTCGAAGGATTCATTTCAGTTGCTCTCAAAAACATATTGATTTCCGTTTGTGCATCCGAATTCATCCAACTCAATTCGACCATAAGAAGTTTTTTTTGAAAATTAGTTCGTACATTATGCGAAGCATAATGTGCTTCATCACAAATAAAGAATAACAAACAAATACTCCATACAGCTGTTATGGCTAATCCAATGTCTTTTATACCAAAACCTTCTGATAGCTGAGACATTAGGCCATAGATTGATAAAGTAATAATGAAGAATAGATAAAGATTGAGGAATGTAAATGTGTAACAAGTTGCTGTCCCGGTATCTCTTGTAAGTTTACTCAAACGCAGCCATAAAGATCTGTAATCGGCAACCATGGCTGCAGGTCCAATATGACGAAGAGCCTGGATGAAAAATAAATTAATTATAATTTTCTTGATTTTATAATTTTTTTAATGGAAGCAAACTTTTTGAAAACGTTCAGCAAGTATATTGGCTGTGTCGCTTAATGCTTCACATGACAGATACCACCAAGCCCCAAGCATTGCCGTTAGATTATCCAAAATACAGTATGGAATTACCTATGTATATAACGAATCGGTCGAACAAAATATTCTGTAAGTATTTTTTTTTTTTTTTTAACTAAAAGTAAAAAAATTATTAATAAGTATCTGACCCGTCATAAACGTCAAACGTCATACTTTAAGTTGAAATTCTTTAGACTCAAAAGAACTTAAAATAAGAAGAACATTCAAATATAAAAAAAGTTGGCTTGAAAGTGTGTTCGCGGAAAATTACGTTAATCATAAATTAAGTTTTAGATAATTCAAATACAAAGTAAAAGTGGGCGTGGCAGTGCGAATTTTATTAAAACTGCTTTTTAAGTTTCTAACTACTCATACATATAATAGCAAATTCTTAAAATGGCATCGGTAATGTGGTTTTCAAGACTAATATAAATTCAAAGAAAAACATTTTCTTTTCATAAGCACAGAAGTGGCAATGGGCTGGACAATTATGCATGATATTTTTCATAAATTCTAGTGAGATCAATTAAGAAATTTTATGTTTCCGTAGTGGATTTCTTAAGAAAATTCAATGTAGGAAAAGTGGGTGTGTCAAAGTGTGGATTTCGAAAAAAAGAAACATATTACGGGTGTTTAATGTTCATGCCATTGCATGTAAGACACTAGATAAGTTTACCAATTGGTTAAGTTTACCATTTGGTTAAGTTTACCATTTCGTTAAAATTCCTCAAGAATTTTTTTGTGGAAATTTTACCAATTTTTTTTTGATAAACTTAACCAAACGTCATTACGACTTTTAGAATAAGGTGAATTTTACTTTTGTGAAAAAGAATGAACAAACTTCACCATTATTTTGTTCGTATAGTTCTTAAATTAGTAAATCATTAAAAGTAATTTGTCCATATAATTGAATGTATTTTCGTTTTTGCTTATTTTTGACTTTGAATTAAATTTTTAATTTTTTTTCCAAGTTTATAGAAAACGAAATAATTTGTGTACACAAAAACAATGGCCGCGTTCAGGTTTCACTAGGATAGCCTGTCTAAGATAATCGAGTATCCAGTATGTTTCTGAACGCAAATCAGCTGTTGTTGACGTTTCTCATAAGATAGATAAGTATCCCAGAATTTTTAGGATAGCTTGGGATTAATTTTTTGGCAACAGCTGCTTTGACATCAGCTGTGATTTTACAAGGGATTACAACAACACAAAGCTATCCAGATCGCTTTGGATACAAACCTGAACGCGGCCAATGGTTGACGTTTAATATTTGACGTTTAACGAACAGCTGATTTAATTACACTGCATTTAACCAAATGAATAAAAGGGCATTCATGCAAACTATTGTGTAAAGTTATCATTTTACACAAGTTACGACCTTATTATGTTTAAGGTTTAAGAGAGCTCAATTACAAAATTCCAAATTTCTAATGATGTTAAATACGTAGATATGCACTCAAATACATTAGAAAAGAAAAGTAGGCGTGTCGGTGGGGGATATCCTAACAAATTACATATATCATGTTTTATTTTTAAAATAGATTAATTTAAAAAAAAAATCAACTTTCCACAGCTGTTAAATAAGTTGAAACTCTAATAGTGGGCGGATTTTAATTTAAAAAAAACTCTTTAAAAGCAGTGAAAATGGATCCAAAAAAGAATTACAAAGATTAGGTACTCATTGAATTTTCAGGAGCCGGAGTAATTTAAACAAGGACTGACAGTAAATAGTAAAAATCTGATATCATCGTCCTTTAAATAATATACATATCTACTTATTTTTCGTTATAGCTCAGAATCTTTATAGATTTTGCTTTATTGTGCGTTGTTAATATGAAATAAATTTATGTTTTTATTTCCTTTATTTGAGAATGAAAAGGAATACTAAATCAATATTGATGGTACATATAAAAATTGTTCTTTATAGGTAAATGAGTAAGAATGAATCTGAATGAAACCTTAATTCTATAAGAATCTTTAACTTTTGTTTTTCTTAAAAACTCATAAAAATCAAAACCATATAATGATATAGTGAGGGGCATACATAAATGTACATACTTGCAAAATATGAAAATCAGCCATTGTGATATGAGTAATAACCACCGATAATACTGAAAGTATTGGCAACGCAATAGTAATACCAATTGCTTTCCTTCTAATTTCCAATGGAACACTATGTCCAGATATTTGAAAATAAAGAATCTACAAAAAAAAATATTATAAATAATTATACAAGTAAAAATTTTTATTTAAAAATTATTATATTCTAACCTCAAAGTCATTCCAATCGTTCAATAATTCAGCAATTTTTCTTGTTTCAGACCAAATAATAGGTATTAGTAAAATTGGTAAAATATTAACCAAAAAAAGATATGCAATAACAGCTTCTTCAAATGGTCCTTTTAAAGATGAAACAATTTGTATGCGACTGTCAGCAACATAGCCAACGTAAATCTTAAAAAAAAACACACACACACAAACAAAGCATTATTAAAAAAAAAAAAATACATTATTTTAATGTATAAATTATATTACGATCAGTATGACAAAAAATAACACCGAATAGGCATAAGCAATAGAAGCCATTGAAAATATAGCATTTCCTGGAGAACGTCTCGTTATTGGCATAGCTCCCAGACATCGCATGAAAAAGTAAGATGCCCCAATGTTGCTGAAGAGAACATCCTATATACATACACAAGAAAAAATACATTATAATTATAAGAGTTCAAAAATGTCATAATTCGAACACTGGTGTTGGATACTTTCGAACTATCTTTTAACCTTTTGGCTTTCCTTATGAAATATTCATTCTAACCATTTGCGAAATTTTTTTTTTTATAATTTGATAGCTTTTTTAGTGAAAAATTACTAAATTAAAAAAAAAATTGCGGCACGTTTTTGAGAAAAATAAGATTTTCATTAATTGCTAAAAAAAAATTGTGTGTCAGGCACCGTTATTTTACGAAAATGAAAAAAAAAACGTGTCGGAGGAAGGCTAAAAAAACGCTAAGTTTAAAGAAAATCGACCCACCCGTTTAGGATCCAGCCGAAAGGACAGACTGACAGACAGAATTGCGAGACCCACTTTTTTCGACTTCACTATCATCTTAAGCCTAGTACGCTGCTGATGCGAAACGAAATTTTTCTTTGATCTCCAAACAGACAACGAAACGCTTGCGAAAACACAACGGAAAATATCCTTAGAGAGTTTCACTAATTCCAAAAACAAAATCAAACATAAACGCAAAAAATCAGAAAAAACCCATGATGTAATAAAATGATAAAAAAAAACACAAATAAACCAAAATGTCATCTTTCCGCACACAATAAATAGTCTGTATATAATTAATTCAGTGCGAAAAAGGAGCGGATACTTCTCCAAATAATCTGCTACAATTATAAATTTCGCTCTTCGAAAGCGTACTGCAAAACGAAAAGCAGAACGAAATTTTCCGTTTCTGATTTCCTTGTGTCTTTGTATGGGATTTTTCGTTTCGCATCAGCAGCGTACTAGGCTTAAGATGATAGTGAAGTCGAAAAAAGTGGGTCTCGCAATTCTGTCTGTCAGTCTGTCCTTTCGGCTGGATCCTAAACGGGTGGGTCGATTTTCTTTAAACTTAGCGTTTTTTTAGCCTTCCTCCGACACGTTTTTTTTTTCATTTTCGTAAAATAACGGTGCCTGACACACAATTTTTTTTTAGCAATTAATGAAAATCTTATTTTTCTCAAAAACGTGCCGCAATTTTTTTTTTAATTTAGTAATTTTTCACTAAAAAGCTATCAAATTATAAAAAAAAAATTTCGCAAATGGTTAGACTTAAATGAACCAGTTTTTGATTTTCGATTTTCTCAAAAACCGTTCAACAGATTTTGTTCAATTTTTAATATAGATTATTTAAAAAGTTTTAAAAGTTTTGTATACCAATATTTTCACTTTTTTTTTTTTTTGATTTTTAAGAAAAGTTAAAAAAAAATTTTTTTTCAAAAATTAATTCTTTGAAAAATTTGGTTGATTTTTATCAAACTTGGCGCCCAGCAGTTTTTTAACATTATATAGCAGATTTTTAATAAAAATTATTCTTATAACCAAAAATAACGGTACCTCCCATACAAGTGTTTACGATTTTGTCATTATCTATTGATGCTATTCTAATGAAATTTTTATACAATAACTTCTGATTAGTTTAAATAATATTGCATGTCAAAATTTTCAAAAAAAAAACAGAAATAAATAAATGTAAAAGTCAAAACTATTTTTTTGGAAATTCAATATTTCGAAAATGGGTAGATAACTTTTTTAAAAATTAATTTTTAACTTCTCATTAATAAATTCCAAAAAATTGCGTACCAGTTTTTTTCTTAAACATGTTTTTAAAAATTATCAATAAAAATTATTTTTTTTTTAAATCCACTCCAACGTTTCAATGTTTTTCTCATTAATTGAGAATTGTCAGATGGTGTACATCGCGTTGGTGTTAAAACAGTTTCAGAGGTTGTTCAATCAATTTATTTCTAATTATATTATTTATTTTAGAATAAATAGTAAAAAAGTCAAAGGCACTAAAAAACATGAATTTTTTTTTTGATTTTTTTTTGTTTAAGAAACAAATATTTTCAAAATTTTTGAATGCAATATTAATTTATCTATCAAGAAGCATCATATTACATTCATTATAACAAAATCGGTGAAGCATTTGAAAAGTTAAACATGAAAAAACTAAAAAGGCAATTTTCTTGAAAGAAAAACGTCAAAATCCTATTTCTATAAGCGATTTTTATTAGCAAAAACCTGAAAAGCAGTTCTTTCTGCTAATAACAGGGAATCACTCACAAAAATGCTTGAAGAAAATCGGTTCACCCGTCAAATTACCTTGGAGGCAGGGACGCATGGACATTGGGAGCACAGATGCACAGACGGACCGACGCGGACGCGACAGGCGGCATGACGGAAGCTACTTTTTTGAAGTCCTCCATCATTATATATGTGTTAATTTTGGTTACAGCTTCGAATTTTTTTTACACGAAACCAATACTTGCCCTTTATAGAGCAAGTACAAAATTAAACTGATATTCTAAAACAATTTTTATTTTACACAAAACCAATTCATAGTTGTCAACTGAGCAAGTACAAAATTAAAAACGGTCTGAAGTATGTACATACATATATTAAAAAAAAATGACTCCAAAAAGTTAACAGTTAAATCGAAATGACTATAAACATATTTATGAATTCACTTTTTGAAAATTTTCCAATGAGGTCACTGATGCCAAAGAAGGACGTGTATCAGTTCCATACAATGCAATGCTATCCTTACGATTTTGTAATCCACTGAACCTCGTTACAGTAGGATTAACAAACGAAGGTTTGACATCGAGAAAAACTGTCTTTGGTTTTATTGAGTGCTTATTAAAACCGTTAAACATTATAAATTAATTTATTTATTTTTGTGTTAAATATAGTTTGAAAGAAAAAAATTTAATTAGAAAATTCAGACCGAAAACGTTTTACTTGATTCAATGCCGAAATGATAATGACCTAGAATGTTCTTATACAACGGAAAAGGATTACGTAAAATATTACTTCTCGATATAAAATTGACCTAGAGAATATGAAATGAATTATATTTGTTTTATAACATTAATTGCAAGAGTTTTGAATTCTTAATTATTACAGAGACGCGGTCAAACTAAACTGTCTGAAGGTAAATGGAAAGAAAGTTTTTGAAGTGTTTCAAAGGCCTTTTGCGCCCTTATTGATATTATAGGCTATGAATTTATTTTTAAATGATTTTGATATTGAATTTACCTTATGGGTCATGAACAATAAAGTCATTAGGAAGAAATATTCAACAAGTTCATTACTGTACAGTGTACATAGATTGTATAAGGAAGAATATTTAAATATATTTTAATTGGTGGAGAAAGAGTATTTGGGAAATTTATCTATTGTACATTTGTATATTTATTTGATTTCAGAGAGGTTTGTTAAAGTATTTGTACTTATATTTATTTTTATAACAATGGTATTACCTTGACCTTGAAGTCGGTGTATATTTACTTTTCTACCTACATACATATATGTCATCTTTTTTATGATTATAGGTGATTATTATGGGTACAAAGAGATAGATCGATGAAAAGGAAATGCCTTTAGGTCAGGGTTATCAGCATTCACCAATACAATCCATTATCTTAAATGTACTTACTCAACTATTATCCTGGATAGTTTTGGCTTGACTCCTTGTGTTAACCTGGTGTGAGAGAAAGCTATCTATGAATCTTGCACATCAAAATCAACTAACCTTAATTTTTGGAAAAAGGAACTGAAAGATATCGGTTCTATAAGGATCGGATTCCGTGGTTGGGGCCTTTTATAGGTAATGGTGCTTAAAAATGCGTTTTTTTTTAAAGCCCAGAGCAACTAAATGATTATATTTAATTAAAGATTTTAGCGCCCTAGACATGAAAATTGGGGTCCAAGACGTCTTGGATAAGGTCTTCTGCATCCAAGACGAACCCAAAGATAAATATGAAACCAGTCTCGTAATAAAATGTGATGGCATTTAGAAATGTGTTCTCACTGATAGATGCTTCCCCTCTGATAACATAAAATGGTAATCCAAGACTTTTTCCATGGGGCCGCTTTTCTACCACATGCACTAAAATAATGCAGTTTACCGACAAAGGCTCCAACCACGACATGCAACACTTTCATATTTGGATATGAAAAGTAAAGATCCATTTAAAAATACCAGTGAATTGTTGCTTACCAGTATCACTCACACACAAAAATAGCTGTGGGCTCTTAGTCTATTACATTTTTCAACTTTTATAGTAGTATTTTTGGCAGATTTTTTTAATTTAAAAAAAACACTGAATTGAATTTTTTCAAACCTTATAAATTCTTATAGTTACAGCTGTTGGAAGCTGCTTCTTCACCTACGTCATCAACCCACCCTGAATTCGGCCGCTCTGTGACGTATTCGGAGCAACTACTAAAACTTATACCATTTATACTTACTCTTTGACAATTACTGATGAAGGTTTTATGGAGGGCATAATAAAAGGATTCACTTGAAATTTATAATTGAAAATTAGATGTGTTTTTTATTTCGGAGATTTTGAGAGCGATTTTTAGAAGATAATTTGAGAGTGTGAATTACCCTTTTTATAGCGAATAACATTTTGGTCCTTCTTAAGCCTACTTATAAAAACGAACCACCCCAGTTTAAATATTTAAATAATTATTTTGAATTAAATGAAAATGTTTGCCGACATTTTGTCGTTTTTTTTGGGTTTTATTGTTTTAATAAAATATAAAATTTAAATTTAAAAGACAAAAACGTCCAACAATTTATAAATTAAAAAAAAAAAACAATAATACAAAAATAGTTAATTTTTGAACAATTGAAATCCATCGTCATCCACCGAAGCTCATCAGTTCAGACAGTGCAGTGCAGCGTCAACCCAGCAGGAAAGCACCATCCAGTACCTACCCTAAAAGAAAAGTAATCGCATTGAGCAAAACTTACTTACTTTTGTAATTTATATTTAAATAAATAAAAAACTAAATAAATATAAAATGAATGCAGTCAAAATTTTAAAAACCACATGTCAGATCTCGAAAGATTTTGAGAACTTCAAAAAGACAGTTTCTCCAACACGTAGGACAAAAAATTATGTCTCTTTCGGCTTGAAACGCTAGGAAGCCAACATCGAATCGTTATTTGCTGCGATGAAATAAAAGGAGAAATGAACTTCGAACGAAGAGTTCTTTAATGAGGCAGGGAAATATATACAACTTACAAATCTTTATTGTTAGATGAGCTAGACAAGTTTGCAGCAGAAGATAAAGCAAATGAAACAGTGCCTACTACGGCTTTGGTGCAAAAGTCTGCCAATCAATCGTTTGCCAAAAATTCACCCGCCGACATTCACGAGAGAATATCAGAATTGGTGTTCTTTTCATGACCAGTTTGTGTCTCTAGTTCATAACAATGCTTCACTTACGAAAAATTGAAAAATTCCATTATTTAAAGTCAAGTTGTAAAGAAGGTGCAGGTATCTTACTGGATAATGCCAGTTATGATAAAGCTTGGGAAATTTTAACAACGAGGTACGATTTCAAAAGAATTCTCGTTAACAACGAACTTAAGTTGTTTTACGAATTGCCTGTCGTCAAAGAAGAAAATTCTAAGGGCATTCGCGTATTTTATTGCATAACTCGACAAAAATCTTACACGCCCTAAAGAGATGATGGATCAACAGCACCAAGCAAATTCAACATCAACACACAAAAAACAACCAAAGAACGTTTTTCTTCCCAATACCGAATCGACAGAAAATTTTGCGTGTAAAGTGTGCCATAAAGGCACACATTCTTTACGAACGTGCTCGAAATTTTTAAAAATGGATGTAAGTGCTAGACAATGAGTTGTTAGACAATTTGGCAATTTGGCCTACAGTCATTAAGGCCGAAGTTCATATCACTATTTGTTCTCAAAATATCCGAGTGGTAAAATATTTTTGATACATTTTTATTATAGTGTTATATATTGCAAATTGTTTTGTTTAAAAAAACCCGTCAATTGAAACTTTGTATAAACTCCATCAGTTTTCAGTTACAGCATTGTTTGTAAAATAAAATTATCCCAGAGTCAATAACATTGTTTTTTTTTCGAGATATTTGAGTCGAAACACGTTTTTGAACAATTTTTCAATTAAGACATTTTTAAATTATCCGGATTAGCCGCGTTATAAATATTTAATATTTACCGAGTTCAATGTATGTACTCACCCCGAACGTTTCGCTTCAAATTACATCGAGCGTGTCTTATGCAAACAACAGCGAAAACCTTAAAAGTTATAATTTTTCAATTGTTTTGTTTGTTGCCCTAAAAAAAACTGTTAATTGAATGTTTCTGCAAATTTTACCAGTTATTTACTACGTCATTCTGTGTAGAATAAAATTAAACCGGGCGGCGTTGAAATCAGGGTTTATTCTCAAGATATTCGAGCCAAAAACGTTTTTCAAAATTAAATAAAAAAATTTGTAGTTTTTTGCTTTAAAAAAACTGTCAATTGATTTTTTTTAAATAATGCCAGTAATCAAATATGGAATCGTGTATAGAATTCTTCTTATAACATGTTTTATTTTTCTCATAATAATTTTTACGGCGGGGATTCGCTCCTAAGCGAAAAAAAAATTATATTTAGCCATTTTTAATGAAAAAAATATAAAAAAAATCTTTTCATGTACAACCAATTTTTTAACTTATATATTTTGAATAACAACGAAACGTTGGGAAAAATATTAAATAAAGTTTGTTTTATTTGCATTTAATTTCAAATCGACAGCGAAAAAAGCCTGCATAATTATTCACAAAAATCTTTTTAATTTATCTACAGATTCTCTCCTTAACAATTTCTTTTCTTTCGATCATGAAGCGACCCTCAGCTTCATAAAATTGTACTATTTTACATTTAACTAATTTTGAGAAGTGTCATTTGACAGCTGTTTGCAAATTAATAGCATTAAGCATTTTTTGGATCTTTTTAAAATTGCAAAATTAATAGCTTTAAGCATTTTTTGGATCTTTTTAAAATTGTATTGTTTGAGGTAATTTTCTTTTCTTATATGAAAGATATCTACATAATATGAAACGTTTTCTTGTGCCATTTTATATGCAACGTTCCTCTATTTCAAATCAAGTTTATTAAATTCTTAAGCCTTCACTACATTGGCCACTTCTTGCAAAATTACAAAAGTAAAAATATTTTTGCTCCCGCTAGCACAGTTGTTTTGTGAAAAAGAGTATACAAATTGTTTTTTAAACCAAAATTTAAGCTTTCTGCATCATTTTTGTAAGTTTTCCAGCCGAAAAAACTATCACAAAATAAGTTTGAAAATGTTCACTTTTGTACTTTTTCACTTTTTTGGCCAATGTAGTTAAGGCTTAACTTACTTTTTCCTTCATTTTTACAGTTAAATAAATTGTCCTTTATATTTTATCAATTTTTTTCATGTAAAAAATTAAAATATCACTTCACCTTTTTTTAACAAGGTTAACACCCTGTTGTTCATTTAATTCGAAAAATATGTTTGAGTTTTCTTAAATCTTCACGTTTCAATTCCGATTCGATACTGCAAAATGCAATTCAATAGACATAATAGCATTTCTACATTATTCCCTTCCAACAATGGATAACAATATTTATAAACTGTTGCTTTCGAGTTTGCATGCCATGCGCAAAAATTTCTCAACAATCCAGCCAACAACGACAATATAGGTACTTTGCAGAAAATTCATTGCAGAAATCCCGAGAGCATATCAGTATTGAGTATCTAGTAGAAGTGCAAGGACATAGATATAAAGTCGTTTCGCAAAAAAGGTATTTTGATCAAATCTCCGATTCGTTTATCTTTTGAATCCAGCAACGTTTTGTCAACCTAATTTAAAGCGAAACTTTACGTGCAAGATAAGAGTGAAACCAAAAAAATTTCCAGATACTATCGGGAAGTTGGATATCGAAGTGGAGTTTTTTTTTTATAGTGGCTGTATTATAAGAATATAAAGTCGTGTTTATATATATGTGTTGTACGAAATGTACACATAATCCGATTTAATCGAAATTGGATGGTTTTGAAATAAAGAAAAGAAACATGCTACCGATATCCATTTATGTGTTTTCCGCGTAGGGTTTATGTTCGTTCTTGTACATGTATAAAATAGTGCGAAATAATTCGATTGACAAAGTGTGATGCAGCTAGTTTGCTATAGTTTAAGTTATTTGATGCATCTTTCACCTGTCACCTGTATTCTTGATGCACCACATGCAATTATTGCAGTCTCAACTGTGGGTCAACGGTCTTGAGTGTCGGGTAGTATATTTACACCGATTAAGCCAGGATACCTTTAGGTATACACCAGTGTTGTTGTGGTTGTCTTAGTGGTAGTGGTGGTGATATTTGCGAGATATGGCTATTTTACAATCCTGTTGCTTTTGGAAGACCGTACGTAAAGGGAGCTATGCAAGTGCAATTTATACATTGGTAAGTAATGTGTTTTTGAAATTCTTTACATTTTTCTCTTGCTAGTAAGATTAGTTTTTCCCTTTCCATTTGCTAGGATGTGTATAAAATCCTTTGCATTGACTGATGTACACACAATGAAAACTTGATGTATTTAGGTACGTGACACCTATTTTTATTTTTATAGGAAAGGTGGATAACGTCGAATCATTTTTTATGTCGCATTTATTTTTTTATTTTTAACTGCAACTTCAATGTTATAATAAAATGTTCTGTGAAAAAATATCAGTAAGTTTTTTTCAATTTTTAGTTTAAGTCAAACTTCAAAAATTATTATTTAACAAGAACAATTGACAAACCACAAGCCACATTGTACTTCATTAGATATTATACAAAATAATAAGGGCTAAGGGTTTTTTTTATTAAAATAGAGAATGAAGTATATTTTGTTTTAACACCATAATATATAGAAAACAATTTTGTATTGTATTATAGCTTCTATTGATATACCAACCACATACATATATTTAGAAATTAAAATTGCATGGATGGAAATTAAAATTCGATGGATGAAGAAGACTAATTAAAACTTTTTAATAAGCAAACTAGATTTGTTTAAATTGATTATATAAAAATAAAACCACACTGTTAATTTCAATAAAAAAAATTGCTATACATTGATTTCCCATGTGAGTTCCATCGATGCTATAATATTTTTTCAAATCCATATAATATAATCTGTATACATATGCAAGTTTTGTGATAATAATAATAATAAGAGAAACAAATTTATGAGAGAAGTGGGGGATTTTTAAATGTGCGGTACTTCACTGGAAATGTGGAAATTCCTTAAGTGTTTCATATTGCTATTTATTTTGCTCAATACCTTTACTTACACACAGAGTGTTTGCAGAGAACAGTAACCGAATGAAAACTTTTATGATTTATATGAAATTGAAACTAAAAAATCTAAAAAATTTTTGAATTTTTATAAAACCACTGTATGGCACATAAATTATAATTTCAAATGGGATTAACCTTATATTGTACCTTCACTTCATATTTATTGTTTTTTTTTTCATTATAGTTTTATACGTGGTGCTCCTTAAAAATATCAGGTATGTGTGAGGATCTCAGGCTAAAAAGTACCGGATTTTTCGTCATTCTTACTGATTAAATATCATTTAAGCCCTATAAATGAGGTTTAATGAAGCGTGCGTCTGTTTATTAACTCTCAATTAGGATTGATAGTCAAATTTTTTGTTTGCATATTAAATTATTGACGTGACTTTATATGTGATGCTTTTTTTCTCGAGAATGAGGTTAGCTTATCGGACTCCATCAGTGTAATCCCGAAGAAAGCAAGTAAACCTCGGGTTAAAAATTTAAAAGAAAAGAAAGTGTTGTCACTTTACCAAAATTGTGGTAGATCTACCACTTTTTTCAAGGATTTTCAAAATCTACCACTAAATTCTACTATTTTTTTCAAAAACATACAAAATAATTTTGGTATAATTTTTATTCAAGTACTAGGCCGCGCAAGCATTAAGCATTACCTTAATTCGTTAGCTAATCCTACAACCTGTAAAGAATGTTTAATTGATCAATGAGGAATATAATAATATTTTTATTAAAAATATTAAAGAAAAGCTTATTAAATAACGTAAAAATATAAATATTTGTTCGCTAAGTGAAATTTTTCGGCAGCCGCCTGCTTTTTTATTGAAAATAAAATTAATAAGATAATTGTTTTGGGGGGATGTTTTTAAAAGTTTGAAAATTAGTGAGAAAACTTTAAATGTAACAAATATTCAAATAAAATGTTAAAGGTATAAATCATTTGTTTAAGGTATTTAAAAATAACAATTAAAACTACCAACATTTTTGTTTTCATTTTTAAATCAATATTTTAATAGAATAAATAAACATATGTATATGTATGTATATGTGGTAGATACCAAGACAAAGTTTGATATGTCAGAATCATTAAGAAAAAGTTAAGAATCTTTTCAAAATTATATCCTGGAAGGATTCCAAACATTCTAATGTGTTTTTCTATTAAAAATAAATCGTGGATGAAAAACTGATTAACAGCCATATTATTCACTCGATACATCCAAATTAAAACTTAAATTCGGGTGTATTTACGTTGAATTATATTTATTAACATCCGGATTTAAGTTTTAATCTGAATGTATCGAGTGAATAATATTGCGGTTAAAGTGAAATCATAAACATCGAAAATCGTATCCTGAAAAAATATACATAAATGTGTATATTCAATACTCAAATATTCAATTTTGTATGTTAAATTCGTTTGTAATGTATTGATACCAAAATAAAAGATAAAAATTAATTTTCCAATCTACCACGAAAAATTTCAATCTAACACTATTTTTAAACTCAATCTACCACGGAAAGTAACAACACTGTCCACGAGATTCACTTAGAAGAAGTGAACTGAGAAGTAACGGTAGAAATCTGATTACAGCCCAAAGCTAGTCCAAGGGAAAAACAAGTGAGTCCGTTGCTTACTTAATAAGTAAGAGGGGAATAACAGTAGGAATTTAATTTCAGCCCAGATCCAAGATCGGAGATACAAAATTTATTAGTAGCCAATGCGGTCTTATTATAATAAAAAGATTTTACTTTCCAGTCCAGGTATACATGAATTTACCAAAAAAGGGAACCTGAAACACTCACCGCTACAAACTCAAATCAGCTATAAATTTATTATCTGCGATTCAAATTCAAAAACAAGAAAATCATGTGCGAATATCTAAATTCTTAATTACGAAATGAAAAAATTTCTTATCTCATCTTCTTATATTTTTTGCTGCGACGTAGTGTGAACTATAAAGTTGGCGAAATAAATACATATATTTTTAATGATGACCACGACTTCATTGAAAAGTTAAAATTATGCATTGTGCTTTCGGTGAGTGGTGGGTGGCTGGTGTTAGGTGTTAGGTCTATATGGTATGTCAGTTGGATGCTGATATAGGGTGCTGGTGGTTGGTTTATGTTTGTTCCGGATGATGAATGGTAATTAAATTAAATTTGAAAAACCCAGAATCTAGTGACTTACAATCTCAACAATAACAATTTCTGTGAGTGTGATTTTAGTGGGGGAGGGGGGGGGGGGGGGGGGGTACTTACAATTTTCTTCCAAATCTAAACTTTTAAAATGAGAGGCACTTTATCAGGACAAGAGGCATTATACCCTGAAACAAATATTTTTCAGTAGGACTAGGACAACAAACTAACCCTTACGGTAAGGTACAATTTGTCAACAAATTCTTGGACACAAAAGATTGATTGCAATAAATGAAATCTACACTCCTTTTTGACACACAATTTGTTTTTTTTTTTTTCATTATTCTTATCTTCAGGCTTAAGCTAATGCCTATGTTTCTTTTCAATTTATATAAATCCCATATCTTTTTGAAACTATTAATTTTGTGAAAGAAAGAAACTTTATATATTCAAGAGCCCGTTTAACATAATCTTCTCAATTTCTTCATAATGAATGCTTAACTTTCCCTAAATTACCTATATCATAATAAAAAAAAAATTGAAAATTAATCCTTATTTTGAGGTTTTAAAACTATAGCCGTATTTAAAAAAAAAAACATTGTATTCTTCAACCCATGTCAACGAATACAATAAGAAATAAATCATGTCGAAAAAATGAGAAAGCTGGAAGCAGAACAAAATCCAGAGATGAATTCGCATACAATATAAGGAAAGAAAAACAATTCTGATACTTTTATTGACGGTGACATGCGATGAAGGTAAATTACTATAGCACAAGAAATTATGCAACAATTTAAAAACAAATCTATCATGTTTCTAAACCCTCTTATATAAGCATGATTAATGATTGATAAATGAAACTTTTTTTTTTACTAAACGAGTGATACAAAATGCACGAATAAGTCGAACGTACCTGCTTTATATAAACAATAAGATTTGAAAACTTAAGAAGAAGTTAAGTTAAAAATTACAATGTTTTATTTGAAAAAATAAAACAAACTGATAACTTTCCATTGGAAACTAAACTAGAGACGCATAGTTATTGTGTAATAAGAAAATTCACAATATGCAATCACATGAATGCAAAAATGAGCTGTTTGTTCTGGAGATATTCGAGACGAAAAACATTTTTGAACAATTTTTAGAATATTTTTTGAATATTTTTCGATTTAAAAAAAAATGTCAATTGAATGTTTCTATAAAAACTTTATCAGTTACTGATTACATCATTGTGTGTAGAATAAAACCAGCCCGCCTTCGAAATCAGTGTTTTCTCTCAAGATATTCGAGCCAAAAAACTATTTTCAACTTTTTTTAGTTTTATTTTTGTAGTTTTTTTATTTAAAAAGCTGTCGACTGAATTTTACTAAAAATCACAACAGTAATCAAATATGGCATCGTGTATGAATAAAATTAGCCTGAAATCAATATCATTGTTTTTTTTTCTAAAGATATTCGAGCCGAAAATGATTTTCTACAAATTTTTGCAAGTTTTTTTTTTGTTTTAAAACTGTCCGGTGATTTTTTTAAATCTTTCCAATTCTTCACTACGTCATAATGTGGCGAATAAAATTATGCCAAAGTCATTGGCATTTCTTTTATCTCGAGATATTCCAGACAAATGACATTTTACAACTTTCATTTTAAATTGCTATAGTAAGAAAACCGCTAATTGAATTACTTTATGACTTTAATATCTGTAAAATAAAATTCAATTGAAGTCAATATATCTATTCGTACTTCAGATAAGGTGAACGATAAAATGTATCACGAATGTACGATTGTATACTAACGTAAAACGTACGAACCTAAGAACATACGGCCTGGATGTAACCTATGTTGATAAACTTGAAATGTAAAATATTACAAAATTTCAAACGAATCATCAAATCTATTAGGGCATACTCAGACCCTATTATGCCCCCTGGATACGGCCGTGAACAACACCTGTCTAAATAAACTTGGCATGTTAAATATTATCTACATAGAAATGCCATAAACAAATTTTCAAGAAACCATGTAATAATAAAAGTGGAGGTGGAAATATGTAGGCTGATATTACCAAAACCACTTTCTATAAATTTTATTTTTATCACTCATAAGCACAAACACTGAAAATGTCATCTAAATCATTAGAGCCGTCTCTGAATACCCGAGAAACAATAAAGTCGGGCATGGCAGCAGTGGCAGATTTTACTAAAACTACTTTTTCTCGTTCGTCAGAAAAAAACTCTGAAAATGTCAGAAAATGTCAATGTCTATTGAGTGGTTTTCGAGAAACCAATACATATATAGGAAAAATGGGCGTGGCAGTAAGCGGATTGAACTCAAACAAACTGTCAAATTTTCATTAAAATCGTAAGAGCGGTTTCCGAGAACTCTTTTGGCTGTGTCATTTTGTTCTTTCGACATTTTATACTATTAAACTCACTCAAACCGCTCGATTAAGCTCTACCCCGTAGCTTCAACCCATTTCTTATTTTTTGTTGGTTAACTTTAACACATTTCAATTTGTTCCATTAAATTTTTTTTTGAGAATTAAACTCAGTATGAAATGATAAAATTTTGCCGATAAACAAATTATCACTATAGAACCCTTCTTTAAATTCGTATAACAAATGAAACAAAAAATAGGCGCTAAGGTCAAACTCCGTAAAACTTTCAACAAATTAAGAGTTTTGTGCGACAAAACACATTCTTGAATGTCATTTTAGTTTTTTTCTTGCGAAAGTCAATAGTTATTGTGTTTCCCAAGGTCTATCAAAGCCTACATCCCTGAAAAAGACTTTTTATCAACAAAACAGGTCACGAATAATAGAATAATTTTATTTTATAAATGAAGTTCAATTAAATTTTTTTTTTCCATAAGGGATATTATGTAGATTTATTTTTTGTCTATATTTTATTTCAAGGTTGAAAGAAAAATATGAACAAAACTCGAAAAGTCTACTAAGTACCTACTATTTTAAAAGGAATATAAAATATGGCAGGAAAATCTTATAACAAAGCAAATGTTTATCATTTCAAGTTTACATTTTCAAAAGAAGCCACCAAGATGCCTGAATATTGTTCTGTGATACATTGACAGTAATAAATTAAAAAAAAAAGACTTTTAAATTTGTTCCCCATAAATAAAAACTTAAAAAGCAGTAAAGACTTTCATAAGAATTACAACATCAAAATATTATTTTTTTTTTCTTCTCCTTCATTTCAGTTGCCACCTGTGTCTCAATATTTTCCACCACAGTAAATCTGTCATAAAAGCAGTTAAGAATTCTCTTTAAAAAAAAAATTAAACATCAAAATATTACAATTTTTGCTGGTTCGGTTATTCCCCTCAACAATTTCCTTTCTCAAAGGAAATTCACATCGAACTTTTCTGTATGTAGGTTTGTTGAACTTGGCATGTGCCATTTTAGAGTTTGAAACTTTTGCAAAGCAAGTAATCAATCGCAGAAAATGATGTTTAACTTTAGTTAACTTCGATTCCACTTTTGAATTTCAAACTTGAGATTCTTGCATTTGACGTTGTCGATCAAATTAAAATTTAAGCAATCAAAGGAAGTTTATGTATCGTTTTCATTTTGAATTATAAATCTTGTACTTTATATAACTCTTTATATCACATAGGAACAATAATTATATAATTTGGAAAACATAAACAATAAACCAATTAAAAAAGTTTCTAATTTTGAATATTAATTTTGTTTAAAACAAACAATTTAATATTAAATGAACCTGCACCATTCCTCTAATTTTTGGATGTACATATACGTACGTACAATAGAACTTTTGACCATTAGGCTAATGCAAGAGTATGAATAGTATAAATTATGGCCACCAATACGACGTCTTTATTGAGTCTGAATAATGAAAACTTTATGAGTTCTGGGAGAAACCCATTAAAATTATTGTCAACATGCCTCCCCCAACTGTCAGTTTTATAGTTTTTGTGAGCGGTTAAATTAAATATGCTTTTCCTTAAAACCCCATCAGTGGGTGAGTTTTTTCAGTTTTGTATTTTTTGTTTTATTTTTTTTTTTCGTATTATGCTTTGCAAACTTTGAGTAAACTCTATACGTACTTATTGAAACTTAAGTTTAAATTGGATTGCCATTCTTATTCGAAAGGAAGTGTACTTATAGGTTTTGTAAACTTTATCAAATTTCAATTTTTAAATTATGAAGTTTTCTAGAGAATTATAAAAAAAGGGTTGAAAAAAAATTAATGTCATATTGCTGTAGATAAATAAAATTCAATTCTGGACAAAATTTATGAAATTTGGTACACTTGATGATTTTTAGTCGTTAAATTCAGGCGTGTACCTTTTTTAGTATTCAAAATTAAAGCTTCACAATTTATGGTAGGTACACAATTGCAAAATAAAAAAAAAACATTTCAAAAGTCAGAAAATGAGTCAAATTTATGTTTGGAATGATTTAAAACAGTTGCTCAAATGTGTGCACTTTCATAAAAAATTCAATTCAGATATGTACCAAAAAAAGTCAGTCGAAAGTGTTGTACAATGTTGCCAAGAGATAAGAATTAATATTTGCAATATTTGTTTGTCAATTCAATTCATTATTGAATATAATTTTGGACCAAAATATGATGGAAATTTAATAATTCTTATTCTGAAGTCAGACTCAAGTAAAGAGCAACCACAAAAAATAACAAGATTTCCAAGAATACTATTTTAAAATTATTTCGAGTATTCAAGTCAAAATTAGGTGAACATTGAATTTAAGTTGTTTTTATACAGTAATCTTATATATCCATAAATTCTCATACAAAGTATATTGCACAACTCACAATTCAAAATCATTTAAGTTGAACAAAATTGCAATTCATAAACTTCCATACAATTTTGTACTTTATTTTCTCAGTTCACAAGAGGAGCTGAAGAAAATGAAAAAACTAGTTTTCTTTCTTGTCCAAGTGTGTGTATCAATCTAGTATATATATACAGAATACAAACCTTAGTTTTGTTGCTTCTTTGGGAAGAATCCTGGACACCGGTGAGCTTTGAAACGCCACGAAGAAAAAGCATCGTAAAAGTGTGAAAAACAAAGTTACATTTCTTTTCTCTCGGTCTGTCATATCTGTACGGCTACAGCCTAAACTTTTTTTATACATTTATCCGACAAGATTTTTTATTTTTGTTTTAAGATACAAAAATAACAATTAATTAAAAATGGCTCCACAGTTTAAAAAAAAAATAATTTAAATAAGTAAAGCTACCTTTTGGCCAATTTAAAAAATGGCACCTCTCTAAGCATTTTTTTTTTCATTTTTCGCTTTTCTCAAAAACGATTTAACTCATTTTTATTATTTTTTTATGGAGAACGTTTTCAAAAGATAAAATATAGTACTTTTTACTAATTTTTTTTTTAATTAATATTTTGAAAACGACCAGGTCAAATATTATTAAATTTGACACCAGGCGGGTTTTTAATAGATATTGTTTTGCTGTTTTTAAACAAATAGTATTATTGTAGCCGAAATTAACTGTACTTTACATACAATTGTTTTAAATCGTCAAAGAAAATTTCTTCTATTATCTTGATTAAATTTTTTGAACAAACTTAATTGAATTTTGCAAAAATAAAATAAAAACACTTTGGATGAAAATATTTCGAGAACCAGACCTTCTAATTTTGGTTTTCAGTTTTAGAAAGGTCTTAAAAATTTTATAAGCATTTTCGAAATTTGCAACCGCTTACGAGTTTTTGAATGCAAATATATCGTCATGCAACCACTTTTTTAGGGTTGCATCGAAACAGAGTAATTACACTTTGGATGGAAATATTTCTTAGTAAATTTTTTGAAAATTCGATATTTTATAAATGTATAAATTTTTTTTTCAAAATTAATTTTTGGACCCCGCATTAAAATTCGAAAGTATCAATTTTCTTAAAAATATTCTTTGTATAGGTACCTACCTGTTGTTTTTGAAAAAAATTTTGATAACAATTTTTAAAATATTTTTCTTGCAAATTAGGATTTATTAAAGAAATCGCGTTTTTGTCAAAATTTCAGAATACATTAAGTTCCTTGGATGCATATGTATAGCACGGGGTATATATTTATTATTCTTTTTTGTGTTCTCACATATAATAAATACAACTGTAAACTAATTTTCACATTTAGCAAGTGACACAAAATATGCTCACATATAATTAATTAATTTCTTTTAAAATCACATGAATATGATTTAAAATATTTAGGGAGGTTTGCTGATACTTCACATAACCATTTAAGTTGAACTTAATTTCTTAAGTATCACTTTATGACATGGAAAAAGTACCCCTTAAAAATTTAAATTCAACTAAAATCGTTATGTGTAGTATCAGCAAACGGGCCTTAGGTATTAATAAAACCCATAAAATTTGTTCAACCCATTCGTGCATTTTTATTTTATGACAACTATATTTTATTGATCACGCGTCGTGGGAATGATAAACGTCTAGCGTGGGTATAAGCTATCACAAGAGTTAGGAATTTTGAGGGGAAATACCATTTAATTAAAATTACTTATTAACTTCGTACCATAATTTTGAAGACACATACAAAAAATGTTCAATTTTTTTACGGTAATTCTGGATACATTGAACCAAGACTCATTTTTCTATTAATAAACATTTAACACGCAAAATGTTATTTTTAAATCCAACATTGTGTGTAATTTTCCATTTTTAAAATACTACAAAAAACATACTCGTATACGCATACATTTTATATCAGAGTTCATAAAAAAAAAAAAGACACACGTCCTGTCTGGGATACAAAAACAACACAATGGATTTTAAATAACTACCCTATAATATGTTTGTTTATATGCCTCAATATTTGTTTGTGTACGTTTGTGGCTAAATTATATAAATGTTATTTTAAGTGACTTTGTGTCTTTTATTTATGCCTATTTTATTTTGACAGCTAGCCAGCACACAACATTCCATTAAAACACAACACACAACAATAAACCATATCGACAATTTGCAGCATCACTTAACACATATTGTGTTTGCAAAAATATACCCAAAGGAATTCTTTTATATGCCTATTAATATGTCTACTTTTATACTTATTTTGTGGGATATAAAAAGGAACTTTTATGTTAAACAAAGTAATGGATTTATAGAAAATTCAAGTCTATATCCTAAATCAAGTTAAAAAGGATGAAGAAGAAAATCCTTGAAATTTATGCGTCGTATAGTATAGGTTTTTTTTTTTGTTTCTTTTACTTTTCAACTCTGTGCATTTTTGTGAATTTCTACACAGAAGTCTATCAAAGTTAATAAAATAAAAAATAAAATGTGTAGAAAGTCACACAAATGCACAGAGTTTCAAAGTACAGGAACAAACCTATTATGTATTTCTTATAAGGTTAAAGAAAATTTATTAAAAAAAAAGATTTCGTAACCTCAAATTATTTGAAATATCTGAAAAATCCTACGTGATTAAACGTTTAAATAAAAATTGTGTCGATTTATAAGTAGATGGAAAGATGGATGCAGTGATTATAAAATTATGAATAATATTTAAAAAACATTGTAATAAATTTGTCAGTAGTATGAGGTGTCTTTATAAATAAAAGATATTATTTTAAATAATAATAATAATATCAAATCAATTTAAGGTGTCTTTATATCAAATCTCTGTAAATTGTTCAATATATAGATATAATGAAAAAATGTATAATAATTCAGCTACAAACAATGATTTATGTATACATATTATTTCCAATATCAACATTTGTAAATTGAGCAAAAGTGGCCGACCAAGTCGATTAGTTTATATTTTTTATTCAAGTTCAGAAAAATGTATACGAATATAGTATGCGCCTACTTTACTTTTAATTGTATACTTTAATATCCCATTACTGATGTTGTATGTTATTTTAAGAATCTACAAAAAGTGGTGGCGTCCTAGTGCAGGAGGAGACAAGGAGTATAAAAATATATTTGTAAAAGCTTCATCAGTCATCATTCATCCAGTAAAAGTACGAGTATATCTCTCTTCAATATAGAATGAGTGTGGGTAAATCAAACAGATTATCCTTAAGAGCACAAGTCCTACTTAAATGATATCTATAAGTTATGATGTGTTTTTTTGTATGTTGTTGTTGTTGTTGTTTATGGCTTTAGGCTGTAGAGAGGAATTGAAGTGGTCGAAGGGAAAAAAATTTCACTATACACTCAGTATCACTTGATTGAAGTTAATTAGTTAAGTAAAATTGTTTGTTTATATATACTATAGTAATGGAAAATCATCCCAGTTTCAGAGTTAAATCTTTGTTAACTCCTGGAAAGTCTTGTTTAAATAATTTAGATCCCGAGTTAACTTATCAAATTTGGTGAGTTAACTCTGGATTGACTGAATATATATTTCTGATAGATGTCGGAAAAAAAAAACTATCAAAATAGAGAGGGTGACACTATTGAATTTTCCATATACTACCGCATAGTTAAACCCTCTCTGTTTTAATAGTGAAAGCGCATTTCCATATAGTGCCGAAATTTCCATTGATTTTTTGACAACTGAAAACTTAATCCTACACTAAAAAACTGCTTTTGAGTTATCTCGGGTTCAATTAAATTGCAAGATTAACTCAGAGTTAGGCAATGAAAAGTTAGTCCTAAATTATTAAGTAGTGGATATGTATGTATATCATTTCAAATGTTTATGTGACATTTTATGTACAACATTTTTCACAAATCTGCAACAGAGCTTTGGATTCCTTTTATTGAACTATAAGCTATATTATACATAAAATTGTCAACCCAGCCAGACCCTTATAAGATCAATAGTATTGCGTTATAAAAATAAATCTGTTAATATTCTCTTTAAAAAATTCTGAATTTCAAAGATCTGTAAATCATAAATATCTAAAAGTATGCCCCAAAAGTCTGCATTTCTCTTCAGAATATTAAGGAAATATTCGTTATAATGTTAACGCGTCTGCAAATCATAACTTATTTAGCTTGAATTTTCTCGCAACTACTGCCGTATTTCTTTTTCTTTTTGTTGTTCTTTTTTTTCGCAAACTTTTTGAGACGTTTGACTATATGTATATTGACTTATTTGAGTTAAAAATACAAAATGCACATTTCCGTTAAAAAAAAAAATTTGACAGAGGATATACCGAACATTTCATGGTTTTTTTTTATATCATTTGCAAATCTACTATAATGGCTGGACTTTCATCTCAGTGGTTGTCTGTTTAATATGAAAATACATCACCAAACGAAACAACTGAAATGACAAATGCGAATTTTTTTTTATTAGCTTCACCCTGAACTCTTGGTGTATTGCAGTTTAAGTTTTAAACCAAAGGACAGGATGCTACAATTAATGATGAAAATATCCAATAATATGTGTAACTTCGTTTGATCACACAAAAATATTAAAATATTTCATTTCAAGGTAAAATCCTGAATTTGCGCCCACACAAGCCATGGTATAGAGAAAAGATATCATATTTTACAAATCATTACGTTATTTATGTATAACAAAATTATGTATAGCAAAATATATAGTATATACTAAAAATTACAAAGAAAAAGTAAAAAAAAATCTATCTATCAATTTTATTTAAAAAAAAAGTACTCATACACCCAAGTGTACCAAGTGATTCCATATGAAATCGTCTAATTGAAAAAAATCAGAAAACTTTTTATTTTGCTCAGACTTTATAAAAAGTCCATATAGTCCAGTTACTTTATGCATCGGTAGTTCTAATTTTTGGCTGCGTTGTTTATAATATTGTACTTTTATTTGTTATTAAGTTATATTATTGCTAAATTTTGGAAAGTTTTATTTTGAAAACTTTAAGTTTTATATTAACCGTTTTGGTCTCAACTTGAAGAAAATGTTGTTGTCTTGAAATCGTAAAGCAAGCTTATAGTCGAAAACTAGTCCCTTAGGGTTTAAAACGTCAATAACTGAAAAAAGCACAAAATTGTTACAAAAAAAAATTATAATTTTTTTTAATGCATTATTGTATAAACTATTTAGAAGCACCTATTGCACATACATTCGAAAAAAAAGTTAATTTTCTCTATGGAGTTACCCGTTCTAGATGAGCCGAAACAAAAATTCGAATTTATTCTCAAATAAAAAAAAACATCACATAAAAAAAATACGTATACGCCCGAGTGTACCACCGTTCAATAAAGTTCCCTTCTTTATAAGAAATACACACTTGCTATAAACATTTCAAGAAACTCTGGCCTGAATTCTTCAATTTTGCTGTCAAAAAACTGAAAGAACAAAAATTTTAATCACTTGCACAAAAATTAAAATTTTATTTAAAGGGTAAAATAGGGAACGACAAAAAAATGGATTCGATTTTAAAAAAATTCGTTTGAAAGGTTTTAATTAGAAAACGGCCTTATAGCTTAAAATTATATTGCTTAATATTTAACCATTTATAGGGTGAAATGTGGTGAACCAAAAAAACAAGGAAGCAATAGAATTGCACTTTAAATTTTCTTTGCCAGCAGTCTCATTTACATGAACAGGATTTCCCAGTAAAATTTGTCAGTTCTGTTGGAACTTCTTTTGGAAGAAAAAAATTTTATTTAAAATATTGATATTTATAGGGTGACCTGGGGTAAAAAACAAACAAAAATTATTCGATTTTAGTAATTCTTTTTCTGTTTGAAAGGTTATTATTTGAGAATGAAATTTTTGGAATCACATTGGTTTTTATCACATACACACATACAAAATGTATCCGATCTTATAAAACTTCTTTTGACTTCAACCATCATTCTAGGGCTAGATATTACATATTACATATTTCTTAAAATTTAATTTTCTTTTTTAATATTTTCATTGTGTTAGACAGTTTTTCTGATAAAGGGTACTTTAGGATTTAATATTTCTCAAAAGTTAGTTTGGCCTCTATAATGGTCATTCACAGTTAAAAAAAATAAACTATATTTATACAATCGACAGCTTTATTTACTCTTGAAAGCATAAGTATACTAACCGAAAACTGGACGAAAAGTAACAACTCACAATTATCACCGAAAATCAACAACTAGAGTAAAAATCTCCCTTTTAAAAACAACAAAATTTCAAAAATATCTGATATTTCTAGAACTGTCAAAACACTTTTAACTTGAATAACTGTCTGTGGATTTTTTTACATAAATATAACTTCATGATTTTCTATGGAAATCAAAGTCAAATAAAACTTAATTTATTATAGTTTTTGCTTCCAAACTCACATCAAACTTAACAAAATAAGACTCATTCTTCGAACTCATAACCTAAATTAATTAGTAACAACAAGTAAACTTACTTTTTATTGATTTGGTGTATTTCGAGCACAATGTGAGAATCAATTTTGAAAAATGTAAAAGTAAGTTAATAGTTCATTAAAATATCATGTCGTATGAGCACCAAAAACTCCGATGTTTTTTTTATTTAATATTTTTTATTTATAGTGACATTTCACTAAAACAGAGTAAACAGGTCTATACAAGTATGTATAAGCATTTATAATCAACCCCGCACATACAACTTGCGTGATTTGTTAACATTAATCTTTTAAGAAAACATAGAAACTTATGTTTCTCTTTCTAATTTATATGAGTTCTTTTTAAAAACACTGCAAAATAATGTGTTATGTACTCAACCATATCTTAATTGTTCTATATATGCTTCCTAAAAACAATTAATTTAAGTCCTCCGCTGCACAATCCATACGATCACGCACTTCAAATGAGTGATAGCATGACTTCATTGAAAAGCAAAGTCCGTAGTTAGACACATTTTGTCAAAGGGGATGGTCGTTTAATTCACATTTTATTACATTACATAAAATGAAATTTTATACAAGGTAGAATGAAAATGTCATCACCCTATCGGAAGATGCTATAACTTTTGCAAATGGCGGCAAGTGTTAATTCTACTTTGACATTTGTGAATTAAACAAATAGAAAATAAACGTCAACAAGATATTGAAACAATTTACTCCTAAAGAACGCGGAATAGTTATTTCGATTGATTTTTTGGTGCCAATTATATCATCTTCCGATAGAGTGGCAACTTCTGCTACACCTTATTTTAAATAAAGAATTGTCGTTTTTTTATAATTACAAAAAGTCAAAAACAGGCAGTAAGCGAAAAATAATAAAATGACAAGCACTTATTTTACAACTTTTAAGTGAAAGAACAAGTAGAATAAACGATCACGATGCGCGGATGCCACACATATAAATCAAAAGAGAGGTACACAATACACATCTACGCGATTGGAGTGTGCCTCTCCTTTGATTTTTGTATGAGGCATCTACATTTTTTTCGTGATTGTCACCACCATCGCGTTGGTTTCCGCGTATAGCTTAAAAGCGTTTTAAGTCGAACTTGAATATTAGGATTTGTATCAGCTCTGTGTGTTTACTTTCCAAAACATACAATTTCCATTGAAGTACAAAGTTCTGTCAAAGTTCATATAAAAAAATAAAATTGGACATTTGCAGTTTTGGGAAATAAATGAACAGATATACTATGTTGCCCTTGTCCTCATCTTAAAATATCAAATAAGTTCTTATTTGGAAATAAAATATTTGAGTTTCATTTCAACAAATATAAGCAACCCCACAACTGAAAACCCATCCCCCTCTTTTCACGGCCCTGTATAAAAAGAACATATTATCTAATAAAAATAATCATTACCTCCCTCCTTAAAAATAAAAAAAAAACAATTTTATTGTTATATCCTTAGCAAATAATAACAAAATGTTTTCTATATATATTTCATTTTCAGATTTATTTCGGTTGTTCGAGTATAATTCTGCTACAGTACCTAAGAGAAGAGCAGCAATATCTTTCAGGAAAGATAGCAAAACCAACAGGAGAAAGTCTTCTTGAAAGAGGGGATGTGTCACCAAGTAAGTTTTAGATTTTGAATTTTATTATTTTGTATTTTTCGATATAAAAAAAATCAAACTTTTTCAGAATCTTAAAAGAGTGTTCTTCTTTTATGTACGTGCTTAGTCCTTTATTCTCTCCAATTTAATAATTACAATAAAAAGGGTTTTAAGCTAAATAATGGTATCATGTACGTACATCAAAAATTTGTCTAACTTTTAATCATGTTAATTATTTTAGGTCGATTGCTAAGGGTTTTCTGTTTTATTTTTTTTTTTTTTTTTGAAATGAATTTGCTGAAAGTTTTAATTCAATTTTAATAAAATTTACTTTATAGTCCTGGTAATTTAAATTTTTTTGTTCATGGAAGTTTTGTATCCTTTCAAACACAACGGTTTTTAGCTTTTATTATCAGGAAGTTCTGTGAACGAAATTTCAATTTGATTTTCTAACAAAAGGCTTATTTATTAAAAGGTATAGGTAGTAAATATGATATTCACTTTAAAACCCCTAACTGGAACAAATTCAGGGAAACACTGGTATAGGGATTACCAAAATTGGGAATCACATTCAAATGACATTTCATTCAATTGTACATAGAATTTCAAAATGTGAACGACAGTCGAATGAAATATTACTTGAATGCTTTTTAATTAATTTTCTAACTGTTTGAAAGGGCTTCGGTTTAAAAACAAATTTCGAGGTTGTAATCAAAATTGACACTAAGATTATCGAAGAGTCTGAAAAAGTGGGTTTCGTCATAGCGTCCGTCGACGGTATCTGTGCCCCTGTCCGTGTGTCCACTGCAATTATGCTAGAGCTTAAAAGCTCGAACTAATTTGTTTAAAATTGAATATACATAGGTATATATTATATTTAATAATAATTCTTTTTTGTGACCTTTTAATTTATAATAACGGGTGATTTTTTAAGAGGTTTAAAACTTTTTTTTTTAAAAGAACACAAAAAATTCGAAAAAATGAATGAAATAATTTTATGCAAATGTTGACCGCGGCTGCGTCTCAGGTAGCCCATCCGCTGAGTCCAATTTTGGCATACTCTTTCACACATATCGGCCGGTATCTCACGAATGAATGCATGGATGTTGGCTTCCAGTGCGTCAATCGAAGCGGGCTTGTCCCTATAGACATTAGCCTTGACATACCCCCACAAAAAATAGTCTAATGGTGTCAAATCGCACGATCTAGGCGGCCAATTGACCGGCCCGGAACGTGAAATTAACTGTTCACCAAACTCGCCTCGCAATTACGCCATTGTTTCGCGTGCTGTGTGGCATGTGGCACCGTCTTGTTGAAACCACATATCATGCAAGTCAAGAACTTCCATTTCGGGCAAAAAAAAGTTTGTTATCATCGCTCGGTAGCGTTTACCATTGACAGTAACGCTGCGATTCGCATCATCTTTGAAGAAATATGGCCCAATAATGCCGCCGGCCCATAAACCGCACCAAACAGTGGCTTTTTCGGGATGCATTGGTAGCTGTTGCAATGCTTCTGGCTGATCTTCACTCCAAATGCGGCAATTGTGCTTATTTACGTACCCATTCAACCAAAAATGAGCCTCATCGCTGAACACAATTTTTCGATAAAAGCGCGCGATGAACATTTCGAACCGAGCACGAATTTTGATAGTAAAATTCAATAATTTGCAAGCGTTGTTCATTTGTAAGACGATCCATGGTTATATTGCAAACCAAACTGAAGCTGTTTGACAGTGACACAAGGTACTAAACACACGTCAGCTGTCAAAACCAGTGTTGCCAAAACCAAACCAGCTAAAAAATCACCCGTTATATCTTTGGATCCTAATTTTGTGGGCTTTAGGTCTTCTTTGTTTAACTTTTTTTGTTAAATAGACGCACGTGGTAACGTGCTTCTTCACGTCTCTATGAGATTTAAAAAATTAATACGTATTTGTTGAATATATCAATTACTTAAATCTTATAGAGACCTGAAGAAGCACGTTACCACGTGCGAAACGTCGTCTATTTAACAAAAAAAGTTAAAAAAAGAAGACCTAAAGCCCACAAAATTAGGATCCAAAGATAAATTATATTATATTTATGTGATTTCCTAGGAAAAAAAAATCAAAACCTATAATAATTAATTTTAATTTTCTCAAAAACAATTTCAAACCTGTAATGACCAAAGCGACTGCACATAAGGTTTTTGCTAAAAAAAAAATTAAATAGGATTTTTACGTTGTTTTTGAAAAAGTTAATTTATATTTGAGTGACTGGTGATTCTTAATATTTTAAATAATATTGCATACAAAATTTTTTTAATCAATGTTTGTTTTTTTCTCGAAAAAAATATGTTTTTTTTTTTTATTTAAAAGTTTAAATGTAACAAATGTTGAATTCACCTATTTAAAAAAAAACTGTTAAAAATATTTTTTCTGAAAAACCTAAAAAGAAAAACATTTTCTCTCGAAAACTTCTATACTATACGACACGACGCACTTTACAAATTTTCAGTGCAATTGTTTTTGTATATATGTGATGCATGTTTAAGCATATTTTCATATTTATTTCTATGATATGCATATTTATGTAGATAGATAGATTCCAAGACCTGCATATCTTTTGCATCCTTTCAATGACTGTTTTTGTATTTGTTAAACTTGCTTCTTGAATTTCTACAAACTATATAGGTACATAAAATATGGGGAATTTATGAAATAATTTATCAAATAATCAAATTCTTATACATTTTTCAAATATATTTTAACAAAAAAAAAATCTTCAATCGATTTTATTAACCCTTATGTATTTACAGTAAAAATATCATGTCAATTGATGTGAAAAATATCATAACATCTCTGGAAAATATATGAATACATCAATACAATACATTCAAATCAAAGTTATAATAAAAGGTGATACATTTATGTATGTAGATACTTGGGTATTTGTGTCATGCTCCAGGAATTAACTCCCCAATGAAATAACTTTCCCACTTAATTGGGTTAATTTAATTTTTGTATAGCAATCCGAATGCTTCAGGAAGTTTGGTTTATACGTAAATGTGTCGAAGCCTAGACAATAGGCATGCGACACACGTGTCTGCTTTTGGGCGTTATGACATTTTTGATTTTGGGTTGTTATGAAGTTGGGCAGTTAATTTCAAAATTAAAACCGTCAAAATACCCAAAATAAATATGATAACGTTCAAATTCATACGGTTTGGACCCCTCAAAAGTATTTACAAAATGAAATGTTTCTTCAAATTTGGGGATTTGATGAACTAACTCCTTACTTTTAATAATAGCTGTGTTTTATTTTCCCCCAGATCCAATCCAGATCAGATCATGAAAATAAAACAACTCAGGATCTCAGTGACAACTTGTTACATATATACCCAACTCTTTTTTTCCCCTTATTTTTTTTTTTTTTATTTCTATACACCAGTTGTCTTTTTTCATTACACTACTGACGACATTTACAAATTAAGGGCGTGTGCTCAAAGTACATTTGGAAATCCGAATTCAAAACAAAGTTGGATCTTGTCTTGTTTTTGTCATACATGTATTTTCGTAAGCAAATCCAATCTGGTTGGGATCTGAGGGAAAATAAAACACAGCTAATGAAAACAATCCCCCGCCCCCTGCGTAAAAAATTAGAATGAAATAGCTCCCCAAATCAGTGATTTCTAACATTTTGAAATAATTGCCCAATTTCAAAAGATGAAATAAATCACCAAAAAGGAAATACATGACGTGTAAGTCTCAAAAAAAATATTAAATAAGTTCCCAACACATAGAGCTTTCTTATGATTTTATTTATTTTTTTATGAAAATATGTAATCAATAAGTCAAATCATATATCAATAAAAAATATACATAGATACCAATATGAATCAAAGCAACGATTGAAAAACTAAATTAAACAGCGTGGTTTTAATTAATTTCAGCCAAGGTACAGTTAATTGAGAAAAATTTTGACATTAGGTGCGTCAAAATTATGTGTATGTATGTATGTAATGGTAGTAGGTACATATTCTTTTGCGCAAGATCAGATTACATTTTTTATGGCCCGAAAAAAAAAATTGATATTGCCAAAATTTATATTTTTCCAAATCTTAAGTTGGAAATATATGTATATATTTTCAACGTAAATTGTTTTTGTAAAATTTGGGCGTTATTTCTTCAATTTTGGGTGATATTTCCAAACTTTTTTTTTTTAATTTCTTTCCTAAATTTTGGGCGATATTTCCAAAGTAAAATTTCAATGATAAAATAACCTTCAAAAAATCGCGGCGCCTAAACAGTGAGGTTTTTCTGGATTTTTTTTTTGGGCGATATTTCCAATTCTGGGCGTTATTTCCCATTTGATTTTTAAAATTTTTATTTTGGGAGTTCTTTCCTTTAAAAAAAAAACAACAACAATTGTTCAGGCGATATTTCCAAATCGATTTGGGCGTTATTGCCTATAATGCCGATTACATTTTCTTGCTCCTGGTAATGCGCCCCCAGAATTTTGCGCCCTGTGCATTTGCACATCTTGCACATTTGATTGGTCCGACCCTGACTATAAGCAGTGTTACCGCAGCCAAAATTATTTATGAACCCTTCCGAATTAAAAAAGAGTCCTTTTTAAAAATAAATGAATTCCTTTTGAAAATAAATGCAAAATTTTTAAAAATATCGAATTTTAAGAATTGTCAAAGCTTTTTTATTTTATAAAACAAAAATTAATTAATTATTTAATTCATTAATTTATTAATATCCAAACAAATATTTAATAAAATACAAAAAAGTCTTACTTTTCATAAAAAAACTCAACATTCTTTGAGTTAAAATGATCCCACCCAAAAAAATGATACAATTATGTCCCAGTGGTAACTCTGACTATAAGTACAATTAATAAACTCATCAGAACAAACAAAAAAGAAAATTTGGTTGGAGAAACTGAAAATAAATAATTAAATATTAATTAAAAAAATATTGATCAAAAATTAATTCACGAGTTCTAATAAATTAAATTTTACTTATTTCACAATGTCAAAGTAAAGTTCTGATTAGTTACTTGACACATAAATATTGGAAAACGGTCATAAATCATATAATCATAATCATAATAAACTCATATTATTGTATACACATATGTATAATTTAATCTATCGAACCCTGGAAACTTGGAAATGAAAATTTCCCTATGTGAAGGTCAAATTCTTAAAAAAAAAAACAATCGCATTTCAAAGGAATATTTGGAAACTTTTATGATTAAGGAATTCAGTATGAATGTGAAGTTAAAATAAAATTTATTTTTACAGAGGCATGTGGTTATGTATGTATGTATGTATATTATACACACATAATATGTACATTTCTGTGATGTTTGGCAGAAACATGATGTTAACTCTTTAAATTAATTTTGTCTGTAAAAGCATTTGAATGTTTATTAAAAACGCTGAAAAAAGTTTTTAGAAAAAAATGAAATAATTTATTTAAATTTATGTCGGTATGTATGTACATCGTACATTGTGCATACATATTTATGTATATTGTATGTATACATTTTTAAATAAATAATTCCTTTTTGTCTGAAAGCTTTTTACAACATTTAAACTTTCAAATGGCTTTAGTGAAAAAAAATTGAAGTTACATAATTTTTCTTGATTTCTCCATGAAACAATCTCCATGGTGTACTATTAATTGACTGTAGTAGGTCTTTTGAAGAATTATTACTGCTGGAGCAAAAAGTTGCATAGGAATTATATTTTTTATTTTTTAATAAAATTTAAATTATGAAGAAATGTGCTTATTAAAAACCCAGCATACGCAACTGACAGTGACTAATAGCTTAAAAAAAAAATCTGTGCAAAAGTGATGCTTGTCCTTACTTTAAAAAAAAAGGCAATATGAATGACTTGAATTTTTTTTTCATTATACATATGTAGATATGGGTACCTATTTCAAAACCACTTTGCTCTGTTCAAGTAACTGACGCGGCGCGACGTCATCCACGAACGACGAACAAAAACAGGACTCTCCGCAATTCCGCATTCTGATTCCAATTCCAATTTTCGAAAAAAGGTTGTGTATTTTATCTGCTCTTATACACGTCCAAGTCCAGGTCCAGTCAATGGACATGAACACCCTCTTTGGTCATAATAAATCAAAGGAAGTTTCTCCTCACACCATTATCATCATTCGAATATTGAGTTCTACCCCTAAACCGAAACTCTGTGGCGAATTTGTACCACCAGAATGACATTATATTGATATATGGCACCATCTATACTAACATACTCATATATAAGGAATATTTATTTGTTCTTGCAGCCACTGTGATATTCAATATACTATTTCTGGTATGCTCGATGTGCTTAGTTCTGGCATCGGTTATGGTGGTCATTGGTCTATCGAAAGTATAACTAAGCCGCAAGTAAATTTTGGTAGGTCCAATTGTGCCTAAATGTTCTTTCTCTTTTTGTATTTCTTTCAGGACCAGCGTCATCTATTGCTGCCATGGATATTCTTTATGTTTGCTGATATTTTCATTGAATTCTCTCATTTAGTTTATCTTGTTAAATTACAGAGATTGGTATTCGAGCCACTTGTTAGTGTGGTTCTAACATTGGATTTTTTCATTATGTGTCTTAATGTAAGTATACCTATTTCTTGTGTTCTCTTTATCTAACCAACCTTAGTTCTAGACACATTCATTTTCGAAATTATAATACATAGCTATAATTACAAAATATGTTGCAGGTATATTGCTTACTTTGCATAATATCTCAGTACCAAGAGTATAAAAGCGGACGAGGTTATAGAAAACAAAGATTAAATGTGAGTATACGAGTATTATTATTATTCTTCTCCCTTAAATTAATTGTGTGTGTGTTTAGTTAGAATTTATTGCAGCTTGAAAATTATTATTTTAGAGTTTGCACATGTCTGGTTTTGGAATTGAAGTTATTTTTCAAGTTTTAATTTTTGTTTTGCATCACGTTTTGTATACCTACGTCGCGCTGCGAAGATTACCTGAAGTTGGATGTGCTTGAAATGAGTTTGGTTTTTTGTTTACTTGCTGTATAGACGTATAGAGGCCAGTTTTTTACATAAAGAAGTTTAAAAAAATGGTTTTCATTATACATGTCGGTTCTATCAACAGATCAAAACGTCGATTTGTACATTACCTAAAGCCTTCTTCTATTTCCGTAGTGCGATTTTTTTTACATTCGCTGCTATCATTGTAGGAACGAAGTTTAATCAAAACCCTTTGGGACATTTTCGGAAAAATTTTAACAAACGGAAATCGAGTTTCCCTTCTAAGGATTCACATTTAAATGCTCTTTAACAAATTTGAAGCAAATCGGTCAGGCCAACGGAAGGTATGACGATACGACGAAATCCATTTATTACAACTTCGGCAATTTTTTTTACACGAAACCAATACTTTCCCTATAGAGCACAAGTGGAAAACAATTTGTGTCATTTTGATTTTCAACTTGCATTTTTCATTCACCAAAAATTTGTTTATCTAATTTGATTTGTATATTTTTTATATTTTTTATTTATTATTAATTTTAGAATCATTAATTTAATTTCAGAATATTTCCTGCGGTTATCTCGTTAAAGAATAATTTTCTCCTTTTTTTTTTGCAAGACTGATGCCATACAATATATTACAACAAATGATACAACTGCTTCTACATTGTGTCTTAATACAATTGGGCAAAATCAAGCATCGATAAGTCCTTATCTGTATCACCATTCAAACTTCTCCACAATCCCAGAGGAATCACAACTACACGAGGCATCCGATAAAGGTATAGACATGTAATGTAGTATTTATGTTTGTTTATATGGCAGCAGCGGAAACTGCCAGCGTGGTGGGTATAATTAATTAAGTATTTGCTTGTGATGTTTCCGTAAAGCAAAACATTAAGGAAATTAAATTGACGATTCCGTTAAATGTATTATTTTTTTGTTTGAGCGGGCAATAAATGGCAAACCAAAAAAAACTATTAATTTATTTCTGAGAATGAATGTTTTTACAATATTTATGATGTTAATATTTATATAAAGAAATTTATGTTAACCTACATCAACATATATTTTTTGTTGATATTAATGATGGAGGCAAAATCCATTAGGCTTTTACTTATACAGTAAGAAAATCTTTATTTGGAAAATGTTATTTCAGATTTCTTTTTGAGTCCAGTTCATTTTTTTTTATAAACGAGTAAAAATATCTCCATCGTTATTTTAGGAGAAGAAAACTACGCCCTTCCACTTATTTAGGTACTTTTATTGACTTTTATTTCAAGCATAACGAAGGACATCTGTAACAGCAATTGTCAATACAATTTATTGTGAATCATTATGATTTCTCTTTTTAGAACAATTTTTTAAAGATGTCAAGTGAGTGCTTGTATTTTTCATCTAATTTGAATGAAACACATTCAGAATAAATTGGTGTAAAGAAAAACAATCAAACTCAATTTGTTTGAAATGTTATTTCCTCTTTGAATAAAAATTACATTTCTCTCTTTCTCTAATTTTTCAAGTGAAATTTATAAAATTTATAATAATTTATTTTATTTTTTTAATTTTAGATGAATTAACTTCACCTTTGGAAGAAAATTGTACGAATCAATGTTGTGCCGTTAGAAAATCATCATTTATTCCAGAAATAATTATGGAAAATTATTGAAAATCATATTCAATTATTTTTATAAAAATTAATACATGTATTAAGATTTGTAATATTATTATTGTGAAACTGATTTAAAAAAAATGTTCTATTCCTTTTTTTTTTTCTTAAAAAAAAAGACTTTTTTATAAAAATTAAAAGAAAAAAGCTTGCAATAAATATGGACCATTTTATTAACAAACATTTAAAGTGTAAAAAATATTTCAAACTATAAAAATGAGTGCGTTGGAGATTTCAAAAAAAAATTTATTTGAGATTTTTGGTGTGGTGTCAAAGTTTAACACCAATTATACTTTCAAATTTCAAATGCTGTAACTTTGGAATGTAATATCACATACCGTCAAAAATATATATTCATTATTCTCAAAATGTTGGAATTTTTGTGCTCTACAATTTTTATTATGAGAAAAATTGATTTTAACTTCTTGGAGAACAGCAAAAGTTAAAAATAATTAAAATTAAAACGATCTGCACACATTTAAATTACCACCTAGAAGAGATTTACATATGTACATGAATGCGATATATTGAATGGCGGGCGGTTCAGTAAAAACTTTGCTCCGTCAAAAATTGGGGAAGCGAATACAAAATTTGCTCACTTTTCTTATGAACTAATATTTTTGAGATTTAATTTTTCTTAACTTACTGTCCTAAAGCTCAGTTGGCTGGAGTAACGTTTAAATTAATTGGGTATTAAAATTTACATAGTAACTTCTAAAAAATCGGAAATGTTTAGATAACTTTTTTTTACTTTGGAAAAAGATATTTTTAAGACTTTTGCATGACATATTTTCATAGATATATTAAATATACGATAAAATATGGTTTGTTGTGCATCTATCGAAGCTATAAACTGTCCAATTCCGTTGCAGGATGGCTACGATATCGATGGATTAAAAAACCTCTTGAAAATCAGAAATTTTTTAAATTAAAATGAGATCAATGCAGGATACGTTGAGGTGGTAAAATATTTGAAAATTAATACCGAGAAAAGAGAACACTCTTTTCTCGGTATTAATTTTCAAATATTTTTTTTTTTTAATTGAATGCCCACTTCGTGCGATATGGCGAGCAAATGGTGCTTGCTGCGTTTAGCAAAAGCCGCCTAAATTAATGCAGCAGTGGAACGTTAACGCAATCCACATATCGGGTATGATATGTGCCTCTCCATTGATTCACGTGTGCCGCATCCACATTGTTATCGCAATCGCGGTTCACGCAATGCTTCAACATTTTTGGCACCAATTGTGTACCAATCGCTCTATCTTCTCGAATGGCACTAATCATATTCAAAAAATTTCAAAATTTTGCTATCGATTGTGTCATTATGAGTTTTTTTTTTGCAAGAAAACAGACAACGCCTTGATTGAGTTTGGTATTGCATGATTCTCTCAATCGAAGTACAAACGAAGCAAATAAAAAAATACTTAGTTAAACAAGCAAAATTTTTTTTTTAATTTTTTGGAAATCGTGGATAACATTTAATTTGATTGAAAAATTCGGACAATATACTGATGCAGACAAAAATTATTAAGGCATCATAAATTTTTCGAAAACACCTATATTGACATAGGAAAATTTTGAACATTTTTGAAAATGATCAAAAACAATTGATCCAATCGAATAATGGTGTCAATTTTTATTGCAGTCAAAATTTTCAATATATCGTCAGGTTTCTAAAATCACCCATACTCAGCGATTAGTGTCATCAGCTTTCCAAAAATATTCATATCAACACAATTGCGGTACAACATTACTGTAATTAGATTTTATGTCATGGTCGTCTAACACATAATTATATATGCAAAAAAAAAAGAAGTAAAATATGTTCATAAGAAAATATTGCTATAAAATTTATTTTTTCATATTTACTTAAAAATCCTAATTTGGAATTTATTTAAAACCGGAGGGAATTTTAAAATCTACTCTGGCATCACTGATGTGCATCGCTACCAATTTAAGGACAGTTTCATTTTTTTTATATGAACCTTGACAGAACTTTAGACGAAAATTGATAAAAAATGGGAGTTTTGCTAAGTAAAGGAACTGAGGTATTGTGACAGTACAAAAGACAGTACAATGAAATCATTTAAGTTCAAAAGTCTCAAAGTAATAGCTTCGTTTTATTATCTACGGAAATGGACTGGAACGAGTTAGTGATGTTTGCCAAAAAGCTATAATTCCAAAATGAAAATCCCCAAGCTATAAAACCGGGTAAAAACAAAATTCCCACGATAAAATCTCTTAAAGATAAAATTCCCAAGATAAAATCCCAAAAAGAAGATTTGCAATTATAGTGAATCAAGCAATGAAATGGCCAGCAGTTTTACAGCAACTGGATCGTTGTTATTTCTAAAATAAAAATTATTTTGTTAGGTATACATTTTTACGTAATTTGTTGAAGATTTGGAGTTTTTAGCAAAATAAAATATTTTTGGGGATTTTGTACATAGGACACTTTTTCCCATGGGAATTTCATCCGATTGAGATTTTGGTTTTTGGGGATTTCGTATGTTTCCCTTTCCCTTTTTTCTAAGTGTCGAAAAAATATAAAAAGAAAATCTTGAAATAAAAAATAAACCTGAATTGAGAAGAATTGAGGATTGAGATTTGTTTGCCCTTTTTCCAAAAAATCCGGGGTAATTTTCGAAAGCCTTTATTTTCTGACCTTATTTTCCAATGCAATCTATAAGCTAATTTCCAATATTTATTTGACAATTTACCTTACCAAGTGTGACAATATTTTTTCAAAACAATTTATACAAAACGCATTGGCGAGGTCATTCCCAAAATTTGTCATTTTTTTTTCTCTATACTTTTGTAATTTTTTTTTCAACACAACCACACGAATTTATTAGAAACTGTCATTCTTTCTCCATTGTTTATGTATATATACACACAAAGTAATGCCATCATTTATCTAAAACAAATTGTAAGCTATACAGATTTTCACTACCAACCCCTACTTCAACATCATTGTTTATCTTGACTTATATGAGAATTAATTTTACAAACTCCTAGAGACAAGAAATTGTAATAGAAATGGCGCAAGGTTGGCTGAAAACATAATATAAAACATAAGCAATCCTACAAATAAAACGCACTATTGGCGGAAACTTTGCCCCAGACAAGACAAAGTAAATAAAAGTATAAATAATAAATTAAAAGTTACAGAATACAAAAATAAAGCTCTAAATTTATTTAAAAAAGGAAGTGAACTTTTTTGTTTTTTTTTCAAGCTTCTGCCATCATTGAAAAAATAAAACTAAATTCATCCTGAGAGAGTATAATGGATAGTTTGTGTAAAGGCAGCTGTTGTAGTTTCGCATCAAAACATTAATCCATAACATTTCTAAAACTAAATAAAACAATGAGTTTGAAAAAATATAAAATAAGTCTATATTTAGTTTTTAGCCTAACTACATACATATCTGTATGTATTGGGATACAAAATATTTCCTATAGTATTTTATTAACTCAATTTCTATTTATTTCTATAGCTTGATAAATAAATAATCCCAAACAAGTTTACACAACACAAACAGAATGCACAATTTGAATTTTTTGTTTTTGCTTTTTTAATTAAATCGAAGAGTAACTAGGTAGGTCTGTAGTCTGTACCTTCTACCTTCATCATGCCAATAAAAGACCGGCTGCAACAAATGTGCATTCAAGTGCAACTTCGATATACAGGAAAGTTCCATGCCAATTTCATTTAATTTCCATAGCTACCGGAAAGGATTCATTGACGTGAATTTGGCTATATCCTTACATTGTTGGCCATCATGGGTGTGATTATGTGTTAATAATTCGTGAAAATTTATGGGTTATATTTGGTGTTTTATAAGTAGGTATATGTATATGTATATGTATATGTATATGTATATGTACATATGTACATGCAACTGGTGTAAAAACAAAAAAATATCCTTACATACTTCTTTTTATTGGATGATTTTTGCTGTGTTATGTTTATTTGGATTTATAACAAACAATCATATATACATATATGTATGTATATGTATGTATAAATAAGGAGTAAGGTATGGGTGGTGGTGTCCTTTTGAAAGAAGAAAAACAAATTTATTTAAATAGGCATCTGTATTGTATATAGTTACACTTTAATGCCAATATTTAAAGTTTAAAATTTAAATTGAGCTTTAATTAAATCATTTAAATTGAAACATGCTTGCACGTAATTTAAAAAATAAATTAATTGTATTGTACGTGCTATGCTAAAGGATAAGCTAATTTAATGCATGCTTTTATAATTGAATGATGCTAAGGTAAATAAAATGCGTGTATGGATCATTATACGAATTTTTGTCTCTTAGTTCGAAGCTTTAAAAATTTTATAGTAAAGGTGTTTGGTTTGGGTCATTAATACAATAAAATAATTATGAAACAAGTGTAAAAAAGTTTAAAATTATTAAACAAAATTTTTTAAATTGATTTTTTTGTAAAGTTTTAAAGCAGACAATTTATGTTTTGTAAAATTCTAGAGAATTGAAGTGACCTACGAGAATTCCGGGTTTTCAAAAAAATTTCAAAAAACTTTAATTATCAGATCTAGCTAAAAGTTACACAATATAGGTACATATTTCTAAAAATGCATGAGTAGATGAAAATTTTCAAGTTTTTGGATAGATGACAAAAATATAAAAAAAAACTTAACATCTGATTAATTTGAAACTTACAGGGTTATTCTAGCCTTGTGGGCAGTTTTGCAACGGAAACAAAAATGTTCATGTCACATTTTCTAAAAAATCGTGCCATTTTTCTGACATATGAAAAAATCTAATTCTTATATTAAAAAAATATATAATTCAATTGTGGGGTCAAATACAATACAAAATAAGAAGAAATAATTTGCGCTATTCGAGTATCTATGTATTGTCAAAAAATAAGAGTTTCTGCCAGTTTTTATTCCATTTGGAAGTGCATATTCTGACAGATGGCGCTCAACATAAATAGCTTAAAATTAGCTCAAAACTCAGAAAACAACCAAAACCAAAATAACTTTAGGCGTGTTCCTTTGGGCTGCAGCATCTACTGCCAAGTACTTCTGGCTGCTTTCAACTACTTCTACTCTATGGTCAAAGTAGTTCAAAGCACTTCAATAATGTAGTAACGAAATGAATCCACGCAAGAAAGCGACCCCTTCATTAGAAGAAATTACATAGTAAATTATTTTTGTTGATGTTTTCTATAATTTAAAATAAAATTCAAATACAAACAACAAAGCTTTCGTCTACATTGAGGTTAGATTTTTCTTTTGGCAAAAATTAAAGCGTTCCATTCATCATCTACTGCGAACTACTAAAAAGTACTTTGCTAGGCCCAAAGGAACACACATTTTATTGTAAAACTATTTTATAAACAAAAAATAAAAATACAGGAAGAATACCACAGCCAATTTCATATTATTTTTGTAAAAATTAAAAACATTAAAAAATATGGCACCTGCTACAGGGTGATATGGCACTTTTTTATATAGTTTTTTACCACATTTGTGGCATATGCTATTAAATGAGGTGCATGAGTCATGAGACTAAAAGTGACATATTATGCACCTAATCCAATTTTGGTTTTATTATTAGATCATAATCCTCGCCACACCGTACAGAAATATTTTCCTTGAAGTCCTCCGGTTCATCTGATTCATCATGCAGTGAGATTTTTGTATGGAAGATAATATTTTCACCCGTGGTCTCATATCCGACTTTACCCTAATGTAAAATCTGAACAAAATCTTGAGTTCGAATATTTATACGAATGCGAAACTTGTCCAATACTTGTGAATTGTAGGTAAACAAAAGGCTTACGGACAAAACATGAAACAAAATGGTTAAGTTTGAAATGGGTTATATCTAGGTCAATTTTAAATAAAACTAACTTTTGAAACATGCCATATTAAAGATTTTCACCTTACCTTTTTTTGTTTTGGGAATGCATTTCGCCTATCTTTCCTCTAAAAAAAATTATGGGTAATTTGCTGAAAAAAATATAAAATCTTTGATTTTTTAATTGTTTGTTACTGCTTAAATTTGTATTTTTATTTTTCTTTACCATCCATTTCGATAGAAAATTACATTTTCTACGAAAAGTTTTAAGGTTCCTCCACACCAACGTGAATATTCGGTGGCGACGACGACCACAATAATAACAACGTGTTGTTTTCATTGACAACCACGTGTTGTTTATGTTGTTTTCGTCGTCGCCACCGAAAATTCGTGTTGGTTTGGGGGAACCTTTACTGAGTAAAATGTTGCTTATTTTTCGAGTATATAACGAATTATACCAAACATATTGAAAAGTGACCATTGTTACCATTCTCTCAGAAACCCAAGGGTGGATTTAGTAGTATAGTTTATATTTTAAGCATACTTAAGTGCCACAGAAATTTATTTAACTATAAAAAATTCTCAAATGCAACTGATCCCCGTAAAAAGGTATATTTAATAGCCTTTAAACAATTCTAAAATTTTGATACTTTTTACTTGTACTTTTTGGCAAGTTATGATTTCGTGAAATCAAATTGAACCTGAGATTTTGATCAAACTTGAGATTGCGATGCTAGTGAAAGCGAAAAAAGTGGGCTCGCAACACTGTTTGCCTGTTCGGCTACAGCCTAAACGTATCAGTCGATTTGTCTTAAACTTACCTTCAATAGTATTCTATATACTAAAATTTTAAAAATGGATTTTTAAAAAAGTTTAAATGTTTTTTGCGGTTTTATACTTCAATGCCATATAATCTAAATTTGAACTGCTTTAAAGATTTAAAATGTATGTCTCATATGGTTATTTTAAAATGGAATTGTTTGTTTAACTGCCAGAAAAAAATTAACAAAACTGAAAAAGAAGTATTGTAGTAAAATAGTATTTTATATTAGGCCTTGAACTAAAAACACAAGAGGAATGGTTCAATAAAGCTTAAAAAAAATGTATAACATAAATTAAAGCAGCTGATTCAATATGCATTCCAAAGTACATGAATGTACCTTTCTAGCAATATATCACTTTGTTGGGGTGTAACAAGGCGTAACAGTTAAAAGTTTAAAAGAAACCTCAAAATGCAATTTTATTTCAATTTTATTTAAGCCTTATTTTAAAGGCACACCATTTTTATATTCAGTCATATAATTATAAAAAAAAAACTTAACGAAGCTCTAAACATTTACTAATTTTTAACAAAATCCACAAACCTATCAAACGTGAAAAAATATATAAATAAATATAGTCGCCCTTATTATTAGTGCACTGAAATCTTTACTTTTTAAGGATGCATTTTTTTAAATATGACCTACTGTGAAACCGCTGGGCTAAAATCTTGCCACGTCTTTCTCAAAATCCGTAATTGCTCTGACGAAAAAACGTTAACTTACTTTTTTTTTGTGTAGAGTTTTATAAGCTACTGGATAGCTATTGGGAAATGAACTGAATTTGGTCTTTTATTTCATATATTATCTGTCAAATGGTTTCCTTTTATAACAATGTTTAAAATAATAAAAATACAAAAATAGTTTTTTTTTCAATAACATTTAATAAACAACCATATGTCTGTATATTTGCGTATATTGTAAAATTAGCACACCCATAACGGTAATAAAATTCATTATAATTAAAAAATATTTAAAAAAAATTACCCAACAAAATAAAGTTAAAAAACAGTTAAGTGTGTATATTTGAATGTCCGCACTTATTCGAGACAACAAACAAAAACATTGACTAGAAATTTTATGTCGTCCGCATCCATTATTTTATTATATGGCAGATGTTCCTCCAAAGAAATATATTTTCTATAAGTAAAAACTTTGCACCCAGAGGTCAGTTATTTTATTTATGGGTGGGTTTTAAGTGTTCCTTGTAAAAATTTAGATATAAAGATCTTCCGTTGATTCACCCTGCAGCATAAATCGTGGTTCTGATTTTTTCTTGTTGTTGTTTTTTGTTTTCAATCGACGATTCACAACGCCATCTTCTTCATCCATCATACGTAATATGGTAGTCTGAAAACAAAACTTGAACTTAAGGTTGAACATAAAAATCCTTATATGTACCTGATCTGAACAGTCTAGAGGAGCCACAGATATATCTCGGACAGCCCTGAATTTTCCGCAATTATTTAAATGTTCATTCTCCAGTCGAAAATAGTTCCACATAAAACGGCGAAATACCTCTAAAGGACTAAGTAAAGTCACCATACTTTCACTCTCAATATAACCAGACTCAATGAGACTCATAGAAAGAGTCCATCCAAATCGTAAAACAAAGTCCTCAAATATTCCAAAATAATAGAACCACTGTAAACATTTTATAAAGGTCAAAATATCATGTCAGCAAAAATTTATCGATGGTATATGGGGGGGGGGGGGGGGGGGGGGTAGACAAAGCAGGAGCATGGGCAAAATTGAAATAATAAACAAAGCATGCATACGAATTAATTTAACGATGAAATTCATCCTTACAATTTTACATGCAACAAGGACAAAGAATACACGAATACATGGTAGGTACTTGGTATGTATGTAACTTACTGTAGAAGAATAAACAATTTCTTCCCGGAGGAATTTATTATCTCCCGCTTTGGCATCGAATAGTCCCCAGTCAAATTTTATGTCCCAACAGTATGCATAGCAAGAGGAAGCAATGGATGCTCCAATCCAGCAATAGAACCATGGATTGTCCTTTGATGAGGGATACATATCTAAAAGAAAGGAAAACAAAAGGAGTTAAAAATAGAATTTCCACTTTATTTAAACGTTTGACGCATTTACACGTACTTGAACAGTGCTGTGCAAAAATAAAAATTACCAGCCCTATTCTACTATTCGATCCGATCGAATTTTTTTTCGATTCAAATGAATTGTTCACTAAATTTGTCACAAATTATTATTTAAACTCTTTAATCTTTCGAGTTAAAAAATTTATTTCTTTTCGCAATTTATTGGCTTTTTGGAACGAACATTCGTTTACGTTTATACATTTTAAATATTTTATTTTTCGAATTTTGACAAACATTGCAGAAAACAATATTTTAGGTGAACGAAGTATGGTAAACTGGAGCAGAAGTCACTTATACAGTTTTATTTCCAATAAAGATAATCAAAAAACATGATATTTAAGCAATCGATATAAGAGAGATGATCTGCAGTTTAAGGATTTTAAAGAGTCTTTAGAGAAAGGATGGGAGCTGCGGAGATATAATAGTGCCTTGGATTGGATGTGTGAGAAGATGGGGATATCAGAAATTGATATCACGTTTTTTTTTAAGCCAAAGAAAGAACTTCTTTTATTGCTAAAGGTTCTGCCTTAAAAACGTTACAAAGATTAGGAAGATGGAAGGAAAGGCTTACATTAAGCTTGTCTGAATACACCCTACACATCTTCACCAACTCCTAAATCATTTTTTGATTCGTCGGTAATAGTATAGAATACTTTTGATAGAACGGAGTCTATATACGGTTTTTTTGTTAGTCTCCTTCGTTCCTGCCGACTTACAACAAGTACACTAGAATGGTTGAGATTTGATAACATTAGGGAACCTATTTATATTTAAAATAACATTAGCGCTAAAATTTAAACAGCCTGATGTTTGGGATTTAGCATGATACTACTTAACAATGTACTAACTTAAAAATTCTTTACTTAAATGCTTAATTTTAAACATTTTTTAACTAGTATCATACTAAACACATTTTCTCAATAAAATTCCACTGAACATGCCTTAAAAAGTGACAGTTCGTGCAAACAAGTAAGCAAACATACTATTTTTACATTTTCAAAGTTAAAATAGGCATTTAGCGACGTTAATTTTAATAAAATGTTTGAAAGATAATATACAATGCTAACTGGTTTAAAATTTGGAAAATCCTGTTTTTAACCTAGCATCTTACTAAGCATACTTAAACATATAAAAATCAAAGGAGAGGCACTCTTCAATCGCGTGCCTCTCCTTTGATTTATATGTGTGGCATCCACATTTTTATCGTGATCGCCACCGCCTTCGCGTTGGTTTGTGGGAACCTTTAATCGTCTTAAATTTTGCACCATTTTAATTAAAATTAATTAAAACTACTAAAGCATTTCAATAATTTTTTTTGCACAGCATTGTTTCTATATGTGATGGGATTGTTTGAATTCTTATTGTAAATTGTAAATTGCAACTTAATTACATTTCACTCGTTCATTGGCCTGTTCAACAAGAAAATTTACTTGACACAAATAATGTCTTAGAGAAAAATTAAAGAAAACAGATTATAAAATGATAAATAGTAATTAAAAAAGGCCAGGGAATATATAATTTAGCTTGAGTTTGTATTTAAGTTTTAGTTACAATTTATTTAGAATTGTCAATACATCACCAAATCATAATTATTTTTTTTACTTTAAAGGGTTTTTTGTCATTATAGTATTCGGACTGTCTCTGGCTTGAATTAAGCGGAATATTCTCTTAATCATATTTATAAAATTATTCCGAAGCATATCTAACTTAAGACTGTCCTACTCCAAAATCTGATTTATAAACATTTTGTTCGTCAATTGTCTAACTTTGGAACCCGAAATTGGTTGTCCATACCTTTTCTTAAATAGCAGCGTTCAACGAAATAAGGTAAGGCATGTTTCTAGTTTCGAATTGAATAGGAGGTTATCTTTAAACGAATGAAATTTCCATCAAACGTATCCAAAAGTCCACTAAAATTCATTATTTTATACGATATTGATAGATAGATAATATGTATGTCAGTGAATATATAAGGATAAATTTAGACAACAGCCGTTGGAATGCGTTTATAAAAAGGTAAATGTCTAAAAGGTAACATATTTAGACAATGAATTTAGCTGCATAACGTGTTCAAGAGTGTTCTAAAAAAATCTGATAAATAGGACTGTAACGACCATATTATTCTTAAATCTGGATGTAAATTCAATATAAATACATCCGGATTTAAATTTTAATCTGAATCAGTGGTTGAGTGAATATGGCGGTAGAGTTTAATTTTCGACCATCTTATCGAGTAGCATGAGGCCGCATAATGGCAATTACAATTGTTCTGACCTACTTGATCAAAACTTACAGTTTTTTACAATTTTAGTCCAAAAGCCTGTCAAAGTTCATATAAAAAAGAAAAGAATAGTAGAAACTATATATGTAAGGTGTTTTCGTTTATTTCCCGAAAACGAATTTTAGTTCAATTTAATTTTGTATATGTACTGGCTCAAGTTAACAGACTAAAAATGGGCGTTCAAGAAAATAAGATCTCAAATATCTCATTAGTTTTAGTTACATAAACCAGGATTTCTTAGCAAAATATCTCTGTTTTGCTGTCAAATACTGAAAAAAATTTGTTTGGATAGATTTGCTGACTCTTTGGGCTAAATCCCTTAGATCTCATTTTCCTTAGCATGCTTCACATACATATAAGGCCTCTTAGATACTTGCCCGAAACTGCCGAACTCTACCAGCTTCATTTTTTTCTATGAACTTTAACAGTGTTTGAGGCTAAATATGGTAGAAATGGGTAGGTTTGGGAAGTACAAAGTTATAATGAGCACAAACTGCTGTCAAATTTGTCTGTCGCTTGAAACAGTGTCACCAATTTAAAAAACAATCTTCGATAAAAACACCTTTTATATTTTGTGCTATACTTTTTTTTATATTTACGGAAAAGTTCAATTATTATTAAAAATTGCATTTTTTAAGAACAATTTTTTACTCAATTTATTTATTTATACTTTAGAAGAAAGTAGACTATTTTTCATATCATATTTCATGTCATATTAATTTTTTAAAAAGGCTAAATAATGTAAAACCCTTTTGAAACTACAGGTAGGTACTATACGTATATGTACGTGTTTTGTTGGAAAGTATATTAACTTACACAGTAAAATTTTTTCTCGGTAAACAACAGCTGTGCCGATATGCTACTGTTTCCTTGCGCTGCTGTCGTGTTTTATTTAAGTTTCAAATGCACTTTGTGGAATAAACCAAATTTAATTTTAATTTAACATTTAAAATGTTTTCTTAAATATTTTCCTTTCGCGATTGCAAATGTTCTTAAAGTATTATTCAAGCATAAATAATGTCTTCAAAAGACTTTAAACACATTAATTTCTAAAGAAACTCTAATTTGCAAAGATGCTCTTCATAATGATCTTTCTTAAAGCGCATGCAAAGAACCTATGTATATCTAAATGAAAGCATGAATTATACAAAAAAAACTTCGTTGATTATCTCTCAGATTATATTCTATTATTAACGTTTATCTGAATTAAAATTTAATGTGTTCAAAAACTTTTACTTCCGGTTACACAAACTTTATCTCAACAAACATCAGAGATTTAAGTTCTCAACTCTTTCAATTCAAATTAAAAAAAAAGAAGCTTGATTGAAATTACCTAGCCGTAGCACATATACTAAGTAAAAAAGTAAAAAACTTGATTTTAAAATTTAGACTACGAAACAAGACAAAGTTTTAACATCATATTTCCAAGACCAATAAAAATATAATGCAAACAAAGTTTTCTAATGGAAGTAGGTATATGTAGTTGTTCGTATATAATATGAAAGAGTGCAGTCTAACTGTATCGTTACTTCTAAATACTAAAAAGGAAAACATTTTCCCTTAGGCAAAACTCAAATGCAAAACAAAAAAGGATAAATATATATTTTGTCGTATCGTAAATTCGATTTTCGTGTCATATACTTTTTTTTGTATTTTCAATTTGGAGATGAAAAACATGTTCAACTACTGCAATGAATTATTAAACTTTATTGATCAATATTTTTTTTTCAAATATGCCTTAAAAGTTGTCAACAAAAATACAATACACAAATTGCGAAAATTTTTGCAATTTCACAAGAAATTTTACTTTAACAAACAGACCCATTAACATCATTATCTGTCATTATACGGTGGTTAGAAACACGTCAGAATTAACAAAAACTATAGTTTCTTATGAATTTTGTTCCAGAGCATGTGTTTTTTTCATCAGAAATGGTAAGAACTCGTGAACATATGACATTTGAGTTGTTTTTTTTTAAAGATGTTTATTTGGAATTTTAATGCATTCACTGTAACCACTCCCTTCTGACAAATAATTCTGAAGAATACTTAAGTAAAAATAAAAATCCCTGTCTTACTAGGATGACTCATTCTCACTATAAATTTGAAACCAAATCAAAAATACTGATAAATCAATATAAGTCATGTGTATTTATAATGCAGTTTGGTAAATAAATGAACAACTGTACTACATCCAATCAATAAAACGCATGAAACATTTTAGAAACGATATGTTTAAAATTTCTACTTGTTTTTCAATTTTCTTAAGAAAACAAAATACATAAACTTACCGTTGGTTGATTGAAATTTATACGAAAAGATTACTACAAAGAATGATGTTGCATACTTTGCGGCATTCACAAGATGAGGAAATGTCTCTTTGGTGTCACGATAACGGCGAATACATTGGGCAAATCGAAACCATGCTGGCAAAATTGCAACTATAGGTCGAACTATTGATTCATCTTGAATACAAGTGGCGGTATCTGTTCAACAAAAAGAAAAAAAAAAAACAAAAAAAAGTTAAAAGATAATTCTGTTAAAAACGATAGTAGTTAAGTACCTTTAGCATGTTCCCAATTTGGATTGTTTCGAAAAAAACACAATGCAAATGGAATGTCCAAAAACGCCGGAACAATACTATTAAGCTGGTCTGCCAGCCAAAAGTCAGCAAATGTCACATAAAAGAAAGGCGCCATTACAATTCGACTTAAAACCCGAACAGCCCAGTAACGAGCTTCGTGATGAAATGTCTTTGTTGGATTTAAAAGAAACACAGTCATAGCGGTGTAGAGAAATATTGGTGCAGCAAATTGTGGAATACCAAGTGCGTCAAAGTATATAAAACACAATGCACAAATAGTCCATAAAACTCCGAAAACGGAAGCCATTTCCATGATGTTCTGCTCAGACAAATGATTTCTGGGATCAAGCTCGAAAATAAGGACATGATTAACACCTGACGATCTCCAACCATAAACATTCACACCCCACAGAAACAGGAACTCAATTATAAGAAATGGCCCACGGAACAATCTTAGTGCTGATCTCCAATTGGGTCCCAAACCATGGAATATAGCCGATAGAATTACAGTTATCAACAAGACAACAAAAGCACCTGAAAATAGTCCAACTTTAAACGTAGTCCATGGGCTTTGCTGCTCTCCCAAAGGGGGGACCCGCAAACGTTTCATGGCTTTTTGTCTATCTCCTGCTTCGATTTCATGCGTGAATGCAGTTTCAGTCTCTTGAATCAATCGGTCTATGTCCTTGTTGACATAAAAATGCGAAAGTTCCACTTTGTTCTTACGCCATTTTGCACCACAATCTACACTCAAAAGCTTATCGTGTTTTTTAAGAATTTTTCGAAAACCCGTAAAATTCAAATTTTGATAATTTTGTAATAAAATTAGACCTAAATAGAATTCACTGAATGCCAGTTTGAGATCTTGAATTTTGCGTGCCGGGACATTTTTCTTTCCCAAAGGATTTTTTGTCTTCCATGCAGGTTGTTTTTTAACAAAGCCAACCTCGAGAGCTTCTGTGAGTTCACTTCGTAGATTTCCATATTTACGAGTAGCTTCGGCCATTTTCTCAGAATAAAATGTATTGATCTTGGCCAATTCTTTGTCGCAATAATGGAAGAATTGTTCATCAAATTTGGCAAAGTAGCGGGTGAGAATCTCTGGGTCAACTAGCTCGGCAGATGGTGCTTGTTCAACAGCTGCATACAACATTGCTTTCATTTCCTGAAAGTAAAAGTAAGTTAGTTAAAGCACAAATTTAATCAAATTATGTGTCAAAAGAAAAAAGTTTTATGATTTCAAATTATAACTGAATTCTCTGCAATATTGGCCGCCATCTTGGAATATGGTGTGACACTTTTTACTTCTAAAATTGTTTAAATTCAAAATCTTTCGATTTATTTTTTATTAGGAAATTGGAAACTACAAAAAAATATGTATGTATGTACAATGTACATACATTTTCACTTCTTAAAAAAGTTGTGCTACTTTTTTATTTTATCTATCCGGACTACTTCTAGGTACTTGTATCTAAAAACTGTTTTAATAAAAGTTGTAGAAGTTTCAATTTTTGTTTTGATAGTTGTGTTATAACGGGTGATTTTTTAGCTGGTTTGGTTTTGGAAACACTGGTTTTGACAGCTGACGTGTGTTTAGTACCTTGTGTCACTGTCAAACAGCTTCAGTTTGGTTTGCAATTTAACCATGGATCGTCTTACAAATGAACAACGCTTGCAAATTATTGAATTTTACTATCAAAATTCGTGCTCGGTTCGAAATGTTCATCGCGCGCTGCTTCCATTTTATGGTCGGCATTCTCGACCTTCTGAGCAGTCTATTCGGAAGATTGTGACCAAATTTCGCACCAAATTTACTTTGTTGGACATTAAACCACCAACACGTTTACGTACTGTGCGTAGTGAAGAAAATATTGCGGCCGTATCAGCTAGTGTGACAGAAGACCGCGAAATGTCGATTCGGCGCCGTTCCCAGCAGTTAGGCCTTTGTTACAGCACTACGTGGAAAATTTTGCGGAAGGATTTGGGCGTAAAGCCTTTTAAGATACAGCTGGTGCAAGAACTAAAGCCAGCCGACCTACCACAACGCCGAATTTTTGGTGAATGGGCTCTTGGAAAGCTGGCCGAGGATCCGCTTTTTTATCGAAAAATTGTGTTCAGCGATGAGGCTCATTTTTGGTTGAATGGGTACGTAAATAAGCACAATTGCCGCATTTGGAGTGAAGATCAGCCAGAAGCATTGCAACAGCTACCAATGCATCCCGAAAAAGCCACTGTTTGGTGCGGTTTATGGGCCGGCGGCATTATTGGGCCATATTTCTTCAAAGATGATGCGAATCGCAGCGTTACTGTCAATGGTGAACGCTACCGAGCGATGATAACAAACTTTTTTTTGCCCGAAATGGAAGTTCTTGACTTGCATGATATGTGGTTTCAACAAGACGGTGCCACATGCCACACAGCACGCGAAACAATGGCGCAATTGCGAGGCGAGTTTGGTGAACAGTTAATTTCACGTTTCGGGCCGGTCAATTGGCCGCCTAGATCGTGCGATTTGACACCATTAGACTATTTTTTGTGGGGGTATGTCAAGGCTAATGTCTATAGGGACAAGCCCGCTTCGATTGACGCACTGGAAGCCAACACCCAGCCATTCATTCGTGAGATACCGGCCGATATGTGTGAAAGAGTATGCCAAAATTGGACTCAGCGGATGGGCTACCTGAGACGCAGCCGCGGTCAACATTTGCATGAAATTATCTTTAAACATTAAATTGCAAGGTTCAAACTATCGATTCAAATAAATATTTCATTCATTTTTTTGAATTTTGTGTTTTTTTTTTAAAAAAAAGTTCTAAACCTCTTAAAAAATCACCCTTTACATTATGTACATATATGAACATAGATTGTACATTATATGTTTGTAGATAGTAACATTAATATTTTAATTTACAAATATATGTAATTAACTTTCAAAATCCTTTAAGGTACCTACTTCAGCTTTACGTATACCATACTGATATAAACCTACCTAATTAATTTTCTCCTGACCTACATTGTGATTTTATTTTCAAAAAAATATGATTTCTCAAACAAATAACATTTGAAATGCAGATTTAAGAACAATCGTTAGAAATAGAAACAAAAATACTTCGACATTGACAATAATCACATTACGTTAAACATACTTAAGCTTTAATTTTTGACAACTCGAATTTGAGATAAAAAAAACCTACCTTCTGTGAAAAAAGCAACAAGTAAATGTAGGTATCTTATTTTTATCCATTTTCTTTTTCAAATTTGTGTTTACAAACAAAAATCCAAGGATAGCACGTGGAATTGTTTGTTTTGTAAACATTTAGACAAATTCTCTTTGAATTTTATTTTCGCTTTTGCGCTCAACACAAAATACTTTTCCCACAATATCGAGCTTTTCATTTTCTCTCAAAACGTCAAAAATTTCATTTTGACATTTTCTTCTGCATGCATATACATAAATATAATCTTCTAATAATATCTACATTTTTCTGGAGCATTAAAAAAAATTTAGATACCAACCTCATAGTTTATGTATTGTTTTCTCCATTCTGGTGTTATATGGGCGGATAAATGTTCGGCGAATTTCATTTTTTTTAAACTAAAAATTCACTTTTACTTCACTCGAAATGATTGAATATATGAAATGTAAAATGTTTAGATACATCAATCTTTAATCGACACGGACCCCATACACGAACCGTATACAATGAGAACTGAGAATTGGGAACTGAAATTGACAGCTATCTGTATCACTCACTGAATCGGAAGGATGAAAACTTTCTTCTTATTTCTTTTTATGTTTACAACTTTTACGAAGCACACTTCTTAAACTTGAAAAGCTTTACATAACAGATTTTAAAGGCAGACGAGTTGGCCATTAGAACATTGTGGTAAAGTGACGATAGTCGAGACAATCAGACATAGCCGAACTAATATATGAAGGGTCCGCCAGGCGATTTTGTTATAAAATCTAGTTTTTTATGATATGATCTGGATTAGATCTGGGGGGAAATAAAGTACAGCTATTAATAATTAAAAAAGTTGGCATCTCTTGGAAAATAAGTGACTTACAACTCTCAATCATTCCTTTTTGCGTGTTCTCGGCAGGAATGGAGCGGACCTACATTTTTCTACTAAACCCGACTATGTTTTGACTGAATTCAATAATTCATTACGCTACTTTACTTTTAAGAAAAATTATTTAAAAATACTTTTCAACTTCAGTGTAAATTGTTTTAATGCAATCAACGTGTAATTAAGTCTGTTCGTTCGTTCAGATAAAATTGAGTGCAATTAACGAACACGCCCATTTTTTAATCTTCCTAGCAATGACTGTTGACAAGCAGGTAAATATTAGCAGTCGTGTTTATTAGATTTCCTTAGAACACTCTTGGACAGTTGTGCAACTAGCCACTGTCTAAATATTTGGACATCTCCTTATTTATAAAGGCATTCCAACAGCTGTCTAAATATGTTCTCAAACACTCACAAACATCCCTGTAATCTGTCAATTTCGTGAACATTTGGATACGTTCAATGAACATTTCATTTAATTTTCAGCTTTTTGTGCATTGAACATACCCACTTTAGAATAGGTTTGGACAACCAGTTGCAGTGTCTAACTTAGACACTCGATGGAACATGATTATAAATAAGATTTTGTAGTTGGACACCTGTCCAGAGTTAGACATACTTTGGAATAGGTTTATAAATAAGACTGTCGATGGAACATGATTGTAAATAAGATTTTGTAGTTGGACAGCTGTCCAAAGTTACACATACTTTGGAATGGGTTTATAAATACGACTGATATAAGGGAATTTGATTAAATTCAGACACTTAGATAATTAGTAGCCCGTCGTCTGGCTTTTAAATAATAACGTAGATGAAGAAAATTAGAAAATTACTTCTGTTTAAGTTCAAATGACCTAAACTCAAATCGCTCCATATGTGTGTTTCTTTGCTTTGAAATTCTGTGCATTTGTGTGAATTTATACAGAAGTTTGTCAAAGTTCATATAAAAAAAAAATAAATGTGTAGAAATTCAGACAAATGCACAGAGTTTCAAAGTAAAGTAACACGCCATATGAATTGACTTCTGGTGGTTGTGTTTAAATTCTTTCCATTCGCACTTAAATTTATGTTTGCTTTCATTAATATTTGTAATTTTGATATGTATGATGTTTCTTATTTTTATGTCATGAAGTTTAAGAAACTCATTTCATCAAAAAGATGAAATTATTAGGGCTGTTCGCAAGACGAGAAAAGTTTCGGTTTTGTCTTGGGATATTAAAACTTTTATTTCCCACAAAATTTTAATACAATTAAAATTTGTCAGTTTAAATTATAATTTTAGTGAACTGGCCAGTGAGATCGTGCAATTTTACCCATGTCACAATATTTTGTAGTAGAAATCGGGACGGCCTAGAACGCCACTGAACAAACGACAAAAACGTTGCAACAGCCATGTAATCCACTAAACTTAAACGTTTCATTAGCGTTTTTATTTTTCCTCGCTAAATAGCTATATTATAGTTAAAAAATGGTGGATTCTGTGCCCTTTTACTTGTTTAATTTCAATATTTTGTTGTTGTTTCTAATGATGCGTGTTGAGTTCCTGTGGGCACATTTCCATTTCTAATTTTTTGACACTTTCAACTTTGACAACCTGATGGAATATCCTGCATTTGAAAAAATAAATTAAAATAAAACAAATGAGAAATTAGCCTGATTTTTGTAAACAACAAACATAAATAAATGAATTAAATTAACCTAACAGAAAATCCATTGAATTTTCTGAGAAATTAAAATTAATTTGAAATCCGAAAGAGCCACTTTAAGATGTTGAGCAGCTGCCAAACTTTGAATATTGATAGTCCGGTTCTATCGTCTGGCCCCCAAAACAAGTTGATTCCCGGCGCTTATAATCACTACTATTGCAGACTCAAGGTCGTCTTGCCGGCGCACAGTTACTGTTGATTCGGTGTTCGAATTATTGTCTTACCTACTTACATTCATGTTGACCTATATACAATATACATGTATATTAAACAGCTCATCTTTTACACTGTGTAAGTGAGCAACCATATATTATACCAATCTACGATCAATGTGTACGCGGTGGTTATTCGTTTCATTGAACTAGATGTCACTGCATAGCAAGTATTTATTTTTAGTTCCGATCGCGCAGTTGAGTGTTGACATGAGCTGAGCAGCGAGCGTTGATATTAAAAATCCCCCGAGTTCACTTACTAAATGTCAACCAATTGTAATTTGTTGTAATTACGTCACTTTATTTGACGGTCAGAGTTCAGAAAGTCGTTAAGAATGCCGAGTGTGAAGAGAGCACAAATTGTGATCGAAATCAGAATTTGCTATAGAAGTCATATCAGTGGTTGAGTAGATAGTCGATCGCGTGGTATCTCTCTCTCTCTAAAATAATTATTATTTTATTATTGTTTTGTTTAGTTAAAAGAAGTGTAGTGTTTACATGACTGATCAAACAAAAATCTTTCTTTAAGTATCTTTTGTTTTTAAAAATACCAAGTTTCAATAACTAAATATACATAATATTGTACATACGTGTTTAATTCTATACGTAATAGTAGGGTCTAAAATTATACATTTTTCATTGAACTTGTGAACAGAGTGTTGTTCATTTCGTATTGTATTGCATGTGGATTAATATTAATCGCGTAGGTATTGAGATACGATTTCACAAAGATTGTATCTAGTGAATTTATATTGCCTTATCAGTTTGTGATATTAATTGGACATTGATAAAGTTTTTTCTTTTAATTTTGCCAAAAAGTAAAATTTATTTTCAACGAGCAGCAACGTTGAATAGTTAAGCCTTCGGTGCGGCAAGTGGTTGCTCTTGGTTCATATAATATCTTTGTATCTTTTTGGTTATTTTGTATAAAAAAAAAGTTAAAAAAATGTCAATGAAACCAACTCTTGAGCAAATAGAGACTTTGCGCGATTTGTTTTTGCAAAAATGTGAAAAGGAACCAGCTCCGTGTGGTAAGTTGTAAGAATATAAACTTTTCGAATGAACTTTCGGGTGTTGTTTGAAAATAAAAGAAATTTGTTCTGGATTTTAGAATTGAAACCAGAAGCGTTAACATGTATAAAAACTGCCAAATCTATAATAAGGTCATAAAATTCTTTTTTCATTCTTTCTTTATCAAAATTAAATTTTTTTTCTTTATCAAAATTCTGATAACAAAAATTAGGAAGAAATTTTATCAAATCAAACTGCCTAGTGGCAGTCAAATAAGAAAACAATAACCAGCTTAAATTGTTTTTCTCAGTTTGTACATTGGCATTTTCTGTGATAATATATGTAATTAATATAATTACATTATATTTCTGTACAATTTCTGAAGGGTTATTCATTAAGAGACACTTTCTACATATTTTCGCGTTAAACTGTCAAAATATTTTTGTTCAGATACCTTTTGTTTAACGCACTGTGGAGAAACTTAGCCCTCTGAGGGCCACGTCATTAGCAAAATTGTCGTATTCTGGCACCACACCAAACAACCGTTTGGTGTAGTTTGTGGGCTAAAGTAATCGTCGGTCCATATTTCTTGAAAAATGTGGCTGGTCAGCTAGTAATTTTGAATGTCTTCCATTAATTATCGGTGACAATTGGTTCTAACAACACTGACCTATCTGCCACACACACTGTGAAAATATGGCTTTAATGCGAGAATTAATTTCGCTTTGTACCGGTGAATTGGCCGACTATAAATTACGTTATACAGGGTGGCGCACCAATTGTGCTACAATAAGAAATTCAAATAACTTTTTTTTTAATCGATGTATTTCATTTATTTTTTTTTTATTGGTTAGAAAATTAAATTTTATTTTAAATAGTTAGTTGTTTTTAAAGATTATAGACCGCAAATGACCTCCACGCTGTCCCACGCATATGCGGCACCTGGTCAAAAAATTATTCATTGCGGCCTGAAGAGTTGAAGTTGGGATCGCCTCAATTATTGTCGTTATGGACTGCTTTAATTCAGTTAAATTCCTGGGCTTCGTTTTATACACCTCTTGCTTGACATAATCCCATAAAAAGAAGTCTGGTGCAGTCAGGTCAGGTGACCTTGGGGGCCAGCGAAGAGTGGAGTTCCTAGAAATTAATTTGTTTGCGAATTTTTTGTTTAGCTCCGCCATAACTGGTCTGGCTATATGTGCAGTTGCTCCATCTTGCTGAAACCAAACGCTGTTGAATGGTATACGTCTTCGGCGCAGTTCTGGGTAAAAAAACTCCTTCAACATCTTTAAATAACGGTCCCCATTGACAGTAACGGTTACACCGTTTTCTTCAAAGAAGTACGGCCCGACAATACACCTTTATGAAACTGCGCACCACACAGTGACTCGTTCTGGGTGCAGTTCCGTCTCATGGAGCATTTCTGGATTAGACTCATTCCATATACGGCAATTTTGCTTGTTTACATTGCCGTTAAGATCAAAATGGGCCTCATCAGACATGAACAAACAATTGATCAATGTGTTGTCTTCTTCGGCCATTGATATCATTTTTTGGCAAAATTCCAGGCGAACAGGCAAATCCTGAGGGTTTAACTTGCTAGTAATTTGGACTTTGTACGGAAACAAGTTTAAATCGTCATGAAGTATCCGTTGTAATGACCGTCTACTAATTCCAATTTGCCCCGATAAGTTTCGGGTCGAAACGTTCGGATTGGCCTGTATTGCAGATGCTACTGCTGCGATTGTATCCTGAACCCGAACATTGGCATCTCGATGGTACGGCCTTCGTGCGATGCTTCCAGATTCGGCAAACATGTTTACAAACCTCATAATGGTCCATCTACTCGGGGGATTACCGCCAAACTCCCGCATAAATTCCCTTTGGACGGAAATGACGGACTGCAAAGCATGGTACCGTTGCACTATCCAAATTCTTTTCTCCGTATCCCAAGCATCCATTTTTATAAATCTAAATAGTAACCTACAAAATAAAAAAAAAAATAAGCCGATTACTCACACAGAAAAAAAGTTATTACGTTTTATTTTTGTAGCACGATTCGTGCGCCACCCTGTATCACATCTTCTATGAAATTTTTCATTTGGAACTAACATACATAAAGTGCAAAGTCTATATGGATAAGCCGGCTACGATAGAGGAATTGGAAGCCAAATTACTCGCGTTATTTATTTTCTATTTGAAATTCTCAAACCCCTTATCGCAAAGTTGATACTTCAAAATAACCAATGTTGGTTGCAGTTATGGTCAACATAACCTTTTGTATATATGATCATAAATACTTCATATTAATTTTATTTTTGGAAAAAAAAGTTCCTTTAAATGAATCACCCATTATATATATTATACTGCTACTGCTGCTAAAGCATAGTACACAGCTGAAGCGAAAAGAAAATCTTCATACAAAAATTGAAACGAAATCATAAACGAAAAATTTCGTTTTCATTTTTGTTTTGCAGCGCAAAAAAGGAGCGGAGACTTCTCCAAATAGACTGCTACAATTATAAATTTCGCCTCTTCGAACAGCGTACTGCAAAACGAAAGGCAGAACGAAATTTTTCGTTTATGATTTCATCGTGTCATGTTTGTATGGGATTTTTTCTTTCGCACCAGCAGCGTATACTATATAAGCTTAAATATTTCCCTATATATAATGTTGATTTGGCTGAACATTGCCCTGAACATTAACTAGCTAACCATTTGAATATTTTCTGCAATTGAATTTTATCGAGGCTTAAATTTTCGGACATTTTTCGCAACTAAAATGACAGTTTGACAGGTAGGGGATATTTGTACTTTCAAGAGAGGGCTATTTTTACACTATTTTGTGCATGTTCAGGAAAATGAGATCTCGAAGATTTGAGAGATCTCAAAAATCTCAGTTACATGAACAGAATTTCTCAGCTAAATTTCAAATGATAATGGGCGCTGTCAAAATCCTAAGAAACACAAAAAATTGGATTCGTTTCCTCAGTTTTTGAAAGAGCGAAATCTCTGAGATCTCATTTTTTTTAACGCGCCTAATAAAGTATATTCTAGTTTCCTGTTCATACGAAAATTGTATGAAAATCATTTATCAACTTTACTGTTTTGGATCATTGATAATAAACACAAATTCGATCTCTTTGCAACTGAATCAAAGCGCAGTTGTATTATTGTTTAGATTTTATCCATAAACTATTAATATTCAAGACAAGTTTTATTTAGCTCTTTTAATACCATTGGCGTGTATTGTATATTATGCCTAAATTAACCTTCATAAATTTTTGCTTCATTGTTGCAAGAATTAATTGAACTTTATATAGACTTTTTTACTATCGTTTTGATTGCCCAATATTTTAGTTTTATTTTAGTGGTATCTTTGTTGAATATTGGCGACAAAAATCAGTTTCCCAAATTGTAGTTTTAAAGTGAACGAAGAAAACAAATGTCACAACAAATATGTATCTATACATATGTACATAGTTGTCAAAAAAATAAGATTCAAACAAAAATATATATTTATTGTCATGAAGTATAATACTGAAATTAAATGCCTTGACCTTGAACTATCAATGAAGTTTTCACTCAAACAAAAAGGCAAGCCTTTTGGGCTAACCATTTTAAGGTAGAAATTGTTGGGTTTGGGAAGTAAACGAACAAGTTTAATGTTAACAATAATTCTTCAGTATCTATTGAATGTTCAAAATGTATTTAATTTATTTTGACATTTACAATCTCACGGGCATAATTTCTTTTTGAAATATCACATTACTACACGTCTCTTTTATTCGACAATGAATTGAATTTTAGAGCAACCGTATAAATTTGTGTACCAAATAGTACCTAAATAAAAAGTTACCCATGTGTAAATGAGTTATACCTATTCACTGAATATAATTCAAATATTGTAACAAACTAAAATACGTTTAAAACATGCCCATATAATTATGAAGTAAACTCAAAAAGCTTCTTAAGCCATATAATAAACGTGACATTTTTTTTCAAAAAAATTGGTTACCTACATTCACTTTCCATGGAAATGTTTGGAACAATTAAAAAACAGATATATAAATTCAGAGCACGTTTCATAATAAATTTCTAAGAAGACAATTTTTTAAACATTTTATTACATTTCTTAGCTTTCATGCATATGAACGTAACTACGTAACATTTATGAAAGTAGTACTAGTAGTAAATTTATACCTATGATATGTTAATATTTTTCGAACAAACATTATTGAAAACCAGAAATGCAAAAGGCTTGAAAAGAACAGCACAGTTTGATGCAATCACGAATGCTTAAATGTAAATATAATTAACACTTGTATCGTAGAATTTTAACTAAACTTTTTAATTAATGAACGCAGGTGCATATAAGATATACTCGTATGATTACGAGTAAAGAAGTAATTGTGTCGATTCACAGCAAATATGGTTATGGGCTTGAACCTGCAGTATAATAATGGTTTTCAATGAATCATTAATTGTTATTTTGTTGAAATGATGAAACACCGATTTTATAATTATTAACCTTGAAAGTGTTTTAGGTATTTGAAAGTAATTATTACTAAGCAGAAAGAAGTTGTTGTAAAAATTAGCACTAAATTCTAAATTTAAATGGCTTTGGGTGCACATTTGAACTATTTTAATTCGGATAAAGATTATATCTTTACATTTACATAGTTTGGAATACTCGAATATACTTAATTTATCTTGATTAACATTTGATAAATCTGAAATTGCAAAAATATCAAGAATTGAAAGAACTAAAAAAAATGGCCAATGGTTGAGATTTATGTATATGTAAGACATTCCACGAGCTGTTACGGGACCAGTTTTTTTTAAAGGTTAGGTATCCTTTTTGTCAAAATTTCTCAAAACCCTTTCAAGCTAGGTAGGTATACTTTTCACAGAAAAAATCAAATAATTATAACATCGAAAGAGAAGATAAAGGGACAGTTATTATGTTTGGTAACTTTTTTTTTTCAACAAATTTTGTCAAAATTTCACGTTACCAAACAGACCTATTACCAAAATGATATCGTTCGATCGTTTTTGTTTTACACATGGTCTGTTTGGTAACGTGAAATTTCTTGCGAATTTGCACAAATTTTCACAAAATTTCACAATTTGCTGTCGAAACCCATAGAAATTTGTTAAAAAAACAAAGTTACCAATCAGACATAATTCTAGATACTACTATCTTTGTATTTTCTCTTTCTAATTTGACAGTTCTAACTGAAGAAAAAACAATGCAATACCAACAAATATAAGCCTAGTTCTTTTACTTTGAAACTCTGTGAATTTCTACTCCAAACAAAGTCTGTCAAAGTTTATATAAAAAAAAATAAAATGACGTAGAAATTCACACAAATGCACAGAGTTTTAAAGTAAACGAACACACCTATAATTACATAATATACTCCGAAAAATCCCAAATGTTCATGTTCACTACATAAGGTGTGTTCCATTGAGCCCTGCAAAGTACTTTTGAGTACTTCCCAGTAGATGATAAATGGGAGGCTTTAAGAAAAATCTAACTTCAATAGAGATGTAATATTTGTTGTAATGTGACCTGAAATGGTTCACATTACTTTAAATAGATAGTAAATGTATGACCAATAGGGAAATATTAAGAAATACTTCTATGACGATAAAGCTATAAGAAGTTAAACCAAGACAAAGTTGCATTTTAAATCCCTGGACAGAAAAAATATTAAACCGTTTGCATTATTATAACAGTGAAATGAGAATAATATATATAAAAAGGTATTTTGTTTCTTTTTTTTTAAGGCACAAAACCATTAATTATAGTGCACCCGATAGGAGGAAGAATTAAAAGCCAAGCCAGTTCACATTTCCGAGATTATTCACATTTTCGACTGTGCAATTTTAAAAATAAATTAAAAAACATCACAGAAGATAAGGGTTTTAGAATTCAAAAATAACGTATTCAGTTATTCCCAAAAAAATTATAACTTAGCCACTAGTTATAAATTGTTACTAAAAACAAGAATAAGAATAATAATAATCACGACGATTATATCGCACCCGGCTCACTTTGACTATATGGTCACGATAACCGAATCTGTGAATGCGCTGACCATTTCTGCATTTCAAACAAATATTTTTCTTTCATATCCCCACCAAAATTGTTGCGGATAGAAAAGAATAAATTAGTTTGGTACGCAATAAATGTTAAAAGTCCCCAATTTTGGATTGCGAATTCTATAATCGGCGTGAATTTATTTTTTTCATTCAAGTTTTAGAGAAGTTAACTAATTTAATAAAATAAAAAATTCACGTTATAACCACTGTTGAGTGTTCACTGTTCACTCTAACATGTATGAATATATTTGTTATTCACGTAGAAATCTTGATATAAAGTCCATCCACTCTATTGTATTAATACAACAATTACATATATTTCTATTCCTTTACTTCCCAAAACTATGAATTTTGACCAATTCTAGTCCAATTTTATTTTTTTAAATGGACTTTGATAGAACTTTGGGCTAAAATGGGTATAGAAAGTGGCAATTTTTGGAAGGAGATAAACAGACCTAATGTCAAAATGAAAGTGTGGAAACAATGCCATGTGTCTGTCAAATTGGTTTGAGGGAAAACGATTTTCAAATTTTACTTTTCCACGATTCGAACTATAGCCTTGAAAAAAAAATTTAAACCATAACCTCAAACACTCGAATTTGAAAGACGAAAACGCCATACAAAAATCAGTAATGACACAAAACTGACAATTTCTAACAATTTTAATAATTGTTTCAATAATCATATAATAAAATAAAATTTTAAGGAAATGTGGAAGAGCGTTTACTTGCATTTTGTATGTTTCACATATTAAAATTACAAAATGAAAGTCTTATTTTTCTCAAAACGTACCCACAACTTGAAAAAAAAAATCAATCAAAAAAGCAACCATTTCACAAAAAAAAAGTTAATAAATTGTGCCTCCTACAGAACCATTTTTTTAATTTCTGATTTTCTCAGAAACAGATCAACCGATTTTCTAAGAATTATGTTTTAAAAAGTTTTAAAAGTTTAAAATTTTTTTTGAGAACTTATAATAATTCCCTAATAATTAGAAAATGACTTGATTGATTTTTACCCAACTTGGCATCCAGCAGTTTTTTTTATTGTTATCTAGCAGATTTTAAATAAATTTATTCTTATAACCAACAATAATTGTACCTCCCATACAAGTTTTTAAAAACTGGTAAGGAAAATCTTATTTTTATAATCTTATCTTGATAAAATTTTATTATATTAGTTTCTACCATATTTTTGGATAAAACAAAAATTTTATCTTTCGATTAAAAATGGTATCTCTCATAGAACCATTTTTTTGGTTTTAATGAAATTTTTTTACAAAAGAGTTTCTTATAAGTTTCAATAATTTTGCATATCAAAATTTTCAAAAAACAAATTTCGAATTTTTATTTCAAAGATGGGTAGATGATTTTTTTCAAAATTATTTTTTGACTCCGCATTAATAAAAATTAAAAAATTGCGTACTAATTTTGTTTCTTAAAATGTTTTCAAAATTTTATAAAGATATACAAAATTATTTTTTAAAAACCCGCTGGAACCATTTTCAACCTAGAACAATTTCAATCTTTCAAAAACCGTTGTTGGGTCTAAACGCCTTTTTTTTGAATATTTTTGAAAAACAAATTGGAACAATGTGAAACAATTGGGGGACATTTTTTGAGACATTTTTCCGGATGGCATCCGGATGGAAAATTAGCCGAAATGCGTTATTAAAATTAAAATTAAAAAACAAGACTAAAAGGCGTTTTATAGACTTTTTTATCAATTTAATTTAAGTCTTGTTAGCCGAGCTTCTTTAATAAATAAAATTCTTTGTTTGTTTGCTAAATCCAACAAATTATAAAGCAAATTTCAATCAAAAATTAACTTCTGTTTTTTTTTTTTTTCAGGAAGCTTTCACCCAAAAGATTTGGAACGAGTAAAAACTAACAATTATTACTTGGAAAAATATCTCATACACAATGACTTAGATATGAAATTATCACTTCAATTGCTCTGGGATATTTTAATATGGCGAAAGAATTTCGGAGCAAATGAAATAAACGAAAGCAACATTCGCATGGACTATCTTAACCAAGGTATAGTCTTTCCTCGCAACAAGGACAAAGATGGAAAGACTTTGCTTATTTTCAAAGCTAAATTGCACGTTAAAGGAAGTAAAGATATGAAAGAAATGATGAGAGTTGTTGTTTATTGGATTGAAAGGGTTTTGGCTGAGAATGACTTGGATTCAATGTCAGCATTTTTCGATATGCAAGGCACCAGTATTGGCAATGTTGATATGGATTTAATAAAAAATATCATTGAAATATTTAAACTCTATCCTGCTCCTTTAAATTATATTCTTATCTACGAACTGCCTTGGTTGTTGAATGGTGAGTAAGGTATTTTATTTCTTAAACAAATATATATTTCCTAAACAATGGTTTTGTTTTTTTTTTTTTTAGCTGCGTTTAAAATTATAAAACAACTTATGCCACCAAAAGCTGTTGAGGTAATGAAGTTTCTCAATCCCAAAAATGTTTCCGAGTACGTTGATGCGGATAATAGACTTAGTTGTTGGGGTGGTAATGACAACTATACATTTTCATTCCAACCTGCCCAACGTAAATCATCAACAAATCAAGGGAAAACAATTTTAAACAACAGCAACAATAATGAAGAGAATTTCAACCAATCTACATCAGTTAAAAAGGTATTGTTCAATTTGCCTATAATAAAACTTATCACATTATCATGGATCTCAAAAACTAAACTATCACAGAATCCGTTATTAATGGAAATTCTATATATTGAAGAAGAATGAAATACATATAATGTGGTTTGGAATTCGTAGGGTATATATACAGTTTTCAAAACGATTCATTCTTTTAGTGGAGCGAATACCACTTCGTTCATTGTCAAACCATATAGAAAGTTTTATTCATTAATCAGTTTTGGGTTTTCATCGATTTTTGTTTTTTTTTTTTTTATGTAAGACAGTGGAAGTGGGTCATTTTTATCTGATTTGAGCAGGTGTTTGGATACTTTCAAAAAAAAAAGGGCAAGGAAAAGGTGTGTGCACTGATTAAATTTTAATTAAAACAAAGAATGGTGTCCTTGTGTTATCAGTTTGATATGGTTTGGGTTAGACGATGAAAAGGATTTTATATTTTTGAACACGAAAATTTTCAACTTTGACCTTTTTATCTTTAAAAGCAATAGGTATTTGTGTATGGAACTTAGATTTTTTTAATTTTTTTTTATTTTATTTTAACGATGGAATCAATTTCTGCGAAATACCTACTCATGTACATATCGCACCCTTAGAATGAAAGTGACCAAAAGCACTACTGAAAGTAACTAAAAAATCCGGCATCTTTTTTACAACCATTATTTATTTGGCTTTTGAAGGTCAGTTTATTGAAAAATCAGAAGTTACAGAAATTTTGGGTTAGGTCACTTTCATTCTAAGGGTGCGATGTATCTATTTTATAAAATATTTCTAAAATATGTCCACGAGAATTTACATAAAATTAATACATATATATATGAGGAAGTAGGTACTTACTTACAAAATATGCATGCATATGCAGTTTTGGATTCGTAAAAAAATATAACTCTTGACGTAACGATTACGGGCTTTTAGGTGATAACCTAGAAGAGAAAATTAATGTTTGTTTGCTTAATTTTTCATACAGTAACCCATACTAACCCATAGGAAACGAAACTTAATTATTTATCTCAAAAATGACTTTAACGATTTTAATTATTCTTTAATTTTTCTTTGTTTTTATTAAATATTAGTAAAAAAAAGTACAAAAATTAAGACAACTCCCTGAATCTTATTTTTTCGACTTTAAAAAATCAAAATTTTGTTTTAAAATTCAATATCTCACTTGATGATGAATTTATTTTAACTTAGGTTTTCAACTGTATGTACACACATTATTCAATGACAAAAATTTCTATAATAAAACAAAATTGTTACAGTAATTTTATATTTAAAAAAATTGCCTACAGGTTTATAAATATAATATTAACTTGCTACGTGCTCACATCAAGCAAAAACTATTGGGTATTTCGAGATGCGTTTTTTTTTTACTGTTTTCAACAGTCACAGATTTTATTTTAGAACAATGTGATAAATGCATACAGTGAGAAAGGAAATACTTTCTGTCGTATTAAGTATTCAATTTTCTTACTTTGAAAACTAAGCGAAGCAACGCAAGAACATGTGTACTAGTTTTTTAATAAAACTTCTGTAACGATTTTTACAATTTTTGTTCAAAATAAATTTATTTATAAGGTGAAATGAGCTAAAAACTGCATATTTCAAGAAAGCTGTTATTTATATTTTTTATTTAATCCTTTTGAGGATAGCTCTATAGAGCTAAAAACTTTTCATTGCATAACCAAAGAGCACACATAGGCTGAGTTCCAAAAAAACATCAAACAAAAAGTTTTGATGAGGTAGCATTGCGCACTATATATTTATGTACATCTGGAACGCATCCCTGATGATTTGCATACATTTGACTTTGCATTAGTCTGTCATTTTGGAACGTATTTTATGTAACTGCAAATGAAAAATATTAGATTAGAATAGATGTTGTTTTAGTAAAATCAAAACAAAAAACAATAATATAATAGATCTTTTGGTACTCAAAGTCCGATATGTAGCGATTGACTTTTGACAAAGGTCGTTTGAACATTTTTAAAAAAAGGGCCTACATACATAAATATAAAGTTTAAAAAAAAAAATTAAATCATGTTGAAAAAAAAGTTGCACATACGCTACCGTACACCGTCGATAAACTAATTTTATTATTTTTGCGGAAACTGAAAACGCGGCAATTTTGTTTAATTGTAAATTTTATTTACGGCAATTTAATGGCCCGGTATAGTTTCTGATTGATCTATGAACTAAACAAAAGATATTTACGACCAAAAAAAGTGGGTGGTCGCTTGTTAAATATATAAATAAACCATTTAGTTATATTTTACATTAGTAGGTACACTTTGTTGTATGAGCACATTTTGTGTATTGTCTGTGTACTTTTATTGTAAAAGTGTTTGATGTTATCGATCGAAATCTACAGTATTTTGTCTATTATTTAAGTAATTCTTAAAATTAAAATTTAATTTAATAGTCGGTTTGCTAAACTCATGTTTTAATAAACTGCAGATCTTTTGGATCCATTGATATAAGACATATCTATAACCAAATTCTATAGATGTTTATTGAATTATTAGTCTACAAATATTTAAATGAAGGGCCATACAAATTAAAATAAATATCACAAAATATAATTAAACCTATACAGCTAAATTAAGCAACAGTTTAAAAATGACTCTGAAAACCCAATATCTTTCAACTCATACAATATGGTGGTATCTGAGGAAAATTATACACAAATACACAAAACATTTGTTTTTACGTCTAAACACTAAACACATCTTTTTTCAAATTTGGACTTGTTGTCGAAATGTTTACAAACAACTGACTTTTTCCCTTTTTACCTCTTAAAATCAAAAGCAATTGATCAAATTTAGGGTATAATTTAACGATTTAGCTAAGACGTCAAAGCTTTACAATGCAAAAAGTATACGGTACATTGTACATACAAAAGTATTAGATATTGTTCTGTACGACAAATGCCGAACTATATAAACCAACAGCAAAATGTGTGACCGTTTTTTTTTTTGTCGAGTTTATTTGTCACAGTTTGATATTTTTTAAACATCTATAAAAATATTCAGTCTAGAAAATTAGACAAATTTTTAAATATCTTTTGACATCCTTTTTGAAAGCTTCGCAAAGAATAAAGGATCCCCCACACCAACGCGAATTTTCGGTGGCGATGACGAATACAATAATAACAACGTGTTGTTTTCATTGACAACCACGTGTCGTTATTATTGTTTTCGTCGTCCCCACGAAAGATTCCCGTTGGTTTGGGGGAACCTTTATGAATAATTTTTTTTTGTTGCCTGATTTTGTTTGTGTTTTAATACATAATGTACCAAGTTACAAGCAATAAGTTAATAATTTCATGTTAATTTACACTTAAAAATGTATGTACAAGCGATCCCTTTTTTTCTACTTTTTAAATGTTGTTTTCTAAAATATTATGAAGGCAACCCTGTCACTGCTTATTTTTGTTTCATTTTCTTTTATTTGCGCGTAACTCAAATATTGTTTGGTCTTTTGGTTCGACATCAACATCGACACCGACACGACACCCGTCTTCGCATTTGTTACATGCATCTCGCAGCTAAACAGCTCAACTCAGTAAGTATCTATCTATCTGACCGTTCCGTTCACAATGAGAATCATATAAAAAAACCACCATCACAACCGAACGTTGCTCATTGCTAATCAGGGTTGTGACTTTACTGCAATTGCAGTAGATCTACTGCATTTTTTTCGAAAAATAAATCTACTGCCTTTAAATTAAATCTACTGCACTTTTGGTTTTACGAAAAAAAATCATTCAATAGGCGTTTTTCTTTTTTAGATCAGAGCTGATTGAGCTGAGTACTGAGCAAAGTCTGAGCGAACAGAATAAATTTTAAGCAGAGTATGTTCAGAGTTCTCTGATTTAATTATGAAACAACTTAATCACTGAAATGTCATGATTATAAATTATTTATTTATTATTATTATTATTATTTTACCTTCTCCACTAGAGCAACCAGCCTATTCCGCCATTTTTTATTGTTTTGACGACGTTTTTTTTTAATTTCCCGTCATCTCGTTTGTTTTCAGCATTTTACTCCGTTTACTCTCCTATTTTATTCTGAGCTCACAGAGCGTGCCTGAACATGCTCAGAACTAAAAAAGAAACACAAATTTGAAGCCTGAACGATCAGAGCTAAAACAGAATATATATTTTATTATTTTAAATTATTTATGTTTATTTATGTTATTTCTTATTTTTATTTTCAAAATATAAAAATCTACTGCGAAAAAGTTGAATCTACTGCGTTTTTTTTCCAAATCTACTTCGGACATTTTTTAAAAAAGTCCCATCCCTGTTGCTAATACGCAACGTGGAAATTAAATAGACTTTAAATTAAATTCTCTTTCTTGTGTTGAAGTTGAATCGAATCAATCGCAAGTCGCAAGTTCTCCACCTACAGTGTTGCGTCTGGGGTGTGTAGTTTGGATCGAATTGTTTTAATTAAAAAAAAAAATATTAAACAACAATTTTTATACAAAGTGAAATTTTGTTCAAATAAACTTCCATAATATGGCAAGGGTACGTGTGTGAATGTATACCTATATTAATAAATATGTATTAAATTATATATGCATATCTGAACACCTTAATAAATATCAATGAATATATTATGTATATCATTCATATAAATAGATATAAAAGATACAATACAAACTCGAGTGCTATTTTTTTTATACCTACCTACGAGTGTAGGATGTAGATAGATAGGTTCATGGAGTATATTTAAAATGTCGATTGTCGAATCTGAAATGTAATTTGTAAGGGCATACCTACCTTTCCCAACAATTTTCATACTTTTGTTTAGTTAATAATAAAGTGTGGGGACTATATAGTGCATATATTTCAATACAATTTAAAATATCTCCTTATGTACACCTATCAACATTTTAGTTAATGAAATCATGTTGTAGGTATATATTGTAAAGGTCGCCTAAAAGGGAAGTCTATCAAGTACACCTACATAATATCTACGTACAAATGATTTGCAATTAATTTCATTCATCCCTATCTATCTGTTATCTTTCACTTTCTCTTGTTCTGGTTCACTTTAACTTAAATGCAATAATTTAATTTGTTTTATTACAGCTGTTATTATATGCTTGTGTAGTAGTAGTAAAACATACTTATTAAAAAAAAATGTAAATCAGTGACGTCACTATTGTTCTTTGGAAACACAAGAGAACCCAAACAAAATTGAAAGTATGTAAGCTCTGAAAGCACGCACTTGTTAAATTTGCATTCACCAAACTGTTGTTTCAGAAAACTTATTCTGATATGTGATATGATTTCTCTCCTGTAGGCCTATTGTATTCAAAGTATTAAAGATAATATCATTAACGTTTTCATTTTTCTCTTCATTTCTGCGCATCTAGCAAAAATCGAGATATATGGTTGTAAATTGGTAAATTCAGTACCCTTTAATTTAGTTGTTGTTCCTAATGATGCGCGCTGAGTTCCTGTGGGCACTCAAACAGCCATTTTTAATTTTTTGACACTTTCAACTTTGACAACCTGAGCGATATATTATTACCTTAGATTTGTGTACTGGTATGGTACCTATGTAAAAAAAAAGATTTTCATGTAGAAATGGTTTAAGAGCCTGTAAATTTTGATAAGTAATAGTTTTTTTTCTAAACAAATGTTGGTACTCCAATTTTAAGTTTTTATTATTGTGCAATTAAAAAAAATTTAATTTTCATTTTAAAAATATTTTCTCCTATTTAAAAAATTTAATTTAAATTTATCTAACCGATTATGTCAAAGTTGAAAATCAAAACACCGTTGTATGAGAGTTTCTGTTAAGAAAAAAAATTGCTACTGTTGTTTCCTAATAATTGGTTGATCGTTCTAATTTTGCGTCACAGAAAAAATTGTTTCAAACCGTCGATTAATATAAGATTTTTAGTTTAATTGTAGGTAGCCTTATTTTGAGAAGATATATAATGGGTATTTGAAAACCAAACAAATGTTTCTATCGGAATTGCCACCAATAACTATTTGAAGGAAATATATTTTACCAAAAAGCAGTCTTGATTAGTTAACTGATTTTTTTTCTGAAGAAACATTTTTGAGAAAAATAAGATTTCCTCAACGGTTAAAAAGTCTTTATGTTAGATACCGATATAATTGACCAACAAATATATTTGTTCTTTTTTAGAGAAACGCTAATTTGAGCTAATTTCCGAAATTACATTAAGCCTAGTACGCAGATCGAGCAAAACTAAATGTTATCTCTACATTTTTTTTTTCCAGGAAAAATTTTGAAGGTGTAGAGATAAAAATAGAGGACAGTGGCGTAGCTAAAAATATTTTTTTAGATTTTTTAAATCTTCACTGCAATATTTTAATATCAAAAAAACACGAAAAAAAAGGTTGCAGCCTTTACGCGAGTTAATGTTGTCATTCAAAAATCATTTCTATGAAAATTTTGTATATTTTCTTACTTTAAAAAATGTTGCGGCAATAGTAGTTGGCCCTCTTGAACCCTTTCCTATTAACTACGCCACTTACTGAGTGAAAACAACTTTTTTATATAATCTTTTCCGGTAACTTTCTTTCAGTTTTTTTAGTCATCATTCACAAAATACTTAACGAAAATATGTTTTTGGTTGATAAAAACCGTGATATTCATCACGACAACATTTGTCTAGCAATATAATGCTTCGCACATTATTTGTCTTGGAAAAATTATGTGGAGACATTTGAAAAAAAAGTTTGGATTTTATATTTGAGCTGCGTACTGCACAAGAAAAATCCGAGACAAAATTTGTGCTCGGAAAAAATTTGTATTAGAAATAAAATTGTTGTTGTGTTTTCCCCCAGATCCTAATCAGATTGGATTTGCTTACGAAATTACATGTATTACAAAAACAACGCTAGATCCAACTTTGCTTTGGATTTGGATTTCCAAATCCATTTTGAACACACACCCTTAATTTGTAAATTTCGTCAGTAGTGTAGACAAAAAAGACAACGGGTGTATACAAATGAAATAAAAAACATAAGGAAAAAAAAGAGTTGGGTATATAACAAGTTGTCACTGAGATCCTGGGTTGTTTTATTTGTATGATCTGATCTGGGAAATAAAACACTATTATCTTTAATCAATCAATGATTATTGAAACTGGTTGATCATGAAATGTGCATGTTAATGAAAATAATAATCAAAGTCCCCTTTTACACAAGGAAATAAGTTGGTGGAGATTTTTTGACGTTTTCTTTTAATTTCCAATTCCTATCAATCGTAGACCGTTCATTCCTCTTACTTGGTGTCCTTCTCCTAAAAACTGAAAGTTGCTGGAAACTGAGTTTCCTTGTGTGAAAAGGAACAAAGAATCCAAAATGAATTACATTACTTTCGTTCACTGCTAACAAAATAATTTTATTTAAAAAAGTTCGGAATTCGGAATCAAAAATATTTAATCTAACAAAGTTGAGCTCTACATTAAATGCTTTCAATAAGCTATTCAAAAGCTTTTTCCATGAAAAAAATACTATTCTAGTTAAAACAACGAGCACAACAATTAAAGTGTCATCCTTGGCAAACAAAACTGCGCATTGCAAAAAAAATCAAATGTCAAAAAACTTAAAAAGTGACAAGACAAATCGCAAACGCATTCCTCCTGCGACCTGCCTCCATCGATAGACATTCAACAAAATCAAAATAAAAAATTATTACGATTTAGATTATTCTCCATTAAAGCAGCATTTTTGATAACGGAATCTTTAAAATTCGCACATCAGCATCAAGCAGTCGCGTTGATCAATTCTGAGTTCTGACCAGACGCTCTACGTTTAATATTTTCATTTCATAATCTTGCGCTTAAATTGATTGGGATTTTAAGAATATTGAAGTGGCTGCTAAATCAATATCCATCGAGAATCTCTTGAGTTCTTTTTAATATTCGGGTCGAGGTCTCGAGGGCGACTACAGAAAGATTATCTTCCGAGAAATTATACATTCAATACGGTAAGTGCAATTTCACATGCTTATCCCGTCTAGTGTACTTTTTACATTTTTTCTTTGTTCCTACAATAAAACTATAATGACAAACAACCAGCTGCACTCATCTAGTCACTCCACACCCCAATGAGCCAAGTAGGCCAGGTTCTTAATTCAGCATCAGCATCTAATGTTTTATAAAAAAAAAGAAGAAAAAAGCTGTTTCGATTGATTAATATCGAAGTCAGTTGGGCAGTGTGATGTGCGCTACCAAAATAAACTTAACTTCCTCATTGTTGTCATTTTATCGTCTTATTTCCTCTATTTTGTTGTAGGAGTAGGTTTAGGCGAAAGAATGCGAAAACATTGGAGTTCCTTACTTTAAAAAATATAATTACAAACATATCTTCGTCGTTGTATAAAAAAATGGACTTCGGAGTTTCCATAGAATGACGATGATATTATCTTTATTCTTTCTTTTTTGTGTTATTTATCACGCAAAATGTGGAAATAGCATATCGTCGGCTAAAAACGTAAAGCTGCTAAGTCCGCTTTTGGTCGAAACTGAGATTTTGATGTCATTTTCTTCAGAAACACATTCTGCACAAACTGGCTTCATCCCTTTTGTCCAATATATCGTAGTTTTTGCAGAATCCTAAAGAGAAAATCAGTTTTTATATGGAGCCTTATGTAAATAATTTTTGTTTTTTCGCTCTTGTAAAATTTGCCAAAGTGAATTTAGCATGTTTAAGTATTTAGCCGACGATATTCATTTTTTTTTGGGTTAAATGATAACACAAAAATATTCCATAACAAGTAACTGTTGTAAGTTGTTCCAGAGCAAGCTTCAACCAAAAAAATCAAAATGGTTTCGGACGTGGAATCATTCTATCCAAATTTGGCATCTGGAAGTATTGATAAACTTCCCAGTTTTGGATAGCTCGTTATATTTGGACGATCGTTGAACCGTATTTAATCGATGAGTTAAAATTGCTGAAAACAGTATTTGTGCAAACAGCCCAAAACATCTAAAAATTTGTTTGATATCCATTTTGTTTAATCTTATCGTAATAAAATCCGATTTTAATAAAACAAAAATTTGAATTACAGGTTCATTTTGCAAATTCCAGTCCAACACGATTACCAATGTCTGACGCCGAGGAACACCTAACACCTAACAATGGTAAGCAAATAAATTTAAGAATTAAAAAAAATATATTTAATTGTTCTTCCACTTATTACAACAAATACAAGTGAATTGGTGATGATTTTTTGATTGAATTTGATTCGCCAACTACTGGCACTTTGGTTTAACTCTTTTCTTCATTTTTCTTCAGAGCACAATGAGTCCGAGAAGTAAGTTATTGAAATTAGTTGTGCTTATATCTGAAATTAAAAAAAAAATAAAACAATTTAAAACAAACAGAATAGTTAATCATGCCATCATTTTTTGATTAAAGCTATCAGAGGTCATTTGCAGAATCACAATTCATAATGAGTTTTGTAGCCAGAGTAGTGTTTATCGTTTCTTATTTATTTGCCAAAATTATAAAAAAAAAAAAATAAGCTTCATAACGATATTTTTTATTTCATCAATATGCTCTGCAAATTGATATCAATTTGTTTTTTTATTAAATTTTTTTAGAAGAGATGCTGCGCATCACTCCAAGTGACGTTATCGCTCTAAATGAAAATGAAGATTCCAATGAAGGTGAACTTAAAGGATCTGTTAATATAACATGCACAAGCAAATACCCTATTACGTATAAGGTAAGTAAGATATCGACTAATGGAGAAAACCTACTTACGTAAACATTGATTTCAGATAAAGACTACTGCACCGCTCAAATTTCGTGTCCGTCCGAGTTCGGGTGCTTTGAATCCCGGTTGTACGGCAACAGTGTACGTAATCCTTCAACCATCGAACAAGGTTTCAACATCTAGCAAGGATAAGTTCTTGGTCATGTGCACTGCTTTACCCGAAGATATTGATGTCAACAACAGTGATATGCTTGCAGGATTTTGGAAGGCTCTTCCATCAAATAGCCCAAACGTTCAACAACACCGACTTCAGTGTATCTGTCCACAGAATACACAAGGCAATACAATGCACAATGGTAATGCTTATTCCGACGATGTTGGGGATGGAAGAAACATCAGTGGTGTGGACGTAAGTATCCTCGCGATTTAAAGTTTATTTTAAACAGCCTGATGTTAAGGTATTATAGCATGATACTTCTTAACAATTTTTAAATTTTAAAGCTCTTCACCAAAATATTCTTAATTTTAAATTCTTTATAACTATAAAGCATCGTACTATCCTAATAAACTCCTCACTGTTTTAGGCCAGAAACAGTGAGGTTTCTTGAAAAAAAAAATGAAAGCAGACATAATTTTGTTGAAATAATTTCAACCTGGAGTTATTTATGAAAGATATGTATTTTAATAAAATTCTAAAAAGATAGTAAGACGCTTAACTTGTTTGAAATTTGTAAAATCCTTATTTTAACTAAAATTGCTTTAACATCGAATTAAATAGACTACATATATGCCAATACTTTTCAATATTAACCAATTTGTTTTCTTTCTTAGATAATACAATTGTCAGAGAGTATTAAACGTATTGACCAACGGACAAGACTTAGCATTAATTTGCATTGGATGTCGCTGCTCGTTTTCATTATTCTGTCCATAGGTCTCACATATATAATTAAACAAGAAATCCAGGGACAAAATTCGGATTCTTGCCCAAAAAGATTTTAATTGCACAAATACTGACTATTTGTCTTTTCTAGATTATTAAGTTTTTTTTCCCTTGTTTGGTTCTCATAGTTTTGTTTTTTGCTTTTTTGCACATGAAACGTTTAGAATTTCATTTATTTTTTTTTTTCTTTAACCATTTGCATTTTTTTAATTATTTTCTTTCAAATACCGTCTCATTATTCCACAATTTTGGCCATTTAAGGTATATTTGTTGGTTCATTTATTAATTATAATATAAATTAATGAATGTAATTAAAAGAATGAAATTACTAGATTTTTAGTCTTAGCATTTTGCCCTAGGCATTTGAACAAAATGAAGTGTAGAACACAAAAAATTTACGTTTATATATATATAGTATATATTAAACACGATATTTATGTTACTGTATCTAAACCTATATATAAGTCAATAACACAAAGGTCATTTTGGACTTTTGGTAATATGTAGTTACATAAAAAAAAGAATAAGTACACATCTGGTTCTGACTTTTTATTTTATTTTGCATTCGGAAGAATCTAGGTTTTTAACTGCGAAATGACCGACAACCGTAATAAGTGTGAAAGGCGTGATAATATGTTCATGGGTGCAGTTTGAAACTGGACATCAACTCTGAAACTCATCAACTACTCCGTGAATCAATTTTCTTGTAATTATCAACGGTCTGCACCATTCTCATCGAGAAATTGTTGTTAAATATCAATTTTTAATATTAAACAACTTAAAATTGGTAGTTGACAAGTGATAGTGATAGGATTGTATCTGTAAATTGCATAACTGATTTTTGAATTTTCGTTGTTTATTTTTTTATTAAGATTTAAAAGGATATTTTATGCATTGAATCCAATTAACAATTATTAATGAATTTCCAAAAGAAAAATGTCCCAGATTTTGCCTTGCTTTTTATTTTCGTTAAAAGTGATCAATTCTCTATGTAGTTATAATCGGTATATTTCTGTAATTTGAATGAATCCCAGCCATTTTTCAAAATTATAAAGGACCATTCTACAACAAAGATTAAATTATCATTCATCTAGCGATTTTTGTATACGATTATTTACAGAATGATTCTTTTACCGCCATATTATTCACTTGATTCATACAGATTAAAACTTTAAATTATATAAATTCAATGATAATTAAAGTTTTAATCTGGATATATCGAGTGCATATTGCATAATATGGAGGTTAAGTTCAGTTGTAAAAATATTTGAATCGCGGTGGTTCAGAAACTTTAACCCAACAATTCCAGTCGAATCATGTGTTAGTAGCCGATTACATGCTTGAGGGTGACATTCTGTATGGGGAAAGATTTGAGGCAAATCTTTCGCACAAACGAAAACGTTTGATCTCTTTTTAGATACAGAATAGGCGTGTTTTTTTGCAAGCCCGGGGGGAATTGGTTGAAAAAACCGACAGCGGGGATTAGCGAAGCCATGACAGTAAAAAACATGGAATTTTCATAAAACTATCGATAACATGTATGTAATTTATGCCGGTAACACAGTTTTTCTCTGCGCTTAAGTTAAACCCCGAGAATTCTCTGGGATTAGTTGTTGCATTTAACATGTTAATTGTTTAGCCCCAAATCGTTTTTTTCACCCAATTTCCTTTGGGCTTGGAAAAAAACACGTCTATTATTTCTCTTAAGTCTCCTTTCACTCGAGGAAACTGAGTTTCCAGCAACTTTCGGTTTATAGGTGAGAAGGGCAAGAAGTAAGAGGGGAAAATGAAATCTCAACGGTCAGCGATTTGAGGAGATTTTTTTGACATACACAGTAGTGTGTGTTCAGCCAAGCTACTCTAAAAAGAAACTACAGAACATTTCCACGATTTTGTCGCTTCATGTGAAACGTACAAGTGATTTTTTTTTACATTTTATGCATACGCCCCAATCTGTAACCCACTTAAAAAGTTACAAACTTTACGAACACATCCTTAAATAAATCGTATATCGTAATCTCAAATAACGTAAATTTATTTCAAGGTTACGACTGTCACCCCAAAACAAACTGTCAAAAAGTTTGACTTAGGAAAAAAAATGTTAAATCAAGAAATCCATCATTCTCTATTTTCACATGCTCAAGTGAGATGAAAAGCAAAACTTGTGTTTTTTATATAAAAATACAATTAAAACAAAAAGTGCGTCCTACCGAATAAATAAAAACAAACTACTAATTAATAATAAGAATTATATAAAATAAAAAGTCCAACAAGATTTAGATTATCTTACAACACAACTACACACTGCATTCAGCGATTTGGTAAGTAGATAGAAAAAAAATAAAAAAGGTTCATAAAACCATAATCGAAATCTGCTTGTAATATATTATTCCGCCTTTGCTTTTGTTTATCATTTTGACCATAAATAAAACAATAAAAACGAATAACTTTGTTGTTAACTTTTAATTGTTTTGTTATAATGTCAGCTGTTGGATGGACTTCGACTTTATACATAAGTAGGTACACTTTGTTTCTTCACTTCACCTTTGATGTTGGCCGTTTCTCTGTGATTACCTAATTCAAGCAAGACTACCTATTAACTCGTTTGGGATTTTTTTTTTTGGCAAAATCAGTGGGGTCAGTGTTGACAAAGTCATATTGCCCTCGTGTGGCAAAAATAAAGTAAAATAAATTTTTTCCGTTACACGCACATGCAAATGATAAGTTCCTACAGTGCACGCAGTACCTAATTGGTTCTGTAATCTGTTCTTATTTTTTTCTATATTTCTATTGGCTCTTACTTATGATTTCTTTTAATCTAATAAAAGCTCGTCACCAAAAATAACGCGTATACCTATATTTATATTGTACATGGTTGCCTAGGTACAAAGTGTATAAATAACTTAATAACTAAATTTAATTGAAAGATGTATCATCGAATTTTAAGCGATTACTAAATTTTTGCGAATTAACCTTTAGACCATACTGCACTTAAAGGGCATAAATTAAATGTTTGTTTAAAGATAGCGGTTAGGTAGGTAAAATTTCTCAAGTCACGCAGTTGTTTATTGAAAAAAAATTAAATTAGGTAGGCGGGTTATTAATTTCTATTTTACGAACAAATAAATTAGTTACAGTTACAAAAAATAGAATCAGAAAAAGAAAAGGTTGTTTAACTGTCTTCCGAATTTCAAGAATGAACGGGCTGTAAAAATACTTGCATTTACCTTTTTCTCAGCCCCTTTATTCGGAATGAAAAACTCAGACATGTATAATACCAACCTCATACATTGTCTTGCTTCGCTAAATTTTCAAACTGAAAACTGAATGTTTTAATTCTGACTTATGCTACATAATTAATCATATAGAATTTCCTCATTGTATTTGAATGTTTTCCATTAAAACAACAAAGTGGAACGACCAAGAAATTTAAATTGATTCAAATGATTACGGATACAAATTTCAAATCAATTAATGCAAATAATAAATTTACTGGAATCTTTTGGCTTAAATCTTAGGGATTCTGAAAGGAATTTTTATTTCTATTAAAATATTTTCCACACCTTTTTCTGAGATTTCCAAAATAATTATTTCCTGTTCTGCGATTATTACCTCTCATTTGTAGCGATACAAAACAAAATAATCTATTTTCTAATCGGTATAATTTATTTAGTATACAAAGATAACAATTCTGGGTTTTTGCGAACGGACTCTGAATATCAACGTCATTCGATTTATCAGTTTTAAATTGATATTTTTGTTTTGATAAATAAAAAAAAATAACTCACCACCGGCTTTTGACAGTCCAACTGCTAACTACTTCAGTTCTTCATCAGTTGCTGTCTGAAATACTATTTTTTGTTTCAAGACTTATTTTAAATACTAAATACTGTGGTACGTTAATTGGCTCCTTTTATATAACATCTTACAATTTAAATAAAAAAAAAACTGCTTGCGAAAGGTTATATTGTGTGATAGTGATAGATTTTAAAAAAGATCTAACACGATCGGCATTGCACACGAACTTTGCATGCACATGCATTCATTATCAAAAAAAAAAACTTTTATTTTGTTTTAAAATGCTCCTATGGGCAAACACTTATTCCGTCCGAAAGAGAATTTAATCAAACGTAGAAAAATCATATGTATGTACGTACATACATATATATATGTATTGTGATTGTTTGTGAAACACTTTGTTAAAATCATTCATTCATTTCTTTCTCTATGTGTCTGTTGTTGTCGATTATATTATCAAAATGCTTCAAATTTAAATAATGTTCTAATGCCAAGATTGTGCCAAAGTAAATGTTTAAATTTTATGTAGTCTTATAAATAAACCTTTAACTTAATCGCAAATTTAAAAATTTAGATTTGCATTAATACCTCAGATTTTGAAATTAGATTATATTAGATAACATCTGCGTATTAAAGTTCGTATCGAGTTTTAGTGTACGTATGAAACATAGTGAATATTTGAATTGATTTACAAATAATGCGTCCGTTCGTCCTGTTTTCTTTCACTTTTGCTTTCTAGGGTAAAGAGTGCTCCCGACTGCAGCTCACTTACAAAAGTTGCCTGTAATTGTGTGTTATCGGAATAAAAAAAGAGACAAATATAATGATCTTTTTTTTACCAATATTGACAATTTCTACCTTTTGAATACATTTTTTTTTTTTAGTGCCTGCATAACTTGGCTGAACATCAACCGATTTATATAGATATTTGTTTGTATTGACTTAGGTAAAAACACAACGGAGCCGAAAATTAGAAATTTCGACCGGAAAAGTCAGAAAATGGCGAAATTGCATAGTTTTAAGGGTTGATGGTGGAGACATTAAGAGAATAGATCCCAAAATAGAGCCAAGTAGAACACCAATTCGCAGATTCAGAGATCATAATATGGTGAACACACAATTTCTTAAATTCTACTGCTGACCGGCGATTTCCGTCAAACTTTGCCACCGGTCATCCCCCGATTAACGCCTGCAGATGAACTTAATAATTGCCTGAAATTATCATATTTATGGCTATACGTAAAGATTAGTTACAATTGACGACGAAGACGCGAGTTGCGTTGCAGAACAAGCCATCAGCCGATAATTTCTCAGAACAAATATTAGCAATTGGAAATGGCAAAATTCCGGTTGATGCTACAATTGGCCTCATTTTTTTTCTGTCGAGTTTTTGTGAATTCACTTGTCAACAAAGTGTTCCAGAACATCGGCCGAAATTATTTGAACCACGATTGGCTGAGTGAACGCTAGTTATTAGCTGCGAAGAATAAAGACTTAGATGGTTTTAATTTAATTTGTTCAAAATTAAATCGCAGCTGCACTGTATTCGCTCAAATCGGTTTATCCTGTAACAAATGATGATGAAGCAACAACGAGAGAGTTCGATAGTCGGAAAGCCATCTGCATTGTTTGTTTATGCACCGGACAAAAAAAAAAGAAACAACATAGTTAGTTTATCACAGACCGTTGCAGTGACCTAAAATGTGTGAAATTTATTTTCGGTGTAAATAAAATGCATTGAATTTAATTCCAAAAAAGTTTCATTCATTCAATATAGAGGCTCGACTCTCGAAAGGGACATTCAAAATTAAATCAGTTTAAGGCGAAACAAGGTTCGCCGGGTCAGCTTATATATACTTGATTTCACTACTTTTTGGTTAATTTATGACGTGAGATGCAGTTTATTTGGTTTGACAGTGTTCATTTGAACGTCAAACTGAGTTGTTTTTGAAACTGTATTACTATTTACTATATGTCCTTTAATAATGCCACTTTAAGTTTTATAAACAAAGAACTGAATTAAAAAAGGGTGAGTGTATCAATGGTACACGCGCAAGAAGTGAAACTTCTGTGAGTTATTGTCTATCGATGTAATGAAGGCTACTGTAGTGAAATGAATAATTTAAGGTAGATAGTAATAAACAAAAATCAATGAAAATAAATGCAGCCGCACAGTGTAAACATTACGCATTGACCTCTAAAGAATGGTTGAAAGTGTAAGTCACTAGGGCCTTGTTCTCCACTAGCTGTCGTGGCACTAATTTAGTTGTTTTTTTTATTTTTGTTTGTAGTAAATTTCCTTTCTGATTTTTTGAATGAAACATTTGATTGAACAAGCTAATCTGCTTAAACCCATCATAATAAGTGCATACTAAAAGCTGATTTAAATAATGTAGATATACAATGCAATGCAGATAACTTCAATCAGCACATACAGGGCAATTTATTTATTTTAATTGACTTCGTTTACAGATGGCAAAGTTCAAAATTTTTAAATTCTGATTGCATATTCCTTATTTCTATTGACTTAAGAATGATTCATTACTTTTATCTTAGAGATAATAAAAAGATAACACCCGCAAATATTATTCATAAATTTGACAAAAATGAATACACAAATAAATGTCCTTTTTAGCAAGCAAAATAACATCCAAATATTCAATTCTTATTTGCGAAGAGTATTAGCCAAAAGTTAACGATGTAGAATTCACAATTTTTGTTTTATTTAATTTTAAATAATTCATTGCAGTTCGCATGTAATAAGGTTTGTACCTTAATTAACATATTATAACATTTCTGTGGACAACAAAATAATGAAAACCGGCACGCAAATAAAACAAAATTCAAGCTTAACCAGAAAATAAAAAAAAAAAAAAAAAAACAAAAAAAGCAAAGTGGATTAATTTTATAACTTAACGGACCTATGTATGTACATATACTTATACGATAACAATTGTATTTTTTGTGTAGATATGAACAACATTTGGATTTTATCGTCAATCGTTTTCAAGAAGGTATATAATCAAGGCTAAAAGCTAACGAAATATAATCATATCAGTATTTATTTGCAAAAAAAAATACTAGTTCAATTGTAAATTATCTATAAAAAAAAGTAGTCACTAGGTGTACCTAATCTTCAAATAATAAACGTCTTAAGTTGGCCATTAGTTTGTTTTTGTATCTTCCTACATAGATCAGAGATAGGATGATGGTTTTTGCTCAAATTACATATTCGGTTTCACAGTGTTCGAACGGAGTTTGTTTTGCGTAGTTTGAATTAATCTAACATATTCTGCCATTTAAACTTTATTTAATATGAACAAAATGCCACAAAATTTATTTTCAAACGTTAAATACCAAACAACTATTGAAAAAGCGTTAAAGGAAATCGTATTTTAATCATAGACGGATTCAAGAATTTTGATAATAAAAATTAGAATGTTAAAATAGGTACATTTACATTTAGCCCTTATTAAGAGTACATACCCTATAAACGGTTTTCGACTTTCTCATTATTCATTAAACCAATTTAAATTATTTTTTTTATGTAGAAGCTTCTAAATAGTATAAACAATATTACATAACAATATTTTATAAATTTCTAATTTTTTTGAAAATTTATTGTTTACTGCAGTTTACTACAGAATATGGTTCTCTTGAGCGATGAATCAAAAAAGAATTCCATGGAAACAATTTTGTATTTCATTTATGTATAACTTTTAACTATTTTTCTTTCAGAATAGCATTAAAACATAACTCAAGATGACGGCATTTCAAGAATTCAAAAAATCAAGACTGATCCACCTGTGTATAGCAATGACATTCTTTACATCAGGACTTATAATCAACTTTATCCAGCTTCTGCTGCATTTCTGTTTAAAGCCATTCAACACACAACTATATAGATCTTTAATGTACTATCTTTGCTTTTCTCTTTATTCTCGTAAGTTGAAAAAATCTTGTGTTTTTTTTTGAAAATTTAATCATTCTCTTAAATGCAGAACTAGTTTTCATTGCTGAATGGTGGGCAAACAGTAGAATAGAAGTATGGATAGACGAAGAAGACAAAAAATTCGCCGGAAAAGAACACGTTCTTTTGGTCATGAATCATACATATGAAATTGATTGGTTGGTTGGATGGATGTACGCTGACAAGTGTCAGGTTTTGGGAAATTGCAAAGCTTATGCCAAGAAAGTCATCTCTTACATACCATGCATGGGTTGGGCTTGGAAGTTTGCCGAGTTTGTTTTCCTTGAACGATCATATGACAAGGATAGGGAAATTATTGCACGGCAGTTGCAAGCCATTATGTCCTATCCACATCCTGTATGGTTATTACTTAATGCCGAAGGTACACGTTTCACACCACAAAAACATGAAGCATCAGTTAAATTTGCCGAGGATCGTGGATTACCTGTTCTCAAGCATCATTTAATCCCACGCACCAAAGGCTTTACTGCCAGTTTAGCCAGTCTCCGCAACAAGTGCACAATTTACGACATCAATGTAGCATTTAAGAAAGAAGACCCGGTAACTTTTTTTTATTCTATTTGAATGATTTGACCTTGACTTATTTCATTTGTTTTTCTTCTCTTTAAAAAAAAACTAAAAAGGTCGCACCAACTATTTCAAACTTGTTGAATGGCAATGGAGTTAAAGCATACATGTTTATTCGACGCATTCCATTAGATAAGGTTCCAGTAGACGAAGAAAAAGCTGCACAATGGCTTCAAGAAACATTCCGTGAGAAGGACAGGATCCAGGATAGTTTCCTAACGACTGGTAGTTTCTTCAAAACTTCTGGCTTTAAAGAAACACCAAGCGAAGTCCAGCAACCACGAATGCAAGTTCTTATCAACTATGTTGCTTGGGCGACGTTCTCTATTTCTACAATTTTGTATTATCTGATTTCCTCGTTATTATTACAAAACTGGATCGGACTTTCAATAGCTGTGGGCATTCTACTAACATGTAAGTATACTGTTGGGCAAAATATGAGGAATGATTTATTGATTAATTTTAGAATGGGTTGTTTTACCGTTAAACTAACGGAAGTACAATTATATGCATTTAAATTGGAGTTTAAGATACTTTTAGTGTCCCTTGAGATATTGCTTAGTACATTTGTTTACAAGATAAGGTTCTCAACTAAAGAGCTAAGTTTTTTACCTACATTCAGACTATGGAAAATATTTTAATCCCTTGCATCGTAAAAGAAACTTTATTACGACACGTATGCACCATTTTTACGGATCTGTTGCAAAGTCTACATTTCACATTGTCTGATCTAGAACGATATTGTTTTTTACTGGTTGGTGGAACTAGATCTACATTGACTGGAAAAGGGTTCTATTCTTACCCCATCAGTCTCTCTATAATTATGATGCCCATTTAACAACTATTGTTCCCTGCGTTTCGTTGAATTGATAACCTTCTGTGTTTTAAAAAACCGGCGAATCGGTCCTTTTCTTTTTATAAATACTCGGTGTGTTGTTTATTACCTTCACCGTATTACGAGCTGCTGCTAAGTAAATTTGTTACAAGCTGTTATCGTTCCGCAGAAACTGTGCTTACCAACTTATCCACCATAGATTTTTTTTAATAAGCAATAATTGCTCAAAAAAATCACTCAGTCATCAGCTAACAAGCGTGCGAGTCCAAGGGGATCAAATACTAGTGGTCTTCTGTTTTGTGCGGAAAAATATTTATTTTTGAATTAAAGCATGCAAATATCATGGAAAATTTATTGCAATTTTACTATCGAAAAAGAGATTGCAGGTTATCTAACGAAATGAAAATATAAGATGACATTCCATAGCTTTCAATTTGGCTCAAAATTTGTATTTGTGTAAATCTAAGGATTCCTCACCAAAATTTCTTAGCTTTGCTTTAAAAATTCAGAGGAACAAAAATCTTGGGTTCCCTCGCTCACTTTTTGAGTGAGCAAAATCTTTGAGATTTCATTTTTCTGAACGCGCCAAATAACATTTGTCACTTTTTTAAGATTCTTCTAATTTTGTATTTTAAAAATGACTTTGAAAAAAACTCTTATTTTAATAATTTCTTCATTGAACTTTTCAGTCTACATCTTGATGTCCAAAGCAATTGGTATGTCGGAAATAAGCAAGGCGTCGTCCTATGGAGCCGAAAACGGAAAGAAGAACACAAATTAATTTAAAATATAATATGAAAACAAAAAAAAATAACTGTTATTAATTTGTTCGAAAACTAAAAAATCGTTCAGTATGCAAGTATATAATTATTTGTGTATACATACAAAGTTGGAGAGGTCTTTTATATACCTACCTAATCTATAGTTGAAAAGAACTTTTTTTGATTAAAAAAACTACATAATATGTTCAATGTAGCATAACTTATAGATGAATTTAATTTAATAAGGAGATAAATAAGATTAGATATTTATGAATAGTAGACATTGATTAAGCGTAACAAGATCCCCTTGGTGTAACTATAATATAATTAAAATATAATGCCAGTTATTATTATTTTTGTTTTTTTTTATATTCTATAGCATTGGGAAATTAATAATTTTGTATTGTTTATTTGAAATAAATCAACAACAAAAAGAACATTATAAGGAATTAAATTCTTATATAATCGAGTACCTTTAAAAATGTTTTGAAAAAATAGCACTATGTAGGACTTTTTGTTTATTGTTACCGTTCTCTTTTTTTTGATTTTTGAAAATAAATTGTTGAAATCAGAAACGTTTTATTTTTTTTAGTCGTTAAAACAAAAACATTTAATTAATGACGGACCGAAGGATTATTATGAGATATTGAGATGTCAAACCATGAACAAACATTTGTTTTATAAAAAGAAAATTAAATCGTTGATCTCCATAAAACATTCAAAACGAAATCCCCCCCCCCCATTAATAATATAGCAACCAGACGCAAACCAGCAACAAACAAAATTTAGCAATATTAGAAGAAAAAAGAATTTTATAAAACTCTTAGTAGAAGAATCCAATAAATGTATACACACCATTGCGACGATGTGATAAAGCGAATCCCATGTAAAATATATTGACAGCCGATAATTTCTTCGTCGTTCCGAATGTTTCGCGTTAGTTTGGGAGAGCCTTAAACGTAGAAGAATTGCGTGGTACACTCAGGCGTATGCGTACTTTTTTGTATGTTTATTGAATTGTTGAATAAATACATACATACATAAACAAAAAGTGTGAGTGCCGGGACTCACGGTTAAGATGTGTAAACATAAGTAACGTAACGTGAATCACAATCACGATCACAAGATACGTTACGTTTTTTTCACCCTACCGCCAGTATAAATCCTTGCGTTCGGTAAACTATCAGATAGGCTATCCACGCATCCAAAAATTTTCAGATACGTTGGGTTGTTGTTGCATCAGCTGTTTTGTCACCAGGGATTACAACAACACAAACCTATCCGGATAGCTTTGGATTGAATCACGAACGTGGTCAATGTTTACAAATCAAAAATCACTCAATTTCTACATCAGCTCTGTTTGATAACGTGAAATTTTTTTGCAAAATTGCACAAATTTTCACAGTTCGTCTCAAATTCCTGTTTGTTAACTCCAAGAAGTTGCACCGAGGGAGCAAATAATTTACCCTAAATTGGATAATGTTGATCTGCAAAAGCAGCTGAATTTGAAAATGTGTTTATATCTTTTGTTTACTTTTCGTTCTTTCGATTTGGAATTATTTTAATTTTTGTATTTCTTTTTGAACATAATTTATTTATTTATGAATTTTGAGTTTTACATTTGTTTTGAGTTATTTTCTGATGAATGTTGTTTTGTTTATATTTTTAATCTTTCAATTCGGTAGATTTTATTACAAAGGAATTTGTGTCCATTATGAATGAAAACAAATTCTATGCATTTTGTTAATGATACGATTTTGTACGAAAATAAAGTAAATGTGAATTTCTTTCTAATAAAATTTGATAGAATCAAAAAATTTATTTGATTTATTCATTTTAAATGTGTTTTAATTTTTTTTTCAACCCCTTTCGATTGACAGATCAACAATATTTTTAACATTGGTCGTTCCTTAATGAAATGTAACACTAGTGTAACAATTTTAACAATGGCATTTTAACATTTTTTGTAACAAAACAACAGCCGTATTTTTTCCAAGCCCGAAGGAAATTGGATGAAAAAAACGATTCGGGGCTAAATAGTCTACATGTTAAATGCAACCACAACTAATCCCCAATGGGGATAAACTCATATAATTTTCGGGGCTTAACTTAAGCACGGAGAAAAACTGTATTATTGGCGGGAATTGCATACTTTTTATCGATAGTTTGTATGGAAACTCCATTTTTTTTTGTTAAATGGCGTCGCTAATCCCGATATTTTTTTTTTCAACCAGTTCCCTCCGGGATTGGAAAAAAACACCTAACAATAGTTAACATTTTATAGAAAAAGAACGGACCACTGGCAGTCAGTATCCGTCACTTGACGTCGGCTGTAAATTTACAGATTTTCCTCATTCAGTTGATTAAGATTCAGATAAGTCCATGTAAACCGATGCTTCATTTTCGTTCCACATTTTGCAGTATAAAAATTTAATTTTTCAATTTAAAAATTACAAGATTCAAAATGATTTGTCGTCAATTGACGTCCTGTACACAAAAGTGACATTAGGTGTGTTTTTTTTTGCAATACCAGGGGCAAATGGGTGAAAAGAACGACAACGGGGACTAGCGACGCCATCACAGAAAAAACATGGAGTTTTCATACAAACTATCGATAACATACATGTAATTCATGCTGGTAACACATTTTTTCTGTGCGCTTAAGTTAAGCCCCGAGAATTCTCTGGGATTAGCTGTTGTTGTTATTGCATTTAACATGTAATTTTATCAGCCCCGACGTAGACTTTTTCATCCAATTCCCCCCCGGGCTTGCAAAAAAATACGCCTATTTTCTCCTTCTTTTAAAGTTTGACAGAGGTGAATTGTGTAAGATGATTTGCAATAAATGAGAGTCACATTCAAACAATTCAGTCTATGGAAGATGCTATCACATCAAAAATTTGCTTGTCATTTTTCAACAAATTTGACATATCTGCCGCAGTACGACTAGAGTTATGACCAGTCTACAAAAAGTGTACAACTTTTTCTGAGTTCTTTTTTTTAACCACTCATACAAACAAAAATAAACATTCTTGTGACCAAAAAAGTTAACTACATTCCGGAAGATGAAGACGATTTAAAATCAAAAAACATGTTCCTAAAAAAACAGCTTTGGGCGCCGCATGATTTAGCTGTCTAACTGCATGCCTTCCCTGAGTGAATGCATTAGGGTTTGTGTAACTCACATTATTTTGAAAAATGCTTTACTTTTTCCTCGATATGCCCGTTCCTCTATTTCTTCTTCTAATGTCGAATTCCTTTCAACCAAAGAATCGAATTTTTTCTAAAAAGAATTGATTTTTTTCTGTCGTTGAAAGGAATACGAAAAGAATAGTTCTTTTATATGATTGTGTAAGTGGCACTTGATAGCAGCAATTTTGAAGTAAAATGTCCAGAAAATATTCAATTTGGAAATATTATTAATTGAAAAACAACGCACAAATATTTACTATAAAATTCACCGAAAATTCGATGCAACGAAAACCATAATTTATTTTCATACAAAAATTTAAAACACCGCGAAATTCAATTTGTCATTTTAAAAATTTCAAATCGGGCAACTGTGTGTGCAAATCGGTGTAAAATCTTTCTTGAATCTTGCAAAATTAGCAAGTTTGTTTTCACAAAAAAAATTGGAATTGTTTAGAAAAAAAAAATCGATTCTTCTAGAAAAAAATCGATTCTTTTGTTGAAAGGAATTCGACATAAGGTTTTGATTGACTGTACATATTGAACCAGTGTTCAAAGTGTACAGAAACTTAACGAAAGTTCGTTTTATTTTCAAGCTTCTTATTGGTCAGCTGTCAGATGATTTTAAAAGTCATCTAACTTTTTATGACAGCTGCCCAATCAGAAGCCAGACAAATTCAGAAATCGGAATTTTCAGATGTGCGTTGAACCCGCGGAATTTGACGGTTAAACAAAATGTCAAAATATATATAACGAAATGTCATCTATAATCGTTAAGTTATTTTTTATTTTAAATTAAAGTTGTAAACAAACGAACACTTAACGGACTTACCGCGATTAATTATTATAATCAAAATTATTTTCGATTTATTATTGCCCAACGTTGACTTTTTGCATGCAACATATGAGTGAATGCCGATCAAACCATCCAAATTCGATAAATACTATAAATACTTATATGAATTTATTTGTGACCTCTTCAGTTGTATACAAATTGAAAATCTTGTAGCAGGCTCCAGGTCAATAAAACACAGTTTTATATGATATGCAACGTTTCGAGCATGAATACACTCTTCATCAGGCCTTTATTATTAAATGAAATTAAACAACAAACATAAATTCATGTATTAAATAATTATACAAATGTCAATTACACTTACGACAGCAAATAATTGAATTAATTTCACAGCATTTACACAGTTTTGGTTCAAAACGTTTGAAAAAATACTATAAAAATCATAAATTTTATATATGAAACAATGAGAACATTAAAAACATATAATTAAATAAATTACATTTTACTGAGAAAACTTTTTAAATTTTTCACTACTGTCCGTAGTTTTATTTTTGTTACTACTGTTTTTTATTTTTTCTTATTTTTTCTTTTTATTAACAGCTGACTATATATTCTACTCAGATTATCGCAATCAGATCTCATATTTATTGCACTCTCCGTGTTGTTAATGTGTAGCATTTCCAGCAACATTCTCTTGTTTTGGTGTCTCTCCACTTCCAATATTTTCACATTGTCTAGATCAGGCTTGTGGTCATTCTCTATACAATGGAGCGCAAGTGCAGTTTTCTGAGACCCACCGTTGTTGATATCAGAACGATGGCCTGAGAGACGATTGCGGAGCTTTTGTTTGGAAGTGCCTATATACACAGATGGACCTCTCTACTACCCAAACAATCGATGCTGTAGACAACGTCAGACTTATCCAATTTTTGTATTTTTGCCTTTGTATTTGTAAATAACAAAACCTTGAGAGTTTTAGCTGATCTAAACGCTATCCTCGTCATCTCTTTGTTTCGTATAGGCGCAACTATCATGCGGGTGGAGAGAGATGGAATATATAGAGCACTTCGGTAAAATAAAGGTTGTTGATCGTTTGCGGGGGTATCATTGCAGTTGTTTTTATGTGAATAGTTGCTTATCAGTTTGTTGATGACATGCGTGGGGAAGGAGTTGGAGCACAGGGTGTTCTTAATAATGTTGATGTTTTTTTGCCGAAAACTAATGTGACTGTAGTCCAACACTCTGTTGATGAAATTTTGGGCAGTGTTGAATTTGATTTGTTTTGGTTGTTTGGAGTGGAAGTTTATTATACGCCCAGAAGAAGTGGGTTTCTTGAACCAATCAAAAATAATTTTTTCATTACTCCTAATAGCCTTCACATCCAGGTATGGCAATTCACCTTCTTTCTCAACTTTTACCGTGAATTGGATCCGCCTATGGAATGAATTCAGAGCATCTGGAGTGGTAGAAATGCTATCAGATCTCACAATAGCAAATAAATCGTCGACGTATTTTGTGACAATTTTTGGTTTTGGTGTTAGTTTGCCAATTACATCTTCTAGCAAGGCCTCCATTGCTATGTCCGCCAGTATTGGTGATATTGGGCTACCCATAGGTACCCCTTGTTTCTGTTGGTAAATGGCAGTTTCAAATTCTAGATAGTTGTTATCGATAATGCAAAAGCGCAGCATTTCCATGAACAGAGACTTTTTTATTTTGGTATGTTGTTTTATTTCATTTCACTTCTTCTCAACTATTTCAGTTATCATATGAACTGGAACATTTGTGAACAAGGAAACAACGTCAAATGACACCAAAACTTCACCAGCTTCTATGGTCAATGGTGAAATAACATCAATGAAATGTTTTGCATTATTGACATTGAATCTAGAATTTCCAGTTATGTTCTTTAGATAATTCATAGCATGGAACGGATGTTGAAGCACATATCGGTCTGAGAGGCATATTTTCTTTATGAATTTTTGGTAATCCGTATATTGGAGGGCTGTTAGCGGTATAAGTTGTCATTCGTTTCTTTTCATACTCGTTTATAATGTTTTCGTTAAATAAAGTTTTAATGAAACCATTATTCGTAGATTGGAGTGAGAGTGTAGGATTATTCCGAAGAATTCTGTATATACTCCTATCTGCCATCAAGTCTCTCATCTTTTCCACATAATCCTTTTTATAAATAGCCACTGTAACATTACCTTTATCTGCGTTAACAATGAAAATTTCTTTATGTTTTTTTAAAAACTTCACTGCGTCACGGGAAATTTTGTTGATAAATTTATCAAAAAGGGGTGGTGCAGATGAACGAAAATGATTTTGTAAAATTTGTGTAAAACTAGAACACGCTGTTTCATGGTCACCCTGTTCCAATGTTTTTAGCATCTCCTCTCCATCCGCTATAATTTTAAGAAGGGGGAAGTCTGGTTTGGTTATCGGTAATGCAAATTTGTGTCCCAATGACAGCAACCATTTGATGTCATCAGGAAAAATTACATCAGTATTGTTGACAAACCATTTATCATTGAATTTGAGCCCCATTTTAAGCCTTAGACCGTTTTTTAGTTTTTCCAATTTGTTCTTTTGATTACTTTTTGTTTCTCGATTAATTTTTTTAAGTTTTCTCAGTAAAATGTAATTTATTTAATTATATGTTTTTAATGTTCTCATTGTTTCATATATAAAATTTATGATTTTTATAGTATTTTTTCAAACGTTTTGAACCAAAACTGTGTAAATGCTGTGAAATTAATTCAATTATTTGCTGTTGTAAGTGTAATTGAAATTTGTATAATTATTTTATACATGAATTTATGTTTGTTGTTTAATTTCATTTAATAATAAAGGCCTGATGAAGAGTGTATTCATGCTCGAAACGTTGCATATCATATAAAACTGTGTTTTATTGACCTGCAGCCTGCTACAAGATTTTCAATCTGTATAAATACTTGCATTTACCTTTTTCTCAGCTCCTGCTATGAATTTAATCTGAATGAAACTGTATATAATTGTAACACCATACCTTGCCTTGCTTCGCTCAACTTTCAATCTGAAAACTTTTAATGTTTGAATCCCAAATTATGCTACATAATTAAGTAGGTATGCATATAGAATTTCTCCTTTGTATTTAAATGCCTTCCAATAAAACACCAAAGTGGGAGGACCAAGGAATTTAAAATGATTCAAATGATTACAAATAGGTACAAATTTGAAATCAATTAATGCATTTTTTATTTTATTTTAATTAATTACATTTTTTTGGGTTTAATCTTATGACTTTTGATGGATTTTTTTCCATTATAAAATTTTCCATACCTTTTCTGAGAATTCCAAAATAATTATCTCCAGCTCTGCGATTATTACTTCTCACTTGTTGCGATACTAAAGAAAATAATCTATTTTCTAATCGTTACATGTATTTATTTAGTATACACTCGCAAAGATAACATTTCTGGGTATTTGAATAGGACTTTGCGATTGGACTATCTGAATTTATCAGAATTCCATTGAAATTTTTGTTTTGATAAATAAAAAAAAAAACTTTCAACACCGGTTTTTACAGTCCAACTTCAGTTCTTCATCAGTTGTTGTCTGAAATACAGTTTTTTGTTTCAAGACTTATTTTATATATACAGTGGTACGTTAATTGGTTCCTTTAATATAACATCTTAAAATTTAAATTATTAAAAAAAAACCGCATGTGAAAGCTTATATTGTGTGAAAGTGATAGGTTGTAAAAAAAATCTAAAACAATCGGCCTTGCACATGAACTTTAAATGCACGTGCATTCATTATTCATTCGAGATTGTGCCAAAATAAATATTTAAATTTTATTTTCAAGAAGTTTAATTATTATAGTACATGTAGTCTTAAGCTCCAACTACATAAGCCAAAAAAGTGAAAAAGTTCAAAAGTGAAAATTTTTAAATTGATTTTGTGATAGTGTTTCTGACTGGAAAACTTATAAAAATGATGCAGAAAGCTTAAATTTTGGTTTAAAAACAAATTTGTGTATTCTTTTTTACAAAACAACGGCGCTAGCGGTAAAAAAAATATTTTTACTTTTGTACTTCAGTACTTTTTGGCTTATGTAGTTAAGCCTTTATAAAAGTAATCCCTTTAATCGTAAATTTCAAAATATAGATTTGCATTAGTAGTAAGTACCTACCTCAAATTTTGAGATTAGATAATATTAGATTTTTTTTCAAAAATTAAAAGTCCAATAACAGTGCAATTAAAAATATATTAAATGAGTTTTATATATATGATGCTACTATATATCCTCCGTGTTTTATCGTTTTTGTTGTGTATCTAGGATCATAATGCGGTATATTTTGGTGGTCGTCTTACATATAGCCGAGATCATTTACCACCATTAAGTACAACTTTACTCCCGTCAGTCCAAAGAATATTCCTCCACTTTTCAGGAGCCCACACCAAATGTTCATATGCAAACTTCTTTTCTTTTGTTCTGTTTAGTTTTTTTCTAGAAATAGGACTTTCATTGGACTGCAAGCATTCAAGTTGTGATCCCTCAATTGTCTTCTCATTGTATGGACACCTCATGGTTTATCAAATTAATCCACAATAGTATGTATTTTTGAAAACCGTATATAACACATTTTATGTAGGATGGTGTTAAAACTTGTTTATGCCCCCATGTTTCGGCTTTTTCTTCAAATATGATGGCGTTTCTTACCATTTTCGTCCAACACCCAACGAGTTCCTGAACTTCCTTTAAATTTTACTGTTCATACTAAGCTTTTTAATAAGTTGGCGCCTTTCTGGTACCACGACCCACTTCATAAGAACAAATTCATTGGTTTTAAAACAAATTCGGTGAAAATAGATGAATACGATAAAATAGAAGAATAGGACTTACTTTGTATTATATTATGTATATCTAAATTAAATATGAAATATTATAAATATGATCGTTGCTATTATTTTGCTCGATTAAATCGCTGGAAGACACAAAGTGACATTTAAATAAAGCATTATGAATGAACAGTTAAATTATTATTTCAAACGAATAACTTTTAACTATTTTTCTTTCAGAATAGCATTAAAACATAACTCAAGATGACGGCATTTCAAGAATTCAAAAAATCAACACTGATCCACCTGTGCATGGCAATGACATTCTTTATATCAGGACTTATAATTAACTTCATCCAGCTTCTGCTGCATTTGTGTTTAAAGCCATTCAACACACAACTATATAGATCTTTGATGTACTATCTTTGCTTCTCTCTTTATTCTCGTAAGTTGAAAATTTAATTCATTTTGAAAATTTAATCATTCTTTTTAATGCAGAACTAGTTTTCATTGCTGAATGGTGGGCGAACAGTAGAATAGAAGTATGGATAGACGAAGAAGACAAAAAGTTTGCCGGAAAAGAACACGTTCTTATGCTCGGGAATCATACATACGAAATTGATTGGTTAGCTGTATGGATGTACGCTGACAAATGCCAGGTTTTGGGAAATTGCAAAGCTTATGCCAAGAAAGTCATCTCATACATACCATGCTTGGGTTGGGCTTGGAAATTTGCCGAATTTGTTTTTCTTGAACGTTCATATGACAAGGACAGGGAAATTATAACACGACAGGTGCAAGCCATCATGTCCTATCCCCATCCTGTATGGTTATTACTTAATGCCGAAGGTACACGTTTCACACCACAAAAACATGAAGCATCAGTTAAATTTGCCGAGGATCGTGGATTACCTGTTCTCAAACATCATTTAATCCCACGCACCAAAGGCTTTACTGACAGTTTAGCCATCCTCCGCAACAAGTGCACAATTTACGACATCAATGTAGCATTTAAGAAAGAAGACCCGGTAACTTTTTTATTCTATTTGAATGATTTAATCTTGACCTATTTCATTTGTTTTTCTTGTCTTAAAAAAAAAAACTAAAAAGGTCGCACCAACTATTTCAAACTTGTTGAATGGCAACGGAGTTAAAGCATACATGTTTATTCGACGCATTCCATTAGATAAGGTTCCAGTAGACGAAGAAAAAGCTGCACAATGGCTTCAAGAAACATTCCGTGAGAAGGACAGGATCCAGGATAGTTTCCTAACGACTGGTAGTTTCTTCAAAACTTCTGGCTTTAAAGAAACACTAAGCGAAGTCCAGCAACCACGAATGCAAGTTCTTATCAACTATGTTGCTTGGGCGACGTTCTCTATTTCTACAATTTTGTATTATCTGATTTCCTCGTTATTATTACAAAACTGGATCGGACTTTCAATAGCTGTGGGCATTCTACTAACATGTAAGTATACTAGCCGTGTTTTTTTGCAAGCCCGGGGGGAATTGGATGAAAAAACCAACGTTGGTGCTAAACAATTAACATGTTAAATGCAACAACAACTAATCTCAGAGAATTCTCGGGGCTTAACTTAAGCGAACAGAAAAACTGTGTTACCGGCATGAATTACATACATGTTATCGATAGTTTGTATGAAAAGTCCATGTTTTTTTTTCCGTCATTTAGTCGCTAATCCCCGCTGTCGTTTTTTTCAACCAATTACCCCCGGGCTTGCAAAAAAACACGCCTACTGTTGGGCAAAATATGAGGAATGATTTATTGATTAATTTGAGAGTGCGTTGTTTTAGCTTTAAACTAACGGAAGTTCAATTATATGCATTTCAATTGGAGTTTAAGACACTTTTAGTGTCCCGTTAGTGCATTCGTTTACAAGGTAAAGTTATCAACTAAGGTACCTTAGGTAGCTTTCATTGAAACTCATCATTGAACATTTTTAGTGATTATTTTGATGCCAATATAAAGCTATGTATTGACCAGAGCTGTTAAAGACTGCAGTACTTTGGTAATGCATTTAGTAAAGTCGCAGTTAATTAACTTAACAATTGAATGCAAGTTAATACTGCACCTGGGTACTTTAACTGCAAAATAAACAGTCAGCAGTCACTACTAATATTAGTAATGTGCAGTAAATAAAAGCAGTTAATTGACTAAAATTTAATTAACTGCAGTACTTTTTAACTGGTGTTAGTCTTTTTAGTCACTTGAAAGTCTTCAGTACTGGCCTTGTTTTGGTTTTAGTCAATTTAATTACATGAACAGAATTTCTCAGCAAAATTTCTTAGCTTTGCTGAGGAACAAAAATCTGGGGTTCACTTGCTCCCTTTTTGACTGAGCAAAATCTCTGAGATATCATTTTTCTGAACGCACCAAATATTTCATAAATTAATTGTTCATAAATGATAAGTATATATGAAAATTTGTCATTTTTTATTAAGATACCTCTAATTATGTCCACAAGTATATTTTAAAAAAGATTTTGAAAAATATAAACTCTATTTTTATAATTTCCTCATTTAACTTTACAGTCTACATCTTGTTTTTCAAAGCAATTGGTATGTCAGAAATAAGCAAAGCGTCATCCTATGGAGCCGAAAACGGAAAAAAGAACACAAATTAACTTAAAATATATGAAAATAAAAAAAAATAACTGTTATTAATTTATTCGAAAACTTAAAATCGTTCAGTATTCAAGAATATAATTATTTGTGTATACATACAAAAATTTGAGTTCTTTTATATGTCTATCTTAATCTATAGTTGAAAAGAACTTTTTGTCGGTTAAAAAAACTATATTCGTTCAATCATAACTTATAGATGAATTTAATTTAATAAGGAGATAAATAAGATTAGATATTTATGTATAATAACAATCATATTTGACATTTGTGAACTGGACAGCTGCAGTTATATGTTGGAAGGAATTTGTGACATTTTTCAGCGTAACTTTTTTGTTATCAAATAAAAAAAGAAGAGATTTTGTAAATGCACATTAATTGCAGTATTCGTTTTTTTAAATTCTTTATAAAACAATAAATTCTTACCTACAAATGCATGCAGACAGAGAACTTTTAATTGCTCTATAAAGGACCCTGAAAAAAAACGACATCGGTGCCAAACTATTTACATGTTAAATGAAACAAACACGCCTAGTATGAAAGTAACAATTTACTCAGAATAATAGCAGTACAAATTATGGCAACTGACTGAAAGACCTATGGTCTTATTCATAAACTAACTTTAGACAACTGCCCAACTTTGGAAAATAATATGTTCAAAAACCTTGTTTATTGTTGTATTATAGCATTAGCAGCCTTACTTAGACACAAGAGTAGATTGTCTTAACCGTGAATAATGTGATATTTATTTTTATTAAATAAAGCATATTTCCACCAATTTGAAAATAGTTAGACAGATGTCTAAGTAGACAAAAATCTAATAAATACGACTGCTACCATATAGTATTTACATTTTGTACAACTGAAGAGGGTCCCAACATAGGAGGCCGCCATGTTTGGCAAATGAGAAATAAGGTTGTCTTATCCGAAGTAAGTTCCCCATGGTGGAAGAGCAGTCCATGTATTATATGGTCTATGATACCAGATAGGATCGCATGAAAAGAAGATCATGCGACATCACCTTAATGTAGTTATGCCTTAAGACATATTAGTTTTGATTATGACTGTACATATTGAACCATTATTCTAAGTGTACAGGAACTTGACGAAAGAAAAGTTCGTTGTGTTGAGAATTTGTCGGTTAAAACAAAATGTCAAAAGATGACAAAATGTCATCTATAATCATTGTTAAGTTATTTCCCTACTTTATTTTGTAAAATATTTGAATTAAAGTTGTTGAGGTTTGGGCCGATTCCGGTTCTGTAAAAAAGTGAATCGAATAAGTTTTATTCACATTCGCTCTCATTTATTGCTTTCACTTTTTCGATTCACTTGGTGCAAATAAGCGATTCTAGTTCAGTGAAAAAAATTCTCCAGCGAGCTATGCTACCGATCCCGAACTATGCTTATCATTTCCCTTGAAGCGCATGTGTAATCAGCGTAATTCTCTCATTTTTTGAAGAGAAAAGAGAAACGCATGACATAGAAAGATGTTTTTCTTCATGAATAGAACAGAGAGGGTCGGTCATATGTGGTTGATTTGAGTTATGTTTGTACGTATTCGCCCTTTCTTTTCACAGATTCACTTCCAAATATCGACGTGAAAGCAAATTATTCAAATAAATGTTTTTTTACGTTTGGTTTCGCAGAACGAGAATCGGGTTTAGTGTGGAGATGAAAATTTTTTCGATTCACTTTTTAACAAAACCAGAATCGGCCTCCAGATCACTAAAAAATTTATTTTCAATTCGACAAGAGTCTTTTTCATGCAACATATGAGCGAATACCGATCAAATCTCCCAAATTTCATAGAACACATCGTTCGTGAAGAGATTTGCTCTAAAGATAAATCTTTCATGAACCAATTGTAAGAAATTGTATTTCTTAAAAAAAAAGACATCAGATAGCAGAACAGTTTTGGAAAAAAAAAATGTTAACACCACTTTTGCAATTAAACACCTCGTTATAGAAATCTGTATATTAAAATAGATGAGATTTTTTGCCCAACTTAAAAATCACTGACCATTTCTTGAACATTCGTTATCAACATTAAACAAACATCAAAGCTCGTATGTATGCATGTAAATTAAAAGTTCTAAATTTTTTCAAGTCTGTAGTATCTGTAGTAAAGTGTTTTTTTTAGACGTGTGGTTTTCAATAAGAAATAAAACGCATATTATTTAATGTTATGGCCAAGAATTTAGCTTTATTATAAAGATAAGGGCGATTATGTCGACCGAATATTGGATGCAGCGGAACCGAACCATTATTTTAGAAATAAATTTGCACGATTTGCAAACGTTGTTCAGGAGTAAGTCTATTTATTATGAAATGGCAAACCAAACTGAGCATAAATCAAGTGATAACTGTAAAAAAGACCAACTCCGAAAAAAGTGTTGCCAGATTGAAAACCACACGTCTAAAAAAACACCCTGTAGTATGTGCCAAATTGAAGAAATATGGGGTTAGTAATTTTCTCACTTGAATGTCTAATATTCGTAACTTTTTATTTTGAAAATTCTGTTAACTACGTAATTTGTATATGTAAAATAAAGGGTCATTCGCTCAATACAGTAGTCGCGTTCAGAAAAATGATACTTCAGAAATTTCGTTGAGTCAAAGAGTGAGAAAGTAAATCCAAAATTTGTTTTCCTCTACAAATGCATTGATTCCCAAACCTTAGAATCAAACACGGAATCAGTTTTTACGAATCAATAAAAAAAAAGATGAAATCAAAAATCAAGAAGTGAAGATCCAAATTCAATAAGAAATTTTGACATTCCCCACATCGAAGAGGTCAAGCAGATAGCAGAACCGAAGCAAAAAGAACAACGAGAACGACACGCACGAAACAAAAAGATAAAAAACTTCTGCCTACATGACCGATTAATTGTACTCGTAAAATGTGATGTATATTTCGCTTAAATATCAAGGTACGAATTTAAATAAATAAAATTCATCGCGTTGTAAAAACAAATATAATTTATAATTTTCAAGTTAATGGTCATTGTAAATAGAGAATTAAATAAAAAAGTTAACAAAAAAAAATGTGTACAAAGGAAAAGAAAAAATAATTTCCCATCACATCATCGTCGTCGTTGCCTTGTCGGACGTCGGTAGTGAAATTTGTACAGAGACAAAAAGAAAAGTGTTCCTGCCCCCTGTCCCCCTTCCCAATATATATATACTTACATATATATGTGGCAAAACAGACGAGATATACGACACCCAGCCTGTGTGTTTTCTGGTTTTTACCACAATTCTCATTGGATAAAACGAGAAAAAAAATATGTGTCTAGTTGGCACTTTGGACGACAAATAAATTTTTTTTAATATTTGTGAGGCACCAAGGAGATCGTTTCGAGATTTCGAGTTATATTTTGTATTTTTTCGTGGCTAAACCTAAACGTATTCCAAAAGTATTTTTTAAAAAATTGTCAAAAGTTCCTAATTAAGACGTCGAGGCCTTATTAGGATTCTCCAAAAACGGATTTAACATAAAATGTGTAAGCCTTAGCAACTCTTGGTTTTGCATTTATATGAGAAGCAAGGAACTATAAAACTGATTGACCAGTTCAAGTCGGTTCAAGAATTTCGGTCTTTTTGTGATTTGTATTTTTTTTCAGAAATGTTTCATTTTCTGGTTCGATGAGCAATTAGTGTGGTGTAGAGAACTGATCATCAGAGAGAAGTGTTCAAACTTTTTTTCTTTATAAAATTATGTATGATTTTTTCACCTGATACGACGAACATATATCATCACCAGACCAGCTGGTAGGAGTATCGAAACAGTGGAAAAGTTTTTTCTTCAAAAATTCTCTGGTATCTTATGACCCAGTTGCTGATAGTTTTTTTTTTCTCAAATTGTTGTACAATCAATTAAAACAATGTAATTAAATGTATTGAAAAATAGTCATTCCAAAGTCTCATTGCATACCTATACACGTTTGCAATTTTGGAACAAATGATGTCGTGTGATCTTGAACTGGAATGTTCACATATGGCTGGATACGACAAATCATTTTTTATACCTACATATATGTACGAAAAAAATGTTAATTTATTGGTTATTAGCTTATGGAGTGAGTTTCTGTCGTCTGTCCTCGCGCAAAGGTCGTCAGTAAAAAGTCAAATGTGTGACATTCTCTTGCGGACTTTGTTAGTCATCGTCGTCATCACCATCATCACAATAAATATCTCAATATTCTGCTTGCTTGCTCTGTTAATATTGTTATAGCATGTGAATAATATTTGTATATTATATTTAGTAAATGAATGATTAAAAGAAAATTCACAGGTACTAACTAAACTTTTCATCATTTTAAAAAATCGGTCAATCAATTTCTTATAAGAAGTCACTTGACTTTATTTTTTAATGAAAATAAAATTCGGGGCGGTATCTCTTCCGAAGATAAATTCTTTTCTCTTTTTATAAAAAGTTTCTTATGGACAATTTGCGCTACTACGCAAATAAAATACATTATGTGTAAACATTTCTCTGATTGATGGTTAGACAAAGGAATTTGAAGATCCAAAGTTTATTCCTTGTGGCTACAATTTTTATTTAAAGCAAGGTTTTTTAAAATCACAATAGGTAGGTACTTTTTAAATATCTGCAATTTAAAAATAATAATATGTAGGTAGATATTGCGTGGATATGTTTGTATGATATACCTATGTAGGTATATGTACCTACATAATTAATCGAAACAGTCAAAAGATATTTTCTCGATTATGACGAAATATACATAAATGCAATTATAACAGCAATTATGATGCATAACAGATAACAAAAAAGTTTCCAAATTGTAAATATTGCGTCTAGGCCGCTCCCTCATTTTTTGTTGTTGTTTGTTTGGTTCACAATTTTAATGGTACTGATTAGGTCGGATAACGTCGAAGACAGATATCCATGTGACTATAATTTAAGGTTAGATTTGTTCCTGGGTTGATTGAGAAGAGAAGATCTCGATTCTCGACTTTACTACACTAAACTGAGGCAATTCCGCTATTCCCCATCTTTTTGTATATATACAGCATTCAGAGATCCTGTTTGCTCTCTTATCAAGATCTTTGGATGTACTCAAAGTTTTTTTCATAGCTTTCCTATATTCCTTAAGCAAAATACGCGAGGTCTGTTGGGTTACGTGAAATTTCTTGCAAATTTGCACAAAATTTCTCATACAAAAAATTGGTATACCTTACCTACACAGGTATTTGCTTATTAAATATTTATTTAATGAAAATGAAATTAACAATAAACTAAACAGACAAAATCTGTAAGTATCTCCGTGAAAACTAAGATTTTGTTGATATAATGTAAACACCGAACTTCAAACAATTTGTTTTCAAAATTTGTATCTAGCTAAATGCATACATTTGTACAATATGAAAATATAAACAAATTATTTAATACAAAACATAATTTTTTGCTACCTATTCTTTCTGGTCAAGTTTCTTTTTTATGACTCACTTAGTTTGGTTTTGAATACAAATGGTTTTAATTATATAAAAGATAGCCATTACGATAATTCTGTATTTAAAAATGCTTTAAATAGGAGAATTCTAGAGAAATACCGTTAGGAAAAGTGGTTCTTTGTTCATTATGATAGCATAACAAATCATTTTCTTTTAACATGTTCAATCGACTTTTATAGACTTGGTAACCTAATTTTTTAACGTTTTTTTTTATTAAAGACAACACTAAAAAAATTAATATACAAAAAATATAAATTTATCGAGAACTGAAATAAAGAATTTATAATAATAATAATAATAATACAAAAAATATTTGTTGTTTATAAAAACTAGTCACTAATAAACTCTTTTGATTTCTTCATAGAATGCCGATACAGGCGCCCTCATGGACAGACTTTTTATCCTGTCCCGTTTGTTGTAACGAGTTTGCAGAAAATCAACGTCCTCCAATAAGCTTAGGATGTGGCCATACAATATGCCGCACTTGTTTAGCCACACTTCACAACAAGCAATGTCCATTTGACCAGGTAATTCTAAATAAATAAAACCTTTTTTAATACAACTAACAAAATATTTCATAAATATTATTGTTCTTTATTTTAAACAGACCTCAATCACAACCGATTTAGAAAATCTACCTATTAACTATGCCTTGTTGTTGCTGGTCACTCCCAGCAACAGCAGTGGCTGCATTGGTGGCAGCAGCAGCAGCACTTTCAACAATGGCGGACAAACAACCGCTGCCAGTTTGGCTGCTGAATCAGAAGCATCTGCCACAAATATACCCAGCGTTCAAAGTCTGTTGCCGGACGACAAACAATGCTATAAACTTGGAAAGAAGTGCATCGAAAGTCTCGCCCTACATCTAAAGCCATTTATCAACAACGGCAACTTCGGCAGTCTGCTTTCGCGCCCAATGCAACGAAAATTAGTGACTTTAGTCAATTGCCAACTGATGGAAGATGAGGGCAGATCAAGAGCATTGCGAGCAGCGCGTTCGCTGGGCGAACGTACTGTCACTGAACTTATATTACAGCACCAAAATCCGCAACAGTTGAGCTCAAACTTGTGGGCAGCTGTGCGATCACGCGGCTGTCAATTCCTTGGTCCGGCCATGCAAGAAGAAGTACTTAAACTAGTTCTATTAGCCCTGGAAGATGGATCTGCGTTATCAAGAAAAGTTCTGGTAATGTTTGTTGTTCAACGTCTGGAGCCACATTTCCCCCAGGCCTCGAAAACCAGTATAGGTCACGTTGTTCAGCTTCTGTATCGTGCTAGTTGTTTTAAGGTATCAAAAAGAGAGGCTGACTCTTCACTTATGCAGCTGAAAGAGGAATTCCGTACATATGATGCACTGCGACGTGAACACGATGCGCAAATTGTCCAAATAGCAACGGAAGCCGGTCTTCGGATAGCCCCGGATCAGTGGTCGTCACTACTCTATGGTGATACCATTCACAAGTCGCATATGCAAAGTATTATCGACAAACTCCAAACGCCACAATCATTTGCTCAATCAGTACAAGAGCTAGTAATTGCTCTTCAGCGGACTGGGGACCCGGCGAACTTGTCTGGTTTGCGAACGCATCTAAAGCACTTGGCCAGCATCGATTCAAGTGTTGAGAATTCTGTTCCAACATGGCAAGAAGTGGCAAAAGCGCTGGACGCTGTGAAGCAAGTAGTCATCGGGCTTGTAGAGTTCGTTCAACATCATGGAAACCGAAAGCTTCAGGAATCATCTACAACTAATCCCAACACCAAGTATAAAATCAGTCTTTGTCGGGATCTGACACTACGGAGAATCTGTCCACGTGGAACCAGCTGTACGTTTGCTCATTCCGATGAGGAACTGGAGCGGTACCGGGCGAAGAATAGAAAGAATAGTACAAAAACTCCAATTGTAAACACGAAGAAGACTGCTTCAGATTACCTGGACGCACCGACGTCTTCGCTGTCCTCATCATGTCTCCCACCGGATGAATTGCCGTCGCCTGTAAGATTTGGTAGTGTAGTTAGTAAACCATCGCCCGTAGCGTCCATGTCAGCGCCTTATCATCCACAACCGCAAGGAGGAATGCCTTCGGCACCACCTAGCTATGTGGATTTGATCCCACCGTCAATGCATGGCCAGAGTCCGATTCCGCAATCCCAAAGACATCGCTACGACAACCACTACTCGGCGTTGAATTTTCCGCCACCACCACCTCTGCCAAGGAATTCCGTTGTCGGCAGCGGCATGTCGCTCACATCGCCCCGATCACACCACAATAATTTCCCACAGTCTGGAACACAGCAGCCACCTATAAAACAACCTGTATTCCATACGAAATCATGTCCAACAGCTAGTAGCTTTGGACCATCGGATATGTACTCGGGTTCGGGTGGCTTTAATAGTCAAGTTCAGTCTTCTATGCAACAATCGGGAATACGACCTTCTCGACACATCCCAGTTGGTCATACAACGTCCTACTTAGGTAGTTCAAATGAGTATGGAAAACTCACTGTGGATGGAATCCGCCAGTCTAATCTATGGGACCATCAACGTCAGCAGCATCAGCATCAACATCAGCCTACGCAGCATCAACACCACCACCAGCAGCAACAACAACAACAACAACAGCAGCAGCAGCAGCAGCTGCACAGTGGAAACCTTATGAACATTGGTCTTAATCCACAAAACGCTTCGTCCTACATGGCTGGCAATAATAGTAGCAACAGTGATGCTCCCTCCAGTCCTATATTCCCTCTTCATTCGGACAAAAAACAATTAGAATATCTTAAGGATCTAGAATTCACAAAGTCATCTGCGGTCTTGATGAACGGAAGCAAATTGTATAAGAATTCAGCTGCATCCCAATTAGCTCAGCTAGTGAATAACAACAACAATAGCAACTCATCAACGAGTACCAGCAACAACCACAGAAATAATAACATTTTAACAAAGGATGATCTTCTGAATGCGTATTGGCAACAGGGCGCATCTTCTCAAAGCCTTCAAGACGTCAATGCAGCAGAAAACTTGTTACGAGATACACGTGACAGCTTTGTCCGTTCTGATTCAATACTCGATGAGGATAATCTGCCTTTTGACGTTCCCACCTCTATTAGTAAATTCGGTCCAATTTGCCCAATATACAAGGGCTTTAATACCATAAGCGATAGCTTAAGTGGCAACAACAATACTATGAACAACATAGGAGGGCTTACGTCTTTCCAAGATATTGCCAATCGGATGAGTGGTTCGGTAGCATCGTCACAGTCATGGCTTTACAACAATGACAATACAAACACCAATAGCAAGCAAATGGATCCATCTAGCTCGTCATCTTTATTTAACAACGATGCACTGGCAGTTAATGTTAATTTCGATAGGTTTGGTGTAGGAAGTGGTCAAGTTAACAAGCGTGAAATTAGTAACAACAATTTTAGACAGGTGACGAACAATTTTCCAAATCTCAGAGATTTGCAAAAGTTCTCATCCGAATTACAGTCGTTTAATAATAACAATAATAATAACAACAATACATCACAGGGAAACAGTGGCAGCGGAAACTCTTCGCAACACAACATCATCAGTCGTCATGGGAGCAATGCGGCAACAAACTATGATTTTGGCCTGATAATGGACAGTAGTGATAGTAATATTCCTGGAAAGGTAAATCCCTTATTAAAATTCTCTTTGTTTTTAGAAGATTTTCTGCCCTAATAATATGTATGTTTGAGTCAACTTGTTATTTTCTACTATCATTCGCATCATTTGATTCGACTTTTCTTAGACCTTGTGACCTGAACCTGTCAAAAGTATCCTAAGTAACTGCTGTGGAAAGAAATTATTTTTTTTTTTTTGGTACTTGTAATCTTTGTCTTCGTAATGGGTACATTTTATTGATGAGAAACTCGATTTACTGTAATCCCACAAACATTAAAAAACATTTCCATAAAAAAACAATTGAGTTCCTGCTTCCCAGTATCAATGAAATAGAAAAATTCTGTATTTCTACTTTTTTTTTCTTACAAATTTTTGTCTTTAATGGAATTTTAACGTGTTTGCACGTAATGGTTGAAAGTACAGTTTGATTGTTAAACTTTTTAATTGTAAAGTTAGCATGTGTTGAATTTTTGTCATTGAATTTAATACATCAGTTTTGCATTCAATCTTTTACTTTTTCGTCTGCATTTTGAAGTTTTTCAACTTCTTTCCCAACGTTTTTATCAGGCACCTATTTTGTAGCATTAAAGATAACTCAAAATGTTGTTTTTAAAAAAATTACAAAAATTGAAAACAAAAATCTAATCAATTTGTTATATTTCACAGCACTCTTCTTTGAGTGAGTCTTTTTGGAACAACAATCTCCCTAGGAAGCAGCCACCAATCGGTTCACCAAACTTCTGGGGCGATGCTACGTCATCGTCTAAGGAAGTTATAACGACAAAAAACCAAGTTCCTGAAGATGAAGTCGGAATCGACAATGGAATGAGAGAATTGGAAAATAGATTAAAATCAGAGCTGGCAATTGAGGATTGAAAATTCAAAAAATGAGAAACAAGCAAAAGGTTGGTGATCGATATTTGATGTTCTGTGAGCAGAAAAAAAAAACAATTCATCAAAACTGTTTACCCTTATTTAGTTTTATTTTTTAATAACTATTATTTTATTCTGAGCGTTTTGAGATTGGTTATACAATTTTTTTTTAATATTCAAGCTTGAGCTTATACTACTTCTCGTTTATAATAGTTTTTTTTTTTAATTAATTATTATTTTAATTCTATTTAGACAAATTGATTTTATATACAAATCACTTAGACGCATACAAAAATGAAACATATATATTTATATTATATATGTCTTAACATATAACAAGCTATATATTAATATATTTCTTAAAGAAATTTATATAGGTTTTATGAAACACAAATGAGACAACAGATAAATACATGCATATATATATATATATTTTTTTTAATCGTAAATTTTCCACTTCCATTTATATAACGCATCTTCTTTTTCAAGTGTAATATTTAAATTAAATAACTTAAACAAAAAGAGTCAGCGAGAATGAAGCTTTTGCAGGCATAATGCAGTTGATTATACGTATCGTGTGTGGCATAGTTATGGATGCGTCAACTTTGCATTGACAAACTATATTTTAATAGTTTTGTAAAATGATTATAAATATCGGTTGGCATTGTTTAATATTTTTAATGTATTAGCAAAAAAAAAATTATTAGAGCTAGAATCCATGTTTCAATTTTGTTTGTATAGTAAATAAATGCGCGACTTATTTAGATATTTATTTGCTATTATCTCTCTAGTTAGAGAAAAATATAAGTTAAATAAATAAAATATTAATATTTACTATTGTAAAGAGCATACACAACATATATTAACTATATATTATTGACTTTTTTTTTGATAAAACAAATACTATTATTGATTTATACATAAATTCGCAAATCTATTTTTATAGACTTTCTCAGCAATTTTTTTTGTTTGTTTGTTTATTTGATTAGTTATATTAGAACAGTTTTAATTAAAAGAAAAAAAAAATGTGATGTTTTTTTAACATAAATATAATATAATTATTTTTATTTTATGTAACTTTGTAATAATATTTCTTCTAGTAAGCAAAACAAAAATGGAAAGGGTTAATGGTGTTCATTTTTTATGAATAAAATTATTTATAAAACGTATTTAATTAAATCAATCAAATAATAAATCTTTTATTTTGTTTTTTATTTATACAACACAAAAAAAAACCTTAATGCATATTGGAAAGGAAGAAAATATAAGTACGTATGTATTTACAATTATAAAGTCATAATACGGATAATATGTTAACTGAATATTTGATGGGTTATACAAAACGAAACAGACAAGTACTCTTCTGTCTTGTGTGGGTGTTTCTTTCCACTTATAATTGCAAACAAGAAATGAGATTATCATTTTTAATGATTCCAACTTGGGGAAGGAAAAACTAATGAGTTTTGTGCTTCATTTATTTCGATATCAGCGAATAATTTCCGTTTTTCTTATTCAATTTCGAGCAGAACATCTTCACCCACATCATGTCACTAAACGTGTTTGTTTTTCTACTCAGAGCATCTCCGGAATGCGCTCTATAAGCTAAGAATGAAGTCACCAAATAGCTGGAGAGAAAAGCCAAGCGCGGCCATCTTCATAAAGTTCTTGTTATTTGACGGATTTTCAATCAAATGGAACTAATAGCTGCGGAATGTTTCATTATTAATTGTAAGACCCTTGGCGTACTCCGCTCGTACCATAATAACCTTGCCCAATCTTTGTTCAGTGATTCTGTTCAAATTTCGAAAGGAAATATAATTAAAAAAACAGAACTAAATTCAAAAAACAATAAAAAATCATTTTCACCAAACATTCATCAACGCATCAAAACGACCGCTTTTTGTCTCAAATGATCATTTGATCGGTATCAGTTGCTCTGCGTATCGGCATCAATACAAAGCAGCACAAAATTGATACGCTAAGGAATTAACTTCACTTTGAACATGTTTCAGTCACTGATTACATATGTGGAGATACACCAGCATATCACAATTCCTTTGCAACTTCAAATTTTAGGACCATTTTATTTAATTTTTAATTAAAACAAGCGTCTAAAGGCCAGCGGATTTTCACCTTTTGGTGAATTCATACCGTTAATTAAAAACAAATTTAGAAAAAACAAAGTGGTGTATTAAAAATTAAGAAGTTACGAAACTCGAAAGATTTAAGTTTAATTTAAACACGTATGTGCTACTTTTTGGACATAACTGGTTTACTTCGCCTGACCACGGGCACGACCTGAAAAATTATAAGTGTATAACTTTAACTAAAGTTCTTTAGATAAACAAAATTCTCAGGGAGTTCCCTCAATATTTTTTTTAAGTTATCACGGACATGTTTGCGTATTAGATTAGATATTATGACATCTTACATATGAGCCCATCTGAGTGAACCTTTGTAAATGGAGTAAATGGCACAAAAACTATTGATAGTATTCGAATGAGGCTTTAATCGGCGAGGCTTTTTAAGTATAGAATGAATTAAAGCTGAGGCTAGATGGTGTAAGACTTAAACGAATGTTCGATTGAAAATTACTCTCTCTATCTTTCCCTATATATCGGCGATCAAAGTGCTTTGTAAGTCAAAAAATATTAATGCAAAACAATAGCAGAATCAGAGCCACCTTTTGGCAATTTCAGCATAACAATGTTATTTTGAACATTTTATGGAAAAAGACAGAATTGAAATTTTTTTGATTTGTGAAAAATCATACAAAAACGAATTACCTACGAGGTTTTGCTCTTTAAACCTCGATATGATAGAGCAGCTATCGCCAAAACAATGATCGTTCAATCGACCGATCGTTTTTGTCTTACGTAATCTGGGGCCTCATCACGTGAATAGAAAACGATCGGACTTAATCGTTTTCACCATTGCTATCTCTATCATATCAGTAAAGAAAAAATAAAGACAGCTATCTTCAAAACGATAACGTTCGATCGTTTTCGTTTAAGTGATGAGGCCCCTGGTTTCCTGTAAACAAAATTTCAAGGTCATATATTTAGTCGAGTTTATAATTTTTGTATAAGTTCGTCAACACTGCAATATGCCAGGTTCAATCAATGCGCAGCACAAGTCTGAATAAAACGATTACTCTACGTTCATTTCAATAATTCAAAGTTCTATCGCTAGCACAGCCATCTTTTTTTGATGTGTAAACATCTATATTGGCGGTAGGGTAAAAAAAACGTAATGTATCTTGTGATCGTGATTGTGATTCACGTTACGTTACGTATGTTTACACATCTTAACCGTGGGTCCCGGCACTCACACTTTTTTTTACTGTCTTATATTTCGCCAGATGAAATTTTGCTGCGCTGGCTATGAGCAATGAATAAAACACATGTGATATTTAAAGTCATCTAACTTTTCACTACAATTGGTCAACCAGAAGTTTAAAATCAAACATAATAAGCAAGTATTCCTCTAAATCCTAATTTTATATATGTATATGCAAAAATTACAAAAGTTGGAAGTTGAGTTCAAGGTAATTCATAGATCTTCCGATTGGTGATTCAATAGCGTTCAAAATGCGTGTAAAACCATCTGACAGTGTTTTATTGGCATTCGGAATGACAGTTCCTCTCCCGAAAAAAAGAGAGAAGGGTTCTTGATTTGAAACTAGAATTACTGACATGAAGTTGTAAAATTTATTTTAGGTTGACAAACAAATTCGAGAAGTTTAAGGGCCGTATTTATAGAGTGTTAAGTTGATGATTCGTATGACTTTGTGCTCACTCATAAGTATTTTGTGAAGGCCGAAAGTAAGATGACTTTCACTCTCTCAACCAGACATACACATACCCAAAGTGTGAAATCGAATTATTTTTTATTAAAAAATTAAAATTTTTTTACAACGGCTAAAATGAAAAAATGAAACACTTCATTTCAATGCGGTTATATTTTTGTGGAAAAAATTGTGATTAATTTAGTTATTTTCAATTTATTTATTTTAAAGAATTTGTATTTACTGAATTTAAAAAAATAGCTTTTTAGCATTCTGACTTCAATAATAACTTAATATTGCTAAGTTGTTTTAAAATGTTCGCCTTATATGTTTATTAATAACCGATACTTATCCACGATGCCATCACCATCGTAAAAATATACCAAAGGTTTTGTTATAATATTTTAGGATTCGTATGCAAATTTCAGATAATGGTTTTCTTAAGAGCTTTGATTTTGATTTTTTTTAAGAAAACTGAATCAAAATGCTTTTTTTTTTACTATATACATGTACATTGTACATGCAACGATAATCAACTGCATTAAACTGGGCTTTAATTGTTCTTATTTTTTGTAATTTCAAGTTTTTTTTTTAATTTTAAATCAATTTAAATTTCATTTTATTTGCATTAGTATTACATATAAATGAAGCCTATTTATTACAAAAAAATTTCAAAGTTACACTATGAATACCTTTATTATGCAAACTATTGTTTGACCTTAATCATTTAGTTCAATTTACATAATCTTATTTCTGAAATACAAAGCGACAAGCACTTTAAACAAAAGTTATGAATAGGTTAAGTAATTGTATTTACGATGTAAATGGTTATTTTACAATAGTAATGACTTATATTTTATATTATTAAAACATACATACACTACATTTTAATATCAACAAAAATAATGAAAAATACAAGTTAAACATACCTATCAGTTTGATCTGTGAAGCATTAGCAACAAAATTATTTAGGCAAATGCCCAAGGGAGTGATGAGGATAAAAATTAATTGATGATACTTATTTTCATTGGTCTGTCTAATCACATCATGCTCCTCGATTTGTTAAAATTGTTAATTGAACGCTCATATTCTTTTTGTTTAGTCTCAATTTACGTGTTTATACATTCTCAAAATGTATCCAACTTTATTTAGAATTTAAAAGTGTATAACACTTTTTTCTACGCAAACATAATTATTATGTATTGTTTTATTTGTACATGTCCATTTGCATATAGTTTAAGTTTTTAAGCAATCCATAAATGAAAAACTTCCACTACTAATACGAGGGGTATGAGTGGTGCAGTTTTATTTTAAACCCAATGGGTTCATAAGCTGAAGTAATAAGCAAAATTAAAATAATTTTTAAAATATTAAAAAAGTATAAAAAAAATCAACCGATTTATGGAAACAATTACAATACATGCATACTTATATTATGTAGATATAAAAAAACATGCAGATTTCCATATTTCAAAAAGAACAGCACTAAAAATGTTATTGAAAGAAAATACGCAAAATATACATTATATATACATACATATATATCAATATATATAAAGAAGAAAAGTTTGCAACAAAATAAATTATTTAATTTAGATACTAAAAAATATTATAAATAAAAGAAAAAAAGAAACCGAAAAAGTTAACATATTGTAATTATATATACTACATTATCTTATATTTGTATTTATAAACAAATTTATATAAATTTAAAACAAAGAATATAAAAATTAATGTTTTATTAGATTTTTATTACATAAATACAAACAAAGCTTAAATTTTTAAATGTTTTTTTCTTTAATTTTTTATTTTGCAGTGTTGTTTATTTATTATTTTTTTGTATTTATGGTTTTTTTATTTTAAAATCAAAAGACTTTTTCAATTTGGTTCTGAACGAGACCAGAGAAATTCCAATTTATAACAATTTTAACAATTGAATCTACAACTTCTTCCGATTTAAAAAAAAAACTGATAATGCCCACGGGCATAGGGCCCTGAACCTGAGTGACCGCAAAAACAGTATACATTTATAAACAAACCTGTTATAAATTGGCATTTCTTAAGTCTTAAGCGCGGGAAACGCGTTAATACTGTTCTTTTAATGGCGATAAACTGTTAATATATGTTCTACTTTCTTAAAGAAATTAAATGCTTTATTGCGTTAGCTCACCAGTTGGGTTCTGGAAGACACGATATAAATCGCGAGTTTTTCAATAAAAGTAGGTATCTTTCTAAAAAGATTTTGATCCATTAAAAATAAAAACTTTAGGTCCAACCTTTTTGTAGTTATTACCTTCAAAGATAAAGAAAAACAAAGTTTCCAAAATATCAATGAGGTCAAAATATGAAAAAATTGATGTTTGGAAACTGAAAAGAATTTGATCATAAAGTATGTTTCCAGTGAAATTGTCTAATTTCGAGAACACATTTTCAAAATTACCCAAGTACCCACACTGCAAATGTTTGAAGGCTTCCGTCATGGAAAGGGATTCTGTTCGGGTGTCTTTATTAAGGCGGTTCAACGCAAAAAATACAAATACAAAAATGATAAAACGAAATAATTTTTAAAGGTAAATACAAACTAACAGCGAAAACACACTATTCTTAGCTCTGCGTGTTTACTTAATAAGAAAACTGTTATAAAAAATAATTTCGTATGGAATTTTATTGAAATTAAGGTAATACACTGCTCCTGAGGAAGAAGAGTCCAACTAACACTCTAATAGCCAGGGTTGTGGCGACATGTTCAGGAAACGAACATGCGGCGAAGCTAGGTATTCCCCACAATAGCCACTGTCGTAGTTGTGGAAACCTGCAGGAAAGGAAACAGTTGTTCATTTCCTCTGTAAATACCCCCGTTCCAGTTGGCCAGAATGAGAGATCAATCATTTTGTAGAACTTTTTTCAACGACCTTAACGAACTTTCCGAGGCAAAGATCAAAAATGTGATCTCCTTCCTCAATGGACGCATTGGCTCGAGGATAGACCTCAGTAGCTACTGTACCGTGTATTTCCTAGGACTAGACGTTTCTCCTAGGGGATCAAAACTCTTACGTATCTGGCATATTACCCAGCCTAGCATATTACTGAGAGACTGAGACTTTGTAAAACCATCTTCTTTTTTTCTTTTTTATATGAATTGAATTGTAATTAATTCATCATGAGTTAAGCAATATTACAAAAACAAAACAGATCCAAAAATAAAGCCAGCAAAATAATAGTAGTGTTTGTTTATTTTTGTGCATAGTTTATTTATATAAAACAACGGTACAAAAAGTTCAATTCATTGACATTTCATTTCAAGAAAGGTTGTAATTGGTAGCATGACCATTATTTTTATCACAGCTTCGCAACGACGCACGTTTCATTGAGTCTACGAGACCCTCACATCTTTGCGGTGTCATTGATCCCCACGGCTGCTCAACTAAGGTCCATAACTCTATGCTTTTTTTTGGTTTGGCATTCCTTTTTCTTGAATTTGATAGCGTTTCTTAACATTTTCGCCGAACACCCAACGAGTTCCTGAACTTCCTTATAAGTTTTGTTGTCCATAATAAGCTTTTTAATAAGTTGGCGTCTTTCTGAAGTGCAGTGTTTACCTCTACCCACTTCATAAGAACAAATTCATTGGTTTTAAAACGAATTTGGTGGAAATATAGATTAATAGGATAAAATAGAAGAATAGGGCTTAATTTTTATTATAAATAGATCAAAATTGAAGGAAAAAAACAATTTTTCAAGCAGAACCTTAAAATCACTGCTGTTATTTTGCTCGCCTAAAATACTCGAAGATGACACACAAAGTGAAATTTAAATAAAGCAGTAAGAATAAACCCTTAAATTATCACTTCAAACGGTGAACTTAATTGCCATGAGTACCACACTACAGTAGAGTTAAAAAAAAGTGACTGCAAACAAATTGCAACTAAACAAATTTAGGTAATACATTCAATACTGTTTGGTAACTTGAAACGACGTCGTACGATGTAGACAATTTCCTATCAAATCCCATAGACCAAAATGACAAGTAGCAAACTGTAGCAAGATATTGCAGTTACCAAACACACATATTATTAGAAGTACTGCTCTTATCTAAAAGTAAATGAAAAACCTTTTTAAAAGTCAATCAAGATAATTTGAGTTGATAAATAATTGTATGGGGAGTTTTGCAATTTCAAAGATAATTTTGGAAAATATTCTAAAATTGCGCAATTTTGAAGATAATTTCGGAAAATATTTCAAAATTGCACAATCTCGCCTGGTGAGAACAAAAATAACAAAATGTTCAAAATTGCAAGGTGAATATTTTTTCTGCACACTTTTTCTGTTCTATTATAATCTTGTTGATTCCATTGGGATCTGAATGATATGATGCGGCTTACCCTTTCAACTTAACCTAAAAGTAATGAAGTTAAAAGTTTAATGGACTGATTATTTTGGGATAGTTTTAAAACTTTCATTTTTGCTTTTTTATGCCAAATATTTAATATTTACAAAAAATTTTGTTTTGATTTCAATATCATTTTTTGCCTAAAGCCGAGTATACAGTTCTTTTGAACAAAAAAGAAACGTAAGTGGCAAGAATTTTTTTTTTCGGAAGAAAAAAAATCTGAGTTGAAATAAAAAATTTGTATTCGTTGTCCTCTTTTTTTCCACAAAACAATGTCACCAACATTGTTTTGCGCGAAAAAGTTTCCGTGGTGAATATAAATTTTGGTTTGGTTCACAGTTCGATAATAAAATTTTAAACGTCAAAAATTTTTTTTGCGATAAAATCACTCCCATAAGAGGAACATGTATTTTTTTTCGAGGAGGAACTGTATACTAGGCTTAAAGAATAAAATTTAAAAATTATTAATTTATTTATATTGAGTAAGTTTTTTTAACAATTCTTTGCTTAACATCACTGCAAATAATTTGTTTACCATCCTAATCTTTTGTTTTTTTTTTTTTTTGAAAACATACTGAACATACAAAAACATTCATCATAAAAAAAAATCTAAAATTAATATATTTAAATAAAAAAAACATACGCCTATATACTTTCTCTTTTTTAAATAAAACTAAAACTTAAATAAATATAATCTTAAATAAAACACATTAAATGCCACTTTCCAAATGCCTTCATGTTCTCTATGTTATTGTTTTCAAGATTAAATATTTTGAATAAATTAAAAAAAAAAAAAAAAAAAAAACAAAAAAACACAATTAAGACGGAATAAAACATTTAAACAAACAAGCAAAACAGAGGAAAAAGATAAGACACACTCGAACCACCTAAAACTTTTTTCATATATACTTGTAAACTAGCTATATATATATATATTATTATATACATATACAATACATACATTCTATACATATTGATATAGATATTTAAACAAAATATTTTTAATTTGCATTTTTCCTTAAAAAAAAGCAAACAAATCTAACATAAATTATACTATGACTAATATATGGACACAAAGGCAAAGCCGCTTAGTAAATGAGTATGTAGTCTATAGTACGTTTAAGACAATTCTAAGTGTGAAAAAATAATTTACTAAAAATTAAAGCAATTTAAATAAAACAAATACAAATTAGCATTGAACCAATATTAAAAAAAAAAATAGTACCATGTATATTATTAAAAATAATTAATAATTCGATGTTAGTTGCAAAAATAACTTCGTTCTAAGAATAATATACTTATGATCTATGAATTATGACAAACTTGAACAAAATACTTACTATATTTCTATTCTCTCTGTCTCTGTATCTCAATGCATATTATATGCTTTTTGTGATCTTATTTCGCTTAAAGCTTAAAGTTTTGTTATCATTTATAATTATGATGTAAGAAACTAGCGAAATTGTTTAATTTTTGTTTTTAAAACTTTGAACTTGACTAAAAAATGTATTCTGATGGATTTTAAGTCTTAATAACTTTCAAATAAATTTAATGGAAATGCGATGCGAATTTCAAGTTGATAAGATGACTTGATTGCTTTTCTTCGTTTGTAATAATTTCGTGTACAGAGTTCGAGGGCTAACTTTACATTTCATAGCTTATGTTTGTAGGCAAAGCTATGTATGTATGTACATACATTATCTGTAAAAACAAATTCAAATGATATAAATTATGTTTTTGAAAATACATACCTATACTTTTTTAAATGTGAATGTGTGCGTCAGAGTAATATTGATAGATGGCGTTCGTAAATTTCTTAAATGCAACCAGATGTTTGTGGCTATTTACTTTGGGGAAAGTATTTAGAAAATCGTGATATTACTAAAATTCCTTTAAACCTTTCGGATACGAAGTTTGATCAAAATCGTTAAAGCTATTTTCGAGAAAATTTGAAAAAAAAACTAAATCGTTGTAATGCAATCAAGCTAAAACAAAAACCCGAATTTCTCCTCTATAGGAAAATAAATAAAAATATTCTATACCAGATTTAAAGCAAATTCGTTCACCCGTTTAAGCTTGATATTAATCTTCACATGGACGCACGCGACAATCAGATGGACAGATCGTAAGCAGCACTTTCCTCGCGAAAACGACAAGAACCTTTTATTCCTCTTTCGATTTTTTTATTTGTTCAATCTTACTTATTTGAATTTTAAGGCTCTAAAACACTTCAGAATACAAAAAAAAATTTTAATTCGTGTAATTTATGTTAAATACCCTTAAAGACATTTCTCCAAACACGTCTCAGTGTAATTTTCGACTTTATAAAATAAAAAAAACTATTTTAAAATATTTCGCTTGACAAATTAAATTGAACTATGGACAGAAAACAAAAAAATATTTATTTATCAACAAAAACAAAATTAATATAATAATTTAAATCTTTCAACTTGTGATGTGAAATTTAGAGTTAACATTAACCATTCCCAGTTCCATGGGGATTGAAATAAAAAAAGGAAAAAAAAAAGTATAAAATAATTATATTATTACAAAAACAATATATGTGCATGCAATACACATATACTTTAGCTATACCCATAAAAATTATCAAATTAAAAACAAAAATATTATATATTACATAATTTGTGTAAATCATATAAATGTTATTTGAACAGTAAATATATTAATTAAAAATAAAGAAAAAATGGTAAACAAAGTATCAAAATACAACAACAAGTGAAACCAATATATATTATATATTTTAATGAAAATATAAATATGTATGAGTGTTTGTTAAAAAAAAATAAAAATACCAAAAAAATTGTAAGAGCAAAAACCGATATATGGACATTTCATATATTGTGTTTTATTTACCTAATTGTTATCGTTTTTTTTTAAACAAATATTCCAATGGTAATATATATATAGATATGCTTCAAAAATGTTATAAAAAGAAAGTACATATTATATTAATAAAATTTGATTAGTGAACTTTTTATTTAAAAAAATCATTTCAGCTGTCTGTATGTAGATATAAAAGATATAAATTTTATAATTTGAATTTATTTATTCCATGGTTAATTTTACTGATCTGTATGCTCATCGTCTGTAATAGATTGGATAGTCACACTCAACTGACTTATTTTGGCGTTATAGATTCTTAAAAAACTGAATTTTCATCAAAATTGAAACAATCTGTCTATCTGTTGGTTAAGCTGCAGACTAAACGGATGGATCTATATTTTTTAAACTTGAAACGTCGTTTTTTTGGACAGATCCAGGGCGTTTTTTTTTATTTTGTTGGCCAAAAATAACGGTTTTTGCAATACAAAATGTTTCAATCGTTAAGGAAAATATTCTTTTTCTCAATATGGCCACATACACTACGGTTCACTTGAATAAAGGCAACACTTTTATTGAACTAAAATGAGAATTATGTCCCTATTGTTCGTTATATGACTTTAATAAGGGAATAGACAAAATATTTTCAGAATCTCTAAAGAGAATAGGTACAGCAACAAAAATCACTTTACTGGGGCTTTAACGAAATTTGTAAACAGAGTCGGAAATTCTAGCATTTCTTTTCCCCATTTTTGGTAAAAACCACACAAAAATTAATTTACTTAATTTCGAATTTTACTCAACTATCACATAACACGGATTTCCTTACCAAATATTCACAAATGCAGTTAATATCAAAACTGCCTTTATGTCCCGTTGTGTATAAAAAAAATGCAGTTAATTATGATATAGTAGCATGTTGTTAAAGTTACGGTGTACCTATACTGTGTAGCTATAGCGATCCTGCCTCACTTGGCCGTCTCTTTCCCATCATGAATGAAGATAAGAAACTGAATATGAAACGTCAAAATAAGTCGGTTCATTTGAACATCGTCAAAAAAAGCTTAAAGCCCTTCCACACTATCCCACTGAGTATCAATACATGTGTGAAACAAATCATGTATAATAGTGTGGAAACAAAATATGATATTGCCAGCCTACACGATTTGACATGTGTTAATACATGAGAATTTTTAGAAATGGTTCTAATTCTGTCACACATTTCATCACATTTTTATTGAGGTTAAATTAAACTGTTGTGTGTGGTCAAAAAACGAAAAGAAATTTCTCTCACAAATTTGGCAGTAGCATGGAATTCTTTCCACTTTGTATTAATACTCAGTGGGATAGTGTGGAAGGGCTTTTAACAGGGCTACGAAAGTGGTAAACATTTCGATTGATGACAGAATGAGAGTTGTTCATTATCTGAAAAAATAAATCCTGTTGCTGATTTATTCATATATGTATGTACATAATTTCATCCTTACAAATAATCACGCCCAATGTTTAATTAACATATATGTATAATTATAAAGTTCTATTTTTTTCGCTTCAATGTAAATTTTATAGGTATGTAAATCCAAAAACTTGACACAATGACTCGGCAATTAGTAGATTTTATTTTCGAAACGAAATAGAGTATGGCTCTAGGATTACCAATCGAAAATCACATAATGCTCTAATTAAACTCAATACTGACATTAGACCGAGTTCTAAAGAAATAATTAGAAGTGAATTATAATGACCGAGTTCTAAATATGTTTAAAGAATAAAGATAAACGACGCAACGCCAGAGAGTTATTTTATTGAGTTTCAACATGATTTTATAACTTTTCATAATTATGCGTTATATTTCCATTTTATTCACTCACTAAATAAAAATAATATATATAGGTATATATTTCTGCTGTTTATTTTCAAAATACAAAATTTGAGCATTCACAAGAAGAATAATGGACAACAAAATAAGCATTTTCAAATACAGAATTTTAAGCATACAGAATACAGACCTATTTTGAAATAATTATTTAAAAAAAGTGCTCCACTCTCTTAATACTATAAATTTCCGTTGTTTTTTTAATAATACCCACTGATGTTTTGAATGTTTATATAATTAAATTATTCCTTGAATGCTTGTATTACTTTGCGTTTGATTACTTTAATACAAATACTTGAACTTATGATAAACACATTATTTTATTTCTACTTGGAAGATTTCACTTAACTTTTTCGTATTTGATCTAAGTTGCTTAAATTATTTCTGTAGTTTATTTTATTTCATTATAAAAAAATTAAATTGCAGTTTTTTAAATTTGCTTAAACCCGTTTGAAGTGAGGAGTGACTTTAATTAGAAAATTGAGTAATTTTTTAAAAAATAAAAAAAAACGGATAGAAAGAAAAATTAATGAAAACTTATTTAAAAAGTACTTAACGTAACGTTTAAAAAATCTAATGAAAAAACCCTCTGCCGCCCATTTAATTACAAGTTAACAATAATTGTTTAAATCTAATTTACATAACTCCACTAGATTACTATGAGTTCGGTTCGGTGACGTGGCGGGAATCGGAGTCATATTTGCCGTCAGTGCTGAATACAAATATTTGGTATTCTTGTCATTTCAGATAACTGGATTCGGTTGACCCACATCGAAGAGATCGATCGAATGGGTTTGGCGCCCAAAAACCCTTTTTAAATAACAAGTAACATTGACAAATAATTTTATGTTTATGTACCTAAATCCATCTCTCGCTGTGGAAACGTTTTCTGAAGACTATAATAGGCATCCGGTGTGTTAAATCTGTTTTGTTATTGTTTGAAATATATATTTTCTAAAATTTTTGACGTAGAGAAAAAGACTGCAAACTCAGCCTTTTGAAAAGTCACTCCTTAATTTGTATAAACTTAGTTTTTTCGTCGTTAATTTGTACATTTCTTTCAAGTGATAAATGATCAATGCTTCAGATCAAATTCATTTATTATACTGCTTAATGTTTTCACCACCTCTTGAGCTAACTTATTTATCTCTATTCGTAGTTGTTGTTTCCTTTCCGCTCAATTAATAGTAAACCTAATTTTCTTTACAACCAACTTATTCAAAACTATTCCGTATTTAATATTATGCCCCAATTTTTAAAAATATCATTATTATATGCACTGCGTAGGTACATAAAATAAAACAGTTCCTTATAAATGTGTAGAAAAAAAAACAAGCAACTAAATAAATAATATAAACTTAAAATTTCAGATACAATGACGTATTCAACTGCTTTTGCATTAAAAAAATATATCAAGTTTTGAAAAAAAAAACTAAATAAAAAATAAAATTAAAAAAAAAATTCAAACAATAAACATTAACATTTAAACAAAACTCACACAAATACACAAGACAATCAATGAATCCCGATTTTCAGACAAACATTTTATTAATATATAAAACAAAACACAATAATTATTAATATATTTAACTCGATTCGACTATTAAAACTGCAAATGTTGTTGCCCAAATCAAGCTTTCGACAGTCTTTTAATTAGATACAAAACACAATTAACAACAATATAGTAAATACAAAGGTACTATTAGTTGAGCAAAAAAATCTTATTTCGTTTTTTTATATTTTTGTGTTTTAGAAAAAAAAACTATTAAAATAAAAAAAAACAATATTTAAATAAATAAGTAAGGAAATAATCCCACTGAATAGTATATTATATATAAACAAATAAAATATTTATATACCTATTTATATAAAATATATTTATTTATATGAATGTTTAGATGCATTGCAATACTATGTGTAACTTAAAAGCAAAAAAAACTAAAATAAATAAATAAACAAAATCGTATGAATAAAAAAAGTAAATAACATATTTCTTGGCGATCTTAAAGATACATATATAGACAGATTATTGTTTTTCGATTTCGATTCAGAATTAATTTTATTGTTAAATGTCTGTGTGTTAAAACAAAAGAAAATTATTAACAAAGTCAAACTTATTTTTAGAACAATTGGTGTCTATTTGAATACTAAATAAAATTTTAAACAAAAAAAATTGAAAAAAAAGTTTATAGGAAAAATAGCAAATTACATACATAATATGTATTTAATCGTACATAGGAAAATATTATGGCTATTTTTTATTTTATTTGAAAATGTTCAAAATCTTTTGATCAAACCGCATCAGTCAAACTAGAACAATACATACATATTTAGTAAACAAATGAATAATACATTTATTATTTACCTATCCTACTTCAAAAAAAAAAAAAAAAAAAACATCAAAACAAACAGCAACAAATTCAAAACTATATACATATATTCGCTAAATAAATACAAATAAACCAAGCAAAATAAATAAATAATATATTCATATATATCAAAATAAAACATGTTGCACATGTACAATTTAATTTCAACAAATTATTATACTGATTACATTAATCACGAAATTATATTTATTGGTGGAGGTATATATTAATTAAATATACGTTAAGCATGTAGAACACATGTACTATATTTGTTTTATGTTTTTAATTTGGTATTTCATTGATGTCTTCTGTTCGTCAATTGAATATTTTAAGTATTGAATTTTGAAATATATAAACTTTAAAGAAATAATATAAATAAATAAAAATATATTTTTTTTGTTTTGAACAAAATTTGTACTTAGTAATTTAAAAGTGAGGACTGAAACAAATAGTTTACTGATTTATGGTAAATGCGAAGGTGAACAACATGGGTATGTATTTGGGAAGGAATTTTAATTGGCTGAGGATTTTTTTGTAAAAGTTTAAAATCAAAAGCCCTGGTTCAAATTAAGAGTACTTTTTAGAAAATGCTATGATCATAATTATATAAATAAATGTCTGAATTAGCTTTGTCGAATTTGTTTTGCAAGTGAAGTTTGATTTTTTGGGCTACAGGTAGTGGACAGTCGTTTTTAAACAACATTTAGGAAAATCGATCATGGATGCGTTACTGGCGGAAAATTTACAATTTATTTTTTCAAAGATAACTTGCGATTATACTTTTTCTTTAAAAGTTATATAATTTATAAATGCAATTCTGTCAAATAATAACTGAGTTATCAGATTTATATTGGCATACTGATTTTCCCTTTTAAGTGAAAAAAATGTATTTTTTTTATATTTGGTTTTTACAGTTTTTTGTTCATATATACTCTAATGGAATTTCACTTTTCCAAAGCGAATAACATTTTTTGAGAAAGCAAAAACATTCCCAAAACATTGCCACAACGGGTCAAATGCATTTAAATTGCTTTTTTTACGAAGTTTGTACTAGTTTGGTACAAGTTTCGTATCGTTTTTTTTTTCTAAAGACAATCTCTGCTTTTTAAATTTTTCGACTTAATACTCACAGTGTGTTTTTTTTTCAATCCCGGAGTTTCTCTCCGGAGATTAAGCGACGAAAGCACAGAAAAAATTAAATTTCCATAAATTTCGCAGAGATAAGAACTAAGCCCCAAAAACATATAAATTGTTTACCACCTGTAATATATTATATAATTCTAAAATTTATAAATACATATATAAAATCAAACGAGCTGTATTTTCTTTTAATAGTTTTATTTTAAATTATTACTTTAAACAATCGGGGTTTGGATTTAACTCATTTACATCCGCTTAAAATTACTCCACGTTAGATATATGAAATAAAACATATGACCTTTGTGCTTTTCCACCTCTGCTGCTTTTTCAGTTAATTTTTCCTTAGTTAAAAGATTGACGGTTAAGTAAACTGCTTCGAATCTCTTATATTTTTTCTATATATATATTTGGTGTTGTGTAAATTATTTATTAATTATTATAAAGTTTAATTTATCAAGCTTAAGAAAATATTTTTGTATAAAAAGTTATTATAAGATATTATATGTATGTATATGTTTTTATCTATGGAAGAAATTCTTAACTTTTATATTTGTTCATACATTCTAAAATCTATGTTCTCAAATTTTTATCTACACCGTTTTCAATATTCGAATTTTTTAATTCATAACATGAATCCCAAAATTTCTTAAGTCGTTGATCTTGATTTGAACAGAATTCTCGAAAATCTTTTAACATCTTCAATTGGAAAAGCTCTCCATCTGGCGAACAATTGATGATTAATGATTTCCATTTCTTATTCGCAATCATATGATTCCATGACCAAAGGAAGCCAACCTAGTTATATATAAAAGCTACATAAACAACAACTTTGTTTAAAAAAAAAAAAAAAACTCACCTTCTTTGGAACATTTGTATGACTTGTGTGGCCATAAACAAGACGGGTAACATTACCTTCCTGTCGACTAGGAGATTCAATTTGTTGGTTTCCCTTGGAGCACCTGAGCAAATTCAACAAACAAAAATTAAAGAACATTTTGAATTTCAATTGAAATTTGATTACCTAATTAAAACAAACATATTCCCTGAACAGTGAACATATTGGTATTCCTTTGGCATCTAAAATGGATTTCTTTATAAACGAATTTTCATGTTTATATTTTTTAGATAAACTTACGTCTTTGTGCAAGGAAACATTATTATTCACTACACAAGGCATAAATCCATATCTAGTTAGTATTGCTTCTTGAAACAAAAGCATTCTATCGCCACGAGTTTCTTCAGAAAATTCTACATTAAACGGTATTATTTATTAGTAAATAAATTTAAATAAAAACATTATTTTATTAATATTTATTATTTACCTTCAAACAGAGCTTCGTCTTTTCCAAGGAAACAAGTATTGAGCGGAATAAACATAGGTCCCCTTAATGGATCAGATTTTTCAGTAAAAGGTTCAGCAAGTGGATCAGCCGGAACTGGCATAAGTTGAAAGCCACATTGTTGAGCTTTTCGTTGCCATCCATAAATCTGAAATTTTAAATATGTATGTGTAAATTCAAAACGCTTTCAAAAAGTGTAAATAATGTTATATGGATTAAAAAATAATTAACACATTTTTTTACTTTTAAGTGCGTTTTAAGAACGTAATATACATATAAAAAACTTGTTTTATTTTAAATATTTATTTTCTGCTTTTACTTCTGTTTCTGGGAAATTTTGCAAGAGACTTGCAACTTATATAACGCATGTGTTTTCAAACAACGGATTTTTCTTGTATTGCATCAACGACAGTGTTTCCCTCAAACTACTTTTCATCAGTTTGGGAATAACTGCCGCCACACACTTAATTGACTGTTTTTAAATATTGAGCTTAAATTTTTGTTCTTCGATAGCAAAATTAAAAAACTACAAAATGTTAAAGCAAACTTAATATATAAAAAATATTCTTGTGAACTTGAACCCTACCAAATCGTATACAATTGGCCCAGAAGCTGTCACCCACTCAACAACTATTTCAAATGCATGTCCAGGTTGCATAACACTATGATACTTAACGTGCCCCCATTCCATACGATCACTTTTGTTATTAACATCGATTTCTAAATGCGAATGTTTATAGATATTTCCTAAAACAAAAAAAGTTTAATAATTTAAATTTAATAGAAGTATTTCCAAATTAATAGGTAAGTATACGTTGTCTTTGAATATTGCACCATGTCTGTGGTGGCGGTGTGCTCCTAAGAAAATTGGGAATTTTATGTTGTGCTTCTTGAGCGGCTGATTCGTTTGAAAATAATGGCTTAAATCCTTGTATCTCGACTTCGACCCATTCATTTTCGAATGCACATAAATCATTTAGAGGCGGAATAAAATCTATGATTATAAGTAAAAATGTTTTTAATAATAGAATTTGAATTATTTAGCTTTTATGTGTTAAACAACCTTTTTTATCTTGTATGCCAATGTAGTACAAGTAGAATCCAGGTACAACTGGTTTATTCCAATCTCCAGAAGCATGACATATCATCCGTTCTCTAAAAAAAAGTCAATAAGGTAAAAAATGTTTACAAAGATGGTGATGGCAACATTAACAATACTTTTCTCTATAAAATAAAAAAAAATGGAAGGCAACCCACGTGGTATGAGTTTCTTCTGGGTAATTGATTAAGGGTGGTGGGGTGCTGTAGGACGCGGGCAGTCACTGATCGGCGTCAAAATGGCGATGCCCAGTGATGCAACGCTTACTACACATCAATTGTGCTTATTTTACCTCCTCGTGGTAACCACCGGGTACTGGTTTCGTCCCTCCGGACGTAACTTGCTAAACTTATAAGCGTGAGTGTTGAACAGAAGAAAATAGCGTGAGTGTTGAACAGAAGAAAATAGCAACACTATAATGCTCTGTCTGAAATGGCTGGCTGAATGAGTCGCCACGGAGTGCAAAAGCAGCGTCTATTTGGGTGCGGATTTGCTAGACTCAGGCAAAAAGTTTTGAGTTTCAACTATCACGACAATCCGCACCAAAGCTAAATTCGCTAACATAAGCCTAATTTGCGCGAACGCCCCCACAGAGGAGAAAGACGAAGACACCAAAGACATATTCTACGAGCTCCTGGACAAAACGTATGAGCAATGCCCTATAGGACATTAAAATTGTCCTAAGTGATTTTAATGTCAACCTAAGAAGAGAAGATATCTTCGGTGGCATAGTCGGAAGATACAGCCTGACGTCACCTCCGACAACGGACTCAGGCTGATCGATTTTGCTGCGGGGCGAGACATTCTGGTAGCAAGTACTCATAGTTCAAGCATCTCGATATCCAAAAGGGGGCATGAAAATCTCCCGATCAATCAACCATTAACCAGATTGACCACATTGCGATCGACGCACGACACTCCTCCAGTATACGGGAAGTCCGAACGTTCCGAGGGGCCGACATTGGCTCGGACCACTACCTCGTTGTAGCCAAGGTAGGATTGCGGATATCCCGATCAAAGCCAAAACAAGGAAGTACTGTGAGGAGGTTCAACGTTGGACGGCTACAATCGCAAGAGATCGCCAGGTCCTTCTCCGATTGAGTCTCTAATAACCTCTTAAGAAATCCTATGCCGCCAGCATAAAGTATTGAGAACCAGTGGCAACACTGCCAAGCGGCTATCAGAGATGCCGCCTCTGATGTGCTGGGTTTCACACGGCCACCACAACGAAACCCCTGGTTCGAAGATGAGTGCCGGCAAGCACATGCAGCTAAACAAGAGGCATACAAAGCGGCGCTGGAGAGAAGGACTAGATCTGCTCGCGAGATCTACGAGCAGAAGAGGAGAGAGGAACACCGGCTTCTCAGAAGGAAAGAGAGAGAGCATGAGAAGCGCGCGATCGAGGAGATAGAGGGATGCCATAACAAGAATGAGGTTCGGAAGTTTTACCAAAAGGTAAAACAAACATATTTTGGTTACAAAGCCCGAGCCGAAGCCTGCAAGGACGATCAAAGGAACATCATGGTGGAATCGCAGTATATGCTGAGGATATGGAAGGACCACTTTTCCAAACTCTATAACGGCAATGACGAACCAAATTCCGCTGCTAGAGAGATAGTACCATTCAACTTAGGCGACGCAGATCAACAATTCCGCCCACCCGATCTCGGATAAGTGCCTCACCATAAATGCCTCGTTTTGAGAGGTACTTATGCATGTTAGGCAGTTATAAAAACCCGCTTAAGTGCATATAAGCACTTATCCCTATTTTTACAGAAATACAAACAAAATTTACAAAAAAAAAAACATGAATGTTATTTAAAAAATAAGAAAATACATTAGGTACCTCAACTGATTAGTATCGGTAAACTTTTAAAAAGCGAACCTTGTTTATTATTTATACAAAGTAAAATAATCAGTTATTTTGGTTTGTGTTGCGTTACTTAATCTGATTTTTATCGTTTTCGTTTATTGTTTTGGTTTGTTTGTGCAGCTTTTTCCAGCTTTGTTTTGTTTTATGATACTCGATTAATAGTAGACACATCGTATTTTAATTGTTTAGCAATTTCCTTTCTTGATTTTGTTTTTTTAACCAGGCGGAGGATTTGTAGTTTTTTGTTTAATTGAAAGTTAAGTCAGTTTTTCAGGCATTTTACCTTAACAACAAAACAAAATTACTTTGACAGTTTAAATTTTGAAAGTGACAGGTACCCACTTAGTCTCCCCCATTGTAGTAGATTAATTTTTATATTTGAATTTTAAAGCATGAAACACAACGAAGGACTGAAAAGAAGCTTTTTGTCTTTTTCTGCTGATTTAAAATGTGTACTTAAAAGAATTTTTTTCAGATAAATTTCAATAAAACTATACAAAATAAAAGGCAATTAAGCGGGGAAGGTAGTTAAGCGAAAGGTACTTATTAGATGAGTTTTATATGAAAAAATTCTCAAAATTTTGGTTCTCAAAAAAAAAAGCACTTATCCGGGTTGTACTGTGTATCTAAAGCCCGCATCACACGACGCTTGTTTTCCTGCTAGAAATACTTGCTGGCTTTCGTGCTGGTTTTGTTGCATGGTGTGGTGCTGGATGTTTTGCTGGTTTGAATTCTTCGGCTTCACTCGATGATTGTTTTGGAGCTGGATTCGCTGATGGTTTTTTGACATTTCTTGCGAATTTGCACAAATTTTCACAATATTTTTCTACACAAATTTTTGCAAAAAATGCATACATCTGATAGAACTAAATATACAAATTAATTAAATCACATTTAATTTTTTTTTAAAGTTGAAAAAACTATTAAAAAATAAATAAAAACGAAATAGAAAAAATGACATTTGAAAATATACATGTACCTTTTGACGTCTGCTAAAATCCAGCAGCAAAACAAGCAAGAAAAATAGCACCGGTTCTAACTTTGAAATCTAGCAGCGCTTCTATCAAGAGAGCTAGCAGTGACGCCATTTTCCAGCTCAATAGCCAGCACGAAAGCCAGCAAGCATTTCTAGCAGGAAAACAAGCGTCGTGTGATGCTTGATGTGAAGCTTAAGTCTAATAAAGCTGCTGGAGCTGATGGCCTCGCTCCCTAACTATTCAAAGCGGCAGGCGATGTCTTGGTTTAGAGTATGCACCAGCTCATCTGCAAAATATGGTCGGTAGAAAGCATGCCCGATGAATGGAACCTTAGCATTGTCTCCCCAATACTCAAAAAAGGAGACGCTCTGAACTGCGCCAACTACAGAGGCATAAGTCTCCTTAACATCACCTAAAAGATCCTTTTTGACGTATTATGTGATCGTCTGAACCAGTTCGTCAACAACCTGATAGGTCCATATGCGATATTGACATAATTGGAAGAGCGCAGCGTGATGTCAGTGGAGCGTTTATGAGCATTGTGGTGGAAGCGAAGAAGATGGGCTTAGTTGTCAATGAGGGCAAAACTAAGTATATGCTGTCATCAAGAAAGATCACTCAACACCGACGTCTTGGACAGAACGTCGCCATAGACAGCTATAACTTTAATGTAGTCAGGGACTTTATCTACCTAGGCGCCGCTATTAACTCAGACAACGACACCAGCGCTGAAATCAAACGGAGAATAACTCTTGCCAATCGCTGCTTCTTCGACTAAGAAGGCAATTGAGTAGCAAAGTCCTCTCTCGAGCAACTAAAGTGTCTCCTTACAAGACACTTATCATCCCGGTCCTTAAGATGCCCATAGACACCACACTTGTGTGCACACCGGTGTCGGTGTGCGAAAATGCGTGGTGTGTGTGGGCTGGTGTGCACACCGATTTTCGGTGTCAGACACGGTGCGAGTAAAATCAAAAGTTTTTGATTTTTGGTGTCGGTGTCGGTAGTCTGTACGATTTGGTGTGGCGTGTGTGGCGGAAGGCCACACCAGTGTGTGCACACCGGTGTGCAAACAAGTGTGGTGTCTATGGGCCTCTTTATATACATATGGCGTAGAGGCATGGACCTTGTCAAAACTGGATGAGAACGCTGTAGGATGTTTCGAGAGGAAAATTCTCCGGGTGATTTTTGGTCCCATCTGCATAGATGGTGAGTGGAGGAGAAGACTGACCTGGTCAAACGAGGCAAGGTCCAACGACTTAAATGGCTGGGTCATGTAGAGCGAATGGAGCGAATGTAAAGTCTTCGAATTCAATCCCGAGGGACGGCGCGGCGCAGTAGAGGAAGACCGCGACTCAGGTGGCGCACACAGGTGGGAAAGGACCTCAACCAACTTGGCGGGTGAAACTGGAGACAGCTAGCTAGGGACCGAACTGGCTGCAGAGGCATGTTGGTTGAAGCCCTGCTCCGTCCTGGACTGTAGCGCCACTATAAAGAAAGAAAGAATTGATTTAGTACTATTAGAAAGTTTAACCCGATTAGTGTAGTGAGACACCACTATAGGGAATTTAAAAAATCTAACGAATTTAAAGCTGATGCTATCTTTAAAATATTTTTACTTTTGACGACAAAATTGAAAATGATCTTTTTAAGACTCTTGAGTACAAAAAAAATATGTAACTAATGAATAAAGTGATTTTATGTTTTAAGTTTACATACTTGCGCATTGATTCTAAGATATCGAGTGGGTTTTTTGTACCATCAAGACGTGTCTTCAACCACATTAGCGCATCGAAACAAACAAATGTACACGAAGGCAAACCTTGTGTGGGTGCGAAGAATCCAACACCGGTAACAGGATGTTTCATAGCTTCAAATATTTCTAAAAGCGTTGCATTTGGACGTAATTTTATCTCACCTAGGAATCTGAAATGTATAATGAATCTCGATAGAGAATTTCAAACAAAGATTTATAGATTTTTGTATTAAAATTACGCATCGTCTCGATCTTCATTGACATTTATTTCTGAATTCAAGGCAATTACTGCAGCATCAGCAGCCGGTGAAATCCGTCCACGTTCGAGCGGTTTTGTTCCAGCTCTAGAAATGAAGCTGTAATGAAGTTTTTTTTCAAAATAATGTTGCATTCGATTAGTAATTCTTTCGTTAAGGCGTGCGAACTTTAAACTATTTTTTATTATTATTTTAGAATAATTAAATCAAAATTAAAAGAAAAACTAACCTTGCTGCATTAATAAATTGCTTTTCAATTATTCTATTCGTTGCATGCTGAAAGCCAAAACCAAAAAAATAAAAAAAAACAGAACAAATGTAATGACTAATTATGTAAAAGTGCTTTTTATTTCTGAAAGTGTGATTTATTGTTTATGTTATCAGATTAAAAATATGAAAAAAGAATAGTTTCAAAGTTAGAGGAGAAATAAAAAGATGATTAAATAATAAGAAAGTGATTTCAAATCGACGGTAAAATCAAGATGTGTTTATATGAAAAAAAATCAAAAATTCTGAAAAATGCTAATGGAAATATATAATATATAATAATTACATACAAGACTATGTAAAATAATAAATACACTATGCAACGATAAAAATGTTGTTTAATATGTATATTTTTGGGATATGTTATAGCAGTTAACTTTAAAATCGTTATATGTTACCATATCCTATAAAAATTTCATTCCAATCAGTACTTTGTTCATGACAGTCTTTTAAAACTTTAAGACAACGTTTCCTGGAAATATTGTCGAATAACGAATATTCTTTACTTTCATAGTGGCGCTCGTGGTTTGATTTTGAAATCAAACCATGTCATTCGGACACCAATCGAAAATGCTTTTAGTACAATTTTCAAGTAACTAACAAACTTTAATAAATAAAAGTTAATAAAAATAACGGCTTAACTAAACTAGAATGCACATATTATGTAAGTAAACGACTGAATACACACAATCCAAACATGGTTGTGCAATCTGTTCGACGCCGATAATATACTGTCGTTTATGGTATTGCAGTTGACTTAGCATATGTAGTTCGATTTCAAATCTGCCTTAATGAACCTATGTATATCGATATTGAAGTTCTTTGTTAGTGTGACGTTTATGAATGTACCCTATAAGTTTAATGATTTTCAAAATATTCTTTCTAGAACTTGAAAGATGGAAATTGACATAGATTTTTTAATTATGAAAAATGAACATTTATTAATTTTGAATTTAGGAAGAATTTGTTTCGTGTGATGTTAACCCGATAATTTACTTAGGGACAAATTTGAGGGGAAGTAATCGGGTTCATCTGAAAATTCTGATTTTTAAATATTTCGAGCTTCTAATCGGCTAGCTGGCATAAAAATTTAAATGACTTTAACGCCCATATTATTCACTCGATACATCCAGATTGAAACTTAAATCCGGATGTACCTATTTACATTCAATTAGTATACTTTACATCTGGATTAAAGTTTCAATCTGGGTGAATCGAGTGAAAAATATGGGCGTAAGTGTGAGCTGGCAAATGAAATTGAGATTAGATTATCGAAATTAAAGTCATCTTTGCTTTAACAAATCCCATAGCAAATAACACAAACACTGACCGATACAAAGCTTTTGATAAAATTTTAAATTTATGCCAAAATGACTAATATGTACAAAACAGTGATAAATGAAATTCCAAAAAGTGACCAGTGAACGTGTATATTGCAATACTTAAAGCCTATAAAACCAACTCCTCAATTTCAATATTCCAAAACCGCTCATAGAAAGCCAAAGCAATACAATAATCAAATTATATAAATTAAATATAAGCAATACAATACAAAATATTTATAATAGAAATAATCATAATATATAAATATAAAGAAAATAAAAACAAAAATCTAATTAAAACAAAATTGTTAAATATTTATCATTGCACACTCATTAGCAGCAGGAAGCTTTTAACTTTCAATAACAACCTGGGTCTTTTATCTGGTAAACGATTACTGCCGACACGCTCTCGAAACGGAGAATTTCCCAGTCCCTATAAATTGGTATATACAATACAATAATTCTTTAATTAATCTTATAATGCGAGATTTTTTTTAAATTTGTTAAACAAAAAAAATAAAAACCAACAATTAGTGTTAAATCAAAACCATTTTTTGATTTTTTTTTTTTTAATTAATGATGCTATAAATAAAAAATTAGGTAAATAATGAACTCGAAATTAAATTGAAATTAAATCCGAGCGCAATCAATTTGAGCAATGATTTGACCAATCGACAGTTAAGAAAAAAGGTGTAATAAATTTATTATTAAGTAATAAAGTTCAGAAACCTGATTTGGTGGAGCCCTCGAGATAATGCTCGTGCTATGGCGTCGTCGAGTAAGATGACTTGGCGCTGTTGGGCTGTCCTGAAAATGATTAACTTCAAACATAAAGCGGAAAGCATTCAATAGGTTGCTTTTTTTCAAAAATGCAATATCGATTAAATTTGAAAAAAAATTAAATAAAAACCAATATACATTAAACACTGTTAAGTTAAAAAAAAAAATAAAATAATACAACTAGCTAAATATAGTTTTCAGGAACGCTTTCAATCTACGCGCACATGACATGTATATCTATATCCAAGGACGATTGTACATGTTGTGATGAGATGAAAGGCTATAATATTTAAGTATGGGTTTAAAAAGTATAAGTAAATGTTTAAAGAAAGTTCGCAAAATTGGCGAGAAAGCTGGAAAATCAAACATGTTTTAGTTTTAGTTTAAGAGAAATCAAAGGAGTGAGAGTTATTTTAATTTTTAATTTCAATTAGTTGAAAAAACTAACGTTATGACGGACATATTTGTCTTACCCTTGCCTTGCGGTTTTGTAGACGTTTAATTTTATTAAGATGAACTTCAACAAGCTTTAAAAAATCATCAATTTGCTGCTTGGCAGCTTCTGGGCTCGGTTCACTATAGATGTCACATCTAGAGCATCCGTGCTCTAGAATTTTATTCATTGCAACGATATCCTTGGGCAATAGATACATTCGATAACGCCAGTATTTTAAGCTCTATAGAGGAGAGAAAACAAAAAAACAAGTTTATTAAAATGACAAATATTTATAAGTATATTATTCAGAAAATTAATTATTACATCAAGCAAAAGATAATCAGTATCGCCACGAGTGCAAATATAGTGATCCATGTAGTTCCAGTTGAAGTGTTCAAGCTTTTCTGTTGTAAAATTAACACCCGAGATTTCATAAGTGTCATGCTGCGGGGCATGAAAGCGATAACGATAATCCACGTTAATGGGTGGATATGGATGCCTGGGAATTTTTTACAAATTTATGTTATTAAGTTTTTAGTAAGAAAAATAAAATTCAATTCGAAAATAGGAGAAAACAATGAGAGAACAATAGTTCAAACTTAAATACTATTATTTAAAAAAAAAAATTTCAATTGTCATTTGGTATCTAAAGTTTCATATAAAAAAAAACAGAAATGCATCCACAAATGGTTGATAATTGTTAGTCACTAGACCATGGTTCTACAAAAACTGTAACACCATCCAAATTATTTTTTATTCGTCCTATAGAAGAAGTGTGTTTTCCCTCACTGCCTGGTACACTATGGCGTTTGCGTACTTTTTTGTGTAAAAATTAATATAACATTATCTGGTCTTCTCGAGTGCGGGAGCGTGCAAGTTATAAACTGTTGTCATAAAATGTTGCATTTAAGTTATAGCTATAGCTGGACGCACAGACGGATGGACGTACAACCGACGATAAAAACAAATAAATTAATGGCACGTTCCATTAAAAAAAAACGATAGAATGTCGAAGGAGGTATCAATAAAAAGCAGCAAAAAAAACATTTCTAATTATCATTAAGTTCATTCGCAAGAAATTGAAAAAAAAAAGAGTTTGAAATTTGGTTTGAATGTGAAATACCCTTTAACTGTGGATGCACACTTAAGAGCTCATGTAGCGTGTCCGAAGCGAGAGTTTGAAAAGATTTGATTAAATAACCAAAAACAATAATTTAATAACATGATACTTATATTTGTTTTTGATAAAGCTTAATTGAAAGAAACATTCCAATTTTAAACAAAAAATTCTGTTATTATAAAAAAAGATAAAGAATATCAAAATCTGTTTTAAATTCTCACCTTGGTTTGTAGCCCGTTACAGTTATTACTGAATCTCTCAAAGATATCTTGTGAAATATTCTTCCAATTGAAAGCAAATATTCTTTAGTTATCTCTGAAGGTGGTTTCATTTTTAGCACTGAAGTTTGTTGTTTTTGTTTCAGACCACCACAACAAGGAGCCTGAGATGGACCCTGATTTTTATCTTCCAACACTATTAATTGAAATCCTTGAGCTAAACGTTGTGATACAATTTCCTTAAAAACCTCCTGTGTGGTAAGTGGTTTGCGATAAATAGCCCGACTATTGGCATAGTCAGAATTAACATCATCGGGCAACAAAGTATAATCCGAAATCACATAATCATTGTGAAGAGAACGTTTGTCAGGAAAATAGTCAGTTGTAATTGGTAGACATGCTGGTATAGTTAATGACTTCCAATCAACCCCTTAAAGTTCATTTAAAGAAAGGTAATAAAAAAATAAGAATTATTATTTTAATAGTTCACAAATAATAAAAAAAAGTTGTTTGTAGAAGCCATCGCCATACAAAATTGAAAATAAAAAAAAATAAGTCGGTAAACCAAAGTGCTGAAAGATTTGTTTTTGTTCTTAAGCTGAATTTAAATTTTAAGAACTGTTGCTCATAGAATGAGTGTTTTTAAAAAAAATTATGTGTACGTTTGTGCAGAATATGAAAAATATAGAATTATAATGAAAATATTACAAGATTCGTGCAAATAAACTTAAATAAGAAAAATGAAATATAAAATAATTTTTTGGATGCTTTCTAAATATCTCAACTAGTTCGTTATTCATGGTACAATGATGGTTAACAAAGGTTTCAACTTATGTGTGTGTATGAATATGCGGTAATTGTCAATATTCATGCGTTAGTTGTGCTTGTGCTTCAAATACATAAATGGAAACTAGTTGAAAAAAATAAGTTATTTACTACTACAGCGCTAGCAAAATTTATTAATGTTTTATTTATTAAAATAAAACAGTGCTACTTACTTATGAGATGTAATCGATAGATTCTACTAAATATTACAGCCAATGCAACTAAGTTTTTAAATAATTTTCTAGGAAAAGATCATTTTTTTTCGTTTTTCCTGAACAAATTAAAAAAAATAGAATGAAACAATCAACAAAAAGTTATCATCTACGTATTTAAGGCCCAAATTTACTAAGATACGGTGCTCCTGGCTTTGTACGGCTGAATGAAGGATGAGAAAGTGAGATTGGAGCGAGGGTTTCCGTATGAGCAGAAATGGCTCGATCGACGGTTAAAATGCAGAACCTCGTAAGTCGTTTTTGAATGTTTTTCAGAAATAAAAAAAAAAACTGCCTAATTTTGTTGGGCTATATGTATATGCTAAGAGGTATTTGAATTCTGTCTTTTTCTGTAAAATGTTCAGAACAAAATTGTTACGCTGAAATTGACTCTGTAGATTTATTGGCATTAATAATGTTTTTTTTTTAATTTTTTGACTAAAGAGGTGCTATACTTTAACTATCAATATTTTTGTACTAGGTGCCAGTATGAAGAGGCGGACGAGGCCTCATCTCACTCTAGTCTATCCCAGACTATAAAAATCAACTTTCGAAGAATATTTTCTCGAAGAACACTTGCGGAATCTCCAGTAAAGAGCATTTTTAAATTCAGTATGCTTTCCATAACAAATTCAATTTTAAGCTACCCCCTACTTACATCCTGGGACAACGAATACTTGTGATCCTAGTATATTAATACGACAAACCGTACCTAACTTAACCTTACCACTTTTAACAAACATAAAGGCAACAGATAAATAATAAGGTTAGCTACATGTGTTTATACATATCGTCGGCAAAATACGTAAAGCTGCTAAGTCCACTTTTGGCCGAAAATGAGATTTTGATGCAATTTTCTTAAGAAATACATTCTGCACAAATTGGCTTAATTACTTTTGTCAAATGTATCGTAGTTGTTGCAGAATTCTAAAGAGCAAATCAGTTTTTATTAAAGCCTTATGTATTTTTTTTTGTTTTTCGCTCCTGTAAAACTTTCGAAACTGGACTTAGCAACTTTACGTATTTAGCCGACGATATCAAGTTTAACCGTTAAAAAGAACAATTAGCACCAGTGGTACTTAAAACAAGTCGATGTGTTAACTTTATTATTCGAAGCGAAAAGGCAAATATATGTATGTATGTATATAGATAGGCTTAGTTATGTTCTTGTCAGAAAAAATACTCAAAGAAACACTTTTCAGTTTGATGAAAATAGTTTTTTTCATCAATTTAAATTAATCCCAAAACCCCTTGTCTTAAAATAACATAATGTTACATAATATCATATTTCAAAATAAAAAAAATATATGCAATGAGCTTAATAAATATAAGACAGAAAATAAATGTTTCTTTTTTTTTGCAATCAATCAAAAGATTCTATTTTTCAATTCAATTCGAAAGATTCTAATCTCATTTACAAAAATAATAAACTTGATTACTTTCAAAATTCTTTGGCCAAACTTGTGTGTTCCTCTTCTACTTAAACTAGTTTATTAACTTACATTATTATGTATGTATATATAATGTATGTATGTACCTTAAATCAACTAACGATAGTAATTCCTTATATATTATTTCTATAGTCTAGATCCATTTTCCGACTTTCATATTACACCGATTTTGACAAATGTTGTTGAAAATACATTCTATATCAACTCACTTTATTATTTAATGTTTGTATTTTTCGTACTAAGCTTTGAATCTATAATAAGTTTGTTATTTCTATTCTATCTAAATCGTTCTCAAATAAAGACGTATTGCTATTTCTTTATTAATTAAAGACTTATAAATACAGGAATTTCATTAGGTTATGGGCCCAGACACCCAAACCATTTTTAAATAAAGAGAGAAATTTAATAAAAGAAAAAATGGCAGATACAAAATTCTCAATTGCGAAGCTTAATAATTCCAACTATTTTATATGGAAATATAAAATGGAAATGCTTCTAATGAGAGAAGGGATATGGGGAACGATATCAGAAGAAAGGCCTTTGGAAGCAGGAGAAGCTTGGTCAGCAAAAGATAATATGGCTAGAGCAACAATTTGTCTTTCTTTGGAAGACGACCAATTACATCATGTCCGAAGATGTTCTACAGCAAAGGAAGTGTGGTCAATTTTAAGGATGATACGTGCTACATTTACAAGAATGGACAATCGGTTGCTATAGCAAAAGTTAAAGAAAATTTATACTCTCTTTCCCAACATGAAAAGGTTTTTCTCATGAATGAAGTATGTACGGGGAAATGTATACACTATTGGCACAAACTACTTGGTCACCGATCTATTGATGCGATTTTGCAAATGAAATCAAAAGGACTTGCTAAAGGTATAAATATAGAGAGCTGCAAAAGTAACAGTTCTTGTTCAATATGTCCGGTTGGAAAATCTACTCGCACTCCTTTTCCAAAGAAGATCGATTTGAGTTCAAGGGGGGTACTTGACATTATTCATACGGATGTATGTGGTCCTATGGATGTGCCAACTCCGTCCGGCAACAGATATATGGTAACTTTCATTGATGACTTCAGCAGGTATTGTCATATATACTTACTTAAGCATAAATCTGAAGTGTTTGAAAAGCTAAAGGAGTTCATTGCTATGGTAAAGAATACAATGAATAAGAAACCAAAGTTAATACGTTCAGACCGAGGTGGCGAGTACACAGGAAAAAATATAGTGGAATATCTCAAGCAAGAAGGAATATTGATACAATATACAACAGCATACTCACCGGAACAAAATGGAGTAGCTGAGCGCAAGAATCGTTCACTTGTCGAGATGTCAAAATGCATGCTTACTGATACAGAACTTCCAAAGACACTATGGGGTGAGGCCATTTCAACAGCGAATTACTTACAAAATCGATTAGTAACTAGATCTACAGGAAGAACACCATACGAACGATGGTTTGACAAAGTACCAGATTTGACAAATCTAAGGATCTTTGGAGCGGAAGGTTTCGTGCATGTTCCAAAGGTAAAGCGAAAAAAGTTTGACGACAAGTCAGTCAAGATGATATTCGTGGGATATGATTCAAACTCAAAAGCTTATCGCATGCTGCAAAAAAATCTTCGCATCCAGATATCAAGAGACGTTATTTTTGTCAAAAAAGAACTTAATGGTGTCACTCAGAGAGGATATTCAGAAGGGGATGAACAACATCAGAAATCGGATGAAAGATTAATCGAATTTTCATTTCCTCTAACGAAAGTGTTTCAAGATAAAGGGCAAGATATGCAGGATAACGAGGATAACGATGGGCAAGATGTGCAGGATAACGAGGATAACGATTTAAATTCATCTTTCGAAACATTTCATGGTTTTAGTGATGACAGTAATAATGATGCACCAAGCCAACAAGAAGCAGAACCTAGACGATCAGAAAGAAAAACAAAAGGTATACCACCAGTAAAATATGTTAACCACATTCAAGAAGTAGACCCAGTTACATATGAAGAAGCCATTTGTTGTACAGATCGTGAATCGTGGATAAAAGCTATGGAAGCCGAAATGCAATCACTTGAAGAAAACAAAACCTGGAATTTGGTAGATATGCCTCAAGATCGAAAGCCTGTAGGTTGCAAGTGGGTGTTCAAGCGAAAATATGAAGCTGAAGGTATTCGGTTTAAGGCACGATTAGTAGCACAAGGGTTCACTCAACGTTACGGCATCGATTACGATGAAGTTTTTTCGCCAGTGGTTTCTCATACCACTCTAAGAACATTATTTGCAATATCGGGAAAACGAAAACTTTTAGTTCATCACATTGATTGCAAAACAGCATTTCTGAATAGTGATTTGAAGGAAACAGTTTATATGGAACAGCCCATTGGATTCAAGAAAATAAATCAAGGAAATAAAGTTTGTTTACTCAATAAAGCGATATATGGATTAAAGCAATCAGCTCGTTCATGGAATAAAAATATACATAAATCACTTATAAAATTGGGTTTCAAACAAAGTCAAGCAGACCCATGTTTTTATAAAAGCATTAAAGAAACCAAAACAATATTTATACTAATTTATGTTGACGACGTACTTATAGCTGCAAACAATGAAGCAGATATAAATGAATTTAAAGAAAATCTTAAAAAATATTTTGAAATCAGAGATTTGGGACCAGTTACAAACTATTTAGGACTACAAGTTGAAAGAGAAGGAAGAGGTGCTTTTTCAATTTCGCAGTCTACTTATATAGATAAAATTGTGACAGAAACCGGACTTTCAGAAGGAAAAACTTCAGCCATTCCAATTGAACCATCGTATGGAAAATCAAATAATCCCAAGAAGGGTCTTAACAACAACAAAGAATATCAAAAATTAATTGGCAGTTTACTTTATGTTGCCTTAAACAGCAGACCGGATGTATCAGCTGCAGTCTGTATCCTAAGCCAAAAGACAAGTCAACCTACGGAAGAAGATTGGGTCGAACTGAAAAGAGTAGTTCGTTACCTGAAAGGAACTTCAAATTTAAAATTATCCTACAATGAAATAAACAGCAAAACACTCGTCGGTTTCTCCGATGCTAATTGGGGTGAAGATAAAATGAACAGAAAGTCGAACAGTGGATACTTGTTCAAAGTATTTGGTGGACTGGTTTCTTGGAGCTGCAGAAAACAGACATGTGTTGCACTATCATCTACAGAAGCCGAGTTCATTGCACTTTCTGAGGCAGCAAAAGAAGCATTTTGGTTGAAATCTTTACTCTCAGATTTTCAAGAGTCGTGTGATCAACCAATTCTTATTTATGAAGACAACCAAAGCTGTATAAAAATGATCGAAGGCTATAAATTCAACAACAGGTCGAAGCATATCGATATCAAATTTCATTTTATAAGAGACTACGTTGAAAAGAAATTTATAAAATGTGAATACTGTCCAACCGATGCTATGCTTGCAGATCTGTTAACAAAACCTTTACCGGCAAACAAAATAATAAAACTTCGAATGCAAATTGGACTTATATAGAATGAGAAGGGGTGTTGAAAATACATTCTATATCAACTCACTTTATTATTTAATGTTTGTATTTTTCGTACTAAGCTTTGAATCTATAATAAGTTTGTTATTTCTATTCTATCTAAATCGTTCTCAAATAAAGACGTATTGCTATTTCTTTATTAATTAAAGACTTATAAATACAGGAATTTCATTAAATGTGTTGTCAAAAGAAGCAAAATTACCTGATGATTTGACGAATTATAATTTTATTTTAAAAATGTTAATAATTTGTTCAAATACTTTGTTTGTTTTCGTGCGTTTTTTATTTTTATGTAATTGCGATAATTCACGCACTGGTAGGCTAGTACTATCATAACATACTAACTAAAATAAAACAAAATCATTTCCAAAAAAAAAACATCTCTAATATTCATTCGTTGGATGCAAAATTTTAAATATCTAAAGCTGATATACAAATTTTTGTGCTTTTTCAGTTATTGGATTATAACTACGCATTACGTTTTCAAATTTAAAAAATTTGCTTCAATTTTATAGAAAAATAAATCTAATTTTCTACTTAATAAATGCACATTTTTGGAACAATTTAAACAACGAATTGAAGTCAAATTAAAGGAAAACTTATTTTTATTCTACTAACAGATTTAGACTTAAGTCTAATCTGTGAATTTGAAAACTATGATGACGCGAATTGCAACTGTCATATTGTAAGGAAGATGCCAACGTTTATAAAAAGAGAGTAATGAAAACAATGCGATGTCATGAATACAGCTAGCCCAAAAAGGCAGAGGCTTCAAAACTTAAAACAAATCAAAAAAATATTTTTGTATTTCTAAAAAATTCTTTAAGTCAAATAGTTTACAAAAAAAGAAAACAAAAGAATTACTTTTATAGATAAAGGCTCAGCTCACACTTTAACACTTTACTGCTGAACAAAAATAATTAAAGCTAATCTATGTATAAGTAGCACTGCGAGTTTATAAGCAAATAATTTATGTGTATTTATAAAAAAAGGTACATAAAGTCACCAAACCAAAGAATGTATGTAATTAAATTAAGTATTATGATCGCAAATATACATTATGTATAAATAAAGTGATATTTTTTTTAGAAACGTAAAATATAACGAAACAAAAATAATTAAGATCTTGAAAGAAACAAATTATGTAGCGTTTTTTTTAACTATTAAAAAATATTGCTTTTTGCAATTAATCAAACCTATGATTATTCTTGTTCTTCCTGTTGCATCCAATTTGGTTTCATCAAGTACACGATCATTCAAAATTATATTCCAATGTTGTTTACACAAACAAGCATTTTATTTTCCGAAAAATCGATTTTTTGCCATTATTATAATTATTACGAGACGAGATGAGGTTAAAATTATATAAAAAATATGGAAGTAAACAAAACATTCAAATGAGTATTTCTAAATAAATATTATTCAATTATGATATTACTTAATCTGTTAAATCCCAGTTTTTTTTATTCATACACAAAATAACCTTCTTCCAGCCTACCGGAATTAATGAATTATTGAAAACCCAAATACGATTTTTTTAAATATTTTTTAAATTATAAAATGCAACGCAACCCTCTCTTTTAATAAATGAATATTATGTTAAAATTTCTTAAATTGTAATAATTGAATCCAAAGTCACTGACGTCTCAGGTTAATTATAAATCTTCTATCCGAACCTCCTAACAAGCCAACACAGGGGCACAATAGATCTTTAGGTCGCAGTGCAATGAATATATATATATATCTATATCTATAATCTATAACATTATATAAAGACGAAACGATTATTTAGTTTGTCACGCGAAATCTCAGAAACTATTTACCTGATTAACTTGAAATTTTTTCTACAATATTCTCTATCTTTAGAAGATTGTAATAAGATAGTTTTTGTTTATCTAATTCGTTTGTTTAATACTAAAATTAATTTTTTTAAATTGATAGTCAACTTTTTTCTTGATTTTGACTTACATATTCACTTATAAATACGAAACTAATTGATAATTGAAAAAAACAAAAATTATTTCATAAAGTACATTTTTGTATGCAAATTTTAAGCCCTAAACCTTTTCTTAATTATGCATACAACCTGAGAAATAAATATAAACAAATGTCTAAGTCATTAACTTTTTCTATTTTTTTAAATCCAGAAATTTAATTCAATCGCATTCACGAGGTCGCTGCTTTGTTTCATTTCATATCATTTCCACCCTTTTGCATTTTCTCTACCTCCCTTATGTTTTTTTATTTATGTTGTGCAGGTTTCTCTTTGTTTACTCTTTTTCCACAGTGGAACATTTTGGGTATAACGCTGAAGGCAGGGATGGCCGAACTAACGCTTTTTGGAATAAACTACATTTTTTACATTTGCTACGTAGTTTAGATATGTAGTAAACTTTTAAGTTTGAATTTCAGTTGAACTGTTTTTATTGAAATTTTATTATTTACCTAGCTTTACTATGTATGTAGCAAACGTAACATTTTGTAGTATATAAGGCGTGTAGTTTATTAAATTAGCTACGCGTAGTTAATCATGTAGAAAATGAAGTGTAGTTAATTCGGCCAACCCTGGTTGCAGGTAGTCAGGCAAGAAGAAGATGTTTACTTGGGTGCGAAGTATTATATGTATATTTGTATGTGCAATAAGAAAATCAACGGGAGATAAAGATTCTGTTTATGTGTCAAACATGAACCTAATTAACATACAAATAGGTAAACCATTTTTTAAGAACTCACATTTATCAAAACGTAAGTGTATAATGTATAAACTTTTTGTTAATAAGATGAAATAGAAATTAGGTACGGGTAGCGGTAGCCCTATTTAGTACTATCGGTATATACATATGTATGTTAATATTAATTCTTAAATTTTTGCGAAGCAAGGCGAGCACGGGTCTACTAGTATATCATAAAAACCCCAAACTTTCATTCAACAAGCCAACATGTTTTTTTTTACAATTTTATTCTCAAAATTTGCTTTATATTTTAAGCGGTACTGAGTCAGAAGAGTAGAGTAGAAGTTTCAATAATATACCAGAGTCATCGCTTATTAATATAAATACCACGATTTGGTTTCACTAGTTTTTGGTAAAATTATATCAGTGTAAGTTCGTAATATTCGCATAAAAATACTGCATAGCAACAAAAAGGCAAACTTGTCAGCACTTTTTTTATGGGGGCCTGGTGGCCAGGCGAGTTTAAACTTCCTCTTATTAAATAAAGGGAATACCTTTTATTACGTACCCTTGAAAACATAATATTACAATAGATTAAAGATAAGTTTTGATAAGTCGTAGAACCAGCTGGAAAGCTAAAGAAGATACAATAGGCAGAGAAAAAACCTGTCAGACTTTTGAATTTCCATAGAAATTTGACAGTTTAAAGTTGCCAAACAAATTTTAGGTCCATGACTCAAATCTTACATTAATAAATAATACTTTTAAAAATGTTCTAATTTTTTCTGGTTGCTGTATTTAAATCTGATATTCAGATTAAAAATTTTGATAGTTATAAAAAAAGTGTTTATTCAAATTTATTTTATAAAATATAATGGTAATTTAACGAATGGTCAACAACACTGTAAGCTGTCTTACTTCAGAGATACAGCTACCAGAGCGCGTTGATGCACGCATAATTTTACTGGCGATAAACTGTTATAAATTGCCATTTCTTTAGATGGCAATTCTGACAGTAAAAAATTCAACAAAACAGAGCCTTTTTAACAATGGCAGATAGGTTATTTTCTTAAGAATGTTTAAGGCACTAAAAGGTATATAAGTTTTATGTTAACAAACAACTTTCAATATAATTGATATTCTTAAGTATAAAATAGCTCTCAGGTTTTTAAAAAAATAATTTAGTTTATTTTGGTGTTAAATATATTTCCATGACATTTACTACATCTAACTGTTCGTTTTGTGTGATGTGATATACAATAAAATATTACTAGACAAGTCTATTTATTAAGGTGTATGATAAAAAAGACATTCTTTCATATTATTTGAAAATAGGATATGATTATAACCATTGGGACACTGATTTTTCCTACCAATTATATGAAAACATTGTTATTTTTTATGATAAATAATTATCAGACCGAGAAGTTTGTATGGTGCAATATTTTGGAACGAAGAACCTATCCAATTTTTGGTGATTCACAAAGTGAAATTATCAAATGGATATACATATTTAAAGAGTTTAAAACTTAAAATATTTTAACAAAGATGTAAATGGCTATCTAGATTTTTTAAGTTGTTTAAAATTATCAATTCTATATCATGTGTTAAACGAAATAAATAAAATGCAAATTACTCATTTTTTGTATTGACTAGCATCATCATACATATTTTATTTTTACTTACAAGTAAAAAAACATTATATGCGTTTGATTTGAACTCGCAATCAAAATTCACACATTTAATTACATATATTTAACTTCGCCTAAACTTCAGATACATAGCAGTTAGTTGATGATTTGAATTTAAAATACTACTTCAATGTGAATGAATATTTTTCTATATATTTTTTTTTTAATATCGGTTATGTAGTGGAAAAATTAATTTATTATGCCTGCCATTGGCCTGATCTACCCTGAAAAAATCATTCTTTTTTATATAGCTTCAAATACAGTTAAATTTGTATTTCAATCTGAAAATTGTATCAATAAGAATATTAAGCTGGAGGGTTTTCTGTTTTAAAAATTCTTATTCATAGCTAATGTGTTTTACCTGTTGTCAATGCAGGTGTCCATTCTTGTTCACCTGTTGCACCCCATAGGAATGTTAAACTTTTTGCTGGTGCAGCTCGGTTTGTTGGAGTGGCTGTTGTGCTTAGATGAGAATTACGTTTTTTCATATCTGAAATGGGAATGATTTAAATATTGGGACGATGTATAGATTTGAATTAATACATACGTTCTAGGGTAAAATCATCTCCATTGCTGGAAGTATATGATCTGCTTAGTGAGGAACAGTTTGAAGTATGATCGTATTCGCTGGAATTAAAGCCCGATGAATAATTTTCGGTGTTGTTATTATCATTACAGTTTATTCCGTTTATAATATTATGATGATTGTTTGAAAGCTGTTTTGTGGGAACAGCTTGATAATGATGCTGTTGTATGAGAACTCCCTCTGGTCCCTGTTAAGATGAAACAAATTAATTTAATTTATTTAATAATTATATCCAAGTCTACCTTAGGAAAAATATGTGTCCAACGTCGACGGTTAGAAGTTAGTTTTATTGTCACATGTGATGGATCAAATGGATTTATTAATGCCCGACCTGGTCTTACAATTGGTGCGATTGATACAATGGAACGACGCACATTTTTCTCCGAAACAATTGATTCGGATAAATTGGGTGAACCGGTCTAAGAAGAAAAATATAAAATACAATACTCAAAGTTTTCTTGGAATTATAATTTTATATTTTTACCAATGTTGAAAGTACACCAGACGTTCCATGATGAATATCTGGATCTGACATTTTACGCCGCCTATTTGTCGTTCTTAACGGAGTAAAGTTCTCCATATCACAATAATTGCTATTGGTATAGGTCTCTAGACTTGGCACAGATGTTTTCTTTGCTCTGACGACTCGCTGGAGGGAACTGTTTAAAATAAAAGTTTTTTTTTAACTTTTCGATATGAACAAAAAAAAAAATATTCAATTTATTAAATAAATAATTGAATAATTTTATTTACCATGTTCCTTGAGCTGGAGGTAATTGAAAGATTTGTGCATCATAAGCATCATAGTCAAAAAGTGAATTGTGAATATATTCTGATTGATTGCAACTGAGAAACGTTCTTATGTTTTCCTTGAAATACATTAATATTTAATTAAAATTAAAAAAACAAGAATATTGACTAACTATTAAATTTAATCAAACAATTTGTTGTAGATGATAGTATTTGTGTTAAATCATGAACACTGAAATATTTGTTTCCATTGCCATCGTACAAATTATTAAATCTTCAACCAGCAACACAAGTTTGTGAATTACCACTACATACAACATACCTTCTTATTTTCATTTCCAGCAACAGTCGCTGCAACGAGCGGTGTCAATTTGATTCTAGGTATAAACGTGGAATATGCTACTTTTTTATTTGTTGAATAGAAGCTTAAATTGATCCAATGTGGCAGTGAGTAATCATCGGCTGATGTCAAAGAGGTGTCCTTATTATGAAACTTTAGCAAAGGAACTGCATGTAGCGGTTGTTCCCCCACACAAACTAAATCACTACCCACTCCATTATCGATTATCTACAAAAAAAAATAATAAAAACAAAAATATATCACAAAAATACAAAATAGGAAATGTTATCAAAATTACAGCTTACCCTTTGTTTAGTTATGTTTGTTAACTCACGATCAACTTCGAAAACACCTACTCCAGGTGTAACAACCACAGACAGCTGACCCGTTCGATCGAAACTTCTGTCTAAATAGTGTTTTTCAAACGTATTCAAAGAGATATTCAAAACCTCAAGGAAATTTCCTTGTGCGGCAGTGCTATTTGTTGCTGTTGGTATTCGAACATTTTCTCGTTCATGATAACGCAACACTGTCGACTGATATGACGTGAATAGCTTTCTTAATTGCATCAATATGGAACACCAATCGTCGTTACGTTCATTTTGTATGGCAACTCGATAAAAATCTTCATAAAATCGTCCTTTGTAATCCATTTGCAAACAATCACGCATATGTATGGGAAATTCGTCTAAACTTTTGGCTGTATAAAATGTTCTTGAAAACAAAACAATTGTAACTTCGTGATTGCAGCCCAATTTGTTCCATTTTGTAAATAATTCCGTTAGAAATCCGTTGACGGCTTTTTCAAAATATAAGTCACCATGGATATCAAAATCCCACATTTCTGAGGACATTTGAAGGAATAAATACACCATTGAGGTACTGCTGCGAAAAACTATTTTTGTATCTTCAGTTATGACTCCGCAAGATACACGATCGCCTTGTGACCACATTTCGTATACTTGGCATCGAATTGATTTATCGAAATAATCAATTTTTTTATTAATGTAAACACATGTGTTTGTCTATAAAGGGAAGTAATAGTTAAAAAATCAGTAATAAAACAAAAATGAAATTGGTTTGTTTAAAATATGTATATGTATTGCTTCTTCAACACAAAGATACGTAGATACAATGTTATCCCATATACTTGTTGCTACCCGGCAAAAAGTGAAATAGATCACCTAATTTCTAATAGATTCTTTACGTTAAGTACTCGATATTGAAGTGAAAAGTTGTAGGTAGTTCTCAAATTTGAAAATTGCGCAGAAAAAGATTATAGAATAGGTAACTCTCATAGAACCATTTTGACTATGGCAAGAAACGTTTATTTATGAAATTGAAAATCCCAAAAATAACTTAAAATAAACCATGAAATCAAGTTTATCGTATCGAAAATTCCATTTTATTTCAAAGTTGAAATTTGAATTTTTGTTTGGAGTTTCACTTTTTTGGTATCTAAGCCATTCCTTGCATTCGAGCAACTACCAGATAGGCTATCCAATCCACCTATCTCAAAATTTTCAAATACATTGGTGTGTTATTGCATACCTTGTTTTTTCACATTATGTTTTCTTTTAGATAATTGATAATGAGATTACAACAGCTAAACCTATCCGCATAACTTTGGAACGAACGCGATAATTTTCAGTTCATCATCCAGCAATACATAATCTGATATCAATTCCAGAAGCATTTTTTTCTTCTACATGTAAGGTTTATAAGGCGTTTGGATAACTAATCGGAAATCACTAACTATTAGCAGTTCTCGTATCCACATTGCGTAGTTATAAACTAAAATATGGTACAAGACTTACACCATAGCTTCTCCTAGCAAACAAATAATTAAATAAGAACTAACTACTATAGTTAATTTTACGAAGAGGTACTCGCAGTTGATCAAATAACCTAGTAGGTTTTAACTAGTTTCAAGGAATATCTTACCAAATATGTCTTCAAGCGCCACATTTCTGATCGACCCATGTACTGATCTTTGAATGTTATTTCAATTGAATCCAAGGCTACATCGGCAGCATTTACCAGCCTCATAACAACAACAGAGTACGTTTTCAAATTGAATGTCGATGCAATGCTCGATTCAATACTTATCACGTCCCTACCTTTGAGGTCATTGAATTCGGTAATCTGAAGAAGCAGTTTGCAGTCTTCATCTTCCGAAGGACGTATTTCAACAACATCTCCCAGTTTAGCATCGGGATGTTCTTTTGGATTAAGAACTAAATCAGCAGCTGTAGAAATAATTCATTAAAATTATTTATTTTCCTTTTTTCATTCCTTTTTTGTCAATAAATTCTACTTACTGTTAAAGGACTTCTGATGCGTATAGAGTTTATAGATCTTCATGTTTCCAGAATTAATATTCTAACTTACAACCATATGTATTATCGTATTGGAATAACTTTGATAAGGAAAATCCGAAAAAATAAAATAATTCCGGAATAAATATAGAATATATAAAAAAATTAATTACACAAAAAATTATTACAGAACGCTGCACAACAAAAAATAAAAAAACAACCTTCTCTGATATTTGTCAAAAACAGCTGTGAAAATAGCTGTGTTTGGTAACGTGAAATTTCTTGCAAAATTGCACAAATTTTCACAATTTTGAACAAATTGTCACTAAGGCCCATATTATTCACTCGATACATCCAGATTAAAACTTCAATCCAGATGTTAACGCCCATAGTATTCACTCGATACATACAGATTAAAATTTAAATCCAGGGGCCTATTTCACGGAAGATACATCACATACATTGTATGAATGTTATGTACTTTAAAGTAGTCGCCAAATTTGGCTCATTCTGAATTTTTTATTTTTAGAAAAACTATGCGTCAACTTAGAAAACGCATAATTAAAAAAAAAAATTAAAATTTACGCCCACTCATATGGGGCCTATTTTACGTCACATACATTTCTGTAATGTATGTGATGTATGTTCTGTGAAATAGGCCCCAGATGTAAAGTATACAAATTCAATGTAAATACATCCGGATTTAAGTTTTAATCTGGATGTATCGAGTGAATAATATGGGCGTAAGTATACAAATTCAATGTAAATACATCCGGATTTAAGTTTCAATCTGGATGTATCGAGTGAATAAAAGGTGTGTTCCTTTACTTTGAAACTCTGTAGTGTATCTTGTTTATTTTCACTACATCTTTTTACAGTTCATTTTTGTAGAGGCCTGGCGAAAACACATTTCTTCTAACTAAGGGGCCAGTTATAGCTTTCATTGAAAATCATCATTGAAAATTTTAATTTTCATTTTTGAGGCCTTAAAAAAGCGATATCAGTGATTATATTTATGCCAATAAAAAGCGGAGGACTCGATTATCATTTCTAGCCAAAAAAATATTTCATTTTGGCCCTACCTTTCACATAAAACGATTTCTAAGGGCCAGTTGTACAAATATTTAAACCGTGGTTCAGCAATTTTTATCCACCGATTCTGGCGGATTAATTGAGTTTCAACAGTGGTTTACTGTTCAAGTGTGTAATAATAACCAATTACATAAGGGGTATTCCCGATTCGATGCAACTGGTCTTGTATCATTGCAAAAATGCAAAAGTGTAAAATTACTATACCCTAACCCCATTGTAAAAAAAAAACTTTGCACTTTTGCAATGATACAAGACCAGTTTGCATCGAATTGGGAATACCCCTATACTTGAACCAGCGTTGAACCTTAGCTAATCCGCCGAAATCGGTGAGTTAAAATCTTGAACCGAGGCTGAACCACTAATGTACAACTGGCCCTAAGATTTCAATGATCAATGATAAGGTAGTTCAATCATTGAAATAAAGAAATTCATTTCTTGCGATAGGCTAGGCCAAAATGAAATATTTTTTTGACTAGAAATAATAATTGAGTTATCAGCTTTTTATTTGCATTAAAATAACCACGGACTTTGAAAAATGAAAAATAAAAATTTTTTATTAAAAAAGTTTAATTTTTATAAAATAATTTAAATTTATTTATAATTTACTGTCACAACATTATATATTTTTAATCTATTTGAAGCGACGCGTTTCGGTTTCATGAACCATCATCAGGCTTGAAAATCTTTACTGTGGTGTTGTTGGACCAAAGAAACTTATAGGTAAAAATATTTAATGTTGTGACAGTAAATTATAAATAAATTTTAATTATTTTATAAGAATTAAACTTTTTTAATAAAAAATTTTTATTTTTCATTATCCAGATTGAAACTTAAATCCGGATGTATTTACATTTGAATTTGTATACTTTACATCTGGATTAAAGTTTTAATCTGGATGAAGCGAGTGAATAATATGGGCGTTAATGAGTGCGAGCAGAAAAACTATCTAATTTCATAGTGAGGGGGAGTGTTCACAATTTGATGTTAGAGCAACAGCACTCATGTTTACGTTAAAAAAAATCGGTTGAGTGTAGTCCAAGTGAACACCATCAATAGAATGAACTATTTGGTCTGTTTGGCAACGTGAAATTTCTTGCGACTTTGCACAAATTTTCTGTCAAAACCCATAGAAAAAAAAACTCGGTTTTGGGAAATTTGTTGAAAAAAAAAGTTGCCAAACAGGCATATTTATTTTAAAAAGTTACACTTCTTGCCGCTACTGTTGTACTTCTACTTTTGCTTGACGTCTTCTAAAATCCTCATATCCCATCCCATCACCATCACCTCCCCCGCGATCAATTGTTTACTTACAAAATAATTTTGTTTTTAATTCACGGACTTGTATTTTTATTACTTGCCCTATTAGAAATTATTTTAGACGTAAAGCGCTCAGAAAAAAATGAGTGGATTCATTGCTGTGCACACTGGTAGAAGATAACACACACTTGCTTTGAATTGTTGAATTTGATAGAAAATGTTCTTTTTCCAAAATAGGTGCAGGCAACAGTATAGATGAAACCAAATATCAGCGAGTAATCAAAGAAGCTTGTATCCGGGCGAGTGAGATTTTAAAAAATGGAGGTTCATCACTAGACGCTTGTGAGGCAGCTATTATTCGTTTGGAAAATTGTGGCAGCACAAATGCCGGCTTTGGGTCAAATCTGACGTGGGATGGAAAGGTCCAATGCGAAGCATCCATAATGGATGGTTCGAATCTGCAATTTGGTGCATGTACCAATGTGTCAACGGTAAAGAATCCCATTCAGCTGGCACGTATCATCTGCGATAGACAATCCAAGATGCTCTCGATGGACAGAATTCCGCCTATGGTCCTCGCTGGCGAGGGTGCTGCTGAATACGCATCCGAAGTTGGTTGTTCTATGATTGAAGCTGACAAAATGATCTCATCCAAAGCAAAAATCTGCTTCAACCACTATAAAACTAAAGTGTCCGATTGTGAGAATCGTTATAACATCAAAATAAACTCCTTGGACACTGTGGGGGCGATTTGCGTAGACTCAGATGGCAATTGCGCTGCTGGATGCAGCTCTGGTGGGCTGATTCTCAAAGTCTCGGGCCGGGTTGGACAAGCAGCCACTTATGGTGCCGGATGTTGGGCGACAAGCAATCCAGATATGTCGGTCGCCACATGCACCACAGGAAATGGCGAATATCTAATGAAGACACTTCTTGCCAAAGAAATCTGCACTGATCTAATGTCCTCCGAGTGCGGAGTGACCAGTCTTCATAAAGTATTCAAACAGAAATTTATCGAATCTCCATTTCTGCCTGCCGACCAAGATTTATATGGTGGTGCTTTATCGCTGGTCTTCCATCCGCGATCGAATTGCGGTGAGGTTATTTGGAGTCATACAACAAAATCATTCTGCATTGGTTTCATGAGTACCCAGTACAAAGCACCAAAGGTAAGCCAATTTTATCTGGTTTTAAAGTTTGTTTATGTATAACTTTTTCTCTGGTATTTCTAGTTTTTGTTATCACCGCTGCCAACTTATTGTATACCAGGTAAATCGATTGTTGTAAATGGACAGCCCTTTAGTTTTAAAAACTAACTACGTCCTTGCATTTTTGAAACTATGTATCTGGATGTGTTCTTGTACATAATGTATTCACTCTTCCAATCTCCTCCTCTTCCTGGAATTTGTGAGCAATAAATATTAATGTGTTCGTGACAACCCACCTAATTTTTAAGTAATAAAATTATGTTTTATTGTAGTAAAACTTAAATAATAATAATTATAATAATATATTCCTATATACTTTTGTAAACTTGACCAAGATGTAAAAGTGCATTATTCATTTGAAACACCAGTAATAAACTAATATTGTTTGCATGTTTACCTACTTATATGGAAACCAGGATGAATAATTAAGATTTAACATATTCTTTGTAAAATACGTAACGAAGGTCTTGGGTTCGATTCCCAGCCTATGCCACCTAAAAACAATCGTTTTTCACGGGTTAATGCCTTTTGCGAGGAATTGACAAATCCTACAAGAGTAACCCTTGTCATGAAAAAGTGCTTCTCGCCTTAACCGTTCGGATTCCGCAGAAAAATGTTAGGTCCCCTCCATTCCTTACAATAACACGCACATAGGAATGGTTGAGAGTTTAAAGTCAACTAGGCCCTGGTTCTACATGAGCTGTTGCGCCACCCAATTTATTTTTAACGTATTTGTATTCTAAATCAATGGCAAATTATTCTTTAAACTCTTCAATTTTTTGAGTTCAAAGCTTTATCGATAATTATTTTTGAAGTTCTTGAGAGAATCTAATTCTTAAAATTTTATTTTTATCACAATTTATATGCTTTTTGGAACATTCGTTTTCCTCCGACGGATATGAGGATACAAAAATTCAATCGAACGTTTAGCATTGTATTGGATGTTGATTCTCCATGACTATATTACTGGATATGTTCTTTCAGTAATCATGTTAATCATAAGCTATAGAGACTTGTAAAGTGCAATCCAGAAAGACTACATCATCTGCGAACACATCACATTTTGTAGGAAAGTTTCTACATACTTTATAGCTCCTCACACAGTCCACAAAAAAATATAAAATTACTTTCGCGATATGGGATCGTGTTCGATCCGCATATAGGATTTTTTTTCTATTGATATCACAATACTAACAATCAAACGAATAAGACTGTAGTGTGTTTTTCTATTGATTTTATGTGTGTCCTTCAATTTGTTATCGAACTTCCTTTTTTTAACTTTTCTTCACATTTTTTCGTTAACAATACCAATAATGTTTAGCGTAGATATTCAATTTCTAAGCACGTTATAGCTTTGTTCCTGCGATCCATTGCGGCATTTTATTTGAAATGCTTTTATATTCCAACAAAAAATGGCAGATAAAATAATTATCATCCAAACTATATTGTACACATAGTTTACCCTTCACTGTATCTCATTCATATCATTAATGATTGCACTTAAAATATTCAATTTTTCAGTTAATTATGTGAAATATGACAAATTGAAAATAGAAACTACGCAACGGACATTTGGCTCATTCTTTATTTAAAAAAAAAAAATAAAACAGAAAAAATAGATAAATGCATTTCAAGTTACTTCTTACACTGGCGTTTTGCCAAGAAAGAGGACTCCTCCTCCTCATTAAGATTTGTTTTTAAAATAATTTTAATGATTTATTCGATTCGATAACATTCGCAACTGGAACAAAGAATAAAACATTCTTTGCTTAAAAAATAATACATCATCATGATATTTATAAACTATGTATATCTTACAAATTGAAGCACTGCAAATTATTAAAACATAAATTCGGCATTTTACATACATTATTGTGTGTACGAATACTCTTATTAGAAATTTACTTACTTATATTATGTGGGAAGTCTATAGCGTCGCTGAATATGCTTTGAAAAGAAAATATTTTTCAAAGAATACAAGAATGGTTAAAGCTTAAGATTAGTTTAAATGTAAGGCAATTTCCGAAAGCGGGCACTTATACGGTATAGAAGGTAATAAATAACTATCTGCAAGTATTTCAATGCAAATTCAGGATTCTCATCATACACAACCGTATTCATACCAAATACTATTGCTTTTGTCTTCGGGTCTTTTTCGGGGCAGTAGTTTATCATCGGCAGTGGTATTTCCACCTTGAGTGCCACTGGTAGCGGCCCCGCTGCTGCTGCCGCATCCACCGGCTGTAGAGCTGTCATTCGGTACACTATCGACAGTCGGACCTATCATTGTGTTTATTCGATTATACATAAGAAATGTGGACGGATTATCGTTTGATTGTGAGGAGTTAATATTGTTTGTTGGTGTTTGAGCTTCTGGTGTGTTAGGTGAAGGTGATTGTGTGGAATCGGCAATTTTTTGATTTTCATCAATCAGGTATACTGTTCTGCGGCTTCCAGCAGTGCCGAGAGTTAAACTGCTTCCTGTTACATCGGGTGCTTCAAGCCTGTGTTGAATGAGAATATCAAGTACATTAAAATTTGTTTTAAGAACAATTTTGTTTATGATAACAAAGGTACAACGAGAATTCGAATGATCCCATCTGGGCAAAGATTGATTTTAGCCATTTGCATGACATATATTGTCATTTTCTGATATAAAATTCTGGTGCTGGGCAAAATAAAAGGATTTTCCCACAAACTCCCAGGCGTATCGAAAAATAAAAAATTGGGCTCCTATGCATCAACCCAGATGCTAAAACCTTGAAAAACATCACGTGTTGCCCCAGACATAACCTACTGATATGTGGAATAGGAGCTATCGCAATATTACTAAAATTTTAATTAATTAATTTTAACTTTATTAATAAAAGCAGTTCAAATATTTGTTAAATTAAAGCATTAAATATTTGGTCCAAAAGGCTTTTCATTTAAATTTGTTGCCATTGTTAATAAAGCGGTAAAATAAATTTGAATTTTTGAAAAACAAAAAAACATGAATTAAAACAAAAAAAAATTAAATAAAATAAATAAAATGTTATAAATAATTAAAATAAACTTTACCCGTGTACACTATTTCTACGAGAACTACTCAAGTCGCTCCGTTTTTGCGACTGTAAACTACTTCGGAATCCACCACGGGTTATTGAACTATCCATCAAATCACTTGGTTTTCTAAATTGTATTTCAAGTTATTATAAAATTAATAAAAAAAAAATTTTTAAAAAACTTTGTGTAGCTTGTTTTGTCCAAAACCGATGTAACAAACAAAACAAAACAATGAATAATAAACAAATAATAAAAATATGTAATATTACTTACCGCTGCAAACTTTGACGCATTGCAACATTTCGTTGTAAAAGGGGTGTGTCGGATACAATTGAGCTCGGCTCTTCTATGCTGTTATCCGATTCATTACCACCAGACTCAGAACCAATAGCAAATTGTGATTGCGTTAATCGAGTGTCATCAACCCATGATCTTCGATTCTAGGAACAAAAAATAATATTGTTTCAGTCGAAATGCTCTACACAAATAGTAGGTTTTTATTTTAACATTGGGCCAAAAGGAAAATTATGGGCCACGAGTGCATTGAGCTCAAATTTAAATTTGTATGTAAAGTTCATTTCTTAACCGAAATAATAAAAAAAAATTATCTATCAATAACCTTGAATCAAGCTCAATCGGTAACCGATTTTGTGCAATATCTGTTGGGATTTTAAAGTAACTCTCTCACCACTATGAGTTAAAGCGTACACCAAAGTGTCAGCAGAAATGCAACTCTTGTATATCTGAAAGCGCTTAAATCGAATCTTCTTCAGCTTCAGGGAAAAGTTTTTTTTAGGATATACAGAACCACTTTAAGGAAAACTCGATTGGAAGTGTTTGGCCCAAGACTTTTGCCATCACATAAAGACTTTTGAGTTATACTTCTCCATTTTACAAACTCAAGAATAAATGAATATTTTGAAAGCTTGTCTGATTTTATAAGACCAAAGACCATTATATTGACTTTGCTTAATAAATAGTTTCGGTTTAATAAACCTTTAACGTAATTTACGAAATACCAAGATTTGCTTCAACATCTCTGCAATTTGTATTTCTTTTTTTTTGAAATATACTTACTCTGCTTGGAACAATGTTCATTAGATCGGAGCTCGCTTTTTTAACCCTTCGCACCAAGTTACTGGCAAATGCTTTTCTGCAATAAAATGTTTTTAAAGAAGTACGTACTTTATTAAAAATATAGACAAGACAAGAGAAATCCCAATTTATAACATTTATGACAGTTTATCGTCAATAAAAGTGACGAAGAATGCCCTTCGGGGCCTCATAAACAGTTACTTTATAAATAAAACTGTTATAAATTGGTATTTATTTTGTTCACTTCCTTAAAATAATTATAGCTTACTTTTTTGGAACACAACTTTCTGATTTTTTATAATGTTCCATAATTTTTTCTTCAAGCTTCTCTTTTTGTCGATTTAAATTATTGACTTTGTCTGTATAACTTTTTTCTTCTTCATGGAAATGCTGTTTGTCTTCCAGTGAATGCGTCAATAGCTCATGATATTGTGAAAGAAGTTGTGATACATTGTCCATCAGTGTTTTCCGATCGGTATCCAAGTCGGAATTCATTTGTAGCAGCATCTTTAACAGAAAAAAAAATTAGTAGATAGAAATAGGAAAAACATTTTTTTTGTCTAATGATAAAACCAAGCTAAGATAGTTAACGCCATATTTGCAGTAATACAAACTAATTTGACGGTCGTATTTTCGTTAGAAAATAGAGAAAGGGCACATCAATGTTACATTTCATAGGAAGAAATGGATTGCTTTAAATTCCATAGCAACACACGTTTCAATATTTTTCTGATGGTCTCAAAATTCATTACACAAATTAAAAAGTTATTAAAGTATAAATTCGACTTATTGATGGCCCCGTGCAAAACTATACTAAGTGCATATAGTATAGTTTTGAGTTATCGATATACTATTGACAGCCCTTTATTTTAATACTTTTCCTGCGAATCTAACAAGAATGCCTTGAAAACAGAGGTCAAATAGGGTCAAAGGCAAAATTAACATTTAAACGTCTCTCCTGAAAAATAAATAAATACATTTAGTATTGTTTTGCATGGGGCCATCGTTATTAGTCTTGGTATACCCTGTATTAATTTATATAGGACTCCGTTAGTGATTTTTTCATTTTGAACCAACCTACCTCACAACGTTGCATCGCTTTTGTATATTCAACTTCCATGCTCTTAATTTGGTCACTTTTAGCATTTAACTCTCCAGAAATCTCAGTGTTTTGTAATTTAAGGCGACTATTTTCGGCTCGAATCATTTTATATTGCTCCTGAAATAACAGAAAATATCAGCTTTAATTGACCAACACAAAAACTCTCTAACCACATAATTTGAAACGAACCTGAATATTTTTATATTCATTCTTAAACCGATCGCTTGTGGCGAACAAACTTCGAAAATCATCTGTCAACTTTGAGTGCTCTGTTCGCAAAATTCCCAAGTCGTCCACACTTGCTTTCATTGTAGCATTTTGAGCTTTCAATTCGTCCAATTGTTTCTCTAGACTTTGAGAGCGTTCTTTGAGCTCACGATTTTCGTTCCTCAGATCACGAACGGTTACTTTTATTTGTTCCTTGTCTTTATTCAAAGATTCATATTCTGCATTAAGCTGATCATGCAAGCACTGAAGTGTGACTTGATCGTTGAGTAGATTTTTGTGCTCATGCTTTAGAGTCTCCAGCTGTTTTAGGAGCATATCCTTATCAGCGGCCAACTGGGAGTTTGCCAATTGCAAGGCAACATGTTGAGTGTTCAGTGAAGTTATCTGAGAACCTAGAGTAGCTACATCAACATTCAATCTAGCATTTTCTGCCTGCAGACCTTCATTTGTAACTTGAAGAGAAGAATTTAAAGCATTCAACTGCGTAATGCTCTCTTGAAGTTTTGCTGCCTCTGGTATTGCCAGCTTTATAGAGTGTTGTATACTATAAGGTTTATCGAATTCGCCAGTAATCTCGATATTTTTCTCGACGGTAAATACCTCTTTCTTGTGACATAGAACACACATATCCGATTTCGAATTTTGTTGCCTTGTTACATTCAGCATTATTTCGCGGACAGTTTTGAAGGTTTCCGGGTTTCTCACGAGCTTCTCAACAACATTCTCTACATTTAATTCAGAGTTTTCAATTTCTGCATTATCTAAGCCTAGTTTTTCCAGATTATGTTTCACTTTATTTGTGGCTAGTGTTCCTGACACAAGATCATTGCGTAACGTATCTATGGTCTGCAAATCAATTTCACGTTGAGAAACTAGGTCTTGATTTAGTTTTTCCAACTCCAATATTTTTGTTTGAGCTTGAGCCGATTCCTCGAGATCTTTGGTTAATCTCTTTACTTCTTTGGATTGACATTCTTGGAACAATATTTTTTCATCCAATTGAACAGCCTTCTCTTCTAGATTTTCTTTTAACTTGGAAACTTCTTTAATTAAGCTTGCATTTTCACGGTCCAATACAGAAACTTTAGATTCCAGGTCGTACAATTGATTACGGGCTGCCTCCAGTTCAGTTGTTCTAATCTTAAGTTGTTCTACTTCTTTTGACTTACTTTCGATTAAACGTTCCATATCGTCAGCCCTTCGTTGTATGCTTTCGTTAAGAGTTTGAATTCTTTGCTTTTCTTTATTCAGTGTTTCAACATGCTTCTCCAAGTCAACCATTTTACTACGATCAACCTCGCGTTCTTGACTTTGTCTCTCATATGATTTTTGTCGTAAATCTATTGTATCCTGGAGCTTTTTGTTTTCTTCCAAAGCATTTTTAAAAACGTCTTCAAGTTCTTTGTTTTGTTGGGACAGACGGTTAATGTTTTCTTGCATTTGTTCTATTTTCAAGGATAATTTCTTTTTCTCTTTTTCCAGATCAAGAATTTTGTTTGTCGACTCATGGAAGGAAGACTCTTTAAGTTGATCGAGTGCAGCAAGTAGGCGTCGATTTTCCAGCTCCAGTTTAAGCGCTCTTGTCTGCGACAAAATTTAATTTGAAATAAATTGGGGTGATTTTTTGCTATGGAAGGTGGCTACTTACTTGAGCATTATTTGTCAACTGTTCAGAAAGACTGTTGTCTCCAGAATTACAATCGTCCTCGTTTTCTGATAGTGATTTATCAATATCTTGACTTGTATTTAGATTTTTTGCTACCAACTGCAATTGTGTGTTCTCCTCGAGTAGTTCCTCTAGCTTGGTACGATCAACATTCCGTTCCAGAGCCATGTCGTTAAGTTTTTGTTTATATTTAATTATTTCCGATTCGAGGGTCATAACATGTTCACTACGTTTGCGTGAACGTTGCAATTGGTCTTCAAGCATTTCTCTGTAAACAAACAAAAAAATATATGTTCATAGTATTATGGCTTCAATATAATATTGATTTGATGTGTTTTACTTTGTTTCTAAAAGCATTCGATTATCTTCTCGTAGTTCTTCGACTCTAGTTTTATAAAACTCTGCATCAGTTAGTTTTTCCTTGAATTTCTGTACTTCGATTTCAAGCCGATCAGCCCGATCAGCACGTTCTCGCAAAACATCAACTTCGTCTCTGTAAGCTGATGCTCTTTTGGCTTCAGTGTACCATTCCTGGCTCTGTGAATGAATTCAAAATATTATTTTTGTTAATATAATTTACTTAGAAAGATTATTATAAAAAATTTTGTTTCCCAATTCTTTATTTTGGGAGAGCTCAACAATGTTAGTAGCTTTTGCATTTTAAAGCCCAAACTAGGAAAACGAATTTCCGTATGCATGTTTCAATAATCTTGGCCGGTTCTTGTAAAAATTTTAATTTTAAACATTACCGTATTAAAATTTAATTAATAATAATGTTTCAATTGTTTTTACTAAGACTAAATACCTAAGCCTTCCCTTTCTTCAATTCAAAAGAAGACAAAGTCCGCCATTCAACAAGAACTTGGAAAGAGGTTGGATACGCTTGTATTTACCGTCTTGTCTACTACTTACCAACTTCCGTTTCGTCGTTATTATTATAGATCTACAAATATAAAAAAAAACGCCATTTACCTCCGTTCTAAGTTTCTCATGCTGGGCACTCTTATGTTCCAGTTCCTCCTTCGCTTCGAGAAAAGCTTCCGATTTTTCTTCTCTAAAAACAAAATCAGCAAAAATATTGGAATCAACTTATAAATTTGTAACATACAGTTCTTGACGTAATTTTCTTAATTTTGACTTAAGATCGGCCAATTCAACAGCCATATGATTACTTTCTGAACTCGATGAAGGTGACGTTGTCATTCCACTTGCCGGTGAGAGTGGAATATTCTGAGAATTATCGGTGCCATTTGACTCGGGTTCAGCTGCGACTGCTGTTATCCATTTCATGTACATAGCATCACGTTCTTTTGTCAAACGCAAGATATGGGTGTACATATCTGCTGGTGTAAGTAAATCAATAGATTCCTCAGTTAGTACCAAACTATGGTTATCAGTAACCTAGAAGAAAATTATACCTTTAAAATAATGAATAATTAAAAAATGAAAAAAAAAAAAATAAACCTGTTTAATAAGCTCAACAATTGCATGCTGGGTATCTACATCGAGTTCTTTTATTCGGCCTATGAACAGTTCTTTATTGGGGCACTGAACTGCAGCGCCAAGCAGTAGCGTCAATAAAACTTTCATTTGTTCCAAACCATGTCGCGTTTCTGTGAAAACAAATTTAAATTAAGGACCAAAGAAGTTGAATCTTTCAAAAACTTACCAGGATTAAAACCTATCGTATACGAATCGGGAAGCGCTAATATTGTCTGACCAAATTCTTCTTCGAAGAGAGATTTTAAATTTCGAACTACACACTCAAAATTTCGTGCCCTGGCAATGCAAAGAGATGCACCACTTAAACCATTTAGCTCTGCTGGATGATTTTGGGGTTCAGGATCTATTTGAAGCCACACACTGTGAATTATGCTGCCATCTAGAAGGGAACCATAACCGGATAGAATTTCTGGTCTTGGTAAACATGATTCCAGCTGAAAGAATGATGTTTTTTTTTAATAAAAACTGTGGATGTTTTTCTCTTAATATTTGTATATTCTCAAAACTTATTGAAGTAAAACTTCTTTTGCGGCATGGGGGTAAAAAATTTTTCTATGGAGCTGTCAGTGACATGTCAAACCGACATACAAATTCCCGTCACGAATTACAAAATTCAGCGTCACGATTTTGCAACGGTTCTGAGTTTCAAATCGGGTGGTAGGACTTGAAAAATACTTGCCCTGTTGTCGTGAAAGAAGTTTTACTTCTAGCGCGTGTACATAAGTACGCACACTCTTTTTTATACATATATGACAAATAACCAGACCCACAACGGGGTTCAGAGCAAAATTAGCTTTTTTGACCAACAAAAACGGACAACCAGTATTCTTGGATAAGGATGAAATATACATAATATGCATATGGAAATTGGAAGACTTGACGTTTACCTCTCGTAGTGTATGCAACCATGTATGGATCCATTCGTGTCCATAACAGTTAGACAGAAATGGTAAGTAACTAGGCTATGGTTTTACACGAGCTGCCATCAAATTTATTTTATTTATTTATAGAAGATGGATACGTTCCTAGCATCGATTAGCACATGCTCGATTTGGTTAGTGTCTTCTCCGTGATAGGGCTACCAGTTTCATCGGTAAAGGCAAATGTATATATTGTAAGTATTTATTTTACAAAAGGCTTTGGTTTGAATCATAGCTAGGATATCGCTTATCGGCTTTATAATCAGTCACAACTTCCACACCCCGAGAGCCTGGTCCTTGTTTTACCCTAGGGGGATATTAGAGCTGCTTTTCAGCACCCTAGGTCATCCAATATTTCAGAGTAGTTTAAATAAAGCCTCTATCATCCAGACCGTTGACCACATCGTTTTCACGATATCGGATTCATTCGCAACTAGTCATTTCTTATAAGAAAATTAATGAAACTACCAAAATTCGCAATATTTTTCACACTCATTCAGGAACTTCTGTTAAGTAAACAATGCAGATTTTAAAATTCCGCGCACTTTATGACAAAAATCCGAAAATTGCTCTTACTTAATTTGCATACAAAAACACTAGGTATACGGCTTTTTTGTTGGTCGAATCTAGACTTTCTCTTGTTCTGAGATACATAACAATCTATTGTTAAGAATAAATAAATAAAAATGCGAACGTTTTTCTTTTGCATATTTAATGCCCAATTTTCGTTCTAGCCGTGAGACATAAGATACAATGATGAGGGCAATATAATAATCCACAAGAAAGAAATAAAGTTAACCAAGTTTGGTACCTAATTACATTTAATTAAGTTTGTTTAATTTTTTTTTACTCGATATGGTAATACATTTTGAATAATGTGTTTAACTTACCCAAGACACAAGTGCCCCATTAAGGAATTCATCAATCTCAACTGGGGTAGCAGCCATTTCGTCTTCTTGCTAAAAATATGTAATGCAAATACAAGCTCCTCTGTCCGTTCCTAATCCAAAGAATTTAGTGGATTTTCGAGTCTATTTGAATGTTTTAGATGTCTTTACTTGACCATTGTTTAAATGAATTTAAACAATTGGTTTTTAACTAGATATTTTTGTAAAATGAACTCGAATTTTAATAATAAAAATCACATTATATAGAATTCCACATAAAAATGTACACATTACAAATTACAAGACAGAAGACAAGACATCCAAAAGACCAAAAGCCAAAATTCTTTTTCGTTGCACTTCCCCATAAATAATTTTTGTAGCGTCAGGTTGGCAGAAGTTTGACGTTTCTGAATGTTCGAAAATCGGAATTATAATGTACAGATCTAGGGATGAATGTTGTTCCTTTTCCAATCTTGTTTTGAGAACGTGTAACTATAGAAATAAAACCACAATCATACTTCGATTCGAAATAAAAAATAATTGAAAAACTGAAATCCAAACAAAAGAACTTTTCAAGACATAACAAGCTGTTTTGTTTAGTTCGAATGCTTGCAGGATTATAAAATGCCGTGATAATCAACAAACTGCATTTAGACTAAAAAAACACAACCAGTGCAACATCACAAACAATTTTTTCCGGCACACATTAAGGATCCCCCACACCAACGCGAATCTTGCGCGGCGATGACGAAAACAATAATAACAACGTGTTGATTTCATTGACAACCACGTGTTGTTATTAATAGGCGTTTTTCTTTTTTAGCCCCGAGCGAAGCACTGACCTGTCAAAAAGAAAAGTATGTTACTTTTTAATTCGGAGCGCTCCGAGCTCTCAACTTGACTTTCTTTTTTAGCTCAGAGCTCGACCGGGGCTCCCTCGATGAGCTCGGAAAAAAATGACCGAGCACATCGAGCACAAAACTGAGCGCGGCTAACTTCATACAATAGCCGTGTTTTTTGCAATCCCGGGGGGAATTGGATGAAAAAAACGAAGTCGGTGCTAAACAATTAACATGTTTAATGCAACAACAACTAATCCCAGAGAATTCTCGGAGTTTAACTTAAGCGCACAGAAAAAATGTGTTACCGGTATAAATTACATACATGTTATCGATAGTTTGTATGAAAACTCCATGTTTTTTACTGTAATGGTGTCGCTAATCGCCGCTGTCGTTTTTTTCAACCAATTCCCCCCGGGCTTGCAAAAAAACACGCCTAATTTTCATGTAATTTGACAGATTACTAAGCATATGAGAGTTCAGTGCTCAATTGAGTTTCTTAAATAGATCGGTGCGCTCAGGTCACGCTCTGTTCGGAGTGAGCTCTATTCGCTCAGAGGCCGCTCTGTGCCCCGCTCGGGGCTAGAACAGAAAAACGCCTATTGTTTTCGTCGTCGCCCCGACAAAAATGGAGTTTCCATACAAACTATCGATAACAAGTATGTAATTCCCGCCGGTAATACAGTTTTTCTCCGTGCTAAAGTTAAGCCCCGTAAATTATCTGACATTAGCCGTGTTTTATTGCAAGCCCGGGGGCAATTGGATGAAAAAAACGACGTCGGTGCTAAACAATTAAGGTAGAACCGCACTAGGTGGAACTGCAGTTCAGCGACCACTTTCGCACGAAACTGAACGAAACTTCACGTCGCGACACAGTTGGTCAGATTACCAACTTTGTCGCATAGTGTCGCGCCGTGAAGTGCAGTTGTCGCTTAGTGCGATATAGCTCATACAATTTCCTACAAATAAGTCGTGAAGTTCAGTTCCGCTGAAGTGCAGTTCCGCCGAGTGCGGTCCTAGCTTTAACATGTTAAATGCAACAACAACTAATTCCAAAGAATTCTCGGGGTTTAACTTAAGCTAATATAACATACATGTTATCGATAGTTTGCATGAAAACTCCGTTTTTTTACTGTCATGGCTTCGCTTATCCCCGCTGTCGTTTTTTTCAACCAATTCCCCCGGGCTTGCAAAAAAACACGCCTATTATGACCCTGTTTAGATTGGGAAGATTGAGTCCGGGCTGGACTATTTTTTTAATAATTTTAAATGTATGTATTTTTAGGTAAAAAAATGTTAAGTATTTTTAAGAACACATATTGGACTTTCATAATAAAAAGAAAAAAATTGTACTTAATAACGTGTTTTTTAGAAAAAAAATCATATCGAAATGTTTAAAAAAAAGTGTTTGATAATAAATTGCGGGAAAACCGTTATCCACACTGAAAAAAGCTGTATGGCAAATACAAATTTCGAACTGTTTTTGTTTAAATAAAAATTCAAAAATCGGTTGTAGTTTGGCAAAGTTAGAGCCAGTCAAAGGAAAAAAGAATAAAAATCATAAAAACCGTTATAAGTCGAAAACGAAGCGAAAACGAGAAAATTACCTCTTAAGTTTTCCGACTTCAAATGACCTCAGGAACTCATGGTTTTCTTCTGAGGCGGTGATTTCGCAACACCCTGTATACAATGGTCGTTTGCCTAGCCGTTATTACCGCTATTGTTATTGCAATTTCCGTTGCCGTTGCAATTTCCCTATATCGAGAGCTTAACACCAGTTATAGTTTTCATTGTATCTATCATTGAACATCTGTCACCGTTTTTTTTAAAGTACCATTGTTTAACGGAAGGTGGCTATTATATTTCCATTAAGATCTCTTGATCTAAACGAATTAAAAAAAATACATTTTCTTCTAAATAAATACACTTTATTAAAAATATTCATCAATGTATATGTATATATATTTGTTTTTGTTTTTCTCTCTGTATATGATTAATCAATATCTTATTCTCACAATTGATATAAAATATTGCATTATATTTATAATTTTAAAAGTGTGTGGATTTACATTCATATTTTTGTTTCCAATAATCACTTAAACTATTATTATTTAAACATACATATTATGTAAACCAATAAACGTAAAGGATGATACCACTATTGCACTCTTAGAGTCTCATATATGCAACTAAAATATTTTTCTTAATCACTAACAAAACACAATATTCCAATGCAAAACATAAATCTTAAAACATGTCCTTTAAGGAAGAATGGCTGCTTGCTACGGTTACAGACTTTTGAATTTAGTTTTAGCTTTCCCATGCTTCATCACGCTGTTTGGCGGCTAACAACTTCCGTTCTATAAAAAAAAACAAAAACAAAACATAATTGAGAAGTTTAATTTACTTTTGTATAATATACATACCTTTGGCTTCACGAAGTACTCTTTTTTCGTTTTCTCTCTCTTGGGGGGCAGTTTTTAAGCGAACACCCAATGCTCCAGTGACCAGGCGGCGAGCAAGAGCCGCACAGGTTTCTGGTCGGGGCTTATACGGCTGCAATGATGCAGAGCATTTCTTTGCCTTTAGGCGAGATTCCACTGTTGCTTCAGCCAATGGTTTTAAAACCACAAATGGATGTCTTATTGCAAGGACTTCAGCAGCTATAAATCACATTTCAAAGTTATAATTTCTAGCCACTTGTTTTATTTGAATAAAAAAAAAAAAAACTTACCAACTTGAGAGCTACTAAACACAGCCAAAGCATGAGTATCATCTACCCATTTAATTTCGAATCCTGATTCTTTGTATTGGGAAAAGACCATTAGTAAATCTTGATTTTTAAATTCCATCGGAAAATTTGAGACCTCCAATACATGGGGAAACTCCTCATCATTGAGAATCGATTGTTTCGAAAGGTAGGCCTAGGCATAATTTGATTAATAAATTTATTCCAAAAATATATTATTTGCTTCGAAATCATTACCGAATAGTCCATTTTCGGCAACTCGATCTTAACTTTACCCACAGATGCGGTAAGTTCTTGGATTATTTTTGGATCAAGACAATCGCCACTATCATCGTACATAGAATCCCAGTCGTCTTCTTCGTTTTCATCACTTCCACTTGTTATTGCACTAACATTCTTGCAATCATCTTTCGGAAATCTTTTACCAAGTGGAACACTCGGTTTCAATACAGCTTTATCCGGAATTTCAAGAACATCCGAGTTAAAAGTCTGTTTAATTATACGCCGGTTACTACGGTTTATTTCCTGAAATTAAAAAAATAAGAATAATTTAGAAAGGATGTAATAAAACACGATTATAATAATTTGATGTGATGTTATTTTGGGTGCCAGGTTTTGAAAGCATTGTTAATTTGATTGTATTTTTTGTATTCTTCCGAACCTTGATACCTAATCTATAAATTATAAAAATGAATAGTAGCTTTGTAGAATAGTAGCTGAACTTGGTGTGCGAATCTGAAGAGAGCTAGCTAAAGACGCTTGTTGAGGCCCCCAGGTCCTTCTTGGACCATAGCGCCACTTTAAAAGGGTAGACGTTTAACGATAAAGAAATAAGTTTAAGATAAATTTGTTAATTGGATCTCAGAATAAATCGGAAGTACCATGGTTTTTATATTTCACATTTGGTACTATTAATTGAACACATAATTTAAAAATAAAATATAAAAAATAATTAAAAAAAATTCATCCTAAGTTGGGTTTTACTGTAATCCTACTGGCTATGTTGGATTTGTAATGCATGTAATATCGTACGGATAGCTTTTCCAATAAAACTCGTCTTATGTAATGAAACAGAATAGAAAATTGTTTCGTACTTCTAGTCAAACCAACTCAATAGATTTATTCGACGAATTTTTGAAGAATAAAATGTTGTAACAAAAACTTCCCTCCTGTTGTGATTTTAACAAATATTATTTAAAGAAAAACTTGTTGATGTCATAAGGTTTTGTTGTTTCATATAAAATTATAATATTCTTATGATGGTTGGAAAGTATTGGAGCCTACACTACCCGGTTATTGTCATACAAAACTCCCATACAATACAGATATTTAATTAAGTCACGCACTTTTTTAATCAATGACATGGCAAAAAAAAATAAATAAAACTTTTCTTTCTTTCTATTAAATTATTAAAATATCAAAACCATCCAATTTTTAAATATGGAAACCAGCGATAGTTTTTTTTCAGCACGTTTTAAGCTCGAAATTTTGATTTTTTCAGTTGTGATGTTTTTTTTTTCGGACCAACGATAATATATACATAAATATAGAAATATATTAGGTACAAAAACAGAAGCAATTATTTAGTACATGAAATTGAACATTACATCCGTTATTTTTTCAGCCGAAAGCACGTGCGGCACTCTGAATTATTGTCAAAATAAGTGTATTTGCTGAAATATTATATTTATTATTACTTGCTACTAAACAACTCTGATACTCTATTATTATATCAAAGAATAATGTTTAGTTTCATTCATTTATATAAATTGTTTTATATAATTCTTCGTTTAAACTTTATGTATGGCCTTTCATTCAAAAGTATACATTAATTTAAAAAGAAAAAAACAAATAACCAGAATATTGACAAAAATATAAATTTCCCCTAAAATCCAATTAAATTGTTGCCTCTCGAACAGTTATTATTTTTAATTGTGATCCCACGACCTTCTACCTAACATTATAACACACAATCCACATTTCCATGAGTAACTACTGATTAAAAAACCTGTTTCACTACAAGCTAATCTTTGTTAAATTCCACGTTCTCCTAATTCACAAATTATGTATAATTAATTACTCATCTGAAGCAAAAAGTAAAATGAACAGACAAAAAAGAAATATTACACATACCTTTGATGCTCTTAGCAATTCTTCTGCATCTCGATCGCATTTATTCGATCTTTCTCCTTCACTCAATAAAACATCTTCTATTCGTAGATTACCCATATTTTCAGGTAAAACTATAGGTAGCTGCACTGGCATAGATGGTGTATTATTCATTTTCTTTAGCACTTTTTTAATATCACTCGCGGCCGAGGTGTTAACAATCACACTTTTCTTGCAATTATTCATTCTACTATTTGTACTATTGGAAAATTCTTTTGGATTATTTGAAATATCACAGTCCTTAACTAGTAATGCATTTTTATCGTTGCAGTTCGATAATTCGTTCGAATGCAAACTGCTTCCACAGCCAGAAACAATCACTGGTGTTGACTTATCTAATCGATGATGTTGCTTCCGCTGATCGCGAACCATAAATGACGGCAACAAACACTCCTCTTCAGAATTGTGATAATTGTTATTATTGGAATTTTTTATTTTGTGAGAATGGTTTCGATCGTTATCATCGATTGGTGAAATTCGTTTCGATGACGATGATAATTTTTCCTTATTGCGACCGCTGCTCACACGATCCTTATTCGATCTGCGACTAGTGCTACCTAAAGATTTTTCACCAGTTGGACTTTTACAGGTACGCGCTGTAGAGTTTGTAGTTGTCGTAGAAGTTGTGCCACCGCTTAACAATAATGACGGTGATGTCGGTGAAGTCAGCTGGTTATTGCTTTCCGTCACTGGTAATGCTTCTTGGTGTGGTAGTTGTTGCTGAGTTGTGACGGCTGGGGGAGTAGTTTGACTGCGTCGTGCCCTTGGAACATATACTGCTCTATCTGGGCGCCTCTCTCTTCTTACTTGTCTGTTGAATTACAATAAAGCAATTGTTAATAATATATTCCATTTTTTCTTTGTAAGTCGATAACAAGAAATGACAAATTAACACGCAATTGTTAATAATATATTCCATTTTTTCTTTGACACACTCACCTTTGATTGCTGCATGCTGTTGTTGAAGTCGTTGTTTCTGTATCTATGCCATTAGAACCATTTTGAACGGTTTGTACAGCTGCTGTTGGCAAAGAATTGGCCGAAATGCAATTTTTATCGTTTGGCTGGAGTGGTTGTAGTTGCGATTGTTCTTCTTGCTGATTCTGTTGTTGCGGAAGGTAATGGTTTTCGTTGTCAATTGATTCGAAATTCCGACGCAGTGCCGGTGGACGATAGATATCAACTGAATGTGACTTGTTTACTATACGCAGAAAATTGTAAGAAAAACAAATTTAATTAAATTAAGCAAACAAAAGAAATAATCACAAAGCACAATGTGCTCAAGAGTCTTTATGATGTAACTTTTGTGTTTAAGCCCCAAGCACAAACACAAGTAATAGTCTTAAACTGATGGTGAGTAACTTATTTCTCAGAGCAAAGCAAACATTCAACAACAACTTAAAAACAGCAAGGCAACAGCAATAAACCAAAAAAAGATAATACAGTCAGTCAAAATATTATTCTTACATTCGCTTGAAAGTATTCATATCATATTTGTCAGTGGAATTTGTATTTTACACTCTTGATCGATGATCCATTGCTGATACGAAATGTAAGTACAGCTTAAACACTTATGTTCTAGTTTTTCCTCAGCGTAGAATGTCACATATTAAGTACTTATGTTGAACTTAAATTTTTAAGCTTTATTTAATTTTTCCTAGGCATTAAAGGAAAATATATTCTATTTATAATAGTTAATTTTGTATAATTTAAATGTATATTCTAATGACTTTTCAAAAGAACAAAACTAGATGACTCGAGTCATTCTGATGGTTGAAATCTATTTAGTGGTTAAAAAAGTATTTTATATTTATCTTATACACTTATTATTCACTCAAATTAAAACTGAACACGAATTATGGCATGAAGATGAATTTGATTGACTGTATGAAAACCGACCGAGGACTGAATTAATGAGTTTGACCTCAATTTATTGTATGACGTCGAATGTTGTGCGATTGCCAGCCAAAAATTAAATACAAAATGTAAATTTGGAATGCGATTGGCTAAATGATGGGCTCTTTTCTTATTTGTTTCACACACGATTCTTCGCACTAGCTGGTTTTTTTTTCAAAATGATGTAATAAACGATTGTGAAGAAATAAATGGAAAAAAAGTAAACATAAAGGTGAATGTAAAAAAAAAATTGTGCAGTCGACCTTGAATTTTCGATTTTGTTTAGCCGGCTTTTTGTGTCAGATTCAAAATGTGTGATAATAGTTTAGGAAAATAAAAATACCTACAAAGATTTATGTTACCAACAATAAAAATTCAAGTTTGACGTGAGTGGTTTATTAACATTTTTTTTTGTAATTATGTTTAAATTGTAATGTTCTTTGAATTATTGTGTTGGCGGACTTGGGTTAATCCAAGTTTGAAATATTATGTACCCTGTGTAAATTGATTGAAATGGGTTAACAACCTCTCTGTTGACATTTTTTTTTTTTTAAACAGTAAATGTAAATATGCAATAACTGATAGTTTCGATACATTTTGCCCAATATTTTGTATTCATAAAATCACACGCAACAGACATTAATTGCAAATTTATTGAACAATAAGCAAAAAAAGAATGCTATTAGCGTATGGCATGAATGACTTTTTAGATATGAAAGATTTCAGTGGGGATGTAATAAATAAGAGAAATTTACTGTTGGTTTTCCTTATTGGAAGCTGTAATTAATAAACTATTATGTTTTGTTCACCTTATGAAGAAATGAATCAATAAACTACTACAGAAACAACATGCAGCTATAAGTCTGGTGATGAAAGCGTTTCTTACTGAATACATCATATTTCACTTATTTTTTTTTCAACCATGAAAACGAAATGATGATAGCTGTATCGAAGCTGCCAAAAAATTTACTTTTCATCATCATTTGAAAAGAAACCCACGCACAAATTGAAACATTTTGTCCAGCAATATTTTTTTTAACGGTATAAAATAAAAAAAAAAATGGTACCACAATAACTTCATTTCATTTATTATAAAACAATTAAATTTAAAAAAATCAATTCTGTTTGATATTTATCTTGACGGCATACAAAAAATCAAAAATGTGTTTAAACATTTTAATATTTCCATCATTATCTTTAAATATCGATTTTTCAGATTTTGTAAAAAAATAACCGTTATATATATAAAGGTTGTACAACGTCGGTTGTAGTTTGGCAAAGTTAGAGCCAGTCAAAGGAAAAAAGAATAAAAGACATAAAAACCGTTATAAGTCGAAAACGAAGCGAAAACGAGAAAATTACCTCTTAAGTTTTTTGACTTGAAATGACCTCAGGAACTCATGGTTTTCTTCTGAGGCGGTGATTTCGAGAGACCCTGTATATTATATATTTTTTTTTTTATTTCCTACTTTCGCACTAAGCAAGCGCTTTATTTTACTTGGCTTCCTTATTTTCAATACAGCTATGATAATAACAATTTATTTCGCTATAGAAAAGGTTTTGGATAATCATGTTTTGGCTATGGTGTGAGTTTTAGATTGAGGATTTTATCACTTAAAAGCTTTCTAACTTAATGAATAGCAGGATTTATTTTATATTTTTGCAGTGTATCTTTTAGCTTGGTTTGAGAATTTTTGTTTCAAATTTGGTCATTATTCCAAGAGTGTTGCATGTTTTTATCCTTAAACATATATTTAATGTTTTGAAAATAACTTAACCGCATTAAAAATGTTACATTGAATAAATATAAACTACAAACTAAAAGTGAAAGTAAACAAAATACATGAGCTGTATTAATCAAGATGCAAGTGCAATATAAAACAAACAACCTGCATTGCCTATTATAACCATTAAACATATAGAGGAATATGATCTTTCTGATACAGCGACCCACTAACATCGCCACAAACTACTGAATGAAACGAGTTACACAACACAATTTTTTTTAGTCTACTTCATGGTAATGGTTTATACACTTACATCGTGCTGATGCGGAAGAAGATGAATCCAGATGCTTTTCAACTCCCATGCTGTTGCTGCTGCTGCTATTATTAAATGTGGTAGTTGTGGGGAAGATTTCTCGTTTCGTTGTTTTCGTAGATAACGTTGATGATGATGATGACGATGGTGGTGGTAAGGACCAAAATGATGGTGTTGTTGCACAATCAATTTTTTCACCACCACTTCTCCAACTTTTAATCCTAGCCGGTTTCTTCCTAAAATGAAATTGATTCAATACTAATATAATAAGTTATTGATTATAATTTTACTATAATTTAATTGTTTTGTATTCTTATAATCGTAAATGATAAGTTGAAAACAGCACATATTGCCAGAAGTAAAATTTTTCACTCTAATCAGGATTGGAAAGGTTACCCCAATCGATCTTATTTTGTATCAGAAACTGGAATACATTTTGTTCGATTGAGAGGCGAATTTAGCTCACGACGTAAATCAAAGCGTTCATTGTAATAATAACGGGAGTATAATCGCTAAAGCCCATTATACATGTTTTACAGCCACCAAATAAACTAATTCGGGAACTAAATATGGATTAAAAAAATTATTTAAACAAAAAAGCAATGGTGTCACGATACCTTTTTTTCTCACTTGCTATGAATCTCGGTAATCAACAGACAGATTGTTGTGGTTATTGGCTTTGCATAAATCGATAAATTGTGATTAAATTATCAAAGTTCAATTATCACTTCGCCCAACTCAATATAATCTCTAAAATCTGACTTATGTAAGTTGGCGCTTCAGTCAACCAAAATTTAAAAGCAGTCCCTTCAAATTTTTGATAATTTTTTTTTTTTTTTTGCAAATCGTTATCTGCATGTAGGGGAAGAGGAAAACAAGGAATTCTCAACTCTGTTTCATCCTCGGTTTTCCAAAGATCTCATAATCCATCTTTGAGATTTTCGATTCTGAGAAATTCTACACTAAACATACAGGTATAATAATCACTATTTTTTCTTAGTTTTTCTTTTTACATTTACAATTCATTGGATTCGTGTAAAACTTGTCATTTAAATTTGTTGATTTTAGTCCGCTAATGTTTTAAAATTCTTAAAAGCAGCTGTTAGATTGAAAAATCAATTTTCAGTAATGTACTCCATTTCTGATTTATTATCCAACAATAATTTCATCTCGAAGCGGCAGATAGCAGAATATTTAATGAAGATAATTTTTCTATAGGTTGAGCACAATCAGATTGAAACAAGCCCCCGGCGATCTTAATCTGCTAACATCATGAGTTCGCATTCTAATGTAAACGTGATAATATCTATGTATTAATTATCTTCCGCCTTAAATGAGAAAGACGTGATTCAAGCAAAGAACTATGTTAAAATCAGGTCATAAGTTTATACACAACAGCGATGACACGTTTGTCAAGAAGAAAATCATTTAACCGGTCTTGACATCATTGGGACAATAAGGTGAATTTAATTTTTTTTTAAGATATGAAATTTTTAACATGCAACTGCATTATATTGACCTTATCGGTTTTTTTATTTGAAATCATCAACGATAATATTTATTCAAATTACGCGTTTGTAATTGCGTTCAATTTGAACGTAATGCAATAGATACAGCCCAATTAACAGAAAAAAACAAACCTAAAACTCTAATTTGTCCGTAAAAGCTACAAAAACCCGATATTTGACCGTTTCTCCTTTTCGTTCGTAAAATCCCTCATCCCTTTTTTTTCGGCCAATTGCATATGCATATAATGTTGATGATAATTATATATACTACAGATTATAACATTTTTTAGTAGTTTTGCTATAAAAAAAATAAAGTTTGGAAAAAAATAATAGTAATCTTAAAGAACAACTTACGTTTCAAAGTTTGACGCGGCTGTAAATTTGATGGGATCTAAAAGTTGACTCTTAAAACAAATTACAGTGCGTCGATGAGGTCCTTGGCCAACAGAAAACGTAAACAGATCAAAATTTTCTCGGTAGTTTTCACATGATTGATGTATGAGGAAACGACGGTAGTTATTAACCGGTGGAAATAACAAAACACTGAAATTATAATACAAATATAATATTTAAAATATAATAAAATTTCTTGATGGATTTTTGTAAGATTACACACAACTCCGTAAATAAAAAGTATTGTGAAGTTTTATAAATTCGAAGTAAAAAGTACACAATATCGTTTCTGTTTGGTTTTTGAGTTTTTTTTATTGGACGAGGCAAGAATATGACACAAGTAAATCATTTTACCTTCGAATGAATTTTTTAAATTTGGAACAAAATATTCTCGAAGTACATCCTAAAAATATTACATACACAAAAAGAATTAAAAAAAAAGAGACAATTTTGTTATGAAGACGACACGATAAAATTGTTTTTTATTTTAAAAAAAAGTACCACTTAAGAAATCACACAATAAAATAAGATTACAATACATACAAATTTTATTTAATTTATTTTCGATAAATATTCGGAAGAGATTGAACTCAAGACTTAAATTAAACATATTATTAAGTTGACAGAGTCGGTTTCACTCTAAACCAAAAATTAAACAAAAATAAATGGAATACAGGTGAGCACACACAATTTCCCATAACACCCAAGCGAAAGCCTGTGCTTCAGAATTTATGTGTGAGTTATCTTTTGTTATCAGTTATGTACATATATTGTCACCATTTAGAGCGATCTAACGCAGGTTAAGAACACAATAGTGAGTTATAATAAAGACTTCAAAAGAATAGAAATTGTTCGTTTACTGTATTTCCTTCAACAGCGGATCAGCGTTAAAGGATTTATTATCAGTAGGAATAATATCATTATATTTTTCAGGAATGAAGGGGAGCTAAATTTTTCTACCGAATGGAGATCAAAGATGCGAGGCACTTTATGTAAGTAATTATAAACTATTTAAAAAATATAATTTTGTAATGCATAAGTCATTTAATTATTAATTAAATTTTTCTACCTATGTATTATTTACGAAATATATACGAAATTATTTAATTAGTTTTGAAACAATAAATTTGCGGGTTGGCTGTCGATCCACGTAACTACATCCCACCAATACTGAGACATACTTGCGGCTTTAGAAATTCTAAGAGGAGTTCGATACAGCAGTGTTGGACTGGAAACTTCGGTGACACTTTTACTCAAAGTATACCTACTTTTAACTATTCTCCATGAGAATTTACAATTTACCGACACTAGATAAAAATACGAGAATGCCAATACAAATGACATTTTGGAAATTCAAGATCCGAATATAGTTAGTTTCTTAGTAGCTCTTAAACTTGTGAAACTGAGATCGAAAATGCATTACTAATTTAAATCTAGTTTTGGTATTGGGGGTTTGGGGGTTTGGGAGTTGAGCGCTCTGCTTTAAACGTGAAATTCTTAAAACAGTTTTGTATTTATTCATCAAATCAGAAAAAATAACAAATAAACAAGTAAAAATATTTAAATGAAAAGGGGAAAGATTTTTTCCTGTAATTCAAATTGTGCTATGGGAAACTTGTATAAAACTTATTGCTTTTCATTTAAAATTATTTTAATATGTGCGATGTAATTGAAAATTTCTGAATAATAAAAATACAATCGCGCACTGCAAGTAAAATTGAGTGAGTAAAATTGAAGCATAATATGTACATCTTAATGCATTTCCCTAATAACATGGAAGCAAGAAAACTAAAGTACACTCGACACGCAAAGTAAAGATTTTTGAATCAAAGCACTCAAATAGAAAATATATTTCATTAATTTTAAATTTTAAACATAGAAAAAAAAATATGCAAATTAATATTGTAACTTTATAACAAATTGCAATTATACACTCTTCCAAAAAAAAAACATTATCAAAAATAATAGTGATTAAATAAAATATAAAGATACAAAAAAAATTATAATGCTGCAATCAGTTCGGCAATCATAATACTTAGCACTACAACACTCCGTATCAGTCAATTAAGTTCATGTCTTTTATAAATTTTTTTTAGAACCTAGGTATTTGAATTAGCCCAATATACAAAAAATAATTCTGATAGAAACTTTAATTTTTCATTAAAAAGGAATGGAATTAAAACATGACAAGGCCAGAAAAACCGTTATAACTTTATAGAGTGTCCAGCATAGTAAAACGGTGGTCATAAGGTAAAACATCAATTTCTATCATATTATTTACAAATATTTATATGTTTTGAGTTAAAACCAATAGACTTTATTAAAAAAATGAAGCTTTTTTAAATATTTTTTTTTTTTACTTTAAGTTCATTGTAACATCTTGTTCGATTTGTTTTACGAAACTATGAATTACCCTTACAGTTCATCAGTAGGCAAAACAAGAATGAAAAAATAAACGTCCTCTGTACCGCATTTATACAAAACTAGTCGACAATAGGGTGGAATATAAAATATAATTCATTATAAAAATTAAAAAAAGTTGTAATTTGTGTATTAATCAAATCAAAACCGGTAAAGTATACTTATTAGGGGTTGAAAACATTTCAAGTTTGAAAGTGTTAATAATAAAAGCATCTACATCGATCAAAAAATATAAATTTTTCTGATATTCTGGGGGCATGCATGACATCATTGACTCTTTGGAACCACCTGTTCTTTGCTTAATGAAGTCGCTTTTGAGATTACTATGATTATTTGCCAAAATTGTTTTTAGTTCAAATAAATTTGGTGATACTGATAAAATAAAAATTAATTAGATACATTAAAAATACGTGGTAGAACTGTTAGAGTAGTTAAATTTAACGTTTGCGAGAATTTCAATTCTGTCGTCAGACTATAAATAAAGTTATTATTAATAAAGAAAACATTTTTTTAATAGGTAGGTATACGAAGTTTTTCATTTATTCCTAAAACACACTAGCTTGCCTTGTAAATTAAAAACACGTAAACAAAGAAATTATACCTTAAAATATACATACAACTGAGTTAAAAATTGAACATAATATGTACATACAAAATTTAAGATGGGTTTTTTTACTGTTCCACAAAAACCACGTATTAAGATAATGAGGTAGGGTTGTGGAACAACGAGACCTCATTTAAGTCACGCGGAGTGTATACGCGCTCATAGCTCCATGAAGCACACCACCCCGAAAACGATAGAGACACCGCTATGCTCAACCGCATAAAATAACAGTAACAGTAATATTTCTTCAAATTATGTAATAAACTCTCCGCGTCTACGGTCACCGCCAGCGATAACGTAATACCTTTCCTTTACTAAAGCCGATAGGGCAATCCAAGACGCTTATGCTTTAGCTTGAGATTGAGAGTGGCAGTCGAGTTCGAGTCGACACAACGTTGACGACGTGCTGGTGCTGCCAACCGTGGCGGGGTCGGCACTTCAACAGCAGCACAAAAAAACAAAACCAGTCTCCAACCAGACTCTAAGTAGAGCCGAAACTAACCGGTAGTCTGGTGTTTTTGTTCAGTTTTCTGCAAACACATTTCCTATAGAGCAAAGGAAAACCTAGCAACGTGATGTGAACCACTCACACTTCACGAAGTACTACCAAGCAAGGTGCTATAGACTGAACAAGTTTGATAATTTATTTGCTTTTTTTTCTCGCTTTTTTTTCGTTATCGAGACAATAATGAAGAGCGATGGGGCTGTTATGGAATCAAAGAATGTGGATAAGTATACACATTTCAGAGGAAATACCAAAGTGCAATTTATTTGTTTATATATTAAAAATACATTTTTTGATGCGAAGAACTACATGAAATATAAATATGTAAGCGGAAGAATGGGAGCAGGGACCTTTAAAATGAATGAGATGAAAAAAAAAAAAACAATAAAACCCAAAAATAAAACGCACAATGTCCTTGAAATTATTTTCGTCTACGTACGAGTTCGAGTATGTACCTCGAGTTCTAGTTGATTTTTTTTTTGCAAATCAACACGTTCAAACATTTTCTTACCAATTATTATTTCGACGTGGTTTTTGCAAAAATTCCTCAATATCACAATTCACATTATAAACAAATTCCTCGTCGGACAAACTGAGATTCGTTGCGATTTTTCTCTCCAGTTTAAATTTGTTAACAAGAACGACGAGACGACGACGACAGCGACAGCGACTAACCGACCAACCAACACACAACTGGAGAGCGGGGGAAGGATTAAAATGGAATTGAATAATTTTATTTAATACAAAGAATATAATGGAAATATATTATTATTACTTTTTATTATTCGCAACAAAAAATAAAGAATAAACAACACGAAATCTTTTATTCTTCCACCATTCTAGGTTCTGGTTAGAATTTTTTTCTTTTTGTTCATTTTCTGGGTAACACTGAACTGAATTTTTAGTGAATTTTTGTATTTGGTCGAGAAAAAAAATACGCTGGGTTTGCTGTCAAAAATTATTATCAAAATTAAATCATTGCCATACACGAAAAAGCATTAAGGGGGAAACATATTCTATCAAGTACACAAGGCGTGTTTTTTTCCATCCATAATTACATTCAACATGTAATTTATTTAGCCCCGAATCGTGAACATAGTCCCCTTTCACACGAGAAAACTGAGTTTCCAGCAACTTTCAGTTTATAGGTGAGAAGGGCAAGAAGTAAGAGGGGAAAATGAAATCTCCTCGGTCAAACATTCCTCTTCACATACACAGTAGTGTGTGTTCAACCAAGCTACTTTAGAACGAAACAACAGAAAATTTCCACGATTTTGTTTCTTCGTGAAAGGTACAGAAATTTTTAAGGAAATTAAAAGAAAACGTCAAAAAAGTCTCCGGCAACTTGTTTCCTCGAGTGAAAGGGGACTGTGTTTATTAATATAAAGGCTTAACTACATAAGCCAAAAAGTACTGAAGTACAAAAGTAAAAATATTTTTTTACCGCTAGCGCCGTTGTTTTGTGAAAAAGAATACACAAATTTGTTTTTAAACCAAAATTTAAGCTTTCTGCATCATTTTTATAAGTTTTCTAGTCAGAAAAACTATCACAAAATCAATTTAAAAATTTTCACTTTTGCACTTTTTCACTTTTTTGGCTTATGTAGTTGAGGCTTAATTCAATTTAAATACATCCGCTTTACACAATCGTTTTACTGAAAGGTGCATACAGTGAGACAGGTTGACAGGTGAAAATCTCGCCATCGTGGCGTTGGTTTGAGAGAGCCTTTAAGGTAAGACTGCACTTGGTGGAACTGCACTTCAGCGGAACTGCGCGACACAGCTCCGATATACCGCACAATTGTCCTGTAGACACGCGATAGTACGCGTTTTTTCATTGGCGAATTGAAACTGACGAAGATTATAATTTCCTTACTATCCAAAGAAAAATAAATTTGATTGCTTGATTTAATTTTTCCTCGTTTGGAAATAAAAATTCAAAACAAAGTTGGGTATTGTGTTGTTTTTGTAATACGTGTATTTTTGTAAGCAAATCCTGGTTCGGATCGGCGGATTAACCAACGTTCAACGCTGGTTCAAGTATGTAATTGGTTATTATCACACACTTGAACAGTAAACCACTGTTGAAACTCAATTAATCCGCCGAAATTGGTAGATAAAAATTGTTGAACCACGGTTTAAATATTTGTACAACTGGCCCTAAATAAATAAATAACTAATATTGTGCTGCGTCGTGAAGTTCTGTTCCAACGAGTGCGGTCTTGCCTTCATTTATTAAAAATCATGTAGGTATAAGCATCACTGATCTCTATATACACTGGATAGTGTATTCATACAAAATTTTTGAGGCAAATTGAAGAAATGTTATACTCGTTGGCCGGTACCCTCATATAACAGTATAACAGTGGCGCCAGCGGTATGGACGCTACTGCACAGCTGGATTTTCCTCATGCTTCAAAAAATTAAAAATCTTCAAACGTTTTGATTTTCTTATGCACACTTATTTTTTATTCTTATTAGGTGTGTTCCTTTACTTTTAAACTCTGTGCATTTGTGTGAATTTCTACGTCATTTTATTTTTTTTATATGAACCTTGACAGACTCTGGTGTAGAAATTCACAGAAATGCACAGAGTTTCAAAGTAAAAGAACTAGGCTATTTATTTACTTATTTTGATCTTAAGCTAAGTACAGACGATTGTCAGATGGTTCCAATGTTCCAATGTCAAGAAAAACGCCTATAGAGATCATTGCTAAGCGTCGCGTCTTGCCGAAGTAAGAGCGCGCGTTCCGCGTGGCGTTAGTTATAACACCTAGTTATAGGGCGATTCTCTCTTCAATCTATAGTCTGTGGTGTATGCGTTCGTGTTCACTGTCACTCGACACTCGACAGTAAACATTTTCAAATATTTATTTAAAAATTTAAGAAATGCCTCAAGAAATTCGTGTTTTGTGTTGCTTCAAATGCAAAATTTATCAGGTAAGATGGTCACATAAAATCAGTTTATTAACTTTCAATTACTAAAATTGTTTCAGAGCGATATCGTCAAAAAAGCCAAAAAATGGCAATGTAAAATGTGCCAAGAGAAGCAAAGTGTTTTTAAGGAATTCTTTCGGGGATCAGGTGCCGCATGCCGTATTAAAGTACAAGAGCTTAATTTAAATACAAATGCTGCAAAAAATGAAGTCGAGAATAATTTTTTGAGCCTTTTAGACAGAGATGATCTAGATATTGATCTTGAATCTATACTCAATGAAAATAATAACGACAAGAAAGGTTATAATAAGGGTCAATTAAAGATAGAAGATAGTAAATGGACAAAATATGTTGAAACCCAACATAAAAAACAAAATATTGAGCCAACAGAACCATCAAATAAGTTAAAGAGGAAGTCTAACAGCACATCCCTAGAAACTGAATATCATTGCCCCAAAAATCCTAGGTCATTAACGTCCACTAGTTCTAAATGGAATAAATATTTATAAAATCAAGGTGCCTTTTTATTTATAATTTTATTTTATTCATCATTTTATAATGAATTATAAATCCATTAATTTGTTACTTTGAATATTTGAAAGTCCCCTTCGAAGATTCCGGTTACAATCCATATACTAAAAAGAAATGAGATAGTGGCAGATTTGCACTTTATTTGTCACTTGTCAAACGGATTATCTTACCCATTGTCACTTAGTTTAATCATGTTACCTTTTCCATGTAATGCCCCTTTTACATTTATTTGATTCCCATTATTGATCCTAGAGAGAAGAGTTTTTATATACGAACAGAGATTTAGTGTAGGTATGAAAATGACAATGGATTAAGTAAGACTAGTAACAAACTTGGTGGCTGCTTAATTATACTTGTTTAAAAGAAACTTGACTAAAGCGAGAATTGAAAAATTCTCCCTGACACATCTCTTTAATCTCATCTCATTAAATTTTCTTTACTCTTATCAAACGAAGCATGTTCGTCAAAATTTCTAATTTTCTAAAAAAAGTTCACTTGTTAAGTTTTTCCTACTGGGGCCACTTTCCGAGCTGTGAATTTGTTATTAAAATGTATTCAAGTGGCATTTTGGAATTGAGGTACTTGAATTTTTAATATTGAATTATAAGTTATAGATAGAATTTTCGAACACGATTTATCAGATGAAAACATATTTTACCTGTAAATATTCAACGAACCATCACTTCCTGGACAAAATATTTGCTTTCCATCCTTCGAGCAAGCGATATTGTTTTGAAACGGTAAAGGAATCCTCAAAATAGTTTTCCTATCATCCTGTTGAATGTTAATCAAACAAAACTTTGGTGAAAATATATATGAAATACATTGTTTCTTAACAAGCTTACATCATCTGAACTAAAAAGGTCATGGAAAGATACTTCTCCACTTAAATCACAACTAATCACGAAACGTTTTCCGTAAATCTCCTTTTTAAATAAGCTTGTTACTGCAAATTTGTGACTTTTCATCGGAGCAATCTCGATTTCTGTTTGATGAGCTCTCGAATTTGAGTTGTTGCAATGGTACAATGTACCATCAGCACAACCAACAACAAAATCTGTCAACGAAATCGAAGCTATAGATGTGAGTTCCATAACACCATGAGTAATATTTTTAACCAAGTAACTAAAATTCCAAATATGTTACATGTGATCGAATGGATCTAAAATTCAACATTAAACTTACTCTCCTTCTAGAAGAAAATGTTTTCCAATCGACCATAAAGAAACCCAACCATTGGCATGGCATGTTAGAACACGATCAGCACTTGGCCAGTCGAAGCCAACCACACTCCCGTGTTTGAGGTTTTCACAAAATAATTCTTCAATATCTCCTTGGTCTTTTTTTGAAATGAATTTCCAGATATAAAGATCGCCAGAGACTGTGCTTCCTGCAAAAAGGTCCTTATAAAAGGGGTTTGTGGAAAGAGTTTCTAAGCATGCTTTTGTAGGAATGCTTTTGAGCTCTTGAAATACGACAAAGTGACTTGCTGACATTCTCTTCGGAATATACACTTTAATACTTTGATCAACATGCTCACACCAGTCATCATGTACAGCGGAAGTTGTAAGAACCAATATAGGAGTATTGTTTGTGTAAATTGAAAGCCAGGTGGCTAGTCCTTGATAGTTTTCTTTTGATTGGATTGATATTTTCTGGTATGGCAGAATTGTAAGCTTTTCTTCATCCTCGCTTGTGTTTGAAATTTGTTCACTTGACAGTGGTGTAGGTCCTTTAAGTAGTTCGGCTTCAACTAAAGGGTAAATTTTCTTCAACCATTGTCCCAATTTTTGAACATCAACATCTACCTTAGTAATATTGGTTGTTTGTGTTTGGGTCTGAAAAAATAGTTTTTTCAAAGCATTTCAATGAAGAAATACAATCTTACCTCAGCATCGCATTTTTTATTTGTTTCTATAGCTTTTTCCAGCAAAAGAGGTAAAGGATCTGTTCCAGTTGAAGTGTCTCTAAACTTAGTCTGTTCTTTGCTTTGGCTGAACGGCAGGAATTCAGTAATTGCAGAAGAATAATCAGTAAAATCGTCCATAGCTTTTGATTTGAATTTAGATGTTTGTTGATGAAAAAATCTAAAGAATGCGTTGCCAGGCATTTATTTACCCGAAATTTGTTTTTTACCTAAACCTGTAGGAGGGATGCGCATGCTAAGTACGTATCTGAATTAAAACTGCTGGATAATCTTAAAATTATTTTAAGATTTATTTCAAATTAATAATGCAACACAGATTTAAAATTTGTTTATGAATTCTCAAATTATAATAAAATTATATTAAAATAATATACATATTAATTATTAAAATTTTTAACTCTTAAATCACATACGTTTTCTTGAGCGCGAACGATAATCACCTTTTTTGGTGCGGCGACGACTGCGCCCCAGAACTCGACGACGCGATTGTTGTCTACGTCGAAATCTGCTTCTTGCCCTGCCATGACAAGGATCTACGGGCTAAATTAAAAAAAAATTATAAATAGTGGTACATTATGTTGTTTTTGTGTACCTCAGATTCACATCCGTTATTTCTTTTTAAAGGAATACTTTTGATGAGGCGCCTTGTGGTTGAAGATGGTAAATTTTCTTCTTCGCTTAAAGAACTGTAATCATCAACGATTTCGTTCCAACTTTTCGGCCTTTCCAATATTTCTGCATTCGTTCTTGTTTTTCTCGACATTTTTTTATACAAAATAATTTAGATAATTTCTATTAAGAAAAATGTTTTCTATCTAGAAAAAGTTAATTTCGAATACTAGTTTGTTGTCTAAAATAATTGTTTCATAAAAATTAAAAAAACAATGCCAACTATATTCAACCAAGGTGCTATCAGGAAGGTACTGAAAAATGGATGGAATTCGTTTAATTGAAACATTTTTAATTTAACCGATATCCTCGGTTAACAATATAACTTTTGTTTCTCACAGAATATGAATAAGTATTCAAATTCGAGATTAATCCCATGTTCCGAATTTGTATTAATTCGAGTTTTCAGTTATGTGAATTAGTTTGTATTACCCAATTAAAATAGGTAAGCGAAACCTATGAATCGATTAGTATCTCTTTTGAATCTTATAAAGAATTAAACTTCTTTTTAAGTTTATTTCTGAACTGATTTACGACTTAAGATATATTTGTTGTCGTAGATGAAACCTTCTTGTACTTATTCAAAAACATCAATAATATTTATTTATTTCTTTCGTGAATTTTGGAATTTTTTTATTTTATTTATTTTAAATAATGCATAGATGTTTTACACCCAAAATGTATTAATTTCCTCCACTAATTGTGCAGTGTTATTTACTTTGCACGAGCAGCGAGGGCACTCAAATCGGCAATGCATTTGTTTAGGGTTTCCTTCTCTGATTGGGGTGTAATAGATTGGAGAACATTCTTAACAACCCAGTCAACCATGTGCTTCTGATTGATACGTCTCTCAACATGACGGCATTGAACTTGGTAATCCAATCGACGCTTGACCTACATTTAATATTTATAAATCAGATTTTCAATGCATCTTTGTAAGTATTTCAATTTAAAAAAATGCAAGATCATACTTGTGTATAGACATTCATGGCACGTTCTCTGAATGCAGCTTCCAATTGAAGAGCAACGTTCTCCTTCTTGGCATCTATGAGCATAAGAGCACCTTCGGCGCGCCATTGTTCCTTCTTCTCGTCTTCGATAGCGTCGGAGAGAACCTTCAATTCGTTGATACGACCATCATTCCATTCGGCTTCGATCCTCTGCAGAAGTCAGAAATGAATTCATAAAAAAAAATTAATGCATTCATTGAATAAAAAACTTACGTCGATTTCTGTGTCGCAGAACTTAGCGGCTGCTGGACCAAGTTTTTTAACAGCAATAATGCACATGATACCCAATGACAAACCACCGTAGTATTCATGCTCCATGACAAGGATTTCCTTGGAACATAAGTAGGTGAGGAGACCTACACCGAATGTGTATGGACCGGTGACACCAGTTTTGTTGTAGAAGAACTGGAACCATTCTTCTGGAATAAATCCTAATCGGACTTTGCCAGGGTGTTCTGGACGAACTGGCCTCTTGAATTGTTCCGAAGTTCCAGTTGCAGCGGCCCTGGAAGCAACGAGAGCAGCTGGTCTTTGGACTGCAAAATGTTTTTAGACATATATATATTAAATATGATCCGCTTACACGTTTTCCAGGGGAAAAAAAATTGTCAGTGATTACATAAACCATGGCCGAACAAATATTTTTTTATATAAATAATTGTATATGTTCTTTAATATATGAAATAGTTTTTTCACACAAAAACTAATAATTAATTAATTACCTGAGAGTAATGCGGCCCTCGAAATCATTTTAAATAATTTTTATTTTTGGAAAAAAAACTCGACGTCCGTAAAACTTCCCTTTTGCTCTGCTCAAAGATACGTCTTGCCAATTCACAATAGGACGATTTGAACGAAGAAAGAATTAAATTAATCGTTGTGAACTACCTGACGAAAAATATTTGACAGCTGGGTCTTGTTCGGAAATGTTTATCGAAAAAGATATGTGAATTTTAAATAAGCACAAAATCTATCACACGCGGAAACAAATAGCTGGAAATTTTTTGACGTTTTCTTTTAATTTCCAATCTCCACATCATGTTTATGTGAATATTTATAGAAATTTTTAGAAATGAAAATTGATGAAAGATTGTCATCACACGTATCAAATTAATTGATAGTAACAAATTAATTTCCTTTGAAATTTGCGACTATAGGCCAGGCGCGCATATGTAACTAATTTTGATTGGATTTTGAGTTCTATAATTATTTTATGAAAGTCCGCGTAGTTCGGGCTACGATTTGAAGAAACTTTTTAGACGTTTCCCCTTTCGTCAAACCTAAAATAAAGTTCAAGAACGAGAAACAAGTTCCATCGTGAAAAAGGTCGAAGGAATTTTAAGAGAAATCATCAAAAGTTTCATGCAGAAAGTTCCATCGTGGAAAAGGGGACCAATAAAACGAATTTTGACATTTTCAATGATTTCTAATGGGTTTACACTATGGATGCAATCTACTTTGGTGTGTTCATAAAGTTTTAACGTAATTTCCAACCAAATAACGTGTAAATTTGGTTGAAATTACCTAATTTCGAAATTTGAATTTGTATGGGAAATGAGGTGTTTTGGAATCGAATGTGGAAATTTTCAACGAAATTACCTCATTTGCCCCAAAGAAAACGCGTCCATTTCCAAGACTTTTTGCAAAAAGCCTACCAAAATTTTGTTTGATGTCGGATTTTAGATTTATTTCACAGATCAAACCGAATTCTCGTAAATTATTGTCGCATAGTCCCCTATTCCACGATGATTCTTTGCGTCTGACTCTTTTTTCGAATTTCTCTTTGAAAATCATCCTGTGAGTCGCACGCTATTACACGATGATTCTTTACGCCTGACGCTTTTTCGAATTTCCCTTTGAAAATCATCAAAATAAAGTTATATAAAAAGAAACGTCAAAAAGAGTCTCGGAAATCTTGGCCCACGACTCACAGGGCAACTGGTCTTCCATCTCATCTTTTTTCTCTTTCGCACTCGTTATATTCGATACAAGACCAGTTGCATCGGATCGGGAATACCCCTATCGTGTAATAGGGACTATACATACAGGCACAGGAGTATGTTTGTATTTTCCACTGAAAAGTTTCCGAAGACAGTTATTTTATCTATTAGTTTTGACAGCAAATTGTGAAAATTCGCAATTACATTAACAAACTGACCTATTGTTCTACTTTTTTGACAGGTCGGTATATCAAAAACAAACAGAACTTCAACATTTGTGTCAGACTACTCTAGCCCGGTCTCGCTCTCACGCCTGGCTCTCTCGTCGAAAACTCAACAAAATTGTCGATTTTGTTTTATGTATATATTTTAAAATGTATAAAAATTTATACAATTTTAGCTCAAAACTAAAATTATTGCATTGTAAAATAGGTAAGTCATTTCATAAACCAATTGCCACTTCTTTAGTTACCTTCATATAAACTGTATGAAATTCAGAAACCGGGCAGCACATCTGCAAAATGCATAGATGTTGCATGAATTTACCTAGACAAAAGTACAAATATTATTTACTTGCAGAAACTCGTATAATCAATCATCAAACAGCATCTAGCCAGACTTCAACACACAATAATTATTTTAATCAAAACAAACTCAATTTGTCGTCAATAAATAATAGTTATAACAATTCCCAAACAAAATCAAATTTTCCAAAATCCTTTGCAACCCACCGACAACATCACTTGGCTGCGAAACATCCCAATCAAATTCAAAGTTGGCGAAAATATTCCACCAGCAACACTTCCAGTTGCATTTGTTCCGTTAATGAGAGTAGTAGTGGTCGTTGCCTCGCTAATCTGCTGTCACACACGGGTGTCAAAAAAATCTCCAATTCATTTCATCATAATTTTCGCCAGAATTTCTCGTCGGCTTCTTTTCTTAAATCATCGAAAAACCAGGAAAACTTTATCGCCACTAATCAAGAACTTAATTCTTTAGAAAATATGTCAAAAAAAGTGTTTGAACGTCTCCCAAAATCAGTTTTGCCGTCTCATTATGACTTGGAATTGAAACCGAATCTGGAGGCATTCACCTTCGAAGGCAATACAACTGTAAAAGTTAAGGTAAATAAAAAAATCACTTATGCGACACGGAGTAATAGAATTCTTAAATCTAAATTTATATAAACCAAATTTCGCCACGTACATACATACATGTAGTTGATATTTGTTGATAAAGCTACATGAGTGGAGCGGAGAATATCTGCTCGGCACTTGCACGTCTCACTGGCGCTGGAGTTTTCGACTGTCATGTAGGAACGGGTGGCAGACGAAGGTATTTTGCTGGCATAGGGGCTGGCACTGGAAACTGCTGCTGCGAAATAAATGTGGCAATGGCAACAAAACGAAAGAACAAAACTTTCGCTTTCACTTCTTGCCTCCGTTACTTTTTTATTTTTATTTTATTTTGTTTTCTTGCAATCATTATACTTTGAGCTCTTTTAGTGGTTTGTATGTTTTTTCTTCTTTTTGTCTTGCCTTTCCTTTCTTTTCCTTAACTAACCATTGCCTTGCTTTTGCCAACCTGACCTGATTCCGACAACGGCTACGGTAACATCAACGTCGGTGATCGACAAAAGCTGGGATTGTGTTATGGGTTAGTTACAAAGTAATGGCGAAGAGCAGAATGGAGTGCGCCGCAGGAGTAGAGTGCATTATTATTGTTACTTGCAGGTGGTACTGTGGCTGCAGTAAGAGTTGCAGTTGGCTGTAGGAAGTAAGAGCACTAAAGTGCAACCTTTCACCAAACGACTCGCGAATTTAAGAATGTTGTTGAGTCGTTGTTTACTGTTAGTTTGGTTAAATGAGTTGTTTCTCACAATAAGGTAAGGCCATTGTGTCAACTGTTAATAAAAATATTTTAGAAAAACGTACAATGGTACGTACAGTCAAAACAATAGCACTGAAATTCTTTTGCTTACATTATTTTAATTAAATAAATTTAAATTAATTTTATTTGGGTAATGGAGGTAGTTATACACTAATAGTTCTTTAAAGGTATACAAAAAAATGATATTACCTACACAGTAAAGAAAATACAGCAAAAAATAGACTGATTGATTGAAAGAAACTGCCACAAAACCAATAAAGTGCTAGTGCATTGTTCCGACAGCATTCGTGGTGATCACGAGATAATACGGCTAGTTAAAGTGGATTCCTTTATAGGTATATCGGACGACAAGAAGTGAACTGGACTTAGCCACCAGCCTTTTTATCCAGCGAAGAGTAGTGAAAGCAGGTTTTCGTCAAAAACTCACAGACTCCATAGTTTTTTTTGAAAATATTTATTTGTGTGAAAACCGAAAAATAAAGAAAATTTGAAAAAACTCTCCTTCAGTGCACGAGTTAGATTTCAAAACGAACCTCTCAAACTATTTTTTTTAAACAAGTACAGACACTAGGTGTGTTTTATTCATTGCTGCATAGCCAGCGCAGCAAAATCTCCCTTGGCAGACAAAAACAATTTGATTGCTGGCGAAAAAGAAGTCAGTAAAAAAAAAGATGGCTGTGCTGGCGATAGAGCTTTCAATTATTGAAATGAACGTATAGAGGGAGTGATCGTTTTATTCAGACTTGTGCTGCGCTGGCTATGCAGCAATGAATAAAACACACCTACTGTTTTGACATCAGGAACTTTTGTAACAAGCTGGTCTTTGCATTTTATTGTTACCCTTTTATTGTTGTCTTAAGCAAAAACAAAAAATTATTCCAGTTTCTTAATGGTTTGTTTAAGGCTAGAATGAACAGAAAGGAGTATTTCCTTTCCTTCCAGAAATTGTTGATATTTTATTTTTGACCTTTGGTACATAGTTGTTTTTTTTTATGGTAAAAAAGTCAAATCGAAAAACAATCCACTGATTTCATTTTATAGGTATTCGAAAAATATGACAAAACGGAATAATTATCATTTGAATTTGTATTCCAGATCAACACTTCTACGAATACCATAGTTTTGAATGCATTAGATCTCATCATTAGTAAGATTGTTATTGAATCGAATTCTACGAATGAAAAATTCGAAACTAAAACGGTCAGTCATTCGCCTGAAAATGAAACTGTATCTTTGGTATTCAAAGAAGATATTCCCGTTGGTGACGCTACTTTGTATATGGAATTCAAAGGCGATTTGAATGACAAGATGAAGGGGTTCTATCGTAGCAAGTATTTTACACAGTCGGGTGAAGAACGTTATGCCGGCGTTACTCAGTTTGAAGCTACGGATGCTCGCCGATGCTTCCCTTGTTGGGATGAGCCAGCAATTAAGGCGACCTTTGATATAACGCTAGTTGTACCTGAAGATAGGGTTGCTTTATCGAATATGCCTGTGGTTAATGAGGAGTCGATTGGAACTAACCTGAGACGCATTCGTTTTGATCGAACGCCCATTATGTCGACATATCTGGTTGCAGTTGTTGTTGGTGAATACGACTACGTAGAAGGTAAGTCAGAAGATGGAATTATCGTGAGAGTATTTACTCCTGTTGGGAGAAAGGAACAGGGTTTGTTTGCATTGGAAGTCGCCACCAAAGTGTTGCCATACTACAAGAGCTATTTTAACATTGCGTATCCATTGCCGAAGATGGATTTGATTGCGATATCGGACTTTTCTGCCGGTGCTATGGAAAATTGGGGCTTGGTGACCTATCGAGAGACTTTTGTTTTAGTCGATCCTGAAAATACATCGCTCATGCGCAAACAATCGATTGCTTTGACTGTAGGACACGAAATCGCTCATCAGTGGTTCGGCAACCTGGTTACCATGGAATGGTGGACCCATCTGTGGCTTAACGAAGGTTATGCCTCATTTGTGGAGTTTCTATGTGTAAATCATCTTTTTCCCGAGTACGATATATGGACTCAATTTGTAACTGATATGTATACACGTGCCTTAGAACTTGATTCTCTAAAGAACTCGCATCCCATTGAAGTACCTGTGGGCCATCCATCTGAGATTGATGAAATTTTTGATGAAATAAGCTACAATAAAGGTGCTAGTGTTATACGAATGCTTCATCATTATATTGGTGATGAAGATTTTCGAAAGGGCATGAATATTTATTTGACAAGGCATCAATATAAAAACACCAGCACTGAGGACTTGTGGACAGCCCTGCAGGAGGCCAGCAGTAAGCCAGTGGCTGAGGTGATGTCTTCCTGGATACAACTTAAAGGATTCCCTGTTGTTAGTGTAGATTCTGTTCAGAAAGGCAATCAGCGTGTGCTTAAACTTACACAAAATAAATTCACTGCAGATGGTTCGAAACCTGATGGCGACTATAAATGGGTTATTCCGATCACAGTGTCTACCTCCAAGGATCCACTAAAAATTGCTAAGTCATTTTTGCTAGACAAGCAGGAAATTGAAGTAACACTGGACGATGTAGCCGAAAGCGATTGGATAAAAGTCAATCCTGGTACTGTTGGTTACTACAGAACTAGCTATTCGCCGAAAATGTTAGAGCAGCTAATGCCAGCTGTTAAGAACATGGAGCTGCCACCTTTAGACAGACTGGGCTTAATAGACGATATGTTTGCAATGGTTCAAGCTGGAAAAGCAAGCACTTCAACAGTAAGTCTTATACTAATTGACTTGTGATAACAATATACTTATTAAAATATCTTAGGTTCTTGCTTTGATTGACTCATACAGAAACGAGACCAATTACACTGTTTGGACAGCCATATCAAATTCCCTTTGCAATTTGCAACTTTTGGTATCCCACACTGATCTAGCTGATAACTTTAATCGTTTCGGAGTTCAATTGTATAAGCCTGTTGCTGAACGATTGGGATGGGACGATAAAGAAGGAGAAAACCATTTGGACACTCTACTTCGAAGCTTGGTGCTGGCTCGCTTAGTCTCATTCCGGTGTAAAGAAACAATTGCAGATGGCAAGAAAAGGTGAGAATAACCATGCATTTTTTTTAAGAGTACTAATAATAATAATAAATTTCATTTCAGATTTATAAATCATGTAGATGGAGTGGCTGCTCTTCCGGCTGATCTAAGATCGACATGTTATAAAGCTGTTCTCATGGATGGTGATGAATCCACTTTCCAGGAAATGCTTAAAATGTACAGGTCAACAGAGTTGCACGAAGAACAAGATCGTATTTCCCGTGCACTTGGTTCTATAGGAGATGTAGATATTCTTCGTAAAGTCGTCGATTTCGCTATGTCGGTAGGTGGAAATAAATTAATTATTTAAAAAAATATACAATATTTTTTTTTTTTAAGGGTGAAGTTCGTGCTCAGGATGCAGTTTTCGTTATTGTTGCAGTTGCGATGAATCCTAAAGGACGTGACATGACCTGGGAGTACTTTAAGGAGAATTATCCGAAACTTTTGGAACAATATCAGGTGTGTATTTGTTGAAACCTGAAGTGTTAACTTTTTACCTTTTTGAGATAAAATATCTATTGTAAAATATAATCAAATTTAAATGAGACTAAAAATTAATTTTATATTTCAGGGTGGATTTTTGCTTGTTCGTCTTATAAAGTACTTAATTGAAAATTTTGCTTCCGAAGAAAAAGCCCTCGAAGTAGAAGAATTCTTCAGGACCCGAGATTTCCCCGGCACTGAGAGGACAGTCTCTCAAGCTGTTGAGACAATCAGATTGAATGCTGCTTGGCTTAAACGTGACTTGCAATCACTTACAGAATATCTATCTAAACAATAAATTTCCCCAAATAACGCGCCAATTCTAACTAACCATTTAAAAATATTTATATTATCAAATTAAAATTGTAATATTTATTCACAACACTCACATATGAAGCCAAAGTATTCGTTAAAAAAAAAAGAAGTCGAACCAAGGAAAATCACTCGTTAATGGAGAAATAAAGCTTACAACAACTGAATCACACACAATTTATTATGTTAAAAGCTTTAAAATACAACGTAAATAGCCATAACAACTATTTTGAATTTGACAAAAAAAAACATAAAATACATAGTCTGAAAGAGAATAAATAAGTAAATAACTGAGTAAAACTCATATTTGTAATTTGTACACCCCTCCCCCACCCACTATGATTCATTGTTCAATCACATTATTGTGGCATTTAATGTTAGTTTTATATTATTATATAGAAGAAATAAAATATTGATTTTAGTCAGATGTTAAAATTTTTGTTCTGCACAGCAATAATTATTTATAATTGAAAAGCAGAATAGCATCTAATAGTCATGTTTTTTTTGGGAAAGCTATTCACAGTACAGTAGGATTTTACAAATACAACATCCACAGTAGAATTACTGCCAATAAAAGCAGAAGTAGAATCCTACTGCGAATGGGTAGGCTACTGTGGACGGGTTTTATTTCTACTTTTCTATATATAAATCCCAAAAAAAACACGGGTAATGATGATGAACTAAAAGCATCAATTTCCCAGTGCTCACAAAGTGCAGCAATTATGTTGAGTAACCTCTATCAAATCAATAGCAGTTACACTATAAATGTTAGTAAAAGCTACTTGGAGATAATTGTTGACCCAGTATGGGAAGGACTATTTCGGAGAAGTTGCAACAACGATTTATGCAGTGTCTTCATCGAACCTTGCTTTCGCTGGAAGGATGTTGATAATCAGCCCTATCACGAATTCCATCGTAATCGGAAACTTGCTACGAATACCGAAAAAAACTATCACAGATTCCATCGCAGTGGAAAATCTCATACAAATAGTCATTACGAACGGATTCGGTGATAGTTTTTTTCGGGATGCGGAAAATTTTCCGATTACGATGAAATTCATGATAGGGCCGAATATATTAGTAATATTAGTTCTGATATTTGTTGAAGGAGGCTGGGTTAAGCTAAGCCCGCAAGGGATAAGTTGTTGCATTTAACATGTAAATACTTTACCACGGGAGTCATTTATTTTTTTCATCCAATTCCGGCTTTGTTGTTTATCCCATTTTATTCGAATTTGCAAATATTTATATGAAAGGAATTCGACTTTTTTTTTACTGAGAAAATGGGCCTTACCATTTTTTGTCTAAAATTCCAAACAAAATTAAGCGACATCTAGCAGTGAGAAAATTAAACATATGTTGTTATTAATTAAAAATCGTAGGTTGGTACAACTGCTTTTATTGAAATGTCAAATCCCGACAAAATATGGATGAGCTTCCCAAAGTTATCAGCAAAATTTGTAAACATTTCTTTTTTGCGCCGAATTAAAATCCGATTTGTCGGCAAATTATAGACAAAATGAATAAAAGACCGAGTCGAAATGATTCTGAAGACGATATTTTAGAGATGCAACGTGCATTCTTAGCGGAAAAAGCTAAAAACACTGCATTTCAACCAGCAGCTAGTATTGTTAAACCAGAAAAAGGTGTTTATTTAAATTATATTCCAATTTATTGTTTACTCGTCCATTACCTAATTTTTTTTACTCTAGCTCCGAAAAAGTCTATATTTGCAAAAAGTAGAGAAAAATGCCAAGTTCCCAATGCAAATATAAAAGCAACTCTAACTCGAAAGAATGTAGAAGATATTCCCAAACCGGATGATGTAGAGGTTAAAGAAAGAAAAACTCCTTCAGTCACAACCCTTATAATTGGTGATATCGTTGAAAAAACAATTGCCCTCCCAAAAAAAACAGATTTTACAGAAGCTAAGAGTTCGTTTCCAAAAGTCGAAAGAGTTTCGCTGAGAGTAAGTAAAGTACTGTGATGAATAAATTCTTAAAGCTTATAGATTTCCTGTAGGAAAACACTGGAGGGAAGAGTCTTTTTGCTTTGTCCCTTGAGAATAAAAATTCAACTAAACCTTCCAAAGATGACTCAAATGCAGATAGAAAAAGACAACATGATGAAATGATGATGATCATGGATTGTGAACCCAGTGAGAAAAATCCCAAAACCGTCTTTGGTGGTGAAAGTTTCATTGTAGAAGATAGAACAACAGCTACAGCTATTCACGAAGAAAACCTAGAAATTCTTAGAAAAATGAAAGAGGAAGAGATTTTGGCAGAACAACAACAATTAATGCAATCAGTTGGTAAGTTTAAATCTGAATGATTCCAATAGATTTCTGTTGGCGGCTTTATCTTTTGTCCTAAAAGAAGGTTGATTAACTGGCCAAGATAGGTGGGAAGAGACTTCCCTTTTCCGAAACAATTTGTATTTAAGAAATGATATGAAATCGCATTTTTTATCAAAGTTTTATCTTGGGAATTTTAACATTTTATTTCAGACCCTGCTCTATTAGAGTTTCTTGCAAAAAAACGGAAACAAAAATTAGCGCAGAAGCAAATGCAACCTATTGCTACTCTTCCAACGACTTTTGAACAAGAGTCCATAAATGATTACAATCAATTACCTGAAGGCAATCCAGCAGTGGAATTGCTTAAACAAAGTTCATCCGAGAAATGGATTAACTTCGATGTTATTGAGAAGGACAAATTGGATTGGATGCGAGATATACCATTAACAGTACCTAAACTAGATGCCAATCAACCATACGAAGCAAGATTTGATTGGAAAGGTGTACTTCTCCCACACACGGAATTGTCTGCTGAAACTAAAGATAATAGAGAATTGTATTTGCATGGAGATGAACCGTCTCGACCAGGTTATACACTGCAGGAGCTTTTTCGTTTAGCTAGGTTAATTTTTTTTTTTTAATTGTTGCTTTAAAAATATTTAATATTTATATTTTATCTAGATCAAATGTCATTCAGCAAAGAGTATCAGCCTTTTCTTCAATAGGTGGCATTCTAAATATATATAACCAAGGTTTTTACGACAATGTTCTTGAGCTACCGATTGCAAAGATTTTTTTCCTCCTAAGATTCGGTTTGGACGAAAATACTCCGGTTATTCTAGAAGTTGTTTCAAAAGCATTAGCAATATTGTTTTACAATGAAACCGATGAGGTAAATGTGAATGAAATTGATGTGTATGCATTTTTTTGATTTATGTTGTTTTAAGACTCTTTTAGATTTTATCTATGAGAATACCGGTTGCTTTTGGCAGCCAACTTTTGAAGTTAATACAATCGATGTTTCGGATGATCCAACATCAGTTGAATCTCTTCAAAAGCAAATGAAAAACTTAAAAGTTTCTTCATCTTTGAGAGCAAGCGTTGAAGAATCAGAAGAAGAAAGTAAAACATCGATGACCGATTTTCAATTAGCCGAAACCGATTTAGTTGAATGCTTGCTAAGATCAAATATTATACAAAGGATATAGTTAGTAATTTTAATATCAATATCGAGAATTCCTCATTCACATTTTAAACATTTATCAGGAATGTTTTGGAAGATTTATACAATTTGAAAACTACGAGTACATATTCATTGTATTTAATTTTTATTTCTTCCAAAATGTAATACTAAAGACATCAAATTGGTGCCCTTTTAAAATCAACGTAAAATAAAATAAAATTCATAAAACGCAAAGTACTGACCACAATACTAAATGTGACCTCATCCAATTATTATTTTACAGCTTCATATTGAGCAGTGTAAAGCCCGACAACAGTACAGTTATTTCATGTTTGAAAATACTAATTCGAATAGCCCGAACGAACAAAGATTCAGCAATGCATATATTCAATTCTGAAGACTTATTAAAATGTTTATTTACAAATTTTCTGCCTGGTCTTCAAAGTGTTGGTAAATTATTAATTTAAAATAACATTTCGTCTCCGACATTAAAATTTATAAAATTTTTATAGACACATCGCTATCAACTCCATCATTCTACAACTATCCGCAGTATCTTGTTCTAAAACTCTGTCGAATTTTAATTTCACAAAGTCTATCATTTGCTCTTAAACTACTCTCAATGAACATTGTCGATCTTTTGCAAAATTATCTCTTTAATCATGAAGACATTAAGGTAACATTTTAATTTGACTATAAGAAAAATATTATTGTTGTAAAAATTTTATTAAATTTATTTATTTAGCAAAATTTAATATTAGTACAAATTGAATCATTGCGAGTATTCCGTTCCTTGATGTTACTTCGGTCGGATAATGTTCTTTATAGGTAAGTTCCAACTTAAATTTCAAGTTTTTGTTTTTATAACAACATTGAATATATTAACTCAGGATCAGCCTCGAAATAACATTTCACTGTAAGATATGATGTTTCACAAGGATCTGCGCCGTCTGAAATAGAAAATAATAAAATCATTTTAATTCACCTGATTTTCCGAATAAATAAAATGTTATACGTTTTGTTCCACATGATTCAATTAATCTTTCGATAATCTCTTGCATTTCTGTTGGTAGGATTTCAATCATATGCTCCAAATGAACAATGTTGTTTTCATCAATCTAAAGAAAGTAATCAAACGGTATTATTTATTATTTAAAATCAACCCTAATAAGCTATATTTAATATCAAAAAATCTTTTTTGAGAATCCTTACCTACCCCGAGTAGCCCATTCGAAGTAGGAGTATAACACAGAGCAGAAATTATATTAAACAAAACAAGCATCTAAAATCGACACTTTCTTAGATTTTATAAAGAAATAATGAATTAAACTTCGGTCTAGTCAAAGTATTTATACATTATAAAACATTAAAATAATTCATATAGTTTGCCTTCAAGTGAAGGGTCTATCTCCATACCTATCTGCTGGGTGAATCATTCTTACCACAAATTTTCAAATACAATAATTAAATTTAAAACATGCGGATAACAAGCATCTGCAATAGAGTTACAAGGTTTATTTAAGTTAGAATACTGTCTATCTGTCTTTAACTGGACGTACATACATATGTAATTATGCAAAATTTTTACATTTATTTTGTGAACTAATAAAAAAGCATTAAGCTTACAAAGGATAACAGTTAGATATATAAAAAACACAAAGTTTTCAACTCACCAATCCTGTTTTTTGGAACAAGCAGTGAATATAGCATTGAAATTTTCTATCATTTGGTAAGTTTCCATTTTTGCTTTGATCAATTAGAGCTACAGGGAATTTCATTTCTCGTTATTTAGCATATAAAAACAATAAATTAAATGAACAATTTACCCTCATCAACACCAATTTCTTTTTGACATCTATCATGTAATCTTTTAGCATGTGCCTTTAGATGTTCTGGAATTTCAATCTAATTTGATATATTTGATAAATTATCCAGTTTTTATTTTAATAGTTAAGTTTTCAAACAACTCACTGCTTTATATAATGAAAAAGTTCCGAAAAAAAGAAATGCAAAAATCATAAATGTATACTCCATTTTATTCGCGCAAGAAGACAATACAATAAGCAAAAACTTTCCTCACAAACCTCAAGCTAGTCCAAAACAACAATACTCTCCTAAACTTCGTGTTTCTCTATTTATGGGGCTGGTGTTCATAATTAAAAAAAAATAATAAATAAAGTAAATTAACACTTTTTTCCCTACGATTACAACCTCTAATCAACCCTTTGATGTGCGTGCATTTTTCTATCGGCCCAAGTAATAATAATCAATTGATCAATTGTTTGTGTAGGAAATTCTTACCTGCCTTCCGTTACATGTTAGAATGGCATTATCATCATGTTGTCTACGAAAAGGGTGGTCCCTACCTTATAAGACAACATGCAGCAGCACTGCTATGCGCAATTTCCAGTGGGCCGAATGGCTTTGAAGTGAGTTCTGTATTGGGATCTTCTTTGGTTGACTGCTGTTCTAATTGGTTTCATAAGGCAACCAAATACGGAGTCGAGGAGGTAAATGGAATTGTTTTTGAAAATATTAACAATTCAATAAATTCATTTTAATTTCAGTTCTCTCAATCGACATTGCTTACATCCTGTCTGAATGCTATTGCTTGGTTCACAAAAAACAATGATCTGGAAAAATTCAAAGAATTTATTGCAAAATATCTAAAGAATTTCCTTGAATCTGAAGCTTTTGTTCGGTTCGAAAATTCTCTAAAGTAAATCAAATTGTATATATACAAAAGAAAATGTTTAATAACTTCATTTACAGATGTACATCAATAGTTTTACGATCGCAGGATGTTATTGACCGTCGGAATATTTATCCAGCTCTTCCGAATGCTGGAGCAATATTAATGCAAAAACATGGCCCACAACTAGCAATACCACAGGCATATTGCATTTACTTTTTGACGTCGCTTTGGCAACTTGTAGAACAAAGCGTAAAACATGATGATAAAATTCTAGTGAACTGTTTAATTAAACCACGCATCGTTGATGTTGTAGTGGAATTTTTGAAGAATATTTCCGATGGCATAAATGTTTGTCTGAGAACAAACTTTTTCGCAAAATGTGAACTACGGTTGATATTTAAATTATTATGCTTTGAGGGGTTCAAGGAGTTTTTGAGGAAACCAATAATGCTGCGAGCAGTGTATAACTATTTGTGTAGTCTGAGTGCTGAACATATTCCAGAAATTGAAAGGCTTTTTGAAAAGGTTATTTTCAATCGAGAATATTTGGGCGCAGTAGATCAAGGGACGTTGGATAAATGGCGAAACATGTACTTAGAAGTGGTTTATCCTCATTATGTTGTTGTGGTAAGTCAAGAAATAAAATTAAATAAAAAAAATTTATTTCTTTCTTATCAGTCTCCTACAGAAATCTCACTCTCCATACCATCTTCTGCAAATGCAATACTACCTACAGATTGGCCATATTTTCAATTAAAAATTATTCTAGAAGACTATGTGCAAAATGTTCACCAGAGGCCGGCAGTACTTATGTCAGGTAAAATTTTCTTAAAGAACATTTCGGTTAAGTATTAGTACTTAAATGTTTTTCTTGGTTTGTTTAATCGAGGTATTGATCTTAGAAAACGTTTAGAGGTATTTAAGCATAGCTTCATGTATTCGGGCAATTCACAGAGGTTATGAAACGTACAAATATTAAGGATATATTATTATACTTCTGGTTTTGCGTTTTAACCGGTTTTTTATTGTATTGCCTTTTTAAAATGGTTCTCAGGAACTTTTATTTGGTCACCGAAATACCTGTTGACACGAAAGCCGTTTGGTAGGTTTGTTTATGGTATAGTTTTCCTTGAATCTTTTTATTTTGTTATTTTATCAAGTCACTACTTCACACAAACTAAACTTACATACGTGGTACTTGATGTCAGTTGTGTCCGATTTATTATACTCAATATTTAAATTTATCGCACTCCTAAAGAATTGTTCCTTCCGACCAAATAAATGTGGCTACAACGAACATGAAGAGATACTTTAACTTGTGATAAAGGTACTATGGGGGAAGTTTTGGATTCCGGAAAAAAAATTCGAACGCGAGATTTTAATCAAATTTGCAATTACTTAAATGTTAGGCGTTTTCTTCTAACTAACGTTTTTTAGTTGATTTTTGTATCTTCAAATATACACACATGGAAAAAAGTATTGGCACAGCTATGATTTTTAAAACTAAATTACTTATAAAAGAAAATTAATAGATGCTTTTTTTGAATTCATTTAAAATAATTTGTATTTATTAATTTTCTAATAAATTTTATAAAAAAATACAACTTTTCATCAGTTTCAGTATAGAAAATTTTTAATGATTTAAAAAAAGTCCACTTTTTTATGGAAAAAATCATCGGCACACCCTATAATTCACTAAAAATTTACCGTTTTAGCACTATCCATTAGTTTTTTTTACCATCGTAGCCGCTTATTTAATAAAAGTCGTTGTCAAGTAAAGTTTATTATTCTTGCAAAAAATAAAAAATCGCTATTTTTTTATAATTTTTATAAACAATTGTTAGAAAAATGTTAAGGAAGGGTAAGGAAACTACCAATAGTGAAAGAAAAATTATTTTAGATCTGCACTCGAAAGGAAAATCACTTTCTGAGATCGGGGATATTGTCAACAGAAGCCGTTATACGGTTCGCAGCATTGTAAATCGGTTTAAAGATGCAGACAACTAAGAAAATGACAAAAGATGCAGCCGACCCAGGAAGTTAACAAGGAAAGAAGAAAGGTCTGTGGTTAATTCTATAAAAAAAAAATCTCAAAGTCACGGCTTCTAAATTAGCGGCAGATATTTCCGAACAATTTGGGAAAACGATTTCGACGAAAACCGTTAGAAATATAATACATAATGCTGGTTACTTTTCCCGGATTCCAAGACTAAAATCGTTATTAGTAAAGTGAACAAGAAAATGCGTATGGAATTCGCAAAAACTTACGTGAATAAGGAATTAGACTTTTGGGACATAGTTATATTTTCCGACGAAAGCAAATTTAATATCTTTTGGAATGTTGGTCGAGAATTGGTGTGGCGAAACCCAAACACTGCTCTTAACAAAGAAAATTTGCTTCCAACAGTCAAGCATGGAGGCGGTGGAGTCATGGAATGGGGATGTATGGCGGCATCGGGAGTAGGGGAGTTAGTTTTTATAGATGGCATTATGGATAAGATGGTATTTCTAAATATACTTAAGGATAATCTCAAGAAAAGTGCGGAGAAATTGGGTCTTGCTGAGAGTTTCTATTTTCAGCAAGACACTGATCCCAAACATACTGCTCTTGTGGTCAAGGAATGGATCCTCTATAATACTCCCCATACTCAAGACACCGCCATAGTCCATTTAAAAACAGTGCTTGCTGGTGAATGGTCCATAATTGGTCAGAAAACAACAAAAAAAACTCGTTTATTCGATTCAGAATAGACTCAAAGAAGTCATTAAGAATAAGGGTATGCCAACTTGCTATTAATTTTTGTTCCTTATAATATTAAAAATGCATTTTGCTTATAATTTCTTAATTTGTGCCAATACTTTTTTCCTTCTAAAAACTGTAGTTGAATTATGTTATTGTTATTTTTGTTTATTTTAAAAACATAATTATTATTTTTTTTTGTCACATACTTTATAAAATGAATTAAAATAAATTATTATTAACGTATTTTAAAAGAAATACTCGTTAGTTTTCATTAAAAAATAAGTTAATTTTTCAATACACAGGTGTGCCAATACTTTTTTTCATGTCTGTATACTTATTGTCATACAACTGAAAATAGTTCAGGATTTTTTAGTAATTTAATAAAATTTAATTTTTAAAACTTTAAGAGCAAGTTCGTGTGACTTTATTCTCAAAAATTGTGGATCTTTAATCTAGTCTTGTGTTTTTATTTATTTATCTTCTTAGAAGGTGAAGTTGTCCGGATGACACTTACATTCACGAGTATCCTTGAAAATAAATCTTTTCAATTAACAACTCCAACGGAAAAATTAATGTATCTAATGATCACATTCATGGGACCAGATTCTCAGTTTTTGGAACCAACAATTAAAGCATTACTAAAGGATCATCTAATGCACTTTTTTCAATCTTGTAAAGATATTAGCTTTGAATTCGACAAAGTATATGAAGGTAAAAAACGTTCAAAATTTTAAAATAAACAGTAGCCAAAGTTAATTATTTATTTTATCTTTTTTCTAATTCTAGGTAAATGTAAATTTCAAAATCTCTATGCTCTTTTTGTTGATCACTTTCAAGCGGCAAGCTATGGTGATGATTTATTTAGTGCAATGGTTCTTATACCATTAGCACAAAAATATGATAATAAATGGCGTCGAATGATTTGGTCTGAACATGCTTCTGTTCTTAGATTTTTAAATTGTGATGAGAGTTTGGTAAGGGAAAATTTTGTTTGTTAATTTATGTATTGAATATTTTTGTTATTTATACCAATTTAATTTTTACTTAGCTTATTGGAGGATTGGATGCTTACTTAAATCCACCTGAAGTTGAGGAGTCATTAATAAATTGTTATGCAAGAGCTTTGTATTCAAACTCTTTACGCCCTAACACTATAGTGTATAAAATAGCTCAGCATCATATGAAAAAATATAATGAAACTCATAATAATTCTTAAAGTTAATTGTTAATTGTTCGTACAATAAAATTAAATAAAAATCATTAAAAAAAAATGTATTTATTTCTTATAACTTTCGTATGATTTCAAACTGTTATCGAAAGGTAGTTGAAAAAAATATGCCACAGTTAACCATAAGATGTTAGGCCCTAAGCAGACGTGCAGCTTTTTCCCATGCAGCGAAAATAAATTACACAGGTTCTTCCAAGAGCTGTATGCAGACTTCTCTGCACGATGTCTCTATTTCTAAATTGGCTGCCTAGTTTCACTGCAGCGACAACAACAAACGAAAAAAATATATATATAAACTATATATATAATATGTAATTGGTATCTGGCATTAATGATATTTGCTATATTTTGTCATTAGACGACATTTAACGAAATTGTGTATCAATAACACATAACAACAAAGATTTTTTTCCGGGAAAATAAGTATATGTATTATATGTAGATAATCGGCATCCTGAATCTGAAAATGAAACCCATTTTCATCCATCAGCTTTAGTTTTTGAGATATGACACACGGATTCTCCTATAGAAAAAAACCTGCCATGCGGCGAACAAAAATAAAATTTTTCTTCAGAAGCAACCAAAAATGATCTTTTCCTTGAAAGTTGGTCGTTTGGCAGATGGTAAATAAGAATAAATCCATTTATTACGGTTTTTTGAGTTAATACTATTTAAATTGAAGAGGCAAAGATAACAATCATCATGGGGATTTTTTGATTTTCGCCAGTTTATTGGGGTATTGAGCTTCAAAGAACGTCTTGTTCTACTTGACCATAGTCGCAAACTAACAACACAGTTTCGACAAACAGTTTTAGGCACCCAGAGCTTGTATAAATTACACATTTGCATTTTGAAGTAATCAAAATAAGCTGTTTTCACGAATTCTGTCACCAATTTTTTAAACAATTTAAGCCTCATTCGCCGCAAATGTTACAAAAACAGTGTGGGATATTAAAACAACTTCTCCGTGATGTAGATATTGTTATAATTTCTTCACAACTGGAAATTAACACTATGCCAAACTGTAAAATGTGCGACTACTCTACTTAAAATACAATAAAGCTTTGTAGGCCAAAGTAAAGCTGATAGATTAAAACGGATGGTAGATTTAAATTTACCGTTTTTGAATATAAGAGAAAAAATTTTAAAAAGTTAAATTTTGTAGGTATGTGTAATATGCCGTAACAAAATATGAAAAGAGAAATTGTCATTTCAGATTTGGCATAACAATTTATCAATGTCTAAGAGTATGCAAATCTGTTTTAGATGCAGCGCTGTATGTAGCGATGCGTGCAGACTAGCTGCTCATCGCATTATAAGAGTGGTTTGAATCTAATTCTATGCGCTGATGTCCTTGTGCAAAGAGCAGCGTGTACGCTTGAATATAAACTGTATTTTTATTCTGTTTGCTAAAAGATATCTCTATTAGTCCGTAGACACTAATTTTTTTCTTCATTAGTGCCTGTTTACGTAGAATTTTACTGAAAGTCATTTTACTGAAAGCGTGTCTGCACATAAAGAAAAAACCCTTTCAGATCAATCTACCTTTCACTATCTCACAACCTTAAAATTCACGAATATCTCGCTCACACAAAAAAAAGTCTTTCATGTTTCACCCGAGAATATTACTTGCATCTGGCGCATCGGTGAATTTTGGGTGCAACGTACCCTTCTCGCTTTTACGCACACAAATTAATCTACCTGAGAAAAAGGGAAAGATGTTGTTTTTAAGAAAGGAAAAAGCACTTATCTGGCAAAAACCAATATGAATAATTGTCAACTTTATTTAAAAATCATTTTGTTGATTTCTCTTCTAATGCTGCAATATTTGATTGATTTATAATAACGGCATCATTTTGTTGATTTCTCTTCTAATGCTGCAATATTTGATTGATTTATAATAACGGCAACATTAAATTATATCCGATTCAATTTTGTCGGAAATGTTTTTTTAATAATTTTATTATGTTTTTTGAAATAAGTTTTAATTTTCAAATCTGAAATGTTAAAAAAAGCTGCTAGAACCTGAAAAATGTCAAATTAATAATTTTGTTGACATTTTCTCATTTTTGTGGTTTAATGTATACACACTCAGTCTTATCGGAATTTTCAGTAATGAATTCTTCGTACTACTCTAGTTTCATTTTTAATAAATTAAAAATGAGAAAAATGTAGTATCATACGGGCTTATAAGTTATAATGTATTAAGTTTCAAGTAAATCGACCTATTCGCTTAGGGTGTAGCTGAATAGACAGACAGAATATACGAAACCCACTCTTTCGTCTTCTTTATCATCGTAATAAAAATATAAAAAAATTCGAGTTCGATATTTGGTCACCTTGCCATATATCTATAATTATGTTGCAAATACAAATGGACAAGAAGAATTGTTTTTGTCGATCGGTTGTCATTGGAATGCAATAATTGTATCATTTTATTTTTTAAGGTTGGCTATTTTTGGTAATCGATAATCATTACTTTATTTTAGCCATTTGAAAGAATATTTTAATTCATCGGAGAATAAAAACAAAAAAAAATATAGTCAAATATATTTAAGGCTTTCCAATATTATATCCAAATACCTTCAAACAAGTTTTTTCAATTTACAACTTTGTTATGTAGGTATACTTTCTTACATCAATTGCCTTATAAAAAACTACATACATCTTATGAATAAAGCAGATGAAATCTTATAAATTGACCGGACCTTTCAAACTTCTATTGTAATTTTTTAATTTAATTAATGCCAGAAGTATAAAAAAAATTTCTAAACAACAATTTCTTATTGTTACTCAATTCTCTAGGTTTCTTCTCATAATAAATGAACAAACGATGACAATCGTTCACTTATTGAATGAAGGAAAAAAAAAAGACAAAATATACACATTATTAAATTAGAGCTTTAGCATTCTTGTTATAATTACTAATCTTTGACTGCACTATTTTGTATGATGAAGCAGTTGACCTATGTTGACATTTAAACTATACAAAACAGTTCGCCCGCTTGAGGTTCCATGGACAAAATAAGTATTTACAAGTCATTCGGGTTGAATGAATTTGTAAAGTCGGAATATAAAAAAAAAGTAAATTTCAAATTAATATGAGTCATTCTATTAGAATGGAATGGAATGTTGAATTATAAACTCGACTGATGTTTTTTTTTTACGAACGTCTGATCGAGACTGAAGGGTGAAAAATCGAAGTCTAAAAACGTGAAATCAGTATTAAAAAAAGTAAATTTGGCAGAAACTTGGTGGGGTGCAGTTTCAAGTTTGTTAACTGGGCTTTTGAATATTAAAAAAAGTGCATTTGTATTAGAGCTCCCTATTATACGGATATTTAAAAACACGGATACACGTGTTCTTATAATATCCGGATTTGAATCCGTGTATTTCGTGTATCCGTGCATCCGTGCGTCCGTGTGTCCGTGTGTCCGTGTATCCGTGTATCCAAAGATCCGTGTATTTTAAATAATCCAATCATCACTGGAGAGGACCAAATTTATGGGATTTTTTTGATAAAAATACGACAACGACTTGGTAGTCGAATCTGTCAGTGGATTTAAATTTAGAATTATTTAATTTTTTCTTTAAAAATCGATTTTTTTTTGGAAAATCACCAAAAATAAAAATCTATAATATCCATTATCCCTCTAAATATTTAGCTTGTGAGCCCACCCCTTGAAAAGATAAAAATCGAAAATCATTCCGTCTATTAAGAATCCGTGTAATAAAGATCCGTGTATGCTTAATATCCGGATACACGGATATTAAGCAAATAAATACACGTGTTTTAAGAGAACGGATTTTTTTTTGCGTGTAATAATTACTTAGAGTCCGTGTACCCGTGTTTTTCAAATACACGGACTGAATCGTAGGCTCTAATTTGTATGTATGTACAGTGAAAACTCTAAAAAGCGGACACTCATGGTCTCACAATTTTTGTCCGGTTATGAGAACTGTCTGGTTAATGGAAAGAAAAACTTTTTGTTTAACTTCATATTAAATTGAACCATACACTCTCAAAATTATACCAACTTAGTTACTCGGGAAATCCCCTAATAAGCGTTCAACATCACATTAGAGCTTCGAGTCCGGTTATCGGAGATTTACTTACGTATTAAAAATAAAACAGAAACTATACGCTGAGAACGGACCTTCTGTTTTTCTTCTGTTTCATTTATTAATTCAAAATAATTCCTAAATAAAATTATGTGTTCGCGTGTGGGAGGTTTTCTATATAAAATGATAGCAAGAAAAAGTGTCTGCGTCCGTTTATGGGAGTGTCCTAAGTGTTAGGGATCATCAACTTCTTAGAGCAAGATAAGTACATAACTACTTTTGGGAATCTTTGAAAAAATTATCGTTTTAACATAACCTTAAAAATTATGAATTTTTTATTTCCATTTTTGAACTGGAATATTTCGGGAACCCCAACTGATCGCAATTTGGAGTTTTCAGCACCAAAAATTAACTTTAGAATAACTTTTACTTCCTCGTCCCGGCGAAACTTTGTAGGTAAGCCTTATTTAAACCAATTTTTTGTATATTAGGTAGGTATGTCGTTTAATTTAAATGTCAAATTCCCATAAAAATATATAATATCGTAGCAATGCATAAATCGTTAACTTTTCAAGCTTTAGTAATTAAATATATCAAACAATTAATAACATTACCTATGTACATCAATATAGGTACGAAGAATGTCTGAAAATGATAGTGTGTCAAATTTTCACATACCTATTAGTAAGGCAGTCACCTCTAGTTAATTAAAATGTCAAGTACGTATATAATTCCATTTATTAATGTGTGCAGTTAATAGACCTCAACTATATGACAAAAAAAAAACACCCACGCCCACACAAATTCTTGCGCGATGTCAATTAAGTCAAACAGCCATGTAAAGATTATCAATAAACTGTGTATATAATTAAAAGCAGAATTTTACTGACAAACCCAAGAAGACTTAATTACACAATTACACGCAAGTCTAGCTAGGTGCTTTCGTTTTGTCTTTTTATTCAACTCAAGTTCGAAATTGATTCATGAATTTAATGTCTTCAAATGGCGGCACTGCCTAACCATTATATAATATATTACTATATTAAATAAATAAATATTCAAATTATATAGGCCGTGCGTACATACATACACATAAACCCTTCACCCAAAATAAATGAGTGAAGTTGTTAACATGACTCTGTCTGATGAGTTAAATGTTAAGATTCGAGACAGGATCGTAATAATTTAAGTCCTTAAATCATCGCATGCAAGCTTTTATAAATGTAATGTATAACGAGGTGAAATATTCCGCACGATGACAATGAACGCTGGCTGGCTCTTGTGACTCTTGGGGGGGGAACCCAACTTGAAATAATCTATTTTAAGCTTCTTTTTAAAAGCAACACGCAGAGCGTTAATAAAATAACGCGTAAATATTTCGTGGGAAAAATTATGGTTTTCATTTCATTGATAATTATATTCCAGAAATTTAAGATATGATTAAGGAAATTTGATTATAAATAATGGATATATATGCACATAAATATGGGATTAACTACTCTTAGTGTTCTTTGTACCTACATATTATAAACAGGAAATAGAATATGTAAACAAAATAACATTTTTTTTTGAAATGAGTTTTTGTGGGATAGCACACTAGCAGATAGACTGCCAAGCTTTTGCACCATCATATGAATATTGAAGGTTTGAATGAAACAACAAACACTTGGGTGAGCTACCACCAATTTTTTATAGGCTGGAGTTATAGCTATTTCACGACTGCCCTGCCGATCATCAGACTGCTTTTAGTGGTCCTTGGTCTATTTGTTCGATTTAATTTGAAAAACTTTTTGTCTCGGGGGTCGAACCAGACCAAGTTAATATATAATATATTGGGCAGGTTGTCAAAGTTGAAAGTCAAAAATGGCTGTTCGAGTGCCCACAGGAACTCGCCGAGCATTCATTTCCATTTCCATTTTTATATTTGATTATTAAGGGGAAACGAACATCACCTCTCTTATTTTCCACACGATTCCTTTCTTATTTTGACCTGTGTAAATACACGTTCTTGCGTATTGCGCGAATCACCCTGTACCTATAAATAGTTATCTATTTAACGCCATAAATCTTCAGTAATAACTCACCATCCCTCCTCACGAAATTTTGTACTTCAATAATAAAATACTATGCAAACAGCATCCCACTTAATAGATATTTTTCGTAATTTTATTAACTTGTAACAATCCAAGCACAAATCAAACAAGCTTCATTTTCAATTATCATATACATATCAACTCAATGAGGTTCTAATAGCTAGAAATTAGAAGCAATTAAAATATTTACTCCATACTATTCCTATACTCCAAAATAGTCAAGTACCACGAGCATATAATAAAAAAATAAACAATGTAAATAATACCTATAGTGGCGCTAGAAATATCTCGAAATTGACTCTCTTCTCATTGAAAAGAGGTGAGAAAAATCAAAATTCTATTTAAATGGCGGCGTATACTTAACTAATGAAGCATGATTTTTTTTATAATGTTTGATGGATATAAGATACCGCAAAAAGTAGCACCTGTGCATTGTCCGCTACGTAGAAACTATCATAGGAAAATTCCATTTGAACGTGCTTATTTTGTGGACACGATTGATTATTATTATTGTTCATAGCATTGTTAATAAATAATTAAGTGTGAAAATGAACGAGGAACGTTTGATTAATGGAAATATCTTTGTGGAATATATTATATATGTACCTACACATATAATTGAAAGGAGTTCTTTTAAGAAAAATTGAATGATTTTGATATTTTGAAATCAATAAGCGGTTCTTCTTAGACGGTCAATGAATTTACGCGGGCATTGGCATTTTCTTTAAATTACTTATGTAGATTTAATTAACCCCCAATAATTGCTGAAAAGAAAATTAAACATTTAAGTTCAACATAAGCACTTACATGACAGTTAACTAGTAGGAAAATGTAATTTATAGATAAACGTTTAAGTTGAAATTTAATAAGTTTTGTATCTGCAAACAGGTATGTAGGCTGCAATTATTATAAGAATAAGTACATCGTCAGATAAGAGTAAAACCGGCTATAGATTCATCTTTGTTTATATAATTATAGAGTATCTCTTACAATTACAAAAAAAATACTACAACCATTAAATCTATTAAATTTTTGAATGAAGTTAGTAATCCGATAACCACAGTGGCTTGTTTTGATATTTTTGGTTGCTAAAATAATAACTTTTAATCTAATATAGATATCATAACAAATTATCTTAGATGGCTATGTAGCTGGTGAGTTTCAATAGCTATACAGGGTGTTTCAGAATTTTCAGTTGACAAAAAGAATTTTTAATTAAGATAGCCTTTTCGAGGGTTAAAGTGCAGAACCTCGTAAATCGTTTTGCATGTTTTCATGAAATCCCAAAAAACCTGCCAAACTTTGAAAATGACGATCTACAGTAAGAGGTTTTAAATTCTGACCTTTTCTGTTAAATGTTGAGAACAACATTGTTACGCTGAAATTGTCAAAAGGTGGTTCTGACACTGCTGATTTGTTTGCAACAATTATATTTTTTTTTGGAATTGTGTATGTAGCTTGTATTTCACTTACACTTAAGAGTGTTTAAATTTTATTTGTGTGAAACAAACAATATCTATTAGACTGATTTTAAAAGAAATACATTAGTTATGTGAGCCTTTATTTTATGTTATCTGCTAAAAACGAATTCTAGTGTAAGGTAGTATTATGTGAGAATAAAAAAATTAACAATATAGCACAGCGGTGTACATATGCATGCATGAAAATAACAATTTAAACTTAAAAGTTGTTAAAAAAATCTAATAGGTATATAATTAGAAATAAATTAGTTAAAGAAAATCTGAAATTGCTTTGACACCAACGCAACGTAAGCCATCTGTTTTCTTAAATATATTTTAATTTATGAGAAACAAATTTCAAAAATCGTTGGGGCGGTTTTTTAAAAAAATAAAATTTTTGTATACAACATTCAAGAAAAAAAATTGATACTCCATTTTTAAATTGTTTATTAATGCAGAGTTAATTTTTTAAAAAAATCATCTACCCATTTTCGAAATATCAAATTTTCAAAAAGATAATTTTGAAATTTTTTTTTTAATCAAAAATTTATTGTTTCAAAACATTTTGATATGTAATATTATTCAAAATTATTAGAAGCTCTTGTGCAAAAAATCGGTTCAATAGGTTATGAGGTGTTCGAAAACCAAAAAAATGGTTCTTTGAGAGATACCGTTGCTAAACGGCAGATATATGTAATTTTTTTCCAATAATGTAGTAGATCGTACTAATATTTACTCCCATTATTTTTTTTATCAAATCGTAGAAGTCGTTTTTGAGATAAATGAGATTTTCCTTACCGGTTTTTAAACACTTGTATGGGAGGTACTGTAATGTTTGGTTATACGAATATTTATTTTAATCTGCTAGATAATATTAAAAAAACTGCTCAGTACTAAGTTTAATAAAAATCCATGAAGTAGTTTTTGAATTACTAAGTTCTCAAAAATAAATTTGAAACTCTAAACAAAATTTTTTTTGAAAATTTTGGTATTACACTTAAAACTTTCATTCACAAAAAAAATTTATCAAAATCAGTTTAAACGTTTTTGGGAAAATCGAAAATCAAAAAAATGGTTCTATGGAAGGTATCTACACTTAAAACTTTCATTCACAAAAAAAATTTATCAAAATCAGTTTAAACGTTTTTGGGAAAATCGAAATTCAAAAAAATGGTTCTATGGAAGGTATCATTTATAACTTGGTAGGTTTTATGTAAAAAAAATTATCGATTTTTTTTAGGTTGTAAAATAAAATTTTCATTTTTTGCTAATAATTTTTTTGACGGCTGCTACTGTTATTTTTGGTCCTAAGAAACTGAAAAAAAAACGTGTCGCCGGTCGGGGAAACACCCAAAAAACGCTTTGTACCAAGTTAAAAGAAAATCGACCCACCCTGCAGCCAATAGAACAGACAGACAGAATTGCGAGACCCACTTTTTTCGACTTCGCTATCATCGTTATGTCAAGTTTGATCAAAATCTCGAGTTCGATTTTTTTTACGAATCCATAACTTGCTATTATAGTAGCCAGGTCAAACCACTCAGAATTTAGAAACTTGTCCGTACCACTTTTAGCTGTTTTTTGAGATTTCGAAAACCCCTACTTTGAACCAGGTATTTGGTCACCCTGTCCATAATTGATTTTTTGTTTTTCTTAATTTTCACTTAAATATTATAGGTGTGTTCTTTTGGGCCTTGCAAAGTACTTTTTAATACTTCCCAGTAGATGATGAATGGAACGCTTTAATTTTTGCCAAAAAAAAATCTAACCTCAATGTAGACGAAAGCTTTGTTGTTTGTATTTGTATTTTATTTTAAATCATAGAAATCATCAACAACAATAATTTACTATGTAATTTCTTCTACTGAAGGTGTCGCTTTCTTGCGTGGATTCATTTCGTTACTACATTATTAAAGTGCTTTGAACTACTTTGACCATAGAATAGAAGTAGTTGAAAGCAGCCAGAAGTAGGTACTTGGCAGTAGATGCTGTAGCCCAAAGGAACACGCCTATTGTATGATAGGGCGGGTTCAATAAAAATAGCTTAGCATCTGAATTTTCAGATTTCTGAATTTATGTCGTTGAACGCAAAAAAAATCTGAAATTTCAGTCGAAAGTCATTGTGTCAAATTCCTGCATTTACCTAAAGGATTTTAGAACTTTAATTACATTTGTAAATTAAACATTGAGAGTGAATAGTTGTGAGTATGAAAATATATGTAACTAAATCAGCAACAGGTTTCATTATCTTCATTAAAAGTCCTTTTATTGATATGTATGACTTACAAAAACATAGAAAAACTTTCCAAACATCAATTAAAAAAATTGTTGATTTAAAAATTCACTAAACAATAAACAAAAAGTTCGTTCATTTAAATAAGTATTAAATTTTCATGACAAAAACTAAAAAAATCAACCACCAACAAGACGAAAATTATAAAGTTCAGCTTTTATGTGTGCTTTTGGCACTTCCCCACCACAAAAAACTTTCATCTGAATTTTCAGATGAGAATTTCTTGTCTGAAAATTCAGATGAAACGTAACTAAACGTAACTAAACGTAACTAAAAGTCACTAAAAGTCATCTAACTTTTAATGACAGCTGGCCAATCAGAAGCTCCAAAAATTCAGAAATCTGAAAATTCAGATGTAAAACGTAATCGATTGAACGCACCCATAGTAAGACCAATGTTCTGCACTAAAATATTTTTGATACCCTGCGCCTTTTTGCACAAAATTTTTAAAAGAGAATCCTGAAAAAAAATCGTTTGACTCATTACTGGTTTTTAGTTTTAAAAAATTGCCATGTTATTTAAATTTCTTAACTCTTACTAATACTACTAGCCTTAAAAAGTTATAACAATTTGAACTCAAACAGGGTTCCAAAACAAATAAAAATAAATTTGTTTTGTTTAATTAATTATAGCTGTTATATTAATTTTAATTTTTTATTTTTACAGAAGGTCGCCATTTTGAACAATTTTTATAAATAAAGTTAAAAAAAAATTTGAGCTAACTTTAAAAATAAAAATAATAAAACAGCAATAATTAAAAAAAAGATTTATTTTTATTTGTTTTAGAACCTTATTTGATTGAGTTCAATTTGGTATAACTTTTGATTTAAGGCTGGCATTGTTTAGTTTTATACTTTTTAAGAAACTTCAATAACATGGCAAATTTTTCAGTAATGAGTCAAACGATTTTTTTTCAGGATGCTCTTTTAAAAAGGTTTGATCAAAATGTCATATTATCTATTAGTTCATTAAACTTAAGACTTGCATTACAGACCCACCGAAAAATGATTATTGTCACTACTTTTGTATAAACGGCCCACTGTGCGACGATGGGTTTTTATGTGAAGCTCATCAGCAATTGTGGTGATTAATCAAATTGAGAAGTATCGTAGAAATTTCAAATTGCAACCATCAATTAGAGGCTAGTTTCAGTTCCTTGAAACTTTTTTGATACCCAACAAAAAATTAAAGCAAAAGTTGAAATTTCCAAAACCGAAAGGTACATTTTTTTTTTAATTTGGCATAACTTTTAAAATTTTAAACGCATTTGTAACATTTCATTTCTTTTCTCTTCGGGTTTTTTCACCTTCAGGTACTGGGAAATATCAACTTGTTACAGTCATCATTTAGCGTGGTGTTAGTTGTTAGTAAACAATAAAAAGCCTAACACACTACTAAAGACAACAAATAAAATATATACATACATTAATAACAAGCTACAAAAAATAACTACAAGTCAAAATATTAGAACATTAAATTACATTAATTAAACAAAACAAAAAGTGGCAACACTGTTACTATAAAAAGGAAAACATTAAATACGATGATTGGTGACAAACAATTAGAAATTCTAAGAACGTCCATACAACTTATTCTTAAGTGTAAGTTTTGAGTAACTCAAATCGAAAACATTATGATTTTTATTCGCTCCGTGTTTCATACGAGTCAATGGTTCATTGAGGCCATAATTGGTACGATGGAAATCGAGATGAAAAATGTTAGAGTTTCGAGAACTGCGACTTCTAACTATTAAATTAATCTGGTCCAAAAGTACATGGGAATGAATCGATCCAATCATTAGTTGGTTTTTCGTCCAACGTCATCTGATAGTAAGTTCTGTTTGAAGAAAACAAAATATTAATTGTAATTGTTTGGTATAATAGTGTTTCTATTGTCCCGAAATTAGCTCTCGCAGCTCCGAGCTGAAGTTTCAGAACTGGTTCTTACGCAACTGAATATATATATATGTACATTGTACATTATTATGCATGTATGTAGGTCATTGAATTGTTTCGAGTAAAACATGTTCAAAACTAATTGGATATGATAAGTTAGAAATGTGCTATCAGCCAACGATAGTTATACTTATTTTTACAGTCATATAGTCTTTTTCTCATTAAATTATTATATTTCTGTTTTGTAGTTGCAATCATGTTGCATAATAACTTAAACTTAAATAAGAGTAAGTAAGTACATACCTACATCTTATCAACGCTAGTTATTAGCTTTTATTTGCTCTTTATAGTTTACTCAGTCAAGTCATTCAATAAAAATGTGAATGGTGGTTGCTTTTGTAAATTGACGAATTATCTTGCTTTCACATGCAATTCAATTGAAAGCTATTTATCGAAACTGTCATTGAGGTTGAAGCTCATTAAGTTAGTCTATATACCTATAAGTCTTTATGGGTAGGTTCGTCTATTGAGATGCACTAAAAGATTCGTTGAGTCTTAAATTGATTACATTTATTTGTTTTGTTTGTTGAATGACAATTTAAATTATGTATATACCTAAAATAATTAGAAACATGTGTCAGTGAATAAAGCGGAAAAGAGGTGTAATTAAAATTTCTTTAATTTTTCCTATTTTAAAATAATATCTTTAGATAAAATTGGTGAACTGTGCGTTTCTTTACTTTGAAACTCTGTGATTTTTTTTGTCCAAAACTGTGAATTTCTACACATTTAACTTTGATAGATTTTTGTTTAACATTCGTACAAATTAGCAGTTTGCGACAGTATGGGAAAAGATAAACTCACTTTCTACCGATTTAAGCCGTTCTGTCAAAGTACATATAAAAAATAAAATTGGACTAGAATTGATCAAAATTGAAAGTTTTGGGAAATAAAGAAACACACATATATTATAATAACTTTACTGAGCAAAAAAATCATTAAATTTGACATTAAATCGTTACACCTATTTTACTTTTATTTAAAATGATATAAAAGAGAGCCTTAAACTTAAATTTTCAATTTGCATCAAGTTTCTCAAAACTGGGTTTGGTTTATATGTGTTTTGGCAGCATATTATGAACATTTGTGCAAAATCAAAAGAAATTTCACATTACCAAACAGACCAATTATAAGTTTTTGTTGAATGAACTGTCAAAATTGAAATATTCAATGGTAAATTCATAATAACGCAAAGTTTTCGATAACTTTTCAATCATTTGCGTACGTATGGCTTCCGATGCGTCGATTGCAGTTGTTAGTTTTTCAAAGTCATCAAGTCACAAGATCTTGAATGTTAATTAACAGGTCCATTATATGTACATACGTGAAATTATGCGTTCATATTAATTTTTCTTTAAATAAAATCATTCTTTCGTTTGGTGTCGGAAAACGATAAAGGCATTCAGACTTATCGCCAATTTATTGTGAACTTTTTTTCCTCGGAAAAACAAACAAATACCGGGGAAAGAATATTTCCAATCGCAAATCTCCCACAAAATGATTTTCCCTAAGAAATTATTTGGAGAGTTTTTGCAATGATATAAGAAAAAGGTTCCCTGGAAAAATTATATTCACGATATATGTAAGAATATTTTCCCAAGATAATTCGTGATAGCAAATTTCCCAAAATGGGAAAAAAACTCCGGGGAAATTTCTATAGGGCTAATTAATCATGGTTTAAGGGGACCTTAAGAAACTGATTTATCTTCAAATATCATAGTTTGATGACTCCTTCACCCCCAGACCGTACCAAACTTTGCATTTTCGTGATTTAACAGCGGCCGGCGGCGCAAAGTTTCAATAATCTCATGTGGATTATCTTCGCTCGAATTTCAACAATGTTTCTTAAGGCAAACCCATTAACCAAAATTAACATAATCTCTGAACATAAGTTTTCGATAAAACAGAGTATCCAATTTCAATTGATTTTTGGTCCATTCACCGAAATTTTGTCGCAAACGCTAGTTATTCGGCTTCAATTCTTCCCCAAGCTGGATTTTGTTAACCTTTAAACCAAAATCTTGATGGCATTGGATGAAATCCAAAATAGAGGTTTTGAGATCTACAAACATTTGATTAGAAACATTTGTATCTCTTGAATACCGTTGAAATGTTTCATAGCTTTTTAAATTTTATCGATAATGCTCCAAGAAATAGCAAACTTAAAATAATTACCCTTGCACAACTATAAATACCTTTCAGATTACCCTTGAACTTAACTTCGGACATACCGTCGAGTACAGGAATTCTTCTTTAGCCGCACTTCACGAATGTGAAATGACTTTATTTTTCCCTCCCATTGTGATAGAACATGCATTCAAAACCAAAGGTGCATCGGTAAATCTTATACAATCTTCTCAAATTATTATCCTAAACGATCGCACTATATACATATGTATGTGTTTGAACATTTTTAAGGTTATGTCTAATAACCACATATAACTACTTGTCACTTGGGTACGTGCAAAATATAAAAACAAATTTGGTCATCTAAACCTGTATTTTGTCAAAAAATAATAATTGTAGGATTTCTTTCCGTCTTCCGTGCATGACACCACGTCTGTTCTGCTTAACTCGACTGGACACTCATGCTAGATTCTGCCAACAACCACTGTTTCTTTTTGGATACAATCTGCTTTATTTCATTCATTGCGAGTACCTACGAGTACAAACCAGCTTCAGAAGAGTAGCTAACTGCAGTGTCGCTGCGACAGTTTCCCGGCCATGCTTTGTGTATAAATTGTATTGTTAAACCGGCTGTTTGAGTAGATTTTTTTATTCTTAAATGTTCAATGCGCTATGTGCATTTCAATTACTTACACTTGAATCCCCTCGAAAAAGTTTTACTCACAAGTAGGTATAACAAATGTGATCCTCAAGCGTGTCGCATCCGAATGTCGAATAGTTTGAATTTTGTTTGAGCAAGTTTTGCATATCATTTCACTCGAACATGTATTTTCTTTGACACAGTGGCATAGTGTACATTTTTACGTCAATAAAGTCAACAAATCATGCTCGGTTGGATGAAAAAATATCTGAGGATGGAATGAAACAATTTATGTTTTCTTTGTTGTATTCCCTGATGAAGTTCTTAAGGTCTATTCTTGAATATTTAGGGACTGACAATTTTACAAAAATAACATAGAAAACTGATACATATTGTCAAAATGTCAAATAACGAATTGCCACCTATCATCTGTCACGTTTAAACGTGAAATGAAATAGGGTGTTATTAATTGCTCTTAAACGAGGGGAGGTAGATTGGTCTATTTTTATAAATGGCATATTGCATATACTGGACTGGTCCATTTGCAGAGCAGAAAATAATGTTGCACAACGGTAATAAGTGAAGATAAATATGTATGTACATAGGTATAATGTGCGTGATAAACAGAGAGTGTCAACAGAGCACTATAGCCACAGCAACCCCTATTTTATCCAATTAATATCTGGCCTGTCACTCTGTTATCAGCAAACTAGCTAGTCTTATGTCAGACTTGCTCGAGACATTGACAGTGTGGTTCCTAAAGTACAAGTGCTTCACGATGTTGCTTTGCCAGCGCATTCTGTGATCACCACGCAGTGCACATTGTATAATTGACATGCACTGCGGACGTAGTCGTCGTCGTCTGTGTGCCACACGACCGACGATCAGTTTAGATATATTATTCAGTTTTTGTTTTGTATTTCTTGTTATTATTTCCCTTCGGCTTTTCTACAACAAGAAACTATTACAATAGTTACTAGTTTTGAGTCGAGTCATATTTTTCCCCCTGTTTGTTAAATTTCCATTTGGAATTGAGAATTTTTAAAAGATAGTCGCCGCGCTTCATTGCCGATTCAACTGTAAAGATAGTCTTTCGGAAACCTCCGAATCGATAAGTTGAGGTTATTTTCTTCCTATCGGTTTTTTTTTCGAATTTGTCGTTTGAATGTTCTTTCGTTGTTAAACTTAATTTTCTAAAACGGTCTTTGTGGTGATATTATTTTGTACTTTCAAATAGCTTCACACTGTGAATTGCAAGAACATCGTGGCAGCATTCTACCATTGTTTGCGATCATATTTTATTGTGGTGCGTTTTCGAGTTTATTATTTTCGAGTTCGAATTTTATTTCCTGAAATGTTATTCGAAGAGAAGTGCATATTGTGAATGTTTTCTTTCAAATATCAAATTGATTTGATTGGAAAATTTTTGTAATTAAATAAAAAAAGTGGGAAGTGAGTTTATATAGGTACTACAACACGAAGTACAAAATTTATAAGTTCAAATCGCCCTTGGATATTTACAACACAACTATATTATTCATATCTTTAAACAGCTGAAACAACAGAACTTTGTGTTTGAAGATCAATTTTAATCATTTATTTCCGTAAGCTTTAAATATCTTATATACGACAATCTGAGAGCTGCCCTGCTGATATTGCTGCTGATGCTGATGCTGCTGAACACTTAAGGTGATAAATATTTGCATAGCTTTCTAGACTTCTATATACCTACATAAGTCTGGAGAATATGTTTAATTTAGCTGGAGATCTCGGCTGGAGGAGCTCATTTAGGATGTTTTTTTCTTGTTTTTCAATTGAATTGCCAGCAATCTGTGTGCGATCGTATAGTTAAAAATAAATATAAACAATGATCTTTCATATACCTATTACCTACATAGGTAGTTTAAAAATAAAGAAAAAGATTTACCTACGCAATACATTGTCATTCTTAAAAATGATGCCTGAACTGTTCATTATGGGGTGTCTTTTTTTCTTTTGCTTTATTTTTTTTTTAAATTGTTTAAAGAAGAGACCATGTGTTTCTTTTAAGACAATTTAATAAAGTTGAATGATCTTAATATTTGAAATGGTTTGATTCATTGACTCCGATGTTGGGGATAATATGGTGGTGAGCGTTTACATTAAAATTAATAAACGTGGAATAGCGAAGGGTTAGGCCTTATTCCATGCAATAAGTGCAAAATGTTATTAATAAAACAAAATTTCTACTAATTGACGTTTACTAAGCTAAACTACCGAAGAAGGTGGTTTAGCGAAGAAATAAGAACCATATGTCAATATTATGAAATGAAAAAAATTAAGTGAAAATTACAAATTAAATTTTGAATAAAAATAATAATGTCTAACAGTTCTAAAACCATTTGCAATTATTGAACAATCAGCCATCAACGACAAGAAAAATAAAAAAAAATACAAAACCAGGATTCAATGAAAGTGCTTAGTGAAGAGGATTTCAGGAAGAAATATAGATTTTCCAAGGAAAATATTAGGAAACTCATTGCAGTTGTTGAATTGTTTTTTGTTACAAATTATCGCAATTTGCTTACAAAACAATTATAGGATTTTTGGTAAACGTCATTTTATCTATTCTAATAACATTTAGTTTTTATTAATGGAAAATTTTAAACCGTAGCTTAACTCTTATTCAATGGTTGAGTAAACTCGTGGAATAAGTTTTGTTTTTATTAAAAGGGCTGTTTGGGTATAATGTGTACCCTAATTCAGTATATTTTTTTTATAGTATTTTTGAGGAGGGGATAGAAAAATATTTTACCCATGTTTAAGGATTTTTTAATTAAATCTTTTTTGGGCGAAAACCTAATTTTTTCGAGGCCAGTTTTTGGCAGGTAAATAGTTTTTTATGGTACCACAAGTTGGTACCTATATAGCAAGTAATTTGAATTAATTTTAAAAATTTCGAAAACAGTAACAATGTCTTGGAACATTTTGAACAATTTTGATCTAATATAACCAATTTTTAAAAATGGGAGCTGAAAATTTGTTTGGTCAAATATTTATTCTTCAAAAGTGACAGTTCGTGCAAACAAGCAAGCAAACAAACCGTTTTGACACTTTAAACTGTCAAAGTGACGTTTGATGTTAGTATGATAATTTGGTGATTTTAAATTTATTAACAAAAGATAACGCACTGTTAAATCGTTTTTAAATTTTTGTTTTTAACTAAGACATAGATCAAACTGAAAATGCTTTAATGATAGTACTTAGTTTTCTTAAACTTTGGGCCATTAATTTGTATTTAAGAATATGTACATTTAGTCTGAACTTACTTTGTTTTTAGCTCAAATTTGTGAGCCAGTTACATACATAGGTGCTGTTATACCCTTCTACAATAACAACAGCAAATAAATTTATTATAATGTCTGAATTTAGCAAATATAATAAGATGTGTTCCTTTATTCTGAAACTTTGTGCATTTGTGTGAATTTCTACAAAAAAATCTGTCATAGTTCATATAAAAGAAAATTAAATGTGTAGAAATCCAAACAAATGTACAGAGTTTCAGAGTAAAGGAACACACCTATTGACCGTATATCTTTTAACTTTGAGTGATAATCGAAAATTATTTGTGTCTTAAAAGGCACGTATTTTCTAACTGACATTATAGACATTTCCTGGAAGTTATTTCACATTGACAAAGGATTTTCACATATTATATAGATTAATATTTTATTAATACCCGAGTTCGAAATTCAATTAACTTTAGTAAACGACAGAACTCTGTGAAAGTATGAAAGTATTTTGTTGTTGCAAATGTTTTGTATTGAAAAAAAAAACACTTGAGTATGTTCATACCTTATTTTACTTGCCTTAATGGGTAGGCTACAATACTAAATTCTTACATGATTTTGTGCAAATCACTTGGACAATACCATATTCAATCTAACGATATACAGTAAAACGAGATTGAGAGAAAAATCCTTGAAACCCTGAAACACTTTTTTTATCCCCGAATATTTGTCGACCAATTAGCTATAAAAAACTCCGATTAAGAAAAAAATTCTTAAGTGAAAAACCCGGATATCTGAAACATACATATGTATTTTCAGTCAAATTTTATATTTTTCATTGAAAAAAAAAAACACTCTAAAGTGAAAAAAACTGAATCGAACAGAACAAAACAATTTGATGAACGCTTTCGCTTCTTTTGTATTTTTCACCTCCACCAAATTTACAACACGAAAATGATATTTCATTTTCTGATACGTCACAGTCGTTTTTTGACCGGAAATTTTAAATCCGCTTAGGTGAAATTTTGTTTTCACTTATTCAGACTCCGCTTAAGTGAAATTTTTTTGGAGTTCTTTTAAGTTAAAAATCCGCTTAAGTTGAAAAACACTGTGACATTTTTCCGTTTCTCTTAAGTGGGTTTTACAGTACTTAACATTTATGCATCTCTGTCTTAAATACGAAGAAATGGTACGAGCATTTTCTGTCTCTATACATTTATTAATAAATATAACCATAGATGTTTTTCTTAAAATAGTCTAACATAATTCTAAATTAGGTACTATAAACAGCCACATAAGAGCAAACACTTGTGACCCATTTGTGCACTTTATTTCTAAAACATCTGGCGTTTTTTTTTAAATGAAGACGTTGTGTGGAATAAAAGGGTGCTTGAAGTTCCAGTTCTTCTGGTGTAAAATGTGTTGGACCTATGTACATATAGGTATACAATGTACATATTATGTATGTAACCATGTAAAATATGTGTAATTAATTTAAAAGGGATGAACTGTGGCGATATTTTCAAAAGCATTTTTATGTTTTCTCTTTATGTATAGGTATTCCGATAAAATTTTGTTTTTTTTTTAGGTGGAAGGGGATATTCCCGGAAGTTTGACGATTTCATTTAACAAGGTCACCAAAAAAAAAATTGTTTCTTGAAAATTTTGTTTGGTTAAATTGATACCGATAGAATTTAATTTCAATCGAAAAAATTTTTAAATGTCATTCACTAGAATTATTTGTATGGGAATATGTATTCTGAAATTTTGTGAAATATTTCGTCTATACTTATAAAATCGCAAATTGAAATTCATACTAGATTTTTAATGTAAGATACATATAAACACAAAATATTATTATCATATGAATGTACTACCTACCCTACCTAGAATATAAAATAAAAATATTTTGAAGTTTTTGTGTTTACATTAAAAATGTTTACTAGTTCTCGTGTGGGTGCAAATAGAGAGATATGGTTTTGTTCATTATTTTCTATTTATTGTTCAAAATGAAAGATAGGAAAATATTTGTCTATTAAAATTGTTTTTTAAATCATTTATTAATAAGGTAATCTGCTAAAAAAAATATAAATATAATTATTTCAAAGTCAATGCTAAGCTGAAATTGAAATGTGTTTCATTTTACCTATGCTTAAAAAATATTTACGTATAGGTAATACAAAAAACAAAACAAACTTATTTACCTGCCTAGTTAGTGGGGATACAAATATTAATGAGCATAATAATATTAGTGAGCATGAATAAAAGAGTGTTTCACTTTATTTCTTTTTTTTTCATTTTGTTGTTGTAATTTTGACCATGCATCTGGAAATAATTTAGAAACAAAAAATATATGAAATGATTTCAAAAGTTCTTATTAAATGCCACTTATCAATCAATTATAGGCTGGATCGACTGCCACGTCGATCATCAGACCCCTTTCTGTGGTTCTTGGTCTCTATTGTGTTCAATTTTTTTATTTAGATATTTTATTTTTTTATTTAGACTGAGAGGCGAACTGTTTTTTTTTTTGTTTTCAATTTATCTTAAATGTTGTGTTGTGCTGCTAAAAAAAAAATATGTTTTAATAATAACACTTATACAAATAATAACATAAAGGAATATTTGTATTTGATGTTTTTATTCTTTCAATTAAACTGGCATTTATTTGTTTTTTTTTTCGACAGTTAAAAATTATTAAAAAATAGTATTTGTCGGTGATATTATTGTATTTTTGAAATTAAAAATCAATAAAGTATCACCACTGTCAAATTTGTTATTATTGTTTTTCCTCCAATGACATATAAACAGTGCGGCGCGACAACTTTGAAAATTTTAATTTTATGTTTTGGGGCCAAAATAAAATATTTTTTTGACAAGCGAAATACTAATAATTGATTCAACAGTTTTTTATTGGCATCAAAAACTCACTGATTTTGCTTTTAAAGTGTCTTAAAATAAGAAGTTAAATTTTTCAATGATTTATTTAGGTTTTTTTTTAAATATTTAATTGGGGAAGCATTTTGTTTTCACTTTCGTTAGGTTATCATATTATAAGAATCTTGATTTTCGAAAATCCACCGCTATCCCTGCAAGCTGTTATCTTGAACTGAAAAAAAAACTATTTCAACTATGTCAATTATCAATTAATAGTTGATAAATAACACAGACCTACACCAAAAACCTTTTTGTAACACAAATATTAATTTTTATAGATTTTTTGTGCTCATTATGGGTAAAATAGTGAAATATCACATCAGGATTCCAAAGAAATCATTTTTTTATGTTATTGCAACTTTCGCCATTTTCATAAATTTTAATTAGTAGGTATTATATTATTACACAAAAAGTTTTCATAATAAAATTAAATTTTTTTTTTTTTAAATTGGTTCGAACTTTTTAAATTTTTAAAATATGAACCAATATCATGTTTTCAAAGTTTTGGAAACCAATTTTCGTATAAAAAGAACAAAAACAAGGTATAATTAATATTTTTTTTATAGCGGAAACCCTAAAAGCAGTAAATGGTTGAAAATTTGGATTTAACCTTTCTATGTAGTAGGTATTCAAACGATTGAAACAAAAATGTTCATACCCAATAAACTTAACTAATATACCTTTAAGAATCTTCCCAGCAAACATTTTCATTTAGAACTGTATCATAAATGATTGAAATAAGTGAACAAATCCTTCGAATCTGAATTAATTTCTAAATCGATTTGGGTCCAAACTCCTGGGTAACGAAACACACATATTTTAAAGTACTTCTGTACTACTTTGACAAAAACAAAATTTCTTCGATATGGTTTTGATCGTTCGAATGTTTTCGCTTTACGCGATGAAAACTCCCACCGCCATATTCTTTACTCGTTTAATCCAGTTTAAAACTCAAATCCATTACAATGAATTTATATTAATTTACACTAGATTTATGGAGTAAATAAGAAGGTGTCTTGACTATTATTTTAATCTAGTTTTAAAGACATTATTGGTGAAGATGTTAAAGCATTTTTAGTATGATGCTAGGGTAAAACTGAATTTTCCAAACTTTAAACGAGTTAACATTGTGCTATATTTTTAACATTTTCTTAAATTTAAAATCACCACATGCCTATTTAAACTTTTTAGCATCATATATCTATACTTACTTTAAACGTCACTTTGACAGTTAAAAATGTGAAAATGGAAAATGTTTGCTTACTGCCATAATTTATAAACATAGATACATGTTTCTCCCTAAACAATATCAATATTTACGCATATGTACATATGTATGTATGTATATATGCGAATCTATATGAACATTTGTGTGTTTATGGCAACTAATAGCAATTATTCCTGAGTGTATAAGTCTAACCATGTGGCATCCCGATTTTCAACAGCAATTCAAACAGAAAACATTTTGAAAATCATTTTAATGAATAGAATTTTAAAGCTGTCTCATGAAGTATACCTATCAATACAATATACAATAAGCCTTTATACAATTTAAATTTGTTGTATGTATGTATATACGAGTAGTACAAAACAACAATAAAAACTTTTAAACGTGTCAACGAATAAAAGTACCTCTATAGATGAAAATTACCGGAATGCATCCGGATTTTCAATAACAAAAGTAACAAAACATCAAATATGTTATGTACATATGTCCTTACACACTTTTTATATCGTTAGCTTAAATATCAAACACAGAGTTTTTTCACCCACGAAATTTTCAAATAAAAAAATGTATTATTAATGATGAATAATACATCAAATAACATATCTCATATGTTTATTATTATATGACCAATTTTAATTGCTTTTTTTACAGGGTACTGAGGATAGAATGCAACAAAGGGTGACTTTAAATACTTTATTATTAAAGGTGTTAATTAAAACAGTATTTTAAGCCCTAAATCTTGGAGATCTTTAAGAAATTGTAAAGTTATACAAATGTAGCAACCAAATATGTACAAAATTTGTTTAGTTATAAAAATGTAGCGATATAACCATCTACGGGATTGAAAGCCCTTTCATTTTGGACGCCATCTATGTTTTTCTCTATACCTATATTGAGAGTCATAATAACTCTCACATAATAACTCTGTATAAAATAGATACTTTTCACCATGAAATTGAAAATAAAAAGTAATATTACTAATAGAGGTAAAAAATCCTCAAATATATTTGAAAGTTCGTCTATTTTTAATTGCATAATTTAACCTTTTTATTTTCAATTTATCGGTAAGTAAATATTATTTTAAACCAAATTGTATAGAGAATTCAATTCTCTTTTTGAAAACATTTGCCAGACTTATGATTCTGATTTTCCAGCAATTTTTTGTTTTGAGGTGAGAAATGAAAGAGGGGTAAACGCATACGATTGTCGGAGATTGGAAATTAAAAGAAAACGTCAACAAATCTCCAACAACTTGTTTCCTCGTGTGAAAGGGGGCTTGTGTCTATTTCCTTTTGCCATTTGGGATTTTGATACGGGATTGCGGATTCTTCGTGGTAAAGGAAAGCAAAATGGGACTGATTTTTTTTTTGTAATTGTGTGGCATTTCAAATATGGCATTATTTTCTTGATCAAAGATTTTGATCCCAAATCATGATGGATCGATTTTTTGGTTGAAAAGAATTCGACATTATTATAGTTTGTATAGCACTGTTAAAGTTGAAAGGTAAGAAAATAGTAATCAATGTCAATATGTATAACTGTTGTAAGAAATCTATATGATGTAATAGCAGCCACAGTTATACATTCCAATTCCACTGTGTTCAGTCCAGTTAAGCGAAATGTATCTTGTATGCTGCCGTCTCCAAACGATAGTTTGTTCATTTCGTTCTCTATTCTCCTAGTTCGCATCAAGATGCAAGATGATTATGGAATACAACAACAACAAAAAAGAAGTGAAATCACGGAACAATATAAGACAAATCTTACAAGCATACACGGGCACACATTCAATTTAAGAGCCAAGGGCACTATATCATTAGGCCACTTATTTACATGCCATACGGGACAGCCAGTAAATGGCTGGTCGGTCAATCTGTCCAACAATCCACAGATGCTTTGCATTAAAACAAAACGAAATAGAAAAAAAAAAAAAAAAAAAAAACATTACCATATAGCAAGATGAGTGACTGGAACTGGGAACCTAAGAGGAAGCTATCTATCTGTTAGGTATATATTTATATCAACATTATATAGCTGTTGTAGTCCTAACGGAGCATGAAATTGAACGTAAACTCATCTCTCGTTATCTAAGTAGGTATATAGGTTTACAAGTTAGATCCATGCTTAGCATTTCGTATACTTTAGTGCATCCGACAAAATTTTGTTTTCATTGTAGCCGCCGCGCCGCCCCGCTGCCGACGCCAGTCACCATTTATTACTATGTTGTCATAGATTTTAGCTTATATTTGACTTAAGCTATACGTCTGACATATTATGTACCTATCATTTTCTGAATATTACTTGCGAATAGATAAATTGAATAGATATGAATGTATATGTATTTTAAGTTAAAAAGAGGATTTTCACTAAGGAGTTAAGCATCCTTAGTTTAAACGAGTTATACATCATACTATTTAAGTATAGGTACCATGCTTACTCCCCATAATGACAATTTGAAATAATTTATAAAAGTCAAAAAGGTATGTTTGTTTGGTTTTTTTTTTGGACGAATTATCACTGTTTTAGGCGTGTTCAGTTGGAGTTTATTAAGAAAAAATAAGTTCAAAAAAGATATCCATTGTTATAACATTTTTACGAATCTCCAAAGTATGTTTAGATTTAACCTACAAATTTTTGTATTGCTAACGCATTGCCTTTTCTTTTTTAACTCGTAAGCATTTATTTTAATTTTCTACTGTTGGAGCATTGAATCTTTGTTCGCACATGTTCTCCATCAGCAGGCCGTTTTATTGTCAGCACGAATAACAAATCTTGTGTGTATAAGATGGCATCAATTACTGTTTTTTTACGAACGCTTAAAATAAAATAGATTATTTTGTGGGAATTTACATATTATGTTGTACATCTGGGAACGGAAGCATGGATAAATTTTCTCCTTTCACTTTGAAAGTCGGCATGAAATGAGCTGTTAAAACTTCTGCGCTGAAAATATCATTTTGAAGCATAAGTTGTACTTGTACATAAAATAGGAATTGCTTGATTCGGCGGTATATCTAGCAAACAAAGATTTTATCGGTCTGGCGCTTTGGTGGTTTTGCCAGTTGAGATGGTTTAATTTTCCGGCGGAGCAACAAATTTCATTTGGTTCACGAGTGGTTTTCAATCTGGCAATACTTTTTTCGGAGTTGGTCTTTTTGACAGCTGTCACTTGATTTATGCTCACTTTGGTTTGCCATTTCATAATAAATAGACGTACTCCTGAACAACGTTTGCAAATCGTTTATATTTATTACCAAAATAATGGTTCGGTTCGCTCGACGCATCGCGCGCTGCGTCCAATATTCGGTCGACATAATCGCCCAACAGAGCAATTCAAGCAACCATGGATCGGTTTCGCACCACGTTTACTCTAGTGGATAATGCGCATCCTCAAAGACGACGTACAGTGCGCACCGAAGACGCCATCGCGCGTAACAATTGGAGCTGGGGGCTCTTGGGCCTCTCAGCTGGAATTTATTCGAGCCAGCCGCGGCAGCCACTTGCCCCAAATCATTTTTAAAACATAATGGCAAGCCCTTATCTTTAAATAATAAAGCTAAATTCTTGGCCATAACATTAAATTATATGCGTTTTATTTCTTCTTGAAAACCATATTTCTAAAAAAACACCGTTTAAAAAAGTCAAACTTCAAACTACATACATATATGCATAATCATCTGCTGAGATTTATCGGGATGCAAGGCCATTGTAATCTACTGTAATATAATGCGCAGATTGTCAAAATTGAAAATGTCAGGAAATAAAAATGACAATTCGAGTGCCCCCAAAATTGCTCACCGCATTATTACTTATTACTTATTAGAAACAATAAGAAAATAATAAGAAAATAAATAAATTTTACCGTGATTTGAAACACAAAAGTTTAAATTAAAAAATAGATCGAATGGATTTAAAATTTAAGCATGATTTAAAACACAAAAGTTAATAATATATTCAATAGATATTTAAAATAATCAATTTTAACGTGATTTGAAACACAAAAGGAAAAGCGTTTTTCAATTAAGCTGCACAGTATAGCGTTAAAAATAGAAAGTAAATTGGTACTAATGAACAAACGAAGATGCCACTAGTATAAACTTGCGATAGTTAAAAGCGTTCACAATATTTAAAGAGACAGGGCCAACCCATTGCCCCATTCCAAATTTCCTAAAGTTTTTGTTCCGTAAGAAAACTTTCTTGAAAATATATGTATAACCTGCGAATTTTTTGTAAGATTGGACAAACAGCTACGAAATGGTAAATGTCTTCATTTTCTCTTCTGTTACATAAATTACATTGTTGAGATGGATTTATACGGTGCGGGATATAGTTTAATTTTAAAATAAATTTAAAATTTCAACTCGGGTTCTAAAAATTATGCCTATTTCAGAGACAGAGAAATCATTACGAAAATAGTTTTCATGCGTGCAAGTAATTGAAGGTTTAGATTTCTGTAGTATCTTCTTGACTCCGATTGTAGGAAACTCAAATTAAGTTCATGCAAAGTGCTTAAATTTTAAAAGAAAATAGCAATAATGTTTTCGAAAATTATAACAACAAAAAAAATAGTACGTATACACCCCGTAACACTATCGCTACTTTTAAATAAAACAACGAATTAATTTTGTAGAGTTTTTATCTTACTGTCCCTATTTCCTTAAATCCTAATATTAATCGAAGCGGCTATGAAGAAGATGTCCAAAAGAAAGAAACACAGACATCTGCAGTGAAACGGAAGAAAATGAAATACTGCATAGAAAAAGAAAGCAACCAGTAATCAGTCGAGTTAGCTAATAATATTTTTCATCAAAAAAGTCATTCGGTACCTGGGCTCATACCAAGCTGGACTTGGATGGCGAGAAATAAATTAAAACCTTATTATTGGATGGTAAAGAAACAGTCCCGGATAAATAAATTTTGGTTAATCATAAAGACTATAAAAAAAAATCGAGAATTACTTAAAATATACTAATTGATCGAAGAAAATAATTAAAATCCTCCGATTAGCTAATCTCAATCGGAATCGGAATAATTGTGCTGGGGCGAGCTTTAAACTTTAATCGGCATGAACATAAGTGATTCTGTTACACGACCATCATTGATTCTAGTGATTTGACCGACGAAAGAAGAATACAAATTGTTCAATTCATAAAATAAATTGATATTATCCGAAAACTAAAAAAAAAAAGTAAGCAAACACTTGGCCGAGAATTGGCGCCAAAAACAAAAAAAAGGTGTCACGGAGTGTTCATATTCGTCTTCATCTCTTCACCTGGTCAAGCAATCAAAATATATATAACATATGTAACAAAAAAGTATATGTACATATATACACAACAAAAAAAACGACCAACAAGTACATCGTAATGACCAACTAAACTCTCAGCCCAGAACAACAGATCAGTGTCCAACAAAAAAACATCATCACTGATAACAACAGATACCGTCACAAACAAGAGTGACACCGATATCGACCCTGACGGTGCTGTCACTAACCAAGACGAGAGAAACCTGAGTCAACGTGGGAAATCCCATCTGCTCTGCGGGAGATCATCATATGGAGAAGCTGCATAAACTTCATCGTCATCGACGTTAAGCCCTTTCATCATCCCAGATCCAATTTTCCTAGCATCCTCTTCCTACCCTTCTCTCCCACGATCTATGGAAATAAATTATTAAATTAAATAAACGGAAAACTGTATATATATATAAAAAAAGAAGCTAAGTTGAGAAAAAAAAATTTAAATAATAAGTACATTTAAAGTTCAAGTTAAATTTTTTTTTTTCCCTTGTGAATACAGCTAGGAAAACCCAGAAAAAACAACTAATTGTATACAAAAGAAAGAAGTAGAAAAGTCAGAGTGAATAAGGAGAGAAGATTCAGAAGACAGATGGAAGATAGGCTTCTGGAATGTGGCAGGGCTAGCAAATAAAGAAAAAGAGTTCTGGGAAGAAATCAAAGAATGGGAAGTTGTAGTGATGATAGAAACGTGGGTAGAGGAAAATAACTGGGGAAAATGGAAAGCAAAATTGCCAAAGGGGTATAAATGGACGAGACAGGGAGCAAAAAAGAAGAACAAGTAGGGAAGCGCATATGGGAGGGATGATGATGGGGATTAGAGAAGAAATGGCTATGGATGGTGATGATAGTCAGGAACAAGGAAGAAGGAATAATGAGCAGGAAAGTAAAAGCAGGGAAGGACCAATGGGTTATAGTAGCAACGTACGTAAATGGCGACATAGATAAGAAATTGGAAAGCCTACGAAGGTGGATAGAGAGGCAATCAGAAGAAGAAAGAGTGATAATAGGAGGGGACTTCAACGCGAGAACAGGACTAGAGGGTGGGAAAGTGAGGGATATGGAAGACGAAGAGGGTGAAAGAAGGTCGAAAGATAAAAAAGTCAACGCCGAAGGAAGGAAGCTAACGCAAATGATAGGAGAATTAGGGTGGCAAAAAAAAGAAACAAAGTTTTTTTTTTTAAAGAAATAATCTACACATATTATCCTGAAAGATTTCACTTATTTATGTATATATATAATATTCGATAAATATCTACATTTGAATTTAATTTGCAAATTTCCCATCCCAAATCCCTTTATTTTTTTATGATAATAAGAAATTAAAGTAATTTTTTTTATTCAAATTAAAGAGATCTTCCGATTCATACTTTTTAAGAGAAAGATTAAAGAGAAATCGATCTCTGATTCTGAATTAATTTAAGTTAAAATTCTCTTTTCCAATTTATATTTTGAATTCTAAATACTTTATTATATTAAATTTGGATTCTAATATTAGTTATAGGATTAAATTTTATTTTATTTATAGTGTAGAATTCAATAAATTCCTTAAATCATATTGTAAGATTTAAAAACAAAATTTTTTATTATTATTTTGTTTTGGGGTGAAAGACAAATCGAATGGTTCTCTCGTTAATAACTTTCAGTCGTTTGAAGCTTCATTGAATGATTGAGAGCGAGATTAATGGATATTTTGTGGTTGTTACGATTTAGTTTTAGAGCGTTGCTCATGTATTTCTGAGAAGGTAAATTTAGGGATGTGAAGTGTGAGAGTAAAAGGGTAACGACTAGTACAGTCAATGGAGAACAATCTGAGAAAAGTTTTAAAGTGGTCCAAGTTTGAAAGCAGTATTGTAGAGGGGTTGATTCTAAGTATAAATCTTCATTTGCGGAAAATAAGATTTTTTAGGTTTTTTCCGTTTTTCTTCGTTTGTGTTACTTTTTGTGTTTTTATTTATATTATCTACAAATCCCTATTTAACATTTATTTCTAGAGTGGGTAACTAAGAAGTTATAAGCGAAAAACCAGTCAAAATTTGGCCTTGGTTAGCTTTATTTGCAAATTTCTCGCAATCCATTACATTAAAAAAAAAAGTATTAAATACTTTTATTTAGATAATACTTCAGCGAACAAAACTGGTGGTTATTAACCTCTACCCATCTTTCGTTCAAAATCGCAGAAAATAGTTTTCTTATTGAGTTCAACACTGAAATACCCCTATAGTTTTCGTCTGCATTTGAGTCACATATATATTAATACTCAGTGGGATAGTATGGAAATTGGAAAGACTTTTAAGGCTATTCCCAGAGATTATGAATTAACAAGATTGGAAACCTCGGCTGTCATTCTGTGCCAACGTTCTGTAACTCTCGCATCGATAAAATCAGTCGCGAGAAACGATGAAAATTGAAACAAATCATATGGGTTTTGTTCCATTTTCCAACGTTTCTCGACCAATTTCGTCGACGCGAGAGCTGCAGAACGTAGGCACTGGTTTGCCTATAAGCTAAAGAAAATGGGGGACGGTGGTGAATTAAAATTTTTGAACTAGTGTCCATGTTTTAACGCACACTAGTGCAAAAGTATGAATTCACCACCAATTGTTGCTGCAATTCACATCTTTTCATCGACACGAGATGAAATTACAAAAACAACAATGTACATATAATGGGCTTTGGGGGATGGAACGTACGAAAGATTCCTATATTCATAATTCACAATCTTATTCCTATCAAAAAAGTAACGTACTTTAACGCAAACACATTAAGTACATACGTCATATGCACCTAATATTTTTATTCTGTTCAACTTATAGTTGAAATATAAATCTTCTTCTATATTTATCAGAACCTCTTTGCTATTATGATTTAAATAAACTTTGTGTATAGTTATATTATACATATGTACATATCTACATATTATATTGTGTTTCTATTCTAATATAGCAAGTAATTAAAAAATGACAAACTCATTAATTTCACCGCTGAGCACCTTCAATTTAAGTTTTTTTTTTATAATATAAGCTCATGAACAGCTTAGTTTATTCATTTGTTTATTATATATGACTTTATTTGTTGTTGTTAATTAACATTATCAACTCCAGGTTTTTTTTTAATTAGGATTGTGGTAAAGTTCGTATACCTATTCGACTTGCCCTTGTTGTATCATGTACGCGGGCAAGCGGAATAACAGTTAAAAACATTAAAAACTAAATAGGTTTTGAAGGATATAACGAAATAATAAAAATTTATTTCCACCCATTCATTCCACACCCATTTTTCGAAGAAAAAAAATATCTATATTCATCAAAATTAAACCTGCCTTGTGTTTTTTCTTTTTAGAGTCTTTCGATTTTTTTTTAATGGGAAGACAGTGCCTACGTTCTGTAACTCTAGCATCGATAAAATTCTATGATTTGTTCAAACTTCATCGAAACTTTATCGATGCGAGAGTTACAGAATGTAGGCACAGGTTTAGTTTTATAAAATCTTAACAACCTAACTTATTTTCTCAAATTTTCAGACACTGTTTAGGAGAGTATCGCCCATGTTCTGAATTTCGAATGAAATCGAATTTCAATTTCACGTGAAATGAAATTCCCTGTTCTGCAATTCCTTCGTTTTCGAAAATTTCCAAAATATTTCGAGCTGTCAAAATTCAAGGTGCATCCATTTTAAATTTTTTTTTTAAGTGAAATTACACTGCAGATGAAATTGGATTCATTATTCTAGGCATTCATAAGTGAAAAAAGAATGTAGAACTATATACAAGCAAAAAGTAGTTGCGGAAAAAATAAACACTCTTTCAAAAAGGCGACATTGTGATTTGTTGTTGTATATTCAAATATATTTGTCTGTATTGCATTGTTTTCTCGACAACTAGAACAATTTTCTAACTTTAAAGTTCTTTATTTACATGTTCTTAGTTTTATTCATTTTTAAATTTGTGTGAAACTAAATTTTTTTTTCGTCATAAACTCTAGCTCCAACATACCTTTTTCACATTGTCAAAGTGACATTTGGAGTCAGTATGGTACTGAAAAGATAAAATAATAATTTGGTGATTTTAACTTAAAAAAATGTTTAAAAGACATTCCGATGCTAACTCGTAAAAAATTGGGAAAATGTTGACCAGGATCATACTAAAAATGCTTTTACATCGTAAAAAACTTTTAAAATTTTTTTACTTTCATTTCACTTCCTATGTAATTTTGAATGTTTATTGTTTACCAACATTTATTTTTAAAATTAAAGGACCTAGAAGACTTTGATTAACTTTGTAAAAAAAAGTGCTTTAATGTGTGTGGTTATTGTGAATATTGCAGTTTGTTGATTAAGATATCAATCATTTTATTCCATCCATCCATATAGGTACCTACATACAAACTTATTAAATATTCAACGTGAATAATGAACAATCAAGCTTCGTGTTGAAACAAAAGTCCAGACATGAGTTCATATAAAACATATGAATTTCAAACGCTAAAAGTTAAATCGACTTATAAATCAGCAGCACCTATGTATGGGTATAATGTATATCAATATTATAATAAGCACCTTGAATCTACATATTGCATTGAGAAATATCAGAGGCGGACATCCAAACACGTCTAGACTCTATATACGATGTATAGGTATTATATGTTAAACCTTAAGTCATTTCCAGGGCTTGGCTTGTAAAAAATTAAATATGTATTGTACTTCGTAATGCCGCTAACATTAAAAGAACATTATATTTTAGATCGTAAAAAATACACTATAAAAAAGAAGTTAAATGAATCGGAATCATAATTTCGTAGCAATAGATACCTAGATACTTTTACGTTCTTTTTAATATAAACACCTACCCCTTTGTTTGTGTGGTCTGTTATTTTGTGGAAACATTGTATTCATATTTTATATATGTGTGTAGGAGCGGTTGTGAAACCAAAATAATAAATAGAACAAATGTGATAAACCTAACAATAACAATGTGAGGTTTCTTGCAAATAAATTTGTTACTTCATTTCCTTCGGTACAACTGCATGCCTTTTTGTACACAAAAGGGCCCTCTCCATAAAGCGAAATAAAAACATAAGAAAAGATTCATTCCTGGAATGGAGCAAACGTCTACATCGAGCTTGAAGAAATAAAAATAGGTTGTTGAAGAGAAAGAAATATAGAATTAACGATTCAATGGCTTGTAAATTCAACAAGAAAAAATAATACAAACCCTGGAGGTTCATCTATTTAAAATCTACATACAATCTAAATATACACAAATAGCTGAAAAATATATAGCTCATCGGCTTCGTTAAGTAAAATGATGCAATTGTCTACATCTCTAGGTATTAATTACATATAAACATATACAGTAAATTAAATTAACCATTTGGATTCTGGTGAATGAACTCAAATTCAACATTAAATTGACAAAGTTAATGGTAAAGAGTGCGTATTGAGGAGGAGATTAGAGGAATACGGATCACTCAGCTTTCATCTATCATCTTACATCTTACATCTTTCACCTTTTATCTTTCATCTTATATCTTTCATCACTAATCTCTCAACTGTCAAATTTGTAATACGAAAAATTTGTTTAACCAAACTGACGCTGACTTTTTCTCGCCATATGTTTTCAAAGACTAAAATTGTTAGCCAACCAACATCAGCTAGTTAAACAGTTGATTCAGCCATTTCTTTTGGGAATTGCCGCAAAACGTTTGGTTCTATGGTAGGCAGCGTTTGAATAACTAAGAAATGACAACTTGATTATGACAGCTTCCCACGGTATTCAATAACAGTAGAATATTTTTAAAGATGACATTTTGTTTTGCAATAATTTCTACAAAACTGTCGATCCATCGGCTATATACATACATAATACATATAAATCCTTTTTTTAGGAGCACTATTGCAGACTTGCCAAACCCTGTGTTAGTATCACATATCAGTTAATCATGTTCAAAATTGATTGACAAGGATAGAAAGTTAAAAAAAAAAATCAGATTACTATGACAAATATACCTATAAATTTATACTTTTTATTTAAATGTTCTTTATTTTTTTTTTGCTGGATATATCTAAAAAAAAAACAACACAAGATGTTCTTATTTGTTTTATCTACTTTTAAATTCACAGACACCAGGATATTTGAACCCAAAGATGCGAAAATAAAAAAAAGTTCATCTTCACATCGCATAAGATATTGATGAGGGTATCTGAATTTTCGAGAAAATAATATTGATTGAATAATTCGTCCTTAGTCTATAAAAGTGTCTGCTAAAGTTATTTTACATTTAATTTAAAGCATGATGGTATACACTCTACGAAATAAAAAAGAGTGAAAAATTTAATTCTTTTCAATTTATTTATTTTTATGGTTATCGTAAATTCATTTAAATACATGATTTTTTTTTAAAACTGACTCGTTTGCTGATCCGAAACTTAAATATTTAACTTCTACTTAAACGCGTATGTGCTACTTTTTCTTCTGAATAAACTGTCACATATGTTTGGATTTGGTCAAGTTTACTTTCACACGAGGAAACATAGTTTCCAACAACTTTTAGTTTTTCGGTGAGAAGGGCACCAAGTAAGAGAAGTGAACGGTCTGCGATCGGTGGAAATTGGAAATTAAAAGAAAACGTCAAAAAATCTGTTTCCTCGTGTGAAAGGGGTCTTACACTACTGAGGCCCACTTGCAAAAATAAAAAGTAGCCACCTACCCGCCAAATTTAAAACTTAAGTTAGAAATCTTTGAAATAGGATAGATAGGATCCAATGTTTGTTTTTGTATTACGTTTTAACATTATGATCCTTATCTAGATCAGTAGATACAAAACCACGGCTAATATTAGATATCAATTTTAATTATTTTATCCAAAATGGTTTAGAAAAGATATTTTAAATTAAATCAAAATTAATTTTGAAATCAGAGAATATTGTTTTTTTTATCAGTGTAAAGCAGAAATCGTCTTATTTAATAGTTTTACTTGGGGCGTTTTCTGTTCGTTTCTGTTAAGCTTCATGGTCCTTTGTATATCTATTTATCGAAAAGGGTTTTCGATCTTTTCAATGGAAGCCGGATACATATATTTCTATACGTATAAATGAAAGAAAAGTCTTAATAGAAAATTAACATTTTCCTTAAACATTATTACACCAAAAAATCTATTGTCCTTTGCAAAATAGTTTATCGGGGGTTCATTCATTGGGGTTTGTATAAGACAGTTTGCAGTTTCATTTTAAATCACTATACAAAAAATATATATTCATGGCTCTCAAATGCTGATAGGATAATAAGTCTGTCAGTATAAGGTAAGAAAAATAATGAAGCTGGAACTTATAAGAAATCGGTTTTCTTTTGAATGGAATTAATATTCTAATTTTGCTAGCGTTTTTTTTTAGTTTTTTCTTTTTTTTTTGTTTCTAGAGGATTTAATTTAATTCACTTGACTGGATTATATCCAGGGAATAAGTTGGGTTTTTTCAAATGTATAGATAGACGGAAGTAAAAAAACCCATTGAATAATGTTTTCCTTAAAAAATGTTTGTTCTATTTAAATTATTATACTATATTTTTTTTCAATTTCTCGGTTAATAGTGTCTTTGCCCACTTATCGTCAAAAACTTTGTTTGCAAGACTTAGATATCAAGAAAACAAATTTTATACACCAGTTTTTGGAAGGGTTTTCAATCCTAAAAATGTTTTTGATGTGTATACATCTATACTGGCGGTAGGGAAAAAAAAACGTAACGTGTCTTGTGATCGTGATTGTGATTCACGTTACGTTAAGTATGTTTACACATCTTAACCGTGAGTCCCGGCACTAACACTTTTTTTTTATACACATACTGTCTCCCCTTACACCTAAAAAAAAAAAGAAATCTTCTTTTTCCCAAAATGAAATGTAAATTTTCAATGGAATTAAAGTAATTTCTACTTATTGTAGCAGATTTTTTAAAGGATTTTCAATAAACGTCATAATGTTTGTCATGAAAGTTTGATTTTTATTAATGGAAAATTGTCAGAAGAAGAAATAGAGAAATGGACATATCGGGGAAAAAGTGAAGCATTTTTCAAAATAGTGTGAGTTACACAAACACAAATGCATTCACACAGGGAAGGCATGCGTTAAAGTATTCTAGGATTATGTATTTACATAAAAAACATCACTTTATGTGGAATTTGAGACACAATCAGCTCGTGAAATGAAAAGATTATTAACCCATATATTATAGGTGTTTTTACACAATTTAACTCAGCACCGCATGTTGTCTTATATTTTTTTTTTAATAAAGTATTGCAAGTATTCACTTTTCTCACTTTTATTTCATTGTTTTATTTAGTTAAATTATCTTTTTTCATTATTTTAACGATTGAAAATCTCGAAACACTTTTCTTTAGATCGGCAATATGACAGATAGGCACCTTTTTTTTAGAAATTTGGTGCTTCACTCATATACACTGTATATATGATATACACCTATTCCTTATTTTCTTATTTCAAGAAAATTTTATGTCTGTTTCTTTACTTCCCAAAGCTGTCACTTTCTATCCATTTATGCAGAAAGTCAAAGTCCATATAAAAATAAGTCTGTAATAATTTTGTTCTTACAATATGCACGATATGTCTGCTGTAAACAACAGTAAAATGCTTCTATTAGTCCTTTTTGTTCAATTGTCTTTTCTGTTATGAAATAAAGTCGAAAATGTAAAGTGAACACTGTTTCAGCTCCAATACGTACCTACATTGTACGTACACGAACCTTCATCTCTTATCAAAAACATTATTGTTAAAATGACAGAGTTATTATGTTGATCTCTTTTATTACTTTGTAGATATAGTTAGGTAAATATGACATGGCAGCGGTTAAAATAAATTACCTACTTTAAACCCGGATAAGTGTCGTAGTATAATTGGCCAGCGTTGTGAGCTAGTTTTTTTTTCGGATCTGTAGCTATAAATAGCCGTGGTATATATGTACTTAATTTAATAATCGCTTAGTATGTAATAAGGAAAATAAGGAGGAAACAGGAAAAGCAGTTGCATTTAAAAATGTTTATATTATTTAAAATTTTAGTGTGGGACAAAACCATACTTAAAGCACAAAATCCGCGTTTTATTATCGCCAATAATCCATATGATTCACCCCATAAATAATAAAAAAACGATACGGATCCTAATGTAAACAGTGTTATCTCGTTTTGTCTTACGTTTTTTTTTTTATTTTTCCTGTATATATATTGGGCTTTAACAATAACCAAATTTAAAGACGACTTAAATATTTAAGTAAAATTAACCATAATGGTACTATAAATAATGAACCATCCATCACATGTTTCATAATATTAAAAAGTCCGTACTATATAATATTCATTATTTAGGGTCAACTTAAATATTTAAGTCATATCATGTTTGGTTTATTTTATAGAGTATATACCATTATGGTCCATTTTACTTAAATATTTAAGTCGTCTCTAAATTTTTTTATTTCTAGGGCCCCTGTCTTTTTTCTTTACACAACAATTTGCACTACCTTACCATTTGAAGAGCTTGGAAAGCTTGGAAAGCCATCTAGCCGCCAGAGTAAAAACTAATTTCTTTTATAAAGAAAACCTCGATATAAACCCAGATCCAAATTTTTTTATTTGTTAAACGTGGTAAAAGATAACCCCGACACAGACCCATAGATAATTAATAAAACGCGACTGAAGTTCTTTTAAACCCATGACTTTTTGGGGTTTTTGATATAATGGTCACAGCTCAAAAATTTAGCCAAATTTCATAATTTTGCTAAATAACTTTTCGTAGAGAAATTTGAAATCCCAATGGAAATGTATTGAATTAAAAATTAAGTCAGAAATATTAAAAAAAATGATAAAAAAAATAAAAAATTCAAAGATTTTTGAAAGTTTTACTAAATTTCTAATAATTTTTTTAGAAAGAAGTAATGGGACTTTAACGAACAAAAAATTTCCTTGGAATGTTTCATTCGTTCAACTAGTTATTTTGAAGAAATCATCTTAAAAAAAAAAGAAAACCCTCCAGAGAGTTCTTAAAAAATACTAAGGCAGTTTTATGCCGATCAACCGATTTAAAAATCGTTGGAGCTGTTTTTTTTATACATAAGAAAGGTTTTAACAGAATAATTTGGAACGCCAATTGAATCGTTTTCGAGAGAAGCGAAATAAAAAAAAATGATAATTACTCTAATGACAATATTATAACATAACGAAAATAATAATTTTAAAGTGGTTCGCATAAAAATTGTATGAATGTTTTGTTGTATACTTACATACTTGTTGAACAAAAAATTTACTTTGTCGTTAGTTGAAAAACAATGTGTAACGCTTTTTTATAATACCTGGAAACGAAATAGTGAATGTAAATGCAAAATATTGTTCATGGCGGCGTTAATTTTGGTGCAAAATTAAAAAAAATCCAATGTTGCATTATAATTTATACTACTTAACAATTTTCTAACTCTAAAGTTCCTCATTATAGTTTTAAACTTTTTGATGTGTAAACATCTATTCCGGCGATAGGATTAACTAAAAACGTGAGCCTTACGTTTAACACGTTCCGTTTCACACATAACGTCACACTTTAGGTTGTAATGGTTACACATCTTAACCGTGATTCTCGACACAGACAATTTTTTTTTAACTTGAATCATACTAGACTTATTTTCATAATAAGCTCCAACTGAACACGCCTAAAACAATTCCAGTTCATGCAAACAAGTAAGTAAACATACCTTTTTAACATTTGTAATTGTCAAAGTTACATTTGCAGTTATTAAAATACTAAAAAGGTAAAATATAGGCATTTGGTAATTTTAACTTTAATAAAATGTTAAAAAAATAGCGCGATACTAACTCCTTTAAAATTTGTAAAATCCTGTTTTTAACTTAAGCTAAGTACAGACGATTGTCAGATCTCACAATATTGTCAGATCTGTCAGTGAAAAAACTGTTCCAAATGTCTTACAATCGTCTGAACACACAATTTTGTCTGAAAATGTTGTCATAAACGTCATTGTCAGACGACAATCTGACAAAAAATTATCAGGTATCTTACAATCGTCACACAATTTTTATCATTGTCAGTCGATTAGGGCATTGTCAGACTCATTGGTCATTGTCAGATGTTTTCGTTGAAAACATCTTATACAATTGCTGACAATTTCTTCATTGCCCGAAATGTCAATGAGTTGGTTAAAGAGAGATAAAAAAAGAGCTGACAATCAAATTGTCAGACTTTGAGAAGAAATCTACCAACCGTGTGAACGGACAATTTTTCATTGTAAGAAATATGTCAATTGTCAGCTAATTTTTAGCTATTGTCAGACCATTGGCAGTTTTGACAATATTGTAAGATCATCTGACAATCGTCTGTACTTAGCTTCTTAGCGTCTTACTAAAAATGATTTAATATAGTTTTAAATCTTTCAAAATTTTTTGACAAGTTTTAGTTGGCCAATAAATTTCAGATTTGATGCAACGCTAAATTATCTCATTGCTGAAACTTAAGATATATTCAAGTATTTAGTAAAAAATAAAATAATAAATAGGTATATATTAAAGAAAACAAAATCCATAATCGCAAATGTGAATAATTTCTCCAGTGTGAACTTGTTTGGTTTTTAATTGTTAAGGTTATCGCGATTGTATTTATTGTAAAATATTGCTGATTCAACAATCGTTTTATTTTGTTATTTCAAAATCGATGAGCAGTGAGAGTGAGAGCCAATAATAAAACACCATAAGTCCCGAATCGATAAAATTTACTATTTTTAAGGTTCCCAAATTTAAAAGATTGCTAAAAAAAGAACTATTTCAGTTAAATGCCAATAAAAGTAAAAAAAAAAAACAAAAAACAATGACCAATTCAGGGAGGAAAGTAATTAATTAGTGTAGTTCATAAAAATGGAGTTTTGTACGTATATTTTCTTTATTCTTTTCTTTTGAGTCTGAAAAAAAAGGGTTGTTATACCTACTCGTTATGTCCTTATGCGGGTGGTTGTTAAACATGCAGAATTAACTAAATATTGTTTTTTGTTTTGTTTAAGTACAGGCACAGGGCACTAAACATTTTTAATTACAAACTGGAGAAGTTCTCTAACGCTTACCTAGTTGCAAGACTTATTTTCGTATATGAAGAGAAAAAATTGTCTTTTTATTTGCAAAAGAGGGAAGTGTTTTATTTTATTACTTTATCTACTGTGTCAGTATACATAGATATGTCAATATATATCACTGTAAGAAAAATAAACTTTGTGAGTGTCGGATATTATAGAAATCATGGGAAAAAAATATAAAACTCAAAGCCACAAACACCAAAAAATAAAATCTACAGAAACCCTTTTTAAAATTAAGACTCAACGGCCTATACGACTTTCCTTTACCAGTGTATGTATATTGAACAGGACAGGAGGCAAACAAAAATTTCCTCATTCAATCACGTCCGCATTTTCAATTTCTAGTAAATATACAGAGAACAAACAAATCCAAAAAGGTCACCACAAGGGTTATGCTTCAATATGCTCTTACACACAGTCGCATCAATATTGAATCCGTTATTTGGGCCATCAAGGAGAAAATTTATATATATTTAGACATATATGAGCCTGTCAAAGTTGGGCTTCTTTGTATATACTGAAACTATAATAAACACACAGGGTTGAATTTAGATGAAATGGAAACCCGTTGTGTATTTATGTGAAAAAAAAACATCAGTTTTCTCTTTCGTATAATGTGTAATAATATATTGTTTTTTTCTTCAAATTGTTTGTAATATGCGTTTTTGTTTGTTTTAAGCCAATTTAACGTTTGACAACTTTGTAAAAGAGAATATTTTCTCTAAAAAATGTATGACGTTTAACTCGTTGAATATTATAACGTACCAGTATTTCGAGAAGCGCAAAGGGACATTTCTCCAAAGGACATAAGTCCATAATGAACTTTGCGTCTTACGAACTGAAAACGTTCCTACGAACTAACTCCCAAAAGAATTAACTCTCACTAACCGAACTAATCAAACTCCCACCTAAATTGTTAATGGGATTTATTTAATACATTTGGGAGTTAGTATCTACAGTTGGGACTTATACAGTCGTATTTATTAGATTTCATTAGAACACTCTTGGACAGTTGTCCATTGTCTAAATAGTTGAGCATCTCCTTATATTTACAAACGCATTCCCACAGTTGTATTAATATGTTCTCATACATATACTCACTGACATCCCTGAAATCATATTTTTGCACTTGTGTGCGTTAAAACATAGACACTAGTGCAAAAATATGAATTCACCACTGCATAAATTGTTGTTGCAATTCACATCTATTCATCGACACGAGATGAAATTACAAAAACAACAATGTAAACAAATGGTTTTTGGGGGATGGAACGTAAGAAAGATTCCAATCATAATAATTCATAATCTTTGTTGCTGTGTTTAAGTTAGACAATCGATGGAACATGTTTATAAATAAGGTTACAGAGTTTAACAGCTGTTCAAAGTTAGACATAACTTGGGATGAGTTTATAAATAAGACTGATAGTTCATAACAAACTATAAATCCGACTTTTGGGACTTAGTTCATTTTACGGTTGGAATTTAGTTCGTAAAAAATGGGAGTAAGTTCATACCCGAACAAAGTTCTGGTTTCGGTAGGAGTAAGTTGTTTTGGAGTTAACTCTACGCTTCATGGATTTTTTTCTTATTTATCACTTATTCCCTCCGTGTTTCTCTCATTTAATATCCTGTGAAGCGCCGCGCCGTTGAGAGATCCGAGATTCAAATCCTTTCTAACTTATAACCTACGTACATCTGTTTGAAGTATAATTTACCTATTTCAATTGGATAGGAGTAAAAACTCATCTCAATAAATCATGTACAATGTACATTACACATTACGACGCTCATAAACCTTAAGAACCCAGATCCCGATACAATGTAGGTATTTGAGTTATTAAATTTTGCCATGAACTGACCTGGAAAATAATGATATATCAGATTGTTTCGATAATTCGCCTACGACATTCTCCTCGTAAATCTTAAAATATTGAGAACAAAACAAAAAAAAAAATCAATTTTTGTGATGGGTTTTCCTTTTGTACCACAAAAATAATATTAACTGTTAAATGAAGCTTAATACCTACCAGAAATTTCTTTCATCGCCTGATTGGAATAATTTCAGGAATTAAACACGAACATGAAATTAAATCATCCGTGGAGCGTATAAAAATGGTGTTGAAAATTTATAGTTTTATTGATTTATTTAATTAAAATTTCAAGAATTCAAGTTCCTGAAATATTTTTAAATATTGCACAAATTATGAAAAATTGATTTTTAAAACTTAGTATAGGAACGTACCGTGCAGAAATCGACGCTTTTAAACAAAACTAATTTTCCACTAACAATGATATATGTAATGCAATTAAATACTACTGATGCGAAAAAAAAATTTTCTAATGTTTTCCGAAATGCTTACGAAGCAAACAAAAATCTATGTAGTGTTTTATTAAAAAAAAAACATGTTCAAAATCACAGAAAAAACATGAATACAAAAAATTTCCAGAAATTTCCAGTTCGTAGAATTTTGACAGTTACATAATATGTACATAATTTTCAGTAAAATAAAATAACCTTGTTCGTTTACTTCCCAAGCCTACCCATTTCTATACCTAAAAATAAAAAGGTAGAATCTGGCAGTTTCCGGCATAGCGGTGTTCACAATTGACTAACTTTTTTATTGAACAGAAATATTTACAATTGGTTCTTAATTCTATGTTACATATAATATTACATTTTGGTATTTTAAGTTGTGTTGGCAAAAAAGGGGCCTAACTTTATACCTAAATTGTTTTTTTTTGTATTAAAATTATTTAGAAAATTGTCATTGGTTGGGTTGGGTTATAATACATAAAAGATGATTATTCCTCTCTGGTTCTTCAAATCCGGTTGTCCTTAGTTCACATTTAACTGCCTCCTTCGATTTTGTTGACGTCTTTATACTTTATCTCACCACTCCCATTTCACGACGGGAAAGAGAGTGTAAAGAAAGGCATCTCTTTCTGGACATAAAATAAGAGAGTGAGATAAAGTACAAAGACGTCAACAAATTTGGAGGAAAAAGTCCAATGTGAACATTTTCATAGAGTTCTTTACCAAAAATAGCAGAGGTGCGTTCAGAAAAATGAGATCTCAAAAATTTTGCTTCGTCTTAAAGTGAGCAAGCAATTTTTCTAAAGGAATCCTGTTCTTGTAACTGAGATTAGAGATTTCTGAGATCTCCGAGATCACATTTTCCTGATCATGCCTAATTAAATATGAGTAAGTACCTACTGACAATATTTTTTTTTCTACAAAAATGTTCAGTATAAATAAATGACAACTCTTGGAAAATGTTTGACAGTTCATTGTGATGACAGTTAAAACTTGACATGTATCCCTTAGTTTTTGGCAATTGTCAACAAACGTAACAACTATTGGTTATTTTCTGACAGTTTTAACGAAATTTTCAAATTATTTATAGAATCAAATGTCAAGTTTTCACTTTACAAATAAAATAAAACAGGGCATGACCTAGTCCTTGCAGATTCATTGTGACATGTGACATGAAAGTGATTTTATTTCTTCTATTATGCCTTTCCAAAGAAAATTCAAAAAAAATTCCTGCACCTTTAAAATTTTTGGCGCCCTGTACAAATGACAACACTCTCAAACCCGGCATTGTAAATACATATATTTGTATAGCTATGAAGAAAGTGACCCTTCGGACAAAGGTATTATCTATACATGCCACACACTTCACACCTACACACTACACAGAAGGTATATAAGGTATTTGGCAGTTCTTACACAAAAATACCATTTTGCTGACCAAGATTTTCACTATCGTTCGAAGCCTAATCATTATTATCGTTGGTCAAAAAAGATGGCTTTGTTGGAGCGGAAAAAGGTTCAAAAACGTAATAATATTTACAAAAGGCATTTGCATACCAATTGTTTGTGTATATCTATAATATGGGTAAATTTTTGTATGATGATCTCTTTTCTTTCTTTAATGGCTTAATAAATGCTTGTGAAATGTATATACGCGTATTCAAAGAGAGTTCCTCTGGTCCTATCAATAGGTACATGAACCAGTGATCACACTTAAGCAAAAGAGTAGCAGAATTGGCAATTTGCAATATTTTACTTTTCAAGATACAAATATTCCAGACAAAATGAATGTCAACAATTTTCAATAAAACAGATGAAACCGCGGCCATATACTCATCTCTCTCGGTTCGAGTATATAAAGTTAATTATTTGGAAACTTTGAAACTAGGTGACCTTATATAAAATAATTTGTTTATTTATGTTAATTTATGTTAATTTTTAATTTAACTAATTACTATCTTATCTGATGTGCAGGGAAAATGAATGCACAATCAATACATGTATGATACGCGTGTTTTATTGAATTTTTGCGTATATGCAAAATTTCTTGCATATCAAAGTTCATAGGAACATGATATAATTCTTTAACTAATATTTCTCAAATTAAATTATTATTTAGAAGATTAAAAGTACTGTCTAGTACTATGTGAGTAAAGTGTCATCTCTGAATAGACTTAGTTAAGTTTTTTATTGATTAAAATACCGGCCCCTTTAACATAGACTGTAGATCTTTGGTTTTGTTTTTTCTGTCTGGGGGACTAATAGCTTGGCTTAAGCGCTAATCAACATCTTTACGGGGATTTGAATGTTTGAAAATTAGTACCTATTTTATCATTTAAACATTTACAAGGTTAAACAAATTTGTTAGAATCTTGTGGTAAGAATCTCAAAGTGTAAATTAAAGAAGTTCATATATCTTTTATTGATTTAATCATCTTTAAAAGAACTTAACTTTTAGATAGAGAAGCAAATAGCTAAGGCATTATGGAAGATAATTACTTTGATTTCTATTGAAAAATTACTACATATGTATTGTATCGTGTTTCAGTCTTTAGTTATATCTACTATGTAAAACATGTGCAATTTGATACGAAACTGTATCGAATTGAAAAAAAAAATAATGATAATTACATATCAGGCTTTTTTACTTTTTTTTAACTTCTTAATAACATCTTAAAATATTAAAGGTTAAAACAATTCTTATTTTTGTAAACTATGAAACAATCTTAATAATTTTCCAATTTAAATTTATATATTTTTTTATTTTATTAATTTTCTCTTCTTTAATTTCCAGGTAAGGCATTAAAAATCTCAATCTAAAAGGAACTTTATATCCTTTATGAACTTTGTAAGTAAATATTTGCTTTAAAAATAAAATAAAATTCCAAGAATTATTTTATTGGAAATTTAATAAATTCTTGCAATAATATACGAGTAATATTATTTACCTTTGAATTGCAGATCAAATGCGATTATAAATAATTGTACCTATTGAAAAATTCTCGATGGCAAAATGCCTCCGAGTTTAATTTTACTAATTTTACTCAACAAAGCATCTCCCATAATAATTATGGTTGCCAACCGAGCAAAAAAAAAAAACATCTGTCTAAATAAGATTTAAAATTTTCTTAACGTGAATGAGCAAAGAGTGCTGTTAGCTTTTAATTTTTATTCATTGTAAAAGGTAATAGAGTAAAATTTTAGACTTTCTTTTTAACATTTTATTAAAGTTAAAATCAGCAAATTCTAATTTTATTTATTTATTTTCTGTTTAAAATGTTGCACAATTTTGCAAAGTTTTAAACGGAAGTTAAACAGAAGGCTAATCAATATTTTAACTAACCGAAGCATTGTTCTTTTAAGTATTGCATTTAAAAGAAAAAAATATTCCTACACGTGTTTTCTTTGGTTCCATCTTCTTTTGAAATGAATTTAATAATTAATTATGAATAAAAATAATCAGCAAATCTTGGCAAATATAAATAACTAGTAATGTAATTTTTAGAGCCTTTTTTGTCAGTTCATGATTTAACTCTGAGTTAAACCAGAGTTAGTTAATCCTTCAAATAAATTGAACACAAATTAAGTCAGAAGCAGTTTTGTGTAGAATTAATTTCAACTTTAATTTTAACTTTCAGTTGTCAAAAATTTTCGAAATCAAAGCCCACCACTGTAGCAATGCTCTTTCACTATCGCAACATAGAGGGCGACACTATATGGCATTATGAAAAAGACGGTTTAAATAGTGTCGCCGGGTATGGTTTGTTTCGTCTTTTTCATCTCGTTTTTTTGTTGTTTCGTTTTAGTCGTTTCGTATTTCGTTTGTTTAGGATTGTCAATACGTTTTTCAATTATTTGGTTTTTAATTGTTTCAAAAAAAATCATTTTGTCTTTCACTTTGTTCGTTTTAAGGTCATTTCGCCTTTTATTGTTTAGTTTTCGATTATTTCGTTTTTTGTTTCGTTCGATTTCAATTATATCGCCATCGTTTACGATTAACAGTAAGGTATGTATTGGGGGGCATGCTGCCCCCCTGCAACCCCCTTGCTTGGGAATACTATAGGATTTGGGGTAGGTGCGAGGTTGGGTGCATGCAGTTTCTTTGCAACTTCGAATTTATCCTATAAATCCTATGTCAACAGCTGTTTTCTAAGCTTTTTTTTATTTTTTTTATTAAAATTTTCACCCACGCTAAAGCAATAGTTTAATTAAAACCTAGTGCGAAATAAACCGTTGGCGAAATAACCTTCACCCAAATAACTCTTTGCACTTTTAACGAAAAAAAAAATAAAACAAAAACAAAATAAGGTATTACGAAATAAACAAAAATAATTGTAAGAAAAACGAAATAATAAAAATGCAAAGTGAAAAAGACGAAACAATAGGCACCCAGTGTCGCCCTCTTTATTTAAATAGTGTTTTGACACACACCTGTCAGAAATATCTGCCCAGTTTAAATATCTATAACCAATAAAAACAAAAACTCTAAAATTCTATCAATCTCAATAAAAATTTAATAAAGTGGTAACCATGCTAGAAAATGCTCCCTGTTATACGATTCCAGGAATTCTACCAAGAGGCTCTTTTGATATTTTACAACTCCTTTATCCCGTAGGATTTTAACTGGCAATGTTAATGTGATTAAAAAGGCTGCTTCCTCTTTCATTCTACAAAGCTAATCCCTTTTTCCCTCATTTAATATTTATGTATTACAAAATAAATGTTAACGATTTTATTTTGCTATATCCTTGAAAATACGGGAAACGACCAAAACTCATATTACATATTATTAAGCCCGCACGCACCACGCACACTGTGTAAATTGTTTTCTGCTTTTGTTTTGTTTTTTAAGGTTAAATTAAATCATTTGGATGACTGTGTTTGTTATTATGCATATCCCTAAAAACTTAAGTACCATACACATTCTATATAACCTCAAAGTTATATAGTCTTCCTAATGATGAATGTTTTGTATTTTGTTAAGTTTATGTTATTTTACATAATATGTAGAAGTAGGGAAGTTCTCTTAAAACTTAAGAAAGTTAATTCTACAAGAAACTTCCCTTAAATAAATGAGTTCCCAAATTAAATCAAAGTTTTTGAAAGATTTGTGAAAATAGAGTGAGTGACAAAGCATGGATGAAAATTTAGTATGAATGCCAAGGACGTAGATAGGCGAGGGTTTAAAAAGAGTTTAGCGATTTTTACTTGCTCCAAGTATTGGATTCAGATTGGAGAGTTGTTAATCAAAATTTGAATTTCGAAAAAGTGGCTTCCGTGATAGTCTGATATGATTTGAGCTGATCCTAAGCGGGTCGACCGATATGTTTCAAATTTAATACAGAGCATTTTGGTGTGATTCCCTATTTCGGAATTTCGAATTTTTAGCTTATTTCAAAAGGGTACCAGCCATACAACGATTTGGTTTGTTTTTTTAAATTTCCTTGAAAACGGCTCTAACGATTTTTATAAAACCTTGTACCTGCAATGACTTACAAAAAAAAAACAGCTGTGTTTCAGGTTTTTGCCAAAAAAAATCGCATTACGTTTTTTGTAATAATTTTGAAATCTGGAGCTTTAAAATATTACTTTTATTTTGGAATTTTTGAAATTTTTGACAAAATTATTTTTGATTTTTTAAACATTTAAAATGTAGATACATTTCCTACAGTTGTTTACCACAAGAGCAAGTTCCTGTGATCCTGTCGCACCGTCCATATTTTTGTTTAATTTTCCAGTTATTTGAAATTAGCCTTTTTTTTTAACTTGGTTTAGATAAATTGCGACTACGCTCTTGGTTCTTCTCATTTTCATGCCAATTATACTGAATTCAAAAGTTTTCAAAGTAAGTTGAAAATTATTCTTAAGGTACGAGTACATAAATACAAATAAACAAAAAAAATTTTTATAGACATTAGTTTTGATGAAAAGTTTAACATAATATAATGGGGATGACCCACTTAAAAGTTTCTTTATTTTACGTACTTTCTTGAAAACTTAAAATATAAATAAACAAAATTGGTAAGAATTGTCTTCATGGTTTTATGGATAATTTAAGTTCATAGCTATTTTTTATTTACTTTTTATTTATTCATAGTCTAAGAGCTGGTATTATAAAGTGTATTAGGTCATCGCTATATATGAATGTTGACTTCTTAGGGAAAACAAAAATGGTTATGCACTCCAGTGCTATTTGGTTGCATATTTTTGATACCAGCTTGAGATTTATTTTTTGGCAACAGCTGCTTTAACATCAGCTGTGATCTTACAAGGGATCGCTTTGGATACAAATCTGAACGCGGCCATTAACTGAAGTTCAACGACTGTTTAGGGTTCAAGTATGTAATGAAAGCAAACCATTGTTTAACCTCAGTTAAACACAGGTCAAGTATTAGAACCACTTTCTTTTGATGCCATAAAACCTGTTTTAACTAGTTTTATGGTAAACCTATTTTCTGAAAAACACTAACTGAACACGTCTTAAGCAATGCTAGTTCATACAAAGAAGTAGGCAAACATAGCTTTGTCACATTCATAATTGTCAAAGTGTTATTTGGAGTTAGTATGATACTAAAATGATAAAATACCCATTTGGTGATTTAAACTTTAATAAAATGTAAACAAGATAGTTCGATGATAACTCATTTAAAATTTGAACAATCATATTTTTAACCTAGCATTATAAATCGTCTAAAATTTTGTGCCTTTGCTAACGTTCACCTGAATGTAAGCATTCAGTTATCCGTCGCTTCGGTGGAAACAGATTGTTCAAATTTCGTAAAAAATTTTAAAAAAAGATAAAATTTAAACAATTAGATTTTCTTGGTAATTTCAAAAAATAAATATCGGTTTAGTTGTGCACTTAAAAGACAAAAGATTTAAAAAAATGATTTAAACTAAACTTAATGAAACATTTTCCTTGAATCGAAAGATTCTATCGAATCGTATAGCACAATAAAGCTATATATTTCTGCTTTTAAAAGATTTTGAATAAAACAAGAAAATGGGGTTGAATGAAATTCAAACAAAATTTTTTTTGTAGACCTTTAGATAATTATAATTTATTTACTGATGACGCTAAGTTCTCATGGACGCAACATTATATATATCCTAATAAATTGTTGGAGTATTATAAACAGCCTGCGATGTAGGTTTGAAAGTGTATATGAATACTTAATATTAAGCCATATACTGATTTGTGTATACCTTTCGGTAATAACTTAAAAAAATATGACAGCCGCGGGTCAGTGGTGGTAATTTACTACATGGAATCGATATTCAGTAACAACAAAATTATATAATATATAAAATGACCGAACAGTATGAATTCCCAATAATGCGAATATCTCTTAAATCGAACAAAACTTTACATTGTTATTTTTTTAATGTAAATAAACTTTTGGAAAATTTTCGAACTCTATATTGTGAATTTCTTTTGTAAAAGTTTTTTTTTATAGATATAGGTAGATAATATGTCTCTTGTTTTTTTTTTTAATGCGATATTATACAAACTGTTATTTGTCTAGACATATTTTCAGAAGTTTTTAATGCAGCTGTAGCCTGTAGGTAAAGAGAGTACTGAGTATGTACCAGCTGCCATATTGTATAGGTTATACAGTACAATGTACATTTAATAAATTTAATTACTTTTCTTATAATGTTTGTTCACCACAGGCTGGACAGTGGTTGGTGGTCTGTGTTTTTTTTTCAATTACTTTTTGTGGTTTTTTTTTTGTGTGATAACACATTCGCAGTTAAGCTGCAAAGCTTTCGCACCATTTTGACATTTTGTTTCATTTAGTTTGTAAAAAAAAAATTGCTTATGGCAGGTACTGTTATTTAAACGCCCATGCTGTGGCGTAGCTAGCATGGGTGGTACCCGGGGCGGCAGTTATGGTGTCACCCCCAGAATGAAAAACAGTAAGATAAATGAAGTTCCACTATTCCATATAGGTATTATGATTTTTTTTATTTAAATTCAAATAAAAAATTTAAAAAAAGGAAAACAAAAATTAATGTAGGTATATACACATGATGCAACTGAAACACATATTGTCATAAACATCGTTAATACGACAATGATATTCGGAAGAGATTCTGAAAAGTCCCATTCAACGATGAATTTCATAAAGTCTAAAGATAACCAATTAGATGTAGTCAGCAATTCGCAATTTTTTTTTAATACTCTGCGAGATCTATGAGGCCCATAGTATATAATACTCTTTGGTAGGTTTCGGGTGTCACCCCCAAATGGGTGACACACGGTTCGGTATTCACCGAACACTCATAACTTAAAGCCTCATAAATTTATTCACCAAGCAATGATAGTGAATATTTATGAGTGCAAATAAAACTTATGAGGGCTCGTGACCAGGGTTGCCATGTCTTCAACTAGTTCGATAGTCCAATTTAAAAATGTTTGTCGCCCAGAATAGTAGCGGATAAAGTAGTCCAGTAACCCAATACCAATAAAAAATTTACCCGATTTGCTATTCCAGCATAGTTAAGAGGTACATTAGAAATGAAAAAAGCGTTTATGTATTTTAAAACTTTGAATAAATTCTTTTTTAAATTTCCTCTTCTTCACATACAAATCTGGAAATCCTACGAACAGGGTTGGCCGAATTAACTACACTACATTTTCTACATCATTAACTACGCGTAGTTAATTTAATAAACTTCACGTCTTAATTTCTACAAACTGTTACGTTTTCATATACATACAAAGTAAATTTAGAGAAATAATAAAATTTCAATAAAAATTTGAACATTTTAACTCAAAATCAAGCTTCAGAGTTACAACTGACAGATCATTTGATATTTGAAACTAAGTTTGCTACAATTTTTTTCATTAACTACATTTAACTACGTTTAACTACATAAACTACGTAGCAAATGTGAAAAATGTAGTCACCATCCCTGCCTACCAACACTTCTCCTTTTTTTCCAGCCAATTTTTTTAACCGTAGCATCAATACGCAAACGCATAATTGCATCAACCGATGCTGTAGTTGAAATGTCAGAACCAGTAAGTAGAGTTCCTATATTCAGTGAACAAAATGTGGTGCCAAATTGTGGAATGGAATGATAGGGTTTATTTGTATGAACAAAAATATCGCCCAACATTAAATGTGGGCCATTTATTGCCTAATTAAAATTGGGCTGTCATACTGAAATTATTGTCGGCAATTGTGGAAAAAGGGAGCCAAATTTCCGATAAATAGCCAAATATGTCTGTTGTCGACCTGACACAATTTTCTATTTATTTTTAATTTTTGTTTGATATTCATTAAATGTATTTGCTTTCTTTGTTCAAAACTATTTTATCAATTAAATGTGTATGACTGCAGGTCGTTCTCATTTTCGAACTACGAAAAATATTTATTGGTGTTTGGTGAAAAGCACAAATATTATTTGAGTTATGATTCTCATAAACTTGGTGAATACCGGCCAAAAAGGAACAAAAATATACATACATATGTTTATAAATTAAATTACAACTGCAACTGCACCAATTTCATAAAAATAGGTTCAGAAAACGGAATGAACCGAAATGGAGAACATAAATGTTCATTTTCGAAATTCCAATTCACAATTAGCATTTCGAACGAATTATGGTATACCCAAATTCAATTTAGTCATGTAAAATCATAATAATTGAAATTTTGAACACGGGCGATTTTTTTTTTTCAAAAAAAAAAAAGTCAAACAAATAAAAATTATTGAAAGAATCGATCCAGATATTTAGACTGTTACTTAGCAGACAGAAAGACCAAATTACCAGAATGACTTTTATAATTTCGTGAGTATAGTTTCATGAGTCTCCTAACTTTATTAACGCAAGATTATTTCTGCCACAATTATATTGATTAAAACTTCTTTTCAAAAACAGTTGTTTTTCAAATTGAACGTTGGCAAATAATTTAACAAAATGTAACTTTAACGTCCAGCCTATAATTTATTAGGGTAAAAGCATTAATTACAAAATACTGGCTCAAATAAATCATTTACAACGATATTCATGATGAATTTTCGACACATGTCGTTGTGGCTGTCACTGTCTGAGAACTCTCAGACTATCAATTAAAGTGATTCACCATAAAACACTCCAAAAGTGGCCATTATTGTCAGAGTCTATTCATTTCATTCATAAAATGAGAACAATAGATGAATGCCAATTGAAGTGGACAAATGTATACAAAAATAAATGAGATCCACTATTAATAGGCCGTTTAATATGTATGTATGTAGTTTTAATGAAAGGACGGCTTGCCAACTACTGTCATTCATCTGTCGAATTACCATTTAACACCTGAAAGGAAGTTGTACATTTCGTACTCAAAAAAAAAAAAAAAATCATTTACATAACTCAGTCGCATCATTTTGTCGACTTAAATAATTCTCATTCTGTATTTTAGTTCATAAGTGAATAAAACGTTTTCCAATAATGTTCTTTTTTAAACTGATAGTAAAATAGTGAGTTATATACCGAGGATAGTGTACCTACCAACTATATATCAATATTTAATTCCCGTCACGAGTTCTTTAAACAAACTTTCTCCTATTTTGAACGTAACGTTACGTTAAAAAAAAAATCGGTAAAGAAGTTTTGATTTATCACCTCGTCACAAGGTTTGTATAAAGCTGTTTTATTTTTTGATTTATTTTGTTTACATCTTTTATACAAAAATAATGGTAAATTCATTCGGTTCGGTTCGTCTTGAAAATAAATACAAGAGAGAGAAAGATATGGCAGTGGCGAAGGGACAGCATGGGAAATTTCTTTCGAACTTTTGTCGAAACCATCCAATAGGAAACGTCACGAATTGGTAATAAAAAATACAAAAGTTTGCAATATGAAATCCAGCTCACGTCCTGTCCTGCAAAACAAAAACGGAAGCAACAAAAACAAAAAATATATCCTATACGAAGCAACAGAGTCCTTAATGGTTGTGTTGCTTATAGTACTCCTATATATTTCGACCGATTTTACGATGCATAAAAATATCAATTTTACGACTTTTTATTTTTCGATATAAAACCAAATTTTCCAAATCAAAATTTCTATGCGCAGTATAAATATATAGAAGAATAAGAAAATAATATATCTACACCAAAAACGAGTGGCATCGGGTATATAATACATATACATAGCAATTTTGGGTGCGTCGTCCTTTACCGCAAAGCAATGTGGATGCATATCGAGTGGAAAATCATTAATTTCTATTACTTTTAAAATTTGGGGTGACCATATTTTTTTTTTTATTTTTTTTTTTTATTATTTTAAATCGATTTGTTTCAATTACTTGCTATTTATTTGTCATATAAATCGTCAGACTGTAGTTAGTCCAAAAAATAATAGATGACGGCAAAGTTTCTAAAAATTTAATATTAAAAACTTTGTTAAACTACGAAAAATTGAAAATTGATGTTTGCCTGTTTGATCACAGCATTTTCAACACAGTTATGTTGCCTGTTTGATCACAGCATTTTCCACACAGTTATGTTATTTTGATATGTTTGTGTGGAATTAATTATTTATGCAGCCAAAATATTTTTTTAAGAATTTTGAAAAATTATTCTATTTATATATTTAAGGATATATGGTCACCACTTAGCGTAATGCGAATTTAAGAATATATAATATATATACATTATATACGTTCTGTTCGTATTTATCGACGAAATTAATGATCTGAAGTTGTTTTTATTTTCTCTTCTTCCACTCGTATATATGTATAAATGGAGCGATATTATATCCTCAGTCATAGAAAAAGTTTTTCAAGAATTTTGTGGAAATTTAGTATAGGCCTGTTAGCAATGGTCTTTCTTTGGTGTATAGTAGTGGTGACAGCAACCTAATCGTCGTCGTAGTAGTAGTATAGTAGGTAGTGTTTGGTTTTGGGGGAGCAGGCAAGTTAAATCGAGGAATGTTGTTGGGTGGTTTTGGTCATTTTGAAAATCGTGAATTAAATTGACATTCTTTATATTACAGAAAAGGTAAAAAGCAAAACGGAATGGTATATTCTATTCTAAATGAGATGGAGTGTAAAAGAATGCTTATTATAAGTTTTTGTTTTGGACGGGGGGTTTGGGTGAATGATTCGTTTAATAATTTCTTTTCGTATTGATATATATGTAGGTATGCATTGTATAGAAAGAGACAAAGAATTCTGTTATATGTTAAATTGAGTTATTTATAATGGCTTTTTACTTTAAGGCTTTTGATTTTTGAATGCACGAACTGGGCAGTAGGTGAAGGTGTAGGTATAGGTATACTGGAATTAATTCGTATTCAATTCCTTAAACATTTTTTATTGGTATTTTCTTAAAAATAAAATAATTCTTAGATAAGTAGATATATAGAAATAAAAATAACAAAAAAAATATTTGTTTTGCCTGAAATGTTCACCTCATTGTGGTAGAATATAACACACTTTTTTGCTTTTATGCATTCTTTGCACAGAAAATACACTGGACTTTCAATAACTTGAACATTCCAATAACAATTGAACACATGATTTCCCCCTTAACGTATATTCTATAACCATTTTAAGACGTTATACCTTGAATTTTTCTCTTAAGTACCTAGATATTCTATAAGTTATAAAGAAATAAATTTCTTGCAAATTCTGTAACTTGAACAAAGTTTAATGTCTTAATATTAGAAAGGTACCAAGGAAGTACAAAATAAAAACAGTTTTTATAAAGGAGAATTCCAGAAAATTTCTTATGTACATATTTCTTTGTAAGGTTTTATTCTTCATAATCGAAGTGAATAAGAAGAAGAATATTACTGCGTATTTACGGACAAAAATAGGTTTTAAAAAGACCTAAAATTAAATATGTTAACCCTAAAACGAAAAGCTGCAATAATTGAAAAAATTAAAAATGCAGTAAGCGATACAAAGTTTTTTTGTTGCGTTTTTCTTTTGGAATTTTTCCACAGATTAGCTTTTTTTGTACATTTTTCTTAATCTACTGCCATTCGATTGAAAGGTTTTTTTTTTGATAGTACTTCATTATTTTTAAATCATCGAGAATCTTGCCACTAGAAACAAGTCACTATAGAATCAAGCCACTAGTATCTAACCTCTAAAATCCGCCGTACGAAACTGATGCTAGAATTTGGGCGCTTAAATCCAGCTATATAGAATCTAAATGCTAGAATCAATTACAAGTATATACAGAAATGCCTAGCATTTTGGATTTATGTTGTTGAATGGTTACAATTAAAAAACTATTAATGTCAAGCGTACGAGAAAATGCCAAATTTCTTATACCATAGCTATGACATGTCCTCATACGAATCGAAGGAGTGAGAGGAACTCTAGACCGGAGCGATTTTGAAAATTTTAGATAGTAAAAATTACACCCTCACAAAAGTTGCATATGGTCCTATGACTAATTTTAAGATTTTTTCTAATTTTTATTTTTTTCAGTGTCCACAGCACAAATTTAATGTAGGATTTTTGAAACAACACACTTCCTTACAGCTTTTGTGCTTAACGTCCTTATTAAGTAACTTTCCATCGTCAATATAACTGGGAAATTTAATTTGACGTAATTTTAATTTTGTTGATTTTTTTCTATTCATTCCGTCTACAACAATTTTCCTATAGTAAATGCAATAATTTGAAGTTGGCCATCTATAAATTAAAATTGGGATATTGTCAGCAAAAAAAACGACAGTAACAAATCAAATTTGTTGACAAGTCTCCTAGGCCAAGCTGGGGAAAAGGCAGTCAAATTATAGTTACCAAGTCTTCCCAAACAGTTTACGGATTCACTAACTGAAACTAAGTACAGACGATTGTCAGATCTTACAATACTGTCAGATCTGTCAGTGAAAAAACTGTTCCAAATGTCTTACAATCGTCTGAACACACAATTTTGTCTGACAATGTTGTCAGACACGTCATTGTCAGACGACAATCTGATGACAAATTGTCAGGTATCTTACAATCGTCTGAACATACAATTTTTATCATTGTCAGTCAATTGGGACATTGTCAGACTCATTGGTCATTGTCAGATGTTTTCATTGAAAACATCTTACAATTGCTGACAATTTCTTCATTGTCCGAAATGTCAATGAGTTGGTTAAAGAAAAATAAAAAAGAGCTGACAATCGAATTATCAGACATTGGGAAGAAATCTACCAACCGTGTGAACGGATAATTTTTCATTGCAAGAAATAAGTCAATTCTCAGCTAATTGTTAGCTATTGTCAGACCATTGACAGTTCTGACAATATTGTAAAATCTGACAATCGTCTGTACTTAGCTTGAGACGGGTTGATAAAAAAAACATTAATTTCGCGAAAAGAACTTCCAAATGTTGAAAACAAACAAGATTATTTAAAATAAATTATTGAATTCGAAAAATTAAAATATTAAAAATTAAAAAAAAAAATATCTTAAATGAGTAAATTCGTGTTTTATATAATCCTTTTTTAATATAATCGGGCTCGTTATTTGTGTTTTTCGTTTTTTTTTTTTTTTTTACTTTAAATGGAAATTAGGAAACACTAGATTCTTTAAAGAGTAAGATAATCTAATAAGCCTTTGTTTGATTTTTGATTTTTTGAATTTTCAGTGCTAATGTAAGACCTCTAGCGATCATTTTAAAAATTAGCAAATAATCTGAAATTTGGTTTTGTCTTGGGTCACAACTTTTACGAGGGGTATGTTTTTCATTCTCACAACTTAATTCTTTTTTTCACATAACCGCGCTAAACTGTAATGAACACATATGTACATACATATGTGACTGAAAAATCGCATCGATTAATTATAAATAATGATCAAAACAACATAAGTCCAAAATCTTTGTTTTGAGATAAACGCATTTTAAAGTTGAAAAATTTACTCTAAATCCAGTTAACTGTAGTGTTGAACAATGGAATATCTTTCTGCATCTATAACTCAATTTCGAAAAAGGACTTATGCTGTTTTGACCAGACTCCATAGAGTTTTTGAGCGTGTTCATGAAAATAAAACAACCCAAGATCTCAGTGACAAGAGTTATATGTATACCCAACTCTTTTTTCCATTTTTTTTTTTTTAATTTGTATACACCCGTTGTCTTTTTCCTTTAAGCCGAGTATACGGTTCTTTTGAACAAAAAAAAAAAAATATTAGCGGTTAGAATTTTTTTTTTTTCGGAAGAAAAAAAATCTGAGTTGAAATAAAAAATTTGTCCTCTTTTTTTCCACAAAACAATGTCACCAACATTGTTTTGCGCGAAAAAGTTTCCGTTGTGAATATAAATTTTTTTCAATAGGTTTGGTTCAAAGTTCGATAGTAAAATTTTAAACGTCAACATTTTTTTTTTGCGATAAAATCACTCCCATAAGAAGTAGGTACATGAATTTTTTTTGAGGAGGAACTGTATACTAGGCTTTACACTACAAATTAAGGTTGTGTGTTCAAAATGGATTTGAAAATCTAAATTCAAAACAAAGTTTTTATCTTGTGTTGTTTTTGTAATACATCTGTTTTGGTAAGCAAATCCAATCTTATTTTTTGACAAAAAATCGTCAACAAATAATTTTTTAGACGATGCTTTGTATTAATAGCAGAAGTCTGCCTTCTTATAAAAAAATTTATGTTATATTAGTTTGCGACTAAAAAATCATGTGACTGAAATTCTTAGCGCCATATTGTGTCTCTTTGGTAACTCGAAACGTTGTACGACGTCGTACGACTTAGCACAATTTTCTGTCAAATCCCATAGAAAAAAAAATGACAAGTAGCGCAAGAAGTTGCAGTAACCAAACAAACATATTATTCCATCGATTCATCCAGATTAAAACTTAAATCCGGAAAATAGGTAGCTATAAGTAATGTCAATTTCCTTTCAACCAAAGAATCGATTTTTTTTCTAAAATTAATCAAATTGTTTCTGTCGTTGAAAGGAAAACGAAAAGAATAAAACACCGCGACATTTAATTTGACATTTTAGAAATTTCAAATCTTTTTAGTTTTTGTCCAAATCGGTATAAAATTGTTTGCTAAATAGCAAGATTTGTTTTGACAAAAAAAATCGATTCTTTTATAAAATAAAATTCGATTCTTTTGTTGAAAGAAATTCGACATATCTACCTACATATTATGTAAGTGTAGCAAGTTGCGATTATGATACAAATATTATTTTCCTTTTATAAAAAAGCGTCTGGAATTTTTTCCCACCATGAAATTTGTCCCATTATTATTCCCAACAAATAGATTTTTTCTTACCATTTTAGCAGATATTATGAACTATAAAGATTGGAATCCTCGGCTGTCATTCTGGTTTGCCTACAAGCTAAACAAAATGGCGGGTGGTGGTGAATTCATATTTTTGGATTAAGTGTCCATGTTTTAACGCACACTTGTGCAAAAATATGAATTCACCACTGCATAAATTGTTGTTGCAATTCACATCTATTCATGAAATTACAAAAACAACAATGTAAACAACTGGGTTTTTGGGGGATGGAACGTACGAAAGATTCCAATCTTTATACCGAAAAACCAAAAATCTGGGAATACTGAACTGAAGCCTGATTCACAATGCGACGTGAAAGCGAGACGTCTTGACAACTTGAGAGGTAATTTAAAGTTTTTATGTAAATTTTCTCAACTATGGTACTCCGATCATTAAGAAAACCAACAGTTTTAGGATAGTAAAAAATAAGTTTTCTCAGAATAAATATAATTTTAACAAAAATGGAACAGGTTCTCCCTCTCTCCAAGGTTATACTGTATACACAACCTGACAGCGGCAGATTTCTTATGAATCACTTCTGTGAGATACATTGTTCAGGATTAAGAAAAAGCAAATCTTCTCTTCTTTTTAAAATAAGAGACTTGAGGGGCATTGAGAACTTCACTTTTAAAATATTTGTTTGCTGCCAAGTTGTGTATAGTTAAGCCTTAAGGAACGAGTAAACAGAACTCGGCTCGGTTACATTTCTTCAAAACTCAATCAAAATGGTATTTTCTTTCGAATCACAAGAATTATTTTATTTTCTTCAAAAATCAACTCTGATTCATTTTAATTGTCTCTAAAATGAAGTCAATCGGCATTTTGAGGTTTGAAATGAACAAAGCAGAAATACTTAATGATGAGCATAACATAAATCAATTATTTCAAATTTCAAAATAATCGAAACATTATTATTCCAGAATTTCATTATAATCGAATGATCATTTGAGATATGAAAAATGTATTATTATGTGAAATAAACTATGCTACAGTATTGAGACCTTTGGATTTTAATTGTTTTTTTCAGTTTTGACCAACGGGGTTTTTATAGAAAGAAGGTATACGACGATGTGTATATTTGCGTTACATACTTCGGTACCTACATAAAATCAAGCTCAAAGGAAGACAAATTTTCCATGCAAATAAACAACTGCAACTGCTTGTGTTGTGTGTGTTTGAGATTCAAGTGAATACTTTTTAATTAATTCTTATGTAAATATACATTTCCACAGAACTGTATTCGAAATTCAATTGTTTCTGATTACTTTATTCATTCATATTAGAGAAAAATCATCTCTGCCGGTGATAAATAACCGGGAACTGAGATAATAGCCGCATTTTATTAGATTTTTTTTCAGATTTTTTTTAGATTAATAATGACTTTATTTATTATAATTTCTTATTGCAATATTGTAACAAATCATATAGATAAGCATGGCCTACGCCGCCGTCTGCCAGAGTGACAACTATATTGCAATAAGAAATTATATCAAATAAAGTCATTAGGTGTGTTTTTTTCCAACCCCGCGCGCCGGAGGAAACAGGTTGAAAAAAAAACGATATCGGGGATTGTTTGTTCACTTGAACCCTTTATTCATTTGAAATGGATGCTTTTTATATTTGGCATGTTCAGGAAAACGAGATTTTGGAGATCTCAGCCATCTCAGTTACCGGAACAGGATATCTCAGTAAAAATTCTCAGCTTTTCTGTCAAAACTCTGAATAAAAAAAATCTTGGATACGCTTGTTCAGTTTTTGAGAGAGAAAAATCTCTGAGATCTCATTTTTCTAAATGCATCAATTCTGTTTGCACTATTCAATCCCAATTATTAAAACACATCCCGATATTCCATCTACGAAACCTCCACTGTTGTGGTGAAAAGCTGTGGAGTTGATATTTTTTGAAGATGGCTGGGTTTTTTTTATTTATATAAAGTTTAATTTTTGACACTTATGAGGTGAATTTATACGTACCTTTAAATTTAATCTCGGATAAAATTTTATCAAATTTTTTATCCAATTCACAAACAGCCTTAGCATAAATATTAAATAATCATCGAGCTGTCCAAACAAACCTCGTTAAATTGCTCAATTTACATTTTTTCAGCACAAGAAACGACACAACAATTTAAACAAATGGGTTTTGGAGAGTGAAACGTATCTTTATGAGGAGTATTTTCGGATTAAATACCTACCATCCAAAAATTAAAAAAAAAAAAAAAACAAAGACCACCTTAATGTACACAATATGACTAAATTACCAAATAGTAAATATGTAACTGGTGTTCAATGATTTTTTGATTATTATAAATCTGGATGAGATTTTTGCCGTTGCATCTTGTTTGAATACAAAATTTTGTGGTGTTTTGATTACAAAATGTTTTCCATTCACAAAATTCGTCATCAGACAGGTACGATTCCGGATATTGAGTGTTTTTGTTCAATTAAAATTAAAGGAAGCACGATATTGAACGAAAAATATGTACCTACGTGCAAATCAGACATAACTTTTTTTTGCACTGATAAAGATTAAAGAGGATTTTTAAAAGATATGTATTGTGTCTGAGTACGTATCTGTGTATGTATATGTATATATTTCCAGATACAGTGGACGTCCAATATAACGAATGCCCGATATAGCGAATTTGCGATATAACGAAAGCTTTTGAAATTTACATTAACATCTCTAAATAACGAACGATGATAAAAATTTGCTATCCGATATAACGAACGCGTATATATATTCCCTTAAAATGATTTTTTTTTCTTGCCATTGTGATCTGTGCATATATTTTTATGTCAACACATAAGTTTATTCTCGTACATATCTATGTGTGTGCGCCAAAGGTTCAAAACTGTAACAAGCTTTCTGTTTTTCGTTTAGTCTTCGCATCGCCTACTAAAACATTTTTGTTAGAATTCTTATTTTTTGGTTTGTCTATCGCTATGCAGTTTTGAATTTTATGTACGGTCTTACACACACATATTCAATGACACGACGGCAAGATAATGTTAGCAGTTAAATAGTGTTTTTGTTGTTTAAAGTCTCGTCTGGTTGAAACGCTCCGTAATAATTTTGTAGATTTATTTTTGTGTACAAAATATTAAAATGAATACAAAATCTCAACGTACTCGGCTTTCATTAAAGGACAAAGTCAAAATTATTGATGAGTGCAACAAAGGCGTTTCACTTAAGGAAATTTCAATAAAATTCCGTGTGCCAAAATCAACAATATGTGGGATTAAGAAAAGTCGCACAAAAATCTTGAAGAACCTGAACTTGACACACAATGGCTCTCTACAACGTAAATCTATGCGAAAGGGAGAGTTTTCTAATATGGAAAATCGGCTGTACAAATGGTTTCTTAGACAAAGAGAGAAACACATTCCCATAAGTGGTGCTATACTAAAGGCTAAGGCTAGTGTTATTCATCAAAATCTATATGGTGAAGAGAGTGGTGGATTCTGTGCTAGTGATGGATGGCTCACAAAGTTTAAGAAACGTTTCGGTGTCCGGATTCTCAAAGAATGCGGAGAAAAACTTTCATCACGCGTTGATCTCGTTGAGCCTTTCAAAAAAGATCTACTCGATGTCATCAAACACAATGGACTCTCGATGGATATGATTTTTAATGCTGATGAGTCTGGGCTCTTTTGGAAGTTGTTGCCAGATTCTACTTATGTTCACGCTGGTGAAACTTCAGCACCAGGTCGAAAAACATCAAAAGAGCGTTTTACGTTTTTAGCTTGTGCAAACGCATCAGGATTGTTGAAGGTAAAGCCTTTGGTTGTTGGTAAGGCAAAAAAACCACGATCCTTCCTCAACAAAAGATTGCCCGTTGACTATGACTTTTCTAAGTCAGCTTGGATGACTGCAAGCATTTTTAAAAACTGGTTTGTGAACAACTTTGTACCACAGGTATGAATAATTTTTTTGCTAAAATTAAAAAATTTTTAAAAAAAATGTTGTAGGTGGAACGGTATCTCTCTGCTAATAACTTACCAAAAAAGGCTCTTTTGCTTCTGGATAACGCTCCAAGTCATCCACCGGCAGAAGAACTTATTCAAGAAACGGAAGATGGTCGAATTTGGGTAATGTTTATGCCACCCAATGTTACGCCGTTGATACAACCGATGGACCAGAACGCCATCCGGTTAACAAAGCTCCATTACCGCAATAGCTTACTGAGTGACATAATGCGTTCGAACTCTAGGGGCCCAGACATCACCACTGCTCTAAAGGAATTCAAACTCTTTGATGCCATTGTGCTTCTGGAACGAGCATGGAACAAACTTTCAAGTGAAATGCTTCATAAATGTTGGAGAAACATTTTAATTAATGATCCAGAAGATTTCGATGAGGAGGATGAAGTTCCACTCTCTTTTTTGGTGCAAGATGAAGAAGTGTTGACATTGCAAAATACTTTAAGGATGGTGAACTGCGTTTTCCCAGAGGTAAGTCACTTCGTTAAAACGCATCTGTTTCGGAAATGCATTTTTCTTTCTCTTCAGCGTCGTACTACCATCGCAGATATAGAAACTTGGAACAATATTGAAACTAATTTAGAAGAACAAGCTTACTGCAACACCGTTGAAGTCAGTTCTGAAAGTGAAGATGAGCAAGGTGATGGCAGCAATAATGTTGGAGATCCAATAAAACACGTTGACGCTGCCAGTTCTTTGTCGAATGTGTTACAATGGGGACAACAAGTTAATATTGATATGGCTGATATGTTCACTTTGAGGCGGCTTCAAGAAAAAGCTTTACAATTGAAATCTCAACTTGAAGTAAGACAAAGTCTAATAAGTGATTTCTTTTCTTCAAACTAATTTTCAAAATTTGTATACTATAATGGCAGGACCATTCAATTTATCATTATCAATAAAAACATATTAATAAATAAATTAATAAATCAACCACTTACTTAAATTTTTTTGAATGGAAAAGTCGATCGATATAACGAACGCTCTCGATATAGAGAATGACCTCGAACATTATATCATTCGTTATACTGGACGTCCACTGTAATTGCATTCATTCATTTGGAAGTGATTTATATAGAATTTATGGAATGTCGTCATCATCATGAACATTATCATTCTTGACACAGACACAGCACGTTCTTGCAAATCCGTTGCGTGACTAAAACAAATATTTCCGTATAAATAAATATGCGTATATATAAAATTTATGTGTGTATAAGGTAATGTGCTTTGAATTTACTGGGATAAAGTATTTCAATTTTGAAAAAAAATAAAATAAACTAAATCTGGAGAAAATAAAAAGGAACATAAATGATTTTGACGATTGAGTGCCTTGCGTAGGTATACCGATATGAAAAAAAGAAATTTGGTTTTTGCATTTTTGCAAACAAACGGAAGTAAGTAAAAAGTCTTAAGAAAAAGCTGATTCTTAATGAAACCATAACGACACAACACGATTCTTATAGTTATTTGTGAAAAGCTTTAACTTTGAAACAGGATTCACAAAATAAGCGAAAATTATTTGTTTTCAATGAAAATCCATCTATGAAAGTGGAATTAAGGCAACCATTGAGATTTGAAAAAAGTCCTATTAAATTGCATTTTCGTTACTGTTATTGGGGTGGATGCAGGATATGAAGAAAATTTTAATGAATATGCGAGAAGGTTTTTTAAATTTTTAATTCGAAATTCTACAAGGTTGCGCAAAAATCATCACCCTATCGGAAGAGGCAATTTTAATAACGTTTTTATAAACATTTGTAAGAAATTCAACAGACTTGATACATTTTTTCTGGAGTATGGGTAGGTAGGTACTCGTGTTAAAATTAGAAAGTGGGATGATCTCATTGTACTAATATTAAAGGTAGGTAATATCATTATAGCGTTTTCATTTTTGTTCAGTTTTGCGCATCCATCAAATTCGCGGAAAATGGTTGATCCAGTGCCCATATTTGTCTAATTTCAATATTTCTTTGTTGTTTCTAAGGATGCGGTGAACAGTTCCTGTTGGCACTCGAACACCCATTTTTAATTTCTGACACTTTGAACTTTGATAACTTGCTCAATATATTACCTTAGATTTGTGTACTGTGGGATGATCTCGCACTGACAGAACATGGACTTAAGTTAAATTTAAAGAATTATTTTTTAAGGGACAAGGTAACCACAATGGTGTCTTGGTTCTATAATATTAATTTTATTATATAGGTAGGTATGTAGGTTAGTTTTTGTTTGTTTTAGTTTTTTTTTGTATAAAAACAGTAAAATGGGTTTGAAAAAAGTGTTTTTACCCATTTCAAAAAATAAACTAACCATTTCTTAAACAAAAAAAAGGCTGGGTGCCACACACAATGGTAACTTTCAATTGGTGTGCTTGGAAACTAGAGACCCAACGTTATTTTGTAATAAGAAAATTCGCAATGCAAGATCTTCGAATCTTCGTTATCAGGGTGTTCAATATGCAATCAAGTGAAGGCCAAAAATGGGTTGTTTTTTCTCGAGGTATTCGAGACGAAAAACATTTTTGGACAATTTTTATTAGTTTTATTAGGTATTTTTTGTTGGTTTAAAACAAAACTATCAATTGAATGTTTTTACAAACTTTATCAGTTATTAACAACATCATTGTGTTTAGTATCTATAAGATTAGCATGAGGTCGAAATCAGTTTTAATTTTCGAGATATTCGAAACGAAAAATATTTTTCAAGAATTTTTAGTATGTATTTTCTTGTAGTTTATTTTGTTTGTTTAAAAAACTGTCAATTGATTTTTTTTTAAATCATGGCATCGTGTAGGTATAGTGTATATAAAATTAGCCCGAAGTTAATATATCACTATTTAATAAATTAATAAATTTTTATTAGTGTTATTTTGTAATTTGTTTTGTTTAAAAAAAAAACCGTCAATTGAATTTTTTATAAACCCCATAATTTCTCAATTACAGAATTGTAAAATAAAATTATCCCAGAGTCGATAAAATTGTTTGTTTTTGAGATATTTGAATTGAAACACATTTTTGAACATTTTTAGTAGTTTTGCTTTGCAATTTTGTTGCTTTAAAAAAAATATTCCATTAAATTTTTCTACAAAATTTATCAGTTATTGACTACGTCATTGTGTGTAGAATCGAAATTAGTATATTTTGTTTAAGAAATTCGAGCTAAAAACGTTTTTCATCAATTTTTAGTATTTTTTGTAGTTTTTTTGCTTTAAAAAAAGAAAACGGTTAATTGAATTTTTTTGAAACTCCTTTCTGCACGTCATGACGTTATTATCTGTACCTAAAATAAAATTTATTTGAAGTCAATATCTCTATTCGTTCTTGAGATACGGTGAACGATGGAATTTATCACGAACGTTCGTACACACACACTTACAGACATCTCTCTAAAAACGATGGATTTGGATTCTTGGGACCTCGAAACGTCGAGATAAAAAAAATTTTCGATTCGAAAAATCGGATCAATTACAATAACTTCCAATGGGAAGTTAATAAAAGCCACAAGCTTCTCAGAATTTTACTATGTAGGTATTTCGAACACCCTGTATAGGTTCGTTCAGTGCTTTGTTTTTTTTCGTTTCGTTTTATTTTGTTTATTCATTACACATACATGTATGTAGGTATACATTTTCTATATATATAGGAAATTGTTTGTTTATATTTATATATTTTTTGTCAGATTTGAATGAAACACCACTGAGCTAGCTCAACTCAAAAAAGCAAAAAAGAACCTTCCTTGTTTGTCTATCTCCCACATGTTCCACCTCATTTGCATTAACTTTATCAGCACGTGTGAACGTTAAGGTACTACTGAGCACATAATTCCTAACCTATATAGCAGAATATATTCTGATTGAATTTTCATTTAGTTCACATTTTCAATATAATCAATAAATGCTTATGTATAAGTGTATTTTTAAATAACGGGTTATCCAACTAGATGCTTCATTTTATAACAATAAAAAACGTAATTTAAAAAAAAAAAAAAATGGGGTGTTATAGATACATATATGTTTATAGTTTCGGGGTTAAATACGAATTAACCCCTGAAACATGATTTTTAGTCCATTTAAATCACGATTTAAATCCTAGTTAACTCAGCAAATTTGGTGAATTAACTAAAAAAAAAACTGGATGAACCACTCAACCCTTTTTTTGTAGAAAATTTTCTAAGCTACAAATAAGTCCTCAACATTTTATTCATAAAAGTAACAGTTAGGGAGATATTCATGAAAAACTTTTGGAGTTCAAAACCATCGCATTAAAATTCTTAGCAGATAGAAATTCTTTATAATTTCTTAAGAAAAGCTAAAAGAAGCTATACCTATCACAATAATTAAATTTTCTCGCGCAAATCGGTCGATTTTTCGTGCAAGTCGATCTAAATGTCTTTTTTTTTTGTTTGCCTTTTTTTGGATTCTGATTTTTCAGACTCTTGAGATAAGATAAAAGAAAATATCTATCTATCTATGAATACCTCCTTAATTAAATCTAAAATTCATCAAGTTTATTCATCCGCATAGTTTTGAAATCCGTAAATAAAAAAGATTCAAATAAATACTTGAAGTTGTCCAAATATCTTAACTTTTCAAAATAAACATACCTATATATTAAATTCATAAAAACCCACTTCCAGAACACCAAACTTTTTAGATCTAAATAAAGTAAGTAGATTCCTTCATATTTGATCTCATAATAAAAATTTGGTAAGTTAGTTGCATAAAATAATAATTATAAACATAAACCAGAGGTCAATGAATTCCAACTGTTCTGTTTTCACGTTTCCTTCGTTACTTCTCTATTTTGTTTGTTTTTTTTCTTTTAATTTTTCATTTATACAGGTCAAGCTAACACCAATTTTCTATTTTTCCCGCCAAAAAGGTCTATACCTAACGGGATTTATTGTTTCCATTAGCAGGTCAGAGATAAGAGAATCCCGACTGGATTTTATAGACATGAGTACGGATGAGTGGCTTTTGTGTGGTGAAGTGGAATCTGTTAATGGATTCATTGTTGTTGTGATACTTTAACTCCATTTGGGCTAGGCACACTGTGGGGTCTCTATGTATATTATATATTATTATATTATACCCTCTATTTGAAACCATGTAAGAAGGTTAAGCCACTGAGAGCTGTTTATCGTCTCAATGAAGCAAACAAATTTTGTGTGTTTTTGGGATTTAATTTAAATAATAAAATCCTTAAGAATTGAGATGTCTGCAAAAGGATATGGTTAGGAATTATATATTAAATGGGTTTGTTTGAGAACAGAAGTATATTTTTGTGTTTTTGTTTTGGTTTTGAAAATGTTGGTTTCTGTGGGATGACACTTTCATGTTGTTTTGGTATATTTAAGCGGCTGATGTGTGACATTATTTATTAGTCTTTTAATTCCAATTGTAACTGGAATTTGTATTTCGCAATAAATTCAGAAGATAAATTTATTTTATTTATAATTGTATTTAAATTATCATTCGGGATTTGTTCTTGTATTCATTTGAGGAATGATATTAATTTCTAAAATATAAACAAACAAAATAAGAGAAAAATAGAAACCTTATAGAGAGATGAAGGACAACCAATGTTCAATTAATATATAAACTTTTCAGCCAAATTTATAAACGCATTATAGCGAGCGGATAAAGTTATACAATTCTTATAATGCCTCTAAACGCAAAAAAGTTATTTATAAAAATATGCAACGTTGAATAGAGGCATTATAAGCTTATCGCGTTTGAGGGTTGAATAAAGCCTATATACCTAGGTATAAGGATATTTAAGTATCGAAATGTCTCTTCGACTCACACACAACAACATAATACAAAATAACACCCCCTTAAAAATGAACATTATGTATTTGTACAATGTAAATACTTAAATGTTGTCTTATTTTTTTTAACGCGGCTAGGGTAGTCACGGCGAAGGTCAATTATAGTTACCGAATCCAAATTCCCAGCCTCTTTGCACCTTAGTAAAAATAGAAATGTTTTTTCCAATGGATTCTACTTCTTGGGAGGATTTTAATTTGTACACTCTTAATCAGAGGCTATGCATTATAAAGATATGGGGGCATATTCATATAGTCACTGTTTAAGTTGTTTCTAAAAAAATACTGGGTTTATCCTGTCAATTTACATTGGATAAACTCTAGGCTAAGATAAACTGGGGTCTAAAAATGACTATGAATATGCGCCATGGAATCCTCGCCTGTCATTCGGGTTTGCCTACAAGCTAAACAAAATGACGGATGGTGGTGATTTTATAGTTTTGCACTAGTGTCCATGTTTTAACGCACACTATAGCAAAAATATGAATTCACCACTGCATAAATTGTTGTTGCAATTCATATCTATTCATCTCCACATACGAGATGAAATTACAAAAAAAAAAATAATTAATGAAAACAAATGAGTTTTGGGGGATGGAACTTACGAAAGATTCCAATCTTTATAATTGCTCTTAATAGTACTTAAGTGGTGTGCGGAATTTGGAGATTTTGGATCACTTTCAGGGGAGGACGTCGAATAATTTTAAACATTGCGAAAATAAGAGCCACCTTAATAGATGTATTTTCGCAACAAAAATACACTGTGAGTGAATGAAATACACAATTCTTTTAATTAATCAATAAACATGAATTTTTTGTTCCAAAATAAAGTAAAATTTATTTCCAAACAACACAAAATATTTTACTTTATTTCCAAACAACCCAAAAATACAAAAAACACAATAAGTAATAATAATAAAAGAAATTATAAAGAATCCAATCGGCGGCGCAGCAGAATTTTTATTATGTCAGTTTTGAAGTTAAGCGTAATAGATTTCCTCTTTTTGGTACTTTATTTGACACAAGCACTGTTTAATTATGCAGGTTAGGGAAATGTTTTATAAATGGGATATATATGCAACGTTTCATAGAGACTACATAAAACCATATGCAACAGATAATTATTCATCTGTTTATCGAAATCTTTAATAAATCTTTAATAGAAAGACTGTTGAAGTTTAAACGAGAGAATTCTTACTAAATATACTGTAATAGATTTAAGTGTTAATAAACGTCAGTTGAGCTTATATAGTCTAGAAGCTACCAGTTAGATGGCTAAAACTATGTGGAAATTTAATTTTGGCAAAGTTAAGTAAGAAAATAAAATTCTGACAAGTTTACTTCTGTTACATGGTTGCCATCCGAGTTTTTCAAATTTCTACAAAATATTCAAACTTAATTTCTTTTTACAAGACTAGATTTTGGACAAATTGTTAAAATAAAAATTCTAGAATTTTTTTGCAGTTGTAGGGTGCTTTCCAGACGAGCCTGAAGTTTTTATTCTTTAAGAAATAAGTTGCTTATTGCGAAACATATTTGAGACAAGGCTAAAATTTGTTGTATTATTTATTCATGACGAATTTCCAGTTTCAGGATTGCCATCCAATTTATTTTTAACTTCCCATTTGAAGTTATTGTTCGACATAATATTTCCAAATTTTTATATCTCTAGAATCCAATTTATCGTTCTTAAAGAGATTTGTGTGTGTGTATGTCATTCTTCTCGAATATCTCACGAATATATTATAATGCTGTCGAGTGTCGATCTCGTGTATTTTTTTTACACTTAGGGCCAGTTTGTTCACAGCTGATTATCTTTAATCAAGGATTATTGCAACTGGTAAATCATCGCATGTGCAAGGTAATCAAATTTTATTTAAGGAATCGATAATTTAAGTTGTTAGGGGCCAGTTATAGCTTTCATTGAAAACGATCATTGACATTTTTAATTGTCAATTTTGAGGCCTTGAGAAAGGAAAATCAGTGTTTATTTATATGCCAGAATGAAGGTTATGACTCAATTATTATATTTACCTTAAACAAATTTTCATTTTGGCCTAAGATTTCGCATAAAATAACTTTCATTTTTTCAACGATTGAACTACCTTACCATTGATCATTGAAAACTTTAAAGTTATTGCATGTGAAAGGTTGGGCCGAAATGGAAATTTTTTTTGGATAGAAATAATAATTGAACCATAAGCTTTATATTGGCATCAAAATATTAACTTATTTTTCTTTCTAGACGCCTCAAAATTAACAAATTTTCAATGATCGTTTTCAATGAAAGCTATAACTGGCACCTTAATCATGGAAATCGCTAATCAGCCGATTTTGGTTGATTAGCGCCATTTAGTTAGAAGCTGTGAAAGTCATCGTTAGATGTCATTGTGAACAAACTGGCCCTTAATGACGTAATAAAGAATCGATAACAAAAATCCACTGAACATTTTTTGCGTAAAACAAAAAAAATAAAAATAAAAAAAAACTTCTACAAATTGTTGACAAATTTTTTCTGATCAAATATCTCGAGAACAAACGGTCCAACTTGATTGCATATTGAACCTCTGATAAGGTTTTCAAAGAACTTCATTTGGAAATAAGAAAATGACAACGGGTCTCTATCTTCTCAGCCTTTTTTCAAAATTTAGGTTATATCATTGCCAAAATCAACCAAGCTGGGTTTGAATAATTAAAACATATTAATTTATGCATTCTTACGCATCCGGTGATTTTGTTGATTCCGAATACTGCCCCAGAAATTGCACTATATCAATGATTTAAAATTACTTTAAGTAAAAGGCACATAATAAACTTAGTATTGTATAAGCTGGCATATATTTCTAAAGTAGACGTCTATCTTATACCACATAAAAATAATTGTTTATTTATTTTGATTTATAATACGGAATCTAAATTGCATCAAAAATGAATTGTTTCATTCAAAACCGTTCATAGTAAAAGTTGAATTTTGTTTATGCACGTACAACGCATTTTCCTTTATTTTCTTTTTCAAGCGAATTTTTAATTTTATACCACAACGAATAAATAATAAATGAAATAAATACCTTTATTGAAATTCTTACATTTAAACATACTATGTACGTAAATTAATCTATGCAGTTATTTACATAAATATATTTTCCGGTGAAATCAACAAAAAAAATGCTTTGGGTTTTCGTTTGCAGTTCTGTTCTGATAAAGTCAAATTTTTGTATCAATAAAACCCATAAACTTTTCAAACAAATCATATTCACAAAAAAATAAAATACGGAATAAGTGGTTTCAACTTGATAACATATAAGATTTTCTATTTGCATGATTTATGGAAATCTAAACAAATTCATAGAAAAGAAAATGTAAAATGAAATATTCTGACATCAAAAAGGAAAATAAAATTGTGTCCTTTTTGTTGTCGCTGTCGTAAGAACCTCAATTTTCATCCTTAAATATAATATATAAAATTGTGTACAGTATAAAAACGCATACAAAATGAACTAAGTATAGGTATGTGTCATGAGTATATATATTCCAATAAAGTAGGTATATGTTTAAAGTTCTTAGTTTCTATTTTTACAAAAATTGTACATACTTTTAGGGAATTTTGTTTTTTAAAGGAGAAAGAAATGCCTTGTATCAACCACAGATTTATAAGTGAATTCTTAGGGACCTTAAAGTGACCAACTACCGACGATTGAAAGAACAAATGGGATTTAAATCATTTAACAAGCATAAATTCTTCACAAAAACTAGACAAAATGGTAGAAAACTTGTTTGAATTAATAAATAATAATAATGAAATTTGCGCTTAATTTGAGAAACTTAAGAAAATAAATTGATCGTTACGAATTGCTATCTGATAGTTAGCAACTGTAAAACTCTATTTGCATTCCACATACCATCTACACTGCATCGAATGAATTGTTCGCGCGAGAATAACTTTTAAATCATTTGTTTACTTGGTGATTGGTCATGGCAGAAATAAACATTGAAAACGTCATTCGCGACGAATAAAAAAATGCAATGTGAAAGATATGTCAAAATGGAAAAATTTTTTTTCATTCGTCGGTCGTTGTCCGCTCTCATGTGAATAGTCCCTAACTGTGTTGGGATGTACCTATTTAATAAAGAATACAAATTTATTGTACTTTAAAATAAAAAATAAATTGGGTGGCATGGCAGCTCGTGTAGAACCAAAGGCTCTCAACCATTCCTCTGTGTGTATATTATTACTTACAATTTTCTGCCGAATCCGAATGGATTTTCATGGCAAGATATACTCTTGGATGATTTGTCAATTCCTCACAAGAGGCACCCGCAGGAAAAAAATTTCAGTTTTTAGGTGGAATAGGCTGGAAATCGAACCCAAGTCCTACGCACTAACCATTACCCCACGGGTGTATATTTCAAAAATGTTTTATATTATAGAGTTTGGCATCGAGTGGGGTAATAACAATGGAGTAGAATTCAATACCTGTACTTCAAAATTCTAAATCCTTTCTACTATTGTTAAAAGGGAACCTTACTTTCCCTCTATAGTCTATATGTGCTACAATCGATGGAATATACTTTTGCAATGAAATGCATTCTCGGTATGCTTATAAATAACCACATCCATAAGACCACAAGAGATTTTAATCTGCGATGTACCTATAGGTACTATGTATTTACATATAATATATGCGACAAGTTATGGATTCGTAAAAAAATCGAAATCGAGATTTTGATCAAACTGATAGAGAAGTCGAAAAAAGTGGGTCTCGCAATTCTGTCCGTCCTTTCGATTGCAGCCTAAACGGGCGTGTCGATTTTCTTTTAACTTGCTACATAGCGTTTTTTCGGCATTGCTCCGACTAGAGGAGAATACTTCAAAAAGTTTTAAAAGTACACCAAAATTTGCATATCTAAATTTTTTTTGTTTGGATTAAAAAAAAAAAGTTTTGAAATTTTTTCTTGTGAACTTTATAATTCGAAAACCACCTAGCAGTTTTTTAATATTATCTAGCAGATTTTAAGTACAAATTATTCTTATAGGTAACCAAAAAAATAACAATACCTACCTCCCATACATGTGTTTAAAAACCGGTAAAGAAAATCTCATTTTTCTCAAAAATAGTAGCTAATATCAGAACGGTCTGCCATATTATTAAAAAAAAATTGTATCTACCGTTTAGTAACGCTGACGGAAATTTTTGTAGAATAATAATTTTAACTGTATGCCTATCAGACCTAAGGTCTTTTAATTACAACCTGAATTGCACGGTATATCAAAATTTTCAAAAATAAATAAGTAAATTTTAGATTTTTGAAAAAAAATTCCAAATTAATTTTTTAATAATAATTTAATTATTTTTTAATAAAAGCAAAAAAATTGCATACCATTTTTTTTTCTTAAAATATTTTACAAATTTTTATACATAATACAAAACTAATTTTTTTAAAAACCGCTCCAACGATTTTTGAATTTTTGTTTCTAATAAATTAAGATTTATTTAAGAAATCAGATGGCGTATGTACATCGCGCTTGTGTCAACACAATTTCAGATTTTGTTTAATTAATATATTTTTCAGTTTAAACTGTAAATTTCATGCATGCATATGTGCACGGCGGTGCTACATATATTGTTAATTTTTGTATTCTCACATAAAAGTACCATATACATACTAAAATGCGTTTTTAGCAGGTGGCATAAAATATAGGCGTGCATTTCTTTTAAAATCAGACTCATATAGATCTTAATTATTCAGACTTTAATGCCACAATGTGATCGCACATAAGAGCAAGTTTGTGCGTCCCAGTTGTGCATTTTATTTCTTTAGCATCACTACACGAATGCGAAATTCCATAATAGCTTTACTTTTTCTCCCCGCATTGTGTTATTCATTAATTCAAAACCAATGTGCGTTGGTTTATCTTTTTAAATCTTCCAGTTTATCCTTTATTCCTAATAAAATGCACTTCATTTATCCTTTTTGTGCGGTCATAACGATTATACATAAATAATTCATTGATTTTTTGAAACTACTGCGCTCTCGTATAGGTACATTGGTAACGGTATCAGCGTTGCCGGAAATAATTTTATGTTAGTGCCACCGCTGCCAGCAAAAAATTGCAATTAAGCAACTGTGTGACACCAAAAGAAATGTCAGTCTATACGAAATTACGCACTCAATGTGCGACTTCCACTAAATTTTTGTTCTTTTTAACGTCGATGGCGTGTTCGCCAAAACTTTTAGAATTTTATTGACAAACCTTTGGACAAATATCGTCTTAATACTTTTTAAGCACAAACATAATTTTTTAAAGAAAAACACAAATCAGGAATGACCAATTTCCCAAACAAAAAGAATTTAATCAAAACAGATAACACAATTCAACAAAAGAAAACAAAATTCTTGTCCTAACATTCATTTTACGATTTTTATATTCACATATGCACTATATAATATCAATATTCATTTAAAAGTTTGCTTTTGTAATGGTTATTACAAAAAACGTTTTCATGATTTTTGCCTTTAAATTAGTGTGTAAGCCCAGTAAGAATAAACTTAATTGACCTGGAAAAATTTGTATTGTTCACTTTTCTTTCACAATTCGTTAGAGGCAGTTATTAGCCGCCATTTTGGAATTTTCTTAAAAAAATTAACTTGAAATAGAAAACAAAAAATATTTTAAAACAACGGCAACACATACAGTGCCAAGTTATATCTATTTTAAAATCCATAAATCCATTCTTTAATTCTGTTTTTAAATAAAATTGAGTATTTGAGTCAATACTTTTTAAAAATTAATTTTTAAACTCAACATTTTGAAAAAAAAAATGAAAAACATTAGGAATTTAATTTTTTTTTTTTCAAAATTTTACATTATTAAGTAGTATTTTTTTTAATAATAATTTTATTTCAATAATTAAAGATACAAAAATAATTAAAAATCTATTTGTTTTGATTAAATAAAAACTAACAGCCGTATCTATTAGATTTTCTTAAAACGTCTCTTAGAGGCCATTTAGTTAAGTTTGCTTAAATATTTAAATTGCCTTTAAATGATGTTACTTAAATTCTTATCTATAATCGTATTCCGATTGATACTTAACTAAACAACGATTGTGTCATGTATTCTAAGAATTGCATACTTTTAGGCTGTTATTGAAAGCTTCGAAAAAAATTCAAACAAAAAACAAGCTCATTAGCAAATAAGAGGGAAAGAGAAGCAACTGGTTGGTATGTAGGCCAAAGCAAAAGAAATGAAACCGGACTCCATTTTGTTTTATGACGTGTTTTTATTTTCACAAATTTCTTTGGTTTTTTTCAGCCGTTTGATATAAATATATCTTTTTTATAATTATTATTCATACTTTCTTTAATTAGAACACAAAACTGAAAATTCTACCTACATACATATACAGAATACATATTATGTATATTATACATATTTCTCTAATAAATACACAAAAACAATTCTTTTGAGATCTCAAAATATATATTAAATGGCTTTAAGTTACCTCTAAACGCCCTGATTGGCGTTTAAGTTAAGAGGCCTTTAAGTCATGGTGCTTAAATGTGAAAATTGATTATAGATACCGATTTCGCACTTAAGAGCTATTTAGAGGTATCTTAAAGTTAAGATGGCTTTAAAATTTCTTTATAGATACGGCTGTAAAAATTTAAATCATAGTTTTAAAAATAACCCGTTAACCCGTTATCGTGGCTTCAAAAGCAAACTTTTCTATCAAATATATTTGTTTTTCGGGGGACTTTAGGTACAGCTTTATAAATTTAATACCCTTTTTGTTTCAAAGACAAAATTCATGTTGAGTTGTGTAATATTTGAACAGATGCAGATTTGTATAGTGTGGGTGTACGTTAAGTGATTTGTGTATATAAACATTCTAAGAATTAGTTTTTTGTTTGTCAAATATTTTATTTTATTATATAAAAATGAAAGTGCCATATTCAATCTATTAGTGCCACAGTGCCATTTCAATGAAAAAGTGCCACATCGGCAACGCTGAACGGTATTGCTATTTATACTGCAGCATATAGGTACCTGAGAAGAACCAGAACTCGGTTACGCTATACTTTTCCTCTTGCTATAGTATAATAATACATAATATAGCTCGTAAAGGTATTAACACACATGTTCGCAATACCAGAGTTACTGAATTCATAAAGAAGGTTCCTCAGAAATATGAACACCGTAACAAACCAAAAATATTCATTTGTTGGATAGGTATAACATGGAAATTAGCGTGGGAACTTGCATCCTCGTTATATAGCCATGCCGTGACCCTTGCCTCTACCCACGGACACAACATTTCGTATAGTTATGACCAAGCTTTAATTATAAGCAGTTACGATGAATTTGCATGCCCTTCCCGATTGGAGACCAAGACCATAAATGAAATAATGCCTGCCTGACTCATAAATGAGTCCCTAGTTTTTAATCGATTGTTTCAGTTGACAACACAAAGCAAAGTCATGTAACAGTATAAAACTGTCAACTTGCATGCGAAGTGAGGTTTATTTAAATTCATTTATACACACACCGTATATAGGGACTATAAATGTGTAGCTTAGCTACGTATTCTTATACGTAGGTATATATATTTATACTTCTGTGATTTTAAACCAACCAGTGTTATTGTTGTTGTTTGAAAAAAAAAAATGCTGAATATTTAAAAATAGAACTGCAGCAAATGTGCCTCATATTTAACTACCTAAAGAGAAATGTCAATTATTCAAACTGCCTATACAATGCTTACTTGTTATAGGCCAACCTACAGACCTACAGACTTAGGTCAGTAATTTAGGATGCCAGCTAATCACTCTGCGGAAAAATGAATGAAACAGAAAGCCTCGGCACTTGATTTAAAAATTCCTTGGTTTTGACCGTAACAGTGGTTTATACAAGTGAGGTAGCGTACCAGGTCATAATTGTGTTTGTTTATATTTTGTTTTTGTATAAAAATTGTCTATGGTATTATCAGAATGAATTTTAATAAACTGTACATTTTCTTCCATAATTTTTTACTTAAGGTTTTAATCAAATAAGATGAAGAAATAAAAAAAAAATTGTTTACTATTTTGCGTGCTTTGGTGGTTCTGGGCGTCTGTACGACAGTGGTGCAGTATGCATTTTGATTTGGAAAAAAGCAGAACCGACATGGATGAAATTTTCAGGAATATTATAAAATAATTTGTAAGCACTCATTTCTAGACAATATAATATGAATTAACTCCAATTTTAATTAATTGATAAAATTTCTCACTTAACTGATTGATTAAGGATAATCCATGTTTAATTTCAGTTTATTAATATGGGTGTAAATATTTAACAAGACCTTAGGCACAGTTAAGATTGTGACTGCTCGCTACTTAGTGAACAATCTTTATGTTTTCTTCCTAACTGCCACCTCCCTTACCTCCTCGCCGATTTCCCCAACAAACTGCCGTCACACGTAGTGAGCAGTCACAATCTAAACAAGGTCTTAAACCATAGTGACCATTAGGAAGTGAGAAGGTATGGTACCCGATTTTTTTCAAAATTATAAAGTCGTAATCCTGTTCTTAACACCAATTGTTGTCTGTTCTTAAATGTTATTTTATGTAAATGTTGGAGTTTATCATCTCTAGTGAGTTAAAATTTTATTGCAAAATTTGTAACGAACAAAAAAATAGAAAAGAAAGTGAGTTAGTAAAACAAAAGTTTTAAACAGTCATTCGTGTTACAATATTCAATTCAACGAATTTAATTTTTTCGAAAAATTGTCTTCAAAGAAATGGTCGTGAGACAAAAAGAAGAATTCTCTTCTCTTACTAAAAAAGAAACAAGTGGAAAATGACTTCAACGTCAACCAACACCAACTTGGTGTTCGAAATTGAAGACAGCAACTAGCTAGGTTCCCAACTGACTGGAAAATCTTGGTAGAAGTTGCCAAGGTCCATAACGGACTGAAAGAAATTAAGTACATTCCAGTGTTATGAAATATACTCTTCGTGACTTTTTTAATTTTGTTCAACTTATTTCTTAACACTTAGTGTTGAAACATGGCAATTCTGTTTTTGTTCTATAAATAAAATTTAATTTAAGGAAATATTTGTAATTTGAAAAATAAAATTCATATCAAACTTCCCTAACTAACTTCATTTTTATCAGTCAAACAAAACAAAACAAAAAAGCCGTTTTCAAAGTCTATGATAAATGATTTAAAAATAACAAAATAGAAGAACAAGAACTTGAACAGGTGGAACAACATCTCATTAAACTTTTTAACGATATTTTTTATGACCGTTATTTAACCGTTCCGTGTCGTTAAAAATAAAAATGAAATAAAAAAAACACAAACTTGAAAAAAAAAAATCCAAAAGTAAGTTAAAACATTCCTGAGTATAGGAAGGCATGGGTATTCAGTTAATGTTTCTGTTAAAACCAACATACTTAAGCATCTATCTACCTACCTGTGACTTGTATTTTCGTCTTTCTTTCTATATATATATAAAGAAAACGACGACACACTAATAAAAATGCTTTAATAACTCAAAAGTATGTGGTATTTTTCTCCTGATGTTAAGCTTTAATATCCAAAAATTTAAGTTTGTTTCTTTTTTGTATGTTTTGTTTTTGTTTTCTTAAATATTTTTACTCATTAAAGCAAATGAAAATAAAACAGTAAAAATATCAACAATATTATACAGGAAGAAGATTTACACACTCAGAAAAACTTGGGCGCCATTAAATTACTTCATTCACTATTTGCACATCTTTTTTTTGGGATTTTCCCTTGGGATTTTTTTTTTGCAATTCACGATGAAACCTATTATACATGTCTGAGTTAATTCTGAGTTAAATATCGTTGTGAGATAATTCAACAAATAAATTGAACTCGATTTAACTCAGAAGCAGTTTTTCAATAAAGTATTAACTTTAACTTTCAGTTGTCAAAAATATATCAAAATCAGACCGCGATACTATAATTACGCTTTCACTATAGAAACAGAGAGAGCGTCACAAAATGATTTTGATTTTGATCTTTATTTCGGAAGTGTTTTGATATAAATCTGTTAGAATTATCTATTCAGTTAATCAATGAGTAAACTTGGGTTGGGATCTAAATTGATAGATAAAGATTTTTCAGGAGTCAACTCTGAAACTGGATTGATTTTGCACTTTAAAGTGGACCTAAGTTGATTAAAGTCGTTTTTCATTTGTGAGATCTTCCTCTCCAAATTTTGCGAAGTAATAGTAGAAACTGAATTTAAGTCAAAGTAGGCAAAATCATTTACAACTTTGAAGTTATTTGTGCTGAAAAAAAAAACAGAGTTGAAGAGTTGATTTGGAAAATCTTCTATTTCACTGAGTCTTTTATTGTGTGTGTACAAAAAAATATTTGCTTTGACATCTTATCTACGAATAGAAGTTTCTCTATTTTATTCGTTTTTTTTGTAGAAAATAAATAGAATTACGCAATTTCTTCTTCAGTTTAACTTTTTTTCAACTCAATTCCATTTTGACCACTTAATTTCGAAAACCAACACCAAAATTCTAACCCAAATTCAACTTGATTCTTAGATCCTGCATATAAACGGGGGCAACAAAACCATTGCTAATCTATTTCAACAGTATGTGGCGTGTTGCTTTGGCTGCAGCATATGCAGCTCTGTGATCGAAGTACATAGTTCAAAGCACTTCAATAATTTAGTAATAAAATTAATCTACGCAAGTAAGCGACACCATCACTAAAATAGTTGCTAGTAAATTATTATTGTTGATTTTTCTCTAATCTTAAATTAAATATAAATACAAAAAACATTTACATTGAGATTAGATTTTTCTTATGGCAAAATTAAAACGTTCCATTCATCATCTACTGGAAAGTACTAAAAAGTACTTTACTAGTAGGTCCAACGGAACACAACTTAAAATAGGTCTGTAACTTCCCAAATATGACAATTTCTGGCAATTTTAGTCCAGTTTCATTTTTTTTGTATGAATTTGACAGAAAATTAGGCTAAAATTGAAAGAAAATTAGGCTAAAATCGAAAGAAAAATTGACAATTTTGGGAAGTTAACGAACAGAGGTAATATGTTATCAAATCTCTTCCAAATGCTCCTGACCAAGGGTATACAGAAAATGTTCTAAGCAGTTTCAGACAGACTTACAGCCATAGTCTGCCAAACATCAGTGACACCTCACAAGTCACAAAAATCTCACAAGGTGAAGTCAAATTGAGTTTTTCGTATTCTGATAGCGCAGTCACAACTTGTGAGCCCTACAAGAACTATCCAAATTGTATTCTCCTTTTAAGTTGTTCCCAACTCACGAGTTTAAAATTTCATAATCACAAAAAAAATTATTCAATGAGTCCGTTCAACAAAAATTCAGAACTTAATAATCAAATAACTCACCTTTCTGTGGTGAGTTTTTTGTTAGAATTGTCTGAGAAGTGAGAATATCGAAAATGTTAACGAATCACAACAACCTCACAAGAAATCAACCTCACAATAGCTTGTGAATTTTGAGCTCTCAAAACGCCAGAATAGCCCTTTTATATTAAAAATGTTTTAAATTTTTTGGAAATACTTTTCTTTGAGTGTAGGAAGTAAGAAAATAATTTCTCTCATTCTGTGATATTCCTCCTGTATTTATGTATGTACCTCAACGTTTAACTCTCATCCATTTATTGTTTTCTCAATGATACATTTAAATTACGTTACATAAATTAACTTCATTCAAAGTTATCTTAAAATCTTTTCAAAAGTTGGGTTTCATTTGGGTATTTTAAAACTACACAAATTTACATCGTTTCCAAATCGTATAACAAACTTTTGACGATCCCCTTAGGCAATGTCAATTTGCATTTCCTTCCACTTCCATTCTTGTGAATTGTTGTGTCGACGAAAAGAAATGCCGCCGCCAACTCGAGTCTGTCACCATCTTAATGCCTATCTTCTTTCTCCAGTCTTAACTAAATCTCAAATGTCTACTTTTTAATGTATACGGTATATACGTATAAGTACATTTCAGATACATTTTGATTAATCGTTTACATCCGAGAAGTGTCGGTACACAGAGCCGTGGCTATACATATATATAGAGGAAGTTTTGTGGGGTTGTTAAGCATGTCTATAACGAGACACGTACTGAAATGGTTGAGAGTTGGGAATAAGTCAGTTGGCCTGGATTCTCTATAGGAATTGTCATGTTATGCTATAAAATTATTTATTTTATTTTAATTTATTTAATTTTATTTATGACTTACCCACTTCTTTGTTTTGATAGTTAAAATGTGTTTTTCTCCTTTGACACATTAGTGAATCTATATCCCAATATTTTCAGTCAATGCGTATCCCAAATTCTTACCATCCGAATGGCTTAAAAAATTTTGACATACATTGTAGTTATTTTTAAGGTTAAAATTTAAAAAACATACAAAAATAACTCATATTTGATATTTTGTAGACACCTTATAATATTACCCTCAATGCTACGGGCCTTTCATTTAAAGTTTCTTTTGAGGTTGTTTATGTTTGTTTTGTATTTTCCGTTTAACTTTTCGTTGGTTTTATAGCTTTGTTAGCTTAATACGACGAATTAAATAGGGATGTCTCTAACTTATTTGTATAATTCAAAGTTTCATATATGTATAGCCTAGCTATGTATATCTCTTGATGCGCGTTCTTATTTAGTATTTAACTATTTTACCGGAAGGAACTCTAAATAAAATTGTTTCAAATCATTGTGCATTCAATTTAACGTTGGTTATTTTTCTTTCTTATTTACATATACTTTCACATGTAAATATTTACTTGATGGTGTAAGGGTATAAGGAGAAATTTAATCTGCGCGTATATTATGGGCTAACCAAAAATGAAGTGATTGATTAAGGAATTTTGACAGGAGTTCGTATATCATTTTTATCTTCATATATAGGAGCATTTTATTTGAAATTCTTTTGTAAAAATTCTTAATCGATTTGTGGGTAACTTCAAAATGTTCAAGCTTTAACAACTTTGTACTTTATCAACTTTTATTGCATGGACAAAAATTTTGTAGGAAACAAATTCCGAAAAATGGTTTTTAGTAGTGTCTCCCATTTGTGTGATTGTCTGCCAACTGAGATTCTTGTGTCCAGTATTTAATTTGTAACTTTTAGTAAATTCTGGTCATGAATTTCTGGTTTAAATTTGAGAAATGAATTTATACTACAATTAACATTGTTTTAATATTTGCTACTCTTTCTCCTTCACTTGAAAAAGTATACTCAGTACCGTGTCCGCTCTTTGTTTTTCTTGATGATTGTCTAACAGATTTTAAATAAAAGCTATTCTAATAGCCGAAATTAACGGTACAACTGTTTAAAAAAGATTTTCTCAAAATTTAAAAACGATGAAATAATTTTAATATAATAATTAATCTTTTAGTACTTTTGACTTTTTTTTAACACTTTAGATACTAAACATTCGTATATTACTTTGTTGGAAATGTTTATAATTAAAAAAATAATTTTTTTAAATCTGCTCCAAATAATTTTTAAAGTTTAAAAATCATATGTTTATTTTTTTTTTAAATATTTTATCAAGAAACGCTTCTGCCAGAAATTCTCTAACGTGAACTCGTAGAAAAATAAAAATATATATTTAATCTGAAATGGGCGTTTTTCTTTTTTAGTTCAGAGCAGAGCCTGAACTGTCAAAAAAAAAATCGTGTTTCTTTTTTACCTCAGAGCATTCAGAGCTCCAATTTTGTGTTTCTTTTTTCGCTCTGAGCGCTCTATGAGGTCAGAATAAATTGATAGAGCAGACGGAGTTGAATAGCTGAACACAAAGAAAATGACAACTGTGAACAAATAAAAAAGTGACAGATGCTGAAGCGTGTTTCTTTAAATAAATCTTAACTCTCAGAGCAAAGCACGCTCAGTTCAGTGATCGCTCAGAGTATGTTCGGAGTGTTCAGACTCTGTTCAGAGCTCGACTCTGAACTAAAAAAGAAAAACGCCCAATGTAAACTTAAACACCAAACCGTACCGTACCGTGGCAAGTCCCAACTCCCAAGGCGTACCTTCCCTCATCAAATGCATATTATTTTAAATTTGTAAATAGGTTTGAAAATTGTACTAATAGGCGTTTTTCTTTTTTAGTTCAGAGCAGAGCCTGAACTGTCAAACAAAAAATTGTGTTTCTTTTTTACCTCTGAACGTTCAGAGCTTCAAATTTATGTTTCTTTTTTCGTTCTGAACATGTTCTGAGCTTGTTCAGAGCACGCTCTATATGAGCTCAGAATAAAATAACTGAGCAGACCGAGTTTAATGCTGAACACAAGCATTTGACAGGTGAAATTGAAAAAAAAGCTAAGTGTTCAGGTGTGTTTCAAATATAGTTCAGAGCGCTCAGAACACGCTTTGTTCAGAGGATGTTCAGAGCATGCTCTATATGCTCGGACTCTGTTCAGAACTCTATTCTGATCTAAAAAAGAAAAAGCCTAATGTAGCTTTAGAAAAAAAATAACAATGGTAACAGAAGAGCAAGTGCGTGTGACCCAGTCGTGCATTTTATATTTTTTTTTAGCTTTGGTTCCATACTCAGAATATATTATGCAAATAAATTTATTTTACGAATCAAACTCCTTTTGTGTAACCGACAATAATTTTCATAGAAAGCAACATCAAGTCCGGAACGATTTGAAAAGCTTTGTTTTTTGTTGTTGAATTGTTATTGGTATTATTTAGTAAGAGTAAATAGACAAACTGCCTTTTTTTATACATTGGTCAAGTTATCAATAAAATTATCAAAAACACCATCTGCCAAATATCGTTTCTGTTTATTTATCTATATATATAAAAAAATATAATTCATTTGTTTTAAACATGTATGCAATTAAATTAATGAATAAAGGATTTATCTTCTACATCCAGTGTGTGTATTATGAGTGCGACACCAAAGCTCTCAAATAAAATATCTTAAACGTCAATTGACTTAAGTGCTTCTGAGTTCTGATACCAATTTCTTAAAGGTCAATCAATCTATATCTGTAAATAAGACTGGATTTATATTCCATTAAATATATTCTACGCCTTCTCTGACATAATGTTGTCATACTTAGAAATATAGAATGTTTGGATTAATTAATTAAGGTGACGTTTTTGTAGAATTTTATTTTTTCAATGTTCAAACCAAAGGATTACAATGATATTTTAACATTTTATATAAACGATGCAGTTTCAGAAAAGATAAAAATAAAAATAAAGAAAATCTAGAAGAAAAATAATATGAAAGATAATTTGAAGCTGAAGGATAAGTTTGTTCTTTTGTAAAGAAATAAATAGCATCACAAAAATGTTAAGTATATAATCGCTATTAAACCAACTTTATTTGCTCCTTTTTGAATTTTGAATATAACGTCGCTCAATATACTACATATATTATGTAGCTGTATACAGGGATTTTTATATACATAAATTTATATCCTTCATAATAGAAATAAAATTCCTGTGTTATAGATTTTGTCTATATATAAAACAATCAACAAGTGAATTAAATATTCCCACATCTATTTCTTTTTGTGGTCTTGCCTCTCATCAATATTAATATTTTTTTGTTGCTCATCTATATTCAGTTGGTTTTCATTTTTATTCAAAGATGAAAATCATGTAGGCGGAGGATAAACGTCTGGGATAATTGTTAATGGCGTTATCTCAATACAGAAATAAGTATTGGTAATGTATATATATGAAATTATGGTTGTTATCGATACATGCCAAAAATAAAAAAGAATTAAATAAATTTATTCAATAATAATAAGTACATTACACACACACTTACATTTTATACCTTTCGTTTTGACAGTGTTTCTTTTATATAATGCTAAAAAATGTTAATTTTTGTTATTTGCTGTATACATACATAGGTACCTACACACCTATTTTTGAATACATATAGATAAATAGATCCAAAAAAATTATTCAATTTAAAATGTGAAAAAGGATACTTTTTGTATATATTTTCCATCAATCGATTTTTGCCGAAATTTAATGAAGAAAATATTTCACCAGTAAAATAACTAGTTAAGGAAGACATAATCTTAGCAGAAAGTTTTAAGATGTAAATTGTTTCAAAATAAAACAAACACTTTCATTTTTTCCTGTTCCAAAAATAATGTCGAAACATTTTTAACAGCTTAATGTTAAGGTGAACTGCAGTCTGCTTTAAAAACTTCAATTTGTATATAAACTTGTACTATACGTCACCAATAAATTCTTATCTAATTGACAATTTTCTAATTTTAAATTATAGTTGACTATTTTGAAAACACATACTTCAGATTCTTGAAGAGTCTCAGTCTGAGTCACGACAGCTTTCCATCTTTCTCGATTCTAGAAATTTTGATTGCAGTCATCAGTTGATGTGAGTTGAGTTGAGTCAAAATCCAAATCGATCTTTCAATTGCTTTCCAAACCATACATTCGGTCTTATCCTGATCGCCTTGAATCTGTAGACAGGAATTCGAAGACTCTCTTGGTTAGAGCATTGTTGCCCATTATTCATTCAATGAGGCCTAGCCAAAATTGTCAACATGTTGAAGCTTTTTCCTGGGGTATTTCTTCGCCAGATATCAACAAAGGAAAAAGAAAAGTAGAATCAATGAATGCAATCTTATTAAAGTCATTAACTATTGCATTCTCAAAAGATTGCATTCTTTTACAAACCCGCAGAATAGATGCTTGTTTGTTTGTTGATAACAGGTACTTGGTTTTTTCCTGGTTCACTTCAAGTTTTCTTTTCATATAACCGTTCTGAAGACCTCTTTAACAGCGTGTTGGAAGCAGCTGATGATGTCGATTTTGTCGCTATATTTCAGGAGTTTTTAACAAGATTCTTTGAGACCTATAAGTGATCTCGGCAAAAAGGATTACCCATTAAAAAATTAGAAGAGGTTTTAATTACAGATAGGCTGCCAAACTTTCGTACCATTATATGAAATAAAAATACAAAATAGCAGTCCAGAAAGAAATCAAATCTTCCTCAAGACTCTATATATAAACATGTTTTAATTTAATTTTTGCAAAGCTCATAACTCCACTATACTATTCTTTTTTCTAGCAAATCTTGGTTCTTCGGCGAAGAGAATATTGAACAAATCTCGAAAGGCTAAAATTAAAAAAAAATGCTTCCTCTAAAATAATAATATAATATAATTATATACAGTAAAACCCGCGAGAAACTGCAAAATGTCAGTCTTTCTTTTACTTAACCGGGTTTTTCACTTAAACGAACCCCGCTTAAGTGAAAAAAATTACACTTAAGTGGAGTCCGGATAAGTGAAAAAAAATTGCACTCAAGCGGATTTAAAAATTTCAAAAAGGGTTCTGACATATCAGAAATTCAGATGTCATTTTCGTGATAAAAATTTGGTGGAGGTGAAAAATAAACAAGAAGTAAAAGCGTTCAGCAAATTTTTTGTTCTTATCTATTAAAATTTTTTTCACTTAAAAGAGTTTTTTTCAATGAAAAATATTAAATTTAACTGAAAATATGTTTCAGGTATCCGGGTTTTTCACCTAAGCGAGTTTCGCTTAAGCGGAATGTTATAAAGGTAATTGGGGATAAAAAAAGTGTTTCAGTTAAGCGGGTTTTACTGTATAATTATAATATTTGCAAGTTACGAGATGTTGCTATGAGGCGTCACAGTCGTCGCGTCGATATGGAACTGATAGTCCAGTCATCAGGAATGCTTCCTTCCTAGTTTGGCTACTTTCATATATACATCTGTGATTCAAAGCATCGCCTCCGTATTTAAAGAGTTCTACTGGTAATCCATCTTTTTAGCTTTTTTTCATATCAAAGTTTTCTTTTCATTTTGGTGGGTACTCTCGCTTTTCATTATTTCCATTCAATCTTTGTTATTTCGAAGAGTCTGGCTCCCAGTCTAAAGACCAGCAACCGTTGATTGACTTTTTTTTTTATAAAACCTCTTGGTGTCGTTTTGATTTCAAAACTCTTCTATCTCCTTCATCTAGGAGGCAGTCCTCTTCTTTAACGTCTTACGTCAATTTTTTTCTTCTGGGTGGTTCAGAATTTTTATTTGGTTCGACAGTCGAGCTCTGAATTTTGACGTACCTTACATCGATTTGGTTGGTTCGATCATCTGGAGGGCGCTATAGTTTTCTCTGTGGATAATTATAGATTTGACTACATAGTTCTTCCTATCAACTATTTATATGAGCTGCTGTAAAGTCTATTAGTTAAAAGTCGTTATTTGTTGTCTTTTCGTAAAGTCTGTACTTAGTACTTACCGTACTTAGTACTTGCCGAAAATGATGTCTTTTTTTCCCACTCAAGTAGTGTATTCCTTTACCGAAAATTTGACCTCGTACTTCGCAGTTCCAGCCATGCTTCGTAGGGTCTGTTCAGGAGATTATATATAACTCCTCCTTGATAGGTGGCTTGCGCACATATTTGTCTTATGTTTTATTTTAAGTGATCCGGTCACAAACAGGAGATCAATGATCAACTTAAAATCAATAACTTTGCTTTTCAGGCGACTGTAGCCAACTCAAATTTTTTTTTCGGTTCACTAACTTTCCGACAGTATGATCAAATTATATCAATAAACCCTGATTAGTGGTGAATTATTCCTTAATCATTTATTTTTCACTTTCAATATATGTAAGTTTATATCTTGATTTTGAATTTTCAATTTACACGTGACATTTTAATATTTAAAATATATATTGATAAAAAAAAATTCAATTTCACCATCTTCCGTTTGAAAACATAGTTTTTTTTAACCCTTAATTAGTTAAATCTTATTTTAACCTACTTATAACAGGAATTAAAAAAAATCCATCTTAGTGCCTACATTCAAAATTCAAATTCCGAAGCAATTTTTTTATTATAGTATTGTTAGCACTTAAATTATAGGCTGTGCAATGATGATTCAGATAAATGAAAAAATGAATGAGTCACTAGTTATTCCTTTTATAAATATGGTGTAGGTCGATTCCAATGACAGTAATCATGTCACTGACAGTTCCATAATAAAAGTTTTACCCTTAACGTGCTTATAAAGGAGTATAACGTCAAAAAAAAAAAAAAAAAAACGACTTCCATCAATTTTTCAGAATAACGATGGATGTATACCATCTTTACACCAACAATAAGGGGTATATGTGTATAAAGTTTTTATTTTCCAATAAGTTTAAAGAAGAGGCGACATCTTCAGACTGTCATCGTCATAAAAGAGCAATTATACCTATGTACATATATATTCAAAACATCAAACTTTGTCATAACCCATAAAAAAAGAAAAGTTTTTTGCACGCTTTGATTTAATTTTCGGGGTAAGCACCGCATAGGATTTGTTGATATAAATGTGTTTATAGATATTTTCGGTACAGAACATTTTTGAATAATTTAAAAAGTGTTTTTAATAAGGTTAAAAATATAAAAAGCGACAGAGCGCTATAGCTTGAAGCTATAAAAAAAAAACGATTCTTGTGATCCCATTTCACATTATTCTTACACTTTTGAGAGTTTTGAGATCCTATCATCGCTGTTATGTCTAAGTTCTTGGTTAACTTTTGAATTTGTTTTTAAATTATATTAATTTATATATACAAATTGGAATGGAAAGGTTGGCATATACTCTCACTTCTACAAAATTTTACTGCAATAATAACAAGTTAATATAATAGGTGTAATGGAGTGAAATAAAAATAGTATTAATTATATTAAGATGAAAGTTTAAAATATTAAATGTATATTTTAAATGAATCAAGAGTAAACTTAAGAGTTTAGGTTCGATGGTATACGTAAGAGTTGCAGTAAGCTACGAAATAAAAGGATTTTATGGTTATAATAATGTAATATGTAGATCGTAAAATGATATCTCTTCGATAATGTTTTTTTAAATGTGTCTTGAAAATATATTTGATAAGTTTTCAAATTCCCACTGCTAAAAGAAGAATTTTCGGTTAATAAATATACACAGTTGCATGAATAGCTAAACTGTCATTATTTTGACATGCAAAGAAGGAATTGCGTTTCATGGTTAACAAATGGAAGAAAATTCGTGAAAATTCATTCAAAACAAACTCAATGTGTGACGACTAAACCAATTTAAATATAAAATTGCATCATTTCCTCTCCGCAATCAAACTTATATACTCTTATACAACAATTTCCCTTGACTTGACGTTGATTTTCAAAGATTGAAAAAACTTGGAATGTACCAGAAAACTTTGAACTTAGCAAACATACATACATATAGGTGGATGAGTTAAAAACAAATATTGCGAATGTATTCGATAGAATTTCCGGTACAATCAATGAATGAACTATGGTTCCTCAGAAAGATGTAGAAAAAGTTTTGCTATATTTATATCAAGCACTTCTTATGTGAAGATATTTGCTTTATAAATGTGATGAAAATAACGTACAGAATCCACACAGGAAGTTATGCCAAATTTTTGTTTAATGCTTAGACTTTGAAAAATAATAAAATTTTAGCTTGTTAAAAATGATTATGATGTAAAATCCAAGTACATACTAATATTTTGCGCTGATTAATGAAATAAATTCGTTGACTTAACAAAAAAATTTTACTGACTCAATGCATAATTCATTAATTAACAAATTCGTTTGACGTTACTCAATAAAAAAAAATCATTTTAAGTCAATATTGAAGAAAAAATCGTTTGTTTTTTAAACGCATTTGCAAAAACTAAACCAAATCCAAACATAACGAAGAATTTTATTTCAAACAATGAATTTTCGTTCAGACAGTGAAATAATTTTTTTTATTTCACTTAAACACTTAAAATCCATTGGTTTGTTAACGATTTTTAAAAACGATTGTTAAAAATTTTTTTTATTTTATTGTAGGTTCAAAAGTATTTATTACTTTCGTACTCCTTGTTTTATTAAACAAATCATATTAAAAAAGTCAAGTTACAGTTAAAAATAAAATAACCGCCAAACAAATAAATCATTTAATTCAATAAAATAACATAGAAATTCATAGAAAGTGTAAATTTATAACATTAAAGAATTTAACACAAATTCCATCATCAAGTCCACAAAATATCAAAAATAAAAAGGTACATTATTTGCCTTTAGTTGTTTTTCTATCAGCTTTTTTTTTATATTTCAACAACCCCAAATTCACACGTAATAAAGTTTTCTACTATTTTATGAGACATTTTCTTTTTTCATTGTTACGAGCTCATTTACACTTATACCTACTTGAATTTCCTTCGATATTCTTATCACATAAAAAAAAAAACACCCACTCTTGAACACTGTTTCACCTTCAATTTAGTAAAGGTAGGTAAGGCAAGTATATCAACATTAAAACAACCCCTTTCTTCCCATAACGAAAATCATCTAACACCATAACCATCCCACCATAGCATGGCATTTTCTTGAAAAACCACACTGAAAAAATATCAAATTGAAATTGTTTTTCATAAAGAAGTTTAAGAAAAATTGTTTTTTATATTTTTTTTCAGAACAAAATAATTTCGTTATTCGAGTTTTATATAATTTTAAAATAATTTTGATTAAACACCGCGCTGTCTGAGTATAAGGCTACGGCTACGGCTACGTGAATGTGTAATGTAACGAACAAATTTTCTTACGTATTCTTCAGAATTGTTTATCAGAAGCAGGTGAATTACAGTGAATGAGTTGTAATTCATAAAAACAACTTTTTATTAAATAAATAAACGAACAACTCATCTGTCACTGATCACCTTCAGTTCTGACGAACTTTTGAATAAAAATTCAAATCGATTTCAACGATCGATTTATTCTGAGGAAATTGTTTTTATAAGAACTTAACGGTTTATTACATGTTGCAAGGAAACTCAGTTAAAGAAATAAATACCTAACAGTCTTATTCTGGCCAACCTCATCGATACCCCACAAATCACAAAAACCTCCCAAGGTGAGGTTAAATTGATTTTTTGATGTTTTTGTATTCTGGTAGCACCGGCACAATTTGTTGTCCTCATAAGAACTATTAAAATTGTGATCTCCTTTTGAGTAGTTCACAACTAACAATTATGACATTTCATAATCACGAAAAAAAATTATTCAATTACATATTCAAAATTCAGAACTTAACAGAATTAAAAATTTACCTTGCCGTGGTGAGTTTTGTGTGATGTTTCAGAGAATATAGCGAAAATGTTATCGAATCACCAAAGGCTACAGGCTCCCACTGCAGAACAAAAAGCATGAACAATTTTTTTCGTTTATAATTTCGTACAAGGGGAACGATCGTGCTTTTTGGCACGAAAATTTCATCCTGGAAAAAATGATTCATACGCTATTTTGCTTTCTTTCTTTCGAAAATGATTCTTGATAGCAAATTTCCCAAATGGGTAAAACCACTAGGAAATTTCTTTTTCAAAAGGGCTAAAATTAATTCCACGTTGAATTTCACGATGAAATATATTTTGTTGAATTATAAAGAAATTTTCTGTTGAATTAAAAGAAGGAATGGACCAAATGTAAAAATTCCCAATTGAATCATCTTTATGTAAATTATTCAACTTTGCTGTCAATTATATTTTTTTTTAAATTTCTCTCAGTGTATAGTTCATATAAAAGACCACAAGTAGGTACCATCAGTGTATGTGTGGTTTAAGTTACATATTATGCTACATGATGGCAACATTTTAGTTTATAGTAGCAAGGTTTGCCGAAGATTAGCACGTTCGTCGCGTTATTTTAATTTACTGTTATTGCACCCTTACATATATACAAGGGAATTCCCTTTGCTTTCCCGCATGAGTGTTATTTGAAAATTTTATTACATCGTTAATATAAGGAAATTCACACCGTTCCGACGATGTGTATAAGGACAATCGCAGTGTAAATATAAAAATCGAAAATTTCTCTTGAATAATAATAATCATTGTCCCATCATAATATTTTTTTATATTTTTAACAATTTGTTTATTTATTGTCTTATTATTATTTAATTGCAGGCCTATAACAAAAGCTAATGCTTGTAACTTATTTGAATCTTAACGTTACGGACGAACTAAGGTTGTCTATCGGGAAGTGTTAATTGAGTGCTTTTTCGATTTTCTTTAATAGCAAAAAGCTTTTTTAATTGGATAAGTCGGTTAGTAAAAAGACATAAATAAACAATATGTCAGAATCTACATCGTTTGAGTTGGGTTTGGTGGATAGACCGACTCGATTTCAAGTTAACCCAGTCAATCATAAGAAAAATGATAAGGACAATGGCAATAAGGACGATGTACCACATGAAGTTTACAGACGGTTGACAAACATTGAGGGAGAATCCTTAGAAGATGACCAATTTAATGAAGATGCCTCGCAAATGCCTCAACAACCACGAACTCAAAGGTAAGTTATTAGCATATCTAACCTACCTAACTTTTATGTTTATAACTGTTTTAATTTTTGACAGAATGAACAACCGTAAAGGGTTGTTGCGTTGTGTATACCTATATAAATAACAACGAAACATTATTTTGCTGTGGTTAGAAATTTGTCAAAGGATTTAATGTGTGTTATTTTTTGGAAGTGAGTAAAGACATTATAATAGTTTTGTTTATAAAGCCAGAGACAGGGCTCTCCGCCGTGCGCCGCCGCCGCTGGGCATCAAACTTCCGGAAATCAGGTTTTCTTTTTATGTCGCCAATTTTTAATAGCGATAAACTGTTATAAATTGGCATGTCTCGTCCTATATATTTTTAGGACGCGTTTAGAAGAATGTCACTTTATAACATTTATTACAGTTTTTTCGCAATTAAAGCGTGTGTGCACTAACGAGCTTCACGCGAGTTGAATTAAAAAACTCCAGGTGTCCGAAGTAAGCCCACTTGATGGAGGAATTTGATCTTGTGGGGTCAAGTAAAGTAGACTTTTATAAACAAAAGTGTTATAGATTGTGTACAGTTACTTCTATTTGATTGAGTTACAAGTTAAAAATTTAAAAAGCTTAACAGTTTCAGCATTTCAAGTTGCAATACATGGGGTAAACAACTTCTTTTAATTACAAGCAAAGCAATGTAATAAAAAATTATAGACAGTCTCATACCTACACATATTCAGTTCCAAAAAATTAGTCCAATTTTTCCAAATAAACCTTTTACTTGATTAAGTATATAATTCTGGTATCTGGTAAGAAAAAGATTATAAAATTACTGCAGGTATACTTGTTTTTCATTTCTTTTGCGAACACAGAAAATTTGTTAGCACTTAACGGAAGATGTTCCCACTTCGCATATCTTATGTCGTTGATCTGCCTTCCGAAATCCGGAAGTTGCACTGAAAACCACAGAATTCTCTAGGTTTGATAATGGGTCGATAATGAAGTAGGACACGTGCATTTTTATTCGCGACCGACGGCCGAAGGCAAAATCGTCGTTATGGTGCCTATAAATAAATCAAATGAGACTCATGAATAGTTTAGGTTTTCGATGTTTAATGTGTCATTTTTAATTCAAATTCTCTTTGGGAAACCTCATCGAGATCTAATGGTCCCTATAGAGTGTACCTTCAGAATTCAGATGCGCACAGTGATATCAATATTTTTTGTTGTATTTTTACCCCTGAATAAAATGGTACTCCGCTGTGTGATGAATGAATAAATGAGTATAGACAGTCCATGGGAATGTTATAAGTATTTTCAAATAGTGGGGTATTTAAGAATTATAGGTAGGTAGGGTTATATAGGTGAAGAATAAGAACTTCAGTTCATATTGAAATTAACGAAAAGATTGGGAGGATTCAATATGAATTTTGAAGGAGAAGAATAGAAATTTCAGATGAAGTTACAAGTTTTGTGGAGAGAAATTACTTTTAATGGCCGTTGTTTTTTTAGAGGCAGATAACTTTAAATTAAAATTTAACACAGAAAATTGCTTTATTTTACAAAAAAATTTACGGTATTAATGTTTGAATATGATTTTGACCGCATGTTACAGACAAGGCTGGCATGTACCTACATGGCGCAATCTGGAGGTCCAAGTTTTACACACTCTTCGCAGTAAATCAAACTGTGTTTTGGAAGCACTAACGCATCGAATGTTGGCTTCAAAGTGTTAAGTTGTTTCTGGTTTATTGGAGTAGATGTTGCAACTTTACTGCCAGAAAAATCTAATGGCAATATTTTGTCAATTATTTAGATGCATTATATTGCAAAGCTATGATAAAATTGGTCTAGCCATGAATAAAGGTACATATACATACGTGAAAAACAAAAAAAAATAAGCCCATTTTAAAAAAAAACTTCAAAATCCTACTTCCGCTATAAACGATTTTGTTTACAAAAAACCTAAATAGTAGAATTATTTAAATTACTTAAGACATGTCAAGTTTAATCAAAATCGTTTAAGCGATTTTCGAGAAAATTTAAAAAAAAGAAATTGTTTTACGCTAGCTACACGTTTTAAATTATTTACGTTATATTATTTTCTTCTATTGAAAACCTGGAACGTAGTTTAATTGAAATGGTACAAAGTTTAATAAAAATCGTAAAAACAGTTTTTGAAAAAAAGAACATTGTAGGTACCTTGAGGAAATTAGGTATAAATATTTTGTACCGAACTCTAACTCAATGTACAGATGAACGAACATCGCTGCACAGAGTCATTTTTGATTTTCATAAGTTTCGCTCGTCAACCCTGGGTTGGGCAAGTTTTTTTTGACAACCCCAAAAATTGTCAAAAAATGGCTTTTTCATTTTTTTAAAAAACACTCGAGGGCTTTAAATTATGTTGTTGACATTCAACGCAAGAAACTAGAAGTTCTGGGCTCTATAATTAAAACATAAAATGTTTTTTTGAAATTAGTTTTAAAAATAAATTAAAACAACTTTAAGTGTTTGCTTTTTCTATTTCTATTTGTTATCTTTCAATTTTTATTTTTATTTCAATTTCCTAAAATAAGCAATAAACTGCAGCAAGAGACTCCACAAAATAATTGCCTCAAAACTCATGTCACTTTGGCAGTTTATTCGTTACCTCAACTCGCCACAGCAAAAAACCTTGGACGACTCCAGGGCGAGTTCAGGGCAACCATAGGTCTAAAAAAATACAGAACTTTGTTGTCAGGGTGAGTTCTGGTTTTTCAAAAAAATGCTTTAGGACGATCCCAGGGTTACTTCAGGTCTCAACGAACAAAGCTATTTATTTATCATTTGTAAGCTTAAGACAAAAATTCATAAAAACTGGCCTAGTCAACAATAACTTCCAATTTTTTTTAAAATTATAACTTCTAATGTGTTTCGACCTAATAGGCAAAAGCACATAACCATTATGCCAAGGGACACTAAATAAAATTTTAACTTTCTTAAATTAATTACCTGGAACATTTGTGATCCAATGTTATCCTATAGTTTCTATAAGACCAACCATCAGCCCACTAACCTAACCTAACATATCCTATATAGATATGAGTATGTATTTACCAAGCATACCTTAACTATATTTTTATAAGTCGTGTTGAAATAATGAAATCTGTAAAAAATGAATATGAGAAAACACATTTATTAATTGATTTAACTCATTGTTTAAAATGAAATTCAGAGGCTGGTTTTTCACTCTTAAGTACCACCGCAAAATTAAAAGGCACGCTTGTAAGTAAATTACATGTCAGGGGCCTCTTTTCAGGACAATTATGAAAAACCATTTTCTCTGCGTTTGAACTTATTATTTTTTGTAAATTAAATTAATAAAAATACTCTGATGGCAATTTGTTCAAACTTAAATTCCATTTAAACTTACTTTACAAAATGATCAGCAAAATTAAATGGGAAATAATGTAACAAAAATTGAATTGATTGACAGGTATGCCTACTTTTAACAAGTCATTCTTCTTGATTTCTATTACCTAATATATCAACTTTATTTAACGTTAAACATTTAACAACAGAAACAAAAAAGATAAATTCGTTTAAGGTTAAATACAAAACTTTTATCCATTTCAACAAAAAGCACCTTTCAACAGTTTTTTTTTTAATTTCTTTGTTTTTTTTTCATCTTTGAAATCAAATCAATTTTTCAGAAACGAATCAAATCAACCGAGATTAAAAAGTCGTTTCTTTAAATAAACAAGGACCGCAAAGCCGAGATCGAATAATGTAGGTAGGCAACCTACACAAATCCATGTGTATAACAAAATAAAGTGCATAAATAGGTCGCTTGAAATTGCTTTTATTGCTGACTGTAAATGGATACTCAGTATCTAACATTCGATATTTAGTATACCTCCAAAAAATCGTAACAAAAAACTTGAAAATATATCATAAAAAAATAATCATATCAATTTTTAGGTTCAATCAATCCGAATAAGATTTTGTAACAGAATGAATTCAAGGTTTTATTGTTCTTTCAAATCTCAAGATAGAACTATAATAATGGGAAGCTGTCCGAAGCAAATTACAAAACCGAATGAAAAGTTACCTTCGAAAACGTCAAATGGACAAGAGTCACCCGTATAATCAAAGAAACTACGTAAATATAAAAATGCCAAACATTCTCTGATTGTAAGTTGATTATTTGCTATTTTCTGTTAAGAAATGAGAAGGGATGTGTAAAACAACGCATACGTAGACATTTTTCATCGGCCTGACCTGACATATGACCATTCATGTGAACGAAATGAAATTACTCTCTCAGTTCACGTACGCATGGAGCGGTCGGTGAGCGCTCTTCACTTCCGAAAGCAAAAGTTAACGAAACTTGGACGAAACAATCCTTAAGGTATAGAACTAGAATAGGCGGTAGCTGTAGGAAGCTAGTTTCAAAACCGAACGAAACATTGATTTCCAAAACATCAAATTCCTAAGTCATCCATAATGCACTTGAGTGATTGGAACTAAAAGTGAAAGTAAACCACCATTTTGATTTTTGAAGCTAGCTCTCAGTCCACTTACGAAAGAGCGGTCGGTGAGTGCTCTCACGTCCGACGGCAAAAGTTAACGAAAACTAGACGAAAAGTTCCACTTCGCAATCATGTGCCCGTCATATAAATTTCTTGTTTTCGATCGGTTTCTTACGACCACGTACGTTAGCTTGCGCCTATTCTAGTTCTATACCTTTAATTAAATTAAATTTCGTTCTTTGTATTCGTTTCGTACGACCACTTACGTCGCCTTCCGACTATTATATTTCTACCTTTAGGGTCAATTTTTAAGCGCCTGAGTTATATTAAGTTAAACCAGAGTTAGAAAATCATGTAAATAAATTGAACCGAGTTAACAAAAAACTCAGTTTTTAAGTGAAGGAGTAAAATTGACTTTCAGTTGGCAAAAATCTATTGAAATCTATGGAAATGCACTTTCACTATCGAAACAGAGAGGGTGACACTATCACTAAGACAAAATGGAAAGTGTTATTTATTTAATTTCGCCTTCTCTTTTTTGATAGTGTCAGAAGCACGTACCTGGCATAAATATCTGTTCAGTTAAACCAGAGTAAACTTGATTTGAAAGTCTTGTTTCTAGTACCTATGCAATATTCTATAGCGTTTCTATTCTAGCGTCTATAGATTCAAGCGGCTAGAAGGTATCGTCTTAATTCAAGCGGCCAGAATCTAGCGTCTAAATTTTAGTGGCTAGATTCAAGCGTCTGAATTCTAGTGGCTAGATTCTACAGATAAATTTTAGAGCCAGGAATCTAGTGGTAGCATCTAAATCCATTGGTCTAGATTCGACTGTCTAGTTTCTATAGCATATAGTTTCTAGGGCACTAAAGAATATATCCCCTAAAATCAATATGCTAGAATTGAAGCCCTAGAAATTAGATGCTAGGTGCCTATATTCTAGCATCTAATCATCTTGATTCTAGCGTCTCGATTTTATTAGGTAGATTCAAGCTTTTAGATTCTAGCTTCTACACAGAGCTAGATTCTAGCTTCTTAATTCTAGTGGCTAGATTCTAGCGCCTAGATTCAAGCAGATAGATTTTAGTGTCAAGATTCTAATGGTTAGACTGCAGCATTCAAATTCTATAATCTAGATTCTAGGGTCTAAATTTTAGCATATAGTTTCTAGTTTCTAGAGAATAAATTCTATAGCGTCTTGATTCTAGCATCTAGATTCTAGATGCTAGATTTCAGCGTCAAAATTTTAGTGGCTAAATTTTGGCGTTTAGATTCAAACCAAATAGATTTTATTGGATTTTATTGGTTAGACTTTAGCATCTTAGTTTTAGGGTCTATATTCTAGCGGCTTGAATTCTAGGCCTAGGGCGTCGATTCTAACGTCTAGATTCTAGCGTGTAAGTTCTAGCGTCTAGTTTTTAGTGTATAGATTCATAGGGCTTCGATTCTAGCATCTTAATTTTAGGGGGATAGATTTTAGCGTCTAAATTCAGTGTCTAGTTTCTAGCGTCTAATTTCTAGCGTCTAGATTCTAGTGGATAGATTCTAGGGCTTTGATTCTTGCATCTTAATTTTAGGGAATGAATTTTATACCGTCTAGATTCCAGCGTATAGACTCTATAGTGGGGGGATTCTAGCGTCTAAATTTAAGTGGCTGTAGATTCTAGCGTCTGTATTGAAGCAGATAGATTTCAGCGACAAGATTCTAGTGGTAAGACTGTAGGATCTAACTTTTAGGATCTATGTATATTCTATAGCATCAAGATTCTAGCGTCTTAATTTTAGAACCTAGTTTCTAGTATCTAGTGTCTAAATTCAAGTGGCTAGAATCCAAGCCCTAGTTCTTCGATTCTTACGTCTAGATTCTAGCATCTAAATTCTAGCGTCTAGTATCTAGCGTCTGGATTTTGGTATCTAGATTCTAGAGCTTTAATTCTAATGTCTATATACTCTAGCGGCTATCTTCTAGCAGCTAAAAGCGTTAAGCTTGTCTGTATTTTTCTTTCCAATTTTAAAATTTTTACATCAAAAGTTTCAAAATTCTTATATATGTCGTATAATCATTTCCGAGAAATAAAAATACTTTCGAAATTTTCGCCCAAACGTAGACGATCTATTTAAAAGTATCATCGTAAAATGTAGTGTTGAAATAAAACCGAGTTTTATTTTTTTTTATAAATCCTTAACTTGGTCCTTATCGCGAGTATAAAATATAAAACAGCCCACTGCGAGTAATACGATTTAAACTCAATTTGTCTTTCCTTATATGTATTTTGTTTAAATCTCTTTCTCTCTTATAAACGAACAAAATGTGTCCTGCTGTTTGATATATAAATGTTTTATAGTCTCCCTGTTGCCACATATATCCGTGATATCACTCGACAAATATATCCAACATCCTATACATATCATCCTCATCTGGCATTGAAAATAAATTGTTTTTACTTTAAAGTTCTTCGGCGAAGATATATGTATATATTCTTTATGAAGGATTTATATGAGTATTGTTTTAAAGAAAGTATATACACGGATCTATGTAGATAAGCATGATAAATTGGTTTGTTTAATTTCTTTTTCTTTTTCACTTTTTTTTTTGTTTATTGCAAATCAACAAGTCCTTATATTATCATATTTGAATGTTCTTTTGTAAACCAAAATAGAATTTTTTTTTTGTCTACATACCTACTTTTTGTAACACCTGTAGAAACATTTGAATTTTTGTATTTGACTTTAAACTTAAAAATAACTTTTTTTTTTGTTTTTAAATTTAAAGCTAGGTTAAGTATGTGTGTCAAAAAATGTTAAATTCAACTTCACACCTTAACTAACATACGAGAAAGTTCTAAACGATTTTATAAAATGCATAAAAACAAAGCTGTGCCACGTGCTGCCTTTAATGTCCTTATTTTTTAAGCAAATTATTTTTTAATATTAATTTTGTACTCATAATGGATTTATTTCTATACATAAAAAATGAAATGTTCCTTCTGGGTAACCTTAGGTAATATCCTTATTTGCGGCGACATTAAATCTATATAATAACACCAATATAAGCTCGTTAAAGTTAGGTACTGTTTTGATGTCACTAAAGTCATTTAAACCTGTATAATATAATTCATAAAAATATTTATGTGTAAAGGTTTTTTGTAATGACAACAAAAATTAAATAATAAAAAAGATGCCATCCAATAATATGTAGGCTACGACGATTTTTTGATCCTTTTAATAATACAAATATCTGAGCTAATAAAACAGTGCCTTTATTATTCTTTTTTATATAAGATACCTACATAAATAAAGTGTGAAGATGTATTAAGGAGAGCAAGGAGAAAGACCATTTCCAACCAAAACAATAATTTCCCCATATTCAATATCCTTGCTTGAGAAGAGTCACAGAATCATACAAAAAAAAAAAAAACAAAAAAAAGTCATAATGCGTTAGAAGCACCTAAATACTGTCAGCCGTCGCTCCTCTACTTCACTGAGTGTAACTGTGTGTATAACAAAGTAATCCCTGAATAATGTGGAATTTTGCTATGTTATTTATGGCTTTTAATGGAACCAAATAATTAGTTTTCCTTCATTGAGATTGCGAAAATTCGCAGTAATGTAATGTTTTTGGCTTTTAGTAATTTGTCACCACATAGTAAAGATGTGTTACTATATCATGCTCTCGTATATATTTATACACGTAGAGATTTTTCTTTCTTAGAATAAATGACATTACTTTGACATTTTCACATTTTGTTCATCACCATTTAGGATTTATCTATATATGAGCAAGCTTGACTTAAAGATATGTTTGTACTCATATAAACATAGTAAGAAAGTCATATAAAATATCCTAGAAAAAAAAAAAACAAATTCATGAACCTATAGAGAGACAAATTGGGATATAAATTGAGTCATTATTTCGTTTGGGTCAGAAACATCAACTGAAACTCTTTTTTCATTTGGAATCCACAAATTCGGACAAATGGAAAAAAAACATCAAAAGGACATACATTAGTAAAAAGCAAACGAAGTGACCTTTATTCACTTAGTTAGATTTATGATGTTATTTGACAATGTTACACAGCGTGGGAGAACATTAGCAATTAGTTGTGCCTGGCTACATAATATGTTTTACTTAACTGACCTGACAAAGGTAAACCTATCAGATGTTTTGTAATTTGGATAAATAATCACCTCTGATAAAACGAGGAAACACAATTTATAGGTATCTTCCAGAAGTTTTTGATGACGCGCCACTTGTGTAAATCACGCTGTGTTCTTCCGGTTATGTGCCCACATTTCTGTGGCGTGAATCGTATATATGCTAGTAATTGGACGGAATTAAACAAAAATTGTGATAGTGTGTTGGGACAAGATTTTTGCATTATTCTTTCAAGAACGATGTTGAAGCAGTCACATGACTGCTCCCCGCCTTGACATCAAAGGTATCAGTGACGTTTTTGCCGAGCTTGATGGAGCAGCGGAATATTCCTTCCTTCTCGTCTTGCACAAACACTGCCCTATTTAGCCCATCTCTACAGTTGATGTCTTACGGGGTCTTGAAATCGATGAAAAGTTGGTGGGTATCGATTTGAAGTTCCTGAAATTTTCCAAGACATTAACAAGTACAGTGTGAATATTAGGTTGATGGTGGACTTTTCTGGCGAAAGGCTTCAAACGTACTATAAAAAAGGCATAGAAAAGATTTTGGAAGAAATGCTACTATATACCTCTGCAGACTGTAGTTGGCACAGTTTGAAAGAACTCCTTTTTTGATGAGCGGGCTAACGATGCCGAAACTCCATTTATCAGTCATGCTGTCAGTTCCGCATAGTTTTTGATATGGCTGTCTTCACTTCGTCGAAGCTGAGTGGACAAAATTGTTCATGGTCGTCCTCTAGGTTGAACAGTTTCATCTTCTTGATAGAAGAAATGATTTGTTCATAACAGTGTAACTACTATTTTAGAATGCTTGATGCCGGGCGGCGGTGGCAGCATAGGACTTTTCAAGAGGTTTTTATAGACTCGTTTGGGAAAAGATCTAGCAATCTCCTCTGATTGCAGCCGTCTGAAGTCAAACTTGCTCACAGTAATTCCGTATTTTTGACGTGTTCGGAATATCCGCAACTGTACCTTTGCTATATGGAGGTAGTGGTCCGAGTTAAGGTTGGTCCCTTGAAACGTACACCCACATATGATACTGGATGAGTACATTGCATCGATAGCAATTTATTTGACAAATTCGTTAAATGCTAATGTTACAGTTATAGCAGAGACGCATAAATCTTCTATGGGCAGAGTAGTAAGGGCCCCATATGAAATATGTTCAATCATAATTGACAATTGATTTATCTGGATATTTTCAAGTTCCCCTTGTGAATTTTAAGAAGTGGGAACTGCGTACTATAGCTACTACAAATTGAGTCGATTAGTTTGTATACCTTATCCTTTAACGTACGGAAAGTACACTGAAACTGAATCATCGGCCCATTTCAGTTTGGAGCTATTGAGACGAATGTATCTTACGTTCGTCTGCATATACGGCAGCCATTCTCAAACGGAGCCAGTTTTGAATGTTTAGTTAATTTTTCAGTATCCATTTTTTTCGTATGTTGCACTGCAAAAGTCACTGGAAAATTGGACTAAAAATCCAAACAATTTTGAATTCAGCAAAGAAGAGCATACTTCGGTAAACCAACCCTTTCAATTCAATGCAGGAAACGATTGAAATTCTAAATGGATCAGATTGGGGGAAACTTGTCAATTTTGTTAGAGTCAGTTACCGCTATAGAATGCTTGTAATGTCGGAATATTCTTAACTTATAACTTAAATATATACATAATTAATCATTGATTTTTCTTTTACACTATTGTTCAATTATATTTAATATTTTAAAGTTACCAGTCGAGCTGACGGCTAAGCCAAAGCTTAAAAATGCATGAATACAATTTTAAATGTACCTAAAGAAAATTTGTAATAAATGAATCTTTGAATTGAATTGAATTGAATCATCGGTTGATCGGTAATATCCGGACGATGTTGGATGGAGTTTTGTACGTACTCTCGGTCGAGTTCCACTGACGACGTCCGAGCTGGACATAAATACACATTTTCACAAAGTGGGGACTTTTACGCACATACTTTCTCATTTTGAGCTTGTAAGAAACATGACGTGTGTCACAAGTCGATGACAAAAATATCTAAGGTATTTTTAACTTAATTACTCGTTAATTCACCTACTTTAATTTCGTTTTGTTGATTCGCACTTACCTACTTCACTGATTAAAAATAATACTGTTAAATTGAGTTTATTAATATTGCTGTTACAGTTTTTATTTTCAGCTTGCATTTTTTAGTAAGAGAGTTGTTCAACAGATCTGATTTTTTTTTATAAATTCAATTTATAATTTTTCAAACTTCACCTCTTATAAATCTACCCTTAAATAGTGTTCCACTTTTTAAAAGTTAAGGACGCCTTTGATTTACAATCCTAATATCAAGATCAAAAATAAGCAAGTAAACAAAGTTTTGTAAGTGAACTCCTTCTTCTTCTAATTTATTTCCTAATTTACCTGAGCATATTAAACCCTATACACAGACACAAAAACAAAACAAAACAAAACAAAAATTACCAGAAACGAGACTTTTATATTTATTGATAATAATAAAATCACAAAAATATAACACTGCCTGCGTCATTTTCATTTAAGCTCCTGTCATCATTTATCATTTATGTTTTTTTTTATAAATATTAACATAATATGCAATATGTGTATAAAAAAAATTTTTATTTTTTACAACAAATAATTATTAATCAAAAAAAAAAAACAAACAAAAATAACTGCACACGTCAAAAATGATGTTTGTTTTTTCATCCACATACTTTTTAACTTCCATAACTTTTTCAACTCTCCCATGAGGCATCACTTCGTTTTTCTATGTAAGGAAAATGTTGAACAACTTTTCTTTTTATTCTTTGTCAACAAAAGTGTCAAAGAAAATTAAATGTTCAGCTCTAATTATATTCCTTAAACAAATATCAACAAAAACAAAAACTCAAATCATAGTCTGAGAATTGTAGAGTTGCAAGTAATATTTGAAGTAATTTTAATTTTTAGGAGTTAAGTGTTTTTACCTCTATATTTATCTCTATAAAAAAAATAAATCCAGCTGATTTTAAGTTTCTAGTAATTTTATCAAATAATTCTTTTAATATACATATCGCTATTTCCCAGTCAATTTTCAATTTGAAAAATGTATTTAGTTAGAATCAAGAACTTGTTTAACTTTTTTATTCACCTGTTTTTGAATGAAAAATGTTACCTTTGTAACCAATATATTACTTTGGCACTGTAAAATTAATGGAAGCGAATATATTTTCTTCAAAATTATTTCAAAATTTAATGAGAATTTTGTTTTTTTAACCTTCCTTCATTGTTTAAAAAAAATTCAAAAATTAATTATACTAGCTAAATTGCTTTACCAATATTTATGGCTTATGTTGGTATGCGGTTTTGAAAATTAATATCATTTTCAAATTGATTCATCCAGGCGTTTTTTCTGCAACGAGTGATTAAAAATTTAATAACTTATTTCGCATGAGCTATGCTCTTCAGTTTAACAACTGTAATGTACCTACACTGAACCAAAAAGGTACATGATTTTCATGAAAAAAATCCTACTTTTAATGCACACATACTTGAGCCAAACATCGCGTTCATACGATTTAGGTATAGTTGTATGAATTGATTCCTACGAGTATGAACGAGTCATGCAGCTCATGAATTATTTATAAAATTTATGTATCTGATGTTCATAAATCCAATGTTTGTATACTTATGTTATATGAATGAATTTCATTTAAAGTGAATTTTCTGTAGGTAATATACATACAAATTATGAATATGTCCATGTATGCTATGAAAATTTTACCTAAAGCATATGATCTCAGTCATTTATTTTATGTTTTATTTCATAAAAAATATGAATCGTTCATTACTTTTATGAATTTTTCATAAAATTTATGAAATCAATTCATAAAAACTATAATTCTGTCCTAAGATAATATGAATGCATTCCTTAAAACTATGTATAGCTTTCATGAAAAATATGAATGGTTCATTATTTTTATGAATACCTTTTCATAAAACGCATGAATTTGTCTCAAAATTTATGAAATCAATTCATAAAACCTATAATTCTTCAATCTTCGTTAGTGGTTTATAACTTAAACCTATGTGGGCTTGCTGCAAATGAAAAACTGCAAATTAAATGAAAATAATTTCCGACTTACCAACAAAGTCTGATAAGCTTATGATATTGCAAAATACATACCTCAATTTAAAAGTTCGAGTGATCTCCGCTCGAAAGATTGTGTTTCGCCCAGGTACGACGGCCAGATGCAGATGCTTTCGTACCCTAAAGACGCGAATTATGGTCGAGGCTTACCGATTCTTATAAAACTCGCAGCATGAATACACTGTGAATTCTATATTTCTAAGAGAATGATTTTTACATAAAATTCATGAAAAAACAGTCATAAATTTCATGATCGGGTGGTATTTTTTATGAATCTCGAATAATAAAAAAATTTTATCGAAGAACTTTGTTGAAGACCAGTGATCATAATTTTCATGAACAGTTCATGCTCTTGCCGATTTCACTTGTATTTTAAATTCATAGAATCTAGGAATAAATGTATTAAATTTATGAACTGATACATGAAGACTTAAAAAATCTAGGTTCATGATTCATAAATTATAGGAATAGACATTAAACTCATGAATTGATACATGCAACCAGGTTTGTAAGAACCATCCATAAAACTTAGGACTGTATTCCTAATTTCTATGTATTTTTCATAAAAAAGTACAATTTTCAGAGCATGAACCGTTCATGCTCGTACGAATAAAATCATAAAAACTATGATCAGTGATTTTAAATGAAATTCTTCCATACAAATTTTTTAGGAATGGAGATTCATAAAAAAAACACCCGTTCATGAAATTTATGACCGTTTTTTCATGAATTTTCGGAGAAAATCTGCTATTGTAGCTCTATGATCGCCGTTCATAGATTTTATGTACAAAATTATATTCAGTGTACCTAAATTTTAACGCAAACATTTTTGAAAGTCAAAAGTAATTATAAAAAAAAAGAAATTATTGTTAAAAATTTAAAATGCAATTTCGTTTAAAATTTAAAAAAGCATCAGATTAAACATTATTTAGAAAATAAGTTCAGCCATCAAAAAGATAGACGCGAATAACTCAAAAATAGGGGAAATTTCTAAAAAAAAATTCGAAAATTTTTAAAAATATGAATTTTTGATTTTGTTTTGGGAAGATTTGTTTGTTTTTTTTTCAATTAACCCATATGCAAGATTTAATAACGAACCAAATTTATAAGGCTTGCGGGTCATAATTCTGTATGTGTCAAAATTCGGTTTTCAAAATTCTGTATTATAAAATTTTGTAAATCTTAAATTCTGTATTCCAAAATTCTGAAAATCCAAAATTCTGTAAATCCATAATTCTGTATTTCAAAGGAAACATTAGGCGTGTTTTATTGGAAAAGCTTTCCGTTTTATGGTAAAATTTTACATGCATTAAAAATACAACATCGCCAGTAGTATTACTATCGATAAAAGCTAAAATAGAATCCTACTGTGGATAGATATTTGACGTTTTTCGAGTTTCGAATAAGATTTGGTTATAGTTTTGTTTTAGATGTTCGTACGATTGATAATTAAATTGTATATCGATAGATGTGTTTATGGAGTAGTTATAATTGTTCAATAGTACCAAATATGAAATATGAAAACCAGGCTACTGCCGATGTGCTTTTTGGGAATTTCTTACTGTATACTATTTAAAGATTCCCAAAAAAACACGCCTATTGTTTTCATAACGAAAAAAAGTGCGCACTTATTTTTTTTATTTTCATTATCAATTACAATTATCTTTTTTAGTGTACAGAAATACAGGTTCTCAGAAATCACAACCCAGAAAAACACTTCTATACTTATTCGTTATCATTGGAGTCCAAATTGGTTTATTTTAACATTTTCAGAAAAAGTTTGTTCATCTCAAGTTTGTAAATTTGTTTCACAGCTGATGAAACTTCCGATTTCCTTGATATTGATTGCAAATATGGAATGTTATTTTCTATTTTCATTTGAAACTAAATGTAGGTGTGTTCAAAATTTGTTACATTAGAGTAGACTTTTTAAACACATATATGTATATGTAGTATAGGTTATTTCTAGTTCAATATGAAAGAAATTGATTATTTTTGAAAATAAAAATAAATTTAAAAATTTTTTGTGTGGATGTTGTTTATAAAATATTTATGTACCATAAGTTATCCTTCTAAGTGTGCCAAGTATGGGCAAAATTGTTGATTAAAAAAAAAAAACCAAATGAAACTTTAATACACAACTTTTCAATACAGTATTTTAAAATTTTCCAACATTTTCAATTCACCGAATTTTAATATACAGAATTATGTTCATACAGAATTTTCAATTCATTTACAGAGTTTAAGTCATACCGAATTTTGGAATATAGAATAACGACTTGTTTTCAATTTATGATTTATTCAAAACAACATATTTTAATGATTGAATTTGTAATTAAATTGGAATAGTTTGCAAAAATTAACTTATCTAAAAAAAAATGTGGCATGTTTTAACTTTTTCTTTTAGAGAAACAGAGACACAATTCAACGTACAATCAAAAATGTTTACTTTCAGCCCATTTTAAGGTTGACACTTTTGTATTTTATTTATTAATACGAGAGAGAACAAACACCTGACATGAATTAACAACATTTATGAGAAAAATAGAATAAATCATGTACCGGATTCGTTTACACAGTACACACACAAAATTAAAATTTCGAATCATCAAAACTGCTCCCCCCAAAAAAAGAGTTCTTTTCGCCTCTTAAAAAATGATATGAACTCATTTGATTCTTGGTTTTCATGATTAATTATACATTTTTCAAAAGTTTCATCAACAAACCATTAATTTTTGAAACGGTTTTCGGTAGTCAAACTACCTTTTGTTCTTAAAATACAGTCATCCTTACTCTTGAATGACTATAAACTTCGTTAAGGGTGTTCTTGTACTATCTTGGTTCTTGTCTCATTAAATTTTATATGTGCTCAATAGAGCGATAGTTGAAACTTGATGGAAATTAATTGTTGTGAACATTTTAACAAAACGTTGAAATGTTTAGTAATTTTCATAGAAATTCAGTCTATAAAATTAAAAAACAAAAAAGATTTGGGATAAATTTGGCAAGAGAATCCTGGAAACCACCAAAAAACAATTTTCAATTTTGTGACAATAATAACTTTAATTTTTATATGTTTTGCTTTCATTTACAGAATACAGTCCATCAAAAGTAGTTTTCGTGATAAAGACAAACCATCTCGGTTTAAAGATTTACAAACCACACGTTTTCAAGTAGACCCACACAATGAAGATTCAGATGATTCTAACGAATCCAATGAAGATCGTGAATTACTCGAAAATGAGTACGACACGAAATATGGCAAAAGTTTTCGGTAAGTAAAAATGAAAATCAAAATATGATTTTAATTTTAATTAACCCACATATTTATTATTAAAAGCAAATTAATAACTGGATCGCACGAACTTGCTTTGCTTTATTAATACAATAAAATTTTTTTCGTGTTTTGGTACGAGTGTGTTGCTCAGCTGACAAACAAAAACAATTATAAGTAAATCTGTGATATTTGTTTGTGCACAAAATAATAAAGGGGCTATTTTTAAAAGAAATTATGAAAAAAGTTCAAAGGAATTAAAAATTAACTTTACACAAAAATGTTGGAATGGCATATTCATTAAAACACTAAAAAAATTATATCAAATTTGGTTGAGCCATTTACGAGATATTACAGAATAACGAAAAAAAATAAGATAATTTTCCCAAAAAAAAAAAAATACTCAAAACTATATTTCCGTATAGTGAATTTTATTCAAAAACATAACACTCAGTTTTATTAAAATTGGTTTGCATACCAAATTTAAGAAAAAAAAAACAATTTAAAAAACTAAAAATAGGAAATCATTCGTTTTATGGGAGTGTTAGATGAGCTGGGTTTACTACGATATCTAGAAACCAATAATCTATAAAGCAAAAATCTCGAAAGTAGAAATCTCGAAAACAAAAATCTAGAAATACAAAAATCTAAAAAAAAAAAATCTCGAATGCAAAAATCGAATTAATAATAATTAATAACCATCCACCCAAGTGGGACCCAAGCCCCAAATATTTTTTGTTAAGAATGGGAAAGTCCTAAATTTTTTAGAGGCATAGAGATAATAATAATTTGTTGATGTTTTATATGAAATAAAAGTAGTACAGTGCTAGCACTCAACATTACGGCGGCGTATAAACAGTGAGGTATTTTTGTTCATTCTAGATTTTTGTGCGTTCGAGATTTTTTCAATTGTTTTTTTTTTTAATTCGAGATTTTTTTCATTCGAGATTATGTCATGATCCCAGCAGTGGCGATTCCTGGTCTTTAGTTTTGGGTTGGCTCGAGTACCGTAGAAATTAAGAATAAATACACATTTGGTAATTTTTGTTATCTATGCCATAGATTGTTGGTATTTATCTTCATAATTATTATATGTTCTTCATTTGTTACGTATAAGTATTTCATAGAGTTTATTCCACTAAATTCTTGGTTTGGCGCCGCCCACCCAAGTAGTAGTACATTTTCGGCTAATCTCAACATTCGTTGAAATGGTGTAACGCACGGATAGTTAAAAACAAAGATGAATTTATTTTTAAGAGATCCGTGTAGTTTGTATATTTTATTTAATTTCAATTTATTAAAAGAAAAAAAAAAAACATTTTATAAATATTTTAATAAAACTAAAAACTTCCTCTAACCAGTAATTTAAAATTATGCAAATACTCGTGCTTCTAGCAATGCACATCAGTTTTCCATTTGACGCACAGTCAAGAACAGAAATTCTATCTTAACCCAGCTCTCGTTTTACCTCCCACTGTTGTAATTTTGTAACCTGAAATTCAAAAAATTTGTGCATCAGTTTTTAGTTTGACATTCTTTCCTTTGCAACAATCATTTTATTTATAACTGTTTTAGTGAATGATATATTTTGCTGAAGAATGATATGCACCACTGAATCTAACGAACTTGCTCTTGTGGTTAAAAACAATAATGTATTGAAGATGTATGTTTATGCGGTTCTAAAATTTAATAATATATTTAACGAGAGCATGTCAAACAAATCAAAACAAAAGTATCAGGTAACAAAAAACGAAGCATATGCTCAAAACAGGTGCTCTATATAAAATGCTGAGCATTGTTATAGTCAGAAATGGTACGAGTTATGAATAATTTCATTAATACCAAATGTAGCACCTGCTTCCATTAATTTTGAGAATGTTCTCAATTTTATTATTATACTATTTATTTTTAGGTGAAGTAATACTTTGAAACTCTGTGAATTTCTACATATTTTTTTTTTAATATGAACTTTGGCACACTTTTATGTACAAATCCACACAAATGACAGAGGTTCAAAGTAAAGGAACGGAAGGAAATATTTATCTGTCTTTAAGAAAATAGAAAAATGAAAGCAAATTTTTTGTTATTTCTTTATACTGATATGATTATTATTATATTGCAGGCATTTTACCCGTGAAGCACTTCCACGCCTGGATAACTATCGAAATATTATGTCAATACAAGCTGCGTACCGTCCCACATTGGATGAATTGCACAATGCAACTCTTACAGGAAAGGTAAGTTAATCAAAAAAAAAAACAATCAGTAATTATTTTTCCATACGTTATTTTTATACGTAAATAAATATTGAAAATGCAACACAAAATATAAAATACTACAGTATAAAAACAGCCTTTATTGTTAAAGAAATACAAGAAAGTGATTGTGTCGTACCTGAACGAAAGCTAGCAAAACTTTAGTTCAGGTTTTAAGGATGCCAAATCCGCATCCGAAATCCGCCATTTTCGAAAACTCGAATTGATCAATATCTCCAAAACTCGTGTTTCTTAGCCTTTAGCTTAGTAGGAATACATTTCTTTTGAGTGAAAAAAGTGATGATGGTGAAAAAAAAACAATTTTTCATCAAAGAAAAAATGTTCGTGGTGTAACTAAATTTTTAATCCGTCGTCAGTTTACAGATTTTTTTTTGTTTCCAGTAAAAATGTGTGAAAGAGACAGTCCTATTTAAAAGTAAGCACGGATATCAAACTTCAAAATTTTATTGCACATAACAGTAACAGTGACTTTGTTTTTTTTTGTGCCATTAAATCCGTGGTGAGTATAAATGTTCTTTCTTTGGCGGTGTTCACATTAGACTTTCTCCTTTGACTTTTTTTGATGGCTCTGTATACTAATCTCACTTCCACTTCATGTTGAGAAGGAGTTGCACAAGAAAGGCATCTCTCTCTCTCGCTATTAGGTGGAAGTGATAAAAGTAAGTAGAGACGTCAAAAAAATTCGGCGGAGGCAGTCCAGTGTCTTTGGATTGGTTCACATTTTCATAAAGAAAAATTCTGAAAAATCCGCAAAATAGCATTTTATTCTTTTCTCTAGAAAAATCAACTAGGGCTTTCATATTGTCATATACGTTATACTGCCCTTTGCAATCAAGAGGTAAACTATTAAATTTCATCGAAAGTTGTAAATTTTTGTATTAATTAAAGAATTAAAAAGCTTGTTTTTATGTCTTTACTCTATTATCACCTGCTTTTCACTTCTTAAAACATATTTTTTTTTCAATTTTCTTTAAAAATTACTCTTCTAACCAGCGTAACTGTCTTATAATGAATTTTTAATTTATTCAACTTTTAACGCGCATAGAGAGAATGAGAAATGAAGGCGATGTTGGGTGAATCATTATTTAATATTTTAAAAGCTGGGTGATGATGACTTTTATCTGCAGAGATTAATTAAGAGGGTGATTTGAGTGTCGGTTTTAAATTATTGCCTCTAAGAAAAATAATCAAAGATAATTCTTAATTCATTTTTAATAAAGCTAAATGTCGTGTAAAAACCTGTAATCATGGAAAAACGTTGTCTGTCTCATTGGTAGAGTTTTTCTTTAGTAACACAGAGTTAAAAAAGCGAGACTAGATATTCAAACGAAAGTTTTCACAAACGTCAGACTATTGACAGTTTCAAAAGTAACCTGACGCTAAACTGTCATTTAAAAAATATGCCCAACTGTCAGTCATCATCGATGACACTAAACTTGTTCGTTTACTTCACAAAATTGCCCATTTCCACCATTTTTCATTCAAAAACTTTCAAAGTTCATATAAAAAAAATAAAACTGGTAGAAACTAGCTATGTAGCTGCCATTTGGTATTTTTCGTTGACAAGGAATAAAACAACAAGCTTCTTTCCTCTTTTTTGAATTCCATTGAATAAATATACAAATTTGAATAAGAGAGTTCTGTACATTTGTGCAGTTTCACAATTTTTGAGAGAATTTCACTCCTTAAAGGTTGAAAGTTTGTGAGTTGCTGTGCACAAAGTAAAAGATCGAACCGAATATGGACACATATTTTCTCTGTCAGTCAAAGGCAAATTGACATTTTGTTTGTCAATTCAGCTATTTCCACTTGTCTTTAAAATTCATATGACATTTATCCATTTTGCACGTTTCTAGTTGATCAGGTAAAATCAAACAAATCCTGTTCAAGCAACTGAGATCTCCTTTTTCTGGATATGTCTAATTTCTCAGTTCTGAGATTTTTTAGATCTCCAGAAACTGTCTAATAAAGCAAGTTCAGGAAATTGAGTTTTCGGAGACGTCAACAATTTAATTTACATGAACAGGATTCCTCAGCAAAATTTCTCAGTTTGGTTGTCCAGATTCTGAGGAAACAAAATTTTGGATTTGCTAACTCAATTTTTGACAGAGTGTGAGATCTGAGATCTAATTTTTCTGAAAGTCCTTCACTGACAAAGACTGTCAGTTCAATAACAGTCAATTTTTGTTTTTCTATTTTAACTTGTTATTTTGTGAACTGAGCTTAAAACTTTATTTTTAGCAATTACATATTTTTTCGAGTAGTAGCTCTTATTTCTCCAAATTTAAATGCTATATAGTAAACAGTGTGATGATGAAAATATAAATTATCAAAAAAGAAAACTTATAAACATACCATTTGTAAAAGAATAAGAAGTTTTTAATTTATTCCTTTAATGGTTTTTAATTATATTTTACTTTAGTACTTCCTGTAATAAAAGTTTTAATTTACCTAATGAGTACTTACGGACAAAGAAACAAAACAAAAACTTACGTTAATGATTCGGCAAATAATCTCAAAGTTAGCCGTTACCGACGGCGACCGACCGATGACGACGCACGCAACGGAAATAACTATTCTTCTTATCGAAATTTAAAAAGGCAGAATAAAAACTTACGACCGGAAAACCCATGAATTTAATTACGAAGATGGCTTCTTAAATATAACAGATTTCAACTTTTTTAACAATTTGTGTGTTTCCACTTAACTGTTAACAATGGGCTTTGCCTTGTAACTTTTGAAAGTTCAAGGAGAATAAAATCTTTTACATTTCCCTAATTTCTTGTATATACATTATACAGCCAACCCAGAATTATAAAAATGTACACGATTGGCTTAAGAAAATATTAAGAGGCTTTTATATTATTTTTTTTTCTTTTTATTCTCTCCCATTAAAAAATCTTGTTTCCTGTCAGTTAAATTTTTTTTTTTTTGCTCAGCATTTCCGGCCAACCCAAGATTAATTTTATTTTCATGTCAAAGTCCTGTGGAGTGAAACATCATAATTATTCATTTAATATCGTAGGCGAATGAAATGAGATTTTAAAATGTGTTAGGTGTAATTTTTGTTCCTTCTTCCTTAATTTTCATGAATAATATTTTCTTAAGAATTAAATGAGCAGAAAGGTTGTGTTGAATTTTGTAAAAAGGTAAACAAAACATAGTCATTTTTAATTTGTTTAGCTGGCATTAATTAATCTTAAGCTGAAGTGGTTTGGTGTTGTTGAGATTGATATTTTATTCTTTTGTGCACATGTACCTACATAATTAATAAGAGGGTATATTGTGGAATGACAATTGTTTGTTAAATTTCTTAAGCTTCTCCTTGAAAACACTCAGTCAAAAAATTTATTTGATCAGGTACAGAAGAAATCCGCATTATAATGGTATATTTTTTTAAATAATATTTTATTTAGAAAATGTGTTAAAAGTTTACCAAGAATTTCATGTTTACCATTTTTTTGTAATCCGTACTAATTTCAGATAGTTATATCTCTGAAACCAATTGTCAGGTTGAAACTGACAGTTTGCATTGTCAAAAAAAGTGTAATTTTTATTAGGCATGTTGAGGAAAATGAGATCTTGGAGATCTCGGACATCTCAGCAATCTCATTTATCTCAGTTACATATATATCTTTGCTGTCAAAATTCTGAGGAAAAAAAATTTTAGATTCGTTTGCTCATTTTTTAAGAACTAATTTTTCTGAGCGCGCCAATTCAGTAGTTTTTGCAAAGTTACCAAAATTAGAAATTTGGTTCCCAAATAATTGTTTTGTGGGTTAATGCTGTCTTTTTTTTCAAAAAAGATTTCAGTGAGTTCGTATGTTAAAAAGAAAAATTGTCGCTTTTGGACCTAAAATAATCCACATATAAGATTATCGAAACCCCATTACATTCTCAAAAAATAGAGAGTTTAGCGGGCTGGTGAAGCCATCGGAACATATTTACTTTTTTTTTTTTTTTCAAAAATGAGGCCGATCAGCGTGTCACTGTTAAAGGTATAAGGGTGATTCTCTGCCAACTGTGATTCTTTGTGTCCAGGCCTTTATTTGTAACTTTATATAAAATTTTCTTATGAATTTCTGGTTTAAATTGCGGAAATAAGTTTGTACTACATTTTACATTACATATTGTTTAAAAATTTGCTACCCTTTCCCCTTGGCATGTAAAATTATACGTAAAATGTCAGTACCGTGGCATGTCCCATCCTTGTTTTTCCAATTAAATCTACTTTTTTCTATTAAAATACATCATTGAATAAAAATGTTGTCCTGAGAGAAGTTTGAGTACAATAGTTGCTTGATTAAATTTTGACAATATCAAGTCAAAAAATTTGCTCTCGAATTAAATAATAATAATGGAATGGTGTCCCTGGATTAATTCATTTTATTTTTGAATTCAAAAGATTTTCAGCTGAACCGCCATTTTGTTTTTAGTTTGATGGCATTTGTGTGGTACCGTTTGAAAGGGGTACTATTTATTTATTGTTTAGAAAAGTCAATTTATTATACTAACGTAATTTTGCTGTAAGAGTGAAGTGTTTTTATTCTAAAATCGTGTGCCACAAAATTACCTGTCAGTACAGTGGTAGTGTTATCCAAGCGTGTTATGAATTTTTTTAGGGTGAATTTTAGAATATTGTATTTCTCTTGCAAACATATAAATTAAAATTATAACGGATTTTATTTTCCTCAGAAGCTTTGTGATATGAGGTTATATTAAAGCCTAAATGTCAGTACCGTGGTATATTTATTTATAATGAACGGAAATTGAATAAAGAAATTGAATAAAGACTCCAACCTCAAAAAACAAATTTTAAAAACTTAAAAACATACAATTTTGAATAAAACATTGCCTTTCAAAGTCGAAAACGTCAAAATGTAAGAAGGAATTAAGAAACTCACCAAAAATATTGTCAAAATGAATAAAAACGTTTAAAAATTCAGCATCATGCCTTCGAGATTTAAAGGTTGTAGTAAAAAGCTCTTACAGATTTAATACCATGTCTATTTAAAGACAAATAAAATAAAAAAAATTAATTTTCAATGACTTTTAATTTTAGCAAAATTTTATTTTAAAAAATCACAGTTGGCAGAGAATCACCCATAAGCTATAGAATTCTTCATGTTTAATGACTTTTTCGTTCCTTCCCTTATTAAGGGCGCATGAATGTGTTCCACAAAAAAAAAAACAAATTAATGTCTGGATATATAATGAAATTTCATGTGTTTTGTTCAAAATAAAAATTAATTACTGATTTGAAAAAAAACACCATTTATGATAATATTTCGTAAAAATCTTTTACATTATTTACAACACTTACATCACAATAGAAGCTAAAATAATTCTATCCCGATATTAAATGGCAAACAGTTATGAGTCAATTTGTAAACTATAACAATCCCATTGAAAGTCGCATTCAAATAAAATGAACAATATCACATTGATCAATTAAAATTACCAATTTAGGCCAGTAAAATGAATTTAATTAGGCACCAATTATAGGATCCCAGGAGTGTGTTGCTTAATTAACAATATATACCATGCTGTTATAACAATACTCGTATGAACATTTCTGACTTCCCACATATACATACAGACCTACATAAATTACAGTGTTTGTGTGGGTTTGATATGGTTATACATTTTTAGTCGATTTCGTGTAAGAATTTTCTCAATTGAGCGTATTTTTATTTACTTTTATTTCAAATAAGCAGGGGCATATATGTATGAGGAACATGACTTTTTCAAATAAAAGGTTAAGTCGATAATACTCATAAATAGATGGAGATACTTATATTTGAGTACAGAAGTAAAAGTCTGAGAGGTAGTGTTGAAAAAATTAAATTATTCTTCTTTGAATAGGTATATATCCACTTGTCTTTGACCATAAATCTGTAGATTCCAGTTCTGGATTAAGATATATTTAAAATCAAGATCTATAGGCACAAATTCAGTAAAATTATTTTCAATATTCTTACATTTATTTTCAATCTCAAAATCAAACGCTTGTTAATCGAGGAATTTGTTGCAAAAAATAAAAACAATGTACTAAATCGTTTAAAATGATTGGCCAATTGGCTCAGCTTCGCACGGGTAGGCAAATGTAAGTAAAAAAAAGAATATATCAATAAAAAAATACATACGCCCACTGCTACTCCTACTTTTATTATATTTGATTTCTTCCTTATTTAACAGTCATAGCCATAGAAACTGAAATTTTGTAATTGTGATCTCTTGAATCTTAAGCATAAGATTAAAATTTTTTTTTGAAAATCCACTCTGCCACGCCCACTTTGGTATTTTATTATATTTAAAAAAAAATTGTTTTTATAAATGGCAGTAGGTTTAAAAAGTAGTTTAAATAAAAATCCGGCCACTACCACGTCCGTTTTTTTTTATATTTTAAATTTGTGATTTAAAATTTGTATCTTAACATTTTTTCTAAAAACTTATGATTTTCAATATACAGGGTGTCCCGTAACTCAAAGTCAAGCGGGTAACGGGTGATAGGGTAGGTTGTACCTGTTCTGGAAAAAATAAGAAAAAAAATCTATCTCGCTTGCTTAAGTAATAATAGCAATATTTAGAAAAATAGTGAAAATCGATACCCTAGACCACATTTTTAGGTACTGTGGTCACAAATTTCCGAATTTCGACGTGTTTATTTTTTTTACGTAATTCTAAATAACCATGCTATTGATTTCAATCACAAATTTAAAAATAAATATTGTAAGTTTCGAAAGAAAAATAAAGTTTGACTGAGTCATGTTTCAAAAAAAAATTTTAAGCTAACTTTGACACTTCATAATTAAAAAAAAATGTACTACACTACCTTGGCAAGTTTTTTAAAAAATTGGCGCGTTTCATCAGGATTTCAAAATGGTACAACACTTGCTACTTATTAATTCGTAAAAAATATTTTTCATTTTTTATTTGCAAAAAGGACCTCAGTTCACTCCAATCACTTTTACGAGAATAATGCTTTATTGTACTTAAAAATCAATTTTACCAAGGTGTACGTAACATAAACAGAGGTACTAGAATCAGACACTGTTTGCCATAAGTAAGAGTAAGACAGATCTACATTACGTAATATGGTACGCTACGATCTACGTTCGGTACGCTACGTTTCTGGTTTTACTCGCAACATCTCACAATCGTGCGCTTTTGTGATACCCTGGACTCGATTATTGTTGTAAAAATTGTGTCAGTTATTATCTAGTAATAGGAACTAAAAACTTCCATATTTTCCCCAACATTGTTCTGCAAATATCGACTCTGGGAGTGTTTAGTCACGAGGTAGCAAACTTTGTACACGTTGCAGATGGTACGGGTGGAAGTAGTTTTGTTTTAAAATTCGATGAGCAATGCTTTTCGGTATTCCAGTGGATCGAAAGGTACCCAATTGTGGGGCGTCACTCATGACCACCGGGTGTTCATCTATGGACACTTATCATACTCGCAAGGACGATTGCCTTTAGTACTCGTATGGCGGCGCTGCAGAGGGGAGACCCCAACGACATAACGACGAAGGAGTTTAAAATTAAATTGAATTGAATGTGATCCCAGCGCTTGATCAGTGCGATTGAAAGATCCACTGGAATACCGAAAAGCATTGCTCATCGAATTTTAAATCAAAACAACTACCACCTGTGACCCGTATACCATATGCAACGTGTATACAAAGTTTGCTCCCTCGTAACTATACGCTCTCAGAGTTGATATGTTGGTAAAAATTTGTGAAGTTTTTAGTACCTATTAATAGATAATAACTAACATAATTTCCACAACACTTTTCGAGTCCAGGGTAACAAAAGCGCACGATTGTGAGATGTTGCGAGTAAAACCAGAAACGTAGCGTACCGAACGTAGATCGTAGCGTACCATATTCCGTAATGTAGATCTGTCTTACTCTTACTTATGGCAAACAGTGTCTGATTCTAGTACCTCTGTTTATGTTACGTACACCTTGGTAAAATTGATTTTTAAGTACAATAAAGCATTATTCTCGTAAAAGTGATTGGAGTGAACTGAGGTCCTTTTTGCAAATAAAAAATGAAAAATATTTTTTACGAATTAATAAGTAGCAAGTGTTGTACCATTTTGAAATCCTGATGAAACGCGCCAATTTTTTAAAAAACTTGCCAAGGTAGTGTAGTACATTTTTTTTTAATTATGAAGTGTCAAAGTTAGCTTACAATTTTTTTTTGAAACATGACTCAGTCAAACTTTATTTTTCTTTCGAAACTTACAATATTTATTTTTAAATTTGTGATTGAAATCAATAGCATGGTTATTTAGAATTACGTAAAAAAAAATAAACACGTCAAAATTCGGAAATTTGTGACCACAGTACCTAAAAATGTGGTCTAGGGTATCGATTTTCACTATTTTTCTAAATATTGCTATTATTACTTAAGCAAGCGAGATAGATTTTTTTTCTTATTTTTTCCAGAACAGGTACAACCTACCCTATCACCCGTTACCCGCTTGACTTTGAGTTACGGGACACCCTGTATATGTATGTATTTACAAAATAACTGAATTTGTCCCCCTTATCCATCCTTAAACCTTATCCCTTATCCAAATTTTAGGTACTTTTAGAAAATTTACACTTAAAAATATAAAACTTTCCACCAAAATTTAGCTTATTTTGAATTATTTTAAAGTTTGGGTTTTTTTGTCTAATTTTCCTGGACTCATAGCAAATAAATAAAATAAAATAAAATAAAGTTAAATAAAATAAAATAAAATAAAATAAAATAAAATAAAACAAAATAAAATAAAATAAAATAAAATAAAATAAAATAAAATAAAATAAAATAAAATAAAATAAAATAAAATAATATAAAATAAAATAAAACACTAATATCGTCGTTTAAAAGGTAAAACTCCAAAATTGAAGTACTGTATTTGACAAAAACTTTTTTCTAGAAAAACTCATTATGTCCATCAAACGATTCAAAATACCGGTCTCAGATTTTTAAGTTTCATCGATTTACATACCTACTAAATTATTCATTGAAACCTCAACATCTCCAATAAGCTCCAAACGCGCTTTTTGAGTGTTTTTTACCTACGATATAATAATAAAAATAAAAAAAAATTAAAAATACTAATAAAAATAAAAGTAAAAATGTAAAGGATGAGGTTATGTTTATTACCCAAGTATACATATTTCTACGATTAAAAGTGCAACGCTACCTCTCGGTCTATTTAGAGCTTATGGAATGCGGGGTCAATTTCTCTGATATATATGTTCACCCCATTTGATTGATTTGAAGACATGATCTCTTTTAATTCACTTACAATTAGTGATTGAATTAATTATGATTATTATTGATTAAGATACCTGCAAATTGATGATGTAAATGTTTTGTTACTGTTGTTTTGTTTGTTGTAATATTTTGCTTTTTTTATGAATAATTTATCAATAATAATGCTGCTATTTAGCAGCAACCCGTTAGCAATTCAAATTCAGTTTATAATTGATTTTTAAAGATTAATTTGTACAGTTTTTTTTTTGTATGCTCCCAGTAATAAAATAAAATAATAATATTTTCCAACCACATAAGTAATTGATTTAATCCTTTAATTATATTAGTTAACATTTACTCGCGTAAATATTTCAATTAACAAAGATATTATATTTTGTTTTGGAGGGAGAGGGGAAGAGTGGATAACGGCACTACAGATTGCGGGAAGGTGTAAGGAGAGGGGGTTGAGAGGAGATTAAAGTGTGGTGAGAGACTTGTAACCCTTAGGGGAACCAATGCAATACAATACATAGAATATTGTATTCTGCTATTATAATTTATATACACATACGAAAATATATCTTTTACTATATGTAAAGGGTGATTTTTTAAGAGGTTTAGAACTTTTTAAAAAAAAAAAACACAAAAAATTCGAAAAAATGAATGAAATATTTATTTGAATCGATAGTTTGAACCTTGCAATTTAATGTTTAAAGATAATTTCATGCAAATGTTGACCGCGGCTGCGTCTCAGGTAGCCCATCCGCTGAGTCCAATTTTGGCATACTCTTTCACACATATCGGCCGGTATCTCACGAATGAATGCATGGATGTTGGCTTCCAGTGCGTCAATCGAAGCGGGCTTGTCCCTATAGACATTAGCCTTGACATACCCCCACAAAAAATAGTCTAATGGTGTCAAATCGCACGATCTAGGCGGCCAATTGACCGGCCCGAAACGTGAAATTAACTGTTCACCAAACTCGCCTCGCAATTGCGCCATTGTTTCGCGTGCTGTGTGGCATGTGGCACCGTTTTGTTGAAACCACATATCATGCAAGTCAAGAACTTCCATTTCGGGCAAAAAAAAGTTTGTTATCATTGCTCGGTAGCGTTCACCATTGACAGTAACGCTGCGATTCGCATCATCTTTGAAGAAATATGGCCCAATAATGCCGCCGGCCCATAAACCGCACCAAACAGTGGCTTTTTCGGGATGCATTGGTAGCTGTTGCAATGCTTCTGGCTGATCTTCACTCCAAATGCGGCAATTGTGCTTATTTACGTACCCATTCAACCAAAAATGAGCCTCATCGCTCATCGGAAGCAGCGCGCGATGAACATTTCGAACCGAGCACGAATTTTGATAGTAAAATTCAATAATTTGCAAGCGTTGTTCATTTGTAAGACGATCCATGGTTAAATTGCAAACCAAACTGAAGCTGTTTGACAGTGACACAAGGTACTAAACACACGTCAGCTGTCAAAACCAGTGTTGCCAAAACCAAACCAGCTAAAAAATCACCCGTTATATGCAAACAACAAACATAAATTATACTCATATATATATTGTTTTTATACTACCTACATAATTTGCCAACCGATAATTTAAACCTCCACAAAATGGGCAATGAAAATCAATCATGATGTTCTCATTATTCTCGCAATAAAATGTCCTAATTCATTGTTTACCAAGGCAATAAAAAAATAAAATAAAACCAATTTCACTTGCCATACGCCCAACAATATGTAGACCCCACAAAGAACAGCTTATTTATTGTTTTTTTTTTTTCTTTCTTTCTTTGCATTATGTCGTAAACGAAAACCATATAAACTGGGAGAAATAAAACAATAAAAAGGATTTTGATTTCTGGATTACGATATTTCACTTCGTAATATTCAGATTCAATAACAAACACACTAATTCTGCAGTACCATATGCGTAGAAATATTTATATACTTTTCTTCTTTACCAAAGAGTTTTCACTTACCTATACCAACATATTATACGATTGCCAAAATGACTGAATGGACGAAATTGCTCTAAACATCTGCTGCGGTTTATGTATATAAAAATCACCCAAAATGGCTAAGTGCTTATACCTGTTAAGCAGCTTACAATAAATTTGACCATAATGGACTATATACAAAACCCCAAAAACCATCATAAACCGAATACGAAAAGACCTTGGAAATAATAATATCTCATAAATCATGTTGATGCTCATTCCAAAAAATATATGTAGGTACCTCAAATAAAAACCACCAGTAGAGTTTATACTAAATTTAATATAATAAATGTCTCTAACTCAATGGAGTTTATGTGGCTGTGTTCTAAAGGCCTTAACTGATAACATCAACCTGTTGAAATGATTCAAAAATAATTGTTATCCATTATTATTATTTGGTTAGGAAAATTTAAATTCCCTTTATTCTCAATCTGAAATTACAGTCAAGTCTTGATAATTTGAACCGAAGATAATTTCCTAAAAAAAAAACAAATAAATGGCTGCAAGTTGAAAATTTTTCCTTTTAAGATTCTTTAATTTTAAAAGACATATTTTCAAAATTCGTGTTGTAAATATTGTGGCTCTGTGCTTAAATTTTGTTTAAATGTGAATAAAAATTTGAATTTCACTGTTCGGTTTATTGAGAATCAACTGTAACAAAGGAATGCAAAACACAGAAATGAAAATGAAAAGTTGAAACCTGTTGACAGTTCTCGATTTAAATTAAATTTTTGAAACAAAAAAAAAACTAACACAACTGCGACCCTCATCTCATTCTAAATGGCAGACAGAAGGATGAAATCTCTGAGGAAATAATATTAAAATATAATAATCACTATAGTTCGGTTGACCTTAAAGTTACTTAAATTTCAATACACAACCAAACTATTACTATAACTCTATACATATAGAAATACCTATAATATACGCATACGATCATTTGCAATGCAAAGCTTGTCTAATTGAGGATTAAGAGATTCCCAGAGTTTATTTTTGTAATTAAAGATTGTTTGTTTTTATAATGCGGGGGCAAGTAATCAATAAATTTCAACGTCTTTTTCCATTAACAAAACAAAAACCAACAGCTACAAACACAACAACAAAAATAAATTTGAGTCCTTTCGACAATATGATAAAAAACAAGATTGATGATATGAGAGGAGTAAAGTTCCCCCTTTGAATGATCTTTTATATAAAACAGAATACATATACAAACCTCTACAATAAATTTCACATTTGAAGTATATTATATGGGTGAAGTGTTTGTGCAACTAAAATGCCACCATCATCGGCTGCGATTTTAAACGAAATTGGATTAATGATTTTTGTTTTTTGAGAGACAAAAACAAACACAAGCTCTGATTTAATTAGATTGTCGGGCTATAACAACAACAACAACAACAACAATATATATACGTAAAGAGGTTTTGAATCGATTTTTGAAGAAACATTTTATGAAGCTCTATATATGAAACAACTAAGCCTGGAGGCACGTGCTCCATATAACTAATGGAACAATCATTGTTAAGGTTGCTTATTTTTAAAATTATTCAGGTTGATTATGGAATTCGAAAAATTTTACTCAGCTGTTTTTCACATTTTTTGTTTCAAGACACTTGGGGGCAAATTAATGTGTTTTTTCGATTTGAAACACTTTTGATGTGGATATGAAAAGAAAATATTTATTTGTATATATAGAACCGGGTAGTCCCGGCCCCCGGGTTTATAAATTTGGTAGGTAATCGTAAATATTGCAAAAATTAGTGTTTACTATGTCGCCGGCGCACAGTAATTCAAGTTCAAGTTGTAGGAAGGCTGAAGAGGCTGTCTGAAATCCATTAAATCTTAAACAGTCTACCGATGGGTGATGTTGATGAATCTTTCAGGCATATTAAGAGATAGTATATATGTAAGTTATATTTGTACAATACATTACTGCCCTTGCACACGCCCACTTTTTTAAGAATTCGAAATTGATACAAATGAGGGTTTATTTCTTGAGAAAAGTTTTAGATAATAATTTTTCCGTCCAAAAAATGTTGCCACACCTACTTTTTGGGGTGTTTTTTTTTTTTAAATAAAATGTCTAGAAGGATCTTCTTTAGTCCTAAGAAGGACACGGTACAGTGGATACTAAGGTCCATCATAGAGCCAATTCGTTTTGTTGAGGAAAGAGATCAAATATTTCATCTTTACCTCGGAAAGCTCGTTCAGGTCATTGAAAAAAAGTCCTAACAAATGATTGTCTTGTGACTTGTCCTCTCATTCTGTTTTCGTCTTACCGTCCGTCGCTTTGTACGCGTTGTTCAAATTTGGCACAAAGCATTTTTATGTTATAGCCAAAAAGAAAAAATTCGAAATTTTATTCTAATTCGGTTAGTAGCCATACAACAATTTCAAATTTTTTTCAAATTTTCTCGAAAATAAGTTTTGGCAATTTTGATTAAACTTCGTACCTGTAATGATCAAAGGGATTGTAAGAAAACTGCATTTCAGCCGAAAAAGTTCGAATTACGAAAACAAGGTTTTCAAGTTTTTTACGAAAATTAACTGCTTTCGCCGAAAAAGTTTGAATTACGAAAACAAGGTTTTGGAGTTTTTTACGAAAATTAAATTATTTTTGAGTTATTCACGTATAACTTTTCACTAGCTTGAACGATTTTGTTACAATCACCAGGTTGGGTGATTTTAAATTTAATTGTTCAATATTTTATTTAGAAATTTTGAAAATATATTTTTAAACAATAAACAAAATTAAATATAAAATCCATATTTTTATTTTGTTTTTGCATTTTTCCCTTTTTTAACATTTTTTGTTAAAAATTAAAAATATACCTCCAGTTGAGTTGTTGATTTTAAAAATTTTAAAAAGTAGTTATATGTACTTTAATTGAACTAAAGTGGTAACGCTGCTCCCAAAGTGTTCGTTGTCGATACTGTTCGATTCATGAGCGTGAGTTGATTTAGTGCTTGCGAGCAATTAATAATACCAATATATGTATACGTGTTGTGTTAGAAAAAGCTTTCATTCTCACCAGAAGTGAAGATTTGTTTATTCAACTTTTGTTCACACTCACGCTCATATACATTTCTTAAAATTTCTTATGCTCGTGAGTTGTGTGTAAAATATGAGCTGAGAGCTATTTAATTTAATGAGCTCACATGGACGAGCATTTCTGTACCATGATTTAAAACAGATTTGTTTGTTAATGTTTTTGATTAATTCATAAGCTAGTTGGTGACTTATGAGCAAGAAAATTTTTAATTTATAAGTGAGCATGTAAATTTTGCAGTTTTACCCTTGGTTTGAAAGCTTCAACGAGTTCGAAAGCTATAATAATTACTAAGCAGGTACCAAAAGTAATTATTAGCTTTTGAATTTATGTTTAGCTTTCAAACCTAGTTTTAAGCTGTAAAATTAACATCCTATCTTATAAATTTTTAATTCATAAGCTAATTTATGAGTAAAAATGTTTGTATTCATAATTCAACTATTTTAATTTGTTTTAATTCAAAGGTCACCATGAAGCTTATGAAGTCACCAAGCTTATGATTTAATTTTTTTTTAATTCAAAAACTCTGAGTCCTGTTAACAGTTGGATAATTTGGCACGATCCAATAATTTTTATACACAATTATAGAAATCTGAGAGCGTAACGCCATCTGTTGGAACAAAATAAGCCAATTGTTAATTCAGTAGTGTTTTTCATTCCTTACAATTAATATCTTCTCTTTCCCATACAAAATGGAATTTTCAGATATGTACATATTATCACCACCATAAACCCCTGAAAGTATGCATTTTTCGAAATTTCACGTTTTTTCTATTTTTCCAGTTGAAATTTCCAATTTCAATAAGAATCCAACAAAAAAAATCCCCATGCAAATCCGATGGTATTCAGCTAAGTTATGCGCGTACAATCAATAACAAAAAAACAAATTTATTTTTATGCACATAAATACATATTTAGATTTGTAAACGAAGATACATTATTGAATAAAGTGAACAGATGGGTCAGGTCACACGTACATATTTGATTTAATGAACCATCACGCTGTGGTTTTAAAGTTTATAAACTCTGATTTAAGATGAAATAAATTAGTTATGATAACATATTATGTTTTATTTCACCTAACAAAAACATAGTTTAGTTAAGGGCTGTATCACACGATTACATACCAACATGTAAACTTTTCCACTTATTTTGATTTTGCATCCACTTAACCCCACCTAAATTAAAATCACCTTTTACACAAACATAAATATTATAATTCGTATAATCATATTTTTATTATACAAGAATCTGGTGAAATATAACTAACAAAAAATTTTATTTTCCTTCTATATATATGCGCAAACATAAATTTTGTTCAAAAAATTAAGACTAATTGAATATGCAATAAGTGGGCGCCGAACTGTGAGAAAAACACTTCCACAGTTCCACCTGTTCTTCTCAGAACATGAACGTAATGAAGATCACGACGAATTTCACAGTAAACTTCAATATATCTGGCAGGTACCTCTTATTTCCTTATTTCGTTGAACAGCCATTTTTTCCACGAACGCATAAACGTTATATTGACAAGGAAGCCACAAAAACTTGGTATAAAGAGAAGGGTAAATGTATGCCCCTTATATACCAACCATCATATGCATGTTTTAGAAATATATTGAAGTTTTAGTTTTGTTTACATCTATAAGCTCCTCTTTGATTCGAATGCTTTTTCTACTGAATAGGAAATGATTATGGACCGACGCGACGTCGATGCGACGTCATTAATAGAGTATTTCTTGGAATTCACTTCCTCACCAAAGCACTGATTTGAGGTTTTTAGTTGGCACAAAATACGAACTTTAAAGATAACGATTTTTAAATTAACAGCATGTTTTTTTGACAAGGTAAACAATTTTTGAAACTTTTACTTATGTATTTTAGCTCACAGAAATATTTTAATTAAAATCGTATTTGAGTCATATTCGAGAAAAATAAGAATTTTCTCTATGGTTTCTAAGAAGTTATATGGAAGGTACCGTTATTTTATTTTAAATCTTCTAGTTTTATAAAGCCGCTAAAAGCTAAGTTGTACAATAAAAATCGCCAAGCTTGTTTTCGAAATTGAAATTTAAGAAATTAAATTTGTAATATGTACTTCTTTTAAAATTTAAAATATTCTTGGATTTCTTTCTCATTTAAATATTTTGATCGAACTTTACATTTCGATGATAACGAAATCGAAAAAAAGTGGGTTTCGCAATTCTGTCAGTTCGGTTGCAGCCTGAGCGGATTAGTCGATTTTCTTTAAAATTGTTAGGTAGGTACATAGCGTTTTTTGGGCACTGTCCCGATACTTTTTTTTCTTCATTTTTTTGGACCAAAAATAACAGTAGCTGCCGTACAATATTATTGTTGCAAAAAATGGAAATGTCATAAAATTGACAAAAAAATATTAATTAAAATTGCATATTGGCAGGTCCTCATCATATTGACAACTGATGATTCGAATTTAAAAGTGAAAATCAACGAGACGAGAGCCCAATATTTTTTAAATGGATAAACTATATGTATATAGTTTTAAGTGGATAAAAGTTGTGTTTTTAATGTAAGCTCGAGAAAATTGAACAAAAAAAAAAAAAACACAAAAATCGCCACCATCAAAGACAAAAATTCTATCGCTAACAATAAATGCCTTATCAATTCACTATACCACTTCAACGCATGCGAAACAAAAAATTAACCAACAAATCGGCCATTCTGAAAAAAATATTCAGGAGATATAAGAAAATAAAACAAAAAAAAAAAAAAAACATTACAAAAATTCTTAGAACCGAGAAGAATTTAAAACTGTACGATATGCAAAATTAAAAAAGAAAAAAGATTATTATTCCGAGTAATAACCGTATAACGGCAATATAAAATAGAAACATAATATTCTATTTCAAGGTACCTCTACTGCTACTTTTTTTTTCCGGAATAAGAGTAAAAGCGCGGCGCTAATTTTTTCAATGAACAACTATGTAGTGTTTAATAATTGAAATATTAATATTAAGATGTAGATTTATTGACCAATTTGATTTGTATTATGTTGATTGGAAAATATGTTTTCCTTCGTCTGTTTTGGTCACAATAATTCTAGCAATGAAACAAGATTTGTTACATTTACTTTTCCCGACGATTCGACAGGGGTTGCTGTCTTCTTCAGGGTGAACTTTATTACATATAAAATAAAAATATAGTTAATCACAATGTCATGCAACAACAATATACAGTGAAAAGTAAAACTTACACTTTAAGAGTTATAAACGTAGTTTAAATTTTACATAGTAAACTTAAATAATTTATAAAATACAATTTATGAAAACAAAACAATGAGACTTCCGATGAAGAAGTTGAGTCAATAACTGAAGAGAGAGAGGTAGATTACGCATTATTTAATTTGAAACGAGGGAGCAGTATACCGCTGAAATATTCTGTGTGTCCTGTTTTCGATTCATGTTGTTCTTGTTATTTAGAATATGAAGTGTCTCTAAAGTGTACCGCTTGGAAGTGTGGGTTTCTCTTTGGAGAACTTGGACACCGTCAAAGTCGGGAGAGTGGCCACTTTCAATTACATGGCTGGCGAGTGCAGTTTTGGCTGGATTATTGGTGTTTATGTGGGACCTATGATTTGACATTCTTTGACGAAGAAATTGTTTTGTCGTCCCAATGTAACACAAGGGGCAAGGTTCACCAGTTTTGCCTTTACAATTGATCTTATAAATTACATCCGTACATTTGTCCTTACCAGGTTTTGCCTTCAATTTGGTGAAAAGATGTCCAAGTGTTTGGTTGGACTTAAAAGCTAAACGAACATTTTTAAGATTTTTGTTGACCATCTCTTTGAAGTTCTCGGTTAAACTTTGTACATAAACATAACTTTTGAAGAAACCATCCGTAGGATATTCGCATTGTTGGCGGGGGGTTTTGTAGTTGTATTTTGAAAACAAACTCCGAATGGCTCCAGCAGGATACCCGTTATCATTCAAAATGTTGAAAACTCTTTTTTGATTAGCGGAGTGGAATTTTACATCACTCAACGTAAACACTTTGTTAATTAAGTTGGAAGCCGTGTTCATAATAATATGTTTGGCCTGACTGGAACGAAAGTTGATGAGTCTTCCTGACGCTGTATTTTTTTGATACCAGTCAAAGGAGATATGATTTTCTTCTCTATAGACTTTTACATCTAGGAACGCTAGTGTGTTATTCTGTTTCCTTTCGACGGTAAACTGTATTTTTGGGTTGAATCTGTTTAGGGTCAACAAAACATCATCAATTTTACTCCTATCCATCACCGCAAATAAGTCATCCACATATTTTACTATGAAGTTTGGTTTTTCTTTTGAGCCAATAAAACACTCATAAAGCAAATAATCCATCACAAGGTCAGCAATAGTCGATGAAAGGGGGTTGCCCATAGGCATTCCAAATATTTGCTTAAAAATATCCTCTTTAAATTGTAGAAAATTGTTTTCTTTTATGCAAAAATCGAGAATTTCGAGAAATTTGCCCTGGTAAAGTAAATGTAACAAATCTTGTTTCATTGCTAAAATTATTGTGACCAAAACAGCCGAAGGAAAACATATTTTCCAATCAACATAATGAAATATTAATAGTGATTTAATGAAGTAGGTTGTTTGCATTAGATTTGTATTTTCTTTGGCTTACAAACAAATAAGTGATTTTACTATTTATATATATTTCAAAATTAAAAATTAAAATTTTTAATGAAAGTTATTAAACTGGAGCCTAAGGTGCGATTTATATTAAACAAAAACTCACAATTGAAAAATATAATTTTTATTTTCAGACAATTTAAATAAGTGATTATTTTGATGCCAACAAAAAGCTTTTGACTCATCAATTATTATTTCTAGTAAAAAAACTATATTACTTTTAGCTTATCCTTTCACATAAAATAATTTCTAAAATTTCAATAATCAATGGCAAGGTAGTTATATAAAAAGCTGAGCAAAATGTTTTGTTTTAACAAGAATTATTAAATGTCAAAATCTTTATAGTGGCATCGATTGATATTGATTTTGGTTTTTTAAGTGTCTAAAAACAAAAATTTAAAACGTTCAATGATTACTTGCAATGAAAGCTATAAATGGCGCCTGAGTCTCGAAAAATTTCTGGGCATTTTATTATTCTTTAAAGTCCAAACTTCAAACTCTTAACCATAAAACAAAAAATTTGTACTTATTATTTTGTATTTATTTTAGTTGGAGTTATAATTTAATTTTGACTCCTTGCCTGTGTGCTACATGTTACAATATTAATAATATAATTCACTGAGTATGTAAAATTCTTGGTTGAACGTCCTCGACGCGTCGTGCATTTAATCTTAATTAAAAAAAATACGTAATAAAATTACTACCAAGCCAAATCGTTAAATTTTGTCCCTGAGAACACAAATTCATAATTCGTTATATATTTAACCTTGGTTGAAGCTAAAAGTCTGCAATGAAAAACTTGTGTTGACATTTTGCCATATGAAAATTCAACTTAAATTAATTAATATTCCAGGAAAATTGGGACAGTGTTACCATTAAGAAATTCAAAAAAAGTTCACAAACTAAGACGAAACGATAAAAATGGTACGATATACTTGCAGACGTATGGGTGTTCTTTTCATTAGGCGTGTTTTTTTGCAAGTTCATCGAAAAAAACGATATCGGAACTAAGAGCTTTACACCTAAATACGACAAAAACTTAAGTCCATATGGACTAAGCTATGTACAGATAATTTTCGGGACTTAACTTAAGTCACGATAAAAACTGTATTACCGACTCTAATTATCATTTTGGTATCGATAGTTTGTATGGAAACTTCAAATTATCCGAGTCATCAAATTAAACCATTTTTTTATGAAACAAACAAAAAATCATTTTACTGGAATTTTTTTTGTTTTCGTATTAATGACGAAATTAAGATCTATGTTTTTATTTAATTTTATTTTATGAAGGGGAATAATTTTCTTGTATGCTCACCATAAAGCTGAAAGGGTATAAGTGATGACATTTTGTAACAGTGATGGGCTTTGTTTGCTGTGATAACTTTGGTAAGACCCGATGTCACTTTTTTTTCGACAAATCCATATGGGCTTGCAAAAACAAAAATATACATGCCTATTGAAACATTGCAGGTGGTTTTGATGAATATCTTATGACATTATACTAACGAAAAACTTAATTTTTTTTGTTTAACTAATGCTTCATAATATTGCTGTAAAAACGACAAAAATTAGAAAGAAAATTGTAATTTTTCCAGGACATTTTTGTGATTTCAAAATAAATTTTTTGTTTAGGTACCTTTTAACTTATAAGATATTTATATAGATGTAGGTGTTGAAATATTTTAATAAAAACTATTTTCAATCAATCAAATAGAAATAGAAAATAAATATTAAAAACAACGGCAACACTTACAATATTATATTATAGCTTTTTTTAAAGCTATTAGGAAATTATGTTTTAAAATTAAGTTATTTTAGTGCTTAGTTTTTCAATAAATTTTTTTCAAACTCTAAATTTTAAAATAAAACTCGACAAAAAAACTTATAACAATTTTTTTTCTCAAAATTTTACGTTGCTTAGTACTAATTTTTGTTATCATTTTCGATAATCTTATTTATTTTTAATCGAATTCTAAAAACCAGATGGCTGTTATTGTCTTTTATATTAATTTATGACTGGTGATTTGATATATTAATAATGCAAATAAAAAAAGACTATTACATTCTTTCCCGACGATTCGTCTATTAGTTATTAAAAAATTGAAAATTACAAAAACTATTTTGTTCTCAGAAACATTCAACATTAAATAAAATATTTTCTTCAAATAATAAGAATGAATCTTTTCAAAAAAGTTATGCAGTTATGCATACTGATGGCAACTCTGAGTTGAATTTATTGGTTGGCGTTACATAATGTGGTCTGACAAAATTTAAATATACATAAATATTGATAATACAATTATGTTTGTTCATCCATATCATCGAAAATTAATTAAAAAGGGAGCGTGTATAAAAAAAATTCGTTAAAATTACACTGCACTTTATTGAGATAGAAAACACTTAGCAAAAAGCGCAAAATTTAGACCATTTCAAAAATTAAACATTTTAAACGAGAAAGCATTTAACTTTCATTTTAAAATTTTATTAAAGTTAAAATCACCAAATGCTTATTTTGTCTTTTAGTATCATACTAACCCCAACGTTTAAAAATGGGAAAATGGTAAGATAGCAATTTTTAGCATGAACTTTCACTATTTTAGTCATGTTCAGCTGGGGCTTATTATAAAAATAAGTTTAGTTTAATACAACTTAAAATCAATAACATTTTAGTAAAGACTAAAGAGTTAGAAAAATGTTAAGTAGTATCATGCTAATACCTTCGCATCAGGCTGGTTTAAATTTTGGAGTAATTTTGTTTTATAAAGTTTGTCAGATTTAAACATTTTACTCAACTAAATTGCTTAAATGTAAGTTACTTTTTTTTTTAATTTAACGCCGGATGGTTTAAACAATAGAAACATGTCCGAAAGATACTTTCAGTTCGTAAAAATTTATAGGTTGAGAGAATTTTTCTGGAAACAAGCCATAAATACGATATAATTTTAATTCAACATTAAGTGTAAGAAATTTAATTAAAATCGCGGTTAGAATCGTTTTCAAGAAAATTTTAACAAACCCAAAATCGTTGTATGGGTATTTGGAAGATAAAATAAAACTTCGAGTTTTACCTCTATAGGAAATCACAAACAAATAATCTCGGAAACGACTCTAAAGACTTTGCTAAAAAAAAAAGGAAAACTGTTGATTGAACCATTTTTTTTTTCATTCGATTTTCTCGTTTAACCGATTTCGGTGAAAAGTTTAAAATATAGGAGGTTCTTTGAAGTTGAAATAGTATTGCATATAAAAACGATAAATCGAATATTTTTTGGTTAAAAAAAAGAATTATTTTTCTTAAAAACAGGTTAATGATTTTATAAATAAGCTTTTGTTAAAAAAAAAGATGTTTGAAGCTTCCTTACCTGTGGTGAATCGTGGCTTCGGGAGTCGCATACCCAGTGGTTTGATTTGATTGCTATACCTGCTTTGTTTAACTATTTCTATAAAAATTTTAAAAATTTAGTTTTTGAAAAATCTGGTTGGAAACCATTGCAAATAATTAGATAAAATTGCAAAACCTTGCTTTGAAAAACAGATTTTAGAAACGAAGAGTTCCAAAAAGTTTTTAAATCGCGTGATTTATTTTAGTTGCTTTCAGTACTTTGGAAGAAGAGTTTTCAAAAATTTAACTTTGGAAAGAAGATCGGTTTTCAAAAACAGATTTAAGAAAAGCTAAATATGTAGTTTTTTTTTTTTAAAAACAAAAAAAATAAGAGGTTCACGGGACCTGTCGAAGTACAGGATATCTTTGAAAACAAATCATTCCAGGTGGCGAAATAATTCTACTCATTTGCTCTATGAGCTTTTATTGTCCTCGGTTGCGAAATAATTATAAAATCAGATTGTCGATTTATGTCCCATCTAAGTGAGACATAACTTCTTTGTGGACTTATGTCCGGCACCTAGTTTAGGTAAGCTGGAATTGCTACTTGGCTTTTAATTTTTTCCAGAGGCTTACTGCGTAAGAGATTAAAGATAAATAATAAAGCAAAGCTAAGCGAAAACAGCTTTGTTAAATTTAATTTTATAAAATCCTTATTACCAATTTTATTTTTACGAACTAAAGAATAAAATCAAGAGAACCGCAATGTTATGTAGTTCATATTCATACATATTTTTTTAAAACCAGTTTAAAGGATTTTGGTGTACCTTTAATTTATAGTATAATCCTTTATCACAGTTACAATAATTTTTAAAAATATATTCTTTTTCAGATGTCCCACAGTTTGAACCGAAATCAGGATCCAGAAATGGCCATCCTTAATGGAATGCTCAAATTTGGTTGGATTAAAGGTGTTTTAATCCGATGTCTGCTTAATATCTGGGGGGTAATGCTGTTCCTTCGATTAAGCTGGGTCGTTGGCCAAGCAGGCATAGTAGAGGGTTTCTTATTAATATTGACTACAACTGCCGTCACAACAATTACGGCTTTGTCAATGTCTGCCATTAGCACGAATGGTGTAATTAAAGGAGGTAAGTGAGAGTGGTTGAGGACATACCAACAAAAACTCAGTATGTTAGAAAATATAGATTGTAATTATCACTGAATTTCCAACTAACTCTCATATTATATAAAGGTGGGACGTACTACATGATATCACGTTCTTTGGGACCGGAGTTTGGCGGCTCTATCGGATTGATTTTTTCCTTAGCTAATGCGGTTGCATGTGCCATGTATGTTGTTGGATTCTGTGAATCAATGATGGATTTATTGCGCTCGTTTGGAGCGAAAATTGTCGATGGAGCAGTTCAGGATGTAAGGATTATTGGTAGCATTACGATTTTGATTCTATTAGTGATTGTCGTCGTTGGCATGGAATGGGAAGCAAAGGTAAGTGTGTGACGTGCGTTCGGTTGACTACTTGTCAAATATAATGTAAGTAGATTGAGGGGATATTGATCGAAAAGATATATGTATTTAGGCACAAATAGGACTATTGATAATCCTGTTAATTGCTATTGGGGATTTCATGATTGGCACTCTTATTGGCCCAAAGTCTGATGAGGAGAAAGCAAAAGGCTTCATTGGGTATAATTGTAAGTATATAAAAAATATAATTTAAACTTATACAATCAAAATCAGAAGGACTTTAATTTTTGTTGTTTTCATTTTTGTATATAGCCACTTTATTTCAACAGAACTTATTCGCTGACTATAGAAAAGAGAAAAATGTCCAACATGATTTCTTTTCTGTTTTCGCAATATTTTTTCCTGCTGCCACTGGGATTTTGGCTGGAGCCAATATCTCGGGAGATTTAAAGGTAAAAATAAAAAAAAAATATTTTAATTAATTTTTGTTTCTTTTGAAATTACTTGAAAGCTTTAGTGTGCGGTGTTGTGTCATAAATTAAGGGAAGGTTTCAGTAAATTTCAGCTCGCACACGTATAATAAAGGCCAAGCAAAAAAATCAACGAATTCATAAATTTAAGTTTTTTTTTTTTGTTTTTAAGGCAGATGTCTTTTCGTTTGAAGTTGACTCTTTTTGAAAATATTTATCATGGGACTTATAACTATAAAAAAAATATTAACTTTCTAAATGACCTAACTTCTTAGGAAAACGCGATGAGATTTTAAAAGTCACGTCGTATATCTTCTATGCTTATAAAAGGATTGGGTCTGATGAAATAAATTATTAAATTTAGTACATATCAACTTAAACCTAGATATAAGTTCTATATACATACTTCACTTTGACAAAAATAAATACCTATACAGATAAAACAGAAGGTATACATACATAAACATAAACTATGTTAAGAAAGTCTTTCGAAAAAAAATCATAACCTCATTAAAGAGTCTAGAAAATATCAAAGTGGAAAGTACGTTTTTTAATGGGTAGAGAGGTGGGGGGGGGGGAATAAAAAGTTGTGTTCTTATTAAAAACCAAAAATGTACTTTGAATTTAAGCAGAATATTAAAGAAGGATATTCTCAGACAGTCCTCACAAGAAACCCCACAAAAACTCACCACAACAAGGTGAATTTTTTATTTGATTGTTAAAATCTGTTGAACTGACTCATTTATAACAATAGGCTCACAAATTGTGACGGTGCTACTAGAATACAAAACACTCACAAAATCAACTACATAATAATAATTTAATTGTCAAAAATCTATCGAAATCAATGAGCAACACTATGGAAATGAGTTAACTCAAAATCTAAAACCATTTTTCAGAAGTTTTCTCGAGTTGAACTCCGAAACTGGATTGTTAAATTGTTTTTTGGTTGAATTACTTACACCGTGATCGGTCATTATCAACATTGAATCGAATTTGTGAGAACAATTTATTCATATCATACCCTATGCTTTCCAGTCTACACTTGAATATTGTCATTCTATAATACATAACTTATTTAAATGCTCTCAATAACTATAAATTCACTGACATGTAGCTACTTATTTCTTCATTCTGTTATTAAACGTTAATCTTTAAACATCGGCTTTTTTTGTTTTTCTTACTCTGCTCATCAGAATTTATATTGATTCGCCAAATAGGATATTTATGCTCCTTTGGGCCTTGAACCAACTGAACAGAACAGCAGCTTTTATGTCCTCTGAAGTATTTTTTTTTTTTTTTTAACTTGTATTCTAGAAAGATTTATGTTTTACTTTTTTCTTCGACTTTAAAAATTTGTGAAGATTTTTTAAAGCCAGGTATTGAATACATAACTACCAAACTATTTATAGAATCACCTGCTGGTTCCTTGAAATTTATAAAAGTTCAATTTTATTGGTAAAATTTCTATTTAGTATTAAAACTCATTTTTAAATACCATAAACATTTTTCCAGTTAAACAAAACAAAAAAAAACTATCAAAACATTTCTGACTGATATATGAAAAATAAAACCCTAAATGACTATTTCAATGAAAAATAAAATGTAAAATTCGTGTAAAATTAAACAATGAATTATTAAAAACAGAAATTCCCAGATTTTTGATAGTTTTAAAAGTTTAATATATATTCTCATTGGATTGCGATGAATTATTTAATTTTGCATTCGAAAATGAATAAAAGAACAAATGGGATTTAAAACTTCACAAAAACTAGACAAAATGGTATAAACTATAAACTTATTTAAATTAATGTTAAGATACTAAAATTTGCGTTTTAATTACTAAAACAAGAGAAATTTGAGAAATTAAGTTGGTCGTCACGAACAGATTGCTATTTTTGCAACCAATTTCAATACAAATACATTTTATACACCTGTTTAAGAATCCTTAAAGAAAATGAAGCTGAAAATCGCTGCATCGAAAGAAAAAAAATTGTTTAGAAGAGCAAGAAAAGATTTTCCAAAAATTGAAAAAGCATTGGTTAGATAGTGAATTTTTCTAGGCGTGATGTTTTTTGTTAAATATTTTTTTATTATTACTATTTGAATTTTGAGTTTGGGGTCAAAACATGTAAACAAAATAACTTTCAAAATGCCCATAATATATTTTTAACAAACAAAACTGCCTTGAAAAAAAATTTCTCGAAAGGACGAATATCAAAGGTCCACACACAATTTTTTTTAGTCAATATAATAAAAAAAAAACTTCCATAAATCAAACAAAATTTACTGCATTCAATTATTTTGAATATTTTAGAAATAATATGTTTTCCCTTTTTACTCGGTTTCATGTTCAATTTTTTTAGTCTCTGTTTGATTGTTAACGCCAAACATTTACATATGAAGGTTCTATAATATGGCAAATTATGCATTCGTAAAAAAACGTCTCAAAATTTTGATGAAACTTGACATTGCGAAGTCTAAAAAAGTGGGTCCGCAATTCTGTCTGTCTGTCCTGTCCTTTCGGCTGCAGCCTAAACGGGTGGATCGATTTTTTTTAATCTTGGCACCTAGCCTTTTTGGGCATTCCCCGGACAAATTTTTTTTATATTTTCAGGACCGCAAATAACAGTAGCTGCCGTAAAAATTTTATTAGCAAAAAATTAAATTCTTATTTTTCTCAAAAACATGCCGACATTTTTTTTAAAGAAAATTCAGTAATTTTTTTTTTACAAAAAAGCTACCATTTAATAAAAAAAATTTGGAAAAATGTTTATAAATGGTGCCTCCGATAGAACCATTTTTTTGATTTTCGATTTTCTCAAAATCAGGTCAATCGATTTTGTTCAATTTTTTAGGAAGAATATTTTAAAAAGTTTGTATACCTAAATTTTTTTTTTGAGAACTTAATAATTCGAAAACGATCTGATCGATTTTAATCAAACTTGGCACCCAGCTGTTTTTTAACATTATCTAGCAGATTTTAAACAAAAATTATTCGTATAATCAGAAATAACGGTATCTCCCATACAAATGCTTAAAAACCGATAAGGAAAATCTCATTTTCTCAAAAACGGCTTCTACGATTTTGAATAAATTTTTTATGTGAGTTAATATAATGTACTTATCGTTTAAAAACGGTATCTCTCGTAAAATGATTTTTTTACACAAAATCTACTAATAAGTTTCAATATATAGCAAATCAAAATTTGCAACAAAATAAATTTTGGATTTTAGTTAACATATTTTTTGAAAATTTGATGTTTCGAAAATGGGTTGATTATTTTTTTCTAAATTAATTTTTAAACCATGCATTAATAAATACTTAAAAATGTTTAAACATTTTATATATACAAATTAATTTTTTAAAAAGCCACTCCAACTATTTAAAATTTTTTTTTCTCATAAATTTTTGTTTTTGTTGCATCTGTACAAAATTTGTACGATGATAACTGACAAATTAAAAAATTATATTGACCCTTACTAGGTACTCGGAGATGAAAAATGACAGAATTAATAGAAAGACAGTAATATATTGCGATTTTAGGACACTGAACGTGATCGATTTCCTTTTTTTTAATTTACGATGCAAGTTAATTTTTTTGCAAAAGATAGAAATTATAAAAAACAAATAAATATGTAAACTAAATATCTTGGGAACTGATGGCTTTAAAGCCTAGTACATACTTGTGAATCATGTCGTGAATCCATACAAATTTGCATTTTTGTTCACCCGTGAGCGTGCTCGTGACGCCACGACAAAAAGTAAAGAGTTTGCGTTCACGATCGGTGAACCATATTCACGCGCAAAATGTACGGGAACTCTTTGAGTTTTGGTGTAGCTTTGACAATTTGACCATAAAAGTTGCAAAAGTCAAGCAAGTTGTGTCAAAAATTCACTTTCTCCACTGACGGTTGTTCACTTCACGAGGAAGTATGTACTAGGCTTAACAAGCTTCAGTCTGCTTATAACTATTTCATAGTTTCAAATATCTATCGAGTCTTCGGTTAATTGAAATTGTACAGGGGAGAAGATTCATTAGAAATTAACGGTACCTCATAGAAACTTTTTTTTGATTTTCAATTATCTCACTTATTTTGTTTAACCAATTTAAATTAATCTTTTTATACATGACTTTCTTATAAGTTGAAGAAAAAATTGCGTATCAAAATTTTCAAAAACAAAAATTTCAAAATTATTTTTTTTGTTTTTTTTTTATAAATAATTCACAAAATTTTAGGTTCATGAAAATTAAATAGACTTTTAGAAATTTTTGTCTCATAAATTGGTTTCTAAGGAAATAAGAAAATGTACATTGCGTAAAATAAGTCGAATGTATACGTACATAGTACATAGGTTGGGCTTACATTATTCATTCATACTTTAAAAAAACGAGCAAGCTCGTTGGAAATGAATTTCTACGTAATACCTTTATGGGAGTAGTTTAATCAATTTAATTTTAAAACTTGAATCAAAAGTATATTCTTAAACTTAAGTCTATACCACCATCAGATGTATATAGAATGCAAGCGCATTTTTTTTAACTTGAAATTTCCCCAAGAGGAATATAATCAACAACTCAATGAAGTGAAGACATCCTCATATTCTAATAAATTCTGTAAGAGGGTATAAGGAGCAATTTAGTCTAAATTTACGACACCCTTATAAGATGGTTCACATTTGCTCTAAAGCATATGCCAGGATATCTTTTGAATTATGCTGGATCCTAACTTGTTAAATTAGCTGCAATCATGAGTTCATTGTCACTCCCATCTTAAAGGATACTCGTACACATCGAAACAAATTTGCACTTAGGGTGAGGTGTGAAATGGGTGCTTTGCTTATGTCATTTTGAGGAAATGTCGAATACTAGAACTTGATGAAGATACATTTAATTTTAGCTTTGTGGGATTAATGTTTTAAAGAAAGTTTCGTAGGTAATCTTGTGTCGTTTCCATTGAACATTGCAAGCTTGTCTATATACAGAATTAAAAGAGGACGTTGGAATATTCGAGGTTGGTTAACTCCATTCGAGGTTGGTTAACTCCAATACCATTTGACAGATCTCCCTAGTTGAACATTTAGAATGTTATTGTATATCTACACAAATCCGACAGGTGGAGCTGAAGTCAAGTAATTATTAACAATTTTTATATTTATTATTTATTTATTTATTAGTATTATTTGTTGATCATGATAATAATTAATGATACATATGTTGAATTAGTGTCAACAGTGAAAATCAAAAAATTTGTACCCAATAGGTGGCACTGTGTTCGAATTAATAATAAATTCTGAATTTAAAGAATGAAATGAGTGTCTTCAGAATATATATAATAGTTATGCTGGTTTTTTGTAAAAAAAAAATGCAATCTCAAAAGTTGCTGTGGTCGAGATATTTATAAATTCTATATTTATTTACTGATGTTTACAATATAATTATTTTAGTGTCAAAATAGTAAACTAATGAACGGATTAACCCTAGCGGAAATATTTGCTGCAATTTCCTTTTTTTGTTCAAAAAAATGTGGATATTCTTATTTCTTTTAAAGTCTACAAAAATTTCTTTATAAATATTTTTCTTATGACCACTGACCAACCCAAAGGGGTATGGCGTAAATATTTCGTTGTTTAATTTTTTCTTAAACAAACGGTAGAACCTTTGTACACTCGGGCGTATACGCACTTTTCTTATTATGTTGAATTTTTAATGAATTTTCTCTGTTTTTATTTTTTTTTGGATGAGACGTTGATTTTATTATTTGAATAAATACCACAGTTGCTTAATTCAGTTGTTAGTTTTGTTCTCACACCACAACTTTTTAATGTTTTATCTAAAGATTGCATCATATGAACCCTTCTTGTTTAGTAGAAAAAAACTTATGATCAGCCTAAAATTTAGCACAAACTTCCCGCTAATATGCCAGGTAAACCAAACAATTTGTCAAAAGATGGCGCTGTATTTAAGTTTTTTGAACAATTTTTTAGTAGACTTGTTCTGCAATTTTCTTGCTTTAATAAAAAACTAACAATTGAATTTTTTTAATCACACCAGTAATCAAATATGGCATCGTGCATAGAATAATATTCGAGCCGAAAAACGATTTTCTACAAATTTTTGTAGGTTTTTTTATTTAAAAATAAAAACTGTCTGGCGATTTTTTTAATTCTTTCCAATTCTTCATTACGTTATTATGTGTAGAGTAAAATTAAACAGGAGACATTGCCAATTTTTGTTCTCGAGATTTTTACAACTTTTTTTTTTTAAATTGCTATATAGTTAAAAAAAACCGCTAATTGACTTCTTTTGAAAAGCTTTTCTGCACTTCATGACGTTATTATCTGTTTGTAAAATAAAATTTATTTGAAGTCAATATTTTTTCTTCGTGTTTGAGATATCGTGAACGATAGAATGTATCACGAACGTACGTACACACACACACATACAGACATATTTCTAAAAAGGGTGCCTATTGTTTCGCTTATTTTACTTTGCATTTTTGTTTTTTCGCTTTTTTTACAATTATTTCATATTTATTTCGTAATACCTTATTTTGTTTTTGTTTTATATTGTTTTTCGATCACTTCGCCCTACAGTACAGTCATTTCGGATTTCGTTCTCTTTTTTTTTACTCATTTTCGTTAAAAGTTCAATGAGTTATTTAGCTCAAGGTTTTTTTCTATAAAGGTTTATTTCGCATTTGGTTTTAATTAGACTATTGTCTTAGCTTGGGTTTACTTTGGGCCCTATACGAACATAACTCCCAATGAACTAACTCCCACTAAATTAAATAATTGAAATCGAACTAAAGAAAAACAAAATAATTGAAAAACTAAACCCCCTATTACCGCTGGCGAGTCGAACGAATAAACGTGTAAGAAATCAGTATTAAAATTGCCGAATTGAGAACCTTATGATTCGCCTTAAATGTCAAAAAAAAAATTTAAGTTTGATCTCACTCTATTGTGGACTGTGGTTATCGAATGTTCATTGATTTGAACGTCATTCGTTAGTTCGCTAATGCAAACATCTCATTTCGAACGTTCGATTCGCCAACCGTAATAGGGGGGTAAAAAGGCGAAATGACCTTAAAACGAATTAAGTGAAAGACAAAATATTTTTTTTTGAAACAATTATAAACCAAATAATTGAAAAACATATTAATGAAAATCCAAAACAAATGAAATACGAAACGACCAAGGCGAAACAACAAAATAACGAGATGAAAAAGGCGAAAGAAACCCCACCCTTCTTAAAACGATGAATTTGGATTCGTGGATTCGATTTTATGAACAAAACTTATTTGTAAAGCAAAAAACAAACGTATACATTTCCTTATAGACCATCATTAAAATAATTACCACAAACACACATTTTTGCACATTTAAGGATCCACAAAAATCAATCCCTAAAGGCACCATTCTGGCCATCGTTATAACAACAGCTACATACTTGGTAATGGTTTTAATGGTTGGAGGAACTGTTGCACGTGATGCTACTGGCAATGTCACAGATGCCATTAATGGCTCTTTTGCTTTTCTGGATTGTATACCAGGTATAAGGACTTATATATAGTAGTTTTTCTTCGAAACACAGAATTTACCGTTTTTCACAGGCAATTGCAGTTATGGTTTAGAAAATTCTTTTCAAGTAATTGAGCTTGTATCCGGATTTGGGCCATTAATCTATGCCGGATGTTTTGCGGCAACATTGTCATCAGCACTTGCAAGTTTGGTGTCGGCACCTAAAGTATTCCAGGTGAGTAACCATAGTTTTTTTTTTTTTTTTACTGACCAAAAGTTGACGGTTGACCAGAAATATTTGAAATTCTAAGCAGTTTCTTAATTTGAGTTATAAAAATGACTTTTTGATTCTACATAATATACAAACAGACCAGAAGCCCACAAAAGTAGGATTCAATTATGTTTAAATTTAAAAGGTCACGAAAAAGGAATTATTAATATACATAGCATTCCTTTATTGAATCGGTGAGATTGAACAGCACAAATCCCAGATTTGTTTTTTAAATAATTTCTTAAGGGATTCCATAACATGATTATAAATAACTCCAGAAAATTCTATATTTAAAAAAACTATTTAACCAAAACGAACCCCTTTTTTCAATTTGTCTGCAATGGCGTTAATGTTTACTGCTTCTTTCACTCACCAATTCAATTATTCCAACACCATATACAAACTCCAACTCTATATAAACTTCTTTTAATACAACACATTACATTTAATGATATCCATAAAATTAAATGAGCGATAAAGTCTAACTTAGCCAAAAGTCAGCAAATCTATACAAGAAGCTCCAAAAAAACCAAAACCAAGTGATAGACCAATAGAAAAAAAGGAACAAATTAAGCTATTTAGTCAAATTGTCAAACAATCAATAAAAATCCCTTTTTCTTGTGCAAATAAAAGTTAACGCATTCAACAAACTCATTCCTATACACCACAAAACATACTCGTACATATATATTGTTTAATTTATATTTATTTCCATCGCATCCACACAGGCACTTTGCAAGGACGAACTTTATCCAAAAATTGTTTGGTTTGCTAAAGGATTTGGCAAAAATAACGAGCCAGTTCGTGGTTACGTTCTAACTTTTTTTATTGCCATTGGGTAAGTTTGGCGTTGAATATTATAATTTTTTTTTGTTGTTTGTTTGTTTGTTTGTTTGGTTTTTTTTTTTTATTTTTTTATAATACCTTTTCATCACCTTTACAGATTCATTTTGATTGGAGAACTTAATTTGATAGCACCTTTAATTTCGAATTTTTTCCTTGCTGCTTATATGTTAATTAATTTTAGTACATTTCATGCAAGTTTGGCACAACCTGTCGGATGGAGACCAACTTTTAAGGTAGGTTTAATGTTTTTACCTAATAAATATTATCAAATTAACTATAGCTGTTATATAAACATACATATATACGATTTGTGGAAGCTGCCGCAAGGTTTCAAATCACACGTCTGGTGGATTTAGGTCGGGCTACCACCGACTGACTGTGCTTTTAATTTAAATAAATCCTTTTTAATCCTCATCGTATTTTCTAACTAATGTACACGCTGTGCATTGGGTGTGTGCTAATAATTCAAAACAAATAATTTATGCACAGACACCTCTATCAAAACAAATTCAAAATGTTCAAAGTTAAAAATTAAATATCGTTGTATGTATGTAAAAAAAAATAATCAGTAAATGTAAAATAAAATAAAATAAAATAAAATAAAATAAAATAAAATAAAATAAAATAAAATAAAATAAAATAAAATAAAATAAAACAAAATAAAATAAAATACTATAAAATAAAACTCACGATTGGTTTGCACGCATTTTCTGTTTTGGTTAAAAACTATAATGTAGCTAGATATTTGGTCAGTTTGTATTAAGGAGTAATATTACTGCGTCAAAAATTGAGCTGGCGAATCCAAACTTTTTTTTTCTCAGCATTTGACATAAGACTTTAGAAATTTTGCTTAATCATCCTATTTTGTGCAATTGCTGAGATTTTGGCAATCTCAGATATATTAACTGACGAATTGAAAATTTATGTAAACATTATTATATCGTTAAAAAAATATCTTTGATTTGTTTTTGTTTAAAAAAAATGTAATTGCAATATTGTTTTAACTAATAAGAAGTTACGGATTGTAAATTTATAACAAGATTGGTTTAGTAGTTATACAGAAATAACCAATAAAAAAGGCAAGTTTCTCAACAAGAAATTTGAAGTTTTTTGCCAAAATTCTGAATCGCAGTTTTTTTTACAATAACTTTGGTCATTAAAATACGAAGTTTAATCAAAATCATTTCGGCCCTTTTTGAGAAAATTGAAAAAAAAACTGTTGTATGGGAAGTACCCATTCTAAATGAGATAAAACAAAAATTCGAAATTTCACTCTAGGGAATCCCATTAAAATGATCAATTCCAAATTTAAAGCTATGCGGTTAACTCGTTTAGGCTCTAGCTCAACCTTTTTTGCCTTTTCCAGAGCAAAAATCTTCTGCATGTCCCAATCGAATTTATTAACAACAGCTTATAACCTTCTGATGGGTCCAGTTTTTCAAATTTCTAAAATTGTTGTTACAAGCATTGTTACTATTGATTCTTTAATAAATTTTACTTACTTTTCTTCATTTTTTTCACCCATTTTGCTTTAAAACAATTAAATAAATCCGAGACATGCCGCCAAAACATAAACAAATTCATATGCAAGTGAAGTGCGCAAGATATTTTTGACATTTGCACAAACACATTTGCATTTGCGGAAGAAAAAATAATCTACTACGTTTGGGGACAATCTGCTTAGCATAGGGATATTTACATTTGCATTTTGGGACTGTTTGCTTAGCATAATTTTCACAAGTTTTGCGTTAAGGAATTTAGCATAATACTGCTTCGCCATGCTTCCATAAGGTGTATATGTGTGTAAGGGCTTGATTCACACTGGATGATATGAATAAAACAGAACACTTGCTCAGAGCAAGTACTCAATATAAAAAGCAGATGAGTAGATGCTATGACATTTATTCTTACCAAATGGAAAAACTTTTCCAAAAATTGGAGTTTTGAGCACGTGCTCCGTTTATAATTCATAACACACTTTGTCTTAGAAAAATATTGGTATACAGAGTCATAATTTTAAGAGATATAAATTCACAATTATTATAAATACTATTGAAACACCTGAATATTTATATTTGTTTTTTTTTTATTTTTAGTATTACAACATGTGGCTTAGTTTGATTGGTGCAATATTATGTGTTGCTGTTATGTTCCTGATATCTTGGTGGACAGCACTTATTACATTTGTTGCTGTTCTTGCATTGTACTTAATTGTGTCATATCGCAAACCGGACGTTAATTGGGGTTCAACAACACAAGCTCAAACTTATAAAAATGCCTTAATATCAGTACAACAGCTAAACAATGTCGAAGAACATGTTAAGAATTACAGACCACAGGTAAGTTTTTATATGCTTAAAATTGTCTGAAAAATTAAAAAAAATTAATTGTGTGAGTGCCGGAACTCCAGATTAGGCGCCAGTTATAGCTTTCATTGAAACTCATCATTGAAAATTTTAATTGTTAAAAAGTGAAATCAGTGATTATTTTAATGCAAATAAAAAGCATTTGAGTATAGCCGTATTCTCAAATTAAACAAAACTAAGCAAGCAAATATTAACAAAATGTGTACAATGTACATTGTACATCCTCCCTACATAACTGTAATACATAATATTATATCTATTACTTTATAAAAAAAAAAATGAATTTCCAACACGGCGATATTTTTCATAATGTGAGTGGGCAGTTAGTTTCTCACCTAAAAATCTATTTAAATCAGATAAAGTTAACACATGTGCATTCCAATAGGAATTTCAATTTAAGTATTGCAAATATCAAAAAAATATTCGTATGTATACATTGTACATAAAGCAGATTATTCCGATTTCGCTTGGATGTGTACAGTTCGTGTACTTACATATGTACATAATAATATTGTATATGTACATTGTTTTTTACACGACAACGCGGTATAAAAAACCTATTTAAATAACAAAAAGGATATGAATCACTTTATTAACTTGAAAGAAAAAAACCAAAAACATTTTTTTATAATTTTATAGTCACTTTAAATTTCATCCCACTTTCATTATTTCATCTGTTAATTCTTAGTGAGATAGTGTTGGTGTATTTTAAATAACATTTCGCCTGCGTTTCAACAAAAATGAAAATAATTAAAATTAAATCAAAATGTACACAATATTATAAAGCGATACTTAATACAATATATTTACGAATACCTGCCATAAAATAGCACTTAAGGCAGCATTTTGAAAAGCCACTTCCTTCTAAAGTGAATAGTCGACTTCGACATGATTTTCGTATGTATTAAATTTTAACGTCAACATTATTGGTATGTGATGTTTCTGATTTTGTTTTAAACAAAAATTAAATTAGATTATTAGTAAGGGCCTTTGAGTTAAAGCGCCGAAAATAATACTTATTTTTTAATTTAGTTTATTGGGTTATGAGGCTGAAATCTGAGAAAAGCATACTTTACGGCGATGTGATTCTAAAAGTATATAAATAAAAGTAGGTACGTATAAAAACGATAATCTGTTTGGTACCTTAAAACGTCGCGTCGTACGACATGTAGCACAATTTGCTGTCAAATCCCATAGAAACAAAAATGAGTATTAGCTACATGTAGCAAGATGTTTTAGTTACCAAACAGACATATTAGCCGCGTTTTATTATCGGCAATAACCCATATGGTTCACCCCGATATATAATAAAATGATGCGGATCCTAATTACAGCAGTGTTGTATGCTCATCTCTTTTTTTCTTATGTTTCTTATTTTTTAGGTATTGTCTTTTTTCTTTACACTTCAGTTTGTACTCCCTACCGACTAACCTGCATTCTAGGTACCTACCAGAGTAAACACTTATTTCTGGTTCCATAAAGCAAACCCCGATGAAAACCTAGATCCAAATTTGTTTTTGTATTACGTGTTAAAAGATAACCCCGACCCAGACCCAGTAGATAATTGATCGATTGTTCGATGATTCGCTGTTAAAATGGCGACTGAAGCACACAACATTTACAGAAACAATTATGTCCAATTTCATAATAATACACAGAAAGCTTTTTCATCTAAAATCTTGTTAAATTTTATGAGACCATTAAATATTTCTAATTTCACCAAACTAAAAAAGGAAAATTTGGTAAATATTATTTAATATGCATTCTTTAACATTCTTTTCATTCTTTACATTGCCATTTCTCTCCATAAACCCTACGTGTTCTGGCTCCATTAAACTTTTTCCCCAGTTTCCACAGGAAAATGGCAATTCAAAGAATGAAACGAATACAAAAGAATGAAAAGAATGCCAAAGAATACAAAAGGATGCAAACGAATGCAAAGAATGCAAATGAATGCAAAGGAATTCAAAGAATGCATGAATTCCCAAAAGATTACATTAAATTGATTGCAGTAAAATGAATGGGAATAAAATGATTGCAATCTTTTTAATTCAAATGAATAGTGATTGCATAATATGAAGTCTGAAGTCTCAAAATGAATTCAATGGGCTCTATTAATAACGAAATTTAGAGACGACTTAAATAATTAAGAAAATGGACCAAAATGGTATATATGTAATTTATATAACAAACCAAACATGGTATGACTTAAATATTTAAGTAGATTCTTAATAATGAATATTACATGGTAAACGGACTCTTAAATATGAGACATGTGATGTATGGTTCATTATGGTAGGGTTTATTATTTAGTTCGTCTTTACATTTGGTTATTGGTATAAGCAACAATGAAAGACTGCATTCGCAAAGATTTCATTCTTATACAAGCCTGCATTCAGTTAAAAATTGATAATTGATTCTTAAAACTTTTTAGTTGAACAATAAAAGGTGTGTCTTTTCCAATCCTGGGGTAATTTGACGAATAAAACGAAGTCGGTGCTAAACGATTTAAAAGATGAGTGCAGCAATAACTTATCCCATATGGGCTTGGATAAACCAGAAAATTTTTGGGACTTATCTTATCCAATCCCGGAAAAAAAACTGTGTTACCAGCACGAATAAATTCCTTGTTATCGATAGTTTAGATGAAAACGTGATTTTTTTCATCTCTGATGTCGTTTTTTTCCAAACGATTCCCTTTGGTGAGACAGTAAACAAGCATAGCTAATATATCTCGACTATAGTTACAAACATCTTTCCGAATTTTACACAAAATTTAAAAAATTAAAATTATATTAATTAAAATTTTCCAATTTTGCAGATTTTGGTTCTTTCCGGCCTGCCAAATACACGTCCAGTTCTCGTTGACTTTGCCTACATGCTGACAAAGAATCTTTCACTGTTAGTTTGTGGTCATGTTTTGCGTGGATCAAGCTCCCAGAGATATCGCAACTATTTACAAGAACGTGCAACTTCATGGTTCCGCAAACATCGTGTCAAGGGTTTTTATTCCCTTGTTGATGGTGAGGATTTCGAAGCAGGCTCTAAGGCTTTAATGCAGGTAGATAACTAATATAATAATTTTATGTTGTCTATTGCCCTGATTAATTGAAATTGCATCAAACCCTCCCACACATAATTATTATTCCTACATTTCTAACCTATAATGTATTGCAGGCTTCAGGGATTGGAAAATTAAAGCCAAACATTTTGCTTATGGGCTATAAAACTGATTGGCAGACATGCGAACGAAAGGATTTGAATTTGTATTTCAATATAATGCACAAAGTGAGTGGAGGATAGAATATTTATGTTTATAGGCGCACTAATTAAAATTGAATCTATCAGAGAATAAAAAAAGAATCGATATTAATAATGATTGATTGCAGGCACTTGATATGTATTTATCGGTTGCAATACTGAGGGTTTCAAATGGTCTGGATTGTTCGCAAATTCTAGGAGATGAAAGTAATACACAACGAAATATCTTGGAAGTACCGCGAACTTTACAACCCAATGAAAGTTCAACTGATTTGAATGCCGTGGATAAGAATGCTCAAAATGGACTTGGCGGAAGTATGGATTCGCTGAGTAGAAATGTTTCACAAGGTAATTGCGTGGCCGAGAATTCTTTATGTACAAAAAATAAAACAAAAAAAAAACATTTTTTCTTTTAATTTTTAATTTATTTTTCCAAAGAATTTTAACAATATATTGAAAGTCATCAAAATGTAGGAATAGGAATTATTTGAAATGCAACGTTTAATATTTAATATTCTCTGTGTGGTTTTAAAATAGTTGTTTTCTTAAAAATCCAAGGAAGTTCAAAAATATAGTCTTGTTGATGGATGTTGATGAAACAACATATATTCAAGTACCTATTGATTTTTGTGCAGACAAAATATTCTTTTTCTAGTAATTTAATAAATACATATATACAATATACATGGGTGATTCTCTGCCAACTGTGATTCTTTTTGTCCAGGGATTTATTTGTAACTCAATATACAATTTTTGTATGAATTTCTGCTTTAAACTGTGGAAATAAGTTTGTACTACAATTTACATTAGGTACATATTGTTTGAAAATTTGCTACTCTTTCCCCTTGACTTGAAAAAGTATGCACAAAATGTCATTTTGGGGGCATGTCCCATCCTCGTTTTTCCAATTAAATCTACTATTTTCTATTAAAATACATCGTTGAATAAAAATGTTGCGCTCAGAGAAATTTGAGTACAATAGTGGCTTGATTAAATTTTGACAATATCAAGTCAAAATATTTGCTCTCGAATTAAATAATATTAATTGAATGGTTTCCTCGGATTTCATTTTATTTTTAAATTCGAAAGAATTCTCGCTGAACCGCTATTTTGTTTGATGGCATTTGTGTGGTACCGTTTGAATAAGGCATTATTTATTTATTGTTAATAAAAGTCAATTTATTTTACTAATGTAATTTTGCTGTACGAGTGAAGTGTTTTTATTCTAAAATCGTGCGTCCCAAAATTACCTGTCAGTACCATGGTAGTGTTATCCAAGCGTTTTATTTTTTGGGGTGATTTTTAGAATATTGTATTTCTTTTTAAGATATATAAACTAAAATTATAACGGATTTTATTTTTCTCAGAAGCTTTGAGATATGAGGCTACATTAAATACTAAATGTTAGTTCCGTGGATGTCAGTACCTTGGTATATTTATTTATAATGAACTTAAATTAAATGATTTCAAGCAATTTTGCTAAAAATCGTGTTATTTTTTTTTTAAATGGTACCAATACTTCTGATCAAATCCGTGCATAAAATAAAGACTCCAACCTCAAAAAACAGATTTCAAAAACTTAAAAACATACAATTTTGAATAAAACATTGCCTTTCAAAGTTGAAATCGTCGAAACGTAAGAGGGAATTTAGAAACTCATCAAAAATTAGAACGTATAAAAAATAAAAAATCAGTGTCAGCACCATATCTTCGAGCTTTAGTACTTTTTATGATTTTTTTTTTCCTTAAAAGTTGTAGTAAAATGCTCTTACAGATTTAATACCATGTCTATTTAAAGACAAATAAAATTAATTTTCAATGCCTTTTAATTTTAGCAAAATTTTGATTTAAAAAATTAAAGTTGGCAGAGAATCACCCACCTTCTACAATTGCTCGGTTTTACCATCATGCAACCGCACCATATGCAATGATGGGTTTCAGCATCATGGTGAAGCTATTTGATTTACAAAACAACCCCAAGACTACCTTGAAATAACTTACACATCATAACATCATAAAAGCCACCAAATTTCCGGTGGTCATTTTGACATGGTTGTTTAATGTCAAGGATAATATACCTAGATATTTTACCTCCCACTTGGCTTTAGTTTTGGTTGACCTGGCAATCGGATAGGTTTCATGCGTGCCAGATGGTAAATGGTATACCTTAGTTCTCTTTTTCTAGAATAGACACATTTTCGCTTTCCTCTTTGAATTATATTAGAGAATCCAATATGCACCGTATGACTCCACATGCAGCAAAGGTTATAGAAATACTCCCTGTGGAAAGTTTTTTGTTGTGGTAACTCTCTGGATATTTTGTCCTGCGTATATGCCTTCTGTCGTTCTTGTTCCATCTAATTATATAGTGATGATGGAAACACAATTTCTAACACAAGCATACAGTTTCAATTACTTATTGAATATTTGTATGAAATGTTGAATACATTTAAAAAAATATGTGCAATTAAATGTCAATTTATCAGTATTTTAGCCGTGTTTTTTTTCAAGCCCGGGGGGAATTGGATGAAAAAAAAACGACGTCGGTGCTAAACAATTAAACAATTAACATGTTAAATGCAACAACAACTAAACCCAAAGAATTCTCGAGGCTTAACTTAAGCGCACAGAAAAACTGTGTTACCGGCATGAACTACATACATGTTATCGATAGTTTGTATGAAAACTCCATGTTTTTTATTGTTATGGCGTCGCTAATCCCCGCTATCGTTTTTTTCAGCCAATTCCCCCCGGGCTTGCAAAAAAACACGCCTTTTGTCTTTGATAAGAAGCCTCGTGTGTAGCAGGCTTTGATCATTTCAAGCGTGTTTTGCAAAAAAATATCTTTTCTTTTTAAAGCCCTTACTTTGGCCGTTTACATTTTTTGTGTGTGTTTCATTTCATTGTTGAATTCTCTAAAGAAAAACACCATTTATATTTTTTTATTTGGAATGACTTATGTTTTAGTTCCTTAAAAACAAAATGCTTTAAATCAAGCCTTTAAGTCTTTAGAACTTTATTCTTGTAAGAAGAAAATTGATTTGAAACAATATATTTCTTATGTACGTATATAAGCTTCAAGCCCAAAAAAATATTCACTAGATTATGCTAATGACATTTTGTTTATCCTTATAGTACCTACCCAACCAACACCTTGATTAATGATTTCCGTACATTATTTCGTGCTTTGCCCATTTACAGTTCATGCGATGATTTGTAATTTATTTTGTGTAAATAAAATCTAACGTTTCGCTATGATTTTCATTCATTTGGCATTAATTATTCTTTTTGGGGTTCTCGAACACGCTGCTTATGGGTAGTACATTTGAAGAACAACAAACTAATCAAGTTATTCTTAATCCTCTTTGAAGCTAAAATTAGCGAATCTCTGATTTAACGCAATTAATTTTATAGATTAGGTTGGTACAAAAGCAATAGTCAATTAATTTTGAGACACAATAATAATAAATTATTTTCATTTTTTCTTTATATTAAAGGAACTTATGAACCTATGATAACTATCTTGATGGTCCTGAAAATGACGATTTGTTATTTTATAGTTGATTTGTCAAAGTTAATTATGTTAAAACTCAAGGAATGGTTTTGTCTGAGAAATTAGTTTTTTTTTTACTGAAATCGATTTTTAACTTTGAATTCATTTTTATTGACTTTTGATTTGAACTAGGCAACTATAACAACCAGAAATCATCGTTTGTTCTACATTCTTTGAACATTTTGCGAAGATTTCCATTTTTTAATTCATTTTCACATTTCCTGGTGTAACTTATTCTTCAAAAGAATTGAATAATTTATTAATTCCTAATAAAATATATCCTTATAAATTTTTAAGACCTTTTATGATGAATTATGTCTAGTCTTTGATGTTTTCATAGGAAATATTCGCGACTATCGCGTTTTTAGATTTTTATTTTTGGCATTCAAATATTTTTCAGAAAGACACAAATCGATGCGTGAAACTTGCCAGATGTCACCAATATCTCTGGTGAAAAGGGTTTTTGTTTTTTGCTACTACAAAACATATATTTTATTTTGGAAATAAAAATGGTTTTTCTCCCAGACGTTTTTTAAAACCAAGGATTTTTGCATGCTAAATAAAATAAATTTTAAAACACCCCCTCTAAACCCTTGACAGATAAAGTTACCATTTCTAAGTCTTCGACTCCCTGAATGTTGACGTTCTTAACTAAACTTTTGATAACTATACTTTTTCATTTGACCCAAAATGTGGTAGTTTCGCAAATTACAGAAAAAGTTTTTTTTTCAAATTTACTAATTTCGTTTGACAGCTCATTTCGTTTTGAATTTTATTTGTTTGTTGTTTTCTCTTACTGTTTCTTGTTCATAGAATTTTGACATTTTTATTAGAGTCCATTCAGATTCTAATAAAAATAGAATAGAATATACAATTAGGGTCAGATTTACAAACTTTAAACCACTGATTTTGGCAGATTAACTGAGGTTCATCCATGACTGAAGTTTATGATAATAGCATATATTGATGCTTGATCCAGTGCTTCAACATTTTGTTTCCCAACATAACTATGCGAGGCTGGCCATTCCGCACGTTCCGTAATTTATTGACTAGGTATTGAATTTTTAGTCAGTTTTTTAATAGAAGTGAAACATGAACAAAACAAGGGATCTTTCATTCGTCGTCAATTTAAGAATACTCTGTTGTATACATTGCCTAACATTTAAATATTAAGTTTTTTCTTCCATTTTTATCAGAACCAAATAAATCTATTATTATTATTATTTATCTGTTTATTTATTTATTTTTTGCATGCACAAATCACAAAACAAAAAACAAACAAATTTGTAAATACAAAAATTCAATAAAGGACACATGCAAGACAAGAATGAAAATGGCCTGAAACTAATAAAAAGTAAGTAGCATGAATTTTATTTTACCTATAATTATAAATAATTCATTATATGTAATTAAATTTTTTAACAAAAAAACTTGTAATTATAAAAATTTTAAAACATTATTTTATTTAATTAATGCTTGCTATACTTAAAATTGCACCCACCAATTGACTTCAAAACCAAATGCAATTTACAATTTATATAATAAAAATAAAGTGTTCAAAGTTCCATTAATACGCATCACTTTGCATGACGAAGGTAAATCTATTAAAATTTTAAATTTAAATAGAACATTATTAAATTTTAGTAGATTTTAATTTATTGATAACCAACATAAAAGTAAAGACTGTCACTGGAGACATGGAACGGATATCTTCGATTTAAAGTGCGATAGAAGGTGTGTTTTATTCATTGTTGCATAGCCAGCGCAGCAAAATTTCCCTTGGTAAATAAAAACAATTTGATTGCTGGCAAAAAAGAAGTCAGTAAAAAAAAGATGACTGTGTAATCGAACGAGTAATCGTTTTATTCAAACTTGTGCTGCGCTGGCTATGCAGCAATGAATCAAACACGCCTAATGATATGTTGAAGAGGCACAGTGTCAAAGCGTACATACAAAATTTTGGATAGTGTCGCCCTTTCACACTTTTATACAGTCACACTGTTAACTAAAATTTTCGCACTTAAAGTCAAATTAATATACCCGACAAAATGGCATATTGTTAGTATGTCTCGACTCAAAGCCAAAAACAAAATAACATTTTCGACATTTTCCACAAGTTAATAATTGTGTCATCAATAGTCAACCTGCTTCCTTACCCCAAAATTCAGTGATTTTCTGTGTATTTGTATAAAAAATTTTAGTCAAATGCAGCGATGCCAGACTTTGGTTGCAGGTTTTCCCACAGTGATACTAAAAAATTCCCTTTTTTCCCACAATAAAGGTTCTCCCACACCAAACGCGAATCTATCGTGGCGACGCAACGCACGACGAAAACAATAATAACAACATCCAACAAACTCGGGAATAGCTCTGAGCTCACTCTACATTTTTAAACTTTAGACTCCACCAACTCATATAACCAAATGTTCTTTACAAACTCTATAAACTGGAACGGAATATGTAAAGAACATTTTAAAATTAGTTGAAAAACACTCATCAAAATACATATTAAGAATGGTTGAAAAATTATTTCAATGTTCCAGAAAATGCTCTGGTTTCATCATTTTTTTGTCGAAATAAGTTTATCACTTAGATAAACTTAAAAATTTAAATTCTAATTCGAAATATTTGTGCAAACATTTCCTATGTAAATATTTATTAGACCAATGTCAAATATCTTTCCTTTCACAAAAACAAAAAAAATATAAAATTTCATAGAAAAGAATACTTTTTTTTGCAGACCCATATTTATGTTTCTTTTGTCTCTCTATTTTTTTTTTTTATTGAAAAACAAGAAAAATACAAAAAATATAAAAGGCATGCAATTTTTCCCACGAATTATATATGTATATGTACACACATACATATATTCATCTTAAATCTAAATCAAGAAAAAGGTATAGTATGTTCTGAATTTTAATTTGACATACCTACGTTATGGCCCTACAAGATGAAAAATATATAACAGATATACTATAAGCTTGTGAATGCTCGTAAGAAAACAAAAATTGGTGTGGGGCATAATGTCAATATTCAATCAATATCAAAGATGTATCCTTTTTAGAGCCTTGAGAGTACTATTTCATATTCCTATCATTTCGATTTGCAATTTCATGATGTCAAGGATCTTTGAGAAAAATTTGATACAACGTCAAAACCCCAAGCGAATATGCCATATACCTACATAAAGGTATAACAATGCTCTGCAATTTCGTGGAGAATTCTCTTTATATTTTGGTTTGAAGACAACACTGATCTTAACCCAAGAGTTCAGTAGATACATTGTTTCTGAAGTGTAAAAAAAAATTATAAAAATGACATGTATTCTTTTTGAAATTTTGAACGTTTTGAGAAATGACATGACGTTATGAATTTAACTCTTCGCAATTGTTAAATTGTTAATGGCCCTTTCCAGACTAGTTGTGTGTGTTTTAGATTTAAAATACGAAATCAGATTTTATCACATAATTTTTAGAAAACAATTTAAATAAATAATGTTTTAAATGAGCGAAATCTCTGAGATCTCATTTTGGTGAACGCTCCAAATTGGTCGCTCCAAACGTGCAGTTTTGATACATATACTGAAGTAAACGATGAAAAGACCACCTCCTAGAACACGATTTCGAAATTGATAGCAGCAATTCCGAATTAGTTAAAGATTTTCATCTTCTTTGGAGAAGATATTCACTCCACGAATGACACCTAAGTATAATATGTGAAAATCCAGAATAATCTTAAGAAACCGCTGCTATTTTGACTTGGTGAATCAAATGCCCAACTAACAAACTCTCCAGAGCTCATACGACTCTTTTATTATCTTGTTATGAAACTTTTTGAAGTAAAACTTCTTTTGCGGCATGGGGGTAAAAAATTTTTCTATGGAGCTGTCAGTGACATGTCAAACCGACATACAAATTCCCGTCACGAATTACAAAATTCAGCGTCACGATATTATATTTTCGTTAAATGCAATGGTTCGTGCATTTAATATATTCGTTAAGATGGTTAGTGAATTCGAGTAAGGGTTTTTTGTGGGAAGAATTTTATTTCTGAGGATTTTTTTCTGTTGTGTTGGATTTTCGGCCATTGGTCGATTTAATGCGAGGAAGCATAAATTATGTATAGTTGTAGGTTTATTGGTTTTGCATGGAAATATTCTGCAATCTATTGTGTCTCTCGCTCATTGGGTGTTGTTGAAGTAAAACTTCTTTTGCGGCATGGGGGTAAAAATTTTTTGAAGTAAAACTTCTTTTGCGGCATGGGGGTAAAAAATTTGTCTATGCAGCTGTCAGTGACATGTCAAACCGACATACAAATTCCCGTCACGAATTACAAAATTCAGCGTCACGATTTTGCAACGGTTCTGAGTTTCAAATCGGGTGCTCTGAGTGGTAGGACTTGAAAAATACTTGCCCTGTTGTCGTGAAAGAAGTTTTACTTCTAGCGCGTGTACATAAGTACGCACACTTTTTTTTTTATTTTAAAAGCTGAACACTTTTGTCTCTTCAAAATACTTAATTCTTATAGCTAAATCAATTTTTCTTTTTTGGAATGGGATTATATAAACTTTTAGTCTTATAAGAATCGTTTTGTGTAAATTGAGCTCCATAGTTTCGTAGTCTTTATAATCCCATAACAACACTTTTATAAGAGTTTTAGTCTTTTTATACTTCTATGAAAACCCTTACAGGATCTGAAATTAATACCTCCTACATCAAGAGTATCTGGAGTTCAAATCCCAAAAGTATTACAATAGGAGGCTTATGAGCTCATTAATAAATAATAAAACAATTAAAGTATTTGAAAGTGCATTGTTGTTTTTTGAGGTAAAAGTCCAAATTAAAAGATAAATTTTTAACTGCATATTATTTTTGTTTCTTATATGTGAAAAACAATAAATAACGGGTGATTTTTTAGCTGGTTTGGTTTTGGCAACACTGGTTTTGACAGCTGACGTGTGTTTAGTACCTTGTGTCACTGTCAAACAGCTTCAGTTTGGTTTGCAATTTAACCATGGATCGTCTTACAAATGAACAACGCTTGCAAATTATTGAATTTTACTATCAAAATTCGTGCTCGGTTCGAAATGTTCATCGCGCGCTGCTTCCATTTTATGGTCGGCATTCTCGACCTTCTGAGCAGTCTATTCGGAAGATTGTGACCAAATTTCGCACCAAATTTACTTTGTTGGACATTAAACCACCAACACGTTTACGTACTGTGCGTAGTGAAGTAAATATTGCGGCCGTATCAGCTAGTGTGACAGAAGACCGCGAAATGTCGATTCGGCGCCGTTCCCAGCAGTTAGGCCTTTGTTACAGCACTACGTGGAAAATTTTGCGGAAGGATTTGGGCGTAAAGCCTTTTAAGATACAGCTGGTGCAAGAACTAAAGCCAGCCGACCTACCACAACGCCGAATTTTTGGTGAATGGGCTCTTGGAAAGCTGGCCGAGGATCCGCTTTTTTATCGAAAAATTGTGTTCAGCGATGAGGCTCATTTTTGGTTGAATGGGTACGTAAATAAGCACAACTGCCGCATTTGGAGTGAAGATCAGCCAGAAGCATTGCAACAGCTACCAATGCATCCTGAAAAAGCCACTGTTTGGTGCGGTTTATGGGCCGGCGGCATTATTGGGCCATATTTCTTCAAAGATGATGCGAATCGCAGCGTTACTGTCAATGGTGAACGCTACCGAGCGATGATAACAAACTTTTTTTTGCCCGAAATGGAAGTTCTTGACTTGCATGATATGTGGTTTCAACAAGACGGTGCCACATGCCACACAGCACGCGTAACAATGGCGCAATTGCGAGGCGAGTTTGGTGAACAGTTAATTTCACGTTTCGGGCCGGTCAATTGGCCGCCTAGATCGTGCGATTTGACACCATTAGACTATTTTTTGTGGGGGTATGTCAAGGCTAATGTCTATAGGGACAAGCCCGCTTCGATTGACGCACTGGAAGCCAACATCCATGCATTCATTCGTGAGATACCGAAAATTGGACTCAGCGGATGGGCTACCTGAGACGCAGCCGCGGTCAACATTTGCATGAAATTATCTTTAAACATTAAATTGCAAGGTTCAAACTATCGATTCAAATAAATATTTCATTCATTTTTTCGAATTTTTTGTGTTTTTTTTTTTAAAAAAGTTCTAAACCTCTTAAAAAATCACCCGTTATAATGCATTGCCATCATAACGTATAATAATAATTGATTGACTTACAAAATAAATACTTTCCTAAAAGCCTATCCGTTTTTTGACATAAGACATTCATACACAAATAAAAAAATAGTTTGTTTCTGTCTAATAAAATACTAAATGAGAAAGATATATGTACAAATATAATTTTTTTAAAGTTTATAAATATGTTATCTGTTTTCCTTTGATCGAATCTCATTGGAAGAGACGCATTCTCATAGCAAGACTCCCACAACAAGGCCATTTAACACTTTTAACAGTGTTATTACCATCTAGTAGTATTTTTCAAGATTTCTTTTAGCCCTTAGGGAAGAAAAATGTTACTTAGGTGGGTTCAAAACTTACTTACTCCGGTTTAGTCAACGCGGATATTTCACAAATCTTGATACGCACTAATTATCAAAATAAATTTTAATTGCCTTGCAAAGTTGATTCACAATTTTTCATTTCATCTTTAAATTAACTCAGTAAACTGATAATTTCGCAAAAGTTCTCTCTTTGTTTTTTTTCCAATAATTTATTTTGCAAGTTGTTAATTTTTGTTTTGTTATCGCCACCTCTGCGTGCCATTTTGTTATTCATCTTTTCTTTTCGTTTTTGTTGGTCTTATTGTATTATAGTATTGTCATTTCTGGCACCAGTTCACATCCCTTCAGCAAAACGATATTAAAGTTAAATATGTAATACATTGCAAAGTAATAAAATGCAAAGTGATAGAGTGCGAAATAGTGAAATGCGTGATAAAAATTACTAGATATGCAAAATTTGCGAAATGATGATTTTGCGAAACAATAATATAGCAAAATAAAAACTTGCCAATATGAAGGCAGAGAAATGTGAAATTTTTGAATTTCATGAAATCATTATTGCGAAATGAAAAAAAATCTGTCAAATAACGCTTTCCCATTGGAAAGACAAACAAACATTAAGGAACTTAAAATTAAATCTCTTCAAAGTCTTACATTCCTTTTGGTTTTTAAAAACATCACATTTTTCTTGAAACAAACCTATTAAAATAAAGTGTAGCTCTTTATTATTTCCGGTTCCAACAGAGCTAGCATTGTATTTGATTTGATATTCTTTTTCACTATAACCTGAATTTAAATTTTCAACAATTTCTTTTTTCTCATTTTCACTTACTATTCAACACATCACTTGAATTCACTTATACCTATACCTTATATAAATATTATCAGTTCTGTGACTTTTCCGCGTTTAAAAATCAAATTCACCATACGTTTTATGTAAATATCGTCTGGTTTTTATGAGTTCTCTCTGTATTGTTTTGTATAATGTAAAATTGAAGATATAGACAGAAGAAACAATTCCCCTTTCTTTTTTATCAAAATGTTATAAGACTAGGTACTCACCTACATACTTAACCATCCTCTAAGGAAATACATATTCTTGAAATTCGCGCAGTAAGATTCAAAAGATATGTATAGCATTCAAGTCCTTACATTTTTTTTACATAAAATTATCTATCACCTCGATGTTTTGAAATAAAACTAAAAAGAAAGAAAAATGTCCTTGAGCAAAAAAAAAAAAAAAGAGTCGTAGAACGCAAAAACCTATTTTGCAAACATAAAAACTACCTTATTTTGCCATTACGCTTAACAAGCACGTTCGCAAACGAAACCGATCCTATGTAGATTAGGTTATGGATTTGTAAAGAAGATGTCAGCGACCCCTTAATGTTCCCAAAATAAAAGTTAAAGTCATCTCAAGGGGTTTATCCCCCAAAAAAAAAAACCGGGGCAGAAATTGAAGCCTCTTAAACCAAATGAAATGATATCAGCTCTGATGGAAAAGTATCTCTTGGACAATGGACATGGATAATTTAACTTAATGAAGAGCAAGGAAGTCGATTATACTATATACGTATATATACATACGATTATGCTTGAGTGAATTTAAGCTCCAACATCGAAAAAGAACTCAAAAAAAATCTATCGAACAATTGCATTATAGGTTTTAGTATTCAAAACACGAAACAGAAAATATAAAACAATACCACTTACTCGTGCCATTAATTCTTTATTGAGAATGGCATATAATTTTTGTGTGAAATCATGTTTCTTGAAATTCGTCTTTTGCTTCAAGGTTTTTGGTTTAATAATTTTTCACTCAAAATTATGAGAAGAACAATGTCAACTGGAGTGGTTGAATGTTTCTGCATTTTTCTAACTTTAGTTTCACAATTTTTAAGCTTATTAAAAAGAAGATTTCTTTTCGTTTATTTTACTTTGCTTTTATCGAAATTAAATTGGCTTTATTTGTTGATTGGACTATAATTACGAGGCCTACAACTTTCGTTTTGTATTTGCAATACATACTACATAGGTATTGTATTATATGGCAAGTAATTAATTCGTAAAAATATTCGAAATAGAGATTTTAAATTATACGTTTTTGGAAGGTGGCATAAAATATCGGCTTCGCTTACTAATTTATTTCTTTTAGAATCAGAGTAATGTATCTTAATTATTCAGACTTTAAAACTATCTTGTGGTCGCATATAAGAGCAAGTTCGTGCGATCTAGTCGTACATTTTATTTCCATTTCTGTGGGTGGTTCAAACAAATTAAATATGTGGTAAAAAAATGTACAAAATTTCATTGGTCATCTTTTACAAACAAAATAGAAAAAACATTGGAAACTTTTTGGGCTAAGTACAGCTACAGCTAACCCGATTTTTTTTATGATAATCGTTCGAGTCGTATTTGAGATAAATTGCCGTTAATTTAAAAAAAATCAATTTTCAATCATTTTTAAGTTTCTCGCGGCATTTATAACTGTAATTGAAAATTTTAATTGTTAATCGATAATAAAAATAAAGTTTATGATTTAAATTAATATTTAAATTAAAAGTGTTTTAGTGGTTGCGGAATGAAATTTTGTTTACGTTTTGGCATCAAAATAATAATTGAATTTAATTTTTAAAGTTTTCAAGATTAACAATTAACATTTCTGAAAGATTATTTTCATTGATAATTAATCGCTTCAATGCCTTAGGCTGTAGATTGGGGCATAGACAGCTTTCACTTTTTTCAGGTTGGATTAAAGTCTCAAGTTCGATTTTTCTTTTACGAATCCAAAACTTGTCCTATAATATTTATATGAAAATGTATGCATATAGAATATAACGGGTGATTTTTTAAGAGGTTTAGAACTTTTTAAAAAAAAAAACACAAAAAATTCGAAAAAATGAATGAAATATTTATTTGAATCGATAGTTTGAACCTTGCAATTTAATGTTTAAAGATAATTTCATGCAAATGTTGACCGCGGCTGCGTCTCAGGTAGCCCATCCGCTGAGTCCAATTTTGGCATACTCTTTCACACATATCGGCCGGTATCTCACGAATGAATGCATGGATGTTGGCTTCCAGTGCGTCAATCGAAGCGGGCTTGTCCCTATAGACATTAGCCTTGACATACCCCCACAAAAAATAGTCTAATGGTGTCAAATCGCACGATCTAGGCGGCCAATTGACCGGCCCGAAACGTGAAATTAACTGTTCACCAAACTCGCCTCGCAATTGCGCCATTGTTTCGCGTGCATGTGGCACCGTCTTGTTGAAACCACATATCATGCAAGTCAAGAACTTCCATTTCGGGCAAAAAAAAGTTTGTTATCATCGCTCGGTAGCGTTCACCATTGACAGTAACGCTGCGATTCGCATCATCTTTGAAGAAATATGGCCCAATAATGCCGCCGGCCCATAAACCGCACCAAACAGTGGCTTTTTCGGGATGCATTGGTAGCTGTTGCAATGCTTCTGGCTGATCTTCACTCCAAATGCGGCAATTGTGCTTATTTACGTACCCATTCAACCAAAAATGAGCCTCATCGCTGAACACAATTTTTCGATAAAAAAGCGGATCCTCGGCCAGCTTTCCAAGAGCCCATTCACCAAAAATTCGGCGTTGTGGTAGGTCGGCTGGCTTTAGTTCTTGCACCAGCTGTATCTTAAAAGGCTTTACGCCCAAATCCTTCCGCAAAATTTTCCACGTAGTGCTGTAACAAAGGCCTAACTGCTGTGAACGGCGCCGAATCGACATTTCGCGGTCTTCTGTCACACTAGCTGATACGGCCGCAATATTTTCTTCACTACGCACAGTACGTAAACGTGTTGGTGGTTTAATGTCCAACAAAGTAAATTTGGTGCGAAATTTGGTCACAATCTTCCGAATAGACTGCTCAGAAGGTCGAGAATGCCGACCATAAAATGGAAGCAGCGCGCGATGAACATTTCGAATCGAGCACGAATTTTGATAGTAAAATTCAATAATTTGCAAGCGTTGTTCATTTGTAAGACGATCCATGGTTAAATTGCAAACCAAACTGAAGCTGTTTGACAGTGACACAAGGTACTAAACACATGTCAGCTGTCAAAACCAGTGTTGCCAAAACCAAACCAGCTAAAAAATCACCCGTTACATATATCTACATATCGGCAGTAAAAAACATAAAATACCCCAAGATAATTTTACCAAAATATATATGTATTATTATATATGTATTATGTTTGTTTTATATTATAACCCTTGCATGACAAAACGAATTGCGTGACTTCGATCGTTCTCTTAAAAGAGTGTCAATGTATGTATATATCCGTTTACAAACTTTTTGCTGAAGACACGTATTCCAACACCCTCATGTCTACTTTTGTGCAAATACAATTAAAAAAAAATATACATACATGATTCCATTTTGGATAAAACTCTTCGCTTGTTTAAGATATATCGAGTTTAAATTTTAGATAAAGAACTAAAGAGCTTTTTAGTTAATTCCTATTGAATTGTGTATTAAAGTTTTAAATAATGGCGTAGCTATAAATACCTACAGCAACATGTGGGTAATTCTATTTTAACTGTGATTTTATCTGTCCTGTCCGGTGCTTTATTATTATGTAATTGAATTAAAAATGGTCTCATTAATTTTTTTATTGTAATTAGGTATAGAGTATACAAGTTGTCTATAATCTGGTAATTGGTTGTCTATAATAGTGGTATTTATTAGTCCATGTTTTTTTTTTTGGAAATCTATAAAAAAAATGTTTGTAAACAGTTTGTAGAAATATTTGAGAAATTGTACATCTATTAAAAGGTCTGTTAATTTTCTATTCAGCTCTGAAATTCGAAACCTATAATTTATGCTTGGTTGCGGATATTTCCCATTCCAAACACTTATTTAAAGGTTGGAACGGAATGGAGTAAAATTACTTTGGATGGAAATATTTCGAGAACCTGACCTTGTACAGGTCAAGTTTGGACGAGAATGGCACGGCAATTTATAACAATAACAATAGTTTTTTCCCATTCGAGTGGCTTAAAAAAAAGGAACAGGGTGGAAATACGCCTATACCAGCGCGCAGAAGATTCTGGTCCTGGCGGTCTCAAAACAGTATTTACAATCATATATGTATATCTATTTAATCAGAACCGTTATAAATCGGCATATTGTTTTAAATCACTTCCTTTTAGTTCACAGGTGTGAATAGATTTTGTAAAGACCTTTCTTTTGATTTAAGTTTATGTTGATGGGTTTCGGAAACATTGTTGAAATAATTAATTTTTTTTAGCAAAGTATATAAACATTGAGTCTAGTCACATTGTTGCGGAACCTAGAACTAATTGAAATACAATTTCTGTGAATGCGTTCTTTAACTGAGAATTCTACGTAGACAAAATATGACAAAAATGTCTACGTCTCTACGATGACGTGTTAATGCAATTTTGGGGATTTTCCAAAATGGCTTCCTACTATTTGAAATTATAGTGTAAAACTGTACAACTGTTTAAAGTTAACCAGAATTATGCAATTATTTGTCAATCTGGCAGTTATAATTTTATGTATTTTGGAATGGTTCATTCAAAAATATACAAAATTGGTTATGATTTTTCGTGTTTTAAAATGATGAAAATATTTCAAAAATATTTAAGATTTTCAAAGAATATGACATGGACAAATGAAAATTGTTTAAAAAATGTATTCAATGAACACCTCCTAAATATGTATGTACATACAAAAGTACTATCATTTTATTATTTATTATACTTTTATGGAATTAGAACAGCTTATATTCCTTGATAATCAGTTTAAGTATCTATATGTTTTCTATGTCTTTTGTATTGCAGAGTTGTACATTGATTCTTGATAAAGGAATACTTCACACAAATTTTAATAAATAATCTCATGCTGGTTCTGGCGCTTGGCTCTTTCTAAATTATGATTCAATCTTCCATATTGCATCTATAATCCAGATAGATGAATATACCTTTCCATTGCTGCATGCATCTGATGATATATTGTGAGAGAATGAAATTTGTATATAGGTTTCCTATGATGTAGGAAACAAGACATCCATATTTTGGTTTCACATATATGTATATATTATTGATTTTATTACTTTGATGGTGTGAAAGTTTGAAGTCTCATATCATGTAGTGTGCTGTTTCCTGTTTTACCTCCACATAAACAACGATATAGTGACATGAAGACCTGCAATTTCAATTGCTTCTGTGCAGATTTTAATTTTTGTTTATGATGAAAATAGATCAGCAATGTCTTTGAAACTGTCTGACTCACATTAACTTATATACATATTATATAACTTGGTTATATTGTCACAAACTGAATTCAATGGAGTTCTAAGGAAAACATTACATTTTAGTTTCAGTAAGCTTAGTACAGCTTAAAAAAAAAGTATTCTTAAAAAGTATTAATATTTTTTTAATACTATAAGCTTTTTATATTCAAATTCTTCTTTCAGCATCAAGTACAAGTGACCTTTCATTTACTGTTAATACTCATACAAAAAGTCAGGATACATCTGGTGTTCCCGATTCAGCTGATCCCAAAGGACCACAGATTTTGGTAAGTCTTTTTTTTTTTCTTTGTCAGAAATGCAATATCCAAGAGAGTCGTTGGATTTATTTTAAACTTTTGAAATTCAAAGAAACCAATTCATTTTTAAATTGAAATGTTAAATGGACCCTTAACCTAAAGACTTCTATTTTGCTGTCCAAAAAAGGAATTTCTGTGATAAAAAATGGGGGCACAACTGAGTCGCATGAACTTGCTCTTATGTACGATCAAATTTTCATTTAAAATCTGCTAGATAATGTTAAAAAACCGCTAGATGCCAAGTTTAATAAAAATTGACCTAGTCGTTTTCGAATTATTAACTTCTCAAAAAAAAATATTGAAACTTTTTTTAAAAATCAATTTTTTTTAAATTTTGGTATACAAAACTTTTAAAACTTTTTCAAACATTTATCAATATCAGTTGAGATGTTTTTGAGAAAATCGAAAATCAAAAAAAAAGGTTCCATTTGAGTTACCATTTCCATTAAAAAGCTGTGGAGACGGTTTTGAGAAAAATAAGATTTTCATTGTTTACTAAAAAAAATTTGTACCACAGGTACCGTTATTTTTGGTCTTAAAAAAATGAAAAAAACGTGTGGGGGGAATGCCCAAAAAATGTTAGGTATCAACTTTGAAGAAAATCGACCGACCCGTTGCCGAAAAGACAGACAGACGGACAGAATTGCGAGACCCACTTTTTCCGACTTCGCTATTATCGTAATGTCAACTTTGATCAAAATCCCGAGTTTTACGAATCCATAACTTTCCGTATAATATCTACCTACATATCGCAAGTAAAAAAACTGAACGACAAATTTGGTTCAAACTTTTAGGTGTTAAATTTAAAAGTAATTTTATTGCAATTTTTTAATATTTTATGCATTTTAGTTATTTGGTCAAATTATTCATATTATGTCTCTTTTTTTTTAGACAAATTCACTAAGAAAATCGAAAAAAACACACGATGATCCTGCATCGCTGTACAAAGGTCCTGGTGGAGCTGAATTACCAAAAGAGGTGCTTAACGATTTGACGCAATTCACAAGAAAACGAAGTCATGCCGTAATCGATGTTTGGTGGTTGTACGATGATGGCGGACTAACTTTATTGTTGCCCTATATCATAAGCACCCGCAAACAATGGCAGTCGTGTAAGCTAAGGTACATTTTAAAATGTTTTCGCAAATTTTTATTTTGGAAAAATTTGTGTTGAGTCGTTAATGGTTTGTCAAATTTTTGAATAAAAAAAAAATATTTTCTTGCCACAATTTGTACTTGCTCTAAAAGGAAAGTATTGGTTTCGTGTAAAAAAAACCAAGGAGAAGTCCAAAGAGTGGTTTTTGTCACGCAAGTGCGTCGGTATAACCGCATAACCTTTTGGATCACAAAAGCCAATTCTTTTATTTTGTTTGTTCAATTATTATCCACAAATATTTTATCCCCAAGAAGTATTTTTTTAAGACTTCACTTGTGTAGCATTATTTATTTTGAAGCACAACATTCGAAGGCGAGATTATGAAAGAAAAAATATTTGCATGCAACGCGGGTGGTCTGTGTGAATTTAAAAATTCACAATTCGTGGTAATATTGAATATAGTAGTAAATGAGACTTCAGCAAACTTTGCGGGAGTGGATGTATGTATTACACATAACCAAAATAAGAAATATATGTACGTTAGCTTATTGGTATATGAGTCATTAGTGGGATTTAAAAAGTCTGGCAATTTTTTTTCTTAATATTTAGTGTGGTTGAGGGTAAAAAACATGATTTTCCAATTTTTGTATCAAGAATTTGTAAAACCACTTCAGTTTAATTTTTTTTTGTAAATTCTTAATTATGGTTTATTATTTTTCCTTAATCTAAATTAAATTAAGATATTTAAGTGAAGATGTTATTGATAGAACTAAAAAATATTCAATTTAATAAAATTTATGTTTAGTCCTAAGTTTCGCTTTTATATTAGGCTTATCGTATTAATATTATACATGTGTGAGTTTGTCTGTATGTTTGTTTGTTCATTTTAATTTCTTAAAATACTAAATTGATTTCAATGAAAATTGGTATAGCGAGATATTGGAAGTAAAAGACGGACAAAGGCTAATTTTTTATTTTGAAAATTAGGACAAAAATAAGAAAAATAAAAAATGAAATTGAATTTGGCTTTATTTTTGTTTGTTCAAATAAATCTCTCAAAATACATAAGTGATTGTAATGAAAATTGGTGGAGCGAGGGCATGAAAAATGATACAAAACATAAGTTCAAAATGTTAGCTTATTTTTTTGTCTGTTTCGGAGAGATTTGCCTTATTTTTTTATAGTACACTCGGGCGTATACGTAATTTTTTTTCGTATTTTATATAAAATATGTATATATGGAGGAGCAAAATGCCATATGTTGGAATTAACTTGACCTATTTTGGTAAATGACAATGTGGTTTGATAAAATTAAAACAAACATGAATTCAATCAATTATATTTTTTAAATCTTTTCCCTGAATGCAGCAACATTCAGTAAGGTTTCAGCTGATGTAGAATTAGGAAAACATTTTCATTACTTTCTAAAACTACAAAATTAAAGTAGGTATAATTACCGCAATTTTTCTAGAGATTTCAAAATTCTATTTGATAGGTGGCTCTGGAAAATTAAAAAAAATTGACATAAATTTAAAAAAATATGAAACTGATGATTCAAAATAGCTTTTAACGGCCTTTAAGTCCTACAAAAATTGGCGTTTCGTCCCGGTGATCTCACTTAGACCACGGACTACTATTTTTCTAAGTGTCTGAATTTAATTAAATTCCCTTAGAAATATAAAGTTCACAGTATTTTCATGCTGTTAGTTTTATAAGAGTCGATAATCATCGACAATAATTTGCGTCTTAGAAGGGTACGACAGCATCTAACTGGTGATCCCAACTGTCGTACCTGGGCGAAACGCAATCTTTGGAGTTGAGGTCACTTAAACTTATTAGTTGAATTATATTCAATCGCTCCACCTAACCAGAAGAAGTTTTCTAATTTTCTTCACCTTCGTAATTTATATATAACCTACATACAAATACACTTACATTAGAAAATAATTCAGTTTCATTTCATTTAAATTCATTTCCTGTAATTTATTCAGCACCATGCAAATGTTCCGCATATATGTACATATACACAAATATTTATTAGTTGAATCGTTATCGGTGGCCAACATTTTTTTACGCTGTAATAAGTTCTTTAAATCCGTCAGACATTTCAAGGTATCTCAATTCTGAAGATGTAAACAATTTTACTTTAAGGGAGTAACTATGGAATTGTTTTAATTCGCATCGGAAAAAAATTATCAAAAAAGCCAATAAATAAAATATAATTTATAATTTATTTAAGCTGAATATTAATACATGTTTGAATGATAAAATATTTAAAATTGATTTGACAAACTTTATTTAGAATTTTTAAAGATTACTTTAAAATTAAAAAAAGCTATATAAAGTAAATCAGTGAATAAATCGAAAAGAATGTTTTTGATTATACCGTCCATCACATAACGGAATAAAATGAAAAGCTGACAATACCTGAAAAATAAAAAAAAATGATAAAACATTTTTCGTGTATGAGGTATCATTTTTTAATTATCAACAAATCATAAAACTGTAAGCAAATTAGTGTAAGCATAATTTTTTCTGAGTTGAATCAAAAGAAAAAATGATGTTTTTTCTTCCTGTAAGCAGTTCTGAATAGTCTTCAAGTTTAGGTATGTACAAATGTGTAAAGGCAAACAAAAAAAAACTAAAAAAAAATGGTATCATGACGTAATCTCGAATGACAAAAATCTTGAATGCAAAAAATCTCGAAAAAATATTTTTTTCATACAGAATGAAAAAAATCTCGAATGCACAAAAATCTAGAATGAACAAAAATCTCTAAAGACTATAGTATCTAGAAAAAAAAATCTCAAAAAACAAAATATTTGACATTTTTTCAATTCTAGATTTTTTTTTGACATTTTTACTTTCGAGATATTTGCTTTCTTGATTTTTGTTTTTTTAGATATCGTGGTAAACCCATCAACAAAAGTAGTGAAGTCAAGTAATCCAGTCTTAACAAAAAATTTCAAACGTCTATTTTCTCCCATTTAGGCAGGCTTACTTTATAAAATATTGTCTCAAAATAAAAAGATTGTTAAAGACAAAAAAATAACGAAAACACTTAGATTATTATCCTTAGCTTTTTTTATAGTCATAAATCTATTCTAAAAAAATTCAGTTTTTGAAATTATCAATTTATATTAAAAACTAATGGACCTAAAATCCTTTTTGTTGTTACTGTTCGACTTGAAATTTATAAGACCATTAAATATTAAAAGCCAATCTGTTAAAAATATTTTAAAAAAATCCGAAATTGAAATTGTTTTTTTTTTTACAAATTTTATATCATACTCAGCAAATGTTTTAGAAAATTACCCCTAATAATTCCACCCCATACGAATTTTTCGAAAAACATTTTCATAATCATTTTCCAAAACATTGACAAGACGAAAATATCATTCAGATATAGAGAAATAGACGAATAAGAAAATGAACATCGTAGTAGGAGTGTCTTGGGGTGGTCTTTAAAAAATATCTTAATATCAGTTATAGCTCGAAGAAATCTTTTTCTTTAGCGATAGTTTAAACGTATTTTTATGTATGCGAAATCTAGCTTTACAAAAATCAAAGATTTAGATTTGGTTTTTTTATATTCACATCTTACTTGACCAAGAATTATTCTTGAGGGATTTTCCACTTCTCGGCAAATAGAAAAAGACATTTTTTGTTGCTAAGTGGAATAGTTGTCGATCAGTGACAATTGAATGATAATCCAACGAACTAACCGTTACGTCATGAGATACTCATAATGAAGGGGAATCGTCCTAAAATGTCACATAAAACAAATGCACTATATATTTCGGTTCAAAAGTTAAAACCAATTAAAATATTATATATGTATATTCAGCAAAGAATATTCAATTAGGCTTAAAAATCTAAAATGTATCCATTTTAAAAAGTTCCTAAAAGTTCTTAGAACTTTAAATTTATTTAAATGCCACATCTTAAAATTAATTGGGTTAAATATTTAATTTTACGAAATTTAACTAAAAACCATTTATTTTTATGAAAATAAACATTTCGCTTTTAGAATAAAATTATTTTATTTTTAGCGAAATAAACTTCACAAACAAATCAACAAAACAACTTAAAACTATAATAATAATTTATTCAAAACGACTTAATTTGAATTAAAAAATTATAAATAAAAATAGAACATTTTCTCTGAAAACTCTTAAAAATAAACATCAATAAATGCAAAATATTTTTAATATTTCATACTTTCGAATGAAAATTCTTCAGAAAAACCATCTTACCATTTATAAAGGTCAAATTTCCTGAAATTCAAAAACAATATTTTTTTTAATTCACTGCCACAAACAAATTTAAATCAACAAATCATTAAACATGGTTACCTATTTTTTTATATCTATACTTATAATAATTTAAAATTAATCAACACCATTATTTATGAGCTATTTTTTACTTCGATTTTTCAAGACAAACATGGTTGGCTGCGCTTTGTTGCACTATACTCTGCGGATTCGTTGCGAAGTTTTAAAGAAAACAAAAAAAAAATTGAAGTTTTTACTTGCGGAATAATTTTTTTAAACTACAGGAGTTGTTGTCAAAAAGAAATACAAATATTTTCATTTTATATTTATTTATAATAATTAGTCCAATTTATTCTTAACCAATTAAAGCATCCAGCCGCTTTGTGAATACATAAATAATTATGACAGATGAAAAAGCTTTATAATTGTTTTTTTTTTTTTCTTTCCAGAGTCTACGCATTGGCAAATAAAAAAGCTGAAATGGAATTCGAACAACGTTCCATGGCCAGTCTGTTGTCTAAGTTTCGCATTGATTACTCTGACTTACAACTTATTCCGGACATCACAAAGAAACCACAAGAAAGTTCAAGTCAATTCTTCAACGAGTTAATTAAAGACTTTGTTGTGTCTGAAAATAATGTTAACATCACGACGCCAGTTAACGAAGACGAAGGTAAAAATTAATTGCCTTGTTGTCTCTTACACTCATACCTATATGCATATTATAACCTGTGGTTCACTTTTGATTCTGTATACCTAGCTCTTACAACGGAAGATGACTTATTGAATGTCCAGGACAAGACAAATCGCTATTTGCGACTGCGAGAATATCTACTAGAGAAGTCGGTGAAATCAGATTTGGTGGTGATGACACTTCCTATGCCAAGGAAAAATATTGTCTCAGCACCTTTGTACATGGCATGGCTGGAGAGTTTAAGTCGTGGTATGCCTCCTTTCCTGTTCGTGCGCGGCAATCAAACGAGTGTCCTGACATTTTACTCGTAGTTTATCGACTTTGCCCTCAGCCTAACTCAACACAATACAACAAAACACAACCCAACCCATCAACCCAGCCCAACATTATTATATATGTAGATACATATATTTTTTGTCTATTTGTTTTGTAATTACTTTTTGTTTCATTTTAATTTAAGAACACGAAATAGGCTAAATGACACGTTTTGAATTTATAGTATTTTAATTATGTTTGTCAAAGTTATTATGTATGTATTTCATGTTAATTTATTATTATATAATAATTATAAAGACCATGTAAAATGCAAAACTTATACTAAAACTTATATAAGTAAGGGCAACGCTTTTTGTAGATTAGTTTAAATTATTTTAAAAATACAGAACTTGTACAAAAAAAATGTATTGCCTACTTATTTGAGAAAATAAATATAATCGATATTTTTATGTTGATGATAAAGTGAAAGAAGAATGCATAAACGAAAATTTTCCGTATTTGGTATCTAACCTTAATTAAGAAGTCTTACGGCCAAATTATTCACTATCTATTTAAATTACAGTTTTGATAATTTTAAATTTATCTTTTAAATCCGGATTTATTAAATCCAAAAAATTAAAACTGTATATATTTTTATCTCCAAAATATGCATTAAATTATAAATTATAAAATTATGGATTTAAATTGTCTTAAACACAATTAATGTAAAACGCTTTAATCCAATTATCAATTTTGTGAAATGTCAAGGTTTTTTTTTAAATGAAAAGTAAAAAGTCTCTGGAATGAAGACTAAGGGCTTGTTTCACAGTGTCTGAGTAAAGTTCTGATAAGTTACTCTACACATTAATATTTTAATAGGGTCATAAGTCCAAAAAACAAAAAATAATATTGCATTTATAACCTATTCAAGTCGTCAAAAAACAATTGTAAGTTTTTCTTCTGCGAAATTATTACCCTGTGCCCGTATTTATGTGTCAAGTAACTAATCAGAACTTTACTCAGATATTGTGAAACAAACCCTAATTAAATTAAGATGTATTTCACGAATAAAATCAATTCTTATTGATTTTTTTTTAATTCTCCACTTTTATTGTTTATTTATTATTGTTAACTTTCCATTGGAAGTTATTGTAATTGGTCCAATTTGTCGAATCGAAAATTTTGACATATCTCGACATTTCGAGGTCCCAAGAATACAATTCCATCGTTTTTAGAGAGATGTCTGTATGTGTGTGTGTACGTATGTTCGTTCGTTTGCACATACTTTCGTACGTACGTTCTATCGTTCACTGCAGTATCTCAAGAACGAATAGAGGTACCTTTTGACTTTAAATAAATTTTATTTTATAGATAATAACTTCATGACATATAGAAAGCCGTTTTCTTACTATAACATGTAAAAAAAAAAGGTTTAAAATTTCATTCGTCTTGAATATCTCGAGAACAAGAAATGCGAATGACTTAATTTTATTCTACACATAAATACGTAAAGAATAATTGGAAAGAATTAAAAAAAAAATCACCGGGCAGATTTTTTTTTTCAATAAGCGGTTGCAATGGCGCAGTGGATTCAGTGCTTGACTGCTAACTTAGAGGTGTGGGTTCGAGCCCCACTCTAGGCAGCATTATTTTATTTATTCCCTCAGCTTCAACTGAATGCCACCCGTGGGATTTAATGCGATAAATTAACACCTTATTTCTTAGTCCACTGTGCCAACAAAAATTCTTTCCTATCCTTCTATTTCTTCTAACTATAGTCCTTATGTGGATATTAAAAGACCTTAGGTCTTACAGGCATATATTTAAAATTATTATTATTATTATAAAAAACAAGCAACAATTTGTAGAAATCGTTTTTCGGCTCGAATATCTTGAGATTAAACCATGATATTGACTTTAGGCTAATTTTATTCTATATACGATGCCGTATTCGAATACCGGTATGAAATCCAGTTCAAAGTTTTTTTTTAAAGCAGCAAAACTACAAAAAATTGTTGAAAAACGTTTTTTGTCTCGAATATCTTGAGAAAAAACACTGATTTTGAAGCCGGACAGATTTTATTTTAAACAAAATGACGTAGTCTATAATTGATGAAGTTTGTAGAAACATTCAATTGACAATTTTTTTTAAAGCAATACAATGCAAAACAAAACTAATAAAAAATGTTCGTCTCGAATATCTCGAGGACAAACGGCCCATTTTTGGCCTGATAAGGTCTTCGAAGATCTTGAGTTGCGAATTTTGTTATTACAAAATAACGTTGGGTCTCTAGTTTCCAAGGACACATTACCGCAGTGTGGGTCGCATTCAGCCTCATAACGTTGGGTCTCTAGTTTCCAAGGGCACTGATGGGAAATTACCGCAGTGTGGGTCGCATCCAGCCTCTTTTTTAATATTATATTTTAGCCGATTTTACTCACTCAAAGATGAACATAACTTGAAGATTTTTATTTTCAACTTGTGAATTTCTTTTTATTCACTCAAAGTTTACGTTTTCAACATTAATTGATTTTCAACTCTAGAGTTGATCAACTTTAGATTAAGTGTCAACAACTGGAAAAAGTAAAAATTAACCGATCAAACTTGAGATTCTACTTAAAAAAGTTTTTTTTGTCTTCTTTATTTCTGTTTCAAAAAAAAAAAATTAAAAAAATATTTATGTTCCGCAGTAGTTAGTTTTAGGCCGTCAACTTCTTTGGGCAGTGACAGTGTTTTTTTGTCAGTCATTATATTTAAATATTTTATTCACAATTAAAAACAAACAAAAAAAAACAATTCATCACCAAAAACACGATTTAACACAGACATATGATTGACTATGTACATTTATATTTTAATTTAAAAATTACAGTTTTTGTTTTATATTTCACAAATATACCAATTAGTTTTTGAATTTATATTTATTTTAATTTAGATTTAAGTTTTAATCAAATGAATCGAAATTTATTTGGTAGTTGGTATTGTTGTTAAACAGAACATTTAGGTTAATTTTCCATAATGTAACATAAACGGTATACTTGAGTGCATTAATATCTTTAGACCATTTTGAATCACTCTGACGTATATTTCCTGGAATTCAAGAAATTTCTAAAGATATTTTTCTAGGATCACCTCGAAAGCCTATCTTTGCAATGGTGTCGTGTCGATACATAAACATTTTATTCACCCTCAAATATACAGTCCAATCAAGCCAAACGATGGCTAGCTGTGATTTTCTAACCAAGTATGTACAATTTACATTGTACATGTACTATTAATAGGCAATTAAACTGTTTCTTTTTAATTCTATAATTCTATTTCGTACATTTCGCTAAAAAGTAAGATGCATGGTAGAAGATAATCTTCCTTAGCTTGTTTACATTACAACTGGATAGATTGTCAATGTGCCGATTCCACAATGTTCCAAAATAAGTAACTGAAGACTAAATGTGCTGTTAGAATTTATTTTTGGCAGAATTTTCATGTGAATATTTGGCTTCATATTTTTATTTTTTAATTTGCACATTAAACAGCTCAACAAACTTAATCTAATAATATGTTGAAAAATGATGCGATATGTTACAGAACATAGGCATTGTTTTGTGTTCTGTCAATTATTTACTCGTTAGCTCTGATCGTCTACTTTCTCAAAACAACAAATTTTGTACTCAAGAACATTGAATAAATACAAATAGAAGGTGACACTCCGCGGATTCACCACCAAAATGGCATGTAGCGCTGCTTTCGTCCTAAATAATACGATAGGATTGGTGTATTCAATTTTATAAATTTCCTTAAAAACAGTCGTTTATTTGAAGGAGAATTTTTATTTTTTTTTATTTACTACGGAAACGGTTGTTTTATTTGTTTTGTAAGATATTCAGAAAGTTTGCGTATTTCTATGGAAACAAATGACTTGTATTATGTCTGAAATTTAGATAGTTTTTAAAATTATGTATGAACATAATATTATGTATGGTATGTCTGTAGATGAAAATTATTTTTGTAACGATTAGAGTTTTTAAATAAAAATGATTAGAATCAAATCGGGGGCTACCTATATTATTTTTCGTGATATGAAAGCTGCATTGCTTAGGTATGTACATTAGGTATAAATTGAGTTCTACTGATCTGATGTTCAAGGTAAAAGTCTTAAAATGCAGGAAATAAAACTACATTCATGGTACTTTTTTTGTACTAGTGAAAGAAGGAAGAATGGTAGGAACACAGAATTTCCAAACTCTGGGGGCTGCAGAAAAATAAAAAAAAATAATTTAAAGTTTTAAAAAACCTTTTGATATTAATTATAAATATAAATATATATGTAGATACATATGAACAATATACATACATTTCTACATCTTTTAAGGATGTTCAAATACAAAAGTTTAAAAGGCTATTGAATTGATTGTGTTATCAAATTATGAGTTAGTTATTTATTCTTTAAAAACATACAGGTAAAATATTATAAAGACACAGTAGGTATATGAGAGCAAAAAAATTAATAAAATTACTGCCAGGTGCATACAATAATTTATTAATTTACATATTTTAGAAAATTATTTTTCCTTTATATTATAAATTATATAATGTTGTTTGAATTTTGAATGGACTTTATTTTAATTTTTGAATTTTTGATAATTAAAAAGATTAATCATATCGTATGATTTTTAAAAAATAAAAAAAAAAACATCTAGAAATACCCAAATACCACTCAAGATGCAATATTAGAGTTCACTATTTTATATTTATGAGATTATTGTATAATGCTTATTTTGAATTATGAAGTCAGTGGGATTAAATACAATGTCAATTTTTAATTCAGAGAAAGATATTAATTGGAATGCGTACTGAAGAAGTGAAAATGTTAAAAATGTAGCCCTTGTATTCAAAAAATTTTTTGGATTTTTTGAATTTGTTAAGATCAAATTGTTAAAGTCAATTCAATCAAACCCAATTACAATTAAGTCGTATAGCTATATGTCGAATAATGAAGAATAATAGTTTAATATCATTTTAGAATACTTTTTTTTAATTTGTTGAAACAATTTAAAGTTTTTCTTGTTACATTTATGTTAGGCTTTATTTGATATACGAACATATTTTGCTCAAAAGCATTTAATAAACTTACTTTGTATCTCAAATTTAACTTGAAAATCTCGACAAACGATATATACAGACATACATATATTTCAACCCATCCTATTTCAGATTACCGTTGCGCGTTGGTGTGGGGGATCCTGTACTCCACTTTTTTTTTACAAATCTACTCCGAAATTTTGCTACTGAGTTCCTAACATTGTACGTTACTCCGGCGGAGTGAGTCTATTCAGAATGAATAACCAAAATTAACCTCAAAACAATCAAAAACTGTCAAATTGGCTGTCAAAGAAAACAGTGTTGCCAATTTAAAGTAATCTGCATCTAAAAAAAAACAATATTTATGTTTGAAACAATTACTGTTTCAAAAAAAAAGAATTAATACCCTGCGCCTTTGCAAACATCATTTTTAGGCAAATTTTAAAGTCCCTAGAAAAACCGAACTGACAAAATCACACCTGATTTTACGATGACAGGTAGAATAATATAAAAAATAATTCCTTCAATTCTCTCTGTTTGTCCTTCTATATAAACATCTTCCTAAAGACTTCTTCAAAATATTGAATTTATGTACCTTTGTGTAGGTGGTTCCATATAAAAGAGAACATTTAAATTTGTTTCAAAGTCTAAGAATAATGGTAAATAAATAACCATAAAACTGTTAAAGAAAAGCTTATTCACTTTGAGCACCGTAGAAATTTCAAAATCAAGCAATTCAGCAGAAAATCTTAGACCTTCTGCTAACGGCAAAGAATTTAACAGGAAATATAGCCAGCCAACTATGTACATATGTAGGTGTATCAGCTGATAATAAGAAGGTTGATGACTGAATATAAAATTAAATCCATGGATGAAGAAATTATTCTAACCCTCTTCAACGATGAAGAGATATTTTTATTTTGTCATTTTTTAAACCAACTAAACAATATTCAAACTATATTATACCCATTTGATTTGTCATTATTCCTTATTTCTATAATGGTAGGTTTCCTTTGTCGTTTTCTGAAAGACGTAAGTTTGACATGATAAGGTGGGGGACACTACTATACTCTCTTTGCTGTCACTTTGTTGATATCTATTAAAGCCACCATGTGTTGTCAAACTGCGTCTTTTAAAGACATCCACAGAGGAAAACTTTATCAGTTTAAGTAACAAGAAACCTAAAAATAAATATATCAACAAGACGTAATATCCTCGTATATTAACTCCTAAATTTAATTCTACCAAACAATCTAAAATAATTTAGTCATAGCTTGACATACCTACCACCACCACTGGTTGATCTTTTAATCCTCCAAAAGTATGTCTCTTGTGTTTATTTATACTGAAGGTAAGTCATATACAGCTCATAGGTCAACGTATTTTACAGTATACTCTATAAAAAGTAAAGGTTATTATATTCGCTTTATATGCACGTCAATTCAACTTCAAAGGCTCTTCTCTAAATTCACATGTCCTTGTCTGTAGTCAATCCAGATGGAACTACATTAAAATACATCGACTTTCTTGTCTGTTTAGCTCGAATAAAACATTAATTTATATATCGTAAATGAAAAGCGCATGAACAAGTTCCACAATCCACAGCTAGCAGTCCATTGCATATATACGTTATTTGAAAATCATGAATGAAAATTCAGTTTTTCCGATAACAATATCATCAGTTTTAGTTGTAAAATACACTTTGCATCCATCACTGTTGGTTGTCTGAAACGGACAAATTATAAATTTTCCAACACATTTTCGTATAGACTGGATACGGTTTCGCGGACTATATAAAGTGAGTGCTGCTTCATATAGATTTCGATTCGGGACGGTCAAGCACCTATGTATATTAGGCTATTTTCCTTTCTCCTTCATCAACTATTATACTATGAGCCTCAAATGCCTTTAACTGGCTATAATTGATATTCATATAATTGTCGATGTCTTTAAATAACCTTGAACTATAATGGATAGGAAATTTTGGCTTATGCTATAGAGTGTTTTGTGTTTTAATTATTATTCATCTAACAAGAAAAAAAATCGAAAATTATATATAAATAGACATACGCAACAAGCAATAAAAATGATACACTTGAGCCAATAACAGATGAATCAATATTTGTCAATCTTTTGTATTGGTTGACACTTTAACTGAAAAACCTTAGTGTTTAAACGCGAGGCATCATTTATTATAGACTAAAAGGTAGTGTTGCAAATGATCAAGTGATTTAAGTAAAAATGTTATTGAATCGCGGTGTTATAGGTTTTATCATACTCGTACACCTCTCATACAAACTGACCTGTGTGAATATCAATAGGTGTCGCTGTTGATATCTTGGATTGATGTTTTTTTTATTTAAATACATATCCATTTTTTTAAGTCACCGAGTTTCAAAGATTAAAAATTTACTTTTGGAAAATTTTTGGATATTGCAATTGGCTTTTTTTTCGTATAAAAAGAAATAAATTGAAGGAAGGCTGTGTGCATATTGTTAATCAGCAGGAATGAAGGGGAGCTACAATTTTTCAAGGAATTCGAACAGCTTAAATGAGAGACACTTTTTCGTTAGAAGAGATACACTTTTGGATGATTTATTACTTCCTCGCAGGATGCCTTGAAAATTGTTTTTGTTTTTGTTTTTATGTGGCATAGGTTGTGATTCGATCCTGATGACTTTCAATGCCACAGACCAACGCACCACCATTACGTCACAGGTTACTTCGCTTCTTTTACTTGTCATATTGAATAATATATATGAGATTGTAAGTGCAAAGACAGTTGTTTTTGTGATTTTATTATAGATCCAAAACAATACTTTCAAAATGGCGATGTTTAAGGACTAAGATATTAAATCGCGTTTGTTTAAAAGAACTTACATGATTGGAATAAAAAAGAAACATCGGACTTTTGCGACGATATTATAAGAAAAATATTTATTCTGAAATAGAATTTAGCTCTGAAAGTTATCGGTTGTTGAATTAAACATGTGAATTGTTAAGCCTTGAATTTGTCCAGTTTGGAGAAAAATACAGCTAGTGTCTAAAATCATTTATGTCCCTAAAAGAAAAAAAATAGAGGACAACATTTTCAAAATAAGGTTTTACACCACTTTTAAACTCACAGTCTCATGGTCGTAAAAATAATTTTCTGGTTAAAGTAAGAAATTTGTTAGACAAAACAAATCGATCCAATATAGCGGCAACACTATAAATAATGCAAAATTTTAAGCGATTTAGTACAAAAAAAAAATGTTTTGTATGATAGTAAAAATGATGATAACATCGTACTAAATCGTTAAAAATTTTGCGTCATTGACTATGTTTTCTAAAAAGATTAAAAAAAAACCATGGATGTGAAATCTCTAGTTAAATTACAACGCTGCTTGCGAGACTATATTTTATAAAAATTGTATAAAGTGTTTTTTTTTTGTGTTAATACCAAAGCATCTTTTTCTAAGAATTTGTGTGAAATAAGAAAAAACGAATTCACTTTTTTATGAACAGATCAAAGTTGGATCAATAATAATTAATACGCTTATAATAATGATTCGTCTAAACGTTTTTTTTTAAGTAACCTGCATTTTAGTGCGCAGCAGGGACGGAAATTGATCATGATTATTTTTTGGATAGATTGATTTTAATTATCAAAAGGATATACAATTAAATCTTCACAACGATTCTGAAAAAAAACGGTTAAGTTAACCCAAACTAAAGAAAGTGTCATAAGTTGAATATAATCCATAAAATGTGCTATACACTATCGCATCCTAAAGAAGGGTTGATTAATTCGTTTGAAATTGTGTACAGTTTGTTCTAAAGAAAAAAAAAAGAAAGAAGGATGCCAAAATATTCTTTGCAATCAAATTTAAAAAGGAATTGAAGTGAATATAAAAAAAAAAGTTACATACCTACCTTTCCTTTGTGTGTATAAAATAAAGTTAATTGTGCGCATTTAATTGTGAATTACATATTATTTCCTATTCCTTACGGCTATCATTCAAACAATATTGCTTGCTGTTGTTGGATTATATAAGACGGTAGGTTGAAAAATATCTTTTATTTAATTTTATTTGAAATGGAATATATAATACGTAGGTTGGGTATTTTATTTTATTTATTAAATTTTTTCTTCACTGAAAACAATTACTGTTACACTTCCGATGTCAACCGAACAATTTAATTAAATTTGTAATCATACCTACTATTAAAGTAATAACCATAAAATTATCACGACGAAAAATACCCAACGGCATATTCGGGGCAAATACGACTGCAATTTTTCAGTGTAGGAAGGAACCTCTTTATGATTAAGTTGCCAAAATTCTATTGAAATCAAAGGTCAACATGATAGTAATGCGCTTTTATTATCGAAACAGAGAGGGTGACACCATGCAGCAGTATGGAAGATACGATTTCCCAATGTCACTTGTTATATTTTGATAATTTTTTGAACCAAATTTGTCAGAAATATCTTCAATTCAGTTAAACCAGAGTAAACTCAGCGAATTAGAGGAGTTAAATCAGGGAGATAAATTGATTGAAAAACAGTTTTACTGAGTTTAGTCGAGTTTAACTGGTCCTTAATGTCTTAAACTCTATACTTCGCTACTATACTACGCACATGATTCAATTGTGACTGACGCACGACATGAATGCATTTTGAAGAACAACAACAAAAATATCAGCTTTGTTTGAATTTTTCCTCTGCAAAATTAATCAAATAAGTATGTATGTGTACCTAATTAATTTTGATTATGTTATGTTATTCTTATAAAATTAATTAGTAAAATTAATATTTTTTCAGACTCTTATTTGCTTTTTCTCTTGGGAAATACATTAAATATTGAAATTTTTATTTTCCACGTTTTGACTGATGGTATACATGGCCATGACACAAATAGTTCAGTCAGACTATATTGGTAACATTGGACATTGCACCTAGCATCAGAAATATTGTGATAATAATATTGATATTCTTTCGATTTCACTTTAAATTCTAATACCCAGAAAAGAAACAAAAAAACAAAAAAATGTATGTGGCTGAAAAACATTAATATTAACAACTTATTTGATATAAACGGATATAAGTAAAACAATGTACATAATATGAGTTTGTAAATCAGAAATTTATGAAAATTTGGTTATTTTGCAAACAAATGGGAAATGCAATCAAAACATATTTTTGTTGTTGTTTTCGGAACAGCATCAAGTTATCCGTCAAATTGAAAACATGTTTAGTGAAATATATTGATTTATGCGGCTATAGAATCACCATTTCACAACACCCCTTACCTACTGATTTTAAATCCGGATTGAACTAGATTTGCTATTTCAACATAATAATTTCCAAATTATCTCTTCAGTTTCTGTAGAGTTTACTTATCAAATGGAAGGTTTACTTCGAGTAAACTCAACAACAAATAAGTATATATGTATATATATATGTTTCTGGAAACAATACGATTTTAACCCCAAAACCTGAATAAACTCTATAAAGGGATGTAAAATAAATTTTTAATAGTTTAAGTACTAGTTCCTGTATAGGGCAAATATTAATCAAACTTTAAGTAACTATAAATTACGGAAGATTACAAAAAAATAACTTTTGGCGGACACTTTTTAGCGGATTTAAAAAATGTTGATATCTGAATTTGTAGCAAATCAAAAATTTGTAGCTCGCATAGTTTCTGAGTTATTAAAGTTTCCGATAAAATACGAATTTTTAAGTTTGATTGACACCCAGATTTGTATAGCTTTTTAAATGCTCTTGAATTGCGAAAACCTCTATTTTGTAGCTCAAATATTAGTTTGTTTTATATTCAAGTTACAGCTAAAATAAGTCTGAAGACATAGCGAACGAAAATATGAAAACAGTAATATTGGTGATCAAAATTATAGCTTTTTCATAGTTTCCACCCGACTTGAAAGTGAGTGAATGTCAGGAAAAGTCAGGGAATTTCGAAAGCGGTCAGGGAAAATTTTTGTCAGTAGGTACCGATTTTTGTTTAGTTAATGAAATAAATTGAATATTTCGTTGAACTCAGCCCACACTTTTATGTGTATCAATAAGAGCTATCAAATGGTGGAAAAATGAGCTATTTAAGAATAGAATAATTTTGAGTTTGGAATCAAAACATTTAAAAAAATTTATTTTCAAAAAGAAAAAAATATACTTTTATCAAACAAATCTGCATAAAACTGTCTCTTAAGAACGAAAATAAAATTCCCTTACATTATTTTATATAATAATATATAATAATAATATTATTTTTTTAGTCTTCCATTTTAAAAACCATTTTTTTAATTTTCCATACCTAAATCAAACAAAATATATAATATCGAATTATTTTAAATATTTCAATAGCTCTTTTACTCGGTTTTATATTCCATTTGTTTAGCAACTGTTTGATTGTTAACATCACATGTGTCGTTAAAAAATAAACTATTTAATATGTTTCTCAAAAAGTTACTGGGGCAAAATTTTAAACAGCCTGATGTTAAAGTTTCTTAATTTTTAACATTTTAAAACTAGTATCATACTATCTAACCCTATTTTCATAGTAAAATCCAGCAAAAAAGTAAGCAAACATACCATTTTAAATTTTTTAATTGTTAATTTTGGAATAGGTGGCACTAAAAAAATATGCATTTGGTGATTTTAACTTTAAAAGATCGATGCTAACTCGTTTCATATTCTGAAAATCCTGTTTTTAACCAAGCACCATAAAATGCTTTAACATCGTTCCAAGTCATTTAAAAACTTGCGACACTGTTTTAATTTTGTTCTTTTTGCGTCATAGGAAAAACTTTAAAATTGGTCAGGAAAAATGAGGGAAATTTATTTTGAAAAATAGTGGAAACTATACTTTTATTTAATAATTTGTAGCGCCACAAAATTTATGGAGACTTCAAATTCGTGCAAAAGAAAATTTTGTTTTCTCGTTTTTTTTTTGGTTTACCACGATATCTAGAAAGCAATAATCGCTAGAAAGCAAAAATTTCGAAAGTAAAAATTTCGAAAACAAAAATCTCGAAAAAAGAATTTAGAGAGCAAAATTTAAAAAAATAATCTCTAATGCAAAAATCTAGAATTAATACATTGATTTTTTAGATAGTGGTTACAATTCAAGATATTTTTCTAGATATTATAGTCTACCGAGAAATTTGTTCATTCTAGATTTTTGTGTATTCGATATTTTTCGTTTTAGATTAAAAAATTATTTTTTCGAAATTTTTTGCATTCGAGATAACGTCATGATCCCCGTTTTTTAAGAACTAACTTGAATATAAAAACAACCGTTGGAGCTACATACTTAAAAAATTTTCTACTTGATGTAGAATTTGTAGATTTTGTCCGTCTACTTCCGTTTTATTTGAACCCAGGGCCGCGGCCTCAGCCAAACTTGCGCCCTGTGCAAGATTTGTAGTAAGGGCCACTTTTTATATGTGCACACATACATATTTACACATGGCAAATGGTAGTACATATTTGTTTGCGAAAGATCAGATTACATTGGTGTTAGGCAAAAACGCCCAATATCGCCCAAATTTTTTTTATCGCCCAAAAAAAACAGAAAATATCGCCGAAATTTATATTTCTCCAAATCTTAAGTTGGAAATATCGCCAAATATTTTCAATGTTTATTGTTTTTGTAAAATTTGGGTGTTATTTCTTCAATCATCAAATATTTTTTTTAATTCTTTCCTAAATTTTGGGCGATATTTCCAAAGTGAAATTTCAATGATAAGATAATCTTAAAAAAAATCGCGGCGCATAAACAGTGAGGTTTTTCTGAATTTTTTTTTGGGCGATATTTCCAATTCTGGGCGTTATTTTTTAAAATTTATATTTTGGGCGTTCTTTCCTTTAAAAAAAAATTAAAAATTTGGAAATAACGCCCAAATCGAGCAAAAAATAACACAACAAAAATTGTTCAGAATTTCTTTGGGCGATATTTCCAAATCAATTTGGGCGTTATTGCCTAGCGCCAATTACATTTTCTTGCTCCTGGTAATGCGCCCCAGAATTTTGCGCCCTGTGCATTTGCACATCTGGCACATATGGTTGGTCCGGCCCTGTGTGAACCTATGCTCTACATAATGCAATTTTTTTTTATAAAACATTTATTATAGTCTAGCTGCACGTCTAAAATAATATAACTTAAAAAGCTTAGAAACTCAGTTAAAAAAATATAACGAAGTTCAATTCAATAAAAGTAACGGAAAAACTTTCCCTCCACATTTTGGTGTTTAAAGTTTTCCAATACCATTGATACTTATCGAGAGCTGCAAGTCTAAAGAAAAAAAAAACTTCGGATGCAGCGATCTTCAACTTCATTCACAGTTTCGGTTATAGAACCACGGTGACATTTTCGTATTTGGTCTTCAACACATCCGAAGATCGGTAATAGGAGCCACTCTTAGAGTTGAAATCTTTTGCAATGGACTCCCATGCCATGGCTTTTTTCTTTCCATTGTACTTTATCAGTCTTTTTGTTTTCTGTAATGCTTTTATCTACGTCTGCATTTGAAAATTTATTACAGTATAACCCGCTTAAGAGAAAAAACCGCTTATCTGAAACACTTTTTTCATCCCCGAGTATTTGCCGACCAATTATACCCTTTAAGTACTCCGCTAAGTGAAAAACCCGGATACCTGAAACATATGTTTAGTTAAATTTTATATTTTTCATTGAAAAAAAAGCTCTCTTAGTTGAAAACAAAATTTAAATCGAGCAGAACAAAAAATTAGCTGAACGCTTTATTTCACTTCTTTTTTATTTTTCATCTCCACCAAATTTTCATTACGAAAATGACATTTGACTTTCCGATATGTCACAACCGTTTTTGGAGTTTTAAATCCGCTTGAGTGAAATTTTTATTACACTTATATCCGGAATCCGCTTAAGTTAATTTTTGTTCACTTAAGCGTGGTTTGTTTAAGCGAAAAACCCGCTTAAGCGAAAGAAAGACTGTGACATTTTCCCCTTTCTTCTTTTACTGTACTTCTTTTTTTGCAAAATTATTGATTTCTTGATATTACTTTTCATTTTTATAATTTGTTGTATCAAAGTCACAGGTCACAACGGTACTTTTAAAGAAAACAAACTTCCCCGATTCTCAACAACTAAAAATATTTGTTGTTTCGTGTATTTTTAACTTCAAAAACATAAAGAGAAGACAAGGAAAAGCTGCTTAAAAACTATGTACTGTTTAATACGTACGTAATAATTTTCTTTTTTTTAAATTAAGGAAAGTTAAATTAAGGAAAGTTAATGCATACTTGCGCATACTAAAGAGTTATTAAAGGTGACTTGTGAAACAACCGTAATGTATGTACGTAATTACGTCGTCTCAAAGAAAACTGTTACCATATAATTGTATTTTTTTTATTTTATAGTACCACTTGTACAGTGGTGCAATAATGAGTCCATTTCTTTTCTCTGTGATAACACCAACCAAAATTTCGATTTTACACATCCTACACTGTAGCTGAAATCGAATGTTCATTTCTTGTAGTTATTTGTTCATTAATTCATTTCGATAACACCATATTTCTTCTCTTTACATGTTTCCTTTTTTTATATTCTCAAGAAATTTAAAAATTATTTAAATATTTATCCAGTTGCAGCTATAACGATGAGTAAATAATTTTTTAAACGTGAAAGAAAAACTGGTTTGCAATTGTGGTAGGTGCAATTCTAGAAAAAAAATGACTTAAAATGAAAAAAATATATTAAAATACAACGGCAATACTTACAATGAAGTATTATACCGGTTTTGAAAAAGCCAGAAATCTATTCTTTAATCCTCAATTTAAATTAAATTATCTATGTCAATAGTTTTTGAAAAATTCGAATGCAAACTCAAAAAATTTAATACAAAAAATTATAAAAAAAAGTTTTGACACTTTTTTTTCAGAATTGTGAAATGAAGTGCTAAATTGGCTTTTTGTGGTCAATGCTTATATTGATTCTAAATCGAACATAAAAACCGAATGGTTTTATGTTTCCTAGTTTTTGAGAAAATAGGAAATTAATAAAACTACTTTTTTATGAGTTTTTTGTCTTTTTGCTTGCTTACATAAATACAGTGCTAGCACCCAGCATTAAAAATTCTTGTATTGAACTATTCTACATAAAACCGTTATCATTTTTTGGCGCTTAAGTTATCGTACTCTTGTCAAAATCACTTATCCGGATTTTCATGAGTAAATTCTTGCCTTCCGGGGCGTTTAAGCGATTCGTGGAAATGTAAATTTGATTGGCTGTAGTTGATGCGAAAGTCGCAAAAATATGTTTGTTTTTTTATTTAGGTATAGAGTTAAGTAATTGATGTGTGATTTGTCAGCTTAAATGCGGATACGATGTTTTAATGCTTTGTTTGTGTGATAAGTTGCATGATTCTAGGAGGCGATTGACCACACCGTAAAACGTGACTCAGAAAAGCCTGAATTTTGAGAGCGCTCAAAGATTTACGAATAACTTAGCGTATACCGCTGTCAGGACTTTTTGGTCCTACTCCTACATCTATAATAAATATGAGAAGTTGACTTTTAGAACGTAGATTTTCTCAAAATATCTTTTGGTACTTTGGTTGCATAAACGCTTTTATACGCTTATGGGGGCATTGACAATTTATAAACAAATTTAATTTATTCATTTGTTTTTAAAATCTCTTGCAATTCTTTGTGTATCACAATATTTTTGTTGTAGGTCCAAATTTGTACCTATAAGTATAGTATGTAAAAGAAAAAATCTTATAACTTATGTATGTATGTACTTAATATTAAACTTAGGTACTTTTTTTGGCGCATTTAGAAAAATATTAATATTTGAAGATTAAAAAAAAAAAAAAGAACAGCTGAATAAATGTTAAAAATTAAAAAAAAATTGGCATATATTGACGAATGACGACATTTATACGTATTTAAATATTTAGAAATAATAAGATAATTTCACAAATTACTACCTACTAATTAGTACCTATATTATACAACTACAAACATCCCTTGATTGCTTATTTCTTTCATTTGATTTTTGTTTTTATAATGACGTTGAAACATTGCACCCGCGATAGGAAAATCACGAATAATTAATTAAATACATAATTAATTATTTTATAATATTTTTGTTTTCTTTATTTTGTTGATTACTTTTCACAATTTTTAACGAATTTCTGTTTTGCGATTTAAAAGTTAAATGCCATTAGCATTTTCAACCGTTTTCGTCACGGATTTTTATAAATTTCAAATTCTAATAAAAAAAAAAAAACAGGAGTATAAAACTAGCCCTTCACAGAAAAATTGCATAACAAATATTTTTATTACATATATCAGTGAGAAATCTTAAATACATATCGTCGGCTAAATACGTAAAGCTGCTTAGTCCACTTTTGGCCGAAATTGAGATATTGGTGCCATTTTCTTAAGAAACACATTCTTGTCCAATATATCGTTGTTGTTGCAGAATCCTAAAGAGAAAATCAGTTATTGTATGGAGCCTTATGCAATTTTTTGTTTGTTTTTTTGCTCTCCTGTTAAATTTGTAAAAGTGGACTTAGCAGCTTTACGTATTTAGCCGGCGATATGTCTAAATGATGCACTATCTTTAATTTAATAATACTGAAATGGATTAATAAAATATGTTCTCTGTTTTGTTATAAGCCAACCTTCTGAAAAATCCATAACCATTTATTAAATAAATACTGAACATTCAAAATAGTGGACTGTAAAAAAAATAAAATATACGTACGATCATCTGGCTTTAAGCATTTCACTGAAAATTGATGAAAGCTGATGAAGCATTCAAGGATAACAGTTTTGCAGAAAATAATGCCGGGAAAAAGTCGGGAATGAAACTAAAAAAACAAAATATTTCGGACTTTTTCAATTGTCCTGAAAAATTCTAAGTTTTACTGATAAGTTCTAGAATCTTTTGTTCTTTTTTAGTAATGTAGATAGATAGATAGTTAATTTAATAGCTGATTCCAAAAAACAATAAACATTGCGTTACATATATATATATATATATAAATAAACAATAAACAAAAATCATTTAAGCATTGCAGTTTGCCGACTCATAATAAGTATTTTTTAATGTCAAATAAATTTACAAAAAGTGAAAGAAAATTTATATAAAATAGTATTTTATCAGTGATTTCTTTTTTAATTTTGTTTTTATTTATTTTTTTTCTTTATAATCGAGTTTTTAGAAGGCTTCATTCAATATTTGAGTTCTATAAGACATGGCTTTCATATGAAAATTGTAAAGCTGGGTAACGGATCTCCTTCGCAGTTAAGCATCGCTACCACTTCTGTTTCCGTTTTCATATCACTGCCAAGAATAGTCTGACTTCTTTTAGGATAGGACAAATTCCAATGAAGTGTAAGATGTTTTCTTCCACTGACAGGTTATAAAAGCTACAAATAATAGGTAAATCATCACGATGAGGTATAAAATTCAGTCTTATTAGCTCTACTCTCATTTTAAATATTGCCAAGATAAGTTTTTGGCCATATTCTTCCCGAAAATAATTTTGTTCACACAGATTGTGTTGTAGAATGCTGTAGGTGGCATTGTATACAGAAGAACTAAGAAGTAGCCTGGTTGATACAGTCAATCCTACAATTGTTCATCCAATTTTGCGATGAGGTTATAGAGAGCCTTCTCAACATCCCTTCCGTTATTTATTATTAGGTTGAGATTAAGATTTTTGTGATAATAGTCCGCAAGCTCTTTTAATTTTGCAATCCAAATTCCTTTCCTTGGAATAGTATAACGAGCAATAATTTTTGGTAGTCTGCTATCAGGCCTACTACTTTTAATAGGTTAGTTTATATGTAACTTTATATGTATAATTACCATATAATTTGGTGTATATTTCTAGGCAGTTGGAAACATTTTTTCACATAAAATCTTAATAATTTTTCTACTGTTTCATGTTCCTCATAACCTCAAGTTTGAGCCGCATACATCAACACAGATTCAGCCACTGCTAAAAAGACTTTACACTGGGTGCAATACATTTGTTTTCAAAGCATCTCTAGCATCCAAGTAGAACTTATTGAACTTTTCGCTTATATTAGTTTTTCATTTAAATGACTTTCCAGTGATAAATGTATGTATTTACACTTTACAGAATAAAATGAACCGCAGAAAAAAATATACTGCATATTCGCAAATAAAATATAGAACTATGTATGTAGTCAGTTATTGTCTTTTGATAAAGTTGCTTCCCACATCATGTGCATCTGTAAGCGTGTAGCTCTTTTTTATAAATATTTTTTTGCTGTCGATTTTACAGTCAGCTTATTCAAGAATATAAACAACTATTTGAAAAATATTACTATTTCTCAATACATTTCAAATGGACTGATATCAATATTATTTTTTAAGTTAATGCATATGATGGGATAATAAAAAATAAATAAACATACCATCCCTACACAGAGAGGAAAAACAGCAACAACTTGAATGAATACATATTTGAATAGAAATATACTTTATTTGTAGCAGCATATAATTTGTAATCATTTATTTTTTTGTGGAATGTGTTTGCCATCATTTTCAATGTACATGTATAATTTTACAGATTCAAAAAAAAATTTATAAAAAAATTATTTCATTCTGATACTTTATTTTGATATAATAGAGGTATGATACGTTATCTATAAAGGATATTTTCGAATAGTGAATCTATTGAAATGAAAATTAATAGCCAATGTTAAAAATATGCACTAAAATAGCTTTTATTTACATGTTTTTTATAAATTAGTTTAAATTGCTTTTTTTTATCTCAACATTTTTATGAATGCACATTTGATTATGTATGTTTAATCAGTCGAGGAAGTTTGATTAATTTTTAAGCGTTTGGTTGAACCATTCAGCTTAATATTTTAATACCTTAACATGATACTACTAAACAATTTTCCTACTTTAAAGCTTAAAGCTCTTCACTAAAAATGTCTTTGGTTTTAAACTCTTTTTAATTAGCATTTTATACTTAACCTATTTTCTTAAAAAAAATGGCAGCCTGAACACCGAAGATGCATTTAACAGTCACAACACAACACAACTTTTTTGACATTTATAAATGTCAAAGTATCATAATGGAATTAGTGCGATATAAACTAAAAAATAATACATGTAGGTATTTAATGATTTAAATATTTAATGACATATAATAAAATCTCATAGGTTAACTCAATTAAAATATAAGCAAAATTGTCTTCTATTCCTATATAAACCGATTTAGCATTGAACTTAATCAACAAAAATTTTCGTCATTACTTTTTGTGGTATTTAAAGGCGACATTTTGGACTAAAAGGTGTCCAAAAATTCACCCCAGATTTGAATTTTACACCATTTTTGAGGTAAAGTGTTTGCTTGAAAGCTTGACAGCTGACATTTTAGATTATTAAATATCGAGCGTTCCTCCATTGAAGGTTTGGTAATGATTTTTCGAACAATAGGTATACGTAACTGTAAGCCAAAATCTTCTCTTGGTCTGGTTCTAAAAATATCCTATCCTATTCTATTCTAAAAAAAAAAACATCCAAAGTTATATTTCGATCAAATTTCGAAAATAAACCCAATCTGCAATCGAGACTCATAAATAGTTGCGGTTTTCATTTCTGAATTGGAAATTTACAGACCTTTCTGCAAATGTAAAAACATTTGCACATCTCGACCAATAAAATTTCATTGACTTCTTGACAAAAGAATGACTTATCCCTTTTGCTAATTTTTGCTCAAAAATTGATTTTTTCAAAAATGTTTCCTAAGTCCATCGACAAATACACACAAAGAGAGATTTTCAAAAACTCTATGCGCTACTGCAAACAAAAATCTTCTACGTATTCTGGTTCACAAAATATTTTAGTTATAATATTTCGACCCAATTTCAAAAATCAACCAAAAAACTTGTTTGGATGGCGATATTTCTGCAATAGAGACTCGTAAATTGTTGTGGTTTTCAATTCTGAATTGGAAATTCTCAGACCTTTCGGCCAATGTGAACATTTTTGCACATCTTGACAAATAAAATGTTATTGACATTTTGAAAAACGAATGGGCTAATTTTTGCTCAAAAATTGATTTTTTTTTAAAAATGTTTCTAAAGCCCATAGAAATATACACCCAAAGAAAAGTCTTAAAAAACTGTGGCTATCATTTTCAGCGATAAGTCTAATTTGCATCTTGATGGCTTTGATAATCTTGTCAAAAATTGTCAAATTTGGGGTTCAGAAAATACACAAGTAATCATTGAGAAACAAAGTCATCCCCAACGTGACACTGTATCACGATATTCAGCCACACTTATGCGATATGTACCTACTCAGTCAACAAAAGAGTACATATTCCAGCAAAGCTGAGGAGGCCACTTTCTCGGTATTCGATTCCATATATATATACATAGCCCTATATTGTAAATTTTATGAACCAATAAAAAAAATAATTTTTAAACAAAAACCAATATTTTCTATCAAAATTACTTCTTGCCTGATTTTTGGGACACCCTTTACAAAGATATTTTAAAAATTTTAAAAAAGTGATTAAGCCAGTTAAAATAGTTTTGATCTGTCTTTGTTTTAATTTTATTTAATAAAATACAAGTTACCAACTAATATGACACATTCAATATTTCTCTGGTACAATTATTTTGTATATGTATAACCAAATTCCGAAAAAATACAATATGGTAGAGTTTTTTCAAGATGGCGGTCTTGTCAAACATTTAAATTTTTGGGAACTTTCAGATTTGGATATCAGTAAGCGTATTGTGCTTAAATACTCTACCAGTATTCAGCTTAAAACAAAAATTCTGCCTCAAAACCTTGTTGTCCTTGACTGTACCCGAATATTCACAAATTTTTTAACAATTTTACTCATCACGAGATTATTTTATTTTCGAAAATTTATTTTCTAGCTTTTAAAACTGCGGAATTTCAATAAAACGAGATTTTGATAATATGACATTTTAATATGCGTTCAATTGTACACACAACCTCTTCCAGCTTCGCTAAGCTGCTATTTGATGGCAAATTGGGTATTTTTGTTTTGCTCTCTTCTATTGCGAATGAATGCAATGCACATTTACTTAAAATGTAAAAATAAATAATAAAAAAATTTAAAATAAATAAATTTTTGGCAATGCGGGAATTAAGTTTTCAATATGTTATACGTTTGATCATTTTTAAATCATTCGTATGCCAAGTTCCTATCAAAATAATAATTGAAAATAAATTCAAAATGTAAAATAAAAATAAAAATAAGAGTATGAATATTTATTTTTAAATCAAGCAGTCAGTTGGATTACTTTGAATCTGTACCTTGTTTTTTTTTTTTCTATTTTTACTTTTGATGAGCATATGTATAATGTACATATATGAGCAGAGCATCCAATATAATGTACAAAAATGTACATAAAGACAATATCTTTGCTTTGATATCGAACCTTATACCTTTGCACTTACTTACTCTTAGAGTTCAAGTGGGTTGAATCTTTTTAAATCTAGTTCCTACATAATATGAATATACAAACAAGTAGGTGTGTTTGATCGTTTGAGAAAAAATATAGAAAAATATGCACGAACTTGCTCTTAACTATAATCTGTCTAAGAATTGCAAACTACAAAGAGTTCAATAACGTGATATATATCGTTGGAATTATGGATTCACTGCTTTGTTTTCGTTTAAAAACAGAATTATGAACACATTTGTAAAATTTTGTACTACACTATTGCTTGAAATTTATAACCAACTATTAAAAAGATATGCGGGAATAACCCAACACACGGAAATTTTCTGGCAAAAACCTAAAACGCAGTTTTCTTACAATTAATTTGGTCATAACATGTACGAAATTTAATCAAAAACATTAAAGTCGTTTTCGAGAAAATTAAAAAAAATAGGAAACCATTGTATGGCAGCTCCCTGTTCTATGTGAGTAAAAAAATTCGAATTTTCCCTCTAAGGAACAACACAAAAATATATCTGTACCAAATTTGAAGTAAATTGGTTCACCCATTTACAGCACAGACCGATTACAGACTAGACTGCTCGAGAAAACCCAATTCTCAATCATCGTTGTCAATTTTGATTAATAAAATTTTTAACGAAACAAATACTTGGAGTTTTTTTTAAATTTTCTTCATCTTCGTTATTGTCAAATACTTGTTCTTTAGAGCAAGTAAAAAGAGGAAGTTGAAAATCATTAAAATGGTTCTATGAAAGATATCGTAGGACGTAGGATCAATTTCCAAGAGAAAAATAAGATATTCTTTGTCCATTGCGTAAAAGTTTTATTACATATAACTATTTTGTGTCCTTAAAAAATCAACAAAATATAAAGAATGTCCAATAAATGGTAGATGCAAAGTAATAGGAAAATAATCCAAAAATTTAAATCTTAAGTTCGAATGTATGTATAAAATGCATTGCCATTTCAACAAAACATCTTCGTTGCAATTTAAAAGTTTAAGATGGTATTTTTTTTATTAAAAACTAACTTTGTGTCGTAGTTTGACAAAAGTTTTATTATCTTTTTAATTGCACATTCAATTCTGTTCTCATGCCCATCTTTATATAGAAATAGAAATAAAATTAATAGACGGATTTTCTTAAATTTCACGCAGAGTGCTCTGTCAAATTAAAGCCCTGTACAAAACAACAACAGAAAATATTTACTATTTTTTGGGTGTAATTTAATTTTTTGGTAACTACACCTTAATCCCATTTGCATAATCTGTGGAGCAGAAGATACAACAATAAACTGTACAGACTGTAGATATGTACAGGACTTTTAAATTGCAGTATATACATACATACATATGTATATTCAATAGTGCTGTGCGAAAATAGTACGAGACAAAGTTTGGCTTCGACATTCCAAAAAGTATCAAAATGCCAGTTTGTCGCCATCTTGTTTTGACTGTCGTATCTTTATCGCGTATTTTTGATTTTAGAAAATAAATTGAAATAACAAATTTGTAGAAAATTAAATTTCCTACAAAATATATTAAGTAACTTTTTTTGCTTGCTGTAGTTACAGTGCATTTTATTAAAAAAATAATTTTGGTTTTTTTTTTTTGGTTTTGACAACGACAACGACAACGACAACGACAACGACAACGACAACGACAACGACAACGACAACGACAACGACAACGACAACGACAACGACAACGACAACGACAACGACAACGACAACGACAACGACAACGACAACGACAACGACAACGACAACGACAACGACAACGACAACGACAACGACAACGACAACGACAACGACAACGACAACGACAACGACAACGACAACGACAACGACAACGACAACGACAACGACAACGACAACGACAACGACAACGACAATGACAACGACAACGTAAACAAAAACGACCATGGCAACGGCTATTAAGGAAAGGAAACAAAAAAACCATTTTTGTTCAAAACGTAGCTTGACCAATTCTCTGAAACAAAAAAAGCATCATCTTGTTTTTTGGAGTTATTTTTTTCAGCTATTGATTAATATACTATTATACCTACAGTTCGACAGATTGTTGCGACGAAGAACGGAATATTAATGTTTTGTTTACATAAATAAAAATAAAATTCCGATTTTTTTAATTATTATATTTATTTAATTCTTTAAGTTTCACAACATATAATTTATAATTATTTATATTATTTATAAATCTCATTTCAAAAAACAATACACTTGCAGGTATATATAGTTAATAAATTGAGGTTTTATAATCAAACCCACAACTTTATAAAAAAAACAAACTTATTATTTCAAATCCTTGAACATTTATCATCATGAAAAATCAGAATCCAGATAATTTTAATTAAATCCCTCTAAATGACAGACTTGCTACTTCAAAAAATTATTTTTAAAGTCCCTTCCTTGTTGAGTGATTTCTTAGAAAACCTCTTAACCAAATTAATTATTTAAACAACATAAATCATAGAATTCAAAAGTAGGTATCATAGATATTCTGGGCATTCTCATGATATTAAATGAAGATGATAATACAGACCAGACATACCTACATACAACCCAGTTCGCTAAATTAGACGACTAATTTAATTTTATCGAAATTTTTTAGGAAACAATTTTTATTTTATTTATTTTGTAAATGGAATTACCGAATACCAGTATTGGAAAGAAATCTTTTAAACCATCAATAATTAACTTCAAAATATGGCAATTTTCTCTAAAAACTTTTTTTCAACGTTTGCTTATATGCATCGCTGCTCTAATAGTTAATGGCAACTCCAACATAAAAAACACCCTTATAGGGGTGTTTTTTTTTTGGGAATCTGTACATAATACAGTAAAAAGAAACACATTGGCATGTAGCCTAGTTTTTATATTCACATTTTTTACTATTAAACAATTATAACTACTCCATGAACACATCCATCGAGATACAATTCAATTATAATTAATCGTACGAACATCTAAGAACAAATTTAACAAAATCCAATTCGAAACTCGAATAATATCCACTGTAGGGTTCTACATAAGGTTTTTATCGGTCTTAATACTACTGGCGATGTGGTATTTGTAATGCATGTAAAATCTTACTATACAATGGAAAGCTTTTCCAATAAAACACGCCTTATGTTGTTGGTCAAGGCCAGACAAGCAGAAATACACAATATCGTAAGTAAAAGCTAACAAAATAATAATAAAGATAATTATAATAATAAATAAAGAACGACCATAAGCACAAATTTAAAATAAGTGTTTTTTTATGTAATGTGTTTAACCGAGTGAACTCAATTGTATAAAATTAATAATTGTTGGTTTTATTAAAGAAATTTTCATCTGAAATTTAAATGGCTCGGCTGGCTTAAGTTCCGCAATTTGTGGATGCGTCCGACTAAGATGATTTTTTCTCATCAACTACGGGTTTTTTTTTTGTTTGCTGGTGTTATAAGGTTAAAGGTTATAGCATACTTAGTTAAGTAAAGTCATCGAAAAAATGTAATGATTTTTTGTTTAATCAGAGTTCAGTGAAACTTTGATGCGGAGTAGGGGTTTATAAGCGGAATATTCTTAAACGTTATTTTCTGAATCCATCGTTTTTAAAGCGATGTCTGGCCTGCTTAGGTATATATGTGTATGTTCGTGATACCTGTTTTAGTTTAAAATATCTCATGAACGAATTAAGATATTGACTTAGGGTACAATTTATTTTACAGATAATAACGTCATAAAGTGCAGGAAGAATTTTTAAAAATATTTAATCAACAATTTTCTTACTATAACAATTAAAACAAAAAGGTTGTAAAATGTTATTAGTCTCGAATATAACAAATAAAAGGTCTGTTTCTTTACTTCCAAAAACTGCCAATTTTGACCAATTCTAGTACAATTTTATTTTTTTATATGAACTTTGACAGAACTTTGGTTTAAAATGGGTAGAAAGTGACAGTGGAAGTGGAAAAGGAAGTGGAAGTGGAAGTGGAAGTAAAGAAACAGAACTAATGCTATTGACTTTGGTTGAATTTTATTTTCTATACAAAAAGACGTATGTCAATGAATAATAAGGTTCCTAGGAAAAATTAAATTTATATTCAATTTATTATGTTGTACTTTAAATATTTAACACAACTATTTTTCAAACATTTCTCTTATTTTTTTTTTTTTCAATTTCAGGTTCAATTCGACCCACAATAAATACTTAAATGCGCTCGTTCAAAGTTCCAATGCGCTTTTAATGAATTAATAAAGCATTTAATGAAATCGTCACTTATAAACAACAAACAGAAAAAATTATATACAAAATTTCTATCATCAACAAACAACAATAATAAATAATTATTCTATAGTTAAACACTGAGTTTTATAATATGGTTGCAGAAATTTATCCGGCCTAACGAACCTTTCAGTTTGAAAAATTAGCCAGACGCACAGCAGCCACCTATATCCGTGGGCAACTATTTAACTATATAGTTAGTACCTTTCCCGCCAATATTTTTAAGTGAAAATAAAAAAATAATACAAATCTATAAATTATACGCAATTTTGATATAGAATAACTTGGAGGGAAATTGATACCCGCTAAGCCAAGGGGTCAACTAATTGTATAATTACTTAGCCCGCAATATTATACCAGTGTTTACCTGTAAGTCCGACCTTGAGCTTCGAAGTGCGCTAATCGATGTTGAAAGCGTGCAAAATCGTCCATAAAATAATTCTCTAGTGATGTGCGACGGTGATGACGGCGTCGGCGGTCTTGTGTTTGCCACGAAAATTTTAAAATGACTCTTGTAAAAAATTTAATTCATCGAGTGATTTTCCTGTAACGTACATATAAGTTATTTGTGTTTTTGAATTTTAATTTCTTTTTATTTACGGACGAAACATAGAGAAAATGTTGTCACTAAACATGAACAACGCAACGTTTGAGGTTCTAGCTCACAACATGCCAGCGTACATGGATGACTACAAGAGCGTTAATGAGACATCAATGATGGTTTCACCTTCGACATCATACTCCTCGGCTGTTTATGATCCTCTATTGATGCAGATTTCAAATGACACATATAGTGTCCATGGCGAACATGCCCCACAGCTAACCAAGGCGTCCATTGTCAAAGTTATTGTGTTATCTATAATGGGAATTATTTCACTATTCGGTAATGTTGCAACTATGTGGAATATCTATAAGACTCGCATGAGCCGGAGGGCTTCACGTCAGAGTTGGAGTGCAATTTATTTACTCATATTTCATTTGTCCATTGCGGATGTTCTGGTTACGGGATTCTGTATAATTGGTGAAGCTGCTTGGAGTTATACGGTTCAATGGTTGGCCGATGACTTTACCTGCAAAATGGTGAAGCTCTTTCAAATGTTCAGTTTGTATTTATCGACGTATGTGTTGGTGTTAATTGGTGTTGACCGCTGGATTGCTGTGAAATATCCAATGAAATCATTAAATATGGCAAAAAGATGTTATAGATTGTTAGGTGGAACGTATGTGCTGTCAATTTTCCTCAGTTTGCCACAGGTGAGTTTTAGTGTTGTTTATAATATGTATGTATTTCCAAAAATAAGGTATAAGATTTCCACATGGATAATTATACAATGTATCCATTAAAAAGTCATGATCCAAATGTATACTGTTTAAATCTAAATTTTTTTATCACACATAATATAAAAGTTCACATTTAATTCTCATGTTTTGAAAAACCTCAACTGTTTTTGCTTCAACATTTCCAAATGTATTCAATTTTTTTAACATAATTTTTTATTTTGCTATATATAAATGATGAAATTGATGAAATACTAGCCTTCATAATTTGGCTTTAATAAAAAATTTTGTTTGTTGGTCAAAGTTTATTTTAGCTTAAACTTTAATATTAAGATACTTGCAAAATAAGCATTATGGTATTCTTGAATTGTACGTAAGGAAATGTAAAGGAAAATGTTGTCAAGTTGTTTCTTTTAAGAATTTTTATTAATTTTACTCAGCTAATAACTAGCTTTACAAGTTTCAGTTATACATACATATGTACATGTTACAGAATTTAAACAAAAATTTGATTTAATTTTACTTGAATTATTAACAATTTGGTTAAATATTTGGTCAAACAAATTAGTATATTTGTTGAAAAAATTAAATAATTTAATCATTTTATTAAGAGGAGAAAATCGTTCATAATTAGTCCAAAAATTTGAAATTCCTCAAGTTTCTTTGGGGAATATTAAAGTTAAAGTGTGTACGTACGTTTGTGATACATTTTATCGTTCATCGTATCTCTAAAAAAAATTCAATTGACAGTTTTTTTTAAGCAATTGTTGAAAAACGTATTTTGGCTCGAATATATTGATTTAACTGATTTTTCATATTTTGGCCCCATTGATTGCATATTGAACACCCTTATAAGGTATTCAAAGAAAGGCACAAATGGGAAGTTGGCAGTATGGGAGTTGATTTGTTTTATAAAATCAAGTTTTTGATCAAACAGGACACCAAGGACAGTCAAATCGAACACACCAGTCATACTGCAACTCTTCACAATCGCGAGTATTTACAATAGTTTTATAGTACACCATCCTCACAAATGAGGCTGTTTGAATACTTCAGAACAGATGGTAAGTCATTAATAAGTAAAATAAAAAGTACGGGCTCTAAATGGATACCCTGTGGTATTCCACAATTAACCTTAAACTTAATTGATTCACAACCATTGAAAAGTACCGAGTACCATCTGTCAAATAAATAAGACGTGCCACATAATCTAACAATGACAAACTTTGCTGGGCAATAAATCAGCATGAAATTATTATTAAGGGAAGTTTGCTGATACTACACATAACGATTTAAGTTGAACTTAATTTCTTAAGTATCACTTTATGACATGGAAAAAGTACCCCTTAAGAATTTAAGTTCAACTTAAATCGTTATGTGTAGTATCAGCAAACGGGCCTAAATCTGATTTTTTTAAATAAATCTCAATTTTTGAAAACAAAATTTTAAAAAACGTTAGAGCGTTTTTTAAATACTTACAGCCCTATTAATAATCACAAAATAGATATGAAACAACACTAACACATGTTTTAACTTATAATTCTTAATAATAAACGTGTTTTAGCCTTAAATGACATTTAACAATGACCGGATAGCTTATCTCACCAATTTTGGTGTTCAACGAGCGGATAACATTACCGTTACAATTCAATTCAAAGCTGATTGATATGCCAGTTAGCTTTCCAAAATGAAAGAAGTACTTGAATATTTAGTACAATTGAGGGAAATGCTGCCTACTTTTCGGTGTTATTCAGTGAACAGATAAATTGAAGACCGAATAAGTTAATTAATATTTTATTTTATCAAACGGATAAGTCCACTATCCATGTGTTAGGTAAAACGTGTATTTACGAGCGGATGGTGTGTTTTTATTAATAGGGCTGTTAATTTTTTATATATACAATTTTGTAAAAATTTTAGGAAAAAAAATTTGGTATGCCATTTTTTAATAGATATTTATTAAGCGGAATTAAAAAATTAATTTTGAAAAAAATCATTTATCCATTTACGAAATATAGAATTTTCAAAAAATTATTTAGTGTTTTTAAAAATTTTGATATGGAATATTATTCAGACTTGGCTTTGTATAAGAAATTTTATTGAAATTGGTTAAAAAAATAATGACATAGCTACAAAAATTGTAAATTTTAATATGCAATACCCTTAAAATTTTTTGAAACATTCTTCACAAAAAAATTTTATCAAAATCAGTTGAATCTTTTTTGAGAAAATTGAAAATCAAAAAAACAGTTCTATGGGAGGTAGGATAAAATTTATAACCTTTTTTCGGAAAAATTTTTATTAAATGGTAGCCTTTTTGGTAAAAAAATACCGTATTGTTGTGGACCCGTTTTTAAGATAAAAAAGATTTTCCTTTTAATGCTAAGAAAAATTTGTAATGCAGCTACTTTTATTTTTGTCCAAAAAAAAATTAAAAAAAAAACGGGTTGGAAGAATGCCCAAAAACCGCTATGTACCACGTTTAAAGAAAATTCATATACCCGTTTAGGCTGCAGCTGAAAGGACAGACAGAATTGCGAGACCCTTTAAAATAGATACAACATGACATTTTAAGTGTTAAAGTTGATTTTCAACGATTTTTTTTTTTTAAGTAGATTTTTTTACAAAATTTCCGTTCCCATAAACATGGAGAATATAAACTCCTTCTCCAATACGATTTTTATCTTGTATAAAACAGCATCTTATACAAAACACCCTTTATGCAATTATATACATAGAAAGAAAAGCAAATACCTGTTGTTTCTATAACAAAAAGAACAAGTAAATTTGATCCATTTGTGCATCTATACTTCAACTTGGTTGGTAAATGTATTACATATCAAAGAACTGTAAAGACACACTAGACGTATTGATTATTTTTGCAAATAATTGTTTATCGAATTTTAAATATTTTATTCTACAGTCATATCGTATTATCGTCAAATGACATCTTTTACAAAAATAAAAAAAATAAACTTCAATGCACAAAAGAAAATAGAAAGGGCTAGGACAAATAGAAACTGACATTATATCGAACAAAACATGTTTTATCATCTCGGTATAGACATTTTGAAAATAAAACCTCTAAATCCTGATTGTATTTTCAGAAAAATTATAAACATAGATCGTTGAATTATTATCATACAAAAAAACTCTTTGAATACATACAATTTATAGTAATGCCAGTAAATACAAATTTCACTCAAAGAGTAGCGATGTGGGCTTTGAAAAATACTTGTATGTGCTAGTTAAACAAAAAACATGAATTAACTATATAATAAGGCTTCGAAATTTGTTTGCCCTCCCCAATTTTTTGTGTGCACAAATTTAGCCTGTAGCCTTTTTTTTATTTGAAAATCTGAGAGTGAATAATCGAAGTTTACAGCTTCGTAAGCCAACCATATCGAAAGATTACTATAATATAAGGTACAAGGAACAAAATATCATCCCATTTTTGTTATATAGGAAAAGGAAATATTTAAAAAATATATGCAAATTTGTTTACTATACATCCCAAATTATAGAATACAAATATTTCAGAGTTAGATAGTCGTCATACACATACCTATAGATTTAAATTTCTTCCGCATTTCTTCTACTACATACTAAACTTCAAGGAACAGCCTATCTAACATCACAATTTTTTGACATAATATAACTCAACATCAAATGCCAAAGTCTTCACATTTATAAACATGCAAAATTACAAATAATACATTTTCTAGCTATTTTTATTATAATGTTAATGTACATCGTTTAACTTTTCTTTATGTAGATTCTATAAATTGAATTAGAAGGCTTTCAATTACACAAGTTATATAGCCAGTTCAATTCTTATTCCATCCTCAACTCAATTTCTCAAATATCCATTTATAGATATAGTAATTGCTTTATTTTAGCTTCTATTTCCATACCCACATAATACGAGAAGAATGTTCTATTCAGTTTGTAGAAAAAAAAAATACAACAAAGAAAAAGGGATGTAAAAAGTTTTTTATTTCAATGTGTCATTAGGGAAGTATTTTATTTGATTGCTTTTAAGTTAAAGAATGTGTAAAAATGTCCTTTAAAAAGCATTTTTTTTTTGTTTCTGTATTGCTTCTAAAAATAAATTTGTCAGCATTTTTCTATGTGAAATTGTAGAAATAAAAAAATAAAAAACTTTGAATTTTTAGTTGCAAACAATAAGATGTACCCAAAGTTAAACAGCTATAAATAATATAATTTAAGAGGAAATGATAAATACTAATATGATCTTTAAATTAAAATCCAACGCTTTACTCTGATTTACTATAATTTAAAAAAAAAGTTCTAGCTCAGTGTTTTGAAGTCAAACTTTAAATATAAAATAATTCGTCAATTTAAATAAAATAAAATGAATTTCTGAAGTAAAACAATTTTTCTTATGTCCAATTATATTGATTCTATTATTTTTATTTACCCCATTTCACCTTATTAATAATAAAATTTTAAAATTATTCATTAAAATATTCTCCGAATATAAAATTTCGAAAGCATAATGAATGTTTAAAATGTTTACCCCATTTTACCCCATTTTACCCTATAAATAGTACGCTTTGAAAAATAAAAAAAATAAATTTAAAAAAAAACTCTTAGTGGAAATTCTTATTAAGTTAAGTTTCTTACTCGAAAGTAATATAAATTCACTGTGGCGTATACGTACTTTTTTTATTTGCTGCGGGTCCCCACATACAAATAGGTACTTAACAAGCGAGTTATTGATTCGTAAAAATCGTAAAGCATATTTTTCAATTTTTGTCAAACTCCATTGGTGTGCGTATCTACGTTGGACACCCAAAATATTTTTTTTTAAGAAGGTTTTTTTAATAATACAAATTCTATATACTATCTACTGAAATACATCAGCCAAGTAGAAGACTTAGCACTATTTTTTTTTTGCAAATCACTCGAAGCGCGTTTTAGCAAACATACTTTCTTTGGCAATAATTTTTTTTAAATTGGTATCTCTCTATAGATTCATCACCTGTTTTAAAATTACCAAACAAAATTACCCTTCACGAAGACTAACAAGTTTTCTTTTAATTACATTATATCCACGAACTTTAATATGGAAAATCTTTAATACTGCAGGTTACCCATATTTTTAAGTACATGTGTACCTAAAAAATTATGTTTGTTTTGTGGATGTTGGTTCTGGGGCTAAGGTATAAAACCAACTTATATTTTATTCTCTCTTTATCCTAAAATCTTACTTTATATTTCAAGTTACTTACCAATATACCCAAACCCAATATATCCAAACATAATGAAAAAAATCTTGAAGGGCACATCAGAGACAATAAAAACCGAACGAGTGAGTAAATAATAGTTTGTGAAATCACATAGCTTTATATTTTGCAAAAACAAAAAAAAAGAAACAAAAGATAAATTAAAAAATATCTCAAACAAAACTGAAGAAAAAATCCCTTGAAGAATTGATCAATTATATTTAAATCTCATTACTTTAAACGAGCAATTCTTGTATATATATATATATATTATTGGTTTCTCGAAAACGGCTCTAACGATTTGGATGAAATTTTCACAGTTTATTTCAGTGAATGAGAAAAAATTTTAAAATTTTGATTTTGTAAAATCCGCCTACTACCACGCCCTCTTTTCCTATTTCTTAGTTTCTCGGAATTGGTCGGGAACATCTCTTTTTCTCGGAAACGACCCAAATGATTTGAATGAAATTTTCAGAGTTTGTTTTGATGAGTGAGGTTAAAATTAAGAAAAATAATTCTGTAAAATCCCCCTACTGCCACGCCCACTTTTAATGTTTCTTCGTTTTTCAGAAACGGCTCTAACGATTTTGATGAAATTTGCAGAGATTGTTAAGATCAACGAGAAAAAAATTTATAATTAGTTTGAAATAATTCCGACCTCTACCACGCCCACTTTTTTTAATATAATGGGATCTCAGAAATGGCTGTAAAGATTCGGATGAAATTAGCAGGGAGTATACTGATGAATGACAAAAAAAAATTTGAATTAGTTTGAAATAATTCCGCCCTCTACCACGCCCACTTTTTTTAATATAATGGGATCTCAGAAATGGCTGTAACGAAATTAGCAGGTAGTATACTGATGAATGACAAAAAAAAATTGGAAAATAATTTTGAGAAAATCCACCCACTGCCACGCCCACTTTTATTGTTTTTGGTTTTCGGAAAAGGCTCCAACGATTTGGATGATATTTACACAGTTCGTTCAGATCACCGAGTCAAAAAATTTTAAAGTAATTTTAGTTAAATCCGCCCACTGGCACGCCCATTTTTCTAATATAGCTAATTTTCGGAAATGGCTATAAGGATTTGGATGAAATTTGCAGGGAGTTTAAGAAAACAAAAAAATCAGAAAACGGTTTTAGGTACATCTGTCCACTGCCACGCCAACTTTTATTGTTTCATAGTTTATCGAAAACGATCGTAAATGCCTCTATTTTTTGGAAACTACTGAAACTATATGAATCAAATTTTCAGAATTTATTTAAAGGAATAAGAATAAAATTTAAAAAAATAAAATTTAAATCCGCCCACTACCACGCCCTTTTTTATTAGTTTTTGGTTTCTCGAAAACGGCTCTTGGATGAAATTTTCAGAGTTTATTCTTATAAACAAAACAGATATTTTCAAATTTGATTTAATCCGCCTACTGCCACGCTTACTTTTATTATTTTTTCTTAGTTTGACGGGATTAATTCAAACGATTTGAATTAATGTTTTAGTTTATTCTTATGAAAAAATTTAAAAAATTGTTTTACTAAAATCCTCCCACTGCCATGCCCATTTTTATTATTATGTACTTCGTTTCCGAAAATTTCAAGAAATTTTCTGAATTTTTTTCTTATGAATGTGAAAAAAAAATTAAAATTATATACATAAAAAATCGTCCACTTTCACGCCTTCTTTTCTTATTTCTCGCAAGGGCTATATTTTTTTATTGGATTTTATTTCACATCGTTATTCCTATTAAAAAAAAAAAAAAACTTAATGCTCAAACACTCCACTGACACCACTGCAGTTGCAATAAATTTGGCTTTGAGGAGCAAGTTTTCAAACGTTTGGAACAAAACTATAAGTACATCTCGGATAATTATCCGATGATCCATGATAAGAGTAGTTACGTAAGTGAAAGGTAAATAACTTAGACCATGTTTAAACTAGAATTTTTTACATTTTTAGGCCACTTGATCATGCGTAAAAATAATATCTGTTGTAAAACTTTTAAACAATTAATATTGCTTATTATTTCACTACTTAAAATAAATTTTTCTTATGAAATAAAGTCAAACCAAAAATAATAAAAAAAAATTCTCAAAATAAATTTTAAAGATACCGAGCGTAGCTCGGTCTCCCAGGTACTTAATTATTATATAGACTAGCTTTTTTGATCTTTTATTTTTATGCAATTAATAAATTAATCTATTTTTTTAAATTATTCCCGACGTTTCGTTGGTTATTTTCCAACTTCTTCAAAGCGTGTTTTTTATTGGACCTATAACGTGTTACAATTTTTGAATCTTTTACATATACCTAGTTATTATTTTGAATTTTGTTTAACTTACTATTATCATTTACATTTATAATTTTGATTTAATCCTTATGGGAAATTTTTAATTGACTGAATTTAACGTTTTATATTGCACTATTAGATTTTGTTGAACGGAAAAAATAAATAAATAAATAAAATGAAACAAAGACAAAACAAAGACAAAGACAAAGACAAAACAAAAATTATCAACTATTATCACAGACTTGTTTACTTAATGACAGCACTGAAGCAAATCGATCCATCTTTTAGGCTCTTGCTCAAATTGCAGTGGACACAGGGACTTACAGACGCACAGACCGATGCACGAACGGTATCACGAAGCCAATTTTTTCAAACTTCTCTAGTGTTTACTTTGATAACAATCTTGAATTTTGTTTGACCCACAGAATAAGTAAAAATAAGAAAATTAACAACAGATAAAACAACTTGACCGCCATGAACTGTCAAAATCTAACAGTCCCTATTGAAAAACTCTTAAGATATACATACTTTCTTAAAACCTTTTTTCGTGCATTGTACCTACTACATTTTGTAAATTGAATGAATATATTTCCTAAAGCCCAACTTTTATGTTAAGAAAATTTTGTAATAATTGCAAAAGTTATTTCGTATATTTCTTTCACATGACTTTTAAGAAATGAATAGGAAACTTTCGTTTATTCTACTAATTAATTGGATTATTTAACATAAACTTAAATTGTGTCCGTGTAGAGTTGTTATCAAGCACACCATTTTATTGATTACTTTTGAACCATCTTAAGATAAATTTATTACTCAAGGTACCTATATATTCTTGCTTTAAAATATTCAGTTTACACATTTTTTTAAATTTGAAATAAACGAGAGTTGTTCTCACCATCAAATTTGTTTTATCTATATAAAAAAGCACATCATTGTAAAGTTTCATTTTTTATATTCCCAAATGAATACATACATTTATATATACAAATGTTTCAACATTTTACAACTAAACTGATTTTAAAATGCAGTAGATACAAATGATTTCTGAAATTTAAAAGTTTTAAAATCTAAACATTTCGTATAAAACAGACAAAACATTTTCCAAAAACATAATGGTTTATGCTTAAAAATTTCCACAAAAAAATCGTACATTCCAACAAATTTGTGGAAAGTGTTTTAGTACAAGTTATACACAAAGTTAGCACTGATTATGGTTATTACGAGTATGTATTATTATTTTGAGGGTTTTAGAATTTTTGGGAATTGAACCAGCTTTAGCATAAAACAAAGTACTTTCTAATTCTGGAAATTTTATAAACTCAAATCTCATTAAAATAGGTACCCATAGCAATTACTAAATATTAGGAAGGTAAAATTCCCATGAATTAATTATTTCGATTATTATTTCAAAGTCTTTTTATAAAAAACTTAATACATTCCAGATAATTGCATCATTATTTCTTTTACCATTTGCCATAACGTTTTAATTCTAAGAATAACAAAGATGATTTGATTTTAGGTTATAGTTGAATGATGTTTTATTGCTAAATCTTAATAAGATGGACTTAAACTTTGTTGAAAAATAGTTAAATTTTTCATTTGTTATCTCCACAATTATATTTTGTTTCTAAACGTATAGATTTAACTGGACGAATTTGGCGATATCTATTAATTCAATTGATCTGTAATTTAACTTGAAAAAAGATTTTATATTTATTGGGAAAACGAGGGTTCATATTATATATTCTGAAATCTGAATTAGGGATTGAACATTTTCAATCTTTTTTTTAAATTTTTTTTGCACCAAAAATAAAGGTACCTACCTGCCGTACAATTTTTTTTAAGCAAATAATAAGAATCTTATTTTTCTGAAAAAACGTTCCCATAACTTTAAAAAAAACAGTAATTTTTTCATAAAAAGGCTAATTTTATAAAAAAATTGTTTTTGAAAAATGATTATAAATGGTATACCTCCTATAGAACCAACTGATTGTGATAATTTTTGTATGAAAAGTGGAAAGTTTTAAAAGAATTTTATACCAAAGTTTTTTTTTTTTTAGAACTTAATACATATTTTGAAAACGACTTGGTCAGTTTTTATTAAACTTGGCACCCAGCAATTTTTTTAGATCATCTAGTTACTAGTAGATTTGAATTGTTATTATTCTTATAACCAAAAATAACGATACATCCCAAGTGTTTAAAAACGAGTAAGGAAAATCTCATTTTTCTCAACAAAAAAAACACCTATGATTTTGATTTTTATTTGAGCTAATATCTGTACGATCTACCAAATTATTGGAAAAAAATTTATCTGTATCGATTAAAAATGAAAGAAACATTTTTTTTTAATTTTGAATATCTTATTAACTGTTGAACCGATTTTAATGAAATATTTTACACAAGAGCTTCAAATAAGTTTGAATAATATTGCATATCAAAATATTTCAATTTACCAAAAAAAAGAAACAAATTTTGGATTTTTAAAAAAATATTCAAAATTGTTTTTTAAAAATTCGATATTTTGAAAATGGGTGGATGATTTTTTTCAAAATGAATTTTTTTAACTTTGCATTAATTACAAATTGAGTACCAATTTTATTTCTTAAAACTGTTTTTTTTTTTAATTTCATTACCTACATATACGGAATAATTTTTTTTTAAACCGTTCCAACGATTTTAAAATTTTTTTCTCATAAATTGAGATCTGGTTAAGAAATCAGACATCGCGTTGGTGTCAAAACAATTTCAGAGGTTGTTTAACCAAATTTATTTATAATTGTATTGATTTTTATACAGTTTTTCTATAGCTAATTCTTCGTACCTAAATCGGTTTACTGTTTCCGGGTAATTCAGTTCTGTGTAAATGTAATTGCAAGTCCATTACCACTAGGTCAACTGGAATACTCGGAAATAATGAGCACAAATTGTTAATATGATTTCTTTACAGGAAACATTTATTATACCTTCCAACTGTTATTCCACAAAAAAAACATAACCAATTAAATTTATTTTTTTTATATTCGCAAAATTTTACCTGCATACGCATGTATATGCAATTTTTGTCATATTACATACGCACTGCTGGAAATAACCACAGCATCATAACACTCATTAGTAAAAATAAAACAATATGCGGATGATGAAACGAAAGGACCTAAAAATGCGCTCGTGTTGAAGTTGTTGTTTGTTAAATTTAATTAATTATACATATAAGTTAAGTGAGTTGTTTTTTTAAATAAGATGAAGCCACTCCAATTTAAAAACAAAACCACAAACTGAACATGTAAACTTATTTATCTGGAAAGTAAAATTTGCATTTAAGTTTTATAAACAAAATTAAACTTAAAATTTAAAATTGAAATAATACTGAGAATTAATTTATATTCATTATTCATATACTAATTCCCTTAAAAGAAACAATGGTAGCTATTTAAATAATGTTTACCTTTGAATATATTAGTTTTTCTGTATTAAATCTGTGTTTTTATGTTTAAGTTCGAGCACGTTATTTTAATTTGACATAGAACAAACAAAATTGAGTTAAAGTCATTTACCACATTTACAAAACCCATATAAAATATTTATTTTGGAAATGAATTAAATTGAAAAACAAAAATAATTATATGCATATGTTTTGGCATTATGCATTAATTAGTGAGGCACGCATATCATTTTCTTAATTCGAAGTTTCAATTTCCAGAACAGAAAAATATTATTCATATTAAGTTAATTAATATGTAATTTGAAACTCACTTATTATATTTATATAGAGAGTTTCCATAGTGGGTAATTTATTTAGATGTTCAGTATTTAACAACAAACTTGTGTAACTAAACTTGGTATAAATTTTTAAATTTAGATTGAAAAATTGTTAAAATATCAAAATAATTAGAAATAAATTGATTAAATAACCTCCGAAATTTTTTTGACACCAACGCCATGTACACCATCGTATTTCTTACACAAATCTCAATTTATGAGAAAAACATTTTGAAAATCGTTGGAACAGTTTTTTAAAAAATTGATTTTTTATTTATAAAATTTTGTAAACATTTTAAGAACGAAAATTTGAACGCAATTTTTAAGTATTTAATGCGTAGTTATAAAGTTCATTTTGAAAAAAAAGTCATGTACACATTTTTAAAATATCGAATTTTCAAAAAATTATTTTGATTTATAATTTTTTTTGTTCAATCCAATCCATTTTTTTAATGGTGATATGCAATAATATTCAACTTTATTAGAATCTCCTGTGTAAAAAATTTCATTAAAATCCGTTGAACAGATAATAAGATAGTCGAAAACTAAAAAAAATGGTGCGATGAGAGATACCGTTTTTAATCGATAGATAAAATTTTTTTCAATAATATGGTAGATCGAACTTATATTAGCTCACATAACATTTTAATCAAAATCGTAAGAGCCGTTTATTGAGAAAAATGAGATTTTTCTTATCGGTTTTTAAATACTTGTATTGAAAGTACCGTTATTTTTGGTTATAAGAATAATTTATTAATTACATAAAATCTGATAGATAATATTAAAAAAAAATGCTGGGTGCCAAGTTTGAAAAAATCGACCAAGTCAATTTCAAATTATTTTTTTCGAAATCAAAAAAAAATTAGAAAATTCTGGTATGCAATTCTTTTAAAACTTTTTGAAACATTCTCCATTAAAAAAATTATCAAAATCAGTAGGAACCATTGCATTGACGAATAATTTCAAGGTTAAGAAGGTGTATTTTTGAGGAGACCAATTATACAAGATGGTGGCAAGAGATGCCATCGGTTGCAAATGGCGGCAAATGTCAATTCTATTTTGACTTTTGTGAAGTAAACAAATACAAAATATACGTCAGCAAAACATGCATCACCATACTCCTAATGCGATGTTCATATGACGGTGATTACATTGGTCTGTCTCCTACGACTTTTTTTGACGTCTCTGTATACTTATCTCATCCCACTTCACGACGAGAAAGAGGTGACCAAGAAAGGCATCTCTTTCTCGCCATGCAGTGGAAGTGAAAATAAGTATTAATTAATATAATTTTTATCAATTCACAAATCCCAACTAGCTTATGAATTAAATATTTTTCAATTCAAAAATCAAAAACAGCTTATGGCTTAGTGTTTTTTTTAATTAAAATAAACTTCTGGGGACGAAAATACTAAGCGGTGATTTTGTGGTTTGGCGGCCATGAGTTACTACTGATTGCAACACGTCGAGTTCAGCCATAGGCGATTTTTAATTTAGATGTTGAATACCGAAATGAATATTTTGTAAATGACTAGCGATTTCAAGTGAAAGACACTGGCAGTTTTGTATTTGACAATTTTTACACTCCTTGCACAAACATTTTTGTGTAGAGGGGAAATTATTTTCTCTCTCGTTGTCCTCTCGTGTTGCAACTTTTTTTATGTTAACAAACAGGTATATTAGACAATTTGTGAAAAATTGTTAAAAATTGTGGAATTTTTCAAAAAAAAACACGTTACCAAACAGAGCTCTTATTTCACTCAAAAGTAAAAACGGAAGAGAAAATCTAATAGAGGGTGTTCACATTGGACTGTCTCCGCTGATTTTTTTTGACGTCTAAAAAAGAGCTTAAGCCCTTACAACCCTGCTCATCCGGACAGAGATTATCGTAGATTTCAGACTTGATGAAGATTCAAAGAAATCCATAAAAACCAGTGCTACATTTTTGTTTTGCATTTTTCAGTATAAAAAAATACAATCTAAAAATTACAAGATTCAAATGATTTGTCACCGTTTGACGTCTTGTATACCAAAGTGCCATGTTATAAAAAAAATGGTTTAACGTTGCGTTTGTTAACTTCTTGACAAGTTTTCCCATTTCTGAGAGTATTCCGCTTTAAAAGTTTGACAGGTTTAAGACCTTTTTCTTAAAAAACAAAATTATCAGTCACTTTCATACAAACAAAAAAACGAATCAAAGCTCCTTCCTGCCTCTATTATCTCCATAATCAACCAGTACCTACCGTGGAGTTGATTCACGACCTAATAACCTATTAACGGCACTTTCGATTGGTCGCCCAGAGATCTTCTGAACCCCAAAAAAATTACAGTTCTTCTTCTTGGCAGAAGAGAAAATGGTTCTGGATTTTAATCCATACTCGAAACCAGAAGCACTTACACTTCAGCTAAAGTTGTTTGATTGGCATTTCTCTTCCGGATTACCAATCAAAATTGCCATAAGTAACTTCTTAAAAACGTTTGTCAAGTTTTTCTCCTAACCACGCATTTATATTTTCATAATCAAGATCATTCAACTTCGTCTTTTCCTGGGATTTGCTTTTCGTGCGGTCGGTTTTGGAGCGATGCAATGATTTGACATTATCAAAGATTCAAGACAGCTTTCAATTAATAACCACAAATAAGATGGATTAGATGAAAGAACGAAGTGAAAAAACTGACATTCTCTTTTTATTCATGGGCTCTTTTCAGGTTCCATTGATAGCACGCATTTTGGGTTGATTTTTGATGAATTAATGAATTTTTTTATAACATGTTATTTTTTGTATGGGGATTTTCAGTTTAAGCAAAGTTATTTATATGAGTTATAATAATACTAACTTAGTGCTTAGCTAAGTAGAGCGTATAGTATAGATAAGCGTAGTTGACAGCATTTGACAGATTCGTAAAATTCATTATTTAGTTCTGTCATAATTTCTGACAGACAACCTCAAAACTAACTATAGGTCTTTTTCTTTATTTCACAAAACTGCCACTTTAGTTCAAACTTATAAAAAAATAAAATTGGAATAGAATTGGTCAACATTTTTCAGTGTTGGGAAGTAATGAAACAGACTTATTGCATGGCTTAAAAACCCAAAAAATTACTTTGAAAATCAGAAAACTAGTTCAAATTCTTAACTATGAGGGAAAAATCAAATATTTTCTATTTTTTAATATATCGTTGAAAATTATACTTTTTAAACCAGTAGATTAAATAAAAGCTGAATTTTAAGAAAAATAAATCTGCTTATATGTATATAAAAATATTTCCATTTCACTCTACATTCCACTCAATTAAGTTCAATTTCAATTTCATTGGGTTTCAATTTATAAATTCGAAGTTCAAATGAAAGTTTTGACTATATAATATAAAGTCTGCCAAAGCTCTGTCTCAATGCTTTTTCCCCCTACTCTCGCAAAACTTCTTTCTGTAATCTACAAACAGAAAAATTCAATTTCCATCAGCAAGGCATCTAATAGTATTTATTATTATTATTATTATTATAAATAAAAGCCTCAAGACATTCAACAAGTGAATTTTTGTTGAATAAATTTCAAGACCAGATGCGGGCAAATTTAAATTGATGGTTATATATAACAGAGCCAAAAGCCCTTTCCTTTTGAAACAAAAAATAATTTACCTAATCCAATGGGATATGCATCTGCATATTTCTATTTTCGATTTTTACCTTCAAAAGAACCTTTGGTTTTCTATTTTTTTATATGTGTATATTAACAATATGCTAACGACTGCCTATCTTTACAGCTTAAAGGAAATTCTTTATCGTAACAATCTACCTAACCTTTACTCAATACACATAGGTATACTCGTAGATAGTCTATAGAGTACAAGAAATTCGGATTAAAATTGAGGTCGTGCAGTGAAGTGAGAAATCCATTTTATACAAAATTCTGATAACCTTAAATGAACTTAGGTTTCCTTTGCTTCGACATTATATAGTAAAAATATATACCCTTAAAGTTTGGGAATTTAAATAAAAAGTTCTAGATAATTGTTAACAGATTGGGATTTAAGAGTGTTGGAGAGCCAGTTAACAGAAGTATTTAAGAAGAAACCCTCATCTTTAGCTGCTGAACCAAACTCTGCATTGACCGTTGAAAAAAATGTATGTACATAGGTGCAAAAAAACAGGAGTTTTCATTTCGTAGTTTTTATAAAAAAAAATATTCTGCACAAATGGAGAGGAACCTACTACAATTTTCTTCCAAATCGGAACGGCTAAGACGAGAAGAGGCACTTTTTTTTAAAAGATACGCCTTTGAAGGATTTCCTTACAAGACGCAGTACCGCTGACAAGGAACAACATTACTCTTTTTGGGTTGCTGGAGTTCGATCATCAGACTTCCAGTTTGACAGTCCAGAGCACTTATACCATTACTCCAGGGAATACTATACGTTACCCTTTCACCTTTAGTAAATGAAAAAATTTAAATTTCCAATAATTTTGTAAGGATTTTTACTGTTAAAATTAATTACTACTACATTATTTTTATTTCATAATTAAATTCATCGACATATATTCTGGCAAGTTTCCCCGAAACCCTTCAATTAGTTTCAATTTTAATAAAAAAAAATCATGAATCATAAATAATTTTCTATAGAAGAATATTATATATCAAATGATAAACTAAAGAAAATAATAATTATATATTTTAATTCATGGAACTATGAACCTAATATCTTATCAAGAAATTTTAAATGGAATCATATTTAATTGTTTCATGGACTAACCTATCCACAAAAATTACTTCTGCACGGGTTGATGAGTTTTTCTGTTTTATTTTAAAAATGATAGGTATATCTACCTACTGTAGAAAGAGTTCCTCAAATCGACTTGCATAAAAGTTTTCTGACGAACATAAATTGCTCCTGATTTCTCTTTATTTTTGAGGTGTTCTTGTTGAGCTGTTGCTATATAGTGAAACATTTTCTTATGTATTTTATTTCATATCAATTTATTTAACTAAAAGTTGTAAAGTCACTTTGTATCAGTTTTATTTAATTATTCTGTTGGTTGGTTGGAGTTGGTTTTTATTTGTTTAATTTAAACTTTTTCATAACTTTGTTTTTTTAATAATACATAATTTATAATTCATGAATATCAGTATGGCATTTCAGTTAATTTTTATAATTAAGGAGGATTAGCTGGAAAAGTATAATAAATTTAATATAAAATACCTAAGGAATTCTACAAAAAAAAAAAAACTACATAAAGATTCAAAATATATTTTGAATAAAATAAAATAATATGTAGATACTTGCAGAATTAAAATATTAAACAAAAATAATTACCTTGCGATATATGTATGTAGAGTTAATAGATATAAATATTTATTGTCGGCTGAATGCGTAAAGCTGCTAAGAATAAAAAGAAAAAAAGAATACAAATAATAAAAAAAATATTATTTTTGTGTTTGCTTTTGTGGACTGTATTGAATGCAATTCAAAATAAAGAAACAAAAACTTAAAAATCACCGGCAACACTTACAGTGTCATCTTATACTTTTTTATAGCCGGAAATTCATTAATTAGTTCTATTTTTAAATTACATTTTTAAGTGAATAGTTTTGGAAAAATTAGTTTTCAAACTCAAAATTTTGAAAAAAAAAATCACAGATTTCTTCAAATTAAATCTCCACCACAGCTCTATGCCACTTTATGCAGCTGAATTTTTGAGATTATATGAGCAAATATCCATAATTTTTTTTTCGTTAAGTTTAAGGCGTGAATTTGTAAAAGTTTTTTTTAGTTTAATTTTTTTTTCTCTACAGGTAGATATCCAGGGTTGCGAAATTTTGAATTAAAAAATCTTTAAGTCATAAGCTAGTTGATGACTTATGAATTAAAAAAATTTAATTCATAAGTTAGTAAGTGATTTATGAATTAAAAATTTTTAATTCAAAAACATGTAAGTGACTTATGAATTAAAAAAATGTAATTCACAAGAAAGTAAGTGACTTGTGATTTAAAAAAAATTAATTCACAAGCAAGTAGGTAAGTGACTTATGTAATTCACAAGCAAGTAAGTGACTTATGAAGTACATAGTACTGTAGATATTCAGCATCCTGTATCTGAAAATGATACCCATTTTCATCCATCAGTTTTAGTTTTTGAGTTATCTATACATATGGATACTTCTATAAAATAAAACCTGCCATACGGCGAATAAAAATAAAATTATTCTTCAAAAGCAACCAAAAATGATTTTTTCCATGAAAGATGGTATACACAAGAATAAATCCATTTATTGCGGATATTTGAGAATTAATACCATTTAAATTAACGAGGCAAAAATAACAATCATCATTGGGATTTTTTGGTTCTCGCCAGTTCATCGGGGTTTTGAGCTTCAAAGAACGTCTTGTTCCACTTGAGTCTTGACCATAGTAGCAATTACTAACAACACAGTTTTGACAAACAGTTTTAGGCATCCACAGCTTATCTAAAATAAACATTTGCATTTTAAAGAAATCAAAATAAGCTGTTTTCACGAATTCTGTCATGTTTGAATTCTGTCTGTTTTTTTTTAATTTTTTAGCCTCATTCACCGCAAATGTTACAAAAACAGTCTGGGATATTAAAACAACTTCTCCGTGACGTAGACATTGTGATAGTTTCTTCAAAACTGGATATTAACACTGTACCTACCAAACTACAAAATGTGCGACTATTCTAACTAAAATGTAATGAAGCTTTGTAGGCAAAACTAAAGCTGATGGATCAAAACGGATGGAAGATTTAAATTTACCGTTTTTGAATATAAGAGAAAAATAAAAAAATTCCGGAAAATTTTAAGAAGTTAAATTTTGTAGGTATGTGTTATTATTGTCACCACATTTGCATAAACGGGCGACTGTGCGACTTTTCGTTTTGTAAAGTTTTTTTTTATTTCCATTTTACTGTTAACACAGTTGAGGCTAATAAGTAATATACACAAACTTTCTTTTATTTCTATAATTCTATGTTACACTGTTTGTCTTATTATATTTCGACATGATTTTCAATGCGCTTACAACTAATTTTGAAGATTGAAATGACTCTGAGACCTGAAAAATGAAACAAGAAAAAACAGATTTTATTCATGCATCTGTCGAAAAACTGTTCACAGTGTTATTTCAAAAATTTTCCTTTTTATAATAATTATAAATTTTATTTTAATTAAAAGGAAATTTTTGAAATAACTTTTAGAATTTGCCAGAAATTGAAAATTGAAATTCATAAAGATTTGTGTTTAGTCTTATCTCATTTAGGACATTGCCGGTTAATTTAGAATGTAAGGAAATGAATTTGAAAGTGACTTAGAACCATAACATGGCCTTACGTCATTTTCGAAGAGCTTTTAAAGTGCATATTTTTAAATAAGCAGCCCCACAAAACTTCCCACGTACTTATTTCATATTATGCGGTTTAAATTCCATACACCGAAACCGATATTGTATAACTTAACAAACAGCATTTTGCTAGCTGTGAGTCATGACCCCCTCTTCCCTGAAATTGCAGTTTTTTTATTTTGCTTAATTTTCCAAGAAAACAAAACGATATACCCGGAAATATTGTTAAATGAATATAATACACATTATGTATATAGATTTTTTGCTATATCTATAGTACTCCTGGAGTTCAAAAGTGGTTGTTTCGCAAAAAAATAATAATAAATAAGTCAATTTTCTCGTAAGCTATTTTCCAACAAATAAACATTTTGACAGGTAGATACAGATACAGAGGTAGCTATATACGTCTGTGGAAAAGTTTGTTAAAGTTTTGAACATATTTTCTCAGCTCAGCAAGTTTATGAGATCTCAGAGAAATCCCGTCATTCTCAGAATATATATGAACAAGATTCCTCAATAAAATATCTCAGTTTAAAATAAATCTGAAGAAAAAAATTGCATTCGGTGATTCAATTTTTGACAGCCAAAAACTGATGAATTGGGAGCATTTTCTTTTTGATTTGGAAAAGATTTGGAAAAGTTATACTATAAAGACGAAAGATATATTTTAAGTTTTTTTTTATTCGAAGACCTTTTATGGGCGGTTACCATCACAGTTCACAAATCTAAGGAAATCTATTGCACAGGTTGTAAAAGTTGAAACTTCAAAGTGTCAAAAAATAAAAAATTCCTGTTCGAGTGCATCATTAGAAACAACAACAAAATATTGAAATTAGACAAGTAAAAAGGGGCACTGGATCCACCATAATACCTCGATTTTGACAGATGCGCAAAACTGAACAAAATTGAAAACATTAACATTAATGATATATACTAATGACATATACTGTAAAATGTCGAACGAAAATGTAGCATTGATTTTGATGGACTTATCTGAATCTTAATCAACTGAATGTGGACAATCTGAATGAATATTTTGTAAATTTCCAGCCGAAGTCAAGTGACGGACTATGACAACTGGGTACTTGACGGTTTTTACACTCCTTGCATACAGACATTTGTGTAGGAGAAATTTGCAAGTTATTCAATGGAGGAGAAATAATTTGCTGTCTCGTTGTGCTCTCTCGATGCAACATTTTTGAGTTAAAAAACAGGAATTTATTACATTTTGTGCAAGAAATTTCACGTTACCAAACAGAGCTATTATGATGTGGAATGATTTGATTGCTTACATATTTATTTTTGTTGTTATTATGGGTACACTAAAAGGGCTCTGTTGCAGGTACAATGGAATTTGTGAAAACAAGCACTTCACTCTTGCACTGCATCATTTTTATTTTAAATCAAACATGTATGTACATCCTTATTTAATAAAAAATTGTTCCTTTGTTTTATGAGATTGAATCTTCTCGTATTGTTCTCGTAGTTTTACAGTTTAATGTAGGTAGATATTCTTTTGAAAACTTTATTATATTTGTGCAATGGAAATACTTCGTAAATCAAAAATACTCATTTTTTATCCATAAAAGATTCTAGAATAAAAGAGAACAAATAATACTGGATTTTTAAAACTATACAAAAATAACTAAAATACTTGCCAGAACTCCAAACCTACTATATAATAACTAATGCTCGTACCATTATGATGAGTATGATATAATATAATGAATTTTAAATTTATACAGAGAAAAAAGGTTTTCTGTAAGCTTTATAGTGAATCAAGTAAATATTTTGTTTATATGTACATACATCCTTTGTTCATCGTAATCATCAGCGAAGGAAGGTTTAAGAAGATTCGTTTTATATTATATTAAAGTAAGATTTCTTATGCATGACTACATCTTTTTGTTTACAGCTACATATATAATGTAGCTACATATATCTAAAATAAACCTCACCAAACTGTGTGCTATAGTTAGCATAAAACCATTTATAATTTCTTCTTTTGTTGAAGGATTTCAAGTTATTTTCTTGCTTGGAAAAAGTTGTAAATAAATATGTTTTAAAAATGGCTCATTACTTCTGTAAATATTTCTTATTCTACAATAGTCTGTTCCCATTTTAGCCCAAAGTTGTTCAAAGTCCATATAAAAAAAATAAAATTGGACTGGATTTGTTCAAAATTGGCAGTTTTTGGAAGTAAAGAAACAGACCTAATGAGGTGTCAAATGAAATACAGTGGACGTTCGTTAACTTGAACACGTACGTAGGGATATTCAAGCTTTAGGGTTAAACAAAAATAAAAAATTGATGTTTTGTTTTTAAATTTGAAAAGACACGTTTTTAAAGCGATTTTTTCAAAATGTCTATTCCCAAATTCGAACTTTTTCAAATGAAATTCACTTCGAATATGCAGAATAAATACGAAATTTTCTGGAATTTCCCTATATACAAAAACTATTTTGCACCAACATCCTAGCATCCTAATTTGCTAAACGTTCAAACATTAAACTTTGTTCAAGTAACAGGGGTTGCAAAAAATGTATTTGTTCAAGTTGAACAAATAGTGTAAACTATGAAGGGAAAAATCCAAGGTATCGAGTCTTGAAAATTGTATGTTCAAGTTAAAGTAGAAGGTTAGAAGTTATAGTAGAAGGAAAAATTATTTGTTGAAGTTTTTAGAATATTCAAGTTATCGTAAGTAGGTATGTTGAAGTTAACGAGAGCAAACCACGTACGTAACTAAATGTTTGTATTTGACAAAAAAAAACTTTATTCAGTTCCATCCATCGCGTTGTCGTCGTTCCATAGGGAATGTTTTGGATCGATAAAAAAAAATCGAGCTGTAGTAGTTTCATGCTGCCTAATTGAAGACCAAAGAAAAAATTTCTTTCGCATCAAAAACCTATAGGCTAGGTTACTAGTAACAACCGCTTTCCAATTCTGTTCGTTAATCGTTAGATTACTGCTGTAATGCGCTGAAATCATGTGTTTTTAGGACTTGACCGCTGTATTGCATTGCTATGCATCTTAGAGAAGAAACACATTGCTTTTTTTTCATCTTGAATTGACGGAAAAACTTTTGAAAAAAAGTTGTGTGCACGTTTTTGAAAAAAAGGGTGGGGACAAAAAATCCCATGTATGTATGTACTAAGTTTTAAGAAAATAAACTCACCCATTTAGGCTGCAGTCGAAAGGACAGACAGACAGACAAAATTGCGAGACCCCACTTTTTTCGACTTCGCTTTCATCTTGAGTCAAGTTTTATCAAAATTTCGAGTTCGATTTTTTTTTTACGAATCCAGAAGTTTCCATATTACATAGTACCTATGTATGTATCGCAAATAAAAAGCAGCACCCGTTAAAAATAAATAAATAAATAAATTTAAATTCTTGGAATATAAAAAAAGCACCAACTAGACACTGCCAGTCATATGTTCATATTTATTTTTTATTTTTAAAAGGGAAAAAAATAAAAAAAAAATTATATAAAATTTTGTACATTACATGTAGGAATCTGATATTTTAAATTTTATTTTATTTGTAAATACATAAATATTTTAAAGTTTTTTAATTTTAATATAATTTGACTCCAAATAGTTTTGTCAACATTCATACATATTATAGGTAACATTTTAAAAATAAAATAATTTAATTTACGTTCGGCTATTTAATTATTTTGTAACTACACAAATTTTCATAAATACTTAACATTATTCATAGTAAACAAAATACCTGAAATTATGCATTTAGTCCAGTCGCAATGTACAAAATAAAGTCCTTACATGGAAAAAATTTTATTACACAATTTTCTTTCACAATTCGTTAGAGGGGGTTATTAGAAGAATATTTCTGTTTTTTTTGATAAAATCAAAATATTTTTATGTGAAGTATCCACCCTCCTTTTTTGCTTAAGGCACACAATTTATTTATTTATTTATTTCATCAACTACAAATAAGTTTGGTTAAGGTATGAGATTTTAATGGATCTTTAAGTCACAGCGCAGCGCATTTAACCCTCAGTTTAATTCATTAATTATTTGTTTGCTTACCACGCAGTAAGAACATAAGTTCTCTGAAGTAGGAGTGTCTAAATTTATCCTCATCATCAGAAAAATAGAAAAAGAATATTAACTAAATGGAAGTGCTGTAGAAAAATAAAAACCCATAAAGTAAATTTTGCTTAATGTTCATTTATTTATCATGAGTTAGGTATTATACCAATTTGTTTTTAAAAATATATGCAAATTAAAATGCAACCAAAAAATTCCAAAAACAAATTGTTTACCTAAAGCTATCGTCAAAACGATAAAAATTCTTATATCAAAATATACCCTTTAGCTTTAACTATCAAGATTCTTACCACATCGCAAAAATATACTTGTTTAAACCGACATGACATAACTACAGCAAAAAACTGCCCTATTGCAATGAATTAATTTTAGTACCTTTTGGGCATATAAGATTTTTATTATAAATAAAGATTTTGTAATATTAAAGCTTAACACAAAATGATAATATCGTCAACAGGATGTTATCCGCACTCGAAAGAATATGGTTTAATCGTGAAAAAAAGCCTTCAAGATATAGATATAACAGCATTTATTTTACAATCATCCCTTAACATAGGTCTGGTATAGGTATAGAATTCGCAAGGTCTTGGAGAATCGCCTATATGATGTGAATATTACGTTATTATACTACCAAGTGTCAGTTGTGTTATAGCAATTAATAACCTATAGGGGTTATTGATTTTTTTTTAACATCAGTGCGTAATACGTTTTCGAATTTACTTTTACTTTGATTTATGAAGTCGTGACAAATGCCTTTAAACTATATAATCTCGAGCATGACGTGTGCTACGTTAAATCAAACAACACTGTTATACTTAGATTATTATCCTTATGACCATCCCTAACTTCATTTATTATTTATACACCAACCATCTATTACACCACCGTCTGCGTCTGTAGGAAAAAAAAAACTTATTCTGGTTATATTTTCCTATTCCAGGCACATAATTCTAGAATTAAATCTTCTCCAACAACTTCATAGACGAAACTACATTCTCTATATTTTTATTCTACATAATAATATGTATGTAGCATAAAATAAACTTATTTTGCAAAAAAATGGCATTCGAGTTGGTAAATCATAATAATTTTTCTTGCAACTGGCATCATATCTCCGTATTTGTGTGATCTTCTTACACACATCTATTCGTGTAAATTGCTTCTTTATATAATAAGGACTAAGGACATACCTACATGTGCTCCATTTGTCAGAAATTCAGCTTTTTCCCATTACTCGCTTGAAATGAGATTAAGGCATATCCATCGAATGGAGGGTTAACAATGAACAGCTTGCGAATGGATGGAAAAACTCTATTATGCATCAGTGCTGTCGAAGAAAGGTAGCTGTTTTTAGAAGTGACTATAAGTAAAATGGCAATTATTTATAAAAGTTTTTTTATTTATATAAAGATACTTTTTATGTGGCACAGCAGGACCAAACCAGAGGCCTCCAAAGATGAGCATATACTTCAAGCACCTATAGAGTTTTTGTCAAGTCGGTCTTTCAATGGCCAGAAACTGTTAAGAATTAACATTCCTCTTGGTCCTTAAATTTTTGTATTTTGTTTTATTGTTGAAATATAAAATTATTAAATGTCTTCAGTGAACGAAGGCAACAAGCTGCCTCTGGCGTGAATGGTAACAATGTTAAAATTCAGAAATGCATCACGGCGGAATTGATTCGCAATCAATATCATCAAACAAAATGATAAATATCAATCAAAGCAAAGCATATATTTGATGTTTACGAATTTAGACATGCACGAGTAACACAAAAGAGGGTTTTGCATTGGATGCATCAAAACGTTAGAACGTGTAGGTTAAATCAAAACAAAAAAGAATTATAGTATAGCGGCGGGTCTACTTCATCCTGTGAATAGGTGGGAGACATAAAAACGAAAACAAAATATTGAAAAACAATAAAATTGCAAACAATGGCAAACCAATATTCAGCAATAAATTTTATTAAAGGGGCCAGTTATAGCTATCAGGAAATCGAAACTGGAAAAACTCTATTTAGGTACGCAAATGATGCAATAATCGATTACAAATAGCTCAAAGAATTAATTGTTTAAATAAAATTTACAATTCAGCAATAATTTTATTGTTAAAAATGCATTTGTTAGTTTTCCTGATGCCAGCTAATTGTCATACAACCACAAAATGGAACAAATCGTTCCAATTATTTGAATTCCTATTTCTACTTATTCCACTGACAGAATTGTAAGCGAAACATTCTTTTGTAAGTATTTCAATAAGATCAAAATTTTAGGTTGGAAATTTTTTTTCCAACTTCGAATTGAAATCTTTTTTCAATTTCATTCATTTTTCAATTCGATGTTCTAAAGGGTGTTTTTTTTAGACGTGTTGTTTTCAATCTGGCAATACTTTTTTCGAAGTTGGTCTTTTTGACAGCTGTCACTTGATTTATGCTCAGTTTGGTTTGCCATTTCATAGTGAATAGACTTACTCCTGAACAACGTTTGCAAATCGTGCAAATTTCGGTCGACATAATCGCCCAGCAGAGTAATTCGAGCACCACGTTTACTCTATTTATTTATTTATTTATTTAATCTACGATCTAGTACATCAACAGATTTTTCATAGAAACTTAAAAATACAATATAAATAAAATATAATTTTAATAATATAAATATATACATATGTACAATTAATTTAATAATTTTAAAACTTTTTACTTAACATAAGAGTATTTTTGAATTTTTCTCTGGACATACAAATGTCAACATCTTCATAGAAAGTATTGAATAAACTTACACATCGAGAGATTGGCTCATGCTGCCCATACAAAGTTGTATGATGTGCGACATACAAAAAATTTCTTGATCTTAAGGATCTTGAGGGGGCATACAAATGAATTTTAGAAAGAAGATAATCACTTTTTATAGAAAAACATAAAATATCACGGACAAACATTACACTATAAATTTTTCTTCGCCTCTCAAGAGTCTCAACTCCTAACAACAAACATTTACTTTTATAGTTTAATATTACATTTCCTGTTAATGAAAAATTTCTCAAAGCAAATCTCAAAAAACTCTTTTGAACCCTTTCAATCCTGTCAATGTTTTTTACAGTGTTAGGGTACCATACAATGCAGCAATATTCAAGAGTAGGTCGTACTAATGAACAGAAAAGCGATTTAACCGTATAAGGATCTTTGAAATCCACAGAGTTTCTTTTTACAAACCCTAAAAGGGAGTTAGCTTTTGACACAACATAATTTATATGAAGATCAAACGAAAGTTTTGCATCGAACACAATTCCCAGATCCTTTATTTCATGAACTCTTGGTAAAATATTTCCATCAAGAACATAATTAATCAAAATAGGATGCAAAGTTCGATTATATGTCATCAACGCACACTTCCCATAATTAAGTTCAAGGTCATTAGAACTACACCAATCTTGAAATATATTTAATTCATTTTGAAAGGAAATACAGTCGTTTACATTTTTTATCTTTTTGAAGAACTTAATATCATCGGCGAACATAAGAAGACGACAATTTTGTATAACATTAACTAAATCGTTTATATATAACGAGAACATAGAAGGACCCAAATGGCTTCCTTCAGGAACTCCCGAGAGCGCAAAAATTTCTTTTGAACTATAGTTACCAATGGTCACCACTTGCCTTCTTCCTACTAAATATGATTTGAACCATTTCAAAATTACACCATCAAAGCCATACGCTTTAAGCTTATCCAGTAAAATACTAAGATTGTTTCTACTAAAAGCTTTTACAAGGTCTGTGTAGCAAACATCAACCTGCGTGCCCTCTTCCATAGCTGATGAACAAAAATTTGTAAACTCGATCAAATTAGTACAAGTAGATCTACCCCTGTAAAAACCACCGCGCGCAACAATTGGAGCTGGGCCCTCTTGGGCCTCTCGGCTGGAATTTATTCGAGCCACCCGCGGCCGCCACTTGCCCGAAATCATTTTTAAAACATAATGGCTAACCCTTATCTTCATAATGAAGCTAAATTCTTGGCCATAACATAGTTTTATTTCTTCTTGAAAACCATCACGTCTTAAAAAAACACCATTACAATCGTTGATTTTCGATTTTCGTATAATATTTCGAAGTCATTTCATTTCCGAAAGTGAAATTGCAGTATGGATGAAAATTAATGCAATATTATTCACATTTTTAAGAAAAAAAAGTGAGTGAAACTCTAGTAAAAAAAATTCAACGCACAATTTTCGACGTAGCGTGAATAGCTCAATATACATATGTATACATGAATTGTTTATTATTCTTATATTTGTATGTTTTTAATGTTTCTATTAAATTAATAACAAATGAATACTACAGACAACAAGAAAAGTAATTATGTACTTCCATTTTGCACCAAAAAAATACAAAACTAACTGCAAATGCATCAATTTCGCAAATAATTCACAAAGCACAAACTAAATATTAAAAAAAAATTTTAATATTTTTTTTTTAAATATCATAAAATACGTTCAGAAAATGGAATAAACCGAAATGGAAATCATAAATTTCCATTTTCGAAATTCTCGGCCATTTTTGTTCATAAAAATAACCGTTTTCGAAAAAAACCAATCGGTAGAGTTAGGGGTTTTGCTTTTCTTTATAATATATGGCTTTATTGACTGGGCTATAGCGTGACTATCTAAATATGTATTGTTTTGATAAACTGTCTATTCTTATATTCGTATGTTCTTAAGTTTTTCTCTAAAATTAAAATAAATAAATACTTAAAAGAACAAATATATAAATTTCACATCTATGTATATAGATATATTTCAAATTTATATTTTAAATTCAGAATTTTGAACAAAAGATTTAAGTGATTTTTGCAAAAAATTTCTTTTTTTCAGTACCTATACTACATATTTTAGTTTTTAATATTCAATTTTGTCAGATTCTCAAAAACAGATTGTTGGTCAGTATGTATTTACTATGCAAAGATCCCGATAAGATTTTTTTTAAGAAATAAAGTGCTGAATCCCATAATTTTTTTCTTTTTCCTTTTTTTTTGTAAAAACGAAAAATTCTGTTTTTAATATAAATAAATTCTTTGAAAATGATTTATTTTATCCTATATTTTGAATAAAAGGAATATGACTCAATCCTGTCCTCCAATTTATTGTCTGCAAGATCGGTATGGTAATCTGAGTAAACTCGACCTTTTCTGATGAAATTTGGAATACTGGAATTGTAGTCGGACAATTTTATTTTACAATATGAAATATAATTTTTTAAAGAACATATTATAAGCAAGAGTGAAGGTAAGCAAAATTAACATCGTATTGACACTTATCATCTAATGCAATAATCTGAAAAAATAAAACCAACCCCGACAGCACTGCTTCATAAAATTAGTACTTTTGTATTTAAAAATCTAACAGAAAAGTCGAAACTTACATTTATTAACCCAAAAATGAAGATATATGTACATTATACATATGTTGGTTTCACATTGACAAGCACATCATCCAGGTCAACTTTAGTGATGGTTAATGAAGAATGTATGCTATGACACATTTTAATTTATCAAGTTAATTAAATGAAATGAAGCATAATTATAATTAAACCGTTTTCATTCGTTTACAGACGCAATGCTATTATTTTTGTCTCTTTTTTATTTTTTAAAAGGTGAACCTTACTGAATTTTGTTATTATTTTTAATTTAAAAAAAAATGTTGGTATATTACATTAAATTGTGTGATCCGGCCGTACATTTTATTAATTCTGTCATCACATGAGAAAAAAGTTAAGAAAAGATGTAACCATGAAATACATTGAAATCATGTACATACCTACCATATATCACGATTTCACCAACATAAAACTTCAGTTAATCAACAGATAAAACATATTCTCCCTCCCCCTCAAAAAAAATATTATTTCACCAAGGACATTAAACTCTTCGTTTACAATACATACCTAAATAAATTAGTTTAAAATTTTGCCATTGAATTATTTCTGGAAGGTTTGATTTTATGAAAAAATTATTGAGATTTTTTTTATACGAAATACTCTTAGCTATAAAATTGGTCAAACATATATTGACGAAACATTTTAGGCGTTTAGTCTAAGTGTCGCTTTGACAATTTAAAATGTGAAAATGGTATGTTTGTTTACTTTTTTGCATGAACTGTCACTTTTTAAGGCGTGTGTTGATATAGAAAATAGTTTAAGTATGATACTAGTTAAAAAATGTTTAAAACTGAGTTAGAATATTATTAAGTATCATGTTTATCGCATACCTTAACAGCAGGCTGTTTAAAATTGTTCTTTTAAAATTTCCTTAATGTTTATTGTTTTTATATACAAAAGTTGTCACCCTTAGATGCTTTAATTTTTGCAAATTATTCCACAAAAAAATTGCACTAATTATTCCGTGTTCTTTAGAAGTATAGTGATTCTATCATGTTGACGTGTCTTTTGTATTTGATTACTTAATAAATGCCAAAGGAAAATTGACATTTGCCGCTATTACAACCGCTGAAAACTTTTGCGCCATATTGTATACCTAATATCATGAGGGGACTAAATATATGTAGCAAAATTCTGATTGACGAGAAATTTTAGGCAGATATTTTTACTAATTTTCTGTCTAATAAACTAATAACAAATTTCTTTATATAATATTAATATTCAATTTTGAATTGAATCCAGAGAACTTCCTCGCTCAAATATTGTTGAATACAACATTTAGGAATATCTTTGATGTTGTTATTGGATATATGGAGCGTTCATTTTTGAGTTCCTTTTATTTGCAAAAAATGCAACATCTTGTTATTATATTTTTATCTTTTTGCTAATACTTTACTTAAACTATACTCTACCCACGAAAAAGTAAGACAAAGTTAGTTATCAAAGAAAAAAAAAACAACCAATGAACTTCCGAAATCCTTTTGAAGAAGGAATCTTTTTTATTCGTACAGATCTTAAGAGTTAAAAGGCACTTTATAAAAGCCAAAGATGAAAAGTAACTGTTAGAGCGTTTGAGTGTGGTAAGATAGCTTTTTATTCAAAGTTAGCTATATTTTATGAAGGCTCTTTTATATCTTTATACCGGTGCTGTTTGAAATTATAATATTTTATATTTTGATAATTTAATTTATATGAACTTTACTTTGCAAATATTTTGCTGATTATCAAGGAAAAGTTATTTTGCACTTCAAATTCAATATTTGAGAGAAACTTCAACTTACAGAGAAAACATATAAAATTTGTAATAAATATAAATTTTAATCTTAAAAGATCTTCTTTCTGTATAGTCTTAACATCGATTTCATAGAATAACAATAGAAGAGTAAATTTTGTAATAATTTTACTAACAAATATTTAAAGTTCAGAATCAATATAAAATTATTATATGAGCCGCCTTGCTTGCTATATATGAAAACTATCATGTTACTCAATAGCAATAATCTAATTTACGCAAACTACGAAGTATAGCCTTCAACTTTGTATTTTAATTTCATACCTTAAAATTAGTTCAAAATTATCATATTGGTTTAAATTTCACCTTAATATAATAATGTTTTAAGTGCGTATTTGATGAACATTATTTTGGAAAAACAATTTCATCGGATTCTTTTGAAAAAAAATTCCATTTATTTCTTCTTCTGCTGGAAGAATATTATTTCGTTGAATTTTGCATCAGTTTTAAAGACAAACAAAAATTTAATGAAAAATCATTTGCCTTTTCACTGAGTTTACCGACCAATAGTGATTGTACTTATTTTTTTTGTTGGCTTAATAATAACATAACGAAAAACCGCAACAGACTTTTGTATATATGTACAATATATATGTGGGTTGGGTATATATATCTGAAGTTTTAAACCCACATATTTCAGCTTTAAAGGATTCTTGAAAAAATGATTTCTCTGTCCATGTTATTATAAATTTTTCTTTCGTATATTTAAGTGTTTACAAGGTGGTGCAAAAGTTGTTACCCATAGAGAAATATGGTATAATTTTTGCAAATCATTCCACAAAAAATATTAAAACAATTATTCCGTTTTCTTTAGGATTTCATATCTTGTTTAGGTATAATTGTTATCCTTTTATTTCACAAATGTCAAAGTAGAATTGACATTTGCAGCCATTTGCAACCGGTGACAAGTTTTGCGCCACCTTGAATTTATGTTTTGGTCAGGAATAATCAATGGCGAAATATTTTAAACAGCCTGATGTTAACTTTCATACTTAACCTATTTTCTTAATAAACTCCAAGTGAACACACCTAAAACATTGACAGTTTATTTAAAAAAGGATGCAAACATACCACTTTCACATCTTTAATTGTCAAAGTGACATTTGGAGTTAGTATGAGACTAAAAAATAAAAAAGCCATTTGATGATTACAACTTAAAAAAAAATGTAAAAAATATATTACGATGCCGAAAATTCTGGCACAAAACTTTAAACGATTTAGAATGATGTTAAATCATATTTAGTATGATGCAGGATTTTCCAAAATTTTAAACAAAGATGCAGGATTTTCCAAATTTTAAACAATCCTGCAATGAACTATCTTTTTAATATTTTTTTAAAGTAAAAATCACCAAATGCCTATTTTATATTTTTAATCATACTAAACCTCCAACTGTCGTTTTACAATTACAAATGTGAAAAAGATATGTTTGCATGAACTGTCATTATTTCAGGCGTGTTCAGTTGGAGTTTATTAGGAAAATAGAATATGATACTATTTAAAAAATATTTAAAACTAGGAATATTTTAGTGAAGAGCTTTAAAGTTAGTAAATTGTTAAGTAGAATAATGCTAAGGTATAGTTCAAAATCAGTTTGTTTTAAATTTTGTGCTTCATGTTTTTAACCTAGCATTATACTTGAAATGCTTAAATATCGTACTTAATCGTCTGATTACGCCATCGTTTTTAAGAAAAAATAGCATACTAAATCGTCTTGAAATGACGAAAATGAAATAAGATATCAAATAAAAGTTTAAGTGACAATTTGAAAGGTAGGTTTACTGTCAAAAAATAATACTTTGCCTGTGGAAACACTACCAAGGATTTATTGAATTAAAACGAGATTAATTAAGATTAGAAGGAAACTGAGTTTCCAGCAACTTTCTGTTTTTAGGTGAGTAAGGGCACCAAGTAGGAGTACGAGATCGAAAATTTAAAAATAAAACGTCAAAAAATCTCCAGCAACTTGTTTCCTGGTCCGAAAGAGGATTAACTTTCGGTGGAAACGCGTATGTAGTGGGACCCTGTTTAGATTGTGACTTTTCACTACCCCATGACGATGTGGCTGAGATCGGTGAAGGGGATAGAACTCCTCACCCCTCTTACCCACAAAATCATCGTCATGGCGTAGTTAAAAGTCACAATCTAAACAGAGTCTAGGTACATCATTTCCGTCATCACTCCTCCTTTTTTATATTCTGAATGCATTAAGGTTGAGTTCATATATTTAGGTTATCTTTGAAGCCTTGCAACATTGCGCATATCTATTTTTCTTGAAATTCTATTTTTTTTTTGTATTCTTCTCAAGGTGTATGCACATTTCTACATAAATTACATGCACCTGGTTCTTGAATGTGTAATTTGTATTGTTGTTATGGGATATGGCTATGACGTTAGTATACAATTCATCTTGAATCTTAAAGCTTTTTTGTGTTTTTTATCATATGTAACATAAAATATGTATGACCTCTCTGACTTTGGATCTGTAATTTCACTCTGGGTACATTTTTTAATAGTCAGTTAAACATCAAATAAATTGTACTTTTTCTTAAGATAAAGCCAAATTTGTATCGTAGAACGAGGTGCGTTTGATTGAACACAAGAAAGTTTTCCAAAAAAATTCCCGATAATTATTGCTGCATTGCCTCTGTCTATGAGAGTTTTTGCTTGAACACAACAGAGTGCTGAAAGTTAACTGAAATGAAATAGATGTCAAAATGTGTCGAACGTGCTATTTTTTTGTATAAGCTTGTTGTGTGTTTAGAAAAAAAAAAAAACAAAGCACGAGCTTAACATTCACATAACACAAATAAACACTGAGAGCTACAATATTTTGTGCCGTTTTATTTTTCTTCCAATAATTTGAAACGTCAAAAGTGCTGTAGCCAAAGTGTTTGAAATTCGTCAGTTTCAAAAAATTTAAAATTTTGTAAGAAAAAGACCAGAAATCTATCAAGAATCAATTTTAATATTAATCTTCAAACTTTTAAAATATATCAACATAAGCAGGCATCAACAGGAAAGTGTGTCTTGTGTTTCATAATAATACTGCTGATAAAAGTCAACTTAATGCCTACCTATTCTCTGTGTGGGACTTGGCTCATTATATAAGAGCAGTATCACCTCCAAACTCAATAAGATTTAAACTCCCAAGCAGCGAACGTTGCCACAATGTTACAAGTGTAACAAAAGTATTACACTTTTCCAATTTTTTTTAAATTTGTTACTATGTTACTTTTTTTCCTTTTTGTTACACTTTTTATCCCAAAATTATTTTTCTTCAAATAATTTTATTTATCATTTTTTTAAGTAAAACTGGTATCACTTTTCTTACCTATGGTATTGATTTCACATGACTACTTTATATCCATTACTGAAGTGAGCTTGAACTACTTTTCCACCTATTTGTACACCAACATCGAGTTGAAATCACCTTGGTTTGACTCAAGCGGAGAACACAAAGTTACTTTTCTGTTAGCGCTGACTCCGTTACGCTACTATACTTTTCATTGTACTTTGACTGACGTCTGTCATTTTGATAATCAGCTATTAGAAAATTTGTTTGTTTTCATTTAAAACTATTTGAAATCAATAATTTTCCCAATAGACAAAAAAAATTTAATTAAATAGGAAAATTCACATTTTCACCCATTTTTACCCACACAATTATTTATTTATCATTAAAACAATTTTGTTTTACAAAATAATGACTTAATCTCTGAAAATTCCCACAAACAAAAAACCAACTAAAATATCCGTAGCAAAAAAACGTAGAAAACATGTCACTTAAACATATCCATATCAACAAAAAGTAGAAAATATTTCAACTTTAACAACTGCTTTTGCCACGTTACGTTATGTTCCGTTCTCTTTGTGTATGTCAAATTGGTGGTTGAGCGAAACAGCTATATTGTGATAGGTTGTTAGCGATTCCTATGGTTCAACTTTAGACGTCACTCAACGCTAACACAAAAGTAGCTTTGTGTTTTCCGCTTCAATCGCACTCGTTGTGCGTCGACATCTAGTTATCTTTCTCTTCAAATTCAAATTCGACCTTGCTTATAAACATTATTAGATATCTATTTCAAAAGTGTTCCAGTTTCTACATTCCAAAAAAACAAAATTATTTGTATCGTCGCGGTCATTGTAAAAAAAGCGAAAATTCTCTTTCGCTGTTTTGTTATTCCTTCGTCAATTGTTTGCTGTTTTTAAATTTTTTTTTTCGATGAACTCAAAGTGGACAAGTAACTCACTAATAAAAAATTATGTAAATATAAATTGTTGCATTAGTAAAAACATATATGTAACTTAAGGTATGTTACTGAAACAAAAATAACATCAAGCACAAACCCTGATGCTGGTGCCAGTTCCTCCAGACCACACAGTTCTGTGGCAGCGGAACCAGCGTTGCCGATGTGGCACGATCGTGCCATTTTGACACGGAAATTTTATCGTGGCACGGTGGCACGAAAAGTTTCAATACGGCATTCATTATTTTATCTAAATTTAAGTTAAGTGGATTCAGGAAGAAATATATGTAAGGAAAATATGAGGAAACTCATTGCGGTTGTTGACGATGACCTAAATGGGGACCCAAGAGGTGTGCAAATTTCTTCGGTTTGCAAGTTATGGCTTCCATCAGATACATTCCATTTAAATAAATAAAAACAAAACTTATAATGAACTTGTCAAAAACTCCTGTTTCTGGAAAATACGAATACCTACACGAATAGAGGAAGTGATTTTTTGTTTGTTTTTTGTTTATAATAGTATTGAATTAAAATGTATTTTTAAAGAATAACTTGAATTTTTTTCATATGGCACGAAAATGTCTCAAATGGCACGTTTTTTCAAAGAGTGTGGCACGAAATTTTTTTCTTGGCGGCAACGCTGAGCCGAACGTGTTTTTTCAGAACTAAATTTGATAAAAAATGATTTAACCAATAGGTATCACTTAAATAAGATTGAAGCAATATTGTTCGCAAAGCAAATAAAAGATCAATTTTCTTAATTAACCTAAATATGTTTTATGTAAAACTTGAAAACTTACAGTCGTATTTATAAAATTTTCTTAGAACACTCTTGGACAGTTGTCCAGCTAGCCACTGTCTAAATAGTTGGACATCTCCCCATACATAAAAACGCATTCCAACAGTTGTCTAAACATGTTCTTATACATTCACTGACATCTCTGGAATCTGTCAATTTCGTGAACATTTGGCTTCGTTCAATGAACTTTTCATTTAATTTCCAATTTTTTGTTCATTGAACATACACACTTTAGAACAGGTATGGACAACCAATTTCAGTGTCTAAGTTAGACCCTCGATGGAACATGTATATAAATAAGGGGTTGGAATGGGATAGCTGTCCAATTTAGACATACTTGGAAATGGGTTTATAAATAAGACTGTTTAACTTTTATGTAAAACATATTTTTTAATAATTTATTAATTTATTGTTTTATGTATAGTTTTGTACTGAATTTAAAAACTGTGATAATCAAGAAAACTTATGTTCCTGTTAAAAATAAAAAATTTTAATTAAAATGTATTTTCATTTGGATAATTTTTTTTCAATTTGTTACAATTTTTTTTTGATTTTTTTAGGTTTTTTTTAAAATGTGTTACACTTTCGTGAAGTCCATATACCTAAGTAGCTTATTTTTACCTACTTTCAGACATTTATCAAATGCTAAAAACAAAAATGCAACTTCTATAAATGATTAAAAAAGTTTTCGAGTTCAAGAAGTTATTTTAAGACCACTTATACGTACCTACGAGTATATACCAAACTTATATCTTCGCTTACATTTGCTACTATATATAATATAAACGAAGAACCTCTAAGTTTTTTTTTGTTTGCTGTTGTTAAACACAAGAAGTGTTTACGTTAGTTTCAACAAAACAAAGAATACAATTATATTGGTTAGAGCTGTGAACATGATAATTGTTCTTTATTTTCTTTCAAAACACACCCATGTCTCTTAATATTCTCCGATGACTTTTGCCTTTTAATTAAAGCAATCGGAAGAAAAGAAGAATTTTTTTTATTTTTTTTCTTGTAATCAACAAATGCGAACACGAACGAAGAAATAAGAAAATGTTATACACAAGTAGTCGCCTTTTCTTAATCACAATGAGGTCCTTGACGCTTATATGAGAAAAATAGCTTTTACATATGCGTAGTGTGTACTTATATGTAAGTACCCGACAATGACCAGTGGAGTCAAGAGAGATTTGGTTGCTGACTGGCTTTCAACATTTAATAAATAAAAATAAATAGCACAATTGGATCGCACAAACTTTTAATCAATTTATTTAAATTTTTTTTTATAGAAAAAAACACTTTTGGGACATTTTTGCTTACACTATAATACAGAACGACCAACGGTATCGTTAAAATCAATTTTTTCTTTTTTAACTAATACCCAAATGGGTGATCAATAGTTTGACAGCAAAAATAATATAAGGTGTGTGGCGACCAATAGCCCTCACAACCAGAGGGCGTATTCATCGCAGAAAAGCTAAACCGTTCACATTTGATAACACGCCTTTTTACTCGTCGACATTAGCCGATCCTGCTGTATATCTGGATCTATTTTAAAAAATCGAAAATAAGTTCTTATGGGCCAGTTATAACTTTCATTGAATTGAAACTCATCATGAGGAACTAAATAAGCGAAATCAGTAATTATTTTGCTGCAGATGACTTAATTATTAATTCTTGTCAAAACAAAATTTCATTTTGGTCCAACCTTCCGCATGAAATAAATTTCATTATTTCAATGATTGAACTACAGTAGAACCCGCTTAAGAGAAAAACCAGCTTATCTGAAACACTTTTTTCATCCCCGAGACGAGACATATTAATGTTTTCATAGTTCTGCGTATCTGTCAAAATCAAAGAAAATGGTCGATCCAGTTCCCGGCCTTTACTTGTCTAATTTCAATATTTTGCTGTTGTTTCCAACAATGCGGTGAGTAGTTACTGTGGGCATTGGAACAACAATTTTTAATTTTTGAAACTTTCAATTTTGACAACCTGCTCAATAAATTACCCGGAGAGAGTACGATTACTAGGGCGCTAAAAATTGGTAATGGTTTTTTTTGTAGAAGTGTCAAAAAAAGCATTTTTTACTGTACTATCTCACCCCGTTTAGGAGGTAGGGGCAATTTTAGAAAAAAAAGACTTAAAATAAGAAAAAAAAATATTAAAATGAAGTTCTATACCGGTTCTGAAAGCCAGAAATCTGCCTTTTAATCTAAAATTTAAATTAAATTATACATGTCTAATAGTTTTTGAAAAATTCGCATCCAAACTCAAAATTTTGATAAAAAAAAATTAAAAAAAAAATTTAAACCAATTTTTTTTTTTCAAAATTGTGAATGAAGTGCTAAATTGGGTTCTTGCGGTCAGCTTATATCAATTCTAAATGTAACACAGAAATCGAATGGTTTTATGTCTTCTAGTTTTTCTAGATTTTTGTTTTTTTTTTTTGATTTCGTCGAATTGAATTTAAATTAACAACCGTCTACAATACATGGTTTGTGGTATTTTGCCAAAAACCTTTGTTAGTTTAAGCACATCGCGTTGTAGTCTTTCTTATATAGAAGAGTCACACTGCACACATTGCACGATTCAAATTTCGGTTTGTTCTGTTCGATTTTAAATCGCAACCTTTATACAACATTACCATTCTAAATATTTTATTAGAAACAGCCCTTGTAGGTACTGTATATAGTACATACAATCGGAAAACCGATTATGGATGAACTAATCACATATCATTAAGCTTTCCAATATTAAGCACGTATATATTATGTTTTTACCAGCTTAATGCCTTGAATGTATAACAAATACTTTTTACATGTAGAATTTTTTTTGGAAAAACAATATTTGTTTTCAAATAAAAATGATAAATTATGTGAAGAAGTCGTTTTATGTTTTTTGTATATGTACCTACATATATAGGCAGCGGGCGTGCCTCCTTTAAATTGTAAGGAGAAAGGACATTTAGAGTAAAAATGGATTCAATACATTATTTAACACGTGCTTGAATTTCTAAATTATTATCAAATAATATCTTTACAAGTAGGTACCTACAGCTCGAGTACGTGTATGTGTTTTTTTTCCAATATTGGTTATATGGTCGGAATTATCTTGGTCAATAAAACCATTGCCCTATCTGAATAATAAGGTATACCATATTGTAGTCCATATTTGTGTATATGTATATATTTTTCCTTGCTTTAAAGAAAAAGTATTGGTTACAACTTACATGTTGTAAAGAAAAGTGTATCGAGGTTTTAATCAAACTAAACATGCAATATGCACTGTTATTGCAAACAAAATGCACTAATCTTTATTTTTACATAAATAAAACACTGGCGCAAAATTTTAAACAGTTCTCGTTTAAGCAATAAACCCGACTCTATTTAAAATAGTCCTTTATTTAAAAATTCTTGTTTAAATTTTTCTTAATTCTAAACACTTTAAACAACTCTTCTAACTAAAGAACGTGTTTAACAAAACGTCAGCAAACTTTTGTGAAACACGCCTAATTTTGACAGCTGAATAAATCAAACAGAACGAAAAATTAAAAAACAAAAAAACAAAAAGAACCCAATCTGTAATTTTGCCGAGCTATAGGAAAGTGTTTCGAGATTTAAATTTCGAGTTAAAATAGTGAAAATACTAAATAAAAAAGTGAAATAAAAGTTAACACAGTGAATAATTGCAATATTTTATAAAAAAAAAAAACAAAACAACATGAGGTGCTGCGTTAAATCGTTTAAAAACACCTATAATATGGAGTTTTCAAATTTTTCTTCTCACGGGCTGATTGTGTCTCATATTCCACATAAAGTAATGTGAAGTGATGTTTTTTAGGCTAATACATTATCTAAGAATACTTTTCAATTGATAAAGCATTTTGCTTTAAAAAAGAAAATTATTTGAAAATAAAAATACACTTCAATCACGGGAATTAGCTGAACCCCATCTGTGAAAATTGAAATTCTCGTCCAGGGTAGCATTAGTTTTTGTTGGTGATGGCAAGGCGCTTAAATCCATTGAGCGCCCGTAGTGCAGAGTAATTTTACTTACTTTATGTGAAATATGAGATACAGCTTACCTGTGAAATGAACAAAAATTACACTGCTTGTTATAGGTGTTTTTAAATATAGGTGCAGTATTTAACGCAGCAACGCGTGTAGTTTTCTGTTTTTGTACATTTTTGTATTGCATGTAATCACTTTAATTACTTTTATATGACTTGTTTCTTTAATTAACTAAGCTTTTTTACTATTTTAAAGATTTAAAATTTCAAAACAATCCTAAAACAAAACAGATCAAAATGGCTTTGGGTGCATTTAGCTGTCTAACTGCACGCCTTCCCTGTGTGGATGCATTTGTGTTTGTATAACTCACACTCAAAGTTATAATTTCCCACAGATAAAGCATACTTTAAAAAGATAGAGAAGCGTTTTGCTGGTTTTAAAGTTAGAAGACCTCTTTAACGCTAAAGTATACTTTATGTCGTTTAAAATGTTAAAAATTTTGCGCCACTGTCTTCATGGTCGATTCATACAAAACTTGTAGAACATTAAATTAGGTATAATTTTATACAAAAAAGTTTTGTGACGCTTTTCTTCCTCCGATGGATCGCTTTGAAGATATCATTGTTTCAAAAAGAAACGTAAAATGAAAAGACAACAAATTTCGGGTTTTTGCGTAAAACTCTTAAACGGCACAAAAAAAACCCTTTTTCGCTCTTTATATCGCCAAGTTGTTGAAAAGTAATTAATTAATACCTATAGATTATAAATTTTACCACAAAAAATAAACTTTTTTTCATACGAGCCATCAGCCTCAAAATAATATGGCTTTAAAAATAGTCTGCGAAAAAATATGCAAAAAACTGATATTTTCGATATTTGATCTTGGATGACTTAATAAGCGCATATACAATTCCACAAACGACATTGTTCGCGGTATTTTGTATGATAATATAAAGTTAATTGCTTGCTCCGGGATCTTAGATATGTACATTTTTTTTTTAATATCCCACGAATAAGGTACTAAAAATCTCTTAAGACTTTAAGGGTATTCATGCAATGTCTTAAACTTTACGATGATTTAAAATCGTAAAGTTTCCGATACACGTTTCATGAACGCACCAAAAAATATTTTGCGTAAATGTGGTAAACGATATGGTAAACAAATCAGCTGTTCGTTAAACGTCAAACAACTTAAAATATTTAATTTAATTTTAACATTCGTAAAATTTGTCATCCGCAATTTAAAAATGCCCAAAATATGCCAAAAAAGTAAATTTTTACAATTGTATGAACAAATTGCTTTCAATGATCTATTAATTCATGAATTATTTGGTGAAAATGATGGTAAGTGTGAATGCATTTGTGTTTGTTAACTCACACTATTTAAAAAAAAAAAAAACCTCATTTTTCCTCGATATGTCCGTTCCTCTATTTCTTCTTCTAAGGTTACAAGAGTTTACCATGTTTACGATGTTTACCTTCTTCGTTTAACACACAAATTTGTGTTTTAAAGTTTAAGATTTGTTTGAAAAGATTTCCCATACAAATTTTGACAGTTCGTTTACGACATCTTAAACTTTAAGACGTTTACCACGTTTACGATACTTTTCCGACGTTGCATGAATACCCTTATTAAGAAAGTTTAACCGTTGATTAAAATTTTTGTAATGCTGACCAATTTCTGAAAGTATTGTTAAACCTCTTTAACCAATTAATGATTTTAGATGGCTTTTTATGCGACATCTACATTAATGCAAGTGCTAAGAGCCTTTAAAAATCTTTACTTGAATTTTTGTTCGCAGATTGTACTTTATTGTACCTTTTTACCTGGGCTTTTTAGGGTAATGGAGAAGTCTGATACCGTCCATTGATGTGTAAAACGAACCTTATAAGAATAGACCAATTTGCTTGAAATTTAATACAGAGTTTTTTTGTGACTATCTAGAGAAAAAATTTTAATTTTTACTTTAGCCCCATCTAGAACGGATGAATTCCATAAAAACAAATTTGATTTATTAGGATTTTTTCGAAAACGGCTACAGCGATTTTGATAAAACTTCGTGTTTCCTAGTGTTCTTTTTAATATCACAATTGAAGAATTGGCATTACTCAAGAGCACGGCAGGACTTTTTAATTGTTTTTAGTTCATTATTATGATCTTTCTTGGTCATCATGATGTAAATTTGGGGTATTTTTAAAGTAATTTTAGGCAATATGACATTTTTTTTAAGCTTTGTAATGCTTTTCCTCTTGAGGTTTTGGGCGATGCATGCCATGGGTGTTATGACAATTTTTTAGTTTTGATATTTTATTATCGGGTAATAAATTAAAAATTGAAAAACGTCATAACAGAGAGGGCGACACTATGGAAATTTCCTTTTAACATTGCTGTATAGTGTCACCCTCTCTCTTTCGATAGTGAAGGTGCATTTGATTTTGATAGATTTTTGGTAAGTTAATCCTACACTGAAAAACTAATTCAATTTCTTTGCAGGCTTAACTAACGCTGGTTTAACTGAAAATCTAGCCTTCGAAAAATTATTTTTTAATACTTTCCTACAGCTTTCCGTTAAAAATGTAATTGCTAATAGAAAATATAACTTTATATCTTCAGTCCACAAAAGCAATTTCGTGCAATCCAGTTGGGGATTATGTTATTATTTCTTTTTTTTATTTTGTTGTACCAGACAAATTATCATGTTTCTTTTTGTTTCTTATTATCATTTTATTTTTATTTAGCGATAGTATCAAAGCATTTTTCCTTGAACACAAAAAACAAAACCTTTTAAAATACCAGGGGAAACCAAAACTTTGAAAATTGGTTGTACCTATTTGCTATTATATGGGGCTATTTTGTTTTATAATGAGGATTTCATTTTAACTTTGATATTTTATATCATAATATTTGGAATTTGTGGGACTAAAAGAAATAGGTATCCATATTTACCTACAATTAAATCTGCCCTTTTCCTTTGTCTCAAAGGTACATAATTTATCACATTCATAAGTAGGCAAATCGATAAAACCCTTGATGTATAGAATTTGGTTTGATATTTCATTTAATAAGTCCGGTAAATATAATTTGCTCTAAAAACATATCAACAGAAATTCCCTGTGGAATGTTCAGATACCCGTTTTTCTCTAAATGCTTCGATTTGTGTGTAGACAATTGCCAGACTAGGAAAGAAATTAAGAGTATAGTGATATATGAACAAAGACATAATCAATCTTATTTACATATAAATTCATTCCAAAGTATGTCTAACTTTGGACAGCTGTGCAACTCCATAACCTTATTTATAAACATTTTCCATCGATTGTATAATTTAGACACTGTAATTGGTTACCCAAACCTATTCTAAAGTGGGTATATGTTCAATGAACACAAAATTGAAAATGAAATGAAATATTCTTTGAAAGTATATCCAAAGTTTCACGAAATTGACACATTAGAGAGATGTTGGAATGCTTTTATAAATAAGCAGATGTCTAACTATGACTAGCTATCCCACGCTTCTAAATAAATGTATTACCAAAAAAATGGTTCGGTTCGCGCGATGCATCGCGTGCTGCGTCCAATATTCGGTCGTCATAATCGCCCAGCAGAGTAATTAGAGCAACCATGGATCGGTTTCGCACCACGTTTACTCTGTAGTGGATAATTCGCATCCTCAGAGACGCCGTACAGTGCGCACCGAAGACGCTATTGCTGCTGTGGAGCAGAGTATCGAAGAAGACCCGAATGAGTCCATCCGCCATCGCTCGCAACAATTGGAGCTGTTTTATATTTTTTTAAATAAATTAGGTATTGCAAGTTTTCACTTTATTTTCACTATATTAACGATTGAAAATCTCGAAACACTTCCCTTTAGATCGGCAAAATGACAGATAGGCATCTTTTTTCTTTTTTTTTTTTAATTTACTGCTTCACTCACATACACTGTATATGTGATATATCTTCCTTATCTTCTTATGCTAAGATCCAGAGTTTCGTCGAGTTAACTCAGGGTCTATAAATGAACTAAAAAACATGTTTCACGAGTTAACTTGCGTTTAATCTCAAACTGAGATGACATCGCACTTAAAAAATGAGCTTAAAAGAACCCACAACTCTGTGTGTCTATATTGGCTCCAGCGGGCCTGGTCGCATCGCACTATTTAATGATTATCTAGCAAAGCTCTTTGACTTTGAATAGGGCTAGACAACCGTTTATATTAATCTCATTATTAATGGAAATATTCAGCCAGCTAAAGCATCTCTCTGTATCTTTCAAATGTATCCCAATAAAGGCATGATTTGAACATTTGCAAAACATTTCATATGAAAAACTTTGTCTAACAATTCTAACATCACCGCAAAAAAAAACCCAACAATTCTCCTCCACGTGGGAAACTCACATTTGTTTTGCCTATTTATTCCCTTTCTCTATACCATACAATACATATACATATTTGGGATGACAATGCATGAAGATTTGTTCTTTAGCCTTTGTGTAAATGCCTTTCAAAGCGTATATATAGAAGCTTATATGAGGCATATTGAATTAGTGCACGTGGTTGATGATGGTAAGGGTAAGGTATATTCATAAAGATGTATGGAATATGGATACATATATAATATTATACGAACGTTGTTGTTTTGTTTATGACTTATGAGCAAGCTGTTATTTTAGCCAGTCATCAATGTCGGCAACTTATTTTATCACCAAGCTAAATCTCGAACGCAAAACAAAGCTTAACAGCCCCAAACCATCATATCAGCAATAAAACTGCTGGGCGTGCACATTTTTCGAGCTACAAGTTGACGAAAAATAAACTTTTTCCATCATTTTGTTTAACGTGGACCAAAACATATCATCAGGCTATATACATAAATAGGTACCATAACTTGTATATAGGAGAAGAAAGTTTATTTTTAGGAAATAGTTTTCTGGAAGAGAGAACAAACCAAAAAAAGAAAAATCGCGTACATACATAGGTATATCCTTTATGGGCTTAGCTAGTTTTATCTGGGATTTAGGAAATAATAAATCGGGGATTGTTTGAGATGATGGGAAATTCTTTTGGGTTGACATTCCTGTTATATATAATATATATTATATAAGATTTTGCGCCTACATCTTTTGTAAACAGGATTGAAATAGCCTTTTGCAGTTGTTATGAGAAAACACCCAAAAGCTTCGGAAAAGGCAGTTAGCTTCTTTTTTTTTTAATTAAACTTGAGTACTTTGATCTCGTTAATTCTGGATTTTTTATACAAATATGTCATGTTAAAGTCAACACCATTATAATTATATAATTATATGTCCCTAAATTCATGCAAGAAGTAATTTTGAAAGAACACATCCCGGTTTTTAATTAAAAATTTTATTTTTGTTTTATTGATTCATAAAATATAAACAATTTAGGGTTATGTACACATATGGAAGAGAATACAGGGTGGGTTCCTTGGCTTTGGTGGCACAATATGTATTCTTTTGTTGACATTTTCCATTACCTGCATCATTCCGCATAAATGTGGCTGAATATTTTTGATACACTGTATTTCCAAAATCCGCACCAAACAGTGAAACGTTGTGCATGCATTTATTTCTCAACAATCAACAATGTATTTTCCAAATCCCAAATGCGATAATTTTGAAGATGAGCCTCATGACTGAAAATGATTTTGTTCGAAAAATTATTATTTTTATTATATTTTATTGTCAAGTTGGTACTCAGATCATAAGATAAAATAAAATAAAACAAAATAAAATAAAATAAAATAAAATAAAATAAAATAAAATAAAATAAAACAAAACAAAACAAAGTAAAACAAAACAAAACAAAGTAAAACAAAACAAAACAAAACAAAACGAAACAAAACAAAACAAAACAAAACAAAACAAAACAAAACAAAACAAAACAAAACAAAACAAAACAAAACAAAACAAAACAAAACAAAACAAAACAAAACAAAACAAAACAAAACAAAACAAAACAAAACAAAACAAAACAAAACAAAACAAAACAAAACAAAACAAAACAAAACAAAACAAAACAAAACAAAACAAAACAAAACAAAACAAAACAAAACAAAACAAAACAAAACAAAACAAAACAAAACAAAACAAAACAAAACAAAACAAAACAAAACAAAACAAAACAAAACAAAACAAAACAAAACAAAACAAAACAAAACAAAACAAAACAAAACAAAACAAAACAAAACAAAACAAAACAAAACAAAACAAAACAAAACAAAACAAAACAAAACAAAACAAAACAAAACAAAACAAAACAAAACAAAACAAAACAAAACAAAACAAAACAAAACAAAACAAAACAAAACAAAACAAAACAAAACAAAACAAAACAAAACAAAACAAAACAAAACAAAACAAAACAAAACAAAACAAAACAAAACAAAACAAAACAAAACAAAACAAAACAAAACAAAACAAAACAAAACAAAACAAAACAAAACAAAACAAAACAAAACAAAACAAAACAAAACAAAACAAACCGAATAAAATAAAATAAAATAAAATAAAATAAAATAAAATAAAATAAAATAAAATAAAATAAAATAAAATAAAATAAAATAAAATCAAATCAAATCAAATCAAATAAAATAAAATAAAATAAAATAAAATAAAATAAAACAAAATAAAATAAAATTTAAAAACAATACAAAAATTGAAGCAAAGTTTTTCTATCGACAAACAAAAAAATAATAGAAAGATCGAAATAAATTTTTTTTATCGGTAGAATAGTTTAGTTTTGGTTTTTTTTTTGGTCAAAGATTTTCAGAAATTTTTATTTTGAAAGTTCTTAAATTTAGAATACTTTCAAACAGCTCCTACTTCTAAAAGGTGGTATTTGTATATGATTCATTATTATGTAAGTACCTACCTATATTTTTACCCACCAATGAGAAATACGAAATTAAAATAAACATATTTATATGAAATCAGCTCTTGCCTGCAGAGCATGATTTAAAAATAAATACAAACTGAGAAACTGGTAATTGTTTCGTTTTGTAAAATACAAAATTCAATTAAGTGCATTTTATTCCGGATGAATTTGTTTTCATGTAAAGAGATTTTAGACAAAGGAAAACAAGCAAGGTATGAAATAAAATCGTCCGTGAGTCGGTTGAAATTTTATGTTCGAGGTAATTTTAGCAAACAAAAATCATACTTGAAAGCTTATGAACCTTAAAATCCAATAAAATTTAATAAAATTTGTAGAAAGTTTCGTGTGCAATAGATGTAGTACATATCCACGGTTGAAAATAACAATTCAAAACAAGTTTTCAATTGAAATAAACAATAAAAAATAAAAAACAGAACCACATCATAAAATATGAAATTAAATAAATTCTTATATTGTTTTATTAAAATTTATTGTTAATAATTTGAAGTCATGACGATTTATTGATGCGTTGTCTCTCCTGATATGCGTGTTTCCTATGCTCGTACCTTGATGCATACTGCTGCAATATACAACATTAAGAGAAAAAATACATAAAAACAAATCACACAAAAACTAAGCTGTCACACTGATGTGAATTTTCGAAAAAAAATCGTCAAAATTCCAAACCGAATTATAAAAAGGTTTATCGATTTTTTTGTAATTAATAAGTCTGACCAAGAGAAAAAATAAGAATCTTAAAGAATTGATGAAATCCTTGTATGAACAATAAAACAAATGTTCTTTTCATGCTCACTACAGTACATAATGTAATACAGCTAACAGACTATGGCTTAATGACTGTAGAAATTGACTTTAATTTAATGTACTATGTAGACTTTCAAGGGAAAGTTCTAATGGAACTCCAGTCAATTGACTGTGTTTATAGTTAAAGTCAGAATAAGAAAAATGATTGCAATTGACTTTTAAGTGACTATAAATGCCTGGAAACGCGGTCAAGGAACAGCAGCCAATTAACTGCGGCACTATTTATTTGCAAAGTCAAAATTATAAAAATAACAGGTGACTATAATTTTAAAGTAATAATATCATTTAGTTATTCAAAAGACTCAGAAAATAATTCTTACTTACAATTTTTACTCAGTGTTTTGCATTATTATATGTTATTCAGGTGATCTAATTATTTTCAACCACTTCGTAGACCTTTGAAATTATCCTTTTTATTGTTTAACTTACTTTATACATAGTTTAAAATAATAACAGCGACATTTCCATTTGCAATAGAACCTTAACGTAAAACATAATACATCTTAAAGCAAAATCGATCGTAAAAAGGAAAGGATTTTTTTCTTACTTAACAATAAGGTCATCAATATCCGGAAATACAAAATAAGATTATATAATATATCTACTACTACATAATACTTTATTTTTTTTTTGCCACCCACTTTATTTATCAATTCTCAAAAAACGATGTATCGTTCATTCAACATTTCTCGCACTATCTCAGTTGATAGTTTAGAATCAGTAATGGGAAGTTCAACATTTTAGGGATAAAATGTCGATATCCAAAAGCAACAAATAGATATACTTATAGCATAGGTACAAAAAGTTATTCCATCATCAATCCAGTGATACCTATATAGTGATACCTATACAGACTATAATAGACGCGTAGCCATTAGGGGGAACTTAATAAAAAGTGAACTTTTCAATTAGAGGAAACACAATTTATAAAATAATGATAAAGTTTTTAGAAATTTCCAAGAAAAGCCAAAGTATACTGCTAATTTTCAAGTTAATTCAGGACCATTTCTGTCCTTCTATTCCTTTTATAACTTTTGCCGTGCAATTAAGTTTGCATTTAAGAGACATTATATACTTCTTTTATTTATAGAATATGAAAATCATACCGGAATTGCGGAACAGAGCTGTAATGGACAGTGCATCAAATTCAATTAAAGCTATAACTGTCTGAGGTTTTGATTAGTTAATTAAGGAAAACCTTAAAGATGCAAAAAAAAAAAACCTCGTAAGCTTCAAGATAAATATATTTATTTAGAAAAATAACTTGTGGTTCCCGAGAAGATTATTTTACTTTAGAAGGATTTTTGTGTGATAATTGATGATAACGCACTTACAGCTAGGCTACCATCATCATATTAATATTGAAGGTTTTGAATGAAAAAACACCAAGTTTTTATAGGCTCGAGTTATAGCTATTTCACGACTGCCAGTCTTTTTAGTCTATTTGGTTAATTTTATTTCGAAAAACTTTTGCCATCACTGAGAGTCGAACGTGATCGGTCCATTCCATTTTCAGGTTTTATTGTTTGACAACTGCATTTTAAGAAAGAAAATAAATCTACTCCGCTTTTTTACGATCTACGCTCCTTTTTTTCCCACACTGAAAAATACAGAAATTCTCTATTCAAACAATAATAATTTTATAAGAGGGTGTTTTTAATAATACAAATTCTATATACTATTCTACTGAAATACATCAGCCAAGTAGAAGACTTAGCACGAAGACTTAGTCCATTAAAATGACTTTGTTGAATTATTGATTCAAAATAGCTTTTAACGGCCTTTAAGTCCTACAAAAATTGGCGTTTCGTCCCGGCGATCTCACTTGGACTCATCAGTTGACTAGTGAGGGCCTTTGTCAATACGCAATTTTTGCTAAGTTCAGTTCATCTTACATAGATTTCGTGACGAATACCTAGTGTGAACTATATCCAACAATAATAATAATTTTAACTAAATAATAAATCTGAATGTATGAATCTTAAATCTGCAAATGGAATTTATGTGTTTTATTTTGTTTTAAAAATGCATGGAATAGCTGTTTCCAAAAAATTATATGAATTAAGTTCCCAAATCATAGAGTTTTTCTTAGGATTATACCATGGTTGTAATCAAATTTGGCCAAGGTAATATTAATTAATAAAAAGAAAACTGTTAAACATAGTTGTCTGCCTATGATAACTGAACATATACCTTAAGCGGAACAAAAGATTTATGTGAGCGGGACAGAGGACCCAAGAACGTCAAAAATAGTTGAAAAATTAAATAAGTCTCCAAATTTGGAGATCTATTTTATTCTTTAATTTGGGGACTTATTTAACTATAAAATAACCTCCCAATTAAAAAAGGGAAATAATTTTTATGAAATAAACCCAAATTTGTCACATTATGAAACATCTCACCACTTCCATATAAAATTTGGGGATTATTTCACTTTTTGTTTGGTGGGTTTTTTCTTTAAGGAGTTATATTGCCATCTGAATGATATTTTATTTAAACCTCTATTTTTTTTTAACTAATCCTGACCTTATAAAGCAAGTAAAAGTACTAAAAGCTGTTATCTCCGCGTTTTTATTTTCCTTTTCCCAATACAGCTTCTTAAAAGTCTATTAGGGCCTGTTTTATAATATTTAAATAAAGTTTTGATTATTTATGCTTGACTCATAAATATTTACACAAGATCATGAGTCCCAAAATCCAAAATTTGTGGGACAACAGTGATTTTCTTCTCCTGTGGACTTTTGAACTTATACTAACATTAGAGTTTCAAGTAACTAATCAGAACTTTACTTATAGTCATTGTGAAACAGGCCTTTATAAAGCATATTAAAATTTTCAAAACACAATATTTTAAGGGTTTTACAATTATTTGAAAATTCAGTATTTCAGAAAAAGTGTATAGTGGGAATTGACGCGTAAATAAAAAACTCAAACAATTAGTTCATTGTGTTGTGTCTCATTATAAAGTTAAAGTACTTTCACTTTGTAAATTAAGCGAAGCGACGAAAGCACGACTCTAATAGTAATGCGTATATAAAATATCTAACATATAAAATTTTAACCATATAAGCAATTTCCCGCGCTTCAGTTTAGTTTATTTTATTTTATTCACAATTCAAAAAGAGATCGTAAATTAAATGTCAAACTAAATTGTAATTCTATACTCAAAAAGCTTGTGAAGTAAATATATTTTTTTTTAATTTACAAGCTAATATTTTGAGTCATGAACATCGGAGGTTTAACCTAAAAATAAATTTACGTTTTGAAATCCTGGATCTGATCAATTGTTTATTTGCCATGTAGTCCAGTCAATGAAGCGTTTCACTCGGAACAAATTAAGAAAATGTCAAAATTCCCCATCGATATGAGCGCCGCTAACAATTTTACGGGGGGTTGAAGGCCCCCCAAAATGGTTTTTCAAGAATAACTCCCAAATGTTAAGTGCTTGGAATATTTCCTAGAAAAACGTATTTTTTTTTCAAATTTTATTTTTTAAATTAAGAGTTCAAAAATCATTTATTCAAAAACTAAGCACTAAAATAACTTCATTTAAAAACTTACAAAAAAAATGAATATCTGGCTTTAAGATAAACTATAACATAATATTGTTAGTTTTGCCATTGTGTTTTTATATTCATTTTATATTATAGAAAAAAAAAAATTTAATTTGCCCCTCCCACCTAAAGTGGTGGACAAATGGAGTGGACGGATATCTTTAAATATTGTCCATATAATGTACCAACAACAACAAAAAACAATGGTGCTTTTATCACAAAATGCATAATTTTGGAATTAAGTCGCCCATCTACATAGAAAAGTAAAACCCTTAACTCTTCTGATTGGTTTATTTCAAAAACCGTTATTTGTATGAAAAAAGTATGTTCTACATTTTTGTAGGAAATATTCCAAGCTACTAATTAGTCTTTAACACTTTTTTTGTATAACTTACCATTTGGGAGTTATTCTTGAAAAACCATTTTGGGGGGCCTTCAACCCCCCGTAAAATTGTTAGCGGCGCTCATATCGATGGGGATTTTTGACAATTTCTTAAGATCACAATGAGGAAGCTATATATCAAAATCCAGCTTTCCGGGGATTATTTCCGAATTTAGCTATTTTTTTCGCTTCAACTAATTTATAAAAAAAAACAACTTTATTCACAAATTGGCGAATTTACTTGGAATTTTAGAACATTTCAATCTTCTTTCTTTTTTTTCCTTAAATCAATTTGATTATAAAAATAGTTTTCCCTCGTCAAAAAAAATGTTGACTGCGGTCCTGCAAATATCTACTCGTTCATATATTTGTAAAATCATAGGACACGTATACAGTAGACTCTCGCTAAGTCTAATTTTCACGGGATACCAAGATTTGTTCCAGCTAGAGAGAGTTTTGGAAAAATTCGAGTTATAGAGAGAAACATTTTTTTATTTCAAAAGGTTTATTTAATAAATAAAGGTTAATATATGCATATAAAGCAACCAACAACTCCGCCGTTTATCGCCTCGAAAAGTTATCGCCGAGTTACAGAACATGGGTCCAGGGTTATGAATGGGAAGAAACGCGAAGAGCTGACGATGATGGTACACGCGATGCTACGCATATTTACATATGTATTTAGATATTGATGATTCGTAGTTATACTATACCCAAATAAGAATTTCGAAGGGGTAACGTTTTTTATTTTGTTTTGTTCTAAACAAAATTCGACTTAAGAGGTGAAAAAAGATGCCAAATATCGATAAAATGTGTTCGAGTTAGAGAGAGTTCAACTTAGAGGGAGTTCGACTTAGAGAACTGTTTTTGTATGAAAAATTGAAGGGAATGATAAAATATGGCGAAAAAGTTCGAGTTAGAGAGAAATTCGACTTAGAGAGAGTACGACTTAGGGAGAGTCGACTGTAGTTCTTTATTTAAATAAAAAATAGAGGACTTTGGCCGTTTTACGGATATCCTTCTTATTTGAATCGGTCATTCCTTCCATTTCATACATTCATAGTATATACAAACTGTTGTTGTTGATGACTATTATATAAAAAAGAAGGGTTAAAGGGAATATACAATATAAGACCTATGCCGAATATACATATTATATATTATTCCCTTTCTATACATTTTGGACTAATGTCATTTATTTATTTATTTTATTTTATTATTCTTTGCAGTTTTTTATATTCCGAGTGGCAAGAGGACCTTTCATTGAAGAATTCTACCAATGTGTAACCCATGGTTTCTACACAGCAAACTGGCAGGAGCAGTTTTACAATACATTTACATTATTTTCAACCTTCATAATTCCATTATGCATATTATTCGTAACCTATATGTCAACGTTTAAGACAATTTCAGGTGAGTCATATTTATATTAAAAAAAAAACAATATACATACATACATACATACATACTACATATGTTAGGTACAAAAATATTCGGAAATGTGGGTTAAACCTATATTTATTATATTGAAAGTCATTCAAACTCAAAAAAATAAATCGAAAGTGAATTTTTTAAATTTCGGCAATTTTTACATAAGGGTCAGTTTCACAGTGCACACTTAACAAAATAAGTGGCACTTAATTTTCCCATTTTGGCACTTAAGCCGCAGTTTTACTACCTGAGTAAGTGGAACTTAAGTGTCACTTATACCGATAAGTTTACACTGTGAAATTGGGAATTAGTTTTCCATATTCGGCACTTAAGTGACACTTACTTCACTGTGAAACTGGCCCTAAATGTTTCGCTTTCGCCTTGTTACCGCATGAAATTATTTAAACTAGAAGTACCCACCTATATTATACTTCAGAAGTACCTATATAAACACAAAATTCCTAAAACATTTAAGAATTCACTTGCTCGATTCTAGATGGAGCAAATATTGTATGATTCCACAGAAATATATGTTCATATAGTTGCATCCCTTTTTCATGAAAACTTGGTTGTTACTTCACAACACTTATGTATTTTCAAAATCATTACAATTATATATTTATGTCGTTTTCCATTGGTTTCACTCAGGGATTAACTCATTCTGAAATCCAATGGAACAAAGTTAGCATTACTTCTACTCAACTTAGAAATTTTTTCATTGTATTGGTGAATCATCGTGAACAGGCGTACAATCAAACAGAGTCCGATGTTTACTTTTGACATTTGAGTGAGATTGTTTTGAAGTTATAGCTTCTTGAGTGGATTCTGATTTCAAATCGAGAAGCGAAATTTTCTTCTGAGAAGCATCGGTTGATCGTTTTTGTTGCCAATGGAATGGTTTCAGAAGAGTTCTTTTTGATTCTGGATGCTTCCAATCGTCCAATGGAAAATGACATTAGTTTGTCACGCGTAAACTCAGATTTCAGAAAGTATTTAACTGATTTACGGAAAACAAATTTTATAATATTCTTTATGTTAATAAGATTGTTAGAGACTATTTTTTGTTTGTCTAATTTGTTTATTACATATTACATATTACAAGAATATTAATTTTTTTAAATTTTTTGTCAACTTTTTCTTTGAGGTTGTCCCACATTTTCGCATATAGATTAAAACCTATTTGATATTTTAGAAAAACAGTTATTGTTTTATAAAGTCAATATTTTCCTGCAAATTATAAGCCCCAAAATCTTTTCTTAATTATATACCTATACAAACTGAGTTATGAGTAGCTAATTAGATTTGTATACAAATTTAAATATTATGATTTTTTGAATTTTTTTATCTAGAAATTCGATTCATCCACATTGCACAATGCACAGTCACGGGGTTGCTGCTTTGTTTCATTTCATTATCATTATCATTCCGCCTTTTTTTGCATTTTCTCTATTTCCTATTTCTATTTGCTTTCCCTATTGTTCCACTCAATTGTTCGCTGTCGCATCAATTCTTCACCATTTTTACTTGGGTGCGATGTATTATATGTATATATGTATATGTATATGTATATGTATATTTGCATATGTAAGAAAAGAATTATAATAAGGGCAAATTAATGGATTCATCAAACGTGAGACGGAGAAAATGAAAAGGTGGGTGCTGACTGCTGATTTGTGTGTATCTGTGAATCAACTTCAGATAATAAAAAAATAGTTATCACAGAATTTTGAGTGCAAGCAAATCACTGGAATATAAATGAGCCTGAGTGAAGGGATATAGGTAGGTAGATTCTCTCCCTCCCATATTCTGTTCCTTTTTTTTGCTAAATTTCTTGATTGTGCAGTGGATTGGGTTATGGGTAGCTATTTATTTGTTTTATTTCTTCTTCTGCATATCTACATGCCAAACGTACTGAAAAATATGACGGAAATTCATGATTTGTAAGAAAATCAACGGGAGATAAAGATTCTGTTTATATGTCAAACATGAACCTACTTAACATACAAATTAAATACAAATAGGTACCTAAACAACTTTTTAAGAACTCGAATTTATCAAAACGTAAGTGTGTAATGTATAAACTTTTTGTTAATAATATGAATTATAGAAATTACGGGTGGCAGTAGCCCCATTTAGTACTATCGGTGTATATGTACGGTGACCATATTTTAGAATTTCAAATAATGAACATGCGAAAAAGGCAAAAAAAATCAATTAAATTTTAAATCATTCCATTTAATTAAAAAAATATCTACTTAAAAATGAAGGTACAGAAATCAGAAATTCAGTCTTTGTTTGCATAAAACTTAAATTTTAAAACAAAAAAGACTTACAAAAAAAAATAAATAAATCTATATTAACATACATATTTCATTTTTACGGATGTTGATATTTTTCTGAACCTGCGAAGCGGGCCATTCAAGGTATCTATAAAACTATTGACAAAGTCAAAAAAAATTTTCGTTTTAAAATCATTAATGGAAAAATATTTTAAAGCAAAGTATGAATAGATACTTTAAGTGTGGGTCTTAATGCCAATTCAGAAAGGCAAAATCTATAGCGGGTTTTAATGCTTTTTTGTGGTGGGTCTTATTGCCACTTCAGTAAGGAAAAATAGCCTGCAAGTGTTATTTACATTTTTTTGGAAATGATACCCATGGGCTTTATTTCCGCGGGTCTTATTGAATTGTACCCAAAAAAAACTCTTTCTGCAGGAGTATTTAACAAAATAAAATTGTGCTAGATGTCTTGTTCGTTCTTTCAAGCGGTTATAGAATACGTTAGCATCTTTATTTTATATTTTAATTGGCATTGAATTTTGCTTTAATATTTATGTTATTGTTTTTAGGAATTTGTACTAAATACAGAAAAAATAATGAACAACTTCTGAAATACTGAACATTTATGTGTTTTTGTTCAACAAATAATTCATAATGAACATTGTCTTCAAATACTGAACTGTTCATTATTATAATGAACGGATGGTCACCGTATGTATATGTAGGTATGCTAATATTTATTTTTAAATTTTTGCGAAGCAAGGCGAGCACGGGTCTGCTAGTTTAACAATACAAAAACACTTCCCACGATATAATGACATGGGGAATGAAATCATGAGACGACTCTATTACATAGAAATACAACTGTTATTATTATTATTTATTGTATTATTCATACTAGAATGTCCATTTGTATACGAATTAATTTATAATTCGTTTTAATTAATTATTTGGCTGGAGATATAGCTATTTCAAGGGGTGCCAAGCCCTATCATCAGTATCCTTATTAGTGGTGCTGAGCTTTAATCCAATTTCATTATGAAAAACTTTCTACATGCACAACATAGGGATCTACAACTGTTATTTTTTTGTGCTTTTTGAAAAATGTACCGTAAGCAAGCAATGGGTCCCGTTATTGATGTGATCTCTTTTCCGACCGTTTATTAAATTTTTTGGGGACCCTTAAAGTCATTCAACTATAAACTTTGTATACCTCTAAAAATAAGCTGGCTGGGCTACATTAATACATTTTTCAAACCCAGTTCAAACTTAGAGCCAATAGTTTCTGCAGAAAGGCTCTAAAATCTTATTATATAATACCCTGTAATTAAATAAACTTGTTAATAAATAATAATAATAATATTATTCATGCAACTCCGTAAGTTTACAAATTGTGTAAAATGATATGTTCACGTAAAAGTTTGCACGAACGCGCTTTTTAATTTATTTGTTTAAATGCTGTGTAATTGAATCAGCTGTTCGTTAAACGTCAAAATATGTATACAAATAAGCGTGTCAAGATTTCAAAGTTATTTTTAGGGGCCAGTTATAGCTTTCATTGAAACTCATCATTGAAGATTTTAATTGTTAATTTTGGTGCACTTAAAAAGTGAAATCAGTGATTATTTTAATGCAAACAAAAAGCTGATAACTCAATTATTATTTCTAGTCAATATTTATTATTTTTCATTTCGGCCCAGCCTATCGCAGGAAATGAATTTCTTTATTTCAATGATTGAACTACCTTATCATTGATCATTGAAATCTTAGAAATCGTTTTATGTGAAAGGTAGGGCCAAAATGAAATATTTTTTTGACTAGAAATAATAATCGAGTCATCAGCTTTTTCTTGGCATCAAAATAATCACTGATATAGCTTTTTTAGGGCCTCAAAAATGAAAATTAAAATTCAATGATGAGAAAGCTATAACTGGCCCCTTAATTGGAGAACTTCTCGCGAAATCAGAGTCAAATATGTTTCAGAACTGTAAACAAAAATTTAAGATACACGACAATAGTCGTGTTTTTTTTAATCCCGAACCCTGAAGGGAATTAGATGAAATAACGATTTCGAGGCTAAAGGTAGAATGCTAAAAGTCACAAACTCACGGCAGTGAACGAACGAAATTAGAAAATAAAACAGAAATGGTTCCATTCACTTCGATGACAATTCGGAAAGCATAACAAATATAACTTAGGCCCATTTGCTGATACTACACATAACGATTTAAGTTGAACTTAAATTCTTAAGGGGTACTTTTTCCTTGTCATAAAGTGATACTTAAGAAATTAAGTTCAACTTAAATCGTTATGTGTAGTATCAGCAAACCTCCCTTAAAGCATTTACTTTTGTTTATTCATATGGCACATTACGACGTGGATTTGTGTAAATTATGTAACTACAACAGAAAATGTAGACGTACTAAATTTTGTATAAACTACGTTTTAATTCACAACATTTATCGCAAGAACACGGACAGAGTTTTTTTTTTAGTTATATCATATTTCTGAACACGTCTAATTCTATAAGAGTCAGTTTACTCACAGTTGATTATCTTTAATCAAGGATTTATGCAACTGGTAAACCATCGAATGTGCATGTTAACCAAAATTTGAGTTGTTAATCAGAGAATTCGCTAATCAGCCGATTTTCATTGACTAGAACCAATTAATTAGAAGTGATAAAGTCACAATGAAGTTTGGTTAAGTTTATCAAAAAAATTTGGTAAATTTCCCGCAGCAAAATCCTTCAGGAATTTTACCCAAATTCTGTAAATCATTTCTCATACAAAATTTTACAGTTCATTAACCAAATGGTAAACTTATCTAGTGTTTTCCATCATTGCATGAATAATAATATTATAATTAATAACTTAAAAATAATATGCGTTTCATGAATAAAGATACAACTTGGGAGTTGTTGAGTATTTTATCAAACATATTGTTATGATGATGTGGAGGTTAAATACTTCGTATGTCAGGGTTGCGTGACACTGACTTAGGTACCTACCGTACTACTTACACAAATATTATTACTTTGAAGAGCTACTGCAATCTTAGTTGAACATAATTTGATTAATTATTATGAAATTTAATAATAATTAAATTATTTTCTCTTAATATTAGATTATTTTTTCAATGTATACCTATTTGTTTTCCAATAGCATAGCATTAATGTTCAACGAAATTTAAATAATTATATGAGATATAACTTTATTTATATAAAATGCAATATGAATATTTTAGTAAAAAAGGAAGGAAGGAAACTCGACTCGGCTTACCATCCGTCAGGATTTCGCCTGACGCGTCAGGCTTTGGCCAGGTTTCGTCCTTTGTCAGGCTTTTTTATAATTATTGCACAAAATATTATCGTTAGAAGAAAAACGTTTACTGACAAATCGAAATGCTTGTAAATCACAGTGAACACATTAATTTTTTTCATTTAGTTGTCAATTCAAAATCGATGTAAGGTGAGTTGTGATAAGTTGTAAACCTTTTAAGAAACTGCAAAACTAGGACAAGCTTTTAAAAGTAAAAACTGTTATTGAGCAGTAGGATATTTATACAGGGTGCTATTTGAAACGTTTCAAGTACAAATTAATTTTGAACACCATTTAGGGCTATCGATTTATTTGTAGCTACATAATGAAGGTCATGAAAAATATTTCTTTATAAAATATTAGTCTAACTATTAAGCAAAATTAATAAAAAAAGATAGTAAAACATAAAAACCAATTTTGGAAAGGGTGACCCAAAAATTAAATAAAAATAGAGGATTTTCTAAATTTAAAAAAATGTGATTACTCCAAAACCGTTAAAATTTATTATTCAAATATTACAGGACACAGGTTATGAAATATTGTTTAAAAAATTTAAAGCAAGAAATTAACTTTGGGGCCGGTTCTTGGTCATTGAAATGCGTTTTCGGTTTAACTATACTTAATTTGAAGTCAACGCTAAGTCCCAGATCCCTTACAGTTTTTTTCTGTAGACGCTTTCATTTATTTATAAACAAAAAAAGCTATAAAAAAAGTATTTCACAAATTAATTTTCAAACTAAATATTCATAAATTACATAAAATTATGAACAATTCCTGAAAATTTCATGCTTTTAGCACCAAAACTCGAAAAGTTATGTATCTTTTAACATTTGAGAAAAAATCCGATTTTCAAAGATTTTCAAGCAAAATTATTGAAAAAGCGCTGGTAGCGACCACTAAATGCTGTTTGATGTTGAATTTTTTGGTCTTATTTTTTTGGTTTCAATTGAATTTCGAGAAAGATGTTATTTTGAATCACCCTATTGTGCAAGATATGGCACTTCCATTTTATGACGTATTTTTTTGTGTGCTTTTATTTGTGTCTGCTGCAGGTTGCAGTTGAAATCTATTTATTGTCTCGTCGTTTTTGTGCATCCAAATCAACGTAAGTTATCTATGAATGTTTTTTTTTATAAAAATGAAGTTTCAAAAAGGAAAAAAATGTTTTTTATTTGTCAGGCTTTTTTCTCAAAAATCAGGCTTTTCTTTCTTTACTGTCAGGCTTTGCTGATTTTAGAGCTGGTAACCCTAACCTCGACACTGAATTCTCAGAAAAAAAAGAAAGACTACGAGAGATAAAATTTAAGCCTAGTACGCTGCTGATGCGAAACGAATGTTTCCTGTGATCTCCAAACAGACAACGAAACGCTTGCGAAAACACAACGGAAAATATCCTTGGAGAGTTTCACTAATTCCAAAAACATAAATGCAAAAAATCTGAGAAACCCATCATGTAAGAAAGTGATAAACAAAAAAAAACACAAATAAAACTCAAATGTCGTTTTTCCGCACACAATAAATAGTCTGTATAATTAATTCAGTGCGAAAAAGGAGCGGAGACTTCTCCAAATAATCTGCTACAATTATAAATTTCGCTCTTCGAAGAGCGTACTGCAAAACGAAAAGCAAAACGAAATTTTCCGTTTATGATTTCGTTGTGCCATTTTAGTATGGGATTTTTCGTTTCGTATCAGCAGCGTTCTAGGCTTAAGGATCAAAAAATCCCTTATTTTTATTTTACTCTTAATTGATATTTATTATACTCACACGATAGAAAAATCGTTGACTTTTTTGTATAATTTACACAAGACGCAATGATTTTAAAATTTTGTTTATCATTTAAAACTTGCATTTTAAAGAGTCTCAAATCTATGACTATCAAAATTTTCAGTTTTCTGTCAAAAAATATTTGACAAAATTAATTTTTAATATGTATATTGTATATTGTATATACTATTAATTGGCCAGTTTATATTTCAGAGATCTCAGAGATCTCCGCTTCCTCACAAATATAAACACGATTCCTCATAAAAATTCCTCAATTCAGCTGTCAAAAAGTGAGACTGAAATTTCTTGGATTCGTCGCTCGATTTCTTAAATTCCTTTGAGCGCAATGTAATGTGTTTATATTTCATTCTCCTGCTCTGTCAAAGAGACGGAGGATAATAACTGAGCGCTCTGAAATATAAACTGGCCAAATTTGTCTGAAAATAATGATCAATTTGAATTTTTATAATATTTTGTAATATAATTTACAAAGTAGCGAAAGCACAGTAATTACTTGATAGTAATTGATACCAAATAAATATAAAACCTCAATTGAACTTTTATCAGTTTTTTGTTGTGAAAATACTGGCAGATAAGAAAAGAAATTACGATAAAGTTATTATTCATGTTAATTACATCTCTGAAATATTTTTTTACAAGAAATAACAATATAATTGATATTTGTGTTTCCTTTTTAATATAACCGGCAATTGCAACAAAAAAACTCTAAACTAGCGACAAATAAAAACAATTTATTATTATTATTTATTGTGTTATTCATACTTGAATGTCAGTTTATTAGACTTTACCATTCTTTATTCCGTCAATTGTTGTTGTTCAGAAAAACAATTTGTTGCAACACAAACATTTGTATTGAAAAGAACAATAATTTAAATAAAACAATGCTCCTACCCATACTATCACTGGTATCATCAAAAAATACAGCCAAATTTGACATTTCACGTCCACAATTACTAAAAAAATTAAATCCCATTTTGCTTTCCATTCACCACGAAAATCCGCAATCCCGGATCATAATCCCAAATGACAAAAGGAAATCGATATTAAAGATAATTATTCTTTCTTAAATCCAAGACGGTGGATTTTTTTCTCGAAAAAAAAAACTTGCACATATGGTCCTAATAACCCTTTTTAACGATTAGTATTAGTATTTCATTCAAACCTTGGACATTGCAGCCTTTACTACGGTTCCAATATAAGCAAAACCCCTTTAAAGTAATTTATTTTTCTTTCCCCGTTAAATAAAAACCATAAAAAAAAATAAAAATAATTTTATCACTTTTATTTTTGTGGTTTCTGTTCTATGAATGTGTGGTCGTACATAAGAGCAAGTTCGTGCGACCCATGCCGTGCATTTTATTTGTTTGTCAACTACATCATTATCTGGTAAATCAATTTTAAATTATTTTTTTTAAATAAGAGCAACAAGAAGTTTAAATAATATTGTTCAAAATTTTCAAAAAAAAAAACAAATTCTGTATTTTTAAGAAATATTTCAAAATAATTTTAATAAAAACAAACTGCTCCAACGATTTTTAATATTTTTTCTAATAACTTACTATTCATCGCCTTGCTACATCGAAACAATATCAGAATATAATTGGTCAAATACATCTAATCATATCAGAAGCTGTTTAATCAATTTATTAAACTGTAAGTTCAACGCATGCATACTTATATAAATTCAACACAATGCTAAAATATTGTTAATTTTTGTATACTCACATCATACTATATTTCTCGTAGGTTGCATAAAATATAAATGCTTCCTTAACTAATTTATTTTTTTTTTAATCAAAAGAATAGTTTTACATTTAAAACCAAGGTATAATCGTATATATGAGCAAATTTTTGCATTTTCTTTTCTTTTCTTAAACTCTTTAAATTTTTGGTTCTTCCTTTCATTTCAGACAGTGAAAAAATGTTCCAAGGATCTAAGCTGGCTGTATACACAAACAAACCAACAGTTCAAACGAATCGACAAAGACTTATACAAAAAGCAAAAATGAAATCTCTGCGAATTTCAGTTGTAATAATTGCTGCATTTTTAATATGCTGGACACCCTATAATGTGATGATGATAATATTTACTTTTCTCAACCCAGATAAAAGGGTAAGTTTTAATAAAACAATGAACTTCTTTAAGAGAATCAGAGATGAATTCATTGTTCACTATTTTACATGAAATTAAAATTCAAAATGTATGTACCCAAGTTTCTACTAACTTACTCCTCGGTATACCTAATTTGCCGATATTCTAAGAAACACAATAAATTCATTGAGAACCGAATGAGGTGATGCGAGGATAGCCGTATAATCACCCCTTCAAACTTAACCTTACCTAACAGAACCTTACCTAGCTAGACACACCTATTAAGTTTAAAAATAAGATATGAAAATATCTTACCAAATCTAAGGTTTGTATATTGTCCGTTATATATATATTAAGTGTGTATTATAAATTCTTATAATTATGCGCCATTCCTAGCTATAAGGACTACTTGTCCAATTATTTGTTGATTTAATATAGAAATTTAAAACTGCAAACTATATATTTCAGAATACTTAGGGCCAGTTTCACAGTGGACACTTAACAAAATAAGTGGCACTTAATTTTCCCATTTTGGCACTTAAGCCGCAGTCTTACTACCTGAGTAAGTGGAACTTAAGTGGCCAACATGGGAGACTTAGGGCCAGTTGTACAAATATTTAAACCGTGGTTCAGCTATTTTTATCCACCGATTTGGGCGGATTAATTGAGTTTCAACAGTGGTTTACTATTCAAGTGTGTGATAATAACCAATAACACACTTGAACCAGCGTTGAACTTTAGTTAATCCGCCGGAATCAGTGAGTTAAAATCTTGAACCGAGGCTGAACCACTATTGTACAACTGGCCATTAGTGTCACTTATTGCGATAAGTTTACACTATGAAATTGGGCATTAGTTTTCCATATTTGGTACTTAAGTGACACTTACTTCACTGTGAAACTGGCCCTTAATTATTCAATTGTTAACCAAGAGCTGACAACAAATTTTGGGAGTTGATGGTAATAATAACCAAAATATGAAATAAGTAGTAGGGTTTGTAGGTATATTCTTCGCGATAAAGAATACAAATATCTGGCAAGTTATTTTCTCAACCTTAGGTGTCAGGTAGGTGGTTAAAAATAAAGAATTTTTTAAATTTGTATATGTCGGGTTGTAACCACTTAAATTAATTTATTAATAATTGGAAATTAATTATGCTTTGACATTTTCCCTAAAACCATTTGTCATACATCTCAATCTTGAACAACCGATTAATAAAACTTAAAAGATAAACACATTTCAAGGTAACGCATATTATATAAACAATAGGCCTGTTTTTTTACTTGCGAAAACTGCCATAAGGTCAGTCAAAGTTCATATAAAAAAATGAAATTGGACTAGAATTGGTCAAAATTGTCAGTTTTACGCAGTAAGGAAACAGACCTAATAAGCCTACAAAAAAACAGTATGGTTTGCTTAAAAAGCTTATGGAAACAAAGTAGATACTAAATTAAGACTAGTACGCAGCTTAAGCTGCTATGGTCTCCAAATCGATAACGAAAACGTAAACGAAACGACTACAGAAAATAGAATGTCACCAATTGCAAACAAAAAATAAAAAAAAACACAGAAGCATTTGCTGTAATCAAAGAAAAATCTCGAATTTCACTTTTAATTTCCACTAATAGTTGACCGTTCACTCCTCTTACTTGGTGCCCTTCTCACTTAAAAACTGAAAGTTGCTATGAAAGGGAACTTATGTCGATTTCCTTTTTTCCATTTGAAATATTGATCCGGGATTGCGGATTTTTCGTGGCAAAATGGGAGCATTGTAGGAGCATTGTTTTATTTAAATTCAATACAAATATTTGTGTTGTTACGAATTGCTTTTATTTGTCACCAAGTTACAGTTTTTCAGTACGCTGTTCGGAGAGCGAAATTTATAATTGTAGCAGATTATTTGGAGAAGTCTCCGCTCCTTATTCACATTGAATTAATCATACAGACTATTTATTGTGTGCGGAAGAATGACATTTGAGTTTTTTTTGTGTTTTCTTTTTGTTTGTCATTTTCTTATATCATGAGTTTGTCTGATTTTTGCGTTTATGTTTGATTTTGGTTTTGGGATTAGTGAAACTCTGCAAGGATTTCGTTGTGTGTTTGGAGATCACAGGATAATTTTGATTCGCATCAGCAACGTACTAGGCTTAATACGCAACTGAAGCAAATCGAAAATTTTCTGTGGTCTCCAAATCGATAACGAAAACGTAAACGAAATGACTACGGAAAAATAAATGTCACCAATTGTAAAAAAAAAAGTTTAAAAAAAGAACAAAAACGAAAAACAATCGCCCCAAGAGAAACGTATGCTCTACATAGTGCAATTTTTGTTTGTATATAAAACATTTATTATTGTCTATCTGCACGTCTAAAAAAAATAAAACTTTAAAAACAGCATTGTTTATTAGATTTCACTAATACTCGTTTCAACCTCGGAATAGTTAAACCGAGTCGAAGCACTTACTCCGTCTTAACGCCACGTCAAACGGTTTTAGCTACACCCTCCTTATGTCAAATATATTATCAAAAAAAAACAATCTCTCTGGTTATTATAATATGGGATTAAACGAGTTTTGTACTGCAACTAAAGCGTTTAAAGAATTTAAATCATTTATAAATGCAAAATAACTATCTATTTTGCCTAACAGTTACAAACGGATAACACTCCTTGCTCTTATGTACGTTACACAATACACTCCTTTTTAGTTACTAAATGACATATCATTTAGATACTAAAACGGCTTTACTACGGCTTTAATCCTACTATGTACGAGTTCTAGCTTACTCCGCCTCTAATCATCGTTTATTTTTTTATAAATAAGTTTTTCAGGATTAGAGGCGAAGTAAAGTCGGAGTAAATTTACTCCGTCGCTAAAACGACTTAATAAATAAGAATTTGTTTGACGTGGCGTAAAGACGGAGTAAGTGCTTCGACTCGGCTTAACTATTCCGAGGTAGAAACGAGTATTAGTGAAATCTAATAAATAAGGCTGTGTTTAGAAACTCAGTTAAAAAAAATATAACGAGGTTCAATTCAAAAAAAGTAACGGAAATCGCTCCTGGAAAAACTTGCCTTCAACATTTTGGTATTTAAATTTTTCGAATATACCATTGATACTTATCGAGATCTGCAAGTCTAAAGAAAAAAAACTTCGGATGCAGCGATCTTCAACTTCATAGATAAATGTCACTTTACTATGGTGTCAGCAAGTGTGTAAATGTCTCTTGAAATCGGGATCAGATATTTTGATCCCAAATCATGAGGGATCGATTTTTTTGGTTGAAAGGAAAGCGAAAACTGGTCCGGGATCAAAATCTCTCACAGGGATCGATTTTATTTGGTTGAAAAGAATTCGACATTATAGTGTCACGGCGACCTACTGTTTTCTTGCCGCTAAGTGCGATATACATAGCTCATAATAACCTTGTTCGTTTACTCCCCAAACCTACCCATTTCTTCCATTTTTAGCCCGAAAGACTGTCAAAGTTCATATAAAAAAAATAAATCTGGTAGAATCTGGCAGTTTCGGGCAAGTACGCGAACAGACCTATTATGATTTCATACAAAGAATATTTTGACGCGTTGTGAAGTTCTGAAAGAGAGAAAGAGATTTTCATTTATAAAAATTCATTAATCATTACATAAAATGTATACCTATACCTACATATTATATTCATTTATAATATATTTTTTTTCCCTTCAACTCCACCTGACCTGCATCTTTCTATCACATGTTCCCACGTCTCTGGCTCACCTTCACACACTCTGCACATTCTCTCTTCTTCTTGTTTCCAGTACCATCTTTCTCTCACCTCATTCCCTAGGGCCTAGCCTGACTCTCGCTATTCTCTTTGTTCTGTCTGCCTTCCATCCCGCTTTCAGATATTGCGGGATCCCCTCGGTCATTACTTCCTTATACCACCTGTTTTATCTGGATTCCATTATTAAATCCCGCCTTTCCTTCTTCTGCTCTCTTCTGTCGTCCCATTCTACTCTCTCGTATCCTGTTATACTGTCTCCTCTTCCTTCCCTTCCTCTCATTCCATTCAATCACCATTCAGCACCAATTTCATTAGAGAGACTTTTTTTAATCCTACTTGATAAATTTATCCAAACAGTGTTCAAATGCGATAATAAGTTTGTTCGTGTACTTCTCGGACTAAATCTGGCAAACTGTCAAATTTGGAGGAGTGGGGGTGAAATTCTCTCAAAGAGAAGCGAAACTGTCCGAAAATACACGAACGCCTTAAACCAAAATATTTTCCAGTTTTTAAACGTCAACAAAAAGTAAACAAAAGTAAAAAAGTAAACAAAGCAACAATATTGAAATTTTCTTTATAATTTCATATTCTTTATTAAATTTGATGATGAGCAAATTAAAATGAACGTTTTAAGTATTTACAAATGGAAAAACGACACTAAACAGGAACATCACTTAATTTTTTTTTTATTAATCCCAATTCTATGAAGAAATCAGAATTACATAAGAAAGAATTTTAAAAAAAACACTGAATTAAAGTAGGTACACTTCTCAAACCAATTTTCTTAAATAATTTATTCATTTTTTTTATCAAAGTCACTTCTTTTATTAAAATAATTCATTTTTGTAAATTAACGAATTAAAAACTACACTTTTACTAAGATAAAACAAAAAGTAAACAACAGCCATTTTGTAATTTTGTTGTTGTTCTTTGTCTTTCAAACTGGCTTCTGACACAACACAGCACTTACCAGTTTTTGCCCGAAGAAATTTCTCGGGTAAAAACTGGCAAGAAGGGGAAATTATTTTCTCTCTCATGTGCGCTCTCTCCTGCCAGAAACTACCCAAAATTTACGTACGCGAACGCCTTCGGACTAAATCTGGTAAAAAATGGTAGTTTTGGGTAGTTTCTGGCGCGTAAGCGAACGGACCTAATGATGCGCTTGACCTATTATATATGGACTGCTAGTCGAGCTTCATTTACATACAAATTCCGAAATGAAAATGGTTCCACCTCTCCCTAGTGACATGAGCGCTAAGATAGGACACGCGGCAAAGAGAGGTAGCTATTTTCAGTGCCATCTGTTGCTACTTTGTCTGAGCAAGCTTTTTTTGCCATAGAAACTACGGACATCTATTGTTATTTCTCATAAAAAACTGAGCCATCTGTTTTTGCTAAAATTTATATTTTGACGTTTGTGTATAATTTTAATTTTTATTTCACATTTTGCGTCGAGCGTCGTGCGTGGTAAATTTATTTTTTGTAATTATATTTTTTGTTTAAATTAGCATAACAAATGGTGATTCAACCGAAAATGTTTCTGTCCAATAATTTTTGTCAATAGATATTTCAGTGGAAAATCAAATGAAAAGTTCTACGATGTAATCGTAATAGGTGATGGTGACTTGGGTAATGAAAATGCTCAATCACTGAGCCGTTTACAACCCGACACACAACAATTGGAATGTATGATGCAGTAATTCTTTTAGTAGGACAAAAACCAGTCAAAATTGTTATTAAAGTTAAGAGTGATTCTAAAACAAAAAAAAACTAATAGAATGCCGTCTAAAAGTCCAAGGAAACTGTCTACATTAATTCAAAGTCCAAATCTAAACAAATCTCGTCGAAAATTAACAGTTCGGTCGATTGACTCAAATTCAACTTCCTATCGAAGTTTTCCTAGTAAAATTCAAAACAATGTTGACAAAATTTTGAAAAATGTTCCCAACATTGAAAACGAACTCAAACCTCCGAGATATATTAATAAAACCATTTCAACAGCAACCCACACAAAATGATGACAAAGCATCAAGTTCAATTGAAAGTTGTTCAATAATTTTGAAGAGCAAACAACAAGCTGAAATTTCAGGCATAAAACAATTTATTTCAGGCGCAATATCGATGGATGAGCAATCAACTAACCTGGAAGAAGATTTAAAAAGGATTGGAATTAAGTGGCCGAGTACCATGAAAAAGAAGACCATGGAAAACCAAGCTCTAAGCAGCAGTACTTCGTCAAATGTGGAACAATCTGTGTTTACACCCAGAAGAAGACATAATAATGTTGGCTAAGTGTCCGAAAACAGTTTCCATGAGGTACATAACTTTGGTTGATTTTCTATTTTGATTTAAATTTTTATGACTTTGTTACAGCGGGTTCAAACGGCTCATGAGACAACAACACAAACTGACGATGGTGGGGGCAACTTAATTTGCGTGAATTTCTTAAAAAAGAACTCCTTAAGCTAACTGCTACCTCGTCGTCCCTTTCTTTCAGCGACGATTCAGTAGCAAGTTCTATTTTGCGCTCTATTCTTGGTTCGATTACTCCATCTGGTCGACAACAGCAACCAAATGAAGCAGGAGTTCCTACTTTAGATCGACATAAATCATCCACACCAATGGCTTCCCAATCAATTTTATCTGCCAAAGTTGGTAGTAAATCGCCGGGAGGTACTTCATCGATAAAATTTCAGGAGAGAGCTGCAGACAATTTCTCCCACAAGTCTACATACATCAGCCAATCCAAGTGTTGTAACTGATAAAAAACTGAGTAAGGAGTAACAAGATAAACTGCATGCAATTCTGATTCAAAAAAAAAACAACGCCGAGATTTTTGAAGTTCTGGGAATAAGATTAAGCCATCAGTTACTGGCATGGAGGATGCTAAAAATAAATAAATTTGTTAAAATTAAAAAAAAAAATTATAAAAATTAAAATCCAAACCCAAACAAGCCATTCCTAAACGAGTCGAAACTTTTTGACTAGGTCTTCATGCTTTGTGAGAACAGCCAAAGCGCAGAGTTTCACAGAATTTTATAACTTTTTTCACAGATATATATGCGTTCAAAATTATGCGGTGGAATTAATACATTTAATTTATTCATAATCTTTTATTTATTTTTGTAAATAAAGTTTTCTAAAATGACAAAAAAGAAAAACAAACAAAAATGAATGAAAAAACGAATGAACAAAAAATCAAGCACAAAACTGAAGTGTCAAAATGTTTCACCGTGTTTTCCGCTTGTCCTCTGTTAGCGCTAGAAGCGTTTAGTTATCGGTTGAACCATCGTGAAGTTGGCTCCTGGCAGTCCATATATAGTAAGTCAATGGCTAACCATGAAGTTAAATCTCGTGAGGAAGATAATATATGTCTGTCTCCAACTTCTTGTCATTTTTTTTTTCTATGGGATTTGACAGCAAATTTAGCTACCGTAAGACGTCGTACTGTTCCAAGTTACCAAACAGACATAATGTCGATGATATCGTATTTAAAAACTGTTAAAAATATAAAATGTATGATAATAAATATTGATAATTTTTATGATTTTTTTTTTTTTTTTTGCTTTTTGTAAAAATACAAGTTTTTCTGCTTATTTTCAAAATAAAAACTTAAAAGCTTAACAAGCGCTCCACGATGGCTCGGTCTCTTTAACCGAAGGTGATTCACACCCTTATTACGGTTGTCAATTATCAACTGATACTTGATAAATATTGAAATCTAGTACATTAAAATTCAATTTATAAAAAATGTGATCAACTATTTCGTGATAATAATTATCAATTTTCTTTCAATTCACTAAATTCTTCACCATTCTCAATGATGAAACGTTGTATCAATTGGGTTTTTTATGATCGATTTTAAAAATGTATCAACTATCAATTTCATAATTGACAACCGTAATACTTAATAGGGGTATCAGTCTTCCTTTTCGCCTCAAACCTGGGAGCTAAGATTCACAAATGGCCTTAAGTTTTTTTAGAGCTTCACCTAGCTCTTTTCTAACTGTGTGGTGAAACTGAGTCTTCAACGATTAGCTGTGGGTTCCCCTCTTTCTTTTTCTCACGTTCTATGTACATTATTTTCATTTGAACACCCTACGATCATTCCCTGTGCTTTAATGACTATTGGAAAAAATTCGATTAAATTTTATTCGAGATCAAATTTTCACATTTCCACCTGATTAGTGTCAAAAATTAAACTTCAGATTAAATTTAAAACCAGCAGGCAGTTGTTTGGTAATGGTTTCGTATGAAAAAACAACATTTTGACCTTGTATAATCAAAATTAAAATCACTTTAAATTTTATCCGATGTTTAATTTTTGACGCTTATGAGGTGAATATATATCAAAAGTCAAAATTTTATCTCAGATAAAATTTAATTGAAATTTGAATTTTATTCAGATTTAGCCTAGTAATACGATGATGGAGAAGTCTGAAAAAATGTGTTACGAATTATACCACCCGTGCGTCGCACAGTGGTTCCTTTTTATAGACCACGTGGAAAAAAATCTAAAAAAAAACCAAAAGGATGGGCCGATCTTGTAGAAATTTGGCATGTGGTAATAATGCAACAATTTCTCATTACGTAACAAATATGATCGATCTTACTCGAAAATTAGGCTGTCTACTTATAGTCCAATATACTTCTCAGTTCTCGCCTCATATGAGGTAGACCTTGTGTCAGATCCGTAAGTTGTAATTTTTACTGTTTTGTTTATGATAAATAACCCAAGTTTTTGACTTCGAACGGCGAACGCAACATTATCAGAAATGAAAAAAATATTTTTTCACTTATTGGCGATTTTAACCTTACGAACTATTTTTCGATTTATACTTCGCTCTACGATTTCAAAGTAACTATAACATTTTATCAAATTTGAGTTCAAAACCGCTTTCTAAATACAAATTTTTGCACTCGAATATTGTATAATAGTAAGACTAAATTATCGCATTAAAATATTCTTCATATTTTCATATATATTTATCATTTATAGTATAAGCTGTGCAATGATGAGTCAGGTGAATGAATGAGTTAGTCATTGTCCGACACTTGCTTTTATAATTGTTAAATAATAATATTAACTTCTACACGGACCTGAAACTAGTTCACAAGGTGTAGGGACTTTTGTAGTCATTTCATAGGTTTTCAGTAGAATAGGATGTGCTCGTAGCGATGGGCCTTTGATTGCCTGAAGTTAAATTTATATTCTCTTCAGCTAAGTAGTTTAAATTCATAAATGTTTTATCAAACTTCTCTAAAAAGTTTTTTTCGCCAAGGATTTCGAACGCAGTATGTTGTTTTATATTATTTTTAATAAATTATTGCAAGTATTCACTGTGTTAACTTTTATTTCACTTTTTTATTTAGTATTTTCACTATGTTAACGTTTTAAAATCTCGAAACAATTTTCTAAAGCTCGGCAAATGGTCACGACAGATCGGGTTCTTTTCATTTTTTTTTTATTTGGTGCCTCACTCACATACACTGTATATGTGATATAAACCTCTTCCTTATCTTCTTATTCTAAGCATTTTCCTGAACATGCCTATTACTTCAAATTGTCACTTTGACAATTAAAAATGTAAAAAAGTTATGTTTGCTTACTTGTTTGCACGAACTGTCATTTATTTAGTCGTGTTCAGCTGAAATTTATAAATAATATAGGTTTAATATGATACTAGTTAAAAACTGTTTAAAACTAAGAACATTTTAGTAAAGAACTTTAAAGTTAGTAAATTGTTTATCATGTTAATATGTACCTTAACATCAGGCTGTTTAGAATTTGTCGCCATTATTTTTTGCAACGAAGATGAAGAAAATTAAAAAACTACTTTTGAATTGAATTATTATTTTAAAATAAAATTTTGGTATTTCTATAATTTTAACCAACATTTTAAAATTTGATTTTATTACAGCTGGGAGAAGACCTTCAATCGGGAATATTTTTCTTTGGCATGTCAAACAGCCTAGTGAATCCCCTCATCTATGGTGCATTTCATCTTTGCCCCCTTAAGCGAAAAAAGAGTAGATACAATCATCACAGTCTAACTAGGTAAGCACTTTTTAAATTTAATTTTTTAAGTCGTGAATACCTAATTGATTTAGACAAATTCTCCACAATCTTTTTGCAGAGGTGACTCCCAGAGATCTCCATCAATGATGACCAACGTAACACAAGTCGATAGTAATGGCCGTCAAACAAGAACTTTCCGTCAAGCAAGTTATTATAGAACAAACAGTAGTTGCAGTACCAAAGAGCAATTAAGTCTCCTCAATACACCACCTGTTCGCACTAATTTACCTAGAGTTGTTTCCACCCGCCTGAAGGCATCCCAAAACGGTTCAGCAATCCCAATTGTCCTGAATGGACAAAATGGCGTTTCAACGTTTCCGAATCCACAAGATGATGTATCAAGTGTGTAGTATGAATTTTGTTGGCGTCACGATTGCTGGTGTAGATACTAGACACATATAATATAGACAGCTACCGGATGCACTGCGACAAAAATTATTCCAAACAACGAGGTTTACCAATACATTATATAGATTAAGAGTACTGACCGGACTGTGCCAAGCCCATATGCAAGCAGCAAGACGAATAAAACATTTTATTTTTTTTATTAAATAAATTTATTATAATATTATATAATCCATGTAAAAATGTAAATAATATATATATGTATATATATTTTTTAATAGGTCATAATATATAATGTACTAATAAAGTTGAATAAGCTTTTCATGTCTTTTGCATTCATATAAGCACAAAATATATGTATATTGAAAAAAAAAATAATACAAAACCAATATTGTGATTTTATATATTGAAAAAGTTTCAGAAATAACAATTTCGAATTCGAATATAGAAGGTATATGTTTGTGACAAGAATTTTAAGATAAATATTATAAATAATAATGTTTTAACGGCTTATAAGTGAACTTTAAGATCACTGGCTGAGTTTTTTTGAAATCTTTAAATGTTAAAATAATACAAAAAATTCTAATATGTATATTTTTAGGCCATTTTATTTTTTTATGTATGTTTAATGTCTATTAAAATTTAATGAGTTTTTAATAAAATTTTAAGTCAAATTTAAAAATTATTTTACTTATAATTATGAATTTTTTTTTTATTAAAAAACAGAATAAAGTAGGTAAGTAAGTTTTTCTACAAAAGCAACAAATTTTCTCTTAAGCACCTGTTGAACAGAGCACGTCTTTGCGTTTGAATTTGCACTGTGGTTTAAAATGACTATTTTCGTTGCAAGAATCTTAACTTTTGAACGCATGAAGATATCACTACAATTTTTTGGCTAAAAAATATAAAATTTTTGCAGGGTGTTTCTAAATCATAGGCTGAAGTAAGATTTTCTTAGAAAAAGGAATAAACAGAGAAAGAAATTAAAACAGTTAAAATTTTGTAAAAACAAATTCTACTTCATGCATTGACACAATCAACACGTTTACACAGTTGGCAAGTTTATATTTCAGAGATCTCAGATCTCCGCTAACCGCTTTCTCACAAATATAAACACGATTCCTCACAAAAATTCCTCACTTTAGCTGTCAAAAAGTGAGACTGAAATTTCTTGGATTCGTCGCTCGATTTCTTAAATTCCTTTGAATACAATGCAATGGCGCAAAATTTTAAACAGTTCTCGTTTAAGCAATAATAAACCCGACTCTAGTTAAAACAGTCACTTTAAAAATTCCTCACTTTAGCTGTCCAAAAAGTGAGCCTGAAATTTATTGGATTCGTCGTTCGATTTCTTAAATTCCTTTGAATACAATGCAATGTGTTTATATTTCATTCTCCTGCTCTGTCAAAGAGACGGAGGATAATTACTGAGCGCTCTGAAATATAAACTGGCCAAGTCAACGTTGACAGTCTATTTATGAGATTTTTGGTGACGTTAAGGAGTCAACTCATTAGCTTTCACCGCCTAATCGTAGCTTAATTGATCTAAATTGGTACAATACAAGTTTAACATTGCAAAATACGAATTCAAATGCAAAGTTCTATTTAAAATTGTTGAAACACTTTTACTTTTCACTTTTTCAAAAATAGTTTGAAAAATTGAAAAGTCTTTTAACTTTGCAAATTTTATTTTAATTTTTTGCAAAGTTGCAAAGTTGTGGTAAGTGAAAAGTGTTTGGTGAAATAGGCCCCTATACACATACGTTTGTAAAATTAAAAAAAAAATCTTAGTAGATACTCAATTAATTAGAGCTTTTTTGTAGTAAATTAGCTGTGGAGGAAAAAATATTATATAGCTCTATTATTTTTAACAAATATGGTATGTAGTGCTAACTTGATATCAAGTTATGGAAAAAATTATATAAAAATTTTTGGCGAAGTAAAAAAAAAAAAAACTGAGTATGTTGTTATGACATTGTAAGGTCATTGATTAGAAAAGGATATTCAAAAAACTAAATACGCAATTAATATTAACTTTTAACAAAAATTTACTTACTTAGGTACCAAAATTAAATTTTAGCTTTTGAGTCTATTTTTGGCTTTCAAACCAAGCTTTAGATTGTCTGAACTCACAATGTCAAGTTAACATTACCTACCCATGTATGTAGCTTGTTTTTAAAAACTTTGTCAATCAAATATTGAGAATTTTTTTCTTTCCGCAACTAATTTACAACAAAAAACCTACAATTAATTGTGTACTTAGTTTTTTTTTTTAATTTTACATAGTGTACCTAGTGCTATAACTTAACATACGTGTTTTTGTTTTGTTTCTGATAAAAGATTGTACTCTGCTATCCGTCGCAGAAAATAGATTGCCCTAAAATAATATGTAGGTACTAAAAGAGATAAAAATGAAATGTAAACTCTTGAAAATTTCAAAATCAAACGTCTGTTGAGATTTGCACTCAAAAGACAGAAGAAGATGGTATTTAAATTAAAAAAAAAAGAAAGCTTTGTCAGAGGTCAAATAACGCTCCAATTGACAAGAAATTCTAATGCATTAGCCATATAAGTACGACAAAGTGATGATGTCCTACAAAAGCTCACAAAAGCAAATCGAATGCTTGTCATACATATTGTACATAATAATGTACATTAGGGTGGAGCGTCGATGTATGGAGAAAAATAAAAGTTGTTGTATCAATTTCGAATACCTCCATTTTTTTGCGTTTCGATGAGTAGAATAATTTGACATTAAAAAAACAAGTTTAGATTAAGTCTTTAGCCCTCTACCTTAGCTCAAAGTTTCGAATTCTTGGAAAAAAATTTTTTTTCGGAAACGTTAAAATTATTTCACAAGTTTGAAATAAATTATGTGATATCATTCATGAATACAGAAAACACAAATTATAATATATTAACTTTATTAGACAAATAAATTAACACAAACTTGAAAATAAAAATTTAAAAATTCATAATACGCCATTCAGAAACTAACCCAATTAAACTTTTTATTTTTTAAGTTTATTTTTTAATTTTTTTTTTGTGGAAAAATGGCAATATATGAGAATATATCTTATTTTTTATTAGCCCGTATCTGGCCTTTTCACCAGCTACTGTTATTGAAGCTTCGGTCACCATCTTCACACAGAGCTTAACAGCTTGAGTGTGACAAGGAAGTCCGAAAATGACAATAAGAGTTTTTTTTTTTTAGAAATTCTTCCAAATCCTGATCGCTAGTTCTATCCAACAATGGGATATGATTTCCATAGCGCAAATATATGAAAAAATTTAATTTATGTAGCGCCTTTTAACATATATCTCGAGAACGGCTAATCATACAATGGGTGTGTTTTATTCATTGCTGCATAGCCAGCGCAGCACAAGTCTGAATAAAACGATCACTCACTCTATACGTTCATTTCAATAATTGAAAGCTCTATCACCAGCACAGCCATCTTTGTTTTTACTTACTTCTTTTTCGCCAGCAATCAAATTGTTTTTGTTTGCCAAGGGAAATTTAGCTGCGCTGGCTATGCAGCAATGAATAAAACACACCTAATATAAGTTGTACATTTTTTATAGGAAATTTAATTATCTTTCTTTTTACTACAAATATTATTTTGTAGGATTTATACTTTCGGAAATACAGAGCAAAGCAAAAAATGTACGACCTTTTTTTCAATTTTGCAAAACTTTGACCTGTGGTAGAGGGCTAAGAAAAGCAATTTTTATATTTTTTTTTTTTTATTTTTTACGGGTAGCTTACGTAATTACGCAACTTTTTAGTACTATTCGAATAGTTAAATCGGAAAAAAAATTTGACGCTCCACCCTAATGTACATTGTACACACGCATTCCACCTCCTAATAACATTTTCTAAATCCACCTCATATCACAGAAAGGATTATTTGTAGGTTGGGTAGGTATACACACAAGTATACCTATCGTTAGATTATACTTAACTCACAATTTAACCCAAAGTGAACTACAAGGACGAAAAGATCCCAAGCAAATTGCTGATGTAACTAATACTTTGATGATCCTATAGGTTAGCTACATATATCAAATTCAGTGGCTCAGCAATTTGAACGAATTTTATAGAGCGAAAGGCAATCAACTCGTAGAACATTAAATAGGAAACGATTTAACACAAACAACAATCCAATCCGTTCAGATAATCGGTTTTGTGTTGCCTGGTTATTTTTTTTTTTGATGTCGTTTGTAGGTATAGGTATATATATACATATAGGTATGTAGTTATACCTATTGCATACTCGTAGACTGACTGGAAATCGAAAAACAAAAAGAGTTTGATTTATTTAGTTGATTTTTTGTCAAATACCAATGCCAAGGACTCAAGGACTTAACGCCTGACGAAAAGGAAAATACAAATGCCTATCTACTCACTCACAAATCTACACATTTTTTTTTTTTTATTTGAAAGTAGGGTACCATGGTAGGTATGTATAGTGTTGACATTGATAAATGACAAAAAGACATGTTATCAATTGATTTTGTCTTTACAAAAATAACATGAGTTCTTCAAGAGAGGACACCTTCTTTTCTTGTTGATTGCAAAAAAAATGAGAAGTAAATTTGTTATATGCGTTAATAATAAATGAATTGGCATCCATTTGGGTTTATTAACCTTCGAATGGAAGCGGGTATAATTAGGAAATTTCCATTTTTGTTATTGGAACTTCTTAGGTATATACATAGAAGTCTTTCAAAGGTCATCAGGACGTCACGCTTCATAAAAATTTAATTCATGTCAGAGAATTTAACAAGGTAGAAACACTTATGGCAAGGATTCCTTATTCTGAGTACATACCTACATATACATACATAATGTTCTTCACTTTTCGGCAGCTAATAGGTATATTCGTAAAATGTAGGTACACTTGCTTTCCTTTTTACATATTATGGATTACTATTTTGCCATGTAGGACCATGTAGAGAGACCAAAAAAGCGTGACTTGTCTGTCTTTTCGTGTACAACCTAAACCGTTGACCCGAGAAATTTTTGAACTAGGAATCTAGCTTAATTGGACATTCAACAAATTGATTTTCAAAATTTTCCCATAGGTACATTATTTTAATTTTATTAAAGATAGGTGATTGAAAAATTACTTATATTATCTCATCGCGGCTTTTTAAAAAATGTAAACTACCTATAGCATTTAAAAAACCGATGAGTAACTCAAAGACTCGATTAAACCGAAATGCCTCTTCTTAAAACTGCCAACACCCAGTAAAGTGCTCAATAATTAGAACTTGCCTACTTTGTATTCTTTTTTATTTATAAAGAATATTATAATTGCCTTAGAAACCCTTAATAAAAATCATTTATTATGGCATCATTCGAAATTTTTTTCTAGTCTTAAATACCTATGTAAATTATAATTTTATTTAAGCATCACCCCAAAAAATGAATCTATCATTAAATCTTTTTTTCCATCATTTTTTGCCGAAATCCAATAAAGTACCATTGTGTAAAGTTAATTTATTTACATAATAATCTTAATTCCATTTTAACTTTTAAAATCTACTTTTCCAGCCAAATCTTGGTTCCTGGAAAAAAGAAAATTTTCAAGCAAGCAAAATAATTCAATAATTTCCAACGAAAACTCAAAAATATTTCTTCGTGCAAGTCAAGAAATTTCTTCTTCAAATGAAGTGAAATTAATTCGACTTACAACAACAATGGTTTTCAATAAAATTATAAAACTATTTGAAAATCACATTTTAAAAAGCTCTTCATTTCAAGCTTCTTTGTTGGTAATGAAGTCTCATATCGAAAAACTACAAATTCCAATGGAAAAAACCCTTACAAAGACCCATCAACCACAGAAGAAGGATCTACAAAAAGGAACATCCTCGAAGATATCTGACTCCCCGCACTGATGAGGGTGGATTTTGAGATCTTAATCCTATTTATTGATGTCATAACAAAAGCATTTTCTTAATTATTGTTCAAGTTTTTTGTTCTGTAATAAAAGATTTATTGATTTTTTTTAAACCTTGTGGCACTTATTGCTGATGTCAATAATTAATATTCCACCTGAAAACAGAGATCAGTGGGTTAGATGAGACCCTTAAAACCAATAGAAACGTGAGCGTAGTATTCTTTCAAAATACATACAAAATAATCGCAAAGTATAAACTAAAGATTAAACTGATTTGTATTTAATCTGGCAAAATCATTTCCTTGAGAAGTTCAAGCTTTGTTAGAGATAAGTAGTCTATTGCGGATAGTTGCTGTAATAACGATTTCTGTTTTTTTTCCAAGAAGTTCCGTATTCAACAACCGCCCACCCACCATTTCTCAAGTTTGCGCCACCAACAAGTTTACAACCTTCAATCTTTAGTTGAGGTATGAAGCTTCATATTTTCTCGGCACGAAGGTGAGATTAGGAGTTTATAAAAAGCATGTGGACCCTGGTGTTCTTTTGAATCATAATAACAAAACGGATAACTAAAAAGTGGTTCTTTCGGCTGTAGCCTAAACGGGTTGGTCAATTTTCTTCAAAATTGGTACCTAGAGTTTTTTGGGGATTCCCCCCACCCATTTTTTATTTTTTTTCTAAGACCAAAAATAACGGTACCAGCCGTACAAATTTTTTTAGCAAAAAATGAAAATCTTATTTTTCTCAAATCGTGCCCACAACTTTTTTTTTTTAAAAATCAATAATTTTTTTTACAAAAAGACAACCATTTTATAAAAAAAAATCCGAAAATGGTTAAAAATGGTACCTCCCATAGAACCATTTTTTTGATTTTCGATTTTCTCAAAAACAGTTCAACTGATATTGATCAGTTTTTATATGGAGAATGTTTAAAATTTTTTAAAAGTTTTGAAACCAAAATTTTTAAAAAACGTTTCAAATTTTTCAAACTGACACCCAGCAGTTTTTTATCATTATCTAGCAGATTTTAAATGAAAATTATTCTTATAACCAAAAATAACGGTACCTCCCATACAAATGTTTAAAAACGGGTATTGAAAATCTCATTTTTCTCAAAAACGGCTCCTATGATTTTTATAAAAATGTGTGCACTAATATCTGTACGATCTACCATATTATTGGAAAAAAATCGTTTAAAAATGATCTCTCATAGAACTATTTTTTTGATTTTAGACTATCTCATTATCAGTTGAACGGATTTTAATGAATTTTTTTGCACAAAAGCCTTAAATAAGTTATAAATTATAATAATATTGCATACCAAAATTTTCAAAAAAATATATTATTGATTTTTAAAAAAAATTTCAAAATAATTTTATATTGATATATTTTTTTAAATTAATTTTTTAAATCCGCAATAATAAAGGCTAAAAAAATGCGTACCTTTTTTTTTATTTTTTTAAAATTTTATATATAAAAAATTATTAAAAAAAAACACCGCTCCAAATATTTTCAATTTTTTTTCTCATAAATTGAGAGTTCCTTAAGATATCGGATGATGTACATCGCATTGGTGTCAAAACAATTTCAGAGTTTATGTTTAGTTACATATTTTGTTCTTACAATTTTTCAGTCTAAACTGTAAGTTCCATGCATATTTGCAACACGGTGCTATATTGTTCATAAATAAATGTAGGTACCTACAATATAATACAAAAATAATACAACCTTAAATTTTACGTTTTAAGCAGCTGGTATACAATATAGGCTCCCATAACCAATTTATTTCTTTTATAAGATAAATATAGTTTTTGATATATTAAAACTTTGAAAACATAGTGTGATCGCATATAAGAGCAAGTTCGTGCGACCCAGTCGTACACATATTTTTATTTTAATATTTGATTTAATTCGGTTCCTATTTTTGTTCGAAACGTTAATTGCGGTGCTTAAGTAAAAATAAAATTAAACCGTTCTCTACTTTCTTCACCCTTCAAACTATTAACACGATAGTCGTTTTACTAAAACTCCAATTGCCAACTCCAATTTCTTGTGATAGTTTATCTTTGTAGTAGTATCCAAAAATGAGGTAATATAAACCTCTTAATTGTTTTCAAGCAATTAACTTGAAATTTTTATTTAGATCTCAAAAACAATGTACTTATCATTTTTTTTTTGGTAACCTTCTAACCCTCGAACATTTCTCGACCGTTAGGTAATTAGTGCTCATGTTTTAAGTTCCACTTTTTAAATGAATGAAATTCCATCAATTTTATTAGAAACGATATCCAAATCTTAACAAATAAAACAACAAAATATATAGAGTTTTATAAAATATAATTATGCATTTAAACTGACTTAATAGCTAACACATTTCACTTTATGCAACAGAACAGAAAAAAAATAATAATCACCTCATCCACACAATACCATTATTCTACATAATACAATAATAATAATAATAATTATCAAAAAACCAGTTACATAAGCAATAATGAATGAGCACACAGATTTTTATTATTTGAAAACAATTTGCGGAAATTTTGGTGGATTTCCGTATAAACCTTCTGACTCCCATACTTGAATATAAGAATCCTTGGTTAGCACGACCAAATGCTGATGAGTTGAATAAGCAATGCTGAAAAAAAACATTGTTTCTTATTATTTTTTTTTTTTACAAAACTAAGGTGCCTTTTAATGTACCTTTTAATGTTTGATATACCAGTTGTAATTTCCGTGACAAAACTCAAATTCCAACTAGACCATAATCGAACTATTCCACCTTCTACTGCAGTGGCGATCACATTTACACCTACTCCTTCTTTTATGTAAGAATAGCAAACTGCCAAAATACTATCCTCGTGTACTATATGGTTAACGTATCGAGCATTCACTGAATGCAGTCGAAGAATTGACTTCCCACTTGGATTTACGGAAACATTAACAAAATCATCTAGACTCTCTTCTGTAACTTCGAAGCATTCGTCAGCTTGAACTGGAGTGGTAGATTGATCACTATCATTCCTTGGAATCGAGTGCACCGTCACTATGTCACCTAGTGTCGAACTGATTGCGGTTAGATTGATCGGAGAGTGGTGGATTTCTGCTGGGCGTTCTATCGTACGTACATAGCTTAAACTAAAAATCAAAAAAAGATACAATTATTTCGATCTCAATTCATTACAGTGTCATATAAAATCACTAACTCATTCAGATCCCATATCACAGCAATTCCATCCTTTCCTGCCGACACAGCAATTTTGAACTCCACAGAGAGACAAATTGTTGTTATTTCGTCGGTGTGTCGAATAAGAATTGTCGGTCCTGACCATGTTAACTCAACACCAACATTATTCCTCTGAACGTCTGCCGTTTGTTCTAAGTCATCTAATTTCAAACTACTCTTCGGACTGATTTTACGGAAGGCAGAGTTGTATGATAATTTGATACCTTTAACATAATTTTGACGACTTTTGGCAACACGTGTCGTATCCACACTCGAACATTTATACACACTTATTCGTCCTGACTTATGTCCACAAAATAGAAGATTTGAATTTGCATCCGATCCACAACAAGTTATATCGTCAAAGGAACTATTGAATAGTAAAGCTTTTGACTTAGTTTGAGTATCACTGAGAGGTTGAATGCGAACGATTCGATCGTCGTAACCCCAAGATATCACATTGAAAATATCTGATTCAGGACCTTTATTCAATAAATTGCATTCATTAAATTATTATTTGTTACCAATTATTTAAAAGAATTAACATACCTTGCATAACACATGACTTTTCTGGAAGACCATAAATCATATTTGTATTATTGAATGAAACCAAAAAGTCAGATCCAGGTAATTTATTTATATTGCCTAATGTAGGCGTAGGGAGTTGTGGTGATCCCAAGAAAACACCCCAACGCAGTCCTTTTGCTGTGGGTATGACTTCTCTCTCACCCAAGCAATAATTCAATGGTTTTGAAGAAGGGTGTGCTGATTTGAAAAGCTGCTTTGGCATTTGACCGTAAGTCCTAACCATTGTCTCTACGGCTTTTCGTTCTATAGGGTCCGTGATCTCTGATTCCAGAAACACCGCATACGTCTTTGTAAAAAAAATTATATTTTTCTTAGATGAACATTAAGGGTTTTTTCTAAAATATACTCACAGCTGGGTGAAAAACATTAATGGTATCTACAGCATTTTGGCCATTCTGGTTGTGACCAAATATCAAATCAATCCAATTATGAATATTTTGTCGGACAATTTCCGATTCAAGAGCTTGCCGGTGTATAAGTACAAATAGACGAGGATCGCGCAAGCACCAAGGTGGCAAAAGCACATCTTCGACTCTTTCCCCTGACTGTCGGCAACCAAAATCAAAACGTTCAAAATTTTCAAACATTTCTGGGAGGCAAAAGAATTCGGGAATCAGCTCTTTAACATCTGTCGGGCTATCCTTGCTCGCAAGGCTCCATGTTGTGGCCAGTGAATGAAATGTTCGATCAGGCAGGTCAAAATTGTGGTCTAAAAAATTAAACAAAAATCATATAAATTAGGGCAAGCCTTTTCAATCAAGTAAATAAGATTATTTAAACTCATCATAGTGTATGTTACCTTGGTATCGCAAAAAGTAGCTTGTAAAAGGTGGAACTCGCACAAGAAAATGCAACACAGTCCCAGAATTTGAATAGTGTGAACTGTAGTGATATGGTTTTATTTGAAGTGTACCCATACTAGTCATTGTGTTATTGATATACTGCAAAAGAGTAAATATTGGTTCCCATTAAACAAAAAAAAATTAAAAAAAGAACAAACAAACCGTATAATTATCCACATAATGCTGTTCGTTCTCTTCATGTTGTACTGCTATTGGTTTATCTAACTTTCTAAAATTGTTCTTTTCAGTCAAATCCAAAACATCCGTTGTGTAATTAGATAGAATCCATGGAAACACTGGATATTGCATGAGATCATTGTACGTTCTACCAGCGATTTGATTCAATGTCATTATATACTCCCAATTAGTTAAAAGACCCTCACGCCACTGTTGTGTAATGAGAAGAATTTTATTCTGATCCGGACATATGACAATCTTATCGAGAAAGACTTCTTTCATGATCTTCCAGTCATCTTGATTTTGCAATGAAAATAATAATGATTTATTGGTCTCGAGGAATATTTCAAAAGCTTTCTCTTGGTGTTGGTAGCGTTTGAGCCAGATCTCGGTAATATTTTCAACATCACAACTCACATAAAAGTATTTACATAGGTAAGTTGCTATAAAGTACAATTTATGATCGGTTATGATTATTTCTCCATCTATTTCAGCATCCACTGGTAGATATTTGGCAGGAAAGTTGTAAAGAATTTGAGAGTTTAACGAAATATTCAGCTGTTGATCATAGCTAGAGATGAGATAATCGAGTGGACGAATAAATTCAGCACGCTGCTGCCCGCAATTCTGTCGATAGTCTTCCATTATGAAACGTTTGTCAATGTCCAAATGACAACGTCTCAAACGTGTATGAACTCTAGAAGGTCCCTCCGTATCATCTAATTCAAAAGCCCTAAGAAATAAAATGTGGTCTTTAAAACAAAATGCCTCTAAATATGAATTTATATTACGTTTCACTTCGATCCATCGAAAACCATGGAGCACCTTCATGGGTCATCCGGCGGATGATCTCCAACCACTTATGGAAAGTATAATTCTCGTCATATTCCTTCATATGGTTCATGAGAATTTTTCGTTCCGAATTCTGTGAACGAATGACCGTCAGCGTAATCAGTAAAAAATATTACAACAAATATCAATTCGTTACCAAACAAACCTGTAATTCAGCAACTACTCTTGTTATAACCATTGAAGTTTCAATGCAGCTTAAAGCTAACGATTCGAATTTGTGAATTGTCTTTTCCAACATAACCTTATGTTTTGTGGATATATTATTTCGACTTTGTTCAAAACGTTCGAGTTCCTGTTCCAAATTCCAAATCGTGTCTGTGTCTTTTATACCTAAGCGCAAGCAAAGCTGGTTGAGGTTATCTATTGGCTTTTCATTACTAGATTTCTGTTCAAGCAGACATAACCAAAGAAGTGATTTGATCATTTTACCATCACAAATGATCGTTGGAAGAGTTTCATTTTGGCAAGACATCCATAAAGCATCAATTATAAACTGTCGAAGCTCTAATGGACGCGAGGATAACAATCCCCAAGCAATAAAATTATTACATCGTGTATTGGCTGAGAGACCAAACAAAACAAGTTGTTCAAAAAGCTTCAACTCATTTTCGTTAGGCATGTATGTAGGACCGAAATTTGTGAAAAACTGTGAACAGCGATCAATAAGAAGATCAAGTCTTGTTTTTGTTTCAGATAGATTGATAGAAGAGTTGGGTAACGCAGTGACTGTAATTTTAAATTTATGTTTATTTGAAAGATGTATTTTTTTTATTTTAAAACGAATTTAATCAATTTACCTTTGAAGTTTGTATTTGGGCTTTGATTTTTGAAAAAGATGTCCAACCAGTTGAGCTGAAGTTTACCTTGCACGGAACGAAAGCCTTTAACCACATTTATTGGATTTTTGACTTGATAGAAGGACAGCATGTTTAAGATATCCCAAATAATCTAGAAATGAATGAAGTAATGTTGTCATTTTGTTTTTGGGAACAAAAAAAATTATACATATACAAATTTGACCTAAAGCCCATAAAACAAAACAATCACATATACAAATATACGTATGTATGTGCGTACATTTATTTGTCCTGATGATTTTATAGCCCTCTCTCCAACAGAAGTAAGGAGTTCGATGATTGATTCTTCTGTTAACGAATTCGATACTTTGGGCTTAACATACATATTGTACAATGCTTTCATACAACACTGAATTAGACCTGTGTCAATAAGACTGTGACTATCCTCTGGATCCTGAAAAATACACATTATTTAAAGAACGTATACATTTTATATCTAAACTCATTATTTACCGTCAAATATATAGTTTTTAGGACTTTAAATGCCTCAGACGTAAAGCCAGCTTGTCCGTCAGTCTTTGTTAATATTGAAAGCAATGAATTTAAACCAAAACGATGTTTTATAGATATGTACTCGTATTCGCAAAAGGCTTCCAAACTCCCATATAGTCCTGTTACCCACTCCAAACATGTTTCAAACATATTCAAATCGGTCGAATAAATTGCCAATTGATTTGCCAAATGCTGTGGATAGAACTTTTTAGCAAATACCCCAAGTTCACTGGGAGTAATTCTTTTGGTAAGAGCATTGAGCAATTTCAGAATTGCTGTACGAACAGTTGGACTGGTGTGATTGGCAAGTACTAAAAGGATTTCCATTTTAATATAATGCGTCAGAACCTTAAAAGCAAATAATTGTTTTCATCGTTTTTCATACATAAATTATCTTCAATTTATCAAACTTACCTCCTCGACAATATTATCCGGCAAGAGGAATAGAAAATCTTTGAGCAATATAAAAAGGCGCTCTTGTAGTTTCATAATGCCAGGTGTGCTATAAAAATCAGTCTTAAACATTGTCTTCGATTTTTTTTTAGTGAAAAAAGAATTTTCAAATGGAAATTTAAAGCCTTCTTTGGTTGGAATTCCAGTTTGTTCATCATGTGAAGAAGGGGGACTTGAATCTGAATGTGGGCTTTCCAAGCGACTTTTTTTTTCATTTTGATTGGAAGGTTTCGATGTCACCCGAACTCTTTTCCGAATTATTTTTTGTGGAGAATTTTTCGGACTACTGTGTGGTATATGATGTAATGGATGTCGCTTTGTTTTTAATCTCCATTTTGATGGTTCTAGTGGTGAGAGCATTCGAATTTCGTTTTGATTCAATCTTGAACAATTTGCTATGCTTTCGAGATTCATATCTGTTTTTGTCCGAATTCCACCATTAAATTTCAAACCAACACCGTATGCAGAGTTATCTTTAATAATTCTTGGTGGTTTAGCTGCTCTAAATAGACTTGTACTTGACGAACGTTTGCGTTCCCGGAAAATTTGCTTTAGCTGCCTTCTTGGAATTTGCAATCCCAAACCTTTTTCTTTAACTGGACCCTCTGTACTGAGTAGGAAATAAAAATTTGAGCGATCGTGCGTTATAAAACATTCACTTGGTTTATGCAAAAGTAGAAGTAGTTTCATAATTTCATCCATAAGAGAAGCCGATGGTGGTGATCCAGCAAATATACTTAAAATGTTAACAAAAGAATTTGCTGCGTCTATTGATATATGCACAGGATTTGGCGATTCTACGACGTAAACTTTGCAAAGATTTAAAAGTTCTTTCACCAGACCAACGCGATTAAGCTGCTTTATATTGAATTCCTTACATGGATGTTTGTCTCTCACCAGAGCTATTATAGTTTTGAAAAGTAATTCTAGCACTTCGGAACTATTAGATCCTGAACGATGCCAATCAGAATAGCGATGTAATATCTTCGTTATTAGCATTGGATGTGCCAAACATGCAATTGTATTTTCGTTGACATGAATTGTGGATGCTTTCTTTATTATGACTGGTTGAGTGCAAGCATTGTTGATTATACTCGCAAGTAAGTAAATATCTTTTGTACATCTGTCTGTCTTAATGACATAACCAATCAGGCTAAAATAATCGTTTCGCATAAATTCAGTATATAGCTGTGAGTCTGAAAGAGCAACGGTGAGTAAAAGATCCAAGGACATAGATTGCGTGGCTGAATCAGGTGTAAGTTCAACGACCCTTGCGAATAGATACAGCAATGTTGAAAGACCTCCACAGAGTATAGTTGAGGTCGGTACTGATTGCAGTTCATTACGACACAGTTGACCATAAAGCATTATTCCATAATGTTTACCTAGAAAAAAAATTGTTTTTTTTTTTTTTTTGATTAGATGAATTTAAAGCTAAATTTAAAGTTCTTTTTATACATTAAACTAAGTAATATCAAATAAATTTGATAACACTATTTCATTTAACATTTTAATAAAAATTTCCTTACCACTACCGTTCTCACTAACTGACATCTGATCATAGGCCGTTATCGTGGTTGGATCACTTGCAGAATAAGCACAAAATCGAGATTCTCTAAAGACTTTCATTGCATCGGGAAAACTTCCAACGTTTACATTGAAGGATTTATTGAGATTTAAATAACCAAAATTCGGTTTCCATGCACCAACCTTCAAGAAATTAATAATTATATTAACAAACCAAAGTTTTCATGTTGTAGTATAATAATATCATACCTGACATTGTGTCATATCAACAAAATTAGGTCCCATTGCAGTCAAATATTGAATAATTTCCTTATCGTGGAATTTTCGATTAAACAAAATAATATTTGAAATTGAAAATTTAAGTGGAGTGCCATTAACACATTCCAGAGAATCATTACAATTTGCCTTTGGTACACTATCACCGAGCGAAAGCAATTGAAATGTTGATGTTCTTGTTAGATTGCGAACATTTCGAAATGGTAAACTTATCGAATGCTGTTCTAAACCATCCAGAGTGATTGTTAAATTGAATCGATCCGAAGCCAAATCTATGGCAAAACATAAATGCGTCCATTTGGATCGACATAAGCGAAAATATTTTAACTCAACACTGGAACCCTCAAAATAGCCATCCGTAGGACCGTGACCATGAAAGAAATGCATTTGATTGAAACTATTCAAAATAACAAGTTTTGTGTGTTTCAGAGCATTTCGAAAAGGTGATGGGCTTATTGATCGAGGTGATGTATTTGCAGAAACATTTTCTTTATTCATAAAAGAATTATCTTCATTCATTGGACTTTTCGGTGATAGTTCGGCATTTGGTTTACTGCTTTCGAATACAAGATTCATGTTGCTGTTTACGTAGACACTTATTATTGCTTGATTGCTTCCAATAGAAAGGATATGTGTTCGCTTAATATAGAGAAATATAATAACCAAAATGCAATTTAGCAAAACAACACCGATGTAGTACTTACTACACTCTCCTCATATGAGATTTTTATATCATCTTCAATTATCTGACTGGAACTTCTGTGCGGCATACTGCTTTTCATTTGCATCCACATTGAAACAGTTAAACCATCACTGCCCCACAACTTAGCGTGGGTTATTGGAAGTACACAGGCAGATCGAAGAAACGGAGTATTGGCATGATTATAAAGATGATAGTTCCGTATTCGTTCAATTTGTTCTGCTATAAGTGGATCAGTTGACGATACACATCTTCCGTCTGAAATAGGACACCTTTTAAACAAAAACAAAAATTCCTATGAATAATAATTCAACTAACCATTCAGCATCGGGAACTCAATCTCAACACTAGGTTGTTTTTTCAAAGTACTCGAACATATATAAGACATATATTTTATCAAAATGTCAACTGGGGGGTTCTTGGAAGCCAATATACTGAAATAAGTTGACAACACATCGGGAGAATTGAGATCAACCACAAGATCTAATATCGTTTGCTGCAGTTCTAAAAATAAATATTTATAAACACTCTGTTTTTGTAAAGATAATGTTTATACTTACCCCTTAGTTTTGCATCATTGACCTGAAGAAGTGGAAGAAATCCTTGTAAAATAAATAAAGGTCCACCAAGAAATTCACGAATAACAAACATCCTAGCCGCTAATTGACTCAAGCTATTAGCCCATGCAGCACTCGGATTCTGAGAACACTTTAATGACAATTCTATGAGAATGTCAGTGACAATTTTACAAATTCCACTATGCACAACATGGGTTCGATATCGTGAAGATGGCGTAAATGGAACCCATAAATCTTCGATTTCTTCTTCACTCTCAGACATTCCAGGTATTTCGCCATCAGCTTCATAACCCTCATCTGCTGTGAGATAAAATTCCTCTGTATCATTCTCGCTTAGGTCTATTTCACTGTCAGCACATATCAAACTGGCTCTGGTTGAATAAAAATCTGCTTCACTTTCATTTGAAACCAAGGTTGGTTCGTCGACACCATCGTTTCTATGGGCGCCAATTTCATCCCTTTGGTTAATTGCATGTGGTTCTTCGTTTGAAAATGTTCCAGTTAATTCGGCAATTTTCAACAACGATTGCAGAGCCAATGTAACAGCATTTATACTCGGATCAGTTTGATTTGCATCTTGCACTGCTCGCGAAAGGATTATCGACTTAAGCCTTTGTAAATTCTTCTGCATTGCCTCGATGGCTATATCAAAATTTCAAATTTTAATCAGAAAATTTTTTATTTAAACATAAGAATAAATTTTTAGAGATGATTTATCACTTCTACCCCGACTACTTAGCATCAGATAAGATTAATAATAAAAAAACGAAATTCAAGGTTGTAACTGTCATTGACTGACGAGGACGACGACGATAACGACGGCACGTAAGCAACCGATTGAGAAGAGTACTTTTAATGAACTGCTAGTGGCACTTAATGAAATAGAATCTTCTAAAGAATATTGTCGTAGGTTGAACTTTTGTTATATGGCTTCTTGAGGTTTGGTATGCGCATGCGGTCTTGGAATTATAATGTGGGGAAAAAACAATCTGAATACTAACCACTAAGCAGTGGTGGAGAAGTGCAACGTAAAACTTTTGTATTTATTTTGGAGCGATTAAGGTGTTTGCCGCAAAATTGACAATACAAGAATGTGGGGCCGGGCTGTTTATTTGATTACAAATTTATATGATGTGGATCAACTTTATCTTAAATATCAACACTTGATATTGATTGGAGACGAAGAAATATTTTTTTATTTTAAATTTAATTTATATTTGAGAGCTATAAAATTTGTACAGCGCTAGAAAAAACGAAGATTTGTACTAAGAGTTCTAGGCTGCTATCGAGTACGAATAATATATCACATCTCTTCATAGCTACGAAATATTTGTGTTAAAGTTTGTTAAAAATGTTTTATTTGTTTGTCGTAAACTTCCCCGGTGCGAGCTCCACTTTTTTGGCCCTTTGAAAACACATTACGAGGCAGAGTTTTTGAAGACAATGAAAAGATGAAAAACGCTGCTTTCGATAGTAAGTAATCGATATGCATGTCAAAATATGGGAAAGGTATAATGCATTAGGGACATAATACAGAAAGATTATTATTGATCAACCCTCTTACGTGATTGAATTTATTCGAACAAGGTAAATTAGTTGATTTCAAAACAAAAGCGTAAACAAATTCCATGCTGAACCAAACTTTCGGTACTGTCTGATGGAATTCCTACATTTGTAAAACCAACCCATCAAGTAAAACTCCTCATAGCATTGAATCTATTATGAACCAAACAAAAAACTAGAGAAAGAATAGATGACATTGTAAAAGTAAACTTTACCTAGGACGTGTGTTTTTATTATGAGCTCGGTCAATTGGAATTTGTTTGTCTCAATTCTTCTTGACTATAGGTGCAAAAAAAATTAACCTAGCCACTCCTTTTGCATGTTCTTTCTTACTTAACTATTAAATAATAAAATAAGCAAATCATGCAACTAACAGATAGAGATCAATGAACGGCTAATAACACTGCGATAAAATAATAAAACAAAAAGTACTTACTATTTTCTTTATTCTCTCGTACATAAACAGCCATAGCAGACTCAAACAGTTTAAGCAGCAGGTTTTTGCAATCACCAGGTTTGCAAAGACACTGCAATTCTGATTTTGCATCTTTGGCATCAGTTGTTTCAGATTGTTTTGGATTATTCGTAGAATTCGATTCGGAGCCAAAAAAATAACCAAATATTCGAGCTAAAAGACTTTTTTGTTCGTCCGTCACAGATGATTCTTCTATGGTCAATAGTTGTTGTCCCTCGATCAGTTGTTCATGTGAAAATGATGATGCCATAATTTGATTTCTGATATCAAAAAGAACAATACTTTCGTCCATTGTGTTGTTTTGGAGTTTGTTTAAAAATCCTTTCACTTCAACATCGTTATAATATTTAATAACCTCATCAAAATTTGGTAATTCCGATGCAGTCATGGAAGTTTGTACGGAAGATGTTGATAGAAGACTATCCAAAGGCAAAGATTCTAACATAGGTGATTGGCACTCCTCTGACTGAGTTGAGACCTCATCAATTTCTTTAGAGAACAATAAAAAACAACTTAACGTGTTGCATGCAAGTTTTATCAGATCTGTATGTTCAAATCGCTCAGAAAATTCAATCTGAAATTGTTGATTATTTTTTAGTAGCTGATAATTTAAATACCAATGCCTGGAAGCAACATGTAATTTTTGCAATGCATTTACTTCCATATTGTCAATACATTCATCTTCCTTATCCAACCATAACATCTTATTATCGCTATTTAAATTTCTAAGCATTCCATTGATCCATTTTGTTGATGTAACACTTCCATTTAATTGCAATCCTATTAGACGCTTACTCAATATCACTTGTTCTTGACTGTTATCTCCTAAAAATGCCGCATTTTCAATGCCAATCTTAATCAAATCACATACGGGTCGAATAAGCTCGGGACGATGCAATAAGTCTTCCAGATGTGTTATATTCTCGCCATTATAAAACGCCTTAATCAGTCTCACATCACTTAGATATGTTATGAAAATGTTTAGACACTCAATGAGTATTCGATTGTTATTTTCAGAAGTCAATGATTGTTCTTTGTAAATTCTGAATATTGGTAAAACAATATTGGCCAATATACCTGTTGATATGTCGAAACTAATCAAATGTGATATGTGTTTGAGATGCTTTAGAAATGTTTTGTATTCGACACTATCGGTTATCTCTTCATACTTGGTTTTGTATAATTCGAAAACATCTTTGTGAAATTCGTTGGATTTCAATTTGAATTCACAGCTGGTGCAGTTATTACGCAGAAAAACAGCAGTCAATATTTTCTGATGTACAAAACTGTAAGCAATCTTTTGATTCTCTACGTCGATAGACCGATTGAAAAATATTTTCATGGTTTCGATGCTGCAGAGGCAACAACAGACGCCTTGTCGTTGCAGGCAACGTACAACATAATTTTGCAAGTCAACAGACAGATATTGTGATATATTAATAAGTATTTTTTGAAAGAAACATGGGAAGTTGTTTCGAAAGCAATGCTGCTGCAGAATTCCTTTTAATTTTTTGCGATGCTTTTTCGATTTACTCGGTGAATTTTTGTTCAGATTGTCTATAATTTTTTGAAGTAATTTAACAATTTTTGGGAAAAGAGATTCTAATTCTTTGGAATTTTTTGCCAATAAGTCCGATAATTTGGCAACACACATATCCAACGAGTCTTCATCGATGAACTTCAATGCATTATGAAATTTTCCATTGGACAGTGCAATTACATTGTTCATAAGTCCAAAAATCAAGTAAATAATTCCAAAGACAATCTGAGGATGTGGAGTTATTTCAAGAGCTTTCATTAATTTATTAATTGTTTCGTGTAAATTTATAGAAGCTAAATTATCTCTTTGCCAGCAGATATTATTAAAGCATCTACCAACGAGGCTTAATAACTTGCACTTGATAATTTCTGAATTTTTGGCGGAGCTAAATACATCTTCATTGCTAGAGAGTTTTTCGACTGCAAATTTCCAACAAATAACACTAATTGACTGATCGTTGAGAATCATATCGGTTTCAATGTCAACCAATTTTTCTAGCAAATCAATTAGGACAGCAGCAATTTCATCGCTTGTCCTTGTTTGTTGTGTGTGTGTCTCAAAATCATGCTGTTGACACACTATATAGCAAAGTTTGGTACTATCATTTAATGTTGAAATTAACTCCGAGGATTGACTGAATTCACGTGATTGAAGTGCTTTTAAACGTTGATGTAAAAGGAGATTGTCTAGAAATTCTTTTACCGAGTTTAATGGATTCAATTCAACTTGATTGTCGCTATCCCATTGGCAGTTGGGAAACAGATTGATGCATATGTTACAAAGACTAAGTTGTGATGCAAGTAACTAGTGTGATAAAAAAAAAAAAATAAATTTTAACAAAAGTATTTACATACATGAAGAAAAAGCTTTTTTTACCTTAATATCAACGCGTCGTAAAAAATACAGGATATGGTGTCCTATCTCATGTGTAAGGAAAGTGCGTAAGGCAACAATTTTGCTATAATCGCTAGGAGCTCTTAAAATAAGCTAAGGAGGCAGAAAAAATGAAACGATTAGTTGTTTTTAATATATGTACATATAAAAGCATTTGTAAATTATAATTCAATAGTTTCTAGAAATACGAACGATCATCATGTAAGATTCGAAAGCATGGTTAGCGTTGGAACGCACTCCAGGAGACTACGATTTTGTACAACGAATGCCTTAAGTTAATTTTTGCACCATTTAACACTTGTATTAAGTTCTTAGTATTTTGTATTGATTAGTAAAATTTTGGAGTTCCAAAACCTGATGGAAAACGACAATATTACAAATTAAAATCCTACGGACGTTTTTTTTCATTAAAAACTTAACAGTTTAATTTGCGAATTAATCGAATGACGTAAAAACGAAAAAAAGACAGAATTTCTAGCTAAAAATTCAAACGAGACCAAAACAAAATTCCGCTCATTCAGCTATCTCAATTTCCCAATGAATATCATGATATCGTATTTGAATTTTCTACTTGATGAGAATGAAGTCTTTATAATCGTTTTTAAAATATTTCTTTTCTCTGATGTCTTCACCAATTTTTTATTCGCTCCAAGCTGGCAGCGAAAACCTATTTAAATGATAACTTCGTTCTTACCGAAGGGTCCCCTGGACTAGCACCGTCTTGTTTTCTAATGATCTAATGATGTTTTGTTTTTCTTTTGATTTTCATAGGGATAAAAATAAAGTTGGTCTACGTTAGGTGGAACATATTGAAATTTTTTCTGAAATGTATTTATATCAACTGGAGATAAAATCGAACTCAAAATAAATATTATTTCAAACTCAAGAAGTGGAAAGGGTTATTCTGTGTGCCAGTGCCTGTCATTCTGTCGTACCTCGGCTATAGTTTAAAACGCTGAGTGAAATCGTTCTAAATACGGACCCCTAAAATTGGACTCCATGAAAATAAGATTTAAGTATAAAGACCGAGAGAACCTAAATTCGTAGCCAAAAATAATCGAAAATCCGTGGTTAACGAAATTAAGTATATTATCGTAATGATAATGAAAAACATGTTGTACCTATAGAAGAAAGGCACTATTGAATTACAGTTTTCAGCTCTTATCATATTTCAATACGATGATTTCCGTGAAAAATGCTTGCATTAATTAAATTCGTCTACTCACAGCGGACTTCCCCGAGTCACAAATGTACCTCTGTTGTGCAATACACGTTTGATACATCAATAATTTCAATCAAAATAGGTATCATGGTTTTATAAAAATGTTTCGTGTTTATTTAAAATTTATACTTTTGTGCTTCTTCTTAATTGAATTAAAAATTAATTTTACTTACCTGAGTAAAATTGTGTTTATCTTTTGGCCATTTGATTGAATAAGCAGTTTTGTTGAATTCCGATTTAATTTCAGTACCTCTTCCATTATCAACATCATCGTTATCATCTTTTAATGATGAAGTTGATGTTGTAAGATGAGATTTGCTAATGATGTCATATACTCTCTCTAGTAAGAACGAACATATTTCTTCCAATACACAATTAACAAAACTGAAATAATTTAATATATATAAATTTTTTTGTAAATTATGAATTAATTAATCGAAAAACAATCACCACCAAATCTTTGGAAATCTACTAGGTCTAATAACTATGTGAGTACGTTAAGCATGCGTATTTCAAAAACATACCATGATATTTCTGTTGGTTCATCAGATGATATCTCCAAGTCAGCTAATTGGAATTTGTAAAGAAATAGTTTAAGTGATTGTTCCTATAATACAAAGAAAAAATTAAAGTACCAATTAGTATTTAAAGAACAAAAACTGATAAGAAAAATATGATAACCTTTTTTGCTGTATCTTTTTGCTCCTCCTCATAGTTTGTCCACAACGTTTGGAGCTCCTTAAGCAAATCCTGCTTTGATTGTTCATCCATCTCATTGAAGGTTTCGCTGTCCACTGCTGCAGTAAATGCTAATCGAATACCAGATAATCGGCAGCTGCTGATATGATATGTTTAGAAGGAGGTCGAACTCATAACTTCTCTTTTTCTTCTTGCTATCACTCTTATTTATTTTTTTTTTTTCATAAACTTACAAATTACAATACAACTCTTTACATGCACAAGTTTTGTATTACAAAAATAGATTTTTCAGATTTTTAGTGAGAACGACGTGCATCGATCACAGAGGCTGCACATTTTTTGATACAAAATAACAAAAAACACACTGAAACTTTACCCAACAATTTTTAATCTTTCTCTTGGAGGTCGTCACTGTGGAATATGTAATTGCGTATTCTATTTATTTACCAATCTAAAATTCAAGTTTTGTTTTCAAGTTAATAATAATAATTATTATTAATGTTACAGATAAGAAATTGATGGTCGAATCATTTTGTAGAATTTATTTCGTTCAATACGCATACGGCGATAAAATGGCATACGGATGTTTTTTATTTCGGTGCAAAATTACAGTAAATCGCCATTTTTATTGAAACCACTTTTAGTAGATAGTACCATATTTTCAATGACTGTTTTTCAAAAATAAATCTTCGATTTGGTTATATTGTTAAGGATCAAAGAAGTTAATTTTGTTAATTTTTTTTATTCAAATTGGGGTGAAAAATTAAGGTTTAAAATACCTCTTTGTTTGTTTTTTTTTCGCAGCCGAGCACTTTTGCTTTGAACGAGTTGCAGAAAACAAACGAAAAGGCGAAAACATAAAACAGCTGACAGTTGATTTTGAAGTCGTCATAAAACGAGTTGCCAATCAAAATGATAAAGTAATAAATAGGAGTACTACTACTTAAGTATTTTATAGAAACCAAACTGTTAAGCCTCAACTACATAAGCCAAAAAAGTGAAAAAGTGCAAAAGTGAAAATTTTTAAATTGATTTTGTGATAGTTTTTCTGACTAGAAAACTTATAAAAATGATGCAGAAAGCTTAAATTTTGGTTTAAAAACAAATTTGTGTATTCTTTTTCACAAAACAACGGCGCTAGCGGTAAAAAAAATATTTTTACTTTTGTACTTCAGTACTTTTTGGCTTATGTAGTTAAGCCTTAAGTCCCCTTTCACACAAGGAAACTGAGTTTCCAGCAACTTTCAGTTTATTGGTGAGAAGGGCAAGAAGTAAATCCCCTTTCACACGAGGAGACTGAGTTCCCAGCAACTTTCAGTTTTTGGGTGAGAAGGGCACCAAGTAAGAGGATTGAACGGTCTACGATTGGTGGTAATTGAAAATTAAAAGAAAACGTCAAAAAATCTCCAGCAACTTGTTTCCTCGTGTGAAAGGGGACTAAAAAAATTTCCACGATTTTGTTTCTTCGTGTGAAAGGTACAAGAGATTTTTAAGGAAATTAAAAGAAAACGTCAAAAAAATCTCCGGCAACTAGTTTCCTCGTGTGAAAGGGGACAAATCAATATGCATTTTTTGCGCGTACCCCTGACCAATTACACATTTCTTATTTTTGTTCTCATCTACCTCACCCTTCAACGAACTAGAAAAAAATGAAAAAATGGTATTAAATGGAACAGTTCGTTGAAGGGTGAGGTGGTAGATGAGAACAAAAATAAGAAATGAGTAATTGGTCAGGGGTACGCGCAAAAAAAGCACATTGAATTGGTGGATGGATAACAGCAAAGATGCTGAAGTAGATTTCATTACTAAAATTGCAATTTCTACCATATTTTTCAACTACTTATTTATTTAATTCAGGGTTCATGGCGCTCAGAATCAAATGTCTCAACTCTCAAATATTCCATCAGAATTCAGCTAATCAGAAATCTTGCTAATTTTGCAAGATTCAAGAAAGATTTTACACCGAATTGCACACACACTTGCAAGATTTGAAATTTCTAAAATATGTCAAATTGAATGTCGCGGTGTTTTAAGAAAACAAATTTTTTTATGAAAACAAAATTGTGTTTTTGGTTGCAACGAATTTTCGGTGAATTTTATAGTAAATATTTGTACATTGTTTTTCAATTAATAATAATAATAATTTTCAAATTGAATATTTTCTGGACATTTTATTTCAAAATTGCTGCTGTCAAGTGCCACACACACAATCACAAAAAAAAAAATCGATTCTTTTCGTCTTTTCGTATTCCTTTAACGACAGAAAAAATTCGATTCTTTTTAGAAAAAAATTCGTTTCTTTTGTTGAAAGGAATTCGACATAAGTCAACTACGGCTATAAGCAGTACTTTTGCAAACATCAGCACATTTTTTGTTGGCTTTTGACATTAAAACCACGAATGCTGTCCGCAATTTGTTTGACGTCACTGAAAACGCGGCCAGCAATTAAGGTTCCCCCACACCAACGCGAATCTTTCGTGGCGACGAGGTAAACAATAATAACAACGTGTTGTTTTCAATAATAACAACGTGTTGTTTTCATTGACAACCACGTGTTGATTGTTGTTTTTCACCGAAAATTCTCGTTGGTGTGGGGGAACCTTTATGCGTACTGTTCGCACAGCTAGTCGGTGCTATGTTTAAACGTGCCTTTAAAAGCTTTTCTCTTCCAATTGGGCTTTTCCACCAGCCGTCAGTTTCAAATAAGCAAAAAAAAATAGGAAACAGCTGGTCTGAACTTGGTGAAAGGTAAACAAACGACAAATATTTTTATAATATAGTGCTTGTTTGTTTTCCAATAAAAAAGTATAAAACGATGGTTATAACGCCAATTTAACAAAAAAACAACTTCAATAACTTATCAAGCTTATTTATACAAACAAAAATCACAGAAAATATTAAAAATCCACATTGCACTGAAAAAGCATTTGTTTACATTTCTCCAAGTATGATATCACATGTTTTGTTTTTGTTGTTTTGAACTGTCAAAATTAGAAAGAGAAAAGACAAAGATAGTTTTTGGAAAAGCCCAATTGTCATCGTCGTCAACAAATTGGTTGTGTCATGACTCATGAAGTGTCATGTTTTGTTTTGATTTGTTATCTTGTTTTGTTTAGTAAATAACTTAATAAATTAAAATATTTTAATTCGAATGATCCACTTTAACTAACTTAGAATCTATTACATATACTTCCATCTACAATTTGGCACAGTCATCTTTGAGCGACGACTTTATCTGCTCGGTATAATTTAATATTGAACCTATCGCTTGAAGTGTTTAGGGTATCCTATGAATACTTAAATTTCTATTTTAATTTCTTAATTTACAATAAATATTTTTGTTGAATTGAATTTACATTCGAAATGATTCTGTCTAAAATACCCAAACACCTGTTACGTTTTGGCAATTGGACCAATCAAAAATCGTTTAAGGTAAGGAATTTCAATAATTTCAAGTTTATTATGCAATACAAAATTTATAAATTGCACATGGTTTATGGGTACATATACGAAACAATTGCTCTCTATGTGCATTAAACCTTACAATAATATAATATAGTTACTTCTATATGTACTTAAACAATTTGAATGTATACAAATTAATGTGAAATATATGCAAAAATGGAATAAACTTGCTACACCGGTTAGTTTATCGCAAAAATTTCAAGAACTGAACGGACAAAAAAAATATGTGTGTAGGTATGCACCTAGATCAGATACCTATAATCACAATATTCAATAATAAATTGATAAAAACTATTTTAATTGATTCAAAATAGCTTTTAACGGCCTTTAGTCCTACAAAAATTTGGCGTTTCGTCCTATTTTAATTATTTTAAAAAAATATTTAATGCAATATAAAATTACAACAAATAGGAAAAAATGTGAACGCATTAGCAATAAAGCCATCAGCCTTAATGGCTCTGCTTGTGGTTTGAATTAAGACTAAATCGTCGTGCGATATTTCCAAAGGAAACTCATTTAAGGCACCCACGGCGAAAAAAAGGTGGTTCCTTTTCTCTTCAGAATAGATTTAATACCTTTAACACCTTGGCTATTCCCAAAAAGCACAATTAACCTTTCAATTAGACCAAACATCTAAGAAGCGAACATTGCTCGTCATCTACAGAAAAAAGTTTGCTGAAATAATAACAAAAAGACAGTTCGATTGAATATTGTACACAGACGACTCTTCAACAGATGAAACAATAAGTTATTGTGTTAGTAGATACGATAACAAATGTAACGACCTTCTCGCAACACCCAAGCAAGGTCCCTTTTGTTGGAGAAGTAATGGCATTGGTAGATGCAATCAAAATTGCCAACGAAAGATATTTGCAGTGACTCCTTGAGTGCAATACTCAACATTCTCAACAATAAAAACAAAACACCAATTTTCTCATTTCTTACGTTTAATTATACGATGTAAATTACCAAGAATTTAACTCCTATGGTCCCCAGTCCAAGTAGGAAATGAAAATGCAACCGCTCGTGAAACTATCAAAATGCCACTCAAATTCATCATACGCCCCTTAGCTTCATCAATTTTTTAAAACGCCCTCAAGCATTATACGGGGATAATCAGAAGCGCATTGAAACAGCTCCGACTTCTTTTTGAGACAACATAGTACCTTATAAATGAGTCATTGAATCGATTTCAATCAGTGCAACTCTGTCGCATAAGACTGGGTCCATACACTGTTCAACAAAGTTCATCTATACAAAAACGAACCTCCACGATTTTGCAGCTTCTGTCAAGAAACCCTAAACTTAGACCATGTCCTACAAAGATGCCCTTTAACTAGGCGACCCTTCGCAAATAACATCCAGACAAATCACTTCTTTTTCCTCTACTAAAAAAAAACACTCCATCAAATTTAAAATCCATAAACATTATTAGCTTAAAAACCCATCTATTTTATTAATACGGACTATCTAATCAAAAAAAAGAAGAATAATGTTATTGTTTGTATGTTATACAAATTGTTGTAACAGCAGCTCAGTACCCCAGGACTATGAATAACAGATGATACAAATTTATTTTGTATTGTTTCCTGTGATGTAAATAAATAATTAAAATAGATTTAATATAAATACAAAGGTGAAGAAGTGGAGTAATACTGCCTGAGTGGTTTGAGTGGCTTGAGTGAATTGTACCTAGGTTACGCAACAACATGCATTTTAAAAACTAATACATTCTCCCAAATTAATAAATTACAAACAACAACGAGTACCTTAGCACTTAACTCTGTTGTTAACACGTAATTCGTAATAATAGAGGTGTATTGTCAGGCCCGGGCCGATCAAGAAGTACAAATGCATTCGCAAAGGGACGTGCAAACCTGAAAAATCATAATTTAATCACTTTCCTCCAAAATTGATTTTCTAAATTCGTATAACAAGCCCATTTGGGCCATATAACGTAAAACGAATCGATATCATTTGCACCAAAAATAAAATAAAATCCAACTAAAACTGTGCAGTATTCATACTTGCTTGAAATTAATTTATATCAATCATGATATTTTTTAGTTGCATTTGCAAATTTCCAATTTTTGTACATACGAAATCTATCCATGCTCGTGCTTATGCATTCAATCCCAAAATTAACGATCGTCTCTCAAACTTTATGAGTTACAATAGTTTTTCGGTTAATGGGTCTACCCGAGTTCGGTTCTTCACTTCGCCCAGTAAACAAAATTGACGGTTTTCAAAGTTGAACTATTTCTCTCAGAGGAAAATGATTAAATTTAGTTAACTTTAAATTCCAGTTAATTGCTAGCTACTCAACATCCAGCAGTCAAACTAAAAAGATATTCGCAAGTGCGGATGAAGCCATTGCTGATATTTCTGATGGAAAAACTATTCTCTTCGGAGGTTTTGGTATTTGTGGTATTCCAGAGAAGCTTATTGATGCTATGTTAAAAAAGAATGTAAAAAACATTACAGCTGTTTCGAATAATGGGGGTAAGAATTTCAAACATAATTAAAATAGTAACTCAGTTGATTTGTATTTTTTTTAAGGTGTGGATAAGACAGGTTTGGGTGTGCTTATCAGAAATAAACAACTTACGAAATTTATTGCATCTTATGTTGGTGAAAATGAGGAGCTGATACGTCAATACCTACAAGGCGAAGTATCCATAGAGCTGACCCCCCAAGGAACTTTAGCAGAAAAAATTCGAGCTGGAGGTGCTGGTTGGTAGCCTGTTGTATTTTGTCTTGGTGTTTCAATTATAGACGACTTTATTGTATTTAATAAAAGGTATCCCAGCTTTTTACACACACACTGGTTATGCAACTCTGATTCAAAAAGGCGGTGCTCCGATAAAATACGGTAAAAATGCTAAAGTAGAAATTTTCAGTAAACCTAAGCCGGTGGAAACATTCAACGGCAAGAATTATGTCTTAGAAGAATCTATCTTTGCGGATTATGCTCTGATTAAGGCTCATAAAGCAGACCCATATGGAAATGTTGGTTAGTTTATTTTTTGTCTTTGTTTTCAAAATAATAGACCAATTTTTTTTTTTAATTTTAGTATTCAATAAGGCTGCCAGAAATTTCAACGCTCCAATGTGTAAAGGTGCCAAATGTACGATTGTAGAAGTCGAAGAAATCGTACCTATTGGCGAAATAAAGCCCGACGAAGTTCATGTTCCTGGTATTTATGTACAACGGATTGTCAAAGGTACTAATTACAATAAACGTGTTGAAAAGCTTAAAATTCGAGAAAACAATGGGAAATCCAAAAAGGCGTCAAGTCCTGCTCAAGTTTTAAGGGAACGAATTGCAAAACGAGTAGCAATGGAGTTTACTGATGGAATGTACGCTAATTTAGGAATTGGTAAAATTTATTAATTTATTCTTGTGAATTTTTTACTAACTAATATTTTTGATAAAGGAATTCCTGTACTTGCATCAAACTATATACCAAAAGGAGTTAATGTTATGTTACAATCTGAAAATGGTGTGCTCGGGTTGGGTCCATTTCCAACTATGGATGAAGTTGATCCTGACTTAATTAATGCTGGCAAAGAGAGTGTAACCATTTTGCCCGGTGCTTCGTTTTTCGGATCGGATGAAAGTTTTGCAATGATTCGTGGCGGACATGTTTGTTTGACTATTTTAGGTGCTATGGAGGTCTCAGCTACTGGTGATTTAGCCAACTGGATGATTCCGGTAATATTGTTAAAAATCCTTTTATTTACCTCATAATCAATAAAAAAATATGTATTTCTGAATTTTCAGGGTAAATTAGTGAAAGGCATGGGTGGTGCTATGGATTTGGTTGCTGCACCAACAAAAGTGATCGTTACCATGGAACACAATACCAAAAATGGGTCACCTAAAATTTTACAAGAATGTTCTTTACCACTTACTGGGCAACATGTTGTAGATATGATCATATCAGAAAAGGTTAAAATACTTTGCTATACAAAAATATTAATATTTATGTTTTATTAAAAGTTTATCTTTTTCTAGGCCGTTTTTGCAGTTGAAAAAGGAATTGGTCTAACATTGATAGAAGTCGCAGAGGGACTGACTGTTGATGATGTGATTGCTTGTACAGGTGCGAAATTCACAGTTTCACCAAATGTTAAAAAAATGGGTCAGATTGATGAGTTATGTTAGCAAGAATTATACGATTATAAGAACAATATCACAGGTTGAAGTTTTCATATAATTTTCTTTTAAAGCGCATATCAGAATTGATATCTTTTTATTGTACAGTAAGAATTTTTACACATACTTAAGTAATTAAATGCATTTATTTTGTTTAAAAAAAAAACCTTGTTTTTTCTGCTCTTCTAAGATGAGGCAATTTACTTAAATCCCTTCCTATCAACTATAACAAACTACTACGCATTTTCAATTAAATTCGGATTAATAGTTTTCAATAAATTTGTTAACAAAATCCTAGAACAGCAAGTTTTTATTGCCCATTGGGCGCATTATTACAACAACTAAAAATAAGTGAATGATACAATACTTACTTAGCCAGACTGCTCAAAAACGCCATTTTCAATTTCGTACATCAAGCTGAAGTAGATCTAGCTCAAATTGCCAAGTCGACGGAGATGCGGGAGTGCCTGTGATTTTGGTTCGATTTAGTTGTGCATCAAATAATTTCCAAGCTTTACAGTCGATGTTCATTCACTCTAAATAATCCATGCATTTAACCATTGAATAACTAATCTTTGTTATTTAATCATTATCTGCTTCTGCTGAAAGGTGAACAAAATATGATCATTGGATACAGGGGCCGGACAATATGACGTCGGGATATTGTACGTCTAAAATAACAACGCTTAAATATTGGAGAGCTTGATATTTAACATCTGCTGGATATAAACTTAAATATATAGCTTTGAAAGTAACATTGAAAGTAGTATTGAAATAAAAATATTTTTGTTTCACCTATTAACAAAAAATTTCAACTTTATTATTTATATTTTTTTTGTTCTTATGGGTAAGTTTTTTTATTCATATTTTATTAATAAAACTTAATACAGATAAATGATATACAAAATAAATATTGTTAAGTTTATTTTTGAACAAACAAACACTAAAATTAGTCGTAAGAAATATTTTCACAGAGGAAGAAATGACAAATAAACTAAACACAAAAACCAAAAAATTTTAAATGCATATAATTATTCTATTACTATCCAATAATTTTTGTCATATCTTTGAAGCTTATATTTAATCTCGATGAGCTGATCTTATGGAGTTTTCTTATTGAATCCATTTCATTTTCTGCACAACATTGACGACAGAACTGTGACGTAAGCAAATGTAAAGGACTCCGATAGAAAATATATGAGTTTGAATTATTTCGATTCTTATGATGTGCCAAATAGTGCAGGAGTGATTCACACGCTAAAATAAATATAGCAGTCATCTTTGTAAAACAGAAAACTGATGGTACTAAGAATAGCAAGTAGCTTGATTTTGTGAATCCAAGAACGATGTCCTGAAATCGAACAAACAAAAAACAAGAATTTTATATTTAATTGGTTTTAATTTTTTGAGTCTTTTATTATTTACCTTATTTACACATTCCATTCTTATGAATGCCTCCTTATCGAATGGATTGTATGCGGCAATCTTCTTTGAGCAGGAGGGTTCATCAAAATCGTCATCTTCTGAAGGTATTTTCAAGTATTGCTTTGGAATTTGAAAAGATTTTCTTTTCAAATAACGAACTGCTATTTTTGAGCACTCTGGCTCTCCAGTTTCAGCATCAACTTCATTAATTTGAGGTTGAGCAGCAGGCTCACGTTCAGCGAAGATGTATTCTACTTCACCTGTTTCAACATCCTGAAAGCATAACAAATAAGCAATTATAATTTTTTTACCAACGTCTGCAGTTGATAAATAAATAAAATGAAAGATAAAAATTAAATTAAATTAGGCACATTTTAGACATCATTATCAACATAATGTATTTTATGTATACGTCTGTTCTTAAGTAGATGAATATACTTGTAGACAAGATAATTCATCAACATTAAAGAATCACAGTGGCGTATGTGGAAAAATTTTTCTGTAACGCGTAATACAGTTTCTGTTATAATAACTTCTTTCTTTTTACAAATGTTTTCAAGTGGGTGTTTGGCTTTAATTTACATAAGCACGAATTCAAGGAGTGTTCGTAGAAAAATTGTGAAAGATTTAAGATTGTTCTGTACGAAATTATAATTTTTTTATGGTTTGTTGTTTTGTATATCGATTCAGGTGTTTTTGGGAACCTATTTTTTTGACAACGAAATACTGTAAAATCGAATTATATATAATTCCACATACGAACGATGTAACTATTATTGAATTATTTTCCAACGGAATTAAGAAACTCAATTATCTGTTCAAATTTTAACATTCTGATTACCCACTTACAAATTTTCTTCAAGAGCAGGATTTCTCAAATAGATGTATCAAAAAAAAAATACTTTCTATTTCGTATAAAACAGTATAACAGAATATTTTTGATGTGTAAACATCTATACTGGCGGTAGGGTGAAAAGAAAACGTAACGTAACGTTGTAATCGTGATCGTGGTCGTGATCGTGATTCTGAGCTTTACGAAAATTGAGTGCGTTCAACAATATGTACGTTCAGTAACTAAACGTGGAGTATTTATATACGAAATCGAAAGGTCGAGTTCAGTTCGGGTTGAAATTTGGTTGGCTGCTTAGAGGATATATTAAGCCCCTATTACACGATGATTCTTTGCGTCTGACTCTATTCGAACATAATGAGTGCGAAAGAGAAAAAAGATAAGATGGAAGACCAGTTGTCTTGTGAGTCGTGGGCCAAGTTTTACGAGACTCTTTTTAACGCTTCTTTAGCATTAGGTTACGCGCAAAACACCGCGATGGCGGTGGCGATCACGATAAAAATGTGGATGCCTCATATAAAAATCAAAGCACACTTCAATCGTGTAGATGTGTGCCTTTCCTTTGATTTATGTGTATGGTATCCACAATTTTATCGTGATCGCCACCGCTATCGCGTTTGTTTGCAGCTTCTTTTATCCGTTTTTTGTATTCTTTGCATTACTTTTTTCAATTACATGACTGCTTTGAGACCAGGGGCCTATTTCACGGAACATACATCACATACATTGTATGAATGTATGTACCTTAAAGTAGACGCCAAAGATGGCTCAGTGTAAATTTTGAATTTTTTGAAAAACTTTACGTCAACTTAGAAAACGCATAATTTTAAAAAAAAATTAAAATTTACGCCCACTCATCTCGTAGTCGTGATTCTTATCTTGTAGCCGTGGTCGTGATTTTGATTCTGAGCCAGAGATTAGTCTGCTATTACACGATGCATCTAGACGCATGCGACTTTTCGAACTACGTAAGTGCAAATGAGAAAAAAAATCGAAAAGATGAGACGGAAAAAAAGTTACCGGTGTCGCGTGAGTAAAATTTTCGATGCAACTATTTGACGTTTCTCTTTTCTCTTGTCCGTTTTTTACCATTCTGCTTCATATGGTTTTGTTGTTCAAAGAGTAAATTTCGATGCAACCTACTGTTATTGATGGCCTTATTGGCTTTCCAGAAATGAGAAATTCATCTTTAAAAACAACATAAATAAAATAAATTATTGCTTTTCTTGACTGATATTCATTTAAAGGCACACAAACCTTTCTTTCTTCAATATATCTAATAATGAAAACAAAAATAAAAACAGAAAAAGTTTTTTTATTGCTTGAGCACAGCCCAACACGAAAATGAAAAATAAAGAGAACTGTCAAATAAGATTCATGACTTTGGTTTCAACGTGTAATAGCGCTTGAAACAGCGGACGAAATAACAAAGAAGAATTCGAAGAAGAGGCACGCAACTAGATTCATCGTGTAATAGCAGACTAATAAATTATCCATAATCTCTGTTCTGAGCTTCACGAAAATTGAATGCGTTCAACGCTATGTACGCTCAGCACTGATCTCTATAATACACTGGATAGTGAATAGCCTATAGTGTATAACAGTTTTTGTGAGCCAATTTTTGAAAGGGTACCGGCCACGACCTCATATCTCGCTCCATACGAACGAAAAAAAAGAGATGGAAGATATTTGCCGTAATTGAGCATTTATTTGATGTCAGTTGATGCCGACAGGCATTGCGGCTGTAAATATTGAACAAAAATAAAAGAAAATCCAGGTCCAGTAGCGTCCATACCGCTGGCGCCGCTGTTATACTGTTATATGAAGGTACCGGCCACGACTATATTTTTGCCTCAAAAATTTTGTATGAATACACTATCCAGTGTATATAGAGATCAGTGATGCTCAGTAACTAAACACTGAGTGTTTATATACGAAATCAAAAAGTCGAGTTCAGTTTGGGTTGAAATATGGTTGGTTGCTTATACCATATAGTATATGGACTGCGCTTTCATCATGGCAGGGTTTTAACATAGAAGGCTGCCTTTTTTGGCAAAATAGACGAAATAAGGTCATTGACTGGAAAATATTTTTAAATATAATTTTAATGATTGGCTAAGAGCCCACTGCTGTTTGTGGGTGTGAGTGATCGCAAAAATTCACTGGTATGTTTAGATAGATCTTAACTTTTTATAAGCGTGGTTGGGGCCTTTGTCGGTAAACTAAAAAGCGCATTTTCCATGCATCATTACCGATTTTCAAATTTGCTTATGAAAAGTTAAGATCTATATAAAAATACCAGTAAATTTTTGCTATCATCCACACCCTAAATTTGATGTAGGCTCTCTGTCTATGAGGCATTTCGGACGAATGTTGATGTTTACACATCTTAACCGTGAGTCCCGGCACTCACACTTTTTTTGTTTTGTCTATTTGTTTTTGTTTCAACAAATATTTAAATATAAAATAAAATACCTAATTTAAAGAATAAATATAATATAATAATAATATCTGTGCTATAGATTGGTTAATCAAATTTCAACCTTGATTTCGAAGAAATCTTTAAAAAAAATATAATTAAACTAAGAAAATATAAATAACTGATATACTCGTATAAGTCGATCCCACACTAAAATAAACAAAGATCTTATTAATTGATATGTCAATAAATCGAATGGTTTTTTGTTTTTATGAAATTGATAAATTTACAACGCAAAAATTATCACTAATTGATCTTTCATTTTTTTATCAAGTTAAAAAATACCAATTTTTCAGATAAATTGTATACTGCCTGCAAATACAGATGTTTTAAGAATGCAAATGAAATAGTTAATGATGTTTCTAGTGTTACAAGTGACCCTGATACTTATGATTTAATAAATGGACAAGACCAGAGTCATGCCAATTGGCAATTTATAACAGTTTATCGTAAATTAAAAAGAACGTGCATTTTGAAAAATAACTTCAGCTTACTTGCGCGGTGGACGCCACTTGCGTTCAAGCAAACCCAAAAGTTAAAAATACTATTGTGGAAATTTTCCCTGTAGATTTATGACCCTGCACCAAGTACATAGTACGTTGCGGACAACTAATTACGGGTGGCTTTTCCAAACTTTTTCATATGATTGTTTTCTTATCTTCATCCAACCCACATGTCATAACCTTTTTGTTTTACCTTATCCGAATCAAGTTGTAGGGTATATCTATGAATTTTTTTTGATGACACTAAAAATTGCCGATATTTGTTTTCCTATATCTAACAAAAAAAACCTGTTTACTTAATGAGAATAATTTAATATACCTACAAATTTACTATACTTTATAAATAAAAAAAAAAAACATATTCAGGTACCTACATTTCGGCCAAACATCTAAACAAAAGCTCTAATTTGAAAGCTTTTTCAATTCATTTAATTTATTAACAAAAATTGCAATAAAAAAATTATTGCAACGCATGTGGTTTGTGTACGTATAATGTACTTACATGTATGTTTAAAATTCCGAAGGTGATGCCATTGACCCGATGGCCAATTTTAAAATTATCCATTAAAAATTTATTTCACTTTTAGTGACATCAGTTGTTGCAACTTCTCTCTTTTCATGATGATGTGGCTGGGAAAATTTTCGAATTTCAGATTTTGAATGTTTTTTTTTTTTCTTTTTATTGAGATATAATATTCTTTATTTGATTTTCCAAAGACGTAAAATGATTGTTTTAGTATTTTCTTTTTGTTTGGATGTACGTATACATAATATGTACATAGCTGCCTTGTTGATGTCATGAAAGAGAAGATGATATACACTTATTGTTGTTTAAATATTCAAACCCAAAATAGTGCTTTATACGATTATAAAGTTCTTTGTTCTCTTTTTGTTTAGGAAATTTAAAATGTATAAGCTACAACTTTAACGGGGCTTATTTACCGTACAAATTACTTCCAACGAGATATTCACAAAAAATCGTTTTTATGTGATTTTAGTATACAAGAGCAAAGAACTTTGTGGTCCAAAAACTTCTTTTTTAACCCCTCCTGTATGGGAAGTTTTCTAAGCTCCAAATTTGAACTTGAATTCGAATCTATTCTCTGTAAATGTTACTGTTAACTAGATTTTTGAACAAAAACAATTTCTAATTACTAATTACTGAGGAGGTGACCCAGTTCAATTGAAAATTTTGCGTCTGAATTCAACTGACTTCTAATTTTCTCTCTCATTAGCGATCTCTCCTGCCCGAAACTACCCAAAATGTGTGTTACTATGCAAATCTGCTTGAAAATGGTAGTTTTGAGTAATTTAGGACGAGTACGCGAACCATTCTTACATTTTTGATTGCAAAGTGACATTTGGAATCAGTATGATACCTACTAAAAAGTTAAGTTAGTTAGGCATTTGGTGATTTTTACTTGAATAACCTTCTATCCTACTAAGAATTTTTTATAATAGATAGTCAACGATTTTTAACTCAATAAATAGTAAAGATTCTCAAAATCGGTCAGTCTTTTCAATTTTTAAAAAATAATAAGCCCGTATGACACTACATGTTTTTCTTATTTTTAATTCATTGAAAATGAAACTAGAGAATTACGTACGAAGAATTTATTTGGCGCGTTCAGAAAAATGAGATCTTATGGCGAGTTTCATTCACGAAAAAATTTGAACTTTTTGTCAAAAGCTGTACCCTTTTCTTATTTTAAGAGTTTCATTGCAAGAAAAAGAGCAATTCTTGGTCAATTCTCAACACTAAAGAAGAGCTCTCTCATGGGGTGAGAGATGAATGAAAAATATATTGTTGTTTGTTGTGGAACTTGTGTCGGCTAGTGCTAAATTAAAAAAAAATAATTATGGGGAAGTTCATAATTTGGATTTCATAAATTTGTTGGAGATTTTTGTCAAAAAGCAAATCACAGGCATGTCAAACTACTAAAAAAAAGTTTCATTGAAAGTTTCATTCATTGATTTTGAGAACAATTCTTTAAAATTTGAATGAAACTCGTTATTAGAAGTTTTTCTCACTTGAAAACTGAGCAAGCGAAACCAAGATTTCAGGTAACTGAGATCTCCAAGATTTCATTTTCCCATAAATACCTGCCTATTACTGAAAATTTAACCCCAAAAATGTGAAAATGGATCTTTTTGGTAAAGTGAAATTTCTTGCGAATTTGCACAAATTTTCACAAAATTTCACAATTTGCTATCAAAAACAGTTTGATGCTATGAAAAAGCATTTATAAAAATTATCTTGTATACTTCTAAGCTTCATAGCACATCTGATAGAATCTCTAAAAGGCTTATAACTTAAAAAAAAATAATAAATTTATATCAGATTTTATTAAGACGCACTTTAGATAAAGTCGTAACTACAAGTATATTAATGTCCTTTAATCAAATCATTGCTAAATTAAATTTTTTTGTTAATTTATCGACGAGTTTATCATTTTCGTTTGGAATTACTTCGAATTAGGTACTTACATTCCATGATTTAATAAGTTTGATTATCATTTATAATTGGAAAAGAAAATGGTATGATGAAGTTTTTATTTTTAACATGGAATTCGACGTGGTTTTATTTTAAAATAATTAATTTACTTCTAGATAAACACAAAACTTCAAAATTTTGATTTGATAGGTACATCTTTCTTTTTTAATTTTATTTTAGAATATTTTATAATTACAAATATTATCCGAAGTAAAATTGCATAATTGAGGTCATGCAATTCTTAAATTAGTCTATATTTAAAATATTTCTTTTTTAAATATCCAGCTATGCTGTCTCATGTCCACACAACAATTTCATTTCAATTTATTATTTTGTTTATTATTTTTGTGTATTTTTTGTTTTGTTTTCTTTATGTCGCTGCACGAGCATTTCTTTAGATATTTAGAAAACGTTTTCACTCAAGCTGACAACAATAAAATGTGCGAGGTTACCAAAATTAGAGATAAAAATATTGCGATGTTAGCAACGTTTTTGTTTTAAACTTTTGTTTTGCGCTCTAGAGTTAAATCTCTGCTGGTCAAAAATAGCAAAATGTTAGACTTGCCTTATATGGTTAAATAGTACAAAAAAATATACATTTACATATGTATATATATTAATGGTTCAATAATGAAATGATACCTTTAACGAAAAAATGTTAAAAAAAAGTCAAAAGTACCAGCAAAATTCCTTTTTTTATTCACTTTATTTTTATTTTATTTAATACATTAAAAAAAAATAAAATGTAAAATTTTTAATGCAATATTTTTTAAACTACAAGTACATATTTAGAATTAAGAAATTGAAAAATTATAACTAAATCGCTCAAGCCATTAAGATATAATATGTCCGTGAAAATAAAGGAAACCGTGCAAAGCCGTTTGGGCTAGCAGTTAAAAATAACTTCTGGGGATATTCTTAAAAGACAAATGTTTTCAAATGAGGTTTCCCCCTTTAGTCGCGTATTTTCCAATCGCTGTAAAACCACTATCTATTCTTCATGTAGTTTTATCAGCAATAATGATACCCATGATACCTCCATTTAAATTCTGATGTAAAATTTGATACATAGTTCTCCAAAAATGTCTGGTATTGAATGTGACCTAAAAGTTATAAGTACGCCATACCATAATCTTCGGTCCGCGACAGATTTTTTTATGAATATAGTTTGAATATATTATATAGTTATCTTTAATCTTGAATGGCAAGTTAATCAAAATTAAAAACTAGTTTCAGGAAGTTTTAAATAAACAAACATAATGAAACATACATAATTCTAATCTAAAAGCACTTCTTGGAAAATGTAATGAAAATACTCGTAGATTGTGATAAGATACCATTGATGTTTTGTAAAGGTTCTTTTATGTAACTTATTTTTAAACAAATAATTAAGTAGGTAGGTACTCAAATTTTTTTTTGATGTGTAAACATCTATACTGGCGGTAGGGTGAAAAGAAAACGTAACGTAACGTTGTAATCGTGATCGTGGTCGTGATCGTGATTCTGAGCTTTACGAAAATTGAGTGCGTTCAACAATATGTACGTTCAGTAACTAAACGTGGAGTATTTATATACGAAATCGAAAGGTCGAGTTCAGTTCGGGTTGAAATTTGGTTGGCTGCTTAGAGGATATATTAAGCCCCTATTACACGATGATTCTTTGCGTCTGACTCTATTCGAACATAATGAGTGCGAAAGAGAAAAAAGATAAGATGGAAGACCAGTTGTCTTGTGAGTCGTGGGCCAAGTTTTACGAGACTCTTTTTAACGCTTCTTTAGCATTAGGTTACGCGCAAAACACCGCGATGGCGGTGGCGATCACGATAAAAATGTGGATGCCTCATATAAAAATCAAAGCACACTTCAATCGTGTAGATGTGTGCCTTTCCTTTGATTTATGTGTATGGTATCCACAATTTTATCGTGATCGCCACCGCTATCGCGTTTGTTTGCAGCTTCTTTTATCCGTTTTTTGTATTCTTTGCATTACTTTTTTCAATTACATGACTGCTTTGAGACCAGGGGCCTATTTCACGGAACATACATCACATACATTGTATGAATGTATGTACCTTAAAGTAGACGCCAAAGATGGCTCAGTGTAAATTTTGAATTTTTTGAAAAACTTTACGTCAACTTAGAAAACGCATAATTTTAAAAAAAAATTAAAATTTACGCCCACTCATCTCGTAGTCGTGATTCTTATCTTGTAGCCGTGGTCGTGATTTTGATTCTGAGCCAGAGATTAGTCTGCTATTACACGATGCATCTAGACGCATGCGACTTTTCGAACTACGTAAGTGCAAATGAGAAAAAAAATCGAAAAGATGAGACGGAAAAAAAGTTACCGGTGTCGCGTGAGTAAAATTTTCGATGCAACTATTTGACGTTTCTCTTTTCTCTTGTCCGTTTTTTACCATTCTGCTTCATATGGTTTTGTTGTTCAAAGAGTAAATTTCGATGCAACCTACTGTTATTGATGGCCTTATTGGCTTTCCAGAAATGAGAAATTCATCTTTAAAAACAACATAAATAAAATAAATTATTGCTTTTCTTGACTGATATTCATTTAAAGGCACACAAACCTTTCTTTCTTCAATATATCTAATAATGAAAACAAAAATAAAAACAGAAAAAGTTTTTTTATTGCTTGAGCACAGCCCAACACGAAAATGAAAAATAAAGAGAACTGTCAAATAAGATTCATGACTTTGGTTTCAACGTGTAATAGCGCTTGAAACAGCGGACGAAATAACAAAGAAGAATTCGAAGAAGAGGCATGCAACTAGATTCATCGTGTAATAGCAGACTAATAAATTATCCATAATCTCTGTTCTGAGCTTCACGAAAATTGAATGCGTTCAACGCTATGTACGCTCAGCACTGATCTCTATAATACACTGGATAGTGAATAGCCTATAGTGTATAACAGTTTTTGTGAGCCAATTTTTGAAAGGGTACCGGCCACGACCTCATATCTCGCTCCATACGAACGAAAAAAAAGAGATGGAAGATATTTGCCGTAATTGAGCATTTATTTGATGTCAGTTGATGCCGACAGGCATTGCGGCTGTAAATATTGAACAAAAATAAAAGAAAATCCAGGTCCAGTAGCGTCCATACCGCTGGCGCCGCTGTTATACTGTTATATGAAGGTACCGGCCACGACTATATTTTTGCCTCAAAAATTTTGTATGAATACACTATCCAGTGTATATAGAGATCAGTGATGCTCAGTAACTAAACACTGAGTGTTTATATACGAAATCAAAAAGTCGAGTTCAGTTTGGGTTGAAATATGGTTGGTTGCTTATACCATATAGTATATGGACTGCACTTTCATCATGGCAGGGTTTTAACATAGAAGGCTGCCTTTTTTGGCAAAATAGACGAAATAAGGTCATTGACTGGAAAATATTTTTAAATATAATTTTAATGATTGGCTAAGAGCCCACTGCTGTTTGTGGGTGTGAGTGATCGCAAAAATTCACTGGTATGTTTAGATAGATCTTAACTTTTTATAAGCGTGGTTGGGGCCTTTGTCGGTAAACTAAAAAGCGCATTTTCCATGCATCATTACCGATTTTCAAATTTGCTTATGAAAAGTTAAGATCTATATAAAAATACCAGTAAATTTTTGCTATCATCCACACCCTAAATTTGATGTAGGCTCTCTGTCTATGAGGCATTTCGGACGAATGTTGATGTTTACACATCTTAACCGTGAGTCCCGGCACTCACACTTTTTTTTAATGTCAAATCTTTATCAGGACAATTTAAATTGAACACCTTCAATTAACCTTATAAGATAAATTTATAATTTTGATAATTTTGGCTAGGGTCTTATTCCGAGAATCTATTTGTTTGTTACTATAATGATTTAAATTCATATCGCGTAATACAGTCAAATTATTGAAATAGAATCGACATTCTAAAATAAAAATAAAATACACTCCCAAAATTTACTATCGGCTATTGGTCTCTTTTGCGATTGCAAGATTTATTTATTTATTTATTGAATGCTTATGTGCAGTAAGATAGATTGACTTATAAGTTAGACATAAGCGATAATTTAACAACATGAAAGTTACATAAAATACATAATTTAAGTACATGTTTAGAAAATTATATAATATTTAAAAGATCAGAAAATATATGTATATTAAGAGAAAAAAAAAGAAAATATAAAAAGAAAACAAGAAGGAAAAAAGAATTGCAAAATGCACCACTGAAACTAAGAAAGGTAATAATAAATTTCGAGCAGAAATTCTCGATAGTATTGAAAATTCTATCAAATAGAAAAATATCGAATTCAAATAACAGTTCGCAATATTGATAATAGACTTTAAGCCTAGTCTAATTTAATTATATTATGAATAGACTCTCACAATAAGCCCCCTAGTTTAATCGAAAATACATATACATATATTTACTCATTTGATCTATGATAGATTGTTTACAATATTTCGATTTTCATAATTACAAAGATAAGATTTTTCTACATATACATATGTATGTATTTATATATTATTCTATTATAGATAAGCCTGTCTGATTTTTTACCTTGAAGGTGTTCTTAGTAATTTGAAAGGTTAGATTTGTCCATGACCATGAAAGTAATAATAAATAAAGGCTTTAACATAATAACAAATGCATAATACATACATACATACATACATACATACATATCTATGTAATCGTCGAATGAAAATTGTAAGAAAAGTTCATTTAGCATAGAACTTAAAATAAATGAAATTATTAGATACATATATTTTCAATGGGGGTGGCAATGGTGCAGTGGATGTAGTGCTTGACTGCTAACTTAGAGGTGTGGGTTCGAGTCGCACTCTAAGCAGCATACCTATAGACACTTATAACGGAGCTAATGTGCAATTTTTTCTTGATACAGCAATAGCAACGTCATCCACATAGGCAATCACTCCGTAACTCTCCTCTTCCAGGCATATCAGAAGCTCATTAACAACCAAATTCCAAAGAAGGGGAGATAGATGTACTGACATATATTCTAGCAGAAAAGCCGCCCAGTTTTGAATTGATAATCCTTCTAGTTAGTATTTGATTAATCAATTCACCAATCGAACCATCTGCTTTCAGAGATGCGATTGGAGATGTGTCGACGTTGCTGAAAGCGCCCTACTATGAGACCATAGTATACTCTTTATGATAAAGGGGGTGTTCGATGGTTCGCACTAGTGTGTGCAGAACCATATCTACCGATTTCCCTTTGCAGTAAGCATGTTCCCCGAACACAGAAGTCTTGTTTCAATGCTTGTTCTTAAATGGATATCAATCAGTCGTTCAAAAGGTTTAAGAATGAATGATGCTTTAGAGGTTTCTTCTGTTTTAGTACAGAAGATCCTCCAAGAAGATCTTTTGCATTTCCTCTATTCTTTCTTATAAATTTTTAGGGACCCCAATCCCTTGTAAAAGTGCCAGTCTGAAGCTTATCTTGTGCTTTTAGCTCGATTGAATAGTTTCCTACAACTTTTTCAAATCGACTCTAGCTCTGAGTCCCACTAATGTGGTTTCTTTTTACCCCTTGCCTGAGTAAGAGGGATTGTCAATTAATTGTTTAGGGCTAGAGTGAGATCTTTTTTTGTATCTATGTATTTTCCTCCACCAGTTTAAACTGGACGCCACCCGTGCGATTTCATGCTTATATTCCTTCTAACTAGTGCCTTGCAATTTAGGTTTTATTTAAAAAGAATTAAGGTCTTACAAGTTCTTTGAAACATTTTTTTCTAGGAAATCGGATACTCTTCAAGATGATTAATATTCAACTTTTCTTTAATACTATTTTATTGCTTTTAATATTCTTTTTGTGAACTAAAATGTTAAGATATTGTTAAATAAATATAATTAAAACTTTTCTATTAATAAAAACTCAATAAATTAGTTTTCAATCTAAGTGCTAAAAAGCAGAGTTGATTCTCCTTAAGTAATGATTTAATAATTTTGCTGATCCAACAGAAAGTTGTCGAATCTCGAACTAGCTGATCGAGGAAAAATATATATGGTGTAAGAAAGAACATCAAGAAATAACGGAGAATTCAATGAAAAGATTTTTCCAATTGCATCTTTCGGACCACACTTTTTTTTTTTTATCTTATAGGTAGCACCCAAAAAACTACGATTTGCAACTAATTAATTTTAAATGAACTCCTGATAACTGAAAATTTTGCTTAATCTGAAATCAGGTATCAAGCTTAATAAACGTGCTCAGTTAAGTTAGATAAGTAATCAATTTATTTTAGTCGGGAATATTTAAAGCATAAAAAAACCAATTGTTATCGTTAATATTTCTTCAGTTATGTAAGTATAATTAGTCTCTCTCTGTTTTCTTTTCTTTAAAACTCTGCATGAAAATTATCTATGACACGCCGCTTTTCTATTTCTTTACTAAGCGAACATTTACCGAGCAGATTATGTCTCTTGCCATAGAAACAAAATATTCTCATCTGAACACCTTCTAAGAAACTTATTTTTCAAAATTATAAGACTCAGAGTTGGTTAGTGCAAATCGAATACTTACATGGACATATGTACATAGGTATGTACATTAAAAGGTTTTTTTGTTTTTAAATGCAAACTTAAAAAACTTGTTCTTAAATCTGACTCAATTTTTTTTTTTTTATAATATTTAGTAGTTATAGGTAGGTATGGTTTCGGGCTGGTGCCACAATTTGTTTGCATTTTTTAAAACCTTAAAATAAATTAAAATAGGCTGGCAAAAGCAATTGAAGATAAAAAGTTGTTAGTCATAAAAACGTGATTATAATTTCACAATTATTTGTTAGTTATAGTGAGACTTTTATTTTCAAATGATAAATTAAGTAAAACAATTACATATTTATCAAACTCAAACTTATTACCTATGTAGGTACTAATGAAAAATCTCAAACAAACAGCTACATAGTTTAAAAATAATATTACGATAAAGCTGTCCGGAAAAAAAATTTAAGTAAGCACAATTAACATAGAACTTTAAAATAATTAGTTGTCATAATAATTAGGTAGGTAGTGAAACCCAACACATGTAAAGTATCATTTAATTGTATATTAGAAATATTAATGAAAAGAATACTTAAATATACATATGTATAGGGGTAATAATGAAGAATGACCAGGGGTCCTCTTTTAAGAAAATGCTTTCTGTTTCCTACCTTCGTTTGAGCTTGTTGAATATTTTACAATTAAAAATGTATATGAAGACCAATAGCTAGAATAGTTTAGCCTTAATTTTTCAGTAATGTCATAAAAATATTCCGTAGTGCATGATAAATTTACTTGTCTCCAAATATGTGCATACATATATGCAAGAATAAATGTAACTACTATGTATTAATTACAATAAAAAAGTCTTGCGTAATGAACTTAAGTAGAAATATGTACATATTATATATACATACATACTGTAGGTATATTGGGCACACTATTATGTGTTTTTTTTTAAACTAAGTATCTTGAAACGTTCGTAGGTATATTATGTTTTTTTTTACGAGTACTTCATCTTGCAGGGATTTTGTCAAATACTCTCAGGAGTATTTATTATCATGAAAAAAACCACTTAACTTAACCGTTCATATTCGGCGGAAAATTGTATGTCTCCTGCATTCCTACCGATAACACGCTCACAGGAATGGTACAACTGTTGCCCTCCAAATTTATTTTTGTATTTATTTTTATAAAATAACCACCTGATTTCTTCGGCAAGACATGAAACTGACGAGACCCTTGTTGACGTCATCGCGCCAAACAAACCTCTATATTATTTTGTTTTTAGAAAAATAATATTGCAGTTGGAGATTGCATTTAAATTGTGAAATGATTTTATACCTATTTAGCTATTCCAATTTTCACTTAGTGGCTTGGCGCAAATCTACACAACGTTGCCCTGTTTTGACAGCGTAGGGCTAAAGCTCACAAAAGAACTGGTAAATTCAATAAGTACACGGTCAAACAAGGGGCATTCAAATTTACCCACAAACGACATTTTGTTTTAAATTCAATTAAATATTTGATATTTGATTTATAAAAACTGAACAAAACAATGATTTCTTACCTGTATTCCATCTCTCATCGTTGGAAAATCGTTCGACATTTCGCACTTCGCTTAAACTAATTGAATATTTTTTTTTTCTCAATTTAAATTTATGGATAAATTTTATGTCAGTGCACTTTGGCGAACTTATCACACCACGTACAGTCAACTTTTCACTACCTATAAGTACTTTTTTTCAAGCGATTATTTCAATTGGACAGTATAATTAATTATTCCTTATTTTCTCAATTGTATTGAATTATTTTTGGCGTAGTCTTTTGTAAAAATTCACTTTTTTTTGTTTTGACAAAATATCTACATTAAATGTATTTCCGTCCGTTCTTCAACAATTATTGAATAAGTTGTCTTTTAAGTAAAGCAATTTAATAAATTTCGTTCGTTCTACGCACGTTTATCTACGTTTAGATTAAGCAGCAGCAAAAATAATTTTCGAGATTTCGATAGCAAAACAGCCATTTATGAATCACGAATGTGTGACATCTGTCAATGTCAAAAAATATACAACAACTACAGCGGCACCAATGCCCATCACCAACAGTGTCATTTTTAGATAACTTTCGTGTTGATTTGAAAGCTTTTGCTGCTGATAACGTTACGTTACGTCAAGTCATATTTTAGCTTTTCCGAATGATGGACAGTAGGGCAGAATACCCTCAGAGTTGGATTAAATTCTTATTCTTGATTTTCGTTTATAGCGAATATGTCAGTAGAAAAAACCCACCGCAAAATTTTTCGTATTGAAATCCACACAGCAAATTTTTCGTTTACAATTCAGTCAGTGAAAGAAGTAGAAATAGGAACTCAAATCATTGGAACGATTTGTTCGTTTTGTGATTGTAATATGACAATCAGCTGGCACGAAAAATGAATTTGCGTTAGGAAAAAAAATAAATGCTTTTTTAACAATAAAATAATTGTTGAGCTTAAAATTTAATTTGTACAAAAAATTCTTTCAGTTATTATAGTTGTCATCGATTAGTGCATTATTTGCGTTTTAAATCGAATGAAAACCTAGTAAATAATCAATTTGAAATTGTGCCTGTTTTTTAAGGAAACCCTTTCTTATACGCTTATCCTGGGGAGCACAATGGATACATTGAGATCTAAGTGAGGTAGTTCGGCTTGCCGTGTTATCAACCCTCCTAACCTAACCTAAGGTTCCCCCACACCAACGCGAATCTGTTGTAGCGACGACGAAGACATTTGAATTGAATTTTTATTGAGACTTTTAAGAAAATTTTAAAAAGAGTACAATTCAGAATTTACTTAGCAAAGCTATGTTTACTGCGGCTATAATGTTTTGCCAGCTCTATCTAGTTTCAAAAAAAAAAAAAAAAAAAAAAAAAACAACTCGTTGTTATTATTAGCTGTGTTTTATTTTCCCCGAGATCCGAACCAAATTGGATTTGCTTACGAAAATACATGTATAACAAAAACAACACAAGATCCAACTTTGTTTTGGATTTGGATTTCCAAATCCGTTTTGAACACACACCCTTAATTTGTAAATGTCGTCAGTAGTGTAAAGAAAAAAGACAACGGGTGTATACAAATAAAAAAAACAAAAGGAAAAAAGAGTTGGGTATATAACAAGTTGTCACTGAGATCCTGGGTTGTTTTATTTACATGATCTGATCTGGATTGGATCTGGGGGAAAATAAAACGCAGCTATTGTTTTCGTCGTTGCCACCGAAAATTCGCGTTGGTGTGGGGGAACCTTTATTCATATAAAAGCTTTTCAAAGCTTTCCAATTGGATGTTTTCGTAGTTTTCAAATAATTTTCTATCTATAGCCGTGTTTTTTTTCAAGCCCGGGGGGAATTGGATGAAAAAAATGACGTCGGTGCTAAACAATTAACATGTTAAATGCAGCAACAACTAATCCCAGAGAATTCTCGGGGTTTAACTTGAGCGCACAGAAAACCTGTGTTACCGGCATGAATTACATACATGTTATCGATAGCTTGTATGAAAACTGTCATGGCGTCGCTAATCCCCGCTGTCGTTTTTTTCAACCAATTCCCCCGGGCTTGCAGAAAAACACGCCTTATTTATGCAAATCACATTTCGAAATGCGTATTTGTATGGAAAAAAATTAGATGATTTGGAATAAAATTTGGTAATTCTGGATCTCAAAACAAACTACATATAAGCCGTGTTTTTTTGCAAGCCCGGGGGAATTGGATGAAAAAAAACGACGTCGGTGCTAAACAATTAACATGTTAAATGCAACAACAACTAATCCCGGAGAATTCTCGAGGCCTAACTTAAGCGCACAGAAAAACTGTGTTACCGGCATGAATTGCATACATGTTATCGATAGTTTGTATGAAAACTCCATGTTTTTTACTGTCAAGGCGTCGCTTTTCCCCGCTGTCGTTTTTTTTAACCAATTCCCCCCGGGCTTGCAAAAAAACACGCCTATTCCCAGCCTACACGATTTGACATGTGTTAATACATGAGAATTTTTAGAAATGGTTCTAATTCTGTCACACATTTCATCACATTTTTATTGAGGTTAAATTGAACTGTTGTGTGTGGTCAAAAAATGAAAAGAAATTTCTCTCTCACAAATTTGGCAGTAGCATGGAATTTTTTTCCACTTTGTATTAATACTCAGTGGGATAGTGTGGAAGGGCTTTACCTACAACATAAGGCGTGTTTTTTTGCAAGCCCGGGGGGAATTGGTTGAAAAAAACGACAGCGGGGATTAGCGACGCCATGACAGTAAAAAACATGGAGTTTTCATACAAACTATCGATAACATGTATGAAATTCATGCCGGCAACACAGTTTTTCGGTGCGCTTAAGTTAAACCCCGAGAATTCTCCGGGATTAGTTGTTGTTGCATTTAACATGTTAATTGTTTAGCACCGACGTCGTTTTTTTCATCCAATTCCCCCCGGGCTTGCAAAAAAACACGGCTATAGCAAAATGCAAATGCCTTGTTTTTCAGAACGAATCTAACCATCGAGAAAAATTGTTCACGATTTTCTTTAGACCAAGTACAAACTATAGCGGACTAGCGCACTAGCTTAATAGCGTAACCGCTGCCTTAGATATTTAGTTTGCGGTCAATCGAATCGCTTCCTTGGATGGTGCACCGCGATTTCGTTCAAAATTTTGTATTTCAGGATTTCGTACATAATTTCTGGTTGGAATGGAATTCTTTTGATTCCTCTAAATTATAATAATATAACTTCTTAAAACAAATGGTAACATTAGAAATATTTTTATAAGAACGACGAAAAGATATAAATAGGTGTATTTTTTTCCAATCCCGGAGATAATTGGTTAAAAAAAAAGACATCGGGGATTAAGCTAAGTACAGACGATTGTCAGATCTTACAATATAAGCCGTTTTTTATTATCAGAATTGATCTATATATGGATCATCAAACAACATACATAACAACAAAAACACATGAACCTGCTCTTTATAGGGTTCACGTTTTATGATCCGAAAACAGACTGCTGATTCTCGCCACTGTGAGGTTGTTTTATTTTCGCAGGATGATCCATATGAATCATGGGTCATAATAAAAAACGGCTATTGTCAGAACTGTCAATGGTCGGACGATAGCTAACAATTAGCTGACAATTGACATATTTCTTACAATGAAAAATTGTCCGTTCACACGGTTGGTAGATTTCTTCCCAATTTGATTGTCAGCTATTTTTTTTTTTCTCTCTTTAACCAACTCATTGACATTTCGAACAATGAAGAACAGCAATTGAATTATGTTTTCAATGAAAACATATGACAATGACCAATGAGTCTGACAATGTCCTAATCGAGTGACAATGATACAAATTGTGTATTCAGACGATTGTTAGATACCTGACAATTTTTTGTCAGATTGTCGTCTAACATTTGGAACAGTTTTTTTCACTGACAGATCTGACAATCGTCTGTACTTAGCTTTAGCGACGATAAAAAAAATGTGTTTCATGTCGGTAACACAATTTTTCTGCGCGCTTAAGTTAAGTCCCGAAAATAATATGGGTTTAGCTAAGCCCGAAGGAGATTAGTTGTTACATTAAACATAAAAATTGTTTTATCTCTCCTCGTTTTTTTTTTCATCTATTTCACTCTGGGTTTGGAAAAAAACGCCTATTGATATATTTATTTTTATGTATTCATGCAAATTAATTTTTTTTTAACATTTTATTAAACTTTTTTGGTTTTATTGTCTTTTAAATTGGTATAAAAATATTTGATAGTCGATAACTTTGTACAAAAACACTTTTTTAAAAACAAATGCTACAGTTAGCAAACATCATCAATGGGTTCTTCATCTTCGAGGCTTTGACATCCCTCCTGCAGTATATCATCTGCAATATCCGCGAAGCCATCAACCCTAAAATGAAAAAAAAAATAAATACTTGTGAATATTCATATAAAAAAAAAAAAACATTAACATTAATGTAACACATTATGCGAATGGTGTTAGAAACTCAAAAGAATATTCCACCAGTGTCATTTTGTATAATATATAGTAATACTTATAACATTGCTTTTGTCTCAATTCTCAAATGTAAATAAAAAAAATTACTTTTCAAATTCACAATGTGGCAAGAGTCCCTCATCTTTTATATTATTACTAAGGCGAAATAGTGTGCAGAGTCTTAAAGATGCCAATAACATTAATAGCATCCCTGCTACATAGCTAAGCCATAAATTATTTGGCCACATTATTAATGCAGTTCCAAAGGCAATATAGAATGGAGATAATCTCCAACCTCCAGCTAGCTTACAAACGCTCCAACATTGTACGCAATCTGAATATCCGCCATCACTGAAATAAATAAATAAGTACAAATATACAGTTAGAAATTATAATCCAAGATAATTGGTTATGCTGCAAAAACTGTTAATAATTAATTATATGAAGGTAGAGTTCCGTTTCCTTTTTCCCTTCAAAAAGATTAAAAATGTATGCATCTCAAATTTTGACAGTTTGAATTAAATGCGAAGTTTTCGAAAACGAATTAAAGAACATGGAATTTCATTTCGAGTGAAATTGAATTATTTGGTTTGAACTGCAGATCGTGGGCCTAATGAGAGGTAAAAGCAATCTTCAAGTAACAAAAAATTTCCAAAAATTACATGTCAATTCCATAGAACCATTTGTTTTTGCTTTTTATCGAAACTGGTTCAACTCTAGTTCACACCTCTCACCTAAAAACTGAAAGTTACTTTAAACTCATTGTGAAAGGGGACTTAGTAAAAGAGTTCATCTGATAGAACATTTTTTTATTTCGATTTTCTCATAATCTAAAGCGATTTTAATTCATCAAATATCCCATTTCTAAACCGACCCAATTAAAAAAAATTACTTTAAATTATAAACCTTTCATGATTGAAATTTATTTCCTAAATAACTAGGCAATGTCTATATTATTTAATATGGGACATTCCTGGCAATAACAAACTCCTCCTACACGCTTAAAGCGTTCTTATGCTTCAACAATTTTTTAAAACAATCCAAAGCTATTTATCATTTTATTTAATAAAATGTCATATAAAGTCTTTTCTTGGCTTCAAATTAGCAAGAACAAGTTTTTTTTGTAACGCTATTTAACACTTTCAAAGCAAATGCTTAATTAATTATTAAATCCCTGCTTCATCTACAAACATACATAACTATTCCTTTGTCTCTTAGGCAATAGCTTAAACCTTGTGCCTTAAGTACTCTTCAGTAAAACTTAAACTTAAAATCCATTAGGTATAAAAATCCTTTGTTTCGGAATATCAAATACCTACCTGCATAGTCTTTATGGGACAATTTATTTTCATTAAAGAAACTTCTTTAACATGGAAACTAAAGACACTATACGCCTGGTGAACAAACCTTCTTACATAATGTCTCCTCAGGTGATACTGTGGCCTTAGCCTCTCAACTTAGGTGAATATCAAATATAATTTGTTTTAAACATCTTTGTTTTTACGAACAAAATATGTATATATGTATATATTTACCTAGCAAAAAGTAGCTGCAGGAAAAGTGTTATAACCCACTTTACTTCAAAGAGCAGAACCAAAAATGATCCTAATCTGAAAAATCCAACAAATTACATAACATCAATTTTGAAGTATGATGGTTTTTCTTAGGTTTTTTTTTTCTTTTAGAAGGTACTCACAATATAAAGATGCCGGACGTATGGCCATGTACGAAAACATCCACTCCAACTCCACAAATAACTGCAAAGATATAGAAATATAAAAAAAGAACGTATAAGCAAAAAATTACAATTTTACTTTGGAAAGCATCAATTCATGGAAAATCATTTTATATTGATGAGGAAATATGGTTGCCATATAATGTTTATTTTTCAAGTCTAATAATTTTTTGTTTGATAGCCTAAAAGATTAAAACTGATACTAGCCGTATTACTTTGCCAGCCCGGGGGAATGGGATGAAAAAAACGACGTCGGTGCTAAACAATTAACATGTTAAATGCAACAACAACTAATCCCGGAGAATTCTCGGGGCTTAACTTAAGCGTACTGAAAAACTGTGTTACCGGCATGAATTGCATACATGTTATCGATAGTTTGTATGAAAACTCCATGTTTTTTACTGTCATGGAGTCGCTAATCCCCGCTGTCGTTTTTTTCAACCAATTCCCCCCGGGCTTGCAAAAAAACACGCCTACTGAAACTTTAGTTTAACTTAAACGTTTCTCTGCTACTTTTTCTTACGCGTACGTTGTTGATGCGAAACGAAATTTTTCAACCAATGTGAAAAAATAAAGTATCCATAGAAAGTGTCCAAATTGTAATAAAAAACTGAAACAAATGGAAAAAAAGAACGGAGACTTCTCCAAATAATTTGCTACAATAATTAGTCAAACAGCGTACTGCAAAACGAAAATCAGAACGAAATTTTTCATTTATGATTTCGTTATGTCATTTTTGTATGAAATTTTTCGTTTAGTGTTAGCAGCGTGCTAGGATTTAATAAGATAAAAGTTCAAGCTAGTGAACCAACAAAGATTCTGTATTTTTTAAGTTTACTGAATTCATCATGGGTTGATGTTGTTCGATGATCTTGGGTCGCCCGAAAATGTTTTTTGAAAAACTTGAACTCACCCTAGCGAGCAAACTCTGTGTTTCTTTAGACCTGAGGTCGCCCTGAACTCACCCTAAAATAAATCTAGGTTTCTTGCAAAGGTGAGTTGAGGTCACAGTACACATATTAAAGGTAATATATTGCGCAGGTTGTCAAAGTTGGAAATGTCAAAAAATTAAAAATGGCTGTTCGAGTGCCCACAGGAACTCAACGCGCATCATTAGAAACAACAACAAAATATTGAAATTAGACAAGGAAAGGGGCACTGAATCCACCATTTTACCAACATAATACCTCGATTTTGATAGATGCGCAGAACTGAACAAAAATGAAAACGCGAATGATATTACCTTTAATATGTGTACTGTGAGTTGAAGTAACGAATATACTGTCAAAGTAGCATAAGTTCTGAAGAATTGTTCTTGTTCTGGATATGCGGCCTGCATAAAGGCTTCCCTAAACCAACGCGAAACATTCGGAACGATGACGAAACCTTCAGCTTCAAAAATATATTGACAGCCGAAAATTTCCTTGTCAATCTGAATGTTTCGCGTTGATTTAGGGGAGACTTTATGCAGATCGCATATCCAGAACAAAATGTTTCATTCCGAATGTTTCGCGTTAGCTTGGGGGAACCTTAATAAAAATAGAAATTAAAAGAAAATTTAAATTTCTTATTTCGAAAATATCTCGAAATGTGCTGTGACCCAACTCCCGGAACTTACGTTCTGGAATTCTGGAATTTTTGGGACTAAAGGTTGTGGAATTCTTGGATTGCATTCACTTGTCATCTACCTTCGTATTTTAAACAGCTTGATGTTAAGGTATTAAGCATGATTCTACTTAATAATTTTCTAATTTCAAAGATCTTTCGAAAAAATGATTTTAGTTTTCAAAATTTTGTAACTTATAGTCAACCTATTTTCTTAAAAAAAAACTCCAGCTAAACCCGCCTTAAACAGTAACAGTTTTTGCTAAAGACACCATTTTCATATTTTTAATTGTCAAAGTGACATAGTTATTTGATGATTTTAACTTTAATAAAACAAACTCGTTTAGTATTTAGAAAATCCTGTTCTAAAATGCTTTTGAAAAATTTAAACTAAATCTATTATATATTTTTTATTGCTTATGTGGCAACTATATTAAGATTCTATCTTGCTATCTTAAAGTGTAGTGTAAGCTGTTGTATGTATTCACCCAGCACAGCGACCAATTAAGGAAATTAAAGGAGGTATCAAAATTCAAACAATGTTCTGGGTACATCCTCCACCCAAGGATCTAATTTTACGCCTCCCTCGCTTGCCCTATAATTTTACCAGACAATGGCGTTGTACGCGAATAGAAAAAATAAAATCTTATTAAACTTATTGAATGCCAGCAAAAATCGATGGCGATATATACTCCTCTGTTAAAAGAGCTCACAAAGCTTGCTATAATACAAAAAAAATCCTCACACTTTGGAGACTTAGGGATTTGTGGCGCCACATCCACAATAATATAACATACACCAAGAATATGTTGAAAAATTAGGATGTAGGATACCAACATAGTGCAACGACGATGTATCCACTCGAATCTTGTTGTAAGGAGATTACGTTGCAAAATGCAGCACTGCAGCACGTTCGTCTATTCTGCTGTAAGTGCGCTACAAAAGTAGGCAGACGGGGTTTTTTTTTTTTTGTTTCTGTCTCTGACACTACCAAATTCTTCTTTGCCTGTCGTTGATGATTATTACAAACAATACATATAGGAAGTGCAAAATAAAGTAGTTACAGTTAAAACATAAGGAGGGAACGGAAACGGATCCACTCATTTAGTTCACCACATTAAGAGTATAATCAGGGACGTCCCGTACTCATGCAAAGTGGGTAGACAGTTACTCATTTTCAGTGATTATATTTTGCATTATTCTTAAGATACCTACATCATTTGGTTTAAAGCCCTCTTACCACGTCAAGGTAGATGTATTCAAGAAGATGTTAGTTGTTTTTTTCATTTTCTTTATTTTTTTATTTTTTTAATTTAATAAAAAAAAATAAGAAATTACAATATTTCTTCCTTTTTTTAATTGTTTTTATTCTCACCACAGGCAAAATCGTAGCCTCAGCCATCCCAGAAGAATTTAACTCAAAGTAAACGAACGATTAGACATTTTCAATTTTGTCTATTTCCTCCATATAAAATACGAAATGAGAATGGTATACCTTCAATATACATCCATTTTTTTTACCATAGTTTGGTTGAAAGCGAAGACACTGTCTTCGGCTTTACGAATGATTGATCGGCCCTGTGCCGATCGTTGTTGTTCATACTTCGTGTTGAATGCACGTATAGAAAGAATGAAAAAGGTTTGAGTGTGTCTGTGTGTAAAGAGTTTACGTGTTGATTTATATAGCGTGTGTGAACAAAGCAAAGTTTTTTAAATAAATGTATATTGGGGTAAGAAGGGACATTATAAACGTAATAAAAATATAAGATTTCCTTGATTTGAAGATTATCTTGTTATGGCACTTGTATTTATGTTTTAAACGAATGGTTTGGGTAGACATTGTCTAAAATGTCTAATTGACGCCTCGTCACTGAGTATAATGAATTGTTCTATATATACCGCAGCAATCAGGGTGAGTATTTTTCATGGTTTGACGCAAAACAAAGCATCTCAACTCAATATAATGTTATGTATGTAAGAAACTAACGGTTGCCGTTCTACGGCCGCATCCTATTCTCAACAATTAATTTTTCGAAATTCTTCCAGTAAATTACGTTGTTTACCAGCACCGTAAGCCATTAATTTTATGCCACCATTATATGTTACTTCAGACGAAGTCAACTATGATGGTAAAAACAGTAGAGAAATCATTTTTTTTTGTTCCTGGATAAGTAGGTATATAAAGGCTGTTGAGGCCTTAAGACTATGGCGGCGAAAGCCCGAAGCCTGATGAAGGTGGTAATGGAAGTAGAATGGAGTCAGGCACTTTGTTTTATTTTTTATACTTAACTGTGTGCCTTTTGTTTCATTGTCTGGGATTTGGGTTGATTGGGATAAGGATAATGATGTGATAAATAAATGAAATAATTGGCTTGATATACAGTTTTATATAGATCTGAAGTTTGCGGGACATAGTAATTGTCTATTAACGAAAGTTTCTTATTTTTATAACATTAGGGATAGAATAAAAGAAAAACTTAGATTTCAGAAAAATAAATGGGAAACAAAACAAATCTGAAAGTACGAGTATTTAATTGAAGAAATTTTTCGATAGTTTTTCGATAGCAGTAAAATAAAATGTTACGACATGTAGGAACATACAAAAAAATATAATAATTTGTCATCGACATATTAAGCCTTAGTCCAGTGGTTTTTTTTTTTTAATTAATTCTTATATATCAAGTTTTCAAATAGTCTTTTTTTTTGTTCCTATACATATTATATCTATACTAGTTCATGATGTGGTAGTGGCATCTCCGACATCACCCTTACTCACATAAGGGCAACAATTTTTCTCCTTCAGAATTTTGTCTCATTTGCGGCTAAGAATTTGGTGCGTCCTTTACTAATAGCTATTTGGCTTGGACGGAATACTCTGAAACATCTTTTGCACTCCTTATCGAAAAGCCTTCGATTTAAAGTTTTTCGTCGAATAACATTAAAAAGACATATTTTCATAAGTTAAACTGTCAGATCTCAGATGAACTATATTAGGTCTGTTTGGTAACGTGAAATTCTTGTTATATGGTTGGAATTTCTCATTAAAATTAGGTCTGTTTGCTAGCGGGAAATTTTTTGCTTATTTTCACAAATTTACACAATTTACTGTAAAAAAAAATTATACAAAATATCGATGACATAGGATTCTGACAGATCGATGTAGGCTACTGCAAGTGTTGCCAATTTAATACTAATAATAGGCGTGTTTTTTTGCAAGTCCATATGGATTTGTCGAAAAAAATGACATCGGGACTTACCAAAGTCATCATACAGCAAACAAGCCCGTTACAGTTACAAAATGTCATCACTACCCTTTCAGCTTTATGGTGAGCATACAAAATACAAATTTACCAGCCACGCCAAATTAAAATAAAAAAAAAAAAAAGAAAACTCATATTATTAAATTATTTTCCCTTCATAAAATAAAATTAAATAAAAACATACATACATACATAGATCTTAATTTCAAGTCATTTATAGGAATTAAAAATAAATTTCAGACAATGATCGCCATTTTTTATTTATTTCATAAAAAAATTGTTTCATTCGATGACTTGGTTAATTTGACGTTTCTATACAAACTGTCAATACCAAAATGATAATTAGCTCTGGTAATACAGTTTTTATCGAGACTTAAGTGAGGCCCCGAAAATTATCTGGACTTAGCAAAGTCCATATGGACTTAAGTTATTGTTGTATTTACGTGTATCCATATGGAATTTGCAAAAAAAACATCCCTAATGTGCCTAAATTATAGAGCTATAGATTTAAGATTTACTATAATAGCCCTCTTTTAGATAGGAAAATATAGGTATGCTATTTTTTGTCTAATTGTCGTGTGCATAGAAAAAACATAATACAAAATGTACACCAAACATAAAAGGAAATGTTTAATACGATATAAACTTTGATACAAAAATGATTTCATCTGTAAAAAAGAAACAAACTCGTATCAAAAACTAATAATGTAAAAAACAAAAACTTCCAATTTAATGATTAGGAATTCTAGTCTTGTTGGATATAGTTCACACTAGGTATTCGTCACGAAATCTATGTAAGATGAACTGAACTTAGCAAAAATTGCGTATTGGCAAAGACCCTCACTATAGTCAACTGATGAGTCCAAGTGAGATCGCCGGGACGAAACGCCAATTTCTGTTGGACTTAAAGGCCGTTAAAAGCTATTTTGAATCAATAATTCAACAAAGTCCATTAAAATAGTGCTAAGTCTTCTACTTGGCTAATATATTTCAGTAGTATAGTATATAGAATTTGTATTATTAAAAAAACCTTCTTAAATAATGTAAATGCTTTTTCGTGATTCGCTGTTGGGAGAAAAATGAACAACGTGCATGCACCGATTGAACGTAGAATAGAAAACCTAAATTAAGGTCAGCTTTATGATCAAATAATTTTTGTTTTTAGAGAAAATTAAGTTTTATTACAATCGTTATATATATGATCATCATATTTTTAAATAATTAAATAGATCCATATACCTACAGAATTATAAATGGAATATGCCTGTTATGTTTGCATTTATAGCCTCGACTCTGTTTACACAAACAGGTATTTAAAGTTGTAAACCATGATACTCGTATATACAAAATTAAATTTCATATGGATAAATGTCTGAATGAAATTACAATTATACAATAATTTAGTTATAATGACAGGGTCTGAACTTATAACCAATTAAATGTTAGTTAGAAATATTTTAATTAAATTCCTTAAGTGCACCTCAGAGTTCAAGTGACGCTGCCCTCCTATATTTTCTATGGCATTAAAGCATTAACTTAATTTCAAAGCAAGACTTCCAAATGGAATAATTTATTATCATTCATCTTCATTGGATAGGAAGGAATTAGTTAAAACTCTTCCCTATCTATTAACGTTTGTTAAGTAAAGGCATGTCATAAGCATGTTGTAAGTACATACATCCAAATACATTAAACACACACACAACAATCATCAAAGTATATCTATAGATATAGATAGAATGTATAGAGGACAACATGGCAATGGAAATTAATCAACTCTGCCACGCAGTCAGTGTACTGAATAAAGATGGTCCTGTTTCCTGTTCCTGTATAATCAATTAGTGATTTCACTTGAAGTGTAATCGCTTGTTGTGGTTCATTACGCTTACAAATCATGTTGTTTATTTATGCTCCCCGAAATGTATTTCCGTATTTGCAATATACCGAGACCGAGACCGAGACCGAACCCGGAATGGATTTCATCAGGGTTAAAAATGATAATGTAAAAGAGAGTGGCATATGCCTTATTGGGAATGCTTTTTAGACTTAGGTTATACATTTGTGTATTGGATTTAAATAAATTTGGTGGTTTAATTTATTATTAAAATATTTCAAGGGTCAATTTTGTTGACAAAATTCTTTTTTTTTTCAAAGTATGTTTTTACATTTTTTTAATAATTAACATGCTTAAATTTATATAATACATATAATAGTAGGTACAGAAAATGTAGACTTTTTCGAGGAATTAAGTTAAGGAGAACTTATATTTTTGATATCTAACTTATATTTTTGATAAAAAAAGCTTAAGTCCAAATTTCCAGATACCACGGTCCTGGCGAAATCTGCCATTTTGAAAAATTCTTCAGTTGGGCTAGTAAGGGTGCTTTAAATAGTAAATACGCTATTCGGAACAATTAGTCAACTGATGATTTTTATAGGGAAACATTTAAAAGGTAGTTATCTCTTTTAAATTACACCGTACTTTTCAACGTGTGAATTTTTCGGGGATCAACAAACAACAACCAACGCATCTTATCTGGCGAAAATATAATTACTGAGAATCATACACGTGATGCCTATTTATTCATAATATAACAATCATTATCCATCAGATTTTACATTGTATATACCGTTGGTTTTCTGGATACTGGGATAGTGAGTAGGTTTTCAGGATTTGGGTTTCTTAGATTTTAGACTTCCTGGATTTTGGGTTTTCCGTTTTATGTGTTTTTTTAATTATCTGGACTTTTGGTTTTTTTTGGATTTTGGGCTTTCTGAATTTTTGGTTTTCGGGGGAGTGGGTTTTCGGAATAATGGGTTTTCAGGATTTTGGGTTTCCTAGATTTTGGACTTTATGGTTTTCGGGTCTCGGAATTTTGAATTTCACATAGCGCAGTTACGAGCTTTTTTTAATTTTCGGGATTTTGGGTTTCTGGATTTCGGGTTTTCGGGATAATTATAGATTTTCGGAATTTTGGGTTTTCAGTATTTTGGGTTTTTGAGATATTGGACTCTCTGGATTTTGGGTTTCAGCATTTTGAGTTTCACAAAGCCAGTTATGTGTTTTTTTAAATATATGGATTTGGGGTTTTCGGGATTTTGAATTTTCCTAATTGGAATTAATAAATTTAGAATTTTTTGAAATAACCTCAACTTCAAAAATTCAAATTAATAATATAAAAATACTCTGTACCGAATGACAACATCATCAAAATCAATTTTGTAGACTTCTGCATCTTAGCAATGTTAATTTTTACTTAAACCTCTTTTATTTTTAGTTGTCAAAACATTACCGAAATCGAAGTGCGATGCTGTGATGGTTTTTTGGCAAGCACCTATCCTATTTTATCAAATTCACATATCTAACTATATTACCATAATTATTTCATGCTTAGCAACATTTCAGCTTTGGGCTAAACAGGATTATGTTTCGTCCAATCCAGTTCTGTATTTTATTTTTATTTTGCCTTTTGTGAATAATTGCTGAAATTCAATATAAATTTATTCATTACAAATTTCACTTAGCTATGCTTGTGTATGTACATTGTACATACATATGTATGTATATAAATTATGTGAAAGAACTATAAAATTATTTGATTTCACTGAGGTGGAAACTAAATAACGGTTGTATGAGTTAATTGACACATTTATCAGAAACCCAAAACCTCGTTATACATATTTCAACTAAAAATATTTAAATATTATGTGTGTATGTACAAGTACATAGGTAGAAAGCATTTTATTTGTTGGTTTATTTTAGAGTTACAACTGATTGTTCATCGCACTAATTTCAACATTTTACAGCATCTGAATTTCATTGCCCTTAAAAATAACAATAAATATCTATCTACCTATAGGTAAATAAATCCAAAATAATTGCGTGTTTTGTAACAAAAAAAAGTTCTTATTGTTTTCATCTTGATGTAGTATATCCACATCCAAAGCAAACTTTTGTGATGAAGTTCGTTGATGCACGAACCTCATTTCCCCGAAGCGAATTTTATTTTATTAGGAGTTTAATTTAGAAAATTCACCCATAACAATATCTCCACATACCTACCGAAATTTTCTTTTCCTTTTCGTTTTTAAATATGTATGAGTGTATAGATACAATGTATATATTTATGTATTTACTTAAATTATAAGAACATCATTGAAGTTTTCGTTCATTGCCAGTTAGTTGTTATTTTAATAATTTTTATGCCTTAATTCATTGCTTAACGACTCCTTGGTGGAAAACTATTTCTGAGAAATTTCTTAAGTTTCTTGTTTTCAAGGAAATTTATCCCCTTAGTGTGTGATAAAAAGATTTCATTTGGGGAATTCGATTTTCCTTTGTATATTGTTAAGTAAAAATAACGCACGTAAGGATATATAGGTATGTATGTAGGGACATGGGGAGAAGAATGTGATTAAAGAGAAAGTAGAGATTTTTTTGGAATGTTAATGTTCCCACTTTATATATACACAAATTTAAAGTAAAATATGTTATTATTAGGGTTTCAACTAGTTTTATATAGTTCTTTAAAGCTAAACAGTTTATAACCCAACAAAATTATCCTTTTAAATCGAAAAAATTCCTGAGTTTAAATCTAAATTTTCAAGCAGCAATTCCTTACATAACTTCCGTTCTCTTGATTTAAAGAGATAACTCGTTTTTCGCTACTTTCAAAGCTGAGAGAGGTAGAAAGAGAGTTTTTTGGAATTGATAGATTTTTGAAATTCATATAAGAATGTCGTTGAAATGTGCATAAGGGTGATTCTATGGCAACTGTGATTCTTTGTTTTCAGTGCTAAATTTTTGACTTAATGTTAAATTTGTTCATGAATTTCTAGTTTATATTGGGAGAACAATTTACATTAGAGATTGTTTGTTGCTACCCTTTCCCCCTCCCACAGATATTTCATCAACAACTACTGACTTCTGTGCTCCTACTCTGTGTCTCCGTAAGGATTTTAAAATTGTTTTCTTATCCAGACAGGATTGGCAAAATGACGTCGTGACGAAAGACTTCGACGCAACTATTTTTACTGATGGCTCAAAGATGGAGTGTGGTGTTGGTTCAGGAATATTTTCCGTCCCTTAATATCTCTAAATCTTTTCGGCTTCCTAATTTTGCTAGTGTTTTTGAAACTGAATTGCTGGCAATTAAGGAAGCATGTAAGATACTCAAAAAAGACCCTAACCAATACCGAAATACAGCTATCCTGACACAGTTTTATTATTATTTGGGCGTTATTTCATATTTGACTTTTAAAATTTTTATTTTGGGCGTTCTTTCCTTTAAAAAAAGCAACAACAATTGTTCAAAATTTTTTTGGGCGATATTTCCAAATCGATTTGGGTGTTATTGAAAAATTTATCCGATACCCGGTGGTCAAGCAGACAAAGAAAATTTATTAGAAATTTATGATGCTTTAGTTAAAGTTGCAGAAAGTTCGGAATTCGATGAAAATTTAAATTTTAAAGGAACTCAATTTGCTAAACGCGTACAAAAATTCAAGTTTGTATTGTTAACAGTAATTTGGAGCGAGTTATTATGAAAAATAAATATCCTTTCAAAAATGATTCAATAAACATCAATGAACTTCTTAACGTGTTTGGAATATTTAGATAAATAACGACAGTACTTTCAGATAAACCCTTTTAAAGAATCTTTGTTTGAAACACTATAGAACGCTCTAAACATTGCAACAAAAATGAACATTCAAATGGATTTCATATCCAAAATTGAAATTTAAAGCTGATTTCTTTGTTTTGCGTTATCGATGTTAAGCTTTCTTCTTTCGATGAGCGCTTTGCGCAGTATCATTTTCTCAGCCAAAATTTCGGATTTTTTTGCGACATTTTAAAAAAGGTAGAGTTAAAAGACTGCAAACAACTTGAAGTAATATTAATAACAACAATTGACAACGAAGTTTAAAAGGATATTTAATTAAAATATTTTAGCTGTTATTATTTTCAAACTTTTGTCAATTTTAAACTATCTGCACATTTCTTACTTCAATTGTATCCAAATTTACTAACGGCATTTAAGATACTCTTAACATTTCGTGTAATTTTTGCATTTTGAAGAAATCGCTTATTTATGACCTTCACAAACTCAACTGCAAATTATAGTCTAGTATAGCTTTTTTTTTTTAATATCCTTTCCAAAATATTTATTTCTTCGATATGTACATATGTGATTAATCAAAATAATCACAGCTACTTGAATGACTTAAAATCAAAAATAAACCAAATCTACATATCGCTTCTCGCATAAATCTTCTACCAAACATCTTCAGATCCAAAAAATGATTACCATTTTATAACAAAAACCTAAACGTCTGTTAAAATTCTTTGTCACACACTTTATATAGGTAGAACAACCATGATGATGACTGATGGCATATACAAGAGGAGTCAAACTTCTTCAATTTCCATTAAATTTATTATTTATACAAAATGAATAAAACGCTTCACCAGTTAAAGTTATTCTTCTTTATTTAATTTAAAAAAATAGAAAAAAAAATGAAAAGAAAAGAAAAGAAACTCCTTCTAATATCAAAAACATTTTCACCTAAGTGACTCCTCCGGGAAATACCTCATCTCCCAATAGTTCAACAACGGCATATCATATCTTCCACGAGTGTCAGACCAGTAACAGTACCTAGTTGTTGCTTAGCTCGAACATTTGATATAGAAGCTCATGGAAGCCGGAAGGCGTGTCGTCGTTCTGTTGGGTTTGTATATACATATTATGTATGTAGGATAGGACTTAGTTATTCAGTTCATGTTTATGGATGGATGTCTTTTGGGTTGAGGGCTTCTTCGTTATATTGCTTTAACAAAACTTTCAATATGAATAGCGGTTTTGAATTTTCAATATCAATAATTTTTTTTTTGAATGGAATCGTCCCGGTTCAGAGAACTATAGCAACTTGGCAAATTAGATTTTTTGCTTTGTATTGGATTTTTTTAAGAGAATCAATCTTGTTTTTTATATTTTGTTTAAGGATAAAAATAGGTTTTGTTGATATCTATGTTTTAGGTATAGATGTACTTGTTTTATATTTTAGAATTTTATACTTTTGATTCGGTTTTCATTTTTCCGTTTTTTTTTTTAGTTTGGGAAACGATTATAAAATGTTTATATTTAGAAACATTTTTGGACACAAGTTATTGCTTGCATTAAGCTGACTTTGGAAATGTGAACCTATCCATTCAAAATATCTTAACTATTTACAGATTACCCGGGCAGCAGTTTGTGATAATGAAGATCCATTATCATAATTCTTAACTTCAAGTCAATTATCGAAGCATCTCATTAAGGAAAAAAGCTAAACTTTTAAACACAAAAAAGGTTTATTTATTGACATAGACATTACTTGGAATATAACAAAAGCTCTACTACATAATCTTTATATTTAATGTCCTTAAACTTTGTACATATTTCAAATTCTTAAGATATTTTTTTTAATCAAATCCTTCTTATCCTCGTCAAAATATTTTATACAAAACCATTAAATGTCCTTTTAAAATTAACTTCCAAAATGTCTACTTTGTTATATAAAACGGCTTAACTAAGCCACAATTTGTGTGTAAAAGACAAATTAGTTTCTTTCTTCATCAAAAAGAATTTCCAAAATCAGGAACTAATTGAAAACGAAAGAGACGTGTCTTTGGAGTTTTTTAATACTTTAAAACCAATGAAAAACATGACCTTTTGTATATAATCTAAACATCTCTGATGATGCTCCCTGCGCCCCACCTTCACCCCACCCGTTTCAAAAGAAACTGTTTTATTTTCTTAACGAGACTTATTTTTTTTTTTTTTTTTTTTTTTGAAAAAAGGATGTTTTTGAAATTGAAATAAAGTATAAAGTTACACATAAAGGACGAGCGTTAATTTTGCACGTGCATAGAACGTGTGACTAAAAGTAGGTATATCTATTCATTTTAGGATTCCAAAAGAAAAAGAAATCTAACTTAATTGTTGGCTGTAAAAGTTCGTTAAGTGATGGCTTCTTTTCTAAGTTGGATGTGGCGAACTTCAAAAAAACTGTACTCTGTACATATGTATATCAATTTCTTAAAGCAACAACTAAAATGTATTTTGTCTGCTCTTTGGATGATATACAGGTCCGGATTTTAGATTGCAGAATAAATAAACTAATGTCCCGACAACTCTTGGAGAATCGGGCACTGCTGACTTACACTAACGACTATTCTTTTTTGCGTATTATAAGTCGGCAGGGAGTTGTTGCCGAATCCAAAGTCAAAGTTTTACGCTTTTATTTTCGATATACCTACCTAAAAATTGTTCAGCTTGAAATTTTGAATATTTCATATCTCAGGTCTCACAATCTTTATTTAATACTAATAAATTATATAATATTTGTGACCTTTTTATCGATTTAGTACTCAAATCAAGATATATAGGTATCATCTCAAAAAAAATTTTTTTTTTTATACCCTTTCCCTTAAGCTGTTACCCATTTTTACCCTTATTCTGATTCATGTTGGTTGAAGAAAAAAGGTATATAACCAAAAAATGTTCAGCTTGAAATTTTGAAAACATGTTTTTTGAAATAGCTGAAGGCGAGGGACATTAAAATAATTTTTTTAGAGAGATTAACGCTCATTATATTTTAACTTTTTTTTTTTTTTTTTTTGTTGCACTAACAACAATAAGTCGCTATTTTATATAAATGAAGCAAAAGTGAAATTCGAACATCCATAGTAAAATTCCTTTCTTAAAATTTAAAATTCAAAACTGGAACAATATATGTACATTTTTGTTTGGTAATGATAAATTAATTTAAGTCTTTGAGCTGCACGAGGCCCCCTAAGTGTATTCGCCCCTCTTAAAAGTATTCTACGTTTTAAGAAATATCTGGCACTGTATAAAGTGGTAGTGTTTATACCACCACACTGTATCAAAAGCTGTATGTTTGAATCCTTTTGAATATAATATGGTACTTTATTATGAATGTCCACGAGGGTGATATTGAACGCTGTTGCTTAAGTTTTATATCACCTTTAATGGGATATTTGGTGTGTGTGTGTGTATTTTATGATGTGACCATTTCGTTAAGAACGAAACGATTATTATTAAGCTCAGAGTGTGAATGAATAGGGAGAAGTCTTTTTCACGACAAATTCTATCTCCATCGCAACTTATAAATCTCTTTGACAAAAAAAGAAAAAAAAAATGTGTAAATATACTTTATCAAGGATAAACAAGTATATACATATATATGTACATATATAGCATTTCATATACAAGTTATGGCTTTATGGCGGAAGTTGGTTGTATGTATGAGACAATTATTAGACAAACCATATTTTTTTTTCTTGCCGCCCACTTGTTCATATATGGACTTAAGATAATGTGCATCACTTAATGTTTCATCTAATGGGTAAGGAACGATATTATGCATGAAGACATTATTTTTCGTGATATAGACCTTTTGGTCTTGGTATACATACATACCTACCTAATGTATTGCTCTCTTGTGTATCAAATGTGTTAACATTTTGTCGTTTTATTTTTTTGTCATTATATAGTATGCAAAGAGTCATATAGTCATTTGAATGCAAACGTGCGGAAGTAATAAAATATTCGTAAGTGAAAATAAATTTTTTGAAAGCATTTTTGAGTGAAAAATTTACAGGAAAATTAAAAAAAAAGTAACATAAAATTTTTTTAAATTATGAGGTTATAAGCCTTTTTATATATGTAGATAGCTAAATGCACTTTTTTTCTTCATCGTATTGATGACCTATAAAACCACTGACAATTTTATGGAGGAACGATAGGGCAATAACCTTGCAGAATAATATTTTTCAAAATTCTAAAAAAAAAAGTATAAAGTTATTTAAGCATTTTGAAAAGTGAAAATAAAATTGATTGTGGATTTATTTTTGTGGGAAGTCCCAATAACGTTTATATACACATATACAACCTGACATTTGGCTTTTATTTATCTTAAAGATTCGACCGTTAGAAGTCAAGTAATAAGCCATGCTTTTATTGTTTTTAAAGTTTTGTATAAACCAACGGTTTTATAATAGTTAGTTCAATTCCCATGCCTTTGGCAATTAGTTTATTTATAAACCAACGGTATTCTCTCATAAGTTAATGATGCGTTAAAACCAACCAAGCAGGTTGATTGATTTTTTTTTTATTTATCTAATAACTAAAAATTATCATGTAGCCTAGCGACTTCATTGGCAATATTTGAGGAAATAAATTGTTTGACTCATTGTCATTGCTTTGAATATTGCGAATGGAAACGCTTTGATAATGGCAATATCCCTATTTAGATTGGAAGTATTGAGCCAGGAGTGTCATCGTGTTTACATTGAAAACTTTGAGGCACCTGAAAAGTACATTGAAACAATAACAATTTTGACATTTCGCACATTAAAACAACAGCAAATGAGACTCATGAATCCAGTTTTTATATTTTCTTCGTGCCTCACGAGAGTCCTCACCCTACACTTCTCTTGCCTACGAACTGCCGTGATACAGTGATACTCAATCTTTCTAATTTAAACAGCGTCAATAGCAATATTACTCGGCAGATGAGAGGCCGTTTTCCATCGCTAATAAATAAATTTTGACTTTTCACCTTTTTCAAAATGGTTTCTTTGCGATTTTGAATGAACTTTGCTTCGTTTTGAATTTAAAGTTGAAAATATGAGAAATAAATTGGATTAAAGTTTTTATATTATCAATAATATTGGTTTTTAAGGGCGAAAAATTATTTGACATTTGAAGACTGAAATTATGCATGTTAAATGAGATTGATATCTCGGAGATCTTAGGAATCTTATAACGGGTGATTTTTTAAGAGGTTTAGAACTTTTTTAAAAAAAAAAACACAAAAAATTCGAAAAAATGAATGAAATATTTATTTTAATCGATAGTTTGAACCTTGCAATTTAATGTTTAAAGATAATTTCATGCAAATGTTGACCGCGGCTGCGTCTCAGGTAGCCCATCCGCTGAGTCCAATTTTGGCATACTCTTTCACACATATCGGCCGGTATCTCACGAATGAATGCATGGATGTTGGCTTCCAGTGCGTCAATCGAAGCGGGCTTGTCCCTATAGACATTATCCTTGACATACCCCCACAAAAAATAGTCTAATGGTGTCAAATCGCACGATCTAGGCGGCCAATTGACCGGCCCGAAACGTGAAATTAACTGTTCACCAAACTCGCCTCGCAATTGCGCCATTGTTTCGCGTGCTGTGTGGCATGTGGCACCGTCTTGTTGAAACCACATATCATGCAAGTCAAGAACTTCCATTTCGGGCAAAAAAAGTTTGTTATCATCGCTCGGTAGCGTTCACCATTGACAGTAACGCTGCGATTCGCATCATCTTTGAAGAAATATGGCCCAATAATGCCGCCGGCCTATAAACCGCACCAAACAGTGGCTTTTTCGGGATGCATTGGTAGCTGTTGCAATGCTTCTGGCTGATCTTCACTCCAAATGCGGCAATTGTGCTTATTTACGTACCCATTCAACCAAAAATGAGCCTCATCGCTGAACACAATTTTTCGATAAAAAAGCGGATCCTCGGCCAGCTTTCCAAGAGCCCATTCACCAAAAATTCGGCGTTGTGGTAGGTCGGCTGGCTTTAGTTCTTGCACCAGCTGTATCTTAAAAGGCTTTACGCCCAAATCCTTCCGCAAAATTTTCCACGTAGTGCTGTAACAAAGGCCTAACTGCTGGGAACGGCGCGGCGCCGAATCGACATTTCGCGGTCTTCTGTCACACTAGCTGATACGGCCGCAATATTTTCTTCACTACGCACAGTACGTAAACGTGTTGGTGGTTTAATGTCCAACAAAGTAAATTTGGTCACAATCTTCCGAATAGACTGCTCAGAAGGTCGAGAATGCCGACCATAAAATGGAAGCAGCGCGCGATGAACATTTCGAACCGAGCACGAATTTTGATAGTAAAATTCAATAATTTGCAAGCGTTGTTCATTTGTAAGACGATCCATGGTTAAATTGCAAACCAAACTGAAGCTGTTTGACAGTGACACAAGGTACTAAACACACGTCAGCTGTCAAAACCAGTGTTGCCAAAACCAAACCAGCTAAAAAATCACCCGTTAGTTACGTGAATGAGCAAAATTTCTTAGCACACAACTCTGAGGAAAAAAAATCTTGGATTTTCTTCCTCCCTTTTTTAGTGAGAAAAATTTCTAAGATCTCATTTTTCTGAACACACAAATTATCTAGCAATATAGAAATTAACATTGACACTGTCTCAAATATTTCCAATGGAGCTAGAGCCTAAATTATTCATAAATGTGTCACTGAATCATCCATACATAGCGAGGGACTTATTCCGTGGACTAAGTGAAAAATGTTATGAATAAAACAAAATGTCTACTTAGTGACGTTTACTAAGCTAAACCACCGAAGAAGGTGATTTAGTGAAGGAATAAGAATCAGATGTGTCAAGTTTATTCTGAAATTAGAAAATATAAGTGAAAAATTCTTTTTTCTTTTGATTTATTTTATATTGTGCCTATTTTTTCAATGCACTATGAGTAGGTGATGAAGAATATAATGGAAAACGTAATTTAGAAATGGCCTACTTTATTTTTAAGAACTTATACTTTGTCGATGGTACTCCAGTTTTCACTCAAATTTCTTTTTTTATTTAAATTTTCCATAAAAAAAACAAAACAGAAAACAAAAGCAACAGCCACAACACAAACAATTGAAAAGAGGTATTAAAATTGACAGAAATATAATATTAACAAGAAAATTCTCAGGTGTGTTTAATAACGTGAGCTTTATTTTTTTTTATTAATTATCACAATTTGCTGCGAAAGCCCATATAAAACTCAAGTTTGCAAAATTCCAAGTTACCAACCAAGGCATCTACTTATAGTAGTAGATTTTCTAAAGGTAAAAGTCACTTTACTATTCCACGGACATTTTGTTTTTATTAATCGAATATTTGCACCCGTAGCTTAACTCTTATTCAATGGTTTATTAAACAAAAATTTGGCTTGTTAGTATATCAAAAATATGAATACGTTAGTAATTATAGATAATTAATAAATATTTCGTATTTTCTTGTTAATAAACAAAATAGTTGGAGTTCCATCAACGTTTTAAACTTTTTTGATTTAATTTTAGTAAATAATTTTTTTTCAAATGAAAAACGTGAGGATAACTGGTTCTAAACCCATCTTAATACTCTTCAAAATCTTGTAATTTTCATTCCACTTATGCCTATCGTTTCCCCAAAAGGGATAAGATGTATTCTTCCACAGTCCAGTTCTTCTAACCTCAATATGCTCCAGATACATTTTGAATTTTTTGTTTATTATTTGAAATAATTCATTAATTTTGTATGTATAGCAAAGACTTCTGAAAACTTTCAAAACCAACCAGTGATTACAAAAGTTTTTTAATTTAAATGAAAGTTATATACTAGCAGCCGTATATGTAAAGATACTTTAAAGGATTCTTAACTTTAAAATACCTCTCAATTAGCTCTAACGTGCGAAAATGGTATAGTAAATAATGAATTTACACATTTAAGCAACTTTACTTAAAGACCTTTTAACTTACCTAAATATATTTTGATGTACCTATGTTTGAGAAGAACAAAAAATCATCATAAACCAAAATGGAGCCTAGTTTTATTTGTTTCTCATTCTTTTTTGTTTGAATTTTGTTTTAATCTGTCAAAAACCTAACAAAGTGTACAAGAAATTCATTTAGTTTGTAGCACTATTTTCTTGTGTTATAAGTTACATTACGATCGTAATAGACATTAAAACATTTATTGTAAAATTAAATACCCAAAACTCGTTTAAATCAAACCCCCCCCCCCCACCCCGTCTCTCTATTCAGTGAAGAAATTTTTATTTTACTATTGTGAACTTTGGAATCGTCTCACACGTATGTGGCCCATCATATTGAAATCCCTTATTTGCCCTGTTCCCAGCTGTTCATTATATAGCTATGTTTTATTGATGAAACCTCTCATCATGTTCTTCACTATAATATTCCACATCTTTCCACTAAAACAATTTAGTTCCTTCATTTATTTGAAAATTTACTTGACTGAAGCCAATATAAAACCCACAAACTAAATAAAAGGAATCTGTTGAGTACAAACAGCAGCGCGAACGTGAAGTATAGTTATTTTCTATTTTTTTTTTAACTTGCCGTGGTCAAATTATAGATTTGCTCTGGTTTCAAATCCCATCTATCAGTTAGAATTTAATTCCTAGAAAAGGTGGTCCAACTTTCCCCAATTCACCCTTCATTCTTTTTTAAACTTAATTTTTAACTAAAACATACATACAGTTTTTTAACAAAATATACAAGAGAAAATTGAAAATTATAAATGTATTTCCATGGAATTCGAACAAAATTAAAAATTTTATAAAACAAAAACAAAAAGAAAATCCACGAAATGAACCCAAATCAAACGAGTTGTCTTTCTTTTTACTCACAAAATCACAAAGGTTTATCCAAATAAAAAATCTCCCAACATATATACATAAAGGTACCTATATGGCTAGTTCCGAATTAATCAACCGTTTTTAAAAATTAATCACATCAAAGCTATATAAATATTAAAGTAGAACTTCTTTTTATACTTTAAAAAAAAAATCATTCCACATCCTTACCGGAAAGGTAAATATATTCCAACAACCAAAGTACACGCAGAATGTATAAATAATATATTAAATATATCCAATTCAACTGTTTATTGCCAGTATCTCAATTTAATTAAATTAATCCAATACGAATATCACACACTTACTTACCTACAGCAGTTATTATGCCAAAAAAACGTATTACAGGTCTCAGACAGTCAAAGGGCTCTGCAGTTTGACGACGTCTTCGATTTATTTGGTTCATTTTGCGATATCTTATATTACAACAGTATGATAATATTATTTTTTTTTTATTTTATTTTATTTTTCTGGCCAACTCAGCCCCACATACCCCACCAACACATACAAAAACACTAAACTGAATAATTTGAATTATCAGCACAAAAAAGCAAGAGATTTTCCGAGTCAATATGTTTTCCGTACCAGACAACAACGACGACGACGGCCAGGACGACAGTACCGAGAAAAGTTGAACAACTTCGGCGAAGGCAAAGGCGACGACGGCATCCAAGTCAAAGTTTGTGTCGTTGTCGACGCCGACGACAACATTCGAAACCAATAGCCAAGAATTCAAAGGACAGCCTGATCCAGTGCCAGTGTTAGTACTAGTACCAGTGCCAGTGCCAGCTTCAGCTTTTCAAATCCCCTACCACCACGAGGATGTATTTTTGCAATTTTTTGTATCCTGTCCAACTTGTAATTCGCATATATTTGTAGTTTTCATCATAAGTTACCGACATTCGGTACCATGCGTTGAATATAAATCAAGTTTGTTTTTCTTTGGCAAGGATTCTCCAAAGGATGTACTACATAAAAATCCACTCCAATAACGAATGGTTATTCTCTCCTTTTTGGTAACAATAGTGGTGCTACATATACGCTTTGTCGTCAGTTGTCTCGTGCCACTGTACTAAGTACACTTTGAACTCATTCATTTCAACATTGTACATTAAACATAATAATTTACGAAAGCACAAAATAATTAGGATTCTTATATTATATATGTATTTTGTATTTGCTTTTTATGTACCCCCAATCTCCGAGCCCCAGTACCAGAGTACAGTGTGCAGGGCTATATAAATTTTATGCAAAGACAAAATGAAAATATATAGCGCGACACTATTAGGCAGTTTAAAACGTTTGTTTCTTATGATGTTCGTCTTTCGGCGGACGGAATAGGCACGTTTAGAGTTAAGAGTTAATATAGTGAAATTTGCGTAACTCCTTCACCATTAAATCTATAGCACGTTATTGTAAGTATAAGTCAAAAAAGATTCCGCTGAAACCATGTTGGTACTTCCGAAGCCGAGAAGCGAATGGTATTTTATTTGGCCAGAACAATATAGTCCATTACATAGAAGCTCAACAATTTAACTGCTTTTCAGTGTGACCATTTTATTTGTTTTTTTGAAGATACTAAACAAAAATTTTCCAAAAATATGTTCAAAAATTTAAACGAATCTCAGAATTGATTTTTAATTTATTAAATTACAAAAAATTAAGTACTCCTTATTTTAAACTTGAATCAAGCTATAAGATGTTTTCGATGTTAATTTTGTATAGCACTTAGTAAGTAAAATGGATGAAATCTGAAGAACTGTCAATTTCCATACCACAAAATCTCCAATTAGAGATCTGTTTGGTAATGTGAAATTTTTTGCAAAATTGCACACATTTTCAAAAATTTTCACAAATTGTCTCAAATTCCTGGTTTTTAACTCAAAAAAGTTGCAACGAAATTTAGATTTAGATATGACACATATACAGAGTGTATGTTAGTGAGGCACCAAATTATCAATACATTATCTTAGAATACTTTTCAATTGATATTTCTTAGCATTTTGCTATAAAAGAGAAAATTGTTTGAAAATAAAAATGAACCTAAATCACGGGAATTACTGGCTGAACACAATGCCCTGCTGCAACTGGAATCGGAGCCGGAGCTGCAACTGCTTTCAAAAAATTTCGTACGTCTTTTTTTTATCTGACCACATTGAGCTGTACAGCTTTTTGTATATTTCAAAGAAAAAAACAACAGCCACGAGTTTATCATTCACTGTTCTTATTTCCAATAGTTTTCTTTTTATTAATAATTTTTTTCGCGACACAAATAAGCACTAAAAACTTCAATATATTTTTCCGACTTCTTTTTTCTTCACATAAATTGAAACGTCAAAAATAGTGTACGTGAAAAGTTAAAAGTTGGCGAACCTTTGCGGCTCCGACTGCAGCTCCGTCTGCAGTTGCGTTCCATTCTGCTCGTAGCATTGATTTTGTGTGTATTTAATATTTTAACAGATGTTCCAGCTCCGACTCCGGCTGCGGCTCCGTCGCATTGTGTTCAGCCAGTTATGCTGAACCCGATCTGTCAAAATTGAAATTCTCGTCCAGGGTCGCATTAGTTTTTGTTGGTGCTGGCAAGGCGCTCAAATCCATTGAGCGCCCGTAGTGCAGAGTAATTTTACCTACTTTATGGGGAATACGAGACACAGCTTACCTGTGAAATTAACAAAAATTACACTGCTTGTTATAGGTGTTTTTACAGCACTTAAAGCAGCACCGCATGTAGTTTTCTATTGCATGTATTCACTTTATTTACTTTTATATAACTTGTTTCTTTAGTTTACTTAACTTTTTTACTATTTTAAAGATTTAAAATCTCAAAACACATTCCTCAAAAAAACAGATCAAAATTCCTTTGGGCGCCCCAGCATTTAGCTGTCTAACTGCAAGTGTGTAACTCACACTATTTAATTTACAAAATATTCATTCAGATTGTCTTCAAATTCACTTGGTGAATATTCAGATAAGTCCATCGAAACCGGCGTTCCATTTTCGTTCGAAATTTTCCGGTATAAAAAATCATTTTAAAATTTAAAAATTACAAGATTCAAAATGATTTGTCACCGTTTTACGTCTTGTACACAAAAGGGAAATTTTTTTTACAAAAAGTGGTTCAGTGCGTTTCTTAACTTTTTGACAAGTTTTCCCCTCTCTGAGAGTATTTTCTCCTTCTTTCAAAGTTTGGCAGGTTTTACAGCTTTCTCCTAAAAAAGATACCAATCAGACTTTAGGGCTGTTTGATTTTCATTTATTACAGACCTAGCTAAACCGATTTTTCGAATTCGGACATTTTTATTGTAGGTGTGTTTTATTCATTGCTGCATAGCCAGCGCAGCACAAGTCTGAATAAAACGAAAGCTCACTCTATACGTTCATTTCAATAATTGAAAGCTCTATTGCCAGCACAGCCATCTTTATTTTTACGGACTTCTTTTTCGCCAGCAATTAAACTGTTTTTGTTTGTCAAGGGAAATTATGCTGCGCTGGCTATGCAGCAATGAATAAAACACACCTTGTATATATAGTAAAAGTAAAGGGCGTTTTTATACGAATTTATATCTACAGCTTTAAAATGCAATAAAATACTAACAAAATGAAGGAAAGAAAAATTGATTTTCTGGTCATTAATGTATAAATATTAGGCATGTTCAGGAAAATGAGATCTCGGAGATCTCAGGAATCTCAGTTACCTGAAAAGGATTCCTCAGCAAAATTTCTCAGCTTTGCTGTCAAAACTCTGAGGAAAAAAAAATCTTGGATTTGTTTGCTCACCTTTTGATTGAGAATTACATTTTGTTCGATTGTTCGAATACAGTTTTAACTTCTTTTTTGAAAAGTAAACGTTGTTTCAGGATAGGTTTTCTCAAAGTTGTTAATTGCAAATAAATCGAGAACAAATCATGTCAGCTGTGAAATGTTTTATCACTAAAACAGTGTTCCTAATTTGCAAACCAAATCTTTATATAAAGATACTCAAAAAGAAGTAGGTACATTTTCATACCAAGTTTTCGCCAAAGTATATATGTAATACGTTTTTTTTGGAGCCGAAATGAGGTAATCTCGTAAATTACAGAAAAAATGTTTTCATTGTAAATTTGCTAATTTCCCTTGACAGCTTATTTCATTTTGAATTTGGCAGTTAATAGCTTTGTTTTGTTGTGTTGTTTTTGTGTCGTGGAAATTTGGTTGAAATTACCTAATTTCGAAATGTGAATTTGTATGGGAATCTGGAAAATTTCAACGAAATTACCTCATTTAGCCCAATGAAAACGTAGTATAAGCTTCATAAAATGGCTGTGGTGCATCTATACTTTTTGTATAACAATGGAAAATGCAAATAAGTCCCCTTTCACACAAGGAAACTCAGTTACCAGCAACTTTTAGTTCTTAGGAGAGAAGAGCACCAAGTAAGAGGAATGAACGGTCTACGATTGATGGGAATTGAAAATTAAAAGAAAACGTCAAAAAATCTCTAGCAACTTGTTTCCTTGTGTGAAAGGGGACTAACTATTCTCAGATATCTTTGTCACACTATTATTAAGTTGGCATGGTATAGATTCTTGCAGGCTGTGTATGTCATATTTAAACATATTTATACACACATACACAAATAATGCGCATCTCTCGTTGTCTCTCTTTCGGGGGAAATTGTTTGTGGTGCTTATTGCTCACCGTGCCCACGCTCATAAAGAAAAGCTTTATGTTTTCCCGGCACACCAAACAAAATAGCAAAGTAAGTAGGAAATTTTGCCATTTCCTTTAAAATTGGCGGCATGGACATGGATATTTTTTGTTGTTGTTGTTTTTTGTTGTTGTTGTTATAGTTATTGTCATACGATGCATGGGCCGTAACTTGTTTAAAGTGCTTTGATAAGTTTGTAAGCAATCGGGACAATCTCTTTATCTCTGACAGAAGATTGTGCTTCTTTATTATTTTGATGAATGATGAAAAGAATATTGATAAAATGAAGTGTACGAGAAGTTATTCAAAAGAAAAAAACCAAAGTATAGGTATGCATAACATCAAAGTTAAAAATCATAAAAATTGTATTCAGCAATATGTATTTTCATTATTGGCACAACCACGATAAAAACTTCAAGTGTTTATCCATCTACGTTTATATATAAGTATTGTAAGTAATATCATCGTTACTTATAAGCAAAGTAGGTACGTGTAATTGCTTATTTATGAATTAACTGAAATTTTGATTTTATCTAATTTAACGGTTTGTTAAATCCGGATAAAATCGTCGACTGAATGCAAAAAGCAGCTAACTCGATTTTTTTTATTTTTGAGATATTTGGGTTTTCTGCTACCTGGAATATCGATCTTCAATTTTATCAATTTGCTAATTTCACCCTCCGAGTGTTCACCACCAATATAATTTTCAACTCTCAGTTTGGAAATGTAGTTTTTGATTTGTTTAACTTATTTCGGTTGTGAAAATTGTGTTTAAAAAATGTGTGACTGGGTCGCACGAACTTACTCTTATGTGCGATCAAACTGTGTTTTTAAAGTTTTAATATTACAAAAACCATATTTTATCTTATAAAAAAAATAAATTAGTTATGGGAGCCTATATTGCATACCACCTGCTTAAAACGTAGTTAAGTTTAAGGTTGTATTATGCGAGTCGGTACATTTATTTATGAACAATGTAGCACCGTGTTGCAAATATGCATGGAACGTACAGTTTAAACTGAAAAATTAAAATAAAAAATTAAACAACCTCTTAAATTGTTTTTGACACCAATGCGATGTACATCATGCGATTTCTTAAGAAAATCTCAATTTATGAAAAAAAAATTGAAAATCGTTGGACATATATCCATATATATAGGGTAGATCGTATATGTAAATATTAGATCACAAAAACATTTTAATCAAAATCGTAGGGGCCGTTTTTGAGAAATATGAGATTGTCAATACCGCTTTTTAAACATTTGTATGGGAGGTACCGTTATTTTTGGTTATAAGAATAATTTTAATTAAAAATCTGCTAGACAATGTTAAAAAACTTCTGGGTACCAAGTTTAATAAAAATTTACCGAGTCGTTTCAAAATTATTAAGTTCTCAAAAACAAATTTTTCAATTTTTTTTAAAAATCCAAAAAAATTTTTTTTGAGAATTTTGGTATACAAAACTTTTAAAACTTTTTCAAACATTCTCCAAAAAAAATGGTGAATATCAGTTCAAAAATTGTTCTATGGACCATTTCTAACCATTTTTCGGAAATTTTTTTTTACAAAATTGTTGCCTTTTTGTAAAAAAAAATTACTAAATTTTTAAAAAAAAAAGTTTTTGGGAAAAATAAGATTTTCATTTTTTGGTAAAAAAAATTTTTATGGCAGGTACCATTGTTTTTGGCATTAAAAAATTAAAAAAAAACGGATAATGCCCAAAAAACGCTAGGTACCAACTTTGAAGAAAATCGACCGACCCGTTTAGGCTGCAGCCGAAGGGACTTCACCAATTGAAAATTCCATAAAACAAAAATGTATTTCGAAGATCATGGTGGAAGTTTCAAAAGCTAAGTATGTCTTGTTCCACGTTATCAAGGAACCTCGGTTTATCACGATACCCCTTAATTTTAAAACCTTAAATGTATTTTTAAATTAGTGCAGTGGCAACATTGATTGCCCTTAACATCACTCTACGTATACAGGCAACATCAAAAAAGGCTGACAAAAAAAATTATATTGGCAAATAGTATAGAGAAATTTTAACAAAAGTGTAGTTTTGGGGTTCGAAATTAAAATCCAACCAATAATTTTTTCGAATGAAAGATTCAAAACGAGTTTTTAATGAGCAGTTAGTGCTTTTAAATTTCGTAACGAGTTTTTCTGAGAAAAATAGTTTAGTGCTTTCAGATTTCGTAACGAGTTTATCTGAGAAAGATAAATTCGTGTTGTGAAATAAGGGAACATTTTTTTAAAATAAAATAAAAATATCTCCAAAGTGTAGGGAAAGAAATTAAACAATGTTGGGGATGGTTCAAAAAATTTAAGCTTTTCTAGATCATAGTAAATAGGTTTATGAGTCTCTTATAAACGCTGCGACCTTTGACCTACAAATGCGAATAAATATTTTAAGCTACTTTTTAAAGCAAACACTATATTTATTTTTGTTTTCGAAATTAACCTAAAAAACTCATTTTACTTATTTCTGCTTACGAAGAATTTACGTTTGTCAGCGCATCACGCATGTAAATACAGACATGTCAAAATTTTCAACCATTTACAGTTTTCAGTTCGCTGGTCGTGTCTCAATGCACAGATATGCAAGGCACTTTAAGATGATCTATGATTCCAAATTAAGGAACAACTATATTAAATAATTATAGACATTTATTACTGACCAATTTGAGGTGAGAGTGTGTAGTCAGCTCAGTAAATGATATATGATAATACGAAAGTAATCGCTTAAGAATTGAAAATGTAAACTTTTTTTATTTCGTAACATTTAGTTTTATACAACACATTTATCGCATTATTTTCAATCCAACAAATGAAAAAGAATTCATTTGAATTTAGTCGTTCCTTATACAAATAACAACAAAACAAAAATGACCGACACAAATATTATTTATAAAAATAGTTGGCCTTAGATAGAACCTATAATTTTCCTTCTATATACCTTGCAACTTACAAATTCATATATATATATATACATATATTACCCACTTAACAAAGGTCAAAGTTGGATTAGCACTTATAAAACCCACATTAACACTCGTAAATCTCTAACAAAGTGTTATGTTCCCCAAATTGCTTGTTTGGCTGCTTAAAACGTATGTTTCAAATACACAAAAAGAGATACCCTCCACACATTCACATACATACATATGCAATGATATGAAATGGAATGAATACACTCTTCTTTGCTGTGTAGTCATAAATGTTGAACTTTTCGGTCCTATTACAGAAGTAAATAAATTTCTTGGATGTTAATATTGTTTTCTTTATTGCGATGATGCGAAGGGAAAATGAATAAGATCCCAACCAAAATGAATGCATGGAAATTTATAACGAGTATAAAATGATGAATGCCCAATGCGAAGTACATACATATGTACATACAAACATACAATATATATTTTCAAGCCTTGTGGACTTGAAATGTTGGTATGTTAAAAATAATGGCATAAAAACATTGCGCGTCATCATAACATCAACTCATTAATTACGTTCACTGTGGCGTATACGTACTTTTTTTAAACTTTTTTGTTTGTTCTTTGTTTGTTTCTTGCTTCTGATGAAGAGTTTGACTTTGAGATGTCAATCAATCTTAAAAGTCTCAATATACATATGTATGTATGCGTTCCTGGTATTTTTTATTGTGTTTTTTTTAATACATTTAATTTGATTTGGAATCCGAATTCTTATATAATTGATAAACCTACATAATTTTACCGTGAATTTTTTCGCTAACACTTCTATTTTATAGGAAAATGATTCAAAATTTTTAATTTTTTTTGTTGAATTTAAAGAAAGAGGAAAAGTTGTACGTCGACTTAAAGAAAATAAAATACTCCTGACTAAAAATGTAGGGTGTTTGTTTATATTTCATTAAATAAGAATTTTGTTTGCTTCCATTAGGGTTTTTTATTAGATACTTAAAATCAAAATTTTGACCATTAATCCTTTACAGAAATACCCAAACTTATACCCATCTTTTTTTTATATCCCCATTAACTAGGCTTATAGAAAATTGATGCTCTAAAAAATGAGACTTTGAGTGTGTTTTTTTTGTTTGTGATGCACAAACAAATAATAAGTTATATAAGTTTTCTGCCTGAGTCATTTTATTATATTTTTATCTACATAAAATAAATTCAAAGTTCATTGTCCTTTTTCTTTTTTAAAAGTTTTGTTATTGCAGCAACCATCGTTATTTCCGGTAGTGCAAGTTTTTCTTCCGGTTGAAAGTCCGTGCGACGTTCGATATGCAACCAAGCTCTTTCGGTATTTAAAGAAAGGGGTGTTTGCAACCACATTGAATAATCTATTTTCAGCGATCCGGTCAATAGCTAAAAGGAAATACTTATTGACTTTTTTTTTTTTGTGTATTATTTCGATATGACAAACAATGCGGTATTTTACATACCTGATCGAAAGGGGTGTTGCCTATATAAAACATTGATTTTAATATTGAAGATTTAACTTCGGTGATGTTTTGCCCCTGAATAGCTTGGAAATCAGTTGGTTCGGTATCTGTTACATTAAGCTGTTCGAATAGCCAGTCTTTGTTGTTTTTTATATAGTTGTAAAAAACCTGAGAAAAATAAGTTTATACATTTCATTAAGGGCTATTATAATAGGCATATTCAGAAAAATGAGGTCTCGGAGATCTGCATCCATCTCAGTTACCTAAAAAGAGATTCATCAAAAAAATTTCTTAGCTTTGCTGTCAAAACTCTGAGGAAAAAAATCTTGGATTCGCTTGCTCACTTTTTGAGTGAGAAAAATTGAGATCCCATTTTTCTGAACGCCCCAAGTTATTAATTGGCGCGTTCAGAAAAATTAGAACTCAAAAAACTTTGACAGCAAAGCTGAAAAATTTTGTTGAGGAATCCAGTTCATATAACTGAGATTGTCAAATCTCCAAGATCTCATTTTCCTGAACAATGCCTAATGGGTATTTTTTTCAAACTTCAGACAGTTATATCTACGTCAAACCAATTCTCAGATCGCTAACTGTCAGTGTCATTTTTATTAAGTAATCTTTGCAATTTTATCGTGATGAAAGACAATTATATCAACGACTTTACTAAATCTTAAAAATCGATGGTTGAACAAATAAATTTAATCAAATTTTATATATTTTTTTTAAATAAAAGTTGGTATTGGTTTAAAAAAAAATATCCTTTACTTGAAATATGGGGAATCTGTGATATGATATCGCAGCCGAACTGCCATATTTAACAATTTTGTTTACAAAGATGTAACTTATCTTCAGATAAAGGATATTTGATATTTATTTATTTGAAAAACATAAGCATTGCAAAAACATGTTATTGTTTTTTATGAGATACTTAGTAGGTAAAAAAGTGTATGTTGCTTCCAAATTTATTGAACTATTTATAAGGAATTTCCCAAAATTCACGCAAGACTTGAAATTCACGTCATTTTTGCGGTAAGGTGTTGCCAACGAAAAAAGGACAGCTTAACAGCTGGCATTTGAGAGTTAATAAAAATGGAGCGCTGCACGAAAGAACAAAGATTTTTTATTTTTAAGCAACAGTTTGAAAAAAAAAAATTGAAGGTTATTGGCGGTGAATTTTCCAACATAATTATTTTCAGCGATGAGGCGCACTTTCATCTTGATTTTGTCATATTTAGGGTTCAGAAATTACACTAGCGATTGTTGAGAAACAAATGAATCCACAACGTGTCACGGTTTGGTACGGAAAGAGAAAATCGAGCACTGTATCAACAATATTCAATGACCCGGAAGGGTCATGTCAAGAAAGGAGTACATGTGATTGCAAAGCCGAGGAGGAGGCTACTTACCCGGTATTCTATTCCATACATTACCATTTTATATTACTTCTTGCGTGAATTTTGTGACACCTTTAAGATACAAAAATACCAAATACTTGACCTATATACCTTAAGTGATTGTTTTCCAATGTTCGATGTCAAAATATCACTCGCGAGTACTTCGGCAATGCAATGCGCCGATCCAACATCAAGTTCTAAGGGATAATTCATTGGAGGGCTGTATGCACATCTCTCATTTGTTTCATCAGCCTTTACCGTACTTGCACCACTTAGACCAGCTTCCGATAAAAGTTCTCCTTCATAAAACACGCTCTCCTTAGCTTGAACTAAAAACAAATCAATTTGTTCCGTATGCTTATCATCTTCGTCTAGCGAGCAAATAGCCTCGGAAAGAGAATAACATATAGTTGCCTTCGCATCATCGTCCTGATCTATAAATAATATACATTTTACAAAGCCAAACCACCACATATCATAATCTCATACTCTTCTCAAATGACTCTGCCTTTTTAATCAATTCCGTATACAATGCACCAAATACAATTTGTAATAAAACAGAATCACCTAAAAAGCATCAAGAGGGAGAATTCATCACAGCTTCAAATGTTACTATATAGGTATATTTGATGGACATACTCAAGGGCTTCGTTGACACAGAAATAATGTCCTGTAACAGAACTGTGACTTTATATAGGCCTTCCGGAATACATTCCCACATCTCGGATACACATGTCAAGGCTAGTGACATGGCTTGATACATACTTGCTCCAGTTTCTACCGCATTTATCAACATATCAACAATGCAATCGAGGACGGGATAAACCAAGTGCATGATGGCTTCTAACCAGGGTGGGCGTTTTTGGTTCCACACCTTAGATAAAATTATAGACAGTTTCATTCACCTTCATCTTTGTGATAATTTTGTGCAATATAAATCACTATATTTACATATGGTGGCTTACCTGACGTTTGTCAAGACAATCACACCAGTCTGGTGAAGCATTTTCCAAAGCACTTATTAAACATGTTTTGATATCAGTTGCTTTGCCAATGGACACCAAGATGTATGTCAACGAGAGTACTATTTGACTGTTTGTCTGTCCAACTGGGTCTAAAAAAATGAAAAATGTTTTTTATTGGAATCGAAACTCTGCATATGCATACATACCTAATTCATCGATTATGAGCTCAGCAGCATTGAAGCATTCCCTTCGACATAAGAATGCTCCACATTTTTCATGACTTTGCGATTCAGTAAACGACCATTTAGCTACATTTTTAAAATTTTCTGCTGATGGTAGATGTTTCATTAAATGGGGCAAAATGATGGATGATAGCTTGGCATCCCGCATTAGAATAACCTTTAAATTAGAATTCGGTAAAAAATATATGTGTATGTCCTTAAACATGAAAAATAATTTAATTGATATCATGAATAATATATTATGTATGTATTTTTTTTATATAAATGTTAGAATTCCTTGTTTCTATCCTCTCATTCTTTGTCAACCATTTTTGCTTTTGAGCATTTGCAGATATTTTAATCTTTCGAATTCTTTGCTTTTCGTTTTTGTATTGTTTTTATCTTTTTGCATTTACATAAATTCGCTATTTCGTTTTAAATATAATCATTACAGTTTTTTTTATTTTTCCCGTGGAAGTAATACTCAAATAGTGCATAATCGGTTTTGATTCATTTAAATAAGTATTAATTTCAACAAACTCTTTGTATACGTTGTGAAAATTCCTACTGATTATGATAATTTTTATAATAAATGGTTGAAAAAGGATGAGTTGTTCTTGCTTCGCATATTGGATGGAATGCAATCAGAAAAAATTGATGAATGTCTTACATCCATATTTTTTTCAGTCAATACATCCAGATTAATACTTAAATCCGGATGTATTTACAGTGAATTTATAAAATTTTTATGCGGATTAAAGTTTTAATCCGGATAATACCGAGTGATACCGAGTCTGTTTCTTTACATCCCTAAACTGCCACTTCTACCCATATGAGCCCAAAGTTCTGTCAAAGTCCATATACAAATAAAATTGGACTAGAATTAATGAATAACAAAAATAGAATTAATTTTGGAGTTTAGTGTATAGCGAGCTTATTATTAGATCTGTTCTTTTACTTCCCAAACCTGCTAATATCTACTAAATTTAGTCTAATTTTATTTTTTATATGGACTTGACAGAACTTGTTTCAAAAGAATTGTCAATTTTGGAAAACTAAACGAACACAAATGGTGTACCTCATGGTTCAGAACTGGGTCCTGTTTTGTTTAAAGTTCTTTTAACATGAAAATCTATTATTATAATCTTATTAAATTAACGAAACAGCTTTCGTGACGTTTTACCTTAAACAAGCGAAAGTTTTCAAATTAAAATTACTAATGTTTTCTTTATATGAAATGATTTTGCAAAGCGCAATATTTGAAATTTCGTTGAAATTCCTCTTGTTTGCCAATTCTCACTACAGAAACTTCTAATTTTTTTCTTCCAGCTACAGAAACTTCGAATTTCTTTCTACAAACATTTCTTTTACAAAAAATTACAGATGGCGGATTTTTTTACTGTCTTTCAAAAATTCAGAAAAAATCACTGAAATTCACAGGTCATAAACGGAATCATTACGAGAACAACATCTTGCCATTTATCTGATTGTTAAATTATCATCTCATTAAAAAATTATTAAAACCATTGATTTAAAGTTGATTCAGAAATTAAAATTTCCCACTACAACAAAATCTTTATGAAAATCTACTACTATCAAAAAGAACTCTGTTATCGCTAAAGAGTTTTTTAGAAAATTTTAGTAAAGAGTTTTAAAGTTATAAAATTGTTACCTAAAGTATAGTATCATGCTAATATCTGCAGGCTGTTTAAAATTCCCCACTATTGAATTTAAATAAACATTATTTATTGATTAGATAGTGTACCTACTTTTACTAAAAATGACCAATCCGCCTCTGGAAATCCCAAAAGAACCTTTAATTCCAAAGCAATAGCAGTGTTTGCATTCAAATCAGAAAATTCAGTGACCCATTGACTGGAGTGATCTTTAGGGAATAATCTAGGCAGTACAAAAATAATCCAAGCACTTGGCAGACCCTGACGCGATGAAAACATTTCCATATTTGACAAGCCCTTACGAAAAACCTATAAGAAAAGCACCAAGTAAAATTTTATTTTGGATGAATAATTATACATTTTATGTACATGTACGTATGTATGTATAGGTATACCTATATATATTTATTTTTTGTTTTATTAAAGAAATTTAATTTTATAACCTTTGAAAGAACCCCAAGAGGCGCTCCTCGCAGCAGTAGACAATAAAAGAGCTCTCGACACTTTGCATGGATATCTCGTATAATGATGCTCTGGTTATTAATTCGAAGTCCTATATTTGATTCAAATTAAAAAAAAAGAAAATTAATAAACGTAAAAGTGAACAAAATTTAAATCCACATTTAACTTATATAAAACATATACATATAGGTAGGTACATGTGTATGTAGGTACAATGCTGGGCAAAAAAATTTATCTCAAAATTATATTATTACATTTTTGAAATGAATTTAAACATTTCAGGGTTATGTAAAGATCTCGACGGAAATTTTTCTGCTATCGTGAATTTCACATGGAATAAATATTATTGTGTGCGGAAAAGTGACATTTGAGCTTTATTCGTGTTTGTATTTGTTGTTTCTTTAACTACAGCATGGCTTTTTTATGATTTTGTTTGCATTTGGTGCCATTTTCAATGGGTAGTTTTTGGGTTCATGATTTTAAATAGAATGAGAAAAATCTCGAATGGACAAAATTTCGAAAAAAGAAAAAAATTATGTCGAATGCAAAAATCTAGAATGACAAAAATCCCGAATTAAATAATCCAGAATTTTTAAAATAAAATCTCGAAAAAATCCAGAAAAATATTTTTATTTTTGATATTAGCTCTTTTTTACCACGGATATTGGATTCTGGCGGTTAAAATTTCCGCAGGGAAATCTTAAGCATTGTCTCAAAACTGAATGGTTTTTCGAGATTTTTGTCATTCTAGATTTTTACTTTCGATATTTTTGTTATTCTAGATTATATGTGTTCGATATTTTGGTTTTCTAGATTTTTGTAATTCCAGATTTTGGCATTCGAGATTATGTCTTTCGCGATTTTTATTTTCTAAATATCGTGGTATATCCGTATTTTTTCGCTGTAGTTTACTTAAATATTTAACTGTCATTTTGGCGACCACGGAAAAAATTTGTTACTCATTCGGATAAGTAGATACTACAAAAAAACTAGTTTTCGATATTATTTTTACCCATTTGACTAAAAATTGATAAGATTATTGAATATACTTAAAGCTTGTTCTTATTAAAGTAAAATCTTTTTTCAAGTTTTTTTTTTTTAATTTCTTATTAAAAAAAAACCTGTAATTATTAAAACAACTTGATTGATAGAATGAAATAAAAAAATTAATTTATGAATTTTGAAAAATCAATAGCATTGTACTGTCAGGCTTGTCGTTGATGTTCAACAATTTATTTCCAATTCGAGTCATACACTTGACACCCCCCTGCCCTTATCTCATACAATTTTTTCCTCACCTTACTTTTGTCGAATCTTAGGAATCACCATTTATATAAAAGAAATTGAAACTAATTTTATTGAAACTTATGAACAAATATTTGAACAAAATTTTCTGCACAGCATTGTAAATATACACATACATATATAATGTACTGTACCTATATTCTACAATTGAACTTACCAACATATGCCTCTCCACTTTCACTTATATGAGGCAAAAGCTCAGATATGCAAAACAAAAAGTTGCATATATCAACCAAATGCAATTGAGACCGTGCTGTGCTTGTTACTATCTGAGGTGTAAATATAAAAAAAAATATTTTTTTTTTTAATTAAAGGTAGGTGCTCATCTGCGTTAACATTATTGAAGTGTGTACATGCGAGTAACGAACTGTTAAAACACTTAGCGTCTCGTTAAGCATTCCAGCAAAAATGCGTTGAGCCATCTTTGGGGGAACAGAATTCCATAGATCATCCTTGGTGCCCCTCATGTAGTGCCACCACATTTGTATGGTATAAGAGCCTCTTTCAGATTCAAAAAACGGCTCTGTATCCTCCCAATGGAGGCAGTCAGCATCTTGAACGATGTACAGTAGAAGAATACGACAATGGAGGTCTAGAAGACGTTCAGCAAGTGCCTCAGCCATTTGGGAATATTCTTTATAGGATATCTTTTTTTTATGAGAAAATAAAAACCATGAATAAAATATGAAGACAATAATTTATAGAATAAAGTGATGTTTATTATATGTACCTACCTTAAGAGATCCACCCTTCTCATCACCCCTTGGAGGGCAATGTTTTGTAGTTGCAGCTGATAGATATATTTTTAAACAATTCTTTATCAATGCAGCTGCACCAATAGTTGCTGTCAGCACAGACAAATCTGCATGATCTAAGGATTCTTGAGTGAGAACATGTAGATGCTCAAGTAAGAGGTCAGCTGATTTTGTGACCAAACTCACGAATTTGTCAGGATCCGAATTTTTGACCACGACTGTGGAAGTCTTTAAAAAATATGTAGGTAGCTTCAAATTATTTTGTTTGTTTTTTTTTTTAAATAACTTTGGTCGAGAAACTTATTTGAATGCTAATTTTTTTCCTAAAATACTAGATTTTTTTCGAAAATTGTCACTTTATTTAAAAAAAAAAACTGCCAATCAACCTGCTTCATAAAAGAAATAACATATGTACATTGCAATTGGGTATAAAAACATATTTAAAAATGTGTATGTTCATTGAACAAAGTAAGACAAGGTTCTAGTTACCAATTGAAAAGTTTTGAAATGAATGAAAGTTCACGAAATAGAGCTGTTTACCAAATAGCAATATATTATCCCTCATTTATTTCTTCACAAACGTCAAAATCATCACTTTGTCACAGCTGACATTTTTTTATAAATTTTTGAAAGCAAATACTAGCATTGTGTGCGGTATACATACGTTAACGTATTAATAGAAATAGCAATCTCAGGAATCTCAGTTACATGAACAGGATTCCTCATTGGTCATATCTAATTTTGACAAATTCGTAAATTTCCCTACAGATAAATTACAAGGATGTCAATGGGTACGTTCAGAAGCACGTAGGGACAATAAATTAAGGCAAGTTTCAAGTCTGGTATTGGTCAGCTGTCAAAAAATATCCTTCCAATTAAGGGTATTTTATTGGAAAGTTGACTAGAAAGGTAGTCAGGAAATATCCCCCTTCATTTCAAGTAAAGTGTATTTATGTCAAAATATCAGCTGATTATATTTTATCGCTAAACAGCAAGCTGAACTTCATTGTTCTGCAATCTATTTTTTTTCCACGTATGTTATAAGTTTTGGTTGAAGTTGTTCTTTATCATAAATATATTGGAAAGGAAATGTTGATTTTTGCCTTGTGTGAGGTGTTTTTCAGATAAACATATTCATGTCGATTATGGAATTCACAATACGGGATCCGCTGTGATTCGCAGTGCTGTTCTCTCCTTTCTTTTTACCCATTTGTTGTAAAAAAAAGAGAACACTGTACTGAGAATCACTGCAAATCAAGATTTACTTATTTCATAATCGAGATAAATATTATAAAAAATGTAAAAAATATTTGAAGTAAAGTCCCAAGTATGAAATCTTTGAGATCTTAAGAAATAACTAGTTTCCTTATACTCAAATTTGCGTTCAATGAATGTAGTTGACTACATATGTATGTAGTCCCTAGTGTAGTGGTAACCAGCTCTATTTCGTGAACTTTCAGTCATTTCAATGTAACTATTTTAGACAACTGTTGGAATGTCCAACTGGAGATGTCGAAACATTTAAACAATGGCTAGCTGGGACAACTGTCCAAGATTTTTCTAAGGAAATCTAATAAATACTGCTGAGTCTTGTTAAAACAGACAACATTTCTATGGTTATAATGTTTCGCATGTATATAAAGTACGAGGAATAATCTGACTAAGGACCAGTTGTACAAGATTTTAACTCACCGATTTCGGCGGATTAACTAACGTTCAACGCTGGTTCAAGTATGCAATTGGTTATTATCACACACTTGAACAGTAAAACACTGTTGAAACTCAATTAATCCGCCGAAATCGGTGGATAAAAATTGCTGAACCACGGTTTAAATATTTGTACAACTGGCCCTAAGTGTCTTAATCATTTTTTAATATTTTCTTGGCGTTTTTTTTTTATTTTGAGCTTAAATTAATAACTCTGAACTAAAAAAATCAAGAGAAGCTTACATCATCCTCGATTCCTGGTTCAGTTTCAGTGTGCAACAAGCCAGAATGTTTTCTATATGCTGCAAAGAATTCCTCTTCCCACCTTTTGATATAAATGAGACAATTTTAAAAGTTTTTTTCACTTCATGTCAATTAGAATATTTAAAATTTACCATATGACAATTTTTATTGAAGCAAATGAAGCACATCGTGGAAAGTCTAATTTGCCTCCAACAACTCCCTGACAAATAGGTTCCTGAAGTACGCTTTGATGTTCCTTAAAAAATAGCAGACAAAAGTTTTGACAAAACGAATGTGTTTAATAAATTATAATTTAGTAGTATATATGGATTTTCACCTGATAGTACTGAAGATCTCTTTGCAAAAGTATAGGAACTCTGTCCATTAAATTTCCTTCTTCCATTACTTCCATGGCTAGTAATATTTTTTGTTTTAAATTTTTACTTTAATAATATTTTCTACTTAAAGAGAACTTAATTGCCTTCAATATGACTAACTTATTTATTGATCAAACATTCCGTTTAGCTTCCTTATATTAATGTTACTTTGTTTGATGTAGCTATGAATCGAAATATGAACGTTTAAAAGAGGAAAATGGGAAAGAGGACTTGTAGAAAATAATATGCCATAAATAAGGACAATGTTTGTTGGTGATTAATTTTATATTGTTGGAAAAAGAATGCTATAATATTTTACACTGGTTTGAGGAATTTTTTGTTTATGTTTTTTTTGGTGTAAGGCATTTTTATGAAAACACACATTAGGAGATTAATTTTTGGTACTTCCTGAGTTTAATCTTTTTAAGGGATAGGTTTAAAAATCTGAAGGGATGATAGAAATTTAATTTACGAATGTATTTAAAATTCTATTTTATTTCGCTTCAATGTAAATCCTTTAGGTAAATGCAGGAATTTGACACAATGACTTTCGACTGAAATTTTAGTTTTTTTTCGCGTTCAACGACATAAATTCAGAAATCTGAAAATTCAGATGTTAAGCTATTTTTATTGAACCCGCCCATTTTACCCACATGTGTAGAATTGAATTTTTATTGAGACTTTTAAGAAAAGTTTACAAAGAGTACAATTCAGAATTTACTTTAAGCCCGTTTGACACTACATTTTTTTCTTCATTTTTAGCTCATTAAATCATATTAAAGTGTCAGCCAAGAGTGTTGTTCTAATGAAAGAAAAATCACATATCTGGGAAAAAAATAATATGAATTGTCAACATTTTTTAAAAATCCTTTTCTTGTTTTCTCTTCTAATGATGCAATATTTGATTAATTTATATTGACGGCAACACAAAACTGTATCCGATTGAATTTTGTCCGAAATGTTTATTAATAATTAGTTTTATAATGTTTTTTGAAATATGGTTTAATTTTCATTCTGAACTGTCAAAAAAAAGCTGCTAGAAGCTGAAAAATGTAAATCGAATCACATTTTTAATACATATTTTCAGACATTTCACATTTTTTCTGACATTCTCACATTTTTTTGTAACATTTTCACATTTTTAGGGTTTGATGTGTACACACTCGACCATATGGGAATTTTCAATAATGAATCCTTCGGGCTGCTTTAGTTTCATTTTCAATGAATTAAAAATAAGAAAAAAATGTAGTATCATACGGGCTTTAGCAAAGCTATGTTTACTGCGGCTATAATGTATTGCCAGCTCTATCTAGTAACAATTTTGGGAAGCCTCGTGGCTGTCACTTATAATATATTTAAAAATATATAAGGTGTGTTTTGTTGACCTTCTTAATGTTCACATTAGGAAATGCTCAACGGAATGTTGGCACTATTTGCTCGGGTCATCTGTCATTTGCCGCGGTATAAAATTTTGTTTCGAGATTTTAAAACGATAAAATAGTGAACAAAACTTATTTAACTAAATAAAAAACTGAAATAATAGTAAAAATAGTGAATACCTACTTGTAATACTTTATTTTGAAAAATATTAATAATTGGAGCTACATACATATACATATAATAAGGAGTTAACAATTTTTTTTTTTTCATTTTGAGAGCTTATTGTGTCTCATATTCTACATAAAGTAATGTGAAGTGATGTTTTTTAGTTAAAAACATTCCCCTAGAATAATTTTAAATTGATATTTCATAGCATTTCGCTGTGAAAAAGCAAATTATCTAAATATAAAAACATACTTCAATCACGTGAATTATAAGTTGGGTTATATTTGTCAAAATTATAAATTCAGGCCCATAGTCGCATTTCGTTTTGTTGGTGATGGCAAGGCGCTCACATTTGTTGAGCGCCCGTAGTGCAGAGTTATTTTTCAAGGTTTTAAATTTTCTTCCCATTACTTTATATGTATTAAATACACAATCAGCCAGTGAAATGAAAAAATTGTAAACTTCTTACTATATCTAAGTGTTTACAAGATTTAACACAGCACCGCATGTTATTAAAGTATTGCATGTATGCATATATTTATTTTTATTTCACTTTTGTACATAATTTAATAAGTTTTTTTTTAATATTTTAATGATTTAAAATCTCAAAACACATTCCTCAAAAAACCAGCTAAAAATTTCCTTATGCGCCCCAGCATTTATCTCTAACTGCATGGCGATGCTGTGTCAATGCATTTGTATTTGTATAACTCACACTTTCTTGAAAAAAGCCCCACAGCGGATGCGTTCATTGAAAATGGTTACTTACCAAAACCAATATTACTCTATTCAAATCTTGCCATATATGATTTAGCAATTGTGGATGATAATTTTTATTAAAATAATTTTATTTGTATCATCGAAAACGTATTTCGTTATTTTTTAATAAAATAATTCGCTGTATAATTTTAAATCTTCATACAAAAGTTATTTTTTCAAAATATTTTCAAAACAACCATACTCACCGAACATATTTTCCTGGAAAACATGCAAAGACACCAACATAACAAGCAAATTCATTGGAAAGTTAATGTTTACATTAGAGTTACTGAAGTTTGAATGTGCTGTTAGCTTGTTGTTTTTGCATTTGCATATTAAAAGTTGGCTTAATGTGAAAAATGTCTTAATGTTCACATTAGAAAGTCAACAAAACACGCCTGTAGTCATTCTGCTCTTGCTCAGGAGCAGTGTTACGGTTACGTGTTGGCTGTTGGCTGTTGCAACGGATAAAAAATATACATATATAAATACAATACCTGCAATACAAATACCTTACAAACTAATATGCCAAAGAACACATTTATATACATAAAATTTCGTGTTATAGAGCGAGAGCGCTCTATGTAGAATTTTGAAATTTAATGAAATCATTTTCCATGATAGTTATACTGAATTATTTAAAGACAGTTCCGATTTTTACATAATTTCCACATTGTGTAGACGTAATGTTTAATAACATAACATATCGTAACGTCACGAGTATAATAAAAAAATGAATGCTTGGCAACACTCTACGCAAAAAAAGTGCACATATATCTCAAACGTCATTTGTGTCAAATTGTTCGCAGAAGGAAAATCGTTTTGGTTTTTTTATCCGGAATTCGACAAATCTTTTAAACATTTCATTTCAATAATTAAATTTTGTATGGCTTCATGACGACAAAAAATAAAGATTTTTTTTTATGAATAACCATTCGTAGTTTCGAAAGTTCCTATATTTGTTTTTGTTGGTTTAATCAACATCAGTCAAAAATTTTAAATTAAATTAAGCTTCTGGTTTTTGGAGTTTGGAAGTTATCTCTATTGGTTTTATTTGGATTAAAAATTGTTGTAAACATTTCTTCTAGAAATAAACAGAAATTTCTCTGAATGTATAAGAACCGTGATCGATTGTCTGCGTAATTCTTTTGCAAAAAAAAAAATTGAAATGCGAATATTTGGTTGGGGAAACACCATTCATGGCGAACTAGGACTTGGTGGAATTGAAGATGAGTTTGTAAATAAAATTCTAACATTTAGGTGTTGTTATTGGAATATATCCTTTTTAATTTACACTCTTCGATTTAGGTATTGACTCCAAGGCAAATGACATGGAATCCCGAACAAGAAATCGTGCAAGTTTCTTGTGGTTCATCCCATACATTGTTTGTGACAGCTAGTGGAAAAGTGTTCTCTTGCGGCAACAATGATAATGGCCAACTAGGACATGAATTGCCGACCAAAAGGCCACGTATGTCCCTGTTTAGTATGTACTCATCACATTTTGCTTCCATTCTACTTCATTGTTGCTTGAAATCCAATTTTGGTTTTTGTTTCTGCTTCTTTAGTTTAAATTGTGTTAAAAAAAAAGAAATGTTATTTAGCTGTTGTGCTTGGTTTTTGTTTTTTTTTTTCTTAAATACATAGTTAAAGGTATTCCATTTTTATACATATTTCGTTTTATAAGTGGCCGTGTTTTTTTATTCTATCAGCATACCTACTTGTTATTTTATTTATTTTTATTTTGTGAGTAAAATTTAAAAAAGTACGCGACCGAGTCGCTCGTATTTGCTCAAATAACTCGAGTAGGTATTTTCTTTGTTTTTGTAAGTAAACAAAAAGTTACCAAAAATTGTTTCTAACGGTGTTTGACATAGAACCTTTTTTTATGTTAGACTTTCTCTCCACCAATTTCGATCAAATTTTATATACATGGGCTCCCTTAAATATAATTAAAATAATATTGCATATCAGATTTTAAAATAATTAAAAAAAATTCAACATCTCAAAACCGGAAAAATATATTTTTTTAGATAAGGTTTTTAAGTGTAGCTATACCCATTATAAAATATTTCAAATGGGTGTTTTATTTTTTTTTAATGTTAAAGAAGTTTTATTCAAAAATCTAAATGCTTTCAAATTTTGTTTGCATAAATACTATTTAAGGAGTATTGTTTAGCAATTTTATAGAACAGATTTTATGCTTTATATTTTTTTCGTGGTACTGAATCGTGCGGTTTTTATACCATTTTCAATCATTAAATTAATTAAAATAAATAATGAACCAACATATGTATGTAAGTAAAGCACACTGTTTTTTTTAATTATAAAAAAATCATCAACTTTAGAATTTAAAAATGCCTAGGTACCTACAATCGAGTTGATATTTTACTCATTTAAATACCCATCAGTATGAAATTTTTTGCTTCTCCACAAAATGTGTAGGTACCTATTACCTAAATGTAAACTGACATTTGACCTTCATTTAATGACCTTTAACCTTGAGGATTCGGTTTTTTAAACATTTCTTTTAACTCTTTATTTCTATATTTAATTTATTTCAAGAAGCTTCACATAAAACAATCTGAATTTAGTTAACCCACAGGTGATAAGCCTTACTTGAAAACACTAAAATACACCCAATTTCCACTGTGATCGGAGTGTAATATACTGTTTACCCTTTTTCGTTTTACCCTTCTTTAGACTTTCGACTTAATTTATTATAAGCAACTTAATTTCATAAATGTGAAGTACATCAAAACAATATATCAAAAAGTTTTTAATTTCCTAATAAATGGTATTTAGTTTCATTGATATCTTGACATTTAATTTGGTTTAATTTCGTAAACATCCTTTTTTTATAGAACCAATAACCGTCCTCGAAAACTATGCCGTCAAACAAGTAAGCTGTGGAGCCAACCACTCCTTAGCTCTCGACGAATGGGGTCATATTTATAGCTGGGGCTTAGATGACTACGGTCAATTGGGTATTGGTGATAGTGAAACCCGACAAACGGTTCCAAAAATTCTCAAGCATTTAGTATCCAAGCATATAGTGCAAATATCATGTGGGCACAATCATTGCTTGGCTTTATCAAATAGTAAGTTCTTGAGTATTTGATTTGCTCAACAAATTTATTGACTGAGATCATTTAAAAATTTTAAGGTGGAGAACTGTTTGCCTGGGGTTCTAACATCTATGGCCAATTAGGATTTGATAATGCCGAGTGTAAACACATTGCTATACCAAGACAGATAACCGCATTGAAAGGGATTCCAATAAGTTTTATTTCGTGTGGAGCCAATCATTCATTTGCAGTTTCCAAATCGGGCGCAGTATTTGGCTGGGGAAGAAATAACCGTGGCCAACTCGGTCTGAATGACGAAGAAACTCGAAAGTTACCAACACAATTACGAACACTGCGCAGCCTAAACGTTCGTTTTATCGCGTGTGGTGAAGAATTCTCTGTGTTCTTGACAAAAGACGGTGGGGTCTTTACCTGCGGTGCTGGAACCTACGGTCAGTTGGGGCATGGGAACAATTGCAACGAAGCGTTGCCACGTAAGGTAATGGAACTAATGGGAAGCACCATAACTCAAATAGCTTGTGGCAATCGTCATACATTGGCATTGGTGCCATCCAGAGGAAGAGTTTATGGATTCGGATTGGGGTGTTCTGGCCAATTGGGAACACGCTCAACTAATAGTTCTTCTGTGCCTCAAGTTGTACTTGGTCCATGGGTAAGAAATTACCAAATTACAACGGATTTATTTGTTTATGTTGTTGTTTTTAAAAGGTGTCCCCTAGTGGATCAGCATTACTAGCAAACGACATTCCCGAAATTAATGCCTTGACAATTAAACAAATATTTTCTGGCGGAGATCATGCGCTAGTTACCACACAATATTTCATAGATAAAATACCAGCTGTTGACTATCGTTTATATAAGTAAGATTTTACTGATTTTCATAACAGTATTTTTTTTTTCCAAAATGTACCTTTGTTAAAGATCTGAAACTCAAATCCTTACATTAACAAATGTTTTGGCTAAAGAGTGTTTGAAGGTAGAAAAGGAAGCATCAATCGATATGGATTTATTGGGCTCTATCGAATTAATATTCAAGAGTTTAGAGTGCCTTAATGGATCGTTTCTGTTAGACGACGATAATCATTATTGTTGTACATCAAAACATCATGGAATTGATCTCACAAAAGCTACCGTAGCTTTTGACGATATTAGAAAAGTGGAAAACGAAAGCCTTAAACAAATCGTAAGTTATATTTATTTACACTAACAATTAAATTCAAGTTAATTTCAAATATTTGAATTATTTTTATTCTTAAGATTTTTAACACCATAGACAGTGGTTTAATTAGTTCTCTGACCACTTCGCCTCCCGATGTGGAAACACTGAGGATATATTTAATTCTGCCTTTATATCACGAATTTGATAATTCCAAAAACTATACCACATTACATACACAATTTAGCAAGGCGGTTATGAAATTAGATACGATTCCAAAGAAGATAGTAGGACAATGGTGGGCTGAGACTCCTATTGACTATTTCGAGCATTTGGTTTCAAATTTTAAAAATGTCGTGAGCTATATTATCAATTTTAAATTATCCCTTAAAACAGGAACACAAAAACGGGTAAGATTAAAGCAAATTTTTAGATTATCCAAGACAAATCCTCGAATATGTATTGGGCTGATAAATTTGCAGTCTCCCATAGGTTTCTAGGAAAACTTTTTACTTTAACGAATGTTCGATGTCTTGTCTTGCTTAATCGATATGCTACCGCCTCAGTCTTAGATGCTTTGAATTTATGTTGAAATTATAGGCAATATCGTTTGAACCAAATCTATTTGGTGCTTTGAATCTTCTTGTGTTTCTGCATAAAATTAATCATTCTCAAAGAACAGAAAAATCATCTTATGAAATATTTCATCTACCCGATCTAATGGATCATGTTGACATCCAACAGGAGTATATAAATTGGTATATGGACAAAAATGTGAGTTTCTTAGTTATTTTATTGCAGTTTTTTTTTTTAATGCAACATTACATATCAATAAATTTGGCTTTTCTTTAAATTAAATTAGTCACAGTTATTTAATATCTGCAACTATCCATTTTTATTTGATGCAATGACTAAAACGATTCTTTTGCAAACTGATCAAGCACTCCAAATGCATACTGCAATGCAAAATGCCGCTGCCACAGTAAGTTTATATTGAAAATCTTTTGCAATTATTTAGTTTTTAATTGTGTGTTTTTATTTTTTTTATTTTAGGGTTTTTTAGCCATGTTTAATTTGGTACCACCGACTTCACAATTTATTGTTCTAAATGTAACTCGTGAAAATTTAGTTCAAGATACACTGCGAGAAATAATGCAGTACAGTCAAGCAGATTTAAAAAAGCCGCTAAAGGTAAGATATATGTATATACTTAAATACTACATTGGTCAAAGTTGTTTTTATTTATTTTAAATTGGGCATGCTTAATTTTAAAAATCACAAATAGTCTTGCCAAACAGTTAGACCGTTTTAACTGATCCAATCAACATCGGATCGATGAGGAACATTTTTAATTAATAAAGAATTATAATACCAATGTTCATCATAATATTCAGTCGGTTACAATTGTATTTTGTTGTTTTTTGTTTAGGTGGTTTTAAATTAAATAATTCAAAAAGTAGTTATTACTTTTTGATTTATTTAATTTCAAACCACCTAAACAAATTAAATTTAATTTTAAAATAAAGATTGTTTCTATTCTGAGACCAATATCGTAAATAAATAATGAATATTGTAAAGAAATAAAACAAATAGTTTAAAACACACATTTTTTTAATGTTTCAGGTGAAATTTAAAGATGAAGAAGCCGAAGATGCAGGTGGCGTACGAAAAGAATTTTTCATGCTTTTACTGAAAGACATTATTGATCCAAAATATGGCATGTTCAAAGAATTTGAAGATTCTCGTGCTGTTTGGTTTTCAGATGTTTCTTTCGAAACAGATGACATGTATTTCCTTATTGGAATAATATGTGGTCTTGCAATATATAATTTTACAATAATCAATTTGCCTTTCCCATTGGCACTTTACAAAAAATTACTTAATGAACCAGTAGACATTAGTGATTTGCGTGATTTATCACCGACTTTAGCCAATTCCATGCAAAGCATTTTAGATTATCAGGAAGACGATTTGGAACAAGTGTTCGACTTGAATTTCGAAATAACAAGAGATATATTTGGTGAATCACAAGTTGAGCTACTCAAACCCGGTGGTGATAAAATTTTTGTTAATCAACAAAACAAGTTAGTCATTTAGTGTTTGTCGTTCTAATAGTTTATTAAATGTATTAACTTTTATTTATTCTACAGAAAAGAGTTTGTCGATCTCTATGTAGATTTTGTCTTCAACAAGTCAGTTGAAGCAAAATTCTCCAAATTCCAGAAGGGTTTTATGAAGGTAATAATATAATTCATAGTGGTAAATTACGTTAAAATTGCTTCAATATAATTCTCTTCTTTTCAAAGGTATGTTGGGGTAGAGTTTTACAAATTTTCAAGCCTCACGAACTGATGGCTGTGGTTGTGGGAAATGAGGACTATGACTGGCATGCATTGGAAGCGAATACAGTTTACAAGGGAGACTATACCTCAGGAGACGAAACTGTTAGTTTAATTATATCTTTTTAAATGAATTAACACTGCCTCTAATTTAATAGATTCGTTGGTTTTGGGAAGTATTTCATGATCTGCCAATTGAAGAAAAGAAAAATTTTTTGCTGTATTTGACAGGAAGCGATCGTATACCTATTGGTGGCATGAGCAAAATACAAGTACCTATGTTAAAACAAATTTAAATTTAAATTGACTTATATATTTTTTTTTTTTTTTTATTTTAAGATTATTATTCAACCAACGAACGACGATAAATTCCTACCAGTTGCTCATACATGTTTTAATCTACTTGATTTACCACGCTACAAAACAAAGGAGCGACTAAAATATAAACTTCTGCAAGCAATACAACAAACTCAGGGATTTAGTATTGTTTAAAAAAAAAGAGAAATGTTATCGTCTTGTTGCGGATGTTTTCGTTTTTATAGATATAAATCTGTTAATTATGAACAAATTGGCCTTAGTCAGGTTACTTGATTTTTTGTTTTTATTTTATGATGGAGAGTAAAAACTATTTGATATTTTTTTGATAAACTGAATAAAGCTAAACAAAAATGTGTTGAATGACTGACTGCAAATTCTTAAGAAAATAAAAAATCAGTTTTTATTCTTATTTATTAATTAAAAATAAATTTCGATCCATTTAAGTAAGTAGTTTGGAGAAAAGCGGGTATTTTTGATTAATACTGAAAACGCATTTGGACTAGAGGTGGCAAAAACTTTCAATTGAATTTTTATTCATTACAGTCCGCTTAAATAAAAACAAAAACAATACATTCTCTATTGTTTTGTTCTTCTTCTTCGTATTTAATACTGAAGAGTTGGTATTCAAAAGGGACGAATACAAATGTTGAAACATTTCTTCAGATAGTCAAGAAAACTGATAGCGATGATTCTAATTTCTTTTACAGAAACAAACTAAGATTTCCTTTCTTTTTTTTTCAAAAAAAAAAGTTCCTCTATATCCCATTTTATTGCAATTTAGAATTAAAACTAAACTCGATCAATTTTTTTTTATAAATACGTTTAGATTTAAGAACAGTAGAAAAATTGAAAATAAAATTTCAAATACACACGTCATAATATAGTTTCTTGCTTCTTAGATCAGTTAATGAACATACTTAACATATCTTATCAGTTATATCCTCAATTTAATGGAAACTTTTTTTCCCCGGTAAAAAATGTCTCCCATCGCGAATATCCCACGAACGAATTTTTCCTCGACAACTTACTTGCGTAAATGTTTGCATTTAAATAAGGAAAAAGTTCCAAATTGGGATTAAAACTCCGATAAGGCTGAATAAGTCAAGACAAATCACTCTTTTTCTGTTACGTACCTACATATCAGGAATACTTTCCATTGTACCGATACGACCTAATACAACAAATACTTTTAACTAGCACTTTCTCTGCCACCAATGGGAATAATATAAGTATAACAAAAATATGTGAAAACATTTTTAAGAAAAACGAGTTTTTCATTATCGTCTAGTAAAATTTGCATGGCAAGTACCATCAATATTCATCCTTTGAATATTGGGGAAATGCTTAAAAACACTGTAGAATAAATCACCCTTTTAAGTGTGTTGGTTATGTTATTATCAAATTAAAGCGAACAAAATTTACGAATTTGCTATTAGTAACATGTTTTTTTTATTGAAACTGAATAAAATTATAATACATAACATTAATCTAAACTAAGCATATCACTCCATTATTGTTTCCAATATCATTTGTTCAATTTGTTTTCCATAATCCAATTGGCAACAATTGCTCCCATTTGTGTGGAAGATCGCAAGACAAATGCGTGTGCAATATTTTTCGTGTCTAAAGTGGCATCAACGTTTGGTATATCGCGTTTAAGTTCTTCGTAGTATTTCACTGGCACCCATCCGTCGCATGCTCCATAATAAAATTTCAATAAATCAACATTTTCTCGAACGACTTCTCTGTCCAGCCCCCGAACTTTTGCCATTTCATCTTTAGCCAGAAATACAACCTTCTCTACCACACATGGTTTTGAATATTTCAATCCAGTGCCGATGAAATAATTTGGAATAGAGAAGAGCCAGAAGTATATATGTAGACAGAATATTCGAACAATAGGCGGTAGTCGGGCGAAAAATGTAATAAAGAAACCCAGGACAATGTATGCCGGTACAGCGATGTTGGTGAAGACCCAACCATTGCTTGACTCTACCATACGCTCAACCGTGGGGAAAAGCAAGTAACCTTTTTGAAGGCGCTTCTTTACATTTTCATTCTTCAAAAGTTGCAGAATCATCCATGCTCCAATAGAATGACCTATTAAATGAATTTTAACATTCTCTGGAACATACTGCTCGATGAACTTTAATTTGTGTTTCACTTGACTTTCTAGATCGAATAGAGCCTCATTCCCAGTAAGAGGAGGAACCTCACGTATGCTTGTAGAAGGTGGATCGTCATGACCAAGATGACCTTTGTAACATAATCAATAACAGATATATATGTATGTATTTAGCAAAACAAAGAACTACGTACCTATTACCCAAACTGGCATTTCACAATTTAACTGTCTATAGACGTTTCCTAGGAATTCTGTGTAAAATCCAGGAAGACCAGGGTTTCCAGTTATGCATATTGCAATTTCCTTAACATCATCCAGCGATTCTTCGATCCATTTTCCCCATGTCATTATATGAGTGGGCACACCACAAATATTAACATAAGCTTCCTGCATTATTTGTTAACAAATTGACTTTTTACTTCGAAGTTAGTTAAAATTAAATATATTTTTTTAATTTATTTTAAATTATTTTGCATTTGAAATAAATAATTTTTGTCCACATCAACACTTCAGGTTCAGTTTATTAATTATTTGACTCTGGCAGCCGGTGAAATGCTGATTTGACAGTTAACGAAAACAAGCTTTGTTTGATGACTTTTTGTATTCAGCCCTTCAAGCAAATTAGCCGTGTCTCTGAAAACAAAACTATCCCGAATGTGGGTTTCTTTTTCATAAAAATTCAATTTTGGGTTCAAACAAAAAAATCAATTTTATTTCGACCCGATGTCAATTTTCTTTAAATCTCGATTTAAACAACATTAACATGGTCCTCTACATACACCAAAGAAAAAGAAAATTCTCTGGAAAATTATCTGGGTTTAGCTAAACCCATTGGGGTTTAGTTGTTGTTGCATTTAACATGTGAAGTATTTAGCCCCGAATCGTTTTTTTGATCGAATTTCATTCGGACTTGGAAAAAAAACACGCCTAAGTCGTGAAGTTCAGTTCCGCTGAAATGCAGTTCCGCCGTATGTGGTCTTACTTTAAATCCGGATTAAGTGAGTGAATAATAATATATGGCTGTTAGATATAACTACGATAGAAACTGTAATTCAAAATGTGAACTTCTATAGAAAATGAGGTAATTTGGAATCGAATTCAGAAATTTTCAACCAAATTGCTCCAATGAAAACGTAGTATAATAGTTTTTTTTGTGATTTGCAACAAGTTCCCAATTACGATGGAATTTTCGATAGGGTTGAATATGTAAAATTAGAAATGCGTAGTTAAGTTCTTGCCTTATGAAAAAGAACAAAACATTCTTTTTTAACACAACCATCTTCCCGCTTACTTAGCACTGTATAAAATTGAAAAAAACGAGAGCTAAACGAAAGACAAAGACAAATTTTAATGATAAGAAAAAACGAGTATCATTTAAACAATATAATGAGATTTTGAGGAACAGAACATTAAACGTGTTGTTATGTTAAAACCCTGAATAAGGTTCAAAACATTTTTTATTGTTTTTTTTTTTCAGAAACGTACAATTTCACTATCGAATGTATGAAACATAAATGTCTGCATATTGATGTTCATCTTAGTTACTTGATCTTGAGCCAGATCTGCTGCGGGAACGTGATTTAGACTTCGAATTAGATCTTGACCTTGATTTTGACGCAGATCTAGAACGAGAACCAGATCCAGATCGTGAACCAGATCTTGACCGAGATCGTGAAACACTTTTTGAACGAGAACGACTACGGCTGCCCCTAACCGATTTAGATTTACTCCTGCCTGCTCTCGAACCAGAACGGGAGCGTGACCTAGATTTTGATTTGGAAACAGAACGGCTACCACTGCGTGATCTAGAGCGGCTTCCACTTCTGGATCCTGAACCTGATTTCTCGTCATCTGAGACAATACGCTTGCGTCCTCGTCTTTCAGTATTGCTGTCACTTTCGCTATCACTTCCACTTTTATTTTTATTTTCACGATCGCTTTCCGATTCGCTGGTGGAAATTGTAGCCTTCGAAACGATTTTAAGACGTTGTTTTGAACTGAGTTTATCCTGTTTTGATAGTTTTTCTTTCTTCTCTTTTGGTTTGCCCGTTTTGCGTTTGCGCTTTATATCTTTGGGGGCATCACTGTCACTATCATTATTATCTGCAGCTGATTTAGCGCTCCGTTTTTTACCAGCACCTTTTTTACGCTCACCTTTAGGCTTCTTTTTCGGTCTTTCTGAATTTTCATTTGGCATATCACTGCCAGAATCAGAAACATAATCATCTTTACGGGGTCGGCCACCACCTATAATTATTTAAAAAAAAAACAGAAAATAAACTTAAATGCTAGGAAAAATAGATTAAATTAATTACTTTTCTTTCTATCCGGTGGGGGTTCGCTGAACAAAATAGCATTCTTTGTTTTTTCCACGTACTCTTGACGTTTTTGCAGCATGACCTCTTTAGATTTATGTTTTTCTTCTTCTCTGATACGGCGATCCTCTTCTTGTTTGCGTTTGAATGCAAGACGTTCCTCTTCTTGCTTGCGTCTGAGGGTCTTTTCTTCATCATCAATACGACGTGCACGTGTAACATGGTATTGCGCCTGGGACAAAAGATCTTGGCATTGATTTGCTTCTATACCGGCTAATTCTATGTTGTAACGAGTTTTGTCTCCGTTTACTGACAAATACTGGAAATATCTACACAAAAATAATGTGAAGATTACATCTATTTATATACTTTTTCCAATTAAAAAAACCAAAAACACTTACTTATGAGCTAGTCCTAACTCATGTACAGCTTGCAAAACAATTTGAAGAGTAGATTTTTCGTCTTTTAAAATGGCCATTGCCAGTCTTTGTAGAACAATGGCAATATTAAAAAGAAGAACCTAAATATAAATTTTATGTTTAAAATTTGTTATAAAATTAAGAACAAAAATAAATTATAACATAACAAACCGTATCTTGTGGAGCAACACGTCTTGCTTTGAGAAGAACCATTTTTGCTTCTTTTAGTTTGTTTGCCCGGACGTGAGCCCTTGCTAGATATTGCATAACTTCAACATTGTGATGCTTGAAGAATTTTTTCATGCAGTTTTCATACATTTGTATGGCACTAATGTATTGCTTTTGCTCCACATATACATGTGCAATATTTAACCAAACGTCACAGAAATCAGCAGTTGCTTCACGCACTTGAGCAAAGATATCTCTTGCCTCAATTACACAGCCTTTATGCGCAAGTACTGACCCAATACCATTTGTAGCCCATATATTCCGAGGATCATTTCGCAATACCTGTTAACAGACATGTTATTTATTATATTTTATGCTTAACTTACAGTTACAGATGGGATTTTTTTAAACTGAACTAAAAAATAATAATAATACAAACGACTGGATGTCAAGAATTTAATCTTGTTGTTCAACGCTATAAAGTGGCTAAGCATTGAAGACCATAGCTTAAGGATTATTTAAAATATAGAAATAGATAAAAAGAAACCGTAATAAAAAGTCAAAAGTATCAAATAAAATTGGTATTGCTTAACAATTAACTAATTTTAAAGCAATTTATTAACTTTTTCTTAATTTTCAACATTTTCAATTGTGTTTATAAACCCATTTCAAAACCTTATTTAAAACATTTTTCATCTGAATTCTAACTTAAACACCGAAATTGGTGTTCTAAACCTTTTCTTAATTGGGAATTTTCAATGAAGAAAGTAAGACAACTTTCTTTCAATTTTTTAATAATTTTATCATCTTCACATGACCAGTTATATTTCTGACAACACCATCATTATTGGATACTACAAAATGTGTTACTATGACTTCATTTCAACATACCTGTTTGTAAATAGCTAATGCCTTTTCTTGGTGTCTCTTTTCTTTCTCCTTATCTTTTGATGGTTGGTGCAAGCTTTGTAACGAGAAATTTCCCAATGCAATCAATGAATATGCATCATTAGAAGTAGCTGGGTTTTTAAGAATTGTTTCAAAATTCTTCTGTCCCAAAGTGAATTGCATTTTTGCCAAATGTAGATTACCAAGCAATGAACTGGAATAATCATCATCAAAATAAGTGACAATTAATTTGAATATATTAAAATATTCAATGAATTTTAATATTACCGTGTATCTGGATTATCATTATTTATATTTAGGGCATCCTTAAAGAAATCAGAAGCAACAAAAATTAAACCCTTGTCTCTTGCCATACACCCCAAACGCAAATAGCAATCGATATAATTGGGATGTTCTTTTAAAATATCTTTGTAGAGTTTATCGGCAACATCAAAACTGCATCTGGCTTCATTTAAACGCGCTAAATTGTACTTCATTGTTACAGATATAGAGTCATAGTATTGTGGATCATTCGTTCTTTGTGTATTCGCCCTTTCCAATGCCTCGAGAAGTTTTTCATTAGCTAAAAGCAAATTCCCCAAACGATAATGCAATGCTGCTACATTATTTAAAATCTCAGCAGGGATATATTCCTTGACTTTGTCACTTAAAATACTTGTCGCTGTACCGTAGGCATTAAGCGATGCTTGCAAATCGTGCTGTTCTAGAATTTGTGCCAACTCTATCCAAGCCTCAACGTCGTCAGGGAATTGTTCGGTGACTTTTTTTAAATGAGTCTTTGCCATGTCGCGTTTGGTTTGAGAATTCGAACTGGCATAAAGAGAACCCAGGATCTTCATTGTTTCATAATTACCCGGTTGGACTTTAAGAACTTTTTCAAAACATTGAGCAGCCTGAAAAATATTATATACAAAAAATATGAAATATTATGGTTTATAATATAAGTAAACTTACATTCTCTGTATCGCCACGGTAGATGTACATCTGTCCTAATCCATAATGTGGAAGTACAAAATTAGACGGTGCTATTTGCGTCGATTGGTAATAGTACTGAAATGCTTGATCATAATCTCTTTGAGCATGAAATGATCTTGCCAATTGGTAACAACTCTCGGCCCGCATGGCCTCGTTTTCTGTATTGTGAAAGGCGTGCAGAGCCAAATGTTGTACTTTTTGGTAATCTTTTTTGAAGAAAAAATGATTAGCCAAATGATTGAGAACCATCGGACTGGTTGAATCAATTGTATATGCTTTCGATAGCATCTGCACTCCGAGTTTGTTTGAGTCTGGCTCATGAAGATTTAGTTTTAATATAGCTAGACCAATAAGTGCACCTACACAATTTGGATCTAGTTCAAGAGCTCGTTGAAAAGCCAATCTGAAAAAGCAAATGTTGATTTATTAAAAATAAATTACACCTCCAAGACAGAACTCCGTTACGACTAAGTTTGAAAATGCTAAATTGAGCATAAGAATATGAAGAAAAAATCTGGGCTAGGATAACTTTAAAAAAAAGTTAAAAATAAATGCACCCTTTTTTAAAATACGGTTGTTCTTAACCTTTGCCAGGCTTTACAGATTTCAAAACAGAAGAGAATAAAAATTATTTTAATATTGCAATAAACTAAATAAATAAAAGCTTAGACAATTCTTATTCTCTTACTTGGCTTTATCCTGATTGTTCATTTTAAGAAAACAGTGACCCATTCCCATTCTTACGTTGGCTGGGCAATTAGGATTGGTTCTCAATGCTTTCTTATAGAACGCCAATGCCCCTCGATAATCTTTCTTATTGAATGCTATACAAGCTTTGCCCAATAATGAAGGAATATTTGATGGAGACTGATTCAATACAAAATTGAATTGAGCATCGGCCTGTTCCATTTTGTCTCCTTCTAGCAAACAAAAGTATGCTCTTCCCAACAAATGATTCTGAAAATGGTTTTCAAATTAGCTCATGATTATTGTTGGTTTATTTTATATAGATATGTAGTGTTCGACTGACCTGGTCGTACATTATGATCTTATCGGCTGTGGTGTACAAATTAGTTGCCTTCATAAAAAGTTCACGCTTTTTATCTTTTGACTTCTCTCGATTTGCTTCCTGCACATAGTGCGCGGCAAGCATATCGTATGCTCGCATTTGATCCTTTTCATAATCGCGATAATCGACATTGGCTTCGATCCTTGCCGTCTCCAAAAGTCGAATGAAATCAGAAGTTTTTTTTTGCTTATAATATGCAAGCTAAATAGGTAAATAAGTTAAAGCTCAATTTTTTTTATATAATTTAAATATAATTTTTCACTCACAGCAACATTAACCCATGTATTTAGTTGCGACCTTTCTTGTCTCAGAATTCCAAGCACCTCTTGACACTCTGGCAACTGGTCAGGATGCACTTCGATTACCTTAAAAATATATAAAATTGAAAAGGATTTCACATTTTAAAACATTCATATTTACTTCGTCAGTATCCCTAAGAGGGATTTCAATGGTTTGGGACATTCTAGAGTCCGTTTTTTAAATAGAAAACTTGTATTTATAATTGAAATAAATTTTTGTGGTAAAGAAAACAACGCGGCGAACACACTTGTCAAATTTTTATAACTGACGTTTCCAAACAGTTTTACCAATCCCTGGGAATAAAATTTTTTATTTCTAAGTAGGGTGTTCTCTTCTTAAAACGATTTTATAAACTCACTTCGACGACTTTTGGGAAAGGTTTTTGGAAGGCAACGAAGCAGGTTGTGTCGAGTGGCACAACCTTGCAAATTCAGTTTTTCTTAAAAAAAAAAAACAGTAAATTAAATTATTTTTAATTAAATATATATTTCCACATCGAAAGTTGGTACTCTGTGGGGAACGGTGTCCATCTGGATGGTAACAGGAGTTGTACACACACTCCAGCAACTGAAAAGCTAGTTTCCAAGCTATGCCGCTTGAACTAGACTTTGAGCCTATCCCGTTTAAACGGGACTCTGGCGTGGTATCACATTACCCGCTAGCAACTGTATCATGTGACCGTGACCGACGTGTTGCCCACATGAAAACCTAGCATGGAACTCCTCTGGGGGAAGGATTCCAAGTGGATCAAATCCGGAGATGATCATACACTCCAGCAACCGCCAACCTAGCCCCCTGGCTACCAGCACCACATAACCTTGTGCTTAAAACAGATGACTAAAGGCTTAACTACATAAGCCAAAAAGGACTGAAGTACAAAAGTAAAAATATTTTTTTTACCGCTAGCGCCGTTGTTTTGTGAAAAAGAATACACAAATTTGTTTTTAAACCAAAATTTAAGCTTTCTGCATCATTTTTATAAGTTTTCTAGTCAGAAAAACTATCACAAAATCAATTTAAAAATTTTCACTTTTGCACTTTTTCACTTTTTTGGCTTATGTAGTTGAGGCTTAACCCTCATCACAACAATGGACAAAGGATGATCGCCCTGCATCATACCAAATCAACAAAATAAACGCTAAAGTGAATCTCTGTACAACTGCTCATAATGTGTTAAAAGTCAGTGAATTATCTTTTCTGTTCAATTATTATTGTTTTTAGTGTTTCTACTAAGTTATATCCTCATACATATTCTATATTATTCATTTTCTTTTGCCACTAACGTTTGATCTAAAATCAACTAAAATAACTCGTAAGAAGTGAAATTATGTAAAAACCGAAACTGTCTTTAAATAATTCAGTATTAATATCATGCAATCTATTGCCGCTAAAATTTGTTGTAAAATCATTTATAAAGGCTTAACTACATAAGCCAAAAAAGTGAAAAAGTAAAAAAGTGAAAATTTTCAAACTCATTTTAGGATAGTGTTTCTGACTGGAAAACTTATAAAAATGATGCAGAAAGCTTAAATTTTGGTTTAAAAACAAATTTGTGTATTCTTTTTCACAAAACAACGGCGCTAGCGGTAAAAAAAAACATTTTTACTTTTGTACTTCAGTACTTTTTGGCTTATGTAGTTAAGCCTTAACAATTCGAAGAAGTGAATTTATGTAAAAATAGAATTGTCTTAAATTATTCAATGTACCTACCTATTCATACAAAAGTGATTTCATTAAATTTGAAAATTCTACATAGAGCGCTCTCGCTCTATAACACGTAATTTTATGTATATAAATATATTCTATGGCATATTAGTTTTAAGGTATTTGTTATTTGTAGGTATTGTATATATGTATATTTTTTATCCGTTGCATCAGCCAACACGTAACCGAAATATTGCTCCTGAGCAAGAGCAGACTATTCCATTTAAAAGAAAAAGACAAGCCATGTTGGCAACCGAAAAATTAAAAAACAACAGAACAGGACGGCCATACATTACAGCCTCCGCTTCCCGCATCGTTTATATTAACAGAAAGAGATAGATCTAAGAATTCATGTATATATTTCCAAATGTCATTTTTAAAGTCTCAATAAAATACAATACAATACAATCGACGACTTTTGAGTCGTGACTCTTCTTCAAATTCTCTTTTAAAATTTTATCCTGTGAGTCGCACGCACAATAGGCATATTCTGGAAAATGAGATCTCGGAGATCTCAGCAATCTCAGTTACCTGAACAGGATTCCTCAGCAAAATTTCTCAGCTTTGCTGTCAAAACTCTGAGGAAAAAAAAAATCTTGCATTCGCTTGCTCACTTTTTGAGTGAGAAAAATCTTATGAGATCTCATTTTTCTGAACACGCCAAATCACAACGACTTATGATGCTCAAATTCGCCAGATCTCGTTTATTTTATTTTGGAATTTCAAATTCAATGCTCTATCATAAAAGCAATCATATAAACAATTGAAATATGAAGCGATTTATGATTTTTCAAATTCTCCATGCTCTACAAGCCTGAAACCTATCGGGTGTGTTTCTTTATTTTTTCCGGATAAAGAATAGAAAAGACAGAAAAGACAAAATATCTAGAAAGAAATAAATAAAGAAACAGATTTTACTGGAGAGAATATCCAAATATCAGCTGTTTATTTTCATGTCAAACAAAATAATTTTTATAATTTTTGTAAATTATCAAATTTGTCTTGATGGGCTTGATGGCCTTTGAGGCATTTTATACCTCCAGGAGACACAAAGAATTTGCATTTTGAAATAGAAAAAAATATAAATATTTCACTTGGTTGATTTCCTATATATTTTCTACAAATAATTGCTCATTAACTACGCACGTTTTCAGTACAAAACACGCGACTTTACAAAAGCGAAACGCTGAAGAATTAAATACCGAAATAAAAAAGTTGCAATGATACACAAATTTTAGTTCTAGTAATCGGAATTTTTTTCGCGCACGCAAAAATAATAATCACAAATGATTTCCCATTTTTATTTGCTTTCATCAATGGCCGATGGCAGACAAGGTCAACAGCAGTTGTTTACAATGAAAAAAATGAAATGTATCTGTCAAACTAGAGAATATTCCATTAACACTACCTCTTGAGTGGGAACAAAAAGAATGCATTCTAATTATTCTGGAAGGAATAAAGAAACAACAAAAAAGTTTATCCGGAATATTTTAGTTAATAAAGAAACGCAAAAGCGGTGTTCCAGATATTCCGAATATTCGGAATAAATAAAGAAACACTCCCATCATGTCCATATCGATTAAATCGAATAAATAGCGAGATGTCCAACTATTTCGACAAAAAAACCACAAGAAAGGACGCGCGTCTATCGTGTTGTGACAGTGCGGTCCTAGCTTAATTGTCACGCGCATGCGGTGACGCGTTTATTGTGTTGTCAGTTACTTAACATTTTGACAGTATATTTATGCCTGTTTGGTAATTTTTTTTCATGGGTTTTGACAGCAAATTGTGAAATTTTGTGCAAATTCGCAAGAAATTGCAGTCGAGTTTCCTGAACTCCAAGGACACTCAAAAAATTAGCCTAGTTCCTAAACTTTGAAACACTGTGCATTTCTGAGAATTTCATCAGTCTGTCAAAGTTCATATAAAAAAAATAAAATGACGTAGAAATTCACACAAATGCACAGTTTTAAAGTAAAGGAACACACCTATTCCACACCACACATATGTTTTTTTGATATTTATATTTCTCAAATTTATGATTATGACACAGAACTTTATATCTATAATTTCCTCCGTAAGAAAAGCTAACCAATATAATCTTTATTAATATGATAACAAAGTGTGACTAACGTACGTGTATTATAAGCAAATTAGTGTAATTCCCACAAAACCATGAATGTAAACAAACTCTTTTTCCTGCTGCCGTCACCATCACCTTGGTTAGTATTATGTAAAAAAATGTTCAGTTGCTCGATAAACAACAAATCAGCTAGTGGTCGTTGTGTGGTTGATTCCTTCGGTGGAGATTGTCAATCATTTGCGGGAAATCAGTTTAGTTTGTCGGATTGCATTTCCAATCCAAAATATAGGCATTTATCCAGATATTCGGCAAGCACCATCATGCGTCCTCATACGAAATCATTTTCATTCAATGACTATGATGTCATCGGCTTTGACCTGGATGGAACTGTATTAAGATACAATTTGGACGAAATGGTTCCTATGGAATATGAGCTTCTCTGTCGGTACCTAGTTGAGCATAAGGGATATTCCAAACAACTCCTAGGATTCCTAAACAAACCGAATGAAATAGATTTCTTGCAAAAGGGTCTATTTCTCGACACAGAACGTGGAAATCTATTAAAGCTAGACAATAGTGGACGTATCCTCAAAGCTAATCATGGAACAAGGGCTATGACTGATTTAGAAATCTCGGCTGTTTATGGCGAAGAAAGGCAATGGTCTGTGACAATGCAGTTTATCAATGAACCCTTGTGCGCCTGGAATGGCCCTCTAGCTGAGAAAATGCGTTCATTGCTCGATTACTTCGATATCAGCGTGAGTTTGGTTTTCGCACGTGGCATTGACGAGGTCGATGCTAGCAGAAAGTTGGACAACACCACCGAGAAAACCCCCTACACTGTTTGGCCTGATGTTCTAGAAGCCCTGATACACATTTACACTAGGGAGAATTTTAGCAACGGCAAGAGCGGTTATTTTGAAAAACTAAAAAGCGATCCAGACCGTTTTCTATTGAAGACTAGTCCCGTAGTTATCGATTGGTTGCAAGAACTTAAAGCCTCCAAAAAGAAGCTTTTTCTATTGACCGGTTCGCATATAGATTTTGCGAATTTTACTGCCTCTTACGCACTCGGTGAGAATTGGAAAGATTTATTTGATATTGTGATATGTTTTGCTAGAAAACCAGGTTTTTTTCATGGTTCGCGAGAATTTAACCGAATAGAAGGCTTCCAAGAAACTACCCCAATACCGTTAGATGGTGAATTGCATTTAAACAAAGTGTATTCGATGGGAAATTGGAAACAGTTGCAGAACCATTTTGCTCAAAGCATTGACATTGATAAGAGTAAGATAAAATATTTGTATGTAGGAGACAACCTTATTCAAGATGTATACGCACCTGAAGCTCTGGCTAGCATGGATAGTGTTGCTATATGTGAAGAAATGCTTTCCGAATCCGTCTCGGATTTTAAAGACATAATTGCTTCGCGTTATTGGAATTCGTATTTCTATGAGAACGGAGTACCAACACTATGGACACACATTATAGCCAAATATTCTAAGATGTGTGTTCCGACTTTGGAACATGCAGCGGCGAAACCAATTGACTATCAATTTCTGATGAGAAATGAAGTTGGTTTTTATCCATCGCCACCAATCGTCACAGCGTAGAATACGGAATTAAACAAAAGAAAAACAGCACAAAAAATTGCTTTCTACTTTAAGTAAAAATACATAATGCATTTTAGTTCATAAGAATCCTATTTTGATGCTAATTTTGAATAAATAAATTTTATTGTTATGTTAATAGAGAGTTGTTTTACATCTAACCATATGAGCTTCTGTTATTTAAATACGTTCGACAGCCATTGCAATGCCCATCCCTCCACCAATGCACAAACTAGCGACACCTTTGGTTCCTCCAGTACGTTCTAGTGCATACAGTAGAGTTATTAGAATTCGATTTCCTGATGCAGCAATTGGATGACCCAACGCTATAGCTCCACCATTTATATTAACTTTGCTTGGATCAATTTTAAGGCACTTAATCACGGCTAAGGCTTGAGCTGAAAATGCTTCATTTAATTCGTACAGATCGACTTCTTCTTTGGTCCAGCCAGCTTTGACCAACTAGAAAGAAATACTTTTTTTAAAATATTTTTTTTTTAAGTTATAACAATATTTATACATACAACAAATTCTACGGCTCTGACAGGTCCAATGCCCATAACCTTAGGGTCACAACCAGTTTGGGACCAAGCAACTATTTTGGCCATTGGTTTTATAGAACGTCGATAGATATTACTACCGGACATTAGAAGAACAGCGGCGGCTGAATCATTAATGCCAGATGCATTCGCAGGAGTTACCGTGCCGTTCTAGTTGTTTATAAAATAGAAAAATAAAACCTTACGCTATGATAATATATAGGGAAGATCGTTGAAATAAAATGTAGGAATCTTTTTTTAAGTAATTTTTAGTTGATGAAATGATTTAAACTTGACCTAAAGATGATGATGGGAAGAAAATTTTTTTTTTTTTTTAATTTACAATTTTTTTTAATTTGAAGTAATATCATCCTGTGTACCTACATTGCCATTGAAAGCAAAAACCAATTTAAACTCGAAATTCTTCGTATTCAATCATGAACTAATGCGGATGTGCCGCAGCAAACCAAAGTTTACTTGAAATCGAAATAGTTTTTTTTTTAATATGAGAACAAAAAAAAACTTAAGACAATTAAATTTTGGTCACCAGTAAGATTTGTGAACTTTGCTTTATATCAGGTGATAATCATAATTCGTAATCGTTATCTTTATAATTAGATAGTAATTTATGTTTAAATATGCCTATCTTTATTGACGACATTTAATACATTCATGTAAAGTAAAATATATATTCATGATAAGGTAAAGAAAATTGCAATGTAAATTATATTCGTATTTGGATCTTTCAAACAAAAAAAACTTTTCTTTATAAATATGCACCTATGCACATTTCTTAAAAAAAATTGGTACCTACACCAATTTTAAAATTTCTGAAAAAAATAATCTATTTTAAAAAAAATATTTTTTTAAATTTAAAATTGTTCCCCACTTTATCCAGCACACAGACAAAATTTTATAAAAATTCTTGGAACTTGTTTTCGAGTAAAATTAATTTTTTTTTAACAGTAATTGTAGGTACAACAATCAACTAATTACATGAATTTTTTGTCTGATAGGTATAAACATAATATTATACCGTTTTGTTGCTAAAAGAATTTGTTTTAAACAATTTTAGTAATAATTTTAATATATTGGTTATGTTAGTTCTAAATCGCAGTATTCAATTTTCTATAAGTGACTCCAATGGCACCAGAACCTAACAATTTTAAACTCAGTAAAAAATGTTCTAAATGTTTTTTTTTTAAATAAAAGCAATAATTTGAACATATTCAAATTTTTTGTTAATTAAAACGTTGCTTGACAATTTTTTTTAGATCATTCAATATTCTCTATAAAATTGTATTATACGATTAGTCATCAAATTATGAAATACATTGAAGCGATAGCTATACACTACACGATATAAGTGTGGTTATGGCTTGGATATTAAATTTAAGCAAAGATTCATATACACATACTCGTATATTGCGGTCTGAGATATACTAATACCAATTTATGCAAACGATACTTACTTCAATAAAACAAGGTTTCAGTTTTGCCATAGACTCTATTTTTGCGTACTTCTTGATGTATTCATCTCTATCAAATACGATGGTTTCTTTGCGATTAACAATTTCGACTGGTACAATTTCTTTATCAAAATAACCACTTTTTTGTGCTGCCTCTGCGGTGTTCTGTGAACGCACAGCATTTTCATCCTGTTCGATTCGACTAATACCATACTGAGTTGCTAGATTTTCTGCCGTTACACCCATGTGAATGTTGTGCATTGCATCTGTTAGTCCATCATTCAACATGGTATCGACAAATGTTGCGGAGCCCATTTTTATGCCGTCGCGCATGTGCATGACATGGGGTGCCATTGACATATTTTCTTGTCCCCCGCATATAACAACAGAAGAATCACCCGTCCGTATTGATTGATAGCCCAGAACAACAGCCCTATAAAATGGATAGTGATAGCCAAAACATTTATAGGTACTTATTACATGGAAATAAATGTTCTTACTTCAATCCTGAACCACAAAGCATGTTTATGCAATAAGCAGGCACTTTTTCAGGAAGTCCAGCCTTAAGCGATGCTTGTCTAGCTGGATTTTGACCTTGCCCAGCGGTAAGAGTCTAAACATTGCATAGTTCAATTTATTGGAAAATACTGTACAAATATGTTTATACTATAAACATATATGCATATCTTACCTGACCAATTATCACTTCATCCACATCACTCGCCTCTGTGTTAGACCTTTTGAGAACCTCTTTGATCACAATGCTACCCAAATCCGATGCTTTGAGCTTCGAAAGTGTGCCATTGAAAGAGCCTTAATATAGAGAAAGTTTTTTCATGTTTCTTATATTATGTTAAATGTATGCAATTTTATAAAATGGGATCGGAAAGCATAGCAACTAGTTAATTTTCAGATGTTCAGCAAAGTATAATATGCAAATATCAATTAATGTTACGACACAATAGGATCTAAATACTAATGTACCTACATACCTATTGGAGTGCGGGCGGCTGAAACGATGTATACTTCATCACTCATTTTATAAACAAACACAAATTTAAATGAGTTTAGTGTGGAATGTGAAAGCTGTACCAAATACCACCACAACGAACGAAACGCTTTTTTCAACTGAAACGAAATCGAAAAATGTTTCTATGTTAAGTTCCGCATTTTAGATTAATTTGTATAATTCTCTTTTTTGTCAGATAAAGTTTACTTGTTGATTCCAAAGAGTAATGAAAAGTGAAAACCAGTAAAGTAGAGACGAAAGCTCCGGCGCGACGTCATTTTTGTCGGAACCGTCAAAAATTTCAGATAAGATAACGAAGTGTGTGTCTGTGACCTGTGTGTGCCGAAGATAAAAATGGGTGTCAGTGCAGCCATCACTGCCAACTCAAGATTATTTAGAATTAAAATGAAAAGGCAGTAATTTCATTAGGACAAATGAAGTGATTTCGGGATGGGTACGATTATCCGTTCCCCCAGATCCAATCCGGATCAGATCATGAAAATAAAAGAACCCAGGATTTCGGTGGCAACTTGTTATATACCCAACTCTTTTTTCCCTTTGTTTTTATTTGTATACACCCGCTGCCTTTTTTCTTTACACTATATACTGACGACATTTACAAACTGGGTGTGTGTTCAAAATTGATTAGCAAATCCAAATTAAAATCAAAGTTGGATCTTGTTTTTGTAATACATGTATTTTCGTAAGCAAATCCAATCTGGTTCCGACTTTCGAATTCCGATCTGAGGGTACATGCGAATTATTACATACAAAAACATCAAAATATCCAAATTTCTCTCTGAATTTGGATTTCGAAATTTTAATTTACAATGACGTTTTCTACTATATTTCAACGTTCAGCCTAGTACGCAGATCGCGCTAAATTTTAGCTTCCATACAAAATTCTCTCCAAAATTTAGCTCAGCTAAAATTAAGGAAAGCATTTTAGCCGAAAGGTACGCAGCCCAGCTAAAATTTCAAACGTTTGTTTCTTACTATAATCACATATCTGTCAAAATTTAGCGCACGAAATAATTGTTCGGCACATTAATTCACAAGCTAAATTTTAATAGACTCTGTAAATTTTGAATTTTGTATGAATTGAGTTTTGTGAAAATAAAAATTGAAATGGAAAAATATTTCGGAATAAACGATTTATCTCAGCCAAAGAAAAGAATCCATTTTATTTGATAAAATTTAGTTGCAATAATAAAAAAAGATCATTTGAAATGGTTGAAAACAATTTCATCTCGGAGAACAGCTGCTTTCTTTTACATATTCTCCACAACGCATGCTCTATGTCAAAATTTAGCAAGGGTTTTTTGCTGATGTTTGGAGTGTAAAGTGGGAGCTAAATTTAAGCGCGATCGGCGTACTAGGCTTTTCTCAACAAATTTTAACAATGCGAGAGAGCCGGCATCAGACGACGCTTGTTTTCCTGCTAGAAATGCTTGCTGGCTTTCGTGCTGGCTATTGAGCTGGAAAATGGCGTCACTGCTGGCTCTCTTGATAGAAGCGCTGCTAGATATCAAAGTTAGAACCGGTGCTATTTTTCTTGCTTGTTTTGCTGCTGGATTTTAGCAGACGTCAAAAGGTACATGTATACTTTCAAATGTCATTTTTTCTATTTCGTTTTTATTTATTTTCTGATAGTTTTTTCAACTTTAAACGAAATTGAATTAGGGTATTCCTGATCCGATGCAAACTGGTCTTGTATCATTGCAAAAGTGTAAAGTTTTTTTTTTACAATGGGGTTAGGGTATAGCAAATTTACACTTTTGCATTTTTGCAATGATACAAGACCAGTTGCATCGGATCGGGAATACCCCTAATGTGATTTCAATTAATTTGTATATTTAATAAGTGGCACTTAATTTTGTCACTTTGGCACTTTAGCCGCAGTTTTACTACCTGAGTAAGTGGAACTTAAGTGGCCAACATGGGAGACTTAAGTGTCACTTATTCCGATAAGTTTACACTGTGAAATTGGGTATTAAGCCTCAACTACATAAGCCAAAAAAGTGAAAAAGTGCAAAAGTGAAAATTTTTAAATTGATTTTGTGATAGTTTTTCTGACTAGAAAACTTATAAAAATGATGCAGAAAGCTTAAATTTTGGTTCAAAAACAAATTTGTGTATTCTTTTTCACAAAACAACGGCGCTAGCGGTAAAAAAAATATTTTTACTTTTGTACTTCAGTACTTTTTGGCTTATGTAGTTAAGCCTTTAGTTTTCCATATTTGGCATTTAAGGGCGGTATTCACCGAACCTTCATAATTTAAAAGCTTCATAAATCTATTCACCAAGCAATAATAGTGAATATTTATGAGCGCTCATAAAACTTATGAGTGCTCCCGACCACTCATAAGTTATGAGCGCTCTCTCCGAAAATTTTTAAAATAATTTGTTTTTTTTTTCTTTCAAATTGTCAACCTGTCACAATTTTGTATTTTTATTTAAATTTTTTTTTTGATATTCATTAAATTTATTTTCTTTCGTTGTTAGAAAATCTTTTTTCCTATCAATTAAGTTGAAAAAATAATTAATTGGTCTTGTTGCTGGTGCTAAAGTTATTATTTGTGATGCATTTGTCCGAAAAAAGTTTGATTTTACAGTTTGGGTATGCCTGGTTAAGAGAGAGTCGCTCTCATTTTCGAACTACGAAAAATACTTATGAGTGTTTGGTGAATAGCACAAATATTATTTAAGCTATGAGCCTCATAAACTTAAGAGCCGTTTATGAGCGCTTGGTGAATACCGCCCTAAGTGTCACTTACTTCACTGTGAAACTGGCCCTTTCTATCAGATGTATGCATTTTTTGTGAAAATTTGTGTAGAAAAATATTAGGGGTATTCCCGATCCGATGCCAACTGGTCTTGCATCATTGCAAAAGTGCAAAGTTTTTTTTTACAATGGGGTTACGGTATAGCAAATTTACACTTTTGCATTTTTGCAATGATACAAGACCAGTTGCATCGAATCGGGAATACCCCTATTGTGAAAATTTGTGCAAATTCGCAAGAAATGTCAGAAAACCATCAGCGAATCCAGCTCCAAAACAATCATCGAGTGAAGCCGAAGAATTCAAACTAGCAAAACATACAGAACCACATGCATCAAAACCAGCACGAAAGCCAGCAAGCATTTCTAGCAGGAAAACAAGCGTCGTGTGATGCGGGCTTTACAGAATGTAGACACTGAACAGGATCAGCTGGAAGGGAAATAAAATTCAACTGATATTTTTAATTATAGCTGTATTTAATTACTACCATAAACTAAATAGAAATAATAGCCTATAGTTCCTTTACTTTGAAACTCTGTGCATTTCTGTGAATTTCTATACCAAAGTCTGTCAAAGTTTATATAAAAAAATAAAATGACGTAGAAATTCACACAAATGCACAGAGTTTGTAAAGGAAAACACCTAATTCAATTCTGATAAAAAACGGCTATATGAAATTTCGTTAACTGTGATTTTGAAAATATTTAAATCCATGTATATAAAGCAAATAAAAGAAAACAAAAAAGAAACTGAAGCTAAGTACAGACGATTGTCAGACCCAAAGTTACTGAAAATATACCAACGCGAATCTGTCGTGGCGACGATGAAAACAATTATAACAACACGTGGTTGTCAATGAAAACAACACGTTGTTTTTTTCCGTCGTCGCCTAACAGATTCGCGTTGGTGTGGGGCAACCTTGAAAAAGTGTTCTTTTTTGCAAATAAAAAAATCTGCTAGAAGGCGAGATCTGTCCAAATTGGCCTTCTGAAAGATCTGAATAAAAAAAAACTTGCTTTTATTTACAAATGGAAACCCTTTCAAATTTTTTCTGAAATTACGCGAACATACGAACGCGAACATACCTTTTATTTTTAAGTTTGGTATCACTCCATGCCCGCTAAACTTTTAATTTTTGACATTTCAAAATTTTTAAATTTTATAAAATGCCAGCTACAATGGAAACCACTTCAACAACAGAAGAATTAAAGCGAAAGCATTTACCATGGTAAGCATTCTTACATTGAAATCAAGAAATATTTTATACATAATTTGAACAATACATAGGATTGAAAAATATAGGCCTTCGAAGTTCGAGGAAATTGTTGGCAATGAGGACACAGTAAGCCGCCTTTCCGTTTTTTCTACTCAGGGAAATGCTCCAAACATCATTATCGCTGTAAGCTTGACTAAAATTTCATACATGTGCTGTATTTTATATTTTATATTATTAGGGTCCTCCAGGAGTTGGCAAAACAACGACCATCCAATGTCTTGCACGCATTCTGCTGGGAGACAGTTATAAAGAAGCAGTCCTTGAGTTGAACGCATCAAATGAAAGGGGTATTGACGTAGTTCGCAACAAAATTAAAATGTTCGCTCAGCAGAAAGTAACTTTGCCAAAAGGCAGGCACAAGATTATTATTCTAGATGAGGCAGACAGCATGACTGAGGGAGCACAGCAAGCTCTGAGGCGCACTATGGAAATCTACAGTAACACAACTCGTTTTGCTTTAGCGTGCAACACCAGCGAGAAGATCATCGAACCCATACAATCTCGCTGTGCCATGTTGCGCTTTAGCAAACTTTCAGACGCTCAAATCCTGGCGAAGCTGATTGAAGTTTGCCAAAAGGAAAACCTCACCTTCGAGGAAGAAGGCTTAGAGGCTATCGTATTTACTGCGCAGGGTGATATGCGACAGGCATTAAACAATCTTCAATCGACAGCTAATGGATTTGGCACCATAACGGGTGCAAATGTATTCAAGGTTTGTGACGAACCACATCCCATGCTTATCCAAGATATGTTGGAACATTGCGTACAGAATGACATTCATAAAGCGTACAAGATCCTTGCAAAGCTTTGGAGGTTAGGCTATGCTGCTGAAGATGTAATTGGAAATATATTTCGTGTCTGCAAACGAATGACATTCGATGAGAAATTAAAACTTGAATTCATACGCGAAATTGGTGTAACCCACATGAAAATCGTGGATGGGTTGAATTCCTTGTTGCAACTTACCGGGTTATTGGCGAAACTTTGTGCTATTTCGGAAAAGAGCTAAACATAAGTATTGTTTATTGGCTTAAATACAAACTTAATTTAAATATTAATAATAGTTTTAAATTTATCTTAAACTTTACATTATCTACTCAAATGATTGCGTTCCATTTTATTGAGTAATTTGTCTTTTCAATAATGTACAAAAATCTCTTGAATTCTCTTGTCTCTGAATGTTTAAGTTAGTCGAATTTAGCCAAAAAGTTTTAATTGGAATGGCATATGAAACATGCAGGAACCACACAAAATTGCGGCAGGGCGTTTATTATGGGTTGAGAAAAAAAAAAACAAATATGATAGGAATACGCCGTCACTCTAAATTTAAAGACAATTTTCAAGAAACATCGTCGTTTTTTGTTCAGTGGTGATGCGTAAATAAGAAATCTATTTATTTTATTGAAAATTTTGTGCTTGTGACTAAAAAATCCGTTAAAAGTGCAAATTTGAAAACAATACAAAAGTAGAGCTAGGGAGCTTCCATTAAAAGACGACGATAATGCTAGCAGGCAGAGGTTTCTTGCAAAAATTATGCATATAAAATTGAAAATTTTTTAAAATAAGTAAAATGGCTTTCCCCACAGTTCACATATAGACATAGATTTGTGTGATTGTGAGCTTTTCTCATTAGTAAAAATTGTGCACCGTTTTCTACCGCTATCTCAAGCTCGAAAAAAATGCAGAGAATATATTCTTCCTGTTAAGGTTCTTCAAACCGTTACATCTCGAATAGCTTTAAGATATAAATTGAATATCATTTCAACAATTTTGTAATTCATTTAAATTATTAGTCGTATTTATAAACGTTGACAAGGTATAAATAAACATGTTTTATTGTTGTGTCAAGAATAATATCTGAATGTAACGAGTGAAAATATGTCTATATGTATATATGTCAACCTTAATTAGTCTGACATTTTAGTTAGTTTAATTAAGCATATTTCCAGCTATTTCAAATAATTAAGACACTGTCAAGCTCCTTGCGAAACGAAAAATCTCATAAAAAAACAATGAAAATGGAATTTATTTCCCGGACCATTAATTGTATGAGCAAAAATTAAATTTCGGTTTATTCGTTTTTGTTTCTTTCATAGCAGCATGGTTTTCAGTGATTTTTGCGTTCATTCGGAAGTGTTGCCTTTTTGGAGATCACATCACAGACAAATTTCGTTTCCCATCCCTCATCAATAGCTTACTAGGAAAAATACAAAAATTAAATTAAATTTAAACACACACTTCTGTAGCCTTAAGGCTTAACTACATAAGCCAAAAAAGTGAAAAAGTAAAAAAGTGAAAATTTTCAAACTCATTTTAGGATAGTGTTTCTGACTGGAAAACTTATAAAAATGATGCAGAAAGCTTAAATTTTGGTTTAAAAACAAATTTGTGTATTCTTTTTCACAAAACAACGGCGCTAGCGGTAAACAAAATATTTTTACTTTTGTACTTCAGTACTTTTTGGCTTATGTAGTTAAGCCTTTATAATGTTGAACGATAATGGCCATTCAATTTGACATTTTTAGAAATTTCAAATCTTGCAAGTGCGTGTGCAAATCGGCGTAAAATCTTTCTTGAATCTTGCAAAATTAGCAAGATTTGTTTTGACAGAAAAAATTCGAATTGTTCAGAAAAAAAATCGATTCGTTTAGAAAAAAAAATTCGATTCTACATTTAAGCGAAATAAAATAGAACTTTAATAACATTCGCTCTAAAAATTCAGATGAACGTAATGCATTGAACGTACTCAATTATCATATTATTTGTATTTTGACATTTGCTCACAAAAGTGTTTTCACGACAGTTGGCCTCATCAGTTAGTCCCCTTTCACACGAGGAAATTGAGTTTCCAGCAACTTTCAGTATATAGGTGAGAAGGGCAAGAAGTAAGAGGGAAAATGAAATCTCCCCGGTCAACGATTGGAGGAGATTTTTTTGACATTCCTCTTCACATACACAGTAGGGTGTGTTCAACCAAGCTACTTTAAAAAGAAACAACAGCAAATTTCCACGATTTAAAGATTTTTAATGAAATTAAAAGAAAGCGTCAAAAAAAATCTCCGGCAACTTGTTTCCTCTTATGAAAGCGGACTTTGAACATCGCATATTCGCTCCGAATGTTTCGCGCTGGTTTGGAACAGCCTCAAAATGCTAAAATGACAGCCCCCACTGTAAATTTGTACTATCGTTAAAATAAATGGTCTAAATGAGAAAATTTCCTACTCGCCCACAGATGACGGTACTGTGCATACGCCATCTATCTTTAGTAGTCGGGTGTTGCTTGCACTGCTGATTTTTCTTCTTCTATCTTCTGCTTCTTCTGCCTGTGCCTCCGTCATATTGTTCTAAAAAAATTCCAAGTGACTGATGTAAAGTGAGAAAATATGGCGAGTCTTGGGGGCGAACAATTAATTTCTACAAATAGTCAATCAGGTACGAAAATTACAAGTGAAAAACTATTAAAATATTCATATTCAATTGTTGAACAATGTAATTGTGTAAAAAATAATCGTGTGTCTAATAGAAATCGCCCAAAAACAATCGATCGAAAAACAGCCTTGACAGATTTCTAAAATGAAAAAAAAAATATTTTCAACTGTGCTCTGCTGCTTTCGTTTTTTTTTTTTTTTCTAATTTAACATAGGTGAATAAAAATAATTTCCAATTCCAAAGATGAAAAGAGTGTATTTAGCATTTAGGTGGCAGTTGCAGTATCAATTATTGATAGTTAATTTATTTTTTCCTTCGTAAATTTTTTGAAGAAAAACCTACATGCTCCGACCAGTGTTTGAGTCGTCGCGAAAAAAAACCGATTCGATTGATGGCACTGTGTCCATGTTTTTCGGCAATTACAAGACAAGTCATTGAAACTCGCACATAGTATAGAATATATAAAGGAAGAAGCAAAGGCGAAGAAAGGGGCTGCGGCTGAGAATGAGGCTGGGGGCAGTGGGGGCCCCATCACAAGCAGAGGCAGACACCATTCATTCTTTCCATAGTTTGCATACTTTACAACGACCATGCACCAAAGTCAGTGAAAATTGCGATGAAATAGTTCTCTCTCTCGATGCGATGACGATGATGGGCTCCGTTGCGTTTCATTATTCATTTCAAGGTGTTAGCTATTCCATAAAGAAAGATCTTTGTGCATTTTGTAGTTCAATTAATCCAACCAATATTTTAATGTTTTCCTTGTTTCGCGTCAACAAAGAAAATTTAATTCAATATTTTTATTGAAGAATAAAATATTTCTCTTCCGAGTTCATATCTACATATTACACTTTCTTTCTTTGATGAGTCGTGGACTGATGATGTCCATTTATGAATAATAATACAGTCGAATCCCTATAAACGAATTAAATATGTATTTTAAAGAAAAATTTACTTTAATTGAAAAGAATAACCAAACCATTGTTGTTAAATTGACTACCTACTTATCTATTGACGCGTTTCAGTAAGGGATTGAGGTGGTGAGGTGATGTGATAATTAATATTTAATAATCAAAATCATATGTTATTTGATTATATGACAACGGCAAACAAACAAACAAATTTAAATCTAAATATTAGCCGTTTTTTATTATGACCCATGATCCATATGGATCATCCTGCGAAAATAAAACAACCTCATAGTGGCGAGAATCAGCAGCCTGTTGTCGGATCATGAAACGTGAACCCGATAAAGAGCAACCACACACATGAATTGTTGTTGTTGTTATGTATGTTATTTGATGATCCATCTAGATCCATTCCTGTAATAAAAAACGTCTATAATTCACAGTAAATTCAGTTGGTATGTACCTACGTACCTACATTAAATTTAGTTCATAATTCTTGAGAAAATATAAATACAATACATTTTTAAAATATGTAGGTATAGGTAAAATTTATTTGTTAGTTTTCCATTTATAAATTTTTTATAATTTTTTTATAACAAAAAGAATTAAATAAAGAACCATTTATATTAGTAACAAGAATTTATACTAAAATAATATTTTAGTTCAATAAAACAATACCTACTTACGTTAAAATAAGGTGCATTCCTTTACTTTGAAACGCTATGATTTTCTGTCCAAAACTGCAAATTTTATTTTTTTATCATATAAACTTTGATAGACTTTCGCTTAGAAATTCATACAAATGTAGAGTTTCAAAGAAAAGAACACACCCATTGATTTTTTGAATAAAGCTAAGCGGAAACCAAGGCGATGGCGGTTTTCATTTTCTTCCAACCAGTTTCTGAAGGAAATTCAGATTTTAATACTAATTAATTTAAAGGGAATCAATAAAAAAATAATAAACGTTGAAGATAGTGCCTTCCACGTTAGTGGCTGCCCTAAGTACTTACTGTTTGACAGTACAAACAGTGTTTTTTTACTGTCACTTACACAATTTGATCAGCTTTCCCGAATGAATGATATTGACTTGAAATTCGTTGAACTTTTCCAGCATTCGTGTCCGTGTAAAGATTTGTAAATTGTCGACTTGCCGGTTAAGAAGCCCACTAGTACTCGACGATTAAATTGTTACAGAACGTCTTAAGGGATAGGTAGTTCTTGCAAAACATATGATATATATTATAAATCTGATAGTCCAGTCATCGGTCATACTTCCTTCTACCCATACTTGTTTTAGGATTTGTTGCATGTGCCCTATTTTTTAGATTCGTTGCTAAATTATGTTCTATTCCAGTAAATCAAATTAGAAGAAGTCACAGCAAAAATTAGTCAGTCTTTAGAAATATAAAGTAGCTTATTATCTAAGAAATCATGATATGTATATATTTTAGAAAAAAATTACGTCAAAAAACGTATTCCTACCGAATATATTTTTGTCAAAGATAACCAGATTTGAAAGATAATGTAAAATCAATACCCTCCATCGAGAGCGATTCGACTGTAATTCATTTTTATTTTGTTTTTCATTGAGTTAATTTGTATGAGTAATCGTTATTTGAATTGGTCTCATTTTAGATCCAGCTCCAGCTCCAATTGATAGAAGCCGTGAAGGGAGTGTAGAAAGAAAAGGTGAGTGACTTTATGTTTTTTTTCTTTCAATTTTTGCTTTCAAATATCTTAGGGATACATGATTTATTGGTGTTATAAATTTATCATTTTCCATTACATTGTTTTTGTCTTATCTTATCTACCTACATGTACGAATAACAAAAAAATAAAAAAATGAAAAAAATAAAACAAAAACAACAAGCAGCAATGGAGTGTTCCAATATGACGTCAAGTCTGCATTGGTTTGCTCAGTCTGGAGAAGATTCCAATTCAATTCAAGGTATACCATCTGCCTGTATACCGCAAGGTGCATTCCAATTTACCCACTCGCATGCACTTGGAGCTAATTGCAAATAATTGATTGTACTTACATTTAATATACATAGTTTTGTTTTATCATAATACTTCAATTCAAATTGTTTTGTTTTTTTTTTTTTTTTGATTTGCGATTCATGCTGAGAGAGTATACATTATGTTTTATTTTTTAAATATTTGTAAAGATAAAAGTTTGTTTACATTTATGTACTAACAAAAAATAACCTCAAATATGAGACAGAAAAGTAAAGAGAAACAGCACTGCGATGACGTGACCTTCCCAAGGTTGCTTCGTTAATGCTTTCAGTAGTATTTAAGTTTTTAAAATAAAAATATAAATACAAATATCTAGGGGTTTTTAATGCAAAAAACTCGAAGTTTATAATAAACATACTACATTATGTAGTTAATATTGTATTATGTATACTAAAATATCTGTTGTGAAACTGTAGTAATGATATTTAACTCAAAATGTCATCGACGAATACCAGGGAAATAAATGGTTGCGCTGTTTTCGGCACTTGCCAGTCGAATAAGGATAATTATATTGTTTATAGATTGCCAATGTGGGGTTAGCCGATAGAAATATAATACATATGTATAAGAAAAGAATAATCAAGAAAACAAAACATGATTCCTTGTAAATTCGCACTTTTCGGTGTTTAATTTTGAAAAAGTTTTCGGATAAAAATCACCAAACCCTGTGTGGAGTATCCTGCTGTGGTATAAGTGACATCGCTTCGTTATATAACTCGGCATTGAAATAAGGTACCTAAGTTATTTAAATATTACTTCTGTTTTGAAAAGCACTATTAACTTCAACAGTTCTTATACACTAAGTCCTGATATTTAGTTATTTCGAGTAATAATCTGAAAATAAAATAAGTATTTGTTAGAAAGTCATTAAATGTATGGAATGACTCTAGAAATTTTCTTTGGTTTGTAGTTCCTCTGTTTATTAATGCATAAAACGATAGGAAAATTTCCAATTATTTAACCGATTACAAATTAAACGGTTCATTTCTCCTATTTTCCTATAAGTGTTTATATTGAAGCAGCGCTTCAAACCACAGCAATCAATGTAAAATATTCTCAGCTTTACTAAAATTGCTGCCTGAGTCGTTAATACCAACTCCAACATAAAGAGCAGGTCCGAGGGTAGCCCGAAAAAATATAAAGAATGGAGATTGTTTGATGGTTACGTGTTGAGCGGCACGACAAGTAGTGACAGACACTCATTCCAATTACCGGTTGTTGTTGACATATGTTGATACAAATTGTTTATCCTTTCGCAAGACCATCCACCCGACTGAAGGTGCAAAGGTTTAGTTCTTGTTTTACGGATTTCCAATATCCGCTTTTTTTGGCTAACCTTGACAAAAAAAAATATTTTAAAACAGCTTTTTTCTTAGTTCTTATGCGAAAAACACGATCTCTTTTCGTCTCCATCACGATAATTTTATATTTAAATATATTTATTTTGATTGTTGCCACCTGCACAACAAAACACTCAGAACTTTATCTGCTAGTTAGACTTATTCATAATATTAGGTGTGTTCTTTCAATCCCGGAGGTGCTTAGCTCTTATCAGGGAGAAAACTGTGTAACCGGACTACTTCTGCATTGTAGCGACGATTTTATAAATGTCAAATGTTGCTAGGGTGTGTGGAAATCGATGTAAAATCTTTCTAATGTCGAATTCCTTTCAACAAAAGAACCGATTTTTTTTCTAAAAAGAATCGAATTTTTTCTGTCGTTGAAAGGAATACGAAAAGACGAAAAGAATCGATTTTTTTTTGTGATTGTGTGTATGGCTTTGTGATTGCATGTGTGGCACTTGACAGCAGCAATTCAAAGTAAAATGTCCAGAAAATATTCAATTTGGAAATTATTATGATTATTAATTGAAAAACAACGCTCAAATATTTACTATAAAATTCACCGAAAATTCGTTGCAACCAAAAACACAAAATGTTTTCTTAAAACACCGCGACATTCAATTTGACATCTTGCAAGTGTGTGTGTGCAAATCGGTGTAAAATCTCTCTGAATCTTGCAAAATTAGCAAGATTTGTTTTGACAGAAAAAATTTCATTTCAATTCACATTTCGGTGAAATTTCGGTGAATTAATAAATGCAGTTTGAAGTTATATTTTTTGCACACGGGAACTTTAAACTACTACTTTACTGTAAACTACTACTGACAAAATCGTTGCACTTTTATCGCGTCAATAAGGGTATTCATGCAACCTCTTAAACTTAACGATAGGTGCGTTTTATTGGTAAATTTATAGCTAGCACAGTAAAATTTCCCTCGGTGAACAATAACAACAATCAATTACTGCCGATAAATTTGCCAGTAAAATAGTGGATACGGAAGTGGATAAAGAAAGTTTGAACTTTGAAGATGAAGATGGCGCGTTGAAAATTATTCATGACTTGAACCTTAATGTTGTTTTTCGCTCATAAAATGGATGTGTTCTATGATATTTGTAGTTTAGTGGAGACATGGAAGCAGAAATATTTTGTGAACACAACCAAAAGTGGCTAAAGCGTTTTTGAACACAGCCGGAGCGTTTTATTGGTACCTGATTGCTGCACTAGCTATAAATTACCAATAAAACGTCCCTGATGTCGTAAAATCGTAAAGTTTCCGACACACGTTTCATGAACGCACCAAAAAACATTTTGTGTAAATGTGGTAAACGATATGGTTAACAAATCAGCTGTTCGTTAAACGTCAAACAATTTAATTTTAACATTCGTAAAATTTGTCACCCGCAATTTAAAAATTCCCAAAATAAGCCAAAAAAGTTAATTTATACAATTATATGAACAAATTGCTTCCAATGATATATTAATTCTTGAGTTATTTGGCGAAAATGATGGTAAGAATGTTTATTGTTGCGATATGTGTGAATGTATTTGTGTTTGTGTAACTCACACTATTTTGAAAAAAAAAAACATATTTTTTTCTCGAAATGCCTGTTCCACTATTTCTTCTTCTAAGGTTACAAGAGTTTACCATGTTTACGATGTTTACCATCTCCATTTAACACACAAATTTGTGTCTTAAAGTTTAAGATTTGTTTGAAAAGTTTTCCCATACAAATTTTGAAGTCGTAAACTTCAACGCCCATATTCACTCGATACATCCACATTAAAACTTAAATCCAGATGTAAAGTATACAAACTCAATGTAAATACATCCGGATTTAAGTTTCCATCTGGATGTATCGACTGAATAATATGGGCGTAAGATGTTTAACACGTTTACGATGCTTTTCCGACGTTGCATGAATACCCTTATAGCGAGTTTCATTCACGAAAAGATTTGCACTTATTGTTAAAAGATGTGCCCTTTTCTTATTTTAAGAGTTTCATTGCAAGAAAAAGAGCAATTCTAGGTCAATTCTTAACACGAAAGAAGAGCTCTCTCATGGGGTGAGAGATTCGATCTGAATACACAGTTTTTTCTGTCAAATGAAAAATAATTTGTTGTGACTTGTGAACTTTTGTCGGCTAGTGCTAAATTTAAAAAAAAATAACTATGGAGGAAGTTCTAATTTGGATTTCATAAATTTGTTGGAGTATTTGTTTGAATCGTGAATGACAGGTATGTCAAACTACTGAAAAAAGTTTCATTGAAAGTTTCATTCATTGGTTTTGAGTGCAATTCTTTAAAATTTGAATGAAACTCGCTATTAATGTGTGAATTCTAATTTATACCCATATAAATTAATTTTGACAGGCGAATGTTTTGTATCGGTTTGGGAGAGCCTATACCTACTAAGCCATTGCTAAAGCCCAGTACGCTGCTGATGCGAAACGAAAAATCCCTACAAAAATGACACAACTAAATCAGAAACGGAAAATTTCGTTTTGCTTTTGGTTTTGCAGTACGCTGTTCGAAGAGCAAAATTTATAATTTGGAGAAGTCTCCGCTTCTTTTTCGCACTGAATTAATTATACAGACTATTTATTGTGTGCGGAAAAATGACATTTGTGTTTTATTTGTGTTTTTTTTGTTTATCATTTTCTTACATCATGGGTTCCTTTGATTTTGTTTTTGGAATTAGTGAAACTCTCCAAGAATATTTTCCGTTGTATTTTCACAAGCCTTTCGTTGTCTGTTTGGAGATCACAGGAAATTTTCTTTTCGCGTCAGCAGCGTACTAGGCTTAAGAAATGAAAATAATATAAACAAGCCGGTCAAAGGTGGAATTTGGATTCACTATTTTAGATTAAAAAAAAATGTATGTACATATATGGCTTGATAATAACTGTGGTGATTTATAGATACTTATTTTATTAATATAATAAATAGCTATTAGAAGGATAATTACTTAATGAATAAGACTTGCATGTTAGTTATATAGTAATTACATAACTATTATGTTATTAATAGCAACTGTATCAGGTTTCTTGTTTTTTTTTACAAAAACTTTATCAAGATAAACCACACCAAAGTGCAATTTTTTTAAATAATCATTTATGTTTAAAAAAAATTTAATTCATTTATGTTTTCTTTATGGTTCTTGAAATTTGAAAATAGCCTTGCCTTTTGTTTTAATCTGCAACAAAACCGAACTGACAACCCGATAGCAGTATTAGGAAAAATCCGCAGTTGGTTGTCCCTAATCAAGCTCAAAGATCTAGGAGTTGGTGTGCATAATCTTGATTGAACAGTATTTATCACAATCTTTATACCAAACGATAATAAATATAAAACATTTAAAAATAAAATTATAAGATAAAAGAAAATAAATAATTAGTAAGAACGATGTTCGAGATAACGTACCTCCTGAATTGAATTAAATGATTGCACTAATACCTCTAGTATAGACAGGTGACACTCTGAACAGGCTTTTGAGTTTCTTATTCATAAATGTCAAATGCATCAAAACCTGTGAACATGGAGTTAACAGCAGCGAAGGTGGAAGGTATTACTATATTTTTTGTACAGTGGTTTTCAAAAAATAATTTTATTTTGCGCTGATAAAAATAAAGTTAAAAAGAAGTCCATATTTAGTCCATTGAAATGTTACAAAATTTTGCCCGAACCTTGCATATAGTATAAGACAACGTTTTTTTTTTTAATGTGTAGAGTGCATCAGTGTGAGTATACGAAATCATTTTCGCGGCTGGAAACCCCCCCCCCCCCCCCATTTGGCCGCTATCTTGAAAAAGGGGTAAGGAGCCCCTTTTCTCAATATCTTGAGAAATAAAGGTCTGACAAAAAAAAAATTATAGAACATTTTTGTAGAGAATTTAAATATCTACAATTTTTGTTAAGAGACTTTTTACCGTTTTAATTGAAAATAAAAAAGATATAGCCAATAATCGACGAACATTTTCAAAAAAAATTACTTTAAAGTGCTTTAATTTTTTTTTTCTAGCAGTTTTATTGAAAAAACATTCAAGATGTTTTTTGTAGATCATTTTATTGCGAAAAATTTGGTATACCCAGTTTTTAAATTCCATCATTCTACAATGGGTGCACACCAAGAAGTAACAATTTTTTTTATTGTTTTTGTTTTTTTTTTATACACGGTGATCGGTATAATGTGCACCAAAAAGCTAGAGCAAGTAGGTTAAGTTAAGACAAGAAAAAAATCGTATAGGAGGGGGGTCTATTTCCCCCCGTTTAGGCGGGAGGGGCAATTTTCTAAAAAATTGACTAAAAACAGACAAAAAATTATTTAAAAACAACGGTTAAACTTACAATGTCATGCTATACGTTTTTGAAAAGCCTGAAATCTCTTCTTTAATTTTCATTTTAAATTAAGTTGTGTTAGTGAATAGTTTTTGAAAAATAAATTTTTTTTTCAAAATTTCGAGTTTGAAATTAATTTTTCAAAAACTATTCACTATACTATACTAAATTTAAAATGAAAATTAAAGAAGAGGGCTTTTCAAAAAGGTATAACATCATAATATTTTAAATTTAACCGTTGTTTTTAAATAATTTTTTTTCTGTTTTTAGTCAATTTTTTAGAAAATTGCCCCTCCGGCCTGAACGGGGGGAAATAGACCCCCCTCCATCTTGAATGTTTTTTTCAATAAAACTGCTAGAAAAAAGTTATAACCCTTTAAAGTAATTTTTTGTTGAAAATGTTCGTCGATTATTGGCTATATCTTTTTTATATTCAGTTTAACGGTAAAAAGCCTCGTAACCAAAATTGTAGAAAATTAAATTCTCTACAAAAATGTTCTACAATTTTTTTGTCAGATCTTTATTTCTCGAGATATTGAGAAAAGGGACTTCTTACCCCTTTTTGAAGATAGCGGCCAAATGGGAGAGGGGGGGGGGGTTCCAGCCCCGAAAATGATTTCGTATACTCACACTGATGCACTCTACACATTAAAAAAAAAACCTTGTCCTATACTAAATGCAAGGTCAATGTAACATTTCAATGGACTAATTGGTTTAGTATTCTAAAGGTAAAAGTCTATAGTCAAATGTTTGTATAATTTATATATATATATCTGCTGGTTGTAGTAAAGGGTAAAAATTGCGATGCGAATCGATTCAAGGGAGCAGAAACACGAACTATCTCAAAAATGAATTGAATGAGACTTCATTTTCAATTAAATGTAATCAGGAAATCATGATCCGATATCACCCGATCCATAATTGTTATTAGAAGTACATTAAATTTAAAAATATCATCACATATTTTGTAATCGTCATTTTGTTTGTACATTTTTTTTTGTAAAACCAATATTTGTGCGAGCACATAATAGATCCTCCGACAATTATTATTCGACTTTTCATATCTTGACTTGTTTTGACATGATACAATGCGATTCAAATTCATTTTGAGCCGTGCCGTTTAAATTTATCAGACGATATGAATTTAGACCGCTATTTATAGGGTAAAAAGTGGGTAAAAACAAAAATAATAATTGAATTTTAAAAATCCTTTTTATGTTTGTAAAATAATATTAATTAGATAATGGGCTTCGAGGATCACTTAAGTGCTGTATATTTTTCAAAATTTACCTATTTATGGGGTGAAATTGGGTACAGGATGTTAATGTTTTCTATGATGGTTGTAGGTCTGAAATATTTTTCATTGTGCTTTAAAGTTTGATCTTAAAGAAAGGCTTAAAACTTGGCCTCCATGGACATTAATAAATGATAAAAAATAACAGAATATTACATTTCTGATTTTTAAGTTTCTGAAATTATATTTTGTTCAAAAAAATCACACCGGTTACTGAATCCTACCGGCTGTGCCAAATTTTACGTGTACCTATTGAATTAAAGGAAAAGACCCGTCGCGGTTAATTGCTATAATTCCACTCACGTAGGTTCTAGAAAACTACTTCGAATTTCTCAAAATCTCATTTTTTAAATTTTGTCTCAAAGCTTATTAGTTTTCAATAGAATTTTTATAAAAGAAAATATAATATGACAGGATACTTATTATTTTTTTAATAAGATCATCACAGAACAAGTTTTAAAAATAAAACAATCAGCTTTTTTGTTTCTGTATTAACATATTTTCTTTTGCATCTCTATCGTGACAGCTTAAGACGATCTTGTAAATAATCATTAATTTTAAACTATAATATGACGACAGTTAAAAATCTTAATTCAATATGGTTTAACTAATACAGAACTATTAATTAAGCATACAATTAAGCTTTAATTGCGTTTATACATTTTTTTTTTCATCTGCGATCGCATCTTTCATAAAATAAAAACAATAATCACCAAATTAAAAATTCACACTGCTACAGTTTTCAAAAGATACAAATATAATATAAATAATGTATGGATTTTTTTGTTCTTATATCTTCATCACCATCCAATTGAATTTAGCAGCCAGAGACCGTGAAGAAAAACTTCGACTAGCTAAAGAAAGGCAAAATGAGGAAAGACAAAAGAAGATTGAAGAGCTCAAAGCTCAGGCCGAGGCTGCACAAAAATATCGCGAGCAAAAAGAAGAAGAAAGGAAACGTCGCATTGAAGAGATAAGACTCCGAGACTCCGAGAAGCGACAGCAGGTCGAAGAAAGAAAGAAAGCAATAATTGAAGCCGAAAAAGAACGCCGGGAGTATATACTTCGAAAGAATCAGGTAATTATTAAAAATTAAACAATACAAAAAAAAAAACTTATAAAAGTAATTAAACCAACAAATGAACATTCATAAATCACTTTTACTTTCACTTCCAACTTGCAACAATTCATTATAGGAGAGAGAGGCCAGATTGGAGGTTAAAAAGCGCGATAGAAATTCAATTGGTTTTGCTTTTGGTTCATCAACACCACGTCTATTGGAGCCTGCAGATTTTGGAACGGTTTCGCCCAGCATTTATTGGGGTCATCGACGGTATTCCTAAATTTATTTTTTGTATAATTATTTCTTTTTTTCCCTGTTCTTTTCTATCTTCTAGTTAAATTTGAAATTTTTACACAGTCAAGTCTTTCCCGATTCCAAGCAAAGATAATTTATGAACACACATTATACTTATTTTCTTTTATTCTTTTTTTTTTCATTCATTTGTCTGTGGTCAAATTACACACATTATAGGTCAACGTCTATAACAAATGTTGCTTATACTGGTGCTCCACTCTCACGTCGAAGTTCCGAGAGGGAGCTTGCAGACGGCTCAAAAAAGCGGGCAACATCAGCCAGTGGAGCGGATCGACACGATGGTAAGTGAATCAGTAACATTTGGAGTCACTTAATTTACGGCAATATAATTTTTATACCCCGTCATAAGTTGTTCTCTAAGCAAGTTACCAAGAGTTTTTTTTTTGTTCTTTATATATTTATTCGTTAAAACACACGTTTTGTTAAATTTTTTTATTTTATAATTTTGGTAACTCATGTTTATTTTAAGTAAGTTTATTTTTTAAATATTCGCAATTTCACTTGTCTTACAAAAAGAACCATTAATGTACTTTCAAGTTATTTAAATTGAAATGAAAACAAAAAAATACAAAAGAGAAAAAAAAAGAAAATGTAAAATTGTTTGAATGAAATGTTAATTGTTATGTTATTTCATATGCACGCACACACGACATTTATATACATACTTTATTACTACTACTACTGCCTATCCACATTTAGATCATCGTCGTAAGTCATCATCGATGTACGAGGTTTTTAATTGGGGATATTCGAATGATGAACCTCCCAAAAGGTTCTCATTATCTATTGTTGGAAGTGAAATTAACATAGGCGAGCCCCCTACTACTACCAAAACAACAACACAGTGTTCTGCTTCTCGCAGACAATATTCAAAAAATATTTTCAAGGGTGAGGGTGGTGTGTCTAACAATAAAAAAAACGGAACACTTTTGTTTTCAAAACTAATCGAACATACAAAAAAATCTATAATCACAAGTTTTTCTATTTTTTGTTTTGTCTCTGCATCGTGGTATATTTTTTTGTCTAAGTGCATGGATTAGGAAAAAAATTAACATCTTTTCATGTCTGACAAAAAGATGCATGTAGTGTGAAGTGAGTGATGTGCCTTTAGAGTCTAGTCGTATATAAATGTAGTTAGAACATTATCAACAGTTTAATTAAGAAATCAAGGAATGAATTACGTATTTAGTTTTGTATACATTTATATTTTTTTAGATAGATATTTATACTAATTATTAATAATTATATTAAAATATAAACTTTGTGTATGTATGTATGAATGCTGGGAAAGGGTGGAAAATGTTGTACTTCAATGCAAACAGATATCTATTAGTTACAATTTCAAAACAGTTTTCGACTTCTTGACTTATTCTGTGTACTATTACAGGAGTTTCTTATGAGGGATCTTAAACTTAAAAAAGAATTGCAGTCGTATAAACAAACCTTGTCTTTCTAAAGAAAGCCGTATAACTTCAAACGTACATTTTTATCATATGAAATAAGAAAACAAAAATGAAATTTCATATCATTTAGACAAAAAAAACTTGCGTTACAAATAAAAACCTAAACTTGATAATTCATAAATTGAATTACATATTTATTTTTCACCGAAAGAACTTTTTTCAACAAATTTCTTAAAACACAATTTTTTTCTTATGGGTTTTCACAGCAAATTGTGAAAATTCGCATGAAATTTCACGTTACCAAACAGACCCAATAACTCTGTCTTTTACCTTTTCAGCAGTCACTGTCAGAATGTGTTGAAATATGGAAGTTTATTTAAGAAATAAAAACAGAAGTTCTCTTTATGAAATTAGAAAAAGGAACGCTTTGATTTAACGTTTTTGTTTTTTGTACCACCACCAAACAAAGCTGTATTAAAATCATTTGAACATTTTTCGAATTCAATATCTTGAAGCAATTTTGTCTTTATAGAATCTGCAGTTATTGCCATACCAGAGCTTTCTAGTCCCATTATCATCGGAGTAAACTTTTCTGGTAAGCCGGCCAGTAAAAGAGTTCCTACCCAAAGCTCAGAAATATCTATCCAATTCCTCGGAGCTTGTGAGCTGTCGACATTATTTTTTTGACGTAATCATCAACAGACCCACATTTGTCCAATGTTGTAGTAGTTAAAGTACGTAACAATCCAACCTTGCGACTGAGACCAGAATCCATAAACGTTGCTTGCAAAGCATCCCAGACTTCTTTTGCCGTTTTAGCACTTCTGATGTGTACATAATTTATTGGATCCACCAACAAAATTATTTTCGATTTCACCTTGCAAATTTTCTTCGCATCCTTTTCTGTTCCTAGAACGCAATCCCATAGTTCCTCATGTTCCAGATAAGTTTTTACTGCGAAACTCCAATTATCGTAGTTTTTTCGACCTTTCAATTTTTCAACCAATGGAATTGGTACTGCGGCAGCCATATTTTATACAGCCGTTGAAAAATTCGAACTAAGACAAAAACTATTTTTATTTCTTTTCCTAAATAACAATCAGGTGGTCTGGGCCCATAACCTGTTGGAATAAGGAAGTTTATTTAAGAAATAAAAATAGAAGTTCTCTTTATGAAATTAGAAATAGGAATGAAAATTTATTTTAATAAAATAAAGAGCTAATAACGAGTTTCATTCAAATTTTAAAGAATTGTTCTCAAAATCAATGAATGAAACTTTCAATGAAACTTTTTTTAATAGTTTGACATGCCTGTGATTTGCTTTTTGACAAAAATCTCCAACAAATTTATGAAATCCAAATCCGACACAAGTTCCACAACAAACAACAATATATTTTTCATTCATCTCTCACCCCATGAGAGAGCTCTTCTTTAGTGTTGAGAATTGACCTAGAATTGCTCTTTTTCTTGAAATGAAACTCTTAAAATAAGAAAAGGGTACAGCTTTTGACAAAAAGTGCAAATTTTTTCGTGAATGAAACTCGCCATAAGTAACAACACGATAACTAAGATTAATTTTTCATAAGTGATATTCAACAGAATGACATCTTTGAACAGTGACAAGTATAATCTACAAATTTCATGTCATTTTTCAATTCTTTTATAGCAGTTTCTCCAAATCTTTTGGATTGCAAAAAAAGGATGCCCTGCTAACGTCACTTCAAATAAACTTGACAAATTTGAAGAAAACCTTATAAGACCACCTTCTATAATTTTTATTTTAAGTAGTTTGGTTTTTTGGGATGGTGAACAATCGATTTCATCACGGTCAGTGACACTGACAGTTTGAAATTTTTAAATTGAATTTTGTTGGGACTTTTAAGAAAATTTTACAGAGTACAATTCAGAAAATATATTTACTTAGCAAAGCTATGTGTACTGCGGCTATAATTGGAGTGTTCAGAAAAATGTGATCTCAGAGATTTTTCTCACTCAAAAAGTGAGCAAGCGAATCCAAGATTTTTTTCCTCGGAGTTTTGACAGCAAAGCTGAGAAATTTTGCTGAGGAATCCTGTGCAGGTAACTGAGATTGCTAATCTCCGAAGATCTCATTTTCCTGAACATGCCTAATGTATTGCCTGCTCTATCTAGTTACATTTTTGGGAAGCCTCGTGGCTGTCACTTATAATATATATAAATATATAGTCATTCTGCTCTTGCTCAGGAGCAGTATTACGGTTACGTGTTGGCTGTGCAACGGATAAAAAAAATATACATTATACAATACCTACAAATACCTTACAAACTAATATGCCAAGGAAAACATTTATATACATTAAATTTCGTGTTATAGAACGAGAACGCTCTATGTAGAATTTTCAAATTTAATGAAATCATTTTGCATGAATATGTATATTGAATTATTTAAAGACAATTTCGATTTTAACATAAATTCACTTCTTAAGAGTTGTTTAAATTGATTTATGATTTAATTGAGTATAGTATAGATAGTATGATGCAGGGCGATCATCCTTTGTCCATTGTTGTGATGAGGGTTTGTCATCTGTTTTTAGCACAAGGTTATGGGGTGCTAGTAGGGGGGCTAGATTAGCAGTTGCTGGAGTGTGTGATCATCTCCGGTTTTAATCCACTTAGAATCCTTCCCCCATAGAAGTTCCATGCTAGGATTTCATGTGGTGTTGCCCTCGGTCACATGATACAGTTGCTAGCGGGTAATGTTATACCACGCCAGAGTCCCGTTTTAACGGGATAGGCTTCAAATCTAGTTCAAGCGGCATAGCTTGGAAACTAGCTTTTCAGTTGCTGGAGTGTGTATACAACTCCTGTTACCTTCCAGGTGGACACCGCTCCCTACAGAGTACCAACTTTCGATGATAAGAAATAATTATTTAAAAATAATTTACTTTACTGTTTTATTAAAATAATGCTTCGTTGCCTCCCTAATTCACTCAATAAGTGTGTTCCACACCCAGTTTCAAACAGTTTCAGACTGCCAGATTTAGTCATTTTTAGTCCGAAGTCGTTCCAGACTTCAAAAGTTGTGCTAATTCTTACAAAAGAGAGCGCGCTCGAGAGAGTAAAACATTTCCCCTTCTTGCCAGTTTTAGTCCGAGGAATTTCTTCTGGCTATTTCTGGGCTGGATGTCAAATGCCTGGTTGTCGTATGTCAGATGACGTAATTTGTCAGTTGAGTACAAATATCAATGCCGGACAAGGGTTGTCCAAGTGTTAATTTTATTTTGATTTTTATTTTGATAAGCATACTTTTTATCATTTTATTAGTCTTTTAACTAATCATCTAATTACAAAAAATTTACGCCAATAAGCAAAACTATTTCTTAAAAAGAAAATTTAAAATTGACAATATTGAGTATTACTTATATTAAATAGTGCTACTTGAAGAAAAACGCGCTTAAGCTTCATAATTTAATGTATAATTAAAGATTTGTTTGTTTGTATATTAATATACTTGATGTAAGCTTGTTTGTTTATTCTCCGTTAACATTTTATTTTCTTGGGATGTGATTCTTGAAAATTTTGTTTAAGATTTATCACTGATCTATGCCAACCATAGTCGAATATATTTTTTGACGTTTAAAAAGTAGTCCAATTTAGTGCGAAAACCGTTCCAGACATTTTTTCAGTTTTCTTTCTCTTTGAGAGCATTTCATCCCCACTCCTCAAATTTGACATTTGACCAACTTTTAGTGCGAGAAATCTTGGGAACGGACCTAATGACTGTTTGAAATATAACAATTGGTTTGACAGATGTAGCTGTCTGACTATAGGTCCGTTCGCGTACGCACTAGAAAATACCCAAAACTACCATTTTCTACCAGATTTAGTCCGAAACCGTTCGCGTACGCAAATTTTGGGTAGTTTCTGGCAGGAGAGAGCGCTCATGAGAGAAAATAATTTTCCCTTCTTGCCAGTTTTTAGCCGAGAAATTTCTTCGGGCAGAAACTGCTAAAAGCCCTTCCTCACTATCCCACTGAGTATTAACACATGTCAAAAAAGTGGGTAACAAATCATGTATAATAGTGTGGAAACAAAATATGACATCCCATCTTACACAGCATGATATTGCAACCTACACGATTTGACATGTGTTAATACATGAGAATTTTTAGAAATGGTTCTAATTCTATCACACATTTCATCACATTTTTATTGATGTTAAATTAAACTGTTGTGTGTGGTCAAAAAATTTCCCACTTTCAATTTGACATGTATTAATACTCAGTGGGATAGTGTGGAAGGGCTTTAAGCGCTGTGTTGTGTCTGAAGCCAGTTTGAAAGACAAAAACAACAAATACAAAATGGCTTTTTGTTTTATCTTGTTAGAAGTGGAATTTTTAATTCGTTCATTTACAAAAATGAATTATTTTAATAAAAGGAGTGATTTTTTGCTAAAAAAAATCAATAAATAATTTAAGAAACTTTGTTTTGTGAAGTGTACTCTAATTCAGTGTGTTTTTTTTTAATTCTGTCTAATATAGTTATGATTTCATCATAGAATTCGGGATTAATAAAAAAAATTACGTTATGTTCCTGTTTATAGTGTCTATTTTCGATTTGTAAATATTTACAATCTTAATTTTAATTTATTCATCATCAAATTTAATAAAGAATATGAAATTGTAATGAAAATTTCAATATTGTCGCTTTGTTTACATTTTTGCTTTTGTTTACTTTGTGTTGACGTTTAAAAACTTGCAATTATTTTGGTTTAAGGCGTTCGTGTATTTTCGGAAAGTTTTGAGAGATTTTCACCCTTACTACTCCAAATTTGAAAGTTTGCCAGATTTAGTCCGAGAAGTACACAAACAAACCTTATAATTGATGTAACACTCGTAAAGGTAAAAATTTCAACCGAATTTGAACGTCTGAAATTTACCGTGACAAGAGACAATATGCCCGTTTGGTAATTTTTTTTTAAACAAATTTCCCAAAAACTGAGTTTTTTTTCTATGGGTTTTGACAGCAATTTGTGAAATTTTGTGCAAATTCGCAAGAAATTTCACGTTGCCAAACAGACCAAATCATGCAGGATTTGTCACTTCCTTCCAAAAGCAATTCCCATAAAATGTTTCATTTAATAGGTGGAAAAGTCTGGGGTTTGTTCCCTCCGGCGTGAGTTTACTACTACCAGAGAGAAGGAACTAATAGAGAGAGTCAAGTTCGACGGTGGCTCTCTTTTAGCCTACAAGGTACGATGTTGCGACTTGCGCACCATCTTTCGTATGTATAATTATTAACTCCATATAAAAAAAATGTGGGGACAAAATTTTTTTAATTTTGAGTTATGCTAGAGGACTTAATGCTTTAAATTTATTGTATAACTAACCAAATAATGGACCATTTCAATGCTGTTCGGAAACGAAAATTGAAAAAAAAATAACACTAATTATTTATTACGCAAGAAAATTGGCTACACAATACACATACTACTTTTGCCAATGAGATAACTAAAAATTCGGCTCACTTTTATAACTTTTGTAAAGAAGTCAAACATTTGAAGCTCTTTTCCATACACCGTTATATCTATTTTAAGAACTGTTTAAATTTTGCATCATCGAACATAAATTACTTCAGAGCCCAATTTTTTATGAATTTGGACAAAGTTTTCTGCAATCAAATACAATAACTATATTGTTTCAGCGCAGTCATAAAAAGCATGCCGATCCTAACGAAGCTAGTTTTTTTGTTTTTTTTTTTTATTAAGCTTTTACAAGTTATAAGCATTTTTATATATTTATTCGTAAAAAGAACAAAATATACTATAACACAAGCAAACCCACATTACAGAGGATAACGTCGATTCAGCTCACATTGCTTTTCGAAGTGTGGCAAGGAGAAAAACCGATCTAATGCCAACAATCCCTAGCCCGAGGGACACTCACTACGGATCAAAATCTTCTTTAAGCACCACTCCCAGAACGCCAGGTAAGCATCACTTCCTCCCTTCTTCAGCTATAAGTCATCCATCGTCATTAGTTTTTATAACTGAAAAAGGCTTTAAAATTAATTATAAGATCGATCGCAACGAGAGAACTTTAGTATCAGCGTTTAATTGTTAATTGTTAAGATTTTGTTTTTGAATTACGGATGATAATACCTAGTTAAAATATTTTAATAATTGTTCTGAATGCTTCTGCTAGATTTTATTGTTACAATATGCAATTTGGCTTGCCTATTTTTAGTGATTTTATTTTATATTAATTATATAATTTAAAACAAAAATTTTCCCTCATTTATTCATTCATACATAACAAATTTGTTTAAAAAAAAAACAACCACAACAAAAATATCAACGCATAACTTTTGCGCTACCATCGCCAAATACAACAACGAAATGCATGTGCTTTATCATGAACAAAAAAAGGACGTGCCTTTTCGATGAACCGTCTGGATCAGTTGGCGCAACCAATTCGTCGAAATGGCGAACACATTCGCGCTATTGTCGAACGCGAACGACAGCATCAGTTAGAGATGCTGATGGAAACTGAATCGTTAGATTCTTCTAGTATTGCAGCAGCAAAGAGAAGCCGCAACTACAACGACGGAGGAAGCCGCAAAAACATGTCTCGCAGCATGACTCACTTAGTATCGTCTGGACACACGAAGCTAAGCCATTTGAAGCATATCGATTCAGTTGGATCAACCTTCCGTCCATTAAATGAAATGGAATGCAAGGTTTTAAATCAAATAACAGCTCGCAGAAAAGCCACCCAGAGTAGTGTTTCAACAGGTGTGTGTGTGCGCTTTGCATTAAATTATCCAAACGAATACATTCAAAAACAAACTCCAAGTAAAATGGATTCAAACAATCGATTTACCTACTTCATTTCTATATTCATAAATTTATGTTGTTTTATATTTTGTTTTTGTATTTTCGGGAAAGCGAATTCTGTTTTTTTTTTAATCCATCTGCTTAAAGTTTATTTTTTAAGTTAAATACTTTTGCTTTAACTTTACAGTCTGGATGAATTGTATGGTCTGTCTTTTCTCTTCGCTATGTTCTTACACTGTAGAAATGCTATAAATGCGTAGGTTTTTGTGTCCAGGAAACAGAGCATATAGAAACATTTTTGGATTGCACAACAACACACTCAACTAACACATCTACCATGTGGCTAATTTTTTTTTAAATTACAATTTTTCTATTGTTTTGAACTGATTTTTTGTTGTTTGATGATTTATTATTATTATTTGCAAATTTTATTCTTTGGTTTTGGGCCGCCATTTTTTTTTAAATATTTTTTCTATCGCAGGTGGTGGTTATACATTTTATTTTATTATAAATAATTTCTTTAATTTCAATTCATTTAAAATTGTTCCATAGACATGATAAGGAGTTGGTGAATTTATTTTTTTAGTTACATACCTATAATCATTTGACTTTGATTATGAAGTTTTATTAATAATTTGAAATCTTAACAGGTTATCGATCTGGTGATGTGACACCAGGTGGCAGCAACAACACTTCTAGACCAGGAAGTGCAATGTCCACATCCACAAATATGTCAATGTCTGGATACGTGCACAGGCGTCCTGCAACAACACCAAGAAAACCAAGGCCAGCTAGTATTGCAGGAACTGGTGTATCACTTGATGGTTAGTTATAATTTTGATTTCATCATAAAAATTTGTTGTTCTTCACAAAATGTTCTTTATTTGATGATTATGTCAATACTTAAAATACCTTTGACCTTCTAATCATACACTTTTTGAAGCAATTGTAAACGTAAGCATGAGCAGAGGTGTTCATAAATTCGAACTCACTCAAAAAATTTGCTAACGTCTATTTCGTCTACAATTACTATTGTTCTCACGAAAAATTAAATTCATAGTTCTCATTTGTATATCGTCGGAAGAAAATGATGGTGGGAAATGATTACATTAGTTACATAATACCCAAATAAGCACAAAAGTGCAGGTTGCTACTTAAAGAATTTAAAGATGTAAACGATACCCACCTATACAAATTATAATTGATTTGTTATATTTGTGCTCTATTTTAATTTTGATTCTTATTCAAAACAATGGTCTATAGGTGATACACAAACAAACACTGGTTTTGATATTTGAATTATAATTGAATTTAAATCACTCGATTATTATTTATCTATTTTATTTAAGAAATCAACAAACAAAGAGAAAAACACAAGACTCCAGTTAAGAATAGTACTCAAACTACTCCAAAACGCACGAGTCTTATGACGACTTCTACGTCTTCACCTCGCGTTTCTAGTGTTGAAAGGAAAACGCCTGCAAAGAAGGTAGGTTCCTCGGTGGTTTTTGTGTTACAATTCAGTCATTAATTTTATATGCAATTGTTTTTTAAAACGCAGGATGTCGCTTACAATAGAGTACAGACCACACCCAAATTTTCTCTTTCAAAAACATCTAGTTCGGAAAAACTTAAAGATAAAGCCAAAGATATGACTCAATCTTTGATTTTAGAAAATCCGAAAACAAAAGATGAAAAGAACGCCCTCAATGTTGTTAAGACAGAAGAAGCAACTGAACAACAAGTAGTAACCATTGATAGTTCGCCATCAGATGTTGACACAGAAACAAAATCCAATATTGAAACAGTGATTTCCAATCCTATTGAAGCTGAACCAGCTGAAGAAAAAGCAGATCAAGGTAGTGAGAAAGAAATAAAAAAAGAAGGCAACAACAGCAAAGAAGGTTCGGTAGTGCGAGAGGTGCAGCTTTTGTCTGACAAACAAGACATAAATATAAACGACATGTCAGCTTCTATGATAGCCAAATCTAAGATAACGACAGAAGAAGAAGCAAAGGCTGCATTGGCAGAACGCCGCAGGGTTGCTCGCGAAGAAGCCGAACGCCAAGCTGAGCTTGAACGTCAACGTTTGGAAGCTGAACGTTTGGCTGAAATCAAACGCCAAGAAGAAGAGGCCGAACGAGAGCGTAAGTTCGAAGAGGAAGCTACGCGAATGGCTCAGGAGCAGCGTAAAGCCGAAGAAGAAAGATTGCGTCAAGCAATTGAGGCATGTTATTTTCTTTTTATTAATTTTTTATAAAATAAAAAAAAAACGTTTGTTTTTATATCGACCCGATAGGAGGTAAGTCGACGTGAAGAAGAAGAACGACTTAGACGTGAGGAGGAAGAAAAGCAAAGAGTTGAACGTGAAGAAGCTGAGAAAAAGGCAAAGGAAGATGCGGAGAAGCAAAAAATTGAAACAGCCGAACGCCTGAAACGCGAAGAAAAAGAACGTGAAGAAAGAAGAAAACGCGTTGAAGCGATTATGTCTCGAACAAGAAAAGCAGGATCTGCAAATACGCCCAATTCAACACCTGTAAAGGTAAGATTGCTTTAAAAATAACATTTTTTTGCTTTTGAATTCAGTTTGTCCAGTGGTCTCTGACACTTCAACACTGAATTTAGGAACGATTTAATGACGTCATAATGTTACACAGTGTTACACTTTTCCATTTAGGAACGACCGAAGTTAACAATAGTGTAACAATAGTTAACATTTTTTAGAAAAAGAACGCACCACAGACATATTTGAAAGGCGTACTTTTTGCACTCTATGCTAAAACTATTTTTTTTTTTTCATTTTAATTTTTTTTTTTCACAATTATTGCAAACAAAAATATTATATTTAAATAGTTTTTGATTGACCAATTCTTTGGATTTTAAATGATTTTTGATTTTTATCAGGCTTTTTTAAAGCACACTTTGAACAGTTTTTCCAATAATGTATCTTGTATTGAAACAATTAGTTGAATTAAGTTTGCTTTATATTTGAAATGATACTAACTAAGCAGAAATTTACCGATTCAAAAGTGTCACAATCCTAACTTGCCCACTGTTAGCTTGGGTTCAATTGAAAATCAAAAGGTTTCCAATAGTTTTTTTTAGATAATGTGTTAAAATAGCGAATTGACAGAAAATTTTGTCACTGGCTTTTGAGTATTTAACATTAAAATCCAACCCCTCACGTCAACAACCAGATCAGTTTTGTTCAAAATTTAGAAAAAATTGGAACATTAAAGCACTTCGTTCAGTGGTTATTAAGATGATTCTCCAAAAAGCATAACTTACTTATGAGATCATTTTTTTAAAGCAATTCATTTCTTGCAATTAAAAACTAACTAACTATCTTCTTACCCTCTTACTTCAAACTTCCTTATTCGCTATTCTTATAGGCTTGTATATCATGATCCAGAAAAGTATACACTATTAAAAATAGCGCTTCAACATTTTCTTCTTTGGACAACTGTTTGATGATCTCTTCAAGTTCTACCTTTTTTTTAGTAGTTCTTCCTTCTATTCCACCCTCACCGCTAAAAATCGTTGAAGGGAATCTACCACCATCTCGCGAACAACTACTAGACATTCAGGAGTCACAACTTGAGAAATTAATGTAACACAATTACATTAATTTTAATTCATATGTATTTTTTCTATTTAATATGTCTACTAATCTAATACAATTATTATTTGTAAAAATTTTCAATTTAAGGAAAGCGAAAATTCCAAAGCCGAAAAGGTAGTCCCTCCAGTACAAACACCAGTGACTGAAGTCAAATCTTTAATTGACGATAGCATCAAAAGCCAAACAGAAGTGACTGCGACACCTGTACCAGTAACATCAGATTCTAAGGAAAATGTTGTGGCTCCAAATGCTAATAGTGCTGCCACACTTGAGCCACAAAATTCACAGGCCATGTATGAGCAATCTGTTATTGACAAAGAAAGCGCATTAATGAAAAGTTTTTCTGCTATGATTATTGATGAGAACACTAAGAATTTGCATAATCTACAACAAAACCAATTGGTTGAAGTTACAAATGGTAAAATTCCCGAATTCCCTAGCAGTGAAGATCTTCTTCATAATACAGTGGCGAATGGAAATGGCCACCTAGAGAATATTAATAATAAAAAGTGAGTTTTATTTTATTGAAAAAATTATTGTTATATGAAAACTTCATTAATCATTGTAATTATTTCAGTGAAATTAATATTCTTCAAGATGTTTCCTCAACGAATCAACTAATTGATCTTAGTATTGAGTCACAAGATATCAACAACGCTGTGAATTTCAACAATAACAATAGCTTATTGGCAACTACAACTACACTAGTCAATGCTGATAGTCATGAAAATAAAGGTAAGTTATGCAACGAAATGAATATGAATTGAAGATGAAAAAAATATAGAAAAAAAAGTGGGATAAATTACAGAATAGACTTTGAAACTGATTTATAAACAAATTGGTTAATTTTAACATGTTCATAATGTTTGTGTCTCAGTATTCATCCCTGAAAACTATTACTACTTAAAACTCGATCCATCAGGAATGCTTAAGTTCTTCAGTTTACTCTTATTTCGTTAAGAACATGGATCCTTTCTTAAGCAAAACTACAAGAATGTGGAATATTGTATCCTACCCCTAACATTAATGCTGCAAATTATATTTGTGTCGATATTCATCGACTAAAATCTTGCGTCTTCGAAAAGTACGACAGCATCTAACTGATGAGCTCAACTGTCGTGACTGGCGAAACGCATTTGGACTAATGGTCGCAAAAACTTACATGATTTTATACACCAATCTCAGAACATGGCTGCCCTGAACGGGAAAGTACATATTTTTCCGTATTCCGAAATCTTTGCAATCCTTATTCGTGATTTACTATTGGTGTTTCCAAAACCAATTATGGACTCGTATTAACTTCTTTTTATTTCTTGAAATAATAGCCGCTTTTTCGCGGTTCTCAGTAATAATAAACAAGGCTTTAAACTTAATCTTTTTCCAAGACGTGTTGTTAATTATTATTTATTTATTTTTTACAGAAATATCGTTGCTGTGAGTCTAAGCAAATAAACATTATTTTGGACTACAAGCAACGAGGAATGAATGTTTTCAAGATGTGCGTAAAAAAGATGGTTACTAGATCTTAAGGCTAAACATTAGTTTATAGATAAATACAATTAAAAAATTAATGAAAAATGTTCCTCCTCAAGATGTGTGGAGTAAAAAAAGTATGTGTATTAAAAGTGAAACAAAGCGTAGTTACAAACAAAAACAAAAAACAGTTGGGAAAAGAGCAAAAAAAGATGGCAAAAATGGAATATCTAATGTATTTTCGCATTATAGATAAAAAAACAAATATATTTATATTATAAACTTACTAATATCTAATTAACAAATATTTTTCGATTGTACGCAATAAATTATTACTATTATTATTATATTAACTATATTAAAACTATTCTAGAACGTAGAAAAAAAGTAGAGATTTAATAATGGTGATTGCAATACCTAAAGTATTGCACGTAGTATCCTCAAAAAAAAAAGAACAAATAGTAACTGCTACAATATTCAAACATTCAGCACAAAAATATCATTTTGTCACGTTATTGATTGATTGAATATTTCCATTCGTTTTTTATTAATTGTAATCAGCACTATCACAGAATCTTTGAAATTCCACTATGAAACCCGAAAAATAATTCACAGAATCCTTTCACAATGACTAATATTTCACGTTTTTCCATTGCGAAGAGACTCTGTGATGTATTTTTTTTTGTATCTTTCATGGTAAATGCGTTTACAGTAGATTCTGTGATAGATATGAATAGCCGAAAAATAATTTCACACTATAAGAACGAGATTAAATTAATAAATTGATAGCTTTTTTTACACATACATACATACATATTTATATGATTACATAAATGTAATGCTTTTCGTTAACTTACCACTCACTATACAAGGGCAACATGAAAATTAATTTAAACAAAACAAAATAATAATTACAAAAAAAGAAAAACAAAATACTACAGTCGAAAAACTTCTTGCTGCGTATAACGTACTAATCAGTTAATTAATAATATACACTTATCCATCTACCAGTAGTAGTTAAAATTTATCAAAAAAATGCTTTACCAGCTATTTATATAAATTATATAATGTACGTGTAACAGAAAAATATTTGTTCGTTTCGAATCCTTTTCTTATAGACTTATATATGCAAAATATCACTAAAAAAAACTTGCACCTAATGCTGTAATATTGCGAATACGCGGAATTTGCAGAATTCATAAAAAAGCAAACAATGCCACTTTTTACTAATAAAATCAATTAAGCCAGTTTTTATTCACAGTGGTGTTGTAGTTTGAGTTTTTCACCCGAATCACAGAATGTTTCGTAATCGTTATTCTGCCGCAGGTGCACCTAATTCACTGAGATCTTAATCTTCCATGATCACGTCATATAAAAGACCTTGAAGAGAACGAAAACTGTTCGCTTTATGAAAAAAAAAAATAAAAATGCCCTCTGCTCAGTAAGTCTTTTTATTAAGCATATTAGCAGTCTCCACGACTGGTCCGTCCTTTAACACATTTGTCACATTTACGTCGAATTGTCATAATTTATTTCAATTCTTGATAGAGAAAACTGCAAATGGTGGCTTAATTTGAGGAACAAATTGTTTGTACTTTGTCTACAGCTCAGGTACAAAACAGTTTCTCAAATAAATTATGCAATTCCAAGATAAAGCAAATAAAGATTGTAGGTCTTGAAGTGTGTATTTGGTTTGTGGCGATAACTTCAAACCTTGTTCTACTGTTTTTCCAATGTTCTCAGGTATGAAATTTTCAATGGATCGATATTGTGATAGTTTTTTATTTGTATTACACCAAAATTCCGATTACGATTAATTCTGTAATAAGGGTGATTAAATCAATTTACAAACATTTTATTTGTCGTTTAGTTTATTATTAATTAGGATATTATAATAAAATGGTATGTAGTTAGTGTAACGTTTATAATCAAGTATAATGTATATTTATATAAACTGTTTAATTTGTTAACTGTTTTAGAAATATTATTTTAAGATATAAGCAAATTAATTACACACATTTACATCTATATTTTTTCATGTTGTCTGCACTTTTTTTTTATTTTTTTCAAATAAAATTTACAAAATTACACCCAAATGCCTTTTAAATTTGTTTAATTCAATTGGAACACTAAACGAGTTTCTCCTTATAGGTATTAATTTTTCACCACAATATGATTATATATTAATATAGAAATTAAAAAAAACAAAAAAAAAATCATCATATAAATGAAATATGCATAAAAATTCAAAATATCTTAAGTTGCAAATAATTTATAAGAAACTATACTGTTACAGCATGTTTGTTTTAGCAAGGGTAATTTTGATTAGAATTGCTTTTATGTTAAATTTAATTAATGAAAAAAGTATGTATTATCAAAATATATGTATGTATAACTTAGTTAAAACATATTGTGTAAAACTCTATTATACTACTATGATAGCTCCCAAATCTTAAATGCATATACTATATGGAAAACGTATTCAAAAGTTATATAATAAACAAAACAAAAAAGAACAAAATGTGTAAGCACAACATTTTCTTTCGGCAATGCCAACAAATTGCTGTCACTTATTTTGAAGGAAAATGGAAGAGCAGTTGTAGGTCCAGTTCAATACTGTGTGTATTCAAATCTAGATTTCGTAAGATTTAAAAAATCTGGCATGAACATCTCTCAAATTTGGAATTTACGAACCAAGTGGCGGTAGCAGTTGCGACAGCGTAAAAATGTCTGCTCAAATCTATGCGACACATTTCTTTGTGAAATAAATTCTTCAAAAAACAGAAAGTTATATAATAGACCAGGGGCAGGAAATGTAGTTAAAATATTGCCAAAATCTCAAGAAAATGATTCATAAAATCTTAAAATTTTAATGGACTTTGGATATTCTGCATCTTCGTTACCAATCTTGGAAATTTATGAATCAGTTTGTCTACATACATATAACTATATTCTCTGGTCAGTCAATAAACAAAATGATGAACAAGCTATTGAAATTTAATACATACAAAATTTAAAAAAAATGAAAATTTGTATTAATATTTTGGGTTCCCTTTTTTAAAACTAAAAATTATAATAATAACTTTTCCGCATTAAGTTGAACGGCTTTCGCCAAACTTGCTTTTAAAGTTGTTTTGAACAAAAAATCATAACCGTTATATCGATTTAAACACTAAAAATATAATTACCTAAACAACAATTATGTTGCTGTTGCAGACAACGGGACAAACTGGCCTAAATGAAAATTGTAAAAAATTTAAGAAAGACTGTGTACATGAGAAATGTGATATATTTCAAGTTGAAAACACAATTAAAGTTTTCATCAATCAAACTTGTTATTTCCGTGAGTGACAAAGTGAGAAAAGTATCTATTTTTGCTTATTTTAGTGCCATCGAAGATCCAGGTTTGATACTCGAGACTGGTCGGTGTTTTTTAAAATGTACATAATATGTCATAAAATAAAATAATAAACATTCTGTGAATGAATGGTACACTATGACGTATGCGTACTTTTTTTTTAATTTATTGTTAGTTTTGTTATACAGGTTGTTTTGCATGATGTGTGAAAGAATCAAGAGCTGTTTCGAAACAAGAAATAAATCGTGGGGGAAGAGGGTCTATTTAGGGGAAGGGTAATCTTCTATAAATTCCACTTGCAATAAAAAAAATTTAAAAACAACGGCAACACTAAAGTCATACTATAATTTTTTTAAAGCCAGAAATCCATTGTTAAATGTTCTTTTTAATTCGAGTTCTTGTAGTCAATAGTTTTTGAAAAGTTAAGAAAATTATATGATGTTTCTCTGGGTTTAAAAAAGGTATAGTTTGACATCGTAAGTGTTGCCGTTGTTTTTTTTTCTATTTTAAGACAATTTTGTAAAAAAAATTGTCCTTCCTACCTAAACGGGGTGAAAATGCACCCCCATTAGCTATGTTTCCGAGCAAGAAATAGAGAATTGGCGGTGAAATTTGGAAAAAAATAAAAAAATAAACAGAAATCTGTGTTTTTTTACTATGAAATCTGCGTAAGTATTTTATCTTTATTTATTTATGTATGTTTTTATTTGTACGGGCACTCTTAACAAAAAATAATAAAAATGAAACATTTGATACTTTTTCTTGCTTATTAATCATTCGCCAAACCTCTTTTCTCCCCGCGAATAAACCGGCCGTTAACTCGTAGTAAGTTAAACGCATCGTCGTCGGTTAGCAGTTATATGATAAAGATAGCTTATAGTTGGTTAAAAAAAACAACAACGGGGATAAGCGACGTCATCACAGAAACAAAATGGAGTTTTCATACAAACTATTGATAACAATTATATTATGTAATTCAAGCCGGTAACAGAGTTTTTTTGTGCCCCAAAAACTCTCTGGGTTTAGATACGCCCACATGGGATTAGTTGTTGTTGCATTTTATATGGTGATTGTCTAGCCGAGCCGTCCAATTCCCCCGGCCTTACAAAAAAACAGGCTAATGATCGCCATATTTTTTTATACTAAAAGTATTTCATTCGATGACTCAGATAATAAGCGCCGGAAATACACGGTCGTATTTACAAACGTCTAACTTTCTACAGCCGTCCAAGTTATAGATAAATATTTTTATTTGATGTTTAAGAGCTATCTAACTAAGACAAAGTACTAAAATAAATCAGGTTTTCTAACTATTTCGATATTTTTGGATCTATTTAGACACTTTCTAATTAGTAAAATATCTAATAAATGACAGTTTTTATCGGGACTAAAGTTAAGGCCGGAAAATTATCTGGATTTAGCTAAGTCTATATGGACTTAGACCCTGTTTAGATTAGGAAGATTGAATCGGGACGTTTTTGTTCAGTTCTGCGCATATGTCAAAATCGAGGTATTAAGGCTTAACTACATAAGCCAAAAAAGTGAAAAAGTAAAAAAGTGAAAATTTTCAAACTCATTTTAGGATAGTGTTTCTGACTAGAAAACTTATAAAAATGATGCAGAAAGCTTAAATTTTGGTTTAAAAACAAATTTGTGTATTCTTTTTCACAAAACAACGGCGCTAGCGGTAAAAAAAATATTTTTACTTTTGTACTTCAGTACTTTTTGGCTTATGTAGTTAAGCCTTTATAGTGGTAAAATGGTGGATCCAGTGCCCCTTTCCTTGTCTAATTTCAATATTTTGTTGTTTGTAATGATGCGCGTTGAGTTCCTGTGGGCACTCAAACAGCCATTTTTAATTTTTTGACATTTTCAACTTTGACAACCTGCGCAATATATTACCATATGTCGAATTTCTTTTAACAAAAGACACACATTTTTTTATAAAAGAATCGATATTTTTTTCTGATCAATTCGAATTTTTTCTTTCAAAACAAATCTTACTAATTTTGCAAAATTCAAGTAAGATTTTAAAGCGATTTGCACACATACTAGCAAGATTTGACATTTCTAAAATGTCAAATTGAATGTCGCCGTGTTTTAAGAAAACAAATGTATGCACTGTGTCCAACGCCTACGTACTTAAAAATCGCACGTTTAAAAGCCGTCTCCCAATAATTGGCCGAGGTTTAGGTATAAAATGTACTAGAAATTCATTATATTTGTATCACATTAGTGATTTTTATGTCTAACTTTATACACAACGAATTTTTAGTTAAATGTCTATGAAAAATCTTTAAAAGATACGATTCTAATTGTTTTTTATTGCATTGTGAACAATCTCCAAAATCCAGAATTTTTGGATTATTAAGGATCCCCCACACCAACACGAATTTTCGATGGCGACGACGAAAACAATAATAACAACACGTGGTTATCAATGAAAATAACACGTTGTTATTATTGTTTTCGTCGTCGCCACCGAAAATTCACGTTGGTGTGGGGGAACCGTTAATGCGAACGAAGCGGCTCAAACAGGGCGTGGTCGTTTTAGTTCAAAATTGTCAGTTTCAACACAAATGTTTCGCGTGATAAAGACTCATTTGCAAAAAAAAGAAATAAAAAAATTAATTCAAAAAAAAAAACGAACAGACCTAAAATTTCTTGCACAAACGTAGGATCGCAACGAACTTGTCACCACCAAATTCTATAAAACAAATAATACAGTACTAGTTATTTAAAGTGTCAAATAAGACAGCACTGGGTGATATAAATCTTACCACACATTAAGTTTGTTCGTGTACTTCTCGGACTAAATCTGGCAAACTGTCAAATTTGGAGGAGTGGGGGTGAAATTCTCTCAAAGAGAAGCGAAACTGTCCGAGAATACACGAACGCCTTAAACCAAAATATTTGCCAGTTTTTAAACGTCAACAAAAAGTAAACAAAAGCAAAAAAGTAAACAAAGCAACAAAATTGAAATTTTCATGATAATTTCACATTCTTTATTAAATTTGATGATGAACAAATTAAAATTAACGTTGTAAGTATTTATAAATACAAAATCCGATACTAAACAGGAACATCACGTAATTTTTTTTTATTAATCCCGGATTCTATGAAGAATTCAGAACTACATAAGACAGAATTAAAAAAAAAAAACACTGAATTAAAGTATCACTTCACAAACAAAGTTTCTTAAATAATTTATTAATTTTTTTATTAAAAAGTCACTTCTTTTATTTAAATAATTAATTTTTGTAAGTTAACGAATTAAAAACTACATTTTTACTAAGACAAAACAAAAAGTAAACAACAGCCATTTTGTAAATTTTTTGTTGTTCTTTGTCTTTCAAACTGGCTTCTGACACAACACAGCACTTACCAGTTTTTGCCCGAAGAAATTTCTCGTGTAAAAACTGGCAAGAAGGGGAAATTATTTTCTCTCTCATGAGCGCTCTCTACAGCCAGAAACTACCCAAAATTTGCGTACGCGAACGCCTTCGGACTAAATCTGGTAAAAAATGGTAGTTTTGGGTAGTTTCTGGCACGTAAGCGAACGGACCTATTTCCCGACTCAAGTTTCAAAGCACAGCTTTCGATATTGGCTTTTTTGTAAAATCAGCTTTTTATATAAAGCTTAGCTGTTGCTTTCTTTCAATCGGCTGCGGCGGGCGGCCTGCGGCTCGGTAAAAAGTTTTCAACTTTTTCATTTTGATTTTCAATTAGTCAGCTTTTAAATTTCGTTGCGTGTAGACGTGCTCTGTGATAAGTTGTTCAAAAGCAAACCTTTGTGTTTTACAATCTATATTTTATTTAAGTTCATAAGCAAATAAACTCCCTCAACGCCAAAATGTCAACCAATCGTGCCCCAAAGTCTGGATTCGCTGCCGAAGCTCAACGCAAAGTAAGTTCAAGTAACTCCATATAATAATCTTTCTTTAAATCAGCAAAGTAAATAGGTACTCTCAACTACAACTTTGCTTTATGCTGCCCAAGACCAAGACGGGTTCTCCTCAGACCACCTCTGACACAGAACCTTCCAACTGTTTTTTGTTTTTTTTGTTCTGTACATAAAAAAAATGTTGACAAAAGCGCTGAGGAACCAAACCACAAGTGGTCGACCTGGTTTTTAAAACCTGAACGAACCGCCAAATACATTTGATTGTGCTGTGAATGTTTCGTTCTTATAGTGTGGCTTTATAGCCTTCCATCAGCCCAGGGAACAGGGATTAATCTAATTGGATTCAGGCACCTACCAAGGAAGTAGAGCCATCCATAATCGCTGGATTATTATTTCGTGGACATTCCGCACACGGTTCACTTTTACTTTATATGTAGGTACTTAACTAAATTTTGTCTATGTAAAAAAAGGTGATTTCTAAAGACGGCTTCGGATCTAGAAAGGTGTATATTAAGTTATACATATCTCGAAAGTTTAATGAAAAACGATGGAATACTCATCTTTCTAGTAGGTATGCATGCACAAATAACTATTGATGGCTATACACCCGAACAAAATGATGAGGACGGACATACATATAGGTATGTTCGTCTGAAGCCGGGAATGATGTCATCGCTTTAATAACTCTTGCCATTGCCATGGTATAAATATTTTGTTTCCCGTGCACGTACGTACGTGGAGAAGGGGCCTATATAATTTTTGTTTGTTAATCTCTATTTAGGTAGGTATTCATATTCATATCGGTCGAGGAATAGATCGCATATAAGTGTGAATAATAGGCAAACACATACCTATAAAAGATCTAGCTTAGTGTGTTTTTCTATTGTACTGTGTTGTGACTGTGACCATTGGACTTGGGGCGATTCTTGATATTATTTTTTTTATTTTCCTTTCGCTGAAACAAGTTTGCAATCTTTTATTAAATAATTTTTTAACGGTCAAATTTTTGTGCCATTTGATTTGAATCTGTCCAAAACTCGCTTTTGATCATTTTTCATACCTATTAAATGAACATTGGGAAAAATTCTTTGTTGTTTTTTTATTTAGAATCGTTTTTCGGATCTAAATTTTTCGCAACACCCTTCCCTGTATTAACGCCCATATAATTTGCAGCTGTCATTTTTGTGGCTTTTGATTTGTTTGGATTTCGAATTTTTTCGTGGCGGATGGTAAATGGTATAATCGTGTATGTGCAACGGCTAGAGCTGTCAAACCGATATCTGGTATTTGTACTTATATGTGGTGGTGTTGAAAAGGGGTAAATCTGCCGAAAAATAATGGCGTTTTCGATTGTGCGCCCAGAAGCCCCCTGAACCCCACAAAATGATAGTTCTTCTTCTCGATAGAAGAGAAAATGGTCGCGTTCGGGGATCAATCCAAAGCTATCCGGATAGGTTTGTGTTGTTGTAATCCCTTGTGACAAAACAGCTGATGCAACAACAACCAAACGTATCCGAAAATTTTTGGGATAGGTTGACACCCATTGGATAGATCCCCGAACGCAAGGAATGCTTCTGGATTTGAATTCAGAATCGAAACCAGAAGCACTTAAACTTCAGAATCGATGAAAGCGTTCGATTGGCATTTTTCTTTCGGAAAAACAATAAATTTTTACTTAGGTAGGTACTTGAAACCCGTGGTTTTCAAAATTCTGAAAATGGTTCTACGAATTGACAAACCATTTGGAAAATTCTAGCTACATAGGTACATAGATATAAATTAAAAAAAAAAATAAATATAAATAGTTAACATTTAAGGCTCCGCCAAACCAACGCGAAACATTCGGAACCTTAGAAGAAGAAATAGTAGGCATGTACAGGAAATGAGATCTCGGTGATATCAGTTACCGGAACAGGATTCCTCAGCAAAATTTCTCAGCTTTGCTGTCAAAATTCTGAGGAAAAAAAATATTGGATCGCTTGCTTACTTTCTGAGTGATAAATATCTGAGATCTCATTTTTCTGAACGCGCCAAGTGGAACGGGCTTATCGAGGAAAGTGAGGCTTTTTTCAAAATAGTGTGAGTTACATAAACACAAATGCATCCAAACGGGGAATGCGTGCAGTTTATAGACAGCTAAATGCTGGGAATTTTGATCTGTTTTTTTGAGGAATGTTTTTTGAGATTTTAAATCGTTAAAACAGTAAAAAATATTAGTAATAAGGAAATTAAAGAAACAAGTGATATAAAAGTAATAAAAGTGAATACATACAATACGTCATTGAAAAATAATATAAAACTACATGCGATGCTGCGTTAAATTCTGTAAAAACACCTTTAACAAGCAGTGTAATTTTTGTTCATTTCACAGGTAAGATGTGTCTCATATTCCACATAAAGTAAGTAAACTTTTTCTGCACTACGGGCGCTCAATAGATTTGAGCGCCTTGCCATCACCAACAGAAACTAATTCGTCCCTGGACGAGAATTTCAATTTTGACAGGTCGATTTCTGCTAATTCCCGTGATTTAAGTGTATTTGCATTTTCAAACAATTTGCTTTTTTATAGCAAAATGCTACGAAATATTAATTGAAAGGTATTCTAAGATAATGTATTTACCTAAAAAACATCACTTCATATTACTTTATATGGAATATGAAACACAATCAGCCCGTGAAAAGAAAAAATTGTAAACTCCATATTATAGTTGTTTTTGCACGATTTAACGCAGCACTGAAGGTATGTTGTTTTATATTTTTTTAAATAAATAATTGCAAGTATTCACTGTTTTAACTTTTATTTCACTTTTTTATTTAGTATTCTCTATTTTAACGTTTTAAAATCTCGAAACATTTTCCTATAGCTTGGCAAAATGACAGGTCGAGTTTATTTTTTTTTTTTTTTATTTGGTGCTTCACTCACATACACTGTATATGTGATATACACCCCTTCCTTATCTTCTTATTCTAAGTTCAGAACGATGACAATTGACAACAGTTTCGGCTGTCAATGGGCAGGTTCAATAAAAATCGCTTTACATCTGAATTTTCAGTTTCTGCATTTATGTCGTTGAACGCAAAAAAAAATCTGAATTTCAGTCGAAAGTCATTGTGTCAAATTCCTGCATTTATCGTTAGGTTACATTGAAGCGAAATAACATAGAACGTTAATTACATTTGTAAAGAAAAGCCTAGTACGCTGCTGATGCGAAACGAAATTTTTCTGTGATCTTCAAACGGAAAATAACCTTGGAGAGTTTCACTAATTCCAAAAACAAAATCAAACATAAACGCAAAAATCAGAGAAACCCATAATGTAATGGGGTTTTCCATTGGTAAATTCAGATTTCAGTAAAAAAAATTGATTTTTTTCTTCGCGAATGGAACACAATTCAAATTGATTTTTTTTTTGCCACTGTATTGGTGTACTTTCTTGTCTGTGAAACTTGTGTGGCATAGCTGTCAAATTTTCATTCAAACTTGTTGTCTTTTGAAAAGAGTATGCAGTAAAATTCATGTTAAATTGCTTCCATTTTTCAATAGGATTTTATTTATTTAAACAATTTCAGCAAACTTTTCGCAAAACGAATAAATTTCAAATCAAAAACCACATTTGTCAAGCTGACAGCTTAAATTTGTATGGGTGTTAGTAAAATGAGGGGCAAATCTGCCGAAAAATTTAGATTTGTAAATTTGATTTAAAATCAAAAATAAATCAATTTATTTTGCCCAATGGAAAGCAAAAAGAGGAGAAATTGTGTTTTTGACAGATCCAAATCAAAAATAAATTGATTTATTTTACCAATGGAAAACCCCATGATCATTTTCTTACATCATGGGTTTCTCTGATTTTTTGCATTTTGTTTTTGGAATTAGTGAAACTCTCCAAGCATATTTTCCGTTGTGTTTTCGCAAGCGTTTCGTTGTCTGTTTGGAGATCACAGACAAATTTCGTTTCGCACCAGCAGCGTACTAGGCTTAAGGATGCGAAATAGCCTGTATAATTAATTCAGTGCGAAAAACGAGCAGAGACTTCTCCAAATAATCTGCTACAATTATAAATTTCGATCTTCGAACAGCGTACTGCAAAACGAAAAGCAGAACGAAATTTTCCGTTTATGATTTCGTTGTGTCATTTTTGTATGGGATTTTTCGTTTTGCATGAGCAGCGTACTAGGCTATATGACAAATTTTCGTTTATTTATCTCAATGTTGAAAAAACGGTCTTTTCAGACATAAATTCATAAATTAAATTGGCTTCTTCATACATCAAATACCTACATACATTTAAACAGGGAAAAAAGGAATAGTTATTATTGCTTGGTGAATAGGTTTATGATGCTCATAAGTTATGAGTGCTCGGTGAATACCGGCCTAAGTCCATAGTTTTCAAAATATAATTTATAAAACAAAACAAAAATTCCAAAATGAAATCATCCTTTTATAAAGGTGTGAATTGGCAAATAATTTTCGTATGTTAATTGGTATGCACCTAACTGTATATGTATAGTCATTTTTCTCGCTCAAAATACCATGTACATGAAAGCTATGTAACAATTTAATCAAAATTGATAGTGTATAGAGGGCTTAAGATTATACCTTAAACCTAAAATGAGCTTTCAACGATTTTTGCAATATTGTCTTGATCAGCAAAATGGAACTTATTTTGCAATAAATTGAATTGACACTGCTAAAGTACCTTACCTACATTATGATGAATTCAATTCCTACGATTTATGGCGACAATCTGTTTTGTTATTTGTTTTTTTTTTTTTTTGTTTTTTTTTTACGATTGCAGTGAAGTGAGAATTGATATTCAGATCCATATACAAAGAGTTGGCAACTTAAAGTTAACCGCAAATAAAATGCTCACTGTGTTGGCAACCAGATTATTAATCTTATTAAAATATTAATGATGAGCTATGATCGTTAAATAAAAATACCTATGTATGTATGTAGGTACTAAATACATATACATAAGTATATCGATAAAAATTTCCTTGTTTTATTGTTTTTTTTTATTTTTCAGATAGGAACATAATTTTATTGATTAATCTTTCTAGAATTTTTTTGGTTTGAAAATTTTGGTGAAAGTTAAAATTTAATAAGCTTATGACTAATCTGTTTGAAGTATCAAAGTTGTTTTTGCGTATCTGTTTTTTTGTTGTGTTTCTTTCCTCAGTGAGCTGAAATTAGAGTACCTACTGGTTCTTTTTAACCATTAGTATATTTATGGCAACATTTAATTTTAATTCGATTTGTCAATCTTAATTGACTCTTATTTGAAATAAGGGCCAGTCTTACCTACATAGTTTAAATTTCTAATAATCACAATCTGAAATAATAGAAAAATAAAATGTATTATTATTTTTTTGTTTAAAAAAATCAGATGTGAAAATAAAATGTTTAATTTGTCAGTCCTTTTCAGCACCTTTGACAACATTTGGCGTTCCATCCCGTTGGCCTCAATTGTAATCATAAGTTAACCAGTGCGGCGACTTGTTTGGATTAAAGGTCAAACATACTGGGTGTCCCATAAATGATGGCCCAAACTGAAACTGGTGATATGCCAGGTCATGACCACTCAGAATTTAATAACTTGTCCGTACCGCATCATTACGGTTTTCGAGTAACGGCTATTTTTTTGAAATTTCGAAAAACCCCTACTTTCACTCAGTTTTTTGGTCACCCTGTCCATAGTTGAATTTTGTTTTTTTTTTAATTTTTACAATAAAATATTGCCTAATAATGAGATCAATTTTTTGCATTAAAATATTAAAAAATTTCTGCACCATTTTGCTAAAAATTCATAAATTTCATGACGCTTTGATCAAATATATTTTTTTACTTCATTTTTCAAAAGAGCACACTGAAAAGAAATCGTATGACTTGGAGCTGGTTTTTACTTCTAATGTTTTTGAAGATTCTTAAAAGGTATAAAACTTGCCAATATTAGACTTAGATCAAAAGTTATAATCATTTTAACTCAATAAAACAGTATTCTAAAATAAATAAAAATAAATAATGTGGTGACCAAAAAACTGGGTGAAAGTAGGGGTTTTTCGAAATTTCAAAAAATAGCCGTTACTCGAAAACCGTAATGATGCGGTAAGGAAAAGTTACTAAATTCTGAGTGGTCATGACCTGGCATATCACCAGTTTCAGTTTGGACCATCATTTATGGGACACCCTGTATATTTGAAACAGTCTTAGAATTTGTTTTATATAATCGTTAAATTTTGTGCATTTTTTAAATTTAAATTTATCAAAAAGAAACTAATAGTTATTATCCCCGAACAAAAATAAAAAATAAAACCAAATGGCAAATAAACATGTTTTATAAAAACAAATTAACTCTGAATGTCATAATGTCGTCATACGATATTATATTTCTTTCAAATTTATTTATTTTACCAAACCAAATACATAAACATATTCAAATAAAATACTCTTAGTATTAACTTAAGGCCACATACTTCAGAAACTTGTTAACTGCTTTATAGTACCTAAGCAAATCGCGTATAAAAAAAATTGAATATAATAAGATGTTTATTGATTTAATGTGTATACTCACTTATATTTATGTGCTTATGTCGCCCCGTAAGGCCATTGTCCTCCACCTGTGAGCAACCTTGAGACACCTACAGTTATGTATGATTTTTTCTGGATTTGTATACTAATTTTGACGGTCCCAAACTATTGACATGTAGGTACATCGAAAGTTGAACTACACTTCAATTCTCAAAAATTGCTTCATTAACGCTTTTTTCTTTTTAACTATTTTTAAGATTGAAAAAATGTAGCGTTACAAATAAATATCAAATAATTTCCATTAATTTAACTTCTTTTAAAAGCAAAACGATATATTTTCAAACTATTTTTGTTTTATAATTTGAATAATAAATTACATGATTGGTTACATGAGCTTTACAAATTTTACCTTTGCCATGAGCCCTTCTTTACCATGAACAATACCAATGTTTTCGCATATTTGCACTTCCAGCCGCTTATGTTTAAAGCTTTGCCCGGATCTAAGTCACCCCTATATGCCGCCAAGTCCTTCCCTTCAGCACTTATACTCAATAGTATACGCACAGACATAAAATCAATTTATGACTGACCATCATTTTATTTCTTTTAATTTATTTCGAGTAGTAGTAGGGGAATTTTTCATAATGGCTTTCTTATGCATTGAAACTTGTTGTGTTAGAAAAAAACAATAATTTCATTTCATTGTTTTATTTTTGCAAGGATGTCTGATGAATCAGATCATATATCAGACATAGATATTAATTTATTGATAATACGTCTCGACACATTAGTACCATAAGGTTTATAGTACCTCAACCCTAGGTTGTGTGTTTTTTCTTTGTTGGAAAAAATGTTCTTCAATAGTTGGCTTAAGTAAATTACCCAAAAAAAAAGTAATTATGTACAAATTTAAATGAATTTAATAAATAAATAATAATAATAATAGTTGTTTTAAGTTAATTTTTCTTGTTTCTTTTTCATTGTTGTTTATGGAACGTTGAAATAATTCTATACAAATATATTCATATAAATATTGATCTAAGAAGCTTAAAGTAGCCGATATCGGAAAAAAATTGTTAAATTCAAAGTATTTTAGTTTTTAATCTTTTATGAGCAAAACATGTGTTATGTGATTTTTAAATATCTTTTAACTTACGTGTATTCGGCCAGGCTCCTCACGCTATGAGAACTTGAACTTAAGTACTGCCTTTATTTGTTTTAACTTGCTATACAGTTCCTAACGTGAACATACTTAAGTTCTGTTACCGTTAAATTCAAGTTCTATGTATAATGTCAATATATGTATGTAATATGTATGTATATAGGGGAGTATCTCTGTTTTTGTACCTATGGACATCATGTGACTTTTTATTTAGTGCCAGTCCACTTCTCTCTCTCCACTATTGGTACCTTCGTTTATCATTCAACTAAAAACAAAGAACTTATTTGCAAATGAGGCGATAAAATTTGATTGATTAACGACCTCAAATACGCTCTCTTCCATGGGCTCCGTCTATATCTTCCACACACTTCCTAAGGCATATGTACTTCCGAAGTATCGGTATTTGGCTGTCGCTAAGAAAATTATGTTCTTAACAGTAAAAAAGGCTAAAATGTTTCCGCAGTTGGAAATCTACATCACCTACAAAGTTATACGATTGGTTTTAGTGCGTCAGAGTGTTTACGGGTATATGTTATAATCCATCTCTGAAATTCCACACACGTAATCAACTTCCATTTTAAGTCGAACACTAGAGGAACTCGACTAGCACCCCTAGAACACCATGTTGCCAACTATACAATTCCACTCGAAGTTGTTTAGCTCGTTGCACAATCGATGATGACTGACTGGGGTGTCAACGTGTCGTTTTTTTTTTTTGTTTCTTTTTTTTTTGTCTCTGATGTTTGCATGTAAATTAAAACGCAAAGAAAGTAGGTATTTTGCAAATATTTATCGAAATTACGGAGAAACGAAAAATGTAATACGAGCTTTAAAGAAACTAAACCACCACCCTTGTTATTTAAGACTTTTTTAACAACTTATCTTCAATACTAAGAAAATAAAATAAAAAAAAATTCCACTGTTTATGCCTGACCAATACACAAATTAAAGTGTAAGTGTTTACCCTACTTTATTGAGTTATATGACATCATTTATTTAAGCATGCATGGTTTTATCGAAGCGCCAGAGATGATGAGACATTTTAATAAGGTTTAAGCATTTTGTGAACATGTTTTGTGAAATTGATTACATCACACACAATCATCAGCTGAAATGAGTCACACAATAATATAACGGCGCTAGATGAAAACATATTATTTAAACCTCACGTCTGCTGTTTTGGTGTTTTTATTTTATGAGTCTGCAAAGGTTTAGTGATGTTTTATTTTTTTATTTAACTTTAGTTAATCCCCGATTGCGGATGTCGAATCGAAATTTTTCGATTGGTTGTCATCTTTGGTATTGTGTAACATAATCGATAGAGCAATGATCTATTGTGAATAAATTACCATAATATTTAAAATTTGACAAGTTCATTGATACATATTTGGAATCAAAATTTTTTATCACTCGTTGTGCGATGTAAATTTAAATTAAATAATTAATTTGTTTACATTTTAAAATAAGTGGTGTTGAAAAAAGACCGCGAATAACTTGAAATGGCCAGAAAAGGCAGACGTGTAAGCATTTCTAATCTTTTAAGATTAAAAAAAAATTTAATTATAAGTTTGTGAATGAATCTACAACCATAAAGGGTAATTGTGAGATATTGTGCTTTTTCGTTGCTAGAGGAAACTAGCTAAAACTAAGAATGTACGTCAGCAATTACCCCAAAATGTTTACTTTCACAGTTCAATTTTACATCAGATGTAAAATCTCATGAGAGAGAAAAATGGGTAATTGTAAACAGCCTATTTAATTTATTCATTTACCTATTTAATTATGAAAAAGAACATCACGATATGAAATTATGCCTGTTTCCAAATAATAATGATATTTCTTTTTAACAATTTAGTTGGTATTTAAAACTACTATGTATTTCTAACCCATTTTATCTATACCCTGCATTAAAACAATCTAGTCCAATTCCGCATAGTAAAATCACGGAAAAGAAGATATTTAATTATGTACCTACATATGTATGTATGTCCATAAATATTACATAAACCGCCATATTGACCTAAATACTTATCACATATCATCCCCTGCTCAGCATCATCTTTACCTGTTGGGTAATGCAGAGCAAAAATATTTGTAAATTAAAACAAACATACACTTCCACCAATGTCACCAAGAGAACGTTCTATAAAAGCTTTAAATAAAAAAAAGGTCGTTAAAAGCTTCTCAAACTGAGTTACTTGTTATGAATTCAAATCTAGGTCAATATTCGTTTTTGTTATCAAAAAAATAAAAAAAAACAGCAGCCATTCAGATCTCAACCATAAATGGGCGAGGGTTGGTTTGGTTAATTTATATAAAAATGTTTTGCCAACTACAGTCTTATGCAAGTTGCCGTATGTGGAATAAAAAGCTGTCCGTGAAATGTTAACGAATATGTGAGTCAAACTTCAGCCTCAGCCTGCCACTTGTCAAAATGCTCTTGACCGTGATTTCATTTATTTTCCACATTTGTGTTCACTGTATCGTCGTCGCCGTTTATTGCCACAAATTTAATGTTTTCTATAGGTATGACAATTTTGTTGTTGTTAAACCTTGGGAAAGGGGGGGGGGGGGGCAGGGGCAAACCATAAGACCCATTTGTTTAAAGATTACAATGCCTTTCAATTCTTTATCCACTTTCTATATGTTGTATATTCATATAACGGTAACTTACCATATATGAAGAAAAATAAATAAAAATCACTTAACTGACAGATAGCATAAAATGGAAATCGTACCGTCGTCAGTGTCTGGTCGTTTTACGCCTCACATTGCCGCTTACACTTACAATACAATGGGCGGCAGCGACAAATCTCGGAAAAGATCTTGAAGTTCTCTTCCTCAGTCGCACAAACTGTATGGGCATGTGGGCGGTTGTTGATTTGCTTACCTTTATGTCTCTGTTTTAAGTTCTTTGAGTTTCGTTTTACAATTGTTTGCCTATCGCTTGTAATCCAAACGGAAATTTCCTATTAACGAAAAAAAAAAAAACATGTTTCAATAATGATACCTACCTACTTTGAATAAGAATTATTAAACTTTTGCTGCAAGCCGTTAGAATGGAGAGTTTTTGGATTGGTATATTTTTGATTTGTAATAGATTTAAATAAATTGGAGGCGCGACAGGTCATGAAGAACCAAAGCTTATTGATTTACATTTACAGGAATGTAAATGTAAAGGTGGATCTAGCCACCTAGATGTCTTAAAAAAAAGTATGATACACGCACAAGAACTGAAACTTCAATGGGTTATTGTTCATCGAGGCAAACAAGATTCCTGTGATGGATGAAAAAGTATTTAAGTTGAATAACAATAAAACATACACTAAAAGTAAACACAGCTGAATAGTATAAACAATTATTTTGTGCAGTGTAAACATCACACAAGCGCAGTTTAATCCAATCAGTTCATTCTGAGCGCATCCTGATAAAATCAGTAATGTTTTCCGAACATTTCTCACTTTATTTATGAGGGTTCATTAAACATCATACAAAAATGTAAGCAGAACTTTTTGCTCTTTTCTGAAACACAGTTTCCACTTAATTTCGTTACAAAAAAAGTTTCACTTCAATAAGAGACCTTTTACCTAACTTTAATTTAATTGCTTACACAAAAGATATAACTTCTTGTCTCATTTATGTATTTATTTGATCCCAGCTTTATTCCTGGTTTATTTCCTGAAGCTTTATCTGTTAAAAAAAATCATAAATATGACGTATTAACTAACTGCCCCCACTTTCTTCTCGCATCGGAGATGATGGTGAATGTCATGATAGCTTTAATAATATTAATTGTAATAATAATATGCGTTGTTTTCCCTTCTTCTTTTTATATGCCCTTAAACAGTTTATCCGCTCTTCCTCTAAGATTTAACCCATTCAATTTATTTTGATAAAAAGGTAAAAATAAAACAACAAGTAGATAATGTAACACAAATTGATGCTTTGAAATTACTTTGTCTGTCAGTAGTGAAGTGAAGTGTTTCCTCGTTCATTTTCAATTACTGCTGTTTAAGTCCCATATTATTTAAATTGCATAAACAACAGTATGGTACCCACAGCTTCCGGAAGTACCTATATAAAATATATGTATATATCTATGTTCATATCTGCTGTAAATAGAATCTATTATTGTTGCCAGCATGGAGAAAAATCTAATTTTGATTAGATTTTAACCCAGATCGACTCACTTACTCATATAATGTTACAAAGGCTTAAAGCATAGGTAGGGTTACGATTATTATTATTATGGGAATATTTAACTTTCGAAAATTAGAGAGAACTAAAAATAAAAAAAAATAGAATTCATTCACCATGGCACATAAGTTTAATTATTAGTTTATTATTAACTGTCTGTTAGATTTGGATTCTCAGAAAAGACAATAGAAAGAAAAAGTTGAAAATTCATTGATATTTATTATGCCATGGATTACTTTTTTTCTGTTTATAAATTCATTATTCAAAGCAATTTTTTATATGACATATAAAATTGAAAGACAATTTGATTTATTTTCTATTTTTAAAAAATAAGGGATATTTTCGAAAGTTAAATAATATGTGGCATTGTGAATGGTAAAATAAACACAAAATTTCTTTAGAAAAATATTAAATTAATTGCCTTCTTGTCAGCTATCTATATACATATATATCACAACTGAATTGATTAATTTATTCTAAGAGTAATAATGACGTAACAAATACAAAATTTTGCAAGATTTAAATATTTAAAGATTATCTCTTTTTTATTAAAAAAAAATAATAAAATGCACGACTGGACGCACGTATTTGCTCATATTGACGATCACACTTTGCAAACACACCTTTTTTGTCATTTATAAATGTCAAAAGTGTTATATGGCGTCAAAAAAGTAAAAAGTGATAAAAGTAGTTTGTCCTACTCAAAATCATTGGGAACTGTGGTTCGTTTTCTTCATTTTTTACTTTACTGCGCTATATTCTCACCAAAACGCGGATAATATATTCATGTGTAATTTAACTTTCTAAAAACAATTAAAAATGGATGCACCTTCAATTTTTACAATTGGAAGTAATTGCGAAATTTTCGAAAACAAATGAATTATAGATTTCAATTCGATATCTTTCGAAATGCAGAACATGGGTGTTCTGACATATTCAAAAACAATTATTCTTGACCAAAAATAAAAAAACTTTATATTAAGTTAGCATGACAATCCGTTTTAGGAGAACTAATGCGCGGCAAGTCAAGTGTTATTTTTTATAAAGGTGTCTCATCCTAACCTTATAGGTACGGCTCCTAATTCCGTATTGCATTGCTCATAATATACATACATACATATGTGTGTAGATTATTTAAATTTTGGTGATTTTTTGTATATCCTCGCAATGCCTTTAATCTAATTAATAAAAGCGAATCGATTTAGGGCCAGTTTCACAGTGAAGTGACACTTAAGTGCCAAATATGGAAAACTAATTCCCAATATCACAGTGTAAACTTATCGGAATAAGTGACACTTAAGTCCCCCATGTTGGCCACTTAAGTTCCACTTACTCAGGTAGTAAAACTGCGGCTAAAGTGCCAAAATGTCAAAATTAAGTGCCACTTATTTTGTTAAGTGTGCACTGTGAAACTGGCCCTTAGTTTTTTGTCAAGAGTTAGATCTGAAAATAAATCTATACCCTTAAGTAAAAATTAAAAATTTAACTAAATTAATAATAAAAATAAAATAAGCATTAAGGTTACTTTGTTAGTAACCATATTTGCTAATTGACACCTATATCGTTTAAAACAATAAAAAACACTAATAATAAAATTCAAAAATGTAATAATAAGAATTGCATGCATTGTATCTTCACAACGATAGTCATAGAAGTCACTCCTATTTATTGTGGTTTCACCTTAATTGTCGTTTAAATAAAAATTCTTCAAATACCTACCTACATAACGAACATCAGTGAATATTTTTAACCGCCATTGATATTATAGTTTTATTTGATTTCGGTGTTAAACACCTGTTTTTTGGAAAAAAATTAGTCGGGGAATGTCACGCAATCAAATTATTGTTGGGTGATTTTATTGGAACAGCCTTTTAAATTAAATTGTTTTCTTTTTTATAAAAATAAAAATCACTTAAAATAAAGGCACTAGATATATAAATCTGTGACGACACTATAATATATCCAGTCCATCTATGTATTTATAATTTTTCTTTCGTAATAAAAAAAAATATCTTGATTCTATTAACGTTTCCATATAAAGTTCCAAAATCTGACCAGTCCGGCTATTAAATAACCATAAAAGGATGTAAAAGATCTGTCGAATGAATATAGAATGTCAATGCAAGCCATCTGTTGTATTCACATGTTCAACTAACGAATGAGATTTGATTTATTAAAAAAAATAATAATTACATTAGAAATAGTATTAAGGGCAGTGCCGCACTCTACAAAATGCAAATTAGGTAACAGCATAATGGCAAAAGTATATAAGGGGCTCTGTGGACCAAGAATATTATTTGTAGTCGACTGTGTTTTTTTTTTAAATATTACTAATTCACAAGTGGAAAATTTAAAGCTTACCAAAAGATTAAAGCTGTTTTTTCACACTTCACTTTTTTGATGTTGCAAGCTGCAACCTATAATCAGATGATCATAATAATAATCAGTTGTTAGTTGTAAGTAACATAATGCAACTTATACACACACATAAGTTTGTTGTTGGAAACCTTAGCAGTCCATTGTTAGAAATATCAACTAAAAATAAGAATCGGACATGAAACTTTGATTGTTTGTTAAGTGCATTCATTGTTATTTAATCAGCGCCAGCGTTTGCACTAAGGAAATCATGTTTTTGGATTTGTTCATAAATAAATTTATAATAAATCGTTATAGATTGCAGTTTTCTTACAGGCTTAACAAGCTTAACTAATTTGTAGGAACAACAACACAACAGTTATTCTCTTCCTCTATTTCGGTATTTAAAGAACTTTAAAAAACATGACTGAATGACACCGTTTCGGGCTATAGGGAAGAGATATCTTTAACCTTTTTTATCATCAGAAATGGTCCGATCATCACAAACCATGCATTACAACAACAACACCAGATCTTGACTCTATATCGGGAATTGGGATCAGGTTTCATGATCCAAGATTTAGTTTTTATTCGGGCGGATAGATGGCTTTTTAATTTTTCAAATGTTAGGTCTACTCCTTTTTGTATATGAACTTTGACAGACATTTGGACTAAAATGGTTAGAAAATGGTTGTTGTGGAAGTAAACGAAAAGAGAAATAAACAAACACAAGGAACAAAATACGGTTAGGTACTAGTGCCTACGTTCTGTAACTCTCGCATCGATCAAAATTGAAACAAAGCGTATGAGTTTTGTTCCATTTTTCAACTTTTATCGACCAATTATAATGATGCACAGGCTTGTCAAAGAATAAAGTTTTAAAAATCATTTATTCAATTGCAATCATTGTTTCTATTTTACAACAATGCAATCTTTTGGGGAATTCATGCATTCTTTTGCATTTATGAAGGGAAATGGCAGTGCAAGAATGCAAAGAATGCATTATATCCAAAAAATATTGCATTCAATTGATTGTTGTAAAATGAATGAGGAAACGAAAGTATTGCAATCTTTTTTATTCAACTGAATGGTGATTGCATAATTTGACGATTTCTCAAAGTGAAATCAATGAATTCAATCTTATTACTGAAGTCATTAACGATTGCATTCTTTTACAAGCCTGGAAGGTACATACATAGATAACGCTGTTTTTAATTTGGTCCGTTATGTTTTATTTTCATGGGAAGATCTATCTGTAGGTATCATAAAGCGATAATAAAATACAGCTTCTGTTGTATGTTCATTTCCCTAATTTTAATATGGCGACTAGCCTCAAAACTTTATTTTCCTAACTAGAACCAAGCTGAATCCATCCCTGATTAAAGGCAAATGTATAATCATCAAAGTAACCACTCATACTTATGTGTATACCTTATTGATACCGATAAGAAATGTTTACCTTAAACAATGAAACCCTAACAATCATTCTTATTTGTTTCTGAATTGATCGACCGAATTGATAAAATCTAAATGACAAGTATTTTTTTTAGACCCATTTGAGGTAATATCTAATAAAAATGTATGACTCGCTCGTCGTATTTAAAAAAATAAATACATATGTACGTACATATATGAAATACCAAACAGCCAGCCAGAAAACTATACATAAGTTGTTAGTCATTTAATATGCTGTTTGATCTACGGACGTCCGCTCCTAAAAAATTCTTATCGTGTTGTCTTATTTGCATAGTCTAGCTTTTTTTTGCCTTAGATGATATGTAAATTATTTAGACTTTTCCAAGGCTAGCAAATTTTATTTTAGTTAAAAATATTTTTCTAATAGATTAATATAAATAAATAATAGAGTTAGTGCAGGGTGTTTCGATTCTTGATCTGGTTAGGTTTGTTTGAAAGTTTTAATTGGAAATAAAACTTTAATTATTTGCTTTTTTTGATTTTTATCGCAATGTTAAATAGAATAATGGAATTTTTTTATAGCCATATCATCAGATTCCATCGTTATCTAAGCATTTTGAAAATCTTATAAAGAATTATTATGAGATTTTATTATGATTCTTGTTCGTTTCCGTCTACACTTTTAAACAAATAATCCAAATAAATTTAAAGTAAAGCAAGATAACAAGAGATATGGAATTCATAAAAAAAAACTTAAAAGACTTTACTAGTTACCTTTTTTTACTTTGACTTGATCTTTGAAACTTTCTTGAATGTATCATTTATTTGGTATAAGCTGTACCTCTCTACAAATAAGATCAAAAGAGTAATCTTCGAAACGCTATCCTTGTTTGACATAAGATCATGCTTTAAGTTCACAAAAATAATACTATCTAATTTTCATAGTTTAAAATCAGTTCAGATTCGACATGAATTTGATTTTATTTATTAATTTCAATAATTTTGTTATAATATAATATAATAATACCTCAAATTTATCCTTAATGTAAATATTTTTGTCATATTTAAACTAATACCACTTTCCTTTTTAGATTAACTCCAAATATAGCGAAGAATTAGCTCAAGAATGTCTAGAATGGATCAAAATTATTACCGACGAACCAATTAACACATCTGGTGACATGGATAACTTTTTTGAAGTCTTAAAAGATGGTGTCCTCTTATGTAAACTCGCCAACTGCCTACAAGCTGGTTCAGTCAAGAAAATAAATGAAAGCAAAATGGCATTTAAATGCATGGAAAATATTTCCGGTAAGTAATATAATTTTATTAAAATTCTTTATGAATTGCATTTTAACAATATATATTTTTTTATGTTTTTCATTAGCTTTCTTAGCTTGTGCAAAGAATTTTGGTGTTCCAACACAAGAAACATTCCAGAGTGTTGATTTGTGGGAAAGACAGAATTTAAATTCCGTCGTAATATGCTTGCAGTCACTTGGTCGAAAAGTAAGAAAATTATCTTTAAATTTTGATCGTAGTTTAAACTTTAATTTAACTTAATTTAATTATACCAACTAGGCACACAACTTTGGAAAGCCTTCCATTGGACCCAAAGAAGCCGACAAAAATGTTCGAAACTTCAGCGAGGAACAACTCAAAGCTGGCCAAAATGTCATATCTCTTCAATACGGATCAAATAAGGGAGCCAACCAAAGTGGAATTAATTTCGGCAACACCAGGCATATGTAGATTCTTGTAAAAATGTTTTCGCGTACTTATTTAAATTTTAAAACAATTTACATTCACTTAGCATTCCATTTAAGAAACAAAATGTGAAACAATTCAAGTGAAAATCACTAATAATGTATTAAAAGTTAATAACCATTTTTTTTTTTAATAATGTTAAGAAAAACGTTTAACTTCTCTTTTTTCCAAATTTTTATTATTTGTTTTTTTTTATTTAATTGGCACCAATTTTTATTAAACATTTCTTAAGCAAGACAAAGACAATGAAATTCATAAGAAAAGACCAACTTTATATTAAATTATACATATTATGTACGTATTTATTTCTTAAATTCTATAAAGTATTGTGCCATTAAGCATTTATAATTTTTTTTTCAAAAAAAGTAAACAAAAACAATCTAACTAAAATGAAGAATGCAACCTGGCATTATTTTGTATTATTACTAACTTTACAAGTCTTTTATCTTAAAAATATTTTTAAGACATTAACCTTTACGAGAGTATTTTTGAAAGGCCTTTTACACAAAGAATTTAATCAAAGTAGTGTCTTTTTAAAGTTGAAATGTTATACATTATATAAAGTATAAATCGGTATATACATATATTTGATATATTATATCTGGTTATCTGTTAAATTCCTCTTGAAAAATAAATATATTTTCTTTTTATAAGAAATCCTGTTTATTAACTTAATTGCTTTAATATTATTATATTGCAGAACATTCGGCGGATCGTATAGGAAGCGATACTTCAATTTCGTTTATATTTATTATTATGCGACATTAATATGTTAGATATATTTTAAAGGTCATGTGACCCGCTGGTCCCATCTTCTATCATACTTAGTTTGCAAATAATTAAATAATGGCTAAAGGCTTTATAAATATGGAGAAAAATAATAGACCGAGAGCCCACAGCAAATTTTGGGTGTGAATGATAGCAAAAATTCACTGGTATTTTTAGATAGGTCTTTACTTTTCATATGCAAATATGAAAGTCTTGCATTTCGTGATTGGGGCCTTTGTCGGTAATGGTGCATTAAAAATGCGTTTTTTTTAAAGCCCAGGTAAAAAGTATAGCAACTAAATCAATATATTTTATAAAAGATCTGAGCGCCTTAGGCATGAAAATGGGGTCTAAGAAGTCTTGGATGACGAACCCAAAGATGAGTATAAAACCGGTCTCTAAATAAAATGGGATAGCATTTATAAATATGTTCTCACTGATAGAAGCTTCCCTCTGATAACATAATATGGTAATCCAAGACTTTTTCCATGGGTCCGCTTATCTACCAGATGCACTAAAATAATGCACCTTACCGACAAAGGCCCCAACTACGGCACGCAAGACTTTCATATTTGAATTTGAAAAGTAAAGACCTATCTAAAAATACCAGTTAATTTTTGCTATCACTTACACCCAAAAATAGCTGTGGACTCTTAGTCTATAACGGTCCAAAACAGTTCCTCCGGAGAGAAAAGATTTTCTGGATTTGAATCAAAACCAGTGGCCCTATTATATATTACAAAGCGAGCGGGAAGTAAACGATACCGAAGTGAAGCATAACTACGACAAAGAGCGATTATGTAAAACGAGGATTAATACAAAAAAGATCTTCCCTAGACCCTAACAAATTCGAAAAACTACTTTTTTGAAGCACAATCAACTTCATACCTACATAGGACTATCCAAAAGTAAAAAAAGAAAACAAAGGCTAAACTATAGCCAAACACATCGGTCGTTACAAACAACGAGTATTGTTAAACTAAAATGATTATCGCTATACGTAATCGCTTTTAAACGATAACGAGATAATTTCAACGACAATCGTTTTACACAATATGCACTCGCTTTTATTGTCAAAATCGTGAAATGCCATTTTTGATTATTTAATTCTGGAATTGTGCATTTGTGAATAAAAACAGTGTTAAAACTGACTGATATATGTATGTAAGTATTTATAACAAAAAATGTTTTTTATTTTTTGAATATTTATTTTATATAAATCCTGTCCTAAAAGTTCTATTTTTGGAAAGGATAATAATCCAAACCAGAGTTGTAATTGTATTTTTTCTTCTGTTTCCTCTTGGCAATTTCAATCATTTTCTGAACATCCTTTCTGTATGCGGGTGGTTGAAGTTCCTCATGTAAAGTACATTCCACTGATTGAGGCTCCTCTACCTTGAATATTTGTTTGCGAATGATATCAATGTCCCTTCCGTACTCCTCATTTAAATCACTTATTTTAGTTGGAGCCGTATCAAACTGAATAGCAAAATAATTTCCTTCGCGATGGACCAGCCCATGTTCGCTTATTTTGTGGGGCAGTGCTCTTGATCCTAGGTTTTCTAGCTTTCGAATAATACCACCTTTATCGAAAATAGACTCAGCTGTACGTTTCAATACCGAAACGATTTCAGGCTGTAATTATGGTTTTTATAGTTTCTTGTTCGAAATTTAATTAAGTTTATTTTACTTACCCTGTTCATTTTTCGTAGGACTAATGATAATTCATAAGTAGGCATGTTTTATTTAAATTTTAATTGAAAAATATTTAAGGATAAACTTTTTTCGTAATCTTCTCATCAACATAACCTCAGAGCCTTAATACAAATGTCAAACTCAAACTGTCAATTAAGAAAAGTGATGCCAAAACTCAACATTTTTTTCTTCTACGTTGAGTTTCGGGGCGAAACGAGTTGAATTTGGATTGGATTTTCAATGCATATGCATTTGCGCGTACTCCTTAGACCATATAGTACATGGACTGTTCATCCATCATGGCTGCATGGTCTCAACATAGGATGTCGCCATGATTGGCAAATGAGACATAAGGTTACCTGTCAAAATGAAGTAAGGTTTTCTGAAAGCATATTTACGTTTGTTATTTGTTTGTCTTTTAAAACGAGTTTATTAAAAAGTAAGAATAGTATTCATTTATTAGGGGTATTCCCGATCCGATGCAAACTGGTCTTGTATCATTGCAAAAGTGCAAAGTTTTTTTTTACAATAGGGTTAGGGTATAGCAATTTTACACTTTTGCATTTTTGCAATGATACAAGACCAGTTGCATCGGATCGGGAATACCCCTATTGATTTGCCATTGACACATATATAAATTTTAAAAGGTCAGCATGTCGGAACCATCAATTCCACGACATCAATTTCAATTGTGTGTTATTTGCGGCTGCATAAAATTCGCATCAAATTCAACCTTATTTCTCATTTGCCAAACATGGCGGCATCCTATGTTAAAATCCTCTTCTTTGTACGAAAGGATAGGGAAAGCGCAGTCCATGTACTATAATATGGTCTAAAGTGTACTCCCATATAAGCCCATAGTGCTCAAAATCGAAACCAAACAAACGCGAATCTGCCGTGACGACGAAGAACAAAATAATCACCCTTAGGTAGAAACGCACTAGGCGGAACTGCACTTCAGCGACACCGTACGCACTTTCGCACGAAACTGAACGAAACTTCACGTCGCGACACAGTTGGTCAGATTACTAACTTTGTCGCATAGTTTCGCGCCGTGAAGTGCAGTTGTCGCTTAGTGCGATATAGCTCATACAATTTCCTACAAATAAGTCGTGAAGTTCAGTTCCGCTGAAGTGCAGTTCCGCCGAGTGCGGTCCTAGCTTTATTGCGTTAGGCGTTTTAGTAAAACGCCAGTAAAACGACAAGGCTCTAGAAGCGGCAGTCGGAGTTTTAGTAAAACGACTATTGTTTTAATGGCTGGAGGGGTGAATAAAGAAGAGAACGGGAAAGGTTTAGTTTTACTTAAACGCCGATTAACGCTTTTGGAGCCGTATCGTTTTACTAGCTTTTTACTGAAACGCAATAAGGGTGAATACCAACGTTTTGTTCCATTGACCACTACGTGGTTTTTATTGTTTTAGTCGTCGCCGCGACAGTTTTGCGCCTTTCGTTGCATGCCGCGCCGGGCCATACTCTATGAAGTACGAAAAAATGTCAGAAAAATCTCAAATTGTAGACCGTTGGAATTTTTTTTCCAAAAATGTATGTGAGCGTTCAGAGATATTAGGCATGTTCAGGAAAATGAGATCTCAGGGCCAGTTGTACAAATATTTAAACCGTGGCTCAGCAATTTTTATCAACCAATTTCGGCGGATTAATTGAGTTTCAACACTAGTTTACTGTTCAAGTGTGTGATAAAACCCAATTACATACTTGAACCAGAGTTGAACGTTAGTTAATCCGCCGAAATCGGTGAGTTAAAATCTTGAACCGAGGCTGAACCACTAGTGTACAACTGGCCATGAGTGCCGGGACTCACGGTTAAGATCTGTAAACATACGTAACGTTACGTGAATCACAATCACGATCACAAGATACGTTACGTTTTTGATGTGTAAACATCTACTGGCGGTAGGGTAAAAAAATGTAACGTATCTTGTGATTGTGATTCACGTTGCGTTACATATGTTTACACATCTTAACTGTGATTCCCGGCACTCACACTTTTTTTTTCACCCTACCGCCAATATAGATGTTTACACATAAAAAATCTCGAATTCGCTTGCTCTCTTGAAGATCTCATTTTTCTGAACGCGGCAATTTTCTTCGAGGGACGCGTTTAATTTTTTAACGAACATACCCAACCAAATGACTTATTTGAAATTTTGTCACAAGTGTCATTTTTGTTATTTTTGAATGAGCAAACGCTGAAGTATTAACACATGGGATTTCATTTATGAAAACACCAATTTTAAAGCAAATATAAAATAAAACATGACACAAATTTGGAATGAAGTTGATCTAAGAATACCGCCGCTTATAACTATTAAAGTTCCGGACGTTACCTTTGGTAAGAATATAACACATCCTGCCTTACAAGAACATACAAAATAATTGAATCATTCTAGTGAAACAAGTACGATCTTTGTTTTTTAAACGAAAGACGTCTCTGTTTGACCATCTTCAGGATGAAATATCTAATACTGCAGCGTTACTCTCGCGTTTAATGGCTCGCCGTAAAAACTCCTTCCACAACATGATTGGCTTTAAATTCGTTTGTAAACTTAACACATCATTAAGTCGTCTTCTTAAAGTCGATGTGGAACAAGGGCTTAGTAATTTCTTTCAAATGCTACCCGACTCAACATCGTACAACTGCAATGAGGTACCTTCCCGAAATAGTTTTGATTACATTCTACTCCGATTAATTTCGGTGCATAAAATTTACCAACGCATTACCTATTGCTGCCAAGAATCAGCTGCTTACTTTAACAAACTCTTAAGGAACAACTATTTCATGGAAACCATCACGCTTTTCCTGGCTGTTATAGCAAAGCTTTGGGATCTCACAAATAAACTTGGAAATACTTACTCCAAATTCTACTCAAAATTATTGATTTTTAGGAAATGTTTTCCACACATTAATTCTCACAATAGTTTTGAAAATTTTGATTTTCCAAAGGATCTTGATCAATTTTCAATCCAGACGACAGCTATTGATATAGTTTCGAATGCAACCCAGGCTAATAGCATAACAATGGATAAGGAATTCAATCAATCAGCACCAATTTCAGTTGTAAGTGTTCTTCCAAAGTTAAAAAAAGAAGAAGACTTTGGAATGGCAATCAGCAGAGACTCAATGAAACCAGTCATCGATTTGAGCCGTATTCACAATATCGAGGATGTACGTCTGTTTTTCAAGGAGGAAGATGAAAAACGCAACAAATCTATCAACTCGTGTGCAACTAAGTACATTCTTAAACATGAGTGGCTCGGCATTCAGAAACTGGTGGAAAGAAAAATAATTGCAAATGATCACAAAAAAGCTCTCAGTGTTTTTAGAAAATTTATTACAAGCAAAACTTGATTATATCTTACATTCATAGATATACCTACGTATTTGTGTATGACAAAACGGTGAAAGTATTAATAGCATGTTGGTTTCACCACCGTTGGAAATGTAGGAATGATCTGCGTTTGTGTTTTGTAGTTATTTTTCTGTAAAAAAATAATATGTTTGTATAGCGGTATTTCCAAATTTAAAATAAAAAAATTAGATACAAATTCTAAAAAGTGTAATAATTTTTTTACAGAATTTATCAGATAATTCTGATACAAGCTGATTATATTTCTAACTTAAATAAATTGAAAGATGAAGCGTTAATTTTTTTTAACTAAACTACCTATAGCTAAATATTAGTGAAGGGTGAAGAGAGCACCAGGAGTTTTTGAATCGACGCTCACACCAATTTACGTTTTTGAACATGTGCTTGTTCTTGTATTTCAACTAATTTAACAATATGAATGAATATGAAACAAGACCTTATTGCGATGTCGTTTGATTATTGATAAAGGAAATTCATTGAAAATCAAGGACAAAATTGTAGGGCTTTAGGAATTCTGGTTCGGATAAAAAAAAAGAATTCATCTTGATTTAGAACCGGTACTCACCAACGGGACTCAAAATAAGGAGAAAACGACAAAAATACTACGAAGTTCTTTGAGGTCTCAATTCCTTGAGCTGCAATGCGAGGCTGTATAACTGTTATAATTTGTTTAAGTTTTGCTCTCAGTACTTACAAATGGTTTTACGGAAATCAATAAAAAAAGCTTTCTAGCAGAAGTATGAGCTTTACCTTAAAATTCTAACTTCTAGTAGTTTCATTAAATTGTTACAAAATCCTAAAACTCATACTCAACTGACGATTAAATAATAATGTTAAAGCTACGCGCAAACCGACGCGATGGCGGTGGCGATCGCGATAACAATGTGGATGCCGCACACGTAAATCAATGGAGGGGCACACATGACGCGATATGTGGATTGCATTTACGTTCCACTGCTGCGTGCAGTTACGCGACTTTTCTTGAACGCAGCAAGCAAAAAAGAAAATTTGCAAAACTGAAAAATTAATAGAAAAAATTAGGAGAAATTCCATTTTATATGTTTTTTTTTATTAAAGTTAAAAAATTAAAGGTTTGTATTGTCGCTGACAACTTAGCCCGCTACACAATATACCGCGTTGATGTGAGCAGGTTTTTGAACGCATCTTTATCGCGCGATAAAAGTTATCGCCATCGTGTCGGTTTGCGCATAGCTTAAAATGTTTTTTTTTATAACATAAACAATAGAAACAAATTTATAATTCAGTACCTTAACAAATGCCTTGAAGTTCTTCTTAGTATTATTTAAAATGTTTGAAATGTTTGACGAATTTCGACTAATCGAACAATTACTTCCTTTCGATATCAAGTTCATTTTACGAACTCGCACCTCAATGCCTCCTTTTAACGAATCATTCCACTCTTTTTGTTTCAAATCATCTAGAGAGCAATTTTTCTCTTCTTTCACATCATCATCGCATTTTATATTTAAAATGCTCAACGCTGAAAGCCAACCATCTGGTGCAGCTTTAATTGGTGAAATTTTGATCTTGGAACTTATAACATTTGCTTTACACGACTCTTTGTTCGGAATAAAAGGCTGTGTTTTGGGCAAAGCGACATCGCTGTTGTGTTCAGCATCGTGAACTTCTACTCTAGAGCTTTTATTTCCAAATGCAAATAATTCATCTTCATCCGAAATATATCCTCCAGAAGGTTTAGATTTTTTTGGAGATGATCCAAAGTTAAAAATATCGTCGTCGTCGTCATCGTTGCTTTCATTGTCAGTAATAAGAGCAATGCGACCGCGTTTGGCAGGCAAAGATTTGTTTACACACAGCTGACTAACTTGTAGTACGTCTGGCTGGGTATGGATTATTTGACTTTTTTGTAAGAAACCAGGCATAATCGGTTTTACTCGGGGGACATTTCTTTTAGATGTTAATACTGATGATGGACCTGGTTCAGTGGGTTTTTCCTGTTTATCGGTCTCTTCTGGACTTTTATCTGCCATGGGAGTTGTATTTCTAGGCTTTTTGTTCAGCCTGCAAGTATCAATGGGGGTTGTTGGTCTTTTTCTAGTTTGGAAACTTTCTTTTGAGCTCAAGATTTCATTTGAGGGCAAATCTGACGACAAAACAAGATTTTCACTGAAGTCATCATCAGAGAAGTTGAGACTTTTTAAATTTTCAACTTCATTTTTGTCAATTTCTTCAATAGTTTCATTGGTTTTTTTTATTATATCGCTTTCTGCGCTCATTGATAGACGATCTATTGAATTTGTTCTTTTCGAATTATAATTAATAATTATGACTTCAGAGTCATAAACCTCGGATTGAATTGGTTTACTTGGACCAGCTTTTTTCTTCAAACAATCACTTTCTGGAACATCGGAATATGTTGAATGGAGAGTATTGATTTCAGATATTTGTGATCCGGTGTTTTCTACCAACATAGTGCCAATAGTTGGAGATCCGATTGCAGATTCAGGCAATATATTTGAGATTGCACTGTACGATGGATTGCAGTACTTTTCAATTGTACAGCATACAATTGCCAGTCCAATTTCATATTCGGGTATAGTTCGAAGAGATTTTGTTTCGAGATAATCTGAGAAAACAAACAAAATTATTATTAGGAGTACATAATAATTAAACGAGCTATATAGGTAATGTATGTATGTATGTAATTTAAGAAAAGCTAAAAAATGTCTTAGAAATAACTTTATCTAAAGTGTGCCCAACTCACCTGATATAGTGTTTATTGTCTGCGATCCTTGTGACTGTGTTGATGCAACGTACTGTACAACTATAGTATTACTTTTTACCAAAAAAGATTTTGAAACATTATTTTTTAAGTCTTTACATTGTCCTCCTGCCTTGATCACAATCGGCGAATACATATCGAAATGTTTCTTAGTCATAAAAACAAATGTTTTTCCGGCAAACAATGTTTTACGGTTTTCATTAAAACCCAAATGCTCATCTTGGATTGCTGAAGATAATTGACTACTTCTTTTGGGCAGGTAGCCACTTGGATTTGGAGGCTCTTTTTTATCTGAAATATTCTTGAGATAATCCTTCCAGAAACAACATGACACTATAGGAATCTTCTCGATCAACGCATGTAATACTTTAATAGTTATAATTATCTCGGGCATTGTTAAATGCGTACACCTTGATTCCCATTTGGAAATTATAGTTCCGCCCAATTGGTCAAGCTGATTCTTTATTTCAACCAAGTCCTTAGTGTTCAATGAAGATACCATTGAATTAATATTGTTCTTAGAAATGAGCCATTCATTTTTCAAAGCTCCAAACAAAATGCGATCACCTTCTTTGAGATCGATGAGCTTGCCTTTGAGAAGCTTTTGTTTATTTTCAGTGTGCTTATTGTGATAGGTTCCGAACTTGGACCCCTTATCTTCAAGTTTCAATGATTCATTAGACACTTGGAAAAGTGCATGAGAACGGCTTATGGATGTATCATCTGTTAAAACGATATCTGATCCTACACGGCCAATTGTGTATCCTCTACCAGATAGAAGGTAAATTTTATTGCCTGTTTTATAAAACAAATAGTACAATTCGAAACATTAACAAAGTTAATATGATTGTTTAAACATATTACCTGAATATAAATGAGTAACCACCCACATAACTTGTTTTTCTTTTTTTTAAGAAATAATTGGCACAATTTCAAATTACGTCTTTTAAATCAACTGAATTTGTTTTTTGTATCAAATGTCAATTTGACGAAGAACATATAAAAATTGGGATTTTTAACTATTTCCAATGACATCTTTCCAACAAGAAATCTCGGTTTACTCAATTGATGTGTTCAGAAAAATGAGATCTCAGAGAATTTTTTCACTCAAAAAGTGAGCAAGCGAATCCAAGATTTTTTTCCTCAGAGTTTTTACAGCCTGAGAAATTTCAGCTGAGAAATTTTGCTGAGGAATCCTATGAGTTTTGTTCCATTTTTGTTCCATTTTTCGCTGTTTCTCGCCACGAAAAGTTATCGCCGAGTTACAGAACATGGGTCCTGTTCAGGTAACTGATGTCGAATTCCTTTCAACCAAAAAAAATCGATCCCTGTGAAAGATTTCGATCTCGAACCAGTTTCCACTTTCCTTTCAACCAAAAAAAATCGATCCCTCATGATTTGGGATCAAAATCTTTGATCCCAATTTCAAAAGAGATTTACACCTACACAAAACACGCACTTGCAAACACACAAGTTAAGTGACATTTATCTAAACGTCATTGTGAAATTTTTCAATTCGGAAATGGCCTTTTCAAATTTAAATTGTTATAAATTCATTTATGAATTCGAAGAACGACGATGACAAACGGTGTTTGTCCGCTGGTGGAGCTGCATTTCCTGAAATCGTGTTTTGCACAATCTATGTGGACTGTAGAATTAAGGAATACAACGCCGCCGTTGCTGCAGCCATTCCAACTACAGGGATACATTTAATCCGGAATAAAAGTGTGCTTCGACTACATGAAATTGCATTTCAATTTTCCAGGCAGAGAAGGTGCTGCAATCATTTGTTTCCGAAGTTAAGATTTGCTGTTTTTTTTTTTGGTTTTTGTTAAAATAATTGAAATTTATGCAGTATTTATATGAACGAAATAAAATTCCTACTAGCCTAGTACGCAGATCGCGCTTAAATTTAGCTCCCACTTTTCTCTCCAAACATCAGCAAAAAACCCTTGCTAAATTTTAACATAGAGCATGCGTTGTGGAGAATATGTAAATGAAAGCAGCTGTTCTCCGAGATGAAATTGTTTTCAACCATTTCAATGATCTTTTTTTATTATTGCAACTAAATTTTATCAAATAAAATGGATTCTTTTCTTTGGCTGAGTTAAATCGTTTATTCCGAAATATTCCTCCATTTCAATTTTTATTTTCACAAAACACAATTCATACAAAATTCAAGATTTACAGAATCTGTTAAAATAAGGATCAAAAAAATCCCTTATTTGTATTTTACTTTCGCCATGATTTTTAAAAATTTTGTTTACCATTTTAAAATTCAGCATTTTAAATAGTTTAAAATTACATTTATACGATTGAAGATACTATTTACGATTTGCCTCAAAATATTGATTAATTTACATCTTTTTAATATTTTGTTATATATAATTTACAAAGTGGATAAAGCACAGTAATTATTGCCAATAAAATTAAAACCTCAGTTATCAGTTTTTTTTTTATTGTGAAAATACTGGCAGATTTTGGACCATTTAAAACTAAATGGTAAAATAAAGAAATTATGATAAAGTTATCATTCAAAATTCCATCACTCAATTTGTATTTTGATTGTTTTAGGCATTTGCAAATTCCGACCATCTCGAATAAAATCTCGTGCATGTCGGTGATAATTGGTACAAATAAATAATAATTGCGACAAGGAAAAAACAATTCGACACAAACATTTGTATAAATGTAAAATAACTATAATCTAAAATATTAAAAAAAATGTTCTTTTACAGTTTGAATATACTTAGGGCCAGTTGTACAAATATATAAACCTTGGTTCAGCAATTTTACCCACCGATTTCGGCGGATTAATCGAGTTTCAACAATGGTTTACTGTTCAAGTGTGTGATATTAACCAATTACAAACTTGAACCAGCGTTGGACGTTAGTTAATCCGCCAAAATCGGTGAGTTAAAATCTTTAACCGAGGCTGAACCACTAGGGGTATTCCCGATCCGATGCAAACTGGTCTTGCATCATTGCAAAAGTGCAAAGTTTTTTTTTTACAGTAGGGGTATTCCCGATCCGGTGCAAACTGGTCTTGCATCATTGCAAAAGTGCAAAAAAATTTTTTTACAATAGGGGTATTCCCGATCCGATGCAACTGGTCTTGTATCATTGCAAAAATGCAAAAGTGTAAAATTGCTATACCCTAACCCCATTGTAAAAAAAAAAATTTGCACTTTTGCAATGATGCAAGACCAGTTTGCATCGGATCGGGAATACCCCTAATGGGGTTAGGGTATAGCAATTTTACAATTTTGCATTTTTGTAATGATACAAGACCAGTTGCATCGGATCTGGAATACCCCTAGTGGGGTTAGGGTATAGCAATTTTACACTTTTGCATTTTTGCAATGATACAAGACCAGTTGCATCGGATCGGGAATACCCCTACTATTGTATAACTGGCCATTATACTTCTAGGAATTTTTCTTTTTCTTTTTTTTTTATTTTTTCGTCAAGAAAAGAGTGCCATATTCGATATGCCACACACACTATTACAAAAAAAAATCAGTCCCATTTTGCTTTCCATTCACCGGATCAAAATCCCAAATGGCAAAAGGAAATCGATATTATATGCCTGTTTGGTAACTTTTTTTTCAACAAATTTCCCAAAAAAATGAATTTTTTCTCTATGGGTTTTGACAGCAAATTGTGAAATTTTGTGAAAATAGTTTCGTTCGTTGAACTTTACCCGGGTTGACCCAGGTTTTCATGACAACTCCAAGAATTGTCAAAAAAACCTGGGTTTTTCGTTTTTCAAAAAACGCCAGAGGGCTTTAAATTATGGGCTTTAAATTATGTTGTTCACATTAAACGCAAGAAACAAGAAGTTATGTGCTCAATAATTAAAACATAAAATGTTTTTTAAATTAGTTTTAAAAATGAATTGAAACAACATCAAGCTTTTTCCTTTTCTATTTCTATTTGTTATCTTTCAATTTTTCTTTTGATTTCTATTTCAAAAATAAGCTATTACCTGCAACAAGCAGATCCACAACAAAATAATTGCTTCACAACTCATGTCACTTTGGCAGTTTATTCGTTACCTCAACTCGCCACAGCAGAAAACCTAGTTCTACTTCAGGGCGAGTTCAGGGCGACCCTGAGCTAGCTATTTCAGCGAGTCGAGTGAGATGACTCGCCTTACTCGCCGATTCATCTCACTTCACTCGCAAAAGTGATTTAGCTATTAAAGTGAAATGATTAAACTTCGAATTTAATTTCGAACACTTAAATGAAAATAAGGAAATGTAAGCATCGAAAATGTAAACAAAAAAAAATAAACAAAAAATAAATAAATGAATAGATTATAAATGATTTAATGAAATTATTTAAATTTTATTCCTCACCATATTTTTATTCGTGCTGATATTTCCCACTACTTTAAATTTTTTAATTAAAAGTGACTCATTTCACTCACTCGCCTCGATTTCGAATTAGCTAAGGGTCAGTTTCACAGTGCACACTTCTCGTCACCGGTCTCAAAAAACACAGAATTTGATTGTCAGGGCGAGTTCAGGTTTTTCAAAAAACGCTTTAGGGTTACTTCAGGGCTCAACGAACAAACCTAATTTGTGCAAATTCGCAAGAAATGTCACGTTGCTAAACAGACCTCGATTTGTTTTTATTTAAAATCCACAACCTAGAACGCATCGAAACTGTTCTTGAAATTACATAATTTTTTAATTTGACGTTTAAGACGTCATAATTATCCATGATTGTCAAAGAAAATTATCACCTTTAAAGTTTTTGAATTACCTTTCGCAATAAATTGTGTTTAGAATTTAGATTTTAGAAAGTCTATACAAGTTGGGGTACTAAGTTGCTCCCGAATAGTATTCTGGAATTGATTTTTGAATAATGTTACGCACAGCACTACAAAGCACCAAAGTGTTTTTTGTCACCAAACCAAAAAGATTGCCACAATTATGTGAGCAATTTTCCAGAAACCTTTCAGTCACTGTTCCTAACTTCGATAAATCAGAGTAAGTTTTTTGCATGCATAATCTTGACTAAACGATTAAAAATCTACTCGATCACTATAGAATTCAAATAACGTTTGTGAAGGCTAGTGGCGAAAAAATTACATCGAAGGCGAAAGTGGGAGACACTGTTCTTGATGTTGTGGTAAACAATAACATCGATTTGGATGGGTTTGGAGCCTGTGAAGGTACCCTCACATGTTCCACTTGCCATTTGATACTAAAACCCGCCGATTACGAAAAGCTCCCCGATAAACCTGGCGACGAAGAGCTCGACATGCTAGATCTAGCCTATGACCTCACCGATACATCTCGTTTGGGTTGTCAAATAACGCTTACCAAAGACATGGACGGCTTAGAGGTTCAGGTACCAGCGACTGTTAATGACGCCCGCAGTGCGTAGCATCGTCAAAGTCGCGCAAACTAGATTGACCTGCTATGAATATCTAATTCTAGAATCATTTCTTTAGGTAGCTCTATTTTTGGTGTGTTAAAATGTAAAATTTTGTATTGTTATTATGGAATATAAATAAAAATCAAACGTACATATATTTTTTTTTAAATAAACTATTTTCTTTATCTTCGAAAAATAAAAACAACTTTGGCTTACATTGCGCTTTTGAGGAAATATTTACATATGTATGTACATCAGAAGCTTCATACAAGTACATATTATGTTTGTATTTCCTTTAAGTTGATTGTTTGAATTGCTGCTGCCCTTGAAAACTAATAATTCATGATAATGAATTCAATCACACTCCGCCTAGAGTTCATCACGAGTAAAATTATTTAAATTGTGCTTTGATAAATCTTTAAAGCATTTTAACGAAATATCTTTTATTTATGTATTATAAAAAGCAGAAACGTAAGGACTTAATACATAATTATATTTTGTTTTAATAAATTGATAAATTATGTCAATGACGATTATAAGGTGAATTCTAGAATATAGTTTCTATCTTTATTGATAACTTGTGGTACACACACTATGCAAAAAACTGAAGTACCTACTTCCGTGATAAAATAGATTTAGATTTCTATTTGTTATATGTAACTTTACTCTGACATGGATGTTGAATAAATGAACTTTTGTATGTAATTAAATGTAGAAAAAATAATTACAATATAAAACGTACAAATTAAAATACGTATTAATATTTATATATAGCAGAAGAAGTAATTATAATAAAGTTTATGAAGAAGTCATGTTTAGGGCTTTCCATTGGTGAATTCAAATATAAAAATAAAAATTGATTTTTTATTGTATTCGTTTGATTTCGTTTCTGTGTTTCAAAAAATCTTTATCCCTTCATCGACTTTTAGAAAAGAAAGATGAGCTTGACGAAGTTACTGATTAATTTTAAACTGTTTCCATTTATTATTAGCGATTATTTTTCTACATAATATTTTGAACAGCACAATTTTCAAAAACGAAATAAATTAATCAAATCAAAAAACTATAAACTGACGGGACGACCGAAAATAATGTTGGAGGTAAGATTGATTTATATTTTCTTTCTTTATTGTTCGTTCTTTGCGGCACAACGTATCTTGAAAAAAAAATTGTAATCTAATGGCAGTGGTGGCGCACTTTTAATAATGAAAAAAGATCTTATTGGACGAAGAGTGGTTTGAAAATCCCGAGTAAAGATCTTTTAGAAGAACGAATTTTTTGCTTATTTCTCTCTTTTCTGATTACATTAGGAACAATACAAATTAATATTTATAAAAAGAAAATTAAAATTCAAATGAAATTTGTTTTATATAGAAGACTACTTTAAACCATGCAATTTCAGCTTACGATTTAAAGCACTTGGACGAGAGACGTATGTGGTGGTGGTGGCAGACAAAATTGCAGAGGTGGGTAAAATTTCAGAGTAATTGTTCTTCTTCCTTGAACTTTTCGTTATTGTTCGACATAAGGAAAGTGGAGAAATGATTCCTTTGCAACTAAAAGGAAATCATACGAGAATCGAAGATTAAGATTAATTTTGTTTTCCCACCATTAGGTCACTTCTCATTCGGTGAAAAAGTGGATCGAATATGTGAATGGTATGCACTTTTACTTTTTCACCCGGTACAAAATATAAGCGGTTTTGTTATAATAAGTAAAACCGTCAAACTGCCAATGTCTACAAATTTCAGTCAATTTAAATTTTTTTTGTATGAAATTTGAAATGTTAAATTATATGAACTATTAATACCATATGTGAACTTTAAACTATTAAAATATCAGAAATTAGCTGTTTTGGAAAGTAAATGAACAAAATGAATATGATTTTGATTTTATCAGGCTTTTTTATACACACTTCTCCTTTATAAAAAACTTTATTTCATAATTTTCCCTACGTTTCGTTGGACTTTCCCAACTTTTGAAAGTTTAAGAATCCAACAAAACTTATGATAAACATGATATATGAACACACAGGAAGACAGATAAAAGGGCGGTCATGTATTCTAAAGGAAATTTGTCACTTGTTGCAGGTTTGTTGTTTTGTGTATTTCTATCAATTACTATGGAAACGAATGTTGTGTTTGTTTTGTATGATATGTGTATTTCTATGGAAACGTATAATAAAAGATTAAAATACAACATGGAAGTGTGTTTTCTTGTCTCGTTTTTGGATGAAAGAAGACATTTTCAAAACAAAATGCTTGTAAAATAAAAAAAGGTTGGGCCATAACTCAATAGAACATTGTATTTCAGAATTCTGAAATTTTTCATCAAACGAATTGATGAAACAATTTAGGTTTTAGCATTGAATAAATACAAATAGAACTCCACAACTCAAAGCGACCGAATGATGATTGTCTTAGGTCTGATTTTTTTTTATTATTTAACTATAAATAGGGTGAAATGGATACATGATAGGTATTCGATTTTCTTATTGTGCTTGGAAGGTGTATGCATATATTTAGAGTTAGATTTGCCTACCCGTGCAAAACCGGAGCAGGCCAGCTAGTTATGTATGTTTTGAATGTAAAGAATAAGGATTCCCTTCTAGTTGGGGAATTTTTGTCACTGCGACACATACTCATATACCATGATTTTGTTAAAAAAAAAATTCATAAAAGTAAAATTTCGCGTCACACTCAAGTCCCATTTTAGCAGCAATTACTGTCTGTTTTTACTATATTAGAAGTGATGTTTGAACTAATAAAATCAATTTATATGAGGGGTTTTTTGTGTGATAACACACTTGCAGTTAGGCTGCCAAGCTTTCGCACCATCATATTCATCATCATATTGTTGTTCATTCAAACCTTCAAAATCAATTTATACCTACCCTAAATGGCATAATTTTTTTGCAAATATTTTTAGCAGTAATTCAGCATGTTGAAAGGTGCTCTTTATGTAAATTTACTTTAAAGAACTCAGTGATACTGTTTAATTTTAATTTTTTTGTTTGATAAAGTTGCAGTCCAGCAAAAGAAATTTAAACATTGCCAAAATATGGTTTACATGTTGTCAAAACAAGAAAATATATAATACGAGTTTAGGATATTATTATTATCTTAAATGGAAGAAAATACCGGACCTGAAATGATTTATACTTTATAAATTATAAACTTCCCATTAAAAATGAGCGTTCGTATGCAAATGAAATCAACGGTATAAACGTTATTTAGGAGATACAAAGAAACAACTTTGAGGCATCATTTAAAAAAAAATAAGACTCATAAAAGCATCAAAAAGCAATAAATAATATCAATTGAATTATTTTATTTGCAATTAAACTAAACACTAAAACTAAATTCAAACTGAATGACAACAAAATTCAACGAAAAATTTTATCCAGTCATAACCCATACTCATACACCAAAAAAAATTGATAATTGACTCACTAGAAGAACAAAAATCTCTTAAAACTATTCAGAAGCTGATAAGCATATAAATAAAACTATGAATCATTCTTTCGTCCACCTATTGACCTCAACTGAATTTATGGTAGTCAACATAGTCAAAACTGAAAAAAAATGCGTTTTCTACACAAAGTTCTGAATGAAATTTATTTCTTTTTTTTTTAAATCCAGCAAACAAGTAAATAAAGTAAAAAAATTACAAAGAAAAAAAGAATTTTAAATATACATTTTTAACCAAAACATAGTGACATTTTAAAACAAAAATATATCTTGAGCTTGTTTTTTTGTATTAATTCTGTTCTTGTTTTACTGCGGATTGAACAAATTCATATTTAATCTCAATGTCAAGTAAAATTATGAACATTCATTCTGACTCAAAGAGATAAGGATATCTTTGTGGTTTTTAAATAATTTCAATCTGAGACTCATACACAGTTATAATAATAAGAACAGTATATTTTAGCGGTTAACTATATTTTCACCATAATTATTAGTTTTGGAAAGAAATAAAAATAAAATATATCCATTGGGAAATGAAAATAAAAGCATTAAAGTTAGAAATAAGATAGAGAAACGGTGTAGTTTCGAGTTTTCTTTTTGTTTGTTAAAGTTGTAGATATTTTTCCGACCCAAACACAAAAAAGATTGCTTTAAACATCCTTACATTTTTGGGTTATCTACGCAAACAAGAATAAACTTAGCCCAAAGTCTGGTAGTTGCGATCGTTTCGAGCTTTATAGAATTTGTATGCCACAAGACTTATGGCCAAAAGCCCTAGAGTCATAACAATGCCACCGATAAACCAAGTTAAATTGTGTTGGCAAGGCGCCGGAGGAGCAGCTGTAGTTGATGGAATTTGGGTAGTGGTGGAGGATGGGACAGTAGTAGATGTGGTTGTATTTGGCGATGGAGTGGTGCTGGACGTGGTACTAGTAGTTGTTGTTGTGGTGGTTGCGGGAGTCGTAGGCGATGGAGTGGTGCTGGACGTGGTACTAGTAGTTGTTGTTGTGGTGGTTGCGGGAGTCGTAGTCGATGAAGTTGAGGTTGTTGTATTATCGGTTGTAGTATCTAGAGGAGCCGGGGTTGTTGTCTGTTCAGTAACTGGAGCAATAGTTGTTGTTGAGATATCTACTGCAGTAGTTGCAGTTGTTTCAATTAAGTCGCCATTTGTTGTGGATATAGAAATCGTAGCTGGAGATTTCGTCTTGTCCAGAGCTTTGGAAAAAAAAGTAGATACAAATTAGATATGCACGCGCAAATGCAATGCATTGAAAATGAAATAAACTCTGCAACGTCATACCTGCACAGTTCGCAGAAATGAAAAGCGCAGCTAACAAGCACATCAAAAAACTTTTAGATGATTTCATTTTTGTGTTGTTTTAATTAGCAATCGAAAATAAATATGATTTCTCTTCTATTTTAAATAGCGATAAACTTTATAAATTGATAAGAAATTGAACTTGATTGAGTTGTCTTTACTGATTCGTAGCGGAATTTTTGTTAAAAAAACCATTGCCAGTAGAATAAAGCAACTTATGATTAGTTATGTTATGAACAACACAAAGGCTGTCTTTTTTGACAATGGGCTGGCTTATGACCGGTAAAGGAACACAGCTGATGATAGCCTTAGGGTGCGTTCAAAGATAAGTCATAGTACTATTTTGTACTACTTTTATATGCAGCGTTGAAAGATCGGTTTGAACTAGGGCTGGAAATTTTCATTGGAACCGAAATGAGGTATACGTCAATCTAAACACAAGCAAAAAAAACCTTGTTGTGGAGAAAACAAGCAATTTTTCAATGGGGCGACTAGTGTGAAAATTGTGATTTGTCGTTGCAAAAGTTTATTTGGTTGTGTTGCATTGTTTTCTCCAAAACTAGCGCTCTCAAATTAGAAAGAGATAGTTTTTGGAAAAGCCCAATTAGAGAAAATGTTTTTATTGCAAATTTGGTAATTTCGTTTGACAACTTATTTCATTTTGAATTTGATTTGGCAGTTAATAGCTTCTATTTGTCGTGTTCTCTTTCCAATATGGGTTTCCACTATGGATGCCTTCCACTTAGGTGTGTTCATTTTCGTGGTGAGAATTAACGCCAACTGTATATGTGTGTAAATAATTCGTGGCGAGTATACGCCAACTGCATATCGGTACGTTTTTTAAGCTTGTTGACAAACCCGGTCTTAAAGGAATAGAGGAACAAGTAAGGCTTTTTCAAAATAGTGATTATATATATAAAGGATTATAAGAGAGTCCACCTACATTCATGTGCGCGCCCTTCCATATAAGCCCATAGTGCTCAAAATCAAGACCACACTGTTTAGTTGAATGTGCGCGCCTGGCCTTGCTCAGACAGGAAAGGTAAGACCGCATTCGGCGATACTGCACTTCAGCGGAACTAAACTTAACGACTTATTTGTAGGAAATTGTAGGAGCTATATCGTACTATTGGGCTTTTCCCAAAACTGACTCTTTCTAATTTGACATTTCTATTTGGGGAGAAAACAATGCAATACAAACAAATAATCTTTCATATACAACGACAAATCGCAATGTTCACATTATAGTCGACCCTTTGAAAAAGTGTTTGTTTTCCCCCAACAAAGTTTTTTTTGTTGCAATTGTGTCACATTGACGTATGGGAGAACTTCAGAATGCGACAACTGCAAATCACGGCACTATGCGACAAAGTTGACAATCTGACCAAGCGGTGTTGCTGAAGTGCAGTTCCGCCTAGTGCGGTTTTACCTGACTGCGCCGTAAATTGTTAAAATAGTAAAAAAAGACAAGTAAATTTAAGAAAAAAGTGAAACAAAAGTAAGTAAAGTGAATACATGCAATACTTTACAGAAAAAAAATATAACAATATGCGGTGCTGTGGTTAATCCTGTAAAAACACCTACCTATAATACGCGGTGTAATTTTTGTTCATATCACAGGTTCATATGCCATCTAAATTACTCTGAACTACGGGCGCCCAATGACAGGTAGGCCCCTGACATAATATCACGTTTCAAAGTATATTTGTATTTTCAACCAATTTGCCTTTTTTATAGCAAAATGCTTATGAAATATCAATTTTAAAGTATTTTACGATAATGTTTTTACCTAAAACACATCACTTCACGTAAATTTATTTGGAATACGAGACACAATCAGCCTGTGAAGTGAAAACACAGCACCGGAAGTTGTTTTATATTTTTTTGAATAAAATATTGCAAGTTTTCACTATTCTCACTTTTATATCATTTTTTATTTAGTTTAACAGGCTTTTTTTACGTTCACTATTTTAACGTTTGAAAATCCTGAAATACTTTCCTTTAGATCGTCAAAATGACAGACAGTTCCTTTTTTTTGCTTATCTTCTTAATGCGGCATACAGTTCAAAAACACGTGCATATTTCATGTGTGTTAGTAAATTTTTTCTGAGCATACCTACTTGGCCACATGATTGACAAAAAATCAAAGTTTTGATTACCTGTTGTGGCATTTAAATTAATACACCCTCCCATGCATGATGAGATTTTGGCGTGTGTATATGCCGCTTAGGAACCCGGTTAACAGCCGGGGATTCGTAACTTTATATTCAGTATCTTTGGTTTAAATCTAAACTCTCATATAAGCCTATAGTACTCAAAATCGAAACTAATTACTAAACTGTTTCGAAACGCGCGCATTCACAACTAACAGTTTGGTTTCGATTTTGAGCACAATCGGCTTATTTGGAAGTGCGCGCACATGCATGTGCAATAAAAACATTTTATAGGATAATTAGCGGTTAACTATATTTTCATCATAATTATTACTGTTTTGGAAAGGAAAAAAAAATTAAAATATATCCATTGGTAAATGAAAATAAAAGCATTAAAGTTAGAAATAAGACAGAGAAACAGTGTAGTTTCGAGTTTTGTTTGTTTGTTAAAGTTGTAGATATTTTCCCGACCCCTTTACTTTACATCTAACCAACAGTCTCACAAAAGAATGCTTTAAACATCCTTACTTTTTTGGGTTATCTACACAAATAAGAATTAACTTCTCACAAAGTGCGGTAGTTGCGATCGTTTCGAGCTTTATAGAATTTGTATGCCACAAGACTTATGGCCAATAGCCCTAGAGTCAGAACAATGCCACCGATAAACCAAGTTAAATTGTGTTGGCAAGGAGCCGGAGGAGCAGCTGTAGTTGACGGCATTTGGGTAGTTGTGGAGGATGGGACAGGAGTTGTAGATGTGGTTGTATCTGGCAACGGAGTGGTGCTGGACGTGGTACTAGTAGTAGTAGTTGTTGTTGTTGTTGTAGTTGCGGGAGTCGTAGTCGATGTAGATGAGGTTGTTGTATTATCGGTTGTAGAGTCTGGAGGAACCGGGGTTGTGTTTGGTGGAATCGGGGTTGTTGTTGATACAGTAACTGGAGCAATAGTTGTTGTTAAGATATATTCCGGAGCAATAGTTGTAGTTGTTTCATTCGAGTTCTTTATTGTGGTTATAGCAATCGTAGCTGGAGATGTCGTGTCCAGAGCTTTGGAAAAAAGTAAAGACAAAAATTAGATATGCACGCGCAAATGCAATGCATTGAAAATAAAATAAACTCTGCAACGTCATACCTGCACAGTTCGCAGAAATGAAGAATCCAGCTAACAAGCACAGCAAAAAACTTTTAGATGATTTCATTTTTTTTTTTTTCGTTTTTATTTGCAATCGAAAACAAATATGATTTCTCTTCTATTTGAAATAGCGATAAACTTTATAAATTGATAAGAAATTGAACTTCAGTTGTCTTTACTAATTCGTAGCAGAATTCTTGTTAAAAAAATCAGTGCCAGCAGAATATAAAGTTATAAAGTAACTTATGAACAACACAAAGGCCGTGTAGATTGTAGAATATTCCACTGAAATTTTCGTCTTTTTTGACAATGGGCTGGCTTATGATGGCCGATGAAGATGATAGCCTCAGGGTGCGTTCAAAGATTACTCCTAGTACTACTGCTACTATTTTTAAATGCAGGGTTGAAAGATCGAGTTGAACTAGGGCTGGAAATTGACGTGGGTTTTATTACGTTTTCATTAGGCGTTTTTCTTTTTTAGCCCCGAGCGTGGCACTGAGCTTTCCAAAAGAAAACTATGTTACTTTTTAACTCGGAGCGCTCCGAGCTCTTAACTTGCATTTCTTTTTTAGCTCAGAGCTCGACCGGGGCTCGCTCGATGAGCTCGGAAAAAATGACCGAGCACATCGAGCACAAAGCTGAGCGCGGTTAACTTCATACAATTTGACAGATATGAGAGTTCAGTGCTCAATTGAGTTTCTTATGTCGAATTCCTTTCAAAAAAAGAATCGAATTTCTTTCCAAAAGATTTGAATTTTTTCTGTCAAAACGAATTTTTCTAGTGTAGCAAGATTCGTTTTGACAGAAAAAATTCGATTCTTTTGGAAAAAAATTCGATTCTTTTTTTGAAAGGAATTCGACATTAAATAGATCGGTGCGCTCAGGTCACGCTCTGTTCGGAGTGAGCTCTATTCGCTCAGAGCCCGCTCTGTGCACCGCTCGGGGCTAAAAAAGAAAAACGCCTATTGGAGCCGAATTTGCTAATTTCTTTTGACAGATTATTTAATTTTAAATTTGATTTGGCAGTTAATAGCTTCTTTTTATTAGGGGTATTCCCGATCCGATGCAAACTGGTCTTGCATCATTGCAAAAGTGCAAAGTTTTTTTTTACAATAGAGGTATTCCCGATCCGATGCAAACTGGTCTTGCATCATTGCAAAAGTGCAAAGTTTTTTTTTACAATGGGGTTAGGGTATAGCAATTTTACACTTTTTTGCAATGATACAAGACCAGTTGCATCGGATAGGGAATACCCATAATGGGGTTAGGTTATAGAAATTTTACACTTTTGCATTTTTGCAATGATACAAGACCATTTGCATCGGATCGTGAATACCCATATTACGTTTTCATTGAAGCCGAAATCAGGTAATTTCGTAAATCACAGAAAAAGTGTTTCATCGCAAATTTGCTAATTTCTTTTGACAGATTATTTAATTTTAAATTTGATTTGGCAGTTAATAGCTTCTTTTTATTGTGTTCTCTTTCTCTATAAAGAAATTTTAAAGCCATTGTAACTTAAAAAAACCTCTAATTGCCAGTTGTACAATAGTGGTTCAGCCTCGGTTCAAGATTTTAACTTACCGATTTCGGCGGATTAACTAACGTTCAACGCTGGTTCAAGTATGTAATTGGTTATTATCGAAATGGGTGGATACAAATTTCTGAACCACGGTTTAAATATTCGTACAACTGGCCCTAAATAGCTCTTAAGGGTCAGTTGTACAAATATTTAAACTGTGGTTCAACAATTTTTACCCACCGATATCGGCGGTATGTGATAATAACCAATACCATACTTCAACCAGCATTAAAGGTTAGTTAATCAGCCGCAATCGATGAGTTAAAATCTTGAACCAAGACTGAACCAATATTGTACAACTGGTCATAAGTGCGAAATCGGTATCTATAATCAAATTTCGCATGTAAGCAATGTTATATATAAAGGCTTCTTAACTTAAACGAAATCCACCGCGTTTAAAATTTACTTAAAGCCAGTTTAAATATATTTTGACATCTGAGAAGAATTGTTTTTGTGTATTTATAAGAGAAATATGTACATATATATAAAGAGTGTTTTTTCTAGAAGTGTGATTTTCAAGAAGAAATAAAACGCATATAATTTAATGTGTGCCCCTCCATTGATTTACGTGTGCGGCATCCACATTGTTATCGCGATCGCCACCGCCATCGCGTCGGTTTGCGCGTAGCTTTAAGCCTAGTACGTATCTGTATTGAAACGAAAATATTCTTTGGTCTCCAAATCGACAACGAAAACGTTAACGAAAAGACTACGAAAAAAATTAATGTCACCAATTTAAAAAAAAAATAAAAACAAATCACAGAATCCTTTGCTATAATCAAAGAAATAAAAATAAAAATAAAAATTCGAATGTCATTTTTCCGCAGACAATTTATGATTCGCTCGTTGAACAGCGCACTGCAAAACACAAATGAAAACGAAATTTTTCGTTTATGATTTCGTTGCTTCTGGAATATTTCGTTTCGCTTCTGTTGCGTATTAAGAATTCCCCACACCAACGCGAATTTTCGGTGGCGACGACGAAAACAATAATAAGAACGTTGTTTTCATTGGGCCCTACCAATAACAAAATTTAGAGACGACTTAAATTTTTAAGTAAAATAAACCATAATGGTATATACTCTATATAACAAACCAAACACGGTATGACTTAAATATTTAAGTAGACCCTAAATAATGAATATTACATGGTACGGACTCTTAAATATAAAACATGTATGGTTCATTATTTATAGTCCACACCATTATGGTTAATTTTACTTGAATATTTAAGTCGTCTTTAAATTTGGTTATTGGCAAGGTCGATTGACAACTACGTGTTGTTATTATTGTTTTGGTCGCCGCCACGACAAATTCGCTTTGGTGTGAGGGATCCTTAAAAAAAATTTGTTTTCCTCAGAATGAAAAACTAAGAAATTTTATGAAATCTCTCTCTCTGAAAAAGTAAAAATTATTTTTAAATTTTCCCAAAATACATTATCCTTTTTTATACAAAAAATTGCATTTCATAGAAATTCTCAACTCAAAAAAAACGAACCACCCTATGCGTCACTGAATATGGCACAGGAAAACTCAATCTGCTGGAAAAGCTTTGTTCGATTTGCATGTGTCATTCGTGGTAGAGGAAAAAAGCTCAACCGGCCCCAACCGCTTTATTTTCCCACACAAAAAAGACAACTCAGCCGCTCGTCTGTCAAAAAATTTATGAATTTATTTCAAATTCTTATTTCACGATTCGTGAATTTGTCGCGTTAAATTTTATTTCTGTGGTAAATTTAAGTTTTATTAATTCTTGTCTTTAATATTATTGTACGTATGATTAAATGCAGTGTTATCCTATTTTCGAGTTAAGCCACCCAAATCCTCCGCCCGCCTGTGAAATGCGTCGGGAAAAAATAAAAATGAATTTGCATATCACTTCATAGAAAAAAGAATACAAATTTCGAAATTCCTTTGCGTGAGAGTTCTCTCGGATCGGTTTCTCTGCCATACAAAAAAGAGGCAATTCAATTTCCATTTTGTTTGTTCATAATTATTTGTTCTATTACTACAAGTTTTGTTTACATTTTCTACATTTAATTTTGTTCGGGTATTAAAATAAGAAGTTCTAAGTTGTAAAATTTTGTGTTTAAAAAAAGAAAAAGAAAATCTGCCAAAATGGATACATCATCATTGCAGTCGCAAACTGCAGCTACTTCGCCTTCTTCGCCAGGAGCAGGAAATTACAATGCTCCAGGGGATAGTTCCCAAAAGATGGATGCGCCCCAGGAGGACTCAAAGTTCAAAGGTACGTTCGGATTTTTGCACAAAAAAAAATACATGAACATATTCACAAAACAACAATAAATCAACAGATTATTTTTTTTTGTTATTGCGGTTTTGTTCTTTTTTTTTTTTGGTCTGTCATTTTCAGTTTTCTTGTGTCACCCGATTCGGCGTTGCCGTGTATTAGATCTTTATATGTTATTAAATAAACATTCACTCCTATTTCTACATACTATTTACTACCTTTGCAATAATTGTTGGTACTTTTAACAAGTTTCATGGTCCCCTTTCACACGAGGAAACTGAGTTTCCAGCAACTTTCAGTTTATAGGTAAGAAGGCCAAGAAGAAAGAGGGGAAATTGAAATCTCCCCGGTCAACGATTTGAGGAGATTTTTTTGACATTTCTCTTCACATACACAGTAGTGTGTGTTCAACCAAGCTACTTTAAAAAGAAACTATAGAAAATTTCCACGATTTTGTTTCTTCGTGTGAAAGGTACAAGAGATTTTTAAGGAAATTAAAATAAAACGTCAAAAAAATCTCCGGCAACTGGTTTCCTCGTGTGAAAGGGGACATGTTGTTTCAGCTTATACGAGCAAAGAAGAGTCGACACATGCTGGGGCTGAATGCAAAATTGCGTTTTGAGCACGGTATCAAAATAAAATATAAATGGCCCCAGTGCGCGTAGTTTTATACATGTACTTAAATGTTACAGAATCGGATGAATAAGCTGCGGGGGGGAAGATTCAGACTCGCTAACCTCAAATATGTCGAAATTAAGTCTGCCTCAATCCATAGCTCATCATCGGATTCTATAATTGAGGTGAAAAAATAGGAGTGTTTCTATATACTAGGCGCGCTTATGCAACTTAACAGTTTGGTTTCGATTTTGAGAACAATGGGATTGTATAGGAATTCACGCACATGCATGTGCGGGACTCTCAATCATATAGTACTCAAATTGGAAACCAAGCTGTTTAGTTGCATGTGCGTGCCTGGCCTTACTTTGAAACTCTGTGCAATTGTGTGAATTTCTACACATTTTATTTTGTTTTAATTTGAACTTTGACGACTTGTGTAAAAGTTAACACAAATGCACAGTTTCAAAGTAAAGGAACTAGACTAATGATCATCCAAGGTAGTGTTGTTATATGTGAGAATTCTTAAAAAAATTGAACCGATAAACCATAAGGACTACACATACATACTGACAATGCGTGAAAATGACAGTTCATCTTCTAGATAGAAGAGAAAATGCTTCTGAATTTGAATTCAGAATCTAAATCAGAAGCACTTTCTAAAACTTCAGAAACGATAAGATCTGTTTGAAGCGTTCGATTGGCATTTCTCTTCCGGATTACCAGTCAAAAACGCCATTATGCACCAAGTAACTTGGATTGCTTCTACTTATTTCAATCTATCAAAAATCCGATTTTAACAATTTTTGGATTCCATTGCGCAAGCGAATTGATTTTTATTTTGATTGAAAATTAATTTTGCAGAGCTTAAATTTCTAAATGGAAGAGTTAAAATGAATCGGTAACTTCATCAAGCTCTTCCCTCTATTTTAAAATTGGAACAAGAGATGAAAACTTTGACTTATAAACTAACAAATTAAATTACACAAATACAAAGTCAAACAAAAAATCAATTTGAAATCGTTTTCCGTTCGCCAATCGCCACAAAAAAAAAATCATATTTAAAATTGAAATCTGAATTTACTAATGGAGAAAACCCCCATATTGAAATTGAATGAATCAGTTTAACTCCATTTATGTTTACACAATAAGGATTGCATGTTTTCGTTCATATGCTTATGTCCGCATACATGTAGCTTTTATAGTTGGGCATTATGTTTAAAATTTGGTTTTAATAATAACCTACTGCGAAAAATGCCAATCTACCGGATTATTTTGTTGAGGAATGAGGACTACTGATTTTTGCCCACGGAAAGCATGTAGCAAAAATTTTTTCAATTCGAAAAACTTCCACCAAACTTCAGTGGTAAACGAAATAAAAAATTGAAATAAAACTAAACTTAAATTGCAGCTAATCTAAGGGAGAGTACGATAACTCAGGCGCCAAAAATTGGTAACGGTTTTTTGTAGAGGTTTGACCTCTCAAGCATATTTAACTATTGGAGGGGGGGTCTATCTCGGAGATGGGGGTCTATCTCGGAGGTAGAGGCAATTTTAGAAAAACATTACTAAAAATGAAAAAAAATGTTATTAAAAAACAACGGCAATACTAACAATGAATTACTATGCAGGTTTTGAAAGTCAGAAATCTGTTTTTTATTTAAATTTAAATTAAATTATCTATGTCAATAGTTTTTTGAAAAATTCGCATGCAAACTCAAAATTTTGATACAAAACATGAAAAAAAAAGTTTAGACCCATTTTTTTTCAAAATTGTGATTTGAAGTGCTGAATTGGCTTTTTGTGGTCAATGCTAATATCAATTCTGAATCGAACACAAAAAACCGAATGGTTTTATGTCTTCTAGTTTTTGAGAAAATTGAAAACTACTAAAACTACTTTTTTATGAAATTTTTGTTTTTTGGTATTTACAGTGATTTCATTTTGAGGATTAATGTTGATGTTAGGTTCATTTTTGTAAGTAAAGTACAGCAATTCATTTAGCGTTACAGTTGCATTATATAGGTATGTAAGAAACAAACATACATTCATATAAAGAAATTATACAAATTTGCTGCAGTCGTACAATAGTACCTAGGTAATGTGAATTTTTTTACAATGCATTACATTTTCATATCTGAAAACAGCTGTTGAAATTGGATATATAGGATAAATTGAAACTTTGCATGCACCCAACCTCGCACCTACCCGAAATCCTATAGAGTGCCCAAGCAGGGGGGATGCAGGGTGGCAGTTAAGTTCTCTTATTACGCTTTCTGGTTGAAACATTATCACTTTTGGGAAGTAAACGAACAGATCTATTATTATTATTTATTTATTTTGTTTAATGACGTAACACGGGTGTAGCCATTTGACAATCGAGTTGATCCATCATTCAAATAAACCTATAGTAGCCGAAATACATTATTAAATTTCTAAAAAAAATCATTCTTTAAACTTCTGTATGATTCACAAAATTGTATTGTTTATCTAATAACTTTTATGCTTTATAGTCATTTTTACTATCTTAAATGCTATGTTCGGTTAACAGTTTAATGTCGTTAATTTACAGTAGGTACAAATAAATACATATATATTTTTTTAAGTAACATTATTCGTTGCACGTTTATAAGTTTTAGTATGTGTTTAACAAAAAAGCAACAAAATAAAATTGTGTTAACATAAACAAAAAAAAAATACTCCAACATTATTATTTATGCAAGGTTTGTTTTTAATAAATTTATTTATAATTTTTTATTTTTAACATATTATTTCACTCGTTTTTTTTTAACAAAATGCATGAAGTGAAAAATCACCTCAGTCTTGATATTTTTTCTTCCAGAACCCGAAGCAGATGATTTTATCACCGACATAAATATGTTAACTATAGAAGATTCGACACTCGAAAAAGTTCCAATTCATCTGGAAAACCTATTGCGATCATTTGATGTTGACAAATCTACACCTGCAGACTTGCTGATTGCCATAATTTATGGTATTGCCTTAGAGTGTTCCTTTGGTGGTGTAGATGAAGTCCAAAAATTAAACTCTCTCACACTCAGAGGCATGTCAATTCAAGATAGTTTTCAAAGTAAATGTGTGGCATTGTTGTCAAATATGCCATCTGGTGTTTATGATGTCAATAATATGTCATATACTATACGAATGCAACTTTACTTTGACAGGAGTGATACAAACACTTTGCTAATGACCGCCGTTGTTACTGGAGACTTACTTATTCTTACTCTGACTCCAGACTGTGTGGATGCTGCCGGAAAGAGTATTTGCCTTTCAATTGGTCGTTATGTTCTCAATACTAAAGGTCGACCATTTCCAAGTCGATTCAGGAAACTACCAGAACTTTCTTATAAGTTACGCGAACATGTATTGGTTCCAGTAAGAAAACATTTGATACAACGAGACGGTTTTGTCTTCCTATATCCATGCCTTGAGGGTCTACCAGAGGAAATGTATCCTTATTTGTATGTGTATTTAAATAAAAATGAATTAAAAAAAATGGCCAATGTTTGTAAAAGACTTTTGGGTACTGTTACATATTACAATATTTATAAAACGGGTCTTTTAAAAAGAAAAAAATAAATTAAATGCATTTCATTATGTTATTTAGAGTTTAAATAAATATAAAAAAAATATTTTTGGTACATGGAATGGGTTTTGTTTTATTTCTTTTATTATTATTTATTTATAAAACTTTATTATTTTTGTTTTACTTATTATAGTTAAAAACTATTTCAGATGCCAATGAAAAACTGGATGAAGTGCCTGAAATGGATGGTTCAATAGGTATGTATTATAAGAAAACCAAAAATTATTTATATGCGTTATAGACCGGTTTATATTAATCACCGGATAAATAAATACAAACCTGTTTTATGTTTAGTTCTTTTACACACTAGATTTTCAAATCATCTCGAAGTAATTTTTTAACATTAACCACATGTTGGGCATTGCACTTATTGTTAATTCGTATAACGAAAATACATTTGGGTGTTCTACACACTCATCTGCAATTATGTAAAAATGATTTGTATTTGTAGTTATTAATGTTGTATTTGTTTATTACAAAAACATATTAAAATTGTAAACTATTATTCATATTTTGTTAGTTTATAAACAAAGCATTAAAAGAAAGCAAATAGAATAGGAACAACTGTTTTTTTTCAATAGATTGACAGGAAAATGTAGTAGAATAGGTATATACCTTAGTGCCACTAAATTTTGTATCAAATAACAGGTGTTTATATTCAGTTTGTTAACAATAGACACCAGTTCGGTTAGAATATTTCCCATTAACAACAAATATAAATTAATTATGTGGGAAAAGAGAATAGATATACTTCTCCAAATAATCTGCTACAATAATAATCAATTTCGCTCATCGAAAAACGTACTGCAGAACAAAAATTTTCATTCATGATTACATTGTGTCATTTCTGTATGATATTTCGTTTCGCATTAGCAGATGTACTTAGGATTTTTCGCATCATTTTTGTTACCTTTAACTATATTTTATTCATCTTTGTTCAACACAAATAATAAGACTGCTTCCATCCTGTGAGCCGTGCCTTGGCGCATTGTCTGATGAACGTGGAAGTGACGGAAATCAATCGGTTGGAGTTTAAATAAAATCGATCAATTTTTTGATATTATAAGAGAACAATTTTGATTGGAGTTTGTTTCTAGGTTCGCAGAAAATTTAAAATCATTTTCTTATAGAAGGTGTGTTTTATTCATTGCTGCATAGCCAGCGCAGCAAAATTTCCCTTGGCAAACAAAAACAATTTGATTGCTGGCGAAAAAGAAGTCACTAAAAATAAAGATGGCTGTGCTGGCGATAGAGCTTTCAATTATTGAAATGAACGTATAGAGTGAGCTTTCGTTTTATTCAGACTTGTGCTGCGCTGGCTATGCAGCAATGAATAAAACACACCTAGAAATAAAACATTAAATTCCAGACAAACAATTTTTTCGCTCATCATATACATATGTATGTACATATAACATACATATAATATATAATATAATCGGCGATATACACGTTGTGTTGGTATAACTCTCCAAAATATAAGTATCATATCTTTGCAAATAGCCATATTTATTTGGAGTTGGAGAAGTAATCATGAGTAGATACTAAAGATAATCTAGTATTACCAAAGGCGCAGGGTCATAAGTCCACAACAGACTTTTAACCCACTTGAGTGCTTTACAAGTCCACAATTGTTGACTTATAACCCACTATGATGAGCTAGAAGTCCAAGAAGTGGGAGAATATTCCCTAATTTTAGAAAGGAAGTGAGTCATAAGTCCACAAATATTTCCTGATGAACTTTTAAAACGAATCTTAATCTTAAAAAAAAGCAATAATAATAAACTGAATATTTTTGAAATCACTAAACTGAGTAATAAACCCACCTATGTGCCAGAAGTCCACAAGAATTATCTGTGGACTTCTGGTCCACAAAGGTGGGTTAAAAATTTACAATAGATTTGTGGACTTTTAACCCGCCTAAGTGGGTGAAAAATCCATTATGTTCTTTTGCCCTGTGTACTTATGACCCTGTCCCATTACCAACCACTCTTACTTTCATTTCCGAGTAGATGAGATTTATGGGGAAATTAAATTTTGAGCGTTCCATTAAAAATGGCTATAGCCAAGTACTTAAGTTTAATTCGCCACCTTCAAAGGAACACGTCTATTATTAAATTTGTCAGCTTTTGTTATAATATGTCTAAAGAAGCAAAAAAAAGTTTTTACAGGACTCTTATTATTCAGCCCTATAGCGAAATAAATTTCCCCGGAGTTTTTTCCCATTTTGGGAAATTTGCTATCACAAATCATCTTGGGAAAATATTCCTTTCGGTGAAAAAGGTATCATGAGTAATTTTTCTAGGGAACTTTTTGGGAAAAAATTATTTCGTAGGAGATTTGCGATTAAAAATATTCTTTCCCCGGTATTTTTTGATTTTTTTTTCGAGGACATAAAAGTTCCCATTAAGTTGGCGTTAAAGCTGATTAAGTTCCGGTGAAATAGTTCCTCAAATTCATCTGAAAGGAATGATCAAGTTACAAATTTACCATTCACAGTTGAAAGCGCATCAGAGCTTTTTTCCAGTGCCTTTTGCCAAGGGCTTTTTGAAGCTTTTAATAACGAATTCTTGAATTTGGGAATATAAAAGGTGTGTTTTATTCATTGCTGCATAGCCAGCGCAGCACAAGTCTGAATAAAACGAAAGCTCACTCTATACGTTCATTTCAATAATTGAAAGCTCTATCGCCAGCACAGCCATCTTTATTTTTACTGACTTCTTTTTAGCCAGCAATCAAATTAGGTGTGTTTTATTCATTGCTACATAGCCAGCGCAGCAAAATTTCCCTTGGCAAACAAAAACAATTTGATTGCTGGCTAAAAAGAAGTCAGTAAAAAAAAAGATGGCTGTGCTGGCGATAGAGCTTTCAATTATTGAAATGAACGTATAGAGTGAGTGATCGTTTTATTCAGACTTGTGCTGCGCTGGCTATGCAGCAATGAATAAAACACACCTATTGTTTTTGTTTGCCAAGGGAAATTTTGCTGCGGTGGCTATGCAGCAATGAATAAAACACACGGAAAGAGATTATCCGAGGAAGTGATAAATCCCCTAGAGTATCAATTGTGCTTTTCATCTTAGCTGTTTGAATTCGGTTTAAATTTGTAGGTCCCCTCCATTCCAACGGTAGAGTTGTAAGTCACTAGGATCTTGATTTCTACGAGCTGTCTCGTCATTATTATTTATTATTCTAGTTGAGCTTTAAAAAATGTTGTTTACCATTCTTTCATTCGTTCAGGCAGTTGAGGCACGGCACCGAAAAACCCACGAACGACGTATAAAGACGCACAGATTTACATAGATTTTAAGATACCAGACTTTACAAATTTCATTTACCTACAAAAGTAATCTACTTTCCATACGGTAGAACTTTGAACAAATCGTTTACCCCAATTTGAATTTATAGACCTTTATGCACACAAACAAGTTTCATCCCATATAACGCACTTTAACGAACTAAAATTCACAAAATTCACTTTTTTCAAATAAAATATGGACAAAAAAAAAATAATCACGAATATACCATAAGCACTGGCCCACAAATATTATAAACTACGACTCCCTTTTTTCTTTGTATCGAACGTAGAATTTACTTGACCTTGTTACAAATATTATTATCTATACACCCGCCCGGGTTTTACACCTAACAAGTTGCGCACGACCCCGTACCCCCTTCCCCAATTACGAATAGAACCATGAAAAACACCTTTCTTTTCCTATTACCCCACGAAATATAAATTCAGAGAATTTGTCTCTTGACAAAAAAAATAGAACAGAAAACGTGAACATTAAATTGATTCTAGCATCCAGCCCACGATATCGTTTAACAAAAACAAGAAGTGTATTTGAGCGTTAAACCAATAAAGCTCTCGTTTCGTCCTTTTTTATGTTTTATACATATTCAATCCCACGCGCGCGAATTTTTATGTTGAAAATGTTGAAGAAGAAATTCACATAGATACATAGGAGATGAACCCCCTACACCCCAGAAGACTTAAAGCAGGTAGACCTACATATAGTGATTGTAAAAGTACAAACGCATTTTTTATCTTCTCCGCGAGAGATGGTGCTTGCTGAAACTTCTGCTACCCTTGTAGTCCTTTGAGTTTCGATATCGAGTTATCACAGTTTAGGTTTGTTTGTTTTTTTTTGTCTTTGTTTTATTACTCTCTTTTACTCTCATTTTTTTTGTTGGGTCGTTGGGTGTCCTTGTAATTTTGTGGACCACCTTTATCCTTCTTGGGTATGGTTAGTTGAAGTTCATTCACTGTGTATGCCATTTGCCATTGCGACTTTTGTTCCATAGTATTTGCCGCGAATATAGATCCTCGCCCTCTTCTGAGTCCCCCCTATATGTATGTATATGTATGTATATATTGACGACAGCAAGAATGACACCCTAACCCAAACGCTTTGTAGGTCGACTTCTGGCTGCTGTGTTGCTCCGTTGTTGAAACGGGTGGGTGGCAGCAGATGTGGTGATGGTGGTTCTGGTTTTTCTCTCTGGTGAAGTGTTTGTTTGGAAATGAATATTTCATGTAGGTACACCAGGTTCTTATCTCCTGCCGAATATATTATTATGTGTGTGTGTATTTTGTTTGAACTTTTTGTATTTGGCTTTTATTCCCACAAAGAGAATATTTCCGACTCCTGACTCCCGAGCACGGTGGGCTTTGGAGAGATAAAGAGATGCTGCTCTCTGCTGGGTGTCTGTTTTTCGCAAGTGTGACCAGAATGAAGTGTGAAACATATTCCTTACTGTACAAGTTGCATACATCTTTATGAAAATTTATCAAAACATGGTCTTAGCAAAATTTTTTGTGAATTTCAGAACGACAAAATCCCTAGCCCAAAAATTACTTGACTTTGAAAACATTATTTTTCTCAAGCAAAAAATCCCCAAATCGGAAATCCCAAATTCAAATTTCGGTTTTGAAGATTTAAGATTTGGTAATTTTTGATTAAGGATTTTGGTTTTGGGGTCATAAAACAAAATTGGGATTATAGGGAATGAAATCTCCCTTCAAAAATTTGTATCGTTAAATATACTTTTGAATTTTATTCGAAATTTATTTTATTAGATTTTTTTTTCGGGTGAAATTTGTTCCGTTTGAGATTGACGATATTAAAAATATTTTCCAAATCATAAAATTCCTAAATCCCCAGATCCAAATTCCCCAAATCGAAAATCCCAAACTTAAATTTTAGTTTTTGAGATTTAAAATTTTTTTTGTAGTTTTTGATTAGGGATTTTGATTTTGGGGGAAATTTCATTCCCTATAATCCCAATTGTGTCTTATGACCCCAAAAACCAAAATCCTCAACTAAAATTTTGGTTTTGGAGATATAAGATTAATTGGTAATTTTGATTAAGGTTTTCGGTATTGGGGTCAAAAAACCCAATGGTGATTATAGAGAATGAAATTTCCCTTCAAAGACTAAAATCGTGAATTATATTTTTGAATCTTACTCGAAATTTATTTTATTAGATTTTTTTTGTTCGGGTGAAATTTGTTCCGTTTGAGGTTCACGGTATTAAAAATATTTTCATGAGATTTTGATTTTTCGGAGGAAATAAAATTTCCCCCCAAATTCCCGGTAGTAGGTATACTCGGATCCTGAAGAACAAAAATTTGCAGTATAAAGTTCCTCAATATAGACACATATTACTTAAAAGGCTTAGTGATGTTGCCCAAAACCCATAATCCCAAAATGAAAACCTTCTGAATATAATCGGGATTATTAGGGGTTTTTGGAGATTTGGGCATTTCGCCAACAAAAAATATTTATTGGGGATTTTGTTCATAGTGCGCCTTTCCCATTGGGAATTTTGTCTTATTGGATTGAGATATTGGGTTTTAAAATTACGTATGTTTCCCTATTAAAAATTTTGTATTTTCTTTGAGGATTTTATTTTCAAGAGATTTTCTCTCGGGCATTTTTTCTATACTAGGTTTTCGTTTGGGGATTTTGGCTTGGGGGATCTTTTTGGGATTAGGGGTTTTTAGAAAACATTACTAACCTTAAAAATTCAACTTTAAGATTTTTTAAAGCTTCTCTTAGCCTTAAATTTCCATTCAAGAATATTAAATTTTACCATGGTCACACTGTTTTCGTTTCAACTGCTGGATGGAGAAACACAATTGATAAGGACGAATTCATCAAACTCTCCCAAAAGGCTCATCGTTATTCTCTCTCTCTCTCTCTCGCTCACTTTCTGTCCCTCTATCAGGAATTGATTGCTCTCTCCAGTAGCAGCTTCTTCTTCGAAGGATTTTTCTTTGTTCTTGTTCAGAACGGGGTTACTGGTGTAATGCTCTTCGGTGTATAATCATTAGGAGTGTCCTACGTCGTAGTTGTATATTAAAACCAAAAGGGCGCTTCCAGATACATACCGCAAAAAGGACCCATTAGTAGATAGTATGAGGAGATAAGGAGGGAGTTTCCCCCGCAAAATGAAAACAACACAAATAATAAAAAAAATGTATATCCTGGCCAGAGAAGAATTTCAGTTTCATTCCGAGATTCCATCGGTTCAGACGTACAACTGGTACAAGTGTCCCAAATGTGTCTTCTCAGTGGCGACGACGGTTGAGTGTGTTTTTGATCCTTTTTTTTTTATCACGGGAGGATTCGCCCCGTAGATATACCTACTGTCGTTGCTGCGTGCTTAGTCGGGGCTGTATAGCGCGCTGAAAAAGTGTTATCACAAAAGTGATCAGGAGTCGAGATATCTACATAATATTATATCCTTTCTCTGATGGGAGAAAAGCAACGAAGTGTTTGTTCTCCTGAATTCATATCAATCTTTATAATATAGCTTTTGTGAAAGTGTGTTTAGTGCTAGTTGATGCCACTCCTAACGGCAATGGCCGATAATACCAAATGTATCTAAAAAAAAAAGAAGTCTCTTATTTTTCTTATATGTTATATAATGAGCTGTGTATAACGGGCTAGTTTGAAATATATATATTTAATGGTGTTTAAAGAAAGGCTTTGTCCGTTAAACCCATCAAGCACAGGTTTGTCCTTGTGAAAGTTGTTTTTTGTGTGTCTTGTCCTTGTGCAATACGAGTTCTCATTTTGTTTGTCTTAATTTTTTTGTGTGGATTTCGTCTTGTATTTTTGTTATCTCCGCGCCGCCATCCTGGATTACCGATGTGGGTCTCGGAGAATGGCGTCATCCATGAGGAATGCCCAGCCTCCAGCATCATCGGGAGGAGCAACGGCTTCAGCATCGTCGATGTCTTCTACATCGTCGTTGTCTCAACCGACTGCGACCATTCATCATAGCCACCATCAGCATCACCATCGGGTGCAGTTGCAACATGTGCAATTTCAACAGCAACTTGTGGCTGCAACTACAAATGCTGGGGGCAGTTCTTCTTCTTCATCATCGATGGCAGGTCCCACGACAACGATGCGAAGGACACTTACCGTGGTAGCTCCACGGTCAAGATGTCGCAGTCCTATGATACTGTGTCACAGTCATAGTGACGGGGAGTTTCCAATGTACAAAGGTAGGTCTTGAGCGACAGGTAAAAGATGCCACGTTTAAAACTATATATTTATTATAGAACAATACTAGTCCGGGATTTTGTAGGAGGGATGGTCCTCCAGGAGAGATAGTTGTTAAAACTCAAGTTCAAATAAGTGTTAGAAGTATTAGTATTCTGGTCGTTAAATGAATGGTACCTATGGAAAGGATATAATATGACCCCTTTTTTTATTGGCATGATTCCTCACAAAAAATGTACAAGGAAGGTATTCTGAATTGAGTAGGTGAAAATTTGTTTTGTTTATGGCTTTGATTTATTGTGTATATGCGTTGGTGTTTGTTGGAATTTCAGGATAAATTCTTTATTTTTGCATTTAATCTTTGCGTGAGCCACAAAATTTTTAAAGGGTATACCTTTATCGTGGATCAATTTTCAACTTAAATTCAAATTTATCTCTTATCACGCGGAAGACAAAATTGTGTGGTATTCGTGCGGATAATATAATGAATCGTTTAGGTGAGGTTTATATTTTTGTTATGTTTGATGTCAAAAAAGATGAGATGGAAAATAATTTAAATTTTTGATTAAAATCTTTTATGTAGAGTATTAAATGAAGATTAAACATCATGCGGTTGTGCTTGTGAGATGAATTGGTGGGTATTCTTGTTTCGAATTTAATGATTACTTAGGTCTTAAAATAAGATAGTTTGGATTCTAAGACTAAAATAAAGGTGTATACTAGTAGCTTTGGCTGAAAATTAAAAAATAAATGGCACTACTTACAATTTTTCCCATAGCTTTTGTTAAAGTCAAGAGGAGGTACAAGAATAATTTTTTAGAAATTTCAAGTTTGAAGTTCATGGGTTTAATTAATTTTTCGAAATTTTATTTTTGATTTGATCGCGAATCTTATTTTTTGGTTCCTTTAAAATAAAATTCGTTTCCACGATCGATTCAAATCTGTTGGGATCTATAAAATATGGTTCGTTCCCGAATTTATCACTTGGGAACTATTGAAGATCCATTCACGAACAGTTCAAATAAGAAACAAAATGTCATTTTACATAAATATCATATCATATTCATTAAATAAACTGTTTTTTATTTTATGCACCTACATTAGTTCTTTGCCTTTTTTCAAAAATTTTGATTTTTTCAAATTTGTGGACTTTTTTCTTTAAATATTTGACTTTTCTCAAAATTTTTGACTTATGTCAAAATTTTTCATTTTTTAAAAATTTTTGACTTTTTTTCAAGATTTTTCACTTTTATCAAAAATTTGTTTTGCAAAACCAAACGAATCGAAGGAAAGATATACAAATAAACCTGAATATTACCCTGGCGTTCGTAAAGAACCAAGTTAGTCCAGATACTTTTACTAAATTATAATTTTATAAAATTTATGTTGGGCACTTTTTAGTCGTACTTTTTTATAACCCTAAAAAAAAACTTTAAAATTGAGATTTTGTCCATACAAAATCCGTGCAGTATTTTTTTCCTAAATCGGACCATTTTTACAGACCAAAGTTTTAAGAATATTATGTTCGGAACTTTTGTACAACTTTTCTGTAGTAATTTACGGCCAGTAAAAAAAAACAACAACATTTTACGATTTTGTAAACATAATTCGAACCATTTTAACACGGCACTGCTGGAGAGATTCGCAACAAGTCTTTTTTTGGACTTCAAATCAAATCGATTGTAGTACTTTTTTTTTCAAAATCGATATATTTCTACTTTAAGCGCTGGTGAAAGTCCAACATTTTGAAAAGATTCTTTTGGGTAGTTCTAATTTTGTTTGACTTTTTTACATTAAAACTTTTTTATCTCGGTGAGACAAAGCGATTGCAGTAATTTTTTTTTTGTCCAAAATCGATTCATTATTACGGAGCTGAAGAGAGTCCAACATTTTTAAAAATATGCATATTTTTTTCGGAACTTCTGATTTTACTCGTCAATATTTTTTATTTTGCAAAAATAAAAAAAAAATGATGTATCGAGATTTTTTCGAAAAAATTGAAAAAAAAAATCGTAATATCGATGTATGGTGTTTAGAGGAAAGCTATTTTTATTTTAACGTTAAGTTAGCAACGCAATTTTCGATTTGTTCAATACCATGTGACGTTAAAAAAGCAAATTTGGAAATTTTACGGATGAATTTTTTTTATTGAAATATCGATTTTTCAGCTCATTTTGTGCTGTCAAGATATCAAAAGATAAAAAAAACACAATTTGATCACCTATGGGCAGAACCTTTTATTAAAAAAATAGAAAATGGCGGTGCTAGCTTCCCTCTAAATACATACATATACCATATCCGCATAGGTCTTACGATTTTTTTTTAAATATTTTTTTTTCACTCAGTGTCAGCTCATATAATATTAACTTATCATCCCGTCTGAACTAGCAGGTTAAGAATTCTAAGTATAGCTGTAGTTTTCCGAGAAAAAAAAATTTAGATCCATTTATTTCGTCAAACCGAGTAGAAATTCTTACGTTAATTTTTTCGTCGCATCTCCACTAAGGTGTTATTTGGGAAGTAAATTATCTACTTGGAGGTTAATGAACTTCTTAACAAACTGACGAATCCCCAATTAAAAAGGTATATTATTTAAGGTTTTAGGATATATTTTCTTTCCCTACATTTTAGTACCTTTATAAAATTTATCCCTACTGAATTTGAAGTGCCAATTCAAAAGTGTAAACACTTTTAAAGTTTTCCTTGTCAAATACTAAATTTTTTTTTGGACAAGATTTAACTTCATAAAAGTTTAAAATTGAACTTTTCTGGTTTTTGCATAAAATTTAGAGCTAGAAATATTCTTAAATAAAGTCATTACAAACATTCGTGTTTTTTTTACTTTAACATTCGTGTTTTTTTTATATTTAAATAATCTCAACACACAAACGAAACCAAAAGAAAAATTATAAGATTTTGAAAATTGAAAGCAGTATTTTAACAAAGCAGTTAAGAATTTATTCAAATTTAAAACAAAGATTCACTTAAGATTACATATAAGTACCTATAATACCTATATACGGTATTAGGTAAACCTACGAATACCTATATACACCTTTTATTGCCACAAGAGTGTCTGTTTTGTTGTTCTTTGTTGTGTGTAAAATTCTGAATCTGATCTTTGAGTGTTGATAAATAAAATGGTTTTATTTGCTTTCAAATATCATTAAAATTAATGGATGAGCGGAATAAAATGTGTAATGCGTACTTTGTGTTGAATTTAATAGATATTAAAAAAATAACGAAATTTGTTCAATTCAATGGAATCTTTTGAAGTGAATTTAATATGATTAGTAAACGAGAAGCTCCTATAACTCGTGTTGCCGATGAAAGAAGTAGATACAGCTATGATGTTAAAAAATTTTAAATTAAAACAGCTATAAGATTTATAATTCTGGTATTTAATTGAGTACTGACTTATTCTTAAACATAAATCCTAACAGTTTCAAAAAGAATTTCTGTTAAATGTAACAAACACAATTGAGTCAATTCGTAAGGTGATTCATCAAAAATCTATTTTCATTTAAACAAAAATCAACAATTTATAATTTTTTCGACGGGACTTCTCGCGACAGAACTACAAAAATGAAAAAGTACTTGTTATGCAGCTCCACAGCCCGATGATCAGGGCCAAATAGTCCAAACCAAGCTATTATATCATCATTCATTGACCTAAAGCCCAAAAAACAACAACATATTGAATTACAAATTCCAATATAGGTCACAAAAAAAAAACATAAATATTGGGTTGGGGTCATTATTCTGTAAGTGCCAAAATTTAGTTTCCAAAATTCTGTATTTCAAAATTCTGTAATTTAAATTCTGTAAATCTAAAATTCTGAATTTCAAAATTCTGGAAATCTAAAATTCTGTAAAACCATTATTCTGTATTTCAAAATTCTGTATCACAAAATTCTGTATTTCAAAATTCTATAAAAATTTGGAACTTTTTCTTTTATAAGTGCGCACTTTTTTTCATTATCAAAACAATTTTTCTTTTATAATTTACAGAATTTTTTGAAATTCAGCATTTTGGAGTTCAGAATATACAGTATTTATAATTTTCCAGAATTTTGTATTTACAGAATTCTAGATTTACAGAATTTTGATATACAGAATTCTGGATTTACAGAATTTTGGAATACAGATTTAAAGATTTACAGAATAATGAAATACAGAATTATGATCATACAGAATTTTCCATCCATTTCCAGAATTTTGGTCATACAGAATTTTGTAATACAGAATACCGACCCGTTCCCATAAATATTATATCATTCGCCATTTTCGTAGTTGTGTAACCAGGAGTAGTACATATAATATATCGCACCCTTAGAATGAAAGTGACCTAACTAAAAATTTCTTCTTCCTTAAAAAGCGAAATGAACTCTAAAACCAAGTGGTAAAAACGATGCCGAATTTTTTAGTTAGGTCACTTTTTTAGTTAGGTCATTTTTTGGGTTTAGGGATTTTAAGTTTTTGGGATATTGGATTTTATGGTTTGGTTTTTTGGAGATTTTGGGTTTTGTGACTTTTGTTGATTTTGGGTTTTGTAGATTTGGGGTCTTGTGGATTCTGGGTTTCGTGGATTTTGGGTTTTGTGGATTTTGGGTTTTGTGAATTTTGGGTTTTTCGGATTTTTGGGGTTTTCGGATTTTTGGTTTTCTGTATACTGTGTTTTCCTAATTTTGGCCTTTCTGGATTTTGGGTTTCCGGGATTTTGAGCTTTTTAGATTTTGGGTTTCCTGAATTTGGGTTTCCTAAATTATTAGTTCTCTGGATTTAAGGTTTTCCAGTTTTGGGCTTTCTGGATAAGGGATTTTCTGAATTATGGGCTTTCGAGATTTTGTACTTTCTGGATTTTGAGTTTTCGGGATTATGACCCCAACTCATGAGTATATTTTCCATACGGTAACACCATTCAAAAATTGGATCCATGTTTCCGTATACGCTAGATAATGTTCATTTATTCATTTTAAAGAAATTTTTCAATGTAAAAATATGTATGGCGGCGATAGGGTAAACTGAAAACGTGAGCCTTAATAATACATTCCACATACATACGTCACTCTTTTCGTTGTAACTGATTTTTACACATCATCCAAATCGTGATACCCGGAACAGGCATTTTTTTTTAATTGCTTACGTTTCCAATATTAAATTGAGACGATAAAATAGTTTAATTTCTTTCATCCCTTTCTGACGAAGTCAAATTTATATTCATAAAAATGAAAACCATCTTCAAATTAGTGAACTTAGCCAAAATAGTCAAAATAAACTTAAACACACTTAATTTGGCAGTGCAAGTTTGGGAAAAAGTTCAGTTAAGACAATCAATTATGTTGAAATAATTAATTTTGATTGCTTTAGTAATATAATTCATTGTAAATCATGTTTTAGATATCCTTACACAATTGAAGCTGCATCTATTTATAATTGTTTTGAAAATTGAAATTACATCTGCGGATGAAAATAAATGCAATATTATTGACATTTTTAAGTACAAAAAAAAAACTCTACAGAAAACAATAAGACTGAACAATTTTTCAAGAAAAATTCAATTTTTTAGATTTGCCTGACATACTTAGCCCGAGTATCTTAATATGAATTGTTCTGATGAATTTTTGTATTCTTAGGGTCTGCTTCACAATGTCTGAGTAAAGTTCTGATTAGTTACTCGACAATTAAATACAGGCACATCGTCATAAGTCCACAGTAGAAAAACTTATACAATTGTGTTTTGACGACTTAAATACGTCATAAATGCAAAAATGTTATTTTTTGGTTTTTGGACATATGACCCTATTCCAATATTTATGTGTCGAGTAACTAATTAGAACTTACTCAGACATTGTGAAAAAAGCCCTTATATTTGTATGTTTTCTACTAAAGTAATAATAAATAAATACTAAAATGAACAAAAACATAAAATCTGCTTATATTTTGCACCAAGAAATACAAAACAAAGCATAAACAAAATTGATATGGAATACGTTCCGAAATGCAAAATATAAAATTTTGATTTTCGAATTCATTATTACATTTCGAACGAATTTTAGAATACCGAAATTCATGTCACATAAAATAAAATGCACAACATGGGCGTACACATATACAGCGTTCGAAAAAAAAATATAAATAAAAAAAAAACTTGCGACTTCTCAACTTGTTTTAATTTCACTAAAGAAAACAAAAAAAACTCATCTTGGTTCCATCCAGGATCGAACTGGAGACCTTCTGCGTGTAAAGCAGACGTGATAACCGCTACACTATGGAACCAGTTGTCGATTTGTTGTTAAATTTCACCATTTGAATCTGCTTGAACAAAAGTTTTTTTTTTTTTTTGTAATGTGACTAATGTTTGTTTTATTAAATTCTATCCGCTTTAATCTTTCATTTGACAAGCATTATACTAGATATGTAGTGGAAATTCATAATAAATCTTATAATGTCGAATTCGAACTACATACTTACTCATACGAAAAGCTTTGTATATAGATACATATGTATTTCATTTAATTTTGTGCGTGACCTTTTAGAAGTCAAACATAAAATTGAGTTTTTTTTTTAGTTGTCGCCCACAGAAAGCCCACATATATTCATTGTTTACAAGTTTGTAGCTGTGAGAAATGAAACCATAACACACCCATATTATCATCACATAATAATGTGAATTTCCAAAGAGATTTTCATGTACAAAAAAAGCTTTTTAACCATTTCTCTATCTACATAGATATACATACTATAATTGGAAAGAGAAATAAAATATACCTGTGTAGTGTATATACACAACATAATATTATATGAGTCTTAATTTATTTAAATGAAAACAAATTGCGCTGTGAGTGACACTGTATAAAAATAGTTCATTAGAGCTGATAAATTAAGAAACTTTTTTCGTTTCAAATATGCTGAGTTGCAGTTTAAAACTTAATATTTCAAGTGGTAGCGTGGCCGAGCGGTCTAAGGCGCTGGTTTAAGGCACCAGTCTCCTCGGAGGCGTGGGTTCGAATCCCACCGCTGCCAACAATAATTTTTTGTTTACTTTTGATTGACTTTCAAACATTTATCTAAGAAATTATTAATCAATTGACATAATATTTTGTAGAGTTGTTAAACTTTTAATTACTACGTAATATATTATATAAGCAAGTACTCTTGATTAAAAATAACCAAAATGTGTGTATATTTGTTGGTAAAATTAATAATTTTATGCAAATATTTTTTAATAATATTTGACGAGTATTTTGTTTGGTATAGTGAGATTTCATAAATTAACTTTTATATGAACTTTAATAAGAAATGTAGTCGTAAATAAAAACAATTATTTCAATTATTTTCTATTAACTATTTATTTATTTAGAAGATAATAATTTTAAAAATTTCTACAAAATTAGCTTTAAAAAAAAAAATGTTGCACATACGCCCTAGTGAACAAGTGTACTTTATTGGAAAGAATTAATTATGAACGACATTTGGAAATGATGGTTTTCTACTATTACTAATACCGTGTTGCCAACAAAACCCTGCTCTGGAAATTTAAAGAGATTTATGTACTTAGATGTCGAAAATCCGGGCTTTTCTGCAAGTAACATTGTAAATAGAGTGATGTTCGTCATGTTATGTATTTTTTTTTTGTTTTTCGGCTGGTTTCAATTTTTTTTTTACAAATTCTAAATTAAATCTCGTTGTTAACTGCTAATATAATAAGTATTTTTCATTGATAAAATTAGCATTATATGAGACAAAAACGACGACGTGTAGGTTGGGTAGGATTTTTTTGTAGGCGTGGTGCTAATTTTTTAAAAACATAACTAACAAAAAAAAAACAGAGAAAAAAAAAGACACAACAATATTGGGGCGTATTATTAAAACAGAGCAATTGCTCCAAGTTTAAACTTCGTAGTAAAGTAAAAGTATTTTAGCAATTGCTATTGATATATAACTAACAGCTCATGAATTATAGAATTATAGGGCTGTTTACAAATTTGAGTTTTCCATTTCGGAGTTCTCTGAGAATAAATGAACCGGATGATATCAATTTAACATCAATATGGACAGGGGGATTAAATACGTTGATGTCAAAATCAATTTAACATGAAAACCACCAATTGAATTGTAACGTTGAAAGGTTGAGTTGAGATTTTTTTGGACTTGGCTTCTCAGTTAGATGGATGGCGTCGCAAAAAATTTTCAATTCATAAGCTAAGAAGTAGATAAAGCCGGAAACAAACTTATCTCGTGTGCTGTCAGCTGTGTTGTGTCGCTATTTCTCTTCAATGTACATATTTCAAATGCGTAGAGCCATATTTGTCTCGTGTGATGTGTTGTGTTGTGTTGTGGTTTGATGTGTATTGTTTCGGAATAAATCATTTACTGATTCCGCTGTATCGGAGACATATTTTTCTGTGAGAAAGAGAAGAGAGTGCTCGAGGAAGAGAATAAGTAAACATCAAAAGCAAAAAATGATAGTTTTTCAAAACAACACACAAATGTTATCGACAAAACACATCACTCCACAACACTGCACCACACGATATATAGTCGTGGTTCCGGCTTAATAATTTTTTTTTCAGAAATTGCTCCTTCTGCCTAAACGAGGGGAAATACATCTTCCTGTCTCAGACAATTTTTATCGCATTTTATAAAAAAAAAACCATATCCCATCAGCTGAATGAAGTTGCCTGCAATATTCTCGTCTACTTATAAGTAAACCGCAAATACTAAATTAACTAGGTACATTAAGTAACAAAATGACAAGGGAACTTTTACCCTACAAAATGAAATAAATCAAAATCAAGGAAATTTCTGGCAGAAAAACAAAACGAACAATATTCTTGGCAACCATTTAAATATTTTTATATATATAAAAGTCAAGGTTCTTTACGGTGACTGCATACACAAATGCAAATGATAAGGAAAAGAAAATAAACTTTCTTCTTTTAACAAAATACACAAAAAAGAAAAGGTTTTAAAAACAAAAAGAACACACAATAACTTGGGATAGAATTTTTTGGATCGAGACCAATATAATATTATAATCTGTCAAAAAAAGGTAGGTATAGGCAAAAAACTATTCCCAAATCGATTCCATTCAAAAACATCAAACAAGATACAATCTCAAAAACTTATAGCAAAGCAAACAAATAACAAAGAACTTACAAAGTTCAAAAAAAAAAAAAAAACACACACTTGAACCCAAAAAAACGTAAGGATAGCAAAAGAAAAAGATGCACTGATCCCATATATACCAATACCTAGAAGAACAAACTATAAATGACCCATTTAGAGTGCAAAATGCCATGAAAACTCTTTAGAACTCAACATTACCTCCAGACTTACCAGCACCCTGATTAAAGTGGCACGATAGGGGTTTTAACAAGGCAACAACAACAATAACAAAAACGACTCAACGTAATATTATAGAAGCAACTGTCAAATGTTGTCTAAGGGTCTAAGGGAAGAGATTTCCGGGGGTGACAAAAAAAAGCAAAGTGTCCATGTTTGTTTTGAAAACACCGTCATTGTGAGTCACAACACTATCGTTGCACATAGAAGTAAAATAAAAATGTAAGAGCTATTATACGCTTCCTGAATATAGTATAGGAAAGGTGCAGCAACTGGGCTGAAAAGGACTTTCCATTTTTTCTAGGTCAGACAACTCGGTGCCAAGTTGGTGTTTTTTTTTTTTTTTTTTGTTCGACTTCTGTGTATAGATTCAGGACGGAGATAATTGGCGCGAGAATTTGTGTACTATTATGTATATATGGAAATTATTAAGCAATCCTTTTGATTGGCTTCTTCGGTGGTTGTGGCGCCGCGCCGCGTTGCAGCCATAGTGTGTTTGGCTGAGGTAGATAAATATAATTGCATTGATTTTGAGGATGCAAGCTTCAGAGGACTATACATTGATGTGAGCTTGAGAACAGGCCTTTTAATTACGACAGACAAAACAACACTTAATGCTGTTTCCTCTCTGATTTCAGTCATGTAGATACTCGTATGTATGTATGTGGTTGCTTGGATGCGGTTGGTGTATAACTTGATTTTCCTTCCTACTTAAAATTAATTAAATAATTATAATTATTAAAGCTGTGTATATATTATAAATATATATAAGGATGAAAATTCTGGGTCATATATTTGTATTAAGTAGATGGGTTCGATGGCGGCCTATAGACGATAAACAGTGATGATTGAAAATTCTGTTTTTCAATTAGCTATATAACCAAATTATTGTATTAAATTTTTTTTTTCATTTACTTATATACATACATTATAACGGGTGATTTTTTAAGAGGTTTAGAACTTTAAAAAAAAAAAAAACACAAAAAATTCGAAAAAATGAATGAAATATTTATTTGAATCGATAGTTTGAACCTTGCAATTTAATGTTTAAAGATAATTTCATGCAAATGTTGACCGCGGCTGCGTCTCAGGTAGCCCACCCGCTGAGTCCAATTTTGGCATACTCTTTCACACATATCGGCCGGTATCTCACGAATGAATGCATGGATGTTGGCTTCCAGTGCGTCAATCGAAGCGGGCTTGTCCCTATAGACATTAGCCTTGACATACCCCCACAAAAAATAGTCTAATGGTGTCAAATCGCACGATCTAGGCGGCCAATTGACCGGCCCGAAACGTGAAATTAACTGTTCACCAAACTCGCCTCGCAATTGCGCCATTGTTTCGCGTGCTGTGTGGCATGTGGCACCGTCTTGTTGAAACCACATATCATGCAAGTCAAGAACTTCCATTTCGGGCAAAAAAAAGTTTGTTATCATCGCTCGGTAGCGTTCACCATTGACAGTAACGCTGCGATTCGCATCATCTTTGAAGAAATATGGCCCAATAATGCCGCCGGCCCATAAACCGCACCAAACAGTGGCTTTTTCGGGATGCATTGGTAGCTGTTGCAATGCTTCTGGCTGATCTTCACTCCAAATGCGGCAATTGTGCTTATTTACGTACCCATTCAACCAAAAATGAGCCTCATCGCTGAACACAATTTTTCGATAAAAAAGCGGATCCTCGGCCAGCTTTCCAAGAGCCCATTCACCAAAAATTCGGCGTTGTGGTAGGTCGGCTGGCTTTAGTTCTTGCACCAGCTGTATCTTAAAAGGCTTTACGCCCAAATCCTTCCGCAAAATTTTCCACGTAGTGCTGTAACAAAGGCCTAACTGCTGGGAACGGCGCCGAATCGACATTTCGCGGTCTTCTGTCACACTAGCTGATACGGCCGCAATATTTTCTTCACTACGCACAGTACGTAAACGTGTTGGTGGTTTAATGTCCAACAAAGTAAATTTGGTGCGAAATTTGGTCACAATCTTCCGAATAGACTGCTCAGAAGGTCGAGAATGCCGACCATAAAATGGAAGCAGCGCGCGATGAACATTTCGAACCGAGCACGAATTTTGATAGTAAAATTCAATAATTTGCAAGCGTTGTTCATTTGTAAGACGATCCATGGTTAAATTGCAAACCAAACTGAAGCTGTTTGACAGTGACACAAGGTACTAAACACACGTCAGCTGTCAAAACCAGTGTTGCCAAAACCAAACCAGCTAAAAAATCACCCGTTATATGAAATGAGTGGAGTTATTTTATTAAAAATCTTACTGCGTGATATTTAATAATTTCAAGACTTTATGCGCACAAAGTGAAAAAATTGTATAATAATATATCATCCGAATGAATTTTCCACATGCATGTAAATTTTTATTTTTTTTTAATCTGATTTTTAATTATTTAAAATAGCTTGGATATTGTTGGTAACCCAATTTTAAACACTCTGTTTTTCGTCTAGAACATTGATTTATATTTTATATGTAAAAGTTTAAACCGGTATAAATTCAAAGAAAACACAGAAAATAATAAATATTGAGGTGTTTCCATTGTTACGGGGGTGAAACACTGAAACTCGTGATTTTTATAAGTTATTGGAAAAATATTCAAAATGAATTAAAAAAAATATAACTTGAGAAATCTATAAAACGCATCATGCGTCGTTTGAAAAAAAGTAGTAGGTACATATCGCACCCTTAAAATGAAGTGAAAAAATTCGGCATCTTTTTTACAACCTAGTTTTAGAGTTCATTTCGCTTTTAAAGGTCATTTTATTGAAAATCAGAAGTTACAGAAATTTTGAGTTAGATCACTTTCATTCTAAGGGTGCGTTATATTTAGTTATAAAATTTAAAAAAATACATGATTTCCGTTATAAGATCAATTTCAGTTGTGTTACGGATTTGATCTTGAAAAATTACCAGTGGGAAATTTAATGTTCATGTGGTATAAGATAGAAGACTATAGGTCTTTTTTTTACTTCCCAAAACTCCCACATTCTAGCCATTTTTGCCAAAATTCTGTCAAAGTCCATATAAAAAATAAAAATTGGACTAGAATTGGTCAAAATTGGAAGTTTTGGGAAATGAAATATTCAAATATTTATATCTGAAAGACAATCCCTACCACCAGTTTAAAATTGAGAAATAAACAAATTTAAAATAGTTAAAAATTTAGTTTGCAAATGTTACCGGGGTGACAAGTTAAACAAGTTTGACGCATATGAACAAAAGATAATAAGTCGCATTTTTTTTGGATAAAATAGTAAATATGTGTTATTTGTGTTCACGTGTTGTCAATGTGAATTTTTTCGCGGTCAATACAGACGTGAAGTTTTCTAAAATAAAATAAATTGAACCGACAATCGACATGTATGTATAATTTAATAAAAATCCGTAAATTATTGTAAAATTTATATTTTTCGCTCGATTTTTTTGTGTTTTTGATTTTAAGAGTTTTGATATACATTAAGGTCTCGCAATTTAATTCAAAACATGGTTTGTTATCTATCTCTCAAGCCATACATAGTATACTGTTCATCGAATGATGTCTTAGGCGTAAATGGATTCGAAATCATCCAACAAAAATGACTTGCTCCGGAAAACGAAAGTTTAAGTTGGTACTTCCCGATGACAATTCGAACTAATGACGTTTTCAATTGGTCGTTAGATATGTTTTTGATTTTGAAATTATCAATCTGTCAACAAAACCGTCAACAAATTGCCAGCATTCTGCGTTCAAGAATACATGACTTGACAAGTTTAGGACAACTATGTCGTCAGAGATTTAACATCCTATAAGAAATTTCAACAAATCCCCAAAGACGTTATTTGTTTTGAATTTTAGTATGCAAATTATTATAGCTGTTAAGGAGCTTCATCAAATAAAATGCATTACAATTGGTAAATCTTTTATTAAGAAAGTTGAAACAATAAAACAAATGTTTTTATTTGAGGAACTAGTTAACTGATTTTCTATAAAATTATTCTCCATTTAAAGGTAAACTTTTTTTTATATCATCATGCCCAACAAAATTTTTTCAAAATTGTTAGAATCGTTTTTGAGAAAAATTTGATTTTCCTTAAAAGTATTTTTGACCGTTGGTAATAAAAAAATTGTTTCGAAAAAATCGTCTATAGATACATACCTAGTATATTCACACAAACTGACAAACCGATAGAAGATGACAAATATTGGAAATGGTAGCAGGTATAGTATACGAAATATTGAGAAATTTTACTTCGAACTCAAATGCTATACAATTTAGCTTGATAAAAACGTCTGCATAATTTGTATCAATATCGTTGGAACTGTTTTCGAGAAAATCGAGTCGAGGGAATTCCCTTTTTTGGCACCAAGTATATAAAAAAAAATCGACGTTGCTGTTTAAATTAGAGCCAGGCAGACAGAATTACCCAGACCCACGTTTTTCCTCTTCCATCATCAAGTTTGATCAAAATCTCCAGTTCGATTTTTCTATAGGGCGAATTTTCTGTCGCAAAAAATAAAACACAAAAAATTTCATAACAACCTTGTTTGCATCGGTATTTATCAGTTTGTGTTTATTATGTTTCTCTTTCGCTCTTACTGTGTTTCTATTTTAAGAGTAGTCAAAACACCATGAGCTTACCATACAAAGTGACAAGGTATACCATATGTTTTGTTCCATTAAGAAATTTGAACCTTCCATTTCGTTCTTCTTACACAACAAACCCTTAAAATGAATAAAGAAAAATTTACAAAAAAAGCAATCAAAATTCTTCGGAGACATTAACCTTGAAGTACCTACACATAATACTCATAAAGCACAAAAAATATTTTTATATTATATAAAACTCTCCAAAAAAACACATTATTTCAAATGAATTGTTCAAAGCCCGCATTTTATCTAATAGACGTCATTTCTAAAGCCCTTTTGTGCTGTGCAGTTATGTGTCCACATCAAGTGGCCATTAAATAATAACGTCGTTGTCGTTTGTTTTAAAACTTTGCTCTTGATGGTTTTACCCTCTCATTCCGTTGGCTCTTTATATTGTTGTGGTTGTTTGTGTGGTATGTATACGTGTATATTAATAAAAGTTCTTCAAATGTCACGTTCTTGTCTATCTTAACTACTTCCACTTTGATAATCAATTTTAGTACTGCTATTAATTACAATGATATCTTTATATTATTAAGTTTTTGTTGTGTTTTTTTTTTTTTTTTATGTTGTTGTCCTGTTAAGCTCACACACAATAATAAATGCTTCGTTATATTGTCCCAACTTAAATATAGAAATCGTGTGTGAAGCCATTATCCTATTTTTTGAGATAAAAAGTTTAACGACTTTTTTCCTCAAGTTAAAGGTGAGCTTACACGTAAAATGGTCGAGTATATATATTACACTCATCCTTAATGTCAAAACTAAGTGTGTAAACATGAACTATATTCACTTGATATGATGATATTATGAGTGTTGCTTACGAGCTATGACAATCTACCTTAAATAAGATAATTCTGATGTCCTAATAAAGCACCATCCGCTTAAGGTAGGTCTTTAATTCTTTTTTTTTTTTGCTTTTGAATAAATGTCAGAAGTCTGTCAAATGTAACCTCTGTATATCAACAAGGGTGACAGATTATAATTATACGACCATCGCAATAAAAACTCTATTGAAGCACGACTATGGCTCTTTCCTTCACCAACAGAAAAGGCTTAACAAACAATTAGGTTCGCAAAAAAAAATGTAAGAATCACCGAAACTTTAAGCTAAAAATACAACAAATATTTAGGTCGTTTGTGGGGCTGTATTTCATTTGCAGCTATAAGATGAGGGGTGATTGAGTGTATAGTCATCAGACCGAGTTAAGTGTGATATATACATCAGTACATAAAGATAGATAGGTTGTTTCTAGACCAGCAAACCTATAATATGCCTCCTCTCGAATATAAACCAGTAAGCTCCTCGATACAATCAGTGTAAGGCAGTTGTGGGACTTCCTTCAGAGCGTTTGAACCAACTGACAGATATAGACAGACGAAGGATAGACAACCAAAGTTCAGTTCTTCTCTGATGTATATGTATAGGTATACGTCAGGGATTATAATTATTTTTTTGTTTTGCTAAATTCTGATTGCTGATGAATGGTGTGTTCGTCAGGAAGCTTAGAAGTTAACAATTATTATTGGATGAAATCGCCAATGACAATGACAAGAGTGCTAAAATAAATGAATGACGTCGTTGCTTGTTGTGTATCATTTTATATTATTACATCTTTGAATTATATATTCTTGTTCATAATAGTTTGGGTGGTTAAGTTGCAAAAGAGAAAATCGTATTTTTATCTCATTGATAATTTTTGTTTTGTATCTAGTATCAATGGGTGCTACATTTTTTTTGCAAATATGAACTAAATCTTGTTATAAAAAAAAAACATTATTACCTTAAGTTTATAAATTTTAATAACTTGGGAATTGAATAGGGTAAGTCGGTGTAATATCCCAAACTTAAAAGTTAACAAACTAAACAAATAACAAGTTTAGTAAAAGATTTGTTTAAATTTCGTTAAAGTGTTATTTTATTTTATAAATAAACCAAGAAGAACATAACTTTAGTCGTTATAATTCATAGCAAATTAAGTTTTTAAAAGACTTTTGAAAGTGGCATTTTATACACACGCGTGAGGGTAATAGGCCACTTCTGAAGGCGTGAAATACCAACAAACATTCGCGGCTGCCCATATGGTTTAATTTTAACCTCCTTACTTCACATACAGCTCTAGCCAAGAATTCTTCTATATCCAAGATGCTCTTTCGTTTTTTCTTTCATATTTTCGAGGCATTCTTGTTTTTGCATGAAATTAAAATCAAAAGGGGTAATATTTCACTTTACTGGGTAAAATTCCAATTGATGTGAAACAAATGTGGAATTTTACCCCCAAAACGTTTAAAAATTAAAAAAAAAAATCCCTGAACGAAAATATCATGTCTAGACACGACCCAACATTACCTTAAAAAAAACGAACTTTATATTTTTTTTTAAGAAACCTTCGTATATTAAGGGCCAGTTTTACAGTGAAGTAAGTGTCACTTAAGTGCCAAATATGGAAAACTAATTCCCAATTTCACAGTCCAAACTTATCGGAATAAGTGACACTTAAGTCTCCCATGTTGGCCACTTAAGTTCCACTTACTCAGGTAGTAAAACTGCGACTAAAGCGCCAAAATGGGAAAATTAAGTGCCACTTATTTTGTTAAGTGTGCACTGTGAAACTGGCCCTAAGACGAAAAACTCAAAAAAAAAAACGTTTCAAATCACACTGCATTTAATAAAAAGACACTTGATTTATATTTTCATACATACAACTCAACTTAGGGTAAATGAGCGAATTGCATTGTCAGCATTGCCAATATCAACTTAGAAGTATAAAATATTGAAAGGATGGCATATTACCCACACTGGAATATTTGACTGGCTTATACCCTTACTTACCTTTAGACATAAACAATTTTGTATAATCTTCATATCGTAAGCTTATATTTTATTAAAATTTCTAGAACAAATTTTTACTTTACAGAAGGTGGTTAGTTTAACCAACCACCCAATCTGAATGAATTAAAACCACAAAGTAGCCAAATTGCAATTTATCCTCTTGAACTATGTATTCGTTTACATGTAGGTATTCAGAATATGAAAACCATGAAAGTTCAAAGTTTTAAAAGGGCACAAAGATTAGTTTTCTATAATAGAATTTTCGACTTTTAAATTAGACCAAAGGTTTTATAAAAAATAACAACAAAAATTAACAAATAAGGAAATACGCTGTGTTTAAATTCCTTGTATATAGTTTCGTCCATGAATCCAATTAAAATTAAATACTTATCAAACAACAAACAAATGGTATATAATTTTCATTGAGAGGTTGAAGTTTAAACTTTTGAGTGTATCAAGAATGTTTAAATTGTTTTAAAAATAATAACGGACATAATGGATATATGATACGAGTAAATGGTGAACTCTTAAGAACTCAAGAGTGATTTCTGGGGGTGTTAAAACTGTATAATGTATTAAAGTTGTCTTTTTTTTTTGTTAAATTTTAAGCAAAATATTCGTTCATATATAAAATTTATTGGTAAAATAAATGTTTCGTGAGAGAAATAATATTGAAAGTGAAATCGAAATAAAACCACAATTTTAACTCGCAGAATTATTGGTGGTGTGGAAAGTAATTTACCGAGTAATAATTAATTTTACTTCGAAATTATAGGTGGACAGATTTATTAATATTTTACCAATAAAGACAAAATCAATCATATAAAGTAAAATGCAAGACTGGGTCGCATGTGCTCGATTTGTTTTTATATAAACAGTAACATGAACGTTATTTAGAGAAAAGTTGGTTCCTAAAATTGCTAAAATAAATACATTTTTAGGATGTTTTTTGGTCTCCAAGTTGTGGTATTCTAATGAATAAATGAAATAAATATAAACTTTAAATTAAAAAAATTAATTTATTTATTCATTTAAAACAAATCCACAATGCGAATTAGCAACTAAAAACACTATCGACAGAACGAGACAAACATAACACAACAAGATACTCACATACAGGAAAGAAAACAGCAAAAAAGAAAGAACCAAAAAACAAAGCAGAGACAACTTCTATTCAATTCACCAACACGTAAGACCAAGTTTGCATTTCGCCTGAAGATGGGCAAAATCCGAAACGCGTCGCAATAAAAATAAATAAAAATTAAAAGTAGTAAAAATAAATTTTAATAATAATAAATAAAAACCAAACAAAATTTTTTGAATTTAAAGTTTATATTTATTTCATTTATTGCTAAAATAACCCCGAAAATAGTTTGAGCTCACAAAATAATTTATATAGAACAAATTTTAATTTATGCGATGAAAAGTCTTAATAAAAATTAATTTCATATATTAGGTAATACATTTTCATTAATTAAAATTTAATGAAAAAAAAAACTTTACCCAGAAACTTTTTAAAAATATTTTGTAACACTATACTTAAAAACTTTATTTAAAAGAAAAATCACTAACTCAAAGGAATTTTTGAAAATTTTTTAGAAATTCAAAAACATATTTTCTTAAAAAATTTTGTATGCAATATTATTTCAACTTCTAATGAACTCTTTCTAAAATTGATTGAAATCCGTGAAGCTGTTAACGAGAACAAGGTTTTGGGAAAGTAGTTTTGTAATTTAGTAAATAATAGTCTTATTGAGAAAGCTATTTTAAATCGTAAAAATAAAAAAATATTTTAATGCTTAAAATATATGGGCTCAAAAAAACTGTTAATTTAATAATTGGATTAATTTATGACAGATTATCGATATTTCAGAAACTAATGATGGTACAGAAAAAGAAGGAACATTTTGGAAACTTGAATCAATCCTTTATTTCATTTTTCTTAAATGTTTCTATTTTTGTTTGCAATACGACTATTATTCACAAAGTTAGCCTTTCAAAAATCACTATATTAGAATTTTAAAAATCTCTGATCTTTCAATTTTTTGACTAAGTTTTGGGAAGTTATAAAATCGTTAAAAAAAAACGATCGAACTTTATATTACAAACATTGGGTCTTCCAATTTACTTCCCGCAATCCGAAAATCCCAAAAAAAATTAAATCCCGAAAACCCAAAATCGAGAAAGCACAAAATCCCGAAAACTTACAATTCAGAAAATCCCTAAAAATTGAATTCCAATAAGTCCCAAAATTTTTTGGGATTTCGATATCGAGAAAACAATTAAAACGCGTAAACGAGAGTAACAAGGGAAAAAGAAACATTGGGTTTCCCAATTTTGTCTATCAATGAGTGGATTTTAATTTAACTTGGTACCTTCCGTTTTTTTAACCTTCACCCGTGATTGGTTTTTCACTAAACCAAAAATAGGCACGAGCAATTTTTGGTCGCCTTAATTTTTCCCAAAAACGGTTCCGCAGCGGCTTCTATTAACTATAAACAGAAATTCAATATTTCGAAAACTACAATATCCAGAAGATTTTAAACAAAAGCAACTTTTCTAATTGTTTAAAAACCGTAGAGGAAAATCTTATTATTCTCGTAAAAGACTTCAATTCAAAATTGTCTGCGTGTTAAAAGTATGGTAGGTACCTACCTGGCATATATAACAGCTTTTTTTGATTTTCGACTATCTAATTTATTTAAATAAAAATTTTCACTTTCAATTTTTCTAAATTTTTACTCAAAAGGTAAAGTGGCTTAAGTCGACTTTAGACCAAAACGATTTTTTTTTTTAATATTTAAAATAAATGACAAATTAGCTACAATTTTGTGTAATCGGCCTGTGAATATTAATTGACATTTGGTTGAAGCTTTAGCCTTCTATTCCAAATAATCTTATCTAATTTTTTTAAGATTAAGAAATTGTTTTCCTAAAAATGCTAAAAATCTAATTAAGTTACTTTAACTTTTGGGTAAAGAAATAAAGTTTAAATAAGTTTTGAATCACGAATAAAGAAACAAAAATTTTCGTAATATACAAATTTTGAATATTAAAATTTTCCAAAAACAAATTTGTATTTTAAACAAAATATGGAGTGCATATTGCGTTGGTTTCAAAACAGCCTAAAAAGTTGTTTAATTAATTTATTTCTAAATACCTATATTGAATTATCTCTTAACAATTGGCTATGCTGCTGAAAAATTCGATTTAGGTACACTATTTAAAATCATTTCCTCAAACAATTGACACGTAGGGTTTTGCCTTAAAGTATCGACCACATAAATGTATTACATGCTTTAAAATTTCTGACGTTTGAAGGTAGTTTTGTTTGTACATTTACATTTACATTCACTAGGTCAAGACACGATTTCTTTTCTATTTTTTTTATAGAACATGAAACAAAAAAACTGGAATGAAAAACTGAAACGGAATAAACAAAGTCTTCTTTAACTGAGCTCTATCATTATATTCTTGTTTTCACTTTTATACTTCAACCCTTATATATTAGATTCATATTTAGACCAGCTCAGTTTGTTTTGGCCTTTGTCTTCTTATTGTATTTTTATTTTTTTTATTTTTTTTATTTTTTATTTATTTTTTTTTTATTTTTTATCATTTTCAACATTTGAATTTTAGGGTGTAGTAGGTTTGATAATAAATTTTAAATACATACATTTAATTTTTGTAATAAATTTAAATTATATTTTAATATCCATTTTATCTGAAAGACGTTTGCTTAAATATTTTTATACATAAAAAAGTAATTGTTAGTTAACTAGACATTTGTAAGTAAAATGGATGACTGGGTACGCAAGTACTCGCTGTTTAAAATTCTGATAAAATTAATTTTGTGGGGTAAAAAGGGCAAAATTTAGTTTTTTGTAAATATCTTCGAAAAAAATTTTAAAATGTTCACAAGAACAATTGATTTAAAAAAAAATATGGGCAAAAAGTCTTATATTACTCAGTTATTTTTTTTTATTATATTTTTTATTTTTCTTTTCCTTTTCCTTTTCCATTTTCTTCTCTTCTTTCTCAAATACTCGCATGTCATGCAATTAAATTGTTATTTTTTTGCTTTCTGGATTTTCTTTTGTGGCAACACCAAATAAACAAACTCAATCCTTACCCCCCTATACTAGTTAATAAGAATGGATTATTTTTTTTATTGCAAATTCAATGTTTAAATAAAAAGTCCCCTCATTTATTTATGTGAAAACGAATTTTAAATTGGCTTAAAAAACGGGTTGGGTATAGAATCACGAACAAAAATCCCAAAAACCCAAAATCCCAAAAATCCAGAAAATCCAAATTTAGAAAACCTTCAAACCAAAATTTGAAATCCCGAAAGCTCATATTCCTGAAAACAAATTATCGCAGACATTTCCTTTTTATATAATTTTTCAGTTTTAATTATGGGATGTTGGCTTTTCTGGATTTTGGGTTTTGGGATTTTGAGTTTTCGGGATTTTGAGTTTTCGGGATTTTGAGTTTTCGGGATATTGGATTTTCTGGATTTCGGATCATTGGATTCATGACTTTCTAGATTTTAGATTCTGAGGATAATGGGTTTTGGGATTTGGTTTTTATATATTTTGGTATTTCTGGATTTCGGGTTTTTGGATTCTGGAATTTCTGGATTTTCAGGATAATGGGTTTTAGAGATTTTGATTTTTCAGTATTTAATGATTTCGAGTTTTTGGGTTCAGGACTTGCTAGATTTTAGGTTCTGGGGATAATGGGTTTTGGGATTTTTGATTTCCGGGATTTTGGGTTTTCGGGATTTTGGGTTTTCTGTATTTTAAGTTTTTTGGAATTTGTATTTTCGGGATTTTGGGTTTTCTAGATTTAGAATATCTTTATTCTGTCCGTCCCTAAGACGTTGTTAATATCGTCTATACGCGGACTTTAAGTATAAATTAATGTGAAACTTGATTTTAATTACTAATTTCGCAATTAACTTGAATAAAAATAAAATACTGTGCTGTACGATTGACTTAAACATAATTACAAAGAGTTTTTCCTTTTAATATTTTTCATTTTCTGAAAGCTTCAACCTCCCCAGCCCTTTCCCACAGCAACGAAGAACTTAATAGAATTATATATTTCAAAAAAGAAAAAACTTTTTCTTTTTATGTTGCTTTATGCTTTTTGTATTCTTATTACTACTTCGCTTCCTTCATAATATTATACTCTTCGACTTTAAATAGTTTTTATTGGATTTATTTCCCTCCTCTCCCTTCCCCTGTATATACCTACTCTTACAGTGGTTTACCTATTTCGCATAACGAAGAGGGTATATTTTTTGATTTAAGTTCGGTTCGGTTTGGTTTTTTTTTCTTCTGCGGACTTCAAAAAAGTTTTCGAAAATAAAATTAAATCACAAATGAAAAAAAAAAAACCTCAAGATTAAAGCCAATTAATTTGTAAATTCTCCTCAGATAAAAGATAAAATTAACAAATTCTTTCATCCGTTTTCGGTGCGGTGGGCGGCCAGCGCGGCGCAGTGTGGGGAGGGTAATAATTATTCCTTCTGAAAATGTGTATTTTAAATGAATCACTCCTTAAGGTGTCTTACGTGAGGACCCAAAATGATGTGCTCTTTTGTAGGAGAATAATAAATTTCCAAACGCACAGCTAGTTAATTAAATAACCAAAAGGACCTTTGTGGTATATCGTAGGTAAATACATCCATAGTCGCCGTATAACAAAAGCCACACACATTTTTTGTTGTTGTTTTAGTGAAGAATATAGAGTAAGAAAAGAATGTTAAATTTGCGCCATCATCAGCACAAGCAGCATCAGCATCACTACCACAAACATCACCACTTAAAAGAAGGTAGGTACAAAGGACTCTGTATATACATATATATATAAATATCTTAGCCTAGCCTAGCCTTGCTTTGCCCGAAAAACAACCGCACTTAGTTAATTTGATTTTATATACTTAAAATACTTTATCCATTTTTCGTTCGGTTTTTGTGTTTTACGTGAATCTTTTATTTTATTTTTATTTTTACTTTTATTGTGTTGGATGTTGGATCCCTGTTGATTTTTGCAATCGTGTTATAATTCCCACCACTCTGGTGGAAACCGAAGAGCTTCTGCTGTGCTGCTTCAAAGGATGTGGATAATTAAGAAACATTCTGTTTCGGGTGTAATTCGGAGATTCTTTTTTCTTTCTTGTTTTTTTGCTTTTTTTTTTTAAATACATCTACACATATGTATATGAAGAATAGAGGTAAAGCGTATAGTGTGCTTCTTTAGCTTGGTGGAAGGATATGTGAAAATGATGGCAACAAAGCGGTTTCGAAGGGAATTTTCAGCAAGGTTTTTGCAAGAACCAAAAAGTAAAAAAAAGAACGAATAAATGTAGAGAATATCCTTAAATCCTTGTACAAACATACATTAAAAACTTTATCCGATGAAATTCGAATAAAATGTAAAAAGTTTTTCGGCAAAAGTGTATATCAGCCGGCAGCAGCGGTAGCGGCGGCGACGACACGACGGACGGTGAGTTGGGTGGTTGAGGATGTCCTGAGATGGATACGAGGAAATGTGTGTATAACTATGTCGGTACATACATACATACATATATTTAGATGTTTGTGGGCTCTCAAGGAAATATAATATTATATGTTCATCAATACATACATATGTATGTGTATTTTTGTTGGTGAAACTTCATATAATGCTCGTTTTACTTTCGGTAGGTATAATATGCTCTTAAAGGATGCAGTGCATTTTAAATGGGAAAGAGATTTTTGTGTTTGGTTATTGAAACAGCAAATTTGAGTAAGGTTCTGAACATACTTTTTCTTCCTATATAAATCTTACCATCCTTGCCTTAGCTCGGCCACATACAAAATAAATTCAAGATACCTACATAATATAGAGATACCTACTCCTTTGACTTTATATAGAAGTGTTTTCCAGTTTTCTTTTGAATTTTGAACTGGTGATAGGTTTATAGGTAGATGAAAATAATCTAGTGTGTAATGAAAGTATTTACATACCTGTATATCCTAACTCCTATAAGAAGGTTTCTTGTTTATATTTTGAAAATAGAGGTATAGAAGGTGTTTGATTGAAGAAAATAATTGTTTAAGTTTAAGGTATAAAATTTAATTTAGAGAATTGCTTATAGTAAAAGATCCAGCCATATAGAACGACCTACCCTCATCGAGTTACTAGATAAGAAGTATACATTTTATTTAGGTAGTGTCTGAACTAACATTTTCATAGGTTGCCTGGCGAAATATGGTAAAGGCATAGGGTTACCACCAGGCGCGTAGTTAGAGGGAAACAAGGGGAGGGGCGCCTCCTATAAAACTCATTGCCCCCTTTAGAAAATCGAGAGTATTAAAATTGTATTTTGTTTCGTACCTATTGACATCTGGGCAAAGTTCTTCTTGATAGAGTATATTGACAAACAGTAAAAAAATACCAAATATATTGAGTATGAAGATTACAACATTTATATTTTCCCCACATGTGCTTTTTTACCAACTGGTCGTTTGTATGGTATAGTATGTATAAAACAACACACACATAATAACAAAAAATCATTCCTGCCAACCTTCATCGTGTTCGTTTGCACATCTATTCGCGGAAAATAAATTAAATTACAAACACAAAAAATATAAACAAATGGGTAATTCGAACAATGCTTCAAAATCGTTTCTCGAACTTATAACTACTAAATTTAGAAAATGAAATAGTTAAAAACAAAATCACTTCTGAATTGGATACTGACCCGGTTCAGCGAAAAACATCGAAAATTAAAACTTAATTAAAAAAATTAACATTTGATTATTTTGTAATGCTTACTTTTGTTAATGCAAAAATTTCGATTAAAAATCACAATTCATTTTTTAAATATCAACATTTTTGACTCTTCATTTATACTTGCGAATTATGAACATAGATATACATATTATGTACCATTTTTTTTTTTTGATTTTCTATTTTCTCAAAACAGTTTAACTGATTTTTATCAATTTGAATTTTTGAAAAAATTAAAGAACTTAATAATTCGGAAACGAGTTGGTAGATTTTTATTAAACTTGGCATCATCAGTTTTTTTTAACATTATCAAAAATAATTCTTACGAACAAAAATAACGGTACCTACCATACAAGTGTTTAAAAACCGTTAAGGGAAATCTTATTTTTTCTCTAAAACAACTCCTTCGATTTTGATTAAAATTTGTATGTGACCTTTTATAAGAGCGATCGATCATATTATTGAAACAATTTTTTTATTTATCCATTATTAAAGGTATCCCTCATAGAACCATTTTTTTGTTTTTCGAGTATCTCATTATTTGTTGCAACCGATTTTAATGATTTTTTAAGCAAAAACTTCTAATAAATTGAAATAATATTTAATAAAATTTAAAAAACAAAATAATTTTGAATTATTTTTTTGAATGGTCGATATTTCGGAAATCGGCAGATGATTTTTTATAAAAATTATTTTTAAGCTCAACATTAATAAATACTAAAGATTGGCGTACCAATTTTTTTTTTCTTAAAAATGTTTTCAAAATATAACGGGTGATTTTTTAGCTGGTTTGGTTTTGGCAACACTGGTTTTGACAGCTGACGTGTGTTTAGTACCTTGTGTCACTGTCAAACAGCTTCAGTTTGGTTTGCAATTTAACCATGGATCGTCTTACAAATGAACAACGCTTGCAAATTATTGAATTTTACTATCAAAATTCGTGCTCGGTTCGAAATGTTCATCGCGCGCTGCTTCCATTTTATGGTCGGCATTCTCGACCTTCTGAGCAGTCTATTCGGAAGATTGTGACCAAATTTCGCACCAAATTTACTTTGTTGGACATTAAACCACCAACACGTTTACGTACTGTGCGTAGTGAAGAAAATATTGCGGCCGTATCAGCTAGTGTGACAGAAGACCGCGAAATGTCGATTCGGCGCCGTTCCCAGCAGTTAGGCCTTTGTTACAGCACTACGTGGAAAATTTTGCGGAAGGATTTGGGCGTAAAGCCTTTTAAAATACAGCTGGTGCAAGAACTAAAGCCAGCCGACCTACCACAACGCCGAATTTTTGGTGAATGGGCTCTTGGAAAGCTGGCCGAGGATCCGCTTTTTTATCGAAAAATTGTGTTCAGCGATGAGGCTCATTTTTGGTTGAATGGGTACGTAAATAAGCACAATTGCCGCATTTGGAGTGAAGATCAGCCAGAAGCATTGCAACAGCTACCAATGCATCCCGAAAAAGCCACTGTTTGGTGCGGTTTATGGGCCGGCGGCATTATTGGGCCATATTTCTTCAAAGATGATGCGAATCGCAGCGTTACTGTCAATGGTGAACGCTACCGAGCGATGATAACAAACTTTTTTTTGCCCGAAATGGAAGTTCTTGACTTGCATGATATGTGGTTTCAACAAGACGGTGCCACATGCCACACAGCACGCGAAACAATGGCGCAATTGCGAGGCGAGTTTGGTGAACAGTTAATTTCACGTTTCGGGCCGGTCAATTGGCCGCCTAGATCGTGCGATTTGACACCATTAGACTATTTTTTGTGGGGGTATGTCAAGGCTAATGTCTATAGGGACAAGCCCGCTTCGATTGACGCACTGGAAGCCAACATCCATGCATTCATTCGTGAGATACCGGCCGATATGTGTGAAAGAGTATGCCAAAATTGGACTCAGCGGATGGGCTACCTGAGACGCAGCCGCGGTCAACATTTGCATGAAATTATCTTTAAACATTAAATTGCAAGGTTCAAACTATCGATTCAAATAAATATTTCATTCATTTTTTGTGTTTTTTTTTTTTTTAAAGTTCTAAACCTCTTAAAAAATCACCCGTTATATAAAAAATATTTTTTTTTAAAAGAACCGCCCCAACGATTTTCAATTTTTTTTCTTATATCAGATAAATAATTTAAAAAAAATTAAGTCTTTAAAACCACAGTGTGATCATAGATAAGAGCAATTCATTTTTTATTTTCGCTGTCGACTACATCCATTTAGACACAAAATATAAACTTTAGTCAAATGGGACTTAGTTATGAGAGAATCTTTATTACCGCAAACTTGCTAAGTCCACATGTCAAATTAGCTAGTTTGACAATTACTACGTCTATCAAACCTATGACTTTAAGGATATATATTTGTGAAAGTGCTTTTAATAATTCAAAATTTAAAATTTGTGGTGCTATATTAACTGGTTGGCTTTCCCCCCAAGACAAAATCCCTAACTGCGCCAATGGGTGCCACGCTTTAAAGGTCGGTTTTTTTGTTTTTTCAATTATCTGACCCAGCTGATATGGAAGGTTTTAAAGATACAAACAAATATTATGACGTGAAAGGAAACTTCATTTAAAAATTTTTAAATTCGTGATTTTCTTAAAATCGGAATTTCAGTAGGGTAAATTAGACAATGAAAAAGGTCTAGATTCTATTTTCTAAACCAAAAATGATAGAGAATTGATTTTTTTTGTAATCGTTGGAGTAACAAGATTGAGGTTTTTAAGCTTAGGAAAAATGGCAGAGCACAATTTCTTGTTTTTAATATGTATATGAATTTGAGTGGTCATACTCCTCACACAATAAATGGAAAAATAACAATTTTTTAACTAGGTAGGGTAGGTCGTGCTATGGCTGGATCTTGGACTCATAGGTTCTTATGTAGACTAAAAGAATTTTTACAAAAAAACAAAACAGGTACATTTTAATTTAATTTAAACTGAAAATTTGTTATAAATCATAATTTAAAAGAAAAAATTATTTAAAAAAAAAAATCGGAAAATAGTTTTAACACTAATGCAATGCAGGTACAAAATCTGATTTCTTATATAAATAAAAATGTATGAGCAGTTTAAAAAAAATTATTTTTTGTAAATATATTTAAGAAATAACATTTTTACGTTGGTTTTAAGTATTTACATGCAGTTAAAAATTAAATTTCAAACAAATTAATCAATCTATTTCGGAAATGTGGAACTAATTTTTTTTTTTATTTTGAAACATTTGTATAATGTGCAATATAATTTTTAATTTATTAAAATGACAATTTAGGAAAATCAAAAAAACCGGTGCTATGGAATGTACAGTGAATAACGGCTTAGTTCAAAAATTGTATCTTCTTGATAGTAGACCGTATTCACTAATTTAAGCACACATCCGTTTTCGTAGTAGCCGTTTTAAAACTGTATTTTTTAACAATTTTTTGCAACAGTTTTATATCTTGGGTACCTTCCAATATTTTTGGAATAGAAAAATGCTTTTCTTTTTCTTAATGTGTATTCTAGATGGTGTTAAAAAGTGCAAAGTTTCATCTTTCCAGAAAAATTTCAATTTGGTCCAAATTATTTTGGGAAAATTTTGAGAAAACATACTGTTTATACTTTTTAGAAGAATCTACAAATTGAATGTGATCAAAATCATTTCAATCGATTTCGAGATATTTGAAAATAAAAAAGTGTTTCTGTTAATAACCATTCGAAAACATTTTTTTGTCACAATAAAAGCAAGCTTATACACAATATTTCCGTATTTATATTTCAATATAAAATAATTATTTGGCATATTCTATGAAAAATAGAGAATGAAGGGTAAATTTTCTCAACTTTTTGTGAGAGGGGCAGTTTTTTAAACATTATCTTAAAATTAATAAAAATTTATTAAAAAAACAACGGCAACACTTTTAATAAAATGATATATTATGTTTTTTTAAGTTAGAAATTCATTCTTTTATTTTTTTTTAAATAAAATTGTTATAATGAAAAATAAAAAAAAAATATTTTCAAAATTGAAAAGTCAAAAAAATAAATTTTATTTAGATTTTTTTTTCAAAAATGTACTTATTTTTCCTTTAATATTCAATGTTCTCATTAATTTTAGATTTAACTTTAAAACAAGACGGTGTTACATTTTCGAATTTTTCAGTTAATCGAATACCTACTATAACAACTCCTTTTTTATTAGGAAATAATTTGTTTGGGGTTTTAGTAGGTATACATTCAAACCAACAATTTTGATCAATACATGTGGTATAGTTTTTTTTTTTTTTAAATTACTACTTAAAAAAATGATTTTTTTTGCTTTATTATATGTTTGGGGTCAAAACATGAATATTATGTTAAGCTGAACATTTTTCTACACTTGTTACATTTTTGCCTTATATTTTTCTGAGTGTAGATAGATAAGATTTATAAGTTATATTTACATATTTATAAAAACACCACAGTAATTAAATATTTTTTTTTCTTTTATTTACAGGTAAGTCCAAATAAGCTCCATGTTGTTTACTTACAAAAACGTTTAAGGGTAAGCAATTAAGTACATATATGTACATTGTACATTAGTACACTGGATTCCTTACAAGACAGCAATTGCGAGTGGTAGGTAATGGCACAGTGGGTGTAATCTTGACTTAGAAGGTATAACTCAAAGGTGTGGTTTCAATCAATACTCACTACTCAAGTCAAGATTTGTTTCTATGTACTATACCTATTTCCCATATATGTATATGTATATTCAACAAGATGGGATTTCATGAGATAAAAAACATCTTTCTTCTATAACAAATCCAGTACAAGATTTTGGGGAATCCCGAAAACCAAAACCCCGGCAACCTGAAAACACAATCCTTAAAACTCAAAATTCAGGAAATCTACTATCCCGAAATTTTTTTTTCAGGATATTTTTTTCAGGCGATTTTTGAACCCATTCCAACAAAGTCAGGAACTTCAAATTCGAAATATTTGGTAAGCTAGCCAGTGAGACGCCTCACCAAATTTCAACCCCGTAACATAAGTGGTTCCTGCCTTCAAAAATCGCGAAAACCGTAACTGACTGACTCACTCACTGAATTACTTACTCATTCACTCCCTCACTGACAGATCATCAAAATTATGGAGCACTTCCCCACACCGCAGAATCTTCTAATTTCGCACAGCGAATGGTCTTGTGGTGCATACAAAGAAAAAAAATCGAATATCTGAGGATTTCGATTCAGGGGGCGTGGTAACCGCCTACTTTCTCAGAAATGCTATAAATTAAATGGAGCACTTTCGATTGCTGTAGAATGATGAAATTTGGTAAAGTGGTAAGGTTTGAAGTGCATAATAAGAAAAAAGAAAATATTTGAGGTTTTCCATTCAGGGGGGTGCTATCCGTCCACTTTCTCAGAATTGTTATCAATTATATGGAGCACTTCAGATTGTTGTAGAATGATGAATTTTGGTTAAGTGGTATACAGCTCGAAGTGCATACAAAAGAAAAAATAAAATATTTTAAGTTTTCCATTCAAGAGGCGTGGTATCCGGCTACATTCTCAAAATTACGATCAATTAAATGCAGCACTTCTGATTGCTGTAAAATAATGAAATTTGGTAAATAGGTAGAGCTTAAAGCCCATACAGAAGAAAAAAGAAAATATTTTAGGTTTTTTTTTCCATTCAGGGGGCGTGGTATGCGCCCACTTTCTCAGATTTAAAAACTCAGCCGTATGAAGGTTTAATATCAATTTTTTTAAGTAGAATAATATTGAAACAACTCCAAGTTATGAGAAAAATTTATTATTTAATAACTACTGCCTTAAATTTAGTGGGTTTAGTTGGCAAGTTTTCTTTTTATGATGATTATCTTGTATGCGCTAATTTTTGTTCGATCACTGCCATGAGTTTGCAACTATTAAGCCCCGAAATCGTTTTCGCATCTAATACCCTTCGACTTCGGGCTTGATAAAAGCGACTATTGTCGTAACTTTTGTGTAAACTTATCATTTTACATAATTTGTAAACTTACGAAATTATTATACTAATTCGAAACTGATGTTATTACTTTTTCTATAATTATATTTTAAAGTCCTATCTCAATTTAATGGCACACCCTGTACATAACCCATCCAGAAAGTATAAATTTTCCAAAAAATTCAAGTCAGTGAAAATGTCTAAGGTATTATATAATTAATTTCATCATCTGAAAAGCATCCTACTCAATTATATGTGTTTCAATTTCTTTTTTTTTTACGTATCCTTTTGTACCAACAAATTAGCGGTTTTCATGTCTATCTCAAACAACCCACACAATTAACTTAGTTCTTTTTTTTTTCGTTTCTGTGTATGGTTCTCTCTAGCAAAGTTACCAAAACACCCAAATTACCACAGAAAAACATTATCAAGATATTATGTATATTGTGTGTATCCTATTCCTATCCCTATTCCATAATTCCCTATTTGTAACAAAAGATATTCAAACCTAACAAAAGTAATTTCACATCCATTCGACCATTATTATACTGAATCTATTCTTTTTGATACAAAATTTTGTTTCTGTATCTGTTTGGATGATACCTACTTTTTTTTTGTATATAAGAAAAAATGAGCCGCCGTAGGAGGCAGATATATATACAAAATGCCTTTGTTATACATACATAATATAGGTACGCCCAAAACTTTATCTTGGTCATTCACATCTCGACGGAAATGGTGACAATGATAGGCGTTCGTTGGATATTCCTATTTTCCTCGCCACATCACCAAGAAGGCTCATAATTTTTCGCGATATTTCTTCCTTATTTTTTTTTGTAGTTGTTCCTTCTGACGTGGGTGTGTGTGTGTGTGTGTGTGTGAATACCAATGTCTGTTTCATCAGATAAGAAAACTGAATGATGGCATAGCAAACATCCTCTAATTAGCAATTGAATTAGTTTGTCTTTCCTTTTGAATATATATAGAATGTCTTGGTTTTAATGATATGAAGGTCTCTATTATAAGATATCTATAGTTTATATGTATTCAAGAAAAGATATATTTTTCTTATACATATAAAGATAAAATATACATATATAATCTTTGCCTAAAATGATACCTTAAAAATGTGTAAATTATTAATGTACCTTAGTTGAATACAAGATAAAGCTGTTTTCCTTGCGCGACACAAAGGATTCATGGAAAATCCTAATCTGTCTCTTAGCACGCTGTTGTTGAATATTTCAAGAATTTTCAAAAAAAAGAACACGATGTGTCGGCAGCTGCTGGTTGCGCTGACATGCCTTGTAAGTTAAATTCGTTACTCCCCTTTTATTAAAAAAAAGAAGACAATTCCACATCTCGCTATTTCACAAAAAAAAAAAAAAACACCAAGGATATGCCAACACGTCAACTTTCTCTTGTAACGGTAATCCAAATTAAAATTGCAATTCGATTTCATTCCTAACGCCAATCACGAATTGTCCTGGAATCGCAAAAAAATTTGTAAAAAAAAAAACAAAACTAAAATTATTCAAAGCACGTCCTGGCCAAAGGAGAAGAAAAAAAAAACACATATGCATCAGTAGATTCTATATCAATATTTTGCATGCATATATGTATATAGTGAGCAGAATCAAGTGCAGCAAGTATCCTTAAAATGGATACATTCATATCCAACATTCATATACCAATCATCCTCTTTCAACCGCAATGACTCTCTTAAGAAATCGCGCACATATTTTGTATTTTTCTTATTATTATTCATGAAACGTAAGTGTGTTCCTTTTTGGTGTTGGTATATATAAAGGAAGAGTCAAAGAAGATTTTCTTTTATATCATAAAATACTTGCTGGAATTCCTTTTACAAAAGCGCCATTAACGTTGTTGCGGGAAGAAACAGAAATAGGATATGTAAGTTATAATGCAATTTAAATTTTTGAGTTTCACGTAATTAAAAAACTCTTTCTTCTTACAATAAATTAAAAAAGTAAATCGAGAAAGACAAAGAAGAAGTAAAAACAAAAAATGATAAAAAAAGGAACATCCATTTGTGAGCTTATTATGCAAATGAAGACAAATTACATCACGCAAAGTAAACAAGTAGCAAACATCCACTTTAAAAAGAGAGAAGTCCTTTTTTTCTTGTGTATGTCTGTGTGTTTTGTATCTATGATGATGCTTTGTTTGCTATGTTCTTTATTTGTGTTTATCTAAGTGTTGTGTTTTTATTTGACGTTGATTGAGATACTATTCCACATTATGCTATGTATATACATATATGGATACTCCCACGAAATTATATTTCAGTAGAAAATGAAAGCATTAGATGATGGTTTAACTTTCAGCTTGACGAACCTACAAAAAGGTTTTTTTTTTTTTTGGCAAGGAAAAACTTTGTTTTTTTAGTTTTTTTTTTGTTGTTCTTGTTGTGTGTGTGGATAATAAACTGAAGATGTATAACATTATTTATGCAAATTGAAGTTTTAGTAAATGATATTCGTTTTTAGACATGCTCATAACAGTTTTTATAATTTAGGATGAAACTATAACTATAACGCTATGATGGTAAGGCATGAGAAATTTGCTCATGTGTATGATGATACACTCGGGGAAAATATCATGTAAAATTAAACAGATATCAGTTGGCAGGTTGTTATTTTCTAACACGGTTGATAGTGTTTAATTATTTAAAGAGGTATGTACATAACTTTTACATAGTGCCAAATCAACACAAGTTATTTGAAACATTACCTTAAATATTAAAAATAAGCTTGTTAAATTAACATGAAATTTGGATAAACTAACTTGATTTAATGTAAAACTGACAGCATAGTTCTATTTATTCTACATTTGTCAATATTAAATAAACCCAGTGAATACACTTTTTAGGATTGCACGCATACCATGAGGATAAATTAACATGGCTCATTGCAATTTTAACAATGTCCACCTGGTGTAGTTTACATGACCCTTGTTAAATCCACCATATGACATTTTTAGACTTGCAGAAGAATAAGGATCACTATTAGGGTGGAATTATTTTCCAAATAACTGTGTACAATTCCTGGCTTTTGCGTAACGGTTTTCTGAATTGTCACGCTGCGCGCCGTTGCCTTTGGGAAAAACACAGCCGAATGGTAATCGACATGTTTGAATTCGGAGTCGATCTTATTTAAAAATTCTTTTTAAAAGTTTATTTTTATGGGTTTTTTTTTAAATCTTACTATAGGGTGAAATGGGGTAAAAAACAAAAAAGTGATATCCGATTAAAAACATTCTTTTTGTGTTTTAAAAGTAATAACAGTTGAACCTTATTGAAGGGCTTTTTTAATTTTGCAAATAAAATTTAGGGTGAAATGGGGTAAAAAAGTGGTATCCGATCTTAACGATTTTTTGTGTTTGAAAGGTTATTTTATTTATAAAATGAAAAAAAAAAATTGTTGTGTTTGAAAAATTATAAGGGTTGGACTAAAACGCTTTTTCAAAATTTTATGTATAGGGTAATGTGGGGCGAAAAAAAGAAATATACGATTTAAAAAAAATCTTTCTGTGTTTGAAAGGTTATTTTTATAGGGGACGCAAAGTATCCGATTTTTCAAATTCATTTTATCATTCTAGGATCACGAAAGGGTAAACCATTTTCCAATGTTAAGCTATTTATGGGGTAAAATGGGTTTGAACAAATTTGCATCCCATTTTTTAAAAATCTTTTTGCGTTTCAATAGAAATATTGAGAGGTTGGATTTTGAAAAAATTCATTGCTAAAACATCATGAATTTGGCTGCCCAACATTTAATATTTTTTTTTATATTCTATGAAATCTAGATTTGGGGACCGTGCGAAGCCGGTCGGGTTACCTACGTTTTTTGTCTGGATTCTTATGTTTTTTTGGTGTATATCTCTGCTAGCCCTGGTTTGACCAATTAAACATAGGTTTTACAAGCGATAATGGGAAAAATCCAAAATTGGCTGTGAGATCTTAAAACCCTATAGGTGGGATATTCAAAAAAAAAATACGCCGTCTGAAAGGTCACAAAAGATCAAAATCTTACATCATTGATCAGCCATATGCGATTCGTTTTTCCATTATGAGGATGTCAGCACCTCAGCTTTGGGATATTCAAAAAATAAGTACCTAGATATCTATTCCATCTGCAAGGTCAATCAACGGAGATAAAAGGATACAAGGTTAACTGGTTTTAATAATTGGTCAGTTATATGCGATTTAAATTTTTTTTTTTTCAAGGTCACCAATTGGAGGATGTATAAGAACCTCATTTGTGGGATGTTCAAAAAGTATGCCGCATCTGAAAAGTCAATAATAGGTCATAAAATGGCACCTAGTTTTATTTGTTACTCAGCTATAAACAATTTTATAATGATTTCAAGGCCATCAATTATAGGATATTAGCACCTCATTTGTGGGATGTTCAAAAACTTTGTTTGCCGTCTGAAAGGTAAATATGTAATTCATAAAATAAGTCATAAAAGTCTTTTTGTTTCAGTAATTAATCAGCCGTTGTCGATTTTTTATGAATTTTTGGATACGACAAATTTTTTGAATATCCTACATGACAACATCATTTTATGGATGACCATGAAAAAAAAAAACACAATCGCATATAGTTGACTAATTTATTAAACCAGTTGACCTTTTATGGTCGATTATATTGACCTTTCAGATGGCATACTTATTTTTTGAAAATCCCACAAATGAGGTCCTAACATTTTCTGATGGGTGACTTTAAAAAAAAAAACATTGAAAATTCTTATAACAAATCTTCTATGGTGGCTGACCAATTTCTGAGACTAACTGACCTTTAATGACGAATTACAAACTTTTTAAATTGCTAACTTTTTTTTGGAATATCCCAAATATGATGGGAAATAAGATCCCAAAATATCAATGTTCCATTTCGGACTGAGATAAAGACTGTGTACACGCACACTGCACCCCATTGTGCCAGCACCGTCAAAATAAAAAATATACTGATAAAATTTGCGCTTAACCTAGTAAAAAGGGAGATCAATTTGGGCGGTTTGAAAACTAAAAAACTCGAGCGAATTTTGACTCATAAATTGCCAATGACCTTTTTTATTGGGACATTCAATATTATTTCAAATGTTCACATAGCTTTCAGTTTGAAAGTATTGCTCCGTTATATTTCACTTTGTGTACAGTTAATAAAATTGCCAATCAAAAAAAGTACATACAATAACGAGGAATTTTTTTATTTTTTTTATTTTGCAAAATGAAATCCTTACAAATTTGTTTGCTTGCTCAATGATTCCTCACACATAAATTCATATTCTGCCATATTCCAAGTCTCCATACAAACAACAAAACACCACATACTCGTACTAATGTCATGTAGTAGGAATGTATATTGTATATGCTTTAGATTTGCAAATATCAAAAAAGAAGAAATACAAAAAAAATTATAATAAAAGAAAAATGAGAGAGAAAACCCACATTTAATGAAAATCACATTCATTGCAGTTATTTGTGTCAGCTCCATTCATTCATGTCCTCCTCTCTTCCCCCGTCACCACCCCGCCATCCTTCGCTTCAGAGTAATCATTTCTTTCCGTTCGTTTCTTTGTGGGTATTTTTTTTTGTCCCTAAGTTTCCAGGTCCGTCCATATATGTACATATGAATATGTGGGGAGAGAGTAAATATATCGTAATATTGTAACTACATTTTTTTTCACCACGCCCCCCACCCCTGCTCTATTATAATGGAGATCCTGCTATATGCTGCCTGCTTCTCAGGGCCTTTTTTGTATTTTGAGTTGTGTTTTTTTTTTGTTGAACGTTTTGCACACGTTTTTCGCCTGAGCTGCTTCCTTTGAGGCACATATCCCAAGGATAAGCGAGAAAGATACCAAACGAACAAAAACAATTTTATTTTATTTTTTTTTTGAGCAACTGAATTTGAAGCTAGAATATATTTTACAGTCTGTTTGGAAGAATCTCCTTTCGTATGTATGCGGGACTTATAGTGAGAGGCCATCAGCAAAAAGAAAGACACTCACCATAGGGATTCGAATTTAGATACGGAATATATACTCTTGAGTTGGACATTTTGTTCTCATGTACACAACTGCAGGATGGATGTATCATGAAGCTCCATGAGCGAGATGTTTACATGTAAAACTCAGTTGAATCAAGAAGAAATCTAGTCAGCTGGTGTGGTTCTCATGTCAGGTTTTGCAAGGATAATGTGCTAGAAATGTTTTTGTTTAACAAAAAAAAAATAGAATAGAATAGAATAAAAATGAATGCCCAAGAGATTCAGGCTCAGGCTCAGGCGTTTTGGTTGGCGGTGACGACGGTTATGTTGCTCATGTTGCTACATATTGCTATATGTATATCCTTGGCCACCATATTATATGTTTCGGTCTTGTTCTTGTAACAGGCATCGAGGTTAGCTGTCTTAAACAGTTGCTGGAGATGTCCTTTATCTGAACTTCTACATGGGGTTAACATGTCAGGGTTATTTAGTGTGACTAACTGCCTGTATAATTGTATAATTGCTTGTCAAATGCATATCGTAGGATTTTTTTTGTTGTATAATTAATTATGGCAATGATAGTGTGGAAAAGATTAAGTGACTTTAAAGAACAAAAATATTCAAATGTATATTTTTGTGGACTTAGATTAAGTTATATCTAGAGTTATTAATAATAGCAGATCACTTGCCTTCGGAGGTCGACCTATCGCAAAAGGGGTTGAGAGTGGGTGGGGAGGGGGGGGGGGGTGAATGAAATTTGACAAAAAATAAAGTTCTTTCATGTTTTGACATCAAAAAATTAATCAAAAAACTAGTCTATTCAAAATTGTTTTCAAGTAGGTACCTACTTCGATTGAAAAAAGAGACTGTCCCGAATTTGCACCCTAAACAAATTATCAGTTATCATCAATAACCCATATCGTCGGCTAAATACGTAAAGCTGCTCAGTCTACTTTTGGCCGAAATTGAGATTTTGATGCCATTTTCTTAAGAAACACATTCTGCACAAATTTGTAGATATTGTCTTTTTTCTTTACACTACAATTTGTACCTTAACATTTGAAGCCAGAGTAAAAACTAATATCTGGTTTTATAAAGCAAACTTCGATAGAAACCTAGATCCAAATTTGTTTTTGTATTACGTGTTAAAAGAATAACCCCGACCCAGATCCGTAGATAATAAAATGCGGCTAACGTCTTGATATTTGATTGCAAACTTTTAGGCGTGAATGTTTTTTTGTTTTAATTTTATTTAAAAAAGTTATTTTTTCTGTAGATTCCTACATAAAAAAACAATTTAAACCATATTATTTAGCAAAAGTCTTCAGGAAAACAAGACTTAAATCAAAGAACAACTAATTTCCAAAACAAAAATCATTAACTCTTGATACGACATGATACAGCTATTTACACGAAATATTGCTCCCTTAACCAATGTCATCCACTCTAAACGGTATATTGACATTTCATGTCATGTCATACAATCCAGTATGAATTATCCCTTTTTCACTTTGATGTTACAACTTTAGCAATGTCTAGTCTATGTTCATTGTACAAGTATACAACATGTAAGTTTTTTAGGTTCTTTGTACAGGAAGCTTAAGCATTTAAGTACAAATAGTATAGGTAGTATAGTGTTGACCTCGTTTTGTGTCTTCATATAATATATTATGAAATGTCGTATATCCTTCGACAAAATACAAACAAAGTAAAACAGATCATCCTATATAAGCAATCTGATAAACTTATATAATCTCAAAATAGGGATTTTGTGTGTAAATCGACAAACAAATTGACGATGACGACGACACGACTGGCATTTGCAGTCACTTTGACACTAACATCGAACATGAGATGTTTGTTTATTTTAGAATAGTATAAGAGATACTCTTATGAATATGTACATATTATCTATAGCATGGATATGGATATTGTAGTATAGGAGACTTTATAACGGGTGATTTTTTAGCTGGTTTGGTTTTGGCAACACTGGTTTTGACAGCTGACGTGTGTTTAGTACCTTGTGTCACTGTTAAACAGCTTCAGTTTGGTTTGCAATTTAACCATGGATCGTCTTACAAATGAACAACGCTTGAAAATTATTGAATTTTACTATCAAAATTCGTGCTCGGTTCGAAATGTTCATCGCGCGCTGCTTCCATTTTATGGTCGGCATTCTCGACCTTCTGAGCAGACTATTCGGAAGATTGTGACCAAATTTCGCACCAAATTTACTTTGTTGGACATTAAACCAACAACACGTTTACGTACTGTGCGTAGTGAAGAAAATATTGCGGCCGTATCAGCTAGTGTGACAGAATACGGCGAAATGTCGATTCGGCGCCGTTCCCAGCAGTTAGGCCTTTGTTACAGCACTACGTGGAAAATTTTGCGGAAGGATTTGGGCGTAAAGCCTTTTAAGATACAGCTGGTGCAAGAACTAAAGCCAGCCGACCTACCACAACGCCGAATTTTTGGTGAATGGGCTCTTGGAAAGCTGGCCGAGGATCCGCTTTTTTATCGAAAAATTGTGTTCAGCGATGAGGCTCATTTTTGGTTGAATGGGTACGTAAATAAGCACAATTGCCGCATTTGGAGTGAAGATCAGCCAGAAGCATTGCAACAGCTACCAATGCATCCCGAAAAAGCCACTGTTTGGTGCGGTTTATGGGCCGGCGGCATTATTGGGCCATATTTCTTCAAAGATGATGCGAATCGCAGCGTTACTGTCAATGGTGAACGCTACCGAGCGATGATAACAAACTTTTTTTTGCCCGAAATGGAAGTTCTTGACTTGCATGATATGTGGTTTCAACAAGACGGTGCCACATGCCACACAGCACGCGAAACAATGGCGCAATTGCGAGGCGAGTTTGGTGAACAGTTAATTTCACGTTTCGGGCCGGTCAATTGGCCGCCTAGATCGTGCGATTTGACACCATTAGACTATTTTTTGTGGGGGTATGTCAAGGCTAATGTCTATAGGGACAAGCCCGCTTCGATTGACGCACTGGAAGCCAACATCCATGCATTCATTCGTGAGATACCGGCCGATATGTGTGAAAGAGTATGCCAAAATTGGACTCAGCGGATGGGCTACCTGAGACGCAGCCGCGGTCAACATTTGCATGAAATTATCTTTAAACATTAAATTGCAAGGTTCAAACTATCGATTCAAATAAATATTTCATTCATTTTTTCGAATTTTTTGTGTTTTTTTTTAAAAAAAAGTTCTAAACCTCTTAAAAAATCACCCGTTATAACTTAACGTTTGGTTATTGTTTTGATTTTGTCAAAGAAAAATTATTGTAGAATTAGTAGCTGATACACAAAGAGTGAAGACAATGACAATTTAAAGGTTCATTCATTTTGACGATTTCGAAAGTAAAGCTTAAAAAAAAACACACACAGCGATCCATTTTTGATGAAAATTTTATTTCATTATAAAGTTTGGACTTTTCCATTAAGTGTGAAAAACAATATCATTCAAATGGCCGATTCGAGAAGATTCGCATAGCATGCGATTATTTTGAGGTAATTTTTAACTGCTTTTTCGCACATTTCGGGCGTTATCTCGGCCATAACTTGAGTAATGTTGGTTTTTAATGCGTCTAGAGTGAAATTACGCGACCAGGAAACTTCTCACGCAATACCTAAAGCCATATAATTGGTCGTGTTGTGTAGCTTGTTACCCCGTCTTGTTGGAACCACATATTATCGTCAAAGTGATCTTCAATCGTTTTAAAACAATTGTTTGCAGATTTGCAAACTATACAATGCGAATTAAATAATATTTTTTCGTGTTTCTTACATAAACATGCATAAGTTGTGCCGTTTTGTGCAAAAGTTGTGTTGCCATGTGCCAAAGAGATAAAACAACAATTCGTATACATATATTTTTGCAACTTTTTATACGATAGAAAATTAATTTTGAATTGAATTGGTAAAAATTAGTCAGTTTTGAAAATAAAGAATCAGACCTTATACATATAATCACCCCTATTACGATTGTCAAAGATCAATTATTGGACGATTGATAGTTTTTGTCAATCAATTGATTATTGGGTATTATAAACAACAATTGATAAATTTTTGACCCATTGTGAACAACAAAGAAAAAATAGTTTGAATAGTTTCTATTTTTATTGACATTTCAATTTGATTCATTATTTTATAAAGTTGCAAAAGCTGAGTACCTACTGTTATTTCAGTAGTAAATTATCTGCTTTTTATTTTATAAAACCCCCGACAGACGTGCATCGCCAAAAAAGCGTTTTTTTTTTAAGTTTTTAGACATCTTGAAATTGGTCGCATCCGAAAGCTCTCCAGAGTGCAAATATGCGCATTACAGACGTCTAAGTGGCCGCCACCTAGACGTCTGTTGTAACTTTATTTATAATTAGGGAGTCGATGGCGTTGGGATGTGATATTTGAAGTGGTTCCCCTCACTTATTCTAGTTTTAAAAAGTTGCATTTTCGATGCACTTTTCCCCGTAACGCTACTACTACGTACTGAGTACTGACAGACGTAAGTAAGAATTCATTATCACTTTTACCACGACTTATTGTAAAATTAATATCGTTTGGTTTCCTTTCTCACTTAAAATCTGCTGCGAGCTCTGGGTTTATTTAAAACCTATGCCGACATCAAATGCAAAACAAAAAAGAAAAGGAAGAGGACCCAAAACAAAGTAGAAATTGCTGTTGTACCTGTATCGACCCATCAGGAACTGAATTCGGCTTAGAACAGCCAAATTCGATTGTTGAAAATGAAAAGAAGATGTTACATGAATCCGTGGTACAATACAAATTTCAAAAGATGCGGATGGGTTCTACTTCTTTCCAAAACTAATAAAACTTCTTTCAAAATATCGCGTAATTTTCTTCGAATGTTGGCTTGCACCAAAGCATTTTCTTCTTCAACATCATATTCACCAGGAAAAAGTTCGATTGAAGACATAAAGATGAATTATTCAATTTTGAACTTACACGATCCCGGCAAAATAATTTATCAACGTCGATTTTTTAATTGACTTAAAATTTGATAAAAAAACAATAATTTTGACAACGATAATACCAAGATTGTCAATTGATTTATTCACAATTGATCAAAAAGCGTTCACTTCATCAAAAATTTTGATTTTTGACAACAATAATACCGATTCATTAATTTTGTTGATAAACATCAAATATCGTATTGATAATTGACAACCGTAATAGGGGTGAATGTGTACATTGTATCTATATGTCAAAAAAATTAATCTTAATTTTTATTGCTTTCTTATTCAATCTTAGAACTTTTTTCATCAAATGCAGACAAAAAACCGTACTCTAAAACCTTCCCATTTTTTGAATCTCCTTCGGATATACATATGTATATGTACATTTATATACAAACATACGGTCAGATTTTAAAAGCAAATTTTGTTGGTCTTCTTCATTCATTAAAACCGCGTCATTATTTTTGTTTGTACACGAAACCAATACTTGTCCTTTAGAGCAAGTATAAAAAACCCTTAGTTTCATGCTTTTCTATTTTAATTTTTCATGAACATCAATCATCTCCTACATAAAATACTATATAGCCCAAAAATTACCATTTCAAGCATATGTTACAACATTTTTCATATTCTCATATTTTATAGAAATATTCCCCGTATACATATAAGCAACCAACTTCTTATACTCTCTTGAAATATTGTAAAATGAAGCAATTTTTGTAATTTAAATTTTCCAAGCAATGCTAATCAGTGCTTCATGGCTACAAGTTTCGTTGTCGGTACTGACTCCTGACAGCAGAAAAATAAACAAAAATATAAGAAAATATATTGCACAAACATTCAAAGAATAAATAAATAAATAAAAAATTTATGTGAAATATTTTTCTTTCTATGAGATATGTATAAAAATAAAAAACAAGTCCGGAAAATGATTCTCCTGCTTTTAGCGAGTGACGTGCCGCCATATATTCGCTTCTGCAAGAAGGAAAAAAAAAAAAAACAACAACAAAAGTATATAGAAAAAGTCCTTGCAAACAGTTCCAAAATAAATTTATATTTTCGCAACTTCTCAACTCTCACTTGTCTTTTTAACAAAAAAAAAAAGAAAAAAAACTACGCAACAAAGTTTATAGGTGCAATACTCTGTGGAAATATCTTTTTATCTACAAACATTGTCATGAGTTTACCGTTATGGTATCTATTTTGATTTTATTTATGCCATGCACAACACTATTTTGCATAATGTCCCCTTATATTCGTACCCCCCCCCCCCATCCTTTCCCACCACCTCATGCCACGCAAGGATATCAATGAATGTATATGTATGTGTTTTTATTTTATTTTTGTATGTGTGTTATGCTGAGCTCCGAAATGGGCTCAGACTCATAGTACCTCAAAAAAAAAAAAAAAAAGAATATAGAAAAATATGATAAAGAAAACAACATAAAAGTTTCACAAGGATATCTAAAAAAAATCGGAGATATCAGACGTTTTTCTCGTTAAATTTTATTTTATTTTAATTTTTTTAACTTTTTGAACGGACAAAAACTTTGCCATCCTCCTATATGCACTTGTCATTGTGGGAGGAATATTGGAAATTTATTTGAAAAATTTAAATGAATTCGATGAAGAAGACATTAGAAAGCGATTTATGTTTTTTTGTTTTGGGGTTTTTGAATTTTTAAATAAAAATAGAAAAAAAAAAGAATTAAAGTACATATGAGTTTTAAGATTTTGCAAAATGTGGTTGGACATGATAAAGACGAAATTGACTTATTTAGATTAAAATATACAAACCAGATGTTAATAATAAAAAGGACACAAACATTTTTCAGAAATTGTTGTTTATCTTTTAAGGATACAGATTTGACATACTCATTTGAAATGTTTGCCTCATTTAGTTTTTTGTTAGTTATGAATAAGGTGCCAGACTTTTGAAGAAAACTGGTTTCGCTAAATAAAAAATGAAAATCGATAAAAATTGAAACTCTTTTTTTTTTGTGAAACAAAAATAAGCAAAATAAAAACTTGGCAAACAATTAAATGCGAAATGATAAAAATTTAAGACAAGAAATTGCGAAATGAAAAACTGTATGACTCTTTTACTTCCACAGGGAGAATATGTTGAAGTTTTTGGTGAATTAAGGGATCTATCTCAGTTAGTCGACGAGCAAAATCAAATCCCAAATAAAACTTAGAGCCACTGTTCACTCGTTTCATTCCTCGATCCATTAACCACCCTTAAGCAAATTATAATCAGATTATATTAACTTCCCATTGGAAGTTATTGTAATAGGTCAGATTTTTCGAATCGAAAATTTTTTGATAAAATTTGTAGAAACATTCAATTAACAGTTTTTTTTAAGCAACAAAATTGCAAAGCAAAACTACTTAAAAATTGTTCAAAAATGTGTTTCGATTCAAATATCTCGAAAACAAACAATGTTATCGACCGCGACGGTGAGATAATTGTATCTAAACAAAAATTCTGTAACTAAGAATTGATGGAATTTATAAAAAAAATTCAATTGACGGTTTTTTTAAACAAAACAAATTGCAAAATAATACTAATAAAAAATTATCGGAAATATTTTACCGCTCAGATAATTTGAGAACTAATAGTGATATTGACTTTGGGATAATTTTATTCTATACACGATGCCAGTTCTAATAACTGATATGATAAAAAAATTGAATTGGCAGTTTTTTTTTAAACAAACAAGATAAACTACAAGAAAATACTAAAAATTCTTGAAAAATATTTATCGTCTCGACTATCTCGACAATGGAAACATTGTATATTGAACACATTCATAAAGTCTTCGAAGATCTTGAATTGTGAATTTTCTTATTACAAAATAACGTAGGTACGGGTCTCCAGTTTCCAAGGGCAAAAATGGCATGTTACCAGTGTGGGTCGCACCCAGCCTCTTTTTTTATTATATTTTTGTGAGAAAAAATCCAATAAAAAAAAAAAAACTGTAATGCTGCCGAAAATTGGAGTTAACGCTCTTAAAGTTACGGTCACTGACTCCGAATTTCGGTAGAAAATTTTTATAATTTGCAGACGTTGCTGGTTCGTGTACTTTACCATGATGAAAATGTTGAGTTTACTGAATAAATTGACAATGAAAGTTCGATGATTAGTGAAAGGGTGCGTTCACAAATTAAACTCAAAGTTGTCAAGTCGCTATTGGAAAACTCGATATTAATGTACGTAAATATTTCTAGCACCGCCATTTTCAAATTTCTTAATGAAAAATTACGTTCTAATACGTTCCCATTTTCTGCTTTCTTCTGCCGTATTTGGAAAAAAATCGTAAAAATGTTAAAATTCTTAGAAGGTACCTACACAAGGTAGCCATTTTCATGTACTAAAAATAAATAATGCCCAACTTGTGTAAACAAAATTTTTTAGAGTATGCAATCACAATTTCGATTTAAAGAAAAAAAAAGTTGCAGTGTTATGTGCCCAAAAACATATGTGGAAATATTTGATTCGATTTGCCCGTTGTCCGTTGTACCTTGTCTCTTGTCCTTTTTTTATTTTATTTCATTTTATTTTATTTTATTTTATTTTATTTTATTTTATTTTATTTTATTTTATTTTGTTTTGTTTTGTTTTGTTTTGTTTTGTTTTGTTTTGTTTCGTTTTGTTTTGTTTTGTTTTGTTTTGTTTTGTTTTGTTTTGTTTTGTTTTGTTTTGTTTTGTTTTGTTTTGTTTTGTTTTGTTTTGTTTTGTTTTGTTTTGTTTTGTTTTGTTTTGTTTTGTTTTGTTTTGTTTTGTTTTGTTTTGTTTTGTTTTGTTTTGTTTTGTTTTGTTTTATTTTATTTTATTTTATTTTATTTTATTTTACTTTATTTTATTTTATTTTATTTTATTTTATTTTATTTTATTTTATTTTTTTTCATTTTATTTTATTTTTATGACCAATTTCTTTAAAAACTCATTTTTGAGGTTAACTTAAACACAAACCGATTTTTGAAAATTTATACGGTAATAATTGTTTTTTTTTTTGAAAAGGTGTGTTTGACAGGGAGTGAAATTAAAGAGAATTGTTAGTCTTTCCCCACTCAATATAGGATCAATAATGCCCTTTCTTGTAGGTATGCTCAATCTTTGATTTATTTTCCAAGAAAATTACAGAAACATAACGAAACATCATCATTCTGTGCTTTAATCTTTCAAAAACGTGTTCTCATCAACGAACAGCATCATATTGCCAAATTCTATATACAAAATACCTACATACATATATATTGATTTCCAATCGTTTTCACTATATAAGAACGAAATTAGTTTTCCCTTTGAGCTTTGCGTTTAAGGTATACATCGTCAGCTCTTCATAAACACATATGTATAGGTATGTTTATATATATAGAAATAAATCTGTGAACACAAATGGCACAGAAGACGCCCTTTTAAGAATCCACAAAAGCAACGATTTCATAGCTAGAAAATTCCCTTAATGTCGAACAATAATAAATCTTGTATGTTCTGCCACAATCCCGAATTGACATTTAATTCCCGAACATGCTTTCTGCTAATTTTCTCAATTTTGCAATATTCTCAATCCGCTAACACAGATGATACTATCTCAAAGGACGACAAAGACGATGATGACGATGAAGAAGAAGAAAATGATGTTTCCAAGGACGAATACTAACTATACTAAGCAATTCCCAAAACCCATTTTGCTATCATAGTCGTATATTGAACGTTTTTCTCATTATCCCTTAACAATCGTATATATATTGCCTTTTGATTTCCTTTTGGCCTACATTAACGGGTGTATGTGATGTTCTCTATAATGCATACATGTGTACATATTATATAAACGATTCTAAACCGACAAGCTAACAGCTTTGACAACGGAACTATAGAACTAACAGCAACGCTCTTATGAGTATACACCATTGATGGTGACATTTGCTGAATGAATAACCCAAACCATAATACACACACACATACAAAACAACATGTGGTGGCTCATTTAGAGGATTTAGTCATGATGGATAAACGAGTAACTGAGCTAAGCTGAGGTATAAGGGGCTTCCGCGCCCTCACACTCACACTCACGTGAATTGACTTTGCCTCTTCGGTGTTCTACTTGATGACCCTCTGAAGAACTGTCATCCTAGCAGCAGCAGTAGTAGCATCACCGACATTGGCAGCATCTGTAATATATAACTGCACACGGATCTCATTTTCATCTCACACACTCGAACCTTCCACCCTCTTCCTGAACCCCAACTATCTTGGTTGTTTTTATTTTGATATTAAATTGGTTTTTGCTTTTTATCTCTAACGTTAACGGTGGTGATGCTATATTACAGTCAATGGTTTTGTGTTCACGCTGAAGGGTACGAGTATGACAGCTAATCGAAAACACTTTGGCGTTTATATTATGTTCTTGGTAGATGTATTGATGAATAAAAATGTTATCATAACAACAACAACCAGCTACAACAACATAACGACAACAAAAAATTGTTTTGCAATTTTCTTCGACATAAAAACTATTATGGTTTCGTTTTTTTTTCTTTCCGGCGTTTTTATGATCCCGAAGGGCAAGATTTGTTGTTGGAAAAAGTTAATATGGTTTTTATTTTTATTTCTTATTTTATGTTAAGATTTGACTTTAGAAAAAAAAAATAAAGATTTAATATCCTAATTGTGATTTTTGAATAATTGAAAATAAGTTCGTCATGTTTTTAGCGGAGACATCGCCTTCAACAGCCATGGACGGTATAAGTTTTAATTTTTAATAACTTCAAAATTTAGCTTTGCTATATTGACGATAAACTGTCATAACTGTTATAAATTGACATTTTTCTAGTATCATACAATATTATTATCAAAAGAATTTGAAAGTTTTGATTTGTTGCCAATTTATAACAGTTCTGCTTACACAGGTATATTATTTATGCGGCCCTACAGAACCTAGTTCCTTCCCTGTTCAAGCCGCACAGTGGTCCAATCTGTTTGCGAGAATGGAAAAAATTCCATCAATTTGCTGAAAAACTTAAGCGATCTTAATGAGATTTTCAGGTATGATAATGGATGGAGTGAAATGTCTCCACAATTTACTTCCCCCCACTTCCACACCTACTTAAAAAAAAAAAATTGGTACCGCCGAAAAAATTGGTAAAATTCCTGGTCGTATTCTTACTAAACCTTATAGAAATAAATTTGTAATTCGCCCAAAAATGGATTAACACTCCGAAACGCGTCGGTGGTAAAATTTATCTAATTTTATAATTTAAAGTTGTGAAATTAAGTGTTTAAAACTAAAAAAAAAAAACTAAATATAAAATATAAAAAAACGAATTAAAACTAGTTTTTTTAATAATTTATTTATTAGGATTAATCACTAACTCTTAAAAATAATTTGTTTTTGAAGAAATTATCAAGTATCATAAATGAAAGTAGATAAGAATTAACAGCAAAAAAAATATCTTCCTATACGGACACGCCTATTTTTCAACAAAAAAAATGTAAATAACTGCGCTTATATTTCCATGACTAACAAAATACATCGAACCTTAAAAAAGTTAATCCAAAAACAATTGTAGGAGAATATATTTTTTCTAAGAACCCAACAATATAGATTTATCAACCCCGACGATTAAATTAACGTTTTCAAAAAAAAGTGTTGAACATTTCAAAAAAAGAGTGTGCGTACTTATGTACACGCGCTAGAAGTAAAACTTCTTTCACGACAACAGGGCAAGTATTTTTCAAGTCCTACCACTCAGAGCACCCGATTTGAAACTCAGAACCGTTGCAAAATCGTGACGCTGAATTTTGTAATTCGTGGTGGGAATTTGTATGTCGGTTTGACATGTCACTGACAGCTCCATAGAAAAATTTTTTACCCCCATGCCGCAAAAGAAGTTTTACTTCAAAAAATCTGTGTTCAGATTTTATCTAAAATTATATTTCGTTTTAAATAAGTAAAAAAAGCGCCAGAATTTTTCAATTTATCGGAAATTTTTCATCAATTTAAGATTTTTTTAAAAATGAAAATAAAATCTAAAGGGGCTTCAAAAAATCCTTTACAATAGATTTTTTTGGCAAGCTCAAATAATTTGTATATGCAAATGTAGCAGTCTGAGAGCGTAACGCCATCTTTTTCAGAAGGAACACAATTAGCCGATTGTCATTCCTTAAATAATTTTGTTCTCTATTTCAAAAATATCTCCACCATACATCCCAGAAAGAATGCAATTTTTATTTTTCACAATTTTCCACTTTTTCGGTCGAAATTTCAAAATTTCTGTTCCGTATTGACTTTACCTGGTTCAATAAAAGGGTCAGGTTGCCATTAGGAACATTGAAGGAACAAAACAATTTTTTTTAATGTTGTGAAATAGCGTATATAAAACAAAAAAAAATATTTTTTTAGTGCGGAAATAGTTAATAACAAAGATATAAACAACTAAATTTTGCACCATAGCTTCATAAAAACAGATTAATTTACTTCATAAATGCACTGCAAAATGGTTATTTGCGATTTCCTGTGTAGAAATGTGCTATTCTCCTAAAAGTATACAACGCTTCTGATATAATTTTATCAGTGAAAATGTTTTTATTTTCAGTTGGGTTCATATCAAGTTTTTTTGTAGCTTCGCGGGTTCAAAGGATTTTAACTCCCTTTTTAAGGTACACTCCCGCTCACGCAACTCCGTTGCTCCGCTTAGGGTATATTCAGTCGCCAGGCAGGTGCCTACTTCGTCAGTTTGGTATGTTATCAATTTTTTTGTAATAAACAGTACTGTAGGTGGCCTACTAAAAAATATGATATCAAAAGGGTTGCATACTTTTAGGAAAACAGCCTTTTTCATATTTTGTTTCGTATAGTAAGTAGTTTAATGGGAAGGACCTAAGCAAACTTAAATTGTTTATAACTTTGTTAATAATCATTTCAGCACAAATAATTATTATTTTCGTGTTTTATGGCCCAGCTGGCATCCAAAACATATTTTTTCATATTTTTGTTTTAATGTTCCTAATGGAAACCTGAGCCCAATAAAAATACCACAAAAAAATTCCCATGCGAATCGTATGATGTTCAGCCGAGTTATGTGCATACAAACAAACGAATTCATATTTATATATATTCTATTAAGATTTGTTTTGAGACTCTCAATATGAGATTCCCAAGATATGGCGACAAAAAAAAACTTTTTACACCTCTTTTCTAAGATGACTGCCAAATTAGCCTTTTAATCCAGAAAATGATTTTGTTTTGTATGCTCCCATTGACCCCCCCCCCCGCCTATCAACACCTTCAACAAAAATAATCTTGTCCTGAAAAATTGCAAGTTATAGCCAATTTGAGAAATAAATAAAAACAAATTTGACTCATTTGTTGTTTATATTCCTTCATTTAACCACCTTCATCCGTGAGTAAGCTAACACGCATTTAATAAACGTCAATTAGCAAACATTTTGTTTTATTAATAAGATTTTGCATTTCATCCACAATTTTAACATAATTTGTTGCTTACTCGCATTTATTAATATTGATATGTTACTGATTTGGTTTAGAAGACTAAATTAATTATTACATTAAATTTGTGTAATTTACATCCGGACTTAAGTTTTAATAAATCCAGATCGACTGAATAATATGGCGGTTAGTTAAACTTGTCGAATTTAGGCTAAATACGAGTTAATAACTAATAACGAGATTTTAAAAAGTGAAAATCCGACAAATGCACGTACAAATATATAATTTTGTTTCTTTTCTATTAAAAACGGTCTAATTTTATCCTCCACAAAATTATATTTTCAATTAAAACTAAAATTTTAAAATATCTCAATGAACCGTTAGAAGTTTTTGCAATTAACCACTTATTCTACGAATTAAAAAAAAAAAAACCGCACAACATTCCACAATCAAAAACGGACACACGTCCAAACAGAAAACTTCCATGACATCCAATTTGTTTTGACAGACCGAAGCTGTGCGCTAATTAACCTTCTAATTAACTACATTTACTAACAAAACCTGCCCGAAGCCAAAAAATAAAACAAAACAAAAGAAAAAATAACAAAAATTCCAGGACACAAAATCAAAACACACACATCATGATGGTTAAATTCTAGAGAAGATTACATGAGTTGGTTGATGATGAAGAGCAATGAAGAGCACATATGAAAGAAAGGTACACCTACTGTTTCATGTCCTGTGAAAGCGTTCCCTTTTTTTTCTAACATCATTTCCTTCCTTGTCTATTTCTGCAGGCAATCTATATGAACATGTGCAGTGTATGTATAATAAATAGTTGGAGTGTATTTAAAACTTTTGTTTGATTTTTTTTTATTTTTCATTTTAACAGTTTATTTGTTTTCAATTTAAAGTTTTTTTTTAACAAAAACAAAATCAACAAACTGAAGAGTGACGAGGATAGCAAAGCAGGAAGAAGCTGGTCAGTATATAAAGAGCTGCATAATCTGTGCTAATTAACGGCGAAGCAACAATGGAGCGGATGCATAAGGATATGTGCTGTAGGCGGCCGCATAGGGTGATGCATAGTAAGGAGATGCAACCAATGGGGCGCTATATGCTGCAGCAGTGTAGGCGGCGTAGGGTGAAGCGGCGGCAATCAAAGGCGATGAGTATGCTGAGGTGTATGCCAATGGAGCTACAATACCTGGCTTAGCGGCAGCCAAGGCAACAACAGCCATCAAACAAAGAGCGAACTGTAAAAAAAGAAAAAAAAAATCCTTAAATTATTTATTTGACTCCTAAAAGTATGTTTTCAAAAGAAAAAAAAACTTACGAATTTAAACATATTGATTGATTTTGTTCTTTGATGTGGTAGATTCGTAGTGAAACTGATGCCTTCCTCAACAAGACTAGTGGCTTATATATCCCAGTTAACAAAAAAAAAAACTCAAATTTACATACCTTCAACAAATATGTTGCCCATGGCACGTTCGTCCATATACACTTATCGCGGAGGTAACGCAATAACCCTAGTTTCCACCCCACTCCCACATGCATGCATTTTGTCAACCTAAAAACTCTTCAACTCAATTTGTGTTGTTAAATTTTGTGGAAATAATTGAAAATTATCCAAATTACAAGAAATATATCAGTTAATTTACAAACTTGCCTTACTTTTCAGTTGGCGTAATGGGGCTTTAGCCTACATCTGCCCCTGAAAAGGTTAACCCCCTATTACCGGTCCCATCATCATCATTGGTCAAAAATAGTATGGCAGTGCCAAGAGTGTCCAGCGAGCAATCGTTGTGTGAATACGAAATGTGATTATGCGTCTGTGATCGCTGGTCGTCAGTCAGCTGATTAAAATGGCTCCACGCTACCTCGCTTGGCCATGATGAGTCTATTGGATTAATTAATACGCGATTTGCTGGATGTTTCAGATTGATTGATTGAATAAATTTTCTGTCGCATGGTAGTTGAATTTTTAATAAAACAAAAAAAACAAAAAAAAAAAAAAACAAAGCGAAACAGTGCGTATAATTGAATACCCATAATTTTAATATCTGTGTACTCGCAATAACTTATGCAATGTTGAAGTTCATTTGAGTTCGTCGCATTTATTTGTAGGGATTATGTGTTTTGAATTTTTTTTTTAATCACAGCAAAGTAGTGGGATGAGGAAAAAGAATCAGTATCAGTATAAGTATAATTCAGCAAGGTCAGGGTTTATGAATATAATTCAAAAAAGTTGATCATGGAGGCGTGGTATGTATATTAATGGGTATATTCCAATGAAGTTTATTTTTTTTTTTAATTTTTTGAAAAAGATATGCACAAAAATTCTTGCATTATACTTGCAACATATTATTATGTAGAATTATAAAAGCCAAGTTATGCATTCGATTTTTTTTTCGAGACTTCAGAGAGATAATTTATAGAACAGTTTCGATAGTTCGTATAAATCGATGAACGAAAAACAGTGACCGAATATTTTAGAATGTTAATGCAGTTCTTGATAACACATTGAGTAGAAATTTTAAATTTTTGGAACAATTTTCAAATTATACTTGATTCAATTTTTTTTCTGTACTGAGAACTAGCCATGGAAACGATGCAATGATTCTATGGAATTTTGTAAACGACTTACTGCATACGAAGCCAAATATGGCTTCCACTATTTTATCACTCGAAAGTGAAAGCTTATAATATATTTTTTTTACTTTGAACCTAATTTAACTCAAACCCATGTACAAAATTGAGGCTTAAAGTGTTTTTGTGGTTTTATACTTTCAAGCATGAATTTCGCTTACAATTTTTGTGTCCCAAGTATACAAAACCTACCTTAATTTTTATAAATTGGTACACAGTTGACTGTGTGGAAAAAAATAATGTTGTTAAAACGAGAAACATACCCCCGAAAAAGTTTCATTGGGTCCTAAAATGAATTCTATGATTTTTTTTTTAAATTTTAAAATGACCGCTATGGGTCGCGCATTAACATTGAAAAAAAAAACTAAATTATTTTTTACTCGTTAAAGAATCTGGTGTTTTCTAATTGCCATTTAAAGTTTAAAAAAAAAAAACAAGCGAAAACACATTAAATTTTCTCATTTACGTATTTTTTTTATTTGTCGAATTCAATATTTTTTTAAAATAATCTTTTTTGTTTTCAACAGTTGGTAGTTCTTTTCCCGAAATTAATGTGTTTTTTCATAAAACCGTCTGTCTTGGTTAATCCGCAAACTGTGGCCAATTTGACTGCCTTTTCTACAGGTTGACTGAAGCCTGGGAAAATTGTCAACGAATTTTATTTATTATTGTAATTTTGGCTGAAAATAACTCAATTTGAATTTATGGACGTTCAACGTTCACTTCAAATTATTGCATTTACCTACTTAGGAAAATGTTTTAGACCGGCTGAATAGAAAAATTAAAAAAAAAATGAAATTACGAGAAATTGAATTTCCTCGGTACTGCCGGTAAAAAGTTAATATATATACGGACTTTAAACACAAAAACTATAAGGAATTATTTTGTAGCAAAAATGCTACCACATAAATTTTTATAAAGCTTTGGACACTGAAAAAAAATACAGCAAAATCAAGAAATTGTAATTTTTTATTCCGCGTTGCGCGACCCCTAGCGGTGGAAATAAAAATTTAAAAAAAACTTGAGCTTTATAATTTTGATTTTCCAAAATTTTCAAAGTCAAAAGTAAAATGTGCAGCAAAATAAATTAAATATATTAAATTTCACCATTTTAAGTCCACAGGAAATAGCATTTCTCTAAATCCCAAATTTTAAATCCCGTTTGGGATTTGGGAATTGACATTTATAAATTTGGGATTTTCGCACCCAACCACTGAAATTGAATAATTTTTTCCCATATTATCATTGACCGAACCGGAGTGTTAAAACCGGCATTTTTCTATTTGATGGCCATAAAATAAAGTTTCATCTACATAAATATGTACCGATGAAGTCAAGGGTGGAATCGCGTAAGGCGATAGTTGGCTGTCACTGTTTTGATAGTCAATTTGGATTGTAATCAACTTTTTATTCTTCAGTGTAAAGTCATCGCTAAAAATTTATACGATTACTATAGGCAGCACTTACCCAAGTTTGGGAAACTTGGTACAAATATGTCATATGGCATAAATGTCATTTCGATCAGCTGTTTTGAATTTGCAATAAAAAGTTTCGTTTCTGCAAAAATGTAAGTATATCTATACATAACTTGCAACAGTCATAAATTTATAAAAATGTTTGTTTTCGTTAAGGACTGCCACAAAACAAAAAAAATAAAAATGAATCCCTCTAACATGGAAACACATCCCGAGCTGGAGAGGTCGTACAATTTGCATTGAAGTATACATTACCGTTCACTTATTTTTATTTTAACTTTGATATTTTTTCAGTTTTTTTACTAAACTTTCGATTAGTGGAGAATCTCACACAACCTATCTTTAAACAAAATGTGTGAAAGTGACACCTAAATAGCTGTCACCAACAAACCATATCAAAAAAGTGATAGTCAATTTGATAATCAGCTTACGTGGAGCAAAATCATTCATTTTGATGATCAACTATCACCTTACGCGATTCCACCCTAGCTCTCGTTTTATTTAAAAAAAAATTGCAAATAAGACAATTTTTGTATTCTCCCATCCGGTCGGAGGAAAAAGAATGTTCCAAAAAGCATATAAATTTCGATAAAAATAAAATTTTATTAATTATAGATTCTCGATAACGATCTTCAAAAATTATTATTATTGGTAGAGCTTTGAACTCGAAAGATTAAAGAATAATTTGTGACAAATTAAATGAACAATTCACGTTAATCGAAAAATACGATCAGGGGCCTATTTCACCAAACACTTTTCACTTTTCACTTTGCAACTTTGCAAAAAAAAATTTCCTGCAAAGTAAAAGTGCAATGTGTTTCAGAAAATTTGCAAAGTGCAAAGCCTTTGCAAAGAGGCAAACTTTTCAATTCAATAATTTCCTCTTTGCAAATTTGCGTTTGGTGGAACAAAATTTGCAAAGTAAAAGTGCAAAGTTGCAAAGTGAAAAGTGAAAAGTGTTTGGTGAAATAGGCCCCAGATCAGATCGGATAGCAGAATAGGGCTGAAGAATCTAATAATAAATTAGTTATGTGAGCTTTTATTTAATGCCAAAAAAACAAACATTTGCGTACCTACATAAATACATGCTGTACATGCATGGATCTTAATTTGAAAAATGCTTAAAAATCAACGAATCTAGATTTTAGAATTTCTTGAATTATTTTGGCACTAATGTTTCTAAGAAAAAGTTTTTGGTGCACTAAGAAAAAATCACCAACCCATCCTTGAAATATTTAATTTTAAAAAATATTTTTGAATTTCTTTTTGAATCCAAAATAAAATTTTTTGAAAATTGTTACTCGATGATATTTTTAATTTTTTAAGAACCATCTGTATGCAAAATTTAATTTAAATCGATTAAGCCGATAACGAGAAAGTCGAAAAATAACAGTTCTAGGGGAGGTAGGTATCTACTCTCTTTAACGTTTAATGGTCTAATTAATAACTTTTAGGACGGTATCTCAGTAATTTTTATGAAAATTGTACACTAAAATTTTGTTTTATTTTTGATTTTTATAACAGTGGTATGTGTCGTTATTTTTAGATCTAAAAATATTTTTTTTTAAATTCTATCTATTGTATTAAATAAATTGGTAAAGTGGGTCATCGACCCTTCAATCCATTCTGTTCTTTTTTTGTCTAGAATCAACAATAATTGCCTTTAAAATATTTGACCCTATGAGATATTTTCTTATATTGTATAGCAAAAAAGAAACACAAAAATTATTTAGTTATAATTTTTCAAAAATTTGTATGTTCTTTATTTTGAAAAATTCTTTAACATTAATCCAATTATTTGCTTCCATTCTGACAACAAAAAAAATGTCTTAACGAACGTAGTATGAAGCAGCATATGGATAGGCAGAGTATGCGGCATATGGAGAAGCAACATAGGGTGAAGCAGCAGCAACATACGGTGAAGCGTAACCAGCAGTGTAAGCAGCAGTGTATGGTGATGCAATCAAAGGAGAAGAGTATGCCAATGGAGCAACAATAGCTGGCTTAGCAGCGACAGCGGCGATAACAGCCAAGAAGCACAAAGCGAACTGAAAGTTAAAAAAAAAAAAAAAAAAAAAAAAAAAAAACAGAAAATAAATCTATTGTTCTATATGTCCAGAGAAATCCTTAAAGTTCTATTTTTTACTTACGAATTTGAACATGGTGTATGAGTTTTGTTTGGTATGTTTTCGGTTAAGAACTGAATTGAAACTGATAACGTTTACTGATTTGTTGACAGCTTTATATACCAAAAATAGTTCCACAATACCTCAACAGTCCTTGACGGTTGTAATTCATAACATTTTGTCACAAATTCAAATTGTTTTTCTTCAATATAATTCAATACAATGAACCACATTCATCCATCAATATTGATGTATGAGCCATACTATATACTCCTGCTACATTTTCTTGTTTTTATTTTATTATAATTATTCGTTCTCATTTAAACGTTAACAACTTCCATGTTCAGAATGACCGTGAATAAAACACAAAATAATATTCCTCAAGTGCGCGGACAAATTTTGTATTCAAAACTTGCTACGTGCGTAGCTGCCGCACGTGCAAAGGAATGTCATTTAAACTAAATGAGCTTCGATTAACAAATTCAAAACTATATAAAGTTGAAGTGAAATCAGTTAAAGTCATCAGTTTCATTTCAAAACTAAACAAAAAAACAATTCAAAATGTTCAAATTCGTAAGTCGCTTAGAATAATAAAAAAAAAAAACATTAGCACATCCAAAGGATTTCGGAAGGATATTTATTTTTTTTTTTAATTTTATTTTATAAAGGTTGCTTTGTGCTTATTTGCTATCATCGCTGCTGTATCTGCTAAGCCCGGTATTGTAGCACCACTTGCCTACTCATCTCCATTGGTTGCTTCTCCTTATACTGCTGCATACACTGCTGGGTACGCTTCACCATACCTTGCATCTTCGCCTTATGTTGCTTCTCCATATGCTGCCTACTCAGCTTACCCATATGCTGCTTCATACTATGTTCGTTAGGAATTTAGATACTGATGCAAGCCTGTGAGTAAGACTATTGGATTTTGTTGACGGACATAAGAAATAAAAATAAAAAAAAAAAAAATTAACCGACAAAATTTTTCTGTTTTTTTTATTTTTTAAGTTAAAAAAAATATTAGAATTCTTAGTCAAATATTCTATAAAATATAAAAAATGTTCTTTTGAACATTTTATTAAAAAGAGAAAGTTACATATAGGATTAGTTTTGATTTGATCTGAAGGTGAGTGAGGTTAGTTATGTGGCTTCGTACGAAACATTGAACTCGAGATTGATTACTATGATAAGGAAAGACGAAAAGTGTGGATCTAGTAATTCTGTTTATCTGTTCAGCTGCAGTCTAAAGTAATAAGTCGATATTCTTTAAATTTTGTACCTATATCGTTCTTTGGACACTTCCTCGATATGTTTTTTTTTATATTAAAAACCCCTGTTTCATAGAACGATTTTATGGAAATGTTCTCGAAAACTATTTAAATGATTTTGATCATTTTTTTATGGAGAATGTTCTAAAAATTTTCAAATAATTATTTTTTAGATAAAACAAAAATCTAAATGTTTTCTATGAAAACTCAATCTTTCGAAAACGACTTGGCAGATTTTTTGAACTTGGTACCCTAGCAGTCATTTCTCTCCTAAAAACAATAAAATAATTTAAAATTTCGATCAAAATTAAACAAATATGTACCTTTAATATAATGACCACTCTAACCTATACGTACCTTAAGATTAATCTTTTTTATCTACTTTATTCTCAACACTCATCCAATTTACAGTAATCCAGTAAAATTTAAAAATTTGATTCTAGAAAATACCAAATTTAAAAAAATTGGGCTTTGAATGATACAATAATATGTAACAATTAAAAAACTTTCAAGTTTTTTTTTCATTTGCGAAGTCGAAATCTAATCTATTTATAAATCGTCGCCCGAGAATTGTTTTGTCGTAAACGCCAAAATGCACTTTTTTAAAGTGGGTATGCAGTTCTATGTTTTCAAAGGTCCTCTTTCCATTTCTGAAATCAGATTTGACCTATCATTTACCGTAACTGAGAAAATCAGTATGCATTTGTCGTATATCCGCACAAAATAACTCATCCCTTAGTTTTGTTTTGTCGTAAACGCCAAATTTTGGCATATACGACAAAATATCCATGTATTTCCGCGAAATTTTTTTTAATATTGTTTTGTCGTACGTATATAGGATTAACTGCATTTTTTTTTAGTTACAAACAAAATTATTAAAAATCAACTGTATCACTTACAATGTCATGTTATGCCTTTTTTAAACCCAAAAATCCATCCATTAATTCCGTTTTAAATTTTTTTTTTTATGCAATAGTTTTGGAAAAAATAATTTTCAAACTCAAATTTAAAAAAAAAATGAAGAAAGTTTTTTTCAAACTCATTTTGTTCAAAATCTTACATTATTTTCTAGTAATTTTGTTTTTAATATTCAACTCTCGTATCAATTTGTATTCAAACTCTAAAAACCAGATGTTAAAATGTCTTCTAGTTTTGAAAAAATCGGAAATCTCGCTCGGTTCGGTATTGCATTCAACTAACGCATTTGTGTTTACTTTGTCGTATGTGTATGGGGATCGAACAAAGTACTGATTTTCGTGGCGTATACGACAAAATGATCTTGGAGATAATCCTCTAAAGATTAAAAACTAAAACCGACTCAACAATCTGGAATACCTTAATCAAAAGAAGATTTTCCACACAAAATTTTATTAAAATTGTAGAAAACTTCATCGGTCAGTTTCTTTTTTATTTAAACGCGAAACTTAAAATGCGATTTCCCAAAATTGCTCAAATGGTTTATACGACAAAACAATTCTCGGGCGACAAAATATCTAAATCTAATTATTAGAAAATGTCAAATCTTCCAAAAATCTAATCCGACATTTTCTTAAAGTTGCACTTTGCCCAAAATTTCGACTGATATTGCCAGATCAATAAAAAGCATCGTTGATAATTGCCAAAAAAAAAAATGCCGAAATGTCACAAATTTCCAAAGTAGGTAATTTTTTTCTGTGCGTATTTGTCTTTCTCTTGACTTTGTAGGTATGAATGTTTTCTGAAATTTTTTGTGACAAATATTTTTCACCACTCTTTCCATTAAAAAGTAGATATTATCTAATTTTTGAAAAACTGTCAATTATTTATTAAATTTTACTTTTAAGTAAAAGCTATTCAGCCAAACAGAACATAAATAAAAAATTTACCCGATTTGCCATTCCAGCATAGTTGAGGTACATTTGAAATGAAAAAAGCATTTATGTATTTTAAAACTTTGAATAAAATTCTTTTTTAATTTTACTCTTCTTCACATACAAATCTGGAAAGCCTACGTACAGGGTTGGCCGAATTAACTATTGTTACGTTTTCGTATACATACAAAGTAAATTTAGAGAAATAATAAAATTTCAATAAAAATTTGAACATTTTAACTCAAAATTCAAGCTTCAAAGTTACAACTGACAGATAATTTGATATTTGAAACTAAGTTTGCTACAATTTGTTTCATTAATTACATTTAACTACGTTTAACTACATAAACTACGTAGCAAATGTGAAAATGTAGTGGCCATCCCTGCCTACGAACAAATCTCCTTTTTGATGTGTAAACATCTATACTGGCGGTAGGGTGAAAAGAAAACGTAACGTAACGTTGTAATCGTGATCGTGGTCGTGATCGTGATTCTGAGCTTTACGAAAATTGAGTGCGTTCAACAATATGTACGTTCAGTAACTAAACGTGGAGTATTTATATACGAAATCGAAACGTCGAGTTCAGTTCGGGTTAAAATTTGGTTGGCTGCTTAGAGGATATATTAAGCCCCTATTACACGATGATTCTTTGCGTCTGACTCTATTCGAACATAATGAGTGCGAAAGAGAAAAAATATAAGATGGAAGACCAGTTGTCCTGTGAGTCGTGGGCCAAGTTTTACGAGAAAAAAATCGAAAAAATGAGATGGAAAAAAAAGTGACCGGTGTCGCGTGAGTAAAACTTTCGATGCAACTATTTGACGTTTCTGTTTTCTCTTGTCCGTTTTTTACTATTCTGCTTCATATGGTTTTGTTGTTCAAAGAGTAAATTTCGATGCAACGCACTGTTATTGATAGCCTTATAGGCTTTCCAGAAATGAGAAATTCATCTTTAAAAACAACATAAATAAAATAAATTATTGCTTTTCTTGACTGATATTCATTTAAAGGCACACAAACCTTTCTTTCTTCAATATATCTAATAATGAAAACAAAAATAAAAACAGAAAAAGTTTTTTTATTGCTTGAGCACAGCCCAACACGAAAATGAAAAATAAAGAGAACTGTCAAATTAGATTCATGACTTTGGTTTCAACGTGTAATAGCGCTTGAAACAGCGGACGAAATAACAAAGAAGAATTCGAAGAAGGTGCATGCAACAAGATTCATCGTGTAATAGCAGACTTATGAATTATCCATAATCTCTGTTCTGAGCTTCACGAAAATTGAGTGCGTTCAACGCTATGTACGCTCAGCACTGATCTCTATAATACACTGGATAGTGAATAGCCTATACTGTATAACAGTTTTTGTGAGCCAATTTTTGAAAGGGTACCGGCTACGACCTCATATCTCGCTCCATACGAACGAAAAAAAATTATTTGATGTCAGTTGATACCGACAGGAATTGCGGCTGTAAATATTGAAAAAAAATAAAAGAAAATCCAGGTCCAGTAGCGTCCATACCGCTGGCGCCGCTGTTATACTGTTATATGAAGGTACCGTCCACGACTATATTTTTGCCTCAAAAATTTTGTATGAATACACTATCCAGTGTATATAGAGATCAGTGATGCTCAGTAACTAAACACTGAGTGTTTATATACGAAATCAAAAAGTCGAGTTCAGTTTGGGTTGAAATATGGTTGGTTGCTTAGACCATATAGTACATGGACTGCGCTTTCATCATGGCTGCAGGGTTTTAACATAGAAGGCTGCCTTTTTTGGCAAATTAGACGAAATAAGGTCATTCACTGGAAAATATTTTTAAATATAATTTTAATGATTGGCTAAGAGCCCACTGCTGTTTGTGGGTGTGAGTGATCGCAAAAATTCACTGGTATGTTTAGATAGATCTTAACTTTTTATAAGCGTGGTTGGGGCCTTTGTCGGTAAACTAAAAAGCGCATTTTCCATGCATCATTACCGATTTTCAAATTTGCTTATGAAAAGTTAAGATCTATATAAAAATACCAGTAAATTTTGCTATCATCCACACCCTAAATTTGATGTAGGCTCTCGGTCTATGGGGCATTCGGACGAATGTTGATGTTTATACATCTTAACCGTGAGTCCCGGCACTCACACTTTTTTTTTGGTGTCCATTTTATCATCTTCTTCGTATTCTGTTTCCTCAGACCAGTAAGAACATAGCATGAACGCAATAATTTTGTCTATTCCCCTGACGTTTCGCCCTCTTTCTCTACTCGGCGTTACACTTTTTTGAAATTCTGTTGATTTTTTCACATTGTTAGTAGGTATGCCTCCGCTTAAACATTTCTAATGTTAAAATAAGACAAAAGGAGCCTATACGCGATATAAAGCCTTTTTCGAAATGCCAGACAAAGCAGATTTTTGTTAGAACTTTTAATTTAGAATCTCCTAAAAAAAACGAAAAAAAAAATAGATGTAGTATTTATTTGTAAATATTTATATAATGTACAGGGTCATTCATTTCGTGGTTTCAAGTTGGTAGCGCTGGCATTTTGACACCTGTCAAACTCAGCTGTCATTTGAAGTGTCATAATATTAGTTGAATGTTTTCCATTTATACGATAATGGTTCGCTTAACAATCGAACAACGCTATAAAAATATTAAAACTTACTACAAAAGTGGTGATCCGAAATTAGCCTGTGCATCGTCGTAATGCACGCTCATTCGAAAATATTTGCTTCTGCAAGTGCAAGTGTTGCTGATGATCCGAATTTATCGATTTCCTTGCGTTCGCAGCAAGTGAACGTGTCGTACACCTCACTATGGCGTATTTTGTATTATCATGACGATATGTGGTTCCAACAAGACCGGACAACAAGCCACACAACACAACCAATGATGGCTTTATTGCGTGAGAAGTTTCCTGGTCCTGGTTAGATTTTTTTCTGTGGGGCTATAACGCAAAAGAGCGTATTTACGCGAATAATCTCCGAACTCTAGACGTATTTAAAACCAATATTACTAAGTTTTGGCCGAGATACCGCCCGAAATGTGCGAAAAAGTGGTTAAAAATTACCTCAAAAAAATCGCATGCTACGAATCTTCCCGATAGGCGGCCATTTGAATTATATTGTTTTTCACACTTAATGGCAAAGTCCAAACTTTATAATGAAATAAAATTTTCATCAAAAATGTATCGCTGTGTGTGTTTTATTTAACTTAGCTTTCGAAGCCGAAAAATGAATGACCCTTTATTACTACTTTCGACGATTTTACGTTTTGATTTATCGACAATCTGTCATATTAAAAAAAAAAAAAAAATATAAACATCATTCAAAATATTAACTTTCGAAAATTTTAACTTTATACTCTTTCACCAAGTATGTATATACATATATACTTTTAAAATATAGAAAATCAAACCAACTTCAACAACAAATGTATCGGAATGAGAAGTATTAGCCCAGGCAAAATGTAATTTTACTGCGGGAAAAATCTAAATGAAGGTTTTAAGGCATACTGGCTAAAAAGTCCCTTTGCCAAATCTGGCTTGCATACAAAATTATTAAGGTTAACACGTAATGTGATACCAAAACACTTCTTCACTACAGACCAAACGATTCCTTAAATTTAAAAAATTGAAATTATAAAATTAAAATACAATTACCATTTCGTTTTTCAAAAACCATTTTTTTTTATTTCGTAGTTTTTTTTTTTATTTTGTAAGTTTTTTTTTTGCAACATTATCCAATCCATTTTTTTTTCACTATACAACTTCAGTCACTAAAATTCTTAACGAACATAGTATGAAGAAGCAGCATATGGATAGGCAGAGTAAGCGGCATATGGAGAAGCAACGTAAGGTGAAGCTGCAACATAGGGTGAAGCGTATCCAGCGGTATAGGCGGCAGTGTAGGGTGAAGCAACCAATGGAGATGAGTATGCCAATGGAGCAACAATAGCTGGCTTAGCGGCGACAGCAGCGACAATAGCCAAGAAGCACAAAGCAATCTGTAAAAAACAATTTTTGTTTGTTAAAAAAAGTTCTTTTAATTTAAGTCTTTTTTTTTTATTTTATTGACTTACGAATTTGAACATGTTGAGTGATTGAATAGAAGTTTTCCAGTTAAGTTCTCAAATGAAACTGATAATAATTCGTGTGTTTAATTTACTTTATATAACAAAGTCTCTACCACGCCTAACAATGAATAATATCTGAATTTCGTCCTTGGTACGTGACAAATTTAAAAATAAAATAAAATTCAAATTAAAACTTTGAATTTTTTATGCATAAGCTAACTCATAGTTGAATTGTAGAAAAATTGTTCCTTGTTTCTTTAAAAAAGAAAATAAAAAACAACATACTTCTTATATTCATTGCTTAAACTTTAATTCAAATTAAATTTTGTTTAACCAATTTTGCACAAAATGACCGTGAAAACTCTGCTGGAGTATTCAAGAATAGTCAGCGCAGACAAAATTTTGTATTCAACAACAGCAACGACTAAAGTAGAGTGTGCACAAGAATGCGCGATTGGTTTACTCATATTAATTTTAAACCTCCAAAATGACTATAAATAAGTTATTTTTACTGCTAATCATTATCAGTTTCATTTTGGAATTCAGCTGAAAACTAAAAACACTCAATATGTTCAAATTCGTAAGTCGAACTATATAAAGGATTCGAAGGATTTAACTATAAAGTTTATATTTATTTTTCATTTTTCAAACAGTTTGCTTTGTGCTTCTTGGCTATTTTTGCCGTTGTTGCTGCTAAACCAGCTATTGTTGCACCATTGGCTTACTCGTCTCCATTGGTTGCTTCTCCCTACACTGCCGCCTATACTGCTGGATACGCTTCACCCTATGTTGCAGCTTCACCTTATGTTGCTTCACCATATGCTGCATACTCTGCCTATCCTTATGCTGCTTCATACTACGGTTAGAAAATTGTGTTGAAAGTGATGGAGAAAAAAAATTTGATTTTGTTGAACGACTTATAAGAAATTAAATATGGAAATAATTGCAAAAGGAACAGTTTTGATTTGTTTTTTACTTCAAACATTTGTTGTGTGTTTGAAACATTTTGCTGTGCTGTGTGTGAGGCAAATATGTATTTGTTTTGCATTTTTTTTAACTTCGACCATTTTTGACTTTGTACCAGTTTTTGGTTTGGTTTCACAAATTCATCGATCTGTTTAAAAAAAACCACATAAATAAATTTTTAGAAAAAAAAAAAAATTTCTAATTGAAAATAAAATTAAAAGAATCACATTTTAGAGATTTTTAAACAAACAACCTTTTAAAAAAAACCAAAATGATGAATATGGCAATAGAATTAGGCACTTAATTCACGTCTTTGCGAAAAAAAATAAAATAATTAATAATCAAGAATTTTAAAGTTTATTGAAGAAATTGAGTTATTTCCGTTTATACCGTAAAAGGCTGGACTGACTTTGTCACAATTTTCCAATTTGGTACTTCTTAGTAGTACCCACCTAGAAATAATATTAAAATTTTTAAATTGTTTTTTTTTTTTTTTTTTTTTTTTTTTTTTTTTTTTTATAAACAAAACAAAAATCTAAGAATTCACTTAACAAAAAAACCAAAACAAATCTGCCGAATTTTGTATAGGGCGATCTTTATTAAGAGGATTTGAATTCTGCCTTTTTTTGTAAAATGTTCAGAAGAACAATGTAACGCTGACATTGCCAAAATGTGGCACTAATTTTTCTGATTTTTTTTTATTAAAAATATTTTTGTATAATTTTTTGACTCGAGTCTTAATTGTACATTGGCAAAAAAAGTGAAAAAGTGCAAAAGTGAACATTTTCAAACTTATTTTCTGGTAGTTTTTCTGACTGGAAAACTTACAAAAATGATGCAGAAAACTTGAATTTTGGGTTAAAAAATAATTTGTAAACTTTTACTCATAAAATAACTGCTCTAGTGGGAATGAAAATATTTTTACTTTTGTAATTTTGCAAAAAATGGCCAATGGAGTTAAGGCTTTACGAGTTTAAACGTCGATGTGTATAGGTACTATATTGCAAATTATGGATTTGTACAAAAAATTTAACTCGAAAAAAGTCGGTCTCGCAATTCTGTCCGTCGCGTCCTTCTGTTGCAGCGTAAACGGGTGGGTCGAATTTCTTTAAATTTGGCATCTAGAATTCCCCCGACACGTTTTTTTGATTTTTTAGGACCAAAAATAACGGTACCTGCCGTACAATTTTATTAAGGCAATATATGAAAATATTATTTTCCTCAAAAACGTGCTGCCCACACCTTAAAAAAAAATGCTGTAATTTTCCTATATATAATATGTACATAGATAAAGGCTACTTTTTTGTAAACAAAAATTTCAGAAAACATTATTATAAATTGGACCTCTCATAAAAGCATCTTTTTGATTTTATCAAAACCGGTTCAAATGATTTTTATCAAATTTTCAAATAGAAATTATTTTAAGAAAAAAGTTTTGTTTACCATAATTTTTAAATTTTTTTCTTTGGACTTTTAAAAAACGTTCAAATTTTTTTTTATGAAAATTTAATTATTCGAAAATCACTTAGTCGATTTTTATTAAACTTTACACAAAATTTTGATTTTAAAAACTATTTACATTTTACTAAAATTAAATTTTTGGGATGAAAATAAAATTGAAGAATAAATTTCTGGATTTAAAAAAGCTCTTGCATTACTGTATTTAATTGAGTCTTGTTGGCCGAGCTTCTTTAATAATTACTGTAAGTGTTGCTGTTGTTTTTTATTATTTATTTTTACTGTCGAAAATTTTAAATTTTAAAAACTTTTTGTTTTGGAAATTTAATGTTTAATATCACAACAATTTTAAGTGTTTATAAAATTATTTTTGTTTTCTTAAAAATATTGGAAAATTTTGATGTTTTTAAAAACCGTTCCAATTTCTAAATTTTTTTTGTCAAAAATTAAGATTTTTTTCTTTGTCAAAACTTAAGATTTTTTCTTTGTCAAAACTTAAGATTTTTTGTGTTTATAAAATTATTTTTGTTTTCTTAAAAATATTGTAAAATTTTATGATCCTGAACTATGCAGACAATGTGTCCGCTGAAGTTTGAACAACCACCAAAGTCGTAATACTTGTTGGATTTAAAAAAAAACTAAACGGCAATCCCTTCGTCTCGGCAAGATCTAGTGCCGATATTTTTATTTTTTTTTCATTTTTCTTAAAAAAAAAGTTATGGCCAAAAGATTCAAAAACCACCAAAAAATTAACTAAAAAAAAACTTTGACCTTCAGTCACCACTGTAATTTTCGCCGCATTTTCATAAAAATTACGGAAATCGCTTCGTCTCGGCAAAATCTAGTGCCGATATTTTTTAGTTTTTTTTATTTGCCTTAAAAAGTTATGGCCAAAAAATGAACAATTGAATGACCATTTTTGACCAACCTTTCACTTTTATTGACAATCCCTACAAATATTTTTTTTTGATTTTTGAAAAAAAAAAAAAAAATCGATTATTTTTTTTAATTGAAAAATTGTGAGAAACACAATTATCTAAATGGCCACCCTTTAGAATTATTATGGGGGATTTTACAAAATCGATTTATTCCGTAAATGTGGGTGGAAAAAAAAAAATTAAAGGGTGGTCAAAAATGCTCATTTAATTGGTCATCTTTTACAAAAAAAATCAAAAAATTGGACACTTTTTGTGGCCAAGTTAACACAGCTCATTTTGATATACAATAAAAACTAAACTTAGAAAAAGCTTCTGTATAGAAAATTTAATTTAAATCGGTTTGGGGATTTAATCCTGAGGATTTATACGTCCGATTGTGATGTTTTTTTTGTTGGGATTACGTATATGTGTTCCCACTTTTTTACGAATACATAAGTTGCCATAAAGTCATTATGTATAAATCCCACCATATGATAAGAGCAAGAACGTGCAACCTAGTCGTGCACTTTATCAAAAACCCTCCTTGAGAGATGTGTAATTTTAATAAAAACTCTTTGTAAGTCGAAACTTATTTTCCCCCTAACATTAAAAAACCAACAAAAATACTTCAGTGAATCATGTTTTTTTTTTATTATTAAAATAGCAATTTCGTCAACAAATCTGTCCTTTAGCAAAATATTTCCGTTCCAAAAAAAGTTTCTTATTAACGAACCAAAACTTGAGCTGTAGCAAATGATGGATATGCAGAGTAAGCTGCTGATGCATATGGATAAGATGATACTACATAAGGCGAAGAAGCAACATACGGTGATGCATATGAAGCAGTATATGCAGCAGCGGCATAGGGTGACGATGCTGCAACCAAAGGAGCCGAATAAGCTAATGGAGCGATAACACCAGGCTTAGCAGCAACAACAGCAAACACAGCCAAGAAGCAAAGAGTGAACTATATAAAAAAAAATCAAATATTAAATCCCTTATACGTTTCAATCCTTATGATTCTAAAATCTTCACTTACGAATTTGAACATCATGTTGTTGATTTAGTTTGAGTATATAAGTTTTCGCTGTAAATAGGAAACTAATAACTTTGCGACCACTAGCTGGAGCTTATATAGTAGTTTAACTATAGTGATGGAAGTTTTCTCCGTATATTCCCTTGGCACGTACAAGTACATAAATATAACATCAAAATATGAACGCCTCGCACTCAAAAACTAACTAAATATATGTACAATGGCACACACACAAAATTTGCATTTTTGGGCAACTTTTGTTGTCACAGAAACTTAAAATGTTTTAATTAGTTGCAAATTACCAAAACAGAGTTTGCTAAGCACTTGTTATACCTACAACATACATACATATTATATGTATACTCCATTCAATCTTCTTATACTCGAAATTTTCTTTATAGGGGAAGAGGGGTATGAAATGCTTTTAGGAAATCTCCGACTTGCAAGAAGATAATAATAAAACCATCATTAGGGATTTGTTTCAAGGATCTGCCAGCATGCGCCTCAATTTCCTTGATGTATCCCCATGTGTGTAAATGTAGTGTATGGAGTGTGTGTGGAGCACACATTCGTTGCTTTGGAACACTTTTAATTGAACCAAATTGAGTTTTCATTTAAACGTCTTCGCTATAAAAGATTTCTTGTTCTTTCTATATAGCAAAACAATGCCACCGCATTGGTGGTGGTGGTGGAGGAGGTAGTGATGGTGCGCGGTTCGGTGGCAGGGTATGTGGTGGTAATGAAGTTCACATGTGCTCTGGATATATGTATGTATGTATAATGGCTTTGGTGGAGGAATGACATTATGTATTCCAAGCATGCTGCACAGCGTAACCAAAATTAAAACTAAAAGAATCCCAAGACTTTACTGTACAGCACAACTCGTATATACACTTACACGAAGAAAAATAATTACTAACCGAGAGCATTTTTCGTTGGATTAAAAACAATGGCGCAAAATTTTAAACATTTTAACGCAGCTCTAAATCTACTTAAAAGTGGGAGAGTCAGCTCTAAATAATAACTTTAGAATGACAGTCGGCTCTTTGTAAATTTCAAACTACATAAAGTATACTTTAACGTTAAAGAGGTCTTCTAACTTTAAAACTATAAGCAAAACCCTTCTCCATCTTTTTAAAGTATACTTTATCCAGTTGACGTTTGTCATTTTATAATTAAAATAATAAGAAAAATGTTTCCTGAGGAGCAAGATTTTGCAATTTTTGAAGATTTTTAACTCTTTAGAAAATCGAGAAAATCAGATCATTAGTAATCCCATCAGCCTTCACCCAGCTTCGAATAAATCAGAGGCATCAGCGACGGCAGTTGCTTCATCAACTCCCAGATTTTCATCATCGATTACTCTGGTCCAAGGAGACACACAATCGCTTAAGTGTCTACTTTATTGAGTTAACGAGTTCCTTTTCCTTTTCGTTTTTTTTTTTTTTTTTTTTTTTTTAATAGAGTGAAATAAAATGAAAACAATTACATTTTTTTATTCATATTTTATAAACTTTACCCTTTTCTGTGGGAAATTATCACTTTGTTATTTGTTTTGCAGAATGAAGACAAGTTGACGTTTGTTTTTTTTTTTCAATTTTTCGTTCTGTTTGATTTATTCAGCTGTCAAAATTAGGCGTGTTTCATAAAAGTTTTATAACATTTTTTAAAACTGGTTCTTTCGTTAGAAGAGTTGTTTAAAGTGTTTAAAATTAAGAAAAATTTAACCAAGAATTTTTAAATAAAGGACTGCTATGAGTTAAGCTTAAACGAAAACTGTTTAAAATTTTGCGCCAATGTGTTAAATATTTAAGTAGTAAAGGGTACAAATAACAGAGTGCACTATGTTAATTCTAACGTAGTCGACTCGATTAAAATTAATTGTTTAAAATAAAAACCCTAAAAAGGTTATATTATTGGAGAAACTTGGTTAGTATTCTCAATTTGAAAGATCGCTTATGTTAAATGAGTAGCTTGCTTAAATCAAATAATTATATGATAAGTTAATTTCAGACAACTCTGAGTAGATTGGTAATTTTACTATGAGTTATTTTCATTAACTAACATAATTGGTTATTGAAACCAAACAAACTATAAACCAGAAGTAATTTAATAAAAATTTAACCCAATCAGTCAGTTTAGTCGAGTTGACTCGTATAATTTAACCTGGTGATTTTGCAGGCTGTATATATACTAACAATGTTTGTTAATTTAACTTAACCGAGGCTTACGTTGTTTTAAACCGATCATTTTTCTGCGTGTACGCGTATAGATATATGCGACACACTTCTGTGCGAGAAGAGCAAATTAAAAAAGAAAGTAAAGAAATCAACAACACATATAAGATGAAGCTATATATGTATTGCGGGTCTCCACATATAAGGGGTTAAGCTTTTCTTGATTGTTCCATGGCGTCAGCAGGAATGCACCATATACCATACCTACATTCAACAATAAAACCCATTAAAACGTCGCACAGTTTTCATTCAACTTGACATCCGAAGTAGATTGTAGAAGGAGCAACGATGTCAGCTGCAGCAGTCATTATATCTATTAATATGATGCTCCCAGTGCGAATTGTTCTTTTTCAGAATCTTTGGTATTTTTTCAAGGTTGTGGAATTGGAATCTAACGTTGTGTGCGTCTTTTCATAGTTAGATATACATATATATTTTCTAATGACCTTGAGTTTTGTTCTTCCATCCTTCATGGGAAAGCTGACGAATTGCCTCATTACAACTTAAAGAATCATTTCTTCCAAAGTTTAGGTTTAAATCAAAAACATTTCCAAAATAAAGTTGAAAATAAAAACATTAAAATCCCATAAATGTTTAAAGAAACTAATAAATCTCAATGAAATTAAGTATCTATACCATGCCTATAGAGCCAGTGTGATGCCATTGGTATTCCATGAGCCTAGTGTGCAATGTTAAAATAATTAACATGTTAGAGTCGTTCAATGCGATGATGCGATGGCGGTGGCAGTGGACGTGCTCCAAGCACAAGTTCGTATTTGCTTGCTGTAGGTATATGTCCACCAAATATAGTGTCGAATTATGTCTTTTTTTTAAATTCAGGTTGGTTATATAAAAAGCGAATGCGACCCCACAGTAGCTATCAGTTTTAATTCAGAAATTCCCTGAAAACAACCAAAAACTTCTTATATATCAAAATGTTCAAATTCGTAAGTTTTTGTTTCTTTTGCAAAAAGCTAACACACCATCCCCTTCCGCCCAGAAAAAAAAAGGATTCGCAAATAATGTTTGTATATATTTTTGTTATTTTTTTTTAGTTCACTTTGTGCTTCTTGGCTGTTGTTGCTGCTGTTGCTGCTAAACCAGCTGTTTTTGCATACTCATCTCCATTGATTGCTTCACCCTATACTGCTGCTTATACTGCTTCATACGCTTCACCATATGTAGCTGCTTCACCCTATGTAGCTTCACCATATGCAGCATCGCCATATGCCGCCTACTCTGCTTATCCATATGCTGCTGCTCCAGTTTTAGTTCGTTAAGGAATAATATTGGTGAAAAAAAAAATGATAATGATGAAGGGAAATGGTTGTAATTTGTTTAAGTTTTATTTTTCAAATTAAAAAAAAAATAGAGTAAAAAATGGGAAACCAACAAAATATTAGTGTTTTGTATTTTTGAGTTGAAAAGAGAACAAATCTACATACAAAAGTTTGTGTTTTTGCCAAAATTTTTGAAAATTAAAAATCGAAGATTTTATAATCTTTATTCTGTCAAGGGTGACCAAGGCTTCAATCAACATTTATCCAAGTAGTTTGGTGCCTGTTTGTTCAAGTTGGTTTAAGTCATTTTCCTGACGGTATAAGAGTTGGACTCGGTTAGTGTCCAGAGGCTCCTAGTGTATCTGTCAGCTAAGTTTTTATATTTTTAGTATTTCATAACTCGTCTTTGAATTTTATCCCTAACATCGATATAAACTGGATCGAACATCGTACCAACAAAATTTTTCCCTCAAAAGATGCCAAAAGAAATATACCAAGTTTTATCCAATAATGTCGAGCGACAACAAATTCACTTTGCTGCGAAAAATAATTTCTTGTCGAACGAAACTTCGCGATTGTCAATGGTTGTTCATTCCTGGATTTCACTATATGGGAAGTTATGAAGTCGTAAAAAAAAACGAAATCGAGATTTTTTATCAAAGTTAACATTACGATAATAGCGAAGTCGAAAATTCTGTCTGTCCTGTTCTTTCGGCTGCAGCCTAAACCGGTGGGTCGATTTTCTTTAAACTTGGTACCTAGCCTATTTTAGGCATTCCAACGACATATTTTTTTTAAGGACTAAAAATAACATAGTAAATTTGTTTAGCAAAAAAATTAATATCTCATTTTTCTCAAAAACGTGCCCACAACTTTTTAAAACAAAAATTCACGGCTACCATTTTATTATAAATTTTTTCGAAAAATGGTTATAAATGGTACCTCCCAATTTCAACAGATTTTTCTCAATTTTTTGTTATCGACAATGTTTTTATAAATTTGATAGAATTGTACCAAAATTAAAAAAAAATTTTTTTTCCATATTGAAAAAAAGTTTCAAAAATTTGTTTTTGAGAACTTACCTAATAATTCGAAAACTATTTGGTTGATTTTTATCAAACTTGGAATCTAGTAGTTTTTTAACATTATCTAGCAGATTTTAAATAAAAATTATTCTTATAACCCAAAATAACGGTACCTCCAAAGTGTTTAAAAACCGTAAAAAACTCATTTTTATCAAAAACGGCTTCTACGATTTTTATTAAAATTTAACTTTTTTATTTCTGATTTCTCGGTAAAGGTTTGTATAGCAAAATTATAGAGACTTAAATTTGCTACAAAACTGAGGTAAAATTTTGTTTGAGAAACTTATGGTTCTCTAGATCAGGGATGGGACTTTTTGAAAAAATGTCCTAATTAGATTTGAAAAAAAAACCCAGTAGATTCAACTTTTTCGCAGTAAATTTTTATATTTTCAAAATATAAATAAGAAGTAACATAAATAAACATAAATAATTTAAAGTAATAAAATAAATATTCATTTCTCTTTAAGAAGACATAACAAAAACACAACACAACAAAACAAAAATTCATACATTTATATTCATATCAGTCTTAACATTAGCTCTGTTTGGTAACGTGAAATTTCTTGCAAAATTGCACAAATTTTCACAAATTGTCATAAATTCAAACAGGAATTCAAACAGGAATTTGTGACAATTAACTCAAAAAAATTGCAACGAGAGAGCAAATTATTTCCCCTCCCTCCATTGGATAACTTGCAAATTTCTGCTACACTAATTTCTGTGTGCAAAGAGTGTAAAAAATGTCAAATACACAGCTGTCAGTGTCTGTCACTTTACGACAGCTATAGAAAATATTCATTCAAATTGCCTGCATTCACTTGATGAAGATTCAGATAAGTCCATCAAAATAGGTGTTTTTCAGTATAAAAAATGATTTAACAATTTAAAAATTACGAGATTCAAAATGATTTGTCACCGTTGGACGTCTTGTACACAAAAGTGAAATTTATGTATACATAACGGTTCAGTGTGTTTGTTAACTTTCAGTTCTCCCTCTCTTAGAGTATTTTCTCCTTCTTTCAAAGTTTGACAGGTTTTACACCTTTTCCTTAAAAATGATACCAAACAGACCTATTTTTTCATAAGCTAGATTTTCATTGTTTTCATTGTTGCAATGAAATATTCATATTTCTCAAATAAAAACCAGATAAAATTGATAAAACTGTGATTTTTTTAATAGATATCTACCTGTCTTTTTCTTCTTTTTTACTTAAATTTTTGTTTTTTTTTATAAAACAATTAATATTGTTTAAAAATAATTTGACTTAAATTAATTTGTGTATTTAAATATAATATGACATTAATATTTGTTTTTCTTTTTTTTTTTCAGGTAAGTCGTGGGATTTGAATTTTCCAAAATTATATCGTAAGTTTTCATAAATATAAAAAATATATATAAAACAAGAAAAAAAAATGTTTTTAATTTTTGTAGACCTCAAAATTCATTTCAAATACATACAATGTATATATGTTTCATTGAATTTAAAAAAAAAAAACCAATTAAATTTGTTTTAAAGTCCACGACTGGTTGAACGCTCTTGATATTGAATTCTTAAGATTAAAAACGAAGTCTATAATCTGTATTATTAAAAAAAAAACCTTTAAAGTTTTAAGTAATTAGTATACAGTTCCTCAATGATAACAAAAATCACATGATTCTTACGGGAGTGATTTTTGCGAAATGTTTTTTTTCTCTATTCTGGCGTTTTGAGGATTCACAAGTCACAAGCTCTTGTAAGGATATTATTCGATAACATTTTCGGTATTCTCAGACAATCCCCACAAGAAACTTCACAAAAAATTCACCACAACAAGGTGAATTTTTTATTTAATTGTTAAGTTCTGAATTTTTGTTGAACGGACCCATTGAATAATTTTTTTTTTCGTGTTTATATGAAATGTCAAAATTGTGAGTTGTGAGCTGCTCAAAAGGATATCACAATTTCGATAGACCTTGTGAAACTCACAAGTTGTGATGGTACAGTAAAACTCGCTTAAGGGAAACCCGCTTATCTGAAACACTTTTTTCATCCCCGAGTATTTGTCGACCAATTACCTTTATAACACTCCGCTTAAGCGAAACTCGCTTAAGTGAAAAACCCGGTTACTTGAAACATATTTTCAGTTAAATTTAATATTTTTCATTGAAAAAAAACTCTCTTAAGTGAAAAAAAATTTGATAGAACAGAACAAAAAATTTGCTGAACGCTTTTACTTCTTTTTTATTTTTCACCTCCACAAATTTTCATCACGAAAATGACATTTGAATTTCTGATATGTCAGAACCCTTTTTTGGAATTTTTAAATCTGCTTAGGTGCAATTTTTTTCACTTATCCGGACTCCGCTTAAGTGAAATTTTTTTTCACTTAAGAGGGGTTCGTTTAACTGAAAAACCCGCTTAAGTGAAAGAAAGACTGTTACATTTTGCAGTTTCTCTTAAGCGGGTTTTACTGTACTACCAGAATACGAAAACCCCACAAAATCAATTTTACCACACCTTTTGAGGTTGTTGTGACTTGTGAGGTATCAGTGAGGTTTGCCAGAATAGGACTTTTAAAATCTTTTTTTTTAATCGAATTGTGAACAAACTCAAAGAAAAAAATTTAATATACTCACCACGAATTTTCTTCTATTATTTAATTATTTATATACATATATTTTTTATTTATGTACAAGGAAGTGCAAAGGTTGTCATCGGTTGCAAATGGCCGCAAATGTCATTTACATGTCTTTGACATTTGTGAAGTAAATCAGATACAAAGAACACGGCAGCAAGACATGAATCACTACACTCCTAAAGAACGCGGAATAATTGTTTCGATTTTGACATTTGCCGCCATTTAAAATTTGTTAAAATTTTTGCGTCACACAAGAAATCAGTCTTGTCATTTCCGCCTTCTCATTTCCCTGGATACTAAGCGACTTGTATCAAATAAAGCTTCACATCATTATTTTTTGCCAAGTTAATTTCTTCACACTCACTTATAGCTACCGTTCTATATTGCTGCAATAGAAAAAAAAAAAAAAAAACAATACAAACATAAATATACATAACGTACAATTTATAATTTTTCTAGTGACCACCTATTTGTTGCTAGTTCGGTTCTTTTGTGCCATCAGTTAAGATACAACCACACGGTTATGTTGGATCACATCATCCAGATTTACATCCATTTGGTTTGGTTTGCAAAATTACAACCCCATGATTTACCTGCAAGTCTCTTGCATATACCATAATGGACTTTGTGGCTTTCCCAACCGTAAATTTTACCCTTTTTTCAAGAGGTGTTTCTTTTTTTTGTTCGAGTGTGATTCCCAAGATATTTTAACTCCCTCTTTGTTTGGATTACTTTGCCAGCTAATCGGATAGTTTTCATGCATGGAAGAGTTATTTTTATGGTCATTGCGGTATAATCATGCATCGCTTTGCTATAGGGTTACTGTGTTTAATCCCACTTATACACTTCATTTCGTTTCAATTGTTAGTCATCGCGGGATTATATGACAGGGAGTTTCTTCAAAGTTTCCCAAGGTTGTTATAAAAATATGATCAGGGAAATAAATCAATAAAAGCCACAACCGAGCGTATGCCTTGATTTTACCCATCCCATTCAATGCTGGAAGGTCTGTCTAAAAACTCACTAATCAAAAAGTCCTATATAATGAGGCCCCATTGGCCAATTCGGAAAAATTACATGTCAAAGCTTATTCTGACAAAATTTCAACGTTTTTCTTTCCCTGCAATTTAAAACTTGAAGACCGAATAACTTTCGCAGAAATTCTCGTAGTTGCTTCATATGTACCTATTATAACATTGCATCGTTTTGGGCTTCATCAAATTACCTTCAAAGCATCATCAGCCCTTACATTTGCACCAATACACCCCGGTCATGAATTCTAAAACTCACAACACTATTCATTCCCTTTAATGAATTCACGCATCGTTGCGGCTCGGCGCGGTGCGCGGCAGTGCCATTCTGCAGAACCGGAATCGATTCTGCTTTTGCAGAGAGGAGATCTGTTGGTATCTGCTGCACGCACATTTATCAAAAACCAAGTCTTCTTTTAGTGACAACGAACAAGGGAGACACTATCAACTATACCTAGACAGAAGGACAGAGGACACTGCTGTAACTGGACATGGACACATCGCTTTGTAATTTTGATTCATAGTCGTTTGAGGCGCTACAAATTCGGATATAGAGGCAAAGCCTAAAGTGTGGCTGTGCTGCATGCAATGGAGATTGGGCAAGCATTGCATCGCATCGTAAATCCCATATGGGTGCCGTTTCAATCTTTGAGTCAATCATTTGTGCAAAAGGGAAATTTGCATATGGCGGATGAGCGATAAGGGACGATGTGGGTGGGAGATGAGACAATGCAGGCAGGGGATGATGGTGGTTGCTGCTGGGTTCGCGTGTTACATCTCTTTGGTGTTTTTTTTTGTTAATAGGGTGGGTTTTTCAAATCAGGAACAAACAAAATTGAGTGAAGGATGACAGAACTTTACAGTTGGTTAAAAGAAAATACGCAGAACTTTTTTTTTAGTTTCGACGATGGAAAAAGTGATTTATACGCCGCGCCACGTCGTAGAACAAAAGATGACTTTATCTGAAAGTTTCATAGGATATACGAGAACATGAACACGATAGAGGAGGGAATTCTGATAAATCGTTTTTTTTTCTCTTCCCAAGAAGAGACGGTTTGGAATTTAGAGTTCATATTTGATGTAGGTATATATCGCAATTACATAAAAATAAAAGACACAAGAAAAAAAAACAAATGCAGTTTTTGAACAAATTATTAACATTTTTAAAATAAAATTATAATTCGTCAATCAGCAGGTAATTTCGTTTCGTTTGACAACTCATTTGTCAAAATCTGTGATAGTATGAGAGTCGGAAAGTGAGTCTAGGATATAGAAATAATATATAAGATAATTGACAAAGAAATTGGGCAAAATGAATTTAATTAGTTGCTTCAATTCATGAATCAGTTTAAGACTTTTTTATAAAATGCATATGGACTTGACAGAACTTTAGGCTAAAATGGGTAGCAAGTAGCAGTTTTGGGAAGAAAAGAAACATACCTATATTTTTTTCGTTTTAAGCTATTTATTTATTGTATTATTTTTATTCGACCAAAATTTTCAATTTCTAAAATTTTTTTTTTTTCGGTCAAAATTCAAATTAAAATATATGAAATTGAGCTAAAATCGGTAAAAATTGGCTGTTTTGAAAGTAAACATACAGACCTACAATTTCATAGGAATTTCCATTGATATTAGAATATTGTCAGATGATTTTGAAAATAAAAAAAAATGTATGTTACTTTTGTGTTTGCACCTTAAAATAATGTGGATTATATATTTGTTTACAAAAATCAAGTTTGAGAACTATAGTAAGCTTTCATAAAATTCTTTCCATAAAACAATATTTCTCTCTTTCTTCTCTTGCTTCTCGCATGATATATTTTTTCGCTCAATTTTCCCCTTTCTTTCTCTGATAGAATCCACAATCCATGTAAATAATAAATTCAATCCACACCTACACAAACAAAAAGCAATGTTAAATTATGGAAAAGCCGGTATTTCTTGACTGTTCCATTCCATACATTTGTGTTTGTCTCTGTCTGTCGCCATATTTGTTTATTTTGACCATCATTTCATGCATCATGATAGTTTTTTTTTTTTTTGTGTCTGTTTTTTTTGCTTCTATTTCCTTTGTATGAAACGAACAACCCCCAAACCAACCACCACACCATGTGATGTGTACCAGCGGATAGCAGTGGTAAGGTAACGGACAGAATATAAAATGAATGAAATCCAATTGATTTTTTTATTTGTATTTTGTTGAAATTTCTATTCTCCGGTTTGCGCAATGTTGGAACTCGGATGGTATAGTTGGGATTATGAGAGTTGGTTTGGTTTTGTTTTTGGAAAATGGGGTGGCGGATGTGGGTTGCATTTTGAGGGTTGAAAAAAATAGACAAGAAAAATATCTGTTGGGTTTCGTTCAACTTTAAATGGAAAATGGACCAAATTTCGAAATGGGATGATAGAGAAATGATGTTTTTTTTTTGTTCTTTTTCATTATTCTTCTCAATTCATTCTGTTTGTTTTGGAAGTTAATTGATTTTTTCTGTAGGCTTTTGTCATTTTTGTCGTAGGACAACGATAGAGAGTTTAATAATCCTTAAAATGACTGCAAAAAAAAAACTAAGGAAGGATGTAATGAAAAGGATGTGCAATATGTCTTATTGTTTTGTTAGTAGTCGATGGGCAAAAGAGAGATGATAGGAGCAAGGACAAGATAAAGTTTTGCATTTACCTAATTGATTGGAAAACTAACGACACAGGATCAACTTGATGGCTTTGGAAAACAATGCCTAAGCAAGGCTACACACAATAGGTACATAGGTATGGGGATTAAAGCTTCAAGATTATGAAGAAAAAGACAATGTTTGAAAATGTAGAAGGATTTGGGTTAGGTGAATAAATTGAATGGAAAAAAGGAGTGAAGATAAGAATCAAACGTTTGAATGACACTTTTGTTTAAATCATTGAAGTGTGCCTATCTTTATTTAGAATAACTTTCTAGCTGAGTTTCAAAGTTAAAGCTAAGTTTATGTAAATTTCGAATACGATATATTATGCTACTTTTTTTCATTTATATGTTTTCTCGTGCCAAATTTTAAGCTGTTTAACCCTGCAGTCGTCACGCTCCAAAAAGTTACACCAGTCGTCGCGCGGATTACATATTAAAATTAGAATAAAACCAGGATGCTTTAATTTTTTCAAATTTATTTTGCTTCAAATGCAATTAACATATTATTCAAACTAAAAAAATATAAATTATTACTTCTTAACTGTAAGTACTAAAAGAGACAAAGAATCTACATCCTTAGTTTTTCGGGAATACTCAATTTTAGATTAGTGGATTACAATAGTAATCCGCGCGACGACTGCAGGGAGAAAATACTTTCAAAAATTTAATAAACAACAGTTTGGTTAGGTATATAAAGGGCTCTTATATTGTTTTAATGTTTTTAAAAATAAGCAATCAAATTAGAAAAAAATAAAACAAAAATTGTTCAAATAAATACATACGCTCAAAATAAAAAAAACTAAAAAGCTGTCTTTGATTGACAAAACTAGTTTGATTTAAGTTAAAAAATAAATTAAACATTTTCGTATTCTGACCCTTCAGAAAACTCGTTTGTTTTAATTTAAAAAATAAATCAATTAAATTCTTCCTTTTGTATACAAAATATGCCTACAATTTGTAGTAGAACTTACTGTCAGGAGATATTCTATTTATGAATTTCCATTTGATTTTATTTAAAAGCATTTTTCAAAAAAAAAATTATAAGTAATCAATATAAATTTCTACATTTAAACGGTGTTAAGTCAACTTGGCATCACTTTTTTCGCTAACTATCATGCAATTTTCTTATCATCCACACGCATTCATTCGTTTTGTTTCCCTTTATGTTAACTCCATCTCTTTACATCATTTACACCTGTATGCGTATCGCGTAAAATATATTTCATCTTTTCATATCTTCCACCGCCCCTCTGTCTATCTCACTTTAACTCAAATCAATTATCATGCTTTGCTGCTTTCAAATTTCTGTTTTTCTCAGTTCGATTGTGATTTTCGTGTCGGTGAGATGTTGCGCTGCGGTATATTTATCAGAATTTCGATTAAAATTTATTAAAAAAAAAAAAAAAATGGAAAATGCAATAAAATTTTCTTTTATTCTGTTGTGTGTTAAATTGGATCTGTAGTGAGATTAATGTTTCAAACAAAGCGTTAATTTTAAATCCTCCGCCAACTAGGTATCATCGCCTCCTTTTTTTCCATCCATCCATCTGTGCATTTCCCGTTCCTCATCGTTCTTCTCGCAATATTAATCTTCATTCGTCACGCGTGAAAAGTCTTAACAAAACATCTGTAAATAAAAATAAAATAAAAAAAAATAACTAGCAAGGTGTTTGTGGATTGTGGAGTGGTTTGTGTCGCGTCTGATCGTGTCGTTACAGCTTTTGGAAAAATAAAAATTCCTTTAAAGAAAATGAGAAACTAAAAACAAATTATCTCCTACAAAAACACACCCTAAAGTGTCGGTGTTTCTGTTGTTGTTGTTATGTTTGCCTACCTTATCTCTTTCATCATCCATACCGGTGGCATTGGAATGTGTTGAGAAAAAGTGCAAGTGTTTATATTGTGAAAATAATTTGTTTTTTTTTTATCAAAATCAAAACCAAAAGAGTAAAAAAAAATACCTAGCACGATTTTAACGTTCATCTTTCCTCGCAACTATTTTGTGGAAAATCGTTTGTTCAACTCTTTATGGTGAATTCGTTTTCTTCCTGTTGTATGCCTCCGTTTATCTTTTGTGTCTGATCCACCAGCATCCAGTACCACCAAATCCAGTTTCCAGAAATCAAGTGGATTTATAAAATTCGACTGAAAAAAAAGAGGAAAACTTTCGTCGGCAGCTGTAAATGTCAAATAAACGTGAGTTATTTCTTTCTTTGTCATATTTATGTAGTTTTGCATTCATACCTCTCTTTCTGACACACACACTATCCACATAAAGGCAGCAAATTGGAATGCAATATATGTGTGTATATAGTGAAACTAATTCAAGTCTAGACGAATTTTTTTTTTTTTGAGAAGATGTTGTTTTTGGGATTTTCATGGAGCATCCCGACAAGACACACAACCCGACCCGATGAGAAAAACAAGATGAAGGTGTTCTCGGGTTGTGACTAGGATGAAAAAGTACTTTTTTATTTTGCTAATGGTTTTATACCTACTAAACCTTATTCCTGATCTCTGATGAGCCAATGAAGCTAGTTGAAAGAGTTAAGTCATGGTGGGAATTAACATATGTTTTTGTTTTTATGGAAGCAGAAAGTTTTAAAAGGATTAAGATGGTTCAGACCTGGGACATATTATATACCTACTTGACAAACAAGTTCAAGTAGGTACATAATGCAATAATATTTTTTTAACCGGATGCAATAATGAAAATTCACCTAATTACAGTAGAGTCCGCTTAAATATAAAGATAAAAAAGTTAAAGATTTACTAAAGATTTTTAGTTTGTTTTCATTAAAACGGTACCCACTGTTTTCTTTCAATCAAATTTCAAATAGGTATCTGAAAATAAGTTCAATTGAAATATAATTTTTAATTTGCCGTTTCCAACACTACATCAAAAATATACGTACCTAGGTAGGTATCAGAATTTTGAAAAGAATGTCAAGAAATAGAATATAAAATCGCAAAGAAATAAATGTAGGTACCAGTTCGGTAGCTTTTTTTAAACAAATTTCTTAAAAATGAGTTCATTTCCTATGGATTTTGACAGCAAAATGTGAAAATTTGTGCAAATTCGCAAAAAAAATGTTGTTTGATATTGTGAATTATTATTGGCGCGTTCAGAAAAATGAGATCTAAGGCATATTTCTCACTCAAAAAGTGAGCAAGCGAATCCAAGATTTTTTTCCTCAGAGTTTTTACAGCAAAGCTGAGAAATTTTGGTGAGGAATCCTATTCATGTAGAGATTGCTGAGATCTCCGAGATCTCATTTTCCTGAACATGCCTATTGTTGTGATGTTAAAACTGACAGGACAAACCAAAGTGAAGTGTCAAATCAATTAATGATGGGTGATTTTGTAGTTATCCTAAGTAGAACATACGCGTTTATGTTGAGCATAAGTAATTAAGTTTCGATATAACAAAAGGCAAAAGAACAGTTGTGAAATGATCGGTTACTAGTAGAAAATAATTACTAACTGCGACCGTTTTTGGGTGGGTTAAAAAAAATGTGTTCAAAATTACGTAAAGGGTAAAAATTACAAAGTTCAGTATGTTAATTCTAACGTAGTTGATACGATTAAAATAAATTGTTTAAAATAAAAACTTAAAAAAAATTATATTAATGGAGAAGCTTGGTTAGGATTCGCAATTTTGAAGATCGTTTGTGATAAACGATAAATTTATAAATAAATTTCACACATCTCTGAGTAGATTGGTAACTATAAGCGATTTTATATGTTTCTTTAAATAACTTAATTGGTTTAACAAAATTTAGTACACTTTAACCGAATCAGTTTTTAGATTTAAACAATTTTGTTAAATCGAGTTGATTGGTATAACATAGCCTGTTTATTTAACTTAACCAAGCTTAACGTTGTTTTTAACCGATCATTTTTCTGCGTGTAGCGGTGCTAAAATTCGTTAATGCGCTAATTGTGTATCCATTAAAATTTATTTTGCCAATTGCAAAGTAAGATTTGTGAATCGATTATCATCCAAATATTCCGTATCTTTTAAGGCAATGAATTTTCTATTTCATAATTAAAATAATTATATTTAATGTTGTAATCAATTTAGCTTTCACAATAGGTGTGTTCCTTTACTTTGAAACTCTGTGCATTCGTTTGAATTTCTACACATTTATAATTTTTTTTATATGAACTGATTAAAATTCGAAGAAATTCACAGTTTTGGTCAATACGGGAACAGACGTTATGTGTAGTCATAATTTGACAGGCGTGTTTATAGTACCCACCTAAAACTTGAATGACGTTTTCAATTTTGATTTTGAAGTTTGACCGCAATACTCAGGCGCGTTCGGATATTGCACCTTAAGGTGCAATCAGAATGTGTTTGCAATTTGTTCTTATAGGCGTTTTTCTTTTTTAGTTCTGATTTGAGCATTGAGCAGAGTCTGAGCGAACAGCGTAAAGTTCTAAGCAGAGTATGTTCAGAGTTATTCTACCTTCTTCAATAAAGCAACCAGCCTCTGCCGTCAATTTTTATTTTTTTGACGATGATTTTTTTTATCTTTCCGCCTTACAAATGTCAACTCGGTCGTGTTCAGCATTTTACGCCGTTTACTGTGCATGATAACAGAGCATGCTCTGAACATGCTGAGAACTTAAACAAAAGCACAAATTTGAAGCTCTGAACGATCAGAGCTAAAAATAGAATCACAATGTTTTTTTTGTCGAAAGTTCAGGCTCTGCTCTGAAGTAAAAAATAAAAACGCCTTATGATTGATCAATCCAACTGAAATATATGGTGTTTTTCTTTTTTACCTCAGAGCAGATCACGGAGCTGTCAAAAATTAATTCTATGATTCTTTTTTACCTCAGACATATCAGAGCACATAAGTCATGTTTCTTTTTTCCATCGAAGCTAGCTCGGAGCATGATCTGTATGCTCAGAATAAAATGACCGAGCAAATGGAGCAAAACGCTGAGCGAAGCCAACTTCATACAATTTTTATGTAATTTGACAGATTAATAAGCATATGACAGTTCAGTGCTGAAGTGTGTTTCATAATTAAATCTGAGGGCTCTGATTATAATCTCCTCAGAGCTTTGCTCTGGTCGCTCAGCCTCTGCTCAGAGCCAAAAAAGAAAAACGCCAATAGTAGAAACTTATGCGTTGATACTATATACATATTGCTTTAACAGTATAGGTACAGTACACACCGTCTTCGCTTTAGATTATTTCTAAAAGCTAACTACAGCGAAAACAATCATTCCAGTTTCCCAGCCAATTTGCATTGTTGCCATTTTCAATAAAAAAAATGGTGGACCTTATTTCGCGTCGCACCGATTTAAGTAAGAATTATAACAGGATAACAAAACTAATGCTAGTCATAAATTATATTCTAAATGAACAAGACATCTTAAATTAACTTAAGTCGAATAGTAATATAATAGTAATATTTTCTTCACTAAAGAAATCAGAAGTGAACGAAGCGCTAAGGGCGTATCGTATGAGTTTTTTATATTCGATTAGATTCGCACAATCAATTATGTATGTACCTACCTACTTATCGTTCCTACCATATTAAAGAAAAATATATCGTTAATGTTGCTGCTTGAGAAAGTAAATGATCTTTTCACACGAAGCGATCTTATCCATGATGCAATCTTGTGAAATCAACTATTTATTGTTTAAATAAACCCAAAGACAAAATTCTACATAACAAAAAAACAAAACCTTTGTCAAAAATCACACTATAGACTGACAAATGATTAATCAGCTATATCAAATTCATCAAATCAGTACAGGTTTAAAGTATAGGAAAGTAGAATGTACATTAAAATTAAAAAACAAAAAAAATATATCCCTAATGAAAAGAACTCTCACAATTTGAACTAAACAGTGCGTAAACTCAAACAACACGCAATAATAACCACTCACATCGTCAAATCCAACAAACAAACAAAAAAAACAGCAAATCGTGAATCGTGATTTGCAAAAGCGCGTTCCTCAGAGCCAATTAAATTTAAATTGCACAAAGATACTCAATTCATAGAAACTAAAACAGTAAACAGAGAAGAAACCCAATTCGCAACTCAACTCAAATAAGTATCATCAACATTAACTCGCAGCACCAACAGTAACAACTTAAGCGTAAAAGAGAGAGAGAGAGAGAGAAACAAAAAAAATGAGAAATAAAAACAACAAACAAACAACAAAAAAAAAAAAGTTCATCGAACTTGGATTGCGACTTGCGAGACAAACTTCAAGACAGAAATACGATGAAAACCACGCAAAGCAAGAAAAGACATACCTAGGTACATTAATGGGGCGCGGGTGAATATCCGAAGTTGATGAAATGTAAATTTGCTTAAATTTCCTTGCTTGTTTTCCCTTTTTTTCTGCGTAAACATAAAAATTAGTGACAGCTGATGATGACACTAAACGAGAGAACAACCGCAACTGACGTGGCGCCATCTTAGCGAGCGCAACAACACGAAGTATCCACACGTGTTGCAACTTGCGATGATCAATTAGCAATTAGCATACAAAAAGGAAAAGTTATGGTGTTCTTTTTTTTTTTTTTTAATTTGTTTATTTTGGACGCACGTATGTTTCCCAGATGCATCCGCGAAGAAAACAATCGACCCCAAACATATGGAGGTTAACACTGTTCCACACGTCGAATGCCAATAAAAAAAAAAAAAAAACTAAAACAACGAACAACCAGTAAGTAAGGCGCGCGTTCTAAAATTAGCTTAAACACGAGAAGAACACCAAAGTGCAACCATATTTTGTTTGTGTGGAGAAACTTTTCTCAAGAGTTGCTGTTTCTGCTGCTTCTGCTGATAAGAAAATAAGAAGTTAACACAGCACAACCACAAAGTAAAACAACAACAAATACTCTGTTCAGAAATGATATAGAATGAAATGAGAATATAAAAAGGAAAAGGTTAAAGTTGCAAAACCACAGAGATTCGCAAAATAACGAGGCCTTAGAATATACTGGTTGCGGGATGAGTGTGTAAGTGTAAGTGTAAGTGTATATAGGTATAATATGTAGTATATGTGCAATGCATGGAGGGAGTTGTTCTTTGTTGATGATAATAATAGCTGAACTTTGCCTTAAAAATAATTAAAAAAAAATAAGTTTTAAAAATAAAAACACAACAAAGAAAAAGATGAGTGGAGTTTTGTTTGGATTTGGTTGAAATTTTGTGAAGGGTTGAGAATTTTTGTTCTAAGAAATGGCTGAGGGGATTTTTTTTTTCATTTTGGAAAACAGATTTTGGAACAGATTAAGACCCAATAAAAAATTGTCCCATTTTTAGTGCTTAAAGAGTAAGAATAGTTATATTTTCAAACTAATTAAAATGGGTATTTCAACTTTGTGCAATTTCCGAATTAAAAAAAAATTTTAAAAATAAAGAAAAACTCTACTTTAAGAAGATTTTCGGTTTTTATTGTTCGAACTGAGAAAATGTTCGAAATCTTCCAGATTTACATAGCTGGTTAACTAAGGTAGGTATAGAATGCAAAAGAATGGAAAGAATGCATGAATTCTCAAAAGATTGCATTCAATTGTTTGCTGTAAAATGAATGGGAAAAACTATATGATTGCAATATTTTTCATTCAAGTGAATGGGGATTGCATAATTTGAAATCTGTAGTCGCAAAGTGAAATCAATGAACGTAATGTTATTATTGATGTCATTAGCGATTGCATTCAAAAAAGAATGCGTTCAAAAAAGAATGCGTTCAAAAAAGAATGTATGTTGTTGCTGTTAACTCAGTTTTCTCGTGTGAAAGGGGACTAATGCTGGATTTCTTGATACAACAATGCAATGTTTAAGACTTTTGAAATTAAAAAAAAAAAAACAAATCGCGACAAGTTTTGTTTTCATTGAGGATTATTATATAAAAAATTTACGAACATTATTTACACATTCCTTTTTCTGTTTTGAGTTTATTTGACACCTTTTAGGACGGGGGGATGGGGCGTGGCGTGTGGTAATGCTAGCTTGACCTTCAAGTTAGAGGTTATTTAAAAAAAAAAAACAATTTTTTTCTTACACAAAAAATTTAAGATAAATTCACGACAATTATTAGAATCTTAAAAATTTTAAAATGGTAGATAATGCTAACTTGACAAACATCATTACCAGAGGTTAATTCCAAAAAAAAAAATAAACAAGCGGCACAATTTTTTTCTTTCACAACAAATTTACTACAATTAATGCAATAATTAAAATCTTAAAATTTTAAAGTGGTAATGCTTACTCGACGGACATCAATTTCTGAATATTGTAGTACAATACTAAAATCAAAAAAAAAAAAATGTCTAAACAAATTTAACAAACATCTGTAAAACCACATCCTTTGAAACCAAATCTTATTATGTATTTCATTTAGAATTTTTCATTTTGTCCCAAAGTATTTTTTATTCAGTTAAAAATTTTATTTTAATTTATAAAGCAACCCAAGTTGTTCTCAAGGTAGACCTATCCATGGCCTACCAAGAGAGGCGTGTCGGCACTTTTAACTTGAAATATTTTGTGTTATTTATAATATTTAAGGTACATTTATCACAAATATCACAAATAAACTTTGAACCACATGAAAGGATTTTGTTTTCTGATCTGTCTGCTCGCTACGATATTAACAACATATTGAACCGATTTTAAATGCCATGGTTTAGTACCTACCTGTTTAGTATATACAATTCGGATCACTAAACAAATCTTTTTTAATATACCCAACACTACATACCGTATAATATTTCTGATTCAAGCAATGACATACATGAGCTTTTCCTTTTTAATGTCATTACTTTTTAATGGTTTTCACTAAAGAAGGTAAATCTACATACAATTTTATACAAATTTTAATTTCAGTGCAAAGAAACTTTTACATATTATTCAAAATTTTGTAACTTAAAAAAAAAAAATACAAATATGTTTACCTATATCAACTTTGATGAAGTTTTCCAAAGTTCTTCGTTCCATTTCACTCAATTTTAATTATAGCAGTTCCATAAAACGAAGCTTAAGAAAATTTCCATATTAATTGTTAGCTTTCGCTGTTTTCGTTCAACTTGTCACGAAATAAATAGGAAACGTTTCATGAAGAATTTTTCATCTTCAACTTATTTTGTGTATTAAGAAAAGGATGCTGAAAAAAAAAAAACAAGAGAAGAAATACCTCGGGGATGGGTTTCAGTTTCATCGTTTTTTGTTTCTTATCGATCTACCACACCTCCTATACTGTCACGTCTTGGTCTGCTATAGGCCGTGCGTCGTGTGACGCCGCGCTGTATGAACATGATACTATACGTTCAAATGAAACTTAATTTATTCGAATCTCAGCTGGGAATTGACATGGGAATGAGTTTTATGAGTAAAAGAATGCAAAAAATAAATATAAGATGGCACACGACGACGCAACGGTGGACATTCTGAGATAGGTACCTACATATTATACTCAGACAAATTTCGAAATGAAAACGATAGTCCCCTTGCAGAGACTTTAAGTATCTTTTGGTCTGAAGAAAGTATATATATGTGCATATTTCCAATTCAAGAGATATTTTTTTTTTCGAATCACTCTCATCTCTCTTTCACTCTTTGATGTCGATCCCCTGAGCAAAATCTATAATCTTATGAAATAAAATTTATAGCAGAACCATTTTTATGTATTAAAAAAAAAGAAAAAAAAATGTAAGCTTGTCAACATATGGTTGGTACATAGTTGTACATAATCTTAAATCCTCAACTTTGTGATGTCCTTGAAAATATCTCTGCACAAAGAACATTCACACAAACTGTTAATTTATTTATGAGCCGCAAAAGAATATCCCTTTTTATACAGATTAAAGGCTTATTTCATGGTGGGCATGAGAATTTGTTTAAATATTCAGCAAGCTTGATTGAAATTGAAGAGAACCAAAAAAACATGTAACTGAATCCAATGAAGTCGTGTCGTGCTGCAAAGTGATTTTGTATAGGTATGTAAGTAGGTATATAGGCAAGCACATCACCATGAAGCAAAACCTTGTCCTGTCCTGTCCACGACCGACAGGGTAATTTATTTGAATGTCAACATAAAAATGTTTATTTTATTAAGAAATTCAAGATGCGAGATTGTGATTGTGAAAATGTTGAAAGAGGATGTACATCTTAGTTTTATGACGGAAGGAAATGATTTAAGATACAAGATTTAAATATTTAACGGAAAAGGATATACCTATATCTAAACCAAGTTGACGTAATTGGAACTAATAATGATGGTTTAGTTGTTATAGAGTTGAAATTTAAGAGGAACTAATTGTTATTGTTATTGTGGCTTAGATCATGAGATAATAATATTCATGAAATTTTAAAACGTATAATGAAAATCAATAAAACTTTAGGTTTGTCAAATGATACGAAATTGCTTAAGTTTATTTAAAAATTTACATCGTTTTGGGTTACCAAAGTCTAAAGTTGTATACCTATACACTGTCTGTTAATTTAAATATAGGTATGTGGGTATGTATACCTTTTTATACTCATGACATTTTTCTTTGGGTTTGATTTCCAGTATAGAAATTCTGTTTTTTTGTTCGCCAGTCTCTTCAATGTTTTTAGTGGAAGAAACATTAAAACTTTTGTGAAATTGTTCATTAGAACATTATTGGAAAACTTTTGTTAAAATTTCAATTTCATGCAATGTTATCGATTCCTTTTTTGCACCATGCCCGTTTTAAGACGCTTGATCTTCTTCCTGATCGGGGACGAAAAGGTTTCATTGCAAAATAAAATTATACTTTTTTGGTCTAGAAAACGCTCATTTTACCATTTGTTATAGCTATGTTATAGGTGCCAGTATAGTTTTGTCTATATGTACATTGTACATATTTATATTTGGGACAGCTTATTTGAAAAATACTTGGGAATTTCGTTGATACCTACCGACTGTTTTGTTCTTCTTGAGGGTCTTTATCATGATTGACATCTCTTTATTGCAGAGCAGATCTAGTGCAAATTCTGAGTATTTAGAAATTCAGGTGGCTAATTTTGGTTCAAGATATTCGCACTGCCGTACAGTGGTCCTTTTTGTTGAACTTGGCGACTAAAATTATTTTCCACGCCAAAATCAATTAAATTTGGTAGGTACCTACCTACATTTAAGGTTCCCCCACACCAACGCGAATTTTTGGTGGCGACGACGAAAACAACAATAACAACACGTGGTTGTCAATGAAAACAACACATTGTTATTATTGTTTTCGTCGTCGCCACCGAAAATTCGCGTTGGTGTGGGGGAACCTTTTAAGACGTTGACTTCAATGCCTTTTTTAAAAATTCAAAATAGGATATTCACGCTGCCGGACAGTGGTCTGTTTTTTAAATTTTGCGACAAAAGTAATTTCCAACGCTTAAATTAACAAAATAACTTCCCATGTCAAAGAAATAAAATTTGGTACACTTATAATGACTTAAAAGCGTTGAATTCAGTATTTTATTTCCTTAATTCTTATCACGATTTAGATCAGAATTGTATTTTAGTACGAAATTTCAAAAAAAAAAATTAACATTGTTAAAGTCAGGAATGTTTATATATTACTTTGACATATTTTCTTTGTTGACCATGAATTTTTGACCAAATCTGATAGAATTTAATAATTAGACAATTTACAGTTGACATACAAATTTAAGTTCAAATATTCAAAAACTCGAAATAATCTAAATTAATAGTTTTAAAAGTCTTCATTAGTTCTTCTGTTTCCTGACGTCTTATTAAATATTCTGACACTTCACAGCAAAGGCGTTTAATTCAAATTTTAAGTCAGGAATGTAGTGATATTGCATTGACATATTTTCTTTTTTGACCATAATTGATAGAAATTTAAAAATTTAGACCACAAAATTTAAGGTCAACTATTCAAAAATTCGGAATAACCTAAATTAATAAAAAAATTAAAAATATGTATTGTTATTTTTTCCGGTTGCTGACGTGAGATTAAAAACTCTGACAGTTTACAGTTGTAAAACAGCTTATCCAAGTTTTAAATAAGATTTGCAATTTTGACAACATAATTCATGGAAATTAATGAATTGTAAGATTATTTTAATTTATGAATTGTTTTACACGACTTTCAAATATCAGATTTCTTATTCTGACGTCAAAATTCAAATGTAGAAACAGGGAAAAAGTAACAAGATACCTATATTAAAAAAAATTAGGAACATTAGGAATTTAGAGTTTTAAAGTAGGTAGTTGACCCTAAATTTGGTTGTCATGTTTTAACTGTCAAAATTGTCAAATTTCAGATTTGATCTATAAATCATGTTCAATACAGAAATTGCAAAGCAATTTACCAAAAAATAGTTCTAATCCCTTGTGAACATTGCGCAGCATTTTGAGCTGGATTTTCTGAATTTGGTTAATATAATCTGTCTGTATTGGAATCACTTTCATATTATAAAATTACACATTCAAACATAGTTTTGAGACATTTAAAACACTAATTTAAATCAATTCCTGACTTGCCTTTTCTTAAAATTTTGAATTTTCGTTCCAAATTCTGACCCTATATGGTGAAGCCCCTATACTTTTTTATACAAATATATAGACAGTAACTACTACTGAATTCCAACAACCAACATCTATGTGCTGTCTATATATTCAGCCTTATCGCCAACTAAATGTTAACTTTTTTCCCCGGAAAAACAAAAAATACCGGGGAAAGAATATTAGCAATCGCAAATCTCCCACGAAATAATTTTTCTATAAGAACTTATACTTGGGGAAATTTTTGCATTGAGATAAGGAAAAAGTTCCCTGGAAAAATTATTCACGATAGCTTTTTTGCTGAAAAGAATATTTTCCCAAGATGATTCGCGATAGCAAATTTCTCAAAATGGGAAAAATATCCGGGGAAATTTCTTTCGCGATAGGGCTGATTACATCGAGGCACTGCCAAATTTTGTATGGCGATATAATGGCAAGATGTTTTGATTTCTGTCTTTTTCTGTAAAATGTGCAGAACAACCTTGTTAGGCTAAAATTGCCAAAAAGTGCCTGTAATCCTGCTGATTTTTTTGCATTAATAATACTTTTTTTGGAATTTGTTTAGACTTATACGAGGTCCTACACTTTTAGTCGTCGCGTCGCTATTTAGTTAAGCACTTAGCAGTTCCTTACTCGATAAAAGTAGGGACTTTACATGATATTGTATGAAGATATGCCCACCTGTCTGTAATCTCTATGATGATAGATACACAACATTAAGGTCCTATTTTCGCACCAGTTTGCCACCTCACAGACTGAATTGAAAATGATGAGAGATTAGTGAATTTCTTTTACCAACCTAATCATCTGAAGGAAGTGTGTTTTTCTGTTTGACTATCGCAGCAAGGAACAAATTTCTCTATAGCTTTTACAAAATAGCCCTTAATTAAATTCTTAAATAACAAATTCAAATAAATTTACACATTTAATCCTCATGAAGGGAACCCCTATATAATATACTTCACATTTCACAGACAGACAACACCGGTAACCTCACATCCTCATGTTGGTCAGATTAAAACTTGGTTAAGCTGTTCCAAGGGTTTAATATATATACTTTATACTGTTTAACCCCCAGGTTGCTGCATAATAATTTTCCATTAAAATTCTACTGACTATGTGTAGGGTTACTCGAGAGTCTGGCATGGGTTTCTCGAATTGATATAACACATTATTCATTTATCTTTGACTTATACACACCCAGGCAAAAAACAACATTCAGGATTCTTATAGAACATCAACATACATATATGTACATAGGTATAAAGAAATCCATCTCGTTTGTCCTTATCAAAAGAGGCCTAAGGACTACAAATATATAAATTCTAATTAGGTTCCGAAACCAAGTAAAGTAAATATAATGTATATATATATATGTACGTAGGATGGAAAAAGAGAATATAAATGAAACAAAGAACATCACCTTCATGCCACATCCCCCTTGATTGTTCAACGACAAACCTACCTACGGTGTACACTGTACGATGGGCTTCATCATAAATGGAAAATTACATTAATAGTGTACATTGTCTGGGCAATAATAATTCTGGAGCGAGTGGGGGCACCTGTGTTCAAATAAATGCCCCAAGAAGCAGAAAGCATACAAATGGTTTGGTTGGTGGTATTACATAGCATGTATAAGGTATTCCCAAAAGGCCACTTCACAATTTCTCAATTTGCTATTCTCTTCTTATACTGTCTGAATGTCTGCCGCTCTGTACCTATACGTAAGTTTAGGTACTCGTATATATGTTTTGGTACCAACTTGTCATTCTCTGAGGAATTTTCAAGTTCATTTGCCCTTAAGGACAATCGAAACAGGTAAACTGTTTTAATGCAGTATACATACTCAGTACAGTGTACCTTCCTTCCTTCCTTATGTCCGATTATATTTTGGACAACATTGTCTGAATTGTATATAGCTAGGTAGGTACTCGAAACAAACTATATGAATACACATCTGCAATACAAAAAGAAGAGGCAATGCAATCAATAAAGAAGAAAGACTATGAAGGATAATAAAAGGAAGAAATAAAATAAAAAAAAAAAAACTGTCCTAAGATGAAGGAAGGCTAGTGAAGGATATCCGCCATCAGGACGTCTGAAGAAAAATTTCTTTCCAGTGTTCCCAGTTTATGGAAATTAAATTTTTGTTCAACAAAAATAAATTTCTATTAATTCGATAAAATTCAAATATTTTGAAAAATTCAGGGTTGAAATATAAATTTTCACAAGAAAAATAATTTAAAGCTTAGTCTTGCTATATATAGAAAAATTAAGTTTTCGGTACAGTGGTAACAAAATATGTCATGTTTCCCTTTCATTTCCACTCCACAATGGAAGGAAGCACTTTTCAGTTTTAAGAAATTTATAAGGGTGCTGTCAATTATCTGAATTAATATTGGTTTTTGTGAACAAAATGTTAGACAAATATTATAATCGACAATCAGTGGGTGGTAAGGATAAAAGGAAAGCACCTGCTTAAAACTCAATTTTTCAGATCAGGTTTTCTACTTTGAATGAATAGAATTCATTAATACTAACATTTTCAAAGCACTTATTCAGCTTTTTAAATTAAGAACTTGCTCTGAGCAAATGCTCCGTTTTTTATTGATACAACCCAATATTTTCAGCAACTTATTTTTGTAGCAGGTTCTCGATCTGTTATGATATTATTTATGCATACTTACATTTTCATGACATCTGCTCAAATTTTTAAACTAAGCACCTGTTCTGAGTAATTGCTCTGAGTATATGTTCCGTTTTTTACTGATGTAAACCAATATTTTCAAAAACATTTTTGGGGCATGTTCTCCATTTGCTCAGCTTTTTAAATCAAGCAACTGTTCTGACCACACGTTTTGGGTACATGCTCTGAGCACATACTCCGATTTTGATTGATATGACCAAATATTTTCAACTGCTTTTTTGGAGCTCCATTTTGTATGAATACAATTCATTAATATTAAAAGCACCTGCTCAGCTTTTTTACATTAAGCACCTGTTCTGAGAACATGCTTAGAGTACATGCGTTGGGTAAATGCTCTTAGCTCCGATTTTTAATGATATGACCCTATATTTTCAACAACTTTTTTGTGGCAGGTTCTCCATTTTGTATGAATAAAATTCATTATTACTATCTTTTTCAAAGCACCTTCTCAGATTTTTAAAGTAAACACATGCTCTGAGTAAATGCTTTGAGCACATGCTCTGAGTACATGCTTTGAGTACATGCTCTGAGCACATGCTCCGTTTTGTATCGATATAACCAAATATTTAAAAAATGGAATACGCAATATGTACTTTAATTCTCAGTACAATGTTCTCTTTCATGACAAATGAGTAAAGAGAAAAAGAAAGCAATGCAAATCACTGCGGATCCAGTATTGCGGATTCCATAATCGACATGATTAATCAGACACTTAAAAAAAATAGTCACACAAAATCTTGAAAACCGTTAAATTCCCTACGTATTTTATATAGGTATTCAAAATTAATTTTGCTAGCACTTTTTTTCGAAGATTTTACTTTAAAATTACTATGTATGTACAAGTACATATATGTACATTGAAATATTTTTTGAAAAAGTAAATTCGTTAATTTTTTAATTTTTTAAATCATCTCTATCTTGAAATATAATTTTGATATTTAATGTAAATTGTTTTAAGAATATTCGACGAGATTAACCAAATAACTATAAAAAAAACCTAGTAAAGTGGTAACACTAGTTATTGCTTATATTGCCACTGGCGACCATTTTACAGACAAAGCAATGAAATTTAATTTTGTTATTCCTAAAGGGAATCGTGCAAAACGTGCTAAGCGTTTTTTTCTTTTTTCTATTTCCAACTCAGTGTTCGTTCGTATTTAATGTATAAAATAACGTCTGCTTTCCTTTTGCTACTTATAGGTACCTACAAAAAAAAGAAGAAAATAATGTCCATTTTTTTAAATTGAAAGCTTTACTTTTTTTGCAATCTCCTTACAAAAAAAAAAAAAACGCCGGTCTAAGTAATGAAAGATTTTGATTGAATTTCTCTCTTCAAACTTAAAAAAAATTTCTACATTCAAAGAGAGAGGGTGGTGGTAAATTGAATTGTATTTTTGTTTTCCTTCTCCTCCATCTTGACGATTGTAAAGAACGAACATAAAGAAATGAAATGAACCGATCGTCTCTTTGTGGTCATTAAAAGTTTAATCGAAGTAAATTACTGACGTATATAGGCTATAGCCATGGTTGTGTAGGGTTATTTGGTTTTAATGGATAGTGTGGGGCTTTTTTTTAATATACAACTTTTTTATTGCTATGCGGAATATTAACAACAATTGATGAATTGTGGAGGGAAAAAAAGCAAGAGACTTGTCCACTTGACTCTTTTTTTTGGACTCTTAGAGCTGAAATCTATAACATTTTTGGAAACATTTAATTGAAAACTTGTTTAATGCTGTTCCTTTAAATTGAACATACAAAATTGCATTTTTAAAAAGAAGCTGAAATATTTCGTAAGTTTTTTTTATCCTATGCTGATCAAACAATGTAATAGGCAAGTTCGCTTTTGTTGTTCACCATTATATGAAAGTATTTCTGAATTGTGTGTTTGAAACAAATTTGTATATATGTATGTGTGTCATCTGAGTGTCTAGGTCAGGGTCATCCATTGTTTTTTTTGTTGTTTTTAAATCACGTATAGCGAGTGATGACTAATTTTTATTTTCACCGCAGAAATGATGAATGTTATAACGCGATTCACACAGTTAAACGAATACATACATTTAACATTTTTTCAAGTTTTTCTCCCGGTATAGCGCAGGGCGGACCATGCATTTGTAGAATTTTAAAACCTGATTAGAGAATAAAAACAGAAGTTTAATTTTTTAAGAAGGGGTAAATAATATAAATCGTCTTCTGCTGGGAACAAACAACGAAATGAACTTGGTTAAAAAAGTTATTATTATAATTTTATCATGGTTTTTTTTTTTGTGGTTAGGTTACGAATTCGTTAAGGAATTGCAACTAAAGAATACAAATAAGTGTTGAATTGTATACATTTACTCGAATAACAAATTTTCAGAAATTCTATTACAAAACCTGCAAAAAATGGATAAAATTCAATCGTAATAATGTCACATGGGCCGTCACACACTAGAGCAATTAAACCTGGGGAAATAGAAGTTTGTTGGCGAGGGAGCTGAGGTATCAAATTAAAAAATAAATAATACAATCAAAGCCGTTACATGTACTCAAAGTTTTCCGCCAGCTTTCTATACTCCTTGTGTGATCTAAGCAAAAGTTACTCACGGTTTATTCTAGTTGAAAATTGGTCCAGTGTGTGATGGCCTACTCTGATGATTCTGGGCTATATTTAAAAAAAATAGGATGAACAAATAATTTTTTTCTTAGGGTTTGTCAAAATTTTGAAAATTGTGTCAGCACAATATTAACTTTCAAAATGCCAATTTAATGGCAAAATGAAATGTCACTTGCATTTGTCAAATTTTTTGTGTTATCTTACCAACAAAGCTTAATATCTTAAGGGCCAGTTTCACAGTCGAAGTAAATGTTATTCTTAAGTGCCAGATATTGAAAACAAATACCCAATTTCACAGTGTAAACTTATTGGAATAAAGTAACACTTAAGTCTCCAATATTTGCCACTTAAGTGCCACTTACTCCGACAATAAAACTGCGCTCAAAGTGCCAAAATGGGAAAATTTATTATCACTTCATTCATTGTTAAGTGTGCACTGCGAAACTGGCCCTAATTGTACATATATTTATTTTTTAAGATCTCTCAAGTTTTTGCAAACACAAAAATGTTACCTAATATTACACTCCGATTCTGGGAATTATGTCGTATTTATTAAAAATATAAACTAAAAATCACCAAAACTGGAGTTTTAGACTGTTGGTGAAATAAAACAAAAATTAAAAGAAAGTATTTGCTATAATCGGGTATTGCAGTTTTTGCAATTTTGACCAATCATAAAGTTTCGTCAAAATTTGATTTATTTAAAGTAAAAAATGGAAGTAGGTAATAGAAGCGTGCCATATTAAATTTTTTCATGCACGATGAAATTTTCGTGTCAAAAAAGCACTATCGTACACCACTCTGGTGTGTACCGATAATATAAAAAAAATCCCTTGATACCTCTTGCTCTGTCGCTATTACACAAAAAAAGTATAGAGTTGTTTACAGTGGCGCAGGCAGCGATATAACTCCACAGGACATGAGTCCATAATGAGATTATGTCACACATCGGTGACACGGGACATGAGTCAACAACTTGATTATGGACAAATGTATGTCCCACCCAAGTGGTTCATAAGTCCATAATATATTTTTTAAAAAGTGGGACATAAGTTCATATAGTATTATACATTTTTAAGTATGTATTTATATAAAGTTATTTTAAAAAAATTCACCCGATTCGATTTTTGGACAACAATATTTTTGGTTTCAAAGAGTTTTAACTCCCTTTTGGTCTTCTGTGACGCATACATTTTTTCTATGAATTTATGACTCACTTGGTTGAGAGATAAGTCCATAATCGCATTATGGACTAATATTCCAACGAATATAAGTTTATTATGGAATTGTGGCCTTTGGAGTTACATATGTTCCTGCACCGTTTTCAGTCAAGTTTAACGCAGAATTTTTTTTTCGAGAAGGAGACTGCGTGAGCTGTTTTCTAAAACAATTAGTTTGGAATGAGTTTTGTCTGTTCAACGAATACACACAAAACTGTGCTACTTTTTAACCTAAAACGATACAATAAATAAGTGAAAATCCATTGCAAACTTGAAAAAATATGTTTAATTTTTCAATTAAAAAATTAAAGACAAAAATAAAACCGTTTGTCACATTTTGAAAAATTACGAAAAAAGTAAGGAAACAATAAATTGTAGCTATTTTTTATTATAATTAACCTTATTTCTGCGTCAAAAAAGTGGACTATATAATTTCCTTGAATTTCACGCATCTGTCAAATCTACAAAAATAATGGTCGCAATGATAAGTAATTTAATTTTAAAATTATCATTTTTTTTTAAATTTTTTGTCATTTAACTTTTGAAATAAATGAAGAATAAATCGTCGTAGCGTGATGAAAACTTCTTAGATGCATTTTTTCGAAACTGAGATATGTCCTGTTAAACCGCCACATTAAAAAAAAATATGGAAATTTATATTCTGTACAAGGTTTCCGAGTTTTATGTTGCTCTATTTCTATATTTAAAAAAAATCCCTAAATTTTAAAGTTCTCAAATCCTTGCAGTCAGTTAAATTTCCATAACAAACCCAAATCTCTCAAAATATAAAAAAATAGACGTAGGGAGCTTCAATCGAACGATGACTGGATATAAGCCATAAAATGAACTGTGATTTTTTAAATTGTCGTATTTTTGTTTCAAAAAGTAAACAAAAACTTATTCGTCTAGATATGAAAATCAAAACTTAAAAACAAATCCAAGCCTCAAGTGATATAAAAACAAACATAAAAAAGGAACAAAAAATAAAGAAAGAAAGGTATGAATGCATGATTCGCGCTCTGTTTATTCCAACGCATGAATCACATGCTAACAAATTGAATTTTGAATTGTCTGACATAAATATCTTATTCACCCCCTCTTTCCCATTATTTTTTTTTCTATATAGATGGCATACAATATTTTCTATTTTCTGTGCAATAAAATATTCACTCAGTCATCCAGGCGAGCCTGAAAAATTCCAGAAGGAATGTTAAAAATTTCATGACAGCAAGATATATATACAACAAGAGCTGAGCCATATGTGGCAAAATATCCATTAAGTCAAGTGGAAGAAGAGAGAGAAAGAAATAAAAAAAAAGAGTGTTGACGATTTAGTGCCGAAATAAATCAAACAAAGGGCCCTCTATTTCTCCACATGCCTGTTAATGTCATACCAAATTCATCAAATCATTACATGTGGTAAAAGGAAATATTGAGTCGCGTGCGTATAACTTGCGTGCGTGCGGTAACCGTGTGTTTACTATATCACCTCACCATTACCATCATCATTGCCACCACAACATAATTTCTTGTCAACACCGATAATAACTAATTGAAATCTACGAAGCAGCATCTAAACAGGTGTTTGGCTCGCGTTTGTCGCCGCAGTCGTCATCGTCAGCGTGTCGTCGGTTAAATAGTTTTATCAGCGTAATTGTGTCTCATAAAAAAAAAAATAAACTCCCACGTAATGTCTATGCGTAGTAATAAATTTACCCACGGTAACAACAATAACAACAACAATAGCAACGGTAATAATAACACTTGCGGTCCGCAAATTCCCCTTCAACAATATCTTCAACATCAACAACACCAACAGCTTCAACAGCAACTTCAACAACAATTCCAGCAACAAGCTCAACAGCAACAACAACAACAACAGCAGCATCAACAACATGTAATCCAAAATAGCCGCAACAATTTAGCCAATTTAGTTGCTGCCATAAATAATGAGAACTGTTATCAGTTATCGCCAAGCTTCCCGTCAGAAACGCACAAACAACAACAATTTCAATATATTGGCTCCGGTGGAGGCGGTGGCGTCGGGGGCGGCGGTCAGTACGTTCCTCAGAATTCGGTGGTGGAATTAAGTTCGCCGGTCACTGATCCGGAAGATCAATCACAGCAGTTGTGTGTTGTTGCTAAAATGCAGAAATCAGTTACAATCACTGTTACCCCACAGCGAAGTAATTCATTGGATGTTCTCAATTTTGAGGAGAAACGTCAGTTGATTGCTTCGTCACTGTCGCTATCGGATATTTTGCAGTGTGGTCCAGCAGCAGCTGCTGCTGCCGCAGCTAAGGAAGTAGCAGCTAATACTGTTATTGTTGGTAAGTTTTTGAGACGACAATTTATCCGGGAACATTTTTTTTGTTGATGATCTTTTTTTTAATACTCTTAAATGCATATAAATGGTCAGGTGGAAATATGTTATTTATTTTCATTGAATAAAATATTCTCAATAGTTCCATATGATTCTAAACAATTCTGAACAATTATACAAAATTCTTAACAATTGTAAAGAATCCAATATAATTTTAAATAATTACATATAAAGATTAGATACAAAATTGAAACAGTTCAAAACGGTATAAATGGTTTAGACAATAAAAATATTCTTTTACTCGCCAAAAATTGTATAATAAACTATAGACAAAAAATGGCATTATACTTATTTGATATCCAGTGAGTGGTATAAATTATTCAGAAGCACAAGGCCTATTCACTACACTCATTTAAATATATACTTTATGTACATAATTTTTATCTTTTTTAATATACATAAAATATAAAACAAAATGCGCCAGTCAGCAGACACATAAAATTATCTGTCTGCTGATTGGTATAAACTGATAAAAATAAAGAAAGCAGTTTTATTTGTTTAATGTTTCCAAATTGATTGCTGTTTTTCGAATAGAAATCAATTTAAATAAGTTGCTGTAACAAAATTTACAGTTTTTCATTTATGTACCTATCTATTCGCTAACTGGTATAAACTCGTATAAGAAAACTTAAAGCAGTTCTCCTAATTTGTTTTTTTTTCAAACTTAGTTACTTTTCGGATTCGATGAATTCACACCATTTAAGTTTTTAATATAGCAGATATTTTCATTTATCTATCTGCTGAATGGTATAAACTTATAAAGAAACAAAACAGGTCTATAAGTTTGTTTTTTTTTTTTTCAAATTGGGCGTTGTTTTTCGAATCGGAATTTATTAAAATGTTTAAAATTCATGAAAAAACGCAAAGATTTGAATTTTTGTATATCTCTTTGCTAACTGGTATAAACAAGTATAAACATATTTAAAGCAGTTCTATTAGATTTGATTTTTTCAAACAGATAATTTTTTTTAATCTGACTGAATTCAAATTATTCAAGTAATTGCAAAATTCCACAGATTTTCTTTTATCTATCTACTGACTGGTATTAACTACTGTACAAGCAGAGTAATTAGTAATTTATCTTTCTTTTTTAAAACAAGGAATTGTTTTTCGAATCAGAATTGATAAAAAATGTTTCAAAAATACCGAATAAATGCACAGATTTTAATTTATGTATTTATCCACTGATTTGTATAAACTCGTATACAAATAATTGAAGCAGTGCTATAAGTTTCGGTATTTTTATAAACAGAGAGTTGTTTTTACGAATCCGACTGAATTGAAATTGATTGTTTAATTTATTGAAAAATTATACAAATTGGTATTAATATAACTATCTAATCTACTGACTGGTATAAACTTCTATAAAAAAGAAAGTTAGATCTTCTGTCATTTTTTCCAAATTAAGATTTTTTTTCGGACGGAATCATCCTTTATTTTTTAAATTCATCGAAAAATTCTCAAATTTTTATTTATGTATCTAATGCATTTCCTGATTGGTATAAACTTCCATAAGAAAACTTAAAACTGTTCTATAAGTTTTCTCAAATTGAGAATTGTTTTTCGAATTCAGCTGATTCAAATTGTTCAAGTAATTGAGAAAATGTAAAGATTTGTATTTATGTATCTTTCTGCTGAGTGGTATAAACTTGTATAAAATAAATTAAGAAGTTCTAGATATTTTTTTTTTTTTTTTTTTTTTGTTATAAAAAAATGAGAATTGTTTTTTCAGTAATTTGTTTGTATTCCTCAACAGATTGTTACTTTTTGTTTAAAAAAAATGTACCTTTCTGGACCTATAGTAAATTATTTTAAAAATATGCAAGCTTTTAAATAATGAAAGCAGTAAACGAACAGTAAACGCAAAAAATATTTCAACACATTGACCAAATTTTGTGAAAACAAAAATTTATAAAGATTTTGTCAAATCTATGAAAACAAGAAAAAAATGTAGTATTAACTATTAAAGATGCATTTAATTTCATTTGATTCTAAGCATTTCTAAACATTTCTAAACAATTCGGAACAAATTCTAAACAATTTGAAATACCAATTTCTTTTAAAATGTAACAAAATTTAAATATAGAAATCAAAAAAAACTTAGTAAAAACATTTTAATTTCCATATTGACGGTGATATTGTACGCAATTTGGCCGAATACATAAAAATTATGTTTTTTCATTAGTTTTTTTTTTTTTTTTTTAATTTAATTATTTCACTTAACCTCAAATTTTGAAACTAGAATTTATATTTTGTTCGAAAATTCTTACGGTTTAAAATATCTAACATACCAGAAATGACTCAAATACGTAAATGAAATATTTTCAGGTTGAATTTTTAATTTTACCTTTAAAACCGATTCAAATTAAAAAAAAAAACAAAATCAATTATTGCATTCCATTGAAATGTTGTGTTGGAATGCTTTAAATTGAATTTCGTTACGTATTTTTTTATTTGAGGGGAAAAATATTTTACGAACACTTCGCATACAGCCTATATCACATAACCCATCACAGCACAATCTCGTAGAATTGCATCAGTGAAAATTAAAAACTATTCAACCGCAATATAAATATTCGAATGCAATCCATATGATTAGATTGCAACTCATTGGAATGTACCTATATATGTACGAATACATATGTGTACATATATGTTTTTACCCGTCAATCCATATGGTTGAGTGGTATAGTATTATAGTAGACCAACTCAGGCCATTCGCCAGCATATGATAAATGGATAAAATTTAAATTTTGTAATTTGTCTGACAATTTTATTGGGTCTTTTTTTGGAATTGATATACACTGTCAGGTGAACCACTATATAGTATATATGGCTGTGTAAGAGCGAGCCTACAAAATTGAAAAGCCTCATATCGTAGACCTTTTCTAGGTAAACCGAAAATAATGTACATCCATCCATCCATTGAAGTTATCTGTGTTTCCTGCAGGGATATAGGTGCATTATTACATTCAGTGGTCGGAAGTTGAGTTTTGTGATTCATCAATTGAATACCAGGACTCAGAAGTTCGTCTCCATCCAGATCCAAATCCAGCCAGCCAGCAGGGTGAAATGTATTGACTGATGTGAATTGAATAAGCGGCCAGATTATCATTTCATAGAGGGACATACATAGTATCGGTCTTCTCATTATTTTTCGCATCGCAAACTTCGTTCGAAAACTTGTCTATCTGTTTGTCTGTCTGCGGTGGTGGTGTTGGCGGGATACCGACTGCTTTAAGGTGCAGCGGCGGGCTGAATCTGTAGGTACAATGTGTATTAATTTTCGTTCATTTTCTCCACTCCAATCGATCGGTTCGTTTCGTCTGTTTTATTGCATTTCCCAATGCGGATTGCTTCAAGTCGAAAACACTCGTTATTTGGGTTGGTTTTTCATTCGACAATTATGCAATCACCCCCACCGTTTGATAGGGTGTGCATTTCTGTTGGTCTGTCCATCCATTCATCCGTCGTCGGTCGGTTAGTCGTATATAGTCTGTTGTTTTTGTGAGTAACATAGTAGTTATAGTAATAGTAGTTACAGCATTACTCACTACGAACTCGATAACATGAATGTGGATTGATGCGGCGGGATGAATTGGAGTGATGGTGTGTGTGTTATCGTTATGCTCAGACATGCATTTCAAAATATTATTTTTGAATGCTGCACTAAGAGTATAAAATGTATCATGTTGGGATTTAATGGATTATTTGCATGTTCACACTGTTGTTGCAATATATATATGTATGTACAAAATGTCAGATTTCTGACATTAATCCATTCGATTAATGTTTTCAATCATGTTGGATTATTACGTTATTGTTGTTGGCATGCTCAAGTACTTTCGCACCCCTTTTGTGCATTTTTAATTGAAAGATTATGGGATCATTATATGAACAAGAAATATAAAAAAAAAAAAAAAAACTACTAAATGTGTTTAAATAATACAAAAAATGCACTTTCGGGGTTAGGCAAATAAAAATTGATGAATTTATAGCTTTGCTATAGAAATTCAAGGTGCAGTTCTGCATGCATTTTTCTTTAACATTAGTTTCATGTTATATTGATTAATGTAGTTTTTTTTAGCATTAAGCGAAAAAATATTATTTATAGAGTAAAATTTCCTAGGATTGTTCATCGTTCAAATGTAAAATTAGAGAAGCGTTTACAACCCAGACATATTATTAGATATGTATTTATCAGGTAAATACATATATATAGGGAAAATAATCCTTCTTATATAGAGTTTGATCGTTCTACGTACAAGATATCGCGTTCCTGGAATTTATAAACGTATAGTCATTGGGACCAAAATCTTTAATAAGAGGGACTTTAGCAAACTTTTGAGGCTTCCCTTCTTCCCAAAGAACTTTTATTATGCAAACTGCCTTCCAAAAAGAAATGGGTAACCATAAAATCAGCATACTTGTTCTTTTGATTTTGAGGCCCACCCTTTACTCAAATGCGACCCCATAAATTGGGATTCGTTTAGCAGGGTCTCTGTTTTGGACATGACAATACTATTAACTGCCCTATTTTTTCCAAGATTTTGTTTTTAGCCTTTCTCCGATTTTCTTTCTTCTGATTCAAGTCAAGCTTTGTCACTCCTGCTGTCTAGGGCTACTGTTGATTGCCCCCAAACTTTTTGTACATGTTTCAACATTGTATGTAAGCGCTGGCTCAACATCTGCAGTTGGAGTCTTCCTTTAAGGTTTGGGGGCATATTTCTATCGAAGAAGATAGTTTATTCGCCATACCAATGATAAGTTTTGCCTTCATAGAGATAGGAAGAAATGTTCCATACTTAATAAACGTCGAGAAGATGCAGTTTAAGTATTCTGTCTTTTCCCGGTTTCCTCGCGGTTTCTTCATAGTCTCTTCGCGATCTCTTCACGGTTTCATCCCGGTGTCTTCGCGGTCTCATCCCGGTCTTTCCCCGGTCTCATCTCGGTCTCTTAGCGGTCTTTTCCCGGTCTCTTCGCGGTCTCATCCCGGTCTTTTCCCGGTTTCTTTTCGGTCTCTTCCCTGTCTCTTCCCGGTATCTTCCTGGTCTCTTCCCGGTCTTTTCAGGATCTCTTCCCGGTCTTTTCCCGGTCTCTTCCCGGTCTTTTCCTGGTCTCTTCCCGGTCTTTTCCTGGTCTTTTCAGGATCTCTTCCCGGTCTTTTCCCGGTCCTTTATCGGTCTCTTCCAATCGTACCAATGATAAGTGTTGCCTTCATAGAGATAGGAAGAAATGTTCCATACTTAATAAACGTCGAGAAGATGCAGTTTAAGTATTCTGTCTTTTCCCGATTTCCTCGCGGTCTCTTCATGGTCTCTTCGCGGTCTCTTCACGGTCTCTTCACGGTCTCATCCCGGTGTCTTCGCGGTCTCATCCCGGTGTCTTCGCGGTCTCATCCCGGTCTTTTCCCGGTTTCTTCTCGGTCTCTTCCCTGTCTCTTCCCGGTATCTTCCTGGTCTCTTCCCGGTCTTTTCAGGATCCCTTCCCGGTCTTTTCTCGGTCTTTTCCCGGTCCTTTATCGGTCTCTTCTTGGTCTTGTCTCGGTTTCCCAACTCTCCGGCCTTAACTTGAGCGCTCTGCAACTTTGATATTCTGATTCACGGTTTAATTTCCTAAAAATAATGTTACATTTCTAAGTGAAAAAAAAAAATCAACTTCTATTAAAAATAATCATATACAACTCATGCACCTAATACTAAAGTACTGATGTTCCGGAGATAGTCACATATTTCCATTTGACAATCTCACTTCAACTTGGAAAGTCAATCGATTGAATTAATATTTCCCTCTTGTTGGTTAAGTATTTCTCGTCTCAAGAGTTCATCTTAAGTTGAACGAATAAACACACCCTTTTCTGTTTTTGTGGCAGGGCATTGCCCTTAAGCTTGATTAATTCATCTATACGAGTGAGTGAACTTCTCTCTTTATAAATCAAGAACATAGAAGAGGGTGCAAATTTTTTTTTTTGTTATAAAACATGATTAGCTAGCTCATGCAAACCAAGTTCAGTTTTGTGTGCTCCAAAATAGACATACACACACAAGCGTAGATATACTTCATCAGGAGGAACTAGGATTGTGCACTGTGCGTTTGCAACGGAATTTTGCTCCCCAATCTTTAAAGCAACCTTCGCTGACATACACAAATATATATACACACCTGCTACAAGGATCCAGGTGTTTCCTCTTAAAATTTCCATGCAGACGAGTATATAGGACGAGGGAGAAAAAGAGAGAGACACAAACAATCGATGAGCTATCCTGATTCAAAGATAAAAATAAAATGCCTTCCAGGCTTTGGTTATACGAGAATATATGTATGTATGTGTGTATGTATCTAGATATATAGGACGAAAATTTTAGCTTTTATAAGTTGACTGGCAGTTGGTTTTTACTTACAATGACGTGCTAAAAACCCTTGGTTACCCTCTGGACTTCCACCCCCTGTAGCCTGATTTTCATTTTTATAGAACCAACATCCACAATTCAGTCCAATCCAATCCAATACAATCCCTGTGGTGTTGTTCACAAGGACTCTTGTCCTTTTATTTCCACATTTCCAGTGCGGGATATTTATAGCATCTATATATATCGATGAAATTGTTCACTCTCTTCTTCTCACATTCTATTCTGAAAGTTTTAGATTCATGCTGCTGCTGCTGTTGTTTGAGAAAAATATAAGTTACGAAGTGAGATTCCTTTGTCATAAAATTAATGTGGTGACCAGCTGTCTGTTTTATTTATTGTTGTTGGTATGAGTCTTTAAAAATTTTTGAAAATAAAGAAACAAGATTTTTCCAAATTTTTGATGTTCTTAATAGGGTTACCATTTCCTAATTTTCGTTTATTATTTGCCAATATTTATATGAAATTATTTCAATTTAATTTTTAAGCAGAAATAATGAGATGACCTTAAAATAAAATGTTGAAATGTTTTAAATAAACTAGGCCATTTAAATAATTTATTAGTTAGTTAAATTAATTTTTCTAACTTAAAGGAAACATTTAAAAAAAAAAATTTTGACAGAAAAATACGGTAACCGTAATATGAATACTTAGTATACGTAGGTACCTACTCTTACACACAATATAGTCAGGTTCATATGTATCTGAATTCAAATGTTCTGCGCGTTGAAAAAACTTTTTCAAAAGCAAATATGAACAAAGGATTCGTTATTGAGAGAGAAGTTTTTTTTTGTTTTTTTTTTTTTTATTTGTTTGAACAGTAAAATGTTACCCGAGGGTATTCTACTTATATATAAACGTACATAATATGTATGTAGGTTAATGTAGATATATTATATATATATGTAGGTATATAAGTTTTAAGTTAAGCATCATTTGATAACTTCAAACAATGGTTTGGTCTTAAGAAGAAGTGTCATCACAATTCAATAGAGAATACAATACAAAAAAAGCTTATACAAAAGGATAAGAGACAATAATATTCAGCCCTTAAAAGATGACCTTATAGGTATGTAGGTAGGTAGGTGTGTTTGTATGTATTTAGATTGATTTTATTAGACAGCAAATAATAGTATTTATCAAATGGATTTTATTCAATTGTCTGGAGATGTTGGTTTTGATTTCAGTTTTTGTTAAGGATAAAAGATATGAAATCCATTTAAGGAAAATTTTTAAATAATGTTAAAGAAATGTTCAAATTCAATAAAAAATAAACCTGTGATTAAGGAAGATCAAAAATATTTCAAGTAAGGACCCAAATGTCTGATAAACGCACTAAAAAAAAATGAAAAAAAGAATATGTTTTTTAGGTAGGATACCTTACAGTTTTGTCAAATTTTATAAATTTATACAATCTTACAATTTTAAAAATTTGTATAATTTAACAATTTTGTACAATTTTACAATTTTGTACAATTTTACAATTTTGTACAATTTTCCATTTTTGTACAATTTTACAATTTTACAATTTTGTACAATTTTACAATTTTGTACAATATTACAATTTTGTACAATTTTACAATTTTGTACAATTTTACAATTTTGTACAATTTTACAATTTTGTACAATTTTACAATTTTGTACAATTTTAAAATTTTGTACGATTTTACATTTTTTTACTATTTTACAATTTTGTACAATTTTACAATTTTGTACAATTTTACAATTTTGTACAATTTTACAATTTTGTACAATTTTACAATTTTGTACAATTTTACAATTTTGTACAATTTTACAATTTTGTACAATTTTACAATTTTGTACAATTTTACAATTTTGTACAATTTTACAATTTTGTACAATTTAACAATTTTGTACAATTTTACAATTTTGTACAATTTAACAATTTTGTACAATTTTACAATTTTGTACAATTTTACAATTTTGTACAATTTTACAATTTTGTACAATTTTACAATTTTGTACAATTTTACAATTTTGTACAATTTTACAATTTTGTACAATTTTACAATTTTACAATTTTACAATTTTGTACAATTTTACAATTTTGTACAATTTTACAATTTTGTACAATTTTACAATTTTGTAAAATTTTACAATTTTGTACAATTTTACAATTTTACAATTTTGTACAATTTTACAATTTTGTACAATTTTACAATTTTGTACAATTTTACAATTTTGTACAATTTTACAATTTTGTACAATTTTACAATTTTTTAACAGTGATTTTTTATATGAGCTAAATAATATAGCAGTTATATTAAAATTTCAAACTAAATATCTGATATCTAGAATAAGTCTGGCAGAAATTCGGTTCTTTAAAAAATCGCCATTTCGACTTCAGAGAACTGCCACATTTAATTCATAAAAAAAAAAAATTATTAATTCGTTTAGATGAATTAAGAAAACGTTTGCCACTCATTTGGCCCTTGAAAATGTCCTTAAGGCTATAGGAATGGGCTTACGATTTCGATCGCGCAACTATTTGCAAAAAATGTGGTATGTGACCAAGAAGTCGCGATTAAGGTTTATACAAATGATAGTTACACTTAGATTCAGTATTTATGACTAATTTTTGTAGTTCTTAAAGATAATTATTTTTTTTTTAAATTATCCGGAATTTTTTAAGCTATGTAAGTGGATTTCATTATTACTATCATTTTTTATTTGATAAAGTGCTTTCGCATTTATAGATACTGCGGCACCAGAGATAATTGATTAATTTTGGTGGTTTTATGATGTAATAACTGAGTAAGCATAAATTAGATTAATGGAATTTGCTGTATAATATAATATTATATTTATCATTATTATAAAAGGCAAACAAAATTAGTTTTATTTTACCAATACAAAATACGTGTATCTAGATAAATGTTTTTTTTTGTAATTAGTAGGTGTTTAATAACAATAATAATACAAGTACAAGTGCAAATACTTTATAAAACGATTTCTTCGTCTATTACAATAATAATTATTATTGATGGGGGATTTGCTAAGATCGACTATGAGTTATTTAACACCATATACTCATTAGCATACTGTGAAATCGTGAAGTTGATGCCACTCCCAAAACATTCAATTTTTTTTCTCTGTTCATAATTTCACGTATTCATTGCATGATTGTTTTTTTCCTTGCCTATATGCAGTAAGTAGGTATAGATAGTACTTATACTACTATTGCGCATCACGTAACCGCAATAAACTATATAATAAATATTTTTTTTTCTTAGGACAAAATAATCTGATTTCGCCTTAAGGAAGTTTAAGCTTTGTATTGTATATATGTAAGTATCTATAGTATATACTTGGATCCCTGTGAATTCTAAACGAGCTTTTACTAGGCCAACCTATTAGTAAAAAGTCTTAAATTTTGTATCTCCTTCATTATTTTGAAAAATAAGATTTTCTATGTTATATGCAGTATACTTTGCATAAAATATCAAGATTCACATTGTATCTCAAGCAAACCAAAAAAAATAAAAATGAAGATGTAGAGATGTGAAGCCATCGTGAAATGATATAGTCGTGGAAATAGAGTTGGAATTTTATAAAGGGTGTAGCAATTTTCCTGGATTAGGAATAATTTTAAGAGGGTTTAACACGATATCTAGAAACCAATAATCTAGAAAGCAAAAATCTCGAAAGTAAAAATCTCGATAACAAAAATCTAGAATTGAAAAAATCTCGAAAAAAATCTAGAAAGCAAAATCTAGAAATACAAAAATCTAAAAAAATAAATCTCGAATGAACAAATCAAAAATTAATAATAATTAATAACAATCCGACCAAGTGGGACCCAAGTCCAAATATTTTTTGTTAACAATGGGACATAAGTCCCAAGTTTTTAAGAGGCATAGAAGATAATATAATAATTTTTTATTCGAAAAAATATTAGTACAGTGCTAGCACTTAGCATTACCGCGTTTAAGCAGTGAGGTATGTATGGGGGGGGGGGGCATGCTGCCCCCTGCAACCCCAATGCTTGGCACACTATAGGATTTGGGGTAGGTGAGAGGTTGGTTGTATGCAAAGTTTCTTTTTATCATTTGGTGCGGGCCAACATATAATAACCGTGTTTAGTCATCGTCAACTAACACAACTATGTATATGTATACATATTCACAAGTGGGCCCAGGAAAATAAATTATTTAATAAAATAAATATAATAATTGAATTCCTTAAATATATAGGTACAAAAAAATCTAGAATGATTTATTTTTTTTTTCGAGTTTTTTTTTCTAGATATTATAGTCTTTCGATAATTTTGTTCATTCTGGATTTTTTGCATTCAAGATTTTTGTCATTCGAGATTATGTCATGATCCCATTTTAAGATTTAAATCTTTAATTCATTCGATAGTCTGTCCTGACTGCCTGCAGTTAGGTAGGTAAAGAGATACAGTTATATTATGTTAAAGCTTCCTTAAATTTAATATAATTTTATGAAAAACTAACAAAAAATACTTCATTTTCACTTGAGCTAAAATGAGGCATTTTCTAAAATTCCAGAAAAAAATTTTTGTTATCTAAAACTTACAAATTGTGTTTGACAGTTCATTTCATTTTTAAATTTGAATTAGTCGTTAATCGCTTGTGTTTTTGTTATTGTTGTTTTCTCTTTTGGTTTCTGTTTCCATTTTTAAAAAAAAGTCTGGTTTGGGTGCAGTGTTCGTTTGAATTTGAATTTTTATGGGAATTTAGATGATTTGAATTTAATTTAAAAATTTCTATAGGTATAGTGAAATTATCTCACGAGAACTTAATATATAAAGGCCAGTTTCTAAACAATGGATTAAATATTGAATTGAATTTTTACAGGTTCTGATTAAATCAGGTGATTAGTGACTTCGATATAGTTAACGAGATGATGGATTCTTTTATTTAAATTTTGGTAAATATGGTTCGATGAATTATCAGTTGCAATTATCAAAGTTGTTATTTATTGAGATGACCTTTGTTTCTATAATTTTAGTTACAATTATCATTTAAAGCCCTTCCACACTATCCCACTGAGTATTAATACATGTCAAAAAAGTGTGAAACAAATCATGTATAATAGTGTGGAAACAAAATATGATATTCCCAGCCTACACGATTTGACCTGTTTTAATACATGAGAATTTTTAGAAATGGTTCTAATTCTGTCACACATCACATCACATTTTTATTGAGGTTAAATTAAACTGTTGTGTGTGGTCAAAAAATGAAAAGAAATTTCTCTCTCACAAATTTGGCAGTAGCATGGAATTCTTTTCCACTTTGTATTAATACTCAGTGGGATAGTGTGGAAGGGCTTTTATTGAAGATGGTTAGCTAACGTGAACAAAATGCTCCTATGAAACTATCAGCGCATGCGGGCATCAAAAACTAGTTTAGGTGTAGAAAGAATGGTGTCATGCCCCACCTTTCGACTGAGTTGTGCGTTTAGAATTAGAATGCAAAAAAAAGGTAATGAATGAAAAAAAAATCTGATTCATTTGTCGGGCTACCAAAAGCGGTAATTATAAAGAAGTGCTGTTTAGTTGCATCCTGACTAAAACATTTTACCTCAATAATACCTGGGGGTCTCATCACCAAATCGAAAACGATATAGTGATTTTAATTTTTCTTGACAGAAATGATGGATAGAACAATGGAGGAAACGATATCGTCCCTCGAATTTGAGTTTTATCCTAACCATTTTCCATAGAGGAATGCATCACAACTCTCTTCCACCGCGCGAGATAAGGAGAAACCCAGAGTCCGCTAACTCACTGTTTATCGTTTAACAGACCATGGTCTTCCCGAACCACCTTAGTTCTCTTGATTAATTAGCCCCCTTCAATTTTTAACTGTTTAAGATTAGGTGGTTACCTATACTACAACTACTTTCTTATTAATTTTTGTATGCGCCATCTATCGATTTGATTTGAAACTTTTATGAATATCGCTCAATAAAAAAAGACCATTCTCACGCCCACTTTTATTATATTTGAGTTTTAGAGTTATTAGAGTTTTATAAAGCATGATAAATATATATATTTATGGAATTAGTTTGGAAATCCGCCAACCACTACGCCTACTTTTCTTTAAAATGTTTACGTATTTAAAGCCAATAGAAATTGGCTATTTTGTTATTGAGCTCTCTTAAATCATAACCATATTATTTAAATTTGTTTGGAAATACGCCCTTTGCCACACCCATTTTTCTAGCATTTGAGTTTACTTAACAATTTTAATTATCTCTCTTAATCCTAAGGAAAAATATGCATCATTCTATGCAAATAAAATGTAAATACCTTTCGGTGAATCTATGTATATGGCCTTAAAAACAATTTTTATTAAATTTTTAAAATATTTTATTATTGGTGGGAACAAATTTTTTAAAAATCTGTTTCAATAAAATCCTCCCACTGCCACGCCTATGTACTCGCCTTATATTTGTGTTTTCTCCTTTTCTGACATTCTTTCATATTAAAAAATTGTACAAAATGTAATGTAAAATGATTTTGTTGTTGTAATTTAGTTTTCTTTGACCTAAACTTTATGTCTGTATTTGGCAATGATATTCTACTACCAAGCCCAATTTTCTTAAGGCCGAATAGTTTTTCCATATACGTTGGATCTAATTGGCTCAAATGTTCGCCTTATTTTCATTAGCCTAAAAATATTTTTTTTTTTTCTAAAAAATCCGCATTATATCATGCCTGGTTTTATCATATTCGTTCGAATTTACATTTTTGGAATTTTTTGAAAATCCACCAAATACTTCTTGTTAAAAATTGGTAAAAGCAATTCTTAATAAAATTTAATTTCGACTTTTCAGTTATTCACATTTTCTGACTAACACATGTGACATAATATTTATTGATATTTTCTTTTCAAATTTTGTGTGTAACTAAGATTTTTTGTTTAACCATGCGAAGCCGAGCTATTATTAAAATAAATATTAATAATAACATAAAAATATTGTTATTTATTTTGTAATTTTTTTTTCTTCCTATATAGTCACCGTAGTTACGAATCACCTTTTTTCTTCAGAAAACAAATCATAATCATCATTGTGTTTCTAATTAATTTATTTTTGGCACAAAATTCTTATTTAAAATTGATTTTGTATAAAAGTGTGACTGACAGAGTAAGCAAAGCTTAAGGAGCCTTTACCGCAATAATTCTTATTTACGTCGAAATCAATTATTATTCAATAAAAAAAATTGTTCAGTGTTTCAGAGATGATTCAATACACGATATGCTTTTTTCTTAAGAAAGTTAATTTTGTCATACGGAACTACGGCACTAAACCGAGTGCTTACCTTGTCACTTGTCCCTAATGAGGTGAGGTAATTAAACTTCTTTAAGTAATTTCATGAAATTGATTAAATGCGATGTAAACTCATTTACAAGAGTTACAAAATGTAAAATAGTTTGTATTTAAGCGACTTTCGACTTTCAGCGCTAAAAAAATTTTAGTTATGATTTATGAAATGCAAAAAAAAAGTGATTTTTACGTGGTGATAGCGCAAAGCACTAACCAAAGGTGGCCTATGCTCCAATTCCGATGAATGTTTATGTCAAACTCAAATCCTGGATAATGAAAAAATACTCTTTGTTTATGAGTAAAATTCAAACATAAAACCGAAGTGAAACAAATCTCTCCAATTTATAAATTTCAACTTTATCCCTTGAGCTATATATTAAAACCACAAATCAGAAAAAAATATAGGTTTTTTAGCGACAATAATAATTCTTTTCTCTTTCTATTCTTGTATGGCTTTTTTTTTTTTTTTCACACCCCTTCAGTTCATCAGACTCCTTCCTTTCATCATCTATCTTCGTATCATCGTCGTCGTCGTCGTCGTCGTTCTTGTGCTCATTGCATAAATAAATTATTTTCGCAATTTCACATCGTTATCACATGGCGATCGCTTGTCTGCGAAGATTTGCAAATCGAGAGAAGCTAAATGAAAGAAGAAGAGGGACGACAAAAAAAAAAAAAAACAACAACAAGGAGAAAAAGTAAAAGTCAGGTGGTGGTGCTGAGAAAATATCTGCTGAACGGAAAACCACAAAAGAAAATACTTCATCCATCATCAGATTCTCAGCATCACAACACAATAGCATCGTTGATGGTCGGTGGGTTTGGGTTGGTCGGCCCGGCTCGGCCGTTCGGTCGGTCGTCGCGTCTCATCGGGCCCCAACTCTCGACTCACACGCTTAGGAGATCAAAAGTTAGAAGTTAGATTGGAAGCCGGTAAAGTATCTGTTGACAAGACCATGGAGAGAAAATCAATTAGAGATGAATAACCTAGATATTTTTTTTTTTTTGCTGTTGTTTCCTTCATGCGGGAAAATGGAACAAAGGGGAGAAAATCGGTTGGGTAAAAAAGGTGTCATCATCTGCGTTTGAAATTGAAATGAAATTCCGTCGTTGGCATCGCGTATCATTGAGAAGGGAGATTTGAATTTTTTTTTTGTTTCTTTGTGTTTAATTTTTTTTTTTAATTTTCTCATCTTCTGATGGCTTTTCTGAAATATGTGAAAAGTTTAAATGTGCTCAAGGCAATGTAACATAATTGCAGCACGTGGCCTCCTTTTTTTTCATCGATGGGTTGTTATTTGTTCAGGACATTTTGAAGTGGTTGGCTTTTATATAGAAGCAACTTGTTTAATTTAATGCCCTGGAGCAAGTTATTATTTTTTGTTAACTCTATAGATTGTTTTAGGTTTCATGTATAGGTACATACATACATAGATAATAGATATATCCTACTTGATTGCCACCTGGGTAAGGTAGCCAAAAACCCTTTCAACAACAGGAATTATCTCACAATAAATAGGCCACAAAAGACATTCAATTGGGATCACTTGATTGAGGTCGTAAGTATTTTCTTACTTGGGACAATTTTCTTTTATATAAATATAGAAAATACTCTATCGTAAATCTAGAAATTCATTCTATACCTACAAAGTCAAATTTTATATTGTTTAAAAAAAATTATTTAAAATTTTGAAGAACAAAATTGGAAATTTATCAGACTTGCATTTTCGGGTTCAAAGGTTGATATTGAGTTTTTTCGTTTTTTCGTTTTTTCGTTTTTTCGTTTTTTTTTTTTAATTTTCTTTGAGAACAGAGTCTTATAACCAGTGCGTTATCATCCGTGATTCAGGGTTAAATTCGGGTTAAAAACTCCTCAAATATGATTTTCGTTCAATTTAAACCTCAAGTAAACTGAGAGTTTACTTGCGAAGTTTAATAAATTAACTCTCGAAAATGTTTACTTATTTTTATAGTTAAAGACGTGTACTTTTCGAATTTTTATTTTGCCACCTTGTTCGTATTGTTACTACATACCATTTATATCTTTAAAAAAGGCACATGAAAACCATTTTTAAGACAAAAACTGCTGACTCATTTAATTTTTAAAATGATTAGGTAATAAATTAATTTTGTTTTGAAAAAATAACAATAAATAAGTTGTTTTTACAAAGTGTTTTCCATAAAATGCGCCAAATTGCATTGATTTAAAATGAAAAAAAAAAATTTTAAATTATAAAAATATGTTTAAGACAAAAATTCGGTAGCTCCGGGATCTTAGCACCTCATGTATGGGATATTCGCAAAAAAAGGATGCCATCTAAAAGGTCACTAATTGGTCATAAAAGGTCAGCTATTTTCAGAAATTGGTCAGGCTTAGAAAAATTGTAATCCAAGCTTGAACTTTTTCAAGGTCATTAGCGATTTTTGGCACCTCATTTATGGGATTTTCGCAAAAAAAGTATACCATTTGAAAGGCCACCGGATCGTGATAAAAGGTCAGCTAGTTTCAGTATTTGGTCAGGCATAGGTTTTTTTTTATGAATTAAAAAAAAAAAATTCAAGATCACAGTATAAGGCTTTTAGCACCTCATTAGTGGAATTTATAAAAAACAAGTATGCAATTTAAAAGGTCATAATAGGTCAGGTAGTTTCAGTAATTGGTCAGGCATATATTTTTTTTAATAATTTTTTTAATTTTTTTCATGGTCAAAGCACCTCATTTGTGGGATATTCGAAAAAAATATATACCATCTGAAATGTTACTTTATCCTTATAAAAAATCAGGCAGTTTCAGAAATTGGTCACCTATTTTTTTTTTTTATAAGATTTTTAATTTTTTAAGGTCATACAAGGTCACGTGTACCTTTTTAGCACCTCATTTATGGGATATTCGAAAAAAATATATATCATTTGAAATGTAGCTCAATCCTCATAAAAGGTCAGCTAGTTTCGGAAATTGGTCTAGAAGTATAAATAAAAAAGACCGAAAATAAAAATTAAGGTCGCGTGGTTAAATTTTAATATTTTACCTGGGCGAAACGCATGTTGGAGTTGAGGCCACTTTACGAACTTTTAATGTATAAACTGAATTATATTTAATCGCTTCACGTAAAAAAGAAGTTGTTTTCAAATTTTGTTCATCTTCGTTATTTTGCTCATCTTTGTAATTTTTTTTTTTTTTTTTAGAAAATAATTCAAACCGCTAGCCCCTAAAATTTAATAAAAAATGGCTTATTCGTTTTGGAAATACTTACATACCTAATGTATACACAAGAATTAAAAAAAAAAACATTTTCAATACTTAGATACTATAAGCTTCTGCATACAAATTTTGATCAAACTGGAGAAATTCGAAAAAAAATTACAATTTACAAATTTTACAGATTTTTAAAATTTTTGCTGACAAATTTCAAGCTCATAAAATATAAGTCATATGAAAAAATCATTATTATTCAGATTTTCAGAAATAAAATCAGTTCAGAAAAATTAGCACTCTTTAAATATGAACTTATACGTCAGCAAAAAATCTCTTAGTTTTCCTGCCAAATATTATGGAGACAAAATTTTGGTCGGTTGTTTAATTTGTTGTTGTGCAAAATTTCTTTGAACAATTTTTTTTTTGAACTGGCAAAAACATTATGATTTAGTGACTTTCAATTTTTTTGCCAAATTTTTCATAACGATCAAAACCTTTTTTACGTTGCAAAGTTGTTCATAAATTGAAACTCACATAATGAAGTGAAGTAATAATTTATTAATTTTTGAAGGCGTCAACACAATGATTTTAGATTTGCAACTCGACGTCACTTATGTTCTTACAGCCCTATTAATAAAAAGTTTATTTAACCATGGAATATAGGTTTCCTATTTAACCTTCTTCCCATTTTATATAGCTACGTCGATAAGCAGAAAAGTTGTTTTATTTATGAGATTATGCATTTAACCTACAACTAAAAATATCGTTGTTCGAGTTGATGTTGTATTTTGTCACTTCAGAATCAAAATCTAATCCATAACAAAGTAATTTATGACAATATACATATTTTCACATGCCTCACTTTAAAATTTTTAGAAACATAACCCTGGTTTAATCCACCGCATATAATATAAATTATGATATCGCTTTTAAAGTTTAAGATGGAATTTTTTTTTTTTTTTGTAATGCTACCGACTGAGATTACGAAGAAAATTTTGTATTTCTTTTATGACAGCCCCGCTTCTTTTCAATTTCCAAACACACAATAAATAAACCATTTCAAATAAAATAACGTGACGACTTCAAGCTGTGAATTCCCAAACAAAAAAATTCTAGGATAATATTAAAACGCTCCTTTGCCAATCCCTTTCACTGTCAGTATCTATCTTTGTAAAAGAAAAAAATAAAATGAAGAAATGTAGAAATAAAAAGAAAAACATTTCTTTCTCAAAGTTTTCACTTCATGAAACATTAAAAAAAAATTGCAATGACATAATATCTTTCAAAAGAATGCACTCCTACCTAATGTCTGTATCTGTCTTTGATGATGATTGTAAGTATATATATTTATAACTACGTAAGCAAAGAAATATTCAAGGAATTTTTTTTCTTCTTCTCAAAAAAGTATGTATTACGCACGTTTCAAATATTTGTAATATTTTTTTTTCCTATTGAGATACAAATAAAAAGAACTTGTTTATCTGTACTGAGAGTTAAATCCGCTGGAATGAAGTATAAATTCGTAAAGCTCTATAAATATTCGTATAATCACGATTTAAGAAAGACGAACAGTGGGGTAGGACAATAATAAAAAGTACTTAGTAACTCACAACATTTAAGCTTAAACTTTGATGGAACTAAAAAAAAATAATCTTCATATTTCTCCATTTAAAGCCCAATTGACTCTTCTTAATACCGTAGTTACATACGTATGTATATGGGAAGCTTATGAAATATCTCGAGATAATAAAATTAATGCGACTTAATGACTGTCAATATGGAATTTTTGCAACAATAAGTCCATTTAGGATTTAATAGCTTATCTAATGCGGAAATATTTTTGTTCAATCATTTAATTTTTTTAACGTCAATTCTATGACAACTCAACGACAATTTTACGAAAGTTTACGACAATTTAAGAACAATTTTATGACAGTTTTACTACACTTTTAATGCAATTTTACGATAATTTAACGATAATTTAACGATAATTTAACGATAATTTAGCGATAATTTAACGATAATTCAACGATAATTCAACGACATTTGTACTACAAATTTACGACAATTTTACAACCATTTTACGACAGCCTTACGACAATTATACGACAGTTGTACGAGAATTTAGGACAATTTTATGACAATTTTACGTTGATTTTGCAATAATTTTACGACAAATTTACGAAAAATTTGCGACAAATTTACCACAAATTCACGGAAATTCATCCAACACTCATTTTATTTGTTTTGTTTCATTTTCCTTCATTATGATAGATGGTAATTACTTACTTGACTGTCAGGTTATCATTGCCAGGGTTTATTTTAAAAACAATAACCGCGGCAATTGACAAAAGACAAAGTCACTACAATTAAAAGCTATGGGTTCGCTTTTATGCCCTACTGTTAAACAGTGCACAATAATTATTATTCATTAAAAAAATCGCTTTAAAAGGGGACTAGTTTTTATCAATCTTAAAATATTCCAAAATGATTCATGTTTTTTTTTTGTTGTTATGTATTTTGTTATTGTTGATTCATTGCTATTTTTAAAAGAATTCTAAGCCCCAGGTAATTAAAATGCCCCAAAAATTCCGTTTCCTCGAAATATGAATGAAAAAATATATCTTTGAGTTGTATTTTTTTATTTCATTTTTTTTTCTATGATAATCCAATTTTTTTTTTACTTTCTCTTTCTTTCATTTTAAATGCCTTTGCGGTTAAACAAAACAAAACCAAGAGACAAACAAGTAATAATACATAAAAAAACTATAATTTATTGGCGCCCATCTCTATAGTACAAAACAAATATTCATCTGTATAGATATCCCTATTTATTTTTGGTGATTGTTTTTTTTTTTCATCTAGAATGTCATTTATAGATGACCAACGAAAAGAAAAATAGGTATAAATTTATTTGTATTTCTCTCTTCGATATTTTATGGAAACTATTTTGTTTGTTACCTGTAAAAGGTATTTTTCAAATTGATTGATTGATCGATTTGTCACCATTTCCATTTTGATTTCAATATCCATTAGTTTTTTTGATGAATTTTTATATTTTTTTTTTGTATTTTCGTGTGCGAATGATTTGTACGGTATTGACTTTTTATTCAAATAGTACATTTGGATATCAAATGGAAAACGTATATTCCTATAATAGAGGCTTTTTTTTTGTGCAAAAAACAAATAATAAAAATAAATGCGAGATTGATTTCTCTCTCTACCCACTTCATAATTAATTATTATAATTTATTATAAATGTATCTTTTTTATAAAAATATATAATAACAGCAAATAATATGCATTTATGAAAGATTGATAGTTTTTTTGGGCAAAATATGCCTGATTTATTATTAATTAATTTTGATTAGCATAAAAAATAGAATAATTGGTGTTTTTTTTTTTTTTTTACCTACAAAATAAATGACGTTTGTTAACAGTTTTTTTTGTTTTTTTTTTTTTAATTTACTTTCATAAATTTCACCTAATTACCTACTGTCTGTTTGCACATGAATAATTTTAACTTTAGGTCAATAATAAATGAATGAAAATGAGTTAATATGAATAAAACAAATAGAGAAAAATAAAATTTTAATTTGAACGCAAAAACATATTTGCTAAGATTAAAATTATTTTTAATTTTTTTTTCATTTTTAATTTTTTTTTCATTTGTGAAAAAGTTCAGAAGCTAATAGAGAATTATTGTAACTTATCAGCCATAAATAAATATTAATATTATTTTGCATAGATATACCTAAAATCATTGGTACAGCAATCAGGAATAAAAAGTCGTTAAGCCGACATTAAAAAGCCGCTGGGCCGACATTAAAAAGTCGCTTGGTCGGCTTTAAAAAGTCACTAGGTCGACATTAAAAAGTCGCTAAACTGAAATTCAAAAGTCACCAGGCCGACCTTGAAAAGTTGTAAGATTTGTTGAAATTTGGTATACAAAAAACCGCTAGAAGTCTCCATAAAAGAATGGTTGAAAAAAATGTAAAGGAAAATTACTCTTTCAACTAAACTAAAATAAACAATAAACCAAACTTCTCTCCAAAATCTAAAATTATCAATTTTTATAGATTTTAAATTTTGAATCTTAATAATTATTTAATTTTGCAAATGCTTGCTCAAGAAATCGCTATAGAAATAATCTATCGAAATGGAAAAAAATTCCCATAGATATAACACCAAAACGGCAACCCTGGCTACAATAGAAGTATAGGTATGCAGAAGTATGGTCGGACGAGCAGTTTTCGAGAGAAATAAGATTTTCTATTATACATACATACATATATCTTTTTTTCTAATAGTTGTTTTAAACTAACGGGAAAATTTGTGAAGTGTCAAGAAGGTATATCGACGCCCGCCAGTGATGTTAATTGAATTTTGGCGACAAAAATTATTTCCCATTCTAGATGGAAATTATTAAAATTTGGTACATTTAATGATTTGTAGATGCTGTAGTTTCACTATTGATTTTCACCTGTTGAAAAAGAGATGTCAAAATTTAGACCAGAAAATTGTACGAAATTCCAAAAAAAAAAATTTAAAATTGTGTTAATGTTGTATTCATTGATGCAATGCAATGTTAGGTTTGAAATTTTTTGGATTACAAAAAAAAAATCCGACTTTTTTTTATGATCCACGATAAATTTACAACAAATTCACGCCATTTAATGACATACTTATTTTTAACATTGAAAATGGTTATAGGGTCGTTTTGAGAAAAATATGGTGTTACCAAAATGATTAAATGAATAAATGAATATATAACAAATGAACGAAATGAACTCTAGCGTATAGGGGGCTCAGGATCGAATTTTTGGTTGGTGTTACCAAAGAAAATGCCAAAATGAACCTAAAGACACAATCGATGAATCGTACCTACATGTTGATCGTCGCCAACCGACGAGCTTCAGTGGAGGATAGTTGAATTTGTATGAAATCTTAAAATCACTCGATTTGAGCGCACGTAGAAGCCTTTTACTCAGGTTATAATTATCGGATGCTTAATATTAAGATAGATACTTAAAGATAAAATGACAGGCTACAAATCTGCATCAAAATGTTTGCAAAAGCTACAAAATTTCATACTAAAAACGTGAAAGATTGGCTTTTGAGAACTAATTTCATCACGGCAAATGACGTGAGGAACAAGAAAACAAAAAGAAAAAGAAAAAAACGTACCCACAAAGAATATATGTACATTGCTGTAAGGGTGTTGGCAAGACGTTGGTTGGAGTGGAATGTGTGCAATAAAAACCACCACTGCACTGTGGCTGGTGGCAAACACAATTGGCTTCGCATCGGGAACAAATATGATATACATACATAGCTACATTATTAAGTAGGTTATAGGTATGTCTGTAAAATGTTATGTTGATTGAATTGTTGTAGGTATTTTGCAAATATTATTCGTAATGGTACGATTAGGTTGGTTTGGTTGGCTTATAACTTCTGTTCTAACAATCGGATATTTAAAATAAAAGTCTTAAAATGAAGGTAAAATATCAAACTAATTCATTCAGTTAAAAAATAATTGAAATAACATAAAAGTGTAGGTGAAAAACGTTTAGGTTTAATTCATCAAAATAAATAATTGCAAAAATTGAAAAATTGAATAACAAAATTGGCTTCGCCAACAAAATTCATATACCTACGTATCTATATAGGTACCTATATAGGAAGGTAGGTAGAAATGGCGATCACGAGCAACCTAGCTCGTTAACCCAATTAGCGCTAGAGTGCGCCGTTTTGTTACCATAACTCGTTGGACCTGTGGATGTAAATGGTTTGGAATGTCTCAGAATGGCTCAGAGACGTAAGAGGTTTGACCCCTTAGTATGACATTATGTACATTTATATAAAAGGATTGATTCAGTTGTTCTGCGGTTGCCTTTTTACTTCTGTACTATAATAATCGGATCTTAAAGATTAAAGTTTTGAAATAAGTTAAATAATAGGCTTCAAAATTTTGTGTGACAAAACCTGACTTCATTCTTAATCAATTCGATTGTTGAACCTAGAATATGCAAAGAGACCTATACTTGAACCTCTATGATTATAACTTATAACTTTAGTTCTATAAGGGCCAGATGTTGAAGGTTAAGGTATTTAAATTAAGGTTAACTATAGGCTAGACGTAGGATTAACCTTGCGAAGCAACTTAAATATAATACCTAATCGAAAAGGGTTGATTTGGTAGGTATCTTCTGTTCTAATTATCGGATCTTTGAGGTTAATGTCTTAGAATTAAGGTAAAATCTCAGGCTACAAATTTATGTGACAAAACAACATCTAAACCAATGCGTTTTTTGAACTTGACCAACGTCTAAACTAATACGATTTTTGAGCTTGACCTACGTCTAATCCAATGTGATTTTTGAACTTGACTTACGTCTAAGCCAATGCGATTTTTGAACTTGACCTACGTCCAAACCAATGCGATTTTTGAACCTAAAATATGCAAAGATACCTACTTGTGAGTTGTGAATCTCTTTAATAAACTTACAACATTAGTTCTAAGGACCAGTTGTTGAAGGTTAAGGTATTTAAATTAACATTATTCAGCCTAGAGGTAGGATTAACTTAGCGAAGCAACTTAAATGTAGAAATCGAAAAAGGTTGACTTGGTAAGCTTTTATTTCCTGTTCTAATTATCGGATCTTTGAAGTTAAGGTCTTAAAATTAAGGTAAAATCTAAGGCTATAAATTTATGTCACAAAACTTTACCTAAGTCTAAGCCAATGCGATTTTTGAACTTGACATACGTCTAAGCCAATGTGATTTTTTAACTTGAACTATACGTCTAAACCAATTCGATTTTTGAGCTTGACCAACGTCTAAGCCAATGAGATTTTGAACTTGACCTACGTCTACACCAATGCGATTTTTGAACTTGACCTACGTCCAAACCAATGTTATTTTTGAGCCTGATATATGCAAAGGTACCTACTTGCGTTTCTCTTCAATAAACTTACAACATTAGTTCTAAGTTGTTGAAGGTTAAGGTATTTAAGTTAACGTTAATCAGTCTTGAGGTAGGATCAACTTACCTAAGCAACTTAAATATAAATATCGAAAAGGGTTTATTTGGTAAGCTTTTATCTTCTGTTCTAATTATCGGATCTTTGAGGTTAAGGTCTTAGAATTCAAGTAAAATCTCAGGCTATAAATTTATGTTACAAAACTTTACCTATACGTCTAAGCCAATGCGATTAGAATATTCATAGGTACTGCAATATAATTGAACTTCTTTAATAAACTTATATAGATTTAGTTCTAATGTTCAGATGTTCAAGGTTAAAGTAGAAATAATAGTCGGATGCCGACCTAAGTGGTCGTACGAAACGAAACGAATACAAAGAATTCATATGACGTGCCCATAATTGAGTTTTGCTTGTTTCGACCAATTTTTTACTTTTGCTTTCGGAAGTGAAGAGCGCTTACAGACCGCTCCATGCGTAAGTGAACTGAGAGAATTTTCTTCCAACATCTTCCGACTATTACAGTTCTACCTTAAGGTCCTCAAATGAAAAAAAAAACGATTCAATTTGGTTGTCAACTCAGCTGTCAACTTAATTGGTGCTTTGCTTTTCATATACTCAGATAAAAGAATACTGCTTAAGTGTCAAAACCATTAATATTGTCTTAAGAAATTACACGACTCGAGTTTGTTAAATTTATTAAGAGATGAGTTCAAAATGCAAAATATTATAGAATACCTAAAAATAATTAGGTAAATCAGGTTTGCATTGAGTTTGAGCTACACATCAAATTATTTATAAATTTGGTCTCGCGTTAAAAAGGGTTCACTTTGATAGCAAATCAAATAACTTGCCTGTATATAAATAGTTCAATAAGTTGAGAGACTTGTAAATCAATTTGAGCAAATTTGAGCAAATATTTGAATTTCTTCAACATCAACGCCGTGATTAAATAAACTGAACTGAACAACATTAATTTAACCGCCAACTGGGATTCGACATTAAAAATATCTACATATTGTAATTTCAGACTGAAGAATGGTTTCTTAGACATCTTCAAAAGTTTTGGTGCAACTATAGGATACAAATTAGAAATCACCAAGATTATTCATGTTTTTATTTTATCGAGCTAACACAAGTCATTTTCAATGTCCCCATAGTTACTCTATGAGTGAAATCTGTAAATTTTTTTTGCAATTCTTTTTGAGGAGTGGTAATGCTTACTTGACCGTCAAGTTAACATAACCAGGGGTTATTTAAAAAAAAAGCGCGACAATTTTGTTTCTTTTACGACAAATTTACGACAAATTCACGATAATTTATAAGAATCTTAAAATTTTTTAAATGGTAATGCTAATTTGAGTGACATTACTTAATTCCTAGCTTTGACAGTGTCTTCGTTTACAATTTCGTACCATATTTTGACCTTAATTTTGAAGCCCCCTTTTTTAAACAAAAACAATAAATTTTTCGTCAAGAATTAGTGTGTGGAATTAATTTTGTTGCCAAAAATTCAACAAATGATCACTTTTCGGTTTCGAATTAAAGTGAACGAACTTTTATTTGGCTTTAAAAATTTTAAATCTAATATTTTTTACCACATTATAGATATAAAAAAAGCAAATCAATTTATTTCCTTACGAAGCAAATTTAATGTTCGATTAATTCTTCTTTTTATTTCGCCCACCTTTAACAAGCTCCATAAATCATTTGCTCCAAACTACACACTTAGTCTGATGCTAAAAATGTTTTATTCATTTTCTAACTTTTAACATTTCCATTTCTTGATCTTCACTCCCAAACATTCGTCAGCAGCAACAAAAAAATAATGGTGAGAAACTGTTTCCATTGCCAACGTGCATCGTGGTTGGATGGATGATTCATCTTTATTGTCTACGACATCCATTGCTTTGCTATAGCTCCTAGCGCCCACTAGTCTCAATTCAATTCCTCAAAAATCCATTACATATTTTCACTTTGTACAATAAATGCAATTAAAAGAACATATTGATTACTTCTTGAATTTTACGAGTAGGTCGTGTATGTACATACATATAAATATAATGACGAACAAATCACGTAAAATTTATTTATGGATATAATTAATTAGTGTCGAATTAACTTTTATGAAATTGATTCCGTGTAAAAGTTACCTTTAAACTCCCTAACTAGTTTAGATGTTGGATGCGTGTGCCAAATATGACTGTGTCTTTAGTAGATAACACCGTGGATTTGTGCGCTTAGCTGTTTAAATATTGTAATGTCGATTGTAAAATGTAACATAATTTAGGTGTGTTTGCAATTAGCACTGACACTGTATACTCCTTATAGGGGAAACATTTTCACAAAAAACCTGTTAGTGTATGAAAAGTCTACAAAAAATATTTGAGATCTTATTTATGATCTTGAATTTTTTAAAACGATTTTCATGGAAAAAGATTTCATATATGTACATAAGTACGATTCAGTAGTATTTTTCATTTTTTAGTTTAATGTAAATTCGTCCAAAGTTTTGACAAAGTTTCTTGTAAAAAAAATAAAATTGGACTAAAATGTTTAAAAATTTTGGTTTCTAATTATCTTCTAGAAAAAAGGAATGAATATTTGAATTGAGTGATTTATTTTTTTATTTGAATTTTTTTCGATGTTTGAATTTTTTTCGATGTTTGCATTTTTTCTTCAAAATTTGAATTTTTTCCTAAAAATTTGAATTTTTTCTTCAAAATTTGTTTTTTTTTTCAAAATTTGGATTTTTTTTTCAAAATTTGGATTTTTTTTTTCAAAATTTGGATTTATTTTTTTCAAAATTTGGATTTATTTTCAAATTTTGGATTTATTTTCAAATTTTGGATTTTTTTTCTTCAAAATTTGGATTTTTTTTTCTTCAAATTTGAATTTATATTTTTTCAAAATTTGATATTTTTTCAAAATTTGATATTTTTTCAAAATTTGATATTTTTTCAAAATTTGATATTTTTTCAAAATTTGATATTTTTTCAAAATTTGATATTTTTTCAAAATTTGATATTTTTTCAAAATTTGATATTTTTTCAAAATTTGATATTTTTTCAAAATTTGATATTTTTTCAAAATTTGATATTTTTTCAAAATTTGATATTTTTTCAAAATTTGGTATTTTTTCAAAATTTGATATTTTTTCAAAATTTAACATTTTTTCAAAATTTAATATTTTTCAAAATTTGATATTTTTTTTTAAAATTTGATATTTCTTCAAAATTTGATATTTTTTCAAAATTTGATATTTTTTCAAAATTTGATATTTTTTCAAAATTTGATATTTTTTCAAAATTTGATATTTTTTCAAAATTTGATATTTTTTCAAAATTTGATATTTTTTCAAAATTTGATATTTTTTCAAAATTTGATATTTTTTCAAAATTTGATATTTTTTCAAAATTTGATATTTTTTCAAAATTTGATATTTTTTTTTGAAAATTTGATATTTTTTAAAATCTGATATTTTTTCAACATTTGATATTTTTTCAAAATTTGAATTTTTTTCAAAATTTGATAGTTTTTCAAAATTTGATATTTTTCAAAATTTGATATTTTTTCAAAGTTTGGTACCTATTTTTTCAAAATTTGATATTTTTTCCAAAAATTGATACATATTTCTTAAAAATGTGACATTTTTTAAAAAAATTTAAATTTTTTTTGATTTTTTTTTGACATGCATACTTTGGTGCGATTATATTTTCTTGTGAATATATTAAATCTCATACCTAAATTTGAGTGATAACTGTCCAGAAAAGTCAAATTGGTTACCTTCCTATACCTACAACAATAATTAAAAAAAGCGATAGTAACTTATTTAACGGCAGGTCTACTTCTTGAGAGACAAATTACACAAAGCGAAAAAACACATTACGTGCTTTTTTTCTGTCCCATTACACAATTTCCATCCTCCTTTTCGAAAATTTTTAATAAAAAATCACATTCCCAAGGCATTTTGTCATTTCAAAGTAACTTTAAAAAATATATAAAAAAAAAAAAAAACAAATTAAGATAACAGAAAAAGGTAAAAAATAAAACATTATTTTCCGGTAATTTACATTTCAAATTAACCATACCCTCCGCCAATGCTGCCTCCAGCTAATAAGGTGTCGAGCATTGTTGGCTATAATCTTGGTGATTCATCCACTTCAGGTTCCGGATGTTGATGAAGTTGATGATGGTTGTGATCATATCAACGAAATTGATTACCTTGTTTGCTGTTTTTTTTTCTGTTTTTAAATAAGATTTTTATTTTTCCGATTTCGCAAGGCACATACGATGTTTTCGCCAGGGCATTTTTTATAATATTATATTCGAATGACAAGCTTAATAGTCAGTATTAGTAATTGAATTGTTGCAACCGACTAATATAAATTATGGATACACGAACTATTTTTTGATTGGATTACTCAAAGTAAGTTTGTCTAGAACCAGGTGCGTAGTCAAAACAAGGTGAGTGTAAAAAAAAAGAAAATATCATATTTCTCAGTCCACTGTGTTAAAAAAATTCTGTTCTATCTTTTCATTCCTTCTATGGAACTTTCAAGCCCCTCCTACAATACCACGATTAAATCTTGGGTACTCACCGGTTTAGAATTTGTTTTTATTTTATTGCTTCTAATCCATTGTACCCAGTGGAATTATTTATTGATTTGTTGTTAAATTGCAATTGAAATTTACACTACACGTGAATTAATTTTCATTAGAATTTAATGGTGGTTGCGCTGTGGGGCTATATAGTTGTGTGTAGATAATAATCAAGGTTTATAGTGTTCACTTTGAATGGGATGTGTTTAACAAATAGATTTAATGTATGCTGACCTTATTAATTACGTTGCAAATAATTCAAAGGGAAAATGTTGCAAATTAAAAAAATTATTTTTCACCAACGTAGATAATGTGGGACTGAATGTGCAGCCGTAAGCTCTATGGAGGTAATAAGCTCAGTAGAGTTCATTATTAGTTCTAGAAAATTCAATTAGTTATCTTTCTATCTACATATGTATATTATATTAATTAAACGCAAATCTTGCCATGTTTGTTTGTTGGTTTGTTCGAGTTAATATCAAATTACTACATCAAGTTTAAAAATTTCATTTTGTTTTTAAAAGATTAGGGATAATTTTTAAAAATTTTGTAACAGGGTGAAATGGGGGTAACATCAAAAAAGTGCTATACGATTTAAAGAATATGTAGATTTTGTTTGAAAAGTAATATTTAGAGGATGGACTTCTAGGGTCACTTTAGGGTAACATATTTGTGAATATTTTGATATTTATAGGGTGAAGTGAGATACAAACAAGTGGTACATAATCGATTTAAACAAAATTCGTTTTGTGTTTGAAACATAATTTGAGGCTACAAACAACAAAAATATATCCGATTTGAAAAATTTTTTCGAGTTCGAAGGGTAATATTTAGCCAAGGTATTTCGAGAATCATTTTGGTGTAGTTATTTTTCAAAATAAGACTATTTATAGGGTCTAATAGAGTAACACAAAAAAAGGAGAGTCCGATTTAAAAAATTGTTGTTGTTTGAAAAGTAATATTTAAAGTATGGACGTCGGTCGAGGATCACTTTAGGGTTTTACCCTTTTATTTCAATATTTTGCTATTAATAGGATTTAATGTTGTATAAAAACAAACATGATATCCCATTTAAAAATTCTTTTTGTATTTGAGAAGTAATATTTTAAGAATATACTTTGAGAATCACTCTGGGGTTATATATATTTTTCCAAATTTTTCTATTTGTAGGGTAATATGGGATACAAACAAAAAATTAAGATATCCGATTTTAAAATTTATTTTTTTTTGTTTGAAGTATGTACTTAATCAACGTAGTCGGGGGATCACTTTGGATGTAGATATTTTCAAAATTAAGTTATTTATAGGGTAAAATAGGGCAACAACAAAAAAAGGTATCCCGCATTTTAAAAATTCTTTTTATGTTTGCAGGGTAATATTTAGTCGAATGTATTTTGAGGATCACTTCAGGAGTAGATACAATTCCAAATTTAACTATTAATAGTGGGAAATGGAGTAAAAATAGTTGTTTGATTTTAATAATTCTTTTGTTTTTTTAATTTAAAAGGAAGTGTACATAGATATAATTCGAGGATGTACTTAATTAAAAATTCTTTTTGTGATAGAAGGATACGACTTAGTCAAGGTAATTTGGAGAGACCATATATTTTTCAAAAGCTTATCCATTTATAGGGTGCAATGAGGTAACTCAAGGAAAGGTATCCCATTTTAAAAATTCTTTAAATATTTGACGGGTAATATTTTAAGCATGATATTCAAAAATATCTTTAGGACAAGATATTTTTCAAAATTTAGCTTGATTTCTATAATGGCCATTCACTTCAAAAAAAAAATAACATATATATACAATATACATACATACCATATTATGTAATTGATACAAAATTAGTTGGTATATTTAGTGAAATTAAAATAAAATTCCATTTCTTTTGGTTTTTCGTACTTTAGCAAAGAGGAATTTTCCGAAAACAATAAAATTACATATTTTTGGATAACATCTATGAAAAATAAAATAAAAAAATTGTAAGTAGCGTACTGATGTATTTATTTTTATTTTCTTTTGTGTCTTTTTCACAAGCATCGATTTTTCCACCCGTGTGAAGACGGGATGGGCCTGGCCACCTACTTATTTATATTCCAACAGTCTCTCATGATTAATTATATTTAATATGATTATTAACTATAATTTATTATTAATTAAAGAGGTTTTTCTTATTTTAAGGAAAAAAAAAAAGTTTTCGCTGATCTTAGACCCCACATACTGTATAAGAGGAAATAAAAAATCCGCCTTTCCCTCAAATAATAAGTAGATATACCATATTATTTAAGACTTAGTTTAAAAATACATTTTTTAAAACATGCTATTTAAAAAAAGTATATTTTTTCCATCCTAATTTGATGTGTTTCAAATGTTCAATGATTTATTGATTTTTTTTTTATAGCTAACATAAAGAATGGCTACTTGGTCTTTATTTAAAATAGCAAAATTACCCTTACATTAAATTAAAAAATAAATATTACAAATTTATTAATACAAACTTATTATTTTTGTTTCATTTTAGGTAAGTTCAGAAGTGGAATCTCAACGTGAAAGCGAAATTTATACAGCAAGTAAAATTTAGGATTTATAATATTTTAAAAATACATAATTCAAATAAAAAAAAAAAAAAGGTAGTGACCTGAAGAATAATGAATATATAAGTTTTAAAAAAAAGTAGAAAATCAGTGCTAATCTGTGTCAAATGAAAAATTCTAAATAATCTGCCCTAGCGAGGTATCTGTTCGGAGGGGAAAACTCTCCGAAACGCATACGACGTCGGAGGTTCAAAGTTCATTAGAGATGTCAAAAATGTCACTTCAAAACACACTTGATCGCACTGCAACGCAAAACAACAATGCACGTTCCATAATGTCGGAAAAACGTTTCGAACGCTGTTCGGAAGAATACCTCGAAGCAAAAGTCCTCCGATTCCGCTCCGACGGATACCTCGCTAGGGCAGAATATGGAAAAACTTTTGAATCTTATAAATTCGTAATTCGTGTAGGTAAGTCCTACCGTAGAATCTGAATAAACTTTCCTGAAATATTTGTATTTGAAATAAAATTTGAATGGCCTAAATATAGGGCTTAACCATTTAATTAATAAAAAGCACCGTTAAGAAGATAATCAGTACTTAGGAATAACTTCTCTATACATATCAGATTTCACTGTTTTTAAGTTCTTAACATGCCACAAAAACTATAAGACACTTAGGGTGGTTCAAGACAAGAAAAGAATGGTATGAAGACTGCGCATATCCCCTTCTCAAGAGTAGGTTTAAGCTTAGTAAATAATTCGAGTGAAAATGAAATGTTCAGACAAAAGTGACGCCTAGTTCATTGGTATGAAATTCACAATAAAAAGTGAGTACCAAATTATAAAAGTGAAATATGAACCGGTTCTTTAATCAATTTCACGCAAAATTTTCATTTCGCAACCTACGACCTACTAGGTACCATAGGTGTTGTGGAAAATTATGACATTTGTCAATCAATTTGTTTCGCTCAAAATATAAATCTTGAAATAAAAAAAAATACTTCGGATTAAACGATTTTCTTTTCTAGCGCAAGGAGAAAAAAAAACACGGAATTTAAACGCTTTTAAGGAACCTTTTCATATTAATATTTTTTTTCATTCAAAGTGAGTATATTAGAAATTCCAAACTGGGTATCAAAAATTCATGTGGAGAAAAATTATTTATTTACTTATTTATTAATTATGGATTCATATTTAATTTCCACATGTATTTTGAAACGTTTTTATTTTTCATTTCTTTAAAAAAAATACTGAAAATGTTAAACAAAAAAAGAATTATTAAAAAAAACAACGGCAAACACCTACAATATTTCGCTATTAGCCAAAAATATATTATTTGACAACAAATTCAATTCGAGTTATTTTAATTAACAGTTTTTTAAAAATACAAAAATGGAAAAAATACTTCATAATCAGGCGGGTCATTCCGTAATTTACTGAACGATAATCGTCAAAACGATAATCGTCGACGAGATCGTCCATTATTCGCATCACGTAACTCGGCCACTAAAGTATCGTCTATCGTTCGCAGTTTGAGAGCATTTGGTGTATTCCAGAAACACAAACTGTAGTTGAAAAGTCAAATTGGCTGTCATAATTGTCAATAAAATGCATTTTTAGTATTTGTTGTTTTGTGTTTGGTGTCGATTGAAAATAAAGATAGATCATTTTAAAATGTTTTTTTTTTTGTTATATTTTTACAAATTAATATAAACGCAAATACTTAATAGGGCAGTCACGAAATCTCAAATTGCGATTTAAATTTCGTTTATGGATGAACATCCCGATTTGGTCAGGGGACATAAGCCGAACTCCGTCCAACTCAAAATGAAACAACAAATTGTGGGTTGATTTGGCAGCAAATTTGAATGTCGATGGGCTCCCCACAAAGAGCATTAGCGAATGGAGAAAAGTTTCGACTCACTAGAAATAGCGCGCGAAAATATCTTGCCCGAAACATTTTAAATTCAATTTTTCAATGCAACAGTTAACACACAAGACGGTAAATTACAGTGGCAACTCAATCATTTAACTACAGTCACCTAAAAACTTCAAAATTAATGCAAGACGATACCAATTAAGCTATCGTCCAAACGCTATCGTTTTGGCGAATATTTTCGACTTACGTGAAGCTAATAAAGACATCACTATCGCTCAAACGATATCGTCTGACGATAATCGAGTTACGGAATGACCCCCCAGATGATTCTATTTCTTCCAATTTTTGAAAAAAAAAAACAAGAACTATGATAATTATTGTTTATATTTTAGAAAAATCTTATTTTTGTTTAATTTTGTTATTTAAACTTTGCATACGGAAATACATTTAAATATATTGTCTATGCAATGACTGTTTATACCCAAGTCCGTTTGAATGGATAAAGTCCTTGCCAAAGGGGGAAAATTGACGCATGTGTGACAGAAACCAACTATAGCAGCTATCTTTTCTTGCATCAGAACTGTTTAAGATCTCGATGATAAAACCTTTTTGAGATTGGCAAGATTCTCGGCAAGAGTGTTAATCAGCCTCATTCCTAATCACGAGTGCCTAAACCCTCTGGGGAGGAAATAACAAATCTTGTGTGATAATATAATAACTTTAGCCTACAGCTTTTCCTTTGTCAATTTAAGTAATCAAAAAGGTTTTTTGTTAAAACGTATATTTTTAAACACAATTGTTATCCGTTATTTACCTACTTTTATCATCATCAAAAAAATAAATTTCCCAGAATCTGCCAGCCCATTTGCAAAAAAAAGTTACTCACTATAAACAAACATAATATGTATATGTATAGGTAAGCCCCAAACCAAAGAATAAAATAACAAGTAATCAAAATTTAATAAAAAAAAAAATAAAATAGCAATTGTTGCAATAATTGTGTGTATTATTATCGAATCGACGACCTTCGATATAGTCAGACACAAAAAACTTCCTATATCTACCGCAACTAATTTTAGCATCGCTTGAAAACCTCCATCATGATGGTAATTAACTTGTTTTTAGAAAATGCGTCTATAGAATTTAATTGGCAAAAGTAGAAAAAAAAACAACAAATAAGTTAGATCGATTTTGATACAAATATTTGCACAGCAGGATGCGAAATTTGACTCTTTTTTAGGGGGTTGCGTCATATAACGTTGTGGGTATTTAAAAAGGGGTTCTCCCCTTAAGTATATTTTTATTTATAATTATTTCTGTACTTAAAAAAAAAAAAAACTTGAAAAACAAATTAACAAACTCAATGTCCTTTCCCTGTGACATATATGACCCCGCCAATTGACCCGAACTTCACTTGAATCGCTGCATTTAATGGCCGATTTACAGGGCTGGTGGGGTTATAATCTTCATCAATTGTCGTCTTTAGTTGAAAGCAAATAAAGGGGAAGGGGGGCAATGGAATGAATGGAAAAAAAAACAGTCGCCACTTAATAAATGGCGCAATTAATTTTGATAGCAGAGCACTGCAACAACACTGTGAAAGTGAGACTCATGGACGTAGTTGAACCAATTTTGTTGTATATTTGCCCCAGTATACCCCAACCAATCGAAACCACCACCATCAACATCGACTATAACTGCAACAGACACATCTCTGGATGCGGATAGGCGATGATGGAGGGGAAATTATTCCAACTGCGCCATTGTAACAAGTCAGTATATAGCGATGATGGCAACGATATTATACGAGTATAGTGGTAGTGATGCTTCTGGGGATGATAATAATCTTCACGAAGATGATGATGATGATGACGGTTATGATCTGTGAATGAATGAATTAATATTTTTCTCTCCATTAAGTTTAATGTTGATGCAAATATGTGTGCAGTTCTCGTATAGCTAGCAACAATGGCTCGGCACGACATGGCAATGACGACGGAGACGACAACGACGTACCTACTACGGCGACGAATGCGAAATTATACATTCCTTTAATGCGATGCTTTGCAGTTAGTATAATATTTTGCAGGGCCTGATTTAATGCTTTGAAACGCCTCAAAACTAAAATGGGCTCTTTTTACTTTTCTATAGAATACATAGTTGAAAAAATTAAATTACTTTGGATTTGAAAATTCTGTATTTTGAAATTCTTTAACATAAATTTTCTTTTATATTACTTAATTTTTGATTTTTTGCAATAAAAAAGTCAGGAAGCGAAAAATTCTCCAACATATCACTCCAGACTTCGCTTATTGTGATACAATTTTTTCAAATACGAAAAAAAGTTTTTCGTTTTATTTGTCATAATAACTTAATAACGTTTGGGAATTTGTTTTTAACATAATACCTATTTGGCGTCTTGAGTGACCAGCTTTCAGTTTTTTTTTGGATCACTCAAAAAATTGAAACGTGATTTTAATACGAGATATTTTTCTTCAAAAAATATGAGTCACCAGGAATAGTAGAATTTAACATCTCGGAGCTGAAAATGGATTAGAATGTGCACTTAAATCGAAGTTTTTTTTTCAAGTTTTCCGATAGATGGCGCTGAACAACAAAATCTTAAAATTAGCTAAAAATTAAAAAAAAAACAAGAATTCTATTACACAATATATAATACATATAATATTATATTATATTTGATTTGAAATGAGAAATTCACATAAATAAAAAATTCCCAAGTTCTCAAGTTTTCTGATAGATGGCGCTGATCGTTAGAAAAACTCAAAATTAAATAAAAATAAAGAATTAACGATCGAATTGAGCTGCGATTTATAGAATATATGTTTGTATTTGTAATGGAGTATAAAAAGAGTACGTATCTTAATCAAATAAATTTGCCGATAGACGGCGCTGAAAGCAAAAAAAATATAAAAATCAGATAAAACTCAAAAATTAACAATTTGTTTAACCCGAAACTTGCGCAATATATTTTTTATGAAATAAAAAGTGCACGTAAATCAAAAATTTTCAAATTTTTCGATATCTAGATGGTGCTGAAAAACAAAATCCAAAAACTTATGGAAATTTAAAAAATTATAATATTTCGATTAAAAATAAGCTGGAACTGACTCAGTATATTTTATTGAAATAAAAATTGCTGAAGTTTTCGGACAGATGGCGCTGAAAAACAAAATCTCGAAATTTGGTAAACTAAAAAACCAACGATTCGATTAAACTGAAACGTACAAAATTTACATATTGCACTTATGTATGTATCTAAATCAAACGTTTTTAAATTTAACGATAGGTGGCGCTGCATATAAAAATCTAACAAAATAGATAAAACTCAAAAACCAACCATTTGGTTGAGTTGAGACTGGAACATTGTATTTTTTTTTTAGGAAGAATTGCAAACAAATAAAAAGTTTTCAAATTTGCCGATAGATGGCGCTATACAACAAAATCTATAAATTAATGGAAAACTAACGATTTGATTAAAATGAATCTTTCAAAATATACATATTTGTTATGAAAAAGAATCTACATGTACATAATTTAAAAGTTTTTTTTAATTTGCCGATAGATGGCGGTGAATACAAAAATTTCTATAAATAGATAAAATCCAAATAGCAACAATTTGATTGAGCTGAAACTTGCACAGCATAATTTTTCTGAATTAAGAATTGCAAATGAATAAAAAAAAATCACAAGTTTTTCAATAGATGGCGCTAGACCCAAAACACTAAAAATTAACTAAAAATTGAAGAAAAAAAAGACCATCATGTTTCGCTCATTGACACTTATATGGGATGGTTCACAATAATTTTATTTACTTTCACACTAGATGGCATATAAATAAGATTTTGTCTCTAAACATTAAAAAGTTATTGTCAAAAAACTGTCGAACTTTGGGAACCAAAAATGTGTTTTAACCCTTATCTGTACCTGAAGAACTATGGGAATCAAAAATGGGTTTTTTAACTCTTATCTGACCCATGTTCGCCTGAGCCAAAAAACTATTCATGATGTGTGTAGTGTACTGTGTATAATTGAATTTCTGGTAAAAAAATTACTACACATGCGTAACAAATTGCCAATATCAATATTAAAAAAAACAACAGATCATTGGTAACTTTATACAGGCCTCTATATCTCTAGGAAATATAACTACAACTACGGAGACTCGGACATTCAAAACTATTGTTTTCATTTCACTGGGCCCTTATTTCTATTCATCGACGACAACTCCGGCCCTGGCAGTTTTATGCCTTTGTGTGTTTTTTTTTTTAATAAAATATGCGATTATTATTGAGTTTGACAGAGTGAGGTGAAGGCGAGAGATGTTTGGATATAAATCACAAGATAGATTAGTGAGATGACAAGCTTAAAATGTATATAATATGTATAAATATGGCAACATGGTATGCTACGTATATTTAGGGAGGGGTTCGCCTTAATTACGGGTGCGTGCATGTTAGATCTTGTCATATATATGAAAGTAAATGAAGTGAACTGTGAGTTAGTTTGAAAGTGATCAGTGATTTTTTAATTCTTCTGATGCATAAAGTCAGTTATTTTATTTTTGTATTATTTGACAGATGAGGATAAAATTTTAATTTGAAGAGGATATGAAGATAAGATATAAGTGCAAAAAACACGCTTAAACAAAATACAGTCTAGTTAATTTAATTTTTAATTTGGCGTGTGTAGAGTTGATTTTTTTTGTTTGCTTCTGCTTTGTTGGAAGACGAATTAACTTTGCAACTTTCACGAATGTTTGTTCATTTTTTGATTTTAAATTAAAATTTTATTCAACCAGAAAAAAAAAAACACATTATAAAGATTGACTGTCTTTAAGTCTTAGAGCAGCAACCGCATGTAGAACCGAACGGCCGTTTGGTTTTGGCAAAAAATGGAGGTCCCCTCCATTCTTGCTAACAACACGCACAAAGCAAAGGAATTGTTGAGAATTGTAAGCCACTCGGCCCTGGTTCTATACGAGCTGTCGCGACACCCGCGCTTAGTTTATTTTTATTTAAAAATTCCGTTTATATTTTTCGAAACTAACGCCTTTCTCATCTAAACAATCATTTCTGTCATCATTTTTTAAACAATAGAATCTTTTCGCACTGCACGCCCACGCCGCCTATATATATATACTTACTACGGCAGACCATGATGATTTTATAGCTGAATCGCTTATCCGTCAGTTGGAATTCAACTTCAAGATGCCCTTAAACTTTTGTACCATTCTATCCTAATCCTTCTTTTATACTGAGTTTTGCTATTCCTTTCGGTTTAAACACCTCATGTGGTAAACCCCGCATCACAGACTATAACAAATTAAATCAAGCTTGTTCCGCAAAACCTCGTGCTTTTAAACAAGCATATACAAATGTGCTCTCAATAGGACATTGCACTTTAGTTCTGAACCAACTTGAGTGCCCTCTCAACAACTACCTACCTAAGTACTCGCACTCTAAAGGACATGTACTTTTATAAATGTTCTCTAAAAAACCTCATCTTGGTGTGTTTCGTATGCAACTAAAACCAAACATGCCATCAGCCAGCCAACTTCAAAAGAGAGGGTGATTATATTTATTTAGATTGTGAAACTTTCCTGGTGCATTCCTTTTCCTTCCGAACTTTCACAAGAGTTTGCTATTTATATGTACCTGAAATGGGACTATATAGGAGTACCAGGAAAAGGTCACTTCCACTTGACCAAAACAGTTTCCAAATACATAACATCAAATTTCAATACACAATTCCGGCCCCCTATGTATGTAATGTATGTACATATATACACGAAGACCACTACGAAAGTACTTATATGCAGTTTTACCTTAGAACAAGATGAACTTAAAACTACCCTGAGGGTGTTTTCTGTGTCTTTAATTAAAAATTGCATACAAACATTTATGTATGGTATACCTACCTACGACGATCCTTGGATTGCGGTAGTGGCAAGAACTTCTAAAGAGCTATTCAAGGGTTAAGTTCTTCCCTTATATAGAGGCTGTTCACAAATCCAAAGAACTACATATATGTACATATGCATATGTAAATATGAACATTAGTAAGTAGGTATAGGTGTAGTTTTAGTCCTTTACCTTTGCAGTCGTTTAAATGGGGTAAAACAAGTCACATAGTATAGGTACTCAACTCTCATCATACCTGTGGCAAACTAGTTATATTCCGTCATGAATGATGTACGCTTTATTATTCTAATTATTTTCAAATAGCTGTATTGTGTTGTGGTGGTGGTGGAAGTTGTAGGCAGGAGAGGTGATGTAGAAAGTGTCGCATTTGTTAGTTTCTCTTCTTATACTTTTTATATACAAAAGGAAAATAATGTCCTGATGTTTATGATGGAAATGCATAAATAGAGAATAGAAACAGAGCGTGTTGATGATAAATATGCCGGAAGCTAAAAGATATGAAATACATACCTACAGTACTGTGCGTAAATTAAATCTCTTCTTATAAAATTTGTATTCGAAGTTTCTCTAAATTTATGTAATTTTATAAATGTATACAGGCGCAGCATAGGGACATAACTTCACAGTTCATATTATTTCAAAATGCGGAGCTGGAACAGGTTGAACTGTTTATTCTCCTCTTTATAGGTTCATGATGGAATTAAGCAATGCCTTCATTCACATTTCCACAATCGGATTAAAGGTTCAAATGCATAATTAATCGGTAAAAGAAAATTAGTCGGTGGGTCACCGACCTGAGACATAAATCCTTATCAAAAATATTTTAGGGAATTCTGTCCTATTGTATGATGCTTTAACTTTGAATAATTTCTTCACAGGTGCCGTGAATTAAATTGTAGTGAAACAAGCCCAATGTTAAACGTTTTTCTTTTAGAAAGCCACGAGGCGATACTACCTGCAAAGCAGCCGAGACGAGACCGTATTTTTTGGACTTAAAACTGAAGTAATATAATTAAGCTACCCTAGCGTTATAGTATCCTTAATGAGAAATTGCTAAACAATTAATTTGTGGGCAAAAAAATTCAAAAATCTTTTAAAGCGGTTTTCTTAAAAGTTATCTTTTTATACATAATTTTTAACATTTAAAAAATTACTTAAATCGTATGGCAATTTCCAGTATTCAATTATATGAATTTACAAACCTATTTTAAAATTAATTCGCTATGTCCATTCTAAACTTATTGATAAAAAAATTAAGTCCAAAAATCTACAATTTTATTTTTTTTTTATCAAGAATGTATACAAATATTGATCGCAGTCTGCTAAGAGAAAGTCAAAGCAAAACCTGTATTTTGTCTATAAAATAAATTTTTTAATTTTTTGAATGCAATATTGTTTGAGGAGCTTCATAGTGCAAAATTATATCAAAATCGGTCAAGCCATTGAAAATTAATACTTGAAAAACTAAAGAAATAAGTAAATCTTCTCAAAATATGTCAAAATCCTATTTTCCGTAATATATATTTTTTTTTACTTAAACCTTAAATGCAATTTTCGTACAATAACAATTTGGTCATTACACTGAAGAAAAAAGTCCACTTTAAAATCAATAGTTTGCATTTTTAAATTTAAATTATGCAAATCTATAAAGTGGTTCATGAGAAAAAATCAAAATTGCCAAACTATAAAGGAATTGCTTTCGGTTTTAAAACGTTAAGCTTTGAAATTAAAAGAAATTGTTTGATATATGTATTTAAACACAACAATTTCGAATATTATATAAAAGCATTTAATTTTCTAATTTGAAGATTTAAAATTAAAAAAGGGTATCATTTAACTAAAAAAATGCATTTAATTTGAAAGTGTTCATTTAAATATGGCATTCAAATATAAAAGCCATTGAATTAAAAATTCCCACAATCAATTTTAAAAGTGTTAAATTTTAATTATTAATGAGTTTAGTTTCAATTTAAGTGTCTTTTGATACAAAAACTTTGAAAAGAAGAATTAACGCCGTTATTTAAACTAGAACGCTTTGATTTAAAACTTCTAGATTTTATGATATAAAAATTTTAATCTTTGTGGATGTACACTAAATTTTTGTCATGAACTCTATGTAAGATGAACTGAACTCAACAAGAGGTATTGACAAGACCTTCACTAATCAACCGATGAGTGCAAGTGAGATCGCTGGGGCGAAATGTGGACATTAATGTGAAATTTTGACTTTCAGCTTATGAAGATATAGATGTGTAACAATGGTTTAATTGAAAAATAGGTAAATGAGCAATGATATAAATTATAAATTTGAAAATATTAGCTTTAAATACACTTTAAATTTTATAATGAAAGTTTTCAAGTGCATTTTAAAAGTGTTTCATTTTTAATTTTAAAGTTAGTAATTTGAAACGTGTTTTAAAAATTTTTCCTTTAAAAACATTTCAAATTGTACATTGAAAGGACTTCTAAAAATGTCATTTCAAATCAAGTGTTTCATTTTAGTCTTAATACAAAGCGTGATTCATTAAAATTTAAGTTTTTACTTTTATTTTAAAAGTAAAAATTTTCTTTGGAGCTTAAAATTGAGAAACTTTAAATTTAACCGGTTTCACTTTTAAATTAAAAGTTATTCGCGTTGAAGTTAAAAAAAAAAATTAAATTGTAATTGAATAAGTTTCAATACGTCTTTCTAGCATGTTATTTTTTAATTTGAAAATGGTTTTTCCGGAGTTTAAAATGTTTTTTTCTTTTTTCTCGGTGTAGAGGCAGAGAAAATTAAAAAAAAAAAAAAGAAAGCTAACCGTTGTAGATGATTTTTACAAATTTTAAGAAAATCGGTCCACCCGTTTAGGCTCCAACTCAAATTACAGCGGACGCACAGAGTTATTTTCAATTTAAAAAAAAAAAAGATCTGGCATTTGGGTTTTAGTGTTTGACTAAAATTTAATAAGAGCATTGAATATTAAAAATAAAATTCGTATGTAATAACGTAAAATTGAGATGAAAATTAGTTTGAACAAATTTAAAAAGAAATTTTTTTCAAAACTTTTTCAAAAACTGCACTAAAACAATTTGATCTAAAAACAGGATTGATAGATTTCTGGCTTTAAAAAATAATTTAAATTTTTTTTTCTAATTCAAGTCGATTGTTTAGAAAATTGCCTCTCCTGGCTAAACAAGAGGGAATAGACTCCCATATGATTTTTTCTTGTCTCAACCCAACTTACACGCTCTAGCTTTTTGTCACACCTTATGTGAATTACCCTGTACATTTATCCAACTTTGCTGGAACACAAGTTCATAATCGAGTTGTGGACGTTTGTCGCATCATTTTGGACTTATTTTATATGGAATTTTTTTTATTTTTTTTTTTCATAAACCTTAAGACTTAAAAAAAGTACAAATGATATAAATAATCATTTTTTTGGTGTCAATTGAAATTTGCATTGATAAATTATTTAAATTAAAAAAAAAATATATTTTTTAGTTTAACATAATTAATTTAATTAATTTTCACAGAAAGCCAAATTGCTTTTCTTTTAAAACTACTGGTTTATAGAATTTAAAAAAGCACTTAAACTTAAATTTAAGAGTTGCATCAAAATTGGAGTGCTAAGAAGCTTGAAGCCATATGCTATTTTTTTAAAAAAAAAAAAAAAAAAAAAAAAAAAAAAACTGACGAGGATCACCTTTTATTTGCACAGTACTGTAAAGGATTCTATATGAATGTTGGTATCTATGTGCATCTTCAATATATAAATTCTCCCCACAATGAAGAATGCACTTGACAGTGTCAACAGAGGTTGGGGTCAAGTATAGCATAAATTCTTACGTCCATAAATCAAAGGTTTTTGCATTTCTTTGTATTTATATTCATTTATTTTTCTTGTCTCTTGATTTTGGTTGGAATAAAACACAATATATTTTGTCCTTAAGATAGAAAGAGAGAAAGAGAGAGAGTGAGATAGCTTGGAGTTGAAGGTTGTTTTGTTTGCTGTTGATGGTTTTGAAGGATATTTGACACGTGCAGATATTTTATGATATTGCAGTTTTTTAACAATGTTGTTTGATTTACATTAAAAGCACAACAATTTCAAAAAAAAAAAAAAATATTATAATGAAAATCACACACAACCTTGACACAATATGAAGTGTGTAAATTACGTAAAACAGAATAAATTACGAATAAAAAAAAAAAAAAAAAAAAAAAAAAACAAAACAAAAAAGGTGCGAGTCTCTTAACCGAGTTTACGTGATCAAAGTACCTAATGAGAGCTTAATAAGAGAATTCTACATATAATAATCAAGGCACGTGTTGGCATTGTAACTGAAAATTAAGTCAAATATTTACGAAAAATAAAATAATTATAAATGTGATATTTACATATTTTGTGTTTTTTCTTAAACTTAATTATAACGTAAATTATTTTTTTATTTATTAAAAATGTGTCTTAATTTTTTAAATGTAATTTGTTGGGAAGGTGCAATTTTTTTTGAAATAAAAATGCAATAAATAATCATATAAATAAACGTTGATAAAATCCAGCGAAACGTCGGGAAAAAAATTAATATATTTTTTTTTAATTGCATAATTCAATAAATGTATCAAAAAAGCCAGAACATAACATTTTAAAAAATATAAATGTGGTTTAACTTTTCAAAGAAATTCACTTGAATCATTGTGAAATGTGAATCATATAATGTGAAATTATTATGTATATGTTTTAAGTGTAAATATATTAAGTACACCCAGTGGGCAATTGAAAATATACATCTACCTATACTTCCATTTAAAGTCAAACAGAATACTGAATGACGTTATTGAACTTCAAGGAGCTGCCAATTAAAATAGACTCACATACATTTTACACTTTATTGACTTTTACCCTGATGTTGTTTGACACAAGTGAGCAAGTTGATTGTTGATATGATGATGGGAGATAATTGTTTTCAATCACACGTTTATCGAATAGAAATTGAGTTGGGCCATAAGTTATTACCTTATATAGGTTTTAAATATACTTTTATATTAGAAAGTTAAAATAGATAAATAACACCTTTTATCTCATATCCAATATAATAAATACAGTAGAATCTCGAAAAGATGAACAGATATAAAACAGGACCCGTTCATCTTTTCAAATTGTTCATCTTTCGTGCATCAACATTTGGTTAAGGAAGAAGATACAGATTTATAAATAAAAACATTAAATATTATTTACATAACAAGTCAAAAACAAGCCCCAAAGTACTGTTCAAGAGGAACTAAAAGGCTAAGAAAAAGTAAAAAAATTGTGTTGGAAATAAACCTTTCATCTTTTTGAGCACTGAAAAGTGGAAATATTTCGTTCATCTTTCCGAGCTGTTCATCTTATAGAACCGTTCATCTTATAGAACCGTTCATCTTTCCGAGATTCTACTGTATTATACACATTCGTGGAGTGCGGTTTAAAAAAATGATCTCTACACCTGTGTACCCCGTGCTGTGCGCTTACAGAAAATATCAGATAAAATTAATCATTTATCAGGTTGTGCATGATGATATTAAATATTTACCAAGATACTAGATTTTTGGCATCGTGTTAAATCAACAGAAATTAATTGTAAAATCTACTAGGGCCTAGTAACTTACAACTCTCAGTCATTCCTGTGTGCGTATTATTCCCAAGAATTGAGGGGGCCTACAATTTTCTGCCAAATCTCAACGAATAAAGTGAAAAGCATTTTTTCATAACAGAAGATACTTTTAGAGGATTTGTCAATTCCTCGAAAGAAAAAAGTGGTCGTGAAAAACATTTCTGTTTTTTTTTTTTTTTTTGGTGGCATAGGCTTGTAAATTAAAATTTTACATTCCTTAATTTAGATGATGTATTCTTAAAGTAGCAAGAAATGGGTTGAAATTAACACTGCGGTCATGTAAAAATCTTGAAAAAAATTTATTTACAAAAATTTCATGTTGTTCAACATGACATCTACTTGAATCAACTATATTTTTTTATCAAAATAAGATACTTGTTAGCTTACCAGAGTTAAAGATGCGTCGTTTTGAATCAACAGTCAACACACGTTTATTGTAAAATCTACATGACATTTTGTAAGCTTAATACTATTTAAAATTAATAATAATAGTAAAAAAAAGGTAACAATTTAAACTTCCTCCAGTTTACAAGATGCAGTCCTAAAACAGCAAATTAACACTCTGACCATGTCAAAATTCTAAAACATTTTTTATTTGCAACAATTTTATGTTAAAACAACATGATATCTACTTAAATCAATTATGATTTTATAAAAATAAGACACTTGTAACTTACCAACCAAATTTCAAGGTCGTTTTGAATCAACAAAAGTTAATTGTAAAAATCTACATGATATCTTGTAAGCTTAACACTATCTAAAATAAATAATCCTTCAAAATCAACTATAGGTTTCTCTTAATTAACAGTGCAGATAAAAAAGAACGAACTTGAACACTGCTATCATATCAAAAATGTTGTATTTACAAGAATATCATCTTGAAATAATATGACATCTTTTTAAATCAACTACAATTTTTTCAAAATAGTTCCGTGTTAATTAAACTAAGAAAATAATGTTATTGAAGTGGTGTAAGTTTCTGCAACTTTATAAAAGAAAGTGCACCTTGTAAATTTAACAAGACATTTGTTAAATTTTTACCTGATGTTCTACTCATGAGTGTGGCATAATGGTTGGTGACCAGGGTTGTCAGATTTCAAAAAGCGGAATCGCCAAACGTAAATTCTAAATCGCCAAAAAATCGCCCAAATGTCAATATCTTCCACCCAATAAATCACCAAATTTAAAAATGAAATAAAATTTCGCAATTTTTAGTTTTTACGTAAAAAAACCGTCCTTAAAAAAAAAAACAATTCAAAAACTTAAACATTAAAGAAAACAATACGCTTTTGGCTACCTAGTCTTGCTCAATAAATTCAATGTATGTATCAATTATTGCTGTCCATTGGATCTTTTTCATTCATATACAAAATTAAATCGCCAAAAACTAAAAATATCGCCTTTTTGGTGGTACATCGCCAAATCGATTTTCGTGTCGCCAAATGAAATTTCAAATCGCCTGTTTGGCGATAAATCGCACAATCTGACAAGCCAATGGTGACTTGGGCTTTCAATGCTCTGGGATTCGAGTCCCATCTTATTCCACCTAAAAATAAAAAAAAAATTCTTGGTACTGCCTCTTGCGATGAAGTGAATAATCCTATAGGAGGACCTCGTGCGGTGGACATCGAAATTTGCGTTTCATGTAATGAAGATTTCAGTAATAGGATAAGAGGAAATAAAAGGAACTAACCAGGGTATAAAATTTGTAAGTATTTTAATTGTTGTCTAAATGTGGGACTTTAAAATTTTAAATGAGAAATTATTCTAGCTGGATAAATATTTCATATAATTTTCAGAAGACCCAAGGCCATAAGTGCTACTTAGAAAAAAATAAAAAATACCAAACAATATCCTAAGATTTATTCAAAAATCGTTATTTTTGGGGGATGTTATAGGTTATACCTATAATACAATGTTAGAGAGAATCCTTGTCAGATGTTACGGTTCACAATATCATTACACATTGGTTGTTTATTTTCTATACCATTATAACAAGAAAATACAGATTTTGTTTGGTATATATTTATATTATTTTCCCCAAAATTTCATTTCTTTAGAAAAACCTATATATACCTTAACCAAATCAATTTTTAGTCTCACAAAATTCATATAAGAATCAATCCTGATGGTGAAGGTAGATCTAGTATACAAGGAATAATGTTCATTGGACCCAAGCTAAATCGCCACAAAAGTCACTGAGCTTCCGAATTTATTTCCTTCCTTCACCATGTGGAACAAATTGTCCACATTTCATATTGCTCAAGGCTTCACATATCAAAAAATGTTATTGACAAAAAAAAAAATTATTTCAAAATTTCTTTGATCCTTTTCGTCGTCGTTTTTCTGCTCGGTCTCCTTAGAGAGATGGAGAGAGAGAGGTTGAAATATTTTACAAACACACAATTTAACGGTAATCACCTCATAAAATTGAGGTGAGCTTATTTCAAACGTGTTTTTGTATTGGTAGGTTGGTAGTCATATAAGGTTGAATCCCAATGCCGCGTATAATTTCCGAAAACCCCGACCAACCTACCGACCGCGACCGTGCGACAACGAGCATGATGAGGACTATACTCGTATAGGTATACCAAGTGCAACCGAGTGGATTAAATGAAAAATCAATGTTATCCTCAAATGTACCCTGAACGGGCTATAAATATCGGGGTCTTTTCTTTTATTTTCATACACACACACTCGCGAACACACACAAATATATATACGAAAGCAAACACATATCAGGCAAGACGGGGCACGTTCACGTGTGTTGACCTTTTTATGTGTGATCCCTTCAACATAAAAAGGGAATAAACGAAAAGGAACTTCTTATAGCTCGATAATGGTAGAATGCAGAAATCTCTTTAGATTGTTATTGAAGTTGCTTTAACGAGTAAGTTAGGTGTATATGTATATGTACCTACTTGAAGTCTTGGTTCCTGGAGACCACTTCAAAAGGGAATTTTGCATTAAATGCATGCTACTGCACCAAATAACATTTAATTGAATCATCGTTGGTTCGTGATGATCATTGATGTGCCATGGAATTTTTTGCTGTTGAATGGGATTTCCGTCTGGGATACGCCGCGGTTTGCATATACATACATATGTGCAAGTAATGCTTGAGAAATATTTCAGGAGGAAAATTGCCATCTCAGGAAGTTTTTTTTTTTTTTTTTTCCTGCAGCCCTTATAAGTAGTTGAAATCGGATTTTGTTTGTCAATAAAATATAGTAATAAAGAGTGTGAGAAAAAATAAGCCAAAAATGGTTGCAAGTTTAGGAGCTTCTTTTTGTAAAATAAAAAATTACCTATGTGAATAACGAGAGGCACTCTAAAAATAAATTGGCTTTGGCGGATTAAATTTCCCGGTGGCGCGGCGCGGTGTGAAGTTAAAGAAGGGTCTTTTCATTCTCACATATAAATATCTTTTACGTGCTTTATAGTTAATTGGGGTTGAAAATTTGAACTCGTAAGGCCCCACATCCCCATACTGAATATATACACATACATACCTGACGAAGTACGACACTCAGGTCTTTCATTTTGGCCACTTAAGTGTCACTTATTCCGACTAAATTAAACTGGTCCTAAAATTATACATTTTATGTTCTTAAGATAAAAAGTTTTTGAATAAAAACAAAACCCAGAAAAATTTTAAACTGATTAGTAGGTTAAAATTTTCACCTATCTTTTTTTATGGCATTCTTCAGATAGTCCGGAAAATAGACAAAAAGGCAATGCATTTCCTAAAAAAATGTATCTAAATTTTGACTAGCATAAGTAAAATTTTCAGAGGGGTGTTTACATCCTCTGAAAACAAACAAACCTCTGAAATTCCCAAATGTAGAAAACCTCTAATTCCAAAAACCCAAAATCCAGAATACCCTAAATTTCCGGATTCCCAAAAAAAAATAATAAGAAACTCATTACCCCGAAAACCCACAATCCAGAAATCCTAGAATTCAGAAAAACCAACATCCAGAAAGAAACCTAAAAATTTCGTAAATCCAGAAATACCAAAATTCCCGTTATTAAAACTGAAGAAAAATTGCTTCAAATTATTAAATAAATAAATTGTCAAAATTTTCTTCTCGGTGTAACTTTAATTAAACAAAAACGAAATACTATAATCATTTGAAATACAAAATATAATAAAAGCAAAACTTTAAATAACGACACCAAGTAGGGTGGGATAAAGAAATTATTTTATTATAATTTATTTTGTAAGTAGGTAATCTTTCGTGATTTCGATTTTGGTTATTCTGGATTTTTGGGATTTAAGATTTTGGGTATTCGGAATTTTGGGTATTTAGGATTTTGGGTATTCAGGATTTTGGATATTTGGGATTTTGGGTATTTTCAGGATTTTGGGTATAATCGGAATTTTATATATTTAGGATTTTGGGTTTTCTGAATTGTTGATTTAAATTTTGGTGTTTTTCCGAGATTTTGGGTTCTCGGTATTCTGTCTGCAACCTCTCGAAAACGCGGTTGTTTTTTTTTTGTACCTATAGCAACAAAAAATAAAAATTGTATCTTTCGCAATTGTGCAAAAAATATATTTTAACACATTTTACTTGCTTATATAGGGCTTATAAGGCAAGGTTGCAAAAAAATTAACACCACGATCAAATTTGGTACAGTGCCTTTTAATATGTCCCCTCAGAGGGAAAATTAGATTTTTTGTTTAAGCCCATCTAAAACGGGTTATGGCAGCTACCGATGATTTAAGTTTTTTTTTAAATTTTCTCGAAAACAACTGTAATGATTTTGATTAAAATTTGTATCCGTTTACTAGAGCACTCTATTGCACGTGTACACGTACACATATCCGTGTTACATATGCGTAATTATTAATTCTTTCTGTATTAACACGTGTATTTATATTTACACGTGTACTTATTGTTACACGTGTGTTGAGCAGTACACGTGTAATTACTTTTAAATCGTGTATTTTTATTTACACGTGTATTAAGAGCCTACACGTGTACACGTGACACGAATACACACATGCTCATAAACGAGAGCTCTACTGTATATTTTATTTTTTAAAAACGCATAGTATCTGTTCACAAAAAAAAAAGATTTTTGTTAAAATAAGTAAGTATATGTAGGTATAATAAAGGCTTTTTAAAAATGAAATAAAAAATCAGTTAGTCAATTTTTATATCGCTTAGATCTTCAAATTCTGATTTCATACACTTTAAAAGTAGGTACAAATCAAACCAACCACCTGCTTCTACTATAGATGATTAATTAAACTACTAAAAATAAAAAACAACAAATAACATTATAAAATCAAACCACGTCATTCCAATTAAATTCACCTGAATTAAATAAAGATAACGTTCAAATAATGAAACTTATCAAATTTAAAATTTCAATAAGGTATTATTACATAAATACATATCTATTACCAAATAATCGCTGTCCGCTCTGATTCAAACTCTATTATGAAGAAAAACAAATCAAAGCAACTTATAATTGTTTATCGCCACAAAAAATAAACAAAATAAAACTTGTTCTTTTACAAAAAAAAAAAGAAGTTTTGCTTCAAAACAAATAACAACGAGTTATCTAATTTTAGCTTGTGTGTGCTTGCTACTATATATTTTTGTTTGTTTACTTTTTCCATCCAAGTTCAAAATTCCGACATTATTGAACGCGTTCTACATTTTTTTTTAATAAACAAATACAAACATTCCATGGAGCGCGGAGGCACTCCGCTCCCACTTCCGAATTTGTATAAGTAGTATTCGATTTGTATAACTTGTAGGTAGGGCAGGTACACCACCGACACACAAGACAACAAAAAAAACAACATATTACAATCGGCTTCTCCCCAATACAACAATGGAGGTGGAATTTACCCCGCAACAACTACACATTATAATAATTGCATTCCTCTGACGACCACAAACGAAAAAAAAAAAAAAAATACCAAAAAGTTCAAATGTGTGTACAATGCGCACATATTATGTATTTTTATGGCATTAATCAAACAAATTTATAGCGCGCAAAAAACAAGTTTTCCCAAACACAAAACAAAAAATGTTTGTGTTTTTTTTTCTGCATCAACAGGTATGATGGACAAAATGACGAGTTACGTTTTTCATCGAGGGAAGAAAACCAGTTTTCCGTGATGGGCACAACACACCTACAAAAATTAATGTAAAAAAAAAATTAGATCCAAAACAAGTAAATGAAAACAAATTGTGAGGGAAGAAAACTAAATAAAATAAAAAAAAACGATTGAAAAAAAAAACAACAACAAAAGTAATGATCATGTGTAAGAGCAAAAACAATTGGTATTACAGAAATTGAAATCAAAATGCTTAAGTATTGGTATGAGTGGAGTTTTTCCCCAGCCAATATTTTTGGTATGGTGAATTACACAGGGATGTCGTTTCAGCGTCTCAAAGGCGCTATTGTTGAATCCAAAAAATGTTCTGTCGAAAAATTGTGAGATATCGTCTCAACTACAAGTAAAATGTACAAACTATAGATATCACCAGTATTCCATTCTGTTAGGCGTTTTAAAAAAAATACACGGCTCCAGAAGCGTTAATCGACGTTTAAGTAAAACTAAAACTTTGCCGTTCTTTTCTTTCTTCATCCTTCTTACCATTTTACTAAAATTTCAATTGTCGCTTTTAGAGCCATGTCGTTTAACCGTTGTTTTAATGTAAAACTGAAGTTTTACACCTAATTATAAAAACTAATACTGGATAAAAAGTCAACTATGTATAGACTTCTTAAATTTACTCAGTCGTATTTTTATTTTTAAATTAGTTTTCCTCTGTAAACACTGACTCATTGGGCCTTAACCATGAAACAAAATTGTAAACCGAAAAGTGTTTCTTTTGATTTTCAGAATAAAGCCGAGTATAATTTTTTTTTTCGGAAGAAAAAGAATCTGAGTTGAAATAAAAAATTTGTATTCGTTGTTTTTTTCAACAGGTTTGGTTTACAGTTCGATAGTAAAATTTTGAACGTCAAACAATTTTTTTTTGGGATAAAATCACTCCCATAAGAAGTACATGTATTTTTTTTTCGAGGAGGAACTGTATACTAGGCTTAAACTAAAAATTAAGAAATTAAATCATATATTTTATTTAAATTAAAGACATAGGTTTGTTAATTTTTAGACAAAAAGAATCATTACAAAAATAATACTACCTTTACAATAAAATGACATCCCTGATTATGGGATTAAATATTTATACTGGTCTTTTTGGCTGTATAGTTCTTCTTTATTTACATCAAAATAAAAGATGGAGAGTTATCAAGAGAGCAATTGGATATCTAGAAATAATTCTCTCAGTTGTTTCATTGTGTTGGTTTGTGGAACGTATTTTATTTTAATACTATGCTGACTTCTATTTAGTACTATTTTGTTTTATTTTTTAAAATTTGTTTTAATACTTTTCTTAGTATCGATGATCAGTAAAACAATTTTAAACTTCCAAACATCCACCAATTTAATTAAATAAAAATATAAATAAAGTGTTATTAAAAATATCGAATATTTTAAAATCTCTTTGGATATGTATATAATATGTTTTGATTTGGTATTCAAAGTTTTTCAATTTGATACAACAAAGAAATTAAAACTGTAGAAAGTTGGCAGAAACCTGTTGAAATAAGATGCAATTATTTTTTTTTATTTTAAAGACAAAAGCGTATCGATTCAATGTTTATTTTAATTTTTCTTGTTGGTCTTTGAGCTTTTAAAATAGTACTATACAATGAATGCTATAAATAAAAAAATATTTATATTTTTGCTTCCGCCAAATTGAAAATGAATCTTTAATTGATCAACTGAGTATTTATTTATAGATTAAATTGCATGTGATTTTCTGGGGAATTGTTGTATGAATAAAAAAAAAACATCGACACTCTTAATTTTATTGTTAAATTATTATTATTGTTAATTCACCGACAAAGGGTTAAAGAAAATTTATTTGAATTGATTTAATTGCAATTCAATTCAAAAAAATTTAGAAAAGGTTATTTCATCCAGAAGTACATACCTAGATAGAACGGCTCATATTTTGTTAGTATCTATGTCATTCTACATTCTGCACTCTACATAATACATATGTAATATACATCCCAACATGATTTTTCGTTCAAAATTCATTTTTAAATAATTTTAAGTGTACATAAGGGTGGTCCATATTTAAAATTTTTTTGAACTTATAAGGGTTAGAAATAAATAAAAAAAGAATATTCTTAAAGTTTCTAGTCTGGAAAAACAAGGCCACATAAGTTTAAAAGAGACTTGAAATTTGAAGAATATTTTTTTAAATATATTTCTAACCAATTTCTTACCGTAGAGCATCTAGAAAATAAATAATTTACAAGCCAAAATTTGGACTTAATGGCGATTTAGAAACTGCATAGATAATTGTATAAAAAAAAGTTTCTCCTTTCTAGGGTTTAACTCTGTTATTGTGAATTTGATAATTTTTTTCTGAAAATTGGCATATTAGAAGTTGTTTGTAAGTGATCATCACACCAGCAGAGATTTAAATGGAATCTGAATAAATACACAATTTTTTGGGCTCCGGAATCTTAGTACCTCATATGTGGGATATTCGCTTAAAATTAAAAAAAAAATTATTGAAAAATCTATGCTAACCATGACTAATGACTGAAAATAAGTGGCCTTTTGTGAGTATATTAACTGAAGTTAGAGATGTTTTTTTTTATTTTTTCGAATATCCCACAAATGAGGTGTTAACATTCTCTACGACTTTGAAAAAATTTAAACAAAAAAATCAATGACTGACCAATTACTTAGTTGATACCTATTTTATGACATATCAGATGGCCTTTTAAATAGTATATATAATTTTTATACGAATATCCCAAAAATGAGATGCTATTAGGATATTCGTAGTAACCTTAATAAACTTTAACCACTGATTAAAATTTTTCTATGGGTTACCAATTATCGAAAGTAGTTGGCCTTTAATGACGAACTTCTGACCTTTCAAATAGAATACTTTTCTGTGAATATCCCTCAACTGAGTCTGTGATGATCTTGAAAAACTTTAACCATTTTCCATGGCTGAAAATAGTTGATTTTTGTTGACCAATTGACAGTGGCAAACTATTTTAACGATTATCCCACATATGATGTGCTTAAATCCTAGAAACATTTTTTGTATTTACAATTTAGCGATCAATCTTTTCAATTTTTCTCTTGATGGAACTTTTAATGAGACTAAACCTCTATTTCAATTGTCAATTATTAATTGATAATTATTGAAATTCAATATTTAACAATCCAATTGTTAAATTTTATTATTGTATTGTATTGTATATTGTGTTGTATTGCATCCCCTAAGGGTTACAAGTCTCCCATCCGTCCCTCTTTACTCCTTCTCGCAACCTCTAGTGCCTTTATCCATTCTTTCCGCCTCCCTCCTTCGTCCATTATATCCCTCATTTTTTCCCTTATTGATCTCCCTTCATCTCCACCTGACCTGTATCTTTTTATCACATGTTCCCACGTCTCTGGCTCACCTTCACACACTGCACATTCTCTCTTCTTCTTGTTTCCAGTACCATCTTTCTCTCATCTCATTCCCTAGCCTGACTCTCGCTATTCTCTTTGTTCTGTCTGCCTTCCATCCCGCTTTCAGATATTGCGGAATCCAATCGGTCATTACTTCCTTATACCACCTGTTATATCTGGATTCTATTATAAAATCCCGTCTTTCCTTCTCCTGTTAAATTTTATTATTATCAATGAATATTTTAATCAGTTTTTTAATAAATTAAGTTTTGAAATACAAAATTTCAATATTTTATCAATAAATCAATTGATAATTGACAGTGGTGATGTAGGAGCTCAAGCTTTAAATAATTTGTTTAATTTTTTTATTGATTCCCTGTTTTAACTTTAAATTAAAGTTTAAAATTTATTTGGGAGCGTATCGGAATCCCGCTTTTTAAAATCCCGATTTTTGAAAATCCCGAAAAAAAAGTTTTAAAATCCCGTCTACTAAAATATCGTTTTTTTAAAATCCCGTCTTCTAAAATCCCGCTTATTCATAATCCCAATGTATTAAAATCCCGCTTTTTAAAATCCCGCCAAATCCCGCCAATCCCGTTTTTCCTAATTAATTTGGGTATTAAACTTGGTTAATTATGAACTAATTATGATGGGAATCATTTTAGGAACTAACTGCCAACTACCAAAATGATAAAAAGAAATTTTGCATACACCCAACCTCGCACCTACCCCAAATCCTATAGTGTGCCCAAGCAGGGGGGTTGCAGGGGGGCAGCATGCCCCCCCATACATACCTCACTGTTTATTAAAATCGTTGGCATATTAGAAATGAACTAACTCCCAAATTTATGAACTAAGTCCCAACGAAATTTTGGTGGGAGTTAAAAGAAGTAGTTTTAATTGATAAAGCGGGATAATAAGAAACGGGATTATAAAAAACGGGATTATAAGAGGCGGCATTATAGAAAGCGGGATCTTGAAAAAGCGGGATTATAAAAAGAGGGATTTTAAAACCGGGATTTTAAAAAACGGGATTATAAAAAGCGGGATATCGAACCCAACCCAATTTATTTTTATATTTTTCAGTATATTAAACTAATTGATTTTTATTAAATTGAAGAACTGTACCTTCGTATTTATTTTTTTTTTCGAATATCCCACAAATAAGGAACTAACAATCTCTACGACGAAATTGAAAAACTTTCAAAAATATTGCTGCGGCCAATTACCGAAACTAGTTGTTAATTTATGGGGATCTGATGGCCTTGCAAATGTTATACCTACTTTTTTTTACGAATATCCCAATTCAAATATCCCAACTGACGTATATTTGTAATTTTCTTAATTACAAATATTTTGATGATTTTAATTATGGCTAAAAGTATTCAGTTTGCTTAAAATTTTTTTTTTAAGCTAAATTTAATCTCCCTCATGAATTTAATCTCATTTTTCAAAAATACACCTCCATTAAGGAAGTTAAATCTGAACATAAAACTTTATCTATATTACCTAACAAAATAGCTCCTCCGACAATAAAGTATTTTATTCAGAGAAAAAAAAAAATACTCAAACTTAATTATTTTGGCATTGTCACAGAATGACTTGTACTAAAAAACTGTTGCACCTAACTATACTTAGCATCAAACGACGACAATGGTGACCGACTGTGGCACATGGCGGGAAAAAAATAAAAAAATACCTAATGAAAAATGTGTCAAGTCAACTTGAAGTCTTTCTTTGCCCCACAATTCACATTCATTCGAGATAATAAAAAAAAACTTACTGTGAATCTTCTATAAATGCGATGGGAAACAATAACATGCACCATTGGCGTCATTAGCCACAACTTGTAAAGATGCGCATCTTAAAAAAAAACAAACAAAAAACAACAACAACAACAAAAAAATAAGAAAACGTTTCTCACGATTATGTGTTGGGTGCGACAAAACATTTCTTTACGTATGTATACGTGGTACTGGTACAGTGTACCTACTACCTACATTATGTATATCCAATTCTATTGTCACCGTTAATATCACTAACTCACCGTTGAGTTAGGAAATTTTCATTTTTGTTTGCCAATTCATGTAGTTTAGCCTTGAACATGATCTGTGGCTTGCCACCGTCGACGAAGTCGATGAAGACGACAACCAATTCTCTGACAAACGACAGGAGAAGCCCACAAAAGCCAGATAATCCAAATAGAATGGGATCTTGAAGCTTAATATAGAGTAGTGAAGTAAGTATAGGTTTAATCTCAATACAGGGTGATTCCAGTTTAAGGCAAAAATCTTCAAGTGGCGATTGATAATTTTTGTTGGGGTGTAGGTTTCTAGATCCGCAAAAAAAAAATATGTGTTAAAATTAATTTCGAGTTAGTCAACGCAAAGATAATTAATCTTCGCCCTGAGATCTGCAAATAGAATTTTTTAAATCGTCTGGAATTTAAGATTAAATCAAAATAATTTACTAACCCACATCCCTTTTATATTTTTTATTTTTTTTAATTATTTTTCTATTTTGTTTCTATTTTTTTAAGTTTAATTTTTTTTTTTAATTTTTTTTTCTATTTTTTTAACTTTTATTTTTTTTAAGTTTTGTTTTTTTTTTAATTTTTGTTTTTTTTTATTTTTTTTTTAAATTTTCTTAAATTTCAATTTTTTGTTTTTTTTTAAATTTTTTATTTATTTTTATTTATTTTTACTTTTTTTAAACCTTGTTATTACAATTTTTTTTATTTTGTATCATTTTTTAAAATTTACTTTAAATCTTTGCCTGAAACCTTATAACCCCTATATAAGCATTTGCCACACAAAAAAAAAAACAAATCACCCTGTTTATCGAACCTACTTGGCGCGTATCAAGGAAGCAAATGATTAAGATGATGACTTTAGAGCGGATTTCCTCAAAGCAGCGATTGACCCACTTATACTTACATATTATATACGTTCGTTAAATCGGATGTCATTGATGGGAACACACCACAGACGCCTTCTTCGTCTGGTTTCAGTTTCTTTGCGCTAAGTAAACATACAAACATGAATTATTGTAAAGGTGACACCGCATCACCGACAACCAACGACGATTAAGATGAAGACGAAAATGATGTCGCACCATTTCAGACTCTTCGAATGTGAAACGATAGGATTTCATATTATACATACATATAGATTGAGTGAGATACTCCAGGAACGTGATACGTATATAATACAAACACACGTAACAAGATACATTTTTTTTTGTGTGGCAAGCAAGGAGTTATCCATACCTTACCTATATGTATGTACATATACCTATGTATGTTGATTGGCTGATAGAGATTTGTGGTCGATTTACTTTTGGTGATGTTAATGTGGATAAAGCACTTTAGTGTGTGATGACAGACGACCCGTCAGTAGGTATACACAAAGTCAAGGAAAGTGCTTTGCTTTGTAAATATAGATTTTAAAGCTTATACCTACATAGGTTCATATGGCCATTGAGGATTTTGAAAGAAAAAAAAAATTGATGGCGGCAAAAATGTAATTTGAGTAACAATAAGAGTTTCTGATATCATGCGTTGTCATTGAGAGGGATATGATGTGATTTATGGTCAAAAGGATTACCGAAAGCCAAAAGCAATCATTCATTTGAATTTTGTGCGCCTCTTTCTTTTCGGGAGGTTTATTGTTAAAATGTTTAGAATTCCTTTATTAGCCAATAAAATTAAATTGATTTTTAAAATGGAAAATATCAATATTTATCAACTATCAATTGTTAATTGACAATCCTAATAGAGGTTAATTTTACGATTGTCAATTATCAATTAATAGTTCATAAATATTGAAATTTGCTAATTTTAAAAATCAATTTATTAAAAACTAATCAACTGTTCAATGATATTTCGATGGCCCCGTGCAAAACAATACTAAGATGTATTTATTTATTTTTCAGGAGAGACTTTTAAAGTTTGTTTGGGATAATTGTAGAAATAAGGCATTATACTGAGTCCTATTTGACCTCTGTTTTCAAGGCATGCGTGTTAGATTTGCAAGAAAAAATATTCAAATAATATATCGATTCTATATTCAATATTATATCGATAACTCAAACTATACAATGTGCACTTAGTATAGTTTTGCACGGGGCCATCGATTTATCAATGATCAATTTTTTCCACTGGTTTGTTGAATACTTAATTTCATTATTTATCAATTGATAATTTACAATCATAATAAGGATGTTTGACTTCGGAAAAATTCCGCGAAAAAAGGTGAATTTTAGTTGTGAGACTTTGTTTTAAATTTTGTACATATCCTTAAAAGTACCTTTATTTTCAAACACTGATATTAGGTCAAAATATTCTGTTAGAGAAACAGATTTCAAGAGAAAAAATGTATAGGTTAAAAGTATAGGTTAAAAAAAAAAAAAAAACTGATCCTAATCGAGAAACCGAATTTCACCATTTCAAACTTTTTAAGGGTGTCTTAAAAAAAACATTTTCTACATATTTTTCTTTATTTCAGTTTATCACATTCGCATAGTTATTAACATTTCTAAATAAATGTTTAAAATAAAAATAAAATTAATTTCAAACATTTGTCAATTTTAAACTATCTACCTATTTACCTTCACCCTTCTTACTTGAATTGTGTACCTACAAATTTACTAACGGCATTTAAGATTAAAGCTTCCTTCAAGTATTGTATCAGGTGAAGCTAGCTTTTCAAAGCTTAGCAAACTTCCTATCTTCGCTGAACAATAACCCAAGAGCGATTAACCAGTCTTGAAACTTTAGAAAAAGAAATCTCTACAAGATTTGAAAAAATTAAAAATCGCAGTTTAGCATTTTAGTTTCAATTTTTTTTAAACATGTTATTAAATAAAACCTTATGTAAATGTTAATGTTGTCGTTATTTTCATTTTTTTATTTGAAACGGCAAAATAACAATTTCCCTAGGGCGGCAAAATTTCCAATTTCAGCACCGAAGACCTTTTTTAAAACAGTGGGCGTGTCAGTGGGTGAACATTTTCTGTGATCATATCCTGTTTATTCTATATTTTATAACGTCTGAAGTTTGTTAGAGGTGTCGTCTCCATGTTGTGTGTTTATGAACGATTTCAATGTAAAGAGTATAAAACTTAAATAAAAGAATTTTAAAAAACGTTTGATTTAAGTATTATTTAACTTTATTTATTATTATTTAATGATATCACAACATATAAAATTTTATTTTTATTTTTAATTTTAAGCTACGCGTTTCGGATTTTGTTCATCCACAAGTCAACGAATTAAGCCCGAAGATGGATGAACAAAATCCGAAAAGCGTAGCTTAAAATTAAAAATAAAAATAAAATTTTATATGTTGTGATATCATTAAATAATAATAAATAAAGTTAAATTAAGTTTTATTTAAGTTTTATACTCTTAACATTGAAATCGAACGTCTGAAGATTTTATTGAATTAACTAGAGTGGTTCAGATTATATAGATTTAAGACGGCCTTTCCAAACAACTTGGACCAGTGTGGGAACTACTTTCCTGTATTTGTGATGAAAGTCGGACAGTCTCCCGAAATACAAAATCTTAAATAAATAATTTATAAAAAACCGAAATCCCAAAATCCAAAAATTGAGGAAACCCCATATCCAGAAAACACAAACTCAAGAAAACCCAAAATGCAGAAACATCAAATATCGAAAACTTATTTCCCCGAAAACCCAAATTTCAGAAAACACAAAAATCCGATTGGTGAAAATCCCGTTTTAAAATTTGCCCATATTTTGTCATTTTATGTAGGTAGGTATTTAAGGTTTAGATTTTGGGAAAAATTTAAGGCTTTCGGGTTTTACGGTTTCCTGGATTATTTGGTTTTATAGATATTAAATTTTTTTAAATTTTGGGGGATTTTTGGTTTTTGGGTTTTTTGTATTTTGTATGTTTCGGGATTTTGGGTTTTTGAGATTCTGACGCAAATTTTTTTCTGTTAAAAATTCAAACTTTACAAATATGGTATGCTTCTTTCGATGACTAAGAGCCTCACAATCGAGAAAAAACCCAAATTCAAGAAAACCCAAAATCAAGAAAACCCCAAATCCAGAAAATTCATTTCCCCGAAAATTCAAAATCCGGAAGATTTCGGGAAAAATCTTCACCGATGATAAATTGTACGGATTTTATCCTTTCAGAATTTAGGGTTTCCTGGATTGTGGGTTTTCGAGTTTTTGATATTTCTAGATTCTAGGTTTTCCGATTTTCTGGATTTTGTTTTTTATTGGTTTTTGGGAATCGGACGCAAAACGCAATATCAATAAAACCCCAAATCCTGAAAACCCAAAATCCTGAAAACCCAAAATCCTGAAAACCCAAAATCCTGAAAACCCAAAATCCAGCAACCTTCAATCCCAAAAACCGATTTCCCCAAAAAACTTAAATCCAGAAAATCCATAAACTCAAAATCCCGATAAGCGAAAATCCAATTATAAAATTTGCGCTTATTTTTTCATTTTATTTAATTTTTTGATTCCGGGAAAAATCTTATACCTGATAATAAATTTAACGGATTTTAAGCACTCAGGATTTAGAGTTTCCCGGATTGTTGGTTTTCGGGATTTTAATTTTTCTAGATAATTGGGGTTTTAGTGATTTTAGGTTTTTGAGTTTTCTAGATTTTATGCGTTTCGGTATTTTGGGTTTTTGGGATTCTGAAGCAGATTTATTTCTGTTATTGATTCGTGGAGATTGTTATCATTTTTCAATACCTATACTATATATACTTTTTACTTTAAACTTAAAAAATTTATAACACTGTACTTTTCAATTTTCCACTTTACATTTTAAAATCAAATCATCTATTAATTTTCTATAAGAAAAATTTAATAATTATTTTTCTTATTCAATTTTCTTATTTCAAACTGTTAAGTTCTTTTTGATTAATATTAATAAAGTATTATATAATTTTGTATTCCGTTGATTTTTTATACATTGGCTATCGATATACAGCTTTTAGTCAGCCCTTTTTTAAGTTAGATTTTTAGCTGCTGACTCCAGAATTTAAAAGCACAAAATCCACAATCCGCCCTATACAAATATGGAATGTTTGACTCGGTGATACTATAGAGCCTCTATTTGTCCCCCTTATTATAATATTCCCTCTCTACTTTTCTAAACTCTCGGGCAGTTTGTTAACTATATTAAAACCCGTATTTATTGCAGGTTGATAAAAGTGCAATCTTTTATTCTGAATTGAATTCATTCTTAAATATTTAACAAGAACTAAAAGAAAATAAATCTAACTGGTAATTAAGTACCGAAAAATAAAAATTAAATTCTGCAATGGAGTGATTTTTTTTTCTACATTAAAATTCAATGACACTTCAGTTGTGTCTAGTGCCCACTCTCAGTTGACTATATAATCCAATTATTATTATACATACAAACTGCAAAATCCATACAAAACATAATTTATCCATTTTGAAAAGTTATAAACTTAGAAACAACCCCTCCTATCCATACAACCACTCCTATCCATACAACCCCTCCTATCCATACAACCCCTCCTATCCATACAACCCCTCCTATCCATTTAAAGTTAAGTTGGTATACTCTCAACCCATTCATCATTTTACAAATAAAAATCCCTTCTAATCCACTTTGAAAGTTAAACAACTAATAATAATGGCTGTGAGTTTTATCATCATCATCATTATTATTATTATCATCATCATCATCATGGTTGACAATTTGTTTGTCAACCTGTCTCTTGTCCTTGAGTATCCACTTTATCATAGGATTTGCCAATCGATGTCATTAATCACAACATAAGGAGAGAAATTATTTTTGTTTATTTTTTTTTTCTATTTTTTATTTATAATTCAATCGGAAATTGAAAAATGGACGACGAATCCTTGGAATTTCGGTAAAAATAGGACTTTATTTTTTTTTTATTGAAATATACCCTCGTACTATTTTTATACTGATGTTCGAATTTTTTTTTGGGTTCAAAAATCTTCTGGGGATTATGACCAAAATCCACTCGTATATAGCCAGAGACCATAGACAGTGATGTTTCAGCTGAACTGACACAGAAAAGATATACCAAACTAAAAATATCCGTCAGGATAACAATGCTCTTGTACTTCTTGTTAAAGTTGGTGGCGGCAGCATCTATTGAAGTAGTGGCGGTGGCGGCAGCGCGGCGCAAAGCTACAACAACGCCAAACGACGACGGACAACTAAACAACGGCCATTGACTCAACAAAACAAGAAAATCCTTTTAACAAAATGAATAAGGCAACAAATTGTGAGAAATCATTTGAAAGGATTAGATGTTCTATATACACTGAGCAAGATGACAGTGCCATAAGGAAGCGTTGTGGGTATAAGGAAAAACTATAAACAAAGGGGGGTTGAAACTCAAAATGCAACCGTAAAATAATGTATATTCAGTTCTGATGCAATTCCAAATCCAAAGTGCGAAGTGAAATACAAAATGTAGGTACCTACTATCTTTTCCTTTCAAAACTTACCTCATATAAATATATATGCGTATAGGTATAGATACTCTCCTGACGATGCGATGGATGTATCTAAGTGCTATAATATAAGGACTAGATTCTGGTCTAGGAATTTAAAGTTCATTCACCGGAAAAAAAAAAAAAATGATTCCTGTTCGTTGGTGTAGAAAATATGAATTGTGTCTGCCTAGGCACACTGCAAAGATATATATAGATAAACACAGAAAACCAACAATATAAGGATATTAAATTACAAAATGCCTTCGAGACTAAAGATTTCCATAAAAGATATATACATATATGTAGGTACGTATATATAATAGGAAATGGAAAGATTTGTGGCTAAAAGGAGTGTCAAGGAGATGCCTTTTGATTGAATAGTTATGATAAGGATTGAATAATGGATTGAAAAACGGATTTGAAATGATTGGTTGTTTGTTGTTTTTGTAGAATTGTAGAAGAAAAATCAAAACAAATTTTGAATACAATTTTCTTCATAAAATTCAAATTTATGTTGTGTTTAAGGGAAAATATATTTTTGAGATAAACATTTATGAAAAATAAATATTTATTCATATCTCCGAAATTGTACAAAATTCTGGAAAATTATGAAGAAAATCAAGAAGAAGCTAAAAACATTATTTTGGAGAGAGAATGAAATCCAATTGGAATGATATCTTCGTATGTGTCATCGAGGCATATATCTTGGAACCGGAGTCAGGATGTCTCTTTGGGCTTGTTTTACATAATTTTCACTTGTTCAATCATGTTTAGAATTGTGTTTCTTGAAATCTCCTCCTAAGTTGTTGGTTGATGTTTATGAGCTTGGGAAATAGTTGACCAAAGTGCTGTTCTGCTTCTTTGCAAATTCTCCTGTTTTAAAGAAAGGCATTTCTGAACTTGACAGTACGTCTGAAATTGGGCTCAAGGGTAAACTGATGAGCATTCTTGGAAGCGTGATTATTACAGTTAAATTGTTTTGCTAACTTTTCACTAAAAAACTGTTTACAGAAGTAGGTAGCGATAAAATAAGGAAAAACATATTACAAGTTTTACGACTGTGTTCAAGGGGGCGCAATAGTTTGCATTATCATCTATATCATTTTTAAAGCTGGTGCTGCACTGTAGCCTTATTTTTTTTATGAATAAATAAATAAATTGAGTGACGTGACAGCTTATGGAGAAACAGGGCCTTTATAGTAAAATTTCAGAGAAAATTTGTAAAATAGGTGCAGTAGATTTGAAATCGAAACAAAATCTTAATTTTTAAAAAAGTGTATTTTTAACAAAAAAAAAATTATTGTTCAACTAAACAAATAAATCACAATTTCCATTCGTTTCAGACGTGAAAAACTAAAAACTGTGTTATTATAATAAAAGAGAATAGAATTTTAAATTCCGAGTTGGTTAGAAGATTAAATGACATAGTGACGGAAAAAATAGGATTGGATCTAAAAAAAAAAAAAACGGAGTGGAGCTGCGCGGGCGTCGAATTTAATTTCCAAAATTTTGAGTTTAAAAATCATTTATTCAAGAATTTAGCACTAAAATAACTCCATTTAAAAATATAATTAAAGAATGAAATACTGGCTTTAAAAAAACTATAACCTGATATTGTAAGTGTTGCCGTGTTGTCTTTGTATATTCATTTTCTGTTTTCAATTTTTTTTTTAATTTTTCCCTCCCACCTTAAGGGGTGGACAAATAAAGTTGGCCAATATCTTAAAATCATGGTCATTTAATGTACCAACAATAAAAAAATGTATGCTTTTATCAGAAAATGCACAATTTTTAAACTAAAACTCCTCACGATATAGAAAAGTATAAGTCTTAACTCTTCCGATTGGTTTATTTCGAAAACGGTTATTTTTATGAAAAAATTTAGGTATGTTAAAGTTTTTTTTTAAGGAAATTTTCTAAGCTACAAATTAATTCTTGACTTTTTTTCTGCACAACTTACCATTTGGGATATATTCCTGAAAAACAATTTTACGGGGCCTTTAACACCCCGTAAAATTGTTAGGGGCGGTCGTCTCGATGGGGACTTTTGACAGTTTCTTAAGAAAGCTTTGAGGAGGCTATATACAAAAATCCAGCTTTCCGGTGATTTTTAGCGAGCTTTACTGACTGGAAGGTTCGAAGACAAATGAAATGCTTGTTAATGAATTTTTCAAATTGATTCACCATGATGTGTCTAGAAATTTAATGGTTCAGTTTATATATTGACGATGAAAAATTTAAGGGCTTTGTGGTCCTTTCTAGGTTTTAAAGAAGAAAGTATCAAGTTCGTAGTGGTCAATTTTTAATTTAAATAGCTATTGATCTCTCCTCTAGTTCTTTTTGTAATAGTTTGTTGCTTAATTACAACTAACATTGCACTAAGTGATGATCCAATTTTTGTGTTGGTAATTATTTGGATGGAAGTTGTTGCTTGCTATAAACTCTCTGCGACAAAGGTCTGATTGTGTATAAAAATATACCAACTCATAAATTGCTCCAGCTTTGTAATTTTTTTTCTTTTGGAAAGCAAATTCATGGGAAACAAAACAATAACTAAAACAAAAACTATTTATTTATAAATAACGTTGCACAGCGCCCCCTATTGAATACTTTTTAAACTTCAAAATTTGAACTTTCAAATAAAAATTTATTTGTTTAATGTGCATATTATGTATGTATGTATTTATGAGAAAAATATTAAAATACAAAAAAGTGGGTGTGACAGTGGGCGGACTTTTAACAAATTTATACATTTCAAGCTTAAAGTTCAAGAGATTTTTATTACAAAATTTCAGTTTTCTAGGGATTTAAACTAAGAAAAAATCTGATATATATGAAAAGTGGGCGTGGAAGTAGGCGTATTAAAAAAAAAAAAAAACTAAGTATCTACTCTTGTTTTGTTTTTGGTTCAAGTGACATTAATTATGAATTTTCAGCCTACTACGAACGTTTTATTCAAGGATAAAATTCTAAAATAAGAAAAGTGGTTGTGGCAGCAGCTGGCATTCAATAATACAATACTCATGTCATGGTTTATATTCAAGAGAGTTTAATTACAAAATTTCAACTTTGCAGTGAAACTTAGAAAGCAGGAATCTAAAATAAATAAAAGTGGGCGTGGTAGTAGGCGTTTTTCCAACAAAAAAACCACACGTCATGGTCTTGGCTCAAGTGAGATTTTTGTCAATATATTTATAGGCTTCTAAGATACCTACCTAACATAAAATTGTTATATAAGAAAAGTGGGCGTGGTAGAAGGCAGGAGAAATAAAACGTCATGTAATGCTTTAAGTTGAAGAGAGCTTAATTCCAAAAATTTAACGGTCTAAGGACTTTCATTAAAAAATAAAAATAAAAATTTGATAACCACTTCACAATCTCAAACATTCCCTAGCTGTGAGCGTGTTATTTAGTCTTGTTCTAAATTATTTATGCATTTCTTCATAATTTGTTTGTATATTATCGTATTCTTATTCTTTGTAAATATTAAATCCCGTTCTACATAAATCTATCTGTTATAATCAAACATAACCCATCGACACATTTTTGCTCAAAATAAACATGTATGTATAACATGACATGACAAAATAAACTAAAAACAAATATGGCACGAGCCAACAACAAGCATTAGGTAACCTGATCCCTATTCACAGATTAGCACAACATGCTTCATATACTCATTTTAGAGTGCCGCATATATCCCCCAGGATAAAATCATTCATTGGTTTCATTTTATCCCTCAGTCAGTTATCCCAGCGACTCGACTGGTTCATTGGACTTTATATAAGTTGCTTGGTAAACCTTGTACAAATAACACATAGATAAGTCATACACATACACACACACAAACTAACACCCACATAATAGCAAACAAAGTCTAGCAAAGCTATATATCCACTCTGGGTGCCAGGATCTAGTTTAAATATTCCAAACGCTACCACAGAAAGGATGATGCTAGCGCATTACCATCACAAAGGTAAGTGCATTCCTAAGCCCAACTTATAATTTATAATTTACCCCCAGAAGGGGTGCCCACGAATGGAACAAAAAAAATAACGACTTACAGGAGAAGGTGGCAGGATAACCGTGTGCTTATATATCCGTACAGAGGTACTCTGCGATGTTCCTGGAGTGCTCTACAAAATGGCAAACTACTCTGCCAACAACTAGGACACGTACACAAGTTTTGGCTTAGGGGTATGTTTATATGGAGAAAATTCCATCACGTTAGTTTACTAAAAAACATGGCTTCTCTAGCACACCTCGCCCTTTTCGCCTCCCATCAAATTTATTTGTACTGAAAAATGACTACCAACAAAAAAACAAAAACCCATCAGTCTACAAAAAAAAAAAAAAAAAGAAGCGAGGTAGAAAAAGTGTGTGTGTGGGTTTTGAAGAAACTAATTCCGGATGACATGGTGTTTTAGGGAAACAATTCATGAATATTATCCCTACACAGCCAGGAGCTGACATGAAGTTGTGTAATTTATTAAAATTCTACGACTCCTATATTGGAGCTTCAATTACATACTTTTAACTTGTCATATTAAAAGGACCAAATAGAAACAAAAACTCAACAATCTTCAAAGATTTTCATGGTGATGTGTTTTTATTTTTCCAAGAAAAGTCCTTCAAATATAAGGATAAATGTATTCTGATGAAAATAAAACATTTACAAAAATTGTTCCAAGAATGATACTTTGAAAAAAAAAAAAAATCCATTCTTTAATATAATATTCGAAGACGATACAGGACAGACCATAAAGTTTTGCCCATTTATATCCTTTGTCAATGGCAGACCAAACCCAAACAAAAATTCAATTTCCTTGAAAAATAACAAAAAAATAAAATAAAAATAGAATCCCCGACAAGGAAAAAAGCGAAAGACGATGGGTGACCAGCGCAATGACAATGAAAATATCCTTCACAAAAAAAAAAAAAAAAAAAAAAAAAAAAACAAACTGAAAGTTATTCCATTGAAATTGAAATTAAGGACGTTATGCGTGTGGCGACAGAAAGCTTTTCTACCAGTTGGGTTTTCATCAAAGTCATTTTATATAAAACGAACGATGGGTGCATTTGTATTTGTTGTCCCTACCGACGGCTTGTGTTGTGAATGGAACTGTTCAATTGTAAATATCTCGGTCGTTTACGAATGAAAATGTTTTTTTTTTCAAATTGAAAGTTTCAAATGAATGATAATAATTTGATTATATAAAATAAAATAATAAAAGCAGCATACACGTGGATAGAACATCCAGGTAACTGTCGATGCAAGACCATGACCAAATAAACGATATGAGTTTTTGGTCCTTCGAGCGGGATTAAAACATATTTTTTTTTTGTTTTGGGTACAAATTAGACAGTATATTTTTATTACTAAAAAAATATTTAAAGGTTATGAGGTCCATGAAATTGGTAGCCCCAAAAAAAAAAAATTAAAACTTAAATCTTAGTTTATGGTCTGACTTTTGTAAAGAGAAATAAAAAAAAAGAGAAATTCCATAAGATTACAGGTAAAAGCCTTTTTTGGGTACTATTTTCTTAGATTTTTTTTGTTTTTATTTGGATTGTGTTTTCCACCAAGGAGGATGAATTTATATGTGTTTCAACTTAAATCCAAAAAGCAAATTAGGCCTGCGAAATATTTTATTTAAATGCGAAATTATAAATATTGTTGATATTAGTTTGCAGAAATTTAATATTGCGAGATTAAGATTTTTCAAAACTAGATTTTATAAAAAAAATTGATCAAAATTCTTTAAGAAAATATCGAAAGTAAGTCAAAATAGTCCAGTCAATAAAGACATAAAAAAATCCCAATTAGGAAATAATTGCCGGAAAGCTGATTTTTGGTATATAGCTTCCTCATGGTGTTATTAAGATATTGTCAAAAGTCCTCATCGATTTGAGAGCCGCTAACAATTTTACGGGGGTTGAAGGTCCCCCAAAATGGGTTTTCATGAAAAACTCCCAAATGGTAAGTTGTAAAAAAAAAAAAATATCAAAAGACTAATTCTAGCTTGGAAAATTTCCTACAAAAATGATTAACATACTTTTTTTCATAAAAATATCCGTTTCCGAAATAAAGCAATTGGAAGAGTTAAAGGTCTTATTTTTCTATATAGTTGGGCGGCTTAGTTAAAATATTGTACATTTTTATAAATGCATTAAATTTTTTTTTGCTGTCGGTACATTATATGAACATGATTTTAAGATACCGTCCCACTGTATTTGTCTACCCCTTAGGGGGGGAGGGGGCGAAATTAAAAAAAAAAATTATGAAAATAGAAAATGAATATAAAAACACAACGGCAACACCTACAATCCCACCTAAAGGGGTGGACAAATTCAGTGGGCCGATATAGTAAAATCATGTTCATATAATGTAGCGACAACAAAAAAAATTGATGCATTTATAATAAAATGCACAATTTTTTAACTAAGCCTCCCAACTATATAGAAAAAAAAGACCCTTAACTCTTCCAATTGGTTTATTTCCGAAATTTTCATGAAATGACATTTTTTTTGTACAACTTACCATTTTGGAGATATTTCCTAAAAAACATTTTGGGGGGCCTTCAACCTCCCGTAAAATTGTTAGCGGCGCTCATATCGATGGGGGAATTTTGACAGTTTCTTAATAACGCCATTAGGAGACTATATACCAAAATCGAGTTTCCGGCCATTTTTTCTGACTCAAATGCTTTATTGACTGGACTACTATGTATAAAAGTTGGTACTGAATTTTGAACAAACAAATATTGAAAACATTGAACGATGAATTGGAAATTATCAAAACTAATTTACGACTATAGTTAAAAGGTAAATTATCAATTTGACCACTTTTTGATCGACGAATGTTGTTTCGCTTACTTGAAATTGACCTAGAAAAAAAATAAGTTATAAGTGATTGATTTTTCTGAAAAAATGAAGATGAACAAACCTTTTAGACATTTTTTAAATATTCGACCGAAAAATGTGTCAATCAATAGTTTTCATTTGAGATAATCGTAACCAATATCATTGACATTCCTTCGCAGTTATAAATAAATGTATCCACATGCTTGCCATTAAATCATAAGAATTTTACTGTGACTTCTAAAGACAAAATAAAATCCGAATCCTTTATCCTAATTAATGATTTACAACCCATGACTTTTTGAATATTCGAAAAAAAAAAATCCTTTTCTTGTCTTCCAAACTAAAACACAAAAATAACTCATAGTCCATTATACATAATTAATTTAAGACAAGGATTTATTTTGGCCAGACCCATAATATCTTATGTTAAATAAAAAAAAAAAAATTCTTTTTTTTTTAATTTTTTTTTATTCGTTTGTTTGAAATCCCAATTAATGGTTTAGCCTTTTGACCAATATTTCATTCCTATGTCAGACAAAGTAGCAGATAATAGCTAATAAACAAGGGGTTCAGTTTATCGGGATCAAAAAAGGCTACGCATTTTTCTTTTTCCTTGTTTATTTTTTTGTTGTTGTTTGGTTATTCTTGGCAATCACTATATTATTCTTTGGAGTACCTAACTTGTATAGGTAGGAACCTACATTATATGTAAAATTTTCTTTTGTTAGATAAAATAAATTAAATTGGTTTTATAGCACGTGGTATATGTGTAAAGGTAAAGTCCTTATTTGCTTATGGATTTGGGTTCAAAGTGATGAGGTTTATGCATTTATCAAAGACTATATATTAGAATAACGAAAGTGGTATATAAGGAGTTTTGGCATTTCAAAAGGATTTGTGGCAATTTTATTTTCGAAAAAGTAGATTTTGGTGATTGAATGAAAAGTAAATGTATCTCAACTGTTATTTTATTTGGGGGAGTGGGGGAACTGTGGTAGGTAATATATTTTTGTTATTTATGGTTTTCTGCACACACAAAAAAAAGGTTTTCTTTAAAAAGACGCTTTAAAAAAAATTATTTTTGACTTGAGTTCTTTTGATAGATTGCTGACTTACAAGATCAAATATTCATGAAGGATTTTAGATGATCTTTCTTTTCTGTTTGATCTTGCCTTTATATAAAATAGTTCTTTGATTTTTTGGTTTTAAAAACCACTGAAAAAGTGGTTTCTAAAATTAATTTCCTAAAACGTTTTATGAATTTTTGGGAATTAATTAGAAAAAAGGTAGGATTGGAAGTTAAAATTATTGGGTAATAAACAGAACTTTCAAAGCTCTTATTAAACCAAGTTTTATTGAAATTGTTATTGTGATTTCAAACAAAAAAATTGAAATACAAATAAACATTTTAGTGAAATAAGTATTTCGCTTTTTTAATAAGGCAATAATTATAGAATGACAAAAAAATTTACAAAGTCGTCAATTTTGTTCGTATAACCGGGTTCATTTGTAATTGATTTCTGGACATGCCCCTTCAATTCAATGCTACATATAACCCACATTCCGTCAATTATATTACTATGCACAATCTATTCAACTATTATACTCATATAGATTTGCTGTCATGATGAAATAGTTTCGAACATTCTTCATTTCCTTTATCTCTCTCTCTCTCTCTTGGACTGCAAATTCTCGAATCAAACAAACTGATTCAATATAAGGAAATAAATTGTGATCAGTATAAATACCATGTTTGTAACTATCGCATCATCGGTCGGTCGGTCGCTGCCGGTCACAATATGCCGCACCGCGCCACCATACTAGTAGTTACTAGCACCATGTTGGTTGTAACTTCACTTCAATTTACTTCCATTCACATACACATCCATCTTATCGGTCCAATGCTCAGAATAATTGCATTCAATTTCCTTATATGGAGTATATACCTACTATATATGAAGAGCAAAGTGAAATACCTTCCCCTCTGCTCGTATATCCAGCAATTTCAAACCATTCAGCTATTTAAATCCATTAACAAACTTTTTATTATATAGATGGATAGTTATGTATTACAGTTTGCATTCGATTTGTATGCAAATTATTATTATTGGTTGAGGCGGATTGTAAAGTTCTGTACTTTAGTTCACACGTGCTGAATCCTCCTTGACCATTTGACTATGTAGCTGTTTGCAAAAAAGAACGGGGAAAGAGAAAAGAAATACAATTTTCCAGTTGGTCGTCATCAAATGCAGTTATGGTCCATTAGTGATGGAAGAACATCACATCTTTGTTACAATGGGAGAAACAATACACAAAATAGGAAGATGGGATAAATAAAATAAAAAAAAAAAAAAAAAAAGTAGAAGAATAAAAGGAAAACAATACTGTTGTTTAGTGCTTTATTGTTTTATTTGCTTTCCATGGAATACAAATGGCATAGTTGTTGTCGTTGGGTTTATGTTATAGTCGAATTTTACCGTTAAAATGTAACGTTTTCTCAATTGAACTTATTACAGAGGGATTTTGTTCCAATTCCATTAAACTTTGCATTCAAATAGTGATGAAATACATATAGAAATTCAATTATAAATTTGCTTTGATGCTAAAAAATTCTGCAAAAAATTGTTAAATATTTCAAGAAAAAAAAAAAAAAAAAAATTGGAATCATTGCAATTATGTATATATTGTAACTTTTTCAATTAAATTAAAAATGCCAAAATGCTTGAATTATTTATTTATTTTCTTATTATTAATATAAAAAAAAATAATTTATAAACTTAAAAAGAACCCTGTGAATATTTTTTATATAACCTAACCAAAATTTCCTTTTTTTTCATTTCAGGTAAGAAATACAACTTGGTTTGTAATAATGGAATTCCAAAAATAAGTAAGAATTTTCATTTCCAATTACTTCAGTCAATTTAAAACAAAGAAATTTTTTTTACATCTATTTACATTTGTAAAAAAAAATATTAGGGCTTTTTTTCAATGTGATAAATAATAAATACATAGTTCACAATTGATATTCGTCATGAAATATATGTAAGATGAACTGAACTTAATAAAAATTGACTTTTGACAAGGCCCTCACTATAGTCTTATTGATGATTCCAAGTGGGATCACCAGGACGAAACTCCAAATTTTGTGGACTAAATGCCGTTAAAATCTATTTTAAATAAACGAAGAATATAATTAAGAATGTATTAAAACCAAACATTTGCCCAAGTTTAAGCCAAAATATTAAATTGTGTACCTAAAAGTATTTCCCTCAGATTCACAGGAGTTTAAGATAAAATATGTTCTTATCTCATGCTCTTTAATGATCCAAAAAATGTAAAACACACCAATATGATGAATAGTTGGTCATTCATTGGGCATAATATTGTCAGTGTACATATTTCAAAAGTGACATACGTTGTACATATTCTTGGATAAAGGATATTATTCCCTTTGGTTTATTGGTTTAAACTAAAGTGAATAATTCTTGTTATATAGATATTGTCACATGCGTACGTTTACCTACCTATGGCTATGTATATATATTGATTTATTGGACTTGAGATTTGATGAAATTGAGTGTATCGTTGCTTTGTTGAAATCTATTTGCCTGCAAATTGTTTGAATCTATGGGATGTTGTATTTATCAATAAGACAATTTCATTAGGTTGTTAATATGATGACAATAAGACAACTAGATATAAAGTGTACTGATAAACAAGGATAAACAAATTATTATTATTGAACATCGTTCATATTGTTGTTTGGTTTATGAACTCTTTAAGCAAATCTATCTTTTTTTCTTATAACAAAAGAGCATGTCAATTGAGTTTTCGAAGTTCAGGTTAAAGTTTCCAGCATATTTATTTTTCAAATATCTTGCTCAGGAATTTAGTTCGTCTCCAATCGGAGAAAAAAGTTTTTATAAATAAAATTGAACAAAATAGACCGCAAGCACCACAAAAGGGAGTCTGATGATCATGTCCGTCAAGTTAGCATTACCATTTCAAAATTTTAAAATTCTAATAATTAGATTAATTGTCGTGAATTTGTCGTGAATTTGTCGTGAATTTGTCGTGAATTTGTCGTGAATTTGTCGTGAATTTGTCGTGAATTTGTCGTGAATTTGTCGTGAATTTGTCGTAAATTTGTCGTGAATTTGTCGTGAATTTGTTGTGAATTTGTCGTGAATTTGTCGTGAATTTGTCGTGAATTTGTCGTGAATTTGTTGTGAATTTGTCGTGAATTTGTCGTAAATTTGTCGTGAAAGAAAAAAAAAATCAATAAATACAGCATAACCACGACTTTGATTTGCTGTACTTTTTTATAACCGAAAGAGTTTTTAATGTGGCATTTGTTTAAACAGTTGTCGTTCGATGTACTTAAACAATTTTTTTTGTCAATAACCTTTCGTACACGAACAAAATTGTGTACAAAAGGTGACAAAAAAAAATTGTGTCAAACATTTTTTTTTTGGATAAAAAAGTACAACAAATCAAAGTCGTGGTTATGCTGTATTCATTGATGAAAGATTTACGACAAATTCACGACATTAAGGGCCAGTTTGTTCACAGCTGGTCATCTTTAATCAAGGATTATTGCAACTGGTAAATCATCGAATGAGCATGTTAATCAAATTTTTGTTTAAGGAATCCATAATTTAAGCTGTAAATCATGGAAATTGTTAATCAGCCGATTTTGCTTGATTAGCCCCATTTAGTTAGAAGCTGCGAAAGTCATCGTTCAGATTTAACCCACTGTGAACAAACTGGCCCTAAATGACATACATATCTTTTTTTTTTTTTAAGGGGTTGGTAATGTTAACTTGACTCGCTCGACATTTTTTTTTGCACGACAAATTTCCGAAAAATTCACGACATTTAATGACATATCTACTCCATTTTTTTGGGAATTTTTTTTGAGGGGTGGTAATGCTAACTTGACCGTTTAATTGCCATTACCAGGGGTTATTTAAAAAAAACACGCGCGACAAATGTTTCTCTTTCACGACAAATTTACGAGAATGAATCCAATTATTAAAAATCTTAAAATTTTGAAATGGTAATGCTAACTTGACAGAAATCTGATGATCGGCGTGGCAGTCGTGAAATATAGCTTTAACTCCAGCCTATAAAAACTTGGTGATAGCTCACTCAAGTGTTGTTTTATTCAAACCTTTAAGATTTTATTTGCTTTTTGTTCTAATTAAAATGAGAACCAGAAAATTGTTTATAATTCTATTAATTTATTTGACTTAAAATATTAACGATTCTTTTTCTTTTTGATATTATAATTTAGATAAACGGTAGCAAGATTGTACCGCCTTGTAACGAAGATCAATCGAAAATGAAAAGTCAGTAGATTTTTTTTTGACATAGGTTGATTTGGTTTCGATTGATTTACGTTCAGGGTTTCAACATTTATAGTTTGGTGACAACAATTTTAAATATTTTTTGTCTTTTATTATAACGGTCTTATACTTAAAAACATAAGTCGCATCTTTTGCTGACCAAATCAATAAAAAAAAACTCCTCAAGTTTAATTTCCGTTTCATCCAAACGCTTTTAAAGTGGTTATCTATGGTTATTAATTGTTTGATTCTTGTTTTTTAAAGTCAATATTTATATTCTTTTCACAAAAGTTCTTCAAATTTCTTTCATAAAACCCCACCATTCCTTTATGGTCAACAGCATCACTCATCATATTATAAAAATGTGCACGCTTTTGATATCTTTGATGTATCACTTGACACCAAGTCGGTGTCCATATGCGACGATTTACACCAAAGTGCATCATAACACATCACAAGAGTCTTGATCTTCTTATACATATCTATAGTATCTATACCTTATGTTGCTTGTATACTATTCATGTTGTTCATCAGTCCTTGAAATCGTCCATCTGCTCCCTTGGGTTCTATTACAACACATTTCATAAATACAGTAGGTATGTACCGAAATAAAGTAATGCTCACCCATGATGTGTCAAGAAAACACATCACACTTTACTTATCTTACCTTACCTGACGTTACCATATACCCTGAACGTTTACCATCGTGTCGGTCGTCTGGGTCTGCATTCTCGGTTTCAAGGAACCAGGAAAGGTGTCATATTCCGGACACTCAAAAAATAAATAATAAAAAAAGAAAAAATAATAATAATAAAAAATGCAACACATATTGTGAAAAGTGACTGTGCATCAAACGTCTGGTGGTGGTTGAATATGAACAACCAAGAGTATTGAGGGAAAATATTATGAATTACGTACACACAAGCATTTCTTTCATAAAATATTTGCAAGAATTTTTGAGTGTACCTAGAACTAGAACTAATGTACAGACAATCAGACAGATGGACAGAAAGGTGAAGAAAATAAAATTCTTGAAGAAGATGGAACACCAACAGAACATAGACCACCGTCAAGGGACACTACTATGTATAATTAAAGTCACAAAAGGAATTTCCTTTCTCTCATGTTGAATCGTGATGTTGAAAACTAATTTCCTAAAATGTTCTTCTCTTCAACTATGTATATTGTTATGGTTCCAATTTCAAAGTTGATGCAACATACCAAACAGAGAATTCTCGTTTATGCAAAAGGTTAGGTATTGGATCTGTAGAACTTTCATTTGAGATAATGCACAATGAAGAATTCATAGATTTGGTTGGATCGGAATTTTGTAGTTCTGTAAAATTGATTAATTGGATTTAATATCGACAGACGCTGTTCGTTCAGTAGCCGAGCTTACTCAGGTTTTATTTTTGCACTTAGTAATCTTGTTAAACTAACATGACAATCTGGATAAATCAACTTGAATAACTGTTAATCTGACAGTAACTTGTCTGTGTGATCTTATGTGATCTTATGCCTCGTTATGTTCGCACGTCGACCAGGTTAAATTAACACGGTACACTTTTTACAATTTCCTCTTGTATACTTTACACGACTTCTTGTCAATTTAAGCATATGAGAATTTTATTTGTTTGCATGAAAACAAGGATGAACTAGAATTGCACAGGGAATTAAAAAAAAAAACAGTGAACTCTTCCACAACCGGACACTGACGGTACCTACCCAGAAATTTGTCCGCTTATGAGAAAAAAAACCAAATTGAGATCCTTAAAAAAAAAAACACATTAGCATATCTACGTTCTCGACTTTTTTAAAATTTTAGTCCGGATGCGTTCCCGTATTAAAAAAAAAAAATTGAATGCTGTTTTTAACAGAATAAAGCTTGCGAGACACCATATATCAAATTTCACTGTTCTATGAATTACTGACCCAGAAATTTGCTGTGAACTTTGATTTCCGAGTTTTTCAACCCAATATTCTTGACAGAAGTCAGAATCGACGACTATCAAAAAAGTACCAGAATGAACGTTAATACGTACAACTGGGAACTGGAAATAGTACGTCATTTGCACTTTGTACATTAATTTGCCCGATTTCCATAATAAATTCACTAAACAAAGAGTCAAACTTTATTGTGGTTATTAAAATTGGTGTCCATGTCCGCATCATGTTCGCATCAGAGAGTCCGCTTATGGATGAGTTATTACTATGAAAAAAAAAAGATTTTAATTCCGCTCTTTGAAATATGTCCGGTTATGAGAAATGCCCGCTTTTAGGAGGTGCCAGTTTAGAAAGGGTACACTGTATATTGTTGAAAAAAAAGTAGTTTTGATAATAAAAAAAAAAAAATCAAATCAGATTATGAGCAGAACAAAATATTCAGTTAATTTTATACACAAACAAGATAATCTGATTGAATGTTTAAATAGACAGACAGCCCTAGGTTGAGTTTATCGGATACAAATTTTTAGAAAAAAAAAAAAAAAAAATATGGAAGGTCAAGGCACAGAATTATGAAGTAAAATTAAAATTCACAAGAGACTACTGTTAAAATAACAAAAACATCGTTAAAAAAAATACTGTGGTCATGTTAAAATGTTTTAATTTATCTTATTTACAAGAATTTCATTCTGAAATAACATAGTCTTAAATCAACTATATATTATAGTGTTGTCAAAAACGCTGCCATGTTAATTTAAAATTGAATAAAATGCTATTGTAATCAGTGATGCCAGACTTTGGGAGCAGGTTTTCTCACAATGATACTCAAGAATTCCCTTTTATCCCACGTCTTTCAGATAAATATCCCCCAATTATCCCTTGTCGAAAAATTTTAAAAAATCTAAATTTCTTTGTAATTTATAAACAAATTTTCATGCCGCATTGGCAGAAACGTTAAAAATTTACATTGAATAGTAAGTTTAACCTTTTGCAAAAAATTAAAATCACAGAAATAAAACTCAAGTGTCATTTAATTATTCATGCTCAAAAAAAGAAAACAAACTTTTCCAAATATTGTGCTTGTATTATCAATTTCGCTCATCGAGTATGTATATGTAGTTTTGCAGAACAAAAACTAGAACGGCAGTTTTCGTTTATGGTAAAAAAATTTCGTTTCGCATCTGTAGCGTACTAGATTTTAGTAGATCAAAATGCAAAAATCTAAATGAATAGATTCAGATATTTAGAATGAGTTCGTTATATGCTTGACATCGTTTTATTCGACCATAGTTGAATACAACTTTTGTTTCATGATAAAATGAACAATTTAAGAAAAAACATTGAGCAAACCCTAAAATCCCTTTTTTTTGTACTATGAGATTCTTAAAATCCCTTTTTACCTTTTAGCTTATTTTAGACGTGAAATTCCCACAAAAAGGGATAAATCACTGAGATCACAAATTTATATGGAAAAGTACAGGCTCTGGGATCTGATCGTAGCACCTCATATATGGAATATTTTCAAAAAATGTATGCCATCTAAAAGGACAGTAATTGGTCATAAAAGGCCAGCTATTTTCATAAATTGGTCAGGCTTGGAAAATTCGTAATCCAAGCTTTAACTTTTTCAAGGTTATTAGTGATTGTTGGCACCTCATTTATGGGATATTCGCAAAAAAAAAGTATAACATTTGAAAGGCCACCGGATTGTTGTACAAGGTCAGCTAATTTCAGTAATTGGTCAGCCATAGGTTTTTTTTGATGCATTTTTAAATTTTATTTCAAGGTCACATTTTAAGACTTTTAGCACCGCATTTGTAGAATTTAAAGGAAACAAGTATGCAATTAAAAAAAAAATCAGTAAAAGGTCAGGTATTTTCAGTAATTGTTCAGCCATAGAATTTTTTTTAGCGATTTTAAGCACCTCATTTATGGGATATTCGAAAAAAGTATATATACGATCTAAAAGGTTACTTAATCCTTATAAAAGGTCAGCTAGTTTCAAATTTTTTTAAAGAATTTTTAAAGTTTTGTTGAAATTCGTACGAAGGTCGTATAGAACCCAGAGCCAAAAGTATACGATTTGGAAATTTAATAATTAATTAAACTGTCAATTTTGCCGATGTGACAAGATCGTTCTTTTTTGACACGAAAATTTCCTCTTGACAAGGTTTTATTTTTTACACTATTTTACTTAAAATAAATCGAATTTTGACGAAATTCGTTTGATGAACATTTCTTCACATATCGTAAAAATTGGCAGTCCTATTTTTTGACAATATCACGAATAGAGCAAATTCAAGTTTTTTTAATTTTTAGTTGTATTAATACCCCGTAATAATATATCGAATTTTATTTTTTTTTTTTTGTAAAATTTGCGTTGTTTTTCATGGCACGTAAATGGCACGGTATTTCAGAAAACGTGGCACCAGTAATTTATTTTTAAGCGGCAAATCTGTCCCCTACTATAATGTTGGCTTGAATAATTTCGTCTATTTTTCATTAACCTACCAAATCTTCTTGAGCAGACATCTACTCAGCTCGAAACCATGGAGCATCACTATTTACCTGCTTCACTTACATAGTTTTGGCGTACCTAAAGGGTGGTCCAGTTTCAGGAGGATCTTCTATAAATACAGCCAGTATTTTTCATCTCTCCGGATTTTTCAAAAAGCTTGCCAATTATCCTGAATAATTTTATGCAATCACCCTCATTACGATTTTAATTATCAGTTGATAGTTGATAAATATTGAAAATCGATATCTTCACCCCTATTTCCAATTATCATCTAAAACTTGATAAATATTGAAAATTTTTATTTAACAATTTATATATTTTTTTATTATTACCATTTTGTTATAATTTGTTGTTAGGCAAGAAAAAAAGACAAGAACATGAAATAAAAAAAAAATTTGGAAAATCTAATTTGTGCACGTAATTTTTTTTTATCTACCATTCGTTGATCCAAAGTTATAAGGGTCTAAACTTGCCTGTATTTCTAGTTTCATGGTCAAAAAAGCTCAATAAAACAAAAATAAGAAACATTCTCCCTAGAGAAACGTATGCTCTACATAGTGCAATTTTTTTTATAAAAAAAATATAACTTAAAAAGTTTAGAAACTCAGTTAAAAAAAATAAAACGAGGTTCAATTCAAAAAAAGTAACGGACATCGCCCCTGGAAAAACTTGCCCTCAACATTTTGGTGTTAAAAGTTTTCCAATACCATTGATACTTATCGAGAGCTTCAAGTCTAAAGAAAAAAACTTCGGATGCAGCGATCTTCAACTTCATATAATTTCTTAACTTCACTTGAAATTCTTTATTTTTTTTTTTTTTTTTTTATATTTTTGGAGACTTGATTGGGTAAACAGTAGCTAAGCGACTTCTTTGTAGTAATTTAAGTTCGATTTAAGAGTTTTCTTTACCATTTTTCCTGAGCGGGGTATACCAATATTTCTTTGTGTGACTTTTTCTTTCCCTTTAATCGATTTAAAGAACCGTAGTAATTTATTTGATTTTTGTTAATAAATTCTTTTAAATTGTGCACTATTTTTATTTACACTCAGGACCATATACTGTTCATTTCAAATTGTTAACTCCTAAGATAATTTATTTCTTACCAAAAATTCTTTTGGATTTTGCCTTTTATGTCGTTTCAAATTAGAAAAAATAATATCAACATCCACAACTAGCAAAAATTTTCTTTAATGAATGAACATTGTTATCTACGTGCGAGTTCCTACAACTCTCTCTCAAATACACTTCTGTGACTTCCAAGAGTTTCTTTCATTCATTGTGTAAAAAAGGATTCAACTTGTTTATTTTTATTTTTTCCCGAGGAAAACTCTGTTGATGCCTTAGGGCTAACGTATGCTGCTGTCATTGTCAACTAAACAACGACGTTAACAAAAATTGTCGCCTGAAAATATTTGGGTATAACGTTCGTTTGGTTAGGTTCGGTTCGGTGATGATGGCGTACACAATTTTGCTAATGCGAATTAGATTTTTGTTGTTTACTACTTTTTTTTTTAATACATGCATGTAGTGGATTCATTTCCTGTTAGAAAATTTTGTTTCCCTTTTTTTTGTGGTAATTGTGCAGTGTGGGTTAAAAGTTCGTGTGTATACTGTTACAGAAGGATGAGTGCACATTTTGGGACATTTTAGTGCAAGTGCATATGAATGGCAGATGGGGTGTTAGTTACTGATGTCTTTTCGTTGTATAACAAAAATAATATATTGCATACAGTTTTAACCTAGGATAAGCTTAAACAATGGTAATTTAATAAAATTTTGTAATTAATATTCATGGAATAGGTAGTAAAAAAATATCCCTCACATAAGGTTTTGGGGTTATTCGCGTTAAAATGGCATCATATATTTTTGTTTAATTTTTAAATCTGTTAAAATTTTTTGTTGTGTATTTTTTTTTGTGTGTAATGCCTTTATGAAAAAAGGGAGGAATATGTATTGATTGGCAGGGCAAAAGGTTTTAATTTAAAAATGAACATAAATAAGAATAATAGATTAGTTGGCTTACCGGAAAAAAACATTATTATTTATTATTTTATTATTTTTATATTGAATTTATAAATTTTAAATTAAATTAATTTATAAGTTTATTCTTTGGGGGTTTGAAAAATATTATACAAAAAAAAATCAATGAAAAATATAGGTTAACAAATTTTTTTTCTGAGTTGGTCGAATATCAAGACTGTTGAGCACAGTGATAAGTGTCTTTACATATGCACACAACATAGAAGATGTTAACTTAAATTTCTCCCTAATCAATCCCAAATATTACGCTTTCCCATTTCCCAAAAATTTCCTAAAGCATCTTAAAGGTCTTCCAACAAGAACTTCCGAACTTTGACAGTTCTGCTATGAAACTTCATCTGTCAATTTGGGTGTCATTTATTTATTGGTTTCGACAGGACGGCGCTACGTGCCGCACAGCTCTCGCCACATTGGAAATTCTGCACGAGATTTTCGAGGGCACGATAATCTCACGTGAAGGTGATGTAAACTAACCACCAAGATCGTTCGACTTGACCCTGTTAGACATTTTCTTGTGGGGTTTCTGAAGCCGCAGGTCTATGCGAATATATAAGTGTTCTTGTTTTTTTGGAGCTGAGGTCATCGTGTACTTATAAATTGAATTAAGGGGTTTATTATCAATTTTTTTGCTGACAACACTTAAAATTCAATTTTTTTTATGAATTTTTCAATTATAAACTGCTAGGTTTTGTAAGAATTAAAAAAAATATTTTTTCTTTAAAGTCTTTAAACAACAAATCTTTTGTTTTTTTTGTATGTAAAATCAAGATTTTTTGGTCATTTAATTCTAAAGCCCAATTTAACATAAAAATAAAAAAACATTGTCATTCAAATAATTGCCCAACTAAACATTTATTCAAGCAAATCTTTTCATAAGACAAATTACACAATTAACGACGACCACCACCGTACATAAATGAACCCCGAGACGTCATTTTTTGCAAAGTGCGTTCTTACTGAAGGCTTCTTCGTCCTATCAGTTTCATGCGCTGTAATACGTCCTTTCAATTTCTTAAAAATATATAAAAAAAATATTCATCGCAACACATAACAACGAGTATAGTTTTATGTACACTTACGATGGTCTCTCTTGAATTCCATATCAAATCATTGTCTGCGAAATTATAACTAATTGCAAATATGTCGCTTATAAAACATTGCAATGTCATAGTCTTCATTAATATTGGCAGCATTCATTCCACAAGTCCTCCTTCTTTCTTTATAAATATTATATATTCATCCCATCATGCTCAGCCCATCCTATCCCATCCCATCATTCCCAACATCCAACTTCATGGATACATCAGTAATAGGTACTCTTCAATTAGTTTCATAGCTTTTTTTTTTTTTTTTTTGTGTAACTACTTCAATTTGTAACGATGAGAAAATGAGAGAACTTGAACATCAGCTATCGTTCTTTCAAGCCACAACCGACTTCCAAGACAAACGTTAATCATAAAACCCAAGCCAGCCAGACCCGACAAAAAGCCGCAGTAAAATGCATTCAAGTGCAGGTAAAGAGATATAAGTGGATTCAAGTAAAAAGAGAAGAAGATATTTAGCATTGCACAGGGTGTTTCAGATTTCAGCAAGATCGAAATAGCATTTTATTGGAAAAAGACTTACCTACAGTCTAGAAAAAAAGTCTACACCTTAATTTTGTTATAAATAAAAAAAAAAAAAAACACAAATAAATATTATTTCAAAAAATGGCCGCAAAAGTGAGATTCAACATAAAGATTTCTATATTTATTTTAACGATTAAACCAAGCCTTATGTCATATTTAAAGGTTCATTGGGAACATACATTTTAAATAGCCATACGACCTGCTGAAGCGAACGAGTTTCAACCAGCAACTTTTTATTTAATTATAAATAATTGATTACCTCCATTTTCTCCCACCACCGTCTCTTTAGTTCCGGAACATCCTGTAATTGAAAAAAAAAGTCATTTATTCATTCGAAGTTTCAAGTTTTTACCTTAACTTTTTTTTCAAGTCTCAGCTCTGCTGCAGTTAGGAGAGATGAAAAGGAAAAGGTGAAACGGATTTAAAATTAAACCCCATTTGAACCAAGGCATGTAGAAGAGCCGAGGTGTTGTAGCGCCCGCCATCATCAGTTCAAAAGCAGAAATGTAAAGCCGATGCACATTGCACGTACTTAGTGCACACCCAACTATCAAAAGTCAGTCAGTCAGCCAGTCACTCATCCACACCATCATGAATAACCGCAAATTATTACCTCATAACTTTTTTTTTTTTTCGTTTTATATTCTGTTACAACTGTTAACTCTCGTGCTGAGCTAATACTAAAAGAGCTAGGTCTCGCCGTGCGTCGTCGTCGTCGTCGTTAAATGAAAAGAAAACATAAGGAAACCCATTAAACGTAGTTTTTCTAGTTTTTCTCTATATAAGAAAACTATCTGTTTTTTTTTTGTCATTTCTCGACTTCTATTTTGCTACAGCAATAAGGTAAAGAAAAAACCGGAAGTTATTTGTTTTTGTTTTTTATTTTTACCTTCCATCCATCGAAATGAAAGTAAAAATCATAATGACTTAAGTTTACATTGCTAATTGTGTCAGTTAGAATTGACGGTAATCTGTTTTTTGTTTTTGTTGTATAAATTCATCCGTTGCGCCATTTAATGACGAACTGGTTTATACCTGGTTCTTTTATATTGCGTTAAGGAAGTAATGGGGAAGACTTGGAAAAAAGTGTTGACAGTACATATAGTTATTGAGTGTGCTGTGCATGTCTTGTTTTTTTGTTTTTGTTTTATTTTTAACTGTAATTTCTTTTAATCTTTTTTTGTTTTTTTGTTAAACTGTATTCATTCAGTTTAACATGTCAATAGTAAGAGGTATACTTACTTAATTGCTGTCAATAAAATTGTGTGGTCTAAGATTTGTTTCATTGTTAACCTATATACTAAGTTTAAGCACATATTATTTCCTCATTTTCGTATGTCCGTCAAGTAGAGCACTGCCAGTTCGAAATTTTAAGGGTCAACAAATTGGATTAATTGTCGTGAATTTGTCGTTACTATTTCGTAAAAGAACAAAATTTGTTTTAACTATGTGAAAAAATTATTTTTCGTCATTTTTAATTTTTACAGAAAAATAAAATAACTCATATAACTAAAACCATTTTTAGTGTTCGACTTAAAATTGATAACGACATTGAATATTAAGAATAAAGCCTGTTTTTTTTTTTTTTAAACCAACACATTTGTTTTTCCAAAATTTTAAGTTGAAATCAATTTTTTCAAAATTATTAATTTAATTTGAGAATAAAATAAAATACTGTATTATTGATTTAAAAAAAAAAAAAACTATTGCATAAAGTAGGTACCTACCTTATAAGTATTGCCGTAGTTTTCGTACAAATTTTGTATCCATTTTGAGTCAATATTATAGAGAATTGCCGCTTCTGCTTATAGATATGGAAAAATAAATCATTAACTATCCGGAAAAACCCAAATAAAAAATGAGAGCGCGCCTGGAGGTTGGTTTGGGTTTGGAAATATCTAAATATTGGTCTTAGAAGCAAGTGTGAAAAATTTCAGATTCCTAGTCGAATCTATATTTGGACCGACAGCGAGCATCATTAACTTAAAGAAGAATTATTCGATGCTGCCTTCTGTCTAAATTCCCACCAAACATTGACCATGTAAAAACTAAAAACAGACTTAAAAAAAAAATTATTAGTCTACACGTGGTTAGCACAAATAACCACCAAATAAATTTGTTTTATACTCTAAGAGTGTAGAACATTAACAGTTGAACGTTTTCGTTTTACAGAACCTTAATTTTTATTTATGACTTTATATATGTACAACGCAACATAAGGCTGACATATTCATTAAAGTCTTAAATATAATCGACATGTCGAATCAAAAGGTGGTTATCTCAAATAACCACCCCACTTGGTTTTGGATGGAAAAAAGCGCAGTGGATTAGTTCTGTTAACTTGGCCCAAAAAAAGTGTCATTTTTGTTTCGATGTCCAATTAAATGACAATTTTTGACCACCTATGAATATTTTTGACCACCCCCTGTGGGTGACCGTTTTGAAAAAAGGGGGACCAAAATAACGCTGCCCTCAAAAATCAGTGTTATCAATTTTTTTGGGGGTGGTCAAAAATAGACACTGGGTTGTAAATAATGTTCAAGATATTGATTTTTTGGGCAGTTTCTTTAGGCCTTCTTTTTCAAAATCGTTTTTTTTTCGTTACCTGTGGGTGTTCAAAAAAGTTAATAGGTGGTCAAAAATTGTCATTTAATTAGTCAACTTTTACAAAAAAAAATTATACACTATTTGGGGCTAAGTTAACAAAGCTCAGTGAATATTGTACTTGAATACTTATCAGATGTTTGGTTTTGAGCCCCATTCTGGGCAGCATTCTTTTCTATGTACCCCTGATTTCAACTTGAAACCAGCCATGGAATTTTTTGAAATAATAAACACCTTGTTTCACTTTACAGTCCACTGTGTAAAAAAATTTCTCACCTATAGCATTAAATAGTTTAGTTAGTTTAAAATGGTTTTATTTAATAAAAATCATTTTTTACAATGCTTTTTTACAAAAAAATAAATATGACATGGCCGAGAGCCGTCCGTCTATCTGTAGCGTGAGCTTATAGTTATAAGGCCTTGAGGCAAAATCAAGTAATCTTAATTTCTTCCTAAATTTTGCTTAAAATAATTTTAATAAAAATAAATAAATTCTTAATACATTTAATTAATGTTTATTAATTCTGTAGGCAAGTTCAGAAATATGAGATCCCCGAGACTTTAGAAATCTCGGTAAGATAAACAGGATTCTTCAGTTTTTCTGTCAAAATGTTGAGAAACAAACATTTTGGATTCGCTTGCTCACTTTTTAGCGGAGCAAATCGTCTAATATCTCGTTTTTCATGCCTATCATTTTCTTCTTAGAAAAAATAATATGTAATAAAAAGAATTTTTCCTGAAATTTTAACAGAAGCGGATTCCTCAATCACTTTATTAAAACCACTTTCCCGTCCTCTTCGATTTACAATTGACAGTAAATCATATTTTGCTAAGTCATTATTGTTCCTTCATAAGTAGTTTTTAAATACTTTCATCTTCTAAAACGATTTTCAGGTTTAGCTGTGATAAAAGAAAAAATCTCAAAGCATCCAAAAGAGCTTGCGCATAGTGTAAATATCGCCTACAAGCTCTAAAATAATAAAGAACTCTGACAGATCAACAAATTATAGTCTATTCCTTAATATTTTTCATGAAAATATCTTTAAAAAAAAACTTTTTAAACTGATGGAGGTTGTGTTGAGCGGAAAAAGAAGACGACTCGTTACTTCGTTCAGAAAACTTATAAAATTTTTCTTTCATGTCACTCTTCGAAGAATTTATTAAAAAGTTATAAGTTTGCAAAACTTCATAAGTATTTTGATACAATTTTCATTCCATTGAATCAAGTCTCGAGTGTGGATCATGTGAAAGAAAATAGTAACACCGATCATAAATCTCAGTTGATCGAAGTTAGTAAATCTTAATAATGGTGCTTCTCCAGTACTTATTCTTATCGTGGCATTTCTCTCAGTGGGAATTTGTTGCAAATTGCCACTAGTGTTGTTCAAATCCATGTAAAAAAACATTTTTTACCTTTTCTACGTAAAAGTAGCTAAATCAGTGTAAAAACGTAAAAATCCCGTAAAAAACTTATAAAGCTCGTAAAAAAGGTAAAGAATAGGTAAAAAAAAGTAAATAACTGAGAAAAAAGAGAAAAAGAGAGGAAACTGTAAAAATTTAAGTAAATAAAGAAAATTTGGCAGAAAGAAATCAAAAGAACAATAAATAGTTGAAGCATTTCATACTGAAAAACTTGGACTGAAATAGATTAGAGAATCTGTTTTTTTAATCATTTTGTCGAAAATAAAATAAAAACCCAATATTTTTTTTATCCAACTATCATCTTCAATCTTGAAGGTAATCAATTTTTTTTTTCTTTTTTACGTTTTTTACATAAGAATAATTAAAACGCAGCAAGTAAAAAGCTAATGTAAAAAACGTAAAAAACTATGTTAAAACGTAAAAGTAAAAAAGTCAAACAACACTGGTTGCCACAGTCAATAGTAGCTACGGTCCGGCTTGCAAAGAGTTCATCAATTTATTTATTATTTATTATTTTGTATATATTTTTTTTTAATTTAACGAGAAATTTCATTCAATTCTACTGTTCATATACAGCTATAGTAATATTGCTTTTGCTTTTATTCTATTTTATTTACTACAATATCACACTTTATTACATTCATGTTCATGCATATTTTTTATAAAAAAAACTATTTACAATGTGGTAGTTGTTAATTTCGCTAATTAAAATCCAAGTAAAACCACAGTTTTGAACAATTATTTCAAAAAGAGACAAATGTAAGTACATTATAATCTCTCTCCACCATACCACCCTAAGTAAATTATAAAGCTTCATTAATTGTTTCCACCTAACTGAATTTTATTGTTCTCGTAAATTAATTTTACCTCAAACTCATCAATTGTTCTTTGTTTGCACTCCTCTCCCCCTTTTCCCATTCAACCATCGCAAATTTAATGCATTTTTACTCTCTCTATATACGAGTATATAAACTGTACATCTCTCTCTACCCCTTCCTCTACACTATAAAAAGTTCGAAAAAGAAGTTCATAGACTTTGCAGAGCATCAAGCAGCTATTTTGATATTGCAGCAACGGATGCTATGCTGTAGTATAATAATAGCCAGTATAACAATGAAAGTGTACTTTTATTGTGTCCAGCTAACACTTTCTTAATAGCGCTTTAGAATTGAAACTTTATATCCAAGTAGATAGAAGGAGAAGCAAAGAGAAGAAGAAATAACTGTTCGTCATAAATCGTTCTCAGGATAAAATTTCTCTAAGGAACAACAAAACTCTTTCACTTTCTTAAGCAAGTTTCTGGGACACTTAAATACACACACACACATACCACACACTATCAACACAATTTCCTTCTTCTTATATTTCCTTTTTTTTTTTTTTTTGAAATTCTTAAGGAGAAGTTTATTAAATTTTTCAAAAAAGCTCTTAATTCCCCAGTAATTTGTTAAGGTTTTTCTTTTTTTGTTTTAGATTGTTTAAAGGGTGAAAAGTTGTGCTGTAAATTATTTTATAATAAAAGTTTTATTTTGTATGTTGTATTTCTGTAATAAATTTACTTCTCATTTGATATACATATATATAAGTACTAAAATCTACATCCTCTCCCTTAAATTTGTGGTTTGTTGTGAATATAAGTTTCTTTGAAAAAGAGATTACGTGGAAGGTTCTTGCTGCGGCCATTTCAAACCATGGCAACTATATGATAATTTAAAATTGAAAAAGGAAACATAAAATAAAACGCAAATGATCATTTGAAAATGATTATTTTGTTTTGTATTTACATCTTGAAATTAATTTTTTATTGATAAAGAAAATTCTCTTACTTAATTTTTTTTTCTTTTGTTCTCTTTTTAGCAAAAAAACAAAATGGTGCTGCAATTCGAACAAACAGTTTGGGTTCCGGTACACGTACACCGCCTCTGGAAAGAAAAAGCAAGCTAAGTGCATTGGGACGATTTTTCAAACCATGGAAATGGCGGCGAAAAAAGAAAAGTGAAAAATTTGAAGCTGCCTCAAAGTGTAAGTTTATAAATATGTACTCTAGAGATACACTATAGTAATTTACAAAATTTTTTTGAAAGAAAAAAAAAAAAAAACTACAAAGTGTTTCTCGTACTAAATAGATAAATTGAAATTATGATGAAGTTAATTTGTACTTTATATTTTGTATAATTTATAGCGCTTGAGAGAAAAATTTCAGTACGTGCCAATAGAGAGGAACTTGTCCAAAAAGGTATCCTACTACCAGAGAGTCCATTGGGTAATATACCCGAACCAGGTAAGAAATCAATATTAAATGTTTTAATAAAATTTAAAAAAAGGAGTGTCAGGCCAAGCAAAAGTTCAAATAATGTACAAAATTTTGCAAAAAAAAATCATAAAAATTACCCCTTTAAGTTTGTATAGGAAAAAGCCTATATTTTCGACAATTCGCTTTTTTGGGGAGCAATATGGAAAAAAGTGTGAAGACATTTTTCATAGAGAAATATGTCATGACGATTTATAAAATGAGCATATATGTATATTATTTTTCGATAATCTCGAAGATTTCTGACATTTGACCAATTTTTTTTTTTTAAATAATGATATCTCTTAAATGATTGATGTTAGGAAATAAATGTTAATGTTTTCTTGTAAAGAGTAACACAATGTACAAATTTTACATTAATATGTTTCAAAAATACTCTTCAAACAAAAAGTTTTAAAAATCCTGTCTACTTAAATACTGTTTTTTTTTTTAAATATTGTCTTCTAAAATCCGCTTGTTAAAAATTCCGATGAATTACAATCCCACTTTTTGAAATCCCGTCAAATCCCGCTTAATCCGTTTTTACTATTCATTCTTCCATTAAATTAAATAACATGACATGACATTTGTAAGTTTTCGGATTAGCCTCATTTTGATAAAACTAGTTGTTTTGATTGCAAAAGTGGGATATTAAGAAGAGGGATTATAAAAAAATAAGATTATAAGAGACGGGATTATAAAAACCGGGATTAAAAAAAACGAGATTATAAATAAACTATTATGAAAAGCGGGATTTTAAAATCGAGATTTAAAAATTGGGATTTAAAAAAAAAACTGAACTATAAACAACGGGATATCGAACCCCAACCCAAATAAACAGACATTTTCTACAGCTTGAAAAGTTTTTGTATGGAAGTCAGTATTTTTGTGTCAAAATTAAAGAGAATTGTGTTTGAAATTCTTCGTTAAATTTTATCCGAAGAGTAGTGGCAATCTACCAAGAAGGATAATTTTTGCCAATCTACCAAGAGGGATTTTTAAACATTTTTCTTCTGTCGTTTTTGACAGTTTTTGAAATTTAGTTTAAGTTTTTTTTTTTTTTAAGCTGCTCTCGAGCAGCTTAAAACCAACTTCTATTTTCCTATTTTTTTAAAGAAAATAATTAAAATTTAAGAAAATTAACAAAATTCTTATTTTCGTCAAGAGTTTTAGAAAATTCTCCATTCTTTTAACAAACAACGAACGAATGGTGGAGAGTTATAATTTACTAGGTAAAGGCCCTGATTCTCTATACGAGCTGTGACGTCACCAAAATTATTGTTATTATTTTTTTTTAGAAAGTCCTACCAAAATTTAATATTCTAAGGCATAACTCCTTTTTTAAAAAAAACAACTTCTACAAAATCCTTAGTGAAAAAAAAAAAATACAAAAAACAGACGAAAAAATATTTTTCTAAAACCTTTGAAAATGTACCTAAATAGCCTGTCAAAATGCCTATGTGCTGTTCCTCTATGAATTATTTAAAATACCAAACAGCCAATTCCATCATCATTTGACAATTTATGAAGATTCTGAGGAGCGTAATAATAGGTACCTTTCGGAAGCAGGCAAATACCAGCACCACCTCCACAGCGTACCTTCATACATACATATAAATTCGTAGTAGAAAAAGCAATAACTCATAATCGAATCCCCTACAATAACCGTGTCCAAAGAGCCTGTCATCTTCACTTCCACTCCACTCAATTTACGTAGGTATATATACATAATCGGTTATTGGGCAGCATAAAATCCTTTCAAAAGGATGGTATATCGCTTCGGTTACACTCTGATGACTTTGCACCTATAAACTCCCCCTCAGTCTATCCGTAGGTTGATATAAGTTGAATGGACTACGATTATAAAGAAGGTAAATGTTGTGTATAGATATATAGAGAATAGTCTGGCTCCGGTGATAAGTAGCGATTTACTACTCAATGCCAGAAGCCGGATATGTAATCAGGAAAATGCGTTCAGATGACTCCTTTCAACCGGTCCTATAAAAGTCCTGATGCGCTTTTAAAATATGGCGCTGAAATTTGTTTAATGAATCTCTTGACTTCCTGTGGCGTTTTTGTGTTGCAACATGAAAGTATAATGAATGAGCAGATATATAGATACATTTTGTATATATGTATATCTTTTATAGTCTCGCTAATTTGTAATTGATGAACTATCTATACCTATACATTCCTTTGTATGCATAAATCCCTATGAAAAAAAAGGATTCTTTGAAGCCTGATAAAATAAAAAAAAATTAATAAAATTTAGCTGCTTGTGCAAAACCAACACGTTGCACTTGTTGTTGTTATTGTTTTGTATCTTTCCAGTTAATGTCAAAGGTTTTTTTGTTGTTGTTTTGAGAGTGCCATTAGAATTCTTAAAAAGGGTAACTAACCTGCCTTGTTGTGGATGCCATTGCGATAATGATGCTTATACACGCACGAATGAAAGACAAAAATAAGCACACGACGAGGTCGTATCAACTTGCTCTTATTTTAATGTCAACCAAGGCCATAAAATATTGGCAAAATAAAATCACAAATCAACTGAGGATAAATCTAGTGTTTAAGTTTTGATATTTGGTCTAAAGATGAATTAGCCTCAAACGGAATGGTTGACAAAAAAAAAACAAAATATGTCATACAACATAAGTTTTAATGACAAGTAGACCAAAATAAATATTTCCATATTTGTGTAAATACTTACATATATGTAGATATTATCACGTATTGGTATAAACTGGTCTAATACACATAGTAAATACATACATTGAACAGCTATCTTAATTCTAGGCGTTGTTTCTATAACTTTCATCTACTTTGTGCTTTAGGCAAGTTTATACCAGTCAGTAGATAAACGAACAAATATATGTCTATCAAGTGTTTTGGTCTAAGTTTGTCTTAAAAGTACCACTTGAAATGTGGAAGTAATCTATTAATATCAAATAAAAGCATACATTTCAACATATAAGGCGTTGGAAATGTTTTTATTTGTTTATACCAGTCAGACTTTTAAAGTTTATGACGTAAAAAAATGCTGGTTTTTATCTTGATTTATATCTTGAATCCTTATAACTACCCTTTATATCAAAAGTGAAAAATAAAATAAATAAATTAACTGAAAGAACTCCCTGGAATTATTCGCGCCTTCGACTTATGAATAATAAATTATTGTATTTGAATTTTTTTTGTCATTTGTTTGTCTTTTAATTGAATGAAGAAAAAGAATACTTGCTGCTTCTTCGTGCGACTTGACTCGGGGTATCAATGGTGTCAAGAATTTTAAATGAGTCAGTGAGAAGAACACACACAAAATTTATTGTTCTTTGTAGGTTCGAGAGGCAGGGTTTCCACTGGATTTTTTTTTTAGACAAAAAGTCCTCAATTATGTCTTGATAGAACATTTTTGTTTAAATCTTATTTAATACAAAAATTGTGCCATCATTAAGGGTGATCTAACCTTAAATTAAAAGTTAAAAAAAATAATTATAATCTGAAATTTATTATTAGACCAGTTTAAACTATTCAGTGTATAACATAATAGACATCCAATTGTAAAATACTATTTACTAAACCGCTTTATACCATTCAGTGTATAACTTAAAATAGACATCCATATACTTCTGAGTCTATTTTTAATTATTGATTTCACATTTACATTTGTAAAAATGGTGTTTTCTTTGAATGGTATAAACAAAACTAAATGCTATTATTGTAGAAGTAAAATACTTTTGAACATATTATTTGATAAATTATACATGTTAAGTTATTTAATGAACACTTAACGTAAACATTTAATATTTATGTATAGATTTCTTTATTCGCTGATTGGTAAAAAAGGCCCAAAGTTTAAATTATATGAATATAATGAAAATACAATGAAATTAAAGTGTATTTACTTTCAGTATACAGAAAAAAGTTTTCATTTTATACCAATTTAACTTGAATAGTGAATCTTAGAAAATAATAATTTTACACAAGTAAAACCCTAAAATTATAACCATTTTTAAATCAACGTTCAAAAAGTTTCCCAAGGTTATAATTAATGTCCTATGATTGTTGACAAAATAACTGGGATTTAAATATATGAACTTAAAAATTAAAAATAAGGTGATTTACCAATTGAATTTTTAAGCTTCGCGTCATGTTGGTAACTCTGTAGGTGGAGGATGTTTTAGGTTTTCCAATTTATTTTTGATTTTTTGTTTATTGTTGACGAGCACGCCCTCTCGGATTTCTTGCTAATATTTTTTTTCTCCTTCTTTAAATTGTCAATCCCGGTTCCCGGTCGTTGTCACATGTTTCAAAAAAATTTTGTTTGTCTTGTTTTTAATTTATGTGTTCTGAAGACATGAAAGTGAATCATTCTAAAAGTAGTAGGCACGTTGAATGATTTTTAATCGAAAAATGAAAGTGATTTTTTTTATTTTATTTGATTTTATTTTGTTTTTACTTTTGTTTTTATTTGAGTTTTTATTTTTGTGGTTTCGAGTGTCCATGACAATGAAATTACAGGTTGTTTGATTTAAACGATTGTTACAGGTGAAACGGAAATGTATAAATTAAAAAAAAAATACTTCCGAGGTTTTTGATAAGGTTATACAGGGTGTCCCGTTACTCAAAGTCAAGCGGGTAACGGGTGATAGGGTAGGTTGTACCTGTTCTGAAAAAAATAAGAAAAAAAATCTATCTTGCTTGGTTAAGTAATAATAGTAATATTTAGAAAAATAGTGAAAATCGATACCCTAGACCACATTTTTAGCTACTGTGGTCACAAATTTCCGAATTTTGACGTGTTTATTTTTTTTATGTAATCCTAAATAACCATGCTATTGATTTCAATCACAAATTTAAAAATAAATATTGTAAGTTTCGTAAGAAAAATAAAGTTTGACTGAGTCATGTTTCAAAAAAAATTTTTAAGCGAACTTTGACACTTCATATTTAAAAAAAAATGTACTACACTACCTTGGCAAGTTTTTTACAAAATTGGCGCGTTTTGTCAAGATTTCAAAATGGTACAACACTTGCTGCTTATTCATTCGTAAAAAAAATTTTTCATTTTTTATTTGCAAAAAACACCTCAGTTCACTTCAATCACTTTTACCAGAATAATGCTTTTTTGTACTCAAAAATCCATTTTACCAATGTGTACGTGACATAAACAGAGGCACTAGAATCACACACTGTTTGCCGTCAATAAGAGTGAGACAGATCGACATTATACAATATGGTACGCTACAATCTACGTTCGGTACGCTACGTTCCTTGTTTTAGTCGCAACATCTCACAATCGTGCGCTTTTGTTACCCTTGACTCGAATAGTGTTGTGGAAATTATGTCAGTTATTATCTAGTAATAGGTACTAAAAACTTCACAAATTTTTGCCAACATTGTTCAGCAAATATCAACACTGGGAGCGTATAGTTACGAGAGAGCAAACTTCGTATACACGTTGCATATGGTTCGGGTCACGGGTGGTAGTTGTTTTGATTTAAAATTCGATGAGCAATGCTTTTCGGTATTCCAGTAGATCTTTCAATCGCACTGATCAAGCGCTGGAATCACATTCAATTCAATTTAATTTAAAACTACTTCGTTGTTATGTCCTTGGAGTCTCCCTTCTGCAGCGCCGCCATACGAGTACTATAGGCAATCGTCCTTGCGAGTATGAAAGGTGTGCATAGATGAACACCCGGTGGTCATGGGTGATGCCCCACATTTGGGTACCTTTCGATCCACTGGAATACCGAAAAGCATTGCTCATCGAATTTTAAAACAGAACTACTTCAGCCCGTACTATGTGCAACGTGTACAAAGTTTGCTACCTCGTGACTAAACGCTCCCAGAGTCGATATCTGCAGAACAATGTTGGCGAAAAATATGGAAGTTTTTAGTTCCTATTTCTAGATAATAACTGACAAAATTTTTACAACAATAATCGAGTCCAGCTGGTATCACAAAAACGCACGATTGTGAGAAGTTGCGAGTAAAACAAGGAACGTACCGTACCGAACGTATATCGTAGCGTACCATATTGTGTAATGTAGATCTGTCTCACTCTTATTGACGGCAAACAGTGTCTGATTCTAGTGCCTCTGTTTATGTCACGTACAATGGATTTTTGAGTACAAAAAAGCATTATTCTGGTAAAAGTGATTGAAGTGAACTGAGGTGTTTTTTGCAAATAAAAAATGAAAAATTTTTTTTACGAATGAATAAGCAGCAAGTGTTGTACCATTTTGAAATCTTGACGAAACGCGCCAATTTTTTAAAAAACTTGCCAAGGTAGTGTAGTACATTTTTTTTTAAATATGAAGTGTCAAAGTTCGCTTAAAAATTTTTTTTGAAACATGACTCAGTCAAACTTTATTTTTCTTACGAAACTTACAATATTTATTTTTAAATTTGTGATTGAAATCAATAGCATGGTTATTTAGGATTACATAAAAAAAATAAACACGTCAAAATTCGGAAATTTGTGACCACAGTAGCTAAAAATGTGGTCTAGGGTATCGATTTTCACTATTTTTCTAAATATTACTATTATTACTTAACCAAGCAAGATAGATTTTTTTTCTTATTTTTTTCAGAACAGGTACAACCTACCCTATCACCCGTTACCCGCTTGACTTTGAGTTACGGGACACCCTGTATATCTATGGAGAAAGATAATTTCTATTAGGAGGGATTATACCGGATACTTGATGTCAACTGCATGTATTCATTATGTTGTTAGTCTCTCCACGCTCCATCAGCACAATGGCATTCTTTACTTATGTGAATGTACGTGAAAATTTACAGTTTTAAATTTTTAAAAACATTTATGACATTTTATATGTAGGTAGATATTTTTTATTTTCTTATATTGTGATAGTGTTGTGAGTTGTGACACAGTTCCCAAAGGACATTAGACCCACAATTTCTTCTTCAGATTTTAAGGCACTATGACATTTGAGCGTTAGTCCAGTAAAATAAACTGCTTATATCTACAAAAAAATACTGTGCTGGCAATTCCTTCCAAATAATGTTATTGTCAAAAAACTGACAAAACTTTGGAATAAAAAATTATTTTTATTGGTTATATTCAGGGCTGCAAAACCTTAAGCTCTTTTTTAGCTGAAGCCCTCGTTCAATTCACAAGTCAGTAATGGACTCGTTAATTGAAACAAAAATTAATTCATAAGCTAGTTGGGATTTGTGAATTAAAAGCATTGTATATCAAAATTTTGTGTGCAACAAAAAATATCTAAATTCAATTCAATGTTCCGCGAAGAACTTTTAAAAATTTAGTTTTAAGGCGCCCCTTCCGCCTCATGCCGCTGCACCGGTTGCATTTACCCTAGTAAATCCTAGGAGAATATTGTAGAGAAGAATTTATGCAATAAATTTATAGATTATTACTTTTTTTTAATCTATTCGTGAGACTAGTATAAGCAAAGAAATTATTCTTACGCCATAAGTGTCTAAAATAAGCACATAAATATGTAGTTCCTACCTACCTTTGATTATATTATTTCAACCTACCTACTTAAATTAAAATGAAATAAAAATAACGTTGACGACAATATTGTGATTAAATAAAATATTTTAAAAACTTAACTGTCAAAAAAATACGGAACAAATCAACAATTACCCTATAAAGCTTTTTTAAATAAAATCATGTACATAAAGCTTTCTGTAATATCTTTCACTATTTTTCTACAGATGTCGCTAAAAATTTCTATATCTCATATTTGAACCATATAAAGCTTGTACGAAATTAAAAAAAAACTTAAAAAGCTCTCTTTAAAAGTTCATGAGCACAGTGGTAAAAAAAGTAAAGTTTAACCTAAAATGTTTTATTTGATTTTTTTTTTCAAGGTGAAGAATCCTACTACAACCAATCATCCAATGTTAACGGTTCTGTCCATAATAATTCAACGATACAAAATAATTCCACAACAACCACTACCACTGGTACAGCTGGTACAATTATATCCCAATTGCAACAACATCATCAACAGCAACAACAACACCAACAACAACAACAACAACAGCAGCAGCAGCAACAGGGAAATGTGCCTTCGTCACATTCTGTACAACAATTCAATTCAAATTCCATTGCAAATCACAACAACAATCACAACAGTCATCAGAATAATAATTCTGGAATTGGTGGTTTAGGCAGCGGTGGAGGAGGAGGAGGCGGTGGTGGTGGTGGTGGAGGCGGTGGCGGAGGAGGAGTAGGCGGCGGTGTAAATAACAGTCTAGGTGTTAATTCATCAGTATCACATTCCCAGTCGGCACCGCATCAATTGGGTCAACCGCCACCATTAACTCCATTGGCACAACATCACCAGGCATTGGCAGCACAGTTGCAAAAACATTTCGCCAACAACAGTATCGGTAAGTTTGTTAAAATAACAAGTCAAACTCATAAATATCTGCACATATATAAACATATTCACATCAGCATAAAATAAAATAAAGGGTTGGAAGGAATGGTATTTTTTGTTGACTAAGGGATGAAGGTTTAAATTAAATTTAAATACAAATCTGCAAAATGACATAACCTCAGGGGGAGAAAAGTCGATGATTTTTCATCCTCGAATATAGTATTAAAAATATATACAGTGGAAGTCCAGTGTAAGGAATAATATTTGTCAGAAAGCCTTTTATTAAATGGCTATTTAAGTAAAACTCCCACAGCCGCGTAATTTTTACTTGCGATATATGTATGTATGTATGTATGTATAAATATTATGTAGGTAGGTTATGCGAAGTCGAAAAAAGTGGGTCTCACAATTCTGTCTGCCTTTCTGTCTGTCCTTGCTGCAGCCTTAGGGTGAGTCGATTTTCTTTAAACTTTATACCTATCGTTTTCTGGACATTCCCCCACCACGTTTTTTAAAGTTTTTTTAGGACCAAAAATGACGTAATTTTTTGTTCAGCAAATAATGAAAATCTAATTTTTCTCAAAAATGTGCCTATAACTCACAAAAAAAATAATAAAACAAAATTAAGTAAGTTTTTTTTACAAAAAGGCTACCATTTTTTTTTTTTTCAAAAAACGGTTAGATATAAATGGTACCTCTCATAGAACCATTTAATGATTTTTGATTTTCACAAAAACGGTACCGAATTTGACAATTTGTTTTTTTTTGGAGAATGTTCAATAAGGTCATAAAAGAATTATTGTGTACTAAAATATTAATTTTTTTTTTAGAACTTAAAATTCGAATTTTCATTCAATATAATTATTGAACTTAGTTTAGCACTCAGAAGTTTTTTAACATTATCTTTATCAGATTTATAATAAAAAAATATTCTTATAACCAAAAAATAACCCATATACATGTTATAAAGTCATTTAAAACCGGTAAATAAAAAACAAATTTTTCTCAAAAACGGTTCCTACGATTTTGATTCAAATTTTGGTGTATCATCGTACTACCATATTATTGGAAAAAAAATGAATCTATCGATTAAAAATGGTACCTCTCATAGAACCATTTATTTGGTTTTCGGCTACCTATCTCATTATCTGTTAAACCGATTTTAATGAAATTTTTTACACAAGAGCTTCTTATAAATTTGAATAATTTTGTATATCAAAATTTAAAAAAAAAATTGGATTTTAAAAAAATATTGAATTTTAAAAAAATATTGAATTTAAAAAAAAAATTTCAAAATTATTTTTTGAAAATTTGATATTTCGCAAATTCATAAATCATTAATTAAATCTAAATCTGTAACTCTGCATTAATTAATTCTAAAAAATTGCGTACCAGCTATTTCTTAAAAATGTTTACAAAAGTTTATTACATATCTACATAGAGGTACCTACCTACTTATAAATTTTTTTTTTTTTGAAACCGCTCCGATTTTCAAAACTTTTGTCTAAACATTTATTAAAGAAATCGGATGGTGTACCTACATCTCATCGGCGTCAAAACAATTTAAGAAGAGTTTTAATCAATTTATTCCTAATTAAATTATTTTTTTTTTTACATTTTTGCGGCTTAAACGTATAATTTACATTTTTATGTATACATATATATGCGTTCAAAAAGGTGCTATTATTATTAATTTTTAAGTTCTCACATTACATACATTCTATCTTAAACTAAACTACGTTTTTAGCAGGTGGAATAAAATAAAGTCTCCTATAACTAATGTACTTCTTTTAAAATCTGATGAAAACTATTTAGAATTTAAAATTACAGTGTGATCGCACTTAAGATCAAATTCGTGGCGATCCAGTCGTGCATTTTATTTTTACTAGCCTTCCCGCGAGAATTCTCGCAATTAAATAAAATTAAAAGACGCAAGAAAACAAATCAGTTTTTGAACAAATTATTAACATTTTTAAAATTAAATTATAATTCGTCAAATCAACAGGTTATTTCGCTTCGTTTAACACCTTATTTGTCAAAATCGGTGTAGTATGAGAGTTGGAAAGTGAGTCTAGACTATAGAAATAATATATAAGATTATTCCGCAACCCAGTATCTAACGACTGACTTTCAAAAAAATTAAATTATTAAATTTTATACGCATAAATTGGTCGTATAAAATCTGTGTCTATAAAATTAAAAATTCCCAACAGCTTTTTTAAGAAACATCTATGCATCTTCCCATGGATGTGTGACAAATTATTTTGCCTTACAAATATACAAAATAAAAATCAAATTTTTTTGTTTCAATTTTGTTTCTTTTAAAAAAAGTGCTTTCAAGTGTAATAAAGTGTAATAAATTTCTCTTATATTTATATAATTTTTCAGTTTTAATTTAAATTCAAATTTAAAAAATTTTAATATTGCTATTAATTTCTTAATTTTTTCAATAAATTTAACAAAATATTTCAAGTTCAAAGTAATTATTTAATTATATCAAAATTTGTTTCTTTTTTAACATCAATTGTATTTGTTCAGATTTAATAAACTACCCCCGAAGAAGTTGGGAAAATTCAACAAAACGTAGGGAAAATTATGAAATAAAGTTTTTTGTTAGCATAAAAGAGAAGTGTGACCAAAAAAGCCTGGGGTGGAATCGGCTAAGGTGATAAATGATTGTCACATCAACCATTGTCAAATGTGATTGTCATTTAGTTTTCCGTCTGGTTAAGGTGATTCAACTCAATTCAATACAATTGAATACTTTCCAATGGCATTTGTCAAAAACATGGTTGCTATCGAAAATATATAACGAAAATGACGTCTTTGCAATATAATTCTTATGTTTTATTCATATTCCGGAATGTACTAAACTTTTTTGGTCACAAGAATGTTCATTTTTGTCTGTATGAACGGTAAAAAAAAGAACTCTGAAAAATTCATACAATTTTTATAGGCTGCTGGTAACTCTAGTCGTACTCAGGCAGAAACCTAAAATTTGTTGGAAAATGACATTATGTGATAGCTATTTAGCTTTCAAATGTGATATCATCTTACACAGACTGAATTGCTTGATTGTGACTCTCACTTATCGCAAATCACCTTACACGATCCCAACCCTGATTAAACTAAAAAAATCATTTAAAATCAAAAGAATTGGTCAATCAAAAAACTATTTAAAAATCAAATTAATCTTTTAGAAAAGTTGGAGGAACTTTTTTTTGCTCATTTTATTGCTTCTTGATTTTATCCGTTTTATCCATATAGAACTGATGAACATACATAAATTGATATCAATTTAAAATTAATTTCAATTTAAAAATCAAATGACCCAAACAAGAATCAGATAAACATGAAAACATGTACTTACCAGAGTTGCAAAAGCTTAAATCACTTCTTAGCTAACTTAAAATTGAAAAATTTCTTGTTCAAAATTTCCCAATTTAGCTTATGAATTGACTTTTGAAAAGTCATCAACTAGTTTGGGAATTAAATTTTTTTAATTCATAAGTAACTTACTAGCTTATGAATTAATTTTTTTAATTCATGTCACCAACTAGTTTATGATTTAAATTTTTTTAATTCATAAGTCATCAACTAGCTTATATGACTTAATGATTTTTTAATTCAAAAATTTGCAGCCCTGGTACTTACATTTTTTTAACAATGATTTCCATATACATAATATATGAAATGCAAAAGCCTTTCAGATTAGCCACTTTTTTCCACTAAGGGTTTATAATAATAAAAAAAAAGAAACAAACATTAGCTTTTCATATTAAAAGCAAATAAGAGCAATCATAATCTGAAATCCTTTTCTCACAATTTCTCATTTCCATTAGGTTCCAAAGAATAAAATTTTTTAAATCTCGCACATCCTACATATATCTATTGTTTTTAATGTTTGTCTTTGGTTTTTCATGTTATAAGTTCATCACATAAATCTCTTTCCTGCAATCCGCCATTAATCTAATGACTTTAAAGAGAATAAAAACAGATTGCAAGCTACTTATTTCAATCGACAATCATCATTGACCAATGACCACTATAACCAACAAAAAAGAAAAGTATTTTTATCAATATCCCCTCCCCCAAACTTAAAAAAAAAATTTCTAATATGCTAATCTCTTCCACTCTTTTATATTCCCCCGCTCCCATGTGCATTATAAAAAAAAAGTCTGCCTATAGATAACATGAATGCATCCAATTTCCATCTCTCTAGTCATCAAAGAGTTTTTCCATTCATTCCAACATTTCTCTTATAACTTCGAACAAAAGAATAAAAATAAAAAAAAAAAAAAAATGGAAACCAATAAACACGAACGAGAAAGAAAAATTGTTAAAAATACGATTCCAGTCCAGTTCTTTGTTCGAATTTTGAAATGCCGTACATCCTTTCATTCAAAAGTACTTTCGGACATTTAGTATACGTACATATACGAACGAGCATACTTATACATGTTGTGCAGGTTTTCTATAGGTATAAAAAAAAATACAAAAAAAAAACCTCTTTAACTTGAGCTCCTACAGAATTTATCGATTTTATTTTCATGCCACCGACAACGACAACGACGACGCAGAACGGGAAGGACAAGCTATTGCTCGTTTTATTTTTTTTTATATTTTTAAATATTTTTAATCCCGCGAATGATTTTTGTCTAGCAACTACATATAGCACTTAGTGTTTCTATGTATGTTTGAAGAGAAAAGGACGATACGACCATCATCAAAGCAACAGGACTTTTATTGCAAAAAATAAAAAAAAAACATGTCTTTCTATAGAAAGGAAGCCATAACAACTATGCCTCCTACACACATGACTCATATGTGATGTGTAATTAAATTTGAAGTCGTGTCATGCGTTTAATATTTCATTGATTTGAAAATTCATCCAACCATGAAAATATTATTATTAAATAATATATCGTTGAGACTAATTGGAGCAAAATTCCAAATCTCAAAGATATATGTATGTCGATAGATGGAATGAGCAAAGGCAGATCAAGAGGAGGAATCCTTTGATGAATGAGCTAAAGGATGTATGCACATATGTATGTGATGTATATGTATGTACATATATGTACATAATGTTTTACAAAAACAAGACGAAATTTTTAAACCAGAATTTGGCGAAATACCTTACAGAAATCCTTGTTGAGTGCCTGAAACGTGCTGGAAACACTTGCTCAGGGTTCAATTTTGATTTCAATTTAATACCTTGTCTGTCTTGCTGGGGTAGGCCATGTTACTCATTATTTTAATCATAAACAATAATTGACAAATTAGATTAATTACTTAGAGCTTGTTTCACTGATTAGTTACTCGACATATAAATATTGGAATAGGGTCATATATCCTCAAACCAAAAAATAACATTTTTCCATTTATAACCTATTTAAGTCGTCAAAAGATCAATTGTAAGTTTTTCTACTGTTGACTTATGACCCTTTGCCAATATTTATGTGTCGAGTAATTAATTAGAACTTTACTTAGATATTGTGAAACAGACCCTTACTCTATTAAAAAATGCCGGATATGATAAGTTTTACTTCTGGCATACAAATTTAAAAACAGATATTTTTTATCCCCCACGACAGGCAATTCCAAAATTTGCTGTCGGCTCTTTGTCAGGATAGGAGATCAACAAAAGTTTTGACGAAAGCTAGGTTCCTGAAAATGGAAATTTGATTCGCTAATTTGCATCTAGAACCTATAGGGAAAATTACTACGAAGTACCGGATACACCTCATAGATCATGCGATTATAGGAGCAACTATATAGTTTTGAATAGATTTCTCATGAGCTTGAACATTTTATCGGTCCTCCTGAGCCTTGATAGTAAGTTGCCACTTTAGTATTACCAATGAGATGATGAGTAGATTAGATGAGTACCAGATGAGTGGGTTAGATGAGTACTTGACTATAGCGCCTAATGCGCCATACTGTATTATAAGTGCAGCTTGACACGAACAACAAATTACACCTGATAAAAAGTATCTAATCTACAACTGGCATATATACCTAGATTATATTGAAAGTGTATATAACCTACAGTTTGCATTTGATAAGACCTTTATGATCATTCATATATAATAATTTTGTAGATTGTGTGGAAATGATTTTTATTTTTTTTTTAAATTGTAATGAAATCTGAAAAAAAAAAAAAAAATAAAACAGAGGTTCAAGAATGAGGGCATTCCTATAAAGATACAGAAACTCTTAAAAAACAATTATTTACAAATTTAATTTTTAAATGTGTTATTGACAGTAAACAACCAATTAACATTTTCGAAGACCTTTTTGAAATTGATAAACTTTGTTGACTAAGCGCCGATCTCTATTGATGTGGTCAACTAGAATGTTTTTGATGTGATCCGATAGATTTTAAATAAAGCTATAGTTCTATTTTAATTCAACAATTTGTTTAAACTTTAAATATACAAATTCATTAAGTAAATTAAGATTGCTAAACGAATGTCGGCGGAAGTAATTGAACAAGTGCCTATGTTCATTTACTCTCAGACTTTGACAGACGGACATAAAGAATATATTTAAGACCCTTTACTATAAATCTGCTTTGATGGTCCGATAACATCAGTTTTGATGGCGGTAATGATCTTTACGTATGATCGCGATGTATATATATTATGTGCATACTACATATGTACTAAAAATATTAAATAAGTAAAGAACAAAAAATGGAATTTTAGATTTTAATCAAAACTGCCATTACGATTATATTATAGAGAAGACGAAAAAAGGGGTCTCGCAATTTTTCCTCTCTACCCATTCGACTTTCTTTAAACTTTATATACATAGTGCTTTTTGACCATTTTAGGACTGATAAAAATTATAACTTGCAAACAAGCCACTAAGGGGCCGATCATAGCTATAAAGAAAAGCCTTCAGGAAAAACTTTCTTTTGTATAACTTAAGTGTTACCTGTATCGTGTATGATTTGAAATATAAAAATGGTACGAAACGTTCAGAAATCACTTTAAGTATTTTTTTTCAAAAAAAAAAAAATTCTTTGAAACAAATATCTTTTCCAAAAAAAAGCATTAATTAATTTTACTGATGAAAATCTTTTTCCGTATCAGCTGATTGTCATTTCTGATAAAATGGAACAATTCGTTCCACTTATCCGTGTTTCAATTTTTTACTGTTCCACTGACATCAGCAAAAAAAACTGATGCCGCTTCATCGGTGAAACAAAAAACACAGGTTGATGGTGCAGAAAATGTTTGTTCGCTATGACTGACGCCTAAAGAAAATCTTACTTCTTTCAAAAACAAAACAAAATTTATGTAATTTTATTATTATTGGTAAAAGCTAAGTAAGAACTAATTTTCCAAACAATGGGTAAGCATAAATCGTATTTTGTGTGTCTTACTTTTATTTCCTAGTCAAAAAAAAATTAATTACTATTTCATTCATCTTTAATGTTGTAATAATCATTCAATGTAAATTTTTGTAAATGAAGTTATTTAAACTGGTTTTACACTTAACGCCAACAACGAATGAACAGGGGCGCTCGGGCGCTCTGTGCACACCAAACCTCCATCGTCCTGAATGAAGTAAATCCCATTCCAGTTAAATGTGGTGCCCTGTTTAACTCAACATAATGTTTAAATGTAAAATGTATCTAAAAAAACCTAATTTATATATATAAAATTGTCTTATAAAACAAAGAAATGTTACCACTCAAACAGACGGCACTCGACCATATGAAAATAAAATATGAAAATTCTTTTTTAATCAAAAATAGCTTATAGAGCCCTTTAATATATTTTCTTTCTTTGTGGTAAAATTATGTAGTAGGCAAACTCTACCATTTACTAGGAAACAATTATAAATTAAGATGCCAAACAAAAATGCATATGCGTTACTTATACCTTGGATTGGTCGAAATCTTTGATTTGAAGGGGACAAATATAATATTAATATTTCCTTAGAGACCTGGGGCGGAATCGGCTAAGGTGATAAATGATTGTCACATCAACCGTGGTCAAATGTGATTGTCATTTAGTTTTCCGTCTGGGTAAGGTGATTCAACTCAATTGAATACTTTCCAATAGCATTTGTCAAAAACATGGTTGCCATAGTGAATGTTTCAAATGTTTGTAATGAGCTATCGAAAATATAGAACGAAAATGACCTCTTTGCGATATAATTCTTATGTTTTCTTCATATTCCGGAATGTAGTAAACTTTTTTGGTCACAAGAATGTTCATTTTTGTCTGTATGAACGGTAAAAAAAAGAACTCTGAAAAATTCATACAATTTTTGTAGGCTGCTGGTAACTCTAGTCGTACACAGGCAGAAACGTCAAATTTATTGGAAAATGACAATCTTATTTTTGATGTGATAGCTCTTTACCTTTCAAATGTGATATCATCTTACACGGACTGAATTGCTTGATTGTGTCTCTCACTTATCGCAAATCACCTTACACGATTCCACCCCTGGCAAAAATTGAAAAATTCATTTATGGAAATATGTATTCCATATTCCATTGCAGTGAAAAATACTAGCCGTTTATCGCGACATCGTACAGCCGAAGAGAGTGTGCTGCACAGTGCACACAAACACACCATACACCCAGTGTTGCCATGAAAAGTTTTAAGAAATCTGCAAATCCGATGAAAAAATTTACCCGATTTGCCATTCCAGCATAGTTGAGGTACATTAGAAATGAAAAAAGCATTTATGTATTTTAAAACTTTGAATAAATTCTTTTTTAAATTTGCTCTTCTTCACATACAAATCTGGAAAGCCTACGAACAGGGTTGGCCGAATTAACTACACTTCATTTTCTACATCATTAACTATGCGTAGTTAATTTAATAAACTAACTTTAACATTTTAACTCAAAATTCAAGCTTCAAAGTTACAACTAACAGATCATTTGATATTTGAAACTAAGTTTGCTACAATTTGTTTCATTAACTACATTTAACTACATAAACTACGTAGCAAATGTGAAAAATGTAGTGGCCATCCCTGCCTACGAACACTTCTCCTTTTTTCGGTGTCCGTTTTATCATCTTCTTCGTATTCTGTTTCCTCAAACCAGTAAGAACTATAAGAACATAGCATGAACGCAATAATTTTGTCTATTCCCCTGACGTTTCGCCCTCTTTATCTACTCGGCGTTACACTTTTTTGAAATTCTGTTGATTTTTTCATATTGTTAGTAGGTATGCCTCCGCTTAAACATTTCTAATGTTAAAAGTCTGCATTGCAGATTAAATTGGAAGTTTTTATTTTTACCTTAAGTCTTCTACTTGGTCTTCTACTTGGCTGATGTATTTCAGTAGTAAAGTATATAGAATTTGAATTATTAAAAAAAAACCTTCTTATATAAACAAGCCAGGCTATAGGCTAAAAACAAAAACTTCCAATTTAATGATTAGGAATTCTAGTCTTGTTGGATATAGTGTCACGAAATCTATGTAAGATGAACTGAACTTAGCAAAAATTGCGTAGCGACAAAGGCCCTCACTAGTCAACTGATGAGTCGAAGTGAGATTGCCGGGACGAAACGCCAATTTTTGTAGCACTTAATGGCCGTATAAAGCTATTTTGAATCGAGTTGAAGGTTTATTTCGAATTTTCGTTTTGTTCATTGTGTCGAAGGCAAATAATATTTCTTTTTTGAAAAAAAAACTACCTAAAGTTGATAGTTTGAAAAAAAAAAAAAAATTTGATGCCCATGTTCTGCATTTCGAACGAAATTGAATTGAAATAAATTTTCAATTTCACTCGAAATGTCGTGTTTTACAATTCGCTCGTTTTCGAAAATTTCGCAATTACTTTGAATTGTCAAAATTGAACGTGTATCCATTTTTAATTGTTTTAAAAAGTAAAATTACACCGCCAATGATATTGGATTCAGAATTATTGGTATTTTTAAGAGAAAAATGGTATAGCGAAAATCTGTGAAAAAATTAATTGAACAATTTTGAAAGAAAAAACTAATAGTTGTCGATATTATGTAGTGTGAGTAATTTATTATGAATTGTTTATTCTTATATCCGTTTGTTCTTATATTTTTTCTTGTAAAATAATAATAAAAAATAGTTAAAAGAACAAAAATATAAAAAACACAAAACTCAACTCAACTTAATTTCGTCAGAATCAACAAAATAGATGGAATTCGTTCAAAAAATGGAATGAGGAGAATACAAATTTGATTGAAATTATTAATTTTCACAATAAATTGATTTTATTGAAAATTTGTTTTATTATTTTTCAAATTTTTAATTTCAGGAGCTATATTTCATAAAAGTACCAAAAATGATTGCCTTGTGTTTGACACCACTGAAACAATGGAGACTAACATAAAGATATGTACTAATTCAGTCGAATTTTTCTTCTTAAATTGTGATCTCAAATGAAATAGTTGCCATATTTTCGAAGCAAGCTCTAGCGAAAATTTAAGGCAATACAGTCGACTCTCCCTAAGTCGTACTCTCTCTAAGTCGAATTTCTCTCTAACTCGAACTTTTTCGCCATATTTTATCATTCCCTTCAATTTTCCATACAAAAACCATTCTCTAAGCCGAACTCCTTCTAAATCAAACTCTCTCTAACTCGAACATATTTTCTCGATATTTGGCACCCGTTAAGTCGAATTTTGTTTAGAACAAAACAAAATAAAAAAACATCACCCCTTCGGAATTCGTATTTGGGTATAGTATATAACTACGAATTTTTCCAAAACTCTCTCTAACTCGAACATATCTTGGTATCTCATGAAAATTCGACTTAGGGAGAGTCGACTGTATTTTTATTTTATTTCAGAAAATAAAACTGGCTGTTCAATTGCCCTTAAGAATTACTCACTGTATCATTTGAAACAAAACCAAAATATTGAAATTAGAGAAGTGAAGGGGCACTGGATCCACCATGTTTTCGATTTTGACAGATGTGCATAACTGAAAAAAAAAAATTAAAACGCTAATGATATTACCTTTAACATGTGTACTGTGGCTCTAGACATTTTTTAAAGTCTTTGAAAATGGCTCCAACATTTAATTAAAAACGGAAATGCGAAATCAATATTTGCTCACATTAATATGAAAATACAGTAATAATATCTGTTGGTTGTGTATGTAGCTTTCCTATAGCCTTTGGAGAGACTTTTTTAATGTTGAAATCACTAGATAAAAATACAACATTTTTTCTGTCAGTTAGTCATCTTCAAAAGAGTTTTATGGAGTATGTTATGGTATAAAATTGCCAATAGCAACCTAGTAGAAGGACCATTGCCAGAAAGGTTGATGTAGCTGTTGTTAAGAACAATTGATTATTTTAAATATTTTAAAAAGTAGTTTGTAGTTTCTTTTTCAAAATTTTGTAAATAATATCCGTTCCAAAAATATAAGATTTTATGAATCAGAAACAGGATTCCTGAGCAAAATTTTTCATTTCTGCTATCAAATACTGGAAAAAAAATTGTATTCACTTAGGTATATTCACTTTTTGACGGAGCAACATTTCTGAGATTTCATTTTTCCTTCTGGTTTGTAGGATGAAACATTGATAAACACAGGTACACAGAATTTTGAGTCATTGTTTTTGGAAAGCTTTAAACTGATAAAATATTGGATCAGCACCAAATATTGAATTAATAAAGGGTGTCCCAAAATTCACACAAAAAGTGATTTTGATAGAAAATATGGAGTTTTAATTAAAAATTGTATTTTCTTTTATAAATTCATACGAATAGAATACCGGTTAAGTGTCCTCATCGGCTTTGCTGGCACATGAACTCTTTTGTTAACATTTTCCATCATCGTTCCGCATAAATGTGGGTGAATGTCGTTGATATAGCGCTCAATTTCCAAAATCTGTACCAAACAGTAACACGTTGTGGATGCTTTTAATTCTCAACAAGCACTCGTGTATTTTCTGAAACACAAATGCGAGAATTTTGAAGATTAACGAAGTTATAAAAATAAGCTTCATCCCTGAAAATAATTTTTTTTTTTCGAAAAATCACCGCCACTTTATTATTTTTCAAACTCTTGCTCAATAATTACAACGCGTTTATCTTTAGGGCCAGTTTTACAGTGAAGTAAGTGTCACTTAAGTCCCAAATATGGAAAATTAATTCCCAATTTCACGTGTAAACTTATCGGAGTGAGTGACACTTAAGTCTCCCATGTTGGCCACTTAAGTTCCACTTACTCAGGTAGTAAAACTGCGGTTAAAGTGCCAAAATGGGTAAATTAAGTGCCACTTATTTTGTTAAGTGTGGACTGTGAAATTGGCCCTTAGTGTAGCGCTTTATTTTGAATAACCCTCAACTGTCAGCTGTCAAGTTTTTTTTTCCTGAGCAACACCTTACCGCAAAAAATGGCTTCAAATTCAAATGTGGCGTTTATTTTTGGACACCTTTTATATAATTAAAGAATTTTCGTTTCATTTAGAAATAGAGCGACACTCCACCTTCCTTGTTATTTTATTATTCTCAAGGAATTTTATAACTGATCATATTCTGTCATCTACTTCATCTTTTACCTTCTTCTACTGTTCAAATCAAATGCTATTTATTTGGTTGAATTAAATTTATTTACATATTGAAATTTAAACAAAATGAGGAGGTTAACAAATCTTTTCTGTGATTTAGAATTGAAAAACAAATCAATACTTCGTCGTTGGTTGTCAATAGAGAAACACACAGCCATGGAAGCTCCTTTGTGGTGTGACAACAGGATGCTAAATTGCAAAAACATCAGGAAGACACCATCTTGAAAATACAAAGTGCTCCATCATATACATGAGAAGAATATATAGAAGAAATACATATTATAGAGACACAGGCACATTGTCATAGGTAGACTCAATCGAAGAACGTGTAACCAAGCACGCGTTCAGGATGATATGAAGATGATGATGATCCTTTGAGAGAATATTTTTGCTCCAAGGATTTAACTATGTATAAGTATGTGTGTATGAAGGAATCCTCTGCTCTAAAATAATATATAATGTAGTTTGGGTTAAACCAATGATAATCATAAATTACAAGACGTACGCTTACTAAAAATGTTTGCCAAGTATCTGCAGAGGCAGGGATACACTGTGTATAATGTAATCCTGAATTCATGACTTGAGTTGATGAAAACTAGAAGCATTTTGTGTCTGTGTTTTTGTGTGTGTGGTTGTGTGATCCTAAACAAGTAATCGCACACCAAAGATGTTATATATCTCAAGTCTTGAGAAGAGTTAAAAGGAATTGAATTTTCGACAAGACGATACTTCATGGTGGAAGTAAATAAATCATAGAATTTACTAGTATAATGAATTCAGAGAATTTTGTGCTAAAGCCAAGTTATAACAGACACAAAGTCAGATGAGGCGTTTTTGATGAAGAAGCATAAGAAGTTCTCAAAGAATATAACATGCCCTAGGTGTTGTGTTGGTTTTTAATAGAAACGAAATCTGATGAAGTGATGGATATATACCTACTTGAAGGGAAAATAACTGTAATATATAGAACAAATGAAAATGGAAATGACATGACATGCAATTGAGATAGACAAATTAAACCTCAGTTGCAGTTGTTGTTAAAGAATTTCTCTTGATGAAATTAAAAACAAAATAGTATCAGTTAAAATGTATGTAGTTGGTTGCAATTTTGTAGGTACAGTCGACTCTCCCTAAGTCGTACTCTCTCTAAGTCAAATTTCTCTTTAACTCGAAGTTTGTCGCCATATTTTATCATTCCTTTGAATTTTCCATATAAAAACCATTCTCTAAGTCGAACTTCCTCTAAGTCGAACTCTCTCTAACTCGAACACATTCTCTCGATTATTGGCATCTTTTTTCACCCCTTAAGTCGAGTTTTGTTTATTACAATTCGAAATTCGTATTTGGGTAATAATAATAATAATAATTTCCTAATTACTAGATATTGTTCTTTCACATTAAATAATTAAATTTTGTTTTCTTTCTTTCTAGGTAAGTTTCCAGTTAATTTGATCTAGTTTTCAGTGGTAAGCTCTATAGCAATTCCTTATCAAAAATATTAACTTTAAATGACCCATTAAAAAGTTTGGATACATGTTATAGTTATTATTATCCCAGTGTAAACATATCTTTTCTACATATGTATATAAACTTCAAGTACCGTATTGTTGACTTGTCTTCTTTAAAAATGAGTACCTACCTGTTTACTATTTTATTTGAGGTTCATGTGTTATCATATTTTGATACACTTCATAGATAAGAACTTTTGTTGATAAAAAAAATCATTGTTTATTTAAAAAAAAAATATAGACGAACAAAAAAATTTAAGTGAAATTGCAGTTTAAAAGAGTTAAAAAAAAAACAGAATAATTGAAAACCAATTTCATAATTCTTTTTTGATAAGAGATAACGCGAGATTCCGAAGTTGAATAGTTTTTTTTTTTTTATAATGGGTGTGTTAGAGGAAGATAGGATGTTTTTATCTTTAATTAAAATGTCATGTGAAATATTATTGTAAGAAATAAGATAAAATCATTTTACTAATCATCAAAAAAAAAAGCAATTTACTTTTTCTATTAGAATTTGTTTTTGCAGATTTTTTGTTTTAATTAAAATCAAATTTTATGTTTTATTTATTAGGTAATACTTATATATAGACCTTGTTAATGCGAGAAATTAATTAAAGTTTAATATTAATTTCCCAATGCTGCGCTTTGTCCTTGCTAATGATTGAATTGTCGAATTACCTATAATTAAGACAGTGAACATTAAAATTTCAAATCAACACCAACACTTCGATGGTGATGAAGTCCTTAAAAGTGAATTTCGCCATACCATCCATTGTAATTTGAGCTAAGGTCAAAACGAGTTGACCACTTCAAATTTGATACCGAGTATTTTTATGTGATTCCCTGGAGGGGGGGGGGTGGGGTATTTCGAATTTTTGGTTTAGCTCATATAAAACAGGTAGCTGCCAAAAACGATTCTGGTTTTTTCAAAATTTTTTGGAAACAGCTTTAACGATTTTGATTAAACTTCGTACACCTGTAATGTCCAAATTAATTGTAAAAAAACTGCGTTTCAGGTTTAAAAAAAATAATCAAAAATACGTCAAATTTTGAGAAAATTGCCTTAATTTTGAGTTATTCGCGTAATAACTCTTCAATGGCTTGGCTGATTTTGTTACAATTTTGCAATCTAGTACTTCTAAATATTGCAAAAAATATTGCATTATAAAATTTTGAGAATATTATTTTAAATGACAAACAAAAAATTAAACAGAAAATCCATTTTTTGTAGTACATTACATTATGTAGACATTTTTACCATTTTTTTTTAAAGAAAGATTAAAGTTCGTGCGATTCATTCGTGTATATTTTTTCTTCTTTTTTCGACCCCATCTACACATTCTAGCATTTTGATAAATAATTAAATATTATTCCATTGAAATAAATAAATGAAAAAAAAATTAATTTTTTCAATGTGTACTAATTTGTCTTTATTATTTTGTAACAGATTAATCAAATAAAACCACCGCTTTTGATTAAAAATTTCAAAAAATTTCCTCTTTAGCCTTTAATCCATTTCATTCTCCATCAATTTGATTTATACCTCGCCATAGAAAATTAAAATGTACTAGATTAATGTTGACTATATCCAAGAGGATTTTCAGCAGCTTTCATTTACGAACAAAATAATCAAAAAAAAAAAAGCTTCACAACAATCCTTGTAGATGGGAAAGTAATAAAAAATATATTTTACGACCAAGCTGAGCAAATAATTTTCAAAGGGATTAGCTTGGATTTCATAGACGATGAACTATATATAATTCTAGTTCAAACACATTTTTTTTTCTACTTCTTATTTCATTGTTTTGGTTCACTCTAGAGAAACAATGTATTTCGTATCAGAAATGTCATAAAAAATGAGTTCCCTCTTTTTTTGTTGTTGCTTTTCTTTGAGTAAAATAATAATCCATGACCTATAGGATTTGCAAAAAAATAATAACTCCTTTCGTGTCATCGTCGTCACTTGTATTTATCTATATCACTTCACCCCACGCCACCCCATTAACTACACCCGCTCTTGACACAATGCGATGACGACAAGCAAAGTTATTAATGATCCTAAATAAAGCTATTATGCCTTACGTTGGTATTTTATGAGACCCATAATTGTCTTATTATACTTAAAAATAATGTTGGACTCAACTTACTGACTCACTGATGAAGGAGCAACGACACAGTTTGGTGGCTGTAGGCAAATTGAATCAGCCTTCCAATGACGTCATTCAGGTGCAAGGAGAAAAAATCAATAAAAATTCTGTTTTCTAGGCCTTTCTTTCTATACCACCGACTGAATGTACCGAACATATACCTCAGTGGTAGAAGTGGCGGTGCAGGCAGGGAGCTGAAAGGAAGATGTAGGCTGACGCGATTCCTTTTCTATACGTTTTATAAAATTATTATGGTATGGTATTACTCCAAAAACACCACTACAGTACGTTATATTCGCCTCTCTTTTAACAACAAACAATGCATAATAAATAGAGAGACTGCACGTGAAAAGGGATTTTTCGTTTCAGCTGCTGCTGCACATCAGTCAGTACAGTATATATCCTTTAGATATCACCACAAAACTTGTGCTTTCAGTTGTATAGTTGGTACCACCGACAATACCACCACCATCAACATCATCATCATCATCATCATCATCATCATTATCATCACATATATAGTTCATGTCGGGGAGAATTAATTAAAATTTTAAGCTTTGAGTACTCAAAGACAAAGTGCTTCAGCGTGGATAAATAAGAAATGTTTGCGTTCGCAATACCTCTGTATACCTCCGATCTGTTGGAACTAATTAAAAGTCGACAGAAATGAAAACTAGTTTTTTGGGGTAAACGCAAAAAGAAGAAAAACCAAAGTTGGGGGATTGCACGCGGTTTGAGAGATAAAGACTGTTGTGCGGCACTCCCAACCATCAGGATTGACCCCAGCCCTGGTGGTTTTTGAAAACAAGTTTTTTTTTTTTGTCTTTTATTTTGAAAAATTCACAGAATTAAATCATTAAATTATTTTTACATATTTTTATATATTTATTTTAATTTATTTTTATTTATGTACCTAACCTAACCAGATTAAAAATCATGGACAATTAGTTGAAGTTGATGAAAGAAGCCCAAATGTACGCCCATGTTCTGCATTTCGAATGAAATCGAATTGAAATCGAATTTCAATTTCACTTGAATTGAAATTCCATGTTCTACAATTCGTTCGTTTTCGAAAATTTCGCAATTAGTTCGAAATGTCAAAATGCAAGGTGCCTCCATATTTAATTGTGTTTTAAAGTGAAATTACACTGAAGATGAATATTAATTCTATATTATTGGCATTTATAAGGGACAAAAGAAAGCGGAACTCGAAAGAAAAAATTAGCCGAACAATTTTGTAAGAAAAAAAACCTGCCCGACGCGACGGCGCGCGCGGGCGTGAATATACCTACCTAAATATGAATGGTTCTGATGATTTTTGTATTTTTTTATTCGTAAGTTCTTATGTTTCCTACGAAAATAATAATAAATAAATAAACAAAAACATAAAGTTTGCTTACATTTTGTACCAAGAAATACAAAACTATCTGCAAATTCACCGATTTCACCACGCATAAAAATGTGGATTGAAAACGTTTATTAAACGGAATGAACCGAAATGTAGAACATCAATTTTCATGTCCGAAATTAGAATTCACTATTAGCATTTCGAACGAATTGTGGAACACCTAAATTCAATTTCGCCATGTGAATTCACAATAAGTGGAATGCAGAACATGGGCCGTAGTTTCAAGGCATTAAAAAGAAGTATAGGGTTTTCTTTCCTCTATTTTTTTCTGACAATTAAGCCCTTTGATTTATAAAGCTCTTTAAAGCTGGTCATGTTTTTATGCACAAAAGAAAAAAGCATAATTTCGATCAGTTTTTGAGGTTTGCATCAACAAAAAAAAATTCAATATGCTCTGGGTAGAAATGACATATGAATTATGAATCTAATAATTTTTGAAAAATTATTCACGATAGCTTTTTTGCTGAAACGAATATTTTCCCAAGATGATTATCAAACAGGAAAAAACTTCGGGAATTTTTTTCGCGATAGGGCTGAATTTGTTTGGAAACCTTTGTTCCAAAACTATCAGTTTTGTAAAAGAAATTTCAAGGCAAACATTTTAAGAACTGGTGTGATTTGCACAAGTTTTGTTTTCTTCAAAATACATAATCTTATCTTATTACTTTAAACGAGTTATTCTTGTATATTTATATATTTATATATTTATAACTATATTTATATATTTATATATATTTGGTTTCTCGGATATGGCTCCAACGATTTTGATTAAATTTTCAGAGTTTATTACGATGTACGAGAAAAAAAATAAAAAATTAGATTTAGTAAAATCCGCCCACCCCGCGCCCACTTTTCATACTTTTAAGTATGACGGAATCGGTCTGAAATATCTTTATTACTCGGAAACGACTCAAGCGATTTGAATAAAATTTTCAGAGTTTACTTTCATGGGTAAGAAAAAAATAAAAAAAATAAAATCAGTAAAATCCGCCTACTACTATTATTAGTTATTGGCTATTCGAAAACGGCTCCAACGATTCGGATGAAATTTTCAGTGTTTATTGTTATGATCGAGAAAACAAATAAAAAAATATATTTAGTAAAATTCTATGACAGCCACGCCCACTTTTATCATTTCTTAGTTTTTCTTAAACAATTCAAACGATTTCAATGAGGTTATAAGAGTTTATTCTTATAACAAAAAATTGGAAAATTCTTTTACTAAAATCCACCCACTGCCACGCCCACTTTTATTATTGCTTGCTTTCTCGGAAACGAAGCTAGCCATTTTAATACATTTTTCCGAGTTTTTTTCTCCTCAATAAGAAGAAAAATTTAAAGAAAAATTTAGTGAAATCCGCCCACAGCAACGCCCACTGCACCGCCCACTTATTTTGTTTTTAGTTTATCGGAAACGGGTCCGACAACTTAGATACAATTTTATGAGAGCGTTCTCTTTTATAGGTAGGAACAAAATTTAAAAAGAAATAAGTAGAATCCACCTACTGCCACGCCCACTTTTATTATTTCTTAGTGTCTCGAAAACAATTCAAACGATTTAAATGAGGTTATGAGGTTATAAGAGTTTATTCTTATAACAAAAAATTGAAAAATTATTTTACTAAAATCCACACACTGCCACGCCCACTTTTACTATTGCTTGGTTTCTCGGAAACGGAACTAGCCATTTTAATGAATTTTTCAGAGTTTTTTCTCCTCAATAAGAAGCAAAAAGTTAAGAAAAGTTTAGTGAAATCCGCCCACTGCTCCGTCCACTTTTGTCGTTTTTAGTTTATCGGAAACGGCTCCGACAATTTGCATAAAATTTTCAGTGAGCGTTCTCTTTTATAAGTAGGAACAAAATTTTAAAAGAAATATGTAGAATTCACCTACTGCCACACCCACTTTTATTAGTTTTTGGTTTCTCGAACACAATTCGAAATTTTCAGTTTATTTTTAAAATTGAACAAGAAAAAAATTGAAAATTGATTTTAATAAAATCCGACAATGTCACGACTACTTTTATTATTTCTATTTCTCGGAAGCTACTCAAACTATTTGAGTAAAAGTTTTAGAGTTCATTCTTATGAGTGAGAAAAATTGAAAAACAAAAAATATCCGAAACGAATCCAACGATTTGCATGAAATTTTTTACTTCTTAGGTTTTTCGGGAACGGTCAGATTTGAATGAAATTTGCAGTTTGCATAGCTTAACGAGAATTTTTTTTGGAATTTAGCGTTATTTAAATCCGCCACTGCCACGCCCACTTTTGTTATATATTGGAACTTTGTAAATGGCTTCAGCGATTTGGATGAAATTATCAGGAAGTGTACTGATAAGCAAGAACAAAATAAAAAAAAAAAATTGGAAAAACCGCGCACGCCCACGAAGGGGCGCTAAAGCAACAGTTCTAACTATCTGGAGGAAATTTTGTATTTAAATAATGATTTAACTTTCAAAGCTAATAAAAATAAGTATCATCCAGACCTTATAAGGAGGTGCCAAAGGATGCTGAATTCTATTTTAAGTCTAACGATGCAATTTTATTTTTAAAAGAGGAGCTAAGCTTTAGTTTTTTCAATTTTGATGATTTTGTTTTCGACTTAAAATGACCTCAGAAACTCTTGGTTTTCTTCTGAGGCGGTGATTTCGGGACACCCTGTATATGGGAAAGGAAGAATTATTGTATAATTTTCGAATAAAATGTATTTTATTATGGGTCACTAGACGTATGTGGAACATTTTTTTGTTCGACATAATTATAAACAAAGGCCCTCACTAGTCAACTGATGAGTCCAAGTGAGATCGCCGGGACGAAACGCCAATTTTTTGTAGGACTTAAAGGCCGTTAAAAGCTATTTTGAATCAATAATTATAAAATTTGTATGGATAAGTGAAAAGTGCTTGGAATCGATTTTAGTTCGAAAAAATAATTAATTGTCTATGTGTTACTGTCAATTATCTATGTGACATATTTGTATTTTCAGAGGAAACACTATAATTTGTGTGTAGGTGTAATTGTGATGCATTTGGAATTGCTTCTTATTGATTGTTATCTTAAATTATTGTTGCAAATATATTTTACTGCGAAGTACCTATGTCCTATATTTCTACAGAAAAACGACCCGTTCTTCGTTTTTAGCTTTAAACATTAACCATAATTTTTGCATTTATTTTCCTTCGTTCCTACTGGACTACTTGGTGAAAACGTAAATAGGCGTGTTTTTGTCTCTTTTGTTCCTAATCGCTATTTATAGAGTTTATAAAACAGTATTTAAATTCTATTTTTGCGAGCTTCAGGTCTTCTTTGTTTAACTTGCTTTTTTTAAATAGACAGCGTTTCGCACGTGTTTACGTGCTTCTTCAGGTCTATTTAGATAATCCTAAAAAAAATTATTTGAAATAAACTAAGATTTTATACCTATGTATCTATAGATATTTGTTATTATTTTGTATCTCTTATTATATTAACTGCTATGTCTATATTTCTCATACATATTTCACTTTTTTCAATTAGAAAAAGCCGAGCTAAGCTCGGTCTCCCAGGTACTATATATAATATGTAGATGTTTTTGAGCATGAGCTACAATTTTAAGCCAACTTTAAAAAAAATTTAAAAATATTTACAAAAAAAATAAACAGTCTCAAAAACTAATGTTGTGGCCTAAATTACAAACAGGTACTTTTTAGAGAGTTTCTTATAAATAAAAATAAAACTATCCATCAAAATTCAGCTTTTTGAATTTTTTTTTTAAATTGAAATTTGACCTTTTTTCTTATTTTCCTGGGCTAGTATAATTTTAAAGAATGTGTGGATATGACTTAACTTATAACATATTAATTTATTGTCTTCTTTAAATAAGTATCTTTTTCTGCTACTTTAGACATCAAAGAGATTTGTAGATAGTTTGGTTTTTCTTCTGAAAATCCAATTTCCTAAAATTGTTTTAAAATAATAAATGTAATAATTTTTTGCTCTGCCTCAAACGTACCACAAAATAAAACAAAATCGTTTTTAAAAATGTTTTTGTCTTGTTGAGCTCTAGTTTGACCATAAGATCGATCAGGGCACCTTGTTACACCCTGTTAATAGTTCTGTAATGGGCTTATTTCAGTTTTAAATTATACATAATTACTTTTAGTGACGCGATAGATGCCTAGACCTGCGCATTGTTGCAAAAATCATAACGTTTGAACGCATTGAGACATCGCTACAATTTTTCTTCTTAAAGGAATATGATAAAATAGTAATTTTTTTAGAAAATTAAGGGTGTTGTTAAATTTAAGACTCAAACCAGGTTTTCTTAGAAAAAGGAATTAACAGAGAAAGGAATTAAAGACAAACTTTCAAAACAGTTAAAATTTTACGAGTTTTGTAGCTACTTAATTGTTTGCAGGTTGGTTCAAAATAAAACTTTTCACCACAGTGGATGCATTAAATTAACGACCCAATTTTTGATGAACAGTGGGCGCATTAAAAAAATGTTCAATATAACAATCATTAGTTTGTTTACAAGATTGTAATTTAATTTTTCTAATTAATTTTTCTTTTTAAATAAAAAGGGCCGTGGAAGTGAGAGGATTTTTTTTACGATTAAGATAACACAACGTACCTATTCAAATTGAAATAAGAAGAAAATGTCAGCTCTTTTGAGAAAGGAAATAACTCAAACATTCCAAAAGTAAATTTAGTTTTAAGACCAAACTGTTAGCAACGAAAACATGTTTAAAAAAAAAAAAAAAAAACAAATTATAATATCACAAAATATTGTAAAAAGTTGCAGCTGAAATTTTGCATATGTTTCAACAAATAGTCAGGCTCAAATCTCATAAAAAAAGTGTGTATTGTTTTATTTATTAAAAATATAAATTTTTTTAAATGTAATTTACAAACACGTAACCACTGAAGAAAAGTAAGATTTTGATTAAATATGCCATAATTGAAATAAAAAAAAATAAATAAATTCGTTTTTGTTATTTTTTTTACTCGAACAAAATTGCTCAACTTTGAAAACCTTTTAAACCAAACAATTAAAAAAAATATTTTGTTTACTGTTTTTGAAGATCTGTCTATATTTTTATAGATATATTTTTATTAGTAATAAAAAACAAAAAAAAATTATAAAACTTCAGAGTTTGTAATAAGTTTTGCCGTGACGTTTGGCATTTTGGATCACAGTGCGGCGCAAAGTGGGCTCAGAGGAAAAATGGTCTTTTGAGAAAGTTATATATGTTATATATATGTCTAACTACTTTTAGATAACCCGAGCGTATAATTTCAAAGTATTTTATATATAAATATATTACAATAATTCACAAGCCCCCAAAGTTAAAAAATATTTGATTCGAGTTGCGAACCATATATTCAACAAACTTTTAAATGTATTTTTCTGAAGTTTCTTAAAATAAATTCTGTAACTTTATACAACATTTTATTGGCCTATTCTCGACTATATCTTAAATAAAAAAAAAAGAAAATAATTCATTAAAGAAGATTTCTCTAAACTAAAAAAAATGGTTATAATGAAAACTTTTTGAGCTTTAAGTTTAGCTCCACTTGCCTCCAAGCAGTGACGTATATCAACGTGTGATCCATACTTTCAACCAGAGAAAAAATCAACTGCAGATACTTGCAGATCTTCAAGTTATATTCAAATTTGTCTCACTGAATCGGGTTTCAAGAAACTTGATTTTTAAGGTGGTATATATCAAAAAGTTATGATTTCTTCAGTACTAACTGTCAAAATGAACTAGTTAAGTCCATTATTTTTAGAAAAAATGTGTACCTTTATTTTAAAAATAAAATAAAATTAATACCCAGGTCTGAGAAATTCGATTTTTTGCGAAACCATTTATTTTTGCCTGTAAAATTTTTCAACTTCCAACTCAATTTACTCGAAAAAAATATATGAAAAATATTATTATTTTATGATAGTCTGAGTTATATGATAGGGTTTAATAAAGAATAAATAAAAGAATTAGGGATAATCCTACAGTTATTTTGTTTGCACGCAAAAAGTACAAGCAGGTAAAAATTAAAAAGGGTGTTTTTTTCTGATTTTTGCCTAAAATTTTAGAAAAATGTCCGTTACTTTTTATGTAATCAGTTTTTCTTAACCAAATTTTGACAAAATATTTTTAAGACTAATCTTAATATGTGTGTCGAATTTCAATAAAATCCGATAAGTTGTTCAGATTTAACAGACTTTTTTTTTAATTTCAGTACCCTCAAATTTTAGAAAATGTCAATAATTTTATTTTCAATAATTATTTCTTAACCAAATTTTGACCAAAAAATATGTACAAGACGAATCTTAACATGTGCACCCAATTTCATAAAATTCCGTTAAATGCTTCAGGCTTTTTTTGAAATTTTGGTACAACATCAAAACCCTCAAATTTTAGAAAAATGTGTATTTAACTTTTTTTCTACTAACAAAATTTTGACCAAATATGTAATTTAAACATATATGCCAAATTTAATTAAAATCCGTTGAATGTTTTAGATTTTACAGACTTTTTTCCGCTCTCCCATACAAACCAAACCACTGTGCGGCGGCGTAACAATCCTACGCAGGCTTCTTGTGAATAAAAAAAGCTTAGATTTTTACTTAAAAGTTCTTTTTTTGTGAATAAAAATAACCTTTAGTTAGCTATTTAAAAATGTTTTCTAGTTGTAGCTATTTTTTAATAGCAAGCGGTAAACACATTTAGTTTTGGCTTAATTCGTAGCGTAAGTCAGTGGCTTGCTATTTTTTTAAGTGGAATTTTTCCCAACTCAGTGTTATGAGCGTGCATCAGGCGCCACTGCTGTAGAAAAACCTCGTCCATAAGCCCTGTTCTGAAAATTTTTGTTGAACTAAAAAAAATATGCTCTACAAACCGAATTGAAAACTTACCGCAATTTTTGTCTTTTAACCAAATATTTTTTTATTTTTAGTTTTATTGAATGACAGCTTTGTAGAGTAGCACAAAATCTATAAATGTAAAAAATCACATAACTCAAAAACTTTACATAGATTTCCTTGTGGTAACATCCATCTGTTGTAACATACGAAAACCCGAACTTTTGTGATTAAACCTTAGAATAACTTTCTTATCAAATGTCGGATTTATGGAGACTTTTTTACAAATAATTTTTAATGGTGATTTACACATATTCTGTCTTGACTTTCTTACGATTTCAATACGATACAATGAAAGATGCAATGAACTATGGCAATATTTCTTATATTAAAATGAAAATAATTGGATTTAAAAATCTTCACTTAAATTTTGTATACATTTTTCCTAAAAAAAAAAAAAAAAAAAACGAAAAGTTCGGTTCATTAGTGCATTTTATTTTTTTTTATCTCTGTAGAAATTGTTCTCCTGATGTGCAATTCAGGTGTAGACAAGACAAAATTGCTGCAAAGAAGTTTCTGCTCGCTGGAAAGTCTATTTGTTACTAGACAAAATAGCAATTTTCTCTCTAAATTTTAACAACTGTACATAAACTTACATATATGCTGATTTTCTAACTCTTACGCCCATATTATTCACTCGATACATCCAGATTAAAACTTTAATCCAGATGTAAAATATACAAATTCAATGTAAATACATCCGGATTTAAGTTTCAATCTAGATGTATCGAGTGAATAGTATGGGCGTTAATGTTTTTGAAATTAAAATAATCTCAGAATCTTGTAAATTAAATCTAATTCATCTCAATTCTTGGAAAAAATAATCAAAAATTTTATGTACTACTCATACAAATTTATTCTAAAAAAAATCATACGGCAACTCTATTTCTCCCTATCAAGGTACAAAAAAAGTGCGAGAATAAAACAACTATTTACTTCTATTACAATCCGACACACACGAAAAGAAAAATATTGAAAAGCTTGACCCGATAAATCAAAAGCTCGATACAAGAGTATCTACTAGTATTCTCCGTTGAATTTACATTTTTGTACTCGAAAGAAAAATACAAGAGAGAACATTTTTGAAATTCCTCAGTGCATTTTTGTTATTCTTTACATTTTTCTGTTGACATTTTACTACACAAATATTTTCCTCTTCTATAGGTACATACATACATAGGTAGTTGTTGTTGTTTGATGGGGGTGGTAGATTTTGATAACAAATGTCAAGTATATCGGGTGGGGTGCATGAAAAGGGAGATTCTTTACTTTTTTGGTTGTTGTTGTTATCTAGTGGGCACTTTATACTTTTAAGAGTTTTCCATGTAAGAGGTTGTTGGTTCTTAATAAATTTTTTTTTTCTGGTTTAAGTATTAATTTATGGATTTTTCATATTTGATTCTTCTAGTACAATGGAATGCCATTAGAATATACCAGTTCAGCGGTGTAGGTATTCCTTAATGTTTTTTTTAGTTGTTGTTGTTGGATTTTATAGTTTAAATTTTGTTTGTACACATTCTGAGTCTGACGTTTCGCTCTCGCCGCTATATGTGTCTCTTAATTTCTTGTAATCACTCTCTTAGAATAGAAACTTTGTGTTGTCTCGGTTCTAAAATAGTATTCTGAATTCCGAACGAAAAGACGCAACCCCATCGACTCGACTGAGCTATGCTGAGAGGCAAAAAGCGTGCAGTTTTTTTTTTTCTTTTTAATTTGTTTGTACTGAAAAAGAGAACAAACGTATTTTTGTTAGTAATAGACAGTCTGTTGATGTTTGTGGTCTTGTGATTTTGTTATATTAGTCCGATGGCGTATTTTATTTCATCGTCGGGGAGCGTTTTTGTGTGTATTTTGTAATAGTTTACCTATGTTTTTTTTTTTTTTTTTGCTAAAATATTGTAGGTACATATTCGCTCGAAATGTTACTATCTGTACACACATAGAATCCTTTCTCGTGATGGATTGAAATTCTGTAAAGCAATAAATCGAAAGAAAAATAATAAAATATATCTCCGGCAATAAATTAAAAAGGTTTGCAAAAGTTTAAGATATTACAAAAAAAATATCCTTCCCGTGTAAGAATATAACTAAACAAGAAAAAAAATCCTTTTCACTAGAGAAAAGAAAAAAAAATGAAGCGTGTGAAAATCTAGTACAAAATTATCCTGTCAAAATTGCTCCGGAAAAAATCCCCTTGTGTCGGGAAGAAGTGGAAAAGGTTTTATGCTAAAAATTTTTTATTGCTAATTTGTTTTTTTTGTGAAAAAAGGATACACACTAGGCATTGAAGTAAAGATAAAAAACGCGTTTTTGATAAATTCATTTTAAATTCCGTGAAATTAATTTAAAAAAATCCTTTTTTTTTGTGAATTTCCGTTCGAAGTTGTATACAATCGGGTAATATATCAATGCACTCCTCCCGGTGCTCTACTGTCGTGCTATGTGTCCGTTGCATACATTCCTTAACATCAGCAGTTACAGCAGCCAGCGCCATATCAGCTAGCTAATACTGCCCCTTGCCGGGGTGGTCGTATATCCTCCCGCTGCCTTGGGTCGTCATCGTCATCGTCGTCGTCGTCGTGTCGTCTGGTCTAGTGCTGATGTGTGTCTGAGGTCGTGAACCCGTAGAATTGAATGTATTCGTTGTTTGTTTGTTTTGTGCTTGATTTTTTTTTTATTTTTTCTTGTTGTTTTCGGGTGAGAACGGATACCTCCTTTGTATGACAATCATTTTTGTTTTTAATTCTGGCATAAGACCAGAATTTTTATTCCGGTGAAGAGATAAAAGGATATCCGAGTGATTGTCGTCAGCGTCGCTTAGTGTTTATTGTGTTTATTCTTCGTAATAAATAAAAAAAAAACATAAAACGAATGAAAATAATTTTAAAATGCATTTCTAAGTTTTGTTTTGGATTCGCTATATAGGAATATTGCAGAGAAGAAAAAATCAAATTTTGCATTGGATTATACAAGGATTACTCCTATATATTCATATAACCATCTTTATGGGACGACAATTAAATGGACAATAATTAATGAAAATCATATTTTAAAAGAAAATAATTTAAAAAAATCAAATATACCTTTTTTTGTCTGTCTTTTTACATATTTTGTATAGTTTTTAATGAAGCATCAGCATTTGAGGCTGCTAGCAAACAATGCTCCCCCAAGCTTTCATGTCTTAATAAATATGTAGTTTATAATTTTGGAAGGGCTGGAATTGACAACTTTTTATTTTTAATGAAATTGGACAAAACTAGAAGAATACTGTAGCAAAATTTATATTTTACAGAGATTCAGACATTAGGTATTAAATGTTCCAAATTCAAAGTTGAATATTTTTTGGGTAGGTACTTATTTTTTACCCCGATCAATGGAATAAAAAAAAAAAAAAAAAATGACAGGCAGGGGTAGCAACCTGTGTTAGAAAAATTAATTTTGTCAGAGATCTAAAATTTGTCACATAAAATTTATTGCTTAAATTAATTTTTTAAAGTAAAAACACGAATGAATTGATTTTTCCGCCTCCTATATTTTTGACCAGTAACTACAGAGTGCCGAAAATAAGGCTCGAAATGTTTAAAATTTAAAGCTGAACATTTTTTTGGTATGTACAAAAAAGAGAGGGAAAGGGGAATATCAAAATAGTAATTTTGTTTGAAATCTAGAATACTGTACTTAAATTAAATTGCTTACTACAGAGAATTTGTTTTATTGTATTATAACTTATGTGTGTTTTTTACAAACAGGAAGTGAGAAAAAAAAAATTACTTAGCTTACTTGACTAGAGATGTGGTAATTGGTCCTGTAAGGAATCCCGAGGGGAATTTTTCTGCCCAAATAATTTTTGTTCGTTTTCATGAAATCAAACAGGTGCTCAAATTAACATTGTTGTGCATAATTGTTAAATTTTTTTTAACTTTATCTATTTTGTGTGGAATATAAAGCAGTAAGCACCAAGATAGATCTAAAATTCTAGATAACGACGTTTGCAAAATAAAAAGGCATTAAATCACCGTGGCATCTAATGAAGTAAAAAAAAAAAAACAAATTTCCCACGCCACTGTACCCCCATACCTACCTACGGGTATACATTTAGAATTTCGATCTTGAGTAAGAAAATTCTTTAAAATGTCTACTAAACGTTTTTTAAATTAATAGTTATATGAAAAATCATTTATTTATAATTTATCTAAATTTGTGTATAAGAAAAAAAAATATTTCATATAATGAGATTTCGATATAACGAATGCATCTTGGACATTATATCATTTGTGGTACTGTTCTTCTAAAAAAACACCCTTTTTAAAGTGTATTCCATGTCGAATCCTTCATGAAATCAGGAACAGAAAAAATTTCCCATTTCATTATTTACACAGCCATTCGAAACATTTAAGAGTACTTGAACTGTAAAATGAGTACCTACATACATCAAGTCCTTGAACTTTATAAATGGTTTTTAATGGTACCTCGATGAAATCACCACTCAATGTTCATTCGAAAATTATTTTTATGAAAGCTGACCCTTTCAGGTTTTTTTTTATAAAAACTGTTACAAAAAATTGTTTCTTCGAACAAAAAATATCGGTACCAACTTTGAAATTGTTAAAAATCCTACGATAAAATAAACTTACATTTAAAACACCATGATATCGACGACATTCCAACGAACTATCACAAAAGCTGCCGCCTTTTGGCGCCTATTTTCCCACGAGAAAATATTGAATTACCGCTAAAAAATTCTCATGCCAAAGTGCCACCTTACCTACTTATCTATCATTTAGTAGGAAACAAATTTACCAAGTGCTTTTGGCAACAGATTATTCCCCCTACAGAACGTTGATTTTCAATTTCCTCATTATTATTTATTTTATTTAAATTTTGAATGCATAAACTTCTAAAAAGTTAAAAAAATGTAAAAGATGTAAAAATTTTCAAAAAATGTGTTTTGAGTTAAAAAATTAACAAATAAATGAAAAATGGGTTTTAGTTGAAATTTAATTCTTATCTGCATATTAAAAAATGCTTTAAATTGGCGTACAAAATTTATTTTTTAACATTCATAGTTTAAAAACTTTGACAAAAACTATTTTTTAAAATTGTTTTTAAAATCTTACACTAAAACTTTAAAACTAAAGAATAATAATAAAGAGCAAGTATGTGCGATCCATTCGAGCATATAATTTAGTCTTTTCTTTTTAAGATTTTTTTTATCAATTTTTTTTTTTTTTATTTTTTTTTATCATATAGACATTTTTGAGAGTTTATCTTTTAAACTTTATAAAAAAAAAATTTAAACAGCTTTGCGACTCTAGAAATTCTGATAAGCGACGTCCTCTTGCGATTAAGATTAAATTATTTATTAATCTTTTGTGTCAAACCACAAATATATGTACGTATTTAGCCAAAAATTTGAAACACAATCAATTTGGATTTGTGTGTGGGTAATTCTAAGTAGGTATGTTTTTCAACTTCCCATTGAATGTTGTTGTAATTGGTCCGATTTTTCGAATCCAAAATTTCGACATAACTCCAAGTTTCGATGCCTCTAGAATCCGAATCCATCGTTCTTACAAAAATGTCTGTATAGTGTGAGTAAATTCGTAAGATGATTCGTTGGTACGTTGCGTTGGTACGGTCGTTTGTTCGTACGTCCGTATGTTCGTATGTTCGTATGTTCGAACTTTACCTTTTTTCGTTCACCATATCTCGAGAACGGTTAAAGATATTGAATTCGGATGGATTTTATTTTACAGAAAATAACGTCATAACGTGCTGAAAGGGTTTTCAAAAAAATGCATTATAAAATGTCTGTCGTCTAGACACTAGAATATCTCTTATATTGTCGACATCTGCTCAATTTTATTGTACACGTAATGAAGTAATGAAAATTTGATAAGAATTTATAAATAAATCGACTAAAATTTTTGTTTAGATATAAAAACTGATAAAATGGTTGAAAAATGTTTTTCGGCTTCAATATCTTGAAAAAATAATAATGATATTGACTTCGGGCTAATTTAAAACACAAGACCATGATTAATAATTTATTGGGTATCTTAAAAAGTTCAATTGATAGTTTTTTTTTTAAGAAAATATTACAAGAATCGACTAAAAATTGTTAATATTAATATTTTTTTGAAGCTCAAAAAGTTCTTATTTTTACCATAGGATAATTTTCTAAACATTTCGCAAAATTATAAAAGAAGCCAATTAAACCATTACAATTGATGGGATATGGGCTTTCACATTTTCACAAGTATCAACATCTTTTTTTAATTATATGAATTTTGATTCTACATAAAACCAAAAATACTATACTATTGCAATCAATTTGAATATCACAGTTACGAAGATTAAGTATAATCATAAGAGCTGCTTTACACTAACCTCGAAAAAAAACCAACATCACTATTTGATTGATATGTTCAGAGTTCACAAAAATTTTAATTATTTTTCAAGGGAAATATATACAAATATGGTCTTTAGCTTATTTGAATCAAGTCTTTTCGACCTTAAGGCGCTTACTTGAGTGGAAAAACGCTCAGATCGTTCTTCTTTATAGTATTGGATTTTTTTTTGTATTGTAAAATCTTAAATTTATCAACACAAAACTAATATACTTGCCCTACCTCACCCATTGCAAGTAAAAAATTAACAAAAATGACCTAATCAACAGACTAAGCTCAATTTAATTATGCTTGTTAAAAATATTGATTTCAAATAGCTTTTTAACAGTGTTAAGTCTAGACATAAATTTGGCGTTGCAAATTTCTTTCTAACTAATTGCTTTTCAAAGCCTTACAAAAAAATAACTTATTCCCTAAGATAATCTCTTCTACATCGTCTTACAGATACATAAAGTACACTAAATATAATTGCTTACACATTTGAATAAATCTATGTATTTTTTTTTTAAATTAAAAGTCGTATAATAAAAACCATGTTCTAGCATTAACTTGAGAATATATTTAAATCTTATTAAAGGTGGTGAACACATGTAGTCAAAGCGCCCTGACTAATCAAGTTAAAAATTAAGAGCGAATTTTCCACATGGCTGCTTACAAAAATCACAGATGACCTCAACTTTTTTTTGTATACTTGCAAACCACCAACATAATTGTCGGTGTTATTAATTTATCAATTTTTTTAAAACGTCAACCTAGACTTAATTTTTTAAATATTTTGTTTGCATTTTATTTGAAGGTTTATAATAATTCATAAATAGAAAAATATTTTGTTTCGAATGATTGAACACTATACGTATCGACTGTCCACATATTTGCACATAAAATACAACAAGCCGGCAGCAATTGGCCTCTCTTATAAAAGTCGCCAACAAGTTTTGTTTTAGTTTGTGTTTTTTTTTAGGTTAAGTCCGAATTAAACGTCAAACACTCATGTAAAATTAAAAGCTTTACATGGGACTTTTATATCTTTTTTTTTTAAATATACGTATATACTCTTGTAGGCGGCTCCCTTGGCAAACAAGTCATCGAGCTGTCACTATAATACAATAAAAGTATATATGTATGGATATGCAATTGCTATTTTCCCAGTGGGGGTGTTTAATTTTTTTTGGCCGACATTTAAGGCCAACATAAAAAAAAATAAATTATGGTATACATCATCAATCGATAGTCGAATCAAAATTTAAATCACGTAACTAGCTTCCAATTATATATTCCTTCCTCCCGGGTAAATTTATGAACATCCGATACGTAATTATTTCGAAAATTATAATTGCCACAACAGTATGTATATCTGAATCTATTTATATAAGCGGCTGCCAAAGTATAGCTTTAGCTATCACAATGCATCTATCTCAAACCATTAGACATTATTAGAATCACTGTGCGAATTTGTCGCGTGTAAAATTAGAGGCACAATCAACAAGGGAAACAAATAAACAACAACAACTACATAAGTGGTAGGTTAGGTACCTTTAATGGAGGCAAACATTCGTAATTCAAACGCAAATTGATAACAAAAAGTATCTACAATAATTATATTCAACAGTCCACACTATAATTGGTTGACAAAAAAAAATCTACAAAAAAAGTACATACATACATATATTCAAACCGCAATGCAATGGAAACAAATATACAGGGTGTTGGAAGAGGAAATAAAAAAAATAAAAAAAAAAACAAAAACAAACAAACAATTTAATTTTACCACGCGAAAAAAAGCTTAACCTTATAATGTAGAAGGTAATCCCCATAAATAAAATTTTTAAACGTATGACTATGTTGCACGCACTTGCTCTCTATCAATGTCATGGAATTTGAATTTGAGTTGGCCAATTGCTGTGACATGAAATCGAATTTAACATTTTTACAAAAACTTTTTAAAAAGGATTTCAAAGTAACAAGCCATTAAATAAAAAGCAAGGAAAATTCTTTAAAAGTTGAATGCAGATTTGACCGATAATTTCGAGCTTCTTAAGTCAAAAATTTCCCAAAAATTGTAATTGAACAAATTGAATCATCACGTGGTAGACTTATCTCAGATATACTTTTGAACAAAAAAAATGTTCAACATACGCCACCATATACCTTAAGGAAATTTTCAAAAGTTTTTTTTAAAAATTTCTGAGAAAACTTATCACGAATCATATTTACGACATCTGTTCGTCCGTGACTCCATAAAAAAAAAAAAAACTATGTATCAACTTAGAAAAGTTAATTTTTTAAAAATTTAAAATTAACACTCACTTATTTCACTTATCTCATTTATCATTTTTATTTTAGCGCAACTTAAAAGAGTACCTGCCATGCAATTGAAATAATCTTGCATTTCTGGTTTTAACCTCAAGATTTGCTTAACGGAAATAGGGCTATAAAATTTTTTTTATTGATAAAATTGCCTTATTGTTTGGCTTTTCTTGACTATCTTTTTGATGACTGGATCGATTTTGTTATAATTTTTTTCAAATAATGTTGGCGAAAAATTTGAAATAACCTTATGTTGAGGTAATAGCATGATACTATTAAACAATTTCACTATCTTTAATAGGCATTTGGGGATTTTAACTTTAATAAAATGCAAAAAAGATAGAACGTTGCTAACTCGTTTAAAATATGGAAAATCCTGTTCTTAACCTAGAATCATATTAAAAATGCTTAAACATCGTTTTTAATTTAAAATTTTACGCTATTGCATTTAACTAAAAATGGATAAACATTTTTTTTAAAAACAAAATTTAAAAAATTTTAATTTTTGTAGTACCTACTTTTCGTCTTTTTTAACATTTTCTCTTTATTTTGCACAATATTGTGGTAGGTGTTTGGCAAACACGCTGTGTTTTTTAAATAAATTAAATAAGTTAGATTAAAAGAAAAATGATTCAGAAAGTAACGGGATTAATTGTTAAGTTGGTACCTAATTTATAATCAATGTTTTGAAAATTTCGAAATTTCTTACAAAAGTCTGAGAACCCAAATCAAATACCCTTAAAATAGACATTTCCTGGTCTATGCCGTCTACTGTGTTGCCTCCTTAAAAAAAAACTCTCCACTAGGAGCTGCTAAATATTTACGTTAAAAATTAAGTTTGTCGATAATTGTAAAATGATGTACCAACTTCGATGTAAAGGTCTGTTAAATATCAATTGGGAAGTGGAAACCGCAACCACACACGAGACTAGGTTGCAGAAATATTGAATTTCGAAAAAAATGATGAAAATCAATTTGATATTGTTTGATGTTTTTGACCAATTTTTTTTTTGTAACTTTAACTTTTGTGTAACCTTAGACTGTTTTGGTCTTTTTAGTAAAAATCCGAACAAAAATCAATTTTTTTTTTAATTTTTAATGACCCAGTGCGGCGTCGTCATTAAACTGATCAAACATTTTTTGTCGAGAGTTTCTAAAAGATGAACATTGAACATTGTTGGAAGATCTGTTAATAATTATCGATTTAGACTTACGAGACTCGGTTGCGGAAATATCGGATTTCGAAAACGTTTATAAAAATCAATTTTTTTTATTTCCAACGATCCCGGGGTCGCTATTTATTATAAAAATGATAATTTTTTTGTTCGAGAATATTAAAATTTTGACTTTAAAATTTGTTGGCTGTTTTCGGCTGTCAAATTTCAAATTAAAAAAAAAAAAAAACAAGGAGATCACAAAATCATTTGTAATAAAAAAATATCAATTCAATAGTAAAAAAGTTAATGTGAATTCCTTGGGAAGATTTCGCAAGATTTTGGAAGTTCTTTTATAAATTTGGAGATAATTGCATCGAAATCACTGCCACGCCCACTTTTCTTACTTTTTATTTTCTCGGAAATATCTTTATTTCTCGGAAATGACTGTTCAAACATTGAACACTAGGATAATAAGAAGTGATAAGAAAAGTGAAAGGCATTATGTTTGCTTAGGATATCTTATCTAGCAAACATGAGCACGCACATACAAATTGAGATAACAAGCAACTGATTGATTGCGCTTGGGTTCAGAATTTGTGTGTGTGTTTCTGTTATAACTTAGCGATATCACGAACAAAATAGTATATATAAGCGTAGGTTAAGATTTTATATTTTAGTTCGAATAAACAGCATAGCCGACCTTACAACTCGGTGTTTTATTTGTTTTTTTATAAAACAAAATTGTAACGATGTCCTACTGATTTTCAAAACCGGTTTATAACTGATTTCAATAAAATCTAGGTAAACATATGAAAATTTGCAAGTTGGATTTAACAATAAAAATTCAATTTTTTTCATTTAAGTTCCCAGGAGACCTAGTGAGAAAATTGAAATATGTATATGAGAGAAGTAGACATGGCAGTTGGTGGAAAACAACATATGCCATCCATTAAATTTGTTCACTTTATAAATGCGTTCAATAAGGAAAAACTCTAAATCAAAAATGTGTGTAGTAGGAGGGAATTCGTTATAGCACTTTTTCACTTTTTTGATGCCCTCTGGCTAAGGCCTTGGGCTACACCCACTGTTTTGTTCAGATCAACTTGGAAAGCAAAATATTATCTTAATACAAAATTTCATCAAAATTGTAAAAAACTTAATCTTCTAAACGTAAAATTGCACCCAAATCGTTAGACTTAAAATAGAATTCAGCGTTCCTTGGCACCTCCTTAGTTACGGGCCTGCATGATAGGTACTTATTTTTATAAGCTTTGAAAGTTAAAATTTCATCCAAATTGTTAAAACTGTTGTTTAAGCGTTCCCTTAGTCACGGGTCTGGATGACCTATTTTTATTTCCTTTGAAAGTAGAATATTATCCAAATGCAAAACTTAAACCAAATCATTCAACCCATTGTGGAAATAAGCGCCCCTTTAGGAGCCCTTGGGCTATGGACCTGGATGACAGCTGTCTAGTTCATTTTTTAAAGTAAAATTATTATGCCATTTCAGAGGAACCAAAAAATGATAAAAAAAGGGTGTGGTAGTCGGCGGATTTTACCAAACTTAATTTTTGGAATTTTTTTTTTCTTCATAAGAAATAGGCCCTGAAAATTTCACCTAAGTCATATGAGTCGTTTCTGAGAAATAGAGCGGTTTCCGCTAAAAACGCAATTAAAAAGTGGGGGTAACAGTGGGCCGATTTGATTAAAACCAATTTTTTTTCGTTCATAACAACAAAATAACAAAATTTCATCAAAATCGTTAGAGCCATTTACAAGAAACCAAATATATATAATTATAATATAAATATACAATAACAGAAAGAAGTAATAATAATAATATATATATATAATATATAAAGTAATAAAGCAATAAGATACATAATCGGAAAACAACAGCTGGGTCAATTTTTTAAAAACTTGACAAATTGTATTTTTGGAATAATTATCGAAATTGTTCTTTTTAATTTTTTAGGACCTAAAATAACGTTAACTACGAGATAACTACTGTTAATAAAATTTTAAAGAAAATCTTATATATCTCAAAAACGACGTAGGTTTAGGTACTTCAATTTTTATAAAAAAATAATTATCTACGTGCTAAAATAGGTACGGTATCCATTTGTGTACCTAATATACCTGCAAATTTAACTGACTGGTTCAAATTTTGTACCTAGCATATGACCGTTTTTGACACTCGGCGCACGTTTTAATTAACGACTTAGTTAATTTTTTTTTATAAAGAATTTTCAAAAAAAGTTCAATAACTTTAATGTTCTATGGAATCAAATTTAACCGTCTCTTTTCTAAAAAAAAAAATACGTAGCACAATTTGAACCTTTCTTTTAATGAACTTTCTCAAATTTTCCTTACTCTTCCATCCGACATAAAAAACTCTAGACATCAGAACTGCACTGAATGTGTATTAGGTACTGCACTGAATTTATGTACATACCTGCTTAAAAATGGGAATATCAAAGTTTAATGAAAATGTCATCAAAAAAGTTCAAACTTTTATGAGAATTTTTCTTAGTTTGAATATTCATTGGATTTATATTTTTTTGCACATTAAGCAGAGTCGTCTTAGCTTATAATTTTTCTCTGATAAATTTCCTTCTGTGAAATTGAGTTATGAGATCTATAAAGTTTACCCCATAGTATCTACAAGTGTTCATTTAGCTAATGAACTTCATTCTAAATTTTATCCACAATCAAATGAAAAATCATCACGATGAAATGATAATTCGATTGAAGACGAGTCGTCTTTTCCTCAGTGTTCATTAGTAAATGGATCACAAATTTTATCCTTATATTATATCGTGTCCTTTGAATGAAACCAAACTTTTTTTTTATGTAGAAGTTATTTATATTTTCTAACATAATTTCCCGTTCATGAATAAATCCTAATCAAGTTCCTATATTCTTTTAGATTCCTTGAAAAAATATATAAACTCCTTTTTTTATTCAAACCAACAAACTTTTGTTGCAGGTTATGGTTTTGGCCAACTTAAATAGTAATTTATATTGCATGTTTTTTTTTGTTGTTGTTTAATTTCAAACTATGTACAAGGGCACCTTGCCAACTTTATATATAATAACTGTCCCTCGACCATCAATTAAATGGCATTGCCTTTTATAATACTCATCCTTTAAAATCTTCCTTCTCCACAAGGTGAATATTACTTCACAGAATTTCATATAGATACATTTGTTAGCCAAAAGCAAATCCTTTCATGTTCTTTAGTGTCTTTCATTTAAAAAAAAATACGAGTAGGTACGACAGTATATATCTGCGATAAACCTCAATGCATTTTCCATTAACCGCCCTTAATATACATATGCACTTACATATATATAGGTACATATGTATATGTATTGGCAGCATGGGGTTGTTTAATACGGAAGCGCCAATAAACCGGAAATCCAAATAATTCTCACCAACTTTTCACATTCAAGGATAAAGTAGTAGATATAGGTAGGGAGTAGGTGCTCGTATATGTGCACTTTAAGTTTTATGGCGTTGCAAATGGAGTTGTACGTTTTTGTTTGCCACTTTTTTCTTTTCTTTGGTTGTTGTTGTTGCTAAGGTTGTTGATATTTTTGTTTTTGTTTTTCACCTCATCTAACAGATTGAAAAAAAAGTTTTCACTTTAAAAGTAGATATATCTATAGTGATGGTGAGGTTTAACACACTCTCCGTCACTTGATTGAGTTTATGTTAGTTTTGGTAAATTTATCTGGTGAGTTTTTTTTAAATTGAACTAAAACTGGGAGTGCATTTGCTGCAAATTTGACAGATCTTCATGAGGTTATATACAAGGCGAGGTGTGGGAATTTTTGAATTAGGAAGAAAATCAGTGCGATTGATTGGGAACATTTTTTTTTAATTTTGTCTGTATATTAAAACAAATTCGACCCTATTGTGAGTTTCACACGAAATATATTTCCCCTTAATTTTTTTGTTCACCTGGAACTTTAAAATCTATTGTGAGTTTCGCTCGAATAAAATTTCGTTCGCCTACTAAAATTAAGTGAATATTTAGACTGGCAATTACATTCCGCCCGAAATAAATGTTCACAATAAGGGGAATTTTTCAAACATTAAATTTCGGCTGAAACTCACAATAAGCGAAAAGTGTAATATTGAATTTTCCAGGTGGAATGCTCTTGGGGTGAAACTCACAATTAGGCTGAAAGAAAATGTTTGTTTACATTTTGTCGGTTGTATCTTCAGTGTAGAAGCCTTTTTTCGAAAATTTTGTGCACTCTTTCCAGAATTGTGACCGGAATTTAGGAAGTTTTGATTCGATTGGTATTTCTTTAGAATTTTTAGGGTCCTGGGATAAGAATTAAAAACAGTGGAATTCATACAGAGCCAATGGAACAAATCTTACGAGTTGAAATCAGTAGAGTGAGGGGACCAGTTGCGACTGCCTCTCAATAATCATGTTTTCTCTAACAAATTCTCTGCCTTCATAATCACGAGGCTGTAGCTCTTGGACTACTGTAATTTTGTAGATATAAAGTTATTAAAAAAATTACATATTATTATATGTCCATTTAAAGCAGAAAAAATCATTTCTAACCAAATCATAGGACAATCAAGTGATTCGGTGTGTACTTGAACTTATATGTATGCATTTACCTTCAATTCCTCTCCATCAATTGTGTAATTTGACTATTTCTCTTCAGTATATGCCCGCTGTCTGGGCATAGTTAAAAGTTCAATTTTTCATTTTGTGGTGAATTGGGAAGAATATGCTTATAAATAGTATAGGGAGTAATGTTGTATATTTTGTACCATGATGACAGATTTAAATGGTTAAACATTTAGAACCAGAGCCTTGTCACTTGAAACTCTCAACCATTCCTATGTGCGTATAGTATTGGCAGGAATGTAGGAATGTAATGATGACAAGAGATACTGTAGGAGAATTTGTCAATTCCTCGCAAGAAGCAATACCCGTTCAAAACATTTATGTTTTTGTGTGCATACATTAAGTACGTGCAGAAAATAACGTTCTCTAAAGCCAAAGCTAAGACAAAATTTAAGTGAGATAGAGAACCTGACAAATTTACTGTTACACATAATGACAAAACTTAAACCAAACTTCTCTATCTTTTATTATTTTGTCAAAAGTTCTTTCCTTCTATTTTCCTTATTAATGATGCCTTACCTAATTGAATCTTATTTAAGGAAAATTAATGAAAATATAAATAATTTAAAGAATTAAAAATTTAAAATTTTTAAGAAAACTTTGTTTTTATTTTTATTTTTATTTTTATTTTTATATTTAATAGTTTCACAACATTTAATTTATATTTTAAAAATAGCGACGCGTTTCGGATTTAATAATCCATCATCGGGCTTATGCTTACGGATGCCCGATGATGGATTATTAAATCCGAAACGCGTCGCTATTTTTAAAATATAAATTAAATGTTGTGAAACTATTAAATATAAAAATAAAAATAAAAATAAAAACAAAGTTTTCTTAAAAATTTTTAATTTTTAATTCTTTAAATTATTTATATTTTCATTAATTTTCCTTAAATATATATCACACAACATGGAGACTACACCACATATGAATCTTATTCATTTGAATTTAGAAACGTTCATATTAAAATATCTTTTCTAAAGGCAACTCTTCTTTACGTACTATAACACACTCCCTCTTCAATATAAACCTGGTAACTGTGGCGTATGTGCAACATTTCAAGATTAATGGCATTTTGGCATTGGATTTGAACATTTATCTGAAACTTAAACCTTAGTTTGAAATGATTTGGTTTTTTTTCTAGCTGCTGCTGCTGCTGCTGCTGATGATGATGATGATGCTGGTATTGCTATCTTTTACTTTTCTTGCTCAAATCTAGGTGGCGCATGTGTTCTTATAGTATAAGTAGACACAAAACACAGATTCTATACTATATATGCCAAATTATTTGTTTCTTCTTCTTCTTTGGTTCCTTGTTTGATGTTGGATTAGCTGCTGTTTGAATGTTTTATTATGCTTTTTAAGCTTAGCACATAACACATTATAAATACGTATGTATGTTTGAAATGCTTGAGGCATGTAGAAGAGATAGGAGATTCAGATTATAAAATATAAATGAGATACATTGTTGGTTGGTTGTTATTTTTTTCTTTTCTTTACTATTATATAGCAGACTTTTCCCATCAGCTGTGAAGATGTTAATTAATGTCAATGCTCGCTCAAAAGCTATTTAAATGGACAGTTTTAGTTTTTCTCCTGTGAGAAGATACATTTTTACTTTGTTTGAAATCAAGTTTTAACATAATTTAAACAGCTAAACAAAATCTATATATTAAATGAGTAAAATGTTCGAATCGATCAAAAACAAATTATAAAATAGCTTTTAACAGTATTCAGTCCTCAAAAATGAATTGGGTTTTCAGTAAAATAAATTCACTTTTCAACTGGACTGGAATCATAGAACTATGAGACATCATCAGGATAAAACGCCGATGTTTTTTGACTCAAAGTTGTTGAAAGATTTTTGAACTATCAATAATTTAACAAGCTCAATTAAACTGTAAGTCTTCAACTTGATTGGCCAATTTTGGTTATACAGGATTTGTTTTATAGAAACCCAAAAAAAAAAAAAAAAAAAATACCAATTTTTGATATGATGTGTATTCATTAAAAACTTAAAATATTCACAATATTTTCCTGTTCCGAATAAATTTTATTTCTTAGCAGTTAAGCTACCTGCTGCTAAAAATATATGTTTCTATATACATAAATAGTTTATCAATAATTTTAATGATTGATAACAATGATATCGATTCATAATTTTAGTGTTACACTTTATGTAGGTAATTGACAAGCCTTATATAGATTTTTGTTTTCCAAGTTAATTTTTATTTCCTTAAGAAAATTTTCAACTTAAGGGATTGACCAAATTTTCATAAAAAAACAAGACATTACACTAAGACTTTTTGTACCTGCTGGTGCTTTGGTACCGCTTTGTTGCCCTTTCGATAATAGTTTTGATCGTTGAGCCCTGAAATTCGTCCTAAAGCGTTTTTTGAAAAGCCTTGTTAATATAATCAAACTAAGTATTTTTTGAAAACTAAAAAAACTGAGGTTTATTTTGTCAAGAAAACCCGGGTCAACTTTGGGTAAAGTTCAACAAACGAAACTAATAATTTTAGTTTCTTCACTAACAACACAAAGATTTCAATAAGAAATAATATTCAATACTTGGGTTGCCTTTTTTTAAATTTTATTTTAACTTTTTAACTTAAGTTAAGTATAGTTCATGTGACAGGTTAATTTCTGTTCAAAAATTGACTTCGTTTTTTGCATGCTAGTGTCCAGTAATTCACATTTTTATTCATTTAAATATTGTGAATATTTGTTATCATCCATTTATGCAGCAATGAGTTATCACACTACCCAGTTCGCATATCATTAATAAATAAAACAATGGAGGTCCAATATGGCTTTCTTGAGGTACACCAAAATATTTGTTTGTTTTTATTTAAAATAATGCATACACATATATGTATGTATGTATATGTATGTATGTCCAATTCTTATGAAAATACATTTAGTTTGAGAAATGAGAGAATAACTATACTTGAAATACTGATTAACAGTTTGTAGCTCTATTGGCGAAGTATTCCATAGTCGAATCGTTGAAATATAGAAAGATCTTTCTGCAATAGTATAGACATTTTTTAGTAAAGACACTTTGTTCTTGAAAAGCACCCATTCAATTCTATTCTTGAGATCATGCATAGTCAAAAGTTTATTAGAAATCTTATAAGATGACCTGACTTTTAAATTCTACTTGGTTTCTAATTATGTATTATTGTTTCCAAACATTGCTCCATTAAATAAGTAACAGTTAGATTTCTCTTCAGCGAAGCAATTCATTTGTTAGAAAATAATACAATGCGTTATAAATCATGCCAGATCAAATATTTTTTCCTTTCAGATCTTTCTACTTTATTTTTTGAGCTTTATATCCTATCCATATCCTAAGAATGCTCTGGATACGTTGTTGTTGTTTTTTTTGTTCTTTGAGGAGAGTTTGACTTCTAAATTCTCGATGAACCTCTCATGGAAGCTTACACCATTCCCTAAAATGTTCCGTTAAACATAATACAAATATCAACAACAAGTCGATGTAATGATATTTGCTGACAACTTCGATAGCTGCCCCATAGCAACTTTTGTGTGTACCATGTCCCTTATGTATTTCTCTTAAACCATATATAAATCAGAGTTGCAAGGCGTAAGATCTTTTTTTTAGGGTTAACCCTCGTTCAATTCACAAGTCAGTAATGGACTCGTGAATTGAAAAAAATTTAATTCATAAGCTAGTTAGTGATTTATGAGTAGGAAAATTTTCAATTCATAAGCTAGAGAAGAGAATTTCCAATTTATAAGCTAAAACTTAAACTTTATAAGCTAAAACTTAAACTTTATAAGCTAAAACTTAAACTTGCTTCATAATCTAGCTTTAGCTAAATTAAGCTAGCTTATGAATTGAAAATTTTCCTACTCATAAATCAGCTATTAGCTTATAACTTAGTTTTTGTTTAAATCATAAAATTTTTTCAATTCATAAATCCCAACTAGCTTATGAATTAAATTTTTTTTCAGTTCACAAATCCCAACTAGCTTATGAATTGAATTTTTTTAATTCATAAATCGCAACTAGCTTCTGAATTAAATTTTTTTCGGTTCAAAAATCTCAAATAGCTTATGATTAAAATTTTTTCAATTCACAAATTCCAAAAAGTTTTGTGAATTGAATATTTTTCAATTTAAAAATCAAAAACAGCTTGTAGCTTAGTGTTTTTTTTATTCATAAACTCACAACCGTGATATAAATTAATAAAAAGACTCCACCTTCGGCAATGATCTGCTATTTTTTTTTACTTAGATATTATCTCGATTACTTTTACTAGAAAATCCGAATTGTTCTCAAACGTTTATGAATATTCAGTTAAAAAATTAATTTTTGAAGTATGTATGTACAAATTTTTATTATTTCTTTTGTTTATAACAATAAAGTAAACGTCTTAAGTAAAATACGATTTTGGACCTTCTTTAAATAATATCAATTTGCACTAAAACTGCATTTCAATATCCAAGAACGTGTCTCAAATTTCATTTGTTGTTTAACCTTTTTTGAACCATAAATTGAAAAAAAAAAAAAATGAAACCTGATGTATAAATAATTTTTCAAAAAATCCCTCTACTTTGATTTTTAATTTTTGGATCACCCTATTCATCACCATTTATCTACAAAAATATTTTTTATTTGAAACGTTTGAGGAAAGTATTTTACAGTTTTTTTTTGAAAGCTTGCCCTGGGCTTGCAGTTTCTTAAAAGATATAAAACTGAACATAACTATTCTTAAATCCACAACTATGACAACTTGAATTGAAAGAATAGAAAATAATATTTTATTTTAATTTGTTTTGAGAATCTCATTTTATTAAATTCCAAACATCATAAATTAATTAATAATTAAAATATAACGTAATTATAAACTGGTTTTCAGCGTTTGACTCAAAATTAATTAAAGCAATTATTGTTGAATAATAAAAGACAAAAAAAATCTTCCATGCTAATAAATTGAAATTATGAAATTATTTTCATAATTTTTTTTCAACAATCAAATAACGGCATCAAAAAACTATAGCTACTATAAAATATGTAATTTCTTGCAGAATGAGTGAGTGCTTATTGTCTTAACTCCATAAAAAAGCTTAATCAAGTTTCATGCGAAGGTTGTATGGCTGTGATAGAGTCGAGTTCATGCCTTACATACAATAATCATATTATTGATCTCAAATCCATCTTCACATCCTAAATGTCATCATGTGCATTTACCTAATGTTGGAAATTAGGTATTTCGACATCCTACGCACAAAATTTGTAGATTAATATGTGATCGTCTAACTCAGATTATATTCTATTCCATATTAACTCGAGAGATCTTAATTGAGATAAGAAAATAGAACACACATTGGACACAAAAGTAAGTGAACTAGACATAGCACACCAGACAAGCTATACACATAATGAAGGCGAAATTTACATTCAACACTTTTATTAGCGTTGTGTTGTGCTCCTTACGATTTCGGATTTCCCAATCAGATACAATGTTCAAGTTATACGCATCAGCCACACTGTGAAATCCATTACCATTCACACCACCACCACCACCTCCTTGATTATAGTCTCGAGTCGCCACTGCCATTCATCGTATAAGTTGTATACGAGTATACAAGTCCACTTGGGGCTTAATTGAACTTAATCAAATTTAATTAAGACGATGTCATTATGTAGGCCTCAAGCAAAAACAGGAGATTGGGTGGTGGTGCTAGTGGTGTTTTTTTATTTATTTGAATTTTTTTTTTTTAGAAATATAGTGTGGGTGGTTTACCGACAATATTTAATGAAACATTAACAAATGCTTTACATGTAACTTCAACAATTTTGCAAGGAGAAATAAATTAAGAAAAAAAAAATTACAATGAATCAAGTGATTGTGGGTTGAGAGGAAACGAGAAGGGAAAATTAAATTTCCGCCAAGGTTATGTTATGACTGATTGTGTTAGCCGGGAAAAATCTACTTAGCTTTGAGTCTTCCCAGGGCAGGCTGAAATGGAAATGATTTTTTTTCTTTTTATGAGTCACAATAAAGCAACAAGGCAAAATAAAACAAAAAAAAATAAATATGAAGGAATAAATGTTTATTTCTTTTGGCTATAGAATTTATTTATGTGTGTGTGTATGTACATATATAGTGTATATAGTTTCATCTGTAAGATTTTATTGAATTGGCCTTGAACTTTTACAAATTAACTGCACAATTACAATTGGAAAATGGTATTTCTTTTTTATTTTCAAATATTTTTCGTAGAAATATCTATTTATCGTATCTGTTTTGATTTAAACAGAAAAAGAAATAACTTTATGGCACTGATGAAGCAATAAATTAGTATATTGTTTTGATTTGGATTATGATGATTATAATTTCTGTTTTTATATTTGTATGTCAATTACATTTGTAAGAAATCCATGTTAAGAGAAGAGGTTTGTTAAAGGATTATTAAAAAAAAAGAGTGTGCGTACTTATGTACACGCGCTAGAAGTAAAACTTCTTTCACGACAACAGGGCAAGTATTTTTCAAGTCCTACCACTCAGAGCATCCGATTTGAAACTCAGAACCGTTGCAAAATCGTGACGCTGTATTTTGTAATTCGTGACGGGAATTTGTATGTCGGTTTGACATGTCACTGACAGCTCCATAGAAAAAATTTTTACCCCCATGCCGCAAAAGAAGTTTTACTTCAAAAAAAAAATTGAAGGGTATGAGTAACAATTCAACAATTGTTTAATAAATTTCATATTCTATTTAATCAGTACAATAGTATAGAAGTAGTAATTTACACTATATAATCATGTTTCTATGTTATAAAGTGTTTGTTTTTAGAGACGGATAAATTTAAATTAATTATTAAATTAAATTAATAAAGTACAGACAAATATTTTCTATATTGGTCTTTTTTGACAGATAATTAATGAGAGATTAATGTTTAATTATGATTTCGAGCATGTAGTACCAAATTTCAAACACACCTTGCAATAAATCAGGCTGTATTTTGGCAACAAGGTGTCAAATATTGGCTTCCAAGTCCTCAATTGTTTCTGGTTTATTGGCGTGGACATGCGAATTTACATAATTTAATGGCGTCAAATATATAGCACGAACGAGGTGACTAGTTAACAGACCCATTTCGTAAAAAACAATCATTCATCACATTTTTCTTTCAATAAATTAATTGGATCGCTGTGTAAGATATGACCAGTGGTGCCATTGTTCTTCTTAAACCACCGTGAATGTAACGAAAAAATGTAATAATAATGTTTCTGTACCGCTCAGCGTTGACTGTAATGTTCTAACAATAATCATTTTCGAAGAAATGTGAACCAAAACGATTCTACCGGCGCATAAAGCCCACCAAAAGGTCTGAATGTATTTTTGTTTCGACGATAGCTTGAGTATTATCATCGTTCCAAATGCGGCAATGCTGTTCATCACTGAACAAAATTTTGAATTAAAATGCCCGATAAGTTTTTCGAATTGGACCATGTGTTTCAAAATAAATTCGAACAATTTTCAAACATTGCTATGGGGTAAGTCTATTGTATGATGATGAATTACCGAACCAAAATTACCTCAAAACAACTGACAACTGTCAAATGGACCGTCTCAGAAATTCGTGTTGCCAATCTAAAGCCCCCCCCCCCTCCCCCCCTCACAAGAACAACAGCATTTAAGAAAATGAATTTTAGTTTATGAGGCTCGTAGCAGACTCGAAAAATACTGAACTAATTTCGCTGATATTTAAAAACTTTTTTCTAATAGTAGCAAAATGGTTTGACTATAATAATCATGATGTGTTATTTATCCCGCCCAACCAGAGTTCTAAATTTATGAATTAAAAAACCGTTAAGCCAGGCGTTAGGCAATAACGCCCAAATCGATTTGGAAATATCGCCCAAAAAAATTTTGAACAATTGTTGTTGTTTTTTTGTCGATTTGGGCGTTATTTCCAGTTTTAACATTTTTTTTTTAAGGAAAAAACGCCCAAAATAAAAATTTTAAAAGTCAAATGTGAAATAACGCCCAAACAAAATCCAGAAAAAGGAAATAAGGCCGAAATCTTAGGAAATAACGCCCAAATAATAATACAATTCAGTAGGTATTAAAATTTACAATTTGGAGTTTTGAAAAATAAAACGGTGTAAAAACAGTCAGGTATGCAACCCCCCTGCTTGGTCACATTATAGGATTTGGGGTAGGTGCGAGGCTGGGTATATGCAGATTTTTCAAATCCATATTCTTTAAATGCAAAAGAGACTTTGCATACATCTAACCTCGCACCTACCCCAAATCCTATAATGTGCCCAAGCAGGGGGGTTAGACAACAGTTGATGATCAAGTGAACTTGTGGTCCATCAATGTAGCTTAAAATCCACATTTGGTATTTGTATTAAAATTGTAAAAGTCTATTCTAGTCTTTTGCCTTGTCTATACTTACTTCATGCATCGCATCAGGGATCCTTCTAAAATTATAAATTTTATTAATTTAAAGTTTAGATTTTCTTTAAACAATACAAATTTGCTATCATCAATCTTCCCCCGCTTCTAATTATGTGCGTTTTATTTATTTATTTTTTTTTTTCACTTCAAAGTTTCCAACCTTCTTGATATTTATTTTTAGCAAACAATTTTCCATCCAAGACTAACATTATCAATCAGTCTAATGCATCCCACCTTAACGCCATGCCATCCGGCCACCCGCGTCACCTCCTTTAAAATAAATTTATTCCATTTCACTTGCTTCGAAAGCATCAATCGATTATTTGCAAATTTTCATGTGTCACCCGAGACCTTCCAAGAAAATACACACAACACACAAAATTTTAAACACAAATTATAGCTACAAAGATACCTATACTACATATTTTATTTTTGCAACAGCCAAACGCACACATACATAAACAAAATATGAAAATCAAAGAAATAAATGAATGGGAACAAAAAAAAGACGAAGAAGAAATATTGTATTTTGAAAACAAATTTACTTTCAAAATAACAAATAAGCGCCATGGAGCACGGCGGTGTGTACCAAAATTATTTGTCTTCATCTTTCTTTTTCGGTACGTAAATCTCTTTATATACGATAGCGACGATGGCAAGAGCAACGGGTGGCAGATTGAAGAACTAAAAAGAAATATATGTTTATTTTGTCGCGCACATTTCTTAAACACATTTTTTGTGAATGAAATCTATTTTGGGATTTTTAATTCATGATGTGCTTCAAGGGGCGGGGAGGGGAAGAGGAAAAACCACAGTCAACAAAACCGCCTGTCTGTCTGTCTGTTTTTTTTGTTGTTGTTGTTTTGCTTTCATGAACTCTCACTTATAATTTATTTATTTTTATTATTTTTATGGCTACCAGAATAAGAATTCTGCCAGTGGCACATTCGACAAATTTGTTTCCTTAATTAACTTTCAAGGCACATTCTTGGCTGGCGGTGTGTGCGGTAGTAATGCTGTGCGGCAGTTATTTTAACATTCCGATTCCAATCCAAATAAGGAGTGTGTGCTTGAGCTGGTGCTGGAATAACTCATTGAACCCATATGGAAGCAAGTTGCGTCTCTATGCGCAAAGTAAACAATATTTTTGTATGATACTTAAAATTAAATTATTGTTTCACTATTTATATGCAAACAAAAAATTTATTATGAAAACAGTATCAAAAGGGGCTTGAAGTTCCGACATTGCGTGACCTAATTTTTGGAAGTTTACTCCTTAGAAGTTTTAGTTTAGTCATGTGTTGGGTGTAGGTATATGTTGTTATGTATAGCAAATTAAGATATATTGGATAAGATGGCATGACAGTCAAGTTGTTTTTGTCGGGACATAAAGTTCCGTTGTTTGCTTTCACGTTTCAAGCCAATAAACACAAGAAGTGAACTTGTAGATATATATATTTGCTTTCGCTTTAGGTGTTTCGCTATAGTTTCCCGTCAACACGGTTATGGATGATAATTTCCGTCGAGTTTCCGGCTTTTCACTTAACAGACAAAGTGTGTGCTTTATATTAATAAGTTCACATTAGTCAAGTATAATTGTACGGGTTGTTTATGTTTGTATGATTAAGACTAGATAAGTCGGAAAAAACCTATAGTTTGTATATACGAAGACAATGACAAAATTGATGGTATATTCGAAGAGAAATAATTTTTAAATTAAGTATGACAAAAACAGAAACAAAAATAGAAAGACCCACGTCAAGCAAACATTTCGTTTTCGCTTTGGTTTTTTTTTTTTTTTTTTTTTGTGACCTAATTTGTTCGCCTAGTAGTTTTCTGCTCTGGTAATCAAAAATCTTAACAAGAAAAAAAAAATAAGACCAATATTTCTCAATGGATTCCAACTATTTTCTATGAGTTGGGATCAACAATAATAATTGAAATGTATGTTCTTTCATTTCGTAAAAGCGTACTCAGTAAAAACAAAATTAAATCCCATACATTGCGGAATATTTTCCTTGAGCTCACAAAAATGGCAAGGCTGACACTCTTGTTGTGTTGAAAGTGGATTTCATATTAAGGAGTAAATTTTGGATTTTTTTTTTTGAAATAAAACTCATTCATATGTTATTATTTTTATATTCAACAAGAAATATTAAAAGTGAACGAATTCAGTGCGAACTTCAGATCAATTATTTGTTTTAATAAAACAATAATTGAATTATAATTCCATTCTTCGTCTGTTCGTCTCTATTGGAAAATTGTTGACATTACAAGTTTTGGATTTAAAAAAAAAAGAGTTAAATTCGAGATTTTGATCAAGGGTTATATATCCCGTTTTTTTATAGTCCTTTTTTTTATAGTCCTGTTTTTAAATCACGCTTTTTTTTATGTCGTCTCTTTCAATCGCGGTTTCTATCCACCCACTTTTTCAATCAAAACTATTCGTTTTATTTAAACAAAAAAAAAAAAAAAACGCATTTTTGAATCCCGTCTAAGGATTTTAAAATTTGGACATCGGGATTTAGGAAGACAGGATTAAAAAAAACAGTATTTTTTTAAAAGGGATTTTGAAACTTTTTTCTCGTGAGTTTTTATGAACGTGATTTAAAAAACCGGGATTCCTATACGCTCCCTATTAATCCCAAAAAAAAAGAAAATCTTATATGTACTTCTGAAAAACGTGCCCAAAAAATTGTTATTAACGCCTACAACAAGGAACAAACTTATGATATATTAGCTGGAGCTGCGTTTTTATGGCTAACACGCTGCTTAATTTTAGCTTAGCTAAATTTTGGAGAGGATTTTGTATTTAAGCTCAAATTTAGGTCTTAGTACTAAGATTAGCCCGAAACCTAAGCTGAATTTGAGAATTTAACTCGAAAAGACTTTTCTTGTCAGGAATAAATTTTTTTGTCAAATTAAATAATTATAAAAATTTATTGAACAAAGCAAGAAAAGTTAATAAAAAAAAAACATAAAAAATGCTTGTAACTTTTGATGAAAAGTAGAGGCGCCTTTAAAATTACGGAAATTTTCCTATTAAAACATAATAATTTTGTTTTGGATTTTGCTTGCAAGCCTCTTTTTGACTTGACAATATGGCAAGTTTTTCATTCTCAAAATAATTCGAAGTCTACATTTTGGTCAAATATAGAATCCTTAAACAGTGGACAATGAAAATTTTAAATCTGTCTTTTTGTATGCATCCAGACTTACAGACTGAATGGCTAAATTAAAACTTCATAAAACTTGATTTTGAAAATATTTGTGTAAGAATAAAAATAACGGTATAACTTCCATAGAAACATTTACATAATTTATTTTGTACTTTCTCTCTAACAGCTTTAAATGAAATTCATTAATATGTGGCCGGATCGTTCTGGCCTCGCACGGGTAGAAATCTAAATTTTGTACAAAATTTATAAAAAAAGAAAAAAGAAACATATTTAAATATAACGTATCAGAAACTTTTTTTTTCAAACAAAAATGTGTAACTTTCCAAATATGTAGTTTTGTTTTCATAGTTTTATCACCATTTTTCTTAATTTACATCGTTTAAATTTTGACACAATTTTATACAAAAACTTTTCTTCATAGCAACTGGAATTATTAAAGCAAGTCAATTACGTGGAACTTATAGTTTTCCATTTTATTTTTTTTATATTTTAAAATTTGTAAATCATTCAATTTGATAGAAAATCTTATTTCTAAAAAAAAATTGTTTGGTTTAAATTCTTAAATTCGGTTAAGTTTTCAAGTTAAAGCTAAAATTTTTTAAAATAACCGGTGTGACTATTCTGTCAAATTTTGTATGGACATTTTTTTTTTGTAAAAAATTTTTCTTGGAAAATTTATATTTTTTTTGGAAAATTTATATTTTTTTTCATTTCAAGTTTTATAAGTATTGTAACTGAAGTCGACAAACAGTTTTCTTTTCTTTTCCATTTTAACCAAGATGATTAATATTTAGGGAACAAAACAATAATTACATAGTTTCTTTAATTAATTTGTAAGAACTTGATCATTTGGTATGGAAAAACGGTTCAATGTAACAAAATTTTACAAAAATTTTGGTGTTCGATTAGTTTAAAAAAAACAACATTACATGCAATCAATGTACATATACATATTTGTAAAGCAGTGAAGGATTTAACAAATGATTTTTTGTATTTTTTTAACTAACGGGGGATGGTCGAAAAAAATAATATTCCTTATAAACATTTTGTGGAATCATCCAAAGTCCATTTTTTTTATTCAAAGTATGAATACAAAAAATTACATATAGAACGATGAAAAAATGAAATTTAAATTAAATTAACAACTTATCTGACCACAGTTCTTTTGAACAAAAAAAAACATAAGTGGTAAGAATTTCTTTTTTCGGAAAAAAAAAATCTGAGTTGAAATAAAAAATTTTTATTCGTTGTCCTCTTTTTTTCCACAAAACAATGTCACCAACATTGTTTTGCGCAAAAAAGTTTCCGTGGTGAGTATACATTTTTTTCAACAGGTTTGGTTCACAGTTCGATAGTAAAATTTTAAACGTCAAACATTTTTTTTTGCGATAAAATCACTCCGGTAAGTAGTACATGTATTTTTTTTCGAGGAGAAACTGTATACTATAGGCTTGAAAAAAAAAAATGGTTAAAAATATGACTCGTTCGAAAAAAAAAATAATCAGTGTGAGTACTCGAAATCATTTTCGGAGCTGGAACCCCCCCCCATTTGGCCGCTATCTTGAAAAAGGGATTAGAAGCCCCTTTTCTCAATATCTTGAGAAATAAAGTCTGACAAAAAAATTGTAGGACATTTTTGTAGAGAATTTAATTCTCTACAATTTTGGTTAAGACACTTTTTACCATTAAACTAAAAATAAAAAAGATATAGCCAATAATCGACGAACATTTTCAAAAAAAAATTACTTTAAAGGGTTATAACTTTTTTTCTAGCAGTTTTATTGAAAAAACATTCAAGATGTTTTTTGTAGATCATTTTATTGCGAAATTTTTTTAAATTTACGGGGATCGGTATAACGTTGTCCTATACTAAATGCAAGGTCAATGTAACATTTCAATGAACTATAAATAAAATTTAAACATACATTTTTATGCATGATTGTCATCATTAATTTGTCCATTCAAATTTATCAGAAGCGATTTCCACCTATTGAATAATTATTCATAATACACCCTTTAGGTCAGAAAAATTCAGGCAAAATGTGATTTTTTTTCGCCAATATCTTTTTTTTTCATATATTTTTCAGTTTTTAAATAAGTGATATACAAACAAATCAACACCAATTTAACTAACTACTTGACTCGCTCAATAAATTAAAAAAAAAAATTAAAAGTGATAAATATAAATTAATGTTGTAAATTATATATAATATTTATACGTAATCGTATGTTGAATAATAATAATAATTATTATTATTGTGGTAGCCTTAAAATATTCAATTTATTAAATTAATATACAAACATACATAATTATATATCTATTCATCGTCGTCGTCGTCGACCAAACACACGATACATAAATGTTAAATAATAATAATAATCCGCCGATAATATTTATATCAAGTGCACTCAACCTAAGTTATTTTTCTGTTAAACGAAAAAAATCACGGACTTTGCAAGTAAAATTATATACATCGTTAGTTGAATTTAGTTAAATAAAATAAATAAAAAAAAAAATAATAATAATAAAAAAACATTAACTCAAACGAAAAACTTTATTATACCAAAGAAATAATTATTATCACCTGACACCAAAGTTAGTTACACAAGTTTATATCTGATGATGGGATACATCATGGGGTGTGCTTGTTTTAAAGGTAAGAACGTTAGAACCAAAGAAAAGAATTTGTTTTATTGTTTTCCTTATAGTCACTGGGGCGTATACTTAACAAAACTAATATTTTTCTCTGTTCACTTTTTGTTGCCTTATTGATTTATTTTTTGATAAAAAAAGTATATATACATATTTACTAAGTCTTGTATTATGATGTTTTTAATTAAAAATATCCTTTTTACTTTCTTTTCCTTTCAGGTAAGTAAGACTGCTGGCTTTGTTATAGCTTCCTTTCTGATTTTATTACTATGATGTTTAGTCCAAAATGGCGGTGGTATGGTAAGTTATTGTGGCAACAGTCCTTAGCAGTAAAATTGAACTGTTTATTTCATATCCCAAAAACCAAACAGTTAATAATCCAAACACGCAGAAGGTTTTAAGGACTTACTGAGGCTCTGACTCGAAGAGTCTAAAGGATTATCGGTTTTTAACTATTCACGAAAGAAAAGTTTTTCACACAAAAATATAATATATGTATATCTATATTTTTTTTTTCTTTTCCTGCTTCTATATTTTTGTTCACTTTAATTTACTTAAAGAGTCTGTCACGCCATCTTTATAGAATTGTGCCCTTGCCGGGCTTTGCTTGTGACGTGTGTGTGTCCTTTCTCCACAGATATTTATATACGTACCTACATATATTATCGTATATACAGCATTTAAATATATGAAGGTATCTTGTGGAAAGTTAAGGCAAATGCAAACATTGTGCACACACCGAGAGAGAAATAAACATGAAAATAAAAACTAAATAGAAACCTACAATAAAAAAAAAAAAAATAAGAAAAAAAAAAAAAAAAATTCAAAGGATCCTTTTTAGTGGCACTTATAGTGGGCGGAATGATGCGTTCGTAGTGCCACCTTTCCTTGAGATATACAAATTTCCTGCTCTTCTTCCTTTAGTTCCTTTTTTTGTTGTTGCTGTTGTTATGAAAAAAGAACTGTATGTGCTGCTGCTGGGGGTGGCTGAAGCTAAAAGCAAGAGAGAGAATGTCGTTTTTTGCACTAACTCGTATTGAAGAGCAAGATCTTACGGAAGGACATTATGTCCTTCTTGCCTGCCTGCCTGGTGTGTTGTTGATATCAAACAGAGTACCGTTATTTTTTGTTTGTATGGTTTTTTTTTTTTTTTTTTTTTTTTTTCCCATCGTATATAGGTACGTTGATGGTGTGTTTTGATGGCAAAAAAAAATAATAATAAAAGCCTAATGGGTACCGCCCTATATCCATGTACATATGTGTATGAACCATGTGTTTATAAAACCCGGTGGACAAATTGTGGCTTTAAGGTAAAATTATCTTAGATCTACGTATATGTGGTAAAAAATGTTGGAAAAAGCAAAAGCAAGAAAAAAGTAAAAGCATCAAAAAAACGATGGAAGCCAACATAAAATTGAGAAAACGAAAATAAGATTACGATGGAAGGATATGGAATTATCTGGTATTTATGTAATGGAACAACTTCAGAACTCTGATATTATGCAAAGAGGATGCTCTGTTTCAGTTTTATTGTTCTTTAATGTGCGTTTTTTTTCTTAAAGAATTTAAAGTCCCAACCATCGTCGTCGTCAATACTGTGGGATTAGTTTTCAATTTAAAATCGAAAGCATATAGCTAACTGTTATTATAACTATGTATAAAAAGACATGTACGGAAGAGTTTTGAAAATGAGTTTAATAGTAATTTTCAAAGAACAACGGTTCATATACGTATATGAAACATTATCTAAAAGTAGTCTATAAATTCCATGAGCTTATAAAGGCATTTAAAAAGTTTTCTTTGAAAACTTATCAGAATTTTTTGTGAAAGTATGTGATTGCTTCGTAAATGAAAAGTCCCCCCATCTCTCTTCGTTAAGTTTTTAGAATAGTTTCTTTGAAAGGTATGCAGTATTGTACATGTAGTGTAGATTTTGTTGATTGCAGAAATTTTCCTTTAGATGCTGATGCTGGATTGAATTGAAGAAAAAAAGTTATTCAAAGAAAAACTTTTCCATCTAGGTCGGCCTTCTTGTTTGTACTTACTTTTTCCTATGAACTGTATAGTTACCTTAAATGAATTTTAAAAGCCAAGTAACTATGTATATGTATGTATACGAGGATGTCTTAATTAATTCCTTTCTCGATTTGTACCGCAGAATATGATGCAGACGTAGGTATGTTTATCTGATTGCTTTTACTTTAGGGCTTCAGTAAATGTTTTATTTTAATTTAAATGTAAATTTTTTTTTTTTTTAAGTATAGTTTTAGGATTAAGTCATTGGGCTTTATTATGTTGGTCAATTTTACAATAGTTTCTACTGTTATCTACGGTTACTTGGTGTCCGTTTTGAAGAGTGATGGTCATCTATAAATATTAGAAATTTAAAATTATGTTAATTCATAAAATTGAATTAAATTAGATATTTTAATAAAATACATAATATTATACTTATGTCACGAATTCATGTAAATTGCAATCTAGGGATCGAGTACTGGCATTTTTCACCTAAAAAAAATAGTATTCGGAAGAAAATTGTAGGTCCCTCTCCATTCATGCCGAATAACCATCGCACCAAGGAAAGTTTCAATTCACTAGGCCCTGTTTCTCCACGAAATGTTGCACAACCTATTTTTGTTCTTAACTGTGTGGGCTTTCTTTTGCCAGGTAATTTCAGTTGTCAAATGTCAGTATAAAAATTACGACCAATTTTAAATGTGTTTTTTTGCTCTTAATAATAATAATCATACTAAAAAATTTTAACTTACTTAATTTCTCATATTTTCAACTTAAATTTCAAAACGAAGAAAAGTCAATCCAAATCGCGGAGCAGCCATTTTGAAAAATGTGAAAAGTTCAATCTGCCATTGCCAAACGTCGAATCCATTAGCAATATTCAAGTTTATATGGCAATGACCCAAGTAATTTATTTCCTCAGATATTGCCAATAGAAACCGCTGGGTTTTTGCAGTCTGAGAGCGTAACACTTTCATATAGTGTACCATCAATAAAAAAAAAATGATACTTGTATCACAAAATTTACAATTTTTTTTAAACTATTCCTATAAATAAATAAAAGCCTTAACAATAACGAAGGTGAAGAAATTTAGAAAACTACTTCTGTTTTAGTGGAGCGAAGGGTATGACAGGATCTAACTGATGAGCCCAATTGTCGTACCTGGGCGAAACACAATTTTTGGAGTTGAGGTCACTTGAACTTATTAATTGGATTTAAAAGCCTTAACTCTACCGATTAATTTATTTCGAAAAATGTTATTTTTATGAAGAAAAGTATGAACATGTTTTTTATAGGAAATTTTCTAAGCTACAAATTACCATTTTGACATTTTTTTCTGTAGAGCTCCGATTAGGGATTTTGGACCTTAAACGCCCCGTAAAATTTTTAGCGGCGGTCATAACGATTGGTTATATTGATTGATACAATTTCTTAAGAACACCATGAAGGCGGTTTTTGCCAAAATCCAGCTTTCCGGTGATTTGTTTTGTGAAATATTCTTAAAAAACAGTTTGGGGGAGGCCATTAAACCTCCGTAAAATTGTTAGCGGCGCTCATATGAATATGAACTTTTTATAGTTTCTTTAGAACATCATGAGGAGGCTTTATACCGCTTTCGAGCTTTCCGGCGCTTTTTTCGGAGTCGAACGTCTTTAATGACTGGACTATAGGTTGATGCGTCCTTTTGAAATCAAATTTTTTCTAATTCCAATTCATCAAGTAGTGAAAAAAACATTTATATTTTTTATTAAACTTATAACTAACTTAAAGCTATAGAAAAAAATTCATAAAAATCCTCTAACGATCAACATGTTCACATACATATATATCGGTCTTAATTCACTGTTATACTCAAGCCCTCACTACCTCAATGTTCTATGGTGATCTGATTGGCCGAGAAACTCCAGTTCGTCGTCTTGTCACACTAGAAGTTTGTCTGGAACGTAGTGACGCATGTAACAACTGATTACCGGTCCAGGACAAGCTCTAACGGGCTTCATTGAATCAGTTTTGGAAGCTACTCTGGGTTGCGATCGCAGAACATCCTCGATGTCAAACCCGCGCTCCTCACTGAAGGAAAGAAACTTTAGAACCACTGTCGAATGAGACCAATTCAAAATATTATTACTTTTTTTATGATGAGCCTCTGATTGTAGGTTCAGTACAATAAATAAATGTGAAGCCTTAAAAAAAATTACCTAAAATCTAAAGCCCGAAAAATAAAAAATCCTGTCCAGTCGTTTTTTTTTTAATCACGTGAACTGTGACACGATCCATATGCTTCGTATGTTGCAAAGAAATTGAGGCAAAATATTGTTCGTGGTGTTTAGTCTTCTAAACTATGGCCTTAACGACCTTTACCTTACTCAGATTGTACTGCTTCCTAAAACCAAACACCTCCTTTTACCCAACAAAATTCAAGCTGCCGTATGGTATATTTGGTAATCGGCTCATAAAATCTTTTAATTTTATTTTAGCTTGTTCCTATATCTAACCTATAATCTGGTTAAAATCCAACTTTAAACTCTAACCACCCATTGTTGAAGAAGAAGTCCTATCTCCTCTATATCTCTTCCATCCACCCACAATTGTGTTTGAACCGTGAAATTACATTTTTACCACCACTTAGTCCAACACTTCTAATTTAACTCCCACTTTAATATATTGTGTGTCTTTTCGTGCATGTTGTCTAGCATTTAATGCCACAACAAATATATAATAAACTTAATCTTTACACGCACAAAACAAGTGTTTAAATAAAATTATTATCATCATCGTCATCATCAACGTTATGCGGTGTTGGTAAAAACAATTTGTTAGAACAACAACTTGACTTTTTATCAATACCATATGTAATTATCTAGCTTTTTGATAATACCTAATTAATAAAAAAACAAAACACCAAAAATAAAAATGTTTGTAAATAATTTAGTAGTCGATATATATATGGTTTTTCCCTGATATCGAAATAGTGTTACAGATTATTATATATCCATCACTTTTAGGTGACACTTTATTGCGTTTCCACCATCAATTTGACAAATATTACTTTTCTCTTTGCTCTTTCTACATCATGTGTGGAATACTTGTCTGTCTGTCTATTCAGTATCTTTTCTTGACAGTTGATAACGTCACACGATTATATGATTACGTTATGCCCGGCGAGAGAGGTTCATGCGCAATGAACTGTCATTTTGACAGGCATCCATTAAAGCTTTACTGTCAAAGAGAATTTATTACTTTTTTATATTTCTCTTGTTTTCGGTTCTTCGATTGTAGTAGATTTTTCCTCGAAAATACCTCCATGCATCTTTATAGGGGATGAAAACTCTCTCTTTGAAATAAATTCCTCTCAATTTTGGGGATTCGGTTTTATTTTTTTTCTCTAACAACATCGAGAGTGCGACAGTGGAGGGTGCTTTGAAAAAAAAAAAATGATTTGTATGCGCTGTAAAAATGAATAATATTTATTTCCGCTGCGGCTGATGGTGGAATTTTAATTGAAGAACGTGACGCAACGTATAGGTATAGCGGTAAACGTGACAGATTCAGCTGTCACGAAATAAATTCCTCTGTCATAACAGACTATAGGTACTGATGCCGATGCCGATGCGCGCAACACCGACCCAAGCCGTTCATTCTCGCTTGTCAATTCAATTGAACCGGGGTAATGTCAATGAGCTTGTATAACATTCACCCTGGATGTTGTGTTGTGTGTCTGTGTCAACATTCTTCAATTGGGTTTGATTGTTGAGAAGAGTAAAAATGATTGAAGATGACGTTTCAATTAAAGTATTGCTCTTGATGGGACATGTTAATAAATGTATATATCCACTATGATTGTCATGTAATAAGAAAAAAAAAATATTAAAACAAAAAAGAACGTAGTTTGCCATTTTAATATGAAATATCCTTGCTCATGGCGCAAAATCCTTTTGTTCTGTGCAAAAACAAAAGCCACAATTTCGTATACACATGGTCGGACACAACCGGCGCGCGTGTAATACTTTTTTTTTCCTTTTACCTTTCCATGCACGCCCCGCGCCCGTTCACCGTTTTCGTCCTTCCTAGGCTGGATTGTGCAACCTGCAATTTCTGTGCAGAAAAAAAGTCAATAATTTAAACTTGTTTTTTTTTTTTGTTGCATGTATGTAGTTTGTATGTAATGCGAGAAAACGTGGCAGCATGTTTAATATCCAACAGCACACCATATGTGTCCTGAGTGCTCAACAATTCAGCGGCAGGTATTAAGGTATAGATATATGGATACGCAAACATGCAGACTTCTGGTATGGATAGTGGTTTGAGCTTGAAGGACTATAATCATTTGTGCAGGCAGTATTTATGGTATGTGTACCTACTTCAGAGAAAAAATGAGGAGCAGCAGCAGCAAGCTTGTTCAGCTCAGTAGTGCATCAAAAGTCGAGAAACTAAGGCGAGGCAAATACGTATAAGCAAAAAAATATACGTATATGTATGTACAAGAATCTAGACAAACTTTAATTATACGGATGCTTTTCATCGTGCCCATATTATGATTTCACTACGGATAGGGATGAATGTCCTTTTTATAGGTTGAAATTTGTGTTTATGGTTTATAGACTAGGTATTCGTTTTCTCTCTTCTTTCTTATTTTTTGTTTAATGGATTCATCCATTAGAGTGTTGCTGGTGCTTATGCTTATGCTTCTCTATGAAGATGATTGCTGTTGGCAAAATGAATGATGATGTTGATGATTATGTAGGTGAGTGGTGAGTTCAGGTAAAATATTATTATTTTTTTTTTACAATCTGGAGATATAATATTTGATTGAGAAAAAAAAAAGATGATTAAAAGAAATGGATCTTTAGGTCAGTGGTGGTTTAGATACTGAATCGTTTGTTGACATCCACAAAGCTTCAGATGGTTGATCTATAAGATGTAAGATTTTATTTGAATTATAAGTGTAGACAGGAGAAAACGTTTCAAAACGTTCTACTAATTTTTTTTTTTTCATTATCATTTCATCTTTTATACAATTTTGGGCAAATGTTAAAGAACAAGACTAAAGACATGACAATTTATAATGTATGTAACAGTTTTAATCTATTAAAAATACATTAACGGTTACGGGGTAAGAGTGTGTAGGTATATATTTTTATTCCAAGCATTCGTAGTCTTTCAGTATAAAACTGTAGTTTTTATATCCAAATTAAATTTTGTATTTTACCTTACAACAAGAAATGAGAAAAAAAACTTCAGACGTCAATTAAAAAAAAATAAATACCAATTTTTTTTGTTTACTTTAAAAATAATAAAGTGACATTAAACAATTGAACTTATTTTGTTTTCGAATCAGAAAATATAATAACTCAACAAGTATGCTTTTTTGACACGAGAATTTCATCTTAGCACGTTGGTAGGAAAAAAATTCAATATGACACGGTCTTTTTATTTCCATTTTTATTTAAAATAAAGTGGATTTTGAAAAAATTTTAGAAAAATTGGAGTAAAAACTCGCAGAAACTATTTTTTGACAATAGGTACACGAAATACGAATAGAGAAAATTATTTCATTTGATTTTTCTTTGTATTTCACCCCGCAATTGAATTATAATTTTTTTTAAATATGAAAAGTTGCGTTTTTTTTTCGCATGGTACTCAAATTGCACGTTTTTTTTTTTTTAATCTGGAACGGACATTTTTTTTGGACGGCAACGCTGTTCTTAACTAAAGGCTTTTAAAATTCTCGTCTAGTCTCGGTCTTGTAAAAATCGAAAAGTTTCAGTATCTTCCTATGGCTAAGTCTTGTTTGGGTCTGATCTCGCCCTCGGTGTTATATTGGTTTCTTCGCATTATTTTCTTTCAGTGGAGCTGTTATTTATATTTAAAATATTTGAATCTAGAAGCTGCTGCTAAATGTTTATATTTTAAAATGCAACTTTTGAATTTTAAAATGCAATTTTTTCTTTTTCCTGACCAGCCTTACTCTTTATACCCTGAAAAATATCATTGGCCGATAAAATCATATGAATTATACCAAATCTTCATCCAGTAACAGAGCAATCAAAAGTTTAGAATATTAGGATTTTGAAATACATACAAAAAATTTATTCGATGGAGAGTGATAAGCGTGAAGTATTTTCTCAAAACCAGTTCTTCCTACAGCCTTGTTGAACTAGTATCATTTGAAATAGTCTTGAAATTCGTTCATCTTTGTGTTATTTGTACTTCTTTTGATTCTTAACATAAATATACAAGGATTTTGAATTTTGAGGTTTGGTACTCCAGTTATGGGCATACAAGTAAAGCTTGTAAAGTTTTAGCTTTGGGTAAGGGTTTTAAGGAAAAATGTTGATAAATTAAATGAAGCCATATAAAATTTATTTTAATGGAGAAATATGTATATGGTAAACTAAATGTTCTTTTCATTTATGAAATTTAAACCGGAAATCAATTTTCTTAGAAAACCGGAAGTTAAGAATTAAAATCAGATTTTAAAAACTTAGCCCATTTTAATATTCTTTTTTATTAAGTTTCAAAATGAAGCTCATAGACATACTATGCCAAGTTCCAAAGTGGGATATCTATTCGTTTAGAAGATACATAATTTTTATTGTGTCACTCTCGTGCAAATAAAGAGTTTTTGTTTAGAAAACCGGTTGTTGAAATTTAATTTAAAGGAAATGACCCATTTATCGCCCCAGTGCGTACATGAATGAAATGAGATGTGACATCTTTTGTTGAATAGATCTTAGTGGTTCTTAAACATTCATTTGTGCATGTTGTTAGTTGAGGGTTACTTCGGTTTCCCGCTAAATCTGAACGGGTAAATTGAGAGGCACTTCCAGGGCAAGATATATTCTTTTAAAGGATTCATCACTTATCTCTCAAGAGGCAGTGATTCTCACCTTAGACTTTCGGATTTGGAAACAAATTTTAGGTCGCCTCAATTCCTGCTAATGACACAGGCACATGAACACGTGAACAGATCAAATGTCGTCACTGACCCTTCGTTCTGATTAATGAACCCTCCTTCCCTCTTATGTCGATTCGCAAACTTGGCATACTTCGTGGCTCAACTTCTTCACACATATCGACGATAAAATTCTTTTGTGGATAGAAATCTTATGCCTTATTACAATTATACCTTATTACTTGCCATCTTCTGAATCATCTCTCATATTAAATCCCATTATTAGCTATTAGTTTCTTAGAACCTATTTTATTCTAAGCTGTATATCTGTAAATGGACTTCGTGCTCCTAACAAAACAAAGCTCTAAAAAAATATCTATTTTTGCTGGTTTCAAATGCAATAATTGTAAAAAACAATAAAACCTAAATTGGGATCGACTTGATCACGTGACATCGGTAGCGCAATGCCTAGTGCATGGCTTTGAGGGAGCATGGTTCAAGTACGAGTCCCAGCTGGACATAGAAAGTTTTTTCAATTTAAATTGAATAAAATATAAATAAAAAATCAAGCACCACGAAAAGGAGTCTGATGATCGGCCTGGCAGTCGTGAAATAGCTATAACTCCAGCCTATAAAAACTTGGTATCGGAAGCTCACTCAAGTGTTGTTGTTCATTTAAAACCTTCAATATCTATTTAAGATATTTATAAATAAATTGGGTGGCGCAACAGCTCGTGTTGAATCAGAACTTTTTGACTTACAATACTCAACTATTCCTGTTTGCATGTTCTACGTATGAATTTATTTAAAGAAAATACAAACCTATTTTTTAAAATTATCATAAAATAAAAATAAAATAAATAAACCCGTTTCTTCTTGTTCTTTTTAAGTATAAAAACCATTTTTGAAAATTTAAGCCCTGCTTAAATGAGACAAAATACATATATTTAAATTGTCGTAGGGACCGTTTCAATACAAAATTAGGTTTTAACATTTTTATAATTTAATTAATGAACATCTTCATTTTTCACATACAAAATAGCTACAACGAAAAGTGATTTTTTTAAAATTATTATGTACAAAAAATAAATTTAATTAAAAAAACTCAGTGTGCGCCACTTTAAAAAAAAATATTAATAATTTTAACCCTGTCTGTCAAATAATGTAGTGTCATTCTGAACCATTCTTGTGGTAATTAGGTACCTACTAATGGCATACAATTTTGTATCCTCCTAGAAGAAAAAAACAACAACAACTCACACACATATACCACATGATAACAATGTTCGGCGTTGCAATTTAATTATCCTGATTTATTATTTATAGAACGCTAGGACCGCCTATTCCATTTCCATTTGCAAAAAAAAAAATAAAAGAACTCTCAACAGAAATCTAGGTCAACAGTTCCTACTTTTCTTCTGTTTTTTTTTTTTTTTTTAAATGCATACTTCGAGGTTCGTTAATTCCCAGGAGCTTTGCATGCCTCAAGTGGCTATGGTTCAACCAACCCCTAAACGCAATGATTTCTGTATAAAATCGGTGGTGTGATGGTTGCAGGATATATAGACCAACATTCAGGTTGTTCTCTCATCTCAAGTTATTTTCTGTTTTTTTTTTTTACTCTTCCTTTGAATGCAAATCAATGGTGAAAAAAAAGGAGGCAGTTTCATCATGACTATGTATATTGAGGGCACCCAATCTCTGTGCTCGTTTACCACCCTCTGCATGCAAATCAGTTGATTTATGAAAGATTTGAGAGTGCTCCTTGCAAAGCGAAGCGCACACAAACACATACATAGAATACACACCCACTCAACTACCAACTACGAAAAAATAAAATCTCAAAAATTCTTATTGAGTGAACAAGAAAGGCTCCAGGTCATATAATTTCCTCTTCCACCTCTCTGGAACTCAACTTCTTCAAAATAAAAAAGTACCATTTCATATAACTTAACAAAGAAATTGAATAAGGAAATGGCCTGAAGTTCGAAACAATTTTTAGCACCTGACGCTCATACACCTAAAGAAAATCTGAATATTCGCTCTAAAAAAATTTGTATTTGTAAAACGGAATTTATTAATGAATTTTTTTGATGAATTATGGTTTATTCTCTGAGTGATTTCCCCGCACCCAGTTTATATAATTTATATACCTATATTTTATTAAGCATCAAAGCAAAAGGATTATCCTTAAACCGTATAGTTTAGTGATCCTTAAGTAATTGTGTTTATGAAAGAGACTTCAAACAATTTTCTTATATACAAGAAATTTTCTTATGCAAGTTGGTAGTAGGGTTTAATAATGTATAAGTCACGTTATGTTTAAAACTGCGGAGGGTGTGCTGGATAAAATATTTCTTTTTGTAAAATATAAATGAAATAGTAAAAGGATTCTTCCTTTGAAACATGCAAACTGACTAGGTACAAACTTGGTGAGAGTGAAAACATGAAATTTGTTTAACTTAACATGAATGAGTTCATACAATAAAAGACAATTATTACATCAACATTATAAGGGCAACGAACTTTGTGATATATGTGGTGTTGATTTTTATTACATTTTTTTCAAACACTGTTACCAAGTCCTTATAAATAGAAATAGAAAATTGAAACGAGAATGAAGTTGCTAATAACAAATTACACATTTCGTGAGTTTTAAGAGAGACTATGTAAAACAAATTTAACTTTCTATACATTTTCAATGAAGAGAAAACTGAAGAGAAAAGGGTTTTTAAAAATATATCACATGTAAAATTTTCAGGTTTCTAGTTACTATAAGTTAGTAAAAATTAAAATATATAAGAAAAATAGGTTTGACAGAAGGCGTAAAAATGGGTTGGAAAAATAACACGTGTCATATTTAGTTTTAAGAGAACTTAGTTACACAAAATGTTGGCTTTAGAGTTAATCCAAATAAAAGAAATGTGGGCGTGGTAGTGAGAAGAATTCAACATTTCTTAAATCTTCCCATCTCTTATAAATGGGAACAAAGTCATGAAATTTCAGCGGAGTCGGTTCAGTGATTTTTTTTTTCAAAGTTTTAGCTTTAAGCCTAGTACGCTGCTGATGCGAAACGAAAATTTCCTGTGATTTCCAAACAGACAACCAAACGCTTGCGAAAACACAACGGAAAATATCCTTTGAGAGTTTCACTAGTTCCAAAAACAAAATCAAACATAAACGCAAAAAATCAGAGAAACCCATGATGTAAGAAAATGATAAACAAAAAAAAAAAACACAAATAAAACTCAAATGTCATTTTTCCGCACACAATAAATGGTCTGTTTAATTAATTCAGTGCGAAAAAGGAGCGGAGACTTCTCCAAATAATCTGCTACAATTATAAATTTCGCTCTTGGAACAGCGTACTGCAAAACGAAAAGCAGAAAGAAATTTTCCCTTTATGATTTCGTTGTGTCATTTTTTTATGGGATTTTTCGTTTCGCATCAGCAGCGTACAAGGCTTTATAATAATAGGCTACCCTCATGCTTTGCTGGGCCTAAAGAAACATTTTAAATTTCCATTCTTTCAAAATGCAGTCGTTGGTTAACTGTCCCATCCATTTGGAACCAATTTTCTAGAAGCAATCATTGGCCAGTATGAAAGATTGCTTGAAAATTTGGGATCAATCGTTTTGGCGGGTTCTAAATCAGTCCATATAGCATTCATAAAAAATACAAACATAGTTACCATAAATAGGTATATATGAACTTTATATTATCTATACTTAAATAGTTAAGCTTTTTTTTACACAAAACCTTAAAATCCAATAAAAATGTGTAATTTTTGTAAACACTCTGTCGAACTCTGCACCTTATTATGTTTCAACACCTTTTTTTGTAACTATTTTCAAAAGTCTTAAATTATTTTAATAGAATAATAGCTATGATGTCCACTATTTAGTTGAAATTAAAAAAAGTTACTTAATAACAAAAAAAAAAAACAAAAATGATTTCTCATTAGTTGGCTAATTAACACACTGTGGCGTATACGTACTTTTTTTTTCTTTCTTTTGTTTAATGCAAAATATAATTTTCATTTTTTTTGTGTAGAAATTTTATTCTGATGTGTAATTATTTTCAGTTTTACTGATATTTTTCAACAGATAGGAGTAAATATAGTTTTATATAAAATTCAAAGTCAAAGCAAGGGTAAAATTATTACAAAATGATAATATCTCAATGAAACAACCACTACCACCACACCATTCCGAATTAATTCTGATTTGTTTCGTTTTTTGGTTTAAATAGGAAAATAATTTTCTATGGAAAATAATATGACAAAACATTAATGGCAGATTTTGTATTAATACTTATGCGTATTTATTTATGTGAGGCTTGTGATTAAAATAGATAGAAGGGTCGATGATCGAAACTAAAAAAAAAAAAACAGAATTCTGAAAAATCAGTTAAAAATATAAACAAAAGAAATATAATGCAAAACGACAATAATATCTACATTTTCACCCTTATTTGAATGTGCAGAATTTTTCGATTTTGTATATACATCATCCTGTGAGACTTCAACACATTACATTATTTTGAAATTACAGAAAATGTCATAATGCCTAACATAAATGTTATAAGGCCCAAATTTAACAAACAAGAAATATCCTCTGGGCGTTATGACATTTATGAATTTGGGCGTTATGACGTTGGGTGATAAGACTGACGATAGAAATCGAAATCGTCATAAGGCTCAAAATAAATGCCAGAATGTCCAAGGCCTATGTCATAACGCCCAAATTAAAAATTAAAACATTTTTTGGGTTAAATGGCAATTAACGATTTGGGAGTTCTTTGATTTAATTTGAAAAGAAATTTGGGCGTTAGGACATTTGCGTTGGGTTTCTTGGCACTTTTTTTGTTGACTTTTTGGGCTATGTGACCACTTTTGGACCTTAAGAAATAAGTAATTTGAGTTACTGTCAAAGCAAACCTTTTTAAAAGTTGAAGCAGTAGTCTTTCAGCTGGAGTTGATAAAGAACATAAGCGTATAGTTTGTGGTCAAGCATCAATTTAGTTGAAAGGACTTTGTTGACAACCAAATTGAATCGTTTATGAGATGCTTTAAAACATAGTTTCAATTTTGACAAGACGTAAATTTTTTAAAAACTTTCTGTTTCAATTTTAAATGCTCTTATCAATTTTAAGTCGCACAATAAAGACGCCTATTAAATGTCTTAGAGTTTTGAATTCTGACATCAACGCGTAAACAGGCATATACTACACATGGACACCCAGTTCAACGTTTACGATATGACAACTTTTTTAAACTTCTGAATCACCACAATATTGGATTAAAATCGAAATTTATTTGACACGAAACCTGCAATATCCTTCCTGCTTAGAGCAAATAAAAAGAACAATTAAAAATGCCTACGATCTAAAAATAAAAATATTTTTTCTAACAGAAAAAGAAATAAATTAACATCATAAAGTATATGAGCTTTTGTTTTAAGCTTATCTTCATCTGATGCGGAACCTTAAGGTAATTATTTATAATTCCATATTGATTCAGCGAAAATAGAAAAAAAAAACAATAAAAATCCTTAAGGGCAGAATAAACCAACACACAAAATGACGTGCCTATATCCACAAATATTATAAGTCTTGCTTGAGTGGATAAAATGAAGTATACTATTGTTGTCCATCAAACCAAACATAAGGAATATACAAAATTGCTCACCATGGTAATTTAAGACGAAACACTTATCGCACATCTCTTCTCTCGAGTATATATATCCTTAAGATATGTACATAAAAACATCTTTGCCCATTGAAGGGTGAATTTTTTATCGAGCAATTAGCTGCTATGTGAGTGTGTGTGTTTGTTGGTATGTTTCGTAACCATTCAACTTGACACCCCTTCTAGAATTGTATAGGGGTCTTTTGGCTTTTGGTCTTATCGATCTAACCACACTGAAAAGCAATATTCGTTTCAATTAACCCAAGCGCTTGAGAATCCCATCAGCTTTATATAGCTACTATGGGAAGTAAATTTTCGTTATATGTATATACATATAAAGGTCCTTCTTTTCTTTATGGACATTTTCAACCGGCAGCGGCGAAGGAGAAATGAAAGCCTTTTCCTTGGAGAAACTGAAAATAGAGAGTCAAATGAGTCCCTTTGGGCGGGCAAACGATGAATAACACTATATTAAGCACCAAAACCAGCATCAATTTACAGGAACAATATGCAAAGGAATGAGAGAGTGAAGGCCATCCTGGGCCATTGGGAGCATTACTCTGCATCAAGCATATTATATTCTTATTCCAGGACGACCGACGACGACGACGATGAAATTAAGTTCATTTATTTAGCTTAACCATTATGAAGCAAGCAGATCTGTTGTATATAGGTATATTATATGGGCAAACATGTATGTAGATATACATATAAAATCCTTGTCACAATTACCTCGGTGAGGTTCTGGAGTCATATTGTAGACTTAGCGCAATATATTTATATCAGAAAACAACAAAGAATTTGTAAAGCTTGTATGTGACGTGTATATGTTACGTTATACATATATGCATAGGGAGTGAGTTAAATTTATACTTGCGGTGTATATTTATCTTCGTCATCATCATCATCATGGGCTTGACGGCAAGGATTTACGCTCTAGTGAAATATTATCCTTTGAAGAGAATATTTTCCTTCGATAGAGAAAAAAAAAAAAATCAAAACCAAAACCAAGAATCTACGTAGGAAGATGACTCCCTGTATATAACTATATGGTGATGCTATAGAAGAGTTGGAAATTATTCTCGTGACATTAAGATGAATGTTCACACACTAACGAGAACATGTAATCTGTGGTAAATTAGTTTCACAGGTCATGCATTTTTTGACTCGAATTATTTCTAGCTCAACTGAAATAACATTTTAGATAAGTGTCAAAATCACTATGCAGGTGGATCGCGAGGAGGCTGCAGAAGGAAGAATTGTTCTATAGGCGCCATCGACGCCCACCAACAGCCTCGTCGCCCCTGCCGTACCCCCTCCCCACTGAAAATGTTGCATTTCCATAAAATCGAATATTTGTTAATTGAGCAGTATTTTTACTTTATGAGAAATGCGACAATAGGGCTCGAAGTCATAATGTTTTCGAGTGATCTAATTCTGCATTCCATTATTCTGGGTTAGGGTCATTTTTCTTAAGTGCCAAAATTCTGTAAATTCTGGGGGTCTAGCACGTAACTTTGATACAATCGAGTTCATTGATACAATCGAGAATAGGCAGTTCCTAATTTAACTCGGTCGACTGTTTTCGATTCGGTTGAACAAAATTAGGAACAGTCTATGATCGATTGTATCGACTCAACTCGATTGTATCAAGTTACATGCTGGCACTCCTGTATGTCAAAATTCTGTAAATCTAAAATTCTGTATTCCATAATTCTGAAAATCCAAAATTCTGTTTTTCAAAATTCTGTAAAACCATAATTTTGTAATCCAAAATTCTGTATTTCAATATTCTGTAAATTATAAAAGAAAAAAAGTGCGCACTTTTTTTAATTATCAAAACAATTTTTCTTTTAATATTTACAGAATTTTTAAATGCAGAATTTTGGAGTTCAGAATATAAACATTTTTTTAGGTTGGTGTTGTATACTTGTATCTGAATGTTTTACTCCTGATGTTTGGACCATCTGTTCCACCCCATTTAGTTTTTTGTAAACCATCTGTTCGCAGAACTTATTTCTTTTAAGTGTAAACTACCCGTTACGAGTACGAAAATACCAAACAAATTATAAGGGACAAAAATGTAAGAAAGGGATGAACTTTAGAGAAAAGGTTGCTTAAACTTGATCAATTTATTTAATTTTAATCTAAGTCAATGTTAAAGTTTTTATTTATGTTTGTTTGTAATTATTTAATGACTACAATATTTTTACAAATTGTAGGGTGTCGTAACTTTTTAACTAAGAATAAACCAAATCAATGCAACAGTTGTTTTTTTTCGCAGTTTTTGTCTTTTTATAATTTATATTTGACTTTACTGTTTTTCCAAAATAATAATTTGTTACCACAAATATATTTAAACAGAAAATTATAATAAAAAAACATTGTTGGTAGGTAATTTATTTGCTACGCTTATATCGACTAACCTCACTTTTTTTATATTTGCAGGTAAGCTTATTGCTAATACCGATGATGATAATAACGGTAAGCAGTCGATTTATAAAATTAATAATCTAACCGGTTTTTCTTTTAAACTATCTCATTCTCATAAGTTCCCTTGAAACGAAAAGCATTAATTAAAGAATTAGCTTTGATTTGAGTTTTGTGTCAGCAGTTTTGTATGAGCCCATTTAAGTTAAATAAAATAGGTGTTAATTTATGATACTGATACCCAACTAAAAGCGAATTATCTTTAAAAAAATATAAATAAATAAAAAAATAAGCTCGCAGTTTATTGCAAGAAATGTAGTTGTTATAGCTGTACTGTTTGTTTTTTTAATATTAAAAAAAAGCTTTAATGAAATTTCACTTGCTAATGAAGAAGCTTTTTTACTCACTTAATTTGAAAAAGCTGCAAAGTTTTTTTTAAATAGCTTTCTGAATTCCAAAGTTTAACTTGAAAGCTTTTGTAAAAGTTGTGTAAAGCTTTTTTCGAACTTAATGCTTAGTGAGCTTTGTAGCATAGGGTATGCTATCATTATTCTAACGAAAGTTTTTGTAATTGAATTACCTTCTACATAATTATGATGTTATGGTTTAAATATATTGTACACCGTATGTGCATTAAAACCGTTGTTAATTTTAGTAAACAATTTCTTTGAGAAGACAACCAATAAAAACCTATAGCTTAATTAAAAAAAAAAAAATGCATTTAACAATTATGATATTTCAAAATGGATGTCAGTCAAACCTTATACACAAACTCTACAGAAAGATACCAATGCAACGTTTAAAAAAAAATTGTAAATTTTTTTTTTTTTAACTTCTTAAAACCAATTTTACAGAAGTTATTTAGATTAAACAAATTATTTTTAAAAATCGTTTGTAATATCAATAAACACCGTTTGCTGTTTTTTCATTGTCTCAATAATTTTTCTGATGATATTACGAACATTTTTTTTGTTTTCAACATATCTCCTCAATAAACGATTTGTTGGCTCAGTTAAACTCCGTTTATTGAAAATTAGAATTTAAAAATTAATAACCGAAAATTAATTTTTGACACAATAAATTCATACATTGCGTTTATTGGCCAATAAACTATTAATTGTCCAAGTACCTACGTTCATGCTACGATTTTTATAAGAGTTGATGAGAATCGACCATAATTTGCGTGTTAGAAGGGTACGACAGCATATTACTGTTGAGCCCAACTGTCGTACTTAGGCGAAACATACTTTGGAGTAGAGGTCATTTGAACAAATTGAATTATTTTTTTTTACTTTCATATTTTCAGAAGAGTTGGAATGCAAATGAAAAGCAAGAATTTTTTTTAATTTCATAATTTATTTCATTGACCCAACAAATAAGTTTGCTTGAATCAACGAAATAATTTGTTGGCACAACAAACGAAATTGGTCAATCCAATAAACTAATTTTTAGTCCTAACAAATTCATTCCTTCATTCGTTCCTTCAGAACATTGCCACACCAAACCAATTTTGTAAAAGATAAATAAATTAATAAATACGATCAATATAAACTTATGCTGGTAAACCTAAACCTAAACCTCTTTTTATTTTCCAAAAAAACTTTTTTATTGTATCAACACGTATCTTTTTTGTTAAGTGTAAAGGTTCGTAACAGAATTATTTTTTTTTTTCGAATATTTTCTTAGCCAAGTAATGAGTCAAAATAATATTGCATATACAAATTTTCAAAAAAGTATTTCTTGGATTAAACAAAACAAAAATTATTGTTTGTAAAATCGATATCTCTTAAAAACGGTTTAGAAAATTTTATTTTTATCAGATTTTTTTTTGTTGTACACAAGTAAATACTTAAAATTAGCACAGAATTTTTTTTAAATGTTTAAGAAACTATACAAAAATTATTTTTTAAGAAAATCATTTTAACGATTTTTAATATTTTTTTTTTTGGAACGGGTCGTTATTCTTTATTACAAAATTCTGTATGACCAAAATTTTGGAAATAGATTGAAAATTCTGTATGATCATAATTCTGTATTTCATTATTCTGTAAATCTTTAATTCTGTATTCCAAAATTCTGTTAATCCAAAATTCTGTATATCAAATTTCTGTAAATGTAGAATTCTGTATATCAAAATTCTGTAAATACAAAATTCTTGAAAATTATAAATATGTACTGTATATTCTGAATTCCAAAATGCTGAATTTCAAAAATTCTGCAAATTATAAAAGAAAAATTGTTTTGATAATGAAAAAAAGTACAGAATTTTGAAATACAGAATTTTGAAATACAGAATAATGGTTTCATAGAATTTTGAAAAACAGAATTTTAGATTTCCAGAATTTTGAAATACAGAATTTTAGATTTACAGAATTTTAAATTACAGAATTCTGAAATACAGAATTTTGGAAACTGAATTTTAGTACTTACAGAATAATGACCCCAACCCTTTTTTTTTTACATAAATTTATATTTTTTATAAAATGAGATGGCTTTTAAGCTCAAAATTTTGTTGCTGTTTAAGCAATATAATTTTAAGTTCATGCTTCTTTATCATTTTACCTTATTAATCACTATGCCTGTTTTACATTATTTTTTTTTAATTCTTACTTGAACTACCAGAACAAGTTCGTGTGATCAAGTCGTAAATTTTATTTTTTAAATACCTGATAAAATTATATAGCCCTATTAAAATCTTTTTGAATTAAGTTTTTAAATAAATAAATAAAAAGAAGCAAAATCCTTTAATATTAAAATATTAAAAATTAAATTACCAATAAATAATGTGCTTGAATCATATTTTCATAATTGTTGAAAACTCGACGCATTTAAAAAAAATAATTTTACTATTATACATAAATCATATTTTTTTGTTGAACATATCTAAAAATATTATTTTTGTTAACTTCCTCATCAACTCGATTAAAAAAAAAATATATATTTTATATGACTCAACGTTTCTTCTCCTTGAATAAAAATTTTTTTTACGACAATTTTACGATGCGATGAGTTCAAAAATCGCGAAATTCAATATATTTCTATTCTATTTTCATATTTTCACATTAAAGTAAAAAAAAAAAAAACAAAATTAATAATAAATATTCATTCATTCATACAAAACACTTTCCGGTTCAGTGCATTTAAAAATCGTGTGACATTTATGTCATCGTTAACTTGGCCCTCTGCTCCTAGCCCCCTCTAAACGACACGTCAACGATGTTGCAAGATAAATACATTTTAACTGACAGGTCGACAGGGTAATAAAAATACACAAAGTTCTTTGAATATGGAAAGAAAAATAAAAAAAAAAAACAAAAACCAAGAAAAAAAATAAAAATTTCAATAGCAAACAAAAATACAGAAATTTTGACACAAACGTTTGTATGTACCTACTGGAAGTTCTCTCAGCCAAAACAAACAGAACTTATGGAAAATGAAAACTGAAGCCACTCATATAATTATCTTTATAGAAGATAATGATGATGAATTTATTTATATTTCACAGTAGGTACCATAACAGAAGAGACAGACAGACAGGATAAGGACTAATAAAATGAATGTCCTTCGAAAAGACGGAAATAAAATCCTCCATCATTATTATTAAACAGCTTGCACAACAACACTTAACAAAAAATGTCAAAATTTATCCCTGCTGGTTCTGTAGTGTTTGTATACACATTTAAAATTAAAAGTAAACTCTTGTTCTTCATCACTTCAAAGCAGCACACCCAAAATCCCAGTATCCACCATATAGAGAGTTTTAAGTTTTCAATATCCAGTAGGTAGGTACAGAGTACTTATATATTTTGACGTTGCATAACGTTTGTTGCTCCAGATCGAGATACATCAAGAAATTCAACTCCAGCTTCTTCGGTTTTTGGCCAAGATAGTTTTAACTGTTTTCTTTGGATCTATATTTTGTTATGTTGGTAGGGTGACATTGTCAACGTACATATATCTACTCGTCTTCGTTGTTTTCCTTATTGTCCTGGTTAAGGACAACAACGACGACGACAACGACGTTTAACGAGCGGTTTTATCCTCTCTCGCATGGTTTCTGTCACCACTGTTAGTCGAACTCTTTCCTCATTCCTTGTTCTCCTTTTCCTATTAAATTCCTCCACTCTAGTATTTTGTACGTCGTTCTTTTTTTTTATATTCTAAACCTTCCCTTGGGCATAGTCCTTCACCGTCTTTTTTCGTCCCTCAAGTTCTAGTTTGATAAATGACACGACATAAGAAATATGTACAAATTTAGAGATTGTGCATATACAGGGTGACTCATATTAAGTATAATTTAAAAAAAAAAAATAAAATAAAAATAACAAAGTGTGATTTATGTAATAAAAAATTTTTTTTCAAAAATTTTATAATATAAAAAATCTAAAGATTTTCTAAAATAAATAGTTTAACCTTAGTCGAAAAAATTTAGAAACAAAATTTAATTTTCATTTAGATTCTAAAAATTATGGGTGATATAACGTACGTACTTACGCCAAGTGCTTAACATAAAAAACCTGAGTATATGCTAGAAAAAAATGCTAGTACCTATTTAGGAATTTTAATCATATCAAATAAAGAGCCTACTCCAAAAAGTGGAGTTTTGAGTATGTGCTCCGTTTTATTCATACCACCTTTTGTTCTTCCATTCTAGTTCCGTACAAAAAATAATTAAAAATGATCAAGTAAATTTTGATCAAGTCGATTAAGCATCATTTAAATTTTGTTTATAAACAAATTGATACCATTTAAACATATTAAATTGTTGTCTAAGAGTTATCTAACTTAGACAGTTGTCTAAAACTTGATTTTTGTTTTATTTGATTGAATAAAGCATTTTTCCAACTTTTATTTCGAACAATTAAGACGCTGCTGTCTAGATATAGTCAAAAATACAACCAGTTTGGCCATTACAGTCTTATTTATAAGATTTCCTTAGACGTTGAATCTAGTTAGACAGTCTCTAAATAGTTTAAATTTTTTTAAATATATATTTGGAAATATGCTTTATTCAATTAAATAAAATGAGACTTTAGCCAAGATTAAGACAATCAATTTAGGTGTCTATAAAGCTAGGCAATCTTCGACGAAACAAATTTTATTTAAATTTTTTTCGAAGTTAGACAACTGTCTAAAGTTGGAAAGTTTTATATCTATAATTAACAATGTTTTAATGTTAAGTTTCATTTTAATTTTATATTCATACATACAAGCTAAAGAATAAAACTTTATTAAAAAAAACAATGAAATAATATCGTAAATTTTCTTTTTGAAAAAAATTGGTTTCACTTATCCAATATTTTGTGAAACACCTTGTTAAGAGAGAATAATGAAGGACTATTATATACTGGCGGGAGATTTAAAATAAAAATGAAGTTCAACGTATGTTTGGTGAGTTTGTTGTATATATGTACATATTGTGCAATTTCACCATCAAGGAAATGTCCTTAGCATGCCTCATTCCATTCTTTGTTTTCCGTATATATTTATACTAATGTATATTTATTTATTGTATATAGTGTGTTGCAGCTATCTTTTCTTCCTGTTTCGTATTGGTAAGGTCATGGTTTTTTTGTTCTTCTTTTAAATATATGTATAAATTTGGATATGTATATCTCTGTCTTAAGGATTCATATCTGTTTTGTTGTATTGATTTAATTTTCCTCATTGACAAGGATCTATTTTCGAATGGCCAAGTTAGTCTCGACAACTTTTGATAATAAATAATCAATTTTTATTGGTTGTGTGTATTAAGAAACTGACAATAATAATAATGATGAAATTGACTTTTGTAAAATTTTAAAGAATTATTTAAAGAAACAGGAAGTGACGTGATTCATCTAAACAGATTTTAAAAGTCTTAAGATTGATCCAGATGAATTGAAACAAAAATTTAATTTAAAATAAAAGTTAAATTCTTTTTACAAGTTTTGGCTGAAAATTAAAATCCTGGATTATTGATATCTACAATATTTCATCATGACTCATGAATTCAATATGAAAATGGGGAAGACATATTTTATTTGCCATCGAGAGAGTATACAATATTGAAGGAAGCTTAAATCCAAATTTTCGAACATTAACCTATTTCCGTCATCGATTTAAAGATTGGAGTAGGTTTTCACAATTTCTTAAACAGAAGTATATTTTTTTTTATTACCGATAGCCTTTGTTAAAATAAGCAAGCTGTGGAAATAACAAACATTTCAGAAAAAACTAGAACATGAACGTTTAAAATTCAAAAATGGCAAATTAGACGTTTTAGAAACAATTTGCTATAAATCAAAATAATTTTTAATGGTGCTGAATTTTATATTTTTGAAAATGTAATAAACTGGGGGGGAATCGGCTAAGATGATAAATGATTGTCACATCAACAATAGTCATATGTGATTGTCATTTAGTTTTCCGTCTGGGTAAGGTGATTCAAATCAATTCAATTCAATTGAATACTTTCCAATGTAATTTGTCAAAAACATGGTTGCCATAGTGAATATATGATGAAAATGACGTCCTTGCGATATAATTCTTATTTTTTCTTCATCTTCCGGAATGTAGTAAACTTTTTTGGTCACAAGAATGTTTATTTTTGTTTGTATGAATGGGAAAAAAAGTTTGAAAAAGTTTTTCATTTTTTGTAGGCTGGTGGTAACTCACATTTTTGATGTGATAGCTATTTAGCTATCAAATGTGATATCATCTTACACAGACTGAATTGTTTGAATGTGACTCTCACTTATCGCAAATCACCTTACACGATTCCACCCCTGAAATGCTGCACGACTGGGTCACACGAACTTGATCTTAAGCATGATAACACTGTGGTTTTAAAGTCTGAATATTTTAAATCAATTCATTTGATTTTAAAAGGATTAAATTAGTTATGAGAACCTATATTTTATGCAACCTCCCAAAAACGTAGTTTAGTATATGGAAGAAATATGTGAGTATATACAAATGAGCAATATTGCACCGAGTTAAACTTATAAAATATACATCCATTGAAATTACTTACTAAGAAATTGTTAAACAAATCAATATTATTTATAAACAAATTAGTAAAAAAATTTTTAAATAACTTAAAATTGTTTCGAAACCAACAAGGTGTAAACTAAAAACACGGGTATACGGACTCCGTTTAATTATTACGGGCAAATAAAAATCCGTTCTCTTAAAACACGTTTATTTATTTGCTTAATATCCGTGTATCCGGATATTAAGCATATACACGGATCTTTATTACACGGATTCTTAATACACGGAATGGTTTTTGATTTTAATCTTTTCAAAGGGTGGGCTTACAAGCTCAACATTTTGAGGGATAATGGATATTATCGATTTTTATTTTTGGTGATTTTCCAAAAAAATGGATTTTTAAAGAAAAAATTAAATAATTCTAAATTTAAATCCACTGACAGATCGGACTACCAAGTCGTTGTCGTATTTTTATCAAAAAAATCCCATAAATTTGGCCCTCTCCAGTGATGATTGGATTATTTAAAATACACGGATCTTCGGATACACGGATACACGGACACACGGATGCACGGATACACGAAATACACGGATTCAAATCCGGATATTATAAGAACACCTGTATCCGTGTTTTTAAATATCCGTGTAATAGGGAGCTCTAGTGTAAACGCAATCTGACTTAAAGAAGTTTATTCGAAAAAATTATAAAATCGTTTCAGCCGTTTTTTTTTAAATATACTTTTTTATACATCCAAATTTGTTAACATTTATAAAAATGGTACACCTTATTTTAGTAGGTACTTGTTAAAGCGAGATTAAAAAAATTAATTTTGAATAAATTCTTTCTCATTTTCCAAATATCGAATTTTCAAAAAAAATTCTTAATTTTTTTTAAATCCATTTTTATTTTATTTGATTTTTGGATTTGATATATTATTTAACAAGTAATAAGATAGTTGACAAAAAAATGCTTCTATGGCAGATACCGTCGTCAAATATTATTACTATTTTTTTTTTCAAATTTTATATTTAAAATTTTGAGTTTAAAAATCAATTACATATTCAAAAACTAAGCACTAAAATAACTTCATTCAAAAACATGCATAACGAATGAGTTTTTGGCTTCAAGATAAGCTATAACATAATATTGTAAGTGTTGCCGTTGTGTTTTTATATTCGTTTTCATATTATAGATTTTTTTTTTTAAGTTGCCCCTCCCACCTAAAGGGGTGGACAAACAGAGTGGACCGATATCTTAAAATCATGACTATATAATGTACCAACAATACAAACAAAATTGATGCTTTTATCACAAAATGCACAATTTTGGAATTAAGTCGCCCAACTACATATGAAAAGTAAAACCCTTAAATCTTCTGATTGGTTTATTTCAAAAACCGTTATTTGTATGAAAAAAAGTATGTTAATCATTTTTGGAGGAAATATTTTAAGCTACAAATTAGTCTTTGACACTTTTTTTTTGTAAAACTTACCGCATTTCTGAGTTATTCCTGAAAAACCATTTTGCGGGGCATTCAACCCCCCGTAAAATTGTAAGAGGCGCTCATATCAATGGGGACTTTTGACAGTTTCTTAAGAACACCATGAGGAAGCTATATACAAAAATTTTGCTTTCCGGCGATTTTTTCGGAGTCAAATGCTTTATTGACTGGACTAGATATGAGTTTTCTACATCATGTTTATAGTGTTTTTTTGAAAATATTATTTAAACAAGTTTAAGCAGGAAAACAACTTTGGGGCAGGTTCTTAGTCATTGAAATGCGTTTTCGGTTTAACTAGATGTAATTTGAAGTCAGCACCAAGTCCCAGATCCCTTGCGGTTTTTTTCTGTAGACGTTTTCTTCTTATTTATGAACAAAAAAAAGCTATAAAAAAAGACATATTTTGGAAATTAATTTTCTAACTAAATATTAAAAAATAACATAAAATAACAAACAATCCCTGAAAATTTCATTATTTTAGCACCAAAACTCGAAAAAATAATCAGCTTTTAACATTTGAGAAAAATTCCGATTTTCAAAGATTTTCAAGCACAATTATTGAAAAAAAACGCTGGTAGCGGACCTCTAAATGGTGATCGATTTTGAATTCTTTTGTCTTAATTTTTTAGTTTCAATCTAAGATTCATAATTTCGCCGGGTCCCCGCTGTTGAGTTTCGAGATAGGTGTTTTTTTTTTGAATCACCCTGCTACCTATAGATTTTATTCTTTCTTATTTTTATAAATTTCTCCTTTTACCTTCTTTTTGTGAGAAACTTTGAATTTAAAGGAACTAAAAATGCCTTTTAGTTTTTAGTAAGCCATTTAAACAGGACGAATCAAAACATCTGAACTTTCACATTTTGTAAATGTTTCATGTTTAATTAATATTGGAATCCCTGTGTAAACATTTGTCTTAAATTAATATTTTCATCGAGTAGGTAGATACCTCCTACATATATCATATTCTACTAAAATCAAAACAAGATACGATTTGTGGCATTTAAGGTTTAAGAATTTTAAGAATAATAAAACAAACAGCACTTTGTATTTATCTGAAGTTTCTTCGAATTTATTAATAAGACTCTGAATAATATTATATAAATACACAAATAATATTCTTTCGCCGCGGCATAAACTCTTACCTCAGCTAAAACTGAGACCCATCCTATAAAAGGATTTAGCAGTTGACCTTATAATATATACGCTTAGAAACCCACGAAATCGAATAGGTATTATAACGGAGTATGGTCGTTCCATAAAGAAACCTTTTTGATATACATATGTTTGTATATGTATAGAAGGTATATTTAGCTGTATATTGATTTAACCTTTTAAATTAAACCAAATAAAAACAAAAAAACAAACATGATAAAACAAATTATGAACAGACACGATTTAAGTTTGACTCTTTCAATACAAAATTAAAAAATAAAAAACAAAAGCTAACTCATTGTTTCAACAAACTTGTGATATTTATCATAAAAATAAACATTTAATGGCTGAGAAAAAAAAATATCTTTTCTCTTTATAGGTATATCAATTCTTAAACATATGTTTATGTATATGTAGAGGTATACCTACTTTCTTTTTATAACCTTTTTAATATATAAAACAAACTTTGCTCTTTCTTTCTTTAAAAGTTCTTATTCCCCAAGTGACTTTAAATAAAATCAAATCAACCCTTTTCTTAGGAATTTTAAGTTTCTCCAAAACAACAAAATAAAGGAAACACTAGGTATAGCTAATTTTGTTGCTTTTGTTAACATCCTCATCCCAGATATGGTTCTTTGCAAAATTCCACTGAAAATATTTGCAAAAAAAAAGACTAGTTTCCATAAGGTAACTTTTGGCCATATAAATATTTGTAAATATTCTCCCCGCATCTATAACAAATCAGCCTTGAGTATAGGTAAACTGTACTCACAAACATCAACAAAAACAACTTGGAAGTATAGGACTTAAAAAAAAAAAAAAAAAAAAAACCGAACCAAGCAAGAACCTTTTTCATTTCCTATCAACCGTAATCCCAAAAGAAAACATTGCATTACCACACACAATTTTGCTTCTTCCTTGTGTTGAGCACACAAAAAAAAAACAAATAGCATGATGGTTCATAAACCATTTCTTCACCTTTCATATACATATCTGAAATATTATATTGAACCACTGCCGTATAATATAGGTATTCCAGCAATACGACACGTTTTCGAGATGATAAGTTGGCATACGTACATATATGTATATTCCCCCACTCGTTTTGGAAACCCACAAGGCAAATCAATTAAACATACTCCTCTTGCATTGACAAGGACTCCGCATATCTTGAAGAACAGGAACCCATCCATACAAAGCTTATAGAGGTATATAGGAATGTGAACTTAACATGAAGGCCAAGTATTTTTTTTTTTTTTTGCTTTTACTTCCTGTCGAATTATGAAATACAAGTCTTGTAAATGTTCAATCGGGTTTGGTTGAACCGTTGCCAATGAATTTTGTAAGCCAGGCACGCAAGCACCAATCCATTCTTCTTCTTCCTTGTTCTTCCCTAAACGTTTTTCATGTCGAAAGAGTAATTATTCCTGTCTAATTCGAATTAAGCAGTAGAATGGGGGCGGCCAACTAAACACAAAATTCTGTGCCACGCCTCATTCAATGATGCATCACTCCTTCATATCAGCAAAAGAAACGTTTTTGCTTCAATAGCTGTAATAGGACGGGAACAGGAAACAGGGAAAGTCATTAGTTAACATTTTTATTGGAAATGAAAAAAAAAAAAAAAAAAAAAACAAATGTCCTTCGCCCAGGAAAAGAAAAAGCATCATTGGATAATATAAGAGGAAGATATTCAAGGGCGGGAAGGGGGGTGGGGTGGTGTTTGGTGAGAATTAATGTGCACCTTGAAAAATAAGGACCGCGAAAAACTTTCAATACCACTCTGTAAGCGGATGAAGACGAATCGAATTTCCTTCTGGGTCCGGTGAGTTCTACATAAAAGGAAATGCAAAAACTTTATGTGCCACCCTTGGGTTTACCAAAAAGATAGATAAAGGGGAAGTGGTTCATCATTATCATCATCATTATCATCATAATCATTATCATTTCCTTTTCCATTGCCATTTCCATCATCAACATCATCAGTTTTTCAGTTTTTCAACCACGGCGCAATCATAAGATAAAAATGTTTCGATAAGTATTTTTAAGAAACCTTTAATTCTTTTTTTTTGTTTCATGTCGGGTTTAGTCTTCTACTTCCTGCTGACGAACTATCCCAGCTGAATCTATTCCAGCATTGAAGGGCAGATCTGTAATTCTCTAGGACACAAAAGTGTTATGTAACTTTTTTTTTGCAAAAATTGATTGGAGAAAAAAAAAGGAACTGCGTTTTTCTGCAAAGCAATAAGAGATTGACGAACTTTTCTCCACTTTTTATCTCTCTCTCTCTCTCTCTCTGGCCATAAACATATCTAAATATATACATTATCTCATTGACTCTCTTGCTCTCTGCTGAACTTGCAACATGAACTTGAAAACGAAGTCGAAGTACACCACCCTCGCGTTGTGATGACAAGAAAACAAAAATTAAGCTTTTTTGTTATCTTTGGATGACGTAAATGACCTCGAAGCGAGAGCCAGAGAGGAGATACATTTCGCTTCGCCGGGATAAATCTGAATCTGAATTCATACCAACAAACGAGTGAGACGGCAAAAAAGTGCGCAAAGTAAACACACAATGAAGAGCTTTTGTGAAGCAATTGTTGGTGTTGTTGTTGTTGTTGTTGTTGTCAAACAGGTTGTTGTTTACGTCGCTTAGCGTTTGAATGTATACATACATATATAATATATTTGCTGGGGCAAAATGCCTGGGATATCTATATAGTTTATAGAAATTTCATCTGGTAAGGTGTAGTATCTTCACAATAGTTCTTATGAATGCATAGGTATAAAGGGTAGGATAGGTAGGCTTGAGCAGAAGATTATGGTGTTTTCAATTTTGAAAGCGTTATTTTTATTTTATTTTATTATTTTTTTTTTTTTTCAATTTATGTGATGTAAGGAGAGATTTAAGCACTGGGGTTTTGAATAAGAATGTGGTGGCATTTTTTCTTCCTTTTTTTTTTGTATTTTAAGTCGAGTCATAGGATTTATGCCGAGTCCTTCAGACTGCAAAAAAAATTGAAAAGAAAAAAGATTTTCGATGTGATAAACTGCGAAGAAATACGTGTGGGTACGAGTATCGCATCGCATATCTATGTATATGAAAGTATGTATATTCTTAGGCGAATGGATGTGAAGCATTTTGAAAAAAAGAAGAAGAAAGGTAATTTGATCATTTTCACGTTTTGATAGTTGAATATATGTATATCGCATGGTGCGGGTGGATATTGGGCGTTGGTTATTGATATATTTGATGTTGGGACTTTTGAGCTTATCCATATAAGTATGTAGGTAGTTGGAGATTAGTAGTGGATCAATGGGACTTTAGAGGGAAATAAAAGATTTTTTTTCGTTGTGTGTCGACTCGAACAGGTTTTTAAATCACAAGGACTTTTATTTTCATTATATTTTAGGAAATTGAACATATGTGGGTTCGTGCAGCTTTGACAAATGAATATTGTCAAAATTAATGGTTTGCTTTGTTAACAGAATATAGGCATAAAGTTTTTAGGGGTCAGTTTTTTTTTGTGAATAAGATATTCTTACAGGTATTTTATCTTTGGACTTTTTCAAAAAAAAAATTAGAATTATTTATTGAAGTAATTTTATATGAATGATTAATGAAAAAATATATTTTAAGAGAATCGTGATGTGGTAAACAGAAGTAATTTTTATTTGAAAATTTACAAACAATCACAGTCTTAAAATTCAATTTCTTTAAATTTTTAATTTCTTCTCTGCATCAAGTTTCTAAGTTTCAAGCAATGCCTAACTTATAATCTTATTTAAATTCGATCATATTTAAAAAGAAAAATTAAAAAGGCTGTAAATTTATTTTGTAGGCACTTTGTTTAAAAATTCTTTAATACTTCAATCTTGAAGTTGAAAACTGAACGAATATTTTGAATTGGTGAAACTGGCTTTTTTTGTTTGTTTGTATACGTATCTCTGAAAATTTTGTACCATAATTAAAATTTCTGTTTTCCAAAATTCCAAAATTCCGAAAATCCATAATTCTGTTTAATTCTTGTCAAAATGCTGACAAAATTCTGTATTTATTTCAAATTTCTGTAATTCTAAAATTTTGTTCATCCATAATTCAGTGTTTCAAAATTTTGTATTTCAAAATTTTGTACCCAAAATTCTGCAAATCCAAATTTCTTCTTTTCAAAATTCTGACAAAATTTTGAAAATCCAAAATTCTGTCCAAATTTCTGTAATTCTAAAATTTTGTTCTTCCATAATTCAGTGTTCCAAAATTTTGTATTTCAAAATTCTGAAAATCCCAAATTCTGTGAATCCATAATTCAGTGTTTCAAAATTTTGTAGATGTTCCAAAATTCTTCTCTTCAAAATGAATATTCACAATTCTATAAATACATAATTGGTATTTTTTATTGGTATTTTGTACTTCAAAATTTTGTATTTCAAAATTATAAAATTTTGTAGGTACCTACTACCTACCTATTTCAAAGTTTTGTATTTCAAAATTTTTACTTCAAAATTTTGTATCCAAATTTCTGTATCCAAATTTCTGTAATTCTGAAATTTTGTTCATCCATAATTCAGTGTTTCAAAATTTTGTATTTCAAAATTTTGTATTTCAAAATTTTGTACCAAAAATTCTGCAAATCCAAATTTCTTCTTTTCAAAATTCTGACAAAATTCTGTATTTCAAAATTTTGAAAATCCAAAATTCTGTCCAAATTTCTGTATCCAAATTTCTGTAATTCTAAAATTTTGTTCAAAATTTGTTTTTCAAAATTTTGTAGATGTTCCAAAATTCTTCTCTTCAAAATGAATATTCACAATTCTATAAATACATAATTCTGTGAATCCATAGTTTAATGTTTTTAAATTTCGTATTCCAAAATATATTTGTAAAATGTTAGAAATATTATTTTTTGTTTACTTAACAACAGAACAAAATTAAAAAATCGAAATATTCCAAAAATTAGGCAATTTTCACAAAAAAACGTCAAAACTCTATTTCTGGTATGTGAGTTTTGTTCAGTCGATTAAAGGCGGTGTGACAAAAACCAGGCTTGTTAAAGAATGCAATCTTTTGTGAATGCAATCTTTAATGACTTCAATATTAAGATTATATTCATTGGTTTCAGATTTTAAATTATGCAATCACAATTTTCTTGAATTAAAAATATTGCAATAATTTTTTCCCATTTATTTTGCAGCAATCAATTGAATGCAATCTTTTGGTATTTCATTCAGTCTTTGTATTCTTTGCATTCTTTCGCATTTATGGAGGGAAATGTCAATGCAAAAAATGAAAAGAACGCAATCAATTGATTGTTCTAAAATGAAGGGAAAAATTGATTGAAATCTTTTTGATTCAAGTGAATGGTGCGGTTGCATAATTCGAAGTCTGAAGTCTCAAAATGAAGACAATGAATGTAATATTTTAATTGAATGTAATAAATGATTTTTAAAGACTGAATTCACAAAAGACTGCATTCTTTTACAATCCTAACAAAAACCATTTCTTTGGACCTCTCCATTATCGACATATTAAATTTGATTAAAACCACAATTTTTGTACACGAAAATAACAAAACTTCATTTTTTTTTTATTTTGTTTTTTAATTAAAATGATATATTTACATATACATTAATCCATAAAGCCAGAACGTGTACAAATGAATCCTTATTCGAATATGGAAGTTTTGGTTTTCACTAAAAGATCATAACCCTCCCACCTGACTGCTTTTTTTATTAAAAAAATATATTTAATATAAATTTTTATTTAAGTACCTATAGACATTATATAAATACTATATTATAATTAATTTTAAAATATTTATTTAAACCTATAATCGTTCAATTAAAAGTTTAATCGTTTTTATACGAGATATGTTTAATTAGTTATACGAATAAACATTTAACATTTCTCTAATATTTATTTTAACTTAATTGGGATTGATATTTTTCGAATTAATTTATAAATTAAAAAATATCACGTGCTTTATAATCATATATGTTTCTATTTTTTTTTTTTATTTCACAAATTACCTGGATTCCGCATTATACCTGTGTATATATTTCTGAAAATACCCGAAGTCAAAATAAATTTTATTATAATTGAAATAATATTTATGCAACAATGAAGCAACAAATCCATCAGCAAAAATGACTTAATTATAAAGTCCATAAATTGGGTTTTGGTCGACTTTATTATGATGATGATGAGAATGGTCTTGCTTTCAATTTGGCAAGTTTCCCAGTATTTTTTTTTTTTTCTTTTTTTACAAATAGAGAAAAGCAAATCAAAAATGAAATGAAATTCAATTCAATGCAACACACAGAGGAAAAACTGCATATTATGATGAACTCACATTGTGCAAACACTCAACACAAAAATCCATATCGACGACGACGGCATCCTTTTATCTGTTTCTCAGGTTGCATTCGTATCCGTCTCGTGTATTTTTTTGCCATATATATTATATTTTGTAGAATGACTGAATGGAAGTAGGTATTGCCAGAATCTCATAAACCAGAACTATTTTAAATTTTAAATAACATATTACTTGTGTAAAATATGGTCTACCTACAAATTAAATGTCTTAAATCTAGAATTTACATCAATTTTTTAATACTTTCGACTTTTTAAAAATGTTTCGATAAAATGTAGCTCAATTAGAGTTTTTAACCTCAAGAGCGTATACCATCGGGTCGTACAGTAGAAGCTGTTTTTCCGAGAAAAATAACATATTCCTTAATGGCTTAAAAATTATATAAGTAGCAGGCTTATGTATAGGTTCCATTATTTTTGGTCCTTAATTAAATCTATAAAAAAATCGAAAAGGGGAGTTTCGGAAAAAACGCTGGATATACATTGACCTGACAATGCGCTTAATCTATAAAAATGGCAACTCTTCGACATTAAAGAGTGAAGGTGAAAATCAACCTTAAACGAAGAGATGACGAGCAATGAGAGTGCGATTTATGTGCTTTAACCCATAAACTGATGACTCAAAAGCCAAACAATAAAATATAAAAAATACATATAAAAAAAAGCATAATATAATATCCTACAAAAAATATCGTGTATTTGTTTTTTTTTTTTTAATAACCGTTATTGCTTCATTGAAGCGTAACTCAATGAAATATTTCAGATAAAATATAAACAAATAAGAACAAAAAAAAAGAGAAAATATATTAATGCAATGCAGATGATGATATAAAATTCAATACAAAGAAACTCCCTGCAAAAATGAAAAAAAAAAAACTAAATTTTTCTTCATACCAAATCATTTAGATGGACGAATCCTTGGCCTAACGATGGAACTGACATTTTGGCATCCCATTATGAACATCATTTTTTCAAATTTTTTTTTTTAAACATTAAATTTGTATTGGTTTTCTTTGGAATCACCACTAATGATAACAAATTCAAAAAACAAGTAAAACAACCTTAAGTATTATACTTTTTGAAAGGTAAAATGTATATTTGAAGTAGAATTACAGTGTCTTCAATTAATTGGGCAGTTTCCAGAGAAATTTTTCCTTATTTTTGTGTCGTATGTGTATGTATTTTATGTATCATTAAGCTTTATTAAGCCTTTATCAATTAATATTCTTTGACATTTTATTTTAATATCTACCTACATGAAAATAATTATGAACAATGGTAGTGATATTTAATTAAAACAAAAAAAACCTTTGACATTAAACTTTGGGTAATGTTTTGGTATATGATGAACCCAATTAAATGTTGCGTACGAAACTACAGCCTTTAAAGTTCATTTCGTTATTTTCAATATTCTCAAAAACTAGAAGATATTTATGTGAGCATCTCGTTTTTAGTGTTTAAATATTGCAAATTGATTAAGAGCATAGTATATTATAAACAAATATTAATACCTAATTAACAACGTACAAATTTGAAAAAAAAGTTTAAATATTTTTTGTATTTTTGTTTCTTTTGTTTTTTATTTTTTTTTATTTTTGTATTTTTGTTTCTTTTGTTTTTTATTTTTTTTTTTAATTTTTTGTCATTTTTTTCATTTTTATTTATTTTTTTTTTCATATCTTTCATCTTTTTTTTTTACAAAATTTTGAAAACTAATTTTTAGAGACTATTTTTAAAACAACTTGATTTAAAATAAAATAAAAAAAATAATTTGTGGATTTAAAAAAGCTTTAACATGAAATTGTAAGTGTTGCCGTTGTTGTTTAATATTTTTTTTTTATAATTTAAGTCAATTTCTCACCATGTACATAGATACATATATAAAATTCTTTAGGTAAACATTTTTAAGAAACAAATTGATTAAAAAAAAAAAAAAATTTCAAAATATTATAAAGAAGTTTTTAAGTTCTAAAAAAAAACATTTCAAAATTATCATCAATTCGTTTTTGACATATCAAATTTTCAAAAAATTGTTTTTAGAATTTTTTTTAAAATCCAAAACATGTTTCTTTGGAAATTTTGATACACAATATCAAAGAATCTTCCGTATCTTTAGTTAAAATATTTTTAGTTGGTTAAGCCGATAACGAAGTTGAAAATCAAAAAAATATATTCCTTGGATGATACCTATGATCCTAATGTAAATCGTACTAATTTTATCATACAACAATTTGTACCAAAATAGTTGCAGTCGTTTTGAGAAAAATTTAATTTTTCTTAACGGCTTTTTAACATACATATGTAGTTGCCGTTATAATTATATGTTTAAATTTTTATATTTCTTCAGAATCACTTGGTGAAATGTTAAAAAAAATCAATGAAGTCGTTTTCGAAATATTGACTTTTTTTAAAGCAAAAATAATTTTTCTATTATTAACTATTATTTAACTATTTATGCTTTTTAAATCAACTAAGCCGTTTTCGAAATATTATTTTTTTTTATTAAAAAAATAGTCTCGACAATTTTTTAATACAAGTTATATATGCTTCATGAAGATTAATATCAGTTTAACCGTTATCGGAAAAATCGAAAATAAAAAAACAGGTTCTATAACCATTTTTGCGTAGAGTCTTTTTTAAGGAAAATAAAGTTTTTCTCTGAACGTAAACAATTTTGTATAATAGGGGTTGTAATATTTAAACAAAAAATTGGGTCTTACCAATGACCAAATTTAAAGACGACTTAAATATTCAAGTCAAATGAACCATAATGGTATGGACTATAAATAATGAACCATACATCACATGTTTCATATTTAAGAGTCCGAACCATGTAATATTCGTTATTTAAGGTCTAATTAAATATTTTAGTCATACCATGTTTGGATTGTTATATAGAGTATATACCATTATGGTCCATTCTACTTAAATATTTAAGTCGTCTCTAAATTTTGTTATTAGTAGGGCCCATTGCGTAGGACGAATGTCTTATTTTAAGGTTTGTTTTAATCTAACATCCAATTTTGTTTACCGATTCGAAACTTTTAAATCTATTTGAAAGAACAAAAGATACAATTTTTGTTAGGAACACCCTAATGCACATGTTTTACATATTTACTATTTTAAATTTAAAACACGAACCAAAACAACATATAATAAATATATTTTGTTCTTTTTCATGGTAATCAATCCATTCTCGTTTTTTTTTGTCTTGTCAAAATTTTAATAAAGTTTGCGTCTGTTACGTATGTATTTCTATATTACGTGACAAGAAAAAAGGAAATCATTCACCGAGTAAAACTTTCTTCAACAAGCCAAAATGCTGATATGAAACAGATGTTTCTCATTATATTTATGAGTTAACTTAAAATATCATAAAAAAATGAAAATGGTTGTATTTTAAAATTTGAAAAAAAAAAAAAAAATGAAAAATAAGAATTATTAGTTAACATAATATCGTTTTTTATTATAAATTTAAATCGATTTATTTTTCCAAACATTTTTCAAATTATTCGAGCATAAAAATCCTGCCATATTTGTTTTACCTAAATACCTATGTAGGTATGTACGTACATATAGCCTTTGCATACCGCTCTAAAAAAATTCTTTAAATACCTATAGAAAACCTACTTCAATTTTTAAAACTACACCACTTCAATATAATAAATATTAATAATTAAAATAATTCAAGTGCACACTCTGTTGTCTACCTGCTTGCTTGCTTGCCTGCCAATAGCTAGCTAACACACATAACTCTAAAGCCCCCATACACAAAAAACAAAAAAAACATACACACAAAATCATGCTCGAAATTTTTTTTACCCACCCCTACTACACACAGTAACAAAAGGGGTGGAAATTTTCACGGGCAAGTCAACTTCAGCCAAGTTCAAGTTTTAACTTTTCCCACAAAATGCTTTTGCACGTGCAGCAGCACTGTAGTAGCTCACTCAAAAAGGGGTGAAAAGTGAAAAACACAAAATAGAAGAGCTTTTCTCTCAATTTCTCCTCTCACCAAAAATCGGTAATAAAAAAAATAAAAACATTTTCCGTGAAAAGCGAAAACTGTTAACGTCCTTGTATGAGATCAAGAAACCCATACACACTCAAAACATATCTAAATAATGACAAAATTGTGTATGGGTTAGTTTTTGGATAGTTCAGCAAAATTTTCTGAATGAAACGAGCGCAACAAACATTTTACTAACCAACCCCACAGTGTAAACACATATGCACACTCCCGCACACACACAGTCACCCCCATAGAGAGAAGAATGTTCCGAAATATGTTCTTCGTTTGTTTGTATGAGTGTGTAAAACATCAAAACATTACTCGGACGGAAATCTCTCGTACACATTGATGTCATCTCACCCTGAAAATTGTAAAAAAGAATTTCCTCGTGCGATTCTTTCTTCTCGGTGATGTCTCGATGGGAAAATGAAAATTTAGTTTGATTTAACTTTTCACTGGTGACGGTCCCAGTGCGGAAAATAACCTCCCTTTTCCAAGTTTCCATCATCACATAAGACAGTCCCTTTTTAATTTTTTTTTATAAGAACTTAAATCTTATTTATCTGATTTTGTGTCAAAATAATAAAAAAAATACCAAATGAAATAAAAAATTTAAATATTGTGTCGTGGACATTTTTCGTTTTGATTATTTTAATTTTTTTTTTTAATTTTTAACTTAAATGTTAAACATATGAAAAACACATAAAAATGAGATTTTAATATCACAAAAACAACGCCAAAGTTTGGACCCCTTTTTGTTTACTCTCCCTCCCTGTTTTATCAATATCCAAGTGATTTTATTTGAAAAAATAAACAAAAACTAAAAAAGCCTAAAATAACGCAACATCTTGTGTGTCTGAAATATCAAAGAAATTTACATTGACACTCGTATCTGTTGCACAAGGCAGAGCTACCTACAAAAAAAAGTGAAATGCTTAAGAATTTAGCGACAAGTGTCTACCATATGTACCTATATAATTTAAAGTGAAATTTGCAAATACATATTCATATTAAATTAAATAAATAAAATTAAATCAATAAACTTAAATTTAAGTCTTTAAAAATATAAGTTGTAAAAATTGAAAAAAGTGAAGTTTATTCTAAATCAAATGAAAAAATAAATTAAATCAAATATTTTTAAATACATACATATAAATAATAAATAAAAAAAAAATACTAAATATATTCTCTACCTATATATATATATAATAAATAAATAAATCTGTTTTTATAAAGTGTTAATTGTTATTAAAAAAGAAAATTAAAGAAAAAAAGAATTTAAAATTTTATTTTTAAAATAAAAAGAAAAAATGTAAAGTAAGTTAATTTGTGAAATAAATCTTCAACCACTTGAGAGAATTTATACAACAAAAAAAAAAAAAACATCTAAATGCAAAATTGTTGAAATTCCATACACATTCGGGTTTTAATAAGTGATTTATAAGTAAATGAATTTTCAGAAATTTTTCGAATTATAGAAATTTTATATATGAGATTTATTCAGAGTCGAGAAGACATTTTTTTCAAAATTTTTGTTTTGTTGTTTTTTTTTTGTCACTCGAGTGGATGAAGAATGTTCGTAATTTCTAAATTTATTTAAAAACATTACGGATTTTGTTTCTTACATACAAATATTATTATTTTTGATTGGGAAGTACATACGTACATATTTATTCTGAGCTAAATTGTTGTATATTTTTACGTAAAAAAAATACGCGGTGGAATAACGAGACGAGTTTTATAAATCACGAATAAATAGTTATGGCTGGTTTAATTGTTCTCAAAAACTTAAAAGGAAATTCCAGAATTGTTCAGTATTTTTTTTGTTTAATTTAAATAAAATGTGGATTTGTTTTTTTTTTAAGGATAGGATTGTGATATATTTAAAAAACTTATGCCCAACTTAGTGTCCAGTGTTGATATTTTTTATTTTCAAATGAATTCCTAAAGAGCTAGATTTGTATTGTTGACATGAAGTATTAAAATATCAACTTTTGTCAATAAATTAATACTAAATTAAAATTTAGTAAAACAAATTTTTTACTTATGCGTCATGTTGGTGTTGCATTCGTAAAAAAAAATTTAAAAAAATCAAATACGATCTGAAAAATTGGAAAGACTAATACAATTTAATTTATTTTTTGGAATGCAATTTTTTAAAATTATTTTTCGACTTTGTTGATGACATGACGGCTCAACCGATGTTGATAATTTTGTTTACATATAATTACTCTGTGATGAATCAAGATTTTTGATTTGGCGGTTGTGATTGAAAAAAAGGGGTGGGGGGGGGGGGTTACTCAATATCCAAGATAAGAAGCCTACAAGGATATATAATTTTTGTATCATTATCAAAAGTTTCTGAAAAAACTTTCATTTACTGTTGAAAACGACCGAATTTTCTTTTGTAGAAATTTCAACTTATCGTTTTAATATAGCATTATTACATTGTTTTTTCAAAAACGACTTCATCAATTTTTCTGAAAGCCATAGAGACTTTTAATACCATTAAGAAGATTAAAAGAAATTATATTAGAACTAAAAGTAATTGTACCTTCCTACTATATAAAGCTGTTAAAAAGTCTTCAGATTTGAATCGCAAACGTCTTCTACGATTTTGATAAAATCTTTTCCTTGTACTAACATTGGTACGATCTACCTTTAAGTAAGAAAACTAAAAGTACACTCATTGTCAGTAGAACCTTTTTTTTAATTTTCGATTTTTCCATTTCGGCTTAACCGATTTAAATTAAGCGTAAATAACATTGTGTTTAAAAATTAAAAAAAAATCTTATTTGGATTAAATAACATTATTTGGATTAAGAAAATATTATTTGGATAAAATAATATTATTTTGGATAAAATAATATTATTTGGATAAAATAATATTATTTGGATTAAAAAATGTTGTTTGGAATAAAAATATTACATATTTCGATTAAAAAATATTATTTGAACTAAAAAAATATTATTTGATTTAAAAAACATAATTTTGGATTTAAAATTATTTTCGGTTTAAAAAAATATTTTTGTATTAAAAAATAATTTTTGATTTAAAAATATTTTTGGATTCAAAACATTCTTGGATAGGTAAAAAAATATAAAAAAAAAATTTATGCAAGTAAGACATAGGGTCTTTTTGGATAAAAAAAAATAATTTTTGGATAAAAAAAAAATGTTTCTAATATTCGATATTTTTAAAACAGGTTTAAAGATGTTTTTTAAATTTTATTTTGAACTGCAAATTAGTTTTCACTTAAAAATATGGAATTACCATTTTTTTTCAAGATTAAGATTAAATAATATTTAAAAACATAAGTACCTACATATAAATAGAAACAAAAATGATTTTTTAATAAATTAGTCAGATCATCGCGTTATTGTGAAAACAAATTAAGAAGTTGTTAAATAATTTTTTTTCAATTTTTTTTTACTTTTAAAATTTTTTAAAAAGATTCATGCATGTCCTACATTAGGGTGGTCATTATGTACCTATATTTTTTTTTACTTTTTAGATTTTAATGTTTAAAAAGTCGTAGATTAATTTTTAAATTATTAACTATTTTTGATTTTATATTTAGGGCGAAAAATGGCTACACCGCATGGAGATTGGAGATTTCTGTATGAAATAGGAAAATACAAAAAGAATTGTTCAATCGGTTGTAATTTTTATACCAGAGGTATTTTTTTTTGTTTACAAAATTGTTCCTCATACGATGAAAGAAAGTTGAAATTTTTTTTTTGTTTCAAAATAGCGTGAGTGTTTTCGAATACAACAAAATTTTCCTATTCGATTCATATTTGAGTTTTCGCTGTTTTGTTGAACAGCTATATACCAGTATTTTCCCCTAACAAATCAATATACAACTTTAAGCCCAAAGTTTGAAGAAAATTGGTTGAAAAACAAACAGGCAAAATTTTCAACAAAATTATACAACGACTGAATTTTAATTGATACCAAAAAATTATTCTAAAATTTCTAAACGCTGATAACAAATTTTAATATCTAAAATTGTTCTCCACGTGATCAAAAGTGATCATTTTGAACTTAAGGTTCATTTAAGCATTCCATCCTTATAAGGAATAATTAGTCAAGCTTTTCAGCCTACAGACAATATTCATTTTATGTTTTTGTTTCGATCTCTTTTAAATTTTGAATTTCGATTTTTATCGCTATTTAAATCACTTTTCAAGACCACTCATCAACATTTTTTATTATGTCGTAGGTTTGAATAAATCCTTAAGTATCTTATAAACCACAATAATAATTTGTCAAAATCTGTTAACCATTTTACCTTTATAAAAATCATCATGATATTCATTACAAAATTCTTATGAATTCATATAAATAAACAAACTATTCAAGTGCATCAAAGTAAAACTAATATGAATCAAAACACATAATTAGATATCTTAACCAAATCAAAAGCCAATTAACTTTAAATGCCAAATAGCTATAGTCAGTCAGTTTAATGAACTAATTAAATGGTCTCTATAGAATCAAATCAAATTTTTGTTTGTTGATCCATGAATTACCAATAAAAGCCATTTTATACACATATACGGAAAACATGACTGACAAAATCAATGGAAAAACAAATGAAGAAAATTATGAACCACTTTGTGTACATAAAATAAAAGGCGTTTGCAGGTATGCCTATACCATTTATCGCTTGTCCATGACTGTATTGTATATACCTACATAAAAGAGAGTTTCAAAAATTCTAACCACCTCTGACGAGCTTTCTAAGCCACATTTGATCGGTAAACAAATGAAATCCCTAATTCAAATAATTATGTATACTACCTCCTCTGCTCCTTTCAACTGAAATCCAATTTATCTTTTCTATGTTTACATTAGCACCATCAAAACCATCACCATCACCACCAACACTTTCATCACCACCATCACCAGCCCAACCAGCATAACCTCTTTTTTTGTACGAGGAATCCGATTTGAGTTCAGATAACGGAAACTGAACCCAACCGAACCGTAAAACGACCCAAAATTCAAATTACCTTACATCCATCTAATTTATATAAACAAAAAATTCATCCCTCCACCTCCACAATTTGAGTTGCTTCCTTTATCCACCATACCTATACAATCCACCTACACTAAAAATATAATTAATCAGAACTATTTGGTTGTGTGTCGAGTCGAGTTGAGTTGATTCGAGAGTAAAGGGTGGCAAAAGGACGAAAAAAAAAAAATTGAAAAAAAACATACTTCGCAAAATACGATAAATCATTGGAGAGCAAACTTTTGCAGTCATCAAATCATATCCTTCAGATTCAGATGTGCGATTGGGTTGAGTGTACCTACCTATACCTACTTGGATGGGTTGAAGTATGTAGAGAGAAGTGAAAAAGCAATCTTGAGTAGCCGCTTGTTGATGGCAGCCTCAAGGAAAGTTGATAGCATCTCTTGTGCGATACAAGGATGTACTTGAATCCATTCGGACGATACAAACAGAATACTGATGTCATCGAGTGCTGCACTTTTTCTATATTTATATACGAGATGAGTGTTGTTTGTATGTGGTGTGGCAGGCAAACAGCAATCTTTTCAGACAATCAAACCTCCCTTCTGAGAAGAGCATACATCCCTCCTTTTCAATTAGGCCAATCTTTCTTGAATCCTTCTAACCTTCTATCAAACTAAATTCTTACAATATATACTATACGTGGTCGTTATCTCTAATGTCTGTCCATTTTCAACCTTATTTTAAGGACACCTTTACCATTAACGAACTAAAATAGACTTCCAATTTAAGATCAAGGGATAAAAGGTTATAACAATCAATAGAGAGAGAGAGAACAGGATCTTATATTTCTTGTCTTGGCGAACTTAAAATTAACTTTGTTCTCCTAACATCAAGAATCTCCAAAATTTGCTTTGTTTCCGTTCTATCATGTTTCAGTTATACACACATACAAATCTATATCTAGATAACAACATACCTACACTACATACAAGAAGAAGAATGTTAGCACGTATTTTTTGTATAGCGCATAATTTAATGGCATCATTAAGATTCCTTTCTCTGTGTAAATCCTGAGAAATTTTACTTCCTTTTTCATCCTTGAAATGAGAAAAGCCGCACGCATGATAGTAAAACATTCTTTTATAATAATTTTACCTAGATGTTCATTTTTTTCTGTTTTTTTTCGTGTGTGTTCTTACTTGTACACTTGTTCAACATACATAACTAAGTCAATATAGAGAGCTCTGGTTTTTTTTTTTGGAAAAATAATGGCACTTTCCTGTGGGAAATGAGGAAATGCTTTATACCGATGGCTGTCAGATTAGATAGTGATGTGGGTTTTATATATTTTTTTTTTGTGTTTCGAGAGTTTGTTTATCTTAAAGGATTTTTTATACGAGTCTATATTTTAATTAAATTCGAAATGATGTTGATAAGAAAATATAACTGAAGAAGAATTTATTTAAAAAAATATATAAATACTTCTTATAACTATTTATGTCGAAAAAACATTTCTTTAACTTTAAATATGACATTTTAGTTTCAAATCCAGTGATGTATAACACATTAATGAGTTGCTTGATTGTTAATGTGTCATATGGTTTTTGAGACATTCCATATGACACATAAACAATGCAAATATATTTATACAAATTCTTTTCCTGACCATAAAACTGAATTTAACCAAATAATAAAACTTACCTCTTTTCGGTGGGGTGTGACACAAAAATTCCATACATTACGTAGCTCTAGTGACCTTAAAATGTAACTACATTTTGAAAGGTTTCGAACTTCGTTGCTTACGACAATTTCTTTTATTTTAGCATGGTTTTTGGGCTTGGTATATAATATATTGAAACATAATATAATTAAAAATTCAAAGATAATATTTAGAAAAAATCTTACACTGAATTTAAAGAATAACAATTTCGAATTTTTTTAAAAAATTCAAAAATAAAATTAAAAATAAAAAACACACCGGATTTTAAAATCGAATTTTCAAAAAATAATTTTGAAGATTTTTTTAAATGCAAAAATAAAATTTGAAACAAATGCCCTGCGTATTTAAAAAAAATTATTTCGAACTTTTTTTAAAAATTCAAAAATAAAATTAAAAAAAAAATCACATCGGAAAAAATAGTTCCGATTTTTTTTTTAAATAAAAAATTAAATTTTAGAAAAAAATATACACCGCGTTTTGGAATACATTTTGAAATATTTTTAAAAAATTCCAAAATTAAATTATATTAAAATCATACACCGAATTAAAAAAAATTATTTCGAACTTTAAAAGAAAAATCAATAAATAAAATTAAAAAAAATTATACACCGGGTTTTTAAATACCGAATTTTTAAAAAATATTCTTTTTTAATTTCAAAAATATATTTTTAAAAACTTATATTAAATTATACACCACATTTTGGAATATTGAATTAAAAAAAGTAATTTCGAACTTTTTTTTTCAATTCAAAAAATAAAATAAAAAAAACCTTCCACCGGATTATTAAATATTGAATTTTCATAAAAGAATTAAAATTTTTTTTTTTTAAATTCAGGACAATTTTTTTTTAAACTTATTTTTTTTTTAGAAGAATCTGTATAAAAATTTAATTTTAGTTGGTTTAGCCGATTATGGAAATAGTTGAAAATAAAAACAAATGGACCATTACTCAGAAAAATTTCTTGAGTTTCCAACAAAAACTGTAAACTTTTTTAAAAATTCAAATAATATTTTTTTTAATTCAAAGAGAAAGTTATTCTGTTAAAACTTTTTAAAACGTTTTTCATAAAAAAATGATTAAAATCAGTTGTCTTCGAAAAAATCGAAAATAATAGTAAGAAACTTTACTATTATTTTATTTTATTTTATTTTATTTTTTTTATTTTATTTTATTTTATTTTATTTTATTTTATTTTATTTTATTTTATTTTATTTTATTTTATTTTATTTTATTTTATTTTATTTTATTTTATGGGAGCAATCAATAACAAAATAACAATTTTTCAGACGTTGATTGTACCTAGATATGCTTTTAATATTTTAAATTTAAACTAAATAATTGTTTTTTTTAATTTGTGGTAATTTTTTTGAGAAAAATCAGATTTAAAATAATAAGATTCTTAATTACCTTAAAACAAAAAATTTGTGACATATACCGTTAAAAAATAAAATAAAGAACGTGTTCGGGAAATGTCAAAAAAAAAAAAACGCTTAGTACCTATATACACACCAAATTAAACAAAAAATCGACCAATCAATTTTAGCTGCAGCATAAAGACATACAAAGGACTAGCATTGTGGGATTGTATATTAGGTTAGAAAGAATAATATATTAGTGATCGTAACATGGCTTAGTGAACATTTAAAGTCCAAAAAAAGAGATGGATTGTTGCCATAAATTATCCCTATGTATATAAGACCAACAAAAAGTTTCAAGTATTTTATACACCCACGGTTAGGCTTTACTCATTTCAATATGAACAATTTAATAGATACCTCCGTACTTTTGTTAAGCCAACTTGAAATAAACAAAAACAAAAAAAAAAAACAAAAAATCCTAAGAATGAAACCAAAATTATTTGCCAGAAAAGAAATTCAGATAAATCCGTAGAATAGAAATAAAAAGCAAATAATATATTTTTTACCCGCACATCGCAACATAAATTGATTGTCCTTAAAAACTCAAAAAAAAAAAAATTCCAGGAATTTCCTATATTACAGGATATAAAAGGAGAAAAACTTTTTGCAGATTTATTTCCCTGTGATTAACCATCAAAGCTTATGCAAAGGTAGGGCTCCTCCACCGGTTCGTTGGTCGAGCTACACAGTGATGATGAATTCTATTCAAGGCTGGAACACTGGAATTCCTGATTTAAAAGGTCAAAGAAAAATCCACAAATCGTTATATTTTTTTTTTTGATTCTTACATTTTATTATTTTTGAAGGTAGCTACATTTTCTTAAAAAGTAAATACACGATTCGGTTGTTAAATTATGATATTTTTTTTTCAACGATAATAATAAATTCATGGTCAATGATTGAAGGACTTCCAGTTTTTTTTTTTTTTTTTTTTTAGGAGAAAAACATTACTTCCGCAGTGCAAAAAAAAAACCACAACAACTGTATACACTTACTTCCTCACAAATATAAGTTACATTTTTTTTCATTTTATTTGCACTTAAATAGGCAGAAAATTGGAAATCATAAAAAGAGCCAAAAGCAGGGCTGTCGTTAGTGAACTTTCGGATGGTAATAAGGTTTTTGGAACTCAAAAGATTATTCGAACAAAAATGTAAAATTTTTCTAAAAATTCCTTTTGTGTGGATATTGAGTTCAGGCACAAAAAAATAAAATCATTCAAAATACACTTGAGAAAAAATCGGAGTTGCCAATTTAAATTTGTACAATTATGTAGATATAAAGACAAAATTGTTTCAGTTAAATTCAAATTATTTTGTATGTATATTTCAATTTAATCAGAATGATAGGATTTTGAAAATTCAGTTAGTTCCAAGGAAGTACGAATAGTCCCATATAACTCATTTCGACAGCTCTGGCAATCAACCAACAAAACAAACAATTGCATATATGTGTGCAGGAAAATGGAAAGAATAAACAATTTGTGAAAATATCCTTTTATGACATTCGATTATATACATTATTTTTTTTTGTAAAAAATAACCGAAGAAATGTTTCCATGGTTTGTATGGGCTCTCATAGATTTAGCGAAATCAACAGCAGCAGTTGAAAGAAAAATGTAACTGCAAATTGAATTTGAAAGGAATTTTATTTTTTAAATTAAATTGTTTTTTTTTTATTGGTTTGAGAATAAATCATAAACTGTAATGCCGTATTTTTAGACAAGAACATTTCATGTGAAACATGGCCTTGGGCCAAATTTTATTTGTTGTTGTTTTTTTTGTTTTGAGATATGTATTACTTAAAAAATGCTTTTTACAAAATAAAATAATTAAAGAAAAATTCCTTCAGACGGATTAAAATTCTTACATTTTAGTTGAATGTATTTTTTTTTTCGAACTATTGTCGTCAATAGGTTTAGTTAAGTACAAAATATCAAACTTATTAACAACGTTGGCAGCTGTGTTTCTTAACTATTTACCTAATATACTAATTGGTTCTTCGAGCCGATGTGAAATTTCTTTGAAGTTAAAACAATTTTAAAATAATGAAAATAAATTTTTGTATAGAAAATTTTGAAATACTGAATCATTTAAAGAACATCTAGGTATTTTGCGACATTTCTGAAACAAAATAAAGTGAATTTATCCAAAAAACCAATTTTGATCATCTGTAAGCATTTCATGATGGTTTTAAGTCGTTAATTTCAAAAAGACGTTTTTTAATTATTTTTGATAGATTTCGATTTAAAAAATAAAAATAATACACGAGCTCCTTAAATGTTTTAATAATAATTGCGTGCCAAAATTAAAAAAAAAAAATTTCTGGATTAAAAAAAGCCTTATTTAAAAAAAAATAACATTAATAATAAAAAAATAACTTTCAAAAAATTTAAATGTTATTATTTGTAAGATACAAAATCCGTTTCTTAAATAATTCTTTAACAAAATTAAAAAAAAAACATACAATACATATTTCCAGATAAACAAAACTTGAAACGTATATATAAATGTTTTTAAAAGTTAAAAATTGTTATAAAAAACACTTAAATAAAAAATAACTTTATAAATAAGTTTTTTTTTTCAACATATATGTACATAAAATATATTTAAATCCTCTCTAGATTCCATGTTGTTAAATATTTATAGTAAACAAAAAAAAATTTGTTAAAGTTTCTAATGATAACAATTATGTACAAAATAAAACAAAAATATTTAAAATTATAAAAATCAAGTGCTTCTGATATAGTGAAAACCTTTAAAATAAAAATCTGTGTGCAAGCTGTTTTTTTTTTAACTACAACTACATACATATATATTTGAATAAGATTTTGATGTGCGTGTTAAACTCGTAAAAAAAAAATTATACTATTATATACAAAAAAATATTTTATCAGTGCAAAATATATAAACAAAAAATTAACGAATTCTTCCAAAATCAAAATAAAAAAAAATATATATTTTTAGACTTTACAAAAAAAGTTGACTCAAAAATAAATAAATTGAATATAAAAAGATTGAAAAGAATATACCTCGTCAAATAAACTACCTACATAAAAATAAAAAAAATTATATAAATACAAATAAAATTAATTAAAAATCTGATATTAAAAAAAAAACCAATTCAAGGAAAAATATCTTTTTGTCAAAATTGCGGGCTTAAATAGAGTTTCGATGTTGAAATTTGACTGCGGTCATGCATCATCGACATCAACAACTAAAATGAAAACAATCGCTCCGAATATACATCGTCGGCGACGATGTGAAAAACATCATTTAGAATTATGTCGTGAACAACAAAAAGATATGACATGGGAAGCTATACCAGCTCCGCCTATAACGCCACCACCAGCATTTCTACCAATTGGATTTAAAAGATCCTCTGCATCACGAAAAGGTAAGATTGAGTTTTAATTTTTTTTTTCATGTGGAAGATTTGATGTTGGACCAGCCGCCTAGAAAAAAAATGTAGCCAAATTTTCTAAAAAATCGTGCGACTTTCGTGCCATATGAAAAAAAAACTCAAATTCTTATATTAGACAAAAAAATTAAATTCAATTGCAACAAAAAATTACCAGAAGAAGTAATTTGTTTTGTTGGTGTATTGTAAGAGTTTCTTACAGTTACTTACTCCATTTATAACAACATTCTTAAAAATTTTAAAATTCGCTTTGTCTGAAGTAAAAAATGAAAATAAGAAAAACGTGCCATATTGATTTTTTTCGTGCCACCTTGCCACGATGAGCCAGCTACTTTTGTGATTAGAAATATGCTTCTGAATATTCAGTTAAAATTTCTAACACATAGTTTTTATGAACATTGATGGTATAGTTTTTTGAAAAATCGGGCGTGTCAGTGGGCGGATATTTTTCGTGATTTATCTAACTATCCTTTAAAATTCTATTAAAAATTTAATTGAAATCGTATCGTTTAATAAAAAATACTTTAGAAAAGAGACGAAACACCAAAATAGTGCGCTTGGGAAAAAATGTTAGAATTAAATAAAAAGACATTATTTTCTTATAGAGTTTTCTAAGGACATACAAACATACATATATATAACACGAGTTTTTATTATTTTTAAATTTCGTTCAAGAGGAGGCATTTTATTTATTTATTTATTTAAATTATTAAAAATTGTTCTGATTTCTTACGCGATTCTTAAAATTTCATCAAATTCCATCAATGGATTAGTTTTTTTAAGAACTTTTTGTCTCTTCTCCCATACAAAATGCACCACTGTGCCAGCAAATAAGTAGGACCGCATTCTGAACTCATACCGAAGTTCACGGATGTTTCCATGAAAACTATTTGTCGCGTCTGAAAAAAAAACATACCTCCTTGAACTTTTGAAATCATATAGGCCTTCTCAAGTTTATTTTAATTTCACCATAATATAAAAAAAATCCGAAAAAAAAACATGAAAATAAATCAATTGTTTTTATTTTTTAAAAATATATTTATTTAAGTCAAAATTAAGTGTGAAATAACTTTCCGATCGTAAATATTAAATAATGCGTATCACATGGAATTTTTTTTTTTTAATAATTCTTTATTATTTTTAATTTCATTTACAACCTTGACTTAACAAAACAACAAAATTGTCATCATCATAATTGTGTTGTTTTGCTGTATTGGCTATTCGTTTAAATGCATACATTATGTACATTATATGTGTCAGCAATAGAAATTTATATACATATGTATGTATATTTTTTTTTTTAAATATTTTCTCAAATTTGTAAAATCTGTCAGATACACTCATCCTTGGTGTCACTCTAGCATTTAAGATTGAAGTGACTTGTCTACGTTTTTTTTTTTGCTATTGTTGTTTTTCCTTATTTTTGTTTGTTATACGAATATTCAATGGAACGTATTTTTTTGACATTCTCACATGACTAAGCTTAATGACTTAAATTTGATTTAATCTAATAAATTTTGAAAGATAAATGTTTTTAGGAAAAAGATTAGGTAAGTTTGTTTTTTTTTATTTATTTAAATTGAGACTGATGCAATTTATTAGGTGCGACAAAAAATTGCAAATCCGGAGTTGTATATCTGTCTACATGCCAAGAGTTAAGTTAATCTTATTTTGAAAAAAAAAAAAATTAATAATAATAAATAAATAAACAACAGAAATAAGAAAGATGTCATTTCTCATACATAATTTTTTCAAATAGAATTTATTGCAAAATTGTTAAAATTAATTTTTTTTTTTTTGTTTACTGGCGCCTTTTCAAACGATAATGCTTAAAATATATAACTTTTTATTTATTAAATGAAGAATTTATTTGAAAAAAGATTTGGTGTCAACAATTCATCGAATACAAGTTTTTTTTTATTTATTTGAATAAAAAACAAAATTTAAGCCACAAGGTGTAATATTTAACTTGCGAGTGACTGCCTGATGTACACATGGGCCAATCGGGAATTCGGCGGGTCAAAAATATTTGCAAATCAGGTGTTTATATTTTGTTAAAATTGTACTTTGTAATATTTATACTTAAATCCAAATTTTCAGCAATCAAGATCTTGTAGGGTTTCCCCAGTTTTGATTAAAAGAGTGAAATCTGAAATTCGCAGAGGAAAAAAATATTTTATTTATAATCGATAGATTCTAAAATTGTATAAGAAAGTCGAAAATAACTTTCAAAAAAAAATTCGAAAAATATAAAAATCGAGATGTGAACATTGATAAATCAAAGTTGGAGAAGTAGACGTTTAAGAAATAATTGGCTATAAATCAGTATTCAGTATGATATTTGATGGTAGTGAGTTTTACATTTTTGAAAAGGTTTTACCCATGTTTAAGGAATTCTTTATTTATTGAGTTTTTTTTATTTCACGTTGAATTTTTGAAAAAAAAAAAAAAAAAAAAAAAAAAATAAAAATATTTTTTTTAAATTTTACCTTTTAAGGGGATTCAAAGTTTCAATTCTAAATTATTATGGTAATTTTGTATTTACATTTTTAGTGCAAAATTTAAATTCAAAACTTACGTAGTGCAGAAAATCCATATCGTAATATTTCTATAGGTATTCACACTAATTTTTCTTTTTTTTTTCTTTTTTTTTTTTTCTTTTAAATTTCCCCTTTTTTGGGTCCGCGAGTATCTTAAAGTGCGGGTCTTTATTTACCTCCACAACAACTCGTCATGGTTTTGGTTCAAGAGAGATTTTTTTTTCTCAAATGTTATCCTTTTTAGGGCTAAGGATGAAATTCTTAATTTTAATTTAAGAAAAGTACCACGCCTATTTTTCTTATATTAAAACACTTGTAAATTCAATAAGATGTTTTTGAGTCTATAAGCCTCATACAGACTAACATTCATTTTTATATGGAATTTACTTAAGAAGTACCAATTTATAACAGTTTTTTTTATAAAGGTACTGTTTCATGCGGCCTCGCAGAGCCAAGGCCCTCCGCCAGTAGCCATACATTGACGACATTTTTTTTTCTACGTATTTATTTAGTCTAATCCATTTCAAGATTACCTGTTAGAAATATTTTATCCGCCAAATATTAAATTGAAAAGAAATTTAAACTAAAAATAAATTCACTAAAAATGATGCGAAGAACTAACTTCTTTTGAAGAAACCCGAAACATTCGATACCAGCTTTATAACAACTCTTATTTCGGTTGGACTCATCCTTCAAGTTCACTTTAAGTTATTGGTGGAAATTCATTTTTTTTTCTAACTAAAAAATGAGAAAAAACACTTAAGTAACCAATTTCATCGCTTACTTTGAATTATTCGTTTTTTTTTTTGTTTCAATACATCAACCCAAATTCTCATCTTTCAATGGTTAAAACTTAAAAGTCAAAAGCAACGACGACGACGCGACTAATGATATTTCTCACAGGGTGTAGTGTGTAGGTGTAACCACAGAGAAATATACCAAGGAACAGTAGCTATACCTTCCTATATTATGTATATAATATGTTACATTTCAAAGACCTTTTCCTTTTTTATTTATTAATCCTAAATTGCAATACATTTGTCTCGCTTTTGTGGTGTTAAAAAAATATCAAATGCGAAAATACATATATATCCATTTTATGTAAGTGAAATATATATTTTTTTATTATAACGGTTTGAGGGTAAAAAAAAAACAAAAACTGATGGGTTACTGTGGCGTATGTGTAACTTTTTTATATGAAAACCTAAAATTAATGTATAGCTACCTATTTTTCTTTTTTCTTAAGATTTCTTTACGAAGTAATAAAATAAATTATTTAAAAGCTAAACATACATACATACAAACATTTAGTCATTAAGTTTGCTTTATCAAGATGTTGTTTTATTTATTTTTTATATTATATTTATAACATTGGACTTATCCTTCTTAAAACATTTTTTCACTTTTGTGTGACAGTCACATGAAACTGGACTTCTATGAGAATTTGGAGACACCCTGTTCATCAATACATAAGTACACACATTTCAGTCAGGTGTTTTTGATATATATGTTTTATATTTTGCCTCAAGGATATCAAATAAGCTTTTCATTCAATATGATAACTTCAGTATATATAAAAAAAAAAAAAAAAAAAATATAAGGATTCTCATATCACTGTGTCAAAAGAATCCACCTCACAGTAGTATAAACCAACAAACCACACGAGTCACTTAAATACCAAAAAAAAAAAAACAAGTTTTTCTCTCTATAGTTACTTTTTCTCGGAATGGAACTTTTTACAGTGGATTGTCCAGGATTATCTTTTCTGTACGTATATATATGAGTATAAGCTGTAAGGATCCAGATGTCAGAGAAGAAAAAATATTTTATCCTTTATTGTGTTCTGTTTTGTTGTCTAGAACATTTGCACGTGTGAACTTTAGCCATCATGAAGTATCTAGAGTTCCTCATATTTCTGGATTTGCTGGACCGACAAAATTAAAGAAAACATATTTTAGGTTGTTCAAGTTTTGCCAAGTCAAAAAATATTTCTAAGTATGTACCAACAAATTCCTATATTTGGAAGATTAGAATTTCAGATGATGGAGATGGTTTGTGGCGTAAATGTGGTTACCACCGAAAGGATATTTGGTAATTGCGTCTTCACCATCTCATCGTAGTCATAGAAACCAGTTTGAGGGCTCAAACAATTTTTTTTTTTTTGGAATAAAGAACCTCAAGGTTCAAATTGGAATAACTTAATTGCATTCATCCCCAATAGCAGAATTAAGAAAACACCAGATGTAACCATTTATTATGATGCCTGAATTTGTGATTGGGGGAAATGATGGTCAGATTTGTGAAATAAAATCCTGGCTAATCACTGGCTCTTATAACCTTTAAGATAATAAAGATGAAAACCAGGATGGATAATTTCTCAATTAATGATGTAATAACAAAAACAAACAAATGAATAGACAGGACATGCGGGCAGGACAGAAAATTATAATTTCGATATGACGATGATGTATCGAGACTTTTTGTAATACGAACATTGAAATTCAGAATAAGGTATCCTTATAGGTATATAGATGATATTTTAGATTGACAGATTGGTTGTCAAACGTTGAGTTCAATTTTTTATTTAGGCTCCCAAAAAAGTGAAGAAAAAAGCATATTTACACAGAAACCAAAAACCAAAAAAATAAAACAATCTTTTAAACCTCTTAAGGAATCAAGTTCAGCAAAAATTCGCCATCTCAGTAAGTTATAGCGAATAAGATTTCATAAAGATTTTACACAGTGCATAACCTTAAAAAAAAAAAAAAAATTGTTTACCGGCAAATGCATAAAAGAGCGATTGCAGATACATCTCCCGAGCCTTTTAGAGAAGAAAAACGATACCAAACAAGCACAACTATGAACACCGTAAGTAATATGAGCATTCCGGACCTAATCAGCCTTCTGAAGGAGAATGTCAGCCATCTAGCTACAAAAGATGACATTGCTGCATTAGGACAAGAAATAGCTATACTAAGATCTAACCAAGATGAATGCGCCATTAAAATTAAGCACTTGGAAGCTCAAAATTCGCGCTTGGAATCAGAGGTTGAAAGGCTCTTAAAAAAGGAAACGGAAAATAATTTAATTATTCACTTGCCCAATGCAGACTCAAAAAGTCTGATCTCCAATGCAAAAGACGTGTGCAGTGGTCTCCTTGATGCAGAATTTGTCGGAGCTGTCAAAGACGCTTACCAGGTCAAGTGCCACAAATTTGGTATGGCTAATGTGGTGGTGCAACTCGCACATCGATCTGCTGCAAATAAGGTGCTTAAGAATTGCAGAAAGCTCAAAGGTACAAGCATATCGATCCACAAGGATTTGCCATTCAACGTTCGCCAAAAAAGAAGAGTCCTGGGGCAAATACAGTCGGCGATTAAGTTGCAGCTGCCAAACATTAAATCATACCTCAGGGACGATCGTATGGAAATTGATGGTTCATTCTTTACCTGGGACAACAACCTCGGCCTGAGATGTGGAAACAACGATGGATTTTCATTTTTGAGTGAAAAATATCAAAATTTACGTGGTTTAAAATCTCAATTTGAACAAATCAAAAACACAACTCATGCGGACAAAACGTCAGTGTCAATAGGTATCAATGGAGCTGTCAATAGTATCTCCCATAAGAGCTCAGCGCCATCTGTTAGCGAAAAGAGAAGTACAGCGGATGCTGGAAGTTCACAATGATTTCCGGACGTCGGTCAGCAGTTACTTTCAAAAACATTAATTTTTAACACAAATAATTTAAGATTAAGAATATTAAGTTATAATGTCTCTGGACTTAAAAATAAACTTATTTATACCGATTTTTTTAATTACATAAGAGAATTTGATATATTTGTTCTAATAGAAACTTTTTTAATAGAAACTCAATATGAACAATTTAATAATTTATTCAAAGGATATGAACTTGCGTGGACATCAGCGATTAGGACACACAATTTTGGAAGAGCTAGTGGGGGAATGGTGGTTGGTTTCAAAAGTAAATTCAAACACATTTTAAAATTCGAAAGCTCTGGCGAAACTACCATCATTACCTACCAAGACCAAGGAATAAAACAAGTAATTTTACCCATATACCTTAACTGTAACCATTGGATTGAAGATTTTAGTCAGCTGGAAGATGTGTTAGTGCGTCTGGGTGAAACGAATCTATTGTTGTTGGGAGATTTTAATGCCCGAATCGGGAATGAACAAGGATGGCCTCCTTATTTTCCAATTCATCAAACTTGCATGAATTTTACACGATCCTCAAAAGACAACCGGAAAGACTCTAGAGGAAACAAATTTTTGGAACTTTGCGATTCGTATAATTTTTTAATATTGAATGGAAGAACTTCCGGAGATGGCGAAGGAGAGTACACTTTTATTAGATCTTCAGGACAATCGGTTATAGACTATTGTATAGCAACAGGTTCTTGGCTGAAACTAATCGAAGACTTCGAGGTAGGATCCAAAACATTTTCGGAGCACATGCCACTTACAATAACTCTAAACAGCAGCACTCCAGCTTCGGTAACCAACACTGAATTAAAATTGCCACCAAGACTAAAATGGAGTGATAATTTAATGCAAAAGTACCAGCAAAATCTCAATGCCAAACTCATTTCGCTGAAGGAAGTTTCTCCAGTCCCATGTATGGAGGAATTGCTGGGTATAATTAAAGAAGCTTATCCAATTCAATCAAACTTTGCAAAGGTCCGAAAGTACAAAGAAAAATGGTTTGATAAGGAATGCGCAATCGCAAGAAATCGTTCGTTTGCTTTTCTCACTTTATTTCGAACGCACAACTACACTAAGTTTAAACTATGGTATATTGAATCAAATAAAACATATAAAGCACTGTGCTTAAGAAAAAAAGATAAATGCAATATGAGTGTTGTGGACGTATTATCCAAAACGAGTTCTTCGGCAGAGTTTTGGAAGGCAATGAAGATAGTAAATGGAGTTAAGCTTTCTATTGGGTTGAAACTTAATGCCACAAATTTTAAAAATTATTTCGAATCACTACTTAACACTGAGTGTACGTCTTGCAAATTTCATTACGCGATGCCACTTATAGAAGATGCTTTTCTGGACTCAGCTTTTTCGGAAGAGGAACTATTCCTAGCTATGGATAAGATAAAGGAAAACAAGGCGGCCGGGACTGATAGAATTCCATCTGAATTCCTTAAACATGCTCCCCCCGATTTCATTTCCGTACTTTTAGACTGCTACAATGAAATTTTTAGAACGTGTTTAATTCCAGTTAGTTTTTTGTCTTCAATAATTTTTCCGCTTTTTAAAAAGGGAGATGCATCCATGGTGGAGAATTATAGAGGAATTTCGTTTTTAAATTCTTCTATGAAACTGTTTACCAGTATGATATTTCGAAGATTAACTGCATGGGTAAATGATTACTCAAAAATCAGTGAAATGCAAGCGGGATTTCGTTCTGGCTACTCAACGATGGACCAAGTGTTTCTTCTTTTAAACATTGCAGAGACTTACCTTAATCGTGGGAAAAAACTCTATACTTTCTTCGTGGACTTTAGAGCGGCCTTCGATAGTATCGACAGAGAAGCTTTGTTTTTTAAACTTGCCAACTGCGGCGTTTCCTCGAAAATCATTTTTATTTTGAAAGCTCTTTATGGAAAAGACTCTATCGCTGTTTGGGACGGTGATAACTTATCTGAAGAATTTAGGTCTTCCATGGGCCTAAAGCAGGGATGTGCTTTGAGTACACTTTTATTCACCCTTTTTATAGATGATATAGTGGAGTATTTGGGAACAGGCGTGAGAATTGCTGAGGAGTCCATTCCAGTTTTAATGTATGCGGATGACATCGTCATATTATCGGAGTCACCTGATCAACTCCAGAAAATGATCGATAAGTTACAAGAATACTGCCGCACCTGGAACTTATCAGTCAATCTTAACAAATCAAATATTATGATCTTTAGAAAAGGGCGTGGAAGATTTGCTAGTAACGAAAAATGGACCTATCAGGGACAAGAAGTTAATATCGTAAAGGAATTCAAGTATCTTGGCATGATGATTTCGAGTAACCTATGTATGAAAAAACATGTAAAAGCAAAACTTCAGGAGTCAAAGGCAGCCATATGTGTATCATGGAAGAACTGTATTGCAAATAAATCTATCCACCACTCAGCAAAGTACAAATTATTTCAAGCTGTTTCAAAGTCAGTGATGCTATACTGCGCACAAGTGTGGGGCTATAAAGAGTACGAGGATGTAGAAAAATTACTCCGTTTTTTTCTGAAGCGAGTTTTTTCTCTTCCATCTTCAACACCAAACTACATGCTTCATATCGAAACAGGAGTTCCACCGATTTTTGTTGACTCACTTAAGATACATTTTGATTACATCATTAAAATACTTCAAATGGATTCGTCGAGGCTAGTCAACAAAATATTAAGATATCTGGTTTCAAATAAGCTTAACTTTGTTGGATCGTGGATAAGCTTATCTGAGTCTGTGGGAGAATCGATAAACTTTGAGTTTGAAGATGTAATGCATTTAAAACAACAGTTATACTGCCTTCTATCCAAAATCGACAAAAAATATTGGGAGAACTTCATCAACCAGGCCAAAGAGTCTCAGTTTAGAGATTATTATAAAAGACTTGAATTTTTACTGGGAGAATCAAATTATTTCAATGACAAACATTCCACGGATATGATATCTACGATTCTTCGAGCCAGAGGTGAAATTCTAACTCTCAACTTTATTCCTCATAGGCCAGACTTACCTCTTGAATGTGAACTATGTAATACCCACGAAAGAGAAAATATAGCGCATTTTCTAGGTTTATGTCCAATTCTTCGAGAAATTCGGCGCGATATTTTTGGCAAAAACCAACTAGATGATGAAGAAGTAATATTCATTCTAAATGGCGCGAAGGGTTGGGACAAGCTTTATAGATTTATTCGGACTGCGATGAACTATAGAAATAAGATCCTATCTGAAAGTTTTTGATTTAATTCTGTTATTGTTTCACTTTTTTTTTTTTTTTTTTTCATATTATATCACATTAATTATATGTTTTAAAAACACTTCTTTTATATTTTTTTGTTAATTTAAAAAAAATTGTTTTATAACTTAAAATTAAATTTAAAATTAAAATTATTATATTTTCTGTCAATCTGACCGACGGTTTCAAGACCAGGTCATAAAAGACTTGTATAAACTAATCATAATTGTAAACCATGAGTAATAATTTAAATAAAGTCTATTCTATTCTAGATGATATTTTACACAAATTGTGGTTTCGTGATGTGCGGAAATGTTAAAGAGGGATTATAGCGTATCAATATATATCTAAATTGAATTGAAAACATTGACATTGACACAATGAATGTTCCACGCCTTGCCGCGGCCGCCAAAACAGACATATCTACAAACGAAGGAAATTCATTAAGGATTTTTAGGGATTTAGACATTCGTGTTGTTTTTATGTAAAATTTATTTGTGTATCTACAATGTAATTTGTATATAGATATACCTCCTTTATATGTTCATATGTATACCTAATATTGAAATTGAGATTATTTTGGATGAGGAAATCGATGCCTGGCATGAGCTTTGTAAAACGGATGCAGAATAATTTAATTTGAAATCCAATGTTGATCTGCCTGGATTTGAAGGGATGAAAATAAAGTGGTTCAATTTGAATGACGCAGTTTTAATATATTGTGGTTAGAAACTAAAAGATTATATATGTAAATTGAAATTTAATATCAATTTAGATTTAGGTTTTTAGAGAGTTGATTTTTTTGTTGAAAGATTTTTTAAATAAAAATAAAAAATTATTAGATTTTTTTAGATTTTAGATCAGATACGATTTATTTCATCCAAAATTTAAATTAAATTATAATTATAGTTAAAATTTTGTACATAAATCATAAGTGCATGGCTGTGCCGTCTGCCCGATTGACAACATAAAATATAATTTAAGATATAAGTTGTGAAAAATTTTAATTTCTTTAAACTTTTTTTTTTTTGTTTTTATTTTCTTGTTCCTTAAAAGTTTTCCGTTATTATTTTTTCCCGATACGAAAGGGCAATCTTGCGGTACTCGAACAGAAAAAATTATTAGAAAAACCTCAATGTTTCATTTCCAGATTGAAAATATTATGAATTAAATTTATTATTACCTTTGTCGAATTTTGACCAGTTTATTGCTTCAGAAGTAATTTTTGTGATTATAAATTAGAAACCTTTTGTAGTTGCAATTAAGCTGTGTCGAATCAAGGGCTATATTTTTATTTTCTTAATTATAGATCACGTTTTGGTGTAATTTTGATATTCTGTAGTTAATATAAAAACTGAGTTTTTCGCAGTCAATTCTAAAAATGGTGTTACACCCGTAACAAAAAAATAAATGAAGGGATCTCTAATATATTTTTAAAATAATTATGCGGTGAAAAAATTTAATTGAATTGGATTAACTATACACCTGAACCTGAATTTAAATCTAAAAATGTATGTCTCAGCAGTGACAGAAAATCCAGAAAACCTGAAATACCGAAATCCCAAAATCAGTTTTGTCAATTTTAAAGCAATTTTCTTTCAATGGGATGTTTTTGGGATTATGGGTTTTTGGTTTAAGGGATTTTGTGTTTCCGGAATTTTTGGTTTTCAGAATTAAGAAATCTCGAAAAGCCAAAATAAGACGAATTTGAGGATTTATTTTATTTAACATTTTAAAGTATTTTTTTCAAGTTTATTACGAGGTCTTGGCTTTTTATGTGATTTTGGATTTTCGATTGCATGGATTTTTAATTTTTTTTGTTTTATTGATTTTGGGTTTTTGGGATAATAGGTTTTGGGATATTTTGAGTTTTCTGAATTTTGACTTTTCCAGAATCCAGAAAACCCGAAATCCCGATAACACAAAATCAAGTTCTACAAGGAAGACGAATTTGAAGAGTTATTGGTATATATTTAACCATTTTTTAAATTTCAATTCGTGTTACGACATTTTGGCGTTTTTAATATTTTTGGTTTAATGGATTTTTGATTTTTGTGTTTTCTATATTTTGGGATTTTGGATTTTCGGAATATTTGGTTTTCCGGAGACTAGAAAACCTAATATCCCGAAACCCCAAATCAAGTTTCGCAGTGAAGGTGACTTTAAGAATTTATTTTATTTAATAATTTAAAGCAATTTTCAATTTCTATCACGATATTTTGGTCTTTGGGATTTTGAGTATTCGCGAGGTTTTTCGTTTTATATATTTGTGGGTTTTTTGTTTTCTAGATTTTGGGTTTTCGGTTTTTTTTTAGAATTTTAAGGTTTCGGAGTTTTGGGTTTTCCCGAATGCAGAACCAAAAATCAAATTTCGCAATGAAGACGATTTTTGATGACTTTTTTTTTTTATTTTAACGATATTTTGGATTTTTTGAGATTATGGATTTCTCGATTTTGGGTTTTCAGGATAATGTGTTCATCGTTACACTAGCCATACAAATAGAAGCCACAAAAGCCTTACCAGGTGTATAAAGATTTTGGTGTTCTAAATTTGTATTAAAAAAATGCCTTTAAAAGTAAAAGCTATAGACCGAAAGACAGAAAAATTAAAAGGAACAACACATTATGATGTATTTGTATCAAAACTTTTCAATTTCAAAGCCCATTTATGTTCTGCTTTAAACAGAATATATGAACGTCAGACAGTTTCTAATAATTTTTGCACGCAAACAGTTTATTTTATTCTAAAAATCTTAGACAGATAAAAAATAAAATAGTAAATCCCACTTCTGAGCCCGAACTTCTTTAATCTTAATTAAGAGTTTTTATTGGAATCATACTTGTTCTAATAACTGTGATTTTTCAATAGTTGAAATTAATTTAACCGTAATTGAAGTACTTATATCAATTAACTAAATAATATGAAGAATCAATGTCCGTTAAGAAATTCAAAGACAACAAATTTCATTCATTTTCAGGTTTTAATCTTTTTCATTGATCTACATAGATCCAAAAAAAAAAACCACCCTAGTTTTATGAAATATTGGTGGCAGTATTTTTTCATTTCTGATAAAGAGTTTTATTTTCAACATCATAAGGTGATGACCTGGGCCATTTACTTTTTATGAACAATAAACTGTTTACTCTCCAAATATCAACTTCTGCCAATTGAATAATTTCACAACAACAGGTGCCTAAAATATTTCCATTGATTTTAATTCATCGATTTTTTGTTTGATTATAACCGGAAATTTATTACTTTTCATTCAAGAACACATATTCGAAAGTGTTCTTAAGGTCCTTCTTTATATATATGAAGATATAAACACAAATTGATCCCACAAAATGTCCTTTTTTTATGTTACTTTATTCAAACCTTTTTCATTAATACTTCAATCCCTTTGCCTTCTTCATACATATTTTGAGAAACAATTTCCTTCGATGAAATACATAAAGCAAGACAAACCAAAAACGTTTCTTAAAAAAAAAAAAAAAAATGTCATCATCCATTGTCCTATCTCAACATCAAAATTCCGTAGCCGTAGGGTTATCGGCTTTCAGTTATGTTTATTGGAAAAAATAAACTACACGATCTTTTATAATATATGTATATATATATATACCTTCATCTCTTATACTATATCCCAATGGAGAATATCAAAATGACAACATACTTCTTGTAGACTTTTGATTAAATTTCAGAGGCCATTGATGACACCCAGCCCAAGGACTGCCTCAAGTTTTTTTCTAGTTTAAAAAAAAATGAAAAAAAAAAGAATCAAAAGAGGTTTCTGTATTCTCTTTCTCTGCGTGACCTCGAGCAATAACCAAAGTTATTTCCGTATTTCCCAAGTCTCTGTGTTGGAGAATCTTTTAGAAGGAAGAAGGGAATCCTTTTTTAATGGATTTTCAATGCTTTGGCACGTGCATACGGATACGGATCACCAGCAACCGCCAACATCACTATATGAAAGCGGTTTTTTTTTTCTAGTCTTCCTATTTCATAACAGATGGCAATGAAATTCGAATTGAGATCCAAATGTTCTTTTTGTTTAATTTTTTTTTCACGCCACGATACGCCGCCGTAACCAACATAAAACAGGATAAAAAACCTTCAAAAAAACATATTTCATTTTGATGACTATATACCTACAGTCCCTGGGTTGTTTGAATGTGTGGCATTGAATCGTAAAATTAGTTACTTTTCAATTGGATCACAATTTTTTTTCTTCTCACTGTCAGAGAATTTATTGGGAGCATCTGCTTGCCCTGATGTAAGATACCCAAAATGATAGATAGGAACTTTAACATTAAAGAGCAATCCTTTTCCTTATATATAATATGTAATTCCTTTAAAGAAAGTATAGAAATTAATTTCAAAGAACTTTACGCGAAAGAAAAGAAATAATAATTTGTAGATGTCACTTTCATGCTGCTCTCTATCTCCGGTCATCTTTCGACGCCCCCACACTTTCCTGTAATAACAACAACATAAAAAAAAAAAAAAACAAATTTTGAAGAGAAAAGGAAACCAAAGTTATTATAACGGAACGGAACGCACAGAAGGTCAGAATTTTTGCTAACATTAAAGTTTATCTCCTGTCAGGATGTATGGTTGTGAGAGGAGTTGTTATAACAAAACAAACCAAGGACTATGCTACAAAGAACGACATGACATTCCAACATGAGTAAGATTTTCGTTTTGATAAATAATATCCCCATTGTGAATATTATAGAAGAATGAGAACAGGGCTGACACTTTTTTTTTTTTTTTAATTTTTCATTTTTTTTTAATTTAACAAAACAATGGTATTTTTCGTAAGATAATATAATTTTAAGAATAAGGTATTAAATCCTTTGATATTACAGAAACAATTGTTTTGAAACTATTTTTTTTAATTTTTATTATAAGAGAAGAAAAAAGTTGTCTTAAAGAACTCTTTTTTCTTACTTCGGTTCAACCCTATTTAACATCAAAATTATTAAATGAAATAGTGAAGCAAATATGAGATTCGACTTATTATTTATAATTATTTAAAACTAAATTTCAGAAAAATGACAGTTAATTTTTTTCTTTTTTTTGTATTTTAGGTTCGAAATTTGGTCTTCAGTGGTTGTTTTAATAAAGCATGTCTAACTTTAGCCATTGAACATTGTTCAATCCGGTCAACATTAAAACGTTATAACTAAACATTTTCTATTCATGTCGATTATGAAATCCGCAATACGGGGTGCGCAGTGCTCTCTTTTCTCTTTACCCATTTGTCATGAAAAGAAAATGGAGATCACTGCGGATCCAGTATTGCGAAATCTATAATCGACATGATTTTTGTCTATTCTTTAACTTTAATACAAGAATCGGTTGTCTTAACCTTGACTAAAGTGCGATTTAGTTTAATTGAATAAAGCATTATGTTTAATTATAAAGAACTTTAGAACAAGTCAAATATAAAAATAGAAATTAACATTTTTCTTTAATAAAAAAATTAATGTGAATAAATTTTTTGATTCACAATTATTAATAAAATTATAGTTAGTATTTATTTGATATATTTTTTGTATGTAAAAAAAAAAATTCCGTATTTAGCTTAACTTAAAACACATTTATTTTATATATTAACTATTTTGGCACAAACATGTGTGTAGTATTATATGTGTGTAGTACTATTTAAAAAAAAAAAATAGTAGTAGTACCTACTTTTCCAATAAAGTGGCATCACTTTATAAGATATATCAAAAATCATTGAAATAGAATGGTCGAAGGATATCTACTACATATATTATAAATATATTGTAATAAATAACCAATTTATTTTAACTCCTACATAAATATTTGATTTCTACTTCTCTTTTTGAATAATATGTTCATATGTTAGAAATATTATAGTTAGTCAAGTGGTTGGTGGTAGCTAAAATGATCAAAACTAAGAACCAAGAACTTGAAACAAATTTATACTGTTTCCATTGAAACTTTCGAAGAGAATCGCAAAGTTATTTCGATTGAATACTATAACCTTGAAGTGCAGAATGATACATATGTGTATTTAATCAATTGTTAAGTTCATCGCAAATTGTTAAAGTCGGTTGGATATAATTGAAGATTGTTGAGGCTCTCATATATTCAATTATAGTATAGTATAGGTTAGGTATGTGATTGAATTTTATATAACTTTGGGTAAATAATAGGTATAAGGTAGGTATTTTATTATTAGTTTCTGGTTCAATGATTTTTTTTTTGTATCTTTGAAAAACAATTTAAGATTACATTGAAGGATTATTTCTGATAGAATAAATACTTAAAATTATTTATTTTATTTTAAGTCACATATTTCAGCAAAATCAATCACTTTGCTATATTGAGCTATAAGAGTTTGTAAAGAGCTCTTGGGTCAAATTTTAAAGTTAGATTGCTTAAGAGTGAATAGTACCAGTTGGCGTAATTTCAAGTGTCCAGCTTATTTTCACCTAAAATATTTTAATTCTTCAGGACTACTGCCTCTTGCCAGGAAGTAACAAATCATCTATCTTTTCCCATGACGATCTACCTCTCATCTTAGCCGTTCGGATTTGGCAGAAAATCCCCCCAATTCCTGTTCAATAACAACTTTTTTAAACAGGAATGGTTGAGAGTTCAAGTCACTAGAGCTATTGTTCTTGACGACCTTAACGAATTTTCAAAAATAAAATTCTCGATTATATGTTAGTCCAGTCATTAAAGCATTTGTCTCGGAAAAAATAGCTAAAGAGCTGGATTTTGGTATATAGCCTCCTCATGGTGTTGTTAAGAAACTGTCAAATTAAGTCCCCCATCGATATGAGCGCCGCTAACTATCCAACTTTTCGGTGATTATTTCCTAATTGGACTGTTTTTATGTCTAATATGACTGGACTCTTACCCAGTAGCCCACAGAAACGAAAAAAAACTTACTTGACAAGTTTCGACAGTCCCCAATAAAAGCTGTGGAATTACTTAAAAAATTAGAAGATAAAAAACCAAGCAGATCATTTTTTAATTCTTGCATTTTGAATTGATGTAATAGTTGGTGCGCTGAATATCACGCCCTGAGATATGGGTTAGAATCGGGGTCATTGCACCTACAAGTGTTTTTTGCAGGGGTTCCTACTGCCTCTGCAATGAAGTTACAAATCTCCAAACAGTATTGTCTTCTTCGTATCTTAGCAGCTGGGAATCGGCAGAAAATTGTAGCTCTCACCCATTTTGTTCTCTTACCACTAAATTATTTATTTATGTATTTATGTGGTTTGTCTAAAGAATTTTAAAATTTTTCTGTGTGTAAAATAAGGAGAAGATGTCAAAAAAGTAGAGTGGCGGAAAATATTTATTTTCTTTCTTAAAAATTGAATCAATTTTACTTCGATTGGAGTAAGCTTCTAACGCTGCCTACAGGGCTATCTGCTGAGAAAGAGGACAATATCATGAAGAAGGTGCGCCCAACAATTGTATACTGTTGTAAACATTGTGAATTTTGTATTCTTATGGTGTGGGCCATTATTATGCCATTTTCTTGTCTTGCTCTTTAATTTTGAAATGGTAGACTCTTGGGATTTTGTCGAGTTTCAGCAGCCTTTTGTTCCTCTGCTGCGATTGCTGGTGACAGCACTAATTCTTTCTTTTCTGCTATTTTTACAAAAAAAAAAAAAAAAAAAAAACAATAATAATAATTAGGTACCTACATATACGAAAAAAAATTAAAGAAGAAGATTTTCAAGGCAGTGTCTTGGGAATTTATCTCTATGTACTTGCTTTTTTATATTTTATGAATACAAATTAATTTTTCATCAAAAGCCTTATAAGATTGGGGCTTATCAATATTGTTTGCCATTCGTTGCCAATTAAATAAATGAGAAAAAATATTGTCCTTACGGCTTTGTGACTACACACACACACACACACAATCCAAAGAATAAAACCATCATTTGCAAATAAAAATACTTTACTCTACCTATAAGCTCAACTCTCACAAATTATATTTTTATTAATTTAAGACAAAATAAAAGAACAAAAGACAACAACAAAAAAATAATAAGTTTAAATCACTGGAACAAAAAAAAAAAAAAAAAAAAACCACTCGTATAATAGGTACCTACTGTGTTTTCAATTAATTTGTAAAGAAAAGAAGAATTTAACTATACGCTATAATAATATATCGTATATAGAACCAAAGGACTTTGCCATCGCGCAATGTCACACAAATCCTCATCATGGTAAGACTGTCACGCTTTAAGTAAGCCCCTAGCATACAGCTTTTAAAGTATAGACAAACCACTGTAGTAGCAGGTTTTCTACTAAATATATATATACGAGTATATATAGGGATTTCATATGTCCTCTTTTGTTTCATTTTTTTTTTTTTTGTCCGGGCCTCGGTTCTGCCCATACTTACTACGATATCACCCAAAACCCTCAACAATATAATAAAACCTCACATATCAGTTGGCTATTACAACCAACAGCTGGAATAAAGTGTGCTACTGTAGAAGTGATTTTATTTCAAGAAGAGGATATGATATGATATTGCTTTATGCGGTTTGTGCAAATCTGGTCTTTCATCACCAAGTAGGCATAATATTTATTATACGCTACCACCAGAGCGAGAGAGAAATTTTCAAGGCTTTTTCTATATAGGTCCTGTATTTTCTTTTCTTTTGTTTCATTTCTTCTATTTCAAGTTGGATATTCAACAGAAATTACTGCGGATTTATGAAACGCATGTTTTCATTCGACAATTGAAAATTAAATTAAAATTTTAGAAAATATAGCAGACGAGAATATAGTTTAATTTATGCCAACGAATGAACGTGAGATTATTTTAGACGATCCTCCAGATCAAAAAATATAAATTTTATTCTATAAACAAAAAAGAAGAACGATTCAATTTGGGAAATATGTAATGCTCTGATAGGAAACGTTTTTCGGTGCACACGCACAGATAGAATACCTTGGAATTTCAATTTTAAAAAGGCTCAAAGGGGGAGTAGGTATGTTGTAGTAATGCTTATAATTATCTAAATGGAAGATTATAAAGAGTTTATTTTAATTTGCAATCGATAGATTTTTCATTTATGTATAACAAACTTATACAAATATCAACAAGCCAGTTGCTTTCCTGACCTAAAATAATTCCACCGTAAAAGAACAATAAATTCAAGTCGAAAAAAAAACATCTGATGGGCATAGATCGCGTATTAGCCCAGTCGGAATAAACATTTGGCGGGAAAAATTTTAATTGTACACTTGTCTTCCACTTTTCGTTAGAGGGGGTTATATATATGGGTGGACTTAACTTAAGCCGCCATCTTAAAATTTTCTTAAAAAATTGACTGAAATAAAAAAAAAAAAAATTTAAACAAAGGCAACACTTATAATGTCATGTTATATTTTTTTTAAAGCCAGAAACCCATCCTTGTATTCCGTTTTTAAATCAAATTATTTGAGTTTTGCGCAGATTTAAATTTATTGCCCTTTTCATTTAACACATAAGACTCTCACAAATTTGTGAGAATAAAATGTTAGTTTACAAATCTGGCTTATAATTGGTGAAACGCATGTTTTTTTTTAATTGTAAACTACAGTTTCCCTTTAACTCCGAAGCTTGAATGAACTCGCACTGAAAAACTGGGTCTTAGTGTCACAGTTGGAAATTGGTGCAGCTTATTGAAAAATATTGACACGATTTTGTGGGCTATCGATATAAATTTTCACGTCATCTGAATTGGTTTGGAAATATTTGTGTTACGACGGCAGCTTTAATACTTTTTTTTTGGGATTCGTAGTACGAAACTATTACGACGGGACCTGTGATAAGGCCGTTTTTTTTAGAGACAAAACATACAGGTACTTCTTATATTAAAAAAAAAAAACAGTTTTTCTTAAAAGCTGTTACTGAAAATCAATAAAATTTCGATAACTAACTTGATTGGATTTTTTTTTCAAAGTTTATAAAATGTTCCATGATTACGTGAAGGACTTAAAGAATTTTAATCTAATTTTGCATTAGAGTATTTTATATCAAAAAGCCAATATACATAATTTCCAAATTAAAATATCTACCACTATATTTAGCCAAATGAAGAATATCAATGCAAAAGAGCAAGAAGGTCATATGAAGACATATGATATATATACACAGCCAAATGACCGCAATAGCGAATGAATTTTGGAAGTACTTTCAGACGTGATAAGTTTAATATAATTTTATACACTCTCGTAATTCACTCTCGATTATTTCAACGACTTGAGAGATTTATGCTTTTTGAATATTGAGTAGTTAGCTAGTAAAACGGTATATAAACGACTGTCAATAACGGTAACATTATCAAAGTTCAGTTTTCATTCAACTGAAGTAAACCAAACAAATCAAACAAAAATCACTCAAGATGTTCCAATTCGTAAGTAATAAAAAAAAAAAAAATAACAATAATTATGTATCTACCCATTAAAAAGGATTTTAAAAAGATTAACAATTTTGTTTTGTGTTAAAATGCAATTTTAGGCTGCTATCTGCTTCTTTGCTGTTGTTGCTATTGCTGCCGCTAAACCAGGAGTTGTTGCTCCATTGGCTTATTCAGCACCAGTATTAGCTGCACCAGCTGCATATGCTTCATATGTTGCACCATACGCATCAAGCTATAATGCCCACTCTGTTGCTCATTCTGCTGCCTATCCAGCTGCTTATGCTACCGCTCCATTAGTTGCTGCTCCAGCTGCATACGCTGCTGCTCCAGCTTTTGCTTCAGCTGCTTACGCCGCCGCTCAAGCTTTCGCTCCAGCTGCTTACGCCGCTGCACCAGCTGCTTACGCTGCTGCACCAGCTGCTTATGCTGCTCCAGCTTCTTTCCTTTTGAAGTAAATTATAGTGAATTTGAACTGATTTTGAGAATACCAATTTGATCAACTACAATAAAACGAAAACTATAAACAAATTTAAGTTTATATATTTTTTTATTTTTTTTTTTAATATTTCGATATGTTTTTAATTTGCAATCTTAAAAAAAGAAAAGAGAAATGGTAAGGTTCTGTTAGATTTTTCTGAAATAAACCAAGGGAAAATCGTATAATTTATCTTTAAGTGAAGAAAGTTAAAAAAACAACCGAAATATTTTTGGGAATTCTTAAATAGTGAAATAAAATCCTTTAAACATTCGTTTGTTCTCAAGTCAGAAGAAAATTTCAGTTTTTTTTAGCACAATTATTTTCGGGCTTCTTTAAAAGCCTGAAACTTTGATAATTTTTTTGGAAAAATTCCAAACTTTGACTTTTTTAAATATTTTTCTTGCGAGAATGTCTACATAATAGTGAACTACTAAGGCAACATTGAAGAAGTTTGTTTTTTGGTCTTTAGAAAATGTGTGCCTACAGATGGTTAATTTTCTACTAAATATACAAAAATAATAACCCAAAATATTCTTTCTTTATTTCTTCTCCCTGATTTTCATTTCTATGTGGCCACAGAAAAATATAAATAATTTCTTTGGAATACCACAGGAAATCCATTAAGGTCCTGTTCTTTTTACTTTTGATTAGTAAGTTATTATCTGTATTGAATTTTATTAATTTTAAAAAGATTATTATTAGAAAATCAAAATGAAATTATTATTTCGCGATAGAAAAAAATAAAAGCATGCTACAGCTTTTCTGTGCAATAGTTTCGAATATATTTTAGTTTTAAGCATAGTATGCAGCTGAAGCGAAACGAAAATTTCCATACAAAAATTGAAGCAACGAAATCATAAACGAAAAATTTCGTTTTCATTTTTGTTCTGCAGTACACTGTTCAACGAGCGAAATTGATAATTGTAGCAGATTATTTGGAGAAGTCTCCACTATTTTTCGCACTGAATTAATTGCACGAACCATTAATTGTCTGCGGAAAAGTGACATTCGAGTTTTTATTTGTATTTTTATTTGTTGTTTCCTTGATAACAGCAAAGGCTTCTGTGATTTTTTTTAATTTTTTTTTATAATTAGTGACATTTATTTTTTCCGTTGTCGTTTCGTTTACGTTTTCGTTATCGATTTGGAGACCAGAGAAAATTTTCTTTTCGCTTCAGCTGCGTACTAGCCTTTGAGTTCAATAGTGTTACATTGTAAAAGTTTGAAACTATTACCATGTAAAAATGAGATAGTGTGACAGTATTAAAGTATAAAAATTTGATAGTATGAAAGTGTCGATAATAATAAGCATGTTCAGGAAAATTAGATCTCGTAAATCTCCGTTACATAAACAAGATTCCTCAGCAAAATTTCTCAGCTTTGCCGTCAAAATGTTGAGGAAAATAAATTTCGATTCGCTTGCTCACTTTTTGACGTAGCTATATAGTGTGAGTGTGATAGTGTGAGTGTGATAGTGTGATAATTTTTTAATGTGATAGTGTGATAGTATGACATCGTTATAGTGTGGAAGTGAAACAGTGCAATACAACAAAAGTGTGACGGCTTAATGTTTTGAGAAACAATTTTTTCGTTCTTAAATAGTTAGGCACGTCTATGGGCTCTTAATGTGTCCGTATAACTCCCATATTTTATATTTTGTCTTTCATTTTGACTTCTGTTAATTCTTTCGCGATGCATGGCTGGTTTAGGCCTAATTCTCGAAATGCTTTTATTTTTCCGTTTTCTTCCCCACTTAAAAATTTTCTGCGCCCTATTTTTGACGTTAACAGGTAAAACACAATTAAATTTATTGACAGACAAAATTTTGAGAAAAATTGACCGACGCAGCTCAACGTAAACTAAAGGTTTTGCTGTTTAACTTATTCAGTTGAGGCAAAAAACATGTTTGCTACTTCGATTAAATTTGGTCTTGCTAGCGTATCAGAATAACGGTATGCTTTAAGAAAAGATTTTTTCTCCCAAACTAAGCGTATAACGATTACATATATAAAAAAAAATGTGTCATTGCAATATTATATGAAGATAGGCTAACAGTAATGTGAACAAATATTTGAACCTATTCATATGAACGGCAGTGTATATCAGAAGTCAGTTCTGAAAAATACGTAATTGTAATGTGGACTATTGTGAAATTATTTGAACGTTCCCGTACTTTTAAGAGATTTTCACCCCCATTCCTCAAAATTTTACGCCACTGGTTAGTTTGTGTTAAAAAAAAAATAGTTCGCGAACGAGCCTATTTAGAATTTGGAGTCCCCTAATTTTTTGTACTAACAAATAAATACTTAAATATATTTCTTTAATTTTTTGAATGATATTTCTTGTGAAACGTTTAATCTAATAATTTTTTTCATTTCTTTATTTTCAGGTAAGTGCTTAAATATTTATCTCACCACGAGTAAGTAAAATTATAAGTAATAAAAAAAATTAAGTCAACTTCATGTCAATGACATGTTCAGTAAAAAAAAAAAAAAAAAAAATATATTCCTCCAAAACCTCTAAGTTTTTTATTTGACTGATTTTATTTCGTTTCGTTTATAGAATTTGTATTATCAAAACCATCTTCTAATTCCAATATTCTAACATAAATAATTCTTTAATAGAAAACTCCCTGATTTATCAATCTCATCCATCCATCTATTTTTTTTTATTAGTTGTCAGTTGCATTGCATACAGTTCTAATTTATTTTTCTAAACTCGCATTGTCCTCCATTTAGATTCCATCTTGTCAAGTTCAAGGCTGATCAAAAAACTGCTATCTATGTATATACCTAATCTAATACATTCTTTCAATAGCTCTTGAGTATCTATAATTTAAATTAAATTCCGATTTTTCGAAAATGAATTTCTCTCTCTCACTTGTTACAAGAGTTCACCTTGCTTTTGACAATTTCGTGTCAATATCCGACACATTCTCAGTTCCCACACTTCAAGTAATGAACTTCAGAATTTTTTGTTCAAACAAAAATAAATACCCATTCTCCTCTTAACAAAAAAAAAAAAAGAACAAAAAAGAATTTAATGTGTTTAAATGTTTAGAAATAGTATCAGGTGGAAATAAATTTATTTTTAAACAAAATATTTACTCAAATCTTTAAACATATGAAAACCAATGATGATGATGATGATGAGTAAAATATTTATTTTTAATTCTACAAAAATACCGGTAGCTGCTATAGTCTATATTTAAAAATAATAATTTATTTTTTTTTAATTTTAGATGTCTCTCTTTTCGACAAGATAAATATTAAATGCATTTTGCTTAAAATGAAATTCTTCACATACATTTATTATTGAATCAACAAAAATATATTTAGTTTCATGTTTTGTAGAATGATTTGTTAATTACGAAAACATTTTGAGGCATTTATAATGGTTTTTCGTTCTTTTATCGCAACCTCTCACATTTCAAGCTCTGGGAAATAATAATAAAGTCAAGAAGTTTTTTTTTATGACCAAAGTATCTTCAAGTACTATTTAATAAATTTTGCAGTGATCTTAAGTTTAAAAATATAGTTTAAAAAAAAAAATAAAAAAATAAGAGAGATACCATAAAAATTCAGTCAAGACTTTTATATATGATTCTCAAGGCTTACTTGACATATGAAGAGCCTTGAATTCCGACATTGAAGTAGGTATACGGTGAAGCTCTTCCTCAGGAAAAAAAAGGCTTATTTGCCTTCATTAGTTAACCGGGTATAGATTTTTGTTTTCTTACATTGGTTGATATGCATATATGAAAAAGGAAAACCAGTGAAAAGGGTGATATAGTGTGCTACATACATACCTTCCCTACAAAACAGAATAAAAACAAAATTTAACAACTCCCTTGCCAAGTCGTCCTTTTCATCCTTATTATATAATATTCTGATGTGTGCCTCTGTTTACGCCCTCTCTGAAGCCCCCATTGACCTAGAAAATGATTTTTTTTTGTACACAAAAACTTTTATAGGATAAGAGACAGAGACAGAAGGAAAAATAAAGCTGAAGAGCTGAATTTCGATTTCGATTTTCCTCTTTGAGCATAAAACCAAAAGAAGGGGCTTTTAGAAAATGGCTATGTAAGTAGGAAGGCCCTTCCCCAAAGAGGATAGTTTAGGTTGATGAGTAAAGTTGAGCAAAGTATTTTGGTATATAGGTACACAACACATATTATATGAAGTAAGTATACCTATAGTAGGTTATATTATATTGAGAACCCCAAAAAAATGAAATTTACAATAATATTGTTTATGTTTTGTGTGCGAATTTCAACATCAGTACGATGGGACAGAAGCTAAATATTTTATTAGATAAGTTATAAGATATGTCCGTCGCTGTCGTAGAGTGTAGAGCTGAACAAAATTTGTTAAAAAAACAATAAAAGGAAATCGTATAAAAGAATTGATTAACACATGTGTCATTAAATTTGTTAGTTTTCTTTGAGTGAAATTAAGAAAATAAATAATGAATGAAGTTAGAGATTTAAGTCAACTTAGACTATTTTCTTACTTTAGAGGTAAACTTTCTTTTTGATTTAACCATTTTGCGTTTGTGAATAAATATTAAAATAACAGTAAGTATTAGTAGGTATTTCTTTTGAAAAAGACATACTTATTTCAACTAAAATTTTGGTAGGAATAATTACAGATCATTGGGAGCTAACTTTGGTCATTTACTTTAATTTAAACTCCTGCATTTTTGACAACTCCTGCATTCTTGGCTAAATTAAGAGCGATTACACCTTAAAACATGCTCTTGGATGCTGCTTCTCTTCCTACGTCATACACCCACACTAAACTCGACCAATATGGAGAAGCATCCAAAACATTTTCCAAATAGTATACCACTTATACTTACCTCTTTCAAAATACCCAATGTTATATGAAGGGCAAATAAATATTCACTTGAAATGTTATAATTGAAAGTTGTATTTGTGTTTTATTTTGGAAATTTTTTAAAGTGATTTTTTAGAGAACTTTTACAGTATGAATTATGTTTTCTTATAACACCAACCATTTTGGTCCTTCGAGGCGGATTAAATGTGGATTTTTCGAAACGACAAATTTTACTTCTTCACAAATCCATCCATTGAACTTAAATTGAGCAGCTTTGTTACTAAACAGAATTTAAGATTCAAATAGGATTTCACTTTTTGTTGTCCAAGAGCCATTTATGCAAACGATGTCTTATGGCTTTCGTTTTTGCATCAGTTGGATCTGAAACGCGTGATAAGTCGAGATTTTTGTCTCAAAATATTTCAAAATAATTTTCCTTTGGCTCTATATTAATTCTCGAAATAAATTAAGTATAATCTTAAAACAAATTATTGTATTATGTATAGGTATACATTAATAAAGTCATTAAAATAAATTTTCTTCTTTATTTTGACAACAGAGTTATCCCATTATCATGTCTATTTAGAGAGATATTACGTGATGAATATAAAATGCACACAAATTAACTTAATAATTAATTCACGTTTTATGTTAAAATGTCTTCTTCTATGAACCCTATATATACCTACAATATTCCCACTTACATTAACATTTTATTCTTAAAAGTTATTGTTTGTTTCTCCGTTGGGGATTTTTAGATTATTGTAGGTGTGATATGTCAGGTGGATACGATTTTTCCACTTATTTAGATAACTTTGTTTCAATTTAAATACAAAAATATTTCATGTCTTACTTAATACAAAATATTGTGTTCTAAATCAGTTAAGGTATAATGAATGAATTAACCTTTAACAGAAAATTCCCAGAGGCAAGATAAGTCCCGGAAGATTTGAGAGTTCTAGACCAAAAACGGAGGTTGAAGCAATAGAATATAAAATATAAAATATTTTTTATAAATAAAAATCTCTATGAACTCTCAACAAACCTTAAAGGTTTCATAGTTGACATAATTTTGTTTAATGTTTTTATAATACAAAAATCTATTTACTACTTAAATCAGCCATAAAGAAGCTTGGCACTATTTATTTGTGCTTGTCAAACAATCAATTCAATGGCCTTTATTCACTCTTTACCGATGTGATCGGATTTGCAGCTTAAATAGTTAAAAAATTCAATCTTGTTGGATATAGTTCACATTGCATTTAAATCAAAAAATCCTTGTAAAATGAACTGAATTTAATACAAGAATTGCGTATTAACACGGCCATCACAAGTCAACTGATGTTTTCAATGGATATTTACCGGTTGAAAGACAAATTTTAGTGAACCATAGGCCATTTAAAACTATATCTAATTCTTGTTGATATAACTAACAATTTTACTTTGATTTTTACCAACTGATTTGCTTTTTCAACTTCGCTAAAGTTTCCCTTAATTAAACGAAGCTGTTTAACTTTTTTAAGATTTAATGAAAACCTTAAACGAAATAAAATACAATTTTAGGAAACGAAGTAGAAATATCACCTTTATTGGTTTAGAAAATACTAAGGGTTTGTTTCACAAAGTCTGATTAAAGTTCCAATTAAGCTACATGGAACATATTCAACAATTAACAACCTCATTTACGTTTCACAATGTCTGAATACGACTAATTGGCAATTAAAGTTCTAAGTATTTTACTGGCCAGATGAATTGCCGATTAGCAAATTAAACTGCCAATTAAAACATTCAAATCTTTCACTGATCAGACACACTTCGATTCAACACACTTCGCTTCAACGCACTTATTTCTAATTATCCAGAGCTCTTGGAATCAATCCTCTCAAAACTTTTAAGACGTACAATAGACGACCGACACTGCAAAATTAACTTTTTGATTTAATAAATAATTTTTCTTTAATATTTGACATCAGTCGAATTTAATTTGTCTGGAAAACTAGAATAACGAAGGAATAGCTAATTGATCATTGTGAAACGCAAAGTTTTTTAATGGGAGGATTTAATTTTAGGATAAATTAAAAGTCGGATAACTAATTAGAACTTTACTCAGACATTGTGAAACAAACCCTAATTCAAATTTATCACATTTATCGAAGTTTTTATATTTTTTGTAATTTTTTAAATATTAAATAAAAAATTATGTTTTACTCCAATTTCTATGGAAACTGGTAATAAACTTTACCGAAGTTCTCTTTTTTTTTTTTTTTAATAATATTTGAGAATTTATGTTCTTCTTCAATTTCTATCAAATCATCATCATTTGGGAAGTCAATTAAAAATTTGACTTACGTTGAGTCAGAAAAGCTTCAGAAAGCTTTTGATTTGAACACTCAATAAAATTTATCAACGTTTTTTTTTTATTTCATATTTTAAATAATAAATAGCAATTAGAGGGGCGGGCTCAAGCCCCAACATGTAAATCTATAAACCCACTTCAACTGATCGCCATCGCTAGGACTTTATGAGATGACAAATGTATTTTATTTTTAATCTACTGTCCTACAATTGCATTTAAAAGACCTAAGGCCTTACAGGCTTAGAGTCAAAATCATTAAAATAAAAATACTGTTATATTAACAACAAAATAATTTTAAAAACATAATTCTTTTTGAAAAAAAAAGGTTTTTTTTGATAATACAAATTCTATATACTATCCACTGACCTCTATATATACACTGGATAGTGTATTCATACAAAATTTTTGAGGCAAAAATATAGTCGTGGCCGGTACCCTCATATAACAGTATAACAGCGGCGCCAGCGGAATGGACGCTACTGTACTTGCATTTTCTTTTTATTTTTTTCAATACTTGCAGCCGCAATGCTTGTTGACATCAACTGATATCAAATAAATGCTCAATTTCGGCAAATATCTTCAATCTCTTTCTTCGTTTGTATAGAGCGAGATATGAGGTCGTGGCCGGTACCCTTTAAAAAACTTGCCTCACAAAAACTGTTATACACTATAGGCTATTCACTATCCAGTGTATTATAGAGATCAGTGATACTATATCTACTGAAATACATCAACCAAGTAGAAGACTAAGGACTATTTTATTTGGACTTGTTGAATTATTGATTCAAAATAGTTTTTAATGGCCTTTAGTCCTACAAAAATTTGGCGTTTCGTCCCGGCGATCTCACTTGGACTCATCAGTTGACTAGTTTATTTTTTATCAAATAATCACAAAACAACAAATTTTGGTGTTCTGTTTATAATTGATATTTTTTGTTAAGTGCTCCGCTACTAAAATTATTGAGATTTTAATGAATAATCTTGAAAAAAAAAAAAAAATCTGTAGATCCTTACTTTTAATTTTTTAATTAATAACAACTCCTATGAGATATCCTAAGTTGAAGTCATTTTAAGAATATCCAACTTTAAGTCTATCTTGAAGTATGAATACTCAGAAAATTTCAATTAAATGATTAACAGAAGCTTTAAAGAGCTTCCAAACTCTTCTATAGCGCTATAAATTCATTTCGGTACTGAAATTTGTACAGTTACTGAACTGAAAAACTGTATTAAAATCCTGTTATTTAAATAATATTATCTATATAAATATATTTATACCATATTAACAACTTAAAAAAAACAACAGTTAACGACATCAGGATCTCATTAAAATATTAACCTTCATCAAAAAATGTATAAAAAAATCCTTAAAACCGAATTCAAGCAACAATGAAATTGTTATTTCTAGAATAAAAGTTGGCTGTTAAATTGCGCAAAATAAAGCTTTATTCTCTGTTAAATAATCATCTAGAATCAACTCATTTAGTGTATGCAGTATATATATACATTAAAATAAGCCATAAATACAAGAAAAAAAAACATAATTTCCATTGAAAAAAAATAAAATATTATTTATACAAAAATATCCATACAAAAAAAAAATGATAATTTAAGAGAACAATTTATCATTCTCACTAAAAAGCATGACATGCAACTACATAGGTAATCAATTATTGGACTTATAACTTATTACCCTTTGACATTCAATTCTTAAGAATTTCGTTATACAAACATTTCCAAATAAATACGTAAATTTAATATTCAAAACTAAAAAAAAATTCAACCATTATTGAATTTCGTAAAAATAATTATATGTATAGCATGTAAAGTGAAGCCTATTTAAACTGCCAAACGACTTTTTAAAAAGAAAAACTCAGAATTCCTTTTCAGTGACTGAATTTAAAGATATTTTCAGTTATAATATGTCGAAAAAAACCATGAGCTAACATAATAATGCTTGGTCTGTTATTTAACATTTAAATAACTTAAGTTATAGGTACTAATTATTTTTTTTCCAAAGACCTTGAATTCCAAAAAATTTAGACATTTCAGAATTCTAATGAAAAACTTTAAAGTTCAATTTCGATTCAAACTTCTCTAAAATAAGGACTTAAGTAGTAAATTTAATAAAATTCTAAATTAATATCATAAGCCTCAAAAGTAATGCAACTCACTCCTGCACTTTATTTATTTTGTTTTTAATTCGAAAACCCTCTTTAAAGCATAACTACACTTTTGAAATTCTAAACTGTAAGGTAAAGTGTTACTTCTTCAGTAAATTGTTGTAAAATAATTTTTCATTCTTAAAGTGCGGCTATTTCCCATCAAGCATACTTTTTTTCGTCCCACACGTATTCTGAAAAGTTTTTCCTTTTCAATGCCAAACCAGCAATTGTCCTGCTATAGCCAGCCCACCTAAACCCACCAACCGAGTAAAAAACCACTTATTTTCTGCTTCAACAACGACCCATACTCTACCTACTGTAAAAGCGACAAAAAAAATCTGGAAGTCTTATTTTTGTTTTAAATTTATAACCACTCCTTCGGGATAACATAAGTTGAAGCCGTTTAAAGGATCCCACACTCTTAATGCCAGGATTTTGCACTGAAGCTTATACTTACACGAAGCAAACGTAATTCATTATGCACAACTGAGTTGTTGGTTGAAAATAAAAAAAAAACCAGCGTTGAAAAATGATTGTTTTTTTTTTTTTGTTATATTTTTTTTTGTCTAATTTAAGAGGCGAGATACATTTTAAGATATACCAACTACGTACATTAATAATGACAAAATGTGTTGGTTAAAGAAATTTTTATTTTCTGCCATTTTTTTGTTGTTGCTTTGTCTATGAGTATACCTAGTATCGCAAAGGATTTTTTTTAAATTAAAACAGTGAAAAGGAAATAAGTGAGGGGAAGCAACAAAACAAAGCACCTTTAATGCATTTAATTTTCCACTGATAAAAACATAAGAAGAAGAAAATGTATAAGTCTTCAAGCCTTCTTCATATCCGAATAAAGAATGCCATTCTTCTGTCATTGTGTGGTATTTTAGCAATGAACTTGTTTGTACATCATCGATTTTGCTGCCTCTTCGTTGCATCCCCAAAGTCAAAGATAGATTTTTCTATGCGTTTTTTATTAATATTTTTTGTGTGTAGGAAGAATATCAAGGATTTTAATTATGTTAGAGATATAGTATAATATGTAGGTATCTATAGGAATGGGAGGTTTATGACTTGAGGGTTTCAAAAGCAATAGAAGAAAAAAAAAAAAGGACACCAGTTTTATTGTATGCGATTGTCTGCTGCGGATTATTTGCATTTGAGTATTTATACATTTTGAATTTTTATTTCATTTATATAACTGAAAGAACTGACTCTGAGGCATCGTCGTCGACGTCGTCGTCATCGTTGTCGACTTCTTTGTTTGACTTGTGTAGAGCTGTTTAGTAGGTCAGTTCAAGAGTCAAAAGAATAAAAAAAAAAAGAATTTTTTTGTTGTTTAATATTTGCCAGAGGAAAAATTGCTATGAATATAAAAAAGTGGCCTACGTGAATTTCCAGTTTTTTTTTCCTCCATAATCTCTATCTAGACAACTTCGTTGGTTTGTCAGTGATGGGGTTAATTTAATTGTATATGAGAATATAAACATAGTCGATCCTGAGATAGACGGGATTATAATTTAAGAGAAAACTAAAAGTTTTGCAGTTGATATTGTTGGGGGTAAGTTCTCCTATAAGGCTCTTCCATGCGCACGTGTCAGTATCTCTACTTGTATAAATATATTGTTTGTTTTATTTGTGTTGCATAAAAAAAGGGATTCATTTTAGCATTTTATTCATAGTACTTATAGCTAAGAGAAGGATTTCTTGGAATTAAAACAGATTGTGAAGAGCTATGTTTAGAGGATTAAAATAACAAAAACTATTTATGTGCTGATTGAATTGATTCTAGGAACTTTGTTTGTCTGCCTTTAGGTTTAAATTTGAATAAACAAAAGTAAAAAGCAAAATGTATTTCTGGGTTGGATAAACTTGCTTTTATTGCTTAAAATTATGCAAACAAATCGTAAAAGGGGTTGCTAAATAAAATGCACCACTGGATCGCACGAACTTGCTCTTGCTAAATATAGCTACACAATGCCTGAATAATCTGTTGATATCTTTAACAAGTAAATGTAAAAAAATTGAAAAAATTTTTTTTTTTTAATATTTCTAAAAATTTTGAATGCGATTTTATTTGAACTATTCAAAAGCACCCCATTGCAAAACTATAACAAAATCGGTCCAACCACTAAAAAGTTATTCTTGAATAACCCAATAATAAGGCAATTTTCTCAAAGACCCTCATTATCCCATATATTTTCATATATATTTTTTTGCATTAACCTGAAATGTATTTCTTTACAGATTACTTGTGTGATATTTTATCAAAATTTTAAAGATCGTTTTAGAGGAAATAAAAAAAAATTAGGGAATCCCTGTATGACAGCTATACTCGCTCTAGATGAGCTAAAACGAAAACCAATATCCCAAAAGCATTAAACCCATAAAATTCAAAATACCGCGAAAACCTTAAATTCGAAAAGTTTTAAATCCGGAAATCCCGAAAACTTACAGGCCAGAAAAACCAAAAACCTGAAAATCACAAAAATCCAAAAAAAATAATTTCCCCATATTTTTTTGTCCCAAACCGAGATTTCGATTTCGAGGACATAGTTTTAAATATAAATGAAAGTACACAAAAATGTAATTGTCCATTTTAGATGTTTTTTTTGTTATAATCTACAATTGCTACAATTCAGTCATGTTGTAATTTCATTAAGTGTAAATGAAAAGATTTCATTCAACTTAAATTTTAGATTTTTTTTTTCTGAATTTATTGTTTTCTGAATTTTGAGTTTTCGGGGTAATGGCTAAACCCATTAATCTTAAGATGACTACTTCCCGCTAATATGAAATAAAACGGTTTTTTTTTGGATTTTGAATTTTCTGGATTTTTGATTTTCTGGATTCTGAGCTTTTTGTGTTTTAGTTTTTCGGGGTAATGCGGGTTTCAGGATGCTGGGTTTTCTTGAATTCGTGTTAAAGGGAATGTGGGTTTTCTAGATTTTGTGGTTTAGGAAATGTGGGTTCTAAATTTTGGGTTTTCTGGATTCTTTGCTTTCTGGATTTTGGGTTTTTGGAATAATGGCCAAACCATTAATCTTAAGATGATACCCGCTATAGCCGAACTGAAACGGTCTTGGGGGTCAGAACTACGAATACCAAAATCCCAAAAATTCAAAATCTCAAAATCCCAAAACTAAGAAAATTCAAAATCCCGAAAACTCAAAACCAAGAAAACTCAAAATCACAAAAACCAATTATCTTAATACATGATGTGGGTTTTTGCCTCCAAGTTGTTGGTTCAAATACGTTAAGGATTGAAGAAAAAAGAAAAAAGAAAAACTATATTAAATTTGCTTTTATATGTTTTGATTTTATTCTTATTTTGTTTTTAATTTTACAACTTATAACTTTTTTGTATTAAAATTATAAGTTGTAAAATTAAAAACAAAATAAGAATAAAATCAAAACATATAAAAGCAAATTTAATATAGTTTTTCTTTTTTCTTTTTTCTTAAATCCTTAACAATTATCTTAAATTTTGGTTCCCGAAATATTTTTCGGGATTTCAAATTCGTAACACCAGTTATTTTTTCGATATGATCTCCAGTTGTTATTGTGTTGTAATTTTATTACTTGTGTATGAAATTGTGTTACGAAATTGCATTTTACTTTAAAAAAGATTAAATTATTTATTTAGACTTCTTGACTGTTTTTTTATCTTTTATTTGTCACATGGCTATTTTGTTTTTGTTAAATGAAAAATTCGCAGAGAAGACAATTTTGACGACTTATTTATTTTATAATTTAGAGCATTTGCTTTTAGCTTTAATTAAAGGATTTTAATGTTTTGGGTTTACAGATTTTTTATGTTCTGAGCTTTTGGATCTTCAGTCTTCAGTTTTTGGGGATTTTGGATTTTCAGGATTTTGGGTTTAATTGGTTTTGGGTTTTCGGTATAATAAGTTTTGGGATGTTGGGTTTCATGATGTTGGATTTTGGGATAATGGGTTTTGGGATATTGGGTTTTGGAATTTTAGGATTTCTGGATTTGGGTTTTTCGGGATAATGAGTTTTCGAGATAATGTTTTTTCGGGGTTTTAAGTTATGTATTTTTTCGGGATTCTATCGGACTCCTGAGCTAAAACAAAAATGCTTTATTTTTATTTTGCGTAAATTTGAAGGAAATTGGTCCTCCAGTTAAAACCTTAGCTCAAGTGGAGGCAGTGGAGATGATAGGAAAAAACCCACTTTTTCAGATTGTTATAATATTTGATTCAATAAAACCTCAAAATTTATGTGACTTTCGTAAGAAAATTGATTGAAATCGTTTGTAATTTTGGGTTTTAGAGAAATTTGGAAATAAAAAATGTCAGGCGAAAAACAAATGAGATCTACATCGACCTATTGCCTTTCTCAGGGATGGACTGGACTGATGTTTTTTATTTTTGCATTAGTTCAGAATGATGATAGGAAAGATACAAACATTTTAGGAATGAAAGCGAAAGGCACACGAAAGCTGGTCTTCAATTTGTTTTTTTTTTTTTTTTTTTTTGATTTTATTTCTGAAATATATCACCAGACATAAGAAACCCAATTCTCTGTCTTAAATATTTGTTTGATAAACTAAATGAAGATAAATTAGCTTATTATCTACCTACTCTCTTTCATTAATTATTTCGAACACGAAATCTTTTTTTACATAACGTTTTACTTTTCCAATTTCGAACACCAGATTAATTGTGTGTTATATTAAAGGTCTTGAAAATACATATACAAACTACCAATCTTGTAACTTAAACAAATGCGTAATTTTGTGTTATTTTTCGTGACATTCCGGTACTCGTGTGCATATTAAATTATCCCCAAAACAAAAATACCCATCTCATTCAACTTGATTTGTCCTCTGTAGGTACCTATACCTATCGGTATAATAAGTTTATTTCACTGCGAAATAATCACGCACCAAAAAAGTTCTTTTATTCCTTCCAACAAAATATATATAAATAACAAATTTCATGTCCTTGCGTTTCAGTTTCAAGACACAAATAACACTAATATGTAATCATTTCCACAAAATCTATGATCCTTTCACCCATATAGTATCGTTATAAGCATAAATATGGCAAGTATTTAGGTAGGTATATAGAGATGTCGACAAAAGTCACAAAATAAAAACACTAATCGGACACACGAACGACACGACCGATGGACATTTCGAGAAGAAAAAAATATGTACTTATATTATGTGTTTATGTATAGGTATATATTCATCTGGAATAAAAAATTAATAAAGAAGCCATCCATATCCGCATGAAATCCAATTTCCCACTCGTCGTTGTTGTCGTTCGTTAGTTTGTTAGTTCGCCTGCCCTTTTGCTCCGTTCGACCCCCCCCCCCCCGACACAGTCAACATTTTTTTTTTCCCAGAAATCTCCCTGATGCGGTGTTTTCCTTATGGAAGTCATGTTTCGATGGCACGCGAAGAATGAATGTATCTTTCTATGTAAGACGCACGTTTCAGAGATTTTATGGATTCCTGCCAAAGGACGAAGATAAAGAGGTTCCCAGAGCGGAACTAAAATTGGGGAGTTGAATGAAATAAGGACAATCGAGAGCATTCCAAGCTTTACTTTTTTTTTTCTGTGTGTGTGTTTGTGTGTCCTTACGCTTATCCTGCGAAAAATAGTGATATCCTTTTGTGTAAGGAATGGTATTTTACTCTCTTGAAAAACTGATTATGATAAGCTGCCTACACCCACACCCACTGATGTGTATCTACAAACTCAAACTCAAATAAATAAATACCAAAGCAAGAGATATCCTTGATCGCCAAGCTGTTGAATGCAAAATATTTTCAAAGCCCTCTTTTTCTCATCGTCTTCGTTGTCATTGTCGGTGAAGAGAAGCCCTCCTCCCCCTTGATCATACTGTCAGTTAGTAAATATTCCGCATTTATGAAAATCCTTTTTCGTTCTCCTCCATATCTGTATGTTCGAGTATGTACATTATATCCTGCAGACTGTTTCATAATAATATATATCCTTTTTTTTCCTTACATTAAAGTGAGGGTGAGTGAGAGTGTGGGTTGTGATATAGTTCTTCAGGGCAAAAAGTTACAGCGCACTCTCACTGTCATTTTGTGAAGTATCACTTTCCATCTGTATTGGTTTTGTCCTGGTTGCGTACGTATAGGCAGTGTGGCAGTTAGAAGTCCTTGTTGTCTCCCATCGTCGTCATCATCATCATCATATAGCAACTCTCGTTGTGCCCTTGATTTTGCTGCTCAATTCTCAGTGTCCTCCTGGTCGATATGTTGTAATGGGATGCTATCATACTCTCGTTATATGGAAATTGTTTCTTTTTTTGCTTTTTTTCACTTCATAGAACCGTTATTGGTATTCATTGACCTTCAATGGTGAAAATGTGACTTCTAGATAAGAACCAGTATGTGTCTCCTGTTATCAATGAAATATGTATGCACGAGGACACACACCGCACACAGAGGATTCTATTTTTTTTTTGTTTTTTTTTTCATATTGCTCTCGGTTTTGCCAAAGGCGTTAAAAAACTGAAAACCTGTCATCCTGAATCAACTTTTCCAAAGGACAAGTACATCCGTCGTGTGCAACAGCACAATGTGTTTTATGTGGGTGATAATTAATTTTCACCACAACTTTCAGTGTGAATGCGGTAAAAATAGATGACAAAAAAAAATAGAAGAAGAATCCTTGAGCAGTCTTTGTTGATCTTTTTGCATTTGTCATTTTTATATAAATCCTTACTGTGGATATAGTGTGATGTGAATATACTTTTTGGGTATATATGCGAGTCCCGAGGTTATATTTGAACTTTAAACTTATACATCAAGAACTAAATTAAATTTATTTATTATATTTTTACAATTAAAATGTTCGTTTGTTTGCTTCTGCTTCAAGGACATCTTACCTAGTCAAAAAAAAAAAAGGACAATGAAAAATTAAGTAAAAAAATCAACGCCATTCGGTTTTTTAGGTTTTTTTTTTAATTCACAAGCCATAGGAAGAGGAAATTTCTTCCAATTTTTGTTCATCAGTTTTCTGCACTCCTATATTCTAGGATGTCCATATACAGAGTAAGAGTGCGACAAAAAGCTTTAATTTTACTGTCGCAACGTTTTATATTTTACGGCCAAGTTTAATTGCTTAGAAGTCCATTTGATGGTTTAGTTTTTGAATATTAAACGAGATATCTACCTATATACTTATACCTAAACTGTATAGCTACAAAATTGGTTGAATGTTTTACGTGTTATTTTTATGGTTAAACATAAAAATGTGTGGTACCTATACTACCTTTAGACTGCAGAGTTGTATGGAAAGGTATACTATAATAAACGAATAATTTATTTTAAATGAAATTCAAAGAGATTACTTCAGCAAAATATCTTATTTATTTTATAAGAGTTTTATTTTTATGTACCTACCTGTGTAGATTAATTTTAACTATTAAGGACGAAAAAGTCCATGAAATCGTTTAAAAAGCCTTTTGATTTTTTTTCCAGCATATAATATTTAATAATTATTTTTTTTATTGAAAATATGATATCCTGTAAATTTTTTAAATGTTCTTCATTTTCGTTCGCATCACCATCATCGGATATCGATAACTGGTCTTAAAAAATTACATACAAATACAGGGTATTTTTGAGCATTGAAGCGATTAAAAAAAAAAAATTTGTAGATATATACAATTTTGGAAACATTTTTTAGAAATAGAATTGGTACGCCAGCTTTTAGTTTTTATTTATGCGTTAAAAAATTAATTTTGAAAAAAAAATCATTTGCCCATTTTAGAAAAATTGAATTTTCAAAAAAATAATTTTGAATTATATTTTTAAATCCAATTTGATTTTTTTTAGGAATTTTGTTGGGAATTTTGATACGCAATATTATTTAGATTTATTAGAAGCTTTTTATACAAAGTTTTATTAAAATCGGTTGCACAGATGATGAGATAGTCGAAAATAAAAAAAAAATGGTTCTTTCAGAGATACCGTTAGTAAAAGAATAATTTAATTCTTTTTCAATAATATGGTATAATAATTCAATATGTATAATATCATATTGATATTAGCTCACACAAAAAAAAATTGATTAAAACCGTACGATTCGTACGATTTGATTGATATTTTCCTTAACGGTTTTTATATACACTTAACATAAAAATGATAATTGGTCAGGCATAGGTTTTTTTTTCATGAATTAAAAAAAAAAATTTCAAGTTCACAGTATAAGACTGTTAGCACCTCATTAGTGGAATTTCGCATTTTTTTGTGAAATTCCACAAAAGAGGTGCTAAAAGTCTTATACTAGTGACCTTGAAAAAAATTAAAAAAATCTATGCCTTATACTAATGACCTTGCATTTTTTTTTCAATTCATAAAAAAAAATCTATTGCTGACCAATTTCCGAAACTAGCTGACCTTTTATGAGGAATGAGTTACCTTTCAAATGATATTTATTTTATTCGAATATCCCATAAATGAGGTGCTAAAAATCGCTATGACCTTGAAAAAAATTTAAAAAAATTATTAAAAAAAAATATATGCCTGACCAATTACTGAAACTACCTGACCTTTTACTGACCTTTTAAATTGCATACTTGTTTTTTATAAATTCCACTAATGAGGTGCTAAAAGTCTTATACTGTGACCTTGAATTTTTTTTTTTAAATTCATAAAAAAAACCTATTCCTCACCAATTACTGAAACTAGCTGACCTTTTATCACGATCCGGTGGCCTTTCAAATGGTATACTTTTTTTGCGAATATCCCGTAAATTAGGTGCCAAAAATCGCTTATGACCTTGAAAAAGTTCAAGCTTGGATTATTAGTTTTCTAAGCCTGACCAATTTCTGAAAATAGCTGACCTTTTATGACCAATTAGTGACCTTTTAGATGAAATACTTTTTTTGCGAATATCCCATATATGAGGTCCTAAGATCCTGGAGCCGATAAGTTGGTATAGTAAGTTGCGATTATATAGTAAAAATATTATTTTGTCCCATACAAAAGCGTTTAGAATACTTTCCCACCATTATTTCGGCCAAACTGATTTTTTCGCAGCATTTGTGTTGAAAAAAACAACAATCTGGGAACACAGGAATTAGTTTTGATTGAAACCTCGAATTTTTTCCACACGATACCAATAGAATTATGTTGCCTTTTAAAGCAAAAACAAAAACCATAATTATTTTCAGAAATTTTTTGTTTACATACAAAGTTTTATGCAATTCAAATGCTTGATTTAAATTTTCTTCCATATGAGTTATTTGCTCTCCAAAGTTGACGTTAGGATTATTCAAAAACTTATAAGCTTCTTAGTGTTTAAAAGTTTTCATTGATGCTTAAAAAAATGTTTTGTATATTTGAATACTTTAATTCGTTCATCAATAAAAACCTTAAAAGAACCTTATTATTTCCGATAGTCTCAAAATTCCTGGAACCTTTTAGCTTCTTTCAATCCTGTCATTTTCGATACAGATTAAATGAAAGCATCTTATTTGTTTCATATACCTGTTTGAAAAGCTACAAATTGAAATTGAGATGAATATCATACTATGTATAAATAATTGCTTCATGTTCAATATAGATGTAAAATTACTGTACAAACATACATACTTGGGAGTATTGAGTGAAAAAAGGATTTTTTAGTTTCGATATAAATTCTAAAATAAAATATGAAAATGAAAGATTTCGAAGAAAAAGGGAATTTCAATCAATTTTTTTTTTGTATTTTCATTGTGAATATAAATGCCATCCAGAGACTTTATTAAATTGTAAAATATCGTTCATAAAAGGACAAATTTGATATTATGTATTGCAGTATAATTTTTCTATTTTTTTTTTTATTTTTCAATAAATTTGAATTCTTTTACCTACATCAACTATAAAATCAAATTCTGACTCATAAATTCATTTTCTTTGTATTTATTTCCTTTAACATGAGACAAAAAAACAAATTGTTTGATTTATTAACCACTTGCTTCACCTTCAGGGATAATTTATTGCACATTCTCTATATAAGTTAAGTATATGATGATGGTTCTTTTTTGCCACGATTATAATTCAATTTATTAGACAGACAGGATGTCGTTTTGGCCATTTTTGTATATATAAGTAATTAACAGCGCGAAAAATTGTTTGCTGTTTTCAATTAGCAGCGACACATTAAAAACATCAATTCGAAAAGGAAGCAAATTGTCAAGAAATAAAAATTCTAATTTTAAGTAAGTACATATATGTATAGGTGTACTCGTAACAAAAATAGGTAATAATAATAATAAAAAAAAAAACTTTTTATTCGATCCTTAAAATGAATGTAATATTCCGTACCGCACGTGTTTCTTTATTAACAGCCATTAATCAAATAATAAAAATGACTCATTAAGATAAACAATTTAGACGCCTTGAACAGCACAGCGAGGAGAACACAAAAAAAATCAATAAAAAAAAAATTTCCGCGAGAAAATTTTATATATATGAACCAGAAGCACTTAAGTAAGAAGTATGTACCTATATTGTATATAAAACAACAACAAAAAAAAATCCTTTAAAGGACAAAGTTTCGATATAATAAACAAAAATAAAAAAAAAAAAAAACAAAAATACTTTCATCTGTTTTTTTTTTTTTTTTGTATTTTCACTTGTTGAAGGTTTATGAGAATTTGCTCAGATGGTTTGGTTCTTCTTTATTGAGTTTGAGTTGGATTTAACGCATTTTTGTGTTGCTATTTTATTTCATCGACACAGCAATTGTATAGAAACGGCAACAAAAGGCAATTCAAGCATAAGAGTCGTTAAAGGTCTTAAAAAAAATAAATTTCGAAGTGATTTATTTACCAAACATTTTTTGTGCAATTGAAATTTGATGATGGGAAAATGAAATTAACTATAATAATGTATTTTCAATTATGAATTGCGCAACTAGGTCGCACGGTTTTGCTCTTACAAAACTGAAAATCTTGTGAAAATGGATTTATATACAGAAAACGACCACAAAATATTTGTTTTTCCTAAAAAGCGCATAAGCTTAAAGAAACAGATATTTATCGATGCTATAAATTTCTAAATAGAATTTTTGAATTTTTATTTCTAAAAAAATCCCAACAAACATTTTTTTGAAAATTTTGATATGCAATATTTTTCAGCCTTTAGAGGATCTCTTGTAGACAAATTGTATTCGAAATTAGTTAAGTCGTTAACAAAAGGTCGAAAGTACCTAAAAAAAAAACGGTTCAATGGGAGGTACCAATAATATTTCAATTAATAAGTTCAAGTTACCTCAACTCCAAAAATTGCGTTTCGCCGGTACGTAAGGTAGGTACGACAGTTGGGCTCATCAGTTAGATCCTGTCGAACCCTTCTAAGACGCGAATTATGGTTGATGCTTACCCACTCTTATAAAACTCACAGCGTTAAACTGTGAATTTTATATTTCTAAGGGAATTTGATTAAATTCAGACCGATAATAGCAATTCTTGGTTTACAAAATGTCACATTAAAAAAAAAGTAAAACTCACATGGAAAATTATTTCCCGTCATAAAATTAATATAAAATTATAGATCTTAATTTCAAATAATTTATAGGAAAACAAAATAAATTTCAGACAATGATCGCCATTTTTTTTTTGTTTCCTGAAAAAATTGTTGCATTCGATGAATCGGATAATTTGACATTTCCATACAAACTATCGATACCAAAATGATAATTAGCGCCGGTAATACAGTTTTTATCGGGACTTAAGTGAAGTCCCAAAAAATTATATGGACTTAGCTAGGTCCATATGGACTTAAGTTATTGTTGTATTGTATTTACGTGTAAATCTGTTAGTTTGGATGTCGTTTTTTTTGACAAATCCATAAATTTTCAATATTTCGCATTTTAAATACATTTTATCGATATATTTCTTACAGAATTTGATCCTTTTTCTCTGGTTGGAATCTATTATTTAAAAATATTAAGTATTTAAAAATAATAAGTATATTTAAAAAAAACTGGGTCTAAGTCAAAAATATCGTCTTTTTGGTCTTTACTCTAAAATATTCAAGTTATAAACGAAAAACTGATATTTGCGACTTTTGACATTTTTGTATGGGCCACACCATTCAGCAGTTTAGTTTAAGACAGTATATAATGCTTTTGTCAAAATAAATATCATTGCATTTAAAAATTTTCCCTTGGATATTTTCCACAGTAAAAGTTCCTACATTTTGTATGGGCTATAAAAATCTTTGAACAAATTAAGTGGCCCTTAATATAGATAGGTACTTTTTAAATGATGTACTGTACATTCTAAAGATATAACAATTTATCATAGCGTCTCTAAATATTGAGGTCTTACGCAAAATATCAATAAATTAAATTAGACCATTAAATAATGTATATTCCATTATTAATTATTGTACGCAATGAAAAAAAAAAAAATATAAATATTTATTGTAATAAAGTGTTTCTTTTAGCTTTTTTATTTATTTTTTTTTTGTGTATTTAAATTGAGTTTTTTTTAATCCGTTTTTATTATGAAAAATGTCTCATGCCATCATCTGTGTTGAATACAATTTCATTTATATTTCACTTCAGTCGCATTTTCAAACGAAGCGCAATCCTATAGAATTTTGGTGTTTTAATACATGTACGTATGTATGTGATTGCAATTTTATTATTTATGAAAAATTTGTAATCATTTTAAAATGACATACAAAATATTCCTCCCACAAACCCCTTCAAAATAACTAACAGCAACAGACCTGTAATTTTTCACATCCAATTTACCAAATTATTCTTCCATCGAATCGAAGATAGATTTTTGGCAAGAGTAAAATAGAATTTCCCTCAACTTTGGTTATAAGTTGATGAATCAATGTAAACGCGGGGACAACGAATTTGTCATCTTCCCTCGCCAGAAAAGATTTTTGTAAAAAAAAAAAAACTAATTAAATTGCATAAATGTTTTTACCTACATATGTGTCATCATTATCCACAGATGTAGATATGTTGGTTATTTTATTTTTATATTTATAAATAATTTGTAGACTTGTTAGGAATGTTTAATTGAAATTTAACGCTGACAAGAATTTTGTAAGGAGGAAAAATTTTACTGAATTGGAAATATTTTTTTGAATTAAAATTTTAAATTTTTAGAATCAATGAACCATTATTTAAATATTTAAATATAATATATAAGTAGGTATTGTAGGTGCATAGAAAAATGTACATAAATACATAAACATTACATTTTTGGCAGCTTTTAATTTTTGTGTTTTCTGCTAAATTTTACGGAAACAAAAATGAACATTTGGATCGCACGAAGTTACTCCAATGATTTTTAGGGCTAAAAACTGCTTTGTAGCATAAGAAGTTTGCGGCTAGGATCTTTTTAAGTATTTTTACTTGCGGTATAGGTACTATGGCAAGTTATGGATTCGTAAATAAAAAAACAAACTCGAGATTTTGATCAAACGATGACAGAAAAAAGTGGGTCCCGCAATTCAGTTTGTCTGTCCTGTCCTCTCGACTTGCAGCCCAAAAGGGTGGGTCGATTTTCTTTAAACTTGGTACTTAGCGTATTTTGAGCATTCCACAGATTTTTTTCTTTTGGACCAAAAATACCGTACAGTTTTTTTTTAGCAAATAATGAAAATCTTATTTTTCTCAATAACGTGCCCATAACTTTCAAAAAAAAAATTCAGGAATTCGTTTTACAAAAAAGGCTACCATTTTATAATTTTTTTTTTTCAGAAAAATGGTTCTAAACAATTTTTTTGATTTTCGATTTTATCAAAAACGGTTCAACTGATTTTGATCAATGTATGGAGAATGTTTAAAAAGTTTTAAAAGAATTGTAAACAAAAATTTTCAAATTTTTTTTTCTTTTGGGATTTTTCCAAAAAGTTTCAAAATTTTTTTTGTGAACTTTGAACGCAGTAGTTTTTTAATAATATCTAGCAGACTTTAAACACAAAATTATTTTTATAACCAAAAATAAAGGTACAACGCATATAAGGAAAATCTTATTTTCTTAAGATTTTGATTAAAATTTTTGTGTGAACTTACACCAGTACGATCTTAACCCTTTACCACATACGAGGCCAAATATGGATTTCTACAGTTATGTCCTATTTTCTCCTGACTTCAATAAAAAAAATTACCAAAACGCAATAAGATCCTCTTCTGTGCATTTCTGAGAACAAATAGCTCTGCTTTTGCACACGTGCACCAAACTAGAAGGAAGATATTCATGTTCGCAGGTCAGTGTGTTACTTGTTGTCAATGAAAACGGAAGTGTGAAAAATTTTCTTATTTCAAGTAATAATAACTTTTCTGTTAGGTGAGTTAAGTGATCATAAAAATATATTTCGGATTGTGTGTTTAATTCTCTTTGAAATGAATACATTTTTATTAAAAAAAAAAATCATTAACTTGCTCGTTTGAGAGGTAAAAGTGTACAAGCCATATTTGGCTTCGTATGCAGTAAGGAGTTGAAAATTTACATATTTGGTTGAGTTTTTTATTTAAATGAAAAAAATTTTTTTTGGTTTTAAAACAACTTAAAGAAGTCATTTTAAGCGTATTTAATTTTTACCTCTTTAAGCAATAATTCATGCGGTAAAGGGTTAACATATCCTTGGGAAAAAAATTGTATCTATCGATTAAAATTGTATCTCTCATAGAACACAGTTTTTTTGGTTTTCGACTACCTACTTCATTATCTGTTGAACCGATTGTAATGAAATTTCTTACACAAAAGCTTCTAATAAGTTTGAATAATATTCCACATTTAAATTTTCTAATAAAAGAAACTTTGAATATTTAAAAAAATTTTATAATTATTTTTTGAAAATTCGATCTTTCGAGAATGGGTAAGTTTATCTTCTTTAATAATCAAATTTAAAACTCAGCATGTAAATTCTAAAAAAATGCGTACTAATTTTTATCTTAAAAATATTTACAAAATAATTTATATATATAAAAATATTTAAAAAAAAAAACCGTTCCAACGATTTTTAATTTTTTTTTTCTAATATTTACATCGCGTTTGTGTCAAAACAATTTTAGAAGTTGTTTAATTAATTTATTTATAATTATATAATAATTTTTTTTTTACCAATTTTTCAATTTAAACTGTAAGTTTCATGCATGCAAATGTGCTAATATTGTTAATTTTTGTATTCTCACATAATACTTACCTACTGGCTACTATACTTATACTAATTTAAGTTTTAAGCAGGTGGCATAAAATATAAACTCCATAACTAATTTATTTCTTTTAAAATCAGGTGAGTAGATCTAAACTATTCACACTTTATAATCACAGTGTGATCGCACATATATAAGAGCAAGTTCGTGCGACCCAGTCGTGCATTTTATTTTTTTATCGTTCAGAGCTATAAAAGCCTTATTTCGCTTATGGACCTAGCACTATGTAAGTTGTTCATAAAATTTAAAATTTTTACCGAATTTATCTTTTACAATTCAATAAAATTAAACTCTATGAAAACACCACTTTCCACTTCAGTTGATAAAATAAACAGCATGATCACCATTTGGGGAATATTTTCACAGTTTTTTTTTTTTAGTTTCACAAACTAAATTCTTTAAAGGGTATAGTATTTTATCAAAGCTTAATCTCTTTGAATTTTTCTAAGCAATAAAAAAAAATGTACCAGCATGCTATTTCTTTTTAAGCTTTTGAGTTTCATAGCAGATAAACTGCTTTTTTAAATAAAAAAAAAAAAAAAAAAAAAACATTTTCTCCTCACCTTTTAAGATTCCCTATTTTAAGTAAAACAAAACTATGCCACACCTAAGCGCACAAAGATGTGCTCTGCATCTAATGAACATAAAAACTATAAATGTTCTTTTTTTTTAAGCCGAAGTACTCTTACATAAAATTTTGTTTTGTTTGGTGTACTCGTATACAAGCTCCTCAAACGTCATGTTAACTAACCTCTTTGGTATATTTGAATCTTGAAAACTTTTTATATGTATATAAGCACCTTGTATTCCCTTAACAAAAACTGCTACCTACTTAAAGGAACTTTAAACCTTAGAAAGCATTGCATATTCAATGATATTAATTAGATTTTAATTTCTCGCTACCATAAACTTTCTTAATCACATCACGTAATTTGAATGTATTTTCAGAATTTTTATAAGCGACGACGTCATCGTGCAGTCCGCTGCAAGCAGGCTTTTTGTTGATTTTATACTCCTCGAAATTTTAGTGCAAACTAATTAAAAACTTCCTTCGTTTGTTCTAAATTAAGGAAATCGGAACGAAAGTAGGTACAAAAATAATAAACAACAACATTTTCACACAAAAACATTCTGTGAAAATTTGTTACATGATTTGTGGAGTTCACACTTCCTTAAAGTGCTTACTACATTAGGGTTACCAGTTTAGTTGTTTTATAATAGGTTTGATACCTATATCTAAATTTTTGTTTCAAAATTAGTTCAAAAAATAATGTCATATGAAATTAAAATAATTTTTACTTAATTTAATGGTTAGTTTTGCTGTAGCTGATATACATATAAGCTATATAAAAACAAATTGTACGCGCATAACTCGGGATATAATCATCCGATTTACATGAGACCTGTTCCTGTTTTTTTTCGATTCATATTATATCAGGTAAACACACTACGGAAATTAAAAATTTCGACTGAAAAACTTAAAAATTCGTAAAAGCCGAAATTGCATACTTTCAGGGGTACATTGTTTTCCTTTTTAAAATTTTGTACGCAACGTAGGTTTCTACCCATGCGAAGCTGGGACGACCCAGCTAGTAACCAATATATTCGATTGATTGTTGAACTTTAACACACAAATCTGACGTTCAAGTATTTGTTATTTACCATATTTTTGGTAATTTATATTGTTCAAGTGGCAATAGTGAGCCTGCCACTTGGCACGTGCCTGCCCCTGCTTACATGTTGCAAACACTTAAAAAACAATTCAAGTTATTTGAACCTTGCTTCAGCAAAAATATTTGTATAATATAATTGATGTTACACAATGCTCCTCTTGTAGGTAGGTACACCTATACGTAATTTCTTCCCTTTTTTTTTATGTTACATATAAATTTATGAAATGATAATTCCCAAAAAATTAAGAACCAAAACTGTTTTTGACATGAAGCTATTAATTATGTGGCAAAACACCAGTAGTTCGAAAAGCCTTCATCATTTTTTTTTCTTTATATTATTTTTTATTTTTTTTTTGGCTAAGTGGGTGTGTGTGGAAAATAGTTTTTTCCCATGACCATGAACTAAGTCAAATGAAAATAAATGATTTTCGGAAAAAAGAGAGAGGAAATAGCATACATATTCGAGCAAAGCAAAAAAAAAATAAAAGAAGAGAACTTAATACTTGGACAATAAAATGTGTGAACTTAATGTTTTGGATAAATTCCAATTTGTAGGTTTGTGGCTTTGGGTATGGGTATGGGTATATAAATGTAGGTAATGTATATATTCTAGGTCTCTTGTGCAAAAAGTGAAAATCGTGATTTTATTGAAAATCGACAATGTTTGCCTGGAAGCAGGAGATTATAAGGCAGTGTAGAGACTGAAAAGTCCGAGTACAAAAGTTACTGAACAAAAAAAAGAAAGGATATATATTTCGAATAAAATTTGAGACTTAGGGGCCAGTTATACAACTTTCATTGAAGCTCAACATTGAAATTTTTAAATTCGACGCGGATTTTAATGAATAAATATTAAGTCGGTATAAAAAATAATTTTGGATGAACTTTCTACAAAAATTGAGTTTTTTTTATTTCAATGATCATTAAAGCCCGTATGACACTACATTTTTTTCTTCATTTTTAGCTCATTAAATCATACTAAAGTGTCAGCAAAGAGAAAAAGGGAAATATGTTGTTTTTAAAAAAGGAAAAGCACTTATCTTCTAATGATGCAGTATTTGATTAATTTATATTAACGGCAACAGAAAATTATATCCGATTGAATTTTGTCCGAAATGTTTATTAATAATTAGTTTTATAATGTTTTTTGAAATATGTTTTAATTTTCAATTCTGAACTGTCAAAAAAAAGCTACTAGAAGCTGAAAAATGTAAATCGAATCACATTTTTAATACATTTTTTCAGAGATTTTCACATTTTTTCTGACATTCTCACATTTTTTTTGTAACATTCTCACATTTTTTTTGTAACATTCTCACATTTTTAGGATTTGATGTGTACACACTCAATCAGTAATGAATTCTTCGTACTGCTTTAGTTTCATTTTCAATTAATTAAAAATGAGAAAAAAATGTAGTACCTATCATACGGGCTTAATATCGAATTGATAATTGAAATATTTAAAAAGACACTTAATTTGACCAAAATTTATTTCATTCAAATATAAATTAGAAAATAAAATTTTCAATAAGCGGTCTCTTAAGCACGTCAATTTTTAATAGCTAAAACGGTTTTTTTTCATTTCTGATAAGAATAATTTTGTTTTAAATTTCAATTCGAAACCAAATTATACAGTACACGTATATTTAGTAGTCGTTAACTATTGGCATGTTCAATGAAAAGATAAGTAGGAAGACTGCAGTCGGAATCTGTTAATAAAATCACATCATTTTCAAAATTTCGCTATTTGAAATCTTCCGCTGAATCGAAATTTCGCATTTTAAAAATCAGAAATGAAATTTGGCATTTGGAAATCTTACGCGTTATTGCATTATTTATTATTTATTTCGCATTTTAAAAATCTAAAAGGCAAATATATCGCAAAAATCTGCGAACGAAATTAAGCATTATTTTCGAAGTTACGCAAATTGGAAATCTTGCAAATAATCTGAATTTCGCTTTTTAAAAATCTGAAACACAAAAATCCCTTAAATTCATGAAGTTTTCGCACTTTTTTAATTTAATTTTAGAGTAAGTGCTACATAGGTAAGTAAGATGACTCCGTAGGTACGACAGATATAGTGAAACTGTACAATTGATAGCAAACTAAAATAACTAAGAATGAAATTTCACATTTCCAAAATCTCGTCACATAGTCAAAATTTGTGTAAAAAAGCTAATTTGGAATGATGTTTTCTTCCGATTTTGCAATATTTTAATATTGCCAGATTTTGATATGCTAAATTTTGCAATTGTATAATATTGCAATTGCGAGGTTTTGTTAGTGCGAAAATTTTATAATACAAGATTTCTTAATGACAGATTTTAAAATCGTATTAAATAACGTGAAAGGCAACGGATCGTTACAAGCTGTAATCTTAAATTTTGCATGACAAAAATTTTCTGAATTATTTCAATTCTAAATGAATTTCGAATTCTATAAAGTCCAATATTTTGTAAATTTATTATTCAGTATTTAAAAATTCTGTAAATTCAGAATTCTTTATTAACCTATATCAAAATTCTGTAAATCCAAAATTCTGTATATTAAAATTCTGGAAAATTAAAAAAACTCTATTGTAATGTTGTGATGTTTTTTATTTATAATGAACCTTAAGAATTTGAAAATACAATTTCAACTACAGTATTATAGATTTACGAATTAAAAAAATTGTAAGTTTTGATTTTCAGAATTTTTTAATACCAACTTTTGGATTTAGAGAATTTAGAAATACAGAATTTTGAAGTCCGAAGTTAAAAAAAATTAGAAATTTTAGCTGACATTTTTTTGTACTAAATTTTTCACTTCAAAAAGAATTAAAATTGATACCCTCATTGATTTAAGATTGTCCAATGCAAATAATTATAGGAAGAGAAAATAATGATCTCAATTTACAAAAATCTAGGAGAAAAAGGCTAAAAAAGTCATATATAGCCGAATTATTATTCTGTTTCAATCCTTTAAAGCCAACCCATACATAGATATAATTCTTTAAAAAATTATAAATAATTCAAGACTCATTTAAACTCGAAAAAAATCCACTGAAACCCAACCAGCGCAGCGCAGCGTGCCTAATATCTTTTTAAATAGCTAAACTTCTTGAATAAAATTGAATATATAAATGACTAATTTTTTTTTTTTTCAAAAAGAATAGTCTTCAATATAATAATTGGGTGAGTTAAGGGAATACTGATGAGTACCTACTAACATTATATAAGAGCTCAAGTATATTCTCAAAAATATAAAGCCATCAATTCCTTGGAGGGACATTTAAGTGAACATTATGAGATTCCTTCTCTTCAACTCAACAACAACAACAAAAATGCCTTACGGCCTAAAATGAAAACAAATCAATTTATGGTTCATTTAGATTGGTTAGTTTTTTTTTGTCATTGATTTTTATATTTTCAAAAAGAACAAAAAAGAAAAAACCTTATTACATTATCTATATATATATATATTTCCTTTCAATGAAATCAATCATCATTTTTGTTTCTCGGAATAATACCAACAAAAATGTCCACTTTATTTTTTAAAGCATTAAACGACGTCTTTTGTGTATAGGTACATTCCTCTTTTATATATACTCAGTTATCCAAAAGGATACTTTTCTAGGAAGTAACCTTTCTATAAATGCCAGTGTTTATGTTTTATTGATTGAATATGAAATTATTATAATGCTGTAAGAGGGACAAATTTACTTTGACATGACATTAAGTACATATATAGGATCTGTTGGTTATTGCGCCATCGCATAATCCCTCAAGGCATAGGATCATAATAAAATATTTAAATTTCAAAGCTGGCTTTATAGGTACATACATATTACAAAAATGTTCAAACACATAACATCATAACATTTATGCATAATATAAAAGGTCGACTTCAGTTTGTGCTAAAAACACAGCAATTATTTGTAGAAGTACATACACACACATGCATACATATGTAAAGCTATACTGTTTTATTTTTGGACACAGACATTCTTGACTGCAGCTAAAAATAGAAGTAGGTACCTGCATTAGTAGGTATATTTATGAAAAAACACTCATAATGTTTAACCCAGTTACTTCTATCAAGGTTTGAGTTTTTATTTTTATATCAAAGGTTATCAACCCATGTATACAGGGTCATTCCCAGAAGATGCGATAAAAGGATAGATTATATTATGTAGGTAGGTTAAATGCCAGTTGGAAAATTATATGACAATTTTCCAAAAAAAAAAAAAAAGTTTATATTCAAAAAAGGAAGCAGAATTTGAAACGACGAAAACACCTTCATTTATTATGTATATTTTTTAACTTTTTTTTTAAGTCAAAATTGATTATTTATTTTACATATTTTTAAAAAGGAGTTATATTTGATAGGGAAACGGTTTCTGAGAAATTTATTTTTTAATACAATTTGCTCATAAATTCCCAATTTGCATACCTGTGTAATGTATGTATATCTTCAGCAGCATTTTACCTTATACAGAGCTTAATTTATTTTAGTCAACTCTGATTTAACTCAGAGTTAAGTTAAGAACATTTTGGATTTATACTGTTGAATTTGATCTGGAATATTTTTGTAAACAGTAAAACTCAAAAGGCACAAAACGGACTATAACTAGGTATAACGTTCTTGCTATTGTTGAAAATTAAAAAAAAAAACATAGATTTTATTAATAAGAGACAAATGTTAAAAATCATAAAATTCATTCTTAAATTACTTTCACAGTTCTTTAAATAGTTTGAATTTAAAAAACCAATGCCCCATTTGATTTTTTGAACAAGTATGAATGTATGCAAACAAAAAAATCAAGTTTGGTAATTGTAAATGTGCAGTTAAAAGTGAAAATTAAAAAAATTATTCATCAACCACTTTTTTTAAATATTGACTTTTCAAAAAAAAAAATTATAATTAAAATTCAAAATCCCATTCTTTTGGAAATTTTGATATGTAATATTATTTTATTTATACGTAAATATATAAAATATAGCCGTTATTTCAAAATACTTAGTTTTCAAACAAAAAAGGTAATTTTTGAAAAATGAAAAACAAATTTTTCAAAATATGTTTTCAGTTATCGAATTAATGAAAAATAAGAGAAATACACCCAAATAGTAGGTTTAGGACCTAAATTAAAATTTTGAAGATCAGTTTAGAAACAAAAATTAAGTTTTTATTAAAAATTTTAAGTTTGAAAATGAATAAGTATTTATGAAACTATGAACTAAAAAAACTTGAGATTAAATAAGGAAATTATAGAATGATCTCTATAATCTTGAAAAAAATGATAGCAAAATATTGTAAATTAAGCCTTTGTTTTTAAATATTTCACTGAAACTTGGTAGGTACTTAGCGTTTTTTGGGCATTCCGCCAAACGTTTTTTTTTTTCATTTTTTTATGATCAAATATAACGGTACCTGTCGTACACTTTTTTTTAAGTAAATAATGAAAATATTATTTATATGAAAAACGTGCCCACTACTTAAAAAAAATCAGTATAAAAAAATATCGAAAAATGGTTATAAATGGTATCTCCAATAGAACCATTTTTTTTATTTTCGATTTTCTCAAAAACGGTTCAACTGATTTTGTTCAATATTTTTATTATAGAACCTATAATATCTATATTATCTAGAGAACTGACTCGTACCCCCCTTGCCTAAAACACCCGCAAATTTCTCTCTTAGATTCTTTCTCCGTGAATACGTGTGAATTATTGATACAATGGCGCCAGTAGCTCATAAAGACGAAAAATTGAAAATCACCCGATTTGCCTTCTTTTAAATGCTTATACCTTTAGACCCAATGTTCGGATTTTCAAAATTCAAATCAAATCCAGAATGACAAGCTTGTATCAGCCACAAAAAACACCGTTCAAAATTTCATACTAAAAACGCAAAATCCATAACAGTGTCATTGTGTTGATGCGGTTCCATTTAAAATTGGGCAACTAACACATGCTCACCCTTGTGGAGAAAATCTCTCAGTACAGTTTGTATGGTGAAAGAGAAAAAGCCCTGAAGTCGGTTCTCATAGATAATGTATTTACCCTCTGATTTTTATAGAGATTATTTTAAAAAGTATTAAAAGTTTTGTGTACAAAAATTTTTTGTTTGGATTTAAAAAAAACTTAATTTTTTTTTTGAGAACTTAATACATAATTCAAAAACGGCTTGGTCGATTTTTATTGATCTTGGCACCCAGCAGTATTCTAACATTATTTAGCAGATTTTAACCCCCTATTACCGCTGGCGAGTCGAACGAATAAACGTGTGAGTGTAAGAAATCAGTATTAAAATTGCCGAATCGAGAAACTTTAATTCGCCTTAAATGTCAAAAAAAAAATTCTAAGTTTGATCTCACTCTATTGTGGACTATGGTTATCGAAAGTTCATTGATTTGAACGTCATTCGTTAGTTCGCCAATGGAAACATCTCACTTCAGACGTTCGATTCGTCAACCGTAATAGGGGGGTTAAATACAAATTATTCTTATAATTAACAATAATGGTATCTCCCATACAATTGTTTAAAAACCGGTAAGGCAAATCTCGAAAAACAACTTCTACGGTTTTGAGTAAAATTTTAGGTGAACTAATATCAGTAAAAAAGTATCTCTCATAGAACCATTTTTTTTTTGGTTTTCGACTATCATTATTTGTTGAACTGATTTTAATGAAATTTTTTTACACAAGAGCATCTAATAAGTTTGCAAAAATTTTCAAAATTATTTTTTAAAAATCGATATTTCAAAAATGGGTATGATTTTTTTCCGAATTAATTCTCCACAATAATAAATTGCAAAAAATTGCGTAACAATTTTTTTATGTTTAAAAAAAAATGTATACAAAAAAAAATTAATTTAAATAAAAAAAACCGTCCAAAGATGTTCAAAATTTGTTTCTCATAAATTGAGATTTATTTAAGAAATCAAAATTACTAAACTATTAAGACTTAAACCACAGTATTGTCGCACATAAGAACAAGTTCGTGCGACCTAGTCGTGCATTTTATATTTTTAAATTTAATTAAATTGTTGGTTAAATATTGAATAATTTATAATATAATAAAATTCCATTTCAATTTGTATGTCTTGCTAACTCTTTTTTATTTTTTTTATTTTCAGGTAAGTTCTTCAAATTAAGACGCAATGGTAATATCGTTGCCGAAGAACTGAGAGAACTAAAAATGGTGAAATATTTTGTATATATATGTAATATTGGACTCTTTAAATTTTTTTTTTCGACACCTACAATGAATATTTTAATATATTGAAATCCTGACAAAATCCAGTATCCGGTAAGGGTTGCTGGACTACCTACACATTTTCCACTTGAAAATTTCATTCAGATGTACCTACATATAAAGTTTTTGAAAAAATTGAAGACGTAAAAACACCGTGTTTCTATTAATTTCTTTACCCTCGGCAACTAAAAAAAATCTGTTTTTTTGGTGGAATAGCAACGCTTTAAAAAAAATAATAAATAAGAGATAATGTAGCAAAATAATATAAAATAATCATTTAAATTCAAATCAGTTTCAACCAAAGTAGGTACTCATATTTTTCCGTTTAGGTAGGTACTTGCCGTGCGAACTTCGTATATATTTTGATTTAAAAAAAACCGCAGCCAATACTTTAAAGAAGTAAAAATACAAATTATTCAAAGCCTTCCTCTTCTTCTATCCCATTATTGCACTCTAAACAACATTAACAATCAACATTAGGCTAAAAATAAAAGATTATTTCACTAAAATTGTTGTGTTGGTTTTTTTTTTTTGTTTATAAAATTTATTTTCAATGTCAAATAATTTAAAAAACAATTATTTCAAATTTTTTTACTTTTCTTTTAGTTTATTCATAGTTTTTTTTTATTGTTTTTGCTTCCATAATAAAGTCGTCTCATCTCTAAAATTAATTGCTTTCGTAAATTTTTAGCAGATGTGGTCGAATTTGTTTACATTATTTCACTGTCAAGTTCTTAAATATATAAAAAAAAAAAATAAATGAAAAAAACAAAAATAAATGAAAAAAAAAAAAATAAATGAAAAAAAAAAACAAACAAAATATAATTTAGCAAAAAAACACTCATTTTCATTAAAGTAAACTCTTCTTACTCATCTTCCATGAATAGGTACAATTTGTGTGTCCTAGTAACCTTCAAGTTCTTGTCTTAACAGTTTATTTTTTTAGTAAAAAAAAAAGAATCTAAACAATTGTGTTTTTTGTTTTTTTTTCAAACCAGCGAAAAAATATACTAAGTCACCGTGAAAACAATCACAATCATCCTCCATTCAAATTCTGAGTTTCACTTCTTGCAAAAAAAAAACAACTTTAATCACCACCTTTTCATAATTTTGCTACAACCCCTTTTCAGCACGCTGCACCGCACCGCACCGCATCACACCACCACCACCACCATTTCTGTTTCCAACACATCCTGTGCCTGACGTCGTCGGTCGGTCGTTTTAGCTTTTTATTTATTTATTATTTCGTGTTCATTTTAACGGCGCCATTGAAGCAAAATTCCACACATACCTGCTATACCTACAAATTACAACAACTGGCATTTTTGAAAAAAAAAAATAATAAAAAAAAAATAAAAATAGTAAAAAAATTTCAAAAACATGAAATCCAAAAAAGAAAAAAAGATACAAAATGTTTCATCTACGAGTAGGTATCATGGGAGCAATCACCACACTCAAATTCCTTCCTCTTCGTAAGGTGTGCAGGGTGCTCCTCTCTAAACGGTAAACGAGTACAAGTTAAGTGCTGATGTTTCACAGAGGATATGTTTGTTTTTCTTTTTCTTTTTGTTTTTTTTTTATTTTTGTTTTTGGCTGTGTGGAGCCAGAAAGATGAGTGGTCTCTCTATGACTAATTAAGATGTTTCACATGTGATGAATTGTTGATGATATTGCAACCAAAATCCCTGACTTGGGTATACCTATATGTTAGGCATATATGTATGTACCTACTCATTCACTGCAATATGAGTTTTGTAAATTTATATATACCTACATATATATTTTTTTATTTTTTGTGTTGATTTTATAAATCAACAAGTATAAAATAAAGAGAACATTTTTTCACCTAATTTTGAACAAATTGGTGCAGATATTTCTATTCTATATACTTGGCATCTGCTGTTGTTGGTAAATTTAAATTAAGATTTTTAAGTTTAATGTGCTTATTAATTTTCTTTAATATTATTGTGTTGTCACATTTTTGTAATTTCGTTTTAATATCACAAGAGAGATAAATAAGGTGGCCTAATTAAGATGTCCTTGCAAAAAAATATGGGGTAATATAACATTTTAATGAAATTTGAAGAAGAAAAGATCATATATACTAGCCAAAAATTGTCAACAAAAAAGTCAGGAGGAGAATTGTACAAAATTTAATTCTCTATAAATTTGAAATTTGTATAACGTTTTGAGTTGCATCATCCTTATATTTAGGCTCTGATGCAATCGGGAACATTTGAAAACCAACCGAGACAGATGAAAATTATTGCTCCTCTGAAAAAAGTGGTACCTACAATCTTTTTGTGTAGAATTAAAAAAAAATTTTTTAAATATTTACTGTAATTTTAAGGAAATGCTTAGGACAAAAAAATTAAGCTCTTCACCAAAATTTTTGGGGCTGGCCTTGAGTTGAGCAAAGTTTTTGCCTCTTCTCGGGTAGGTACAAGTTAATAGTTTTAGATTTAGTGCAAACAAAATTTCAAAAACTTAAATTTTTGAAATTTTTTGTTTTTGTCCATGTTCCGTTTCGAAATTGAAAAATTTCGGATACGAATTCAGCACCCAAAAACCATAGGCATTGAAAAAAACCGAAATTTATGTGTACAAGTTGAGTGCCATACAAAACACCCTTTCGAACATACATATGTATATGTTCCCTACATATTAAGCATGAGGGACGTCTTTAAAAAAACCATAAACATAAGCACAAAAATAAGACTAAGTGCTTAAGCGCTGAGTTGATTCTCCTTAAACCTTAACAAAAGTTGTTATGAATATTGTGTTACATAAGTTTACAAAAAATTAAAGAATCTATCTTTAGAATCTTAATTAAACATCCGTAAAGAAAAATTTAATAAAACCAAAGTTGGAGAAAATTTAATTTTTGTTAAAACTTTTCAATTTTATTTACACAAAATAATTCTCCCGAAAAGATTTGTATCCCAAAACTTCACTGCGATATTAATTAAATAAAGAAGAATATATTCCTTTTTTAACTTCTACCAACAACGGTCTGATGCTCACATGAAAACTAAAGAGTTCAGTTAGTAAATATATTCCTTTTCAATGATTTTTATTATGATTTCAATTTAAAGGATCATCAAAATTAGAGAGGATATTATGTCACCAGAAAAGACAAACAAACCAGTCACACACATACACATACTCACATAAAAAACACACACATCCATGTAGATGAACTGATGTATATTCAAAATATATTTCGAGTCCAGAAATGCTTTATGCATATAATATGTCCTATCATCGAGAATTCCTACCATCTACCAATATGGTACATTTTGTTGTTTTTAGATTATTATGAAAACAGTGCTAGAGGCTTGATTATAAACCTTTTTACTCATCATCATCATCGTATCTTAATCATTGGAAGCATGGCTGTTTAGTGTTGCCAGATTTCTCAAAATGATAAAGTGAACGTATTGAATATTAGTATATGTATTGAATTTTATATTTTTTTTATGCGAGTCTTAATGCATTTGATAAATGAGAAACAAATCTTTTGTTTTCTAAACAATTCTAAACAATTTACAATTATTCGGAACTATTCTGAACAAACTTATTTTGAAAATCTTTTGCATTATAAACACTTCTAAACAATTGGGAATTATTCAGATTAATTCTGAACAAATTTGATCACAGAGTTTGTAAACGGTAAAAATGTATTATAATTTTCCGTTTATGATTTCGTTTTGTCATTTTTGTATGTGATTTTTCGTTTCAAATCAGCAGCGTACTAGGTTTTAACAGGAACACATTTAAATGAAGTTCTAAAATAAGAAAAACATGAGGCTGTCAAAAAATTACTTTTTAAGACAAGTTTTTATTATTATAAACAAAATTATATTCGCACAGTGGATCTAGTGCTTGATTGTTAACTTAGATGTGTTAGGTCGAGCCACACTAGCATTCTTTTACTGTGCCAATACAAATGATTTAATTACCTTTAATTCGACTTCTTACTATATGCCTTGTAATTCACGTTGCATTTAAAAGATCTTATATCTTATGGGCACCCAATTTCAATAAATAAAATATTCTAAAAATAAAATAAAATAAAATAAAATAAAATAAAATAAAATAAAATAATATAAAATAAAATAAAATAAAATAAAATAAAATAATATAAAATAAAATAAAATAAAATAAAATAAAATAAAATAAAATAAAATAAAATAAAATAAAATAAAATAAAATAAAATAAAATAAAATAAAATAAAATAAAATAAAACAAAACAAAACAAAATAAAATAAAATAAAATAAAATAAAATGAAATAAAATAAATTAAAATTAATTAAAATAAAATAATATAAAAAATAAAATAAAATTAAATTAAATAAAATACTGCTCGATGGCAACAATGGTTATCCATAAGCCATCTCTCTATAGTCTATAAATTCTAGATTTTCCTCTTAAATTTTATTAACTATGTATGCATGTATTTGATTGTTTTGCTTTTGCTCCTTTCCTTCACGACATACACATGCATATGTTTGTGTGGATAGATGTATATATGAATGTCGTATATTGTATATTTAATGGCGTCAAGGATTACACATTTGAGTGTAATGTCAACAGTATCAGCCGACAGACACCACAGAACTTAAGGTGTACACATTTTTGCTATATACAACATCAATGCCTGCATCAGTCGTCGGCCACATTGAGTATATTATAAGTTCTCAACTTAACCGTCATAGTTTGTAGTCATATTTATACAAATTATAATCAAATATAGAAGAGATTTTTGCACATCAAGAGCTATGAAAATAAAGCTTTAAATAAATTCCCACATCACGCAGAAAGTGAATTTTGTGTGAATTAATTAAAATTAAATAACGTTTTTCCTGAAGTGTCATAATATGACTTGATGTAGAAGTTTATCTATAAGGTTGTTAAGTTATTTTTTTTTTTTTAAATGAATTATTATTTTTGATTTGATTAAGTTAAATGAATTTATAGTTTCAAATAATATAACAACTTAAGTTTAAGCTTGAGTTTATTTATTTATTCATTCATTTATTTAGTGAAAGCGCATATCACGTATAGTAAATTCATTCATCATAGAAACGTTACGAAAGGTATTTTATATCGGAAACGGTTTTAAAGATTTCGATTAAAAAAAATGTGTGAGTACCTACTATTGAAGGTATGCTCTGTAGTTTGTTAAATGAAATTTACCGTTAACTATTTTTAACGGTTTACCTGCCATAGAACTGTTTTTTTTTCGAGTTTCTAGTAACGGTTTTGTCTATTTCTATCAAAATGTTTGTACAGGATCGTCCATAAAGTCAAAATAAATTTAAAAATATTCACTGCTTCCAGTGAGAAATCTTTTCGAAATAATTAATGAAAATACAGTCGAATCTCCCTAAGTCGTACTCTCTCTAACTCATATTTTTTTCGCCACATTTTATCATTCCCTTCAATTTTCCATACAAAAACCATTCTCTAAGTCGAACTCCCTCTAACTCGAACCCATTTTCTCGGTTATTAGCATCTTTTTTTCACCCTTCAAGTCGAATTTTGATAAGCACAAAACAAGCATCGCGTGTACCATCATCGTCAGTTCTACACATTTCTTCCTATTGATAACCCTAGTACCTCTATAAAAAGATACAGTTTTTAAAAAGTTACAACGCAAAAACAAAAAAAAAAAGGATTGTTATCCTTTTATTTATGTTGTTGGTTGCTTTATATACATATATTAACCTTTATTTATTAAATAAACATTTTAAAATAAAAAAATGTTTCTCTCTATAACTCGAATTTTTCCAAAACTCTCTCTAACTCGAACAAATCTTGGTATCCCGTGAAAATTCGACTTAGGGAGAGTCGACTGTAAATGATTTTCAATACTGTAAATGATTTTCAATACAGAAATTAACTTCCGGCATATAGTAAAACTCTTATGTAAATTTAAAGAAAAATCTGATAAATCACAACTTTATTAAATTCACAAAACTATCTATGTAACATTTTTTGTTTTTTAAAATAAATTCTGCATTTAAAAGTTTATGAGGTAATAAAATCTTTTGACAATTTAATTGTTAAACCTCAAATTTAACTTTAAATTAAATTGACCGCACGCTCGCCTTCACACACTCGAATAATTAAAGTAAAATGTAGATAAATTGAAATAAAGAGCAAATAAAATTCTACATTTACAAAAAAAAAAAAAAAAAAAAACAAAAAAAAAACAAAAAAATACACCAACTGAACTACATAACATTATATATCTACCTACTTCTCTTACTCATTCTATCTGTCAATTTCCTTTTGTATAACAAGGACATTATACAAATACAAAAATATTTTCCACTGAATAAATCAAAACATCATCAAAAGACCATGGTTACTCTTTTATAGTTGGTTGAATATTAAAAAAAAAAATTAAATGTACAAAAATAAAAAATAAATACACATACATTAAGGTGGGACATATTAAATTATTTTCTCTTATCTTATTAAACAGTAAGTTGATGTATACAAATCTTAGCTCTCCGTATAGGGAAATTGAAAATGCAACGATAACGGAAATGGCAATAACAGTTGCAACGTAAATAGAAGTAAATAACGATAATGGCTTTCTAACACGAATAAGGTTGTTGTCTTTGAAAAATACTGGTTATCGAATGCACGATCCTGATGCTGAACATCTACAAATATGCAATAGCTTTTTAGCATTTCGTTGGAGGGAAATATTTGAAATATTTCGGTTGATTTTGGATTTAATTTTAATTAAAAACTTTTTTAAGTTAAGAGAAGTATACATAATAAAGAAAGCCGTTTGTCAACACGTAGGTTTAAACACATCTTAACCCTCAGTCCTGGCCTTCAAATTTTTTTTTAGACTGAAGCTTTAAGAAAACTAATTTTTAGCGGCAGTAGCATTGTTTTTAAATTTTACATTATTTTGTTACTATTGGACACATATCTGAATAATTTGAAATCCAATAAAACACGTCTATTATAGATTAGAAAAAATTTTGACAAAATTCTTTGATAAAGTTTTGGAGGAAATAAGTTATTCTCTAAAAAAGGTTCTGGTAGTTTAATTGATAAATGTATCCCTTTAAAGGATAATAGGTTCTAAAGTTCAATTTATTGCTTCACTACATTTAAATATCTTTCAAGATCTTTAAATTGAATTTTTAAAATTCTTCTATTATACTAATAATAATATATCTACTAATTTGTTATTGAATTTTTAGAAATAGAAATAATAAAAAAAAAAATGTTTAATATTAAATTTCGGTGATACATCTCTAAATTTAAAAGTTAACGACTTATATTTTTATTAGGTTTCCCTACCCCTCAAGAAACAAACTAACTTTTCATGGTTTAAATAAAAATAAAATTTATCTGAACCACCTTAATCTACAAACAAATACATATGTATATAGGTTAGGTATTCAAGCTCGCAAGCATCAATGATGAAAATGTCCTTTTCATTTTTTTTTATTCAAAGCTTGGAATTTAATTTTTTTTTGTCCATGTTACGAGTACATACATATATAGGTACCCACTTCACCATATCTCTTCATTCATGCCGTTGGGCTCATAGTTATTTTACGTTTATACGATAAGTGTTTGAAAATATAAAGTATGCATTTGAAAATTAAGCTATGCATTTGGGAGGAGGTTTATATGTGCATATATGTACAAATTTTAAAGCTAAATTAAAAAAGTGTATATTTACATATACATATGTGTATATATATTTTTTTTTGATGATAATTGTTTGACATAAAATTTATAGTGAACATCAAGTGAGGGAGATGCTCATTTTGCTACACATCTAAAATGTTCTTTTTCAAATTTATTCAACCTTAACTGAATAATCTACAATATATGACATCAAACAATTTACAATAAACTTAGATGTTATTGTTATTATGAATAGATTTTGATATATACCTAACTTTACATTGAAAGATAAAGCCAATCCGCCATTTTTCAAAATGCAAAACAAATGAATTTTTGTTGTTTCTGTGAATGATGATTTTTGAAATTTATTCTTTTATGTCAAAAAGGTGTATTTATAGTTTCTTTGCACGAACATTCACTGTATTTTCTTAAAACTGTTAAAATAATACAAAAAAAAGAAGTGAGTAAATTACTTTGATATTTGAAAATTGTTAAATATAGTATAGCATAATGCTTATACCTTTCACCTAAATGTGCGAACTATATGAAATGGTTTGCGTCTGAACTAAAATCTTGATAATTTTTTTTAGGTTGAGGTTTTTAGATGTTTAGATGATATACACTGCTAGATCAATTTTTTGGATTGATAAAAAAAAGACCAAATTCGTGAATTTTAACAAAAATCTGAAAATACATCTGTACATTTTTCAAATAGATTTTGCTGTGTGCCAACTATCCAAAAACCGGTTCTAATTATTGAAAGACAATAAATGGTTCTTTTATATGCTTTCTAAATTATTGCCATACGCATACAAACGGCTTCGTGAAATTGGAGAGCGAATCAACGTTTATAAGGAAATGCCTCTTAACATTAAACGCTCTTTAAAATTTTGCGTCAATTTATTTAAATTACCGAGTCTTCACCATCAAGATACCACAAAAAAAAAAAACTATTCCAATTGTACCTAAATAATAATGAAGTTAGGTATCTTTTTGATTTTTTTTTTTATGCCAACTCGGGTATTAAAATTTACCACAAATTCAATTCAAAACAACCCACATTGATTATATACCAAAGCCGTGTAATTCCAGGTTTGGCCAATACTCAACTAACTTTAAGTAGACGCGACGTAAGACCGAGAACGACAACATCGACATCGACATCCTGCCGAGAATGTTTTAGTATTCAAAAATTAATTTCCCATCCTCATAGAATATTCAAATTGAATTATATACATAACTGCACAAAAAGCAAAAGATCCTTCCGCACGCTAAACACAGAAGAGCTCTTTCAATATTAGTTGTCGGTATATTCTTTGTTCGTTTAACATTAAATTGTTATTTGTTAAGGGTAAGTTAGAGATTTGGAAAACAACTTTTCTATAGAAAATTGGTTAATGTAAATTTTTTTTATAAACCTATAAGCAGGAATCAATGAAAAGGTGTTTTGTTTTTTTAAGAACCAACGAACGCTTTTGCTCTAAGGCTTCTGAATTTTTGGATTTTCTTATCTATTTTTACCTTTTCTACTCGATAACTGGTAAACCGATTTAAATGAAAAAAATGCAAAACTACAGAAGTGACAATAAAAAAATTCGTTTTTAAATTGAATTCAATTGCTTTTGCTATGTCTTATGATTACAATTTTCTCGTAAAAAGTTCAACTGATTGTGATCAAAATCGTAATATACAGAAGCTCCTTTAAATTTTAAATACAATTTGTAAATAAAAATTAAAAATAATATATTTGTGTTTATATATACAAAAAAAAAACGTATTTGAAAAACAGGTTGATGAAAATTTTCTTTTGGAGTAAAGTTTTTGAGTAAATATTTAAAAATGACATAACCACAATTATATTCACATTATTTTGAGTTTTACGCATTTTTTAAATTCAATTTTACGTACATATTTTTAAAAACAAAATATTATAATTAAAAAAAATTTATTAAGGTCATTGTTCTAGATCTCCTAATGCTTGCCAGGTTTCAATGGTCCAAATTCTTCAGTACGAATTGTTTGTATATTTTCGTGACATTTTAAACTAATTGTCCTTATTTTTAATAAATTGAATGAGCGACTCATACTCACAGTACATAAATCTAAGGTAGGTAATATATTGCGCGCAGGTTGTCAAGAGTTGAAAGTGTCGAAAAATTAAAAATGGCTGTGGCCAACAGGAACGCAACACGCATTATATTAGAAACAACAACAAAATATTGAAATTAGACATGTAAAGGGCCACCACCATTTTCATCGATTTTGACAGATGCACAGAACTGAACAAAATTGAAAACTCTAATGATATTACCTTTTATATGTGTACTGTGGCTCTTGAGTCTTGGGTGACTATAACTGCCAAAAAAGTACCAAAACATTTGACAAAAAAAATATAAATAAAACCATAAGTGGTCTTTCAAAAACAATCACCTAAATACGCCAATTACTCATTTCCATTTTATTTTATGTGTGTCTAAATTAAGCATACATAAATTATTTGAATTTGCACTCTTTTATTGCAATTTCACGCCATTGACTATGATATTCTTAAAAACCAATGGTTTATATAGGAATTCAGAATATTTTATTAAAATTTTTATGAAAATATTTATTTTGTAGCTTATTTGTGTTCATTTGTTCACTAATTTTTCCTTTAATTTTCGCTTACAAAATTGAAGAGATTTTACGGAAGCTTTCAGAGCAATATTTGTTTGCAGACTGCTGGAAAAGAAACTTCAATAATGTTTTAACAATGTTTATAGAACTACGATGAATTCATTGAAATTTTTAAGAAAAACTTGTTTAAAATTCCGTTTGGCTTATTTTAAGTAACATAAATTAAATTTAAACTGTCAGAAGTTTTCCGTAAGTGATTTTTCTGCTATGAAAGTCTTATAGAAAGTCTAAAGAAGCCAAAGCAAACTTATGGAAGCTGGAATATTATATTTAAAATTGAAATTTGTTAACAAAAATATTAAGAAACTATCTTATAATGTAACGTTACTTTAAATTTGAAATTTAGTTTAGCTTACTAAAAGTAACCTATTTCAATTGATTTAAAACAATCTGTTTAAATTGTCACAAGCCTTTAATAAGTGATTGTGTTAATATAGAAGTCTTTCAGAAAGTTTAAGGAAGCCGAAGATAATTTATGGAAGCTAGAATATTATATTTATAGATAAAATGAAAAAAAAAAAAATTAAAATTACTTCGTAATGTAACGTAACTTTAAATCTTAAATTTAGTTAAACTTCTTTAAAGTAATCTGCTTCAACTGATTTTACAAAAATCAAACTGTCTGAAATCTTATATTAGTGATTTTGCTATTATAGAAGCCTTATGGAAAATCTAAAGAAACTAAAGAAAACTTATAGAAGCTGGTATATTAGATATATTTTAAATTAAAATAAAAAGAAAATATAGAAACGGATTTCTCTTCGTAATGTTAAGTATTAATAAATATATTTAACTTCAAATTTTAGATAACGAATATCATAAAAATGTCTGAGATAATAAAGCAATTCTGAGGTCTTATTAGACTTACTAAAATATTCAAAAAAGAAAAGTACCTATTGTTTAAAAAAAAAAATTTATTGACCTGCGTTACCATTGCCTTGAGAGTATTTTATAGGGCCAATTTTTCAATAGTCAGTTATACATCGGGATAGTACCTAGGTACTTATACTACTTCAGATAAACTAAACATTTATTTATTCATTTGATACTTAGAAAAAATATTTAACTGATGATAAAAAAATCGGCTGTAAATTAATTAATAAATGTTAAAAAATAAATGTATAGAAATAAATGTATACAAAAAAGTATTTGAAAGTCATCAAAGTTTTTATCATTTATTTTACATTTAAAATTATCACCTCTTCAAAATAAAAGATTTTTACTCACTATGAACTATGAGCAAATTCATACGACCAAATTGTACACTTTATTCATGGTTAAATGTCTTGAGAGAACGTTTCTGCCGAAAATGTTCTTATTGTTTGTTTTTTCAAAAAGGATTTACATTCATAGTATAATCGTATTCGTATAGTAGGTAGATATATAGTGTATAAATAGAAGGAGCTTTGAGTGTTTGGTTGAGATTACTATCCTGCAGTGCGAGTGGAAGGATACGTTTACATAATTCCACAAAAGCCAATAGGAGGGGGGTATGGCAAAAAACAGAGAATCTGCATACCTATATAGGTATGGGTACTGCATAATTCAAATTGGACTTATTTATAATTTAAATACCTAACACTTCGTTATACAGTTAAGTTTATTCTTGTATAAACTCGCACTTGAAAAATCTACCAAGATAAATTAAGCGTATTTAACATAAATAAAAAAAAACATATAACGAACATAGTGTTAATTATATAAGGCAACCAAAATACAAACTAATTGCGGAACGAATTGAATTAAATATGTAGGTATATATGCACATAGGTAGGAAGGAACATCACAAAGTAATGTGTTGTATAGTGTTAATTTGTTCTTCCCACCTGTTACAAGTGCTTAAATATAATAATTGCAAAGAGAAGTGGAAAGGGCAAGATGATAGCAGGTCGGAAATCAAGTGTTATCTTTTGCAGCCTTTTTCGAGAGCTGATATACATATTTGGAAATTAATTTTTGTTTCTGTGTGCGTATGATCATTACTTTTGCGGTCGGTTGGTGGGCGAAGTCCGATGTTCTGAATTCCTCATTGTATAGATATGTAGGTATAAATAGATTGGAAAATTAATGTAATTAATTCATTGATCTCATTAATTGGGTTAAAGCAGAGCACAAGAGGTGGATAATGAGATGTGTGGTGTTTTGTGATGTGTAAGTGATTTGTTTTGTTTTTATTTTATTTTATCTTATTTTTGTTGTTGTTGTTTATTATTTAAATACATATTTGTTGTTTTTCTCTCCGAAGATTTGAATGCTGCGTAGAGTTAAATTAAGCATATTTATTTTTTTTAACACATTTTAATTGAGAGAGAGGAAATACTTTTTGGCACTTCTTTGTTGAAAATTCTGAAATTGTTTATATACCCCAAAATCATCAGGTATACGAGTAAGATAAGGTAGTGTATATATTTTGTTTGATTCCTAGACAGTGTTGAGATTTCATGAATTTTTATTAAAAACAAAAACATGATTTTATTGAAAGAATTTTGAGAATTTTTATTAATTGTTTATGCTATTTTTTTAAAGCACAAAGAAGCATTTTACCTATAAAAAAAAACGTCTAGAAAAACAGTAAACAATCGGGCAAATTTATTGGATTGAAGTTTATTTTTGGATTTTGGAATTATACGCTTAACAATTTTCAATTGGGTGTCAGTACCTATTTAAGGCTGATTGGTTCGGTTATGGATGGTACCAGCTTGAACTTTCAAGAAATACTTTGACAAAAACAAAATCCAAGCACTATTTTTAAAGGCAATCAAAAACTTTTGCATATAGACTGATGAAGGGTCCCAAATATGGTATACCTACGATACAAGTATTTAAAATGCGGTAAGGAAAATCTCATTTTTCTCAAAAACGACTCCTACGATTTTGATTAAAAATGTGTGAGCTAATATCAGTTCATTATTGAAAAAAAAAGAAGTTTTTCCACCTACTAAAAATGTTATCTCTCATAGAACAATTTTTTTTTCGACTCCCTTATTATTTATTTGTTAAACCGATTTTATTGAAATTTATTTACACAAGAGCTTTTTATAAATTTGAATATTTTGCATGTCAAAATTCTCAAAAAAAAACAAGTTTTGGATTTAAAAAAAAATTCAAAATTATTTATTTTAAATTCGATATTTCGAAAATAGGTACCTACCTAAATGATTTTATTTTTTCGAAATTATTTTTCTTAACTCTGCATTAATAAATGTTATAGGCTTTTTTTTCCAAATGTGTAAAATTTGTTACATATACAAAATTATATTATTTAAATATATATACATACCTACAGTTAAATCTGCCGAATCTTACAAAAAAACAAGAATAAAAATTACTTAACGAAAAAAACATAACAAAGTGTTGGGGGCATTGCTCCATCTGAAGCGGTACCTGATACTATGCGCTGGTATACTTTACTTAATTAATGGTGTACTACAATCCTGTGTAGATTTGGGCTTTATCAACCAGCTTCTCGTCTCTAGCTATAGCTGTCTCCAGTTTCCCAAGCTTGGTTGATTGATTTCTTTTTCCGCTAATGTGTCTCCCAATTCCACTGGGAGTAGAGTTTTTTAAAGTGTCGCAAATAAAATATAATCTGGCAATTACAATATCCTGTTTTGTATACAATTTCAAATGCATATACTTATACATCTCGCACTCTTGGGAGTACTTTGCGAGATTTTTGGGAGCGTAACTGCAAATTGTTATAAAAGCGTGATTTTGTTATTGCGAGATTATTTATTTGCGATATTTCGTTTTTTCGAGATTTTTCAAAAATTTTGTTATTTAAGATTTTGATCAGAGGGATATCATGGCGATTCCACAAGTTTTGCCTATAAGCATTTTTTCATAAAAAGAATATTTGTCGAATTATTTTGTTAAATGCAGATTTTGCAACCGTTATTCAAAATCGTGGATCGTTGGTCACCCACCTCGAGGATAAAATGTTGTACTTCTTATGAGGCTCAGTCAAACTTAAACAACACCATAAGCAATCTTTACTACAAGATCGTTTGTAAGGCACAAAACTCCCTTGAACTTTAAATATAAATCAAAAATTTCGAAAACACCGTTTATCAATACTTCCAATAGCAAATCTAATGAATTCATGTTAATTACGTTAAAATTCCCAATTGATTCTCATCAATATTTTCTATTTAACTTTTAAATGTAAAAAATGGATTGTGTGCTCTTTAATCTTTAACATTTAAAGTTATAAACTCCATGAGTTTCTACATAGGGAAGGCTTTAATCAGGCACCCTTTTGGAATCAATTTCTTCTAAGTTTGTTTGTTCTTAATTGGTATACATTACGTATATTTTTTTAATTATATAATTTTTGTTTAGAAGAATTTTATTTATATCTTATTTCATATAATTATGAACTTTAATATGAGGGGGTAAATTTTAATAAACCCTCACAGAATCCAAAAAATAAAAAAAAAAATGACCTCCAAAATATTCGCAACTCCTAAAACTTTTGCTGACAATCTTAATCTCTTGTATGTGTAATAAATAATTCATCACCATCATCAGCATAATTTCCCTCAAGGGACTTTTGTTTGGAAATTCTTTGTGTCAGCTATCGTTTTTTTTGTTTTTTTGTTTCTTTTATGAAAAAAAAACTTTAACTTTCAATAACATCACGTATGTGTCCTTGACAAGGATACGGGTATGTTCCCATACTCTCACCCTTAAGTTGGTCCTGTAAAATGAGATTTCTCCCCTATGCATCAACTTGATTTTGTAAATACTTTCCTTAGGTAACTACCTTTATTTCGTGCGACAAAATCATCGCATGATAATCGCAAAATAAGACAAAGATTATTTTTAGACCTTCAATCTATAACTGCGTCTTTGGCATGCATTAGGACGAATCGTATATAAATGGTATATTGTCAACAGTATGGTATGGTGCGGTTGTCTCTTCAAAGTAATTACCCATAAAAGTCGAAGGAAAAATGCTTTGCATATTTTATCCCTCATTACTTTGAGCATATTATCTTTTTGCGTGTGCCTCTTCGACTTGACATTATTTCATTCCCATATAATTGCACAACAGGTTGTGATGGCACTTAAGATGGAGAAGGATCATTTTCTAAAATAAGCTATAACCTTATTTTTTTTAAAGAAAGACAAGGGAATTGCTTGAATTTGATGCAAAAAGACATCCTTTTTTCAAGGACAAAGGTTATTTTAAAAGAAAAAGTAAAAAAAAAACAATACATTTAATCAAACCAATACATTTTTTTTTATTTTCTTGAAAGGTCAACAAAATTCTTGTATATAAACCTTGAAAACTGAAGAATGTACTTTTTTTCGCGATAAAAAAGTCAAAATTAAAAAGAAAATATTTCTTGACTTTGAGTTTTAAAAATTCATCAGCATGTCGGTTTTCGGGGTGGGCATCTCTCAGGTGCTCATCATCATCATCAACATCATTTTGGGTTTGTTTTCTTAGGACTTGTGATGATATGAAAGTTTAATTTTATTTTTTTTTTGTTACAGACAGAATTTTTTTTTTCGCGTTTGTCATATTTAAACGCACCCACGTATAAAACAAATCATCACAAGGTGTGTAGGAGTAGGTTAGTAGGTGGTTTGTTCTTTATATTTTCCATCGAGATAGAATAAATATTTTATATTAATGATTTTTTATAATAATTTGTTTGTTTTTTTTTTTCAACTGCTCGGCGTCACGGAAAAATGCCTTACAGGTGGGGATTTTCTTTTGAATCTAAAGCGATGCATATAATTACGTTCGAACTTTTTTTGTTTTAATCTTGTAAAGAATGTACTGCTTTTGGGAATTGGCTATGTCCTTTAACCAAAGTCAATTTTCCTCCAATTTAAAGACTTTTTTCAAAGAAAAAACAGAAAATATCCCGGAATTGTTTTTTTTTTTTAATAAGTAAAAGCAATTTATCTTTGAAAATTGAACGTAATTGGTGGAATTTAGTTAATCGCAAGGCATTAGGAATAAGTGATTAGGTAATTACTGACAGGGTAGCTAATTTGTTCAAGGAATAAATTTTTATTATACCGAAGAAAGTATTTTGGGGATTAAAGTATTTTAATTTTACCTTTACCAAAGGAGATGAATCGAGAAATAAAACACGACCGGCCGCTGCCGGATATCCTCATTGAAAGTACTCCGTATTTTGGTGAAAAAAATAAATAAATAAATATGTAGGTACTTCCATTCGAAGCAATAAAATTGAATTAATCTGCACGAAAGAACTTCTTGTATTTGTTTGTTGTTGATTCATATTTTAGGAGAATAAGAATGTTTTTATTTCGCTTAAATGAACACATGTCCTCGTGATTTAATCATAAATTCTTTATTTAAATTGTTAAATTAACATTTAAAATATCTTTAATCGTTTAATCTTTTTTGTATAGGAAATTTTCAAGCTATAAATTAGTCTTTGAGACTTTTTTTTTGTACAACTTTCCATTTGGGAGTTATTCCTAGAAAAAAAAACATTTTAGGGGCCTTCAACCCCCCGTAAAATTGTTAGCGGTGCTCATATCGATGGGGACTTTTGACAGTTTCTTAAGAAGCTATATACCAAAATCCAGCTTTGCGGCGATTATTTCCGAATTTGGCTGGTTTTTTGGCTTCATTGACTTGACTAATGTCATTATTAGAGATTGTTTTGTGACACACATACAAAATCTTGAAAGCCATTTGAAAAGTTACAAAAAATAGAAAAAACTAAGGCAATCAACCATTTTAAATTATTGTCATTTATTTTTTAATAATATAAAAACTATAAAAACTTGGTGGTAGCTCACTCAAGTGTTGCTGTTCATTCAAACCTTCAATATTAATATGATGGTGCGAAAGCTTGGCAGCCTTACTGCAAGTGTGTTATCACACAAAAACCCTTATATAAATTTAATATAAAGTTAAAAAAAGTTTTTCAATTTTTAAGTCCAAGTGACCTCAACTCCAAAAATTTGCGTTTCGCCCAGGTACGACAGTTGGGCTCATCAGTTAGATGTTGCCGTAACTAATGCATCTATAAACTGATGAGCCCAACTGTTGTACCTGTACGAAACGTAATTTTTGGAGTTGAGGTCACTTGAACTTAAACATTGAAATATATTCAATCGCTCCACTTAAACAGTAGTTTTCTAATTATCTTCATCTACGTTATTAAAAAAGTATTTCTATCTCTTTTCCTTAACCGGATAGTTCTCATAACCGGACAAAAATTGGGGGACCATTATTAGAGCTTTCACAATATCAAAATATCTATATTTTTTGGGACATTCCCTGACCGACCAATTTTTATATTTCTTTAGAACCAAAAGTAACGCTACCTCGTTATTTTTTTTTTTTGTCATTTTCGAGTAATCTTATTTTTTTTTAAATGGCTCAATAGATTTTTTATGGAACCTCCCATAGAACTATATTTTTGATTTTATCGTAAACGGTTCGACTGACTGTGGCCAATTTTTTTTCATGGAAAATTTTTCGAAAAGATATTTTTGGGATTTTTAAAAACAGGTATAATTTTTTTTTTGAAAACAACACATAAAAACATAATCTATAATAGTTTCAACAAAATAATTTTTTCATTTTTATAGTCAAAAATTTTAAGGAATTTTTTTTATCGAAAACCACTCCTACGATTTTTACTGAAATTTCTATGTGCACTAAAATAAAAACGATCTCCTTTTTTGCAGAAAATATACAAAAATACAATTGTAATAATCTTAAAGCAAAAAGTAAAAAAAAAATTTAAGATTTAAGAAAAAAATTCTAAATTATGTTTTTTTAAAAATTCGATTTTTCCAAAAATGGGATTTAATTTTTAAAATTATTTTTTTAAACTCCGCTTTTATAAAAAATGGGATTATATTTTTAAAAATTAATTTTTTAACTCCGCTTTTATAATTAGAAATGAACCTACATAAAAAAGGCGTATCAATTTTTTTCGGAAAAATTGTTTACAAATTTTTAATTGCCACAATTGTAAAAGATTTAACACACGTGGACTCTGGACAGTATAATAGTCTTAGACAAAGTGGCTGACAACTGCCATTTGAAGTTGAGTTTATATATTTAAAAAAAAAAATTGCCGGTTGGTTCTTCAGTCAGATGCTTTTGTACACTTAAAAAAAACACAAATTCAATTGAATTTCATTGTTTAGTTCAAAAACAAAAGTTAAAAGAAATAAAAAATAATATATTTTCGATTGCCTTCTTTTCCACACAATTTTAAATTCTTAACAAATTTAAACTAATAGCCAGTCGTTCATTAAATCCATAGTTTTATTCTAAAAAAAAATGCCAGAGTTATAGTATACGGAATTTATAGATTCCAATCCTTTCCTTCCTTAAATCACATTTAACCATAAATTTCGCTCCAAATCCCGCATTTTCAATTAAAAAAAAAATCTATTTAATACAAATTTTACGCCATTGACCGTCAAAAATTCCAACGTAAAGTTCATTGTACATCGATTAACCTTCTTCCTCATCATCATACACATCATCTTGACAGACAGCTGTATTTCATATAAAATTTTTGTATTCTTTAAGGTTATTAAAGTTTTCACTCCTCATTTACCAAAAAAAAAAATTTATATGCCCATCAACCGTGACCTACATATTTCTTTGTATGAAAATTCAATAGAATTTTTTTTTTTTAAAGTAACATTATAAAATTCCAATTAACATCATTTCCGGGATTTATTTTTTTTTGTTTTTTTTTTTGTTTGCTTTCAATTAGAAAATGTATTAAGTGTGTCTGTAGCTAATTGTGGAAATCAAAAACTGTGTGGGAATTCCTTGGCTATTTCCCAATATCAAAACAAAACCAATTAGCAACAACAACAAAAAATCACTGCTGTTACTTAATTATTATATTGGTTTTTTGGTTGTTCCTTTGATATGCTTAAATGATTTCATTTATTTTTTTTTGTGCGCCTACTTTTCGATGTTTTAAGCTGAAGCTATCAGAAGTTAATAAAAGCAACTAAAATAAAACATCGTGAAAAAAAATTTAACAAATTCCTGAATAGTTGTTCATTTGCCAAAACAGTGGAACCAAATAGGTTAGAGTTTTTAAATAAATCAACCGAGAGAGCTATAGAAACCTAGAATCAATTTTAACTTAAAGAAACGTGATATCCATTTTGGATATTGTAATTTTCCTACACAAATAGACCAAAGGTATGTGTAATTTTTTTTTTGAAAATTTGTCTAAACTGCCACGCCCACATTTCTTATATATTTGAAGTTTTCTTTATTATATGGATTTTAAAATTTTTACAAAGTTAACAATAGCCCTAAAGTGCAGATCGTCGCTAATGTAGATGGCACAGCATCATTTACAGCAACTCAAAATCATATTGAATTTGAAAAATAAGGAACTAAACTAGCAGATAGAAATGACAAGTATAACTTTACTAATACAACCTAATACTAGCCCAATGCAGTTTTGATTGCAAACATTAAAACTTTAGTATTTTAGTCCAAACATAAGAACGTCCACCAATACACCCAACACCACCTCTTCCACTTTTTGTCAATTTTTTGATTATTTTCGTTCAAAAAAAACTTGTTTTCCAAAAGTCCTTGAGTAAAAAAAAATATAATTCTTGCATTAAAATTAAAAAAAATAAAACAAAATTATTCATTTTTATTCCAATGGATTCATATTTATGGTCCCACTGTTCAACACGCTTTCATCCAAATGCGTTTATTAAATTGTCATATTGAAAATTTCACCCCCTTCTGCTGGATCTAAACAAACAAAGATTGAAAATTTACATGCTCAAGTCCTATTCAAATAGAGAAACACTATATTCTGTGTACAATTTGTATGACCAAACCGACAAAATTCACTCGGGCGTATGAGCAATGTGTTTAACGAATACACGCATTAGTATAAAAGAGATATTTTCTTGTATCAATAAAGCCCACGCGATTTTTGAGGTACAAAAATGTGACGTGTTGATGATGATGATGAGGATGCGTATGTCCCCTTAGCCTATAAAAAAAAAACAAATATCCATTTGCCACGTACTACCTACTTCTCTTCGTACATAGCTCATTAATGAGCGATGAGGGTACAGCAGTGCAGAAGAGGTATATGAGTAAGATAAGCTGATGGGGATGGTGTTGGTGTTGGGAACTGAAAAGATATCTATCCCCTGGTATAATGGAGTTTTTCTTTTGACGTCACACTAACTGGCAGTACCGTTATCCCGGAGAAACATCTGGAAAATGCCGAAGGTTACCACCAAACATGCCGGGATAAACAATTTGGTTTTATAGCTTTGTTCTGTGTTATTCGCTGGAGTGTTACTCTCGTTTTATATATACGCTTAAGGCAAAATGGACGAATTGCTTGTTGGCTACCTTCCATTTTGAAACACGAATCAACGTGGGTAGAAAAAAAGACAGAGTGAGAGAGGGAGGGGTGGAGTGGAGGGGAGGTTGAAAGGCACTATAGTTGGTTTGCTGTTTGATTTTAAGTTCATTAAATATGCATCTGGATGGTATATAGTGGCGGCTTTGTGTATGTGTGCGCAGATGGAAGTTTAAGTATATTTGCGATAAAATTTGTTATCTGACGTCAGACAACATTGCCAAATCTGAGAACAAATAAGAAAAGAAGAAAAACAACACCCAATTGAGCACCAACAAAGTAATGAATGAAATACGGATTTATTTATTTTTTTTTGTATTTTTTTTTGAGAGGTAGTTCTACTACACACACGTAAAAAAAAATCTCATTCATGATTTGCAGTCATGAGGGAAATTAATTTCGATCCGTTTGTATTAATCTGGATGCGAAAACCAAATAGCACAGCAAAATGGCTATTTTGCGATCCGCCAATTGATCTGTGGAATGTAAATAAACACAAATTACTGATGATGGTGAATGGTAAATTTTCTAATTGCATTGGATTTTTTTTTTTAATTAATGATTGATTGATGCGGGTGATGAGACATAGCGTTGTGATTTTAACATTGAACTGGATTTTTTTTTTTTTTGCAAAATAGAGGTGAGCAAAATATTGACAATGAATTGTTTGATCTTGATCTTGAAATGAGGAACAAATGTAGTCTTTTTGAAAATTTGATAATTCTGAAAAAAATTCAGTTAAGGGTGTATTTGATTCAAAAATATTTTTTAACGGCCTTTAATCCACAAAAATTGCCGTCTTGTCTTGGGGATCTCACTTGAACACATGAGTTGACTAGTTAGTTTATTATTTTCTTTTTTTTATAGAGAAAGACAGCTTAAAAAAAAAAATCTTTTATTTAAAATAATGCAAGGTACGGAAATGCACGAGTCATAATTAAACAGCTCTCAGCTCATATTTTCCTCATGAGTGTGAGCAGTTTTCAATAACTCATAAGTGCGGGTGAAAACGTAGAATATGTAAATTCTCAAGAAAGGGCATGTAAAACTTGTCTTACTCACGAGTATGAGCAGTTTTGAGTAACTCATGAGTCATGAGCAATGGTGTGCTTAAAGAGATATCATATAATAGAACACGCGTTATGAATTGGTTTCCTTTTTTTCAAGAAATAAAAGTAAAGATGTCATGTTTTGGAAATCTGCCTACTACCACGCCCACTTTTCTTATATCTGTGATTATTTTTTGAAAGTTGAAATTTTGTAATTAAAATCTCTTGAACCTAAAGGATGACATGTGTTTTTTTTTAAGTCCGCCTACTGTCACGCCCACTTTCTTTTATTTTAGTTTTTTTTTACTTATAAACAATAAAGAATTCAAAGATTGTAGTAAAATTTTGTAGTCTAATAATTTAAAAAAAATGCAAGGTTCAGCAAAATTTTTTGATAAAAAAAAAAACTTTTTTCTCTTAAGAAGGTTGTTCTTCGATAAGTTAGCTTGGATCCATTAATAAACGTCAATTAGTAAGAGTTTAGTAATGATATAATTGTTGCATTAAATATAAAATGATTTTGCGCATAATTTTGGCCCTGTGACTGGCTAGTATGTAGAAAATTATAATTTGCAAGCGTTGCTCATAACGTAAGTCTTTTCACGGTGAAATGATCAGAAATATACTGTACTAAAAATGTATATCTGTCATGCTGTTAAACTCACTAGAAACTGTGTTGCTAGTTTAAAAATAGAACCATTAAAAAAAGTTTGTAAATCAATTAATAAATATTGTACAGTAAAACCCGCTTAAGAAAAACGGCAAAATGTCAGTCTTTCTTCCACCTAAGCGGGTCATTTAAACAAACTCCGCTTAAGTGCAAACAAAATTCACCTAAGCGGATTTAAAAATTCCAAAAACGGTTGTGACATTTGGTAGAGGTGAAAAATAAAAAAGAAGTAAAATCATTCAACAAATTTTGTGTTCTATTCGATTCAATTTTCTTTTTTACTTAATAGAGTTTTTTTTCAATGAATTATATAAAATTTTCATGTATCCAGGTTTTTCACTTAAGCAAGTTTCGCTTAAGCGGAGTGTTTTATAGAGAGGTAATTGGTCAACAAATACTCGGGGATGAAAAAAGTGTTTCAGATAAGCGGGTTTTTCTCTCAAGCGGTTTTTACTGTATAATGAAGCAAATAGTGAACCGTGAAATTTTTAAAAATTTCGAAACTGCAGAAAAGTTATGTGCAAATCATATATTATATATATTTATCAAACAGAAGAGAGGCCAAAATTATATTTTTAAGAAGTATAATTTTTTAATCAAATTCTTTCATCTTCTTACAAAAAAAAAACCAACTACATAATAATTTTGTGTCATAAAATAAATGAGAAAGAATGAAAGAAATATATTCTACTAAATTATAATGCTTGCGGAGTAAAGCGTTACAAACGTCTCTTCATTTGGTTACACACTTCTTGCTTAATTTATTTCAAGACCTGCAATTAACGAGCTAATTCTTAAATCATTCATTCTTAAAATTAACAAAAAAAAGTATTATTCCAGAAATTTCTTAGAATTCCCTTGATTTTCATTATTGCCTATGAAAAAGAAATTCGCACGTGACGTTAAATTATAAATCTTTATTAAATCCCAGAACAAACATATCACAAAATCTTTTCAAAAAACAAAAAATAAATTAAAAAAAAATCTCAACCTCTCCAGAAATAATTGCCCTCACAATTTCAAAATGAGTAGTTAAGTAGAGGTTATGATGAAAAATTCCACTTGCTCACATTTCTGTGCAGAAATGAAATGAAGAAGTTAAAAACAAAAACTGTACAAGGCATGAGATTTTTTTTTCAAAGCTTCTCGGGTTCACATAAGCATTATTTTAACTCAAGCATAAAATTCATTAAGAACCGCACACACCACTCATGAAATCACTTTAACACCGCCCACCATCATCGCCGCCGCGTCGTCTTTGTGGATTTTTTTGTTTTTCTGCGACAGAAAAAGGTGTTGGGGCGTTTTGTTATGTCGTTAAGGAAATTAAGTCCTTTTATGCCATCTAATAATTAGGGCTACCCAATTATATTAGTCCTTTCTTTTTGATGTGAACGTGAAGTTAATCTAATTTTGTTATTCTTAACTTATTTAATGCTGACCTAATTTCTGTTTTTTATTTTGTTTCCTTTCAGAACCCAGAAAAGACAAGACTGATGCACCAATTGGTGGAAATGGCACACTATCACCCAGCACTGAACAGCCATCATGTCAAGGCTCAATGTTGCCACCGCCAGGAGGTGGTGGTGGCGGCGGCAGCAGTGGCGGTGGTGGCATGAATTCAAATATGGGTAGCGGTTGTGGCGGTCAAATGGATTCGCACCAGAATTCCAGAATGGAACGTCCAAATACTTTGGGGACAAATAAATCCAATCGACGAGTCAACATTTGCTACCACAATGATCATTGTAAGTTTCTTGTTTTGTTTACCAAAAAAAAAAAAAAATTTAACTATAAACTTGCGATTGTGCTCCTCCTGATGTGTATTGCATCCCTCTATAAACCCCCAGAAAAACCGGAAATTTATTTTAACTTTCAATTTTTATGGCCAGAAACCATAAATGCTGCTAATGACTTTTTATCCCTTTGTTAATTTGTTTTTTTGTCCTGTTTGGAAAAAATATGTACCTATATCTATGTATGTATGTATTTTTCCTGCACTTTGTTTATGTTTGTTTTCTTTTTTTTTTTTGCATTTCCATCCACCGACTATATTTAATCGCATTTTGTTTTTTTTTTTAAACTTAATCAACAAAATGAAAAACAACAACAATAAAACAAACAAAAAAATCAAAGAGAAAAAAATCCTTTTTACATAAATAATTTTACAGATCCTGAAGGCGGTGGCCCACCAGGAAGTACACCACCTCCGTACACAGGTGATGGTCATCATAAACTTCCAGGGCATATTTTATTGTCTGACCTTCCAGAGCCTCCAATACCATTGTCGGAAATTGGACCCATCCCACCACCACCGATGTTTTCAACGCCAAGTCCAACGTTGATAGCTGGACGACCACATGGACCGGGAGCTGTTAACGATCAGGATTATCAGGATTATGACTATGGTAGGGCATAGTCTGTTATTTTTTTTTATCTTCCCTTCTTCTTCGTTCTTAATTTTTTTTTGTTTAAGTCTTTTTTATTTGACTAATAATAATGTTTATCTCTTAATCGTATTTTATGGTTGGCTAAAGGATTGAAAATCCTTTCTTGTTTTTTATATAACTTCTTTGACTTTGTTTTGTGTGTGTGTATAATAATAATTACTCTATCATTCATCGTCATTTTTTTGTATCTACTTTTTGGAATGTTTTGTAATTTATTAAATCCTTTTGTAATGCTTTTGTTTGTTATTTTTAAATTCTTTCTTTCTTTTTGTTAATTTTATTCTTAAATATTTAAAATTTAAATTATTATATTAAAAGTGATATTTTTTTTTTTGCATGAGAGCTACAAACTTTGTATAAAGATAATAATTATAAATTTTATTTTAAACAAAACTCAATATGTAGAATTAAAAAAAAAAAAAACACTTTTCAAAAATTGGACAGGAGAATAATAAAATAGAACCTAAGTTCATAATGGACCTATGTCCCATTTCGGTTAGAAAAAATTCCATCTTTCTATTATGGAGTTATGTCCCACCCCGGATATACATATTTTTGTTATTTTCTTATTATTTTTTAAATGTGTCGATAAGTCCATAATTTTTGGATACGACACCATAAATTAAGTCTAAACACGTTAAGGCCCTTACACTATTTTCAAACTTTATATAAACCAAAAGCAAGAACAAAAGTAAAATAAAATGAAATGAAATAAAATAAAATAAAATTTAATTTAATTACGTATAATTAAATAAATTAAAATAAAATAAAATAAAATAAAATAAAATAAAATAAAATAAAACAAAATAAAATAAAATAAACGAAAATAAAACATGACCACCATGTGACATTGATGAGTCTTGGTTGTAATTTTTTTTAAAACTCAATTTTGAAAAATAGAGCTTAGAAAGCAGTGTTCGGGACAGCATTTTTTTTTTAATTTAATTTGAAAAGCTATGCTAATAATTATAAAAAACGGTGCAGTGTAATAAGACCCTCGGAAATAAAGCCCGTAAGTCATATTTCCCAAAAAAAAAAAAAGAAATAACACCCGTGTTTTTTGTTTTCCTTTTTAAGTGGAAATTAAAACCCACCACAAAAGAGCATCAAAACCTGCGGGTTTTTGAGTTTCTGAATTGGCATTAAGGCCCAGTTTGACACTCGATTAAGTGCCACTTAAGTGCCAAATATGGAAAACTAATGCACAATTTCACAGTGTAAACTTTTCGGAAAAAGTGACACTTAAGTCTCCCTTGTTGGCCACTTAAGTTCCACTAACTCGGACAGTAAAACTGCGGCTAAAGTGACAAAAGACTCATACTTAAAGTACCTACGATTCAATATTCATATACTTTGCTTTAAAATACGTTTCAATTAAACTAAATGACTTTTAACTGTGACAATAGTTTTCATGGATAACAGTAACTTGCGTGGCCCGCTTCCTGGGTTCTAAGGATTTTAACTCCCTTTTTGGGCCTAAGTCCCGCCGAAAAAAAAAATTACCCTTTATTCTTCGAATTTGCAATCCACAAGAAAAATTAGTTATAAACCACAGCTTTTGATTCCATTTCAAAAAGTAAAAAAAGGGTGCAGTTATTTCCCTTTATTTTGGGAAATAAGACCCGTGGGTCTGATTGCACTGCAACTTATTAAAAACTCACAAATTTCTATTTATTTGTTCTACACAACGTAACAATCTGACATATCAAAAAATAAATTTTGAAAAGTCAATAACAAAAATTGAAAATCAGAATCTTTTTTGATTTTTTAAAAATAAATGGTCAAAAAATAACTAAAACTTTGCAAATCTTTAAAAAAATCGCGTAAGTTTTTGATTATTTTCAAGGTTTTGTCAAGAAAAAAAAAATTAAAAATAATTTGAAAGCAGAATCTTGTTGTTTTTTAATTCACTTTTTGAAAATTTGCTTCCAAAATTCTTAAGGAATTGATAATTTGTAAATCTTGAAAATCAAATTTTTATTTATTAAATTCTTCTTAAAACAATTTATTTAAAATAAAAACAAAAACTTTGTTAACCGTTGAGTTTTAGAGTCTTTAATTAATTTTTGAAAAAGAACATTTTTGAAATTAGCTAACAGCATTTTTGAAATATGTATTTTGAAAACCTCGAAAATTATTCTTCTTTGATTTTATTGCGGTTATTTGGAGATCTTTGCAAGCAAAAATATGAATTTTTAGAATTTTTCTACGATTTGTTGAAAAGCAGAATTATTTTTAAGTAGGTATACAAAAAAAAAACTTCAAGTTTCTCAAGTTTGCCAAGGGTTCACCAGTATTTCCAAAAAAGGCTGCGATTTACATTTAAGTTTTTGGTATACATAGAGAAGATGAACCTTTCTCCTTCGGGACTGTATCCACAGTGTTTTTGGGAAACAAAAAACTTTGAATATAACCTGCAATTGAGACCTTACAAAGTTTTCTTTTCCTTTGAAGACTAAAGGCCAAATTTTCTTTTCAAAACATTCAAATGTGCAATTATTCTTAGCTATCGAAAGTACCTACCTATTTCCGTTCAATTGTTGTATTACCTGAATTCTATTAAGGTTAAAGTACAAAATTCTCCAAAGTATGGATGAAAAAATCCCATAGGCTACGAATGCCTCCGCGCCGAATCGATATGTTCTGGTCTAAAGTTACACCAAACCCTAGCCTAAGTTTGTCCTGCAGTGTTGTCAATATATAGGAATTGAATTAACCTATTAATTTCTACAAAATTATTATACAAGTTCTGTAAAAACCTTAGGTACCTACTTGTTCACACTATTTTTATATTTTTATGTGGTGGTGACAATTGTTTGCAGTTTCTATATGAAAATGTAATTTAAACAAAACTACTGAGAAATTTGTCCCATGAAGCAAAGGTTTCTTTTTCAAAATACCTCGTTACCGAGAAATACTATCTTAATAGCTATTTTTAGAATTTAAATCATCATAAAATTTAACTGACCATGAATCAAAAAGGGCTTATGCATTTCACACTTGCTATACTAACAAGAATATAAGGGAGAGCTTATCGTTCTATGTCGTAGGATACTTAAAGCGAAATATTTCAAATGGAATTTTAAAGTACATCCTATACCATATAAGTAATAATGTGATTGGATTGAATTTGACATCAGGATAATCGCAACCAACACTTGTTCGTGAATTTGCAGCACTTATACGTTAAAATTAAATGATTGTATATTGACCAATAACGAGTTACCACTGCTGCGTTACTTTAGAATACATATACTTTTTTAATCGCTACTCGCTTTCGATGTGTTCCTTGGAAAACAGAAATATCATCATATAAATTGTTTCGAAAGTTAAAGACTCCATGTTCGCCTCTGTTTCTGTTTTTGTGTGGGCTGATGGTTTAATTGGAAATGAAGCCTTTTCGCTCTGATGCGCTAATCTCTTGGGCATGCCAACAATTTACTGTCAACCGCCGTTCGAATTTTGAACAGGGCTCCGCATCATCGCAATATATAAGGCTTATCTGACATAAAAAATGGTTACATTATCATCGTCTCACAATATATGTTACGGTAGACTTGAATTCAATGGAAGGTAAGGATCCAACACGTAAAAAAATATAAAGTTGAGGAAAGTTTAAAGATAACCAGAGAAAGGATTTTGCCGACCTAGAAAAAATTAAAAAAAGCGACACAAAATGAAACACTTAAAAAGTAAAAAAAAAAAGAATTTATTTAAATAGCTATACCCTTAAAAAATGTCTTAAAGGACATCTCTCTAAATGAACAAAAAAGCGTGAAGCCTAATTTAAACACTCTAAATTACTGAATTTTATATTTTCAGGGATTTGGAATCTCAGCAGCAATTATTTGCTCTACATTTTTGAATCGAGCATTTGCAGCATAAACAGATGTTTAATTTTTGAACCTTTCGATCCAATTTATATCTCTTGACAAAAGGCTTAACTACATAAGCCAAAAAGTACTGAAGTACAAAAGTAAAAATATTTTTTTTACCGCTAGCGCCGTTGTTTTGTGAAAAAGAATACACAAATTTGTTTTTAAACCAAAATTTAAGCTTTCTGCATCATTTTTATAAGTTTTCTAGTCAGAAAAACTATCACAAAATCAATTTAAAAATTTTCACTTTTGCACTTTTTCACTTTTTTGGCTTATGTAGTTGAGGCTAAAGACTCTATACCTAACTTAGCTACCTATGGCAAGTTGGATTCCGAAGTGAACTATGTGGAATATATTATAATGGACGTTTACCCACTTGAAATACCTAATCGATTGGGATGAATTCGAATTTTTTTTATCATTTACTGTGAGGCTTAAAAAGAAGAGGGAAAGGGATATTTATTGTGAAAAAAGAGAAAAAACAAAAAATAATAAAATACATAACTATATTTTAAATGAGGAGAACGTATTTGTTTAAAGTCGATACTATCATTGGATTAACTAAAAACAAAACGAAAAGTTAATTAAATTCTTGATGATAATTGACCCAACCACGAAATAATATTCGAAGAAAACTTTCCACAAGAACAAGAAAACTTTTAAAAAATAAACTACGGGTATACAAAGATATCTTATCGGAAGCATCTTTGGATATACAGTACCAAAGGAAAAAGGTTCCATCTCCTCTATGTATACCAAAAACTTAAATGTAAATTGTACCCTTTTTTGAAAATACTGGAGACCCTTGAGACACCTGAAGCTTTTGTTCCTTTTTTTTCTTTTGAAAATGTGAATATTTAAAAGTAATTCTGCTTGCAAAACTCTGGAAATAACTAATAAAATCAAGGGAATATTTTTAATAATTTGCGGAGTTTTGAAAATATTTTCATTTTTTTTTTTATTCAGTTTTTGTAAAGCTCTAAAACTTTAGTGTAAGGTTTTTTTATAGGTACCTACCTACCTATAGATTTTAAGAAGAATTTAATAAAAAATAGATTTTGGTTTCTTAGACTCTGGCTTATCTTATTCTTTAAAATTCAGTTAGCAAAATTTTTAAAAACTGAATAAAAAAAATGTTCTACTATCAGACATAGTATGTATGTATATGTATTTCCCTTTCAGTTATTTTTTTTTTAAACTTGAAAATAATCAAAAACTAGTGCATTTTTTTTGCAAATTTGCAAAGTTTTAGAATCAGTTTTTATAAAAATTGATTTTTGAAAATTAATTAAAAAAATAAAAAACATTCTTACACTCTGTAAAAAAAGAACAAAAATGATGTGAATTTTGTATTATTATTATTATTTTAACTTTGAATTCTGTATTTCAGTTCTCGATAAATTAACATTTTGGTACTTCAGAATAATACCAATGCAAATTTTTCGCGTTTATTTTTTTAATAGAGCTTAAATACTCAATTAAACAAAATTTGAGTAAAATAAAATCTTATTTAAAAAATTTAACATAAATAATAAAATTAAAATTAAGTCAATCAAATTTAGCGATAAATTAAAAATAATGAACATTTTTTTTGTTTGTAATCACTAATCAGTTTGGCTTATATTTATTAGAGCCTTGCAAATTAAATTTTTAAAATTGAGTTTTCAAAGGTTTTTTTTTCAAGAATTGTCAAATCATGCAAGAGTATCTCTTGTAATGAGAAAGTGCTTCTTGCTATAGCCGTTTGGATTCTCAGAAAATTCTATAAGTCCCCTCTATTCCTGCCAATATCACGCTTACAGATATGATTGAGAGTTGTTGTATAGATCACTAGGCCCTAGTTCTACACGAGCTGTCGTGCCACAACATTTATTTATTTTTTAATATCATTATGTCTCGTTAATGACTCGATCAATTTTGTTAAAATTTTGGATTTTAAAATTAAAGAAAACACATTTTTTAAAGAATCAAAACAAATATTTCATAAGGCTGCCCCGAAACCATAGCGAAACGAGACCTTGGTTTTTTTGGAATGAAATCTCCCCAAAGTCTCGCCGGTCGCGGTGTAGGTGGTCCCGGTAGAAAAAAAAAATAAAAAAAATTCATTTTTTAATTACTAAGTTGAATTTTTCAATGTAGATACAATATTTTGCAGCTTCTATAGATTACAAATATAAAAAAATACACAAAAAATGCAACAGCATCGAGATGAAAACAAAATGAGACTTAGTTGTATGAGACCAAGATCGATAAACGATATATTAAAATTTTTCGATGTTAACTCGATTTCAGACCAAACTTATATGCAAAAGTCACGACCATTAAACTAAATAATTTTTCCAATGTGTTTTAGTAAAAACGACTATAAAAATACATAAAATAAATGTTACACTTCTGTATATTAAAATTTTTTGATTCTAACTCAAACAGAAAATGTATGATTTTTTAATTAAAATAAGCTTATGCAAATTAATGCAAATATTTTCCAATTTTATTCCCATTTAAATGCAATTTATAAATTTATTTTTTTACATGACAAACTTTGTAGCTCAATTAATATTAATTTTTAAAATATGTTATGTATTTAAAATTAATCATTATATTTTAATTTATTAAATAAAATTTTTTTAAATAAATAATGAAAGGTTAAACGTTTTAATATTAATTTTAAACGAACATGAGATAATAATTTCGATGTTTTATGTTAAATATATATATTTTTAAATGCTATCATTATGTATAATCGTACATCGAAGGTAAGAAGAATGTTAAAACGATTAAGGGTTTCAATTTTAATTAAAAAAATAATTTACCTACTGTGAAATCTCAGACTCGAAAATTTAATTTTATATCAGGACAAAAAAAAATATATACCACGAAAAATTTTAATTCATAAAATATTTTCAGAGCTTTTTGAGATTTTTATTTTTCCAAAATTATAAATTCTTCTAAAAAAATTAAAAATTATTGTAGATAAATAAATATTTCGAATACATTTCTATATGGAGAAAAAAAAAATTTTAAATTTTGGTAGTTTTTTGAAAAAAAGAAATTAAAAAATTATATATTTATTTTATCAGATTTTCATTTTGAATATTTTGTATTATAATTTCAACTATCGAAAATAAAATCCTTGATCTAAATACAATAAAACAAATATTCTTAAGTATGCAAAAAAAAAGTCGTGAAAAATAATAAAATGATGTTGCTAACATCGATACTAGGCATATAAATTATATACACATAATAATATAACAAAAATTTGGAAATTTTTTCGATTTTTTTCTTTTTTTAAACTAAAAACTAACTCAATAAAATAACAAAAATTAAATAATTTTTATTCTTTATAATTTTTGGTCACACGAAAATTGATATTCATGTCGGTTATAAAATCCGAAATTCTGGGTCCGCATTGATTTACAGTGCAGTGCTCCCTTTTTTCTTTACCTATTTGTCGGAAAAAGAAAAGAGAACACTGTACCTACCTACTGAGAATCACTGTGGATCCAGTATTTTGAATTTTTTTTTTTTACGTATTTATCGTAGGTACTTCCGGGAAATTTTAGAAATTTATTGAAACATTAATTAACTATAAATTAAATAGCTAAAAATTTTAATGGTTTTCTTTTAAATAATAAATTTTTAATTTTAAATGAACATTTTAAACTTATTTAAGAAATTTACATTTAGAGAAAAAGAACAAAATTAAAATAGACTAACAAAAAATTATTTCATTCAGTTATTAACCTAGAATTAATTTATTCATTATTTTATTTCGTAAAAAAAAACTCATAAATAAAATGTTCAATCATCATCCTCTAATGTAAGCGTGAAAATTTCCTTGCTTACCTACTAAATTAAATATTTTTATTCAATATTTTCAACTTTTTTTAATTAAAAAAATTAACATAATTATTTATTTCTTTTTTTTTTTCAAATCAAAAAAAAAAAAATAGATCCAGATAATGATCAAGATGAACTTGATTCGGAAGATGAATACGCATTCCAACTGCAACAACCAAATCAAAATATTGACACGTGTCGTATTGAGGAAATTCCAGCCAAAGAGCCAAGACCAAATGCAGTTCCTCTTAAATCCGCATTAAAAAAGAAACCTGGTCAGTCGAACTCATCGCCTGGAACACCAACCCAAGAACAAACTAATAATGCTGGTGGTAGTTCATCGTCAGGAGGATCTGGTGGTGGAGGAGGAGGTGCTGGTGGTGGTTCGTCATCATCATCGGCGAATCAGAGGCCATTGATTGTGAGGCAGGAGGCTAATAACTATTCATTAAAGTAAGTAAACAAAAAAAATATAAAGAAAAAAAAAAACTAATACATATTCTTCTCTTCTGACAAAATTTATATTTTTTTTTTCATTTTCTTAATGCTGCGTAGACCAATTCTACGGCCTCGGGTTAGGATATGGTAATCATGAGTATTTTTTTTTTGTTCTCAAATTTATTTGTGTTTCCTATTTCCTGTGCGATTGAAGATGCTTTGAAATTTTTTGTTCTTCTTATTTAACTGCTAAAGTTTTGTATATTTTATTTGCCATTTCAATTAGCATGACATTAATGTAAATAATCCTTATGTATAGAATGGATTTGATGATCTTATTTAAAATTCAAGGATAATTAAGATGTTTCGTGACGAAGGATTCAATTGAAAGAATAAGGAAAATATTTGAGTTCATTTCAAATTTATTTTTTTAAAAATAGAAAAATTCTTTTGTTACGACTTAATTATTTCGGTACACAAAAAATGATAAAAAACGTCTTAATTTTTCTGTTTCCATTTGAGTTGCAGCCGAAATAAAATCGATTTATCAGTCTGTATGTTTCCAGAGCTGTTTTTTTTTTGTTTTCCCTTGATAGTATCAATGGCAAACTTAATAAATTGAATCTTAAGGTATGCATTAAATAAAAAAAAGCTGAAAAGTCTCTGAATCCGTAAAAATTCAATTTTATTATTGATAACGATGATTAGATTAGACTAAGTTCAATTCGCATTGAAGAAAAGGGTTGTCCAATCATATAAAGAACGCAGAATAATCTACGAACCACAAAAGGAGTTCGCTACCGCGAAACAGTTGCAATTCCTGTGGTCTTTGACGAACAAGCATTTCTACCTAACATCTTCCTAACCTAGTCCTAGTCGGATTTAAAAAAAAAAATCTGGAAGTTCATTCTAGTTGTCTTAAAAATCTGCAATATTAATGTGGAATCTTTCTAACCTGCACTTCAAGAATGTTATCATTTAAAATTCATTTTAAATCCTTATTTTTCCTTAAGTTCTTTTTTTTTGTCAAGTCGAACAAAATATAGCAGCACAAACATTATTTGAATAAAAAATATCCTCTCCCCTCAACCCACGAAAAAAGACGAAGTTAAAAAAAAAAAAGTTATAAAAAGGGGAGAATGCTATTCTGCGAATTTCGTCAACTTTTACGAACAAAACAAATTTAAAAAAACGTTCTCGAAAAATGGGCGTGGGAAATGTTTTTATTTTATGAAATTTGTTTTTCACAAAGAAATTTGTGTACTAAGTATTTGTAGATTATGTGATTCTCTACAAGAAATTATTTAACATTTTTTTACCAACGAACACTTGTTTGAAAGATATTGCGATTTAAAAAAAATGTCAAAAATAAAATAACTATACTTTTCACATATTACACTTAAACGTTGAGTGCTACCGAAAAGTGGTTTACCAAAAAAATTTAGCTTATGTGCCCAAAATACTAAATAGCATTTATTTTTTTAGATATATCATTGAACAAAAAAAATAATTTTTTTAAAAATTTTGTCAAAAATTTCTATTTTTGTACTTAATTCTTACAAAATTAAATTTTTGTAAAATATTTTCAATTTCCTTCAAATACTACGAAGTTTTCTAATAAAAAATTAAATTTTAAAAATTTGTTCAAAAGTCAAAAATTTTGGTTTTGTACTTTCTTCTTTGAAAATGAAATTTTTGTAAATTTTTTTGAGTCCGCTTCATAGACTACGATGTTTTATAATAAAAAATTAATATTTAAAAATTTGGTCATAAGTCAAAAATTTCGGGTTTTTATGATTAATTCTTAAAAATTATGTTTTTGTAAAATATTTTGAATTATAACTTCATATACTGCGATGATTTCTACAAAATAGCTTGAGGTATAGTTTTTCGTACGAGCTATAGTGTTTAGAAGATATTGCGTTTCAAAGAAAAGTCGATATTGAAAATATAGGTTTTTTACTTTTATGCGCATTCTTATAAAATTTGAATGCCATAGAAAAAAATTTTCCTAAGTATTTGTACAATATATGCCCCTCTACAAAAAAAACAATCTTCTTCTCCTAAGAGATACCATTAAAAAAAATTATTCTTTTAAAAATTTGGTCAAAATTAAAAAATTAGGTTTTTCGTACTTATTTCTAAAATTTTACATTTAAAAATAATTAAACATTTCCCAGTTTTAAATATGCAAATTCAACTTTTTTAAATTTTTTGATAAACGTTTCGCTGGGCGGAAAAATAGAGTTGCAATTTATTGTTTCCCTTTTTTTCAAATTTTTTCAAAATTTTTCAAAATTTTATTCAATTCCAACAAATTCTGTGGTTTGGATTTTGTTTTTATAAATTCAACTAAGATTCAAATTTTTTGAAAAAAACACCTTAAATAGTGTCAAACGCCATATTATTCACCATGTTACCCAAATTAAAACTCAAATCCGGATGTAAATTATAAATTCAACGTAAATACATCCGGATTTAAGCTTTAATCTAGATGAACTGAGTGAATAATATGGCTGTAAGAGTTAGTCGAAATGATTTTTGAAGTTCAACTTTATCTATTTACTTACCGAACATAACAAGTCCCATAAAATATTCTGAACTACTGTAATAATACTTAAATACAATTCGTTCAAAAAATTTCATCCAATTCGTAAGGGCTTAACACTGTCTCTCCACACGTCTCACTGTTGGAGTGGTGATGAAAGTTCAACGACTTCAATCTCACGGCTTTATTTAATTCAAAACTCGTATTATCTTCAAATACAATAATTGGTTTGGTACTCACGAACTGCTAAAAAGCTTTAAAGACCGAAATCTTTTTTCAAGGAAAATTAACCTTAAGTTTCTTCTTTTTTTCGCCAATAGCAAAATACCATTCTTCGCACAAACATTGTTGCCAAGTGTTTCCCCTGAGGATACACATTCCATGTAACCAGGTTAAATGAAATTTAGCAAGAAAAAAAAAAAAAAAAAAAACAACACTAAATTTATTGATAGCACTCAAGTATTGAATTAGGGAACATTCGTGATGAATGAAAAAGTTTGCCCTTTTGTTGCGTTCTTCAATGGATATTTGTGTGTTTGTGTGTGTGTGCTGTGTACTTAGTGTGGTAAGTTCTTAAGCAAGCAATTTGTTCTAATTAAAAAGTTCCCTTTTACTTTTAAATATAATCCACAAGGAATATCAACTTTGATTATCTTGAATATTTTACGGTTGGTACAACGAAATGAAAGTTAAAATTTTGAAAAAAAAAAAAAAATAAAGCCAATAAAAAGGAATTTGAAGTAAATTTAGCAAAACGAAAACGATTTGGATTTTGTATGGCCTTTGCCATCAACAAGAAGTTAAGTATTTGAAAGTTTTCTCTTTAAAATTGTCATGGAAGAAAATAAACTTTTGTGCCGGATTTTCAAGGATTAGAAAGTAAAGTAAAAAGCAATTAAATCTTGAAATAGGCAAATTAACTTTATTTTACTATATTTTTTTGGGAATAATATTCACTAACTTGAAGTCAATATTTTGGTTGAAGGAAGATATGAAGGTTTAACTGACTGAATCGCTGATTTTTCGTCTCTCCTTTTGGACGTTTTTTTTTTTTTGTTATTTAGGTTTATATTTTCTGAATTTTAAGTGGAATTAGTTTTACTGACCAAATTGGTTGATAAAAATGTAAGTGACTTGAATTAAACATTTCTACGGGAATATCAAATTTCTACCCTATTTTTATTTTAATTTTAAGAAATATAAAAGAAAATTCAGTCAATAAATGTTTTTCAAGGTGTGTTCGGAGGTGCATCTTTAGAGGGTGTTTTGGACAAGATATGCGACAAAAGGCGTGTATAGGTTGGGACGTTGGGTGAAGACAAGAGAAAATCATATGAGAGGAAGGGTCTATTTTCCACTGTTAAAACGTAAAAGACAATTTTCTAAAAAAAAACGACTTAAAATTGAAAAAAATATAAAAAAATAATTCAAGTTTTAGAAATTTACACAATATAAGAAATTGCGTTTTTTGAACTTAAATAAATGAAAAATGATCCATATAAGCTACAAAATTATTTCTTGCACAGCAAACTTCATTGGAAAATTTCAATTTCTGGTAAAAATAGATTTTTTAATTTTTTTTTTCCGTAAGATATGGTAATAACGTCTTATTTTAGCAGAGGCTTAAGGTGTAACAACAAAAAAACTATGCGAGCTACAATATCTGGTTTTGCGGGTTTAATTAAGTTTAGGTAAACTTCAAATTCGTGCAGAAAAAAATTTAATTTATGACCTAACTTGAAAACTTGAATATAAAAAAAAAAACCGTTAGAGCTACAAACTTGATTTTAGATTTTGTCCTTCCGTTTTATTTAAACTTACCGGATATGCGGTTTTTTAAATTTAAAATGCAAATAAAAAATGATAAAGAAAAACTAAAAAAAATTTGAATTTCAAAAGCTACAATTTTTTTATTTTAGGGATACTTGAATATTAAATAAACTATTTGAGCTACAAAATCGAGGTTTTCACAGTTCAAAAGCATTTAAAAGGCTACAAATTTGCAGAATGTCAATCAAACTTAAAAATTCTTATTATTTTAGATTTTGTCCGCTTATTTCAGACATATTTCAGTGGAAAATTTAATAATTTAGAAACTATGTGCAAAATTTTAAGTACCTAATTATTTTTGTCTGCTCTATAGGGGAAGTATTGGGGTAGTATATGGATAAACCGGAGTACTTGCTCAAAATTTTTAGCATGTTCTTTGTTTGGCATATGAACATCATTCTTGAATTCGAGCATTTTCGTAACACCAGCTCATCTTTTTATACTGAGCATATGCTCTGAGCATGTACTCCGTTTAATAAAAAATTTTAGATTTTAATTACAACTAACATTATACGATCATAGATATAAGCTCAAAACGGTTTTCTACATGCTGCCCGTCGTTTTGTTTGTGTAGGTCTTTGAGGCTGTTCGTCCGTGCGTTCAGGTGTACATAAAGCTATATTCTAAACGGATTGATAAATTTCCATGAAATTTGGTACAGAGCACTTTTATGTGATTTCCTTGGAGGAAAAATTCGAAATTTTGTTTTAGCGAGTAGTTGCCATACCATTTGGTTTTTTCAAATTTTCTCGAAAACAACTTAAACGTTTTTTTATTAATTTTGATACCTTTAATAACCAAAGCGATGATAAAAAATGCATTTTAGGTTTAAAAAAAAAAAAAAAAAATGATTTTGACATTTTTGTTTTTTTTTTGTTGAGAAAATTAACTTATTTTTGAGTTATTTACGTATAAGTTTCCAATGACTTGACCGATTTTGTTACAATTTTGCAATCTGGTGCATCTAAATAATTCAAATATGTAATATTACATTTCAAATTTGTGAAAATAATTTTGTTTAAACAAAAAATATTTTTTTAGAAGTAAATATGTAACGTCCTACTTTTGGCATTTTTTAAAAAAATTTGTCGGTAAAGTTAAAACGTACGTATATAAATTATATATAATGAAAATATGTAAACATAAAATAATTTTTAAAAAAATATTTTTTTTACTACCTATTTTTGATTTTTTTAAACAATTTTTTCGGTAAAGTTAAAATATATACAAACAAAATTAAAAAAATATAAAAATATGAATTGAGGGGTATTTTTTTTTTTTGATTTTTGATTTGTTTTCCGCAAAAGATACAAAATTGGACTTAGAGGGATAGAAAATAGGCCAAGGAATGTATTCTAGTTAGAAGGAAATTTGACTTACGCAAAGTCGACTGTAGATATCTATATTTTAGTTGTTAACTACATGAGCAAATTCAATACAGTCTTGGATATTTTTTTTTTATTTTTCACTTTAAATATAAAATTTTTATTACTGAACCATTAATAATATACGTCAATCTTCATGTTTTTAACCACAAAAGTAAATTCATGTGACCAAATCGTGCAATTTATTTTTCTTTTAAAAAACAACGTTTAAATAATTTTTTATTTGAGTTCATTTAATTTATAAATTTCCACTTACATAAATATAAATAAACAATCTGAGCATGCAGCATATTAAAGACCGTGAAGTGAACCTTGAAAATTTTCATTTCGTCAAAAATACATCATTTAATTTAAAATCTCATTTTAAAAATGTGTCCTGATGCAGACAGTTTTATAGTTTTCAATTTTCCAAATATTATGTAGGTTGATATGCTGCATTTAACTGAATGCATACATATACGTGCATACTTATAGTTACGTTTATACTTTTGAATGAACTTCACGTGTCTGTCGTCCTTGAAAGAACATAGTGTGGGACGATGGGGAAAGGATATATACACAGTACGAGTTTAAGTATTATGTAAATTTTGTTAATGTTCTTACTTCCTATATATTTGACAAAATATTAAATGGAATTTTAACTATGTAATGATTTTGTAGATTTTGAAATTCTTCGATAATATTATGTTCCTATCAAGATGTTACATATTTAGTTTTTATTTGAAGAAATCAATAAAAGGATTTATTACACAAGGATCAAAATCAAATTGGTATTTCATATATGTGTTTAGGATATCATAGCAAGGACATTTCTTTTATACTCGTATACTTTGAGTTAAGAATTTAATGTCCGTCATAGTGTAAGTGTTACGTCGTTATAAAAACCATGGAGGAATTTTTTTATAAATTTAATGGACGCAGGGCTTAGTCCGCATATTAAGAATTTGAAAAATTTTATGAGAAACTTATAAGGTTTTTTTCGTTCTATTGAATATGTCTACAAAATAATAATATTATATGTGAAAAGACGTTGTGTTTCTTCAAACAAAAAATGCGAACAACTTAAATAATTATACTCCCTAAATAAACCGTTATTCAACAATACTTTACATGAAATCTTTGTCGGTCTTAAAAAAAAGAATTCAAACAGAAAGTCCTTTGAACTTTCAACACGACCGGAGTGCTTCCATTTCAGCGTAAGCCATTTACTTCTTTGCATCAACTTTATTGTCTTTCATTTTTGTTTGGGATCCTTCAACGATTGAAATTAAAAGGACTCCCTTTATTAGCTAACTTACATAACAAAGAAAGGTACACTGAAAATTATGTGTACACAAGCTTTAAAATAACCAAATAAAAAAAATTTCATTCAGAAATTAAACTGTTTTAATCCTGCGAAAATAAAAAAAAAAAAAACTACATTTTTTTCGAGACAAACAAAAAGGATCTCTAGGAAAGGGTATAGGCGTAGGTATACCAATACCAATTATACTGTTCCTGTTCAACAGAAGATAAAACAAAAGCAAACAGGAACTTTATAAAAGCGATTTCGAGGAAGAAAAAAACAAAAGGACTCAAACATTTTCCAGTGAAGTTCGTCATTTTTTTTGTAGGCCTATCTGTTACGACAATAATAAACCTGTTAATTTTCGAATGATTTTTTCCGTTGAACTTTACGCCTGACAAAATGTCACAAATTTAATTCATCAAATTAATTTAATTAAAGATTAATTGGCAGGATATTGATTAATGGAATTTCGATGAAATTTTATTTTGTGTTGAATTCCTGGATAAAGCATGGAAATTATTGAAGCAAAATGGAAGGAAACTTTGTTGATGTAAAATCATATGTACCTATATTAACATAAAAAAACATGCGTCATTATTTTTGGGTAAATTTCGGGTAGCTGCCATATATAACGATTTTGTTTTTTTTTTATTTTCCAATTTTAATTTTAAGTTTTTGATAAAAAAATTCTCATAACAGAAATAGCCATCTAAAACGATTACTACGACTTTATGTTTTCAATTTTCTCAAATACGACTCAAACGATTTTGATTAAACTTCGTACATGTGATCACCAAAGTGATTGTAAGGGAACAGCGTTTATGATTTTTGATAAAATAAAAATTCGTTTAACTGAAATAGCCAATAAGAAGTACCAGTTTGCAAAATTAAAAAAAAAAGTCCAACAATTGAAAAGTTGTAGGTACATGAATAACTCAAAAAGAAGCCAGTTTTTTCAAAAACATGTATTTAATAGATATTTCCGCTATTTGAATTTTGTATTAAAAACTGCAAACGCAGTTTTCTTAAAATCACTTAAGTCTTTAAAGGTGCAAAGTTTGATCAAATTCGATTTTGGCATTTTCGAAAAAATTGGAAAAACACGATTATTATTTTCCAATTTTTTCGAAAACGGCTAAATCGATTTTGATTAAACTTTGTACTTGAAATAACTAAGAATGATTTTGTTATAATTGCACACTGTGGTGCTTTAATATAATTCAAACAATATGGCATTTAAATATTTTGAATAAAAAAATTACACACACAAAAAAATTCCACAAAAAATTTGATTTTACCTTTTCATAATAATAATAATACTGGTCTATGTTCATCACTTGTGAAGCTTTGTTTTTTAAAGCAGGGTGAAGAATTACTATACAAAAAATTGATTGAAATAGAAAATTCCGTTTGCCCTGAATTTTAAATTCTTTTTTCTTTAAAAAAAAGTATTTCAGCTGTTTAAGCTCGAAATAGCCATTCAAAGCCAAAAAGGAGTAAAACCACTATACACATTAAAAATAAAAAACACATTTTTAGATAAAAGCCACAGAAAAAAAAATCAGTAGCATAATTCTTTAAAATTATTTTAAAGGATTTTTCAGGATTTCTTAAAAAAAAAAAAAACAGCTCATACTCATTTCTACGAAGAATAAAGAGCATGTTGGGAATTTTCAAACATGTCGGATATACATATATCTCGCGAATGTCTGTTGCAGGTTTTAACTTTAAAATGATATTTTTTCAAAACTAACAGGTTGTTTAAAAAATAAAAAAATTTAAGTTCAAACGAATTACACATTTCCTTTCAAAGAAAGAATCTCTGCGGAAGTGGAATTGTGATTATTGAAGTGGCAAACAAATAGTTGCGCATGAAAGCACATTTTGGATTATTCAGTTCAAAGAAATGTTATTTACGCACTCGAATTTAACAACCTACATTTATTTCCACTCAAAAATCAATACCTATATACACATGAAGCATGAATTTAATATTTTTCGTCAGTTGAACGTTTTTTTTTTCTATTTTTTTCGTTTTTTTTTTTTTCCTTTATTTTTTGATAATGTTTGCATGAATTGAAATTTTTTTTAAATCAGTTTTTCTTAAACAAATTACTAATTAATTTTTTTTTTTTTTTATTTATTTTCAACAGTAGGCAACAAATGTTCAATATACCATGCCAGGTAGAGAACAAGGAGAACACTCGACCAATTGTGATAAACGAGAATAGTGATAGTGATGAAGGTGACGGACGGATTCTCTACCGTGGCAGCGACGACAATGATCGGCAAGCGAAAATCGCACGCAAAGAAAGTCTCTCGCTTAAATTACAACTGCGACCAGACAAACAGGATTTAATCAATCGCAATATCCTGCATCAGGTGACAGACAACGAGATCAAAGAATCCAAGGAAGCAATCGGTGCTCGACTTATACGTCGACTGTCGATGCGTCCGACTGCCGAGGAATTGGTGGAAAGGAATATTCTAAAGAGTAAATGTAACTGCAACTAATCGGTTGAATTTGCTTGCTAACCGAAAGGCACACCCTTTCTCTTTTTCTTTCTTTTCGTCCCTCCCTCCCCATCCACCATCCTTGTATTTTTTTGTTTTCTTTTTTGTTTGTTTAAAAAAAAAAAAAAATCTATAGCACAATCACCCGCCGAAGAGAAGAAACAGAAGGAAGAGAAGAAAAGCTATTTACTGCGAAAGCTTAGTTTTCGGCCTACTGTCGAAGAACTTAAAGAGAAGAAGATCATTCGGTTTAATGATTATATCGAGGTGACACAGGCGCACGACTATGATCGAAGAGCTGATAAGCCATGGACAAGACTGACGCCTAAAGATAAGGCTGCCATACGGAAGGAATTGAATGAGTTTAAATCATCGGAGATGGCAGTGCACGAGGGCAGTCGACATTTAACGAGGTAAGTAACCGACAGCGTTTTTGATGGGCTAAAAAAAATGTGTTAAATATTACGTTGTCAAGGTTAAAAATTACATAGTTCACTATGTTAATTCTTATGTAGTCGACTCGATTAAAATAAAAACCTAAAAAGTTTATATTAACAGAGAAACTTGGTTAGGATTCTCAATTTTGAAGATCGTTTATGTTAAACGAGTAGCTTGCATAGTAATTATAGATATTTATTTAATTTCACACACATTATCTAATTAGATTGGTTAATATATTTCATTAAATAACTTAATTGGTTACTGAAACCGAACAAACTAATCCAGAAATAGTTTAATAAAATTTAGTACACTTTAACCGATACTGATTCGGTAGGTTTAAATAATTTTATTCAATCGAGTTGACTCGTATAATTTAACCTGGTAAGTTTGCAGGTTGTATAGTAATAATGTTTTTTATTTATCTTAACCCATTTTTAAGTTGTTTTTAACCGATCATTTTTCTACGTGTTAATAGGTAATGTAGAATTAATCGAAATCTTTCCAATCATTCGAAATATTGCTCCTGTAAAAAATGGTGTATTAACCCTTATTACGATTATCAACTCAATGTAATAAAAAAAATACCAACTATTTCCATTATAATTATCAATTTTCGTTTAATTCAAAACATCCTGTAGCATTGATAATGATCAAAAAATTTGTCAAGGGGATTGCTAAAAATCATTTTTCAATATTTATCAACTACCAATTGATAGTTGATAATCCTTAATAGGGGTGATTAACTAATCAATCATCTCTTTGGAAAAAATAGCTAAAAAGAGATTTTTTTAAGAGCGAACGTTGATGAAATATTTATCAGTACTTGAAGTTGCTCACTTTACCGGTAAATCTTATTTTCTTACCCATTATCAATTGTTGATATATTTGGAAGAGTTTATCTAGGGCAAAGAAATAACATATTAGGCGTGTTTTTTGCAAGTCTATACGAATTTGTCGGGTAAAACGATATCGGGACATCATCATCAAAGCAAACAATCCCATTACTGTTACAAAATATCATCACTACCCTTTCAGCATTATGGTGAGCATACAAAGTAAAAATTTATCACCCACGCCAAATTAAAATAAAAAGAAAACTCATATAGAAAATTATTTCCCTTCATAAAATAAAATTAAAGAAAAACATAGATCTTAATCCAATTCATTTATAGGTAAACAAAATAAATTTAATGACAATGATCGCCATTTTTTTTTTCACAAAAAAATTGTTTCATTCGATGACTCCGATAATTTGACTTTTCCATAAAAAAATATCGATATCAAAATGATAACTAGCGCCGGTAATACAGTTTTTATCGAGACTTAAGTTAGGTCCCTAAAATTATCTGGACTTAGCTTAAGTCCACATGGACTTGTATTTACGTGTAAAACTCTTGCTTCCGATGTCGTTTTTTTCGACAAATCCATATGGACTTGCAAAAAAAAAATACGCCCATTATCTTAGTTCTTTCCTCATTTCGCACCGGTATAAATCAAAGCTGTGGAAAAAATTTACAAAGGAAAAAATTCTACCCTAAAAGTATGCAATTTTAGGTTTTCACGATTTTCCGACTTTTCCAATTGAATTTCCCTTTTTCGGCCTCGTAATGTGTTAACCTGGTGCAATGCGAATTTAACAAAAAGTGCGTAAGCGATTGCATCAAGAAGAGTAAAGTAACTCAAATAAGTACTTAATTTCGTAAAAATTTGAAAAAAAAAAATTATCAAGTTTATTTCGAATATTACTTTTCAAAATATTGAGTTTTAAAATAACTTAATTAAAAACATATTAACAGCATATTGTAAGTGTTGGTGTTTTTTTTTTTTTTTAATTTCAGTTATTCTTTTTATTTGGCCCTCCCACATAAAGGGGCAGCCATATAAAGGGACCCAATATCTTAAAATTATGTTCTTATAATGTATCAAAAATTAATACAAAATTTATACTTTTATCATAAAATAAACAATTTTTTAACTAAACCGGCCCACTATATAAGGCGTGTTTTTTTGCAAGCCCGGGGGGAATTTGTTGAAAAAAAACGACAGCGGGAATTAGCGACGCCATGACAGTAAAAAACATGGAGTTTTCATACAAACTATCGATAACATGTACATATGTAATTCATGCCGGTAACACAATTTTTCTGTGCGCTTAAGTTAAGCCCCGAGAATTCTCTGGGATTAGTTGTTGGTGCATTTAACATGTTAATTGTTTAGCATCGACGTCGTTTTTTTCATCCGATTCCCCCCGGGCTTGCAAAAAAACGCGGCTATAGAAAAAAACCTCTATCTACCGATTGGTGTATTTCAAAAAAGTATTAAAATGAACAAAAGTAGGTATTAAAATTTGTTTTTAGGAAATTTTATTAGCTACTAATTAGTCTTTCATATTTTTTTCTCTACAAAAGACCCTTATGGGAGAAATTCATGAAAAAACAATTGGGACAATAATCAGCTCTACCGCGAAAGAAACTTCCCCACAATTTTTTCCCATTTTGGGAAATTTCCTATCATAAATCTTCTTGGGAAAATTTTCCTTTCAACAAAAAGCTATCGTGAATAATTTTTCCAGCCAACATTTTTGTTGTGTAAATGCAAAAAATTCCCCATGTAAATCCTGGAAAAAAATTATTTCGTGGGAGATACGCTACTGAAACGATTCTTTCCCCGGTTTTTCCAGGGAACAAAATTTCCCAATGAGTTTATTATAAGGTTGAATAAGAGTGGGCCAAGATGGCTGTCCTGAGGAAAGCTATTAGATGAAGAATGTTGTAAAAGCAAAGGCTTTTAATTTGAAAAAATATGAGTAAGAGATCTTTCGAATACTTTACTTAAGTCGATAGTGGTGACATCGACATCGTAGATGTTAATCATAGGAATATTGTGAGTAATTTAAATAATTTTGATAAAAATGTTTATATGTGTACTTTAGGAAAAGGTATGCTCTGCATTTTGGCAAACAAATTATCGAAAAATATTATTAATGGCTAAACCGATTTTGATCAAACATTTTATGCAGGAAGTCTTTTTAAGTCATATCGACGGCTAAAGCACAGAACCTCGTAAGTCGTTTTTGCATGTTCTTTTTTCATCTATATTAAGAAATTTTGAATTCTGTCTTTTTATGTAAAATGTTCAGAACAACATTGTTAGGCTTAAATTTATTTTAAGTTTTTTGAATTAATAATATTTTTTTGAAATTGAAATTTCGACTTAAAAAAATCAATATTTATTCGAAAATTTTGTTAAACAGATATTTTTTGGATCTAAAAAAATCAATATCTGAAAAATAAGTCGTCGAATATTTTTGTAAAACTAAGTTGACATACCTAGCAAATTTTTTGATAAAATAATTTTATATAGAAATTTTATATAAACAAAATTAATTTTTTCAAGAAACTTCTTACGATCTTAGAAATTTTTGTTTTTGCATATTTTCCAAGAATTTAGACGATATTATTCGAATCTATTTAAATCTTATTTCAATTCCTTGTGTTTTAAATTTGGAACTATTAATATCTACTGTCAAAGTGGATAAACTTCCCTAAAATGTTTCTAAACACAAAACGATCAACGATTACAAGTTTTCCAAAGTCGTTTTGACCTCTTTTTATAAAAGAGAATGATCAAAAGCCAACTTAAGTCAAACACTATAGAAATAGAAATCATATACTAAACACAAATAAGTATAAAGTTTTTAGTCCACACAAAAACTATGTACCTTTCAAGTCTTTTCTTTTTAATTAAATCTATTCACCTAATTTCCGTATATACTATATTTGGTATAGGAAGGTACTCTTTGTCAATCCGAATTAAGAAAGTCACTTATTTCTATCTATAAATATTGTTCTTTCATCCAAATCAATTGCCATCGCTATTCGTATATTCTCATTTAGCCAACGACCTGCGACAATGACGACGAATAGAATAGAACGTTCTATATATTCTCGATCTCGTTTAAAAGCCACAAAAACGTTTCCACTGCAAATGTTGCATTTTAAATTATACGACAACAGCTGGAAACAAAATGTTAGAATTGCCCCTTTCTTCCTGCGCAAAAACAAAACAACCAAAAGACAATATACTGGATGACAAAAATCCTCTTCTCATCGCAAATTCGATTTTAATTGCTTTTCTCTACTTAAATTCAGCGCAAATATTTGCCTGGCCCTGTTTTTGGAATGTCCTTATCTTTTCAATTGTTGATTTTTTTTTTAAATTCTTTTGTGGGCTTTCGTTGGTCTGTTGTTAATTGTCTTAATGGAGAATATATGCACTTAAACATGGACATTCAAAAAAAAAAAAAAACAAACGGATCTATAAAAAATGGAGGGAATCTTAAATGGTATTCGAGTATACAACAGCGCAGCCGGTGTATATAGTCCTTTTTAATTGTGTTTAGGAAGGCACGAAAGTCCTCAGCTATATTCTTGCCGTTCTTTCGACCTGAACCATCATTGTTTCTATCTTAGTTGTTTGCATTTATTTTTTTTTTCCAAATTTCGATTTGTTGCTGTTTTTTTTTTTTTGGAAAATTCCCAGAAACAAAAATATTGCAATATGTAGTAATAAAATGCATCTAATTAAAAACAAGGATACTGATACTCGTTGGCTTCTTTGTTGACAAACTTTGTCAGGTTAACCTCTTTATATAAAAGGCAATTAATTCACGTGGTGGACATGAAAGTGGATTCTTCCTTCCGAGAGTTTTACAGGAATTCTATTGAAAAATATAGAGAATCACTTGACTGCCCAACCCACCCACCAACAACACTCCTCAGTTTCAACATCATACCAAAATGGCATACCACATTGTCAACTAAATCATTTGGTATACACGAAGAGCTTTCCCTCTCGGATAAAAGGGAAATTCAAAATTGACAGCAAACACCTTACAATGGAAACAATATGGATAAATTGAAAAGCAAATAATTTTGTACATATATCTGATGGTTAGTGAAGCAGGGTTTTGAAATAGAAAATAACTTGTGAATCGGAATTCCAATCTCGGTTTCTTCTTTTTTTTTATTTTGGTGATTTTTTTATACTTTTTTTAATTTGAATATTTTTTGAAACATCGTTGTTTAAAGAATGTATATTGAAAAATATTTTAGAAAAGCCTTCGAGTATCTATGTATATGTTACGTATGTAGATTTTTTGTTAAGACGAGATTCGTTCGTTACTATGTTCTGTCTTCCAAAACATGCTTTGTTAATTGTTATAATGCCTAAGGCTTAACTCAGTTCAAATAATAAAATTTCGAACAGGATCTTTATCTATTGATTGTAATTGCGTAGATTCAGTAACAAAATTACGGCACTTGAAAGAACACTGTATTTACACATCCTATAACCGTGAGTCCTGGCACTCACACAATTTTTTTTTTTTACATTTATACATTCAAATTTCTCTTCTGATTAAAAATAAACTAAAAATTTTTTTTGTTCTCTTAACACAGGTTCCATAGGCCATGACAGTTGCAATGGGAAAAAGATTATTACAATTTTGTTAATGTTCAAATTAACAACTCACAAATAGTAATTAAAATCAACTACAACAAATGCAACAACTCAATAGATGTCATCGCCAATAATATTAATGATAATACCGCCGCCACCGCTGCAGCTCCTGATTTAACTACAAAAACAACAACAACAACAACAAAAACTTTAACAAAAATGAAAGCAGTAGACATTTTACTAGCTGCTAATGAAGCAGTTAATGTAGAAAACATTAAAATCATTAACAAATCAACAAAATCTTCAATACCATCGATTAATAAAAAATTATCATCAAAACAACAAAAACTAAAACAACAGCAACAAAATGGGTTTCAATTACCAAATCATCAACAACACCAATTACAACAAGAACAAAAACAACAACAAGCAAAACATCAAATTAAAAATTGTTTACAACAATTATTAACAATGCTTAAAAAAAACATCCATGAAATTCTATCAATTTAATGATAAAATTTTAATTAATTATTATTTAAAATAATTATTGTAATTATTATTTTCATCATCAAAAAATTTAAAACTATAAAAATAATTAAAAAATTATTTTGGTAAATAAATATCTGACAACAATACAGTTAATATTGCAAACGTATATTTTTGAAAATTTACTAATTTGGATCATCTTCTTAACGAGAAACATTATTTGTATGCAATTTTTTTTAAACAAAAACAAAAGCAATTTTGAGAGTACATATTTATTACGAAAATATAATTGAGAGCATCAGGGTGTTGAATTGAGCGAAACAGAAAAAAAAAATAAACACAAGACAGTTATTTAATTAATTTGTTATTTAAATATTTTTGTTTATATATATGGAAGCAACAATCTAAGTGACGGAAAAATCCTTAAAATAAATTAATTTAAATTTTTTATTTAGAAACACAAAAACAAATGTTATAATCATGAAGCAAGGATACTGTGATAGAAATTCTATTCTGATGTTGCAATAAAAAATTAGAGAGAATATCTACTTAAAATAGAAATTCGCAGGAAAGGAGATCAAAAGAAAATAATTAAAGTGTAAATTATTCAAAATCTATGCTCAGTTTTACATAAGTTATGAAAAATCCAAAATTCTTATGTTGGCCAAAAATCTGTTATAAGCTTAAGCTAATTGAGTCTTATTGATTAATTAAATTTATAGTTTCCAGTACAATTTAACAATTTTAGGTTCTCTGTGATACCAATTTCAATAATTATTAACATTTTTACAAGTTATTAGAGATAAAAATTAAAAAAAAAAAAACATGGCTCTGTTAGAATAAAATATGAGTAAATGATCGTTTGTGTTAACACTCACGATCTTTCGGTTAGATATATATTTAGTACCTATCGAATTATTTTTTTCTAAAACATAGCCTACCCTTTTTGAAATCGGCTTTGATATTTCTCAAAAATACCTAAGTTTTATGAAGTTAAAGCTAGATAGGTTGATTATTAGCATGAACGTACTCAATTTTTTTCTTACAGGACATGTTTGTGAAAGATTTCATTTAAAAAAATATTAACAGCTGTATTTCAAATCAATTTTCCTTTTTTTTTTTTTTTTATTCAAAATATTTCTCAAATTTCATAAAAAAACAGTTTCAGTTCAGATAAAAAAATACGTTTTCGATAAAGATGCCAATCCTCGGATTTAGTTATGGTATACATCTCTTAATAAATACACATTTTTAAAAAGCAAGATAATTTTAATTTCCATTCATTACTAATTTATATATTTTGATAGTTGAGGTTTGTGGAATTTCAGAGTTCTCCCGATTCACACATAGATCTTCAAATTCTCAGAAAACTGAACAAACTTTTTCTAACAAAAATTCATTACCTACTTAAGTGAGAGATAGAAATTATAAAGGTTGATTCGCTTGCTCAACTATTTATTTTTAGTCGCAGAAATTTAATTGTAAAATACGAGATCCGGGAGTTCTTTTGACTCTCGCTGCGAAACGTTAATATTAGATGAATCAGATGTTTTGATTTGTTCTTTTTTTCATGAAATTTTAGTTCTGAGTTATTCAGACCTATAATTATTTCACATAAAGCAAAAGAGGATTATAAGTTTTACAGAAAATCAGATTAAAGCTTGAGTTATACTTATGAGTAATTTCGTGACCTTAAGCCCTTAATACTTTAGTCAACACAATAGAGTGTCTCATCATTTCTATCAACTATATTATTTTTCACGGCCCATTTTGTTGTCCTGTTTAGTCTAATTTTTCCGAGGAAATTTTTTGAAATCAGAAACAATTCAACTGGTTAAAGTTGTTAATTTGATTTATCAGCAGCTTTAGTTCAATTTGTGTAGCTTTAAAACGATCGGTTGACATCGACGATAGCTGTCTCCAGTAAAGCAGTAAAGAGAAAAATAAAGAGAGCACTCTTCCCAAACGGTTATGGAATGGCTTTGATTCTTTCAATAATTCAATTTTCATGAAGTATTTCTAGTATCACATTGTAATTTTTACATGTAAATGCCTTGTGTCTTGAAGTAAAAGGTTGCAAAAAAAAATAATCTTTCTCACTTCGAATTTCACAATTCATAATCAGGCCGTAGGCCTTCAATGTACCTAAACAATTAACATATTTTGACGAAAAATTTAGCTGAAATAAAAAGAAAAAAGATTGGATCAAAAAACACGATTTCCGTAGATTTCGAGCTAAGGGAATTATTATGGTTTTCTAAGTTACGTTCAGTTTGTTTTATAAGTATTGTAGGTGAGTAAGTAGAAAGCAATGGCTTACAGGTTCAATCTTTAGAAAAATATTGATTAAAATTTAAAAACAATTTTTTTCATTAAACCTATTACCAAGCTCGACCGTAAGTGGTATTGTTTGATGAGTCTTTTCTTTTCCATGATAATTTTCCCATTAATTCCAGTTTCTTAAAAACTTTCTTGCAAGATGTAAATTTTGCAGTTTTATCAGGATAGCAAATCTGAAGCTTGTCCTGGTTTCGTTTATCCTCAATTTTGCATTTTTGGTATAAGCTTTTTGCGGTCTTCCTTCTTCTAGTCAAGTCTTTTCCAAGAATCAACATCACCATAGAGCTTAAAAGATTAATGTAATAAGAATAAAATGTGAAATTGAGCTTACCTATGTCGGTATATCCATCAATTGTAGACATGAAAATTTGATTTTTATGCATTTAACTCAGTGGAAAGCTATAAAAAACACGCCCATTGTAGACTACATATTACCTGGTGTGAACTCAACAATCCGAACTTAGAATCTATCCCTTCTCAACTAAAGGTTATTTTTGAAAACTACGAACAAATTTTAAGCTGTACTTGATATTAATGAAAAAAAAAGGTTACGAATAAATCTCCCATCGAAACAGGGATTGAAGAAGAATTAAAAAAAAAAATTACATCTTTACTTCATTTTTAATATTTTTAATTATAATATATTATTAGTAATTAACTGGAAGCCCTCATCTAAATGTTCGCCACAATTTAGCCAACTCAAATGGGCTCTCACAAAACTATACTTAAATTTAAGAAGAGTTCGAGTGTTGAGACACTTCTTTTGTTTTTAACAGTAGCTTGTATTTTGGAAAAAAAAAAAACATACTGAGGTTGTTCTTTGTGTAAAATGTCTGTTTTGATCATAAGTTCGCTCTTGCAAAGCATTATGTCAGGGATAAGGTTGTATTTTGCTCTATATTTAAACTTAACTTATTTCAAAGCTTTTGAGATAAAACCCAAAATTATCTACCTGTTTTTCGTAACTTCTTAAATTTTTTTTTTTTTACACTTTTGTCTAAGTTTTTATTGAATTTTAATCAGAAGAATGAGTTGTTTGATTTTGTTTTTCACATAAGTATTGCTAATGTCTACATTAAAAAAATTGTCATATATATAATCCGACATTCAACATTTAAGCATTTTTCTACTTAACACCTTTCTAAGGTTAAAATTAAAAAAAAAAAGAAACTTTTTTAAAACAAACACATTGTTATGAAACAAAATACGACAAAACATTACAAACATTTAATATTAAAAATTTAAAAAACAAACTTATATACAACCATTGAATTAAAAAAATAATAACGTGTAACATACATATAAAAAAAGAAAACTAAATATTATTTTCATAATAAAGAAGCAGAAAAACAATATAATTTTAACTAAAATTAAATAAAAAAAAAAAAAAAACAAAAATTCCATTAAACTTTTAAGATTATTATTTTTGTTTTGTTATCTTAAGTAAGTCTTTGATAAATATTTGTATTAATATTAAAAAAAAATAAATCACTAAAATTTAATTTCATCTAATTAAATCGATATTCTTTTATAAATTTTGTAAATAATATCAAGAATGTAAAAACAAAAAAAAAATGAATAAAAAAACTCAAGAACGCATCTACTTCTTTCAAACACATTTCAAGTAGACAAATTATTGTGTATCTTATTTTGTAGTTATGTATTAAAATAATTTTTAAAATATTAAAAAAAATAAAAATATCATAAAGCAATGCAAATTTTGAGTTAAAAAACAAAAATTAAATATTAATTAATTATTTTTGCTTTCTATTTTTCGTCTATATTGTTTTGTAAAAAATAATTTTTCTTCTTTCTGTTAGTTTTTTACCAATTAAACCATACTATAATAGTTGTTTCTATTATTGTTTCATTTAAATTTAAACATATTTTTATTATTTTAGTTATATAAAAATAATATGCAACTAAAACATTGGTTTAAACTTACAACATAAACAACAAAAAAAAACATTAAAATAAAACTATTTTAAACAATTTAGTTAAAATCTTGTTTTTATTTTCATTATAGTTTTTCTTACTTTGATATTTTCGACGATTTGTTAACAATACAAAGAAGTATCGTTAACTTAATAAATGACGTTATTTTGGGATTTGGAAACAAAATTTAACCTAATCACTCACTATTGATTTAACTTTAAAAAAACATAAACAATATTTTCCTTTCAAGAAATCATTTAAATTTTATAAAGGAGCGCAATGTTCAAGGTCCATCTTAACTTCCTGTTCCCCGCATTCGGGTAGACCACAAACACAACCAATCAAATCCAAACCACAGTTTGAAGGGCACTAGGAATCTAGTGCGGATCTAGTCTGAGATACACCAAATACACATTTATTATTCATTTCAAAGCCACGATTAAGGGCCATGTAATAAATACAATATCTATTATTGATAAGTGAAGAGTAGGTAGATATACTATCTCAAGTAATTTTTGGTGAAAAGGCTTTCCCTCTATACATCACAATTCACAACTATCAATTTACATATTTAGAAAATAAAAATAAAATAAATGCTACGGAAAAAATTGTATGAGAATTGAATTGGTAAAAAAAGTCAACAAAACGCCTTATAGTCTTATTTTATTTTAATGACGCGTTTCGGCTAATTTGCCATCAATGGATGACAATCGACTTTCTTGAAATTTAATTTCGGTCTTGTTGGACAAGCTTCCTTAATAAATAAATTTTATGAGCCATCGTGTTATGATAAAGTGAGTGAATTTTCGTATTCTGCCATTTTACAATTATATTCTCTCAAGTCTCAAGAACTTCAAAAATAATTATTGATATACCTATAGCTTTGAACTCGAAAGATTGAAGATTTTAAAGAATAATCTGTGACATATTAAGTGAACAATTCAAGTGAAACAAAAAATTCGATTGGATCAGATAGTATAATAGGGCTGAAAAGAAAACTTTGAAAATTGTATAGGTACCAAAAGTTATAGATATTTAGGTACAAATTTTCTGCAATTATTCTCAGCTTGTAAATTTTGAAATAGTAGTTTGAAAATCACTCAGAGAGAAGTGAAAAGATCAGGATCTTTTGGAAAACGTTTCTCAAATGGAGTACTAATTTTGAAAAAAAAAAAAAAAAAAATGATAATTTGCACACGTTGTTCAAAGCTATAACCTTCTATTGTGATTTATTGTCTTACACTTCCGAACAATTCACAAATTTTGAAAGAAAAAAGAAAAAATAAATTTTTTTTACAAATTTTTGTTTTTTTTTAATAATTAAAATTTTTGTTTAATTATTAATATTAATAACATTTATATTTTTTTATCTAAGACAAATTTGTTCTCTTTTTCTTTCAAAACTTTAAACACAACATGGAGACTACACCGCAAATTAATTCACAAATTATTTGACAGTTGTTGCTTAAGTAACTTAGCAGCTGCAAATGAACAAATTTAACGCGCTCCTATTAAAAGACCTTTTTCAAAATGTTGAGGCTTATTGTGAGTTTCACCCGAACAACATTCTGTATAGGTAGGTATATCAATTTTTACCTATTGTAAGTTTCACCCAAAATTTCATGTTCAAAAAATTCCACTTATTGTGAACATTCATTTTGGGCGGATTGTAATGTCATTAACTGTCTAAATTTTCACTTAATTTTAGTAGGCGAACTAAATTTCGTTCGGACAAAACTCACAATCCGTCGTATCGTCAATTTAATGGGAACCTTTTTTCCCCGGAAAGAAATTAGTTTCCCATCGCGAATTTCCTGAATAATGTTTCCCCAAGAACTTACTTGGCGAAATTTTTGCATTGCACAAGGAAAAAGTTACCTGAAAAAATTATTCACGATACCTATCTGTTTAAATTTCGAAGATGATTCGCGATAGCAAATTTCCCAAAATGGGTAAAAACAACTCAGTGGAAATTTGTTATACGATAGCTTTTGAAATTCCAAGGGAATACAAAATTTTAAGGTGAAATATTTTTCGGGTAAAACTTAAAATAACGCTGATTGTCTCAAAAACTATTTAAAGAAGAAGAAAAATGTTATTATACAAGATACAGAATGAACATTTAAGTGCAAGAAAGCATACCTATACCATATGGTTTAAAAGAAGACTTCACTGGGAGAGGGTCACGATTTGAAACAATCATCAAGACTTAAACCATATCAAGATGTGTAACCAGCGTCATTGTTTTAGGTTTTTTTTAAATAAATAAAAAAATTGGTTGTACAAAGCGCAGGTAAATTCTACAATACACAGCTATATTTTGACTCCAAAGTTTACCTACCGCTTTTGATATTCTTTGATAAAAAGTTTAAATTAGAAGGCAATTGAAGTCAAGCTTCTTTACTTTTTTTTTAAAGAAAAATCAATTTATTTTTTAGTCGATAAAGATTTGTACTAAACTGTACCTATGTACCTATTAGTTTTTTGATATTTAAAAAAATTAAATCTATATTGATATATTTTACCTGTTTTCTCTTAAATACAATTCTCTTACAAATCTCTTATCTATTTTTTTATATTTAATTTTATTTATAAAGTAAAATTTCTTGTATACAAAATATATTTTTATCTTCAAAAATTTAACTGTTAAACTGTCTCAGGTTATATAAACACCCAAGCTCTTTCTCTTAAAATCTGTGACAAAAATCTTTTAACTCAACTTAATTGTTTGTTAAAAAAAAACGAACTACGCCCGTTTCAAAACCAAAATAAATAAATTAAAAAAAAAAAAAACAATTTTTGCAGTTTACATTAACAAAGAAAATAGACATTTGTACATATCGATAAATATTCCTTAAATTAGAAAAAAAAAAACAAATAACATTAAACATTTAAAAACAAAATGCATATAGCCTAAGAAAAGAAGAAATTTATATTTTCTAATTGCTTAATCTTAACTAACTTAAAAAGTCGTAGCCAGTTTAAAACCAAAAATTACTTTAATAAATCATAAAACAAACAAATTTACTTGCTTTTGATTTTTGTAGACAAAACAACAAAACGGAAGATAAAATTAACAAAAAAACAAAATTAAATTTTTGATGCAAAAAACTTCTTGTCAATTTGACAATTTGGAGTGAAATTGAAAAAAAAAAAAACAAAGAATTATCTCAAAAGTTCACCAAACCCAACCTATGGACCGAAGTAGTTAACACTTAAAAATTGGAAAGTTTGCAACGAGCAATAAATCAGCGTATCTTCCTTAGTTAAACAAACAAAAAGTTATGTATCCATATTTAAACTAAAATTACACCAATAAAAAAACCAGAACATAACACTCACACTGCAACACTACATAAAACACACCTTCACACAAAATATACACAGTACATAACACAAAAACAAAACATTCTGTGCTCTATGAATGAGATACTTTTTTATGATTGTATATTTGATAATACAAACAAAAAAATATTAAATAAATATACCTAAGTACATTGTATATGTATATTAACTGTAGTTGTCTACAACAATAACACTTCAAATTTAAATGGAAACACACTTTAAAAACAAAATTCAATTTTTAAAACCAATAAATCGCGCTATACAATTAAATTAAAAAAAAAGAAAAAAATACAAATTGCTTACATAAAAACAAAAACTTTAAAATATTTAATTAGTAGAAGTTGAATTGAAAAAAAACATGTCTTCTATTTACATTAGTACATACATATACATATACTTGTATGTATTATACATATACATATATATTTAAAAATTCATAAACATTAACAACAACAACAAAAATTGTAAAAAAAAACAAAACAAGAAAATTTGAATAAAAAGATATAAATTAACAACTAAAACTGTGAAGTGAGAATTACAAATCACTAAATAAGCAAATCGATTGTGTAAAGTTTGCACACATTTAAATAAGAAAACTTTTAAACAGAAAACAATAACTAAATAAATAATAAAATTAGAATGAAGAGTACTAAAGCAAAACATACATTTGTTGATTTCTATACAGGAAGTCGTTAATTAAAAAAAGAAATTTTAAATGGATATAAAAACAAAATAAAACTAAATAAGAGAAGTTTAATTAAAAAAATATTTGTAAAGCATTTGATTAACCGATTGATATTTGAAAGTGAACATTAATTAAATAAGCTGATTATAAAATAATAAAATGAAAAAAAAAATGAAACGAATGAAAGAAATTAAATATTTAAAAGCTGGTTGTTTTATTCCAAAATGGGAGACTTAAGTGTCATACTTATTCAGGTTATTGCAGGCATTAGTTTGCCATATTAGCAACTTCGACTGTGGAAATGGACCAAAGCATATAAAAAAAAACGGTTGTGTGTGTTTTAGCAAGTAAATTTCGTCGAAGGAAAAATGAATTACCGTCAGAAGAAAAGAGGGTTTTCGTTCGCAGGTATGCATTGTTGGACATTAGAGGGATGTGTACAAAAGAAAGCTTTAATTTGAGTTTGAAGTAAGTAAATCGATACAAAATACACATCAACAAGACATGAATCATCCTAAATAATGCGGAGTAATTTCGCGCTCAGAAAAATGTGATCTCAATGATTTTTCTCACTAAAAAAGTGAGCAAGCGAATCCAAGATTTTGTTTCCTGAGGAATCTTGTTCAAGAAACTGAGATTGCTGAGATCTCCACGATCTCATTTTCCTGAACATACCTATTATTTCAATTTTGACATTAATTTGCCGCCATTTGCAAACGGTGAAAACTTTTGCGCCACATTTTAAGCTAAGTACAGACGATTGTCAGATCTTACAATATTGTCAGAACTGTCAATGGTCTGACAATAGCTAACAATTAGCTGACAATTGACATATTTCTTAGAATGAAAAATTGTCCGTTCACACAGTTGGTTGATTTCTTCCCAATTTGATTGTCAGCTATTTTTTTTTTGTTTTCTTTAACCAACTGATTGACATTTCGAACAATGAAGAATTTGTCAGCAATTGTAAGATGTTTTCAATGAAAACGTCTGACAATGACCAATGATTCTGACAATGTCCTAATCGACTGACATTGAGAAAAATTGTGTGTTCAGACGATTGTAAGATACCAGACAATTTTTTGTCAGATTGTCGTCTGACAATGACGTTTCTGACAATATTGTCAGACAAAATTGTGTGTTCAGACGATTGTAGAAATTTGGAACAGATTTTTCACTGACAGATCTGACAATATTGTAAGATCTGACAATCGTCTGTACTTAGCTTTAGTTATTTCTACATTTCTCCGTAGTAAATTTTGTGTAAAGAAAAATCCAAAACAAAATTTGTCCTGGGAAAAAATTTTTAGGTATGAGAAATAAAATTTTTCCCGAACTGCGTTTAATGTAAAACCGCACTCGTTGAAACTGCACTTCACCGACACCGCGCGCACTTTCAGCACGGAACTGAACGGAACTCCATGTCGCGGCAAAGTTGGTCAGATTATCAACTTTGCCGCATAGTACCGTGCCGCACCGCGCCGCTCCGTGAAGCGCAGTTGTCACATACAATTTCCTACAAATAAGTCGTGAAATTCAGTCCCGCGGAAGTGCAGGTCCGCCGAGTGCGGTCTTACCTTTAAGGTAAATTAATTTATATTTAATTATATTTATTTATTTAATTTTTTTCTCTTTTCATGGTTAAAAGTGAAAACTTTAAAATGTAAAGCTAGATATTTCCTAAAAATTATTTAAAATATTCTGAGCATTTTTTAATTATACATAATATGCAGCTATGTCTCCTACCTACATACTAAATTAGAAGCAAGTTTGCCAACAAATAAATAAGATATTACGAATTCAGTTTTTGTTTGTTCTAACTGTACTTTATTGCGTCAGTAAAGTTAAGACAAGAACCTTTCTCATCGTAATGTAACGCAAGACAGTAATTATAGCATTGACTACAACCACTCCGAAAGGTCTGAAAATATGATACAAGATATTTTTTTTTATTACTGTACATACTCAGTGGTTTGAAAAAAAAAAAAAAATAAAAAACCCATTTAAACGCAATTTTTGAAAAAAAAAAATACAGATTTCACTCATAGAGTAACAATGGGGAGTGGGGACATTGAAAATGCCTTGTGTTAGCGCGATAAAATAAAAACGTGACTAATTTTGGTGATTTCTAATTTGTATCATATGCATCAAAACTTCTGAAGCTGTCTTAAGGCTTAACTACATAAGCCAAAAAAGTGAAAAAGTGAAAATTTTCAAACTCATTTTAGGATAGTGTTTCTGACTGGAAAACTTATAAAAATGATGCAGAAAGCTTAAATTTTGGTTTAAAAACAAATTTGTGAATTCTTTTTCATAAAACAACGGCGCTAGCGGTAAAAAAAATATTTTTACTTTTGTACTTCAGTACTTTTTGGCTTATGTAGTTAAGCCTTTAGAAACTAGAATGGTTTCTAAAATTACAATAGGTGTGTTCCTTTACTTTAAAACTCTGTGCATTTATGTGAATTTCTACGTCATTTTATTTTTTTATATGAACATTGACAGACTTTGGTGTAGAAATTCACAGAGTTTCAAGGTAAGTGAACTTTAGGCTAATATGTAGATATTTTTAATTTTCACATCCCAGTTGGCGGTTAAATTAATGTTGTTCAGTTCAGTTTATTAATTCAGTTTGACGATTGCAATATTGAAGAAAATCAAATATTTGCTCAAATTGATTAACAAGTTTCTCAGATTATTGAACTATTTATATAGGCTCTTATCTGAGTATATGAAAAGCCAAGCACCAGTTTACCATGAACATCTGATGATCTGACCATTAGAACTAAATTTATAGGTTTTTTCGATGTTCTCTGCCCTCGGGCGACCTAGGGAAAGTCAGTCAATTGTCAAAAAACTCAGGGCTTCTCGGGTTTTCATTTTACATCGAACGCTTCGGGGCTACTAATTTCACTATCTGATTTTTTCGTTAATTTCACTGTTTCATAGCCTGTTGTATATTTTGGAATTTCGTCAATAATTACGTGAAAACAAATAAATAACAAAAATTATCAACAAAATATCTAAAATTTACCAAAATATTTATTATAACACATGTTTTTGCTTGAATGCCAACAGCTGATGTGAATTTTGGCAGCTCTGAACTCTTGCCCCAAGAAAAAACCTGGGTCTCGTGAGAGTCATTGAGAGCTCGCCCTGAACACACCGAACACAGTGCAAATAACCTAGGGCGAAAAAAGTGCTACATAAAACGCTTCAGAGCGAGTTCAGGGCGACCCAGGGCGCCCCAGGGCTGCCATCGAACAAACATTATGAGTGTGGACTTCGGAGTTGTGGAGTGCCGTGTGCGGAGTTGCGGTGTTGCGGTGTTGCGGTGTTGCGGAGTTGCGGAGTGAGGAGTTGCGGAGTGCGAAATTGCGGAAAAATAAGTCTATTTTCTGTAAATAATCGGCAACCTGAATCTAAAAATTAAACCCATTTTCATCCGTCAGCTTTAGTTTTTGTAATATGACACATGGATACTCCTGTAGGAAAAACCTGCCATGCGGCGAACAAAAATAAAAATTTTCTTCAAAAGCAACCAAAATTGATTTTTCCATGAAAGTTGTTCGTTTGGCAGATGGTACATTAGAATAAATACATTTATTGCGGTTATTTGAATTAATACAATTTACATAAATTAACGAGGCAAAAATAACAATCGTCATGGAGATTTTTCGGTTCTCCCTAGTTCATGTGGGGATTTTGAGCTTCAAAAAACATCTTGTTGTACTTGAGTATAGTCGCAAACTAAAAACACAGTTTTCACCAGTTTAAGGCACCCACAGCTTAAAGCCGTTCCACACTATCCCACTGAGTATTAATACATGTGCAATTGAAAGTGGGGAAAAATTCCATGCTACTGCCAAATTTGTGGGAGAGAAGTGACTTTTCATTTTTTGACTACACACAACAGTTTAATTTAACCTCAATATAAATTTGATGAAATGTGTGATAGAATTAGAACTATTGATATTGACACTGTACAAAACTGTGCCAAACTGCAAAATGTGCGACTACTTTTACTAAAATATAATTAAGCTTTGTAGGCAAAACTAAAACTGATGCATTAAAACGGATGGTAGATTTAAATTTACCGTTTTTTAATTGTATAAGAGGAATATAAAAAAAAATTTCGGAAAATTTTTAAAAGATAAATTTTGTATAGGTATATGTATGTGTTATCTTTGAATTCATTTCATTTAATCATTTTGGTGAAACCATATTTTTCTCAAAATATTTTCAATGTTGTGCTGTCGGTTATTTAAAAATTTTGACACTTATTTTTTTTAAACAAAAATATCGAACAAAAATCCACTTTTACAATTTACAATTTTTTAATTTTTGTAGCTTTATTATAATTATTTACCACAAGAGCAAATTCGTGCGGTACAGTAGTTACAGTTTCCCGTATGCCTTTTCACGTATGTCTTTTCACGTATGCCTTAAAAGCTTTTAAAAGTCTTAGAAAAAAACAATTGACATGAAGATGAAGATCTTAAATACTTATTCTTCACTGTTCACAAAATGTTTGTATTACAAAAGTATATTTGAAATTTACAAAGGGACATTTGTGGGAATATCTTTATTTTCGTTTCACTAAAACTAATATTTGTTTGTAGTTTACAAGTACATATTTGTGGAAACTCGGGTTTTTTTGTAAGCTTCTGTTTCAGCAAATAAAAGAATTTTACAAAATTTTTTGAATTGTGGAAAAAAACTTACAGAAGATAAATCATGTGTAATTTATTCTACAAATTTTGATTTCTATATTAAAATTGCTTTTGAAACGTAAAAACCTTTAAACTTGTGTGGGCAAGATGTGTTTTGTTAATTAATTTTAATAATTTTGAAAGGCAGAATTTAGTAAAAAAAAAGGTAGACGTACATATTTTCAAAAATTAATACTATAATATGTATGTGAAAAGGAAAAATTTTTTATTCGCTTCCGAATTAATAATAAATAGATTATAGATTATTTATGAGCTTTTTTTTGAAGTTTCTTACAGCTTTACACTTTATTTTGCACATTTAAATGTATTGCTTCATTTTACACATTATGACTCACAAATTTGTGAGAATAAATGAGTTTACAAATCTGGCAAATAATTGGTGAAGCGCATGTTTTTTTTTTAATTGTTAACAACTGTATTTTGTACAGTACAAACCGACAAATCGGTTTGTGTGGCATTTATAGAAAACGGTATTTCGAAAATTCTTTTTTGGAAAAAATGTTACATGTTTCATTTTCATTTTCAGCTACCCAAAATTTGTGCAAGAAATGGTATGTAAATATGGCTTGAAGACGCAAAATATGGCTTTATATGAAGCTTCATCAAAACTAATAAAACTTATGTAGGATACGTATATTTTCAAGTATGGAATTATGTAACTTTTTTAAATCGTCATAAAACCATATTTTTGGATATGGGATTGCAAGGCCTTATGTCATGACTCAAGCCACTAAGAAAACCCAAATTAACATAATTTTCCAACCTCAAAAAACCTCCATATTTGAAGCTGTAATTTTGTAACCTTATAGTAAACTTTCCACTCTTTTTTCAAGTCTTAATATTCAAGAACTATTTCAACACGTACTTATAGATAAGCTTTTTAACAAACTGAAAGGTAATTATTTATATCGTTTACCACCTGCGTTATTATCTCGTAAAATCCATTAACTGCCCGTCGCGTCGTCGTTGTGTAAGATAAAACTATACGGGTGTTACTAACATAACGACGACCTCTTTCTCAACATTTTATAAAATTATTACACCGCGTCTAGATTTAAAGCACCACCGTTCTTATATTTTTTTTATTTAAGCTTCATGAAAGTGCTCTACAAGTGTGTGTTCTTAACTTGCTATAAAAGGGGGGGGGAGAGGTTCATGCGGCGAGATTTCCGAAAAAGGTATATAGTAAAGTACTTCTTGGCTTACACTGGCTTATAATAAAGTTTCATCCATAAATCATTATTTTTTCGTTACACACTGAGACGGATAAAAAAGATTCGAAAGTGGATTATATATTATTATACTTTTATAAATTCTCTGTAAATATAAGACTGGTAGGTACTTTTTTTATGTACCGAACGAGAACAGAAAAATTCCTTGAGGTTATAGAGAATTGAATATAAAGAGAATATCAAAATTTGTGCGGGTAATAAATGACAAACCAATGACTTTCAACTATGAAACTTCAATTTAAGAATCAATTTACCAAAATCCTAATCGAACATAATGAAAATGCGGGAAAGTTCGTATAGCCTGGAGTTGTCAGGATTGGGGTACTTTTTGTACACCTACCTATAGATATATAACATTAAGGTCATAATATATATATACATATAAATTATATATCCCTATTCAATTTATACTCATCAATTTAATAATTCCCCTCAAACTCAATTTAAGTCACCTTGTCCCCTAAACATGACACGTACTCAGTGTCCATGATTGAGTAGCATTATCGTTTATTAGCCCTTGAGCCATATTGTTATGAAAATAAAACGGGATGACGTTGAATATTTCCCTAATAGAGATATGTAGATAAATGTACATTATATACATAGTTGCGTTTGAAAATAATCATTTTTTTTTTTGTCATGAATAAAATGTTGGTTTGAAAATTCTGTTTAAAAAATTATGTTAATACCGTTAGTAAAGAAAATTTGTTTTGAAAATGATGAAATTTTTAAAAATTGATTTTTTTAACTTAAAATATCAGGTAAAATTATCCAGAAACTAACCAATTAGGATATCAGGTTGTTATTTTTCAACATAATGGTAAATACTCACAGAATACCAGATTGTAACTTCATGTTGAATCAATACACGTAAATTGTAAAATCTACATGACACCTTGTAACTTTAACACTATCTAAAATAAACACTCTATAGTTGAATTGACACGAAAATCTGTATATAAATAAGCTTTACCTACTTTTAAATCGAGTTAATTATTCGCAGGAATAGGGATTAATTAACTTGGCAATATGTAATTTTAACAATGGTCATCTGTATATAGTTTGCCTGACGTCATGCTATATTAAACTAGTGGCCTAGTTATTGGTAATTTTATCATGAACAAGATGATCAGATTACTTGAGCTAAAATTAGCAGATATACTGTAAAATCAACACTGCACTCAGATAGAATGAGATGACGTATAATGAGTACTGTCAAACCAACCCTATTTTCAGGTTATATTTATGAATATTTATTTCATACACTTACTTTATAATACAAAATTTTAGATCATTGATTCGATGTTATATTTAAATGAACAGACACGGCGCCATAAGTTAACTAAAAGACCAGGACAGGATGATTTCATTAAGTAAACAATTGTAAAAATAACTCTATGAAATGTTAAGTCAAAAGGGCAATGTAGTAAAATTGAAATTTACAAACATCCAGGCTAAAAACAGCAAGAACTTGGTTGATATTTATTCTGCGCTCATGTCCAAATTTTTAAAATTGATTTATTAACAAGAAAATCAAACAATGTGACATCTTCTTAAATAAACTAAAATTTTATCAAAATAATGCCGTGTTAATTTAACCACGAATATACACTATACAGCCTTATAGAGGTATCGTACCACGATGTATGCATTCCGATTTATATATGGGACACATTTTCAAAACTAATCAAACGCACTTCACCGCGGCAATGCTATACAGAATGCGTTTGACAGCTGCGTGCTTAATTTCTTCTGCCGCTCTATACGACAAGAAATATACTTACGAAATTAAAATGAAAACTTCTTCAAAGTTTTAAGCAAAAATTGCTGTCGTGTTTCATAAAAAAAAAACAACTACGATTTCCAAGACCGATTTGTGGATATACGCAGGGCCGGACCAACCATATGTGCAAGATGTGCAAATGCACAGGGCGCAAAATTCTGGGGACGCATTACCAGGAGCAAAAAATTTAATCTGACCTTGCGCTAACAAATATGTACTACCATTTTCCATGTGTATGTATGGGTGTATGTGTGCAAATATTAAAAAGGGAGCTTTCTATAAATCTTGCACAGGGCGCAAGTTTTGCTTGGGCCGGCCCTGGATATACGCTTTGCAAAAATTCGTAAATATATATTTAAACATTATTTATCAGAAAGAATTTCACTTTAAGTCGAGTAGAGTATACAGTTCTCTTGAACAAAAAAAAAAAACATAAGTGGTAAGAATTTTTTTTTTTCGGTAGAAAAAAAAATCTGAGTTGGAATAAAAAAATTGTTTTCGTTGTCCTCTTTTTTTCCACAAAACAATGGCACTGAAATTGTTTTGCGCGAAAAAATATTCGTGGTGAGTATAAAATTTTTTCTCAGGGTTGGTTCACATCTCGATAAAAAAATTAAACGTCAATTTTTTTTTTGCGCAAAAACTCTCCCAAAAGAAATGCATGTATTTTTTTTGTCCAGGAACTATATACCTACTCGGCTTTAAACACAAAGCAGCTTACGCATATCGACGGTTAAAATGCAGAGCCTCGTATGTCGTTTTTGCATGTTTTTCAGAAATCACAATAACACTGCCGAAATTTGTATGGCGATCTGTAGTGTGTAAGAGGTTTTGGCCTTTTTCTGTAAAATGTTCAGGCCAACATTGTTACACTGAAATTTCCAAAAGGTGGCTTTGATTTTGCAGATTTTATTGCATTATGGAAATGTTCGACTTACGAGGTCCTATACAATTTAATCGTCGATATGTCAAATAAATGCTTCATGCTTCATTTATTTTGTTGCAAAACGGATACTTCGAATGTCGAATCATATAGGTATATTTAAGTTTCGATCGGATTTGACTGTCGCATTGGGATTTCTTCCGAAGAATCGATAGGGTTGATAATAATGTTAGATATCCAGCCTTATCGTAAGTTTCGCCCGAAAAATATTTCATCTTAAAATTTTTTGTACCCCGGGATTTTTAAAGCTATTGTAAGTTTCGCCAGAACGAAATTTCGTTCGTCTACTAAAAATAAGTGAACATTTAGGCTATCAATAACATAATATTCCGCCCGAAATGAATGTTCACAATAAGGGGAATTTTTTTAACGGGTGAAATTTACGATAGGCGAAAAGTGAAATATCAAATTTTCCGGGTGGAATGTTGTCTGGGCGAAACTCACAATAAGGCTGATTGAAAACGTTTAAGTTATGTATAAATTCAAAATTGTTTTTCAAACTTCTCAAATTATCTATATATAATAAATTAATAAATTATTATATAAATTATAAATTATAATAAATTAAATAAATAATTAAACTAATAAAAACAAAATAAACATGCAAATAATATTGTGAGTCAAACATTCACCACATTAATAGGAAAATTCATTCACAATTCAACTCATGACAGCTTGTAGTTCTGTTCTTATCAATGAACGAACATGACTCAAATGACTTCCAATAATCAACAATTGCAAGGTTAATTAGCCATAAGTGCAGCTATCGTCAAAAATTAATATATTTCTAACACCACCCGCATATATTTCCAAATCATAAAACTTATAAGCTAATCATTATCGATAGAGCGCCCTCAATGAATTCAAAAAAAGTTATCCTATATCTATATTTATACATAAAACCGATGATGCCACACTATCGCAAATATAATATAAAAAAAATTGAAAAACTAAAACAAAAACTAAAACAGAAGAAAAAAATTGCATTAGAGATTGGTGCGTGACTTCATTTCTATGCAACTGCATAAGGTATCCCACCTCCAACTACAGACTCGTCATATTATATTATAGCAGCCTCATCGGATTCCGATCCCAAAAATGGAGTCCTAGACTTTGTATAAAAGTAAATTATCGATTACGGATGGAACAGTTCAGACTTTCATTTTCATTCGTTACCAACTCGTTGCTGCCACTAAAGCGAATTAAATCAAACTGTTCCTATATATTGTATAAAATGTTACCTCACGTAAGTCTGCCATCACAGGACGGAATCCTGAAAATCCTTAAAAAAAAAAACTTCAAAATTAAAACGGTCTTTCCTGCCTTTCGTTTTTACATTATTCATGTATATATAGATTCTCTCAATCGTTCTCGCAATCGTGGCTTGTGCCGTAGCCAAGCCGTCTGGAATTGTGCCCATCCTAGGTCCTGGAATTGTGACCGCTCACAGCCATCAGTTTGTAGCAAGGACCTATAATGGAATTGTCACACCTACGGTCTCCTTGTTGCCACCACTCGCAACACCAACAGCCCCTCGATTCTACCCATCGTATTTGCCAACATATCCAACAGGATACTATCCTTACAGTCCGGTGTACAGGTACGGATACAATTACCCCTGGGGTACGTACGGACCAGGCTATGTCCGATATCCCCTCAACCCATATTGGTGATGCACGTGTGGAGTTCAACGTAAGTCGTTATAGGTTAAGTCCATTTTCTAACGAATCTACCGCAGCAGGGTAGAAAATAAAATGCTTGTCAAAATGTGAAATTAAAGTGACGTTAAAACAAACAGTTATTGGAGTTTTCTCTTTCTAAATGACTCGTTTGGGTTTTTTACCAAAGGTCTCCTTATTTCTGTTCGTCATTCAACAAACAAAAGCAACGCTACCGTGATGGTGTCTTTCGCTAACCTTCTTCCACAGGTGCCCCATTAAATGGTTAAACATTAAAATGCAATTAGCGGAACAATGGCCAAAAGTGCTTAGCCATTATTGCGGTGTCGCATTGCAAGGTTCCAGTTGATGGTTTTCAACATCCAGCCAGGCAGTGTTTCCAAACATCAGCCATCAGGTAGGTTAGGTATGAGGAGGTTTGTGTTGTGTACCTACCTCAAACCTATATCAACTCAATGCCATTCTGACTGAAAAGTTACCGGATCTTTGGTGCCATTCATGTGAGCAGCATCGGGAGGCCGTTTAAAAGCTTTTAAGGAAATGTTCAGAGGATTCATGAAACGTGAAATTTAATCCATTTTGATCCGTCTTTTGTTAACGTGCCGGCACATAAAACCCGCTTGACGGAGAAATGAACCAAGACACATAGGACTATAAGGACAAGAAGTGCGGGAGGCATAAGTATATCCTAGCGTATATCACCTACACTCTCCATCTCCAGTTATCCACCATCACTATATATATAAGACCACCGATCCAGCTGCTGGGTATAGGATAGGTATATCGCAAAAAGAAAGTGTCTGTGACTGTTAAATGTCGCTTTGTGAATTTTTGATGTGTGAGTCTTGAATATTAGGGGATAATAGAGGGATTAGAGGTAAAATTCGTGTGCGACTCGAGTATACACTAATGGGCATACGGCTTGAGATTGTTAGGTATAGGTATAGATTTTGTGTAAAACTTTTTGGTTAGGGTGAATTTATAGAAGAATGATTGATTTTGATTTGCAGACGATTGCCTCCTTATATAGTCGAATATTTTAGCTATATACATAGATTGAGATCCTCGTAAAGGTAATAATATGTGTATATACCTACCTAAGTATGAACTGTTTATAGGGAAGGGTATGTATTTCTAGATTTAAGTTACCCCACAAATTTCTATCGTATATGGAGGTTCACGATAAGATACTGGTTATTTTGATGAAAGCATCGTCATGTGTGTTTAATTTGAAAGCTTTGATGAGTTGAATGGATTAGATTTATAACGTGTTTGTGATGGGGAGAGAAGGAGTTTATTGGTTTAAAGAATTACAAAGGAAAATTTTCAGGATTTTTATATGTGTATAAGGAAAAGGAATCTCTATATAGATTAAATTGCAGAAACAATAGAAAATTTATAAATTGACTTGACTTTATAAGTTTTCTGTTGATTTTCAAAGTAATTATGCGTCTATTAAGACATATTTTCTTTACAAAGAGAATATATTTATGGATTTTCAAGGAAAAACTAGTTTTAAGAGTAGCCACCCTGACATAAATCAAATTCAAAGGAATACAGTATTCGGACTCATTTGCTTGAAAGTTTATGTATTATTTCTAATTTAGGGTAGAATTTTTACAGGCCCAAATAAAACATGAATAATATCTTATTTTTCCTGGCTTAAAATGATTTTACTATACAAGGTGGCGCGAAGGGGTCTATTTCCCCTTTTGGCAGAAGGGGCTATTTTCTAAACAATTATTAGGTGTGTTTTTTTGGCAATCTATACATAGTATACAGTAAAATATTCCCAAATATACGCATCGGTAGTACCATGATTTTTATATTTCAAATTTGGTAATATTAAACACCTGTCAGAATAATTTGAAATTAAAAAAAAATCCATCCACAGTACTACTTTATAGTTTTTATCGTCCGTAATTCTACTGCAGTCTCATTATTTTTAAACTTCTTTTATCATTTTTAGAAAAAAGTTATTTTAATGAATAGTTTTCTTGCTTTTAGATCGCACACTGCGATTTTAAAATTTAGATAATTTAAATCTATTATCGGATTTTAAAATAAATAAATTAGTTATGGGAGCCTATATTTTATGCCACCTCCAAAAAAAGTTTAAGGTAGTATTATGTGAGTAAATATTTATTTGAACAATATAGCATCGTGTTGCACATTTGCATGGAACTTTACAATATAAGCTGGAAAATTGACGTCCCTTATTTTGGCGGACACTTTTTGGCGGAATCAAAAAATTTTGATATCTGAATTTGTAGCTAATTAAATGCTAATTTGTTGCACAAACCAAAAATTTGTAGCTCGCATAGTTTCGTAGTTATTCAAGTTTCCGCTAAAATAAGTCTGAAGTTAGCGGACGAAAATACGAAAACCATAATTCTGTTGGTGTCAAAAATTGTAGCTTTTTAAATTCTAATTTGTTGCGCAAAAATTAATTTTTTAGCTTTTATGTATCATTTTATATTTGCATTTCAAGTTTAAAAAATGCATTTCCGGTAATTTGAAATAAAAGGGAAGTTGGCGGCCAAAATCTAAAAAAATGAGATTCTCGAAAATTTTTTTTTGCCAGAAATTGTAGCTTTTTAAATGCTATTTTTTGGCGCCAAGAAGAAATTTGTAGCTCTAACGGTTTTTTTTATATTCAAGTTTCAAGTTACCTCAAAATGGAGCTTCCAAAATCTAAAAAAATGAGAAAATCAAAATTTTTTTTCTGTCATAATTTGTAATCTCCCTAAACTTAATTAAGCACGTAAACCCCGATTTTGTAGCTCGCATAGTTTTTTTGTTATAAAAGATTCCGCTAAAATAAGACGTCATTCCCATATGTAACGGTCAAAATTTTTTAAAAAATTTGCATTTTAAGTTTAAAAAACGCGTTTCCGGTCCGCTAAAATAAGACTGAAGTTAGCGGACAAAATCTAAAAAATGGATTCTTGCGCAACAAATTATAATTTCAAAAGCTACAATTTCTGAGAAAAAAAAAATTCAAAAATTCAAATTTTTTAAAAAATTTTAACCGTTACATATGGGAATGACGTCTTATTTTAGCGGAATCTTTTATAACAAAAAAACTATGCGAGCTACAAAATCGGGGTTTACGTGCTTAGTTAAGTTTAGGGAGATTACAAATTATGACAGAAAAAAAATTTTGATTTTCTCATTTTTTTAGATTTTGGAAGCTCCATTTTGAGGTAACTTGAAACTTGAATATAAAAAAAACCGTTAGAGCTACAAATTTCTTCTTGGCGCCAAAAAATAGCATTTAAAAAGCTACAATTTCTGACAAAAAAAAATTTTCGAGAATCTCATTTTTTTAGATTTTGGCCGCCAACTTCCCTTTTATTTCAAATTACCGGAAATGCACTTTTTGTAATTATAAAATGGAAGCCTTTTTTTGGGCACGTTGATAAAAATAAGATTTTAAGTTTTTGCTTAAAACATTTGTACGGCAGTTACTGTTATTTTTAATCGTAAAAAAAATGAAACAATGCGTTGGGGCGGAAGCCCATAAAACACTATGTTGACCAACGCGTTTACATTTTAGTCGAAAAGAAAGGACAGACAAATAGACGGAAAGAATTGCGAGACCCACTTTTGTCGACTTTGCTTCAGCGTAATCTCAAGTTCAATTTTTTATGCGAATACATAACTTGTATATAACATGTATGTATCTTTGTATTATGTATAACTACGATATATAGTACCTATGTACATATATATCGCAAGTAAAAAACATTAAATATTGGAGAGCCGTTTTTTTTGTATTTTTGAAAAAATGTTTCGAGGGCTTCATCTTTAAAAATACACGTCCTACACCTTTAATTTTTTAGAACCTTTATAAGAATACTTTTTGAAACCCGAAAAAAATTTCAAAAATAGGAATAACGATTTTTGGAATTTTCCCCATAACTTTTGAAATTTTGAACATAGAAGTCCAAAAATTTGGAACAATTTTCAAAACAAAAAACCCCTAATTTTGAGGAGATTTATGCGCAGGCTTTTTTGGTAGATTTGAATTTAAATGCAAATAAAACAAACTTTATTTCATCTTATTCCCAACGTTTGAACATTTTTATTTTTAAATAATTAAATCTGGAACAACGTGGAAAAAATAAAAAACAAATTCCAAAAAAGGGGAGCCATTCAATTTTGTATTATTTTTTTTTTTGACGAAGAATGTATTCACTTCGCTAGTGGAAAAATACAGACAACCAAAATGAAAATTGTTATTTGTCTCGGAAACGCCTGTAACGACTTTGATGCACAAATTTGGGCATACTATTTATAGTATTCTGCATTTATGTAAAAAAAAATGTCATCGCACCGATTTTTTTATTTTCCAATTTGTCGTTTACGGCTTAAGCGATTTTGATCAAAATATTCATCCAAGAAGTTCTTTAAGTCAAACAAAATTTTTGTATTAATTAATTTGAAAATTAAAAATTAAAAATTAAAAAAAAATTAAAAAAGTTTTTCAAATTAATTTTGTTCTAAATTTCAAAGAAAACAAATTACAGCAGTTTTGACCGACCTCATTATAGATTATATAAATCCAAAAATATTATTTTTTTTGTGGTCTTGTTCCAATATTTTTATGCTAAGAAGCTAATCAGTACATCGTATTCAGACATTGTGAAACATCACTAAATAGATATTCAAAAAGAATCTGTTTTTTTTTTGTTTGAATTGTTTAACTTTTCGCCAACAATCAACACAACATATGCGTTGATATGACGTGTCCGAACTTATCGAAATACATATTATATCCACCTGGTTACTGCCTCGCCCACTTCTTGCTGATTTTGTTCACGTTCGTTACACAACATGGCACAAGCACTAAACCTGTGCGTAACTATTCTTACATGCACTGCACATTCGATGTAAAATGTATACACGATTTTCAAACAAATAAAGCAGGACGGATTGACTGGTGTATGCAATATCCAATATCCATAATAGAATTTATTGGGGCGCCTTTCTGAACGTATATTATATTAAAAGAAAGATCTTTATCTTCGTTATTCAAGACATTTAAGGAAAAATCTTAAGTTTTAAATTTTATTTGGGGAAAGTTGGAAAATGAGCACTTAAGTGCCTTTTACATGAACCGCGACCTGCGAATGAATAAATCTTTAAGGCTTAAGCAATTTTTAGAGCTAATTAAATTTTATACTGTATTAACATTCGGACGAAGTGAATGAAAATGATCCAATCAACATATAAAACACTGTCTAAAATTTTGTATTTTAATATTTTCTACGCAGCCAAGAACTTATTTTCTGCGAACTGTCAAACAGTGATTATGAATTATAAAGATATTATATGTAAGAATTTTTCGTACGTTCCACCATAAAAAAACCCATTTTCACATTGTTGTTTTTGTAATTTCCTCTCGTGTCGATGAATTGATGTGAATTGCAGTCACAATTTATGCGGTGGTGAATTCATATTTTTGCACTACTGTGCGTTAAAACATGGACACAATAGTGCAAAAATAAGAATTCACCACCATCCGCCATTTTGTTTAGCTTGAGAGGTTTCCAATCTTTATAATGCATAATCTCTACTGTCAAACGTGAATTTGCAATCCACAACATAAGGACGCATTCCACAAATCGGCAAAAGGAATTAATTTGAATTTAACCTCAAACACTTATGTCGAATTCCTTTCAAAAAAAGAATCGAATTTTTTTCCAAAAGAATCGAATTTTTCTGTCAAAACGAATCTTGCTACACTAGAAAAATCCGTTTTGACAGAAAAAATTCGATTCTTTTGGAAAAAAATTCGATTTTTTTTTTGAAAGGAATTCGACATTATTTTACTAGTTTATGCGTTTCATGACAACTTGCAGTTGTCAACGACCATTGACGTGAATGAAATATATTATATATGTATTACTCATATGTAATACACTTTTTGACAGCTTTTCGAGGTCCATTCTCCATTTCTAGTTCAGCCAGTAAGCAGGTTTAAGGGTGAATTCCACAAGAAAAAATTTTCAGGAGTATATTTAACGTATCCTGCTCCTTGCGAGGAAGTGACAATCCTCAGAAACAATCTATTGTTACGAAAAAGTGACTCTCACCTTAGCCTTCCCATATCTGCAGAAAATTGAAAGTCCCCTGCCTCCTAACAACACAAACAAAAATATTTATTTATTTTGAAAAATGCAATAAAGATGGTATTCTTAAAACTAACCAAGAGTTAATGGGGAATATCTTAATCCACCACTGGTTGTGCGGATGGATAATGTTCCCCAATATTTGGCTTCGTGCTACCTGATGTTGTCAAAAAACTTACAAGCTATCAGTTACAATTTGATTTCAGAATTTTAATTTTAGCTTGGAAATCACATAGGATTCTATGTTGCTTTTTCATGGTCAAATCGAAAGGCTTCTGTCGATAAATAGGTCATGTTTAGTGAGATTGATGTTAAAAAAAAATCAAAAGCATAAAAATTCGTTATTTAAATCTTTTTAATGCATTTATAATCACTAATCAGTCTTTGATTTAAATGAGATATTGAGCAGGAGCAGCATAGCTCAAGGATCCCAAAGAAGGAGAAATATATCTAGCAGCAAATGGTGTTGCAGCATAATTGTAAGCAGCAGCATAACTTAATGGAGCTGTGTAAGCAGCTGAAGCAAGACCAAATGGAGCAGCAGCAACAGCAAGTGGTGCAGCAACTGGAGCAGCAGCTAATAGTGGAGCTGAAGCAATTCCATTGTAGTTCCTTGCAATAACTTGATTACTTGTTGCAGTGACAATTCCAGGACCAGCTAGAAGAGGTGCAGAATAAGCTAGTGGAGCAATAATTCCTGGTTTGGCAGCAGCACAAGCCAAAACAGCGAAAAAGGTAACAATTGTCTATATAAATGAAAAAGAAAAAAAGGTTTTGTTATTTTTTTTTTCAAACCGGGATTTTGAATTTATCGAATCCTTACAATTTTAAACATTTTGAATAGATTATGGGCTATAAAGCTATACTCCTGGTGATGTTTCTTCGAAAAGTGCCAGAATGGAATATACTCATTTACTCAACAAGTTAATGTATTTATACAAAAAAGAATTGAATTCAGCTTAAGCCTCTTTTTCTTTCAAAATATATACAGCATTAAAATTCAAAACGTCACTTTCTGCGAATAAAAAAAAAAAAAACAAAAACCCTACAATGAAAATGAAATGAAAAATTTAACATGACCTTCAGCTGAAAGTACATATTGACTGTGCAGGGGAACTGAATAACTGTTTATATTGCGTATAGGTTATTATGGTAATTTAATTCAGTTTTATTTAATGCATATAATTGGGAAATGTTTGTTGCGTTTCATGACATAAAAATCCATGCAGCTAAAATGGGTATTTTTAAAATGATAATTATAAATGCATTTTGGTTGCAGCGTTATAGTAATATTTTTTTTTTGTATGTGTGATCTAATAGAGAAATTAAAAAATCGGGTATCAAATGAGATTTAAGATTGATTCAAAATAGCTTTTAACGGCCTTTAAGTCCTACAATAATTGGCGATTTCACTTGGACTCATCAGTTGACTAGTGAGGGTTTTTGTCAATACGCAATTTTTGCTAGGATTGTCCTCTCTTTGCGAAACCAATGATTAGACAAACTTTTGTTGGTGTTTACCACGAGTCCGGTGGATTTCGAAATTCTGTATGGATAATGTCTGCTTTTCTTTTGGGCTACAGCCTTAACGGTTGGGCCGTTATTTTTCTTTATAGTTATAAGAGAAAATTAAATTATTATTAATTATGGAGCAACAAAATCGGTACCTATACAACTTTTTAGTCCTTTTAAGAAAATTTTTTGTTATAGAAAACGGCTTTTACGATTTTGTCTATATCTTAGGTATAAATATACTTTTTTTTTACTATAACCTAACAGTAGGTACGTATATACAGTAGGTAAAATTAAAAAAAAAAACATTTTGAATAAAAAAAATTCAAAAATAAAACTGAGAATTCACTAGGTGTGTTTTATTCATTTGGTGTGTTCTCACTCAAAAAGTGAGCAAGCGAATCCAAGATTTTTTTTCCTCAGAGTTTTGACAGCAAAGCTGAGAAATTTTGCTGAGGAATCCTGTTCAGGTAACTGATATTGCTGAGATCTCCGAGATATCATTTTCCTGAACATGCCTATTGCTGCATAGCCAGCGCAGCACAAGTCTGAATAAAACGATCACTCACACTGAAAGCTCTATCGCCAGCATAGCCATCTTTTATTTTACTGACTTCTTTTTCGCCAGCAATCAAATTGTTTTTGTTTGCCAAGGGAAATTTTGTATGCTGGCAACAATGAATAAAACACACCTACTATAAAAAATAAAATTCCTCGCGCGACACCTTATGAACCAGGTGACAAGTACTAGGTGACTTACAACTGCCAGTGATGCCAGACTTTGGGAGCAGATTTTCCCACAGTGATACCCGAAAATTCCCTTTTTTCCCATGCCTTTGTTATGAATATCCCATCCCAATTCTCTAAAAACAAATTTAAAAATATTTTTGTATATCTCGACATTGCAATTAAGAAACAAATATGCTTTCTGCATAAAAATGTTAAACATTTACACTGAATGTATGAGTTTTACTATATTTGAAAAAAAGGCACAGAAATCTATAAAAAAACAAACCCAATAAAACGCAAGTGTCATTCAATTAATTATGCGCGAAAAACAGTGGAGACTTCTCCAAATATTCTGCTACAAAATATCAATTTCTCAAATATCATGGTACTATATATAGAACGAAAAAAAGGACCCGTGTTTTTGTTTAAATTAATAGATAAGTTTTGTTATTTTTGAATGGGATTTTTCGTTTCGCATCAGTAGCGTACTATTAAGGATATTACTTTTTTTCTATGGATAACAATATTTTATTTGATCATAGTTGAATACAATTTATGTTCCTTATAAAATGAGCACAATTTATTTTAAGTTGTGCTCAAATTTTTGTACTATTAGTTTCGAAGTACGTTAAGTTTCAATGGATGAGAACCTTGAGTATAACAACCCGGCGTGTAGTACCAAACGGTCAACCCGTCTGTCATTCGATAAAAAAATCGGAACGTCGCGCCGCGCCGCCCGGCCGCCGCAATTCCATTTAAGTAAAGATAGCTCGTGACCTTGATTTTGGATGCGTATTGCGTAGTCGCATGCACGCAACAAAATAATTACTAACCAACAGCGTTTTTCGGTGGGTGAAAAAAAATGTGTTAAAAATTACGTAGTCAGGGGTAAAAATTATATTGTTCACTATGTTAATTCTGACATATAGACGACTCGATTAAAATTAAATTATTTTAAATAGCTAATAGCCCACATTTATAAAAAGGTTATATTAATGGAGAAACTTGGTCAGGATTCGCAATTTTGAAGATTGTTTATATAAAGATAAAATTCGAATAAAATTCGAAAAATTAAGAGTTTAAAAATCATTTATTCAAAAACAAAGCACTAAAATAACATAATTTGAAAAACATAATTAAAGAATAAGTTACTGGCTTTAAAAAAAAGTTATAACATAATATTGTAGGTGTTGCCGTTATGTTTTTATATTTCATTTTCTATTTTCAATATTTTTTTTTTTAATTTGCCCCTCCCTCCCAAAGGGGTGGACAAACACTGTGGACCGATATCTTAAAATCATGTTTATATAATGTACCGACAACAAAAAAATTGATGCATTTATCACAAAATGCACAATTTTTTACCTAAGCCGCCCAACTATATTATATAGAAAAGAAAGACACAAATTGGTTTATTTCCGAAACGGTTATTTTTATGAAAAAATGAAGTATGTTAATCCTTTTTGTAGGAAATTTTCCAAGCTATACAAATTAGTCTTTAACATTTTTTCTGTACAACTTCAACCCCCCGTAAAATTGTTAACGGCCGCGGCCTTCATGTCCAAGGGGACTTTTGACAGTTTCTTAATAACGCCAAGAGTAGGCTATCTACCAAAATCCAGCTTTCTGGCGATTTTTTCCGAGTCAAATCCCTTATTGACTGGACTATAACTTAATCTAGTGAGTTTGTAGGTTATATATTAACAATGTTTATTATTTAACTTAACCGAGTTTTACGTTGTTTTTAACCGATTATTTCGTAGTTTTCTCTTGTTTTCATTTCTTAAAATTGAAAATCACTTCATGAATTGAACTTATTGGGAGATAGGGATCACTCGTTTACGGGAACACAAATTCAAAGTATATACCTACTCGTAAAATATTCCGTACTTCCAAATGCGAACGACATGTACGATATACGAAATGGTATAATTATCTTTCTTAATGAAAGCAATGCTATAAGTAATATACAAAGATTTATTTTTTTAAAGAAAACATTATTTTTACGAGTTCGCCTTCAATTTCTTGATTGCTCTTTTTGTTTTAATTAATTCAAACTGTTAACAATTTCTGCTGATACAATCAAAGTCTGGCTCATAAAATTTCCCCCTTCACATTTCAGTAAATTTCATCATAATTTCAAATGAAGATAGGTACATATATATAAATATATACAGAATCTCAAACGAAACTATCAATACCTCATCCCACTCAACACAAAATATTTATAGGATTTGTGTATAAAATTAGCTGAAGTTCTCTAATGTGCCTGTCCCCGACTTCAGTCGTTTAATTAATGCACGCACAGCAAATTATCTATATATTATGTAGATAAGATATACGCAAGGAAATACCAAACATCAAATCTAGCAACACCCACATCGCTATCAGCAACAGCAATGAGAGCATCCTATTAAGATATATAACTGAAAAAAAACCCACCATTATTATTTTGTATCTTTTAATGACACCTTTCACAAGATATCATCCTCAATTTTGTCAGATATAGATAATATACAAAAGATACATTGCAAAAGATATCCGCCCAATAAATTAGCAAGGAAAATTTAATTAGTGAAATACAGCGAACAGCAAACTACGTGATCTGGCATAACTGAGAAGTTCTCTCTAATTTAAAATTAAGTCAAGCACACACCCAAAAAATTCGTCCAATCTCTGAATAGCTGAGTATGAGTGTATGAGGGTGTAGAGAGATGGCAAAAAAAAGAGAAAAGGGAGAATGTTGGCATCCAGCATCCTATTCCAATGAATATTTCTTGTGACATTGAAAAAAAAAAATACACAAAAATAGGAGACAAAAAATCATCACACAAAACCTAGGGTTCAAATTGACCATAACTTTATGGACGGTCCAAATGTCCTTCATCCGATGTTGTATATGTTGTCGTTGTTGTCGTCGTAGTCGTCGGAAGTCCTTGTCCGGCATTGAGAAAGTAATGTTTTATGGCAATAATTCTTTATTTCATTTTTGTGTCCTTCCGACATAAAACCAAATAAGCGCTGACACAGGATGACGACAAATAATAGCCCCAGAATATGGCTCAGTATAAAGCTCACAGACATGAGAATCAACACCCAACTCAACTCATAGTGTAATTCAATAAAGATACAGATCATAGGTTGAGAGGGTATAGGTATATATGTATGTGACGATGATAAAATGTTGCGAAACAACTTATCGAATGAAGAAAGTTTGAAGTGCGTGTCCTTAAAAAAAAAAAACAAAAAAATGTGCTATACCTAAACCTACATTACTGATAAGAAACTTTTTGGCAACTTATTTTTAAGCCTTACATGAAATTTTATCCATTTTGGGGTTATGATATGGTTGGGAAAATTTTTGCAGATACATAGTATAATAAATGAATTATCATGTTTATAGGTTTGTGGCCTATTGTGTATCTTCAACATATTGAGTGTCAGTGCGGAAACAAATTATTAGGGAAGTCATAATAAAGGTTGTGTAAAGCGTAAGTATACATTTTTTCGCACATTTTTGCATAAAATCACTGAAATTTAGAAGTATAAGGCTTTGAGAAAAAACGTAAGGGACTTATTGTTGAAGGAAAATGTATGTGAATATGAGAATCATTAGTGCAAAGATAGATTAATGCGTTAACTTTCCATAAACAAAAAGTTACTAAGATTGAATGCGTATATTATTTTATTATTATTGACACTTTATATTATAAAGTTTTGATGAGAAGGCACCTACATAAGGCATATATCGAATGCTGTGATATAGACACATTGTATATTCGAATTTAAGCTTTAAGTGCTTTAAAAAAAAATGCATGTGAACTCAGTGAATCTCAGCGAAAATTAAAATTTTTAAAATTTAGGTAAAATAACTTTTTTGGTTAAATTCCTTCAACTTAGCGAAATATGTACTTTATTCACAAACAAAAAGAAAAAGTAATAATTATATATATGTAGGTACTTATCAATATTCTAAAGAATTTTGTTGTCAAAGTTTTACGCTAAGAGAACTTACCAAAACTATGAATATATCTCAAAGCTGATAACGGAAAACAGATTAGAGTTCAGTCCCAAAATCTACCTTTATAGATACATATTTACTTTCGCTAAGTTCGCGTCAACTTAGCGAAAAAATTTGAGAAACGAATTCTATAGCATATTGCAAAGTATAATAATGATTTCTATTTTTAATTGCTATGTTGACGAAACTTCGCTAAGTTTACGTCATTTTCGCTAAACAAGGTTTTTTTTAAAGAAAAAAGAAATGATCTATTTCCATGTTTAATTTTTAGCAACTGAATTCCATAAGTACCTACTTATCAATACTTTTTCTACTTTTTAAATAAAAAATATTTCGCTAAGTTGATGTGAATTTAGCAAAAATAGAAATTTAAGTTAAACAGAATAGCGGACTAAAAAAATTTAATTATTAATTATTTAAAAATGTCTATCCATTTCGGATCCATGTCTGTGTACTTATATTTGAAGTGAGTTGTTTCGCTTAAATGCCACCAACTTAGCGAAAAACTTTTTTTTTACAAAAAAATGAGATATTAATAATCATATTTTGCTCATACCAATATTCTATTGAATTTTGTTCTTTAAGTTTTTCGCTAAGTTCAATTTAGCAATTTAGAATTTAGCAAAAATAAAAATATATTGTAAACATAAATTGAATGTAATTTTTCCATTATCGAACCGTGTATAGATATTCTGATATTTTTGAGTCAGTTGTTTCGCTTAAATGTCGTCAACTTAGCGAAACAATTTTTTGTAAAAAAAAACAAGAATTTTTTTTTCGCTAAGTTGACATAAACTTTGAAAAATAAGAATTTTATATGAACAAGCTATAATTCTACCTTATTAGTCTAATTGTTTACCCCGTCTTATTCACGAAGCCATTGAAGTAACATACATAAATATGTTTTAAAATCGAGTCCATTTATCGTGTGCGAAATATCCCATAGCTAAAACTTAACTTTTGATCCAAAATTCGATAGAAATACCAATTGAATTGACTTCGTGAAGCACTAATATCTTCCCTCAAACTTACTCACTTCATAAGAATCTTATGGGTGTATGAATCGGCCATACTTCACATACATTGTATGTGATGTATGTTCCTTGAAGAAGTCTCCATTGATAACTTAGTGAACCATTTGAAAATTGAATTTAAAAAAAAATATGCTTTAACTTAGAAAAGGCTTAATTTTTTAAAAATCTAAAATTTGCACTCATGTGATGTTTGGGCCGTGAAATAGGCCCCTGGGGCCTGGAAGTCAACCAACAAGTTTTTTCAGCCAGCTCATTCTCACTGTTTGTATACGTTAAGTGCATCGAGATATAAGTTCAGATTAATAAAATTATTTAAAATAAGTTTTTTTTTTTCAATTTTTTACGAAATTAAAAAAAATACCCCAAATTGGCAACCCTCAAGCTTCAACTACTGGCGAGTTTGCATTTTCATTCAAGAACGATGTTAAAGAAGTTTCATGACAGCACACCGTTTTATTTATAACCTGCTTTGATATGAAGCTCTTTACTGACCTTGATGGGACACCGTGTGTTCTCAATATTGTCATCCTGCTCTTCTACATTGCATAAAACTTTTTTTGTAATACTCGTATCTATAAATACTATCATATACGAGGACTTTAAATTGATGGTGTTGATGACTTTAATAAATGGTGTTAAGCATTGTATTTAAGTTCCTGTATTTTTTTTTTTTTCAAAATCTGCCGTGTGAATATTTGGTTGATTGTGAACTTTTCTGGCCTAAATCCACCCAGATGTAGGTAGACCTATCAGGTTGTTGTTAATAATAATTAATTTAAGTACATAACTATGTATTCTTGTTCAAAATTTAGTAATATAAGATAATTAACAAAATGTCAACACTCTACCATTAATTTTTAAAATTTTGACTTATAAAGTTTTTTCGACAAACTGAGTAAAACAAAAAAATTAGGGAAAACTGAATTAAAATACAAAATGGCGTGTCGAAGTTTTGAAAATCACGCCTTCTACATATTTGTTTTTTTTCAAGATTCATATACTTGCTCAATTTGCTGAAATAACAGACCACCTCTGTTGGGAAATATTTGGTTTATAACAAATATCTTGATTATAAAAAAGGCTTTAAAGTTGGAGTAGGTATTTTTTGTTTTTTTTTCTTATAGCACTAAAATCAATCTCAAAAAAGAGCTAAATTTTGCTCTAACTCCCACATTGAATAATATCGTAAATATAATTCCTCAACACGTCTAAGGACTTAGAAGAAATAAATCACAAAGTGGTCTTACTTAACGGAACAACAAATAAAAGTGTACATTTTTTGTGCTCGACGAGCCTCTAAGTCTAAATAAAGTCTGTATGTATTTATATACTCAAACCGTTACACCAGCACAAGTGACACATCCTTGGGAAATGTAAATCCGTTTGGTAATTTTCATCTCGAGTGTGCTAGCTACTTTTCGTGAAATCAAAGTCGTGGAATCATGAGACGACATAAATTTTGCACTTCCTTGGGAAATTAAGGCACCGCGTCGCTATATACGCTACTCAGCTGATGCTTGTTTTGGTGTGGTGTGATATAATATTGGTATGTGATTCAGATGCTTCATCCAGGGGTGTAAGGCAACACCCAAGCACAAGTCATACCTACTTATAGTACTCCCATGCTATAGTAATGTGAACTCATTGAACCCAGCCAGCAGCAGCAGCGCTATGCTTTTTGTGGATTCAAGAAAGATTGAGTGCGGAAGAGAGTATGTATGTATGTATATGCATTATGCAAAGGATGAAGCCCGACCAACCTACCATATTGAACGAAAGTAGAAGATGAAATGAGGACGCCATGCCATGCGACGACGAAGACGACGATGGAAGCCCATCGTGATTGAGGGTGTTCTGTGCTGAGATTTGATTAATTTGTGTTGAAATTTACACAGCAGCGTGATTCATGGTTTTGAATTTCTCAACTTATAGAGCTCAATTTGGCACTAGAGCTGCTAATTTATTCAAATCAAACCGTGCTAATGTGCAAAGGTGTCAGAACGTTGTTGCTTTGCTTATACTATATAGAAACGGTGGTGTAATTCAATGAAAAGTTATGAACAATTAAACATTGTATATAGGTTTGCGCATATTAATTTAGAATCTAATTTTGTGGTTTAAAATAATAAAAAGTTTTTAATTATAAAATAATAATGCTTTGTGCGAATAGAAGAAACTTCCTGTTTGGATTATATGTATTATTGATTTTGTTTATATAAAAGTTATAACTTAATTGTTATATAGTATTTAGACGTTGATACTGGAAAATAAATTACTTATATCATTTTTTCATAAAAAAATGAGAAATTTGATGTCTGATTATCATAAAAAACAACAAATTGGTATGGAACTATTTTCAAATCTTAGAACTGCTCACAATAGTTAAAAATAAATTAAAATTTTTGACAAACGACACTATACATATTAGGTGTGTTTTATTCATTGCTGTATATCCAGCGCAGCATTCAAGTCTGAATAAAACGATTTAGCTCACTCGCCATCTTCATTTCAATAATTCAAAGTTCTATCGCTAGCACAGCCATCTTTTTTTTATTGACTTCTTTTTCGCCATTAATCAAGTTGTTTTTGTTTACCAAGGGAAATTTTGCTGCGCTGGCTATGCAGCAATGAATAAAACACACCTATAATATTTCTTTTTTTCAACCCAATTCAATTAAATTTTGTCAAGAAAATTAGTTTGGATGGCGATATTTCCACAATCGAGACTCGTAAGTCGCTGCCAGTTTCAAAATTGTTTATTAGATTTTTTTTTTTAATATTTCTAAAACTGAAAACCAACAAATTTTTCGAAGTCTGGTTCTCGAAATATTTTCATTCAAAGTGATATTACCTTATTTCAGCCCAATTCAAGTGTTCAAAAAAATTGTTCGGATGTTGATAATTCTGCAACCGAGTCACGTGAGTGTTTGCAAATTTCTAAATTGCTTAGAAGTTTTTTGAGACCTTTCCAAAACTGAAAACCAACAAATTAGAAGGTTCTCGAAATATTTTCATCCAAAGTGATTTTTTTCAGTATCAACGATTTATCACTAGCCCAGGCGAAATGCTAAATCATATGAAACGATTAACATGGGCAAATTATCCGGCAAAAAATTATAGGTCCCCTCCATTTCTGTCAATAAGACCGCGGGTAAAATGAAATTCATTATTGTTGGAAATATCTAAAAAAAAACTGTCACTTTTTTTTAAAAAAAGTGTATAGCTTAGCTATTTTGACCCCTAAAAATAATTTTTTTTTTGTTGGAGCAACAGATTAAAAAAAAAACATTTAAGAAAACGTAACAATAACCAGTTTGTTTTGTTTTAATGTACCTACAATTTTCAACAAAACCGCTTGAATAATTGGGATGTTTGATTTGTTGTGTTGTATATCCTACAGTAGGCCTAATCCGAGTTGAACAATGAAAAAAAAGACACAACCCAATAAAATTAGACTTTACATTCAACAAAAAAAATCCCGACAAAGCTGAATTTCGGTATAAACTAAAAAAAACTTTGTTTTTTCATCAAAGTAGAAAACCATTAGTTTTTTTTGGAAATGTAAATTGTCGGTTATAAAATTCTGCACACAAAATATTTTATGTCACTTTTTTTTCGTAAGAGCAATAGATTTTGAGAAAAATGTACACAAATGTTACCAGTTCTTTGTTTTAATGTACTTTTTGATCATGGAGCATGGTAAAACATCTATGCCGGTGCACTGTTGTCCGTTCATGCAAATCTAATAGCATATAACCATTTTTTAACAAAATATAAAAAAACATATTTGCACCATTAGAATTCAAAACAAATTGTTTGGTTGAAAAATTTAGCTTGTAGAGCCAGTAGATAAATTTGTATGGTGGGAAAAAAATATTTTTTTAATTTTTTTCTATACCTATAGTTTAGAGTGTAAAAACTGAAGGGAGTTCATGAAAAAACTTGTGTTTTTTTGTTTAATTTGATATATTTGTTTATTATTAAAATAAAAAAATGATTTTGTTGTATTTTGTTTGTTTAAATTAAAAAATTTCGAATTTTTTTTTAAAACCACTTTGGGCACACTTTTTCAACATTAAATTGGGTTACAAAAAAAAACTCCTAAAATTTCCGCCTTTAAATTAACGAGAACAAATCTTTATAAATCACATAATCCTAAAAATTCAGCTGGATAAAGTTGCATAGAGCTGTGCTTTAGAGATTTGATTTGAAGAAGTAGTCCATTTTTTTATTTTAAAATTTTGAGTCTGAAAATTTATTTTTCCAAATCTATTAAAAAAATTTAATTTAAAGACAGAATTAATGGATGGATTTTTGGGTTTAAAAAAAGATATAACCTGATCTTGTAAGTGTTGCCGTGGATTTTTTATATTTTGTTTTCTAATGCATATTCTTAAAAAATGTCCCCTCCCACCTAAACATAGGAAAATATAACCCCTCCCATATGATTTTTATCTTGTCTCGACCTAATCTAAACGGTCTAGCCTTTTTTCGTATCTTATCCAAAATATCCTGTATAGTTTTGGTTTGTTTAATTAAAAAAAAAAAGTGTGAGTGCCGGGACTCACGGTTAAGATGTGTAAACATCAACATTCGTCCGAATGCCTCATAGACCGAGACCCTACATCAAATTTAGGGTGCGGATGATAGCAAAAATTTACTGGTGTTTTTATATAGATCTTAACTTTTCATAAGCAAATTTGAAAATCGGTAATGATGCATGGAAAATGCGCTTTTTAGTTTACCGACAAAGGCCCCAAGTAAAAAGTTAAGATCTATCTAAACATATCAGTGAATTTTTGCGATCACTCACACCCACAAACAGTAGTGGGCTCTTAGCCAATCATTAAAATTATATTTAAAAATTATTTTCCAGTCAATGACCTTATTTCGTCTAATTTGCCGAAAAATGCAGCCTTCTATGTTAAAACCCTGCAGCCATGATGAAAGCGCAGTCCATGTACTATATGGTCTAAGCAACCAACCATATTTCAACCCAAACTAAACTCGACTTTTTGATTTCGTATATAAACACTCATTGTTTAGTTACTGAACATCACTGATCTCTATATACACTGAATAGTGTATTCATACAAAATTTTTGAGGCAAAAGTATAGTCGTGGCCGGTACCTTCATATAACAGTATAACAGCGGCGCCAGCGGTATGGACGCTACTGGACCTGGATTTTTTTTTATTTTTTTTCAATATTTACAGCCGCAATGCTTGTCGGCATCAACTGACGTCAAATAAATGCTTAATTACGGCAAATATCTTCCATTTCTTTTTTTTCGTTCGTATGGAGCGAGATATGAGGTCGTGGCCGGTACCCTTTAAAAAATTGGCTCACAATAACTGTTATACACTATAGGCTATTCACTATCCAGTGTATTATAGAGATCAGTGCTGAGCGTACATAGCGTTGAACGCACTCAATTTTCGTGAAGCTCAGAACAGAGATTATGGATAATTCATAAGTCTGCTATCACACGATGAATCTTGTTGCATGCACCTTCTTCGAATTCTTCTTTGTTATTTCGTCCGCTTTTTCAAGCGCTATTACACGTTGAAACCAAAGTCATGAATCTAATTTGACAGTTCTCTTTATTTTTCATTTTCGTGTTGGGCTGTGCTCAAGCAATAAAAAACTTTTTCTGTTCTTATTTTTGTTTTCATTATTAGATAGATATATTGAAGAAAGAAAGGTTTGTGTGCCTTTAAATGAATATCAGTCAAGAAAAGCAATAATTTATTTTATTTATGTTGTTTTTAAAGATGAATTTCTCATTTCTGGAAAGCCTATAAGGCCATCAATAACAGTGCGTTGCATCGAAATTTACTCTTTGAACAACAAAACCATATGAAGCAGAATAGTAAAAAACGGACAAGAGAAAAGAGAAACGTCAAATAGTTGCATCGAAAATTTTACTCACGCGACACCGGTCACTTTTTTTCCGTCTCATCTTTTCGATTTTTTTTCTCTTTTGCACTTACGTAGTTCAAAAAGTCGCATGCGTCTAGATGCATCGTGTAATAGCAAACAAATCTCTGGCTCAGAATCAAAATCACGACCACGGCTACAAGATAAGAATCCTTGCGTTCGGTAAACTATCAGATAAGCTATCCACGCATCCAAAAATTTTCAGATACGTTGAGTTGTTTTTGCATCAGCAAAAGATTACAACAACACAAACCTATCCGGATAGCTTTGGATTGATCCCCGAACGTGACCAATCACGACTACAAGATACGTAACGTTTTTTTTCACCATAAATAGAAAAACCGATCTGGTCTCAAAGCAGTCATGTAATTGAAAAAAAGTACTGCAAAGAATACAAAATACAGATAACTCTAAAGAAGCGTCAAAAAGAGTCTCGTAAAACTTGGCCCACGACTCACAGGGCAACTGGTCTTCCGTCTTATCTTTTTTCTCTTTCGCACTCATTATGTTCGAATAGAGTCAGACGCAAAGAATCATCGTGTAATAGGGGCTTAATATATCCTCTAAGCAGCCAACCCACAGATCTCTATAATACACTGGATAGTGAATAGCCTATAGTGTATAACAGTTTTTGTGAGGCAAGTTTTTTAAAGGGTACCGGCCACGACCTCATATCTCGCTCTTTACAAACGAAGAAAGAGATTGAAGATATTTGCCGAAATTGAGCATTTATTTGATATCAGTTGATGCCAACAAGCATTGCGGCTGTAAACATTGAAAAAAATAAAAGAAAATGCAGGTCCAGTAGCTTCCATTCCGCTGGCGCCGCTGTTATACTGTTATATGAAGGTACCGGCCACGACTATACTTTTGCCTCAAAAATGTTGTATGAATACACTATCCAGTGTATATAGAGATCAGTGAGCCAACCAAATTTCAACCCGAACTGAACTCGACCTATCGATTTCAAATACTCAGCGTTTAGTTACTGAACGTACATATTGTTGAACGCACTCAATTTTCGTGAAGCTCAGAATCACGATCACGATTACAACGTTACGTTACGTTTTCTTTTCACCCTACCGCCAGTATAGATGTTTACACATCAAAAGTACAGAGACGTCAAAACAAGTCGACAGAAGAAGTCCAACGTGAAAACCGTCAATGAAATTTAATCGACAACCGAAAGCTCTTAAATGGTGGTTTTTATCTAGTGGCAACGTAGTCAACCTATAATGGGATTTGACACTTACTGGTTGAACAGATAAAGGATGAATTCCAAAATTAAGTTCGAACTGTCAACCAACTTCCAACACAAAAGAACTTCCAAAATATGGGAGATGAGTTCCAAAATGAAGTTCGAACATTTGAAAAGATATCTATACTAACTAACTATCTATATTTTGGCGTACATGTAAAATTTATCTAGTCCCAAACTGACAGCGGAATCCTCTAAAATGACAGTTTTCATATTGGACTATCCTCCGCTGACATATTTTGACTTTTTTGTATAAACCTTCCCATTTCGTGGTGAGAAATACTTGGCCAAGAAAGGCATCTCTTTTTCGCTTTGAATTGGGAGATGCGGTTCTTGGTCACCTCTTTCTCGCCATGAATTTCATTGACGGTGTTCACATTGGACTACTTCCGGCAACTTGTTTTGACGTCTTCTATAAAGAGATGGCAAAGAAAGACATCTTCCACTTCATGGTAGGAAAGAGATGCCTTTCTTGGCCACCTCTTTCTCGACATGAAGTGGGAGTGAGCAAAAGTACAGAGACGTCAAAAGAAAGCAGCGGAAGTAGTCCAATGTGAACACCGTCAATGAAATTTAATCTAGTCCCAACTGACATTAGAAAGTTCTAAAATTATGTTTTCAATCTATTGGCACCGTAGCGAACCTCTAATGGGATTTGACACTTATTTTCTAATCCGAACGAACCTGCAATGACAGTGTTGACATGAGACAGCCTCAATTGAAATTTTTTGACGTCTTTGTATACCTTTCTCATTCCTACTTCGTTGCGAGAAAGAGGTCAAGAAAGGCATCTCATTCTCACCATGAAGTGGAAATGTCTTTCTTGGCCATCGCTTTATCGCCATGAGATGGGAGTGAGAAAAAGTACAGACATCTCAAAACAAGTCGACGGAAGTAGTACAATGTGAACACCGTCATTGAAATTCATTTTTTGACGTCTTTGTATACCTTTCTCATTCCTACTTCGGTGCGAGAAAGAGTTGGTCAAAAAAGGCGTCTCTTTCTCACCATGAAGTGGAAATGTCATGAATTTCATTGACGGTGTTCACATTGGACTACTTCCGGCAACTTGTTTTGACGTCTCTTTATTCTTTCTCACTCCCACTTCATGGCGAAAAAGAGATGGCAAAGAAAGACATCTCCCACTTCATGGTGAAAAAGAGATGCCTTTCCTGTCCACCTCTTTCTCGGCATGAAGTGGTAGTGAGTAAAAGTACAGAGACGTCAAAAGAAAACAGCGGAAGTAGTCCAATGTGAACACCGTCAATGAAATTTAATTTAGTCCCAACTAACAGCAGAAAGTTCTAAAATTGTGTTTTCAATCTAGTGGCACCGTAGCCCTCTAATGGGATTTGACACTTATTTTCTAATCTGAACGAACCTGCAATGAAAATGTTGACATTAGACTGACTCAACTGAAATTTTTTGACGTCTTTGTATACCTTTCTCATTCCTTCTTCGTTGCGAGGAAGAGTTGGTCAAGAAAGGCATCTCTTTCTCACCATGGAGTGGAAATGTTATGAATTTTATTGACGGTGTTCACATTGGACTACTTCCGGCAACTTGTTTTGACGTCTCTGTATTTTTGAGGCAAAAATATAGTCGTGGCCACTGATCTCTATATACACTGGATAGTGTATTCATACAAAATTTTTGAGGCAAAAATATTGTCGTGGCCGGTACCCTCATATAACAGTATAACAGCGGCGCCAGCGGAATGGACGCTACTGGACCTGCATTTTCTTATATTTTTTTCAATATTTACAGCCGCAATGCTTGTTGACATCAACTGATATCAAATAAATGCTCAATTTCGGCAAATATCTTCAATCATTTTCTTCGTTTGTATAGAGCGAGATATGAGGTCGTGGCCGGTACCCTTTAAAAAACTTGCCTCACAAAAACTGTTATACACTATAGGCTATTCACTATCCAGTGTATTATAGAGATCAGTGGTCGTGGCCGGTACCTTCATATAACAGTATAACAGCGGTGCCAGCGGTATGGACGCTACTGGACCTGGATTTTCTTTTATTTTTTTTTCAATATTTACAGCCGCAATGCTTGTCGGCATCAACTGACATCAAATAAATGCTCAATTACGGCAAATATCTTCCATCTCTTTTTTTTCGTTGGTATGGAGCGAGATATGAGGTCGTGGCTGGTACCCTTTCAAAAATTGGCTCACAAAAACTGTTATACACTATAGGCTATTCACTATCCAGTGTATAGCGTACGTAGCGTTGAACGCATTCAATTTTCGTGAAGCTCAGAACAGAGATTATGGATAATTCATAAGTCTGCTATTACACGATGAATCTAGTTGCATGCACCTTCTTCGAATTCTTCTTTGTTATTTCGTCCGCTGTTTCAAGCGCTATTACACGTTGAAACCAAAGTCATGAATCTAATTTGACAGTTCTCTTTATTTTTCATTTTCGTGTTGGGCTGTGCTCAAGCAATAAAAAACTTTTTCTGTTCTTATTTTTGTTTTCATTATTAGATAGATATATTGAAGAAAGAAAGGTTTGTGTGCCTTTAAATGAATATCAGTCAAGAAAAGCAATAATTTATTTTATTTATGTTTTTTTTTTAAAGATGAATTTCTCATTTCTGGAAAGCCTATAAGGCCATCAATAACAGTGCGTTGCATCGAAATTTACTCTTTGAACAACAAAACCATATGAAGCAGAATAGTAAAAAACGGACAAGAGAAAAGAGAAACGTCAAATAGTTGCATCGAAAATTTTACTCACGCGACACCGGTCACTTTTTTTCCGTCTCATCTTTTCGATTTTTTTTCTCTTTTGCACTTACGTAGTTCGAAAAGTCGCATGCGTCTAGATGCATCGTGTAATAGCAGACTAATCTCTGGCTCAGAATCAAAATCACGACCACGGCTACAAGATAAGAATCCCGACTACGAGATGAGTGGGCGTAAATTTAAATTTTTTTTTTAAATTATGCGTTTTCTAAGTTTACGTAAAGTTTTTCAAAAAATTCAAAATTTACACTGAGCCATCTTTGGCGTCTACTTTAAGGTACATACATTCATACAATGTATGTTATGTATGTTCCGTGAAATAGGCCCCTGGACCCATGTTCTGTAACTCGACGATAATTTTTCGCGTCGAGAAACGCTGTTTCTCGCGCGAAAAGTTATCGCTGAGTTACAGAACATGGGTCCTGGTCTCAAAGCAGTCATGTAATTGAAAAAAAGTAATGCAAAGAATACAAAATACGGATAAAGGTAGCTGCAAACAAACGCGATAGCGGTGGCGATCACTATAAAATTGTGGATGCCATACACATAAATCAAAGGAAAGGCACACATCTACACGATTGAAGTGTGCTTTGATTTTTATATGAGGCATCCCACATTTTTATCGTGATCGCCACCGCCATCGCGGTGGTTTGCGCGTAGCCTAATGCGAAAGAAGCGTTAAAAAGAGTCTCGTAAAACTTGGCCCACGACTCACAGGACAACTGGTCTTCCATCTTATCATTTTTCTCTTTCGCACTCATTATGTTCGAATAGAGTCAGACGCAAAGAATCATCGTGTAATAGTGGCTTAATATATCCTCTAAGCAGCCAACCAAATTTCAACCCAAACTGAACTCGACCTTTCGATTTCGTATATAAATACTCCACGTTTAGTTACTGAACGCACATATTGTTGAACGCACTCAATTTTCGTAAAGCTCAGAATCACGATCACGACCACGATCACGATTACAACGTTACGTTACGTTTTCTTTTCACCCTACCGCCAGTATAGATGTTTACACATCAAAAAATGTTAATGATTTATTTTCAAATATGCTTCAAAACACTCTGCTGTTACTCTAAAATTTTAATTGAAATACAAACAATGTCTTTGGCTTTAAGTATAAGTTTTTTATTCCAAAAAAAATTCTGAAACACCCTACATAGATATTTTTTTTAAACTCACCAGCAGCCTTAAAAATTCCCATTATATGTTAAAAAAACAAATTTGTTACGATATCTTTATTCGTTTAAGTGTTATGGTTTTAGCAAGCAAAAAAGTCGAAACGGGCCATTGTGCGGCGTTAGGGTAAACGTTCAATAATAAAACTAACGGCACTTATGGACAAACATTGATGTTCACACATCTTAACCGTGAGTCTCGTCACTTACAATTTATATTTATATGAAGGTATTGATTCGGACGCGTTTAGGTGCGTTTACGAAAAAAGTGTTATAATCATCTTTGTATAGAATTTTATAAGCTTCCCTTGACATTTCTTCTAAACACTTTGTTGAAGTGAAATTCTAAGTTCCTTGGGCTAAAACTAGTCCTATCCTATTCACTATGCTTGCTTAATTAAGAAAGGGTATTCACGACCCTAAAAATGAATTAACATATCGATGTTCCCATGCAAGACTTTACTAAGTCAACTTAGAACAGTTTTGAGTTATTTATACCATTAAAACCGCCGCATCGAGCCAAATAACTTGAACCTCTCTCCTGAAAAATAGCATATTTGCACTAAGTATAGTTTTGCATGGGGCCATCGATATAGTGTGATCGTTAGGAATTAAAAAGGATTAAAAAGGGATACGGATGTACATTGATTTTGAAGTTTTTAATTCAAAATGGGATGGAAAAATAAAGCTAGGCAAAACGTTTAACATTCGTGTTGTACTATTGAAGAAAGAATCTTGAATTTATGTCCGAATTTGCTATCAACCTTTTTCTATCTATATTTTGATTGACTTTAGATATAAAAATGTAAAAATGAATTCCTCCTTTAATCATATTAGGCGATCTATGGGCTCATATAAATATACAAATTTTTTAGAAGAAAAAGTAAATAAAAATATTTAAACATTTTTTTAAATCATGATTTTATTGTTTTGATCAGTCGTTTTTTATAAGTCACCCGTTGTATGAATTGAAATTCTTCTAGAGAATTTACCAAAGAACTGGGGCAGCTACTTTAGCAATTGGAGCACTATAAGCCAAAGGAGCAGCAAAATGCAATGGAGCAGCAATAGCAGCTGGGGCAGCATACCTCAAAGGAGCAGCATAAGCGTAGTTATTTTGAATATCGATGCGGCTACTTCCTTCAGAAGCAAGAGGAGCTGCATTATAAGCTAATGGGGCAGCAGCATAAGCCAAAGGAGCTGAATATGCCACGGGAGCTGAATAAGCCAAAGGAGCTGAATAGGCCAAAGGAGCAGCAGCAGCAATTGGAGCAAGTACACCTGGCTTGGCAGCAGCACAAGCAACAAGAGCGAAGAGAACAATGATCTGTAAAAAAAAAAAAAAAATATAGACAAATTATATTATTATTGAAAAAGAAATAAAAATTTATTTCCAAAGACAAACTTACGAATTTGGCCATTTTTGATTTTGATTTGTGTGATTGCTTACAGTGGTGAACTGAATATGCTTAATTCATTCCCGAACTGTTGCTTTTATACTCACAGAAGAAGTATAGTTATGGTTTTTTTTTTGTTTTTTGGTTGGTTTGACGGCCCCATTGTGCTGCGTGACCTGAATTCAAAAAAAGATGTGAATGGGTTTTTTTTAGTTTAAAAGAAGTTTGCTTATTTTCTTCAATGGTAGATATTTGGATTTGTATATTGGGTTCATTTTAAAATTGAAAAAAATATATAGATCAATGAGTAATCATAATAAATATTGATTTGAAATTGGTAGCACGTTCCGAAAATGTATATCAAGGTTCAGTTGAAAATAATTGTGCTATACAACGTTTGTTTTGCTTTTTGTGATTTAATTACCCAAAAGATATCATTTTTACTAAGATTAAAATACCCTGAAAGAAATCTGATACTTTCGCTCTTAAAAAATGTGTAATAATAAATTTGAATTTATTGTTAATGTTTATAAATATAAAATATAAATAAATAAATACCATAAGCTAAAAAAAACAGTATATATTTACATATCTAAAAGTTTAAATTAATTGACGTTTAGAGATAGTTACCAAAAAGGCATAATCCCAAAAATTAAATCCCCAAACTAAAACTTAGTAAAGACAAAATCCCCAAGAGAAAATCTCTTGAAGACAAAATTCCCAAGGAAAAATCCCTAAAAGAAGATAATATACAAGTTATGAATCAAGCAATAAAATCGCTCATCATGCCTGTCGCTACCATATGTACACAGCAGTTTTCTTCTCACTTAATCACTCCTTGTGTTAATTTCACCATCAAAAGAATAATGTCTTGACAAATAAAGCAATCTGAAATTTAAAAAAATTATGAATATGTGCTGTAATCTCCGTTTCCGTAATGAGTTTTATGAAAAACTGTATTCAGAATTTTTTTAAATTTTTCTGCAACTGGCCTAAATGAGTGATAAGATTTTTTTTTTCCCAGAGCGTATAGCAATTAAAAGTGAGTTAAGTCCAAGTTCTTAATTACCCAAACGTTTTTGGTTTCTGCCCAGTTTTTCGTATAATAATTTAAATGCATACTCTGTTCTTAGCGATAATGGAACAATGTTGAAAAATTATGCACATCTTTGTGTATTTATACATATAATGTACGTGAATTTCTATCCACCACGAAAGGACCTAAATATATAATCTGGTATAGTGTATACATTAAGAAGAACAATAAATTTCATTTTATGACTTCGTCTTATGTTATAGTGCGGAGGATATAGTAATTATCCTTTTTGAAAGTTCTTCGAATAACTTGTTACATAGAAGTGGATATAGTAGATAAATGAATTGGACTATCGCATGAAGGCGTAAATTATTATCATAGAGAGGTACCTACTCTACTTAAATGGAGAGTTATAATGGAAATGTTTTGTACGATTTTTTCTGTACGTATACCAATTTATTTTGCATAAAAATTATAAAATTGGAGTTCGCGTTGATTAAAAAAAAACCGTTTCATCAATTTATATATTATTAATGCACTGTAGGTATACCCATATATAGAGCTATACACAGGGCCAGACCAACCATGGCGCAAAATTCTGGGGGCGGCGCATTACCAGGAGTAAGAAAATGTAATCGGCATTAGGCAATAACGCCCAAATTGATTTGGAAATATCGCCCAAAAAAATTCTGAACAATTGTTGTTGATTTTTTTTTTAAAGGAAAGAACTCCCAAAATAAAAATTTTAAAAGTCAAATGGGAAATAACGCCCAGAATTGGAAATATCGCCCAAAAAATCCAGAAAAACCTCACTGTTTATGCGCCGTGATTTTTTGAAGGTTATTTTATCATTGAAATTTTACTTTGGAAATATCGCCCAAAATTTAGGAGAGAACGCCCAAATTAAAAAAAAAGTTTGGAAATATCGCCCAAAATTGAAGAAATAACGCCCAAATTTTACAAAAACAATTTAAGTTGAAAATATTTGGGCGATATTTCCAACTTAAGATTTGGAAAAATATAAATTTGGGCGATACCCATTTTTTTTTTGGGCGATAAAAAAAATGTAATCTGATCTTGCGCAAACAAATATGTACTACCATTTGCCATGTGTATGTATATATGTATGTGTGCAAATATAAAAAGTGGCGCTTTTTACAAATCTTGCACAAGGCGCAAGTTTGGCTGAGGCCGTCCCTGGCTATACAGCCTAAGCGGGTTGATTGATTTGCTTCAAATTTAGCACAAATTATTTTCATTTAATTCCCTAAGGGAGAAATTCGAATTTTTGTTTTAGCTCAACTAAAACAGATTGCTTCCACGTAATGATTATGAACTTTTCAAAATTTTTCCAAATCATACCTCTAACGATTTCTATGAAATTTAGAACTTATAATGTATAAAATGATTGCAATAATAGGTACTTTTCAAAATGGAATTCTAAACTTTTTTTTTTAATAAATTGCCTTCATTACAGCGGTTTTGGGTCAGAATTATTAAAACAAAAATCCATAAAACCAAAATCCTGAAGACCCAAAATCACAAAAACCCGAAATCTATAAAACCCAAAATTCTCAAAACCCAAAATTTCGAATACCCAAAATCCAAAGAACTCAAACTCTTTAAAATCTAAAATCCCGAGTGCTCATCAATTCAGAAAACTTAAATTTACGAAAGCCCAAAATACATAGGTACTGAAAAGGTAGGTAAATTGAAGCCCAGGAAAATTGGATTTTAGTTCAAAAAATTTCAACAAACATGAATTTTGGTGGAGAGCTTCATTTTTATAGGTATACACTATACATATATGTTTAGCATTTCCTTAAAAGTACCCTTAATTTGGATTAGTGTATTTGATTTTGTAGGGTGAAAGGCGTAAGATCTATTTTGTATATACATTTCTCGAAAATTAAGTATCAGTTGTTTAGAAGAATTGTCAATGAAAAATTTAAATTCTATATACAAAACAGATTTTGAGAGAAACGTATGAGATAATGTTCAGTTCCTTACACTGCGGTGATGTTGAAAAAATGGTGTTAAAACAAAAACTTGATATTGTAACATTTATGCAAGTTTTTCCCAAAATCTTGTACTCTTAACGTGTTTTTTTTTTTTGAGAAATTGATTTATTTATATCGGGTTTGTGTCATGAATTAAGAAAATTGAAATCCCGAAAAATCAAAAATCCCCAACACCCAAAATGCAGAAAACCCAAAATCCCCAAGAACTAAAATCCCAAAACCATAGATCCCAAAATTCCGAGCACCCGCAAACCCAAATTCTCCAAAAATACCTAAAACCCATTACGCACCGAAATCAAATTCCCACAAAATTATATAAAATAAAAAAACAGAAAAATAATTTTTAACCGAGAGCGCTTTCCGGTGGATTAAAAAAATGTGTTAAATATTAAGTAGTCAAGGGAAAAAAATTATCAAAATATATTGTTTAAAATAAAAACCTACAAAGGTTATATTAACGGAGAAACTTGGTTATGATTCGCAATTTTGAATACTGTTTATGTTAAACGAGTAGCTTGCTTCAATCAAATAATTATATTTATAATTAATTTCACTTATTTCTGAGCAGATTGGTTACTATACGTGATTTAATATGTTTCATTCATTAACTTAATAATTAATAATTGGTTATTGAAACCGAACCAGCTAAGAAGTAGCTTAGTAAAATTTAGTACAGTGTAACCGAATTAGTTTGTATATTTAAATAATTTTTTTTTAATCGAGTTGACATGTGTCATTTAATCTGGTGAGTTTGCCGGTTGAATATAAATCATGCGGTTGTTATTTAACTTAAACAAATTTTACGTTGTTTTTAACCGATAAGTTTTCTTCTTATAAAAGTAAGCATTGCATAGAAAACCCATACTAAAATAAAAAGAAACAGCTGTATGCCTAGTTATTTTTGGAAGTCTTTTGACATCATAATGAGAAAAAGGTCTCACATTAAGAATGACCAAACTTGGTTTAAATTAACGACCTACAAACTAACTCCTATAAGAGCATAAAGGTACTCTTATATTACCTCTTATACTCTCACCAAATTTATTTATAATGGACTCAATTCAGAAGTTTGATAGTTAGTTTACTGTCAGTTTTTTGGGATTAGAATGTAATTTATCATGTAATCCATCTTTTGAGCCACTTAATACTTATGTATGTTTATAATTAGAGAGACTCGGCCGAATACCGAATATTCGGCCACACTCGTCGGCCAACGATGTGTATCTATCTCCTACGTGACTTTTGACTTTTGACATATTTTCAGAAGCTGGAATTGTTTACGAAAATAGACGTAATCGGTTGCTACCAACGAATGCCGAAAAAGTAGTTTTTATTCACCACAACTTACCATTAGTAGATTTTCAATACTAAAATACAAATTTTTGAATAAAAGAAAACATTTATTGTAAGATAATAAGCCTTTTTTATTCTCCATTTGTTATTCGGTATTCGGCCGAATGTTGTGAACTATTCGGCCGAACATCGAATATCAAAAATATAGGCCGAAAAGGCCGAATAGTGGCCGAATATTCGCAGCATCTCTATTTATAATACTCCAAACTATTTGGTGCAGTGGCAGATATATATAGGGAATTACGCGGGAAAAGCATGTATTCCAGCACTAATGAGATCACTAGGTTAAGGCTCCGGTTCGTCTCTTCTACATATACTTACATACGTATGTATACCTTTGATTTAATACCCACAACAACAAAAACGACTTAAAATTTAAACAAAGAAATCCTTAGTGGACAAAGACGCCTTTTACCTTTTAGTAAAACAAAATCATAATTTTTCTTCGTGCATATCTAATGGTTTTTTTATCTCTCTCGTCCTGATTTCAAATTCTTAGCATGACTCGTAAAACTCAATTAAGTTCTTATACACAAATTACTTTATAAAGTCTTTATTTATTAATCAATAAAACTGAACTTTCCAGAAATAATTCAAAAATATCACCCATAGCTGCAGTGACTAAAATTTCTCAACACAAATCCCTTAATGGGTTAGTTTTAGAACTCGCCTGTCCTCTCCCATCAGGCTGTCACAAGAGCAAAAGGACCTCAGATACCTACAAACATAATAGTTTGAATAAAAAAACAAATTTCCCTACAAAACTTTTTCTTGAATGCACATTTTAAAATTAAAACAATTCCCACACCCACATAGTATAACCACCTATATAGCCAGAGTTCTCGGATGGTTCTTTTCAAGAAATATTGGTTATTTTCCCATTAGCAAAGCCAAGCTGGCGCTATTGCTGCATTGGCTCTATACCTAACTGACGCTGCACTTCAGTATCAACTTTTCCATAACAAAAACCACTAACATGTGCAGCAGCATGATGATGCTATTGTTTTCTTTCTTTCTTTATTACTCTCGTTTCAAGGTAAAATGTTCATTTTCTAAACATATAGTGTGTGTGTGTGTAGTGTACTTACTCCTCCTTCTTGGTTGTGGTCTTTATGGTAATTCCCATTGGCATTGAGGCATCATTGGGGTTTGGGGTATTGGTTTTTAGAGCATCATTTTACCTATTCAAGCAATCATAATATTGAACAAAATATCCCTTCAAAGTGAAGTATGTAGGTATAGGTATATGTAATATCTAAGTACTGCTCAGCTACCTATAGATCGATATTAAGGACGATTGGTGGTTTTACAATTTTCTCGTTTCCTTTATTTTGCCTGTTATGAGGTGTCTTTGAGGAAATGAAGAATCCATTTGATGCAGATATCTACAGTACATATAAGCAATTGCAAATATATGTACATACATTGATTCATACACAGTAAAACTAATGCAGATATAATGGAATTCTTAGAAATATTTTCTTATATCTCCGTTTGAAATCAATCAGCTGTATCATCATTTACGATTTCAACATACATCAAAGAAGAAATATGGTTTTTTGCTTATCATATAAAAGCAAGCTTTGTCAATCAGAAAAATCCCTTTTAAGGTTCCGAAAAATTTTTATAAGGAATCTTTATGTTATCTTGGAAAATGTTGGATAGCAAAACACATATTTATTTTCTCAGGACTGTGCAAAATGTTTATATTTGGATGCAAGGGAAGCTACTGTGGTGCTACCTTTTAAAGTGCTGTATATACGAACATTTCTCTTTAAAAATGAAGACCTATTTTTAGTTTTAAAATTTTGTTTATATAAGTGGAATAGTTTTAAACGAACCCAACAAAAATTTTCAACCGAGAGCGTTTTTCGTTTAAAACAAATGTGTTACAAATTACGCAGTCAAGGGTTAAAATTACATAGTTCACCATGTTAATGCAAACGAAATCGACTCGATTAAAATAAATTATTTAAAATAAAGATCGTAAAAGGTTATATTAATGGAGAAACTTGATTAGGTTTCGCAATTTTGAAGATCATTTATATTATATGCGTACGAGCAGATTGCTTAAACCAAATAATTTAATTAAATTAATTTCAAACATCTCTTATTTAATATATCTTCTTGTTTGAATTAAATTTTAAGTGATTTAGCTTAAATTTACCGAGAATTCAGGTAAAAACAATTAATAACACTTATTTGATCTTAACCCATTTAGGGTTAAAATTTCGTATATTAAATAATCTTCTCGTTTATTTTAACCGAATGGTGAAAATCAAAATTGCATAATTAACTGTTTTTTTTAAATGAGTGGTGTTTATTAAAATTGAATAGCTGTTTAGCTAAAACAAGGAATATAATTATTTAAATTTACCAATAAATGTGTAAAAATTTCGAATATTAACTAACTATCCCTTTTTATTTGACCGAATAGTGATAGTCAAAATGACACAATTATTTGGTTAAAACAATTAATCACATTTATTTAATCTTACCAAATAAATGGGTTAGCATTTCGAACTATAAATATAATTTACTCGTTTGTTTTAACCGAATGAAGGTAGTAAAAATTACAAAACTAACTGCTTATTTTAACTCAGTGAAGTTTCTTAAAACTGAACAGCTATTTGGTTAAAACAATCAATTACAGTTATTGCATTTAAAAGATAAATGAGTAAGAATTTTGAATAGAGACAAATCTTCTTATTTGATTTGACCGAATGGTATTGTCCGATAAATATCGAAGGCGTTGGTCCCTGCAAAATAAAGTAAAATCGTAACTTCTTATTTCATCAGTCTGTTGAATTCCAGAAAATCAGGAGCATCGACACTATAGGATGATGATGCGAACAAGGGCTTGAGACTAGATTATTTCTATTTTTTGTGCTTTTTGTGGAAGAAATATTGAACAAGAGTTTAAATCAACAATCTGTTAATCTTTTCTGGCGAGACCAAATTTCAGTCAAAAAGTTATGGTCCCTTTTAGGATTTTTGATAGTTTTTGGGTAAAAACCCACTCAAATGGGTCAATTGTGGAGTGGTTTGTGAACTTCTGACCCAACTGCATCATGTAAATTTACCTGTTTTATGTTTTTTTTTTGTTCGATATATGAATCTTTTCATACAAAAATAAAACATGAATTAAATGTAAAAAACGTAGGTATATTATTTATTTTATAAAAATGACAAGTTTTCAGTCTTCCTATGGGGTCTTTAATTATTATTATTATCATTATTACGCATCACTGGAGCAACAGGCGATTGAGATCCACTTGAAGCATCCCGAGCCATTGATGATGATCCATCGACTGGAGCAGGAGTAGCGAATTTCGGTTCTTCGTCAGTTGACGCTGATGGAGATTCTGACACAAGTTTAGCAGGAACTTCTTCTGAATCGAGTTCTGGATTTTCAGCTGGAACTGCAGTCATTCTGGTTGTTTGAACGGTAGCAGGATCAGCTCCCAGTTGAAGTGTGGAAGTTTCAAATTGACCAGCAATTGGTAATCCTGGAGCAGCTGTAAGGGGAGCGGAAAATGGCAGGGCATTAATCTGGCCAGAGAAAGCATATGGAAGTGGAGATCCATAGAATGCGGTGGTGGCGGCAGCAGCGTTGTAGTTGCTTAAAAGAGGAGCACTGTATCTCAATGGGGCAGGAATAAATTGAGAAGCAGCAAATGGAATTGGAGTGACATATTTAGCCAAAGGTGCAGCAGCTAGTGGAGCGGGAGCAAAAGACGCACCAAAAGCAACTTGAGTTGGTTGAGGAGCGATGTTATATTGCAAAGGTGCAGGAGCATATGGAGCTTGTACGACAGCGGCGGCACGAGGAACAGCCAATTGAGCGACGTTATAGCTTAATGGTGCAGGAGCCAATGGAGCCTGTAAAGCAGCGGCGGCATATGGAGCAGTTAATCTAGCTGCAAATGGAACTGCATACTGTGGAGCAATATTGTAGTTATTTTGAATATCGACGCGACTACTTCCACTTGAGGCCAAACCGTATGCCACAGGAGAGCTATAAGCCAGTGAAGCCGAATAGGTCAATGGGGATGAGTAAGGTAGATTCTGAGCATAAGCCAAAGGAACTCCGCCCAATGGCCTAACTAAACCAGGACCAGCTGACGCAGTTGCAATAAAAGCACAAAGGACAATGATCTGAAAATTATAAATAAAAAGGTTTATAGTTACAATTTCAAAAAAGTAATTTAATTAAACTTACAAACTTGGTCATTTTTGTCGGTTTTTTGTTATTTGATGGTTAAAGTCTTATCTGACTGTTTTTGGTCACAGACGTGAATTGTTTATGTTTTACCAAAAGTTTGCTGATAGGTATTTATAGCCAATTTGTCTAAGACATTTTTAAAAGCGTGCGTGATCTGCATGAGGGGAAATACAAATCAACCGCATATCACAAAATAATTTATATACTGTCCACCCATCATGATTTGGTAAAACGGATTTGTTTTTTTTTTTCTGTTTTTTTTGTTTGTCTTGTCGTTTTTGAATTTTTAAACACCACATTAGCAACAGCAACACTAATAATGCTGGCCAAAGTCAAAGAAGTCTTTAAAAATGCACATTAATGAAGGTAATTGTTGTTGGTGCAAGAAGTGTTCACTTGTTCAACACGATGATGTTGTATTCATATGTTTAGCAAACTAAAACACGAAAAGTGACGATATAGTATCTTAAGTTATTCTAAAGCGATATAATGCATTCAAGGTTTGATATCTGATTGTTGTTAAAGTGACATTCTTTTAGTTAGGAATAATACGTGCATTTGGTATTCTTCTATGGTCATAAGATTGTTTTTTTTTTTTTTTTTTAATTTTGGCAAAGAGCTTGATAATTGTTGTTTAATGGTTCTGGCTCATTTATTTTAAATAATAAAGGTGTTGTTCTGTGAATAATGAATATTAGACTCTTTAGAGTTTAGAGTAGGTAACTTAATATGCCTGTTTGTTAATGATTTAGTATTTGATAAATTTAACATTGGATTTTTGTGAAGATACAATATTTTGTGCCAGAAATATGTTTTAGCGAATTGCCTAAGTAGCATTTAACTGATGATTCTTTCTGAGGTCCACCGGGATGAAAAGCCTAAGATTCTGAAATTTAATTGCCATAAATTGTATACAGTTTGTTTGCGATATAGGACGTTTAGGTAGATATTATAATGGCAAGTTATTGATTTATTAAAAAATAGTGATCTCGAGACTTTGATCAAAACAACATTCCCTTATAAACGTTTTTTTTTTCTTTTTATTTTTTTTGGTCCACAAATGTTTATCAAAAACAGTTTCACAAATTAAAAAAAAAATTGTATAATCGATAAAAGCTACCTTACAGGTTTTTCATTTTTTTAGGGCCAAAAATAACGGTATCTGCCTATATTTTTTAAGAATTTTGAATAATCTTCTAATTTTCTTAAAAATTCGGCTATACACGGATTTTTCTAAAAAAAATTCAATTAATTTTAATAGATATAGGCTATTCTTTGGCGAACAAAATTTCCAAAAAATGATTATTAATGGCACATCCCATAGAATCATAGTTTTATGGATGTAAAAAAAAAGTTAAAATTTTATTTTTGAAAACTCAATACATATTTCGAACACAATTAGTCGATTTTTTGTAATCTTATGGCATTAAGCGGTTTTTTAATATAGGTACATAATCTTTAATATTTTTTAACATAAAATATTTTTATTCAAAATTAACGGAACCTTTCATGAAACTGTTCAACATTTTTTTAAGAAAATCTTATTTTTCTCGAAATTGGCCGCTAAAATTTTGAGAAATAATTTCTGTAATCATATAATATTAGTATACGATCTACCATTTTACAGAAACAACTTTTACATTGAACCATTTTTAACGGCATAGAATTATATTTTAAAATTTTTAACCGATATAAATTAATATTTGTATGTAAAAGCTTCTAATAAGTTTAAATAATATTGGGATAATATTTTCAAAAAACTAATTTTGGATTTTTAAAAAAGTTTTTAAATTTTTTTTGAAACTTTTATATTTCAAAAATGGATAGATGATTTTTTTAAATTTTCCAATTTTTTTTTTTAAATTAAATAAATAAATATTATAAAATGGCGTAGATATAACTATCGATTCAAATATGTATTTTGAGAACCAGACCACGTAAAAGATTTTGGTTTACAGGTGGCGAATACAGTTTTTAAAGACCTTTTTTTTAAGTATATTTCGATGGGTTTTGGACTGCTTGAAAAAAAAAAATCACAAATTACAGCAAAAAGTAGCAAGAGGTTAGCCCATTCTAAGATGTGCAAAAATGTTTACATTGACGAATTTCCATCTCAAAACTGAAAATCGCAACCATTTACGATCCTCGATTGCATCGAAACAGAATAATTACACTTCGGATGGAAATATTTTGAGAACTAGACCTCGTCAAATTTTTTTTAGTTTTCAACTTTATAATTATAGGTCATAAAAACTAATTTTCCAATTTGCAACCACTTACGAGTCTCCATTACAGAAACATCATAATTTATACAAGTTTTATGGGTTGATTTTGGAAATTATTTCGAAAAAGCTAGGTATAGCTTGAACCAAATCACTTGGCCATTTTACTGCGCAGCTTTTTAATTTTAATTTGATTTTAATTTCTCTGCAGATACACAAAAAAATACGAAAATCACTGAAAATCACTGAGTTTTGGTTATAGCTTCGCTCACTTTACTCATTAAATATCTTGCGCACCATTTATGTTCTCTTAAATCCTCTCACTGTGCAACCGACCGTTGGCCAAGTAATTTGGTTCAAGCTATACCAATTTATTTTTCTAAAATTGTTCACAATAAATACTTTATACATATATAAACAAATAATTTTTAAAAAACCACCCCGCAACGATTTTTAAATTTTTTTCTGATTAATTGAAGGTTCTCGAAGAAATCATAAGAAAACAATTACAAAAGTTTTTAAATCTGTTCATTTCTAAATTCTAATTATATTGATGTAAAAAAAAAATCAGTTTAAACGTAAAGTTCCATTTATGTATTTTATATTCGCTGCTTTATGTTAATATGTTTGTACCTTGAATTAAACTTACTTAAACTAAACTAGTATTAAATATGCTAATTTAACTAATTTATTTCTTTTAAAATAAGATGAATATGTTTATAATATTGAGCTTAAAAAACCCCTGTGGGATTTTACATAAGAGGAAGTTTTTGCGACCGTGCAGTCGTGCATTTTATTCATGGTGCTTATTTTTTATTTTTTAAATTTTCAATACTTTGTTTTAATTTTTAATTAATTAAATTCACGAAGAAAACTTTATCTACAATTTCTTTTTTAATTCATTAAAAAAATTGAAAAAATATGTAATCGTTTGTACGTTTCTTAAAATGATCTTTCATGGAGTTAATTTTTTCTTTCTAATTTAAACAAAGTACGAGTTGAGCAAAGAATGGTAATTGCAATCCTTTGTACAGTTTTAGTCCAAGTTTGTATATCTTTTAGAAAAATTCGTATATCCAATGTTTATTTTTCAAAAAAATTACTTAGTAACCTCTCGATAATTATAGTAGCTTGGAAAATCTGAAAAACTTATTATTTAAAAAAAATAAATGTTATAAAAAAAATTGTCTATATTTTTAGCACAAACGCCGACGCCAATTTTTGTGGTCGAAAGGTCGTTAAAAGCTATTTTGGATCAAAAAATATAGATTTAAAAAAAAATTCTTTGCATTCATTTTAGAAAATATTCAATTTCTTACAACGATTTTTCGTGATCTTCATTTTATAAAATTTGATTGAAAACTATTATAGGGAATTTGTTTTATCAACTTAAAGAACAAATTTTATGTTTTTCACATTTTTGTATTTACTGTGTACTTTCATATAAAACCCTTATTATCATAAAATGAAATGAAATATGAGTTATCTTTAAACAGTGAGTTAAGTGCGTTAGTTCATATTATTAATAAACGAATTCACCTGAGTAGATGCATTAGTCTTAATTTAAATAAACCTAAGATATTTTTGCCAAAAAATAAATATAATAAGAAAATGATGTTTTTCACTGCCAAACCTTCAATATTTTTTTATACTTTTGCCTAGCAACGAAACACGTTGTTTTTTTCATATAGAGTTGCATTTTTAATAACTCTCAACTGTCAGACGTCGCGTCGAAACATTGTTTTAATGAAATTTTCCATTCTAAAAATGAATTTTAAGAAACGAAAGTCTGGAGCAATTTAGAAGAGCCCTAGAACAACCTGGAACAAATTTTTGAATTTTGGATTTCTAAAAAGGGGGGCCAGTGCAGCGCAACGATAATAAGATATTTTCATTTAAAGTGTTTTTCGGGCTTAAAACCTTCAGTTTTCAATATTTTTTGATGATTCTTTGGAACAATTGGATTTGAGGGATTCTGCACTTGGAACAAATTTTAGATTTTGGATTTTTGGAAAAGGGGGGGGCAGGGGTGTTTTTGAAAAGTTAAAAAAATCGGAGATGTTTTTTTAAAGTTAGTTTTTAAGCTTGTAGTAAGAATGTAAGGTCAGAATTTTTTTTCAATAGATGCATTTATCATAAGGTTTCAAAAGTCAATGCATTAAAAAAAAAAATAAAATATTAGAGAGCCGTTTTTTTGAATTTTTGAAAAAATGTTCGGTAGGTTCTATCTTTTAAAATACACGTCCTACAATTTTGAGTTTTTGGAACAATGGTTAGAACACTTTTTGAAACCCCAACAAAATTTCAAAATTAAGAATTTCGAAAAAAAGGGACATAGAATTTTTTCGAATTTTGCCCATAACTTTTGAAATTTTGAACATAGGGGTCCAAAAACTTGGAACAATGTTCAGAACAACTAGAACAATCTGGAACAACTTTCAAAAATTTGATTTTCGAAAAAAGGGGGGCTAGGTCAAAAACGGTTTTTTGGCTCTGAAACCCCCATTTTTGAATATTTTTCAAAAAAAACTTGGAACAATGCGGAACAAATTGGGAACAACCTGGAACAACTTTCAAAAATAGTAAATTCCAAAAAAGGAGGGCTAACTTCACGCACTCATATAATTAAGCATTTTGTGTATTGTAATAGATATACAAGCTTAAGATGTACCAAATAAACAGAGTGACAATTTTCTAAAAAATTGAATTGAAAAAGAACACAAAAATGTAAAAACGAGGCACTACCTACCTACAATATTCTGTACCATCTTATAATTATTTTTTAATCCAGAAATCAACTCTTCATTTTCTTCCTAACTTAACAGTTTTTTGAAAAATTTATTTTTATCGAGTTAAAAATTAACAAAACAGCTACTTTTGGCATTTTTGTTATTTTTTTTTAGGAGTAAACAGATATAAAGTGAGGATTTATTTGTAGGTATTTCTCGTTCACACAGCTTTTGCAAAATCTAATAAAACCATATAAGTAACACTCCGTATAGTTTTTCAATAATGCCAATTTTCAGCGATTTCCTCCAAAAAAAAACACCTTAAAAGAAAATTAAAAAACGTATAGGAACTCTTTATTCGTTTCAAAAAATATTTAGTCAAAGAAAAAGGAAACCAAGAGGTATATGGTACGATTATAAGTTAATTTAAAAAATATCCTGACAAAAAGAAATTCTTTAAAAAAATGACAAAAAAGAAATTCCTTAAAAAATATTAGATTGAGACCACCACCAATTTTGTTTGTTCCTTTGTGTTTTCTTTCAACTACGTGTCCTTAATATAATTGCATACTTTCGTGGCTCCTTTAAAAAAATATGAAAAACAAAAAATAAAAACAAGGACTATTTTTCTTTGGTGATAAGTATATACAATCCACTATAGAATCCTTGACGCAGCACGCATAGAAAATATATTGCTCACCTTTCAAATTTATAATATACTTATATAGTTCACCTTACTGTGGCTCGAATACTTAGAGCGAATAATTTTCACATTTTCAACTCGCTTCAAAGAATCCCATAATATATATAGGTAAACTCACTTGCTATATGCGGAACCTTAAAATATTTCATTTTAAAATACAAAACAAAGCAAGAAACCTACCGTAAAAATACAACGAGATCCCGTGCAAAACTCCATTGCTTTTTGTGTGTTATTTGCATGAAAGGTAGGTAAGGTATATATTCTCAGAGGAATTACCACGTTTCAGGCCAATAATTTTCTAGGCAACTCGAGGCACTTCTCTGGGTCTGAAGTTATATAGCTGAGGCTGTGTCTGGATGCTTTGTCATTGGTATATACTGCGTCTTATTAAGTCCATAATGGAATCCTGGAAGAAGTTCTTTAACCATGATTATAATGACGATAGTTGCACGTTCGTATAATATATGTATATTTAGGTATAACTTATACCAACATATTTCTTATTCTTAAAATGGTTCTGGATGTTTATTGTTTCTGTGTGAATAAATTTTAAATGCTTGATTAAAAGAAACCACCTGCTTTGGTTTTTGAGTGAGAAATAAGTTTCCTTTGCAAACTGCGAAATGCTTTTATACAAACACAAAGCTTAAAGATCTCAGTAAAATAAAAATAAATGCATTTTCTAGACAGCCAGTTGCCATGATTCTTATATAAAAGGAATTGCCACAAAGGAGATGCAACAATGTTGATATAGGTAGGTACATGTAGTTTTTTAGATCACATTTTAACTGAATTTAGCAATTAATGCAAAGTTTTAAATTTTAATATACCTAAAAATGTAGAATCCACTGGAGCATTATATCCAATGTCATATAGAACGCGTTGTAAGAGTCCATTTTTTTTTGTCGTGTTGTTTTCATTCCGCAATTGTTGCAATCAATTTCGCATTTAATTGTTAAGCAAATTTACTATACTAATTTTACTATGCTATTTTTTGCAAAATCATCATTTCGCATATTTCAGATCGCAGTTTTTTGTTTTGCATTTCATTATTTCGCATTAAATTGCTTTGTTTCCTATATTATTTCACATTTTTAGTCGAGTGCGATAGTGAGACGTTGGAAAATAGTTCCTGCAGATAGACCAAATACAAAAATTTTTTTTTTCTATGGAAGTTTTTTCTATATGTTTTTATAAAAACTTAAATTTGTGCTCGAAAAATTATACTAAAACCCAAAAGATAAAAAAGAAATTCGCTTATTTGCAGCTTTTGCAAATGTTGCGAAATGCCTTGGTGTGAAATTAGAGCCGCCATATTATTTTTAATTCGCAGTTTTGCAAATTTTACGAATGAATTATTTTTTGAAAACTACGATTTAAAAACAAAACAAAGTTGTGCTGCATTATGCTGAAAAAATGATATAGTAACAACCGAAGAGATAAACAAAAAATCGCATATTTACAGCTTTTAGAGCCAAAAATAAATTTTGCGAAACGTGAAGTTAGAAACGACATTTTAGATTTTCAAAACAATCTGTTATATTGAGCTCAAATTGTGCTTGATAATAAACTCACACCACTCTTAAAGAAAATTGCCCGCGTCGAATACCTATTCGCTTGGGTAGATAATCTACCTATCCAAAATTGTTCAGATAGCTTTGATTGGTTATTTCATCAGCAATCATCAGCTCTTTTTTTACAAGAGATTTCTTAAGGGTTCAAGAACTTGTCCGAGTCCCAAAATTAACGACACAGGGCAGCGCAAGTTGAGAACAATACAGGACTTTTTTTTTCTTCATCTAAAATGTCGATGATCACTTCACTTTAAAAATTGATTTGCCGGAAACGTTGGAATTATACGAATTTTTTTTTAAGTTTTTTAGTTGGATGGCAGCACAAACTGAGATTAAAACAGCGCAAGATATAAACTTTTTAAAACATTGTAATTTTGGGAAAAAATTCATCCGTAAATTGTGCAAATTTGCCAATTTATAAAAAAAAAAAATATGGTGGCACAAGATGAGCGCAATACAGCACAACTTTTTTTTCTTTGAAAATCGAAAATGGCGTTACTAACTTCACACTATGACATTTCGCAAATTTGCAAATTAAAAACTATGGAGGCTCAAGATGAGCACATATACAGCGCAACTTTTTTTCTTTGAAAATCGAAAATGGAGGTGCTAACTTCACGCTATGGGACTTCGCAACCATTTGCGTTCGAAAGCTGCAAATATGTGAATTTTTTGTAACACTTTCGTTCTTAGTATATCATTTTTTAAGCACAAAACAGTACAACTTCAAGTTATAAGAAAAACTTAATTTTGAAAAAAAGTATAATTAAAATTTGCAAATTTGCGAAATTTTCGAAAATATTTATAGCACATTGCAGCACAAGTTGGGCACATCGCAGCACAAACATTTTTTTTTACAAAAAAACAAAAATGGCGATGCTAACTTCACGCACATGAAATCCTGGATCCACTTGTATAAACGTGTCAAGGTAGTTAACATACTCCAAACTAAAATGAAAAAGCAATATATGTAATATAAAATTTGTAACGAGATAATTTTTGCATTTTTGCGAAATTTTATTAATCGGAATTTAATTAAACATTGTGAGATTTTGGTTTGCCCATGACAGCATTCTTGTACAACCAAGAGCCACGATTACAATTTTTCCACATGCGATATTCCATTGTCAATTTACAATAACAAATATTTTCGAAGGAAGGTGCGAATGTATAGCTTTTCAACCTATAATACTCACAAAAACTTTGTTAAAAAACGAAAGCTATTCAGGATGTCATATTCATATACATACATACATATTTACTATGCTCCTCATATGGAATTAATATTTTTCTTTTCACGCTCGTTACAACCATACCATATTTCAAAAGACTTCCATTAATTTAAAAATAAAAAAAAATTGTAACAATGAAGAATGAAAATAAAGCTTAAAGCAGATTTAAGAAGCTATACTATACGTCATATATAGTATGTACCTATACCTATACACCACAAAAACCTCCAATTTTTCCTCACTAATTGGAAAAGTTTTTTGGTAAAAGGAAACCAACGAGCCTGTGCCATACCATCACAGATTTCTCAAACCCCGCTTATACATCCTGAAATATCAAGAACAAAAGCCTCATATGCATATACCTACTCGATTATATATACCCTTTCAGTCTTTCAAGAGAAAAAAAAAAAAAAAAAACCAACACACGCACCATTGAGAAATCTGACTGACACACACAAATTCTGCGTCAAAAACTTTCTTTGCAATATTCTGGAGGAAGCATCATCATAATGATTTTAATAGAATACCTGTTTCTGCTCTTAAGCTAAAGAAGAGAGACAAAAATTAAAAAAAAAAAATTAAAAAAATTATCTGCAGCAAGTGAGAGTTGGGAAAAAAGGTACAGTATTCTGTAGAAGCGCAGAAGGTAGGACTGTCATTTCCCAATCCCCTGAGCTAACCAAAAGTTTGGTTCATGAATATAACCAAGGTTTTCGAGTATGTGCGTGCGTGAATGACTGTACCTATACTCTATATTATATAGGATCTGGGATCTCTGCCGTTCGATATCATCACGAGAAACTATGTAGACAAAAGTTTTCTACCAGCTATTTGCATACAAGATTGGAATGTTTTAGTAGCACGGTATTGCATGTAGGTACCTTATATACCTACCGTTCACGTTCCTCATTCGTTCGGGTTTAAGATTGGGTTGGTGGTTAGAGCTAGGGGTATATATAGGATGACGATGTAGATATAGAGCGGGGGATGAATATCCCGGAACTGAGGGAAGGATTATTAAATTTGAAACTTAATTAAGCATGCAGAATGCCATATCCTTTGTCTTTGAAAATAAAAAAAAACAAAAACCTCAACTTCATCGTTATTCGGAGAAAAGTTTGGCATGTTTCTGATATCCAGTTATAGAGGTACCTACCTATATCTACTAAATTTTATCCCCCCCCCCCCCCGTAAACTATTCCCCTCTGGAGTAGTTTCTTTTTTTTGTTGTGTTGGTACCTGTTAATTCGTGGAAACACAGTCTGACCAAACCGTATAGTCCTTTCTGCCAACCATGTAGGAGGTATAATTTGGTCCTATCTATATACCTTTTCTGTGGAATGCAATATTTTTTCAAACTTATTTGCTTATGAGAAATTCTATATGAAACAACAAAAAGGAAAATTGTTGTATAAGTTGGGTATTTTTAACTTGCTCTATAGGGCAAGTATTGGTTTCGTGTAGAAAAAAAAATCCAAGTTGTAATTAAAATTAAATGTGGTTCTGTGCGTCCACTGTGATTTGAACTGGGGCCTAAATTGAAGTACGGATTTTCTTCAAATTTGGTACAGAGTATTTTTATGTAATTCTCTAAAGAGGAAATTATAATTTTTGTTTTAGTTCACCTAACACAGGTAGCTGCCTGCCATGCAAAGATTTTGGTTTATTCAAATTTTTGTTTAAAAACGTTTATAATGATTTTGATCAAACTTCGAAAATTTACATTTCATGTTTTTGCAAAAAAAAGAATGTATGTGCGTGAAGTTAGCACATTTTTCTTTTTTTTAATCAAAAATGGCGGTGCTAACTTATTTTTGGCTGTAAAAGCTGCAAATATATATATAGTACATACATCTGCGGTTAAAAGTATAATTTTTTGAGAGCACAACTTTGATTTTTTTTGAAAATCTTAATTTTGCAAAAAAGTTCATCCGTAACATTTGCAAATTTCAGAATTAAAAAAAAATATTTACGGCACGTAGCACCACAAGTTAAGCATAATGCAACACAACCTTTTTTTTAAGAATATCAAAAATGGACGCTGAGGCGCTTCGCAATATTTGCGTTCGGTTGTAGAAGATGCAAATATGCGAATTTTGTATTTATCTCTTTAGTTCATTGTATCACTTTTTGAGCAGAAAATAGCACAACTTTAAGTTTTTACAAAAACTTAATTTTGAAAAAAATTCATCCTTAAAATTTTCAAATATGCGAAATTTTCAAAAATATTTACTGCACAACGCAGTACAAGTTGAGCACAGCGTTTTTTTTTTTTAATCGAAAATGGCACGTAAAAAAAATGTTTAGCCTCTAAAAAAACTTTTTTTTTACCGGAAATGGAGCGTAAAAGAATGATAAGCCTCTACAAACCATACGCTTATTGCTTATAGTTAGAAGGTATGGCCTTTCAAATACAGCACGTGGTAATTGGTACTGCAACTTGGGCACATCGCATATAGCACAACCGTTTTACGCACATAAAACATTCTTTTTTAGGAAATAGGGTTTTTACGTTTTTTTGAGAAAATGGACATATTTTTTACTCACGTATAACTTTAGTTTAGAGCTTCTAAATATAGTACAAATAAAAGTCCGTCTCAATTTTTTTGTTTTGTAAGTAAAACAAGAAATTAACAAAGAATCCTTGTTTTTAATAAGTTTGTCTTTTTAATATTTGTTTTCTGTTAAAGATTAAATATTTTACAATTTTAGTTGTTAACATGTTAAGAGCAAGTCTGTGTGATCTAGTTGTGCATATTTTTTTCATATCAGTGTCGTTAGTCCTTGGTTGGAATTATTATTTTTTTTCTATATGAGTTTCAAGGGATGCGTGATGTCGTTACAATAAAGAAACTTCAAAGTTGTTCGGTTGTTGCAATTTTAATATCATCCTCGTAACATCAGGAAATTTTTTTTTTATTTTTCACTTTTTATTATTTTTATTTTTCGTTTTGGGAATAAAGGAATTGTTCTTTTTTTATTATTTTTATTTGGAAAAAACTTTGATAATATTTTGGTATAATATAAAAAAAAAATTTGAACAGATATTTAGAGCGGAAAGTACATTACCAGATAAGGTGATACTTCTTTTAACTATCACTAGAGATAATACTCTTGCAACAGCTTTTACAGAAGAATATTATTACACTGGGTCGCATGAAGTAGCTCAATTTATTAATAAAGGTAAGAAAATAACAGGCAATAATTACCTCTGGCTATTTAGAATTCACTACTTTGTTTAATAAAATGTTAAGATTAATGCATCCTTTGAGGTTGTTTTGAGCAGATATTTTTGTTCGAAATAAAAAAAAAAATTTCCGCTGAAATTTTGAAACAAAGATTAAAAATCTAGCTTATATATTTATATTTTTTTAAGATAAATTTGAATTTAATTTTATGGAAATAAGTCATTCCTGTGGCACAAAACTTAAATTCAAATTTTTATTTACATTGATTTGTAACTTGCTCTAATAGGGTTGCATCATATCTTCCATCGGTCAGTGCATCCGGTCCGTGCGTCCATTGTTATTTCAGCTAGAGCCTAAACCGATTGGACCGATTTGGTTTACATTTGATAAATCATTTTTGTGTGATTCTCTAGAGGGAAAATTCGAATTTTAGTTTTAGGTCACCTGAAACGGGTATTTTATTTTTATCAAAAACGGTTCAAACGAGTAAATTTGAGTTAATTAACTAATTTATTTTGAATTTATTCGCGTTTAAGTTTAGCTTGTATTTGCTTGACTATATTTGCAATGTGGAGCTTCTTAATAGTTTTGCATTTATAAATTTTGAAAATAATTTTTTTTAAACAAATGTTTCTTTTATAAATTTTGAAAATAATTTTATATTTAAACTAAAATAATGGTCGTGCAATAATTTTGATTTTTAACATTTTTAGTTAAATAAACATTTTAGTCATTAACTGCAGGAGTAAGTTCGTGCAATGCAGTTTTGTATATTTTTTCCAAAATGATCCTAAAGCCCTAAAGTTATCCTCGAATTCTTCCTCTGAATATTACCTTTAAATAAAAAAAACAGTTTTATGAAACTTTGGAAGTACCTCCTATACATTAATTATTTCAAACGGAAATAATTTTTATTAATTTTTATTTTCGTTCTAAAGAATATTATGAGGTGTATAGAGTTTTTGCAAATAACTGCTATATTAGCAAAAGTTTTCAAAAATATTTTTTTTTTTCAAACAATTTGTATACCTAGATGTACTGTTTAGGTCCATTTTTGGTTTCTGTCCCGTTGCCCTCACGCGTCTAACTATTCGCTACTGCATGTTACGCTTCATTCGAAGTTCCAAACAGTGCAGCGATGCCAGATCGTGGGATTTATCCGTTTTTGTGAGAATTGCACGTTTAAAATAAGCTAAAAGTGAAAAAGGATTTTTTGAACCAAGCATAGTATAATACTGCAAAAAAAGAGATTTAACGTAATGCTTAAATATTTTCCTAAATTGCTCATTTTGATAAAAAACAAAATTGTATTCAGCTATGAACAAATAAAACATTGTCATGCGAAAAAAAGAACTCATTTTTAATATTTGAATGCGTTCATTTCCATTTTTGCATTTGACTACTTAAGGCTAGGACCCTACTGAATGAAAAAACTAAAAAACTAAATCATGAAAAATCCCATGTACACTTCAATTTTCTGTCGATTCCAAATTTCTATGGTGAGACGCAACTTTTCATGACAACTGACACTCTTGGAGGATTGGTTCAATCCCCAAACATTCGGCGCGTAAAAGTCCAACGTACTAACTAGTACTCCATTCGTATAACCTTCAAAAATAAACTGATTTTGTGGTTCAAATTTTATTTCAAAAAATGTCCATATTTACCAAATTATATTACAAATATTAGAAAAATTCCTTATATTGACCTGCACTTTATTGCTTATTAAGTACGGACGACGACGTTTCTGACGCGACGTGATCAAATCGACTTGACCATAATTATAAATATTATACGAACACAAAACTAAAAGTGTCTCGTCTCGATTTCAGAGTGCGAAGTAAAGCAACTCAATGAATATCAATTAAGTACATTTTGTGGCATGCTGTCGTCTTCGTGACTATAACATTTCATTTCAGATTTTTAACATCAATTTTTCAATATAAGATGGTGTCGAATGGGAAATAATTCAGTTCAATTTTTGTTCCCTTCAAGATACAACCAAATATTATTCACAAATCACTATGTTTAAATTCGTAAGTTTATATACAAAATTTAAGCATATTATTTATATAGAAGAATATATTTTTAAAATAAATTTTAGGCCATTGTCATCCTTGCTGTCATTGCCTGTGTTGTTGCCAAGCCAGGACTAGTTGCACCACTTGCTTATTCTGCTCCTTTAATTGCTGGTCCAGGAGTTGTCACTGCTACAAGTAATCAAGTCATTGCAAGAAATTACAATGGAATTGCTTCCGCTCCAGTATTTGCAGCTGCTCCTTTAGCTGCTAGATATGTTGCATCTCCTTTGACCTATTCAGCACCTTTGACTTCAGCTGTACCATTGGCAGCACCTTTGGGATATGCATCTGCCTATCCTTATGGATATGCTTCTCAGCTTTTCCTGTAAAAAAAAGAATACAAAATCTGTGATAAATTGAACAAAAATGTACCTGGATCAATTAAAAAAAAAATCTAATACAAAATTAAAACAAAAATGTTTCAGACTTTGAATTAAATGAAATAGATACCAACACAATGTATGTTTGAGTACATATCTATAGGAAAAGGGTTTGGGTGAATTTATATAAGAATTTGAAATTCTACAAGTAAAAGGTGTTTTTTTTAGAGGCGGAGAACTTTAAATTGAAATAAAATACAAACAAATGTTTTTAATATTTTCAAGAAATTGGATTTATTTCACCGATAATTTTATATCATATGGACCAATGATTATATCGGCTCATAAAGCGCACCAAACGGTGGCATTTTTTCTGGATGTAATGGTTTTTTGCGAATGGCTTGTGGATTATATCATTGCTCCAAATAAAATTTTCAAACATTGCTCTGATGCGGTGAGTCTATTCATGATGATTTGCCAGAACTGTCAAATCGGCTGTCACAGAAAACAGTGTTGCCAATTTAAAGTTCTTCAGCTCTCAAAAATACCCTATAGCAGCACGTGGCTTAATGAATAATGCATAGTACTGCACCGAATGTTTTTTGATCTAATTCAAGCATATACCACCTAAAAACAGTAAATGTTTATTCACAAGTAAGTACTGCTACTTGCGAGGTATTGACAAATCCTCCAAGAGATCTCTCATTATAAAAAAGTGCCTTTCACTTAGCCAATAAGAATTAGTATAGAAATAGGGAGTGCATTACCACAAAATTTTGTGTTATTGTGATTTTTTTAATTAATTTTAATTTTTTAATTTTTTTTTTAATTAATTTTTTAAGTTCAATATTTTGTCAAGTAATTTGAATTGTATGAAATTAAGTTGCGAAATGAAATCTTTTCAATATAACACTTAAAGCCTAGTACGCAGTTTGAGAAAAATGTTATTTCTCATACAAATTTTTACCTAGAACCAATTTTGTTTCGGATTTTTCTTGAGCAGTTCAAATGCAAAATCCAATCCAAATTTTCATATAGAAATGATTTTTCTATGATAACTCGCAGTACTGATCTTTTGTTCTTTTAATATTCCAGTGTAGATTTACAAAATCCAAACAAATATTTTTAGCTACGTTATATACTGTCCTCATTTGAATTCTACTTTTATCCCTACACCTTCAAAATTTGAGTTGAGAAAAAAAAATGTAGAGATACAATTTAGTTTTGCTCGATATGCGTATACTAGGCCAGCCTATAGTACGCAGATCGCGCTTAATTTTAGTTTCCGTACAAAATTCTCTCCAAAATTTAGCTCATCTAAAATTAGGGAAAGCATTTAAGCCGAGAGGTACGCAGCTCCAGCTAAAAAATCAAATGTTCTTTTCTTACTGTACATCACTTGTCTGTCCAAATTTAGCTTATGAAATAATTGTTCGGCACAATACCTAATTCTAAAGCTTAATTTTAACATATTCTGTAATTCTTGAATTTTGTATAAATTGTGTTTTGTTTTTTGTTTAAAAGAAAAAAAAAATTGAAATAGAGGAATATTTCGGAACAAACGATTTATCTCAGCCAAAGAAAAAAAATCGATTTTATTTGATAAAATTCAGTTTAAATAATTTAAAAAAAATCATTGAAATGGTTGAACACCTGATTTCTTTTGACATATTCTCCACAACGCACGCTCTATGTCAACATTTAGCAAGGATTTTAGCTGATGTTTGGAAAGAAAAGTGGGAGCTAAATTTTAGCGCGATCTGCGTACTAGACTTTAGGAAGCGAAATTCAGCTTTCTCTTCATCTAGTCACTGTCTATCTACACCAAGTTCTTCTATACCTCTTGGGTAAAATAAAAACAAAGAACCATCTTGTTTAAAATATAGGAATATTAAAATAACCAAGAATAATCAAAATTAATTGTCAAACTTTCAGCATCAAACAATTGAAATTTTTAAAATCCCATCTCTCGCTATCAAATGAATGTAACAGTAACTTTAACAAAAAAATCCTTGACAATGGTACTTTTAACGTCTTTTTCTTTATAAAATTGATTAAAATAATTTCATCGTTAATAATGTAATATACATTTCTGTCAACGTTTTCCCTGCGATCTGGCGTCTTAATGATTCAATTAAACTTTCAGTGCAAAGATTTTGTCGCAATTTAACCCAAACCATTATATATTCCCTTACCACACCACACCACACCACACACCATAATCATTTATATCCTCTAAAGTTGGCGTCTGATGGGTCTCGCGGTACACAAATTGTGGAGGTGTGTGGGTGGGCCATTTCTTCATATCAATTTCTCTGCTATATTGTATAAAGATCTGCTCTGCACAAAATGACACAGTGTGGCAATTATGTGCGTTCTCCAATTGAAATTTAGCAAAAGGACTCGACTCGACTCAACTGTCGAGGTCGGATGTGACTCTGGTGGCTGTGTGGCTGCCTCTATATATGATGCCATTTCCAACCTTGATGATGGGTTTTTATCTATAAAGGACCTTGCGTGCTATATACAATATACATTGCCATCCACAGCTGCTGTTGCTATTGCTATTGCTTCGTCCAAATATAATTATTGCACAATGTGCGACTGATCTTACAGCTATATAAATGGAAATTACTGATGTTGTTTATCCCCTTATGACCCTCTTCATACCTACCCATAAACACCATACCATATATATATTTATATTGCTAAGCTAGACGACTGTAGCTGTGAAATAATTTTCAGCTTTTCATTTGCGGAATTTTAATGAGATTGCACTTTGCGGTGCATTTTGATTCGTTACACACGCACGCACAAATTAGTAGCTTTTAATAAGCTGAAAGGTTCATGTGCGCGGGGCAGGTGTATATGTAGATGTATATAGTTTCGGTCAAAGGGTAAATTAAATGAAGCTTTTCTTTACATTGTTGCATCTGATTGCAATGACGCAAAATACGTTTGAATGAAACTATTTAAATATTGGTGAGAGTTTAATTTCAGCAACAGATTTAATTTGGACTAAAAATTATAGATACAAGTCTATATACCCTATGGTACATTACGCAATCTGGGGTTACAATTTTATATCTAGCTGGAATATGTTGGGAATTGAGACAAGTCACATGTGGCTCTGCTTGCAAGAATACAAAGAACTCTAAACTGTTCTTATAACATAAATCTTTTAAAATTCAAAGTGGAGATTTTGAAGAACGTATGATGTTCGACTGAGAATCACAACAGGAGTATGTTGGGGCTTTATGACAAGTGACATAAGGCCCAGATAAAAAAAACTCCGAATAGATTTTATATATTAATTCTTTAAAAATTCAAAGTGCAGAGTTTGAAGAAGGTACTAAGGTATACGACTCAGGAACAAGATTTTATGTTCTTAGTAGCACAACATGGATCATTATGGTCGGTATTGAGGATAAGTGAAGTAAGGCCAGAATAAAAACCAACTCCGAACTGCTTTTATAAAATATCTCTTTAACAATTCAAAGTGGAGAGTTTGAAGAAAGTACTGAGTTGCAAGATTTTACGTTCCTATTAAACACAATCACTTGAGGACAAATAATATAAGACCCAGATAAAAAAAATTCTCTGAACTGTTTTTATAAAGTAAATCTTTAAAAATTCAAAGTGGAGAGTTTGAAGAAAGTTCTAAGGTTCAATTCAGGTTGCAGGATTTTATGTTCTTAGTGAACACAACAGAAGGGACTTGAGAAAATGTGATATAAGGTCAAAATAAAAAAAAAACTAAACAGTTTTTATACAATAATTCTTTAAAAATTCAAAGTGGAGAGTTTGAAGAAGGTACTTAGGTATGACTCAAGGAAGACAATTTTATGTTCTTAGTGAATATAAACAGAGAATGTTGGGTCTTGAGGAAAATTGACATAAGGCCCAGATAAAAAAAATACTCAAAAAAATTTGTATATTATAATTCTTTAAAAATGCAAACTGGAGAGTTTAAAGAAGATACAAAGGTGCAAGATTGTATATTGGTTCCTAGTAAACACAATCACTTGAGGACAATTAGTGATATAAGATAAAAAAAAATACTCCGAATTGTTTTTATAAATTAAATATTTAAAAATTCAAAGTGGAGAGTTCGAAGAAGCTATTAAAGTACGACTTAGGTTGTAGGTTTAGATTGTCTTAGTAAACACAAGTTATTATTGATAAGTAAAGAATTTTATCGAAAAGAAATAAAAACTCATTTGCTATCGAGAAAAGGAAAGCCAACTATAAATCTATTCTTCTAGCATATGACAATATATTAACCCATTTTTCCATCTTCCCTAAAGGGACCTCATCTTTCTTCAAAGTAATTTCAGAATTCCTTCAATGAAAGTTGGAATATCTTCTATAAATGTGTTCTTTCCGAAAAAAAAAAATAAACAAAACACAAAAAAAAAGACAAAGAAATTTATAATATCCAACAAAAATAATGTTGGCAGATCCTAAAACTATTTAAGGACTAACGCCATCGTATCCATATTGAAGGGCAACGAAAATAAAATAATGTTCCCAACATTTCTTCTCAATAAATGTTTGGACATTTATTTTAATTTTCAGAGCTATATGGACCTTTATAGACGAAAACAAGAAAAAAAAAACAAAAACCCTTCGTTTGGTATTTGAAATATGTTCATTGTTCAAAGTGCACTTGCCGAGCTCTCATAATTTCATTTGAAGCTGCAAACATGTTTTCATATAGCCCAAGAACCCGCATACACTATATATAGTTACTCCATGAATCTTTTAGCCAAAGAACAATGAAGTGAGTTTATATATATTCTTTATGGCTTTCGCGCTTCTTTCGAAATATTATATTCCTCTCTAAGATGGAAAAGAATCTTCCTGGTGAATCCTTTGGCAATTTTTCACTTTTGAACACCCAAGACTATATATATTTAAGGGCGTGTCTTTTCATATATATTTTGCCAAAAGCATCCATATCATAGGTACCTAGCTATATAGAGTCTTAAGTTTGCCAGCTCCTCTGATAGATTAATGTAAAATAAAAGTGCAAGAAATTTTTTTCTTATAGATACCTAGAAATATCAACATGAAAATTTAAACGTAAGGTAATTTTTAAATATATAAAAAAAATAAATTACCAGTAATGAATATTCATTCGTTTACAGTTTCAAGGATTCGTTATAAGAAAAACGAGAATAGGTATACTGCAACTTTTCAAGCATTCTGTTGTTGATCAATATTCCAAAGTGTAATTGATGCAGAAAGGTGTGCATCATGATGCTTTCATATAGCTCCATTGTATAGGTAGGTACCACAAGGTTTCCCCATACTCAATTTTTACTCCTCATACATATACCATCATGAAACAGTGATTCCAATATATGTAGAATAGTTTTTTTTTTCAGCATCCTTCAAAGTTTCACATTGAATATTGTGATTATTTTATTTTATTTTATTTCAATCGGGAACGACGAAATAGGATATCCTCTATTAAATCAGATTCGAAATGGAATCGAATCAAATATAAAATTCCGTTTTTTTTTTTTCTTTCTTTCGTGAGGATACAAGTTGCCATGATGATGTGTATATAGGTAGTATATGAGGATATAAGAAGTTTTCCCTTTCAGAGATTGCGAGAAAAAAAAGGAAGCAATTCTTTAATATACATTATGCATGAGATGAATTGTGACACATTGGAAAAGTTTCTGGTTCTGCTTCTGTTTTTTATTTTTGTTAAATTAAATAAGAGTCGATCCATGTAAAAGGAGGATATATATATATATACATAATTCAAATCCACACGGAAAGCGTATTAAAATCAAGAACAAACTAACTTATAACATTGGAAAACAAAAAAAAAATTTAATGATATGGATTTACTTTCAAAGCAAATTAAGTAATTTTTTATAGGATTTATCTGCATGATTTTGAGGAGTGAAAATCTCGGAAGACAATAAATTTAGATACATAATAGGATAATTGCGGGAGAGATGCCGCGCTTTTATAAAACTCAATTTTTTTCTTGTGTTATTAACAAAAAACAATTTATTTTTTTGACAAAACTTAAAAATGGATTTGTATTCTACCATAAAAAAATACTTAACAGAAAAAAAACTTATTGTTTAAATAATTAATAATTAAAAATAAATTATATTGAATTCTGGTCTCTCCCAACAAGTGAGGGAGAGATGCCGCAGTGTAAGATCATGAACAAAAAAAATGTATTTCATCTAAAATGTATGTTTTTACGTTCTTCTTGATCAACAGTTAGTACAAAAGACAAATTTGTCATTTTTTTAAATTGTTTACAATTTTCATGCAACTATTTCTAGAAATTGGTGCATTTTACCCAATATTCTTTTTTTTATTGAAAAATAGTTTTTCTGGAATTCTGCACTGAAATTTGGATCAACAACTGACTCAATCTTCCTCTTATCAACTTTTTTTTTTTAAGTTACTGTTTTTGCGTCACTGCGAATTGTTTTTTTCTAGAGTTAAAGGGCACCGGAATTTTGGTTAGCGGGAAATTTCAATATGCGGCATCTTACCTCGCAAAAAGTGCGGCATCTCTCCCCGAAGTGAGGGAGAGATGCCGCACAGTAGCCGACAAATTAAAAAAAAAAAGAAAAAGTAAAAAAAGTCACTTGAGCAACTTCATACAAAACCAATCAATCACCTAAAATACTTACTTATAACAAAACTGGTTTTAACTTCCATATTTGACTGCTGGCGTCGAACTGAAAAATTTCCAGGCTATACGAACGAGAATGAAAACCAAAACAGATCGCAATAACTCCCGTTTACTTTAATAAGCAACCTTTTTTATTTCTATCGTTTATGTTTTGAAACCAAATGAACAAAAAACTAAAAAAAAAAATTTGGCAGGGTCGACCACAAATCTGACTTTTGGGCTATGCGGCATCTCTCCCGACGCAGCAATCGGCATCTCTCCCGCAATTACCCTATCTGAAATTAATATATCAATTCTTTTAATAAAGGTCCTGTAGATATTAATTACACGTCGGAGTCGCATGAACTTCAATTTGACATATATCATCGGCTAAATGTTTAAAACTGCTAAGTCCAATTTGACACATTTTTCAGGAGAGCAAAACAATACAAAATATTGCGGAATGTTCTATGCAAAAACTGATTTTCTCTGCAACATCTACGTTACATTAAACAAAAGTGATTTAAGAATTTTGTGCGGAATGTGGTTCTTAACAAAACTACATCAAAATCTCAATTTTGAAAAAAAGTGGACTTAGCAGCTTTACTCATTCAGCCGACGATACAAAGAGGTTGTTAAATAGCAACCGTTCAATCGAAGTCGTTGCGTCGCGTCGTCGGTTCATGGTTAATGTACGTTAAATTGTTACAAAAGTCAACATACATGGTTAATGTATACGTTATCATCAATATACTGTCAACGTAGACTGATGACAACGCATGAAAAGTTCCTGATCACACGAGTGACACCAGTCGAAGCAATGTTGTCTCAAAATGCGTTGACGTATTATCGGTGTCAACGAGTTGACATGTTAAACTATGAAGATCACACGACTTCGCCACATTCGAACATTTGAAGCGTTGGCAAGAGCAAAAATCAAGCAATAAACACGTCAAATTCCATTGACTATTGGTTACTTTATCGCATAAATTTATGAGATTCTGTTTTAAATATTTACATATTTAAATTTTCTGTTTTAAATATTTACATATTTAAATTTTCTGTTTTAAATATTTACATATTTAAATTTTGAAATGCAATTTGAAGTAGTAGGGTAAAATTAGCCAACATTTTTAAGTTTTCAATTTTCATACATTCGTTTTGAAGTTAGCGCTGGTGCATGCTGTTTTTTCAACAGCCAGGCAAGCTGTTACTTTAAAAAAGCTTCAAATTTGGCAACATTTTGCAGATTTTTGAAGTCCTCATATTTAAAAAAATTTGTGATTACAGGGATGGCATTAAAGATGTATAACTGGCTGAACACAATGCCCTGCTGCAACTAGAATCGGAGCTGCAGCTGCAACTGCTTTAAAAAAATGTCGTACGTCGTTTTTTTTATCTGCCCACAATGAGCTGTGCCTACAGATTTTTATATATTTTAAAGGAAAAAAAAAACAACCACGAGTTTATTATTCACTTTTTTTATTTCCAATATTTTTCTTTTAATTAATATTTTTTTCGCGACACAAATGAGCACTAAAAACTTCAATATTTTTTTCCGGCTTTTTATTTCTTCATATAAATTGAAACATCAGAAGTGCTGCACGTGAAAAAGTTAAAAGTTGGTGAACCTTTGCAGCACCGTCTGCAGCACCGACTGCAGTTGCGTTGCGTTGTGCTCGTAACATTGAATTTGAGTGTATTTAATATTTTGACAGTTATTCAGTTGCAGCTTCCAGTTGCAGCTCCGTATCCATTGTGTTCAGCCAGTAATCATCCGCTTTTGTCTAAGGGAACGGGTAGAAAAAATCCGAAGTCAATAGCATTTCTTGATCTCGAGATATTCGAGACGAAGGACAGTTTTTTTTTCAATTTGTTTTTAAATCGCTGTACTGAAAAATCCGCTAATTGAATTTTTTAGCACGTCATAACGTTGGTATCTGTAAAATATTTATTTCAAGTCGATATCTTCATTCGTTCTCGAGATACGCTGAACGAAAAAAGTATCACGAAAGTACGAACGTACACACACACACACACACATAGGATGGACTTGGATGCTTGGGACCTCAAAACGTGGAGATATGTCGAAATTTTCGATTTTCTCATATAAGGACAAATTACCCAATAACTTTCAATGGGAAGTTAATAGTTCGAAAATCCTAAAAGGATCACTTAAAAGAGTCTGATGGACAGAAATGATCTCCGTTATAAATAGTTAATTTTAAGGTTTAAAAATGGTCAATCTTAATAATTAAATTTACTGACTATTTTAAATTTACTTGGAAATGAACCTTTACATTATATCAATTTTCTGCATTTATTATCAACATATACTGCTTGAACAATTAACTCAGTAATAAATTAACTGAAAAAAAAAATAGTTAAACAATCTTGGCTGCATGCTCTAATTAAGTGTTTATGTAACGCCAACTATGTATTAAAAAAAAAATAAACAAACAAAGCCTTGAAACTTTTCCAAGAAATAAACCAAAACAATTCCAATTATTCTATGAACAATGTTAACCAATTTATAATTTAAAAATAAAAAATTGAATGTAAGCCATCACCAAATGCATTCCTCTCCATATCCACTTCCACTTTATGCAAATTTGTAAAAATAAAAAATGTGTCCCACACGTTATATATCTATTCGTAAGCCAATTTATGCAAAGATCGTGCAACTTAATGCGCATATAAAAGCCTCGACATATCACAGTGTTAACCATATTCGAAGCACAGCTCTATCTATCAACACACGCACATTTTGCCAACAAAAAACAAATCTTAAACAAAATGGCCAAAATCGTAAGTTTGCTGATATGGTTTATTGTTTACCTCATCCTTAATTTTTTATTTTTTTTTTCAGATCATTGCTCTCTTTGCTCTTGTTGCATGTGCTGCTGCCAAGCCAGGAGTTCTTGCACCATTGGCTGCCGGTGCTCCCATTGCTGCTGCACCATTAGCCTATTCAGCACCTCTGACGGCAGCATACTCAGCACCACTTGCTTACACCGCTCCTCTGGCATATTCAGCTCCATTGGCTTACAGTGGATCACTCATTGCTCCCGGAGGCAGCAGTCGAATTGATATCCAGAATAACTACAATGCTGCCCTTTTGTCATCTCCATATGCTTACGCTCCTCAAGCTATTGCCACACCAGCTGGTTTAGCTGCCTACAGAGCTGCTCCTTTGGCCTATACCGCCCCAGCTGCTAGGTTAGCCTATGCCCCATCAGCACCTTTTGCAGCCTATACCGCTCCAGCTGCCTATGCTGCCTCCTATGCCTACTCTACTCCTTTTGCTGCTGCTGCTGCTGCTCCCCTCAGATATACATCTTCACCCCTTTTGTTGTAAGACTCTGTCAAAAGCCTTTTTAAAGTCGTTTAGAAGCTGTAAGATATATAAATAAAACCCTCTCCCGTTTTAGTCGTATAAAGCATTTTATGGAGTTTTCTTGAATTTTCATCTGATGCCATGGAATGTATATTTTTTTTTTTAAATGAAGTGCTGTGGTTGCTTTCTGTGATGGAAAGTGGGCAAGGATTTATCCTTAAGCTGTCAGTTCTAGTGCTTTAATCGTATAGCGTTGAAGCTTCGCGCACTTTCCAGTCATGCGGAAATGAATGCTTGCTTGGTTAGAGCTGGTGTTGGTGCTTTATTCTGTCGTCCGCCATCCACCATCCACTATCGCAAAACATCTCCCTCTTGCCTTGGCTCACATATATCGCAGGATAATTTGTTCACCGAGCCATTCAATCGGATTAAGGATACACGATGCGGTATATAATGCGGCAGAAATGGTGGAAGGTTTTTGTATACGAGTTTATAGAAACTAAGCATTTAGCATCAGAAATGTGCACACTTTGCTAGAATCAGTGTAAAACGGTGACATGATTTTGTCCCTATGCACAGTTCAGAAGGACGGCAAACGGTCTTCCCAGTATTTTTTTTTTTTTTTTGCCTCACTTTCATAAATCGAAATCTATCTTTATTTAAAAAAAGGTAAAACGGTTCCATTATTCATAAATTATTCTGAAAGTTCTTATCGTTTCGGATTTTTTTTTTTTTCGTTGTTGGACCACGTAGGAGCTTTCCACACAGTTTTATTTTTTTTTTATTGAATTATTCTGGGTAAGGATTGTTTTTTTTTTTTAGGCGACAGCTCGTGACAACCGACCACAGTTCTCCACTAAAACGATGACATGAGTGAAATTATATTTTCCATGAATTTCTCAAGAGACTTAAAAGCCAAAATGTGTGTTATTTTTTGCGCTGGGAAGTTTATATGTCTAGGTTTTAAGATGGATATATGCGAAAAAAAAAATATAAATTTATGCACAAATTTTGGGGAGTTACACCTCTGGTAGATATACTCTTGCCTTTCGATTGTGTCGGTGACAGGTGATGCTGTAAACCTACGGTAGGTATAGAATTCATTAATTTTTGGGTTGACATCATATAGTAATATTGGGTTTTTTCCAAAAATGCTGGCAGGTTGTTTTGCATAAATTGAGAACCTAAATACTGAATTCCTTAATTCAAAAAAAAAAAAAAAATTCAGCAAAACCAATTGGAAAATCATCAATAAAATATGTAGGGGCCAGGGGGAAGCTTCCAGGGTGTTCCTACGTAGAATGAATGAAACAAAGCGTAACAATTCTCAAGTTCATATTAAATCTTAAAAACATTTCTCAGAGTTAGACAAAAAGTATTTCTGGATTAATTGAGTGAATAATAATGCGAATTTAAATTAATAAACATCCAGGTTAAAGTTTTAATCTGGACTAATTGAGTGAATAATATGGCGGTAAGATTCAAATATTAATATCTATCTATCTATGTATATAAATAGGCTTAAATAAATTTTGTGGTACCATTTTCTCAAAAAGTATTTGACCGATTTCGATAAATTTTATATGGTTGGAAAGATACAATTGCGAATATGTGCAGAATATACTTGAGACACGCAATTACACACTTTGGGCCATTTTTATTTTTGCACTGGCGAAAACTGAGCATATTTCAAAAAAAAATTAAATTAAAAAAAAAGTGTTTTTTTCTTTCAATATTTTCAAATAAATTATGTATTTGCGAAATTGAAAATTTATAAAGGTTTTCTCAAAAAGGCAACAAGCCAAAGCGAGCCACCCAAAAAAGAAACCGGCCATCTTTGAATTTCAATCAGCAGTTGAACTGAAGTGAGTATTGACTATAAATAAATAGCCTTAAAGAATTTTAGTTTTGACATTTTTGTACTGATTTGCTTAATGGTAATTTTTTTTTTCAAATTTTATGCAAAGGTTTAGTTTCTGTGTTAAAATGCCACGTCGTAGAACTTTAATAGTTGGTGTCGAAAGACAAGGAAATACTTCGAGACAAAATTCATTGCGAAGTAGAAGTAGTATTCAAAATTCTCAAAATAATCTTCGAATGGTTGTTGATCATGATAGGATAAATAATGTTGAGATTTTGGTTAATACTTTTAAATGTGCTTTAAATATTGTACCTCGAAATTTCGACAGTTTTTATTGTGGGCCACTTAATTTGATTTGTAGTTTTAGTGAAGCTAAACATTTTAGTTCAGAAGTCACTCAAAATGATAAAAATTCTGTTACATCCTGTTGTCATAAAGGTAAAGTTTCGGAACCTCCTTTAACTCAGAACTCTTTTTTTCGTGAATTATTTAATTGTTTGAGGTCGAATTACCCTCTTGGAAAGCGTCGATCGAAGAATTTTTTTGAAAACATTCGAGCATATAACGCTGCATTTGCTATGGTTAGTTCTGAAGCACAAATCGATCAAAATTGTATGCAGGGTGTGTATCATTTCAAAATACATGATGTATTTTATCATCGCGCGGGTGCTTTAACATCAGATCATGGACGATTATGCACAGTTGTATTTTTATGATGTAGACACTGCGATTGGTTATAGGTTACGTGAGCAGTCAAATATACGTTGTGACAGAGAGTTGATGCGTAATATTGCAATTGAGTTAGATCGCGTTAGCAAATTTATTTATTCGTTTAGAACGATGCATGAGTTTTGCTGTGAGCCACTGAATGTTTCTAAAGAAGTGTGTATGCTTATCAAAGTTAATAAGAATTTAGATTTGAGGAGATTTAATGATGCCATTCAGACAGATGTGGCGGCTGTTTTCAGTACGACTGATGGTGAGCCACCATATTATTGCTATCCATAAGACAACTGGAAACGTTCGCAACATATCTGTGTTAGATTCTTCTTTAGATCCTTTGGCATATCCGATTTTATTTCCTAACGGTGATACAGGGTGGCATGTGGATATGGTTCATACTATAGCAAGCACATCAAGAGCTGAAGATGCAATTGGAAAAATGTTTCTTCTGCGAGGGGAACGCATCAAAATTGGATGAGAGCTCACTGCTTCGAAAAGTGGTGTGTGAACTTTGTTCACTTTCCAATATTTTTTTTTCAATGAAAGTTGTTTAACTCCTACGCAATCAATAGGACGTGACTTAGTCGAGGAAACTTAAATGAAAATTGATACGATTTTAAAGTTATTGGGCACATACAAAGCCGACAGTACTACTTTTCCTTCATTCAAAAGTAATTTGAACATCACGTTAATTTTGATAAATGAATTTTAATTCACTTTCCTTATTTCAATGAAAGCTCTTTATGAAACCGTTGAGGGTGAAAAGTTGGATCTTGAACTTTTCATTTTACTTATCAGTGAAGGTCGAATTAAAGTAAAGTATTTCCATGAAGTCTTCTTTGTGCCTGATAAAGAATTTTATACTTCAGAAATGAATGTATCATTTGAATAATTATTTTTATTTTAAATATTTTAAACTAATACAACGCTTAAATACTATGGAAGTTTGTGAGTTTTGCAGAAGTCTATGATGCATAAGTTTCAAATAATTTACATCATAGATTTCTGTAAAACTCAAAAACTAAAATTTTTTTTGTGATATTAATTGTTGAATAATTTTTCTGTTACCTCTTGGCGTTTTTTCAAAAACCAAATAAGCTAGCTTTTATTTGAGTCAGCATTAATTTCTAGAGTGTGGTGTATGGTGTCAAATCTCGACACAGGGCGATACTAGTTACTTCTTAAAATCATAAATTATATTTTATAATAAAATCTGTCATGATGAATTTTAATCGGACGGTTTGGTATTTGCAGAAAAACGGCTTTTAACCAACCTATCAACGGCTTTTAAGCGGCTTATAATTTCTGTTTCTTTTTTGCCTCATGACAAATCAGAGCACATAAGTCGTGTTTGTTTTTTCCATCGGAGCTAGCTCGGAGTATGCAATGTATGCTCAAAATAAAATTACCGAGCAAATGGAGTTAAACGCTGAGCGAAACCAACTTCATACAATTTTTATGTAATTTGACAGATTATACTAAGCATAATATGACAGTTCAGTGCTCAAGTGTGTTTCATAATTAAATCTGAAGGCTCTGATCATAATTTCCTCAGAGCCTTGCTCTGATCGCTCAGCCTCTGCTCAGAGCTTTGCTCAGAGCCAAAAAAGAAAAACGCCAAATACCAAAAATTCAGTAACGTAATGCTCGCTCACCGATGCGGTAATTTGGTCCCAGCCTAGCTTATTTCAACAATTTTTGTTGACATTGAAATTAGTTAAAAATCTACTGAGCTGCCCGGATTTGAGTGTCATTTTGATCGTTAGTTGATGGGGAGATGAGACTTTAAGATATAGTTATAGCTGCTGAACCTGATGTATCAGCTTTGAACCTATATGACTTCTTCGTCGTTAAGTTCTACAACTTCTGTACCTTCTAAAATTTAAAAATGTTTTAACCGCATGGCTTTCATCAGTCATAAGAGATGAAGATAAATTTCTTCAAGAAACCCTCAAGCACCAAAACCATCCAATAACTTCACAGACCCAAAACGAGGCCAGAGAATAACACAAACGAACTATAAAACCACATCGTTCAAAATGCTCAACGATATTATATAAACGAGAAAAAGTTTCATTTTGATTACTTTACTTGATATAACATGTACGAATCTATTTATATGTACCACCTATACCTGAGTTCTCCTTAGTTTTCTTACTGCAGCGGTTGTAAAAATACATATATTTATCAATTTGAAAAATATCGTTCAAGAACAAAGTTTTCACCTCCTTTTAAACTGTAAACTAAAATTCCTTAAGGATATCGCCGGTCAGGTTCTGTATACCTATACCACACTGGAATGGAATTAAAGTAGAGAAGACCATCGCATCATCGTGTTAAATGAAAACTTTTCGATTATTCTGACATAATCCGGATAAGATAGATGTTCAATTTAATTAACGGTGATGCTTTGGAGAGATCGAATGAAGTTTGTCTATGAAAACTTTGATATTCTTCCGAGTATATTTTTGAGAACCAGGTGTGCTTGAAAAAAAGTTTTTCCTGTCATCATCATATTTTGATGCAATAGAATGCGTTTTTAAAATAATAATATGTGTAAATAAATTGAAAAGGGTTTATCTGGGAATTCAAGACACAAAATAACGGACACTTGAGATATATAGCTCTCAAGAACTGTTTGAGATACGTTCGCTTCTTTTTAATTACGATATAAAGGGTGTTTTTTTAAAGAGATTTTTTTTTCCTAAATTGGTAACTGTGTGTATTGAGATAGTATTTAGTTTTGACAGTTGACAGTTGATTAGTGCTTAGAATATTGGGAAATTTTTGTATTCATAAAAAAACTCAAACGCAGAACGTCAAACACGAGATTTTAATCAACGACAATTTTTAACGGATTTGTTTTTAAAGTACTGTTTATAAACAGTACCTGCACTGGGCATACTTCATACATAACAATCCAATTGATAGTATATTTTTACTTGCTTTGCGATAAATATGTCATTACATACATTCGTAAAAAAAAAAGAGTCCGGATGAGATAAGGAAGTAGAAAAAAGTGGGTACTCGAAATTCTGTTCATCTGTCAGTTTATCTGTTGGTCTACATCCTAAAAGGCTTACTTAAAATATAGTTATTAATCGTACCTGCCGAAGAATCATTTTTTTTACTTACGGTTTTTCTCAAGAACCGTTCAACTGATTTTGATCAATTTTTTAAGAAGAATGAGAAGTTTAGAATATATTTTGTCTAAAATTAAAAAAAAAAAATATTTTTTGGGTTTTTTAAAAAAATTTTAAAATTTAGATTTGAAAATTCAATAATTAGAAAATGACTCGCTCGATTTTTATTAAACTTGGGTCGAAGCTGTTTTTTTTTTATTTTATGTAACCCATTTCCAAAATAAAATATTCTTATAGCTCATACAAATGTTTAAGGAAAATCTTATTTTCAAACAAAAAAAATGTTTTGATTTTAATAAAAATGTTTCTGTGTGCTATTTACCATATAATTGGAACAAATTTAAATACGCCATTATTTTTATCCACAACTATCTCATTATCTGTTTAACCGATTTAAATAAATTTATTCATGCTAGGGCTTCTAATTATTATTTTAAATAATATTGCAATTAAATGAAATATAATTGGTGCAACATTTTTCGAATTTATTTTATGAAAATTCGATATTGATGATAGATGACTTTTTTAAATTAATTTTTAAACTCCACGTAAATATACATACTAAGAAATTAATTCAATTATTATCAATTTGTTTTCTCAAAATTTTATATAAAATTTATATAGATTAATTTTTTTGTTTTCATAAATTAAGATTTTTTAAATAAATTAGGCACTGTACATATTTTTTCTAATAAATTATTTTGATTTTTAAATTTTTCTTAATATAAACTATTATGAACCTACTATATATAAAAAGCGTTATTTTTGAAGTTCGCAAGTGGTTGCAAATTAAAAATTAACTTTTAAGGCCCTTCTATAATTGAATGCCTAAAGCTTGTAGCTAGTCTGGTTCCCCAAATATTTCCATCCAAAATGTTTCGATTTAACCCTAAAACGTGCAGGTTGGATGACGATATTTCTGCATTCGAGAATCGTAAATGGATGCAAATTTCAAAATTGCTTATTAGTTTTTTAAGATCTTTCTAAAATCGAAAACCAAATAATTTAGAAGGTCTGGTTCTCGAAATATTTCCACCCAAAGTGATAATACCTTATTTCTGTTCAATTCTATATTTTTGTTCCATTAAAAATTGTCTGAATGGCGATGGATGCAATTGAGACTCATATATGTTTGCGGTTTTCATTTCTGAATTGGAAATTCACAGACCTTTCCGCCAATGTAAATTTTTTTACACATCTTGACAAATAAAATTTTATTGACATTCTGAAAAAAAAATGGGCTTCCCCTGTTACCTTTTACAGTTATTTGTGATTTTTTTTTTCAAGCATTCCAAAACCCATCGAAATATATGTATTATGTACATACATCAAAGAAAAGGTCTTTAAAAATTATATCCGCACCTCTAATTTAAAATCTTCCACGTGGTCTGGTTCTCAAAATATTTACATCGAATGTTATATTTCGGACTAATTTCGAAAATCAACCCAAAAAACTTCTTTGTATGGCAAATATTTCTATAATCGAGACTCGTTTAAGTAGTTGCAAATTTCAAAATTGCTTATAAGTTTTTAAAGATCTTTCTAACCCTGCGAAGACCAAACAACTTTCCGAGGTCAGGTTCTTGAAATACAGGGTGGCGCACGAATCGTGCTACAAAAATAAAACGTAATAACTTTTTTTCTGTGTGAGTAATCGGCTTATTTTTTTTTTATTTTGTAGGTTACTATTTAGATTTATAAAAATGGATGCTTGGGATACGGAGAAAAGAATTTGGATAGTGCAACGGTACCATGCTTTGCAGTCCGTCATTTCCGTCCAAAGGGAATTTAGGCGGGAGTTTGGCGGTAATCCCCCGAGTAGATGGACCATTATGAGGTTTGTAAACATGTTTGCCGAATCTGGAAGCATCGCACGAAGGCCGTACCATCGAGATGCCAATGTTCGGGTTCAGGATACAATCGCAGCAGTAGCATCTGCAATACAGGCCAATCCGAACGTTTCGACCCGAAACTTATCGGGGCAAATTGGAATTAGTAGACGGTCATTACAACGGATACTTCATGACGATTTAAACTTGTTTCCGTACAAAGTCCAAATTACTAGCAAGTTAAACCCTCAGGATTTGCCTGTTCGCCTGGAATTTTGCCAAAAAATGATATCAATGGCCGAAGAAGACAACACATTGATCAATTGTTTGTTCATGTCTGATGAGGCCCATTTTGATATTAACGGCAATGTAAACAAGCAAAATTGCCGTATATGGAATGAGTCTAATCCAGAAATGCTCCATGAGACGGAACTGCACCCAGAACGAGTCACTGTGTGGTGCGCAGTTTCATCAAGGTGTATTGTCGGGCCGTACTTCTTTGAAGAAAACGGTGTAACCGTTACTGTCAATGGGGACCGTTATTTAAAGATGTTGAAGGAGTTTTTTTACCCAGAACTGCGCCGAAGACGTATACCATTCAACAGTGTTTGGTTTCAGCAAGATGGAGCAACTGCACATATAGCCAGACCAGTTATGGCGGAGCTAAACAAAAAATTCGCAAACAAATTAATTTCTAGGAACTCCACTCTTCGCTGGCCCCCAAGGTCACCTGACCTGACTGCACCAGACTTCTTTTTATGGGGTTATGTCAAGCAAGAGGTGTATAAAACGAAGCCCAGGAATTTAACTGAATTAAAGCAGTCCATAACGACAATAATTGAGGCGATCCCAACTTCAACTCTTCAGGCCGCAATGAATAATTTTTTGACCAGGTGCCGCATATGCGTGGGACAGCGTGGAGGTCATTTGCGGTCTATAATCTTTGAAAACAACTAACTATTTAAAATAAAATTTAATTTTCTAACCAATAAAAAAAAAAAAAATTAAATACATCGATTAAAAAAAAAGTTATTTGAATTTCTTATTGTACCACAATTGGTGTGCCACCCTGTATATTAGGATTTAGAGCATTAAACGTTATAGGGCAAGAGCCCTATAGAAGCTTAAAAAAACCAATTTACATCGAGGTATATTTTTTTTTAACTTTGATTGTACCATCTACATATATTAAGTGCAACATACTTAGTTCTGTTTTTTTCTTGGATTTCTTCGATTAAATCTTCTAATGCTCCCATTATTTCTTCCCCGTTTGTGCACCCGTAAGTGCCTATAATAAGAAAAAACAAACAAGTTTAGAACTTTATATTTTTTTTACAGACCACCACAGTTAAATTTAAGGAATCTTTGAAACAACCTCCAACTCTTTCAATATCCCTTTGTGATACTCATGTACTTATATTTATATAGTGTCAAAACTCTTTATAATATTGTTTATAATTTTTTTTTTTTTCAATATGAAAAAATACTACCTTGACCAAACACAAATCTAACTTTGTGAAGTTCATATATAACCGAACTAATGATGCAGTGATGGGTCATGAACTCATAAATATAATATATACTTAAAAATTCATCCATGACAAAATTCTAAAATTGCATTAATTGTCCAAATATTCTTTTTTAATGTGAATTTTTTTCCTACTTCGTTTAAGGCTCCCAGTATATAATTTGTATCCTTTTATAAACTTTTTTTAAGTTTAAGAATACTAATGTTCTTTTTATTTTCTAATTTGGGAATATTTCATTTTCCTTTGGTGTGTGGGCACAAAGTAAATCCCGACACAAAAAATATAAAATCTCAAAAAAAAGGACAGCAAAAAATTGTTATGCAGCTTATTTATTCCTGAAAAAAAAAAAAAAAATAAACGAAAGGACTCATAAAATATCATAAATTCTCCTGAGATAACATCCAGAATGAAAAAAAAAAAAAATTGACTGAAGTATTTTACAGGCAGGTGGTTTCATTTAATATTTTGTTAACAGACATTTTGGAATATGTATATATTTTTTTTCAAGGCTTTTATAAGTTGGGAACAAACTTATATCTTGGAAATAAACTCAGCGACATTTAATTATGACAAACGAAATACAAGCGAATTTTTATGATTTAATATACATATTTAAATAAAACCATGTCAAATATGTATATTTAGGACCATATTTATAGAAAAAATGTAAAAACGTATTAAATTTATTTTTTAAAAGAACCAAACAACTTCTGACATTAATGTTTTAATTTTTTAAATCCAAAAACTAGTTTTTTGAAAATTTGTATGCATTTTTTTCTATAACTTATAGTTTTCGATGAAACTATATTATATATTAAATTAAGAGTTTATTGTTGTAGCTACCGTTATTATTTTTCCTAGGAAAAAAATGTCTGTAAAAACTGTTAAAACGTTTTTTTTTTGAAAAATTTCATTTAAATAAATAATTTTTTTTATTTTAAAAGGTAGTGTTACAGTTGGGACCAATGTCAGAACCAACAAAATTCTTCAAGCCACTTCGGATCCATGTCTATCGGTCTCAGAATTTCGAGCCCATTGGAGCAGAATTTCGCGCACATTCTTCGTTATGTCAATTGTTTGATCAAGTTCTTTTTACCCATTTTACCCATTATACTCATTAAATTATTTTTTAATGTATACATAATTAAAGATTTTTTGTCACTGAATTTTACCAGCAGCAATGGATTTTTTGTATAATTGACGAACTATTACATTATAGGTACCTACAGCACTGGCTGTTTTGCAAGAACAAAATTAAAAAGAGAGTGTATCTAATGAAAACCGAACAGACTGTTACAACTGGGATGAACATTTTTATATTCGCTTGAAAGGTTTGTGGAAAGTTGATCCTACTTCCGGTTGGAATGCGCATAGCTTTTGATACAAAAAAAAAATATTATTAAAAGTGTACACAAACCATGAATGCAGTAAAAAGATAAAAAATATATGAGAACCACCATAATATTGCAACGACAAACTTGGCTTCTATTTCTTTTTTTTCCTTCGCTAAAGTTAATTTTAATTCGCCTCAAAGGACTCAGCATAGAAGTTTTATTTTATTAATTAATTTCAATCATTTTAGTGTTAAGGTATACGTTTTTTTTTTTTTGGGAATCACTATCTTTAAAGAGAGATGTTAAAATTGTTTATTAAGAATTAAATAAAATTTTAAAGCGGGACACACACTGTTTTATTTATAAGAAAAACAAATTCCATTTATTTTTAAATTGTGCATATTCAACGCTCCACCAATTTTTTTTTTGTCCACCAAAAATGGGTTTTGCCCAGGTATGACAGTTATAGATGCTGTCGTACCTTTCTAAGACGACAGCTTCTAACTGTCGTTTTTGGTCTACTGTTTTGTTCTCCTTCTGCGTATAAAATTGTTAGACTAATTTAAAGTATTGTACAATACATACCTATAGCTTAAGAAATTTTCCACACCTCAAGCTTTTGTAATAATTATGCTCCATATAAACAAAAAACCATGGTCAAGGTTAATTAATTATTATTATATCTGCAAGAAATATGATTCATTTCATCAACCAATTCTGTAAAATTTGAACCAAATAAAGGTCAAACAAAATTAAATTAAATGGCTATCGTTGATGACGCAAAATATTCATTTAGAGAATTTCAATTAGCTTCCAATAAAAAAAAACAAACATCCATTCCACGGTCACGTATCACTTTGATATAAAAGTCTTGAATGGGCGACAGCCTAATCAGACATCAAACTCACACCTCTTGGAAAACTTTATCAATCCAACTCTCAAACACAAAATCAACATGTTCAAATACGTAAGTTGATTAAATTATAAGTGACTTTTAAGGAACATTAAATAAATTTTTTTCTCTTTTTTTTTTGTTTTCTATTTAGACCGTTGTCATTATGGCTGTTATTGCTTGTGCTGCTGCCAAGCCAGGACTAATTGCACCACTTGCATATTCTGCTCCTTTGGTTGCTGCTGCTCCTGGAGTTGTCACTGCTACAAGTAGTCAAGTGATTGCAAGAAATTACAATGGAATCGCTACTGCTCCAGTTTATGCTGCTGCTGCACCAATTGTTGCAGCTCCTGTAGCGAGATATGTTGCGGCACCACTTGCAGCACCTCTTGCAGCTCCATTGACAGCTAAATACGTAGCTTCACCATATGCAACTTCGTTAAGGTACTCAGCTCCTTTGGCTCCTGCACCATTCACCTATGCTTCAGCTCCTCTTGTACTTTAAAATGATAACGGAAATACATGAATGAATTTGTTTGAATTTGAAAACGAAAGTTTATTTTTAAATATTTCTTTTCTCAAAATGTTGGAGGTGGTAGACTTTGCAGTCGAAGATAAATCCGCGGTATGTGTTTTTTTTTTGTCAGTTGGATGAGTCCCAGTTTGAAATATTAATTGGTGAAGTTTAAATGCGTTTCGAGTTCATCAATTACAGCTGATTATCGGTATTTTTCGGTAGCGACGCACTGTGGTCCAAATGTATCTTTTAAACGCAAGAACATATCGCTACAATGTTATTTTTGTATCAAAGGAAATTTCCAATGCTTTCTTAATAGTGATTTTTTAAGAAAAGTGCTTAACGAGGTATTTCTAAATCTTATGCTGAACTAAGATTTTCTTAGAAAAAAGAATTAACAGGGAAATGAATTTAAAGCAAAATTTCAAAAACAGTTAAAATTTTACGAATTTTGCTAAAGAAGTCTGCGGCTGTGTTTTTTTTTTTCACCACACCGCGGTGGATGCATAAAATTAACGAACCAATTTTTTATGTTTTTAGTAAGTATCTATATTTAAACAGTATTTTATTGACATTTCGGCTTATCGCCAAATCTTATAAACTGTTTAAGTGAACAATTTTATGTGAAACAGTGTAGGACAAAAGTAAAAGGCCCAAAATTTGATTAAATAAATTTACACATTTTTTTTTTGTAAAGTAAAATAGAATATACCCGAACGTACATGCAAGAACGCACAGACCCACGGAAGCACAGACCACAGTGCAGGAATAATACTACGATCATCGTAGTATTATATGTTCTGATTACAACCTCTTATTTTTTTTTAACACCAAAGCCCATATTATTCACTCGATACATCCAGATTAAAATTTAAATTTGCATGTACATATTTATATTGAATTTGTATGATTTACATCTAGATTCAAATTTTAATCTGGGTGTATCGAGTGAATTATATGGCGGTAAATCAATGCTTGTTCAATAGAGCAAGTAAAAACTGTTCTCCTAACATTTTCAAATTTTTGACTTAACTGATTCTTCCCGAAAACCACGGATACATTATTTCCTTCATAATATTCTGTTGAACGTTTTTCCTAGATAAGGCAGTGTGGTTTTAAAAATATTGTACAAATAAGACAGCTGCGCCTGTCCATAATCAAGTGCAACGGAGTGTAGTGTTTACTATGCTAACAAACTATATCGTAATGTAGGTATTGAAATCATTTCACACTCTTCAATCATTTCTGTATGCGTACTAAAGTTTTTGTTTTTATTTTAACATTTTAACACCTTTTCCTTGAAGATCCGACCATATGACCTCAAGTTATAGCCTCCGAATGGGATAGAAATTTTTCGAAGGGTTTGCATAACGATGCTTATTACTTTCGTAATAAATTTATATCTATATATGTACTTCAACTCAAAGACAACTGAGTATTTAAAGACTGGGCCAGACAAGAACCAATTTCACAGTAAGAGTAAGTGGAACTTAAGTGGCATTCTGAAAATGTCATTTGCTACTACAAAAATCACTATAAAATCCCCTGAAATCCGTTTCAATTAAATACCAAAAAACTTATGATTGAAATTTTAATCTATTTTAAATGCCATCAAGAATCAATTGCCCACGAGCCAGTTGTTTAATATTTCATACTCTCCTCAGGCCCACGGAAATAATTCCACCTACACAAAATTAATCCATATTCCTGTCCAATTACTTACTTAAAATTCTCCAGTTGATACTCTATATATAAATATAAGGACACAAAATAGATGCTCTTACCTTTCTATATATCGCACAGAATTCCTTCCTTTAGTACAAAGTTATATTATAATGTTGGATTGAACAAAACTTTTCGAGTTGATGGTTAGAAAAAAAAAAAAAAAAAATTGAAAAACTTTTCTGGAAATTACCTACACTTTGCTTAGCTTAGCTATAGCATTATATTTATAACTTTGATGCTGGTGATGGTTGAGAGTGAAAACTTTCCATTGCAATATATTTCTCTTGGTTGTTGCCCACTTCTTGTTCTATTATTAAGACTTTATCCTATAATTCTTCGGGGGGATGGAAGGTGTAGCTCTAATGAAAGGCTACGCAAATTTTTTTTGTAGGGGGGGGTTGGTGGTGTGTGAGAGTAAATAGTCCAAAGTTTTAATGTCCGCTGCCGTCTTTTTGTAATGTCGCCTTAAGGACCAAACAAAATATACACAACAAGCGCCTAATCGACTTTTCCCTAGAAAAGTTTTTCGTCAAGGGGTTTTCAGTTTTTCTTCTGCTTCCGACTGCATACACTTAATTGGCCCAAGTTTAAGCAACTCTCAAGTTAACGCTCTGCTTTGGTCCATGGTTTAGAAGTTTCATCTGCAGTTTCGAATCAGGACAAAAAAAAAAAAATTACTGGTACCTAACCAGGGCAACCAAGCAATGATTTGTTATCCTGCCTCGAAGGCTTTAACAGCAGCAATTTGCATTTGGTTGGAATTTTACTTCGTCATCTGTGGTGAGTTTTTCAGTTTTTAAGGAAATATTATGTAGGGTAAATGACCTGACCATAGATTCACTGCAGGAGAATTCATTTCCCTTGCCTGGGGGATAATAATTTTAAGTGAAATAACATTACTGCAGAAAATGCAGGACATACATACACACACACACACAAGGAATCCCGTCCTCTTTTTGAAAATTCTATCGTGGAATTGCCGAAATGAATTTGAATACCCTTCCGTTGATGCCAAACAGTAAGGAGTGGTAAACAAGGAATTCTTTTGAACATTCTTTGCCCTTTCCCAACATCATGAATTGAATTAGTACTTTGGGTGCTCCTGGAACTAAACACATAACTATATGTACTTAAAGCCGCCTTCTTTTACGTCTAGCCCCAAAAGGACTCAATGTTGCTATTAGTATTCAAGTCACGTTTCGTATGTTTCCATCATCGGGTGATATCAACTTCATCTTCCTGTGGAGCATCTCCGTCATCAGTAGCATCATCATCTTGAGCATAATGGCAATCGTGTGTATGTGTGCGGCGCGCCGGTGGCAGCGGCGGGAGAAACTCTTCATGATGAAGTTGGATCACTGCATTAAACCGGCCTTATAATAATTTGAGGTTATCTTCATCTAGAAACAGAAATCGTGTGGACTTAGGTAAGAAGGATCTCACTATACATATACAGACATAATAATGATGACTATACAGGTGTATTTTTGAGGATTTTATTTTTTTATTTTATTAGTCTTTCATATTTTATTTGGATTCCTTGATGAATGACCTCTTGTCTGAGAGTACTTTTTTATAGAAGATCCTATAAGGTTTATCCTTGTCGTCATATTAATAAAAAACCATTTTTTCTTATTTATTTAATGTTAGATATAAAGCTGAGATTTTAATGGCATTTTTGTATTTTTTTTTTTATTTTATTTTATTTTATTTTTTAGAAATGAGATATGGAATTATTTATTGTGATTTAAAGAAGTATAGAACTTTAACTCAGCTTCTACATAGTCTTGTGGAAGTCTTGGAATCATCAGAAATCACTGTCACACTTATATTTGGGAATGAAACGGTATAAGAGTGAATTGTTACTCGTTAGCAAGAAGCTTATTTCTTTATTATATAAATCAGGTTAAATTTTTTTAGGAATTCATCATTAAGCTTCGGCATTAACTCAGATAAAATATGAGTTTTTTTTTTAAATTGGTAAATACAATTGGAAAGTTGGCAACGAAATTCCGGTTTGTGGAACGAAATATAAGATGGATGATTTGTTCATACCTGTTGAAGGACGGCCATAAAAAAAACTTATAGCTTCAAAGTTTCCCGGCAAAATCCAATAAAGTCAGATATGTATATTGGATATTACTGCGTTTTCCAAAATAAAGAATTTTATCAGGGTTATGGATGACATCCCGAAAAAGCTATTTTAACAACAACAACAAAATTTAAAAATGTCAAGAGTAATAATTTTTTAATTGCGGTGATAACGGCAAGATACACCGAAGTTGGGCAAAGGAAGTTGAATCACGTCATGAGACGAACTAATTTCTGAATGGACAAACACGGCCTCACAGTGGCCATCGAAAAAAACTGAGATAGTCTTACCGAAGAAGAGGATCCCAACGCAAATTGACTTCCAAGTTGGATCAGAAATCATCAGTAGCAAAGATTCATTGAATTATCTTGGAATGAGGCTCGATACAAAACTTAGTTTTTCAGAAACAGATTAAGTTCGCAGCGAAACGAGCGTCTAAAGTTACAACGTCCCTCAGCAGACTGATGGCAAACATTGGAAGTCCAACAGCTAGCAAGCTTATAGACTTCTAATGACGACAACGCATGCCATTCTCCTCTACGGAAATGAGATTTGTGCAGATGGCAGCAGTGCAGAGATCTGGAGCTTAGCACGCTATTAACAAATGGTGTTCGAACGAGACGTCCTTGTTGTCACAGGGGTGACTCCTAGCGGCAGAACGGAAGTGCGTCTAGGACAAAACGCTGGAGTTGAAGCGACAACCGAGCAGAAAAAGCAGCTCACGAAGCAGAAGTGTCATAATTGCAATGGAGGTCAGAAAACAGAGGAAGATGGACAGCGAGGTTGATCAGGAATTTGGCAAATTGGAATTAGCGGAAGGCGGAAACACGACCTCAGCCAGTTCTTCACCGGACACTGATACTTCAACGCCTTCCTCTACAAGATCTGCGAAGCGAACAGTACAGCTTGTCAGTACGGTGACTGCCAAGATGACCATGTAAATTATACCTTCTTCGCCTGCAGCAGATGGGAAGCCGAAATGCGAGAACTGGAGAGAAGTAAAGGCATAATCACTGTATAGACAACATAACCGAGAAAATGCTGACCAGTGAGCAAAATTGGAACCAAATTTACAACGACCGACGTCCAACTTAATCTCAGAAGAAAGAAAAGAGAAGAATACCAATACGACGACCAACTTATTCTCCAAAGAAAGATAAGAGAAGAATACCAATACCGCAAAACAGAGTGAGCCCGAAAGGGTATGCCTATGATTACATCGGTCCCGGGGGATCGGGTCAGAAACCGTAGGATTGGGAGGACTCCATAGATACCCTTTAGAAAGGAGAGTTAGAGACACAGCGATGGTAAACGCCAAAATGAACTCCTTATGGCGCATAAAGCATTCCTCTTTCCCCCGACAGGAACAACAAAACAAAAATCCAACCTACCAACTGAGTTAAATTCAAGTGTTTAGGTACCTTAAATTTAATTAAACTATCACTTACAAAGTAAATGTACACAAAAAAAAAAGAAAGAAAACTGTCTCTTAACACCATCACTCGCACCCTTAACGCTTCTTGATCGAAAACAAAAAGGCGTCTTAAGAAGAATTTGCATTTTTTTTTTTAATTTAAATATCGTAAGTAAACTGTAAGAAAATAATAATTAGAAAACTCACAGTTGAAGAATTTTCAATAAAGTATTATTATACTTTTTCTCTTCTTTATACCTATAAAATACTAAAATGAAAATAACAAGTATGTATTTATTAAAAAATTCTAAGAAAAATATAATGTGACTTCTTTGATAAAACAATCCTTTGAGTATCATTCATAATTAAAAAAAAAAAACACCACAGCCACAACAACCAGCTAAGCCAACCTATCGCGAATAATAACAAATAATTCTTCGAGCGCATTGTACGGCTGATGACACTCCTTATTAAAAGTAATCACAATAATACGCGATTCCCAGCTTGCCTTCTATATTATATAAAGGTACCTATATCAGATTCAGGCGTTAGTGTTTTGTCTTGACTGTGATTGTAGGTAGGTATCAGAAAAAATAAACATCATTTTCGTTTCCCGCATTCTCAAGTGAATAGAAAAACAAAAAAAAGAGGCAAATAAATGAGAACAAACGAAATATGCCAACCCCATCATTTGATGGCTTTTGTCACTACATTTATACATTTTCTGCGCTAAACAACCCCTAAACATCCTGTCCCCATCATCACTCTATAACATCCCCAATAGAGCACAGCTATACACAATAATCAACACAAAAACCACGAAATGACATTCTTAAAAGTAACATTCTATTTCAATATAAAAAGATGTCCTCATCGTCATTATAATCGTCATCAACATCCTTATCGTCACACCGTCATCATCGTGTGCACCACACCACATTGAAGTATGTATATATGAAAAGCATTCAGGAGCAGCGCAATGAACAGAGTTTTTTTTTTGTCCGATGAACGGAAAAAGGGTTCAAGACTTCTAAATGGAAATAGATTCCTCCGGGGAAATTGAAAAGGAGCAAGAAGTGCCAGACCACACGACGACGCCGACGATGATGATGAAGACGACGCGACCAACGCGACGCGACTCAGCAGAATATAAAATAGAGCAAAAATGCACTGAAGCTGCGTTGCAAAGAAACTAATACTGCTACTGCTGCAAACATTATAAGAATTTTATATTTTTTTAGCACAAAGAAATGTTAGAAAAAGAAATTCCGTTACTAGCTATCGTCATTTGGGGAACAGCACGAACAGGGGCAGTAATGCAAAGGCAAACCTACTCGTATATAGAGATAGCTTTGTTGCTTCTGAAGCACCTGCCTTTCAGATGGAAATTCATTATTCACCAGATAGCATGTCCTATTAACTTCCGACGGGAGAGTTGGTTTGTTATTTTAGTCGGATAACGATGCTGATGCCGATGACAGGGTTGTGCTTTGTTAATATTTATTAAAATTCATTAAAAGTTATATTATAATGTTGAGAAGTTTGCATTAGATTCTAATGGAATTTTATAATGGATTAGATATTAATCGTGCTATAATATTAAATAAGGGACAAAATATGTAGTACAGTTTGAGGTCAATAGATACAATCTTCATATAGAAATATTTACATACAAAATGTTTACTTTACATAAAATGATATGAATGTAAATGTTTTCATATATCGCAAAATATAAAGTCAAAAAGATTTGAAGTAGTTTTAGAAAAAATTAGGTTGAACGAAAAACAGTTAATTTTTAATCGAGCAGTAACTACCTTGGCCCTTGCTAATTTGTTAATGCTCTGTATTCCGTGGGCCTTGCTAGTGTTTCCCATATGGGCCTTAGATAGATCTTCCAAGTCAGGCTTTGGATAACTAAAAATTTAGAGATTTTTAGTCACTAGCTAGGGCCTAGGTAGATTTTTACTGAAACCCATATAGCCCCCACCCCTCTCATATTAGGGGTGTTTGAGACCGCTTTTCTCTTTAACTGAAATGTATAGAATTTATTTTAATTTTAAAAAAACTTAACTTTTACTTACTTCTCCGAGATTTGAACTCCCGTTCCTCCAATCAAAGATCCAGCACGCTACCCACCAGGCTGATTTGCGATACAGAATAGGGATGTAAAAATGTTTATGAGTTGATACTTCACGTATTTGCTATATGGACCTTACACAAGTTAAATTGGTCGTTGGGAATGCCAATAAAGAGGGGACACTATCTACGACCAATATAACGCCAAGAAAAAGTTCCATGTCTAGGCTAGATCAAGTCTAAACTATCTAGGCCCAGTCTTAGTTACACCTGATAACGCCAATAAAGAGGTGACACTGTCTAACGCCAAGATAACGCCCAGATACAATTCCTTATCCAAGCTACACCAAACGAAAACTATTTGGGTCCCTTCCTGTTTTTATGAGACAGCGCCAATATGGTGGTGACACTATAAGCTAGGGCCAAAATGACACCATTAAAAGTTTTCATATCTAGGCCCAGTCTAAGTTACATCTGATAAAGCCAATAAATAGGCAATTCTAGCCAGGGCCAAGATAAAGCCAGAATAAGATAAATTAGTCAAGATCACCCAGACCTGCGCCTGCGGCCTGTCTAGGCCGAGCATAGGATTTACTATATAATGGCCAATCTAGCTAGGGTCACGCTTAAAAATAGTTTTTCCTAGATAATTTTCTACCCGGGTTATGTTGCAAAGTTCTAAATTTTACGGATTTTTTTGTCAAATTAACGATTTGTAAAAAAATAAAGTGCTATATTTTTTGCTCATTTTGAGTTGTCATGCACCGAAAAATCAATGATGGTTAGGTTAGGTTTATGTGGTTGTCAGCAGAACGCTGGACACACTTAGACCATTGGTTGGCCCATTGTGATACCACAGGAATCTAGGAAACTTTCTTCCTGCTCGTTGAACCATTTAGAGCTTCTTACGAAGCGAGCAAGACTATTATAATGTCTTGACTTGCTGCAGATCACTAGTATCATTGTAGTAGAATTCTCCTAAGTGGAGCCTGCGTCTTTGAGATAGAGCAGGGCATGTACAGAGAAGGTGAGGAATCGATTCTTCCTCTTCTTCGTCCATACAACTCCTGCAGAAGTCGTTAGAAAATACACCAAGCATTGTTGCATGCTTGCCTATTAGACAGTGTCCAGTAATGACACCTATGACGGAGCTAATGTGCAATCTGCTTAAAGATAACAGTTTCCTAGAGCGCTTCAGATCCAGCACAGGCCAGATCTGTTTTGTGGCCTGACATGTGGCAATGTTACATCCATCTAAGATATGTTCTCATTATTGCATTTTGCTTTAGCAAAAGTTTACAAGTAAAAGAATAAAACTAAAATCTTTTCTCTTTTTTTTTTAATAAAAATTTAAAAGTATTTTAAGAAAATTATAAACAAAAGTATTAAATAAAAACACTTATGTGTTACTCCTTGGAGAGTTCCTCTGGTCGTGGGGAATCTTGTAACAATAAAGAGAAAAAACTCATGAGCACTTAAAGCCCTTTTTAAAGTTAAAAATTGAAAAAAAGTTTTAAATAATAACAAAATACCACGATACTTAAGTCGATGTGAGTGCTAAAGCGTACGACGAAAATATAAAAAGGAATAATATAAGAACAAAATGTAGTTGACCGCAGTGTACAGACCAACCTTCCGGCTGCGAACGAGGAGGGAGAACTCGCACCTCGAACCGATACTCCAGAGGGTGGCTGATATCACTCCATCGAAATACTTTAGGAAATACAAAAAAAAACAATAGTTAGATGCACGGAAGGTGCCGAATAAATTACTGGAGCGAGGACAGGGAGGGAAAGCACGCACCCCGTACTGTCCAGGAGAAAATGAATATGTGATCGAGGAATACACACCAACCTACCGGCTGCGAACGAGGAGGGAAAGCGCACACCTCGAACCGATACTGCAGTGGGTGACTGTAGTCACTCTAACACAACACAAATCTAAAGTAATGTAACGGAAGGTACCGATCAACTCCCTGGAGTTCGGACGGGGAGGGAAAGCACGCACCCCGCACCGACCCTCCACCAGCTGATCCCTTTCATCACTCCGTTACAGTTCGCGAAACATACGGAGCAGGAGAGCGCACATCTCCATATGTTGACGGTACAACTCACACACCCACATTCGATATAAAAATAAAACAATTAATCGGTAGATTTAAATACGTCCGGTTAAATAATGACCACGTATAAAAAAATATATGCTAAACGAAAAACAAAGCGAACAATATGATTTTATCTTAACCGACAAGAAATACTATACCTAAGAAAACAACATCAAATAATAACTTAATGGTCTAGAAGTTGGCTCAGTGGTTAAATAAATAAATTAATTTAACTCACCTATGGTATTTTTCCAGAAACTAGTTCTTTTCTTTATATTTTTTTTTTTCTTTATCAAAAATTAAAACCATACTCACTGCCAACTTTTCTCTCTATGTAATTTTGTTTTCATAATCAATATTTAAAAACACAGTGAGAAAAATGAAATATAAAATGAAAATTGAATAAAATTTGTTTTGTCTTACACAAGTAGCGATGGGTATACCAATATTTGTCCGATTTGACAGTATAGGTAGTAGAGTTCCACTTTTGGCGAGTTCGTCTGCTTTGCAATTGCAATCAATGATAACCTAATACAATTTTAGCGTCTTTGCTACATTTTTTTTTACAAAAAAAATAACTACAATTATACAAAGTATTCGTTAAACACTACAATTTCAACAATTTAAAATTATAAAAATGATATACCTACCACATTAAGTTGGCCCTTAAATGCTCCAGTACCACTTTTTGTGTAAACGCTCCAAAATCAAGAAAAAAATAATTTTTTTCAACAAAAGATCTTGAAAACTTGAACAATTTTAATTGGCTCGGAAAACTTTTAGTAATTTTGTTTACTCGATTTGCGGCTGGGTTTTCTGTTTCGTTTTTTTTTTTTTTTTAAAGATTTGTTTGATATCAAATGCTCAGTTGAATTTTTTCTTAACATAATGCCTACACATTATAGAAACACAAATATGTATGTAAACAAAATAAGAAGCTATATAAATTGGCAATAATTTTATTAAACCCTTTTACTTCGAGGATTTTTTTATTTTTTTTTTTTATATTATTCATTTTCGCAAAAAAATTTTGACTTAAAAATTTAAGTTATCTTTTAATATTTGTTTTTTGTAAACGTTTATTGTTATTGTTTGTTGTTGGACTCTTGGATTAAAAGTTCAAATTATAGTTGCATAAAACGTTTATGTGGTTTTATAAAACAAATTACGAGCCTTTTTGAAGTAATCGTAAATCTGTGACGCTAAATTTTGAACCAGTTGAGGGGCAACAGCGTACTCTGAATCTATAGGTGGAAACGTCAAAATTTAAACTACGATTAAAATTTATTTGAAATTTTTATCCAGTAGAGCCGCATGGCCTTTAAGTGCGTTACATAGACACAATATTGACCATGAGTCGAACACATTAGAGCATATCTTTCTTTCTAAAAATCATTAATGGTGGTGCAGCTACCTATATTTCTTTCCCACCTATATTCGGCGTAGATTTGCAAATATCTGATTTTTTTTCTATCACTTCGGTTCTTAGCAGAAAATTCACACCTATTAGTAAACTCACAATAAATATGAATTATTTTTAATCACATAAGTATAAAACACTTATTAAGAAAACAAACAAAAAGTAAAATTTACTATTTAATGTGAATTAGCAGTTAATTCTTATTAATAAATATTTTAATTCCTTAAAAAAGTTTTAGTTGATTTGCGAATAAGAAGATAACAATAAGCATTTATTATTTATAGGGGTGCATTTAACTCTTATGTTTAAGAAAATTTTGGAAAAAATTTCATCCACTAAATTTTCAAAATGGTGAATTTGTTTTAATTATATTTAAGTTGAGCACATTGCAGCACAATTTTTTTTTTACGAAAGTCAAAAATGATGGTGCTTATCTTAGGCACATCTGTAAATCCAAAAAACTATAACATTTTTGGGATTTAAAAAAAAAAATTTTAAATTCTTTTTTTTTTTAACTCAATAGTTCGAAAATGACTCAGTCGACTTTTATTAAACTTGGTACAAAGAGTTTTTTTTAACATTATGTATTTATAATATTTTTAACAAAAATTATTTTAATAGTCTAAATTAATGGTACCTTTCATATACCTGCATTGGTTAAGAAACCGTTTAGGAAAATCTTTTTTTTATCGAAAACGGCTTCTACGATTTTGATCAAAATGTCTATGTGTACTTATATCTGGAAAAGGGTAGTTACAAAAACAAATTTCTAAATTAAACCATTATTAACAGTACGTCTCACAGAACTATGTTGTTTTTATTTTCGACCGGTTTAATTAAATTTGTTTAATAAGAGCTTCTAATAAGTCCATCTAAATAATATTGCATATCAAAATTTTCCAAAACACAATTTTTGGATTTAAAAAAAAATAGGTAGATGTTTATTTTTTTTGTATTCATTTTGAATTCTATTTTAATAAATAAATACAAAAATGGCGTGCTGATTTTTTTTCTTAAAAATGAAAAATTAATTTTTTAAAAAACCACTCCAACGATTTTTAAATTTTGTTTTCTCATAAAATACGATTTAAAAAAAAAAAATTCAGATAGTAGTACTTGATTTTACTATTCAAAACAATTTCAAAACTTGTTTAATCTGAAAATAACTGGTAAAATAACTGCATTTTTGATGTTTGCAAAAAAAAATAAAATCGCATAACGGAAACAAGGTAGGTAAGTTTTTTGAGATAATTGTCTTATTTTTAAGTTATTCAGCAAAGGCCTCAACAACTTACCATGGCTTGTAAGAGAATGCAGTCATTAAAAATAATTTATTGAATTCAATTAAAGGATTGCATTCATTACAGATTTTATTTGATTCTTTACATTCTTTTGCATCCTAGAGAATCTTAAAGAGTGCAAAAGAATGCAAAGAATACAAAAGAATACAAAAGAATGCAAAAGAATGCAAAAGAATGCAAAAGAATGCAAAAGAATGTAAAAGATTGCATTGAATTGATTTCGGTAAAGTGAATGGGAACAAAAATAATTGTAATCTTTTTGATTCAAATGAACGGTGATTGCATAATTTGAAGTCTGAAGTCTTAAAGTGAAATTAATGAATGCAATCTTATTAATGAAGTCATGAAAAAAAAGATTGCATTCTTTTACAAGCCTGCAACTTATACGTAGCTAGTTCAAAATTTTATGGAAATTTTACCAACTAGTAATTTAAAGTAAATTGTCACCATTCTTATGTGAAAAATGTGAATACCTTCTTATAACTCATCATCTTAAGTGAAAATTGAACAAATAAATTTTCTGCTTTCATAATTAAATTTAAAACTGTGTTCGTTATACGCGCCAACAATATTAAATTAAATTTTCTTTCAAAGCTAAACCAATAAATAAAAATATAAATGTCTTGCAACTTAAAATTAATATTTCAACTGTTTTCAAAATGTTAAATATAAATAGACAGAAATAAAGGTAGGTCCAGCCGTCCAGGCGTATAACTTTTTTGTTACTTTTTAAAGTATAGGTACTAAAAATCAGTAGATGGTGGGATTTCTCAACAAAAAACCGTTTTTTGCCTAAGAAAGCCAATAGAAATAATTCAATCTTAAAAATGAAACCCTTATTTATCTATAAGCATTACCCTCTCGAGAAATTTTTAATCCCGAAGAATAATTTTGCTTTCTCCAACCACATTATAATCAAGCTTTTGCATTTTTAAAAATAATCCCCTTTCTGCCTTCGGAGAAAGAGAGGCACTTTCTTTGTAAAAGTCCTTACCCAAGCACTTAACTTTTCCAGGTGACTTTCTACATTGCTATGCCTTTAAAAATCGCTGAAATGTATATAAACAGGTATACTTACATTAGACACTAAGGGATTTCTAACCACTTAAATCTTCTATAAGGATAGATAAAATCTCTGCGTAAGAAACAAAACAAAATATACCAACCACAATCTGCTCCAGTTCCCATCAGGCATCAGGATATAAACGCAAAAACATTTTTAAGGTTCCTTGTTGATTCCTAGCTTCTGAAGAAAGAAAACAGTAGGATTATTATAGATATACATATAGACAAAAACAAAAATTCTATTTCCCCCTGCTTAAGCATTCACCGATATTTTATTTGTGTTTTCAACCAACCACCCAAACCCAACCAACAATCATCGCTGTGCCAACAAAATAAACCCAAATATATACGAGTAACTGGGTTAATGGAGGAATACTTATCCAATTCTAAGCATACACAACAAATCGTTGTTGCTTTCGAATATTTTATGAATCTTCTACTACAAATTCTGTGGCTCCTTTTCCATTGGCTCCAAAGCCACAACAAAAACCCTCCAGGAACTTAAAAAATGCCGTAAACAATATCTTTGGAGAAATCTGTCAAAGGATGAGAAAGATGCCTTCTTTTTCTTTTCTGATGAATTCTATGAGGGCTGCTGTATGAGATCTTTATCCTGACATCAAAACCGCAGCAACGCAGCCATCGGCATCGAATCGGTAGCTGTATATCGACTACGAGGACGACGATGACGATGAAAATAGCTTAAAATTCAATACAACTTGAAATCGATGTGGGGCGAATATTGTATGTTTTTGGTGTGGAATGAATTGTGAATGAGGACAAGGATGTCAACAGGATATCCTCCAATCCATATAGATATATACGAGTACCTTCAGATATACTCGATATGATGTGGGGAAGGTATTTAAATTTATTTATTTGTTCTTACGCTATCGGCTATGAATGTATGTGGGGCTAAGAGGGGACCGAGAGGTTATCTCTTTTTGTACACTCCAACACTCCCAGAATTTGAAGCTCTATCTGCACCACCTTCTGTCTCATCCTTTATATTTCCATGGTAGTTTGCCCCATCCGCATATACCTAGTAGCGATATATACAAACGACGGCGGCGGTGGCGTCCTGTGACATCCTTTGGTTGTTCTGACGCGCCCTCGATATGGATATACGAAGCTAGACTTTCAATTGAAATTTGTTCACACGAAGATGGCATCTTGTTCGTTATTATTATTTTGTTTGTTTTTTTTTTGCGCGCCAATAGCACTTAGGAGGTTGTTTATTGATTTCGCCTCCAGTGTTTTAGAGGCGATGATGATGAGGCTGGCAAAGTCATTCGGTTTTACGAGTTACGTTGGAAGGTTTGTTTTTTTTTTTTTTGCTGTGTCATTTAAGGCTCGATTTTTTGGAATATTGGTGGAGCATGCAATCTTTATTGTTTTGCTTTGTTTTGTAGGATTTTTGAGTTTGAGGTGACATCTGATGGGAACAATTTAAAGAGGGAGCATTTTGATTATACGAATATATACGTTTTTATTAAGACTGCAGATTTGCATGTAGGATATATATAGTCTTGTCATACCTACTTAATTTAGATCATAAAACAAAATTACTTCAATTTTTCAATTTTTGTATCGAATTGAAATTTGAAGTTTTATGGTCATATACCCTATCGCCCCATGTCTCTTAATATGAAGGTATAAAAAGGTTGATTCAACAGATACAAAATTTAGGTAATAAATTCTTACAAACTCAATGATCTCTAACTCTCTCAGAAAACATTTATAAATGGTGGCGCAAAAGTTGTCAGCGGTTGTAAATGGCGGCGAATATCAATTCTACTTTGACACTTGTGAATTGTTAACAGATACAAAATACACGTCAACAATATAGAAATTTTAGACTCCTAAAATACGCGGAATAATTGTTTCGATTTTTATGCGGAGTAATTTGAAAAAATTAGAGCAACTTTTAATTGGGGTGACATCTTTTGTGCCACCTTACAAAACCATTTATATCAAAAACTCAAACTTGTCACGCCACCTAATGTAGGTATCACAATGTAACTTTGAAGCCTAATCTTTGAAATTCTGCACATTTTTTTTAAGAATTTCAATCACTATGCAACTTTCAGCCAAAAAAACCGAAAATCCAAATAGAAAGGTCAAGATCACATGTTTATGAATTTAAGTTCGGCAACAACGACCCACCAAAAAACACAATTTCTTAAACACCTTATTGCCCACGTTCCATGGAATGTGCTTCATGTTTTGAATTTATAATCGAAATTTTTATATACCTATGTACCTACTGAAAACTTACCTTATTTACGTTTGGGTGAATGAGTAATGGGTATGACAGTAGTTAAGTGAAGACATATAAAATAGCTTGAACTGGAACAATCAAATCATATCACGCTTTGACGTCTCTTGGAGCATTTCAGTCCAAAAAAAAAAAAAACCAAAATCCATCAATATGTTCAAATACGTAAGTTGTTTATTGTTTAAACTTTCCAATAAGGATCATCATCCTAGTAATTTTGATTAATTATTTTTTATAGACCGTTGTCATCTTCGCTGTCATCGCTTGCGCTGTTGCCAAGCCAGCTCCAGGATTAGTTGCACCCCTTGCATACTCGGCTCCATTGGTTGCTGCTGCTCCAGGAGTTGTCACTGCTACCAGTAGTCAAGTGATCGCAAGGAACTACAATGGAATTGCTTCTGCTCCAGTTTATACTACTGCTCCTATTGCCAAATACGTTGCTGCTCCAGTGGCTGCTCCATTAGCTGCTGCTCCTCTTCCTCTTGCTGCTGCACCATTGGCAGCCAGATACGTAGCCTCACCTTTCGCTAGTCCATTGGCTTACTCGGCTCCATTAGCTGCTGCTCCTTTGGGATATGCTGCTTCATACGGATATGCGTCTCCTTTGAACTACGCTTCAGCTCCTTTGTTGTTGTAAGGAATAACGAATGATAACGGAAATAAATGAATATAATTAAATCGAATATATAATAATTGTTATGGTTTTTGTTATTTTTTTTTTACTTTTTAAAAATAATTTTTTCAATAGATAACTCCTCTTATCATAAGCTTAAGCTTGTAGATTAAATCAAGAAAAAACTAAATCGTATGAAGGTTTTCAGGATTGTGAAGTGGGCGTAGGGTGCGTGGTGTCAAATTTTTTTTTATCTACCAACTGTATTAAGTAACATATAACGGGTGATTTTTTAGCTGGTTTGGTTTTGGCAACACTGGTTTTGACAGCTGACGTGTGTTTAGTACCTTGTGTCACTGTCAAACAGCTTCAGTTTGGTTTGCAATTTAACCATGGATCGTCTTACAAATGAACAACGCTTGCAAATTATTGAATTTTACTATCAAAATTCGTGCTCGGTTCGAAATGTTCATCGCGCGCTGCTTCTATTTTATGGTCGGCATTCTCGACCTTCTGAGCAGTCTATTCGGAAGATTGTGACCAAATTTCGCACCAAATTTACTTTGTTGGACATTAAACCACCAACACGTTTACGTACTGTGCGTAGTGAAGAAAATATTGCGGCCGTATCAGCTAGTGTGACAGAAGACCGCGAAATGTCGATTCGGCGCCGTTCCCAGCAGTTAGGCCTTTGTTACAGCACTACGTGGAAAATTTTGCGGAAGGATTTGGGCGTAAAGCCTTTTAAGATACAGCTGGTGCAAGAACTAAAGCCAGCCGACCTACCACAACGCCGAATTTTTGGTGAATGGGCTCTTGGAAAGCTGGCCGAGGATCCGCTTTTTTATCGAAAAATTGTGTTCAGCGATGAGGCTCATTTTTGGTTGAATGGGTACGTAAATAAGCACAATTGCCGCATTTGGAGTGAAGATCAGCCAGAAGCATTGCAACAGCTACCAATGCATCCCGAAAAAGCCACTGTTTGGTGCGGTTTATGGGCCGGCGGCATTATTGGGCCATATTTCTTCAAAGATGATGCGAATCGCAGCGTTACTGTCAATGGTGAACGCTACCGAGCGATGATAACAAACTTTTTTTTGCCCGAAATGTAAGTTCTTGACTTGCATGATATGTGGTTTCAACAAGACGGTGCCACATGCCACACAGCACGCGAAACAATGGCACAATTGCGAGGCGAGTTTGGTGAACAGTTAATTTCACGTTTCGGGCCGGTCAATTGGCCGCCTAGATCGTGCGATTTGACACCATTAGACTATTTTTTGTGGGGGTATGTCAAGGCTAATGTCTATAGGGACAAGCCCGCTTCGATTGACGCACTGGAAGCCAACATCCATGCATTCATTCGTGAGATACCGGCCGATATGTGTGAAAGAGTATGCCAAAATTGGACTCAGCGGATGGGCTACCTGAGACGCAGCCGCGGTCAACATTTGCATGAAATTATCTTTAAACATTAAATTGCAAGGTTCAAACTATCGATTCAAATAAAGATTTCATTCATTTTTTCGAATTTTGTGTGTTTTTTTTTAAAAAAAAGTTCTAAACCTCTTAAAAAATCACCCGTTATTAAAAATGTATACTTTAACCGACCTTTAATAGTTCCATCGGCTGGGCCAATTTTATAATTTAGACGGTTTAATTGTTTCTAAGAAAGGAGTAGCTTTGGTTATTTTCAATTTTCTGAAAAATTAAACTCTAGCCATCTGTTTTTTACCACTTGAATAAAAATTAAAAAGAATATAATATAAATCAAATTATTACTTAAAAACCACTGATCTCTATAATACACTGGATAGTGAATAGCCTATAGTGTATAAGAGTTTTTGTGAGGCAAGTTTTTTAAAGGGTACCGGTCACGACCTCATATCTCGCTCTGTACAAACGAAGAAAGAGATTGAAGGTATTTGCCGAAATTTAGCATTTATTTGATATCAACAAGCATTGCGGCTGTAAATATTGAAAAAAATAAAATAAAATGCAGGTCCAGTAGCGTCCATTCCGCTGGCGCCGCTCTTATACTGTTATATGAGGGTATCGGCCACGACTATATTTTTTCCTCAAAAATTTTGTATGAATACACTATCCAGTGTATATAGAGATCAGTGTTAAAAACGTACAATTTTGAAAAAAAAAAATCTAAATAATTTTTTTTTCAAGTTTTATTTTCAAAATTTTGATTTTGAAAATAATTTATTCAAAAACCAAGCACTTAAATAACTTAATTTGAAAACAGAATTGAAGAATGAGTTCTTGGCTTTAAAAAATAACATACATATAACATGATGTTTTAGGTGTTGCCGTTGTTTTTTAATATTTTTTTTTTTTTCTATTTTATGTAAGTAATTTTTTTTTTATTTTTCCCTCCCATCTTAAGAAGCGGATATTTGAAGTGGCCCAATATCTTAAAATCATATTCATATAATGTAACAACAATGCAAAAATTTGGTGTTTTTATAACAAAATGAGCAAATTTTTGTAACTTAGCCGCCCCACTAAAGTAAACATAACTTGTCTCTACCATCATTTTATCTTTTAATTTTTATAAACCATATGGTGCAAATGTACTACAAAAATCAGTTTATCTTCAGAAGTCGTTAAATTTTGTTTTACAGCATTTTTAAAAAGTTAATTGTTCAGAATCCATTCTCGCTCCCATCAGATTGGGCAATGTATAATGCAGCATCTGTATAACATCGTACAATTTTTCCTCGAAAAGTGCATTTTTTTTTCCAAGGGTATATATAATTTCAGATGTCGCGTCGGTCGTTGGAAAGTAATTAAATACCATGACACACATTATCGCACCCAAAATATGTTTCCTTCCTCTCCAAAAAAAAAACATAACTATATACAAGTTCCTTGACTAACTATATAACTATAAGGAGCAAGGACATGCGGAAGATTGCTGTATACTATACATATTTATATCAAACCGCAAGAATTTCTTTTTATAGCCATCCCAACTAAGGCCAAAATAATAAATCGCCAGGGTATAGTATAGCAGCATAAATTTCATATTTTTCATGACTCTCATATCCTGGCATAGCCACTGCAAAACATAAATAATCCAGATAAGTCATTCTCGAGTCCTGAACACATCCTCTTCTATACGTTTATGCCAACCAGCTATATGTTTATGTATACAAACTTTCTACAAGTCATTTTCTCCGGACTTCTTTACTCCTACTGTTATATATAATTTAATTTTGCTAAAGGAAGCTTAAAGCGGGTTAGGGTTTATACATATAATATTATAATACACGTCTCTGTAAGTGTTAGCAGTTGACTCGGAGGATTTCTTTAATAAACAGATAGTTTGTCCTCGAAACGTTAACCTCTTTTAATGTATTTAGGTCTATTGCATTAAATATTCTAAAATCTTCCAAATCTGGGTATGTGAATGTGACTTGATGTCACATGTGACCTTACCTTAATTTATATGAACGGCATATCATTAAAGCTAAAAACTTTTTGGCTTCTTTTGGTGAAACCCTTTTTCGTTGATGATAGAGTTCCTTTTTTTTTTTTTTTTGAATAACTCTACTTGTCGTTGTCTTCCTCCTAGATTCTGAATTTGGACAAAATATTTATAAATACATTGAAACTTTGAAGAAATCGGAAATGGTAAATTCAATTACAAACACTTTTGGCTCTTATTCGTTATTGAAGCAAGATGGTTCTTCTACCAATTGCTTGGCAAAGAATTCAATAGTGGGAGAGGGGGGGGGGGGGATTCGAGGATGGGATGTTGTTGGGCAGAGAAGCAATAAAATTAAGCTGCGGAAAATTGCTGAATTTTCTGAAAATCGGTCCGGATGACAGAGATCATTCCTCAATAAAGAAAAGAAAACACACAGTTGGACAGTGAAATATTGAATTGAATGCATAGGAGATGTGAATGGAATACGAAATGGACTTTGGGTGTATTATTTTTTTTTCTTTGACTTGATTTGGATTTTAGAGGCATATATGGAGAGACTAGAGTATGTTTTGGGGAAATTTTCTTCTTCTAGAGTAATAAAAACCAGCATGAGGTTAATTTAAACATTTTTTTTTTGTTGTTTGGCATGAGTCTCTGGCAAATTATGTTCAAGAGCTCTTGGCGATGAAGTGGAATTATGAAAATGAAGAAGTACAAATAGATGTAATTTGTAAGACGTAAGTTAAACAAGAAATATTTACTTCCTTCGAATCTTAGGATGTATGTATGGTCGAATATAGAAATTGATTTGAAATCCTCTTATAACATAAAACTAAGCCAGAGATTTAAGGACAAATATTTGACGAATTGGCATCTTTATTTTTGCAGTTACCATAATGCGAGTTGAACGCATATAAGTCAAGAAAACAAAAGCTAAAGAATCAGGATTTGTCTTTATACTAAGACAGTGGCGGATCCACGGAGGGGGTGGGGGACCCCCCCATGAGCATTTCAACCAAATATTTTTATATTCATTAATTTCTTTATTAAATATTTATTTCTCTTCGACCTATATACATTGGGTCTACGTTTGACCTACTTAATTCCAGAGAGCCCATCTTTTTATAAAATTTCGACTAAAAATTTCTTCAAGTATAATGAAAGGGTATACCTGCCTCCAACATATCAAATGCATCTTTGTAGAAAAAGGGATATATCTCCTTACATTAGATTGCGTAACAGTTTTATGAGTTCAAGAGCTTAAAAGGTATTTTAAATTTTGAAGACTAAGTCAATTTATTATACCTCTCCAAAGTATAACATATTAAAATTCATATTCAATAATATAGGGATCGTACTAAGCATACGGTTTTTGGAGGCTAACCATATTTTTAGCGTGAAGTTAGTGACGCCATATTCGATTTCGAAAAAAAAATTTATTGTATTGTGTTCAACTTGTGCCTCCATTTTCCGTACCTAAATATTTTTTTAAATTCGCAAATTTGGAAATTTTAGGGATGAATTTTTTTGTTTTTTTTGCAAAATTACGATTTTCAAAAACATCAAAGTTGTGCTGCATTGTGCTCAAATAATGATTCGGATATTTAAAGCTTTAAGGGACAAAAATAAATTTTGGGAAGCGTTAAGTTAGTAGGTACCGCCATTTTCGATTTAAAAAAAAATAATAAAGTTGCACTTTATTTTACTCAACTTATGCTGCCATTGTGCCTTAATTATTTTTATATTTAAATTTTTGTGACCTTAATATTTTAATAATGTTCAAATGTTAAGTGGGCTATAGGTCAATTTAAAGATGATATTTATTTATTTTTATGCGACGTTTCGAGCATGTTTACGCTCATCATCAGGCAAAATTCTTACACAATATTTTCTTTCAAATATACAAAAAACAATTTTCTGCACTCCATTCTTTCATTTTTTATAAACATGTGCAATGGCAGCATTAAAAATGTCACACCCTGCTTTTTATTTATAAAAAATGAAAGAATGGAGTTCTGAAAATTGTTTTTTGTATATTTGAAACAAAATATTGTGTAAGAATTTTGCCTGATGATGAGCGTAAACATGCTTGAAACGTCGCATAAAAATAAATAAATAACATCTTTAAATTGACCTATAGCCCACTTAACATTTGAACTTATGTAATAATTTTTTTAAATTTGCAAATTAGCAATTTTTGTTTGCAAAATTACGATCTTTTAAAAAATTTATTTGCGCTGTTTTATAAGCTTAGTTTGCGCGGTGCTAACTTCACGCACATAAATAGTGCAGCACAAAGCCCACGCAAGTTTTATTTATCCTTAAGTTTTCTATTTGTATTTGGACCCCCCCCCATCACCCATGACCAAATCCTGCATCCGCCACTGTTATAAGAATATTGTATTCTTACATAGACCCATTTTTTAATATAAATATATTGAACAAATTTCCGTTCTGTTTAAAGAACGCACAGTCTCAAAGACTGAACAAAATTTGTATTTGTACTTTCTATTGGCGGTTTTCTTTTTTACCTCAGAGCAGATCACCGAGCTATCAAAAATTTATTCTATGTTTCTTTTTTACCTCAGACAAATCAGAGCACATAAGTCGTGTTTCTTTTTTCCATCTGAGCTAGCTCGGAAAATGATTTATAGCTTTTAGGGCCAAAAATAAATTTTGGGATGCGTTAAGTTAGCACCGCCATTTTTGATAAAAAAAAAAATTGGACTTTATTGTGCTCAACTTATGCTTCCATTGTGCCTTAATTTCGTTTTTAAATTCCCAAATTTGCAATTTTTTCTTTTAAAAAATTTATTTGCGCTGTTTTATAAGCTCGGAGCATGATCTGTATGCTCAGAATAAAATGACCGAGCAAATCGAGCAAAACGCTGAGCGAAGCCAACTTCATACAATTTTTATGTAATTTGACAGATTACTATGCATGAGACATGTTCAGTGCTCAAGTGTGTTTCATATTTAAATTTGAGGGCTCTGATCATAATCTCCTCAGAGCTTAGCTCTGATCGCTCAACCTCTGCTCAGAGCTTTGGTCAGAGCCAAAATAGAAAAACGCCATATGTATACATATGTAGTTTAAACCTCCTAATCATTGACACATCAAGGACTTTTCCGAATTTTGGTTCATATCTGTATTTTTATTTTCGGTATATAAAAACAAGATTTTAATTTTTGTATAGATATATAGGTAATATGTTGTTTTTTTTCAATAAAAATTAGTAAAAACTGATTTTAATTATTCAAACAAATTATAAACCAATAAAACCCAATATATGTGATTGACATACTTTTTCATTTATTGGCACCGGTCAAACCGATTATTGGCTATTTTATTTTTATACCTTTATTGAAGTTAAAATTTATTTATATTAATTAAAAATAAATACATTTTTATTATTTTTGGCATTTTTAGTAATTTTAAGGAAAATTTTCAAATTTTAAAATCTACACTGAACCAAAAAGGTACGTAAATACAATAAAAAAGTTTGTTGGGACAATAAATTTATTTATCAATTTTCGTCCAACAAACTGGTTTATTGGGCCAAGAAAAAGCGGTTTATTGGCCCAATAAATATTTATTGATACAAGCAAAAGCGGTTTATTAACCCAATAAACGTTTATTGATACAAGCTAAATCTGTTTATTGGCCCAATAAACATTTTGTTGATACAAGCAAAAGCGTTTATTGACCCAATAAACGTTTATTGACCCAATGAACGTTAATTTATACAAGCAAAAGTGGTTTGTTGTCCCAATAAACGTTTATTGATACAAGAAAAAGTGGTTTATTGGCCCAATAAACGTTTGTTGAGACAAGAAATTATTTATTGAATTATTTATTTTTTTACAAAAATGGTGAGTTGCGGCAATGTACTTTTTGTATTGGCCCAATAAACTATTTACTGGTCCAATAAACTATTTATTGTCCCAATAAACTATTTATTATCCCTATAAAGTGTTAATAAGTTTAATTTTGTTTTTTAATTATAATTGACTGTTATAGAATTCACATTGTGTACATGCTGTGATTCTTATAAGAGTCGCTAAGATTCGAACATAATTTGCGCCTTAGAAGGGTGCGACAGCATTTTACAAAACGCATTTTGGAGTTGAGGTCGCTTGAAATTTTAATTTTTATTCAAGTGACCTCAACACCAGAGTGCGTTTCGTAATATAATGCTGTCGCACCCATCTAAGATGCAAATTATGGTTAATGCTTACCGACTCTATATAAAAATCACAGCATGAACAGACTGTGTATTTTATGAGAATCGACCATAATTTGAAAAAAATAAAGTATTTAGCTACTCCTTAAAACTTTATTGGGACAATAAATAGTTTATTGAGCCAATATACAGTTTATTACGATAATAAACAAAAATGTTAAAATCAATTAAAATGTTTATTGCCATTTAATAAATTGTTTATTGCGCCAATAAACGCATTTATCAAAGTAAAAAAAGAAGTTTTATAAAAAAATTGTTTGGCGCAATGTATGAGTTTATTGTGCCAAAAAAAAAGTTTATTGATGCTAGCAACCGGTTATTAATTTTTAAATTTTAATTTTCAATAAACGGACTTTTGTTGAGCCAACAAATCGTTTATCGAATACAAATTTTTTAAACAATAAATGTTCGTAGTATCAACAAAAAGTTTATCGAGACAATGAAAAAACAGTCAATAAACGGTGTTTATTGATATTACAAACGATTTTTTTTTTCAGTGTATCCAAAGATTAAAATATAATGCCTATCAACACAATTTTTTGCAAATTTCTGTAACGTGGAAGCCATAAAATGGCACCACCATTTTAAAGTAAATATGACCATATAGTTAAAAATAAATTTAATATAAAGAGGCCGGGTGCGGCACACACTGGTAACTTCCCATTGGGGCCCTTGGAAGCTAGAGATCCAACGTTATTTTGTAATAATAAAATTCACAATTCAAGATGTTCGAAGACCTTGTCAGGGTCTTCAATATGAAGTCAAGTGAAGGCCAAAAATGGGCAGTTTGTTCTCGAGATATTCGAGACGGAAAACATTTTTGAACAATTTTTATTAGTTTTGTTTTACATTTTTTTTTTTTTTAAATCAAAACTGTGAAGTGTGAATTATATTTTTTTTACAAACTTACAAATTAGCCCGAAGTCAATATCAGTACTTGTTCTCAAAATATCTGAGCGGTAAAATATTTTTGATAAAATTTTATTAGTGTTATTTTGCAATTTGTTTTGTTTGAAAAAAAAAACCGTCTATTAAAATTTTGTATAAACCCCATCAATTCTGAGTTATAGAATTGTGTTTAAAATAAAATTATTCGAACGTCGTGTTTGTTTTCGAAATATTTGAGGCGAACCATATTTTTGAACAATTTTTGAGTAGTTTTGTTCTTTACCCGTTTACCTATCCGTTATTGACTAATGACTAAGTCATTGGATGTATGTAGAATAATATTGTTCCGGCTTCGAAACCATTGTTTTTTCTTAAGATATTCGAGCCAAAAAAAGTTTTTCGCCAATTTTTAGTTTTTTTTTTGCTTAAAAAAAACTGTCTATTGAATTTTTATTTAAATCATACCGCAGTAATCAAATATGGCATCGTATATAGAATAAAATGAGCCCGAAATCAAAATTATTGTATATTCTCAAGATATACGAGTCGAAAAACTATTTTATACAAACTCTTGCATGTTTTTTTATTTAAAAAAAACTGCCTAGTGATTTTTTTTAAAATTCTTTCCAATTCTTTCTTACGTCATTATGTGTAATATAAAATTAAGCCGAAGTCATTCGCAATTATAATCCTCGAGATATTCGAGACGAATGACATTCTACAACTTTTTTTTCACTGTAGAAAAAAACGGCTATCTGAATTTTTTTCAAACTCCTTTCTTCACGTCATGATGTTATTATCTGTAAAATAAAATTTATTTGAAGTCAATTTCTCTATTTTTTCTTCGGATATGGTGAGCGATAGAATGTATCACGAGCGTACGAATACACATCTTTCTAAACACCAATGGATTTGGATTCTTGGGACCTCGAAACGTAGAGCGGTAGGTATATCAAAATTTTCGATTCGACAAATTGGACCAATTACAATAACTTCCAATGAAAAATTACAAAATCAGCAACCTGTTTTGGAAACATCGAATTTTCAAAAAAAAATTAAATTTTTTCAAAAATACAAAAACATGATTTTTTTAGAAAACAAAATTAATTGCAATGTTATTAAAACTTCAGTATAACATATTTAAACAATTTTATTTAAATTAATTAAGCCAATATATTTTCTCATTTTTTTTAACATTTTGAAGGTAACGTACAAGCACAAGTGCGTGCTACCTAGCGTTTCTTGGGCATTGACATCACAATTTTTTTTTTATTTTTTAGGACCAAAAATAACTGTACCTGCCGTAATTTTTTTTTAGCAATTAATGAAAATTGAAAATCATATTTTTCTCAAAAACGTGTTATAATTAATTTTTTACTATAGGCTTCCTTTTTCTAAAAAAAAAATTCCGATAAATGGTTACAAATGGCACCTCCCGCATATACCTAGAAGCATTTTTTGATTCGATTTTATCAAAAACGGTGTAACGGTTTAAAAAGTTTTAAAATAATTGTACATACAAAAAAATCTCAGTTATCTAAAAAACGACTCCTACGATTTTGATTAAAATATTTTTGTGAGCTAATGTCATGGTCGATTTAACATATTATTGGAACAAATTTTACATTAATACATTATTACTGATTTTAATTAAAAAATTATTCGAAAAATCATAATTTTGAGTTAAAAAAAAATTGTAAATTATTTTTCGAAAAACAATATTTCTTATAAAATGTAAGAAAAATAGAAATTTTCCTGACATTTTATTCACTACACTGAATCAAATTTGGTTTGAAAATGTAGGTAAATTTGAAGAAAGGGTAATCAATATTAGGTCAGCAACTCATATTCGTTGTTTTGAGGAATTTTTTGTTCTGCTTAAAAAATATTGTCATTTGACAAAAAGAAAACTAAATTTGAGATGTTGAATCCATAAAATTTTGTCAAATTAATAAATTTTCTTCTTTCTTTCGTGAAATTTAATAAAATATAATCATTTTTCAACTTTTTACTTACTTTTCATTTGACAAAAAAATCCCATTTCAACTGACCCATTTTTATATATAAAAAAAACATTTATTAATTCGATTTTTAAATTAACGAACATTTCTTCAATTGAACATGTTCTTTTAGTTAAATTGAAAATATCTTGTTCATTTCTTCAACCAATTATTTTTTCTTTAGTTTAACGCTAAGTTAAAAAGATAAATTTTTTAATCATCATGAGTTAGATGCTGTCGTACTCTTCTAAGACGTAAATTATGGTCGATGCTTACCGACTCTTATAAAACTCACAACATGAATATACTGCATAAGGTATAAGGGAATTTTATTAAAATCAGACACTTAGAAAATTAGTAGCCCGTTTTCTGGCTTTTAAATAACAACGAACATGAAGGAAATTAGAAAACTACTCCTGTTTCAGGTGGAGCGATTGAATATAATTCAATTTATAAGTTCAAATGACCTCAACTCAAAGAAACTGTGCTTTGAAATTACCGCATATTCAAATATTTACACAACAATAAGAACACCCCTCCGAATGGCTTTCAATCACCAACATAAGCCCCGTCAGGCATCAACACCATAATGCATTATTATATGTATGTTTTCGAGGTATTTTTAAATTTTACAAAAATATCTTTAAGGTCATCCACTGTTCGACTTTTCCATTTGGAAGCATAATAGTCAGTCCTTCTTCATCAGTCGTGTGTCATTGTCTTTTACAACCGTATTGCCATTAATCAATTGGCTTAAGGTCATCTAATGGCCTGTTAAAGCTAAGCCAAGTGCGTACATAATATGAAAAACAAAAAAAAAAACCTTCCAGTAGCCCACTCTTCTTTATGGCATCCCTGATTTGAATATTAATTTTTTTATACATCAGCCATATCATCAGAGGCGTGTAAAACGGAGTGTGCCTCATATATGCGATTTAAGCATAATATATTATGAAGCAAGCACGCGTGCCAATGGCACACTGAAGAAGAAGTTGCATGTGCGCTGATATATTGATATAGGTATTTATGTACCTACTAAATATTCAGACCATAAAGTTTTGAATATAAAAGGGTCTTGCAAATGTTAAACTGTCATCAGTTGGAGTAATCTCATAGTTCAATCAACAATATCAGAAGAAAAAAAAATCAAAATAATTCAAGATGTTCAAATTCGTAAGTTTCTGTGAAATTGGAAGGATTTTCATCTCTAGAAGATTAATGTGTTTTATATTTTTGTTTGCCAACAGACCATTGCTTTTGTCTTTGCTGTTATTGCCTGTGCTTCTGCCAAACCAGGAGTTATAGCTCCACTAGCTTACTCATCCCCATTGATTGCCGGACCAGGAGTTGTAACTGCCACTAGTAGCCAAGTTGTGGCAAGGCAATTCAATGGAATCGCTTCTGCTCCATTAGTTGCTGCTGCTGCTCCCATTGCAGCACCACTCGCGGCTAGATACATCACCTCGCCATATGCCGCTGCTCCTTTGGCTGCTGCACCATTTGCTGCCCCTTTGGCTGCTTCTCCATTGGCCGCTAGATACGTAGCATCTCCATATGCTGCTCAATTTGCTTCTCCACTGATCGCCGGTGCTTCGCCATACGCTTATGCTCCATATACATCTCCATTGGCTCCAGCTTCTCTAGCTTATTCAGCTGGTCTGCGATATGCCGCCGCTGCAGCTGCACCAATTGTGTTTTAAATATTGAAGACCAGAAAGACTGTGATAGCTAAAGTAATGTATTATAATTGTTAATCGTTAGCCTTTTTAGACGCAATAAAGCATTTTATGTATTTTGTTAGCAAATCTTGAGTTTTTGTGGAAAGTTTGCTATTTTGGTGATTGATATTTTTAACGGAGGATCTACTTTTCAAAATGTTTCTTTTATTATATTTTTTTTACTGAAAACTATGGCCCCTTGCCCAAAATCCTATAGATCCCCACCTGGATGCAAGATAAACAATCCATCTGGCATCTGGAAATTCCGTTAAGATTTTAAATTTCTTTAACACAATTTTATTTGACTGAGTGGGAATGTCATTTCCACTCAAATTGAATCGGTTAAAAAAAGCACTCAAAATAATCTTTCGAAAAATTGTTGACATTTCAAAAGTGGAATAATTTTTTGATGGTATAAAGAGGATTCTCTGCAGCCTTCACATCTGCAACTGACAATCTGACATTAAACACACAATACATACTCTTACCGCACCCATGCCACCACCGTCATTCGACTTACACAATATAATAACTTCCCCAAAAAATACACCGAACAACATTCAGGACTCGATGGAAGGAGCATCTTGAAAAAATCAGAAAAACTGAATCCCCGCAAGACACTTAAAAACTCTGGTCAATGAAAAACATCGTTGATAGCAGAAATGCCAAAGCGGAACTTGAGAGAGCATACACAATTTTTCCATCTTCCGCGAGCATCCAACTTTTCTGACACAATTATTATTTTTTTTGTTCTCGTATCAAAAATTGAGTGTCATGCGCACAATTGGGTCCTGCTATCTGTCATGGAAATCAGAAAATTCATTTTGGCACACATACCATCACATCATAAGGAATAAGCATTATTGTTCCATTCACTGGAAAGTTTCAGTAGTAATAGTATAATAGTCCTGTGCATTTCACGTGGTTTTTGTTTGACAACGACGATATGTCCAAATTCAAAAATTCCATCACTATTCTTCTTCGTCAATGGTGCGACTTCAATGTCCTTCCTCAAATCTCTCTCTGTTGGTACTTTTCGATCGATAACACCACCACTTGTTTCATAAATATATGGATATGAATATGGATAGGGGTGGGGGAGGTGTGAAGAATGATTGCGGGAAAATTTTCACAGAGACAAAATTTTACACATATTATTCAGGATTCACCCTGCTGAGAGGAAGCCGGCTATGCGAGATGAATTGAATTATCGGACATGCTAGGGTTCGCAATTTGGGTGCGGGCGTAAGGACTTGGCATGGTATCAGGCGACCAAAAATGATCAATGGACTCGCGCGTCATTTCATAGAAATGCTGACCACCACCAACATGGATGGTTTCTCATTTTCGTAGTACTACAAAAGTCTGACATGTGCGATTTTGTGTACTATTCGAGGAATGGAGTTGGGTACATATACTTGTACGAGTACATCTATCTGTTTATCTATACTTTAAGGTGGTTGAATTGAACATTGCGGAATTGTGTGTAGCTGAGGGTGCGTCTTCGTTATCTGAAATGACAGGAAATGCATAAATACCAATACAAACATATAACGAACATATAGGTATGGCAGAAGCAGCGAGGATGTGCCTCAGACAGAGAGGTCGTTGTTCGAAAATCATCATCACACAAATTTGTTTCACTTCCACGTGTTGCACATCCGGTGAACTATGGAAACCAACTCTGAAATCGATACAATTATATCCATTTCTATAGCTACATACTATATGGCCTATGGGGTCTATATGATGGGGTTCTATACTCCTATATAACCTATAGTAGTATTTATATACCTTTGGGGCGGGCAGGCATTCCGGCGCGACATGAATTCCTAATGCTCGTATAATGATTTGCTTTTCCATTTGAACGACACTTATTAGCTATATATATGTACCTATACATTGTGGCCCATTGGAGACTTGGGGAAGTATAGTATAGGTACCTATAAGCAAAATTGTCGATTGTCGTTGCGTGCTAGACCGTAAATTAACAATCATAAAATTAGTGTAGAAAATTTGATTAATATATAAATTGAATAATCGCAGATTAAGCTTCGATATATAAATGATATAGAACGGACTTTTGAATTCGGATCAAGCGAGCTATACGTATATATAAATACATTTATGTATAGATTTATATAGGTACGAAGAGAAAACAGGATTTTGATAATGACCACATGTCTCGCTGGGTCCCTATTTGTAGTGTAGATAGGTAGGTGGCAATTTGGAAATTTTACAGATGGGAGCGATATTTGAAAATGAGATTATCCTCGGTATAATTGAATTTGGAAAAGCAAAAGCGCAGCATGCTAGTGGGTTTATAACTTTTCAGACGATAATTTTCATAAAAAAATGTCTGTTACCAGATATCTATATGTATTGAAATGTATGTATTTAAAGAAGAAAATAATAAAAACAAATTGACGCTTTCAGAAAAAATGAGATCTCAGAGATTTTTTCCGCTCAAAAAGTGAGCAAGTGAATCCAAGATCTATTTTTTCCTCAGAGTTTTGAAAGCAAAGCTGTGAAATTTTTCTGAGGAATCCTGTTTATGTAATTGAGATTGCTGAGATCTCATTTTCTTGAACAAATGCCTAACTATAAAATTTTTTTACAGCAATGACATATCAATGACATTTTATTTGTTATCTGAAAATATTATTTAATGTATAAATAATTTGGAAAAAATAAAAAAAATGTGCATGACTTGATCTTTGTAAAAATGTTCAGTAAGAAAAAGTTCAAAAATTCAAAATCAAATAAAAGGAAAGTAGGCGTGGCAATTCGTTATAACGAATTTTTAAAATGTCATAGATCCAACGAAAGGTATTTTCTTTTTAAAGGCATATAGATGGACTTGGTATAGAGGGTCTGAAAAATGTGTTATTCTTAAGGCCTTAGAGTTGTGGTTTCAAGTGAAGTTTTTAAGGAAAATCAAATGTAAGAAAATAAGGCGTGGCACATGTCGGATTTCAAAAAAAAAATATATTATGTATTTGGTTTAAGATGGCTCAAATGCAAATTTGCAGATTTCTGTTCATGTTATAAATACGTATGCACTTTAAAGAAAAGAAGTAGGCGTGGCGTTAGGTGGATTTCCAAAAAAGAAAAAAATACATATACAAACGTATGTACATCATGTTTCGAAGGGCTAAATTCAAATGTAATATTTGGTTGTTAAATGAGAGGAAAACTAAAATATGATAAAACTGGGTGTGGGAGTCGGCAACTTTAACAAAAAAAAAAATACACCGTGCGAGTGGTGCATTTGATAAATGAGAGTAAAATCTTTTGTTTTCTGAACAATTCTAAACAATTCGGAATTATTCAGAACAATTCTGAGCAAATTTAAAAATCATTTTAAACAATTTAGAATTATTCGGAACAATTCTAAACAAATTTGTTTATATCGGTTATAAAAGGTAACATTGTACATATTAGAACTATACCTAGATATTAAATTTTTTTTAACTCCTGTTCATGTTGCACTTATAACTGACTTTAAATGTTCCCTTCTTATACTACCTCTCGACTCTTAATAGGAAATAAATGAAGCTCTATAGTCTATACAAAAAATATAAACAATTGAAATTATCAAAGAAGAACTTTTTAAACTAAGTACCTACTTATTATTAAATCAGAATTTCTACCCGCTCTCGTATTTAATACAAAAAAAGGTGAATAATTGATTTTCCAATCTACCTCTGAAAATCTGAATCTACCACGATTATAAATTTGAAAGTGAAACTGGTCGAGACCCACTCATGGTAACATTCTTTTGTGTAGGTTAACATTTCGTTTCAGTTGAATGCAACCGGTAAGATTTTATGAGATATTAAATACCAACCTCATTCGCGATTAAGTGGTACCAATACAATTTATTTTCCTTTTTCCTTGTAATTCAGGTTGCATTTAAAAGACCTTAGGTCTAACAAGCATCCAGTTTAAATAAAAAAAAAAATAAAATAAAATAAAACAAAATAAAATAAAATAAAATAAAATAAAACAAAACAAAACAAAATAAAATAAAATAAAATAAAATGAAATAAAATAAAATAAAATAAAATAAAATAAAATAAAATAAAATAAAATAAAATAAAATAAAATAAAATAAAATAAAATAAAATAAAATAAAATAAAATAAAATAAAATAAAAGAAAAGAAAATAAATAAAATAAAATAAATCAAAATAAAATAAAATAAAATAAAATAAAATAAAACAAAATAAAATAAAATAAAATAAAATAAAATAAAATAAAATTAAATAAAATTAAATAAAATAAAATAATATAAAATAAAATAAAACAAAATAAAATTGAATCGAATAAAATAAAATTAAAAAAATAAAATAATATAAAATAAAATAAAATCCAGACAGCATTAAATAAAATAAAAAAAATTAAACTAAAAAACTAGAACTTTAATTATTTAGCGAAATTTAACCGTTGTGTAATAATTTTCCTATTTAATTGAAAACATTTTTCCACATCAATAGATTTTGTGAATTAAATTACCTTAAAACAATAACTGACCTTCTCAACATCACGACTTGTTTTTTTTATTGTATTTATTGTTACGCAAATGAACATGGTACATCACCCATGACCTATTTTAAGTTTAAAATCAACTTCAACTGTATCTTATGTCCTTGGTAAATTAATAACTACATATCCAGATATAGAATACATTTTTAATCCATCATGATCATGAATGAAGTAAATTTTCATGTGAAATAGATTTATTGTCAGTACAGCAGTCCTTGATTATAATAATAAAAAAAAAAACTACACCAATTAAACAAACAAATTAAAAACTTTTGAAGGTACATTAAAATAGAACGTTAATGATATTTCTCTTTCTCTCTCTCTCTATCTATCTCTATCTCTGTTAATTTTATTTATTGTTTACGTTTTAAGAACTGACCTACATTTCATAATAATTAGCAAAGGTATAGGTAACATAAACAAACATACTTTTGCCATTTAAACAGGAACAAATGAAAAAAAAAACTTGTCGATTCTATGGAAACTGCACTGAAACTTTGCGGCAGCGTTGTTATATTTTCTTTAGATAAAGATAAAGTTTTAATTTGTTTTTTTTTTTTTAAATAAGGTTTTGATGTTAATATTGAAATGGTTATATATTTTAGTAAAAATATATATAATCTGAAATTGGCCTCATATAAATTGTGGGACTTTTAGGGCCAGTTTCACAGTGCACACTTAACAAAATAAGTGGCACTTCATTTTCCCATTCTAGCACTTAAGCCGCAGTTTTACTACCTGAGTAAGTGGAACTTAAATGGCCAACATCGGAGACTTAAGTGTCACTTATTCCGATAAGTTTAGACTGTGAAATTGGGAATTAGTTTTCCATATTCGGCACTTAAGTGACACTTACTTCACTGTGAAACTGGCCCTTAAAAACTTACTGTTGTCTATAGGTGTAGGTACTTACTGACACGTTTACTTATGTACATACTTTACAAGTTAACTAAATTAATAGTATTTGAAAATTTTGAAAAAAAAGAAAACCATTATACAGTACAAATTTAAGCTGGTATATCCCGACAAAATGAGGATACCGCTCCCAAGCCTCGATTTCGGGTACATAAGTATTAAGTTTTCCAATTTTTCAACGCGTATTTCTAGGCCAATAAGTTTTCAGTATGTTTTAACGAATGTCATGTAAATCGATTTTTGCTATAATAAAGTTTTTCTATTTTTTATAAAATCATTACTAAAATACAAAATAACTTAAACGTAAATTGGTACCTGTTGCACAAGAGAATAAATGCAGACAAAGAATATATCTGTTTAAAACAACGCTGTTGTAGTAAAGCCTGTGGCCTAAACAGAGTATAAAATTATATTTGAAAGAATTCACGTTCGTGAGCTTTAATAGTTCAACTCACAAAAAAAAAAACTAGGTTGCCTGAAGTTGCTGTTCTATACTTTTTTTTTACCAATAACTATGCTTTATTTTTATATCTTCATTCACTTTTGTATACCTATCTACTCAAGCAAAAGCAAGGAAGCTCCAGCTGCAAGCAACCTTCGTGTAACAGCATGAGTTGAAAATAAATGCTAGGAAAGTAGGTATAGATATACAGAAACAAGAGGGGTATTTATAGCTGAGCTGCGAGGTATAGGTATACAACATGAGCTTTATTAGCCCACAGTTGGATATCCAGGACAGAATATAGCAAACGAAAATCGAATTAGTTCTTACGTGACATTTGTTCCGAGAAGAAGAATAAAAGTTAAGTTGACGTTGCAAAACTATATATAAGCGAGTGCTCATAATGGTTCATAAAACCAGCAACAACAATAACAACAACAACTCCAATGAGGATTCTGAAAATTGTAATTCCAACCAAATTAATCCCAACGCCCAGTTAAATAATGATGACCAACAGCATCAGCAGCAAAAAGAACCCCCCAATACCTATTGCAATCGAAGGACTTGGATATCAGTTGAACGAATGAACAGTCTAAGGAAGTTGGCCCAAGAAGCTGTCCACTCGAATAAGACCTTCACCATTCGAGGATGTTTTAACTCGATCAGGAATGCCCTCACGTCTCGAGGATGGGTGGAGAAATTGGATGTGCATAGAAAGCACATACCATCTGGAACGTGTCAAGTGACCTACGAGGACATCGCCCAGAACTTGCCCAAACGTAAATTCACTGAATCCCGTCGTCAATATATCCTTAAGTGCGAACGTAGTATTTTATCAAGATTCCTTGAGCACGTTCCCATTGACTTCCTTTGGACGGCTCGCAAAGAAAAATGTGACTACATCGACTTGGCTAAGAATCCCCTAATGATGATAAATAAAATTCAACGAGTTCCCTTTACGTCCAAAGAGGGTTTGTGTAGCAATTTGAAGGATTTCCATTGGTTCTACGAGGAGGGTATATCGGAGCTGTTCTTTCCACGCTGTTTCAATGCCTGGAGTCCCGAGGAACTAGCCGAGTTTATAGACAATTTCAAAATCACCGCTTGTGTCTCGTTCATCAAATGGATGGTCGATAATTTCGCTGAAACTGGCTACGATGCTGTATTCTCGTCATCGGGCAAGGTTCCTTTCAATGCCATTGAATTCGCATTCAAACGATGCAATGAATATGTGGATGCGTGCAATCACCATGACATCGATTTGGATGAACCACCGCATGTGTGGGAGCACGATTGGGATGCCTTCTTGAGTCAACAGCATCTGCTGGCCAACCAAAATGGACGTATCCTTGCCGATCCACAGAGGCTGGTGGAGAATCTTATCAAAACGGGCAGTTCAATTTTGGAGAATGTGAAGAAGAATTGGCCGCAATACTGTTTGGATGGCTATCAGAATATTTGGATAATTAAGCCGGCGAATAAGTGCCGGGGAAGGGGTATTCAATTGATGGATAATTTGAAAAAAATCATGGCAGTCATTAATCCATCGGTGGCCACGAAGAGCAGATTCGTTATACAGAAATATATTGGTGAGTTATTGGTATATACACTCGTATAAGTTGTTATAGGCAAGGCTCGTAAAATGATGAAAATTGAGTGGGGAATGGGGGAATTTTAATGCGCTTTGCATGTGAAATAGAGAACATCAAATTATTCGAGAATCTAATTAACGCCATTTATATATTTTTGGTCGAAGGGGAGTTGTGTGTGGGTAATTACGACAGGCGGGAACCACAAAATTCTATTATTAAATCTTTAGCTTTAGGTAACCGTTTACCGTCCCTTCTTCGCCTCGCGTCATCGTGACTATAATTTATAGTTGGCACAGGAAGGTAATTTGTTATCTTTTAAGTTAACCCATATGCGTGTGTCCTTGATATGTTTGGTAGGTATATGTAGATTATAATTACTCATATATGAGTTAGCATATATTTCATTTTTTGCAAGGTTTTTGCATAACCATGTTTGTTTAACAACGGAAATGACTATAGTTTCTCATTCTCACTACTTCCATATTAAATATCATTAAGTTATTTTTAGGATATAATGGTAAACCATACAGTAAAAAATCCACTTGGTGGAAGGAAATATTATTAACTGGTTTTTAGAGACATTTAAAATACATAAGATAGGTACTTTATTTTATTTAAGGGATAACAATTTATCATGAAAGTATGATAAGGGTATATTCTTTCACCTATACGTAAAATGACATTAGGGTCCTCTTATTATTATTTATTATTTATGTGCGAAAAATGGATTGTAGTCAACGAACTGCGGGTTTTATTCAAACTTTTTGTGCCATCCCTGGAAAGGGTTGTAAAAATTATCTTTTGTGCTTGAAAATTATACTTTATGATTCTTGAAACTGTCTATAGATCAGAACTCTTTCCAGGGATGGCACAAACAGGTTAAATAAAACCCGCAGTTCGTTAATTACAATCTCTTTTTCGCACAAGGCATTAAAAAAAAAAAACAGTAGATACAATTGTGTTTACTTTTTGAGGAAATGTGATGTTGGAGATTTCCTATTTCCACGAAAAGGCTTAAATATACCATAAATAAATATTATAAAATAAAACTTCTTCTTAATTTTAATTGTTTGAACTTTATTCAGTCAAAATAATGCATAGATTATAAAAGTCTTTACCAACTTAGTATTAGTTTATGAAAATTTATAAGTAACGAACATACTGCATAACCGGGCTATTCACAACATTTGATGAATATGAGAATCCTCCTGGGAAAGGCAATGAACTATAAGCTGACAAGGGAATTGGTGATGCGACCAGAGGCAGAGGAGCACTCTGGACTAACTTAATTCCACTGTCGATCTTTTGGTAGGAGTTCCTTAACTTTGCCTGCTCAATAGCAATCGAATGTTCTGCCTTAGCCTTGGCAACTTCAGGTGTGTCCTCAACTGGTCTTGGTAGTTCAATTGGAGCTGGAATCAAAACTTCAGCAGCTTGGTAACCATTTTGTTTCTTGGCTTCTTCGATGGCGCCAAAATGAGCTGACTTGGCTGTGGCAACTTCAAAAGTATCATCGACTTGTTTTGGCAAATCCTGAGGTGCAACGACTGGAGCCTCTACAGACTTTGGCAAGTTGGATGCAGCTACGCGGAAACCACCAGCATCAGCAATGTAATCAACAGTTTGAAGAAGGTTATTTGAGTCGATGTAGCTGTACGATCCTTGAGTGATTCCATTCAGAGACTTGATCTCCTGCTTGGAGGACAAATGGTCGTTGTATCCATATGCATACTGACCGATGCCATCCTGGGAATGATATTGACTTGAGGCAGCTGGGACAACGAGAGGAGCTGGAGCCAAGTACAAATGACCGGCTGATGCAACAGTCAATAAAGCCGAAAATGCAACGAATGTTTTCATGATTGTTTAATCTTAATTTAGTCGAAAATATTTGTTTAAAAGGTGAATTGTTCAAAAAAGCTGCTAGTTTATGATATTGATCAGTACTCGCTTCTGAGAACTCTGATTTTTTCTAACAACAGTGTTGCTTTATATACAAAAATTAATTGCTTTGGAAATCAAACTACTTAAAGTTTTCTCACTTCAACTTTTGGTTCCAGAAAACTTGATTAATCAAATATGTTCACATCACATAAACCTGCTGACAATTTCTGTTCGATTATTAAAAAAAAACAATTAGAATTACATTAGTGACCTTGAGCTTTAAAGAAAAAATGTGGACAGAGATAAGAAAGCCATCATGATGTTGTTTGGAGAAATGCAGTTTTCAATGGCTCTGAGGTTGTGTGGTATGATTTATTTTAGTTTTCTGTTAATGACATCAAATCAAGTATAATTTCTGTTCCTATATAAATCAATCTGCATTATTTTTAAAATCAGAATTCTCAGAAGCGAGTATTAGTCAACAACTAGCAGCGTTTTTGAACATTTCACATTTATAACAAAAAGATTGAAAAATCATGAAAACATTCTTTGCATTTTCGGCTTTATTGGCTGTTGCATCAGCCGGTCATTTGTACTTGGCTCCAGCTCCTCTTGTGTCCCAGCTGCCTCAAGTCAATATCATTCCCAGGATGGCATCGGTCAGTATGCATATGGATACAACGACCATTTGTCCTCCAAGCAGGAGATCAAGTCTCTAAATGGAATCACTCAAGGATCGTACAGCTACATCGACTCAAATAACCTTCTTCAAACTGTTGATTACATTGCTGATGCTGGTGGTTTCCGCGTAGCTGCATCCAACTTGCCAAAGTCTGTAGAGGCTCCAGTCGTTCCACCTCAGGATTTGCCAAAACAAGTCGACGATAATTTTGAAGTTGCCACAGCCAAGTCAGCTCATTTTGCTGCCATCGAAGAAGCCAAGAAACAAAATGGTTACCAAGCTCCTGAAGTTTTGACTCCAGCTCCTATTGAACTACCAAGACCAGTTGAGGACACACCTGAAGTTGCCAAGGCTAAGGCAGAACATTCGATTGCTATTGAGCAGGCAAAGTTAAGGAACTCCTACCAAAAGATCGACAGTGGAATTAAGTTAGTCCAGAGTGCTCCTCTGCCTCTGGTCGCATCACCAATTCCCTTGTCAGCTTACAGTTCATTGCCTTTCCCAGGTGGATTCTCATATTCGCCAAATGTTGTGAATAGCCCGGTTGTGCAGTATGTTCGCTACTTATAAACTCTTATAAGTCAACATATAAGTTGGTACCTAAACATTTTTGGCTTTTAATATTAAATGCATTATTTTGACTAAATAAAGTTCAAACAAACAAATTAAGAGAAGTTTTGTTTTTAATTTTATCAAAGATTTCGGAACAGCAGAATTGGGTAAATTACATTCGGACATAGAAAAATAAAATATTTGTTAATGGGAGTATAATGTTTCCAATAAATAGTTTTCTGCAGTGTCCGGCGGCGGCGTGATACCCCCTTTTGACATTTTTTTATTTGGAACCAATTTTGACATCTTCGAATGTAAGACTGATCTTGAAACGTCAAACAAATCTAGTTAATTAGCACAAGTTGACGTGAAAGTTTTCAACCTATCGGAAAATGCCATAATTTTTGCAAATGGCGGCAAAAAATCAATCCAAACATTAAACAACTACTCCATGTTTACTTTAACGTTTACGTTTACTTTACAAATTTCCAAGTAGAATTGAGATTTGCCGCCATTTGTAAAAATTATATCACCTTCCGATAGGGTAATGACTTTTGCACTACTTTTTATTAAGTTTGACACTTCAAGTTTATAAGTTTCGGTGAAATGGTTAAATTATTCAGCCCTATCCCAAATTCCACAGTTGTGGAAAATTTGCTACGAATCAAGAAAAATGTATTGCAGAATCCATTCGTATTGGAAAATCACTAAGAATTTCGAAATGCGGGGAATTTTCTATTATCTACTTTTGAATGAAACGGAAATATGACATCCCTTTTTACGGCAATTAATTCTTTTCGGTAGCCAAATAGAAAACTATTTTTTCAGAAAAAAAAAATTACAAATACTAAAATCTGCACTTGTTGCAAACACAAAATTAATCAATTTTTATTTTGTTAAAAATTTGTAAACTCTTAAAATATAAATTTATTGAATACCATGCCACTACAAAACCATTTAAAAAGGAAGTCATAACGGAAAGAACAAATCTTTTTTAAAACCACCCGAATTGAAATTAGAATCTCAGTACATTTGAAAACACCTTATTTTTTTATTTATTTTTCTTGGAAAAATAATGATAAACCATAGCATAAATTAAAATTGCAACTAGCTATATGTAAGTACTAAAGATTAAAAGTTTTTCTAAACCGATATTAATTAAAAGAACTCTTTGAATCCATACTTAATATAAATGTTCAGCTTTTTTGTGGAAAATGAAAAAGGGAGCAAAATGGAACTTTTTGAAAAGTTGAAAGGATTTTGTTTCCAAAAGCTCCGAGTATTGTGATGTGACATAGGATAGCTGATTTCAAAATTCAAAATTAATTCTCTTAATGAGGCATTGCTTTTTTCGAATTCATTTATGTTTTGTGAATCCTCTTATACCGGGTTCATAGTGGAATAATCCTTTCGGGGATTTTCCACGGTGGATTCTGTGTTCTGTTAAAGTTTGCTAAACGTAATGAATCCATCCAATTTTAAGTCTAGTACTTACGCTGCTCAGTTCTTTTCAAATAAACGACAGATACCTACGGAAGTTTTTTTTTTTAAAACCATAATCTACTTAAAAGTTGAAAATTCATACACACGTGGTTACGGACATAAATAAAACAAACAAAAGTTCAATTATGTTCCAGCAGATTCATTTTATTCCCTTGTCATCTATTACTTTTTAATTTTTACAACAAAAGTGGTGCTGAGGCGTAGCTAAGTGGAGACGCGTATCCGTATGCAGAAGCGTAACCCAAAGGAGCAGCAGCCAATGGAGCTGAGTATGCCAGAGGGCTAGCGAAGGGAGAAGCTACGTATCTGGCTGCCAATGGTGCAGCAGCAAGAGGAAGTGGTGCAGCAACAGGTGCGGCAACATATTTGGCAACAGGAGCGGCAGCATAAACTGGAGCAGTAGCAACTCCATTGTAGTTCCTTGCGATCACTTGGCTACTGGTGGCAGTGACAATTCCTGGAGCGGCAGCAACCAAAGGGGAAGAGTATGCAAATGGTGCAATAAGTCCTGGACCTGGCTTGGCAACAGCGCAAGCGATGACAGCAAAGATGACAACGGCCTATTAAAAAAACAACACAAATTTATTAAAATATCCTTGGAGTAAGTCCTTGTGGTAAGCTTACGAATTTGAACATGTTGGATTTGTTTAGGGCTTTGAACAAGTCTTTTCCAAATGGATTGAGTTTAAAGTCTGATTTGGTGAACGTAGCTATTAGTCTTTTATATGAAAACGCGAAGCTCGAGGCGTGACTTTTATTCGTTGAAGCTCATTAATTTTTATTGACTTAATTCGAACATGTAGCTTGAATAAATGTCTACATTCAACAGTATTGGTCAACTATACCGACTTGAGCTTAGTTGAAATAGATAAAATAAAATAAGATATAAGGTGTGTTCCTTTACTTTAAAACTCTGTGCATTTGTGTGAATTTCTACGTCATTTTATTTTTTTATATGAACTTTGACAGACTTTGGTGTAGAAATTCACAAAGTTTCAAAGTAAAGGAACACACCTATTATTTCGAAGTGTTTGTTAAATTTTATTATTTCTATTTTCAGAAAGACCTCTCATTATTCACAACACCAAATTTGATATACGCCAATGGTTTCTCATCACAAATGTTCAACCTTTGGTACTTTGGATGTACAAAGAGAGTTATGTTCGATTCAGTTCGCAAGAGTACAGTCTCAGTAATCATCATGAATCTGTTCATCTGACAAATCATGCAATCCAAAAGAAATACACAAATGGGAAGCGAGACAAACGCCTGCCAACCGAAAATATGTGGGATTGCTATTCTTTTCAGGCTTATCTTCGTCAAATTGGAAAACACGAAATGTGGGCTGAGCGTATTTATCCTGGAATGCGAAAGGCTATTATTGGAACGGCTTTGGCATCACAAGATAATATCGAACGTAGGCAGAATACGTTTGAAGTTTTTGGGGCAGATTTTATGGTTTGTGAGAATTTCTATCCATGGTTAATTGAAGTTAATGCAAGTCCAGATTTTGGGGCAACAACGAGTGTTACAGCGAGAATGTGTCCGCAATGTTTGGAGGATGTTGTTAGGGGTAAATATTTGCACAGAAATCTCATTCTCTCTCTAATTCTCTCTTTTATTTTTGTAAAGTGGTAGTTGATCGAAAGAATATGCCCAAGGCTGATACTGGAAACTTTGAACTCATCTATCGACAAATCATTCCACCTTCACCGGCCTATATGGGACTTAATCTATCGATAAAAGGAAAACAAATTCTTCCGAAGACAGCTTATCAACAGCAACGTATCCGCAGAGATCGGGCAGCGACTACAATACAATATCGCCGAATCCTACAATCAACTTCTCAAGTTAATCCGTTAAGTGTTCCTGTGACGAATCTAAAAGAAATGCCAACATTCAATGCAACAGACAATCTTGAAAGGGTCCTACAGACTCGAGCTTCTAAGAGAATTGAAGCAATCCTCGGAATCAGTCCGAGGGACAATGAAAAACTCTCCATTCTCAAAGATCAGATTTTATTGAGTTCGAAAAATACCAGTCCACGAAAGCATCAGCATCAGCATCAACCTCAAAATAACATCGATGCTTATAGACTTGCTCTTAAATCAGGCCCAGCTGCTTCAGTTCAATCACCAGTCTCACCAAGAAAACGCATCATCATTCGTAGAGGTTGTGATCCCCGGCCAATTGAAATGGAAGTTTTTGATCCAAAAAGTTGTTATAGCCTTATAAATTCACCAAAAATACCTACTGTTAATCATCGAAAGAATGACATTACAAATTTGATGTGCAAGTCATCGGTGGCACATCATCAAAGTAGATCACGCAAAGGTTCAGCAAAATCATCGAAAAAGCATCGTTTTCTGAGTACTCAAAGTGTTGTGGCTAAAAAACAGCAAGTGGCTGAAAGGAATGTGAAAAAGAGAAAAACTTCTTTGGAATTAACGTCGTCCTCAGAAGTCAAGTCTTTTCATGCTGTTGGAAAGGGTTTCTTAGCATGGAAAGCTAAACATCATACGTTTAATCGAAGTGCACCGTTGATAGTTTTGAAGAAGAAAGATGATAAGATTAATAAGGTTTTTAGAAGATTACCAACTGGTCAAACCTGTCCAAATACATGACAATAGTTTTGAGCCATCGTAGTGATGATTGTTTAAATAATTGTTTAAGCTTATTTGTTAAGTTTGATGTTTTGATTTATTTTGTTAAAATATAAATTATTTATTTAATTGTTAATATAAAAAACAATAACAATTCGGGTGTTCGTGCTTACATTTACGAGCTTCTATAACCTATTCACAAAATGGAGACACAGTAAAAGTGTTGTTGGGTACGCATTAATATAGAATAGGACCTCAACCAACTTGGGGTGCACAACCTGACTAAGGACCTGACTAACTAAAAAGGTTTGTTGGTTTCTATAATTTTTAGCGCCATCTTGGAAAATATAATTGTTACAGGTATTTTGTTAGGTGTTAGTACCTAAAACTCTTCTACGACTTTTATGTTCTCATATATAAAGTATTCTGCTTCTGATACAGCTTTAGAATTCCATTGGATCAACGCCTCATTATAATACACCAAAGCATATAATATGTTCAACTGGAAATAATGGCCCGATAAAGAAAGAGATAAATTTGTTCAGCTCTCATGACCATCTTTATTAATACGATTCCATTCTTTAAGTTTAGGGATTACCCTGTCAAATCTAGGGACTTAAACATTTTTTTTGATGTCTACCCAAACAGCCCTTTTAGCAGAAATAATTCGTACTTACATCATTCCGTTTATTATCCACAACCACTGAATGCCCACGTTCAAATTCACCAAGCATTTTCTTTTCTGGTTCCGACCAGTTTTGTTCCCTTGGACTTTTCAAAATAAGCTTTTCATTCATCTGCAATTATGTAGGATATATTTTTGTATTCGATGTTGTTAAAGTTCAAAAGTTTTTTTGTTGACAGATTCAAGAGAAATTGTAGCAGAATATCCTTAGACCTGTTTCTAACTAAAAAGAGCTGCCAATTTTTTTATAAATAGCACTTTGTCTTCCACCTGGATCCTAAATTTAGACTCTGCTGTTCAGTTAGACTTGGGTTTAAAATATGACTATATGCCCCAAAAAGTTTTAAGTGTTCAGCTGGAGTTTATAAAAAAAATAGGTTTATTTATAACAATAGTTAAAGAATTTTTAAAATCATGTTAGAACATTGTAGTTAAAAGAGCTTTAAAGTTAGAAAATTGTAAAATAGTATCATGTTAATATTTTTAAACCTGACTGTTAAAAATTTTGTGCCAATATTTGTTTTTATTTTTTGCATGGAACAGTTGGTCGTTATACTAGAGATTTACCATTTTTCTAATGATTTAAAAAAATGTTCATCTCAATATATTAATTTAAATCCGTATGAATTATTAGTCTAGTCATTAAAGCCATAAAGCCCAATAAGGAAATAATTGCCGGAAAGCTGGATTTTATACAGTTTCGAAGACCATGAGGATTGAGGAGGCTATATACCAAAATCTATCTTTCCGGTGCTTTTTCTGAGTTAAATGCTTTAATGAATGGACCATATAAAGGAGTCTGCTTCAAAAACTCTATGGGCCAATTTTTAAGTGCGAGATAACAGTTAAACTCTAGTAACTCATCAAATTTATGGAGTTAAATTTAAATGAACTGATCAGATGCTTTTGAAGCTTATTTTCTGAAAAACAGCCAATTCGGAATTAATCGCCGCAAAGCTTTAGATTTTGGTATATAAATTCCTCATGGTGTTCTTAAGAAATTGTCAAAAGTCCCCATCGATATGAGCGCCACTAACAATTTTACGGGGGGTTGAAGGTCCCCCAAAATGGTTTTTCAAGAATAACTCCCAAATGGTAAGTTGTACAAAAAGAGTGTCAAAAACTAATTTGTAGCTTGAAATATTTCCTACAAAAAAGATTAACATACTTTTTTTCATACAAATAACGGTTTTTGAAATAAACCAATCAGAAGAGTTAAGGGTTTTACTTTTCTATGTAGTTGGGCATTAATTACAAAATTGTGCATTTTGTGATAAAAGCATCAATTTTTTATTTATTGTTGGTTCATTATTTCGACATAATTTTAAGATATCAGTCCAATTTATTTATCCACTCCTTTAGATGGGATGGCCAAATTTATAATTTATTTATTGTAAGTTATAATTTATTTAATTTTTCTATTCGGCCCGTTTAGAACATTTTTCCTAAATAAATTCAATTATTTGAAGTTGTTAATCGTCCATGGTCTGTTTTTTTTTTTCTAAGCAAATAAATTTTGTAACGAGTAAAAATTAATCTGCGAGATTTTTGGTAATTTGTCGGTGTTTTTTTTCAATTTTCAATGCTTATTCGCGACCCCTAGCGGTAATTTTAAAAATTAAAACAAAATCTTAAAATTCATTTTAGGACCCAATACAATTTTTTCGGTGGGTAATGTTATCCAATTTAATAACCTTTGAAAGTCATGGTAGATATTTAACCCACTTGAAGAAACCATAATTAGGTGAATGACCCATATTTCGTTTTATATTACTTTTCTTTCAAATTAAAATTGAATCAAAACAACTGTGTAGCTGTGTATAGTTAAATTGTTTGTTTTTCTTGGTTTAACAAACTTAAAAGGCTAATAAAAGTCATTTTCAAATGCTAAGCAAAGTATTTATTGCTAAGTATAATTTAACTAGACTATAAATACAAATAATATGTAAATAAGATATAACAGCTTTAACTCCAGTCACGTTCAAAATTTGAGGTTAAAGTAGACAGTTCTGTGATGCCACCGTTGGCAAACCACTTGTTTTTAAGTTTCCTAATGACAATAATGTGACTCATAAAAGTGAAATACTACTGTTCGCTTTCTGAATACAAATCAACCATATAGAGTGTTGATTGTTGGTAACCAGATTTTTTTTAGTTCATAAAGTAATTGAACTTCAATATAGGTATATGCGAATATGAAGACAAAATTCCATGCATATTATTATTTAATTTTTATTTCTTACTATAAAAGCAAAAGTAAATCAAAACAAGTCACGCATAATCCCAAGAGTGTTTTGTGAAGAACTCGTTGCAAATCAAGACAATAAACTCCATTCAATATGTTCAAATACGTGAGTTAACAATAAAAGCCCTATATACTCGGGGATTTAATCAAAAGTACAACCATATAATATATAACTCCTTTCTTCCATCAGACCATTGTCATCTTAGCTGTAATTGCTTGTGTTGCTGGCAAACCAGGAGTTCTTGCTCCATTTGCCTATTCATCTCCTTTGATTGCTGCTGCTGCTCCAGGAGTTGTGACTGCAACTAGCAGTCAAGTTATTGCAAGGAACTACAATGGAATTGCCTCGGCTCCTTTATTAGCTGCTGCTCCAGTTGCTGCTCCATTGGCAGCAAGATACTTTGCCTCACCCTATGCTGCTGCTCCTTTGGCTGCTGCACCATTTGCTGCCAATTACCTTGCTTCACCATACACTACTGCTCCTTTGGGATACTCAGCTGCATTGACTGCTGCTGCTGCTCCTTTGGGTTATGCGTCTGCTTATGGATATGCCTCACCCTTGAGTTATGCCGCTTCAGCTCCAGTTCTGTTGTAAGAACATTTAAACAAAATGTGATATAAGAAATAAAATAAACTCATTTCAATATTTATAATTCGAAAACAAAAAGAAGTTTTTTTTATTGATTTACGGCAAGACAGGAAATAAGCATTGGCTTTTTTAAAATCCCTTATTACAACCAAGACAAATCCTTTCCTTGCAATAGGAAAATAAGTCCTCATCAACTAAGAACACCGAAACTGAGGGACTTCTCAGTTATAGTACGAAATAAAGCCACTTATATGTAAAGTGGACTCTATCCGATGAAAATTTGAAAAGATGTTATAATTGTTTTCTTGATTCTTATATTTTCTAAATTTTGTTTTAACAGTTAAAAATAAATCATATTTTTCTACCTACACCCGCTTAGAAAAAAGTAAAAAAATATGTTAACTCTTTAAATCAAAATGGCGGAAACCCTTCAAATGGTGGATGGTTGAAATCTAGGATTTGAATTCCCACATTAAACATGACTTAATATACTTTCAGATTTTTTCACCCAAGGTACTCCAAGAAAATTGTTGAAATTGATGTCATGCTTGTTAACTGAACAAACTCTAAAATGAACAACGGTGGCGTTTTGTGAGAGGGACATGAGGGCCCAAAGAGGAAATTAAGATTTTAGAAACCCCAGAAGCGTGCCACCCAATGTAATGTTTTCCAAGAAAACTGACAAAATTTCGGTAAATTTTAGAATTTCTAAATTTCGTACTGGCACAGTATATGACCAAATGTTTGATGGGACATAATTCTCAACGTTATTTTAAGAACTTATTTACCGTGCGGATGGGACAAAACTCATAAAATAGATTTGGAACTTATGTCTCACTCAAATGGGTAGAAATTCCCTCGGAAATTATGGCCTAGGAACTTATGATCGGGAAGATAAACAAATGCATAAGCAACATTATGATTTAATTACTGAATAATTTTTCTGTTTACGTATTTTTTTTCAGAATCAACTTTGAAAATTTTTTAAAATTTATGATGTTAAGACTCAGACATAACCAAATAACCAAAGTTGTAAAAAAAAAAAAAAAAAAAACGATCATATCAACATTTGTCACATGTTCGAAATGGGTGCAGTGCTTCAACAATTTACTGATTTTCCAAGCGCTTTCAGGGGGTGTCTGTGATCTTCCGCGTCCCCTGGAAGACCTCGTATGTAGTTCTAAATAATGTGAACATTTAACGGGTACAGTATTGAGGAAAACCTCGAATTTTCCACCAGGCGACGTTCTAAGCAGTTTTTCTGATTTTAACTGGTCACCGCATTCTCCCGATTCAACGGCTCCAGATTTTTTCTTTGGGGCTACTTAAAAAGTAAGGTGTATTGTATGTCAATAAGCCAAGAACCATGCAACCGCTTAAGGCCTATATCCGAAAAGAAGTGAGGGCACTGAGACCTGAAATTCTAATAAAATTAATGGAAAATTCTCTGGAAAAAGCACGTCAGGTCGAAGCAAAAATGGACACCATTTGAGACATATTATTTGAAAACGTTAAGTGAACGTGTTTCATAACCATAATCTAAATTTTAATACATGCCAAGGTTAAATTAAATTATAAAGAAAAATGTTATTCACCAAATAAATCATAACGTTACTATATATGCGCCACATTAGTACATTACATAAAAAGTATACATTATAAAATACATAGAATATCTCTCGATACAGATTAACATATGTACAAAGCAGAAACTATAAAGTTTTTTGAATGGTAGATATATTTGTTTTACCCCATTTTACCCTATAATTAGTTAAATTAAATTAAAAAAATATCTTGCCCGTAAGTGATCTTTGAAATCCATTCTCTAAAATATAATATTACTTTCTAAATACATATTTACAAACATTTTTTTTTTCCCATTTCACCCTACAAATATCTAAATGTTGAAAAATATTAAGCCATTAAGGACATTCTTGAGTAAAACCTCTTAAAGATTTTGTAAAGTCTGATGCTATTTTATATGTACATATACATACATATGTATGTATCTCGATTTCATCTAAATAAATAGTTAAATTTCTGAGATCTCAGTCCCGAAATCACCGCCTCAGAAGAAAACCATGAGTTCCTGAGGTCATTTCAAGTCGAAAAACTTCGACTTATAATGGTTTTTATGATTTTTATTATTTTTTCGTTTGACTGTCTTTGCCAAACTACAACCGATTTTTACTCTTACTTTATCCTTTCTAACATTCAAAACTCAACACTCACTGTAGTTTTTTATTCGTTTTAATTCGTTTTCATAAAATATTCATACTTTCTTGATTTTCCTTTATTTTTCGTCTTCCATTTTTTAATAATTTTAAGTGTATTTTTAAGTACAAAAATGTTAAGTATTTTTAAGAACACATATTGGACTTTGATAATAAAAAGAAAAAAGTTAAACTTAATAACGTGTTTTTTAGAAAAAAATCATATCGAAGTCAAAAAAACAACCTTAACATTCTTAAAAAAAGTGTTTGATAATAAATTGCGGGAAAACCGTTATTCACACAGAAAAAGTTGTGTGCCAGATGAAAATTTCTAACTGTTTTTGTTTAAATAAAAAAAAAATTCAGAAATCGGTTGTAGTTTGGCAAAGTTAGAGAAAGTCTCAAAGAAAAAAATAATAAAAATCATAAAAACCGTTGAAAACGAAGCGAAAACGAGAAAATTACTTCATAAGTTTTCGACTTGAAATGACCTCAGAAACTCATGGTTTTCTTCTGAGGTGGTGATTTCGGGACACCCTGTATATAGTTTGTATTACTTTTGTTGCTGATAAGTACGTTAAATAGTGATGTTTTTTCAAACACATATTTTAAATACTTGATATTTTTACCCCTATTTTCCCCTCTGATTAGTTAAATTTTGAAAAATTTCGGGCACTTAAGTGATCCTTGAAATCCACCCTATAAATAATTTTACCTTTCAAATTACAAAAAGAAATTTTAAAATTGGAATGTTGTTTTTTTTGTTTTATTCTGTTTAACTCCTTCCTTTATGTAGCTCAAAGTTAAAAATTATTGAGCTATAAACCCATAAACATATTTCAAACTCAACATTTTGTTTTTAAATCGAATTTCATTTTGTATTTTGATCTCATTTCACCCTATTAATAGTTTAATTGCTGAGATATCAGTATAGATATAGCATGTTAATTTTGAGTAGGTACTCTTATAAAAAATGGTACTCTTATAAAAAATATCAAGTCATAAAGGCATTCCTTAAGTAAAATATTTCAAAATAATTTTAAAATCGAATGCTCTTTTATATTTGAATCCAATTGCACCCTACAAATATGTAGTTAAATTGCTCAGATCTCAGTTTATAGTTTGTTCCTTTTGTTCCTATTAAGCCGTTAAATGGCGCTGTTTTTGAAAACACATATTTTCAATACTTTATATTTTTACCCCAATTTTAATCTATAATTAGCGAAATGTTTAAAAATATTAAGCCATATATAGCCATACTTTAAGTAAAACTTTTTTCAAACACAAAAAGAATTTTTATAATCGAATGCATACTTTTTTATATTCACCCCATAGTTTAATTTCTGAGATATCAGGAATCTGGATAGCGTCTTACTGTTTTTCGAATGACACATTAAGACAAAATTTTAGATTTTGAACAATTTCTTACCAAAATTAGATTTGTCCATCCGAAAGAATCTGGAGTAACAACCTCCTAGTAATAAGAAAACGTAAAACAGAATTAGTGATTTCTTATTTTTGAAACAATAAATTTGAAGGGTTGTAGTTTTTTTATGTTAGATTTTAAGTCCGCCATTAGATCTTTCCACCATTTCTACTTGGGTATTTGTTTTTTTTTTTTTGTATGCAGTCCCCAAAAGATTTTTTAAAAGCTTTTTGTTTAATTACATTATTCCTATGTCCTTGTTAAAAATTAATTGCAACCTTTTTTGCATGCAAAACTTTTTTGTTAAAAAGCTTAGGTAAATCCATTCGTGTGCTGGTTATGTTTCGACTTAATGTCCGGCACAAAACAAACTAAAAAAAAAGAGTGTTAATCTGTACCAAAAATAAAATACTACATAATTCTTCTGTATAATTTCTCGTATCCTGTAATTAACAAAAATATATATCCTTATAAAAAAAAAAAAAAAACAATCATGCCTTGAGCGATGTTTTTGAAATTACACTTTTTTGGACGTCGACAATAGATAATTATTGTAAAGATTTTTTTTTTATTTTAGGTACCTCATTACTATACGAAAAAAATGACCATTTCGCCTACAGAAAAAAAACGAACAGGACACAGCGATTAAAATAATAACAAGAGACTGTTTTTGTGGGTTTTGGTTTGAAATTATTGTTTGCATAAATACTAAGTAGCGTTCAAAAATATATACCTATATAAGCAAATTAAAAGTCGGCCATAATGAGCTCCGTTTTACAAACAGAATCCAAAAAAAAACACCCAAATTTCTTTTGGACTTTTTTTTAGCTATCGGCGGTTTTAAGAATTTAAATAAAGAACTACACGATCCTGTGGACGATATGCGAGTTTGTAGATTAACTGAGAAAATATACCGCCACACCCGAAGGACCATTGTTTACGCTGATGCTGCCCCATGCGGTCGGCTGGCTAAAGAGAAAATCACCAAACCAAATACCTTTTTTTTGTTGTTGTTTTTTTTCGTAATTTTCGTGGAACATTACTTGCAACGAGAGCTTGAGGCTGGTCCATGGAGCAGCTTTATGTACTCGTAGGTCCTAAGTTCTTGTTTGAAAAGAGTAGAATTATGCAATTTTCATTGCATAATGTGAACAGTGAGGAACAAATATTATTCCTTCTCTGCGATGTATGTACTTCCTTCCACCACCGCGTCGGGCACCGATCCAACCAATGCTAAAGAACCTGAACTGAACCTGCTTGTCGTATATAGAAGTCCTTGTTGACTTAAATCTTTGTATGTGCGAAACAGGTTGGGAATTTGTGGAATTACTTCCGTTGTTTGGTTAAGTACCTATGTGTAATTAGAACGAATGAAACTCTGAGCCTGTGAGTCTCTCAGCAGGGGTTGATGACTTCTTCTATGTATACAGTTAAGCGGAAATTTTAATATCACCGCATGCGGTCTGAGATTATAATTGCTTTATGCCCGGTACGTACAAAATATAAGGAACACCTTTTTAATTGTTTTTCTTTATTTTTATATGAAATCACATCACATAGGTGAGAGAAAAGGATATCCGTTTCGAAATAAATTGTATAGGTTAGGTTCCTCCTTCTTTAGTGGGTACCCCGGGTATTTATATATTCATACCTAGGTGAGTGGAAGATTTAAGTTGTTCAGTTGTTATTCGGGGGAGAAATTACGTTTCTTTTGTTTGTTGATATAATAAACGAGAAGAATTGCAACAATTGCTTACTCACAAACTTACCCATGGTTTCAAAATAGATTTTAATGTATTTTATGAAAAAAATTAAATACATATATAGCTTTAAGTCAGATCTTGTCGGAAGACCTTTAAAATTCTGTACGATGTACCTACTTTCATTTTGATCCCATAAAATAAAATGCGGCACGCTGAAATGCTTTGTAATACAGTCAAACCCGCTTAAGAGAAACCCGCTTGAAAGAAAAACTCGCTTGTGTGAAACACTTTTTTCATCCCCGAGTCGACCAATTAGGTATCTTGATTACGAAACTTGCTTAGGTTAAATGATTTAGTTTTTTTTTGACAAAAGTTTCACATAGAAGACGATTTTGAAGGGCTTTATATTTAAAAATATGCTGCATTTTTTTTTAACTATACGGGATTTGTGTCTTTCACGATTTTGAGTTTTCTGAATTTTGCGCTTTCTGGATTTTGAGTTTTATGGGCTTTCTGGATTTCGAGTAAAAATTTATGGGTTGAGGTCAGAATCCCGAAAAACCCGAAATCCCGAAAAATCTAAAATCTCAAAAAATCAAAACACTAAATTAAAAAAACCCAAAATCCAGAAAACCTATAATACCAAAAACCCGGTATCTCGAAAAATATGTCCTGAATTTTTTTATTTGTTACATGATTATTTAGTTTTTTTTGACAAAAGTTTCACGAAGAAGACGATTTTGAAATTCTAAATAAATATTTAACAATTTAAAGAATTTTTTTAATAACGGGATTTTAACTTTCAAGATTTGGGGTTTTTGGGATTTTGAGTTTTCTGGGCTTTTTGAATTTTGAGTTTTAAATCTACGGGTTTAGGTTAAAATCTAAGAAACAAAATCCCGAAAAAAACAAAAACAAAAAAATCAAAATAAAAAAACCCACAATCCAGAAAACCCTTAAAAAGGAAAACAAAAAAATCCCGAAAACCCGTATACAGAAAAATCCCGAAAACCGGAAAAAAACAAAAACCAAAAAATCAAAATAAAAAAACCCACAATCCAGAAAACCCTTAAACAGGAAAGCGAAAAATCTCGAAAACCCGTTATCCGGAAAATCCCGAAAAACCGGAAACAAACAAAAATCAAAAAACCCACAATCCACAAAACCCTTAAACACGAAAGCAACGAATCTAGAAAACCCCTTATCCGGAAAACTTTTTCCTGAAATTTTTTCTTTGTTACATGATTATTTGATTTTTATTTGCCAAAAGAATAACAGAGACGACCATTTTGAAGAGCTATATTATATTTACCTAAAATGTTGAAGCATTTTTTTTAACTACGAGATTTGTATTTTTCAAGATTTTGTGTTTTTGGGATTATGAGTTTTCTAGATTTCGTGTCTGGATTTTAAGTATTACGGGCTTTCAAGATGTTAAAAATTATAGGTTGATGTCATGAATCCAGCAAGCATGAATTTCAAAAACCAAAAATCTCAAAAAATCAAAACACAAAATCCAAAAACCCAGAATCCAGAAACCCCTTAAGACCGAAACCCCTTAAGACCGAAACCCCAAAATCCCGAAAACTCGTTATCTCAAAGATTTTGTACTGAAATGTTTTATTTGTCAATAATGATTATTTAGTTTTTGTTTGACATAAGTTTCATATAGAGGAGACGATTTTGAAGAGCATGCGTATATTTAACAACTTGAAGCATATTTTTTTTTAACTACGGGATTTGTATCTTTTAAGATTTTGTTGTTTTGAAATTTTTAGTTTTCTGGATTTTGAGTTTCATGTGCTTTATGAATTTTAAATATTTCGAGATAATAGGTTTTTCGGTTTTCGAAATTTAAGATTTTCGGTAGATTTTGAATTTTTCGGTCTATTGGTTTTCTGAGTTAAAGATTTCGGGATTCTGTCCAACTTCCAATATTTAATTTTTATTATAATTATTTCTTTAAAGTTTTGACCGAAATACGCATATCTACATATACATCTTGTGGGGGTTCCACCCAATTAACTGGAATCTTCATTAAAAAAAAAATATTAGCAAATAATATGGATCTTCAGAAATGTAAAAGCTCTAAAGCTATTTTAGGTATATATAGGAAACTTCGTGCGGACCATCATTTGGGTATAATTCAATTCCAGTAATTGCAGCACCTCAAACTCCTCACACATAAAAAGTATGCAGGGTTAGTATCTATTGCAAGAAGCTCATCCTATGTAAGTCTGGGCTAATATACTTTCCCATTTGACCTTGATCTACTTTAATTTACAAAAGTCAACGGAGAATTCACCTTCTTTAAGAAACACAATAATAAATGCCATACCTAACCATCGGAAGACGTCCTTGTCTTCACCGAGACACTGTGACCAACATCAAAAATTTTGGTAGAGGTACTTATTTGATAAAAATATATCAAAACAAGTTCCAATCTAATTTGTATGCAACCCTCGAATTTATGGAAACAGAAAAATTGTAAGAAAAATTGACATTGAAAAAAGTCAAATATTGATCGGTTTTGGTTTGGTATGGACTCGGTATTAATTGGCGATACATATTTGTGGCATTGGATAGCTATACGCAATCGTTCGGAGTTACTTCTTGAATCTGAATTACGGGGAATCCCTGCAATTTAACTGCCTTTGTTGATACCACAAATGTACAAAGCTGCCTCCCAAAATTAAGTGATTAAATTGTTTTCTATGAAGTTGGCGCTTGTTGCTGTCTGCCGAGGGGTAAATATAAATCAATTCACTTGCCTTTATATACGATTCACACCAAACACTACCTTACCCACCCCACAAACTGCCGCAAAACACAGGTGACCCATATTTCGGTCTTCGGCGGCGCGATGATGGTGGTGGTGCAGCAAGGAGATCGTTCACTGAATGTGAATTTGGCACACGCATCTAGGCAGCTTTAGCCAAGTACTATATACCGTGACGCTGTCGCAGCACCGATCCACCGCGCGCAGTGCCGCCGCCACAGTGTCGTCGCTGATGGCTGCAATTTAAAATGCATTTGGAAATCCGTATCTGAATCTGAGTATCTATAATACCTATCTATACACAAACAACTCGTATACCTAGTGTTGGCGCGAGCTATAGGGTTTTTTACTATACGTATTTATTCCTTAGCTTTTTGTGAGCAAGTGCGATATGGGTTTTCTCGTTTTTTGTGTTGGACACGTTTGTGAACTGCAATTGGGGGAGATACGTGTCCTCATTTATGCTTTCATGGAGACACATGGAATGAATACGTATTTTCAATTTTTTTTTGTTGTCTTTGTTTTTAAATTAAATTTCACGTGAAGTAGTTTGGAATAAGAGTGTTTTTGTTGCGAGTTGGTGAATGAGAATCCAATGGGTGGTACTTATGAGAGGATGCCATATAACAGAGGGGCGGTGGCTGGTGCAGGTGGAGGCAAACTATATTATAGGTAGGTATCCTATAGCTCTGTGATTTTCCGTTGCTTGTTAGTATATAGAATGCATTTCAGCTTAGGGACATGGTTGCTTAGGTTTTATGAATTTTTCAAAAGTGACATCTGATGTTTTGAAATTCATATACCTAGGTACCTACCTACATAAATAAAGATAGATTTCTATACTAGCTAAGCTGTATAACACTCGCATGGAGGAACCTATCTATATATTTTGTACAAAAAACGAACTTATGGATGTGAAACGTGTTTATATTATGATGGAGTTTTGAAATAAGTAGATATGTATAAGTAGATACCAATTTCAATTTTATTTCGTTTGGATTATGTGTGCTGTGTGCATCAGAATTGAAGTAGGTACAAGTGGATATAGCTTTGAACACATGAGTCTCAACTCTCAAGTACTTGCTTCTATACTGTTGAAATTTTCAATATTGGCAGCTGATAGATGGTTATTTATTTATTCTCAGAACCTACTATCGTGAATATACATACATTTTAAGTGTTTTACCATTTCACAATGAATACCTAGACCTACCTACCTAGATGAATTCCGGCGGAGAGACGCACTCTTGCAAATTATTTGAGTATAGGTTATTAGAGGTATGTAATGTAGGTTCCAAGCTCCTCGCGATTAATGGAATTCGAATTTTCAATAATTTTTCAGAATTTTTTATTTATTAAAGAATTCAAATCACCAATCCTGATTGAATAAAACGTCTTGTAGAGTTGATGGAAGAAAATTCATCACTATACCAACGAGTTTATAGAGAGGGCTCTCGCAAACCGAGGGACAAAAAACCAAATGAGTATCTACATGCCTAACATTGAACTTCTAAGGTAAGGACCACCAGTTATATATGGCGTTTTTCTTTTTTACCTCAGAGCAAATCACCGCGCTGTCAAAAATTAATTCTATGTTTCTTTTTTACCTCAGACAAATCAGAGCACATAAGTCGTGTTTCTTTTTTCCATCTGAGCAAGCTCGGAGCATGATCTGTATGCTCAGAATAAAATGACCGAGCAAATCGAGCAAAACGCTGAGCGAAGCCAACTTCATACAATTTTTATGTAATTTGACAGATTACTATGCATAAGACATGTTCAGTGCTCAAGTGTGTTTCATAATTAAATCTGAGGGCTCTGATCATAATCTCCTCAGAGCTTTGCTCTGTTCGCTCAACCTCTGCTCAGAGCCAAAAAACAAAACCGCCAATAGACGAAAAGTACAAACATAAATTTAAACGAAACTTTTTTATATTTTATAGCATGTTTTCACAAGTTTGGCTCGTTGCAAAAAAGGATTAGATTAGCGTCTTATTAAGCGTCATTTCCGCATTTAATTAATTAATTTTGTTGGTTTTATCTCTTCTTTTATCAATGTTTCTCGTTTCATTTCGTTTCTTATTAAACAACAAAACTCATATTGCAATTTATTTATGAACTTAAATCGTAAGATTGAATTTAAAATAACAACTATGTACAATTGCCTCGGAAATGTCAATATCAGTTGTTTCTGTGGAAAGCGTTTTGAACAAAACGACTAGCGTTCAAGGATCGCAATACCGACTCTTAAACGACTTAAAAGTGACTCGACACAAAAAGTGGCAATCATCGTTTTAGAAAAAAAAACCTATTGTAATAAGGATGAATGTTCCGGCAGCATTCCAAAATCCAAAAAATCAAAAAAACCCAAAACCCAGAAAACTCAATGTCCAAAAAAAAAAAAATAAAATCCAGAATACCCAAAATTCCAAAAACCCACAATCTAGAAAACTTTAAATCTCGAAAACCCATTATAAAAGGTGTTTTTTTTTAGACGTGTGGTTTTCAAGAAGAAATAAAACGCATATAATTTAATGTTATGGCCAAGAATTTAGCTTTATTATAAAGATAAGGGTTTGCCATTATATATGTTTTAAAAATGAGTTCGGGCAAGTGGCTTCCACGGCTGGATCCAATAAATTCCACCCGAGAGGCCCAAGAGGCCCCGCAGCTCCAATTGTTGCGCGCGATGGCACATGGACTCATTCAGGTCTTCTTCGATACTCTGCTCCACAGCAGCAATAGCGTCTTCGGTGCGCACTGTACGGCGCACAGTGGAACGAAAAGCTGAAAAAGTGGACATCGTGCATGTAACTTTTGAATTGGTGGATGGATTTTGATGATTTTTTCGCCATTTTGTTAGTAATATGTCATGAATTAATAAAATCTTAACTAAAATTCAATCAATCAAATAGAAGTATTTTTAGCTCAGCCTTAAAACGTACATCGATTTTTTCCGCATTCAAAAAAAAATAATGGTATGTAAAATTTAAGTAGGTAATTACAAATTTACGAATTAAAAACTAAATTTGTAATTGTAATTGGTAAGAATGTTGGATGTCAGGAACTGTTATTTGTGATTCTCAAACCAGCAGGGGAATGTCTAAAAAAACGCTGGGTTGGTAGGTACCAAGTTTAAAGTTTTTTTTTCTATTTTAAGTCAAATTTTTTTTTAATTTCCCCCACCTAAGTATGGGAAAATAGAACCCCTGCCATATGGCCCTATCATGGCCAACCTATACCTATACCTATCACAAGTATGGAATATATTCAAAAAACTCTTAATGGCCCTTTGTAAGAAGCAACAAAAAAAAACTTTAAAACTGTATTTTACTCAAAAGGTAAAGTGGCTTTAATCGATTTCTAACACTTTTCAGAAAAGCAATTTAAACCTTCAAAAAATTATTCCGAGAAAATCGGAGGCTGAAACTTCAAACTCAATATCAATTAATTTTTTCTCTTTTCTTCTCTAAATGTGAAATTTATATAAATAAATTTAAGAAATCAGTTAAGATCCTGTGCTAATTAACAAAAAACGTTTTTGGCTTAAGTCGGCTTAATCCACTTTACATTTTAAGTAAATCTATCTATTATGTACCTACATATTATTTTATGCCCACACTGCACACATAATTAATCTTCAAAATTTCCTCTCAAAAGAATTCATAATAGAAACCGTTATAATTTCATGCAGTTTTTATTAAATAACACAGTTTTTTTTCCAAAAAATAACACAGTTTAAAAAATAAGAAAAAAATAAATAAGGCACTGATTTTGTTTCTTGGTTCATTTACCATATCACTAAGACATTCTCTCATTTTCGTGTTCATAGATGTCCCAGCCAATTGTAGCCAAATTTCCAAAAATATGAATTTGGCCTATCAAATTTCTTCGAGCTTTTACTGCGTCTTCATTCGAACCAAAAACCAATTGAATTTCCATCTTGTTGCCTTGAAAATATGTTAAGTTGCATACTCGAAAATTACACATTTTAGCCAATGTACTATGTGCTTCCTCTGGAGTCATATCTGTGATGTTCCTAATTTTTAAATTTGATGTGTTTTTGGACCGCTGAACAAATATGTCTCCGAATCCATGTTGGGTGAAAAGTTGAGGAAGACTGCACGAAAATTATGATTATTTTTTTTTTTATAAATTTTTGGTAATTTATTAATTTTCTTACGTTATCATGGCATAGTCCAAAAGAGACGGATTCATATATTGTAAATATGCGAATCCTCGAGATAGTCCAGCAAAATTCACTTTAAAACGTAAAATATAAATGTCGCCCACGACACTGGCAACTGTTGCTATTTGATGTGCAGTGATATTTTCAGGAATTCCACTTAGAAACATCTGTAAAAACAAGGTAGGTATACATGGAAGGTTTAATAAGGTAGAATCTTAAAATCACTTTGATGACAATTTTGTGTAAAGTTGTAGGAATATCTACCTACCTCGCCAGCGCATTGTTCGAGCTGCTCTGTTAATTCAATCGAACACGGGTTAAAGTTTTTATAGTATTTTGTGCCGTTAATTTGGTAAAATTCAAATGGAACTTCATTAATAACTTCCAGGAAAGGCATGATTTTGTATTAAAAAAGCAATACACACAAATCGATACTTCTATGATAAAGTTCAAACTTCAACTGATCTGATTTTGAAACTGGAAACACGAGTGAACACGAGTATATAGGAATCACAAATCGGTAAAGGAAAGATGTAAATAGCATATAGCAATAGTAGGCCATGAAATTTTAAGTATTTTTTTGAATAATTCTAGGAAACATGCGCGAACCATGAAACCAAACCAAGTCTTAATGGCAAGGGAGAGGGGGTATGCGTATGGTTGGCAATGGTAGACAAAGCAATGCAGATAGATACCTAGATAAGATTTGATTTTCGATTAATTCTCGGACGACTAGATGAAGAGATTATTGTGCCAAGCTGATACCACCGCGGCCGCGCCGTCTAGTATCCACTATCCAGCGACCAGCAGGCTTGTGAGATTGCGCGATTAATCGCCAAACAGGCGATTTAAAATTTCATTTGGCGACACGAAAATCGGATTGGCGATGTACCATCAAAAAGGTGATATTTTTTATAGTTTTTGGTGTTTTGAATTTTGTTATGAAAAAAGTCCAATTGATAAATATTATGTAGGTACATTGAATTTATTAATGAAGACTAGGTAAAGACAGGCGTATTTTTTTCTTTAATTTTAAGTTTTTGAATTGTTTTGTTTTAGTTTTTTTTTATATGAAAGGTTTTTTGATGTAAAAACTACAAATTGCGAAATTTTATTTCATTTTTGAATTTAGTGATTTATTGGATGGACAGTTTTGAAATTTGGTGAATAACTTTTACATTTGGCGATTCGGCTTTTTCAAACCTGACAACCCTGGTATCCTCCACACTGGTCTGGTGAGATGTGACTGGTACGCCACAGGCAGGGTAGAACCTCAGTAGTACAATTTCGGAGCAGATTTGTAAAAGCGGAGTAAATCGAAAATTAAAAACAAAAGAAAAAAATTTCAAAAAACTGTATTTTTAACAATTTTCTTTTTTTTACAAAAAAAAAATTCACATAGCTATCTACACAAATTCCATTTCATAAGCGAATAAAATTTAAGAATCAAAAATTCGGAGCCAGAGTTAGTTAGAAAATTAGCTACAGAATTTGTGAGCTTTTCAGTACGGAAAAAAAGAAGTAGATCTCTAAAAATTGGAGTGGTGGAGTAGAGATTTATTATCTTTCTTAAAATTGGAGTAAATGTACTCCGAAAAGATTAAGGTTCTAACGCTGGGTATACTATCTGATTTCTTAAGAAAATCTAAATTTATGAGAAAAAAAGTTTAAAATCGGTGGAACGGTTTTTTTTTAATATAATTTTGTACATACCTATTAAATTTTGATATTTGGCATTTTTACGAGAAAAAAGTGCTACGCTATTACATATACTATAGATACCTATGCGGAGTTAAAAAATTAATTTTGAATTTGTATTCTAGGTACCTTACTAGATTTAATAACATAATTATAAATTTTAGTTATCTTAAATAAAAAAAAAATTACAATTTTTTTCAAAAACTTTTTGAAAAAGATGAAATCACCTTCTAAATTTTCTGTAAAGTAAAGGACAGTGCCGTAGCTACTCTGTTTTATTTGGGGGGGCAGAGAAATTTTACTTGATTTAACGTCTATTTCTAAAAAATTGCCATTCACCAGCACATTCGGTAGTACCTACAGATAATCTGAGCCAGAATGAACACAGATACCTACACTCATTGACGTAATATATATGGGGCTAAGCCCCCCTAGCCCCTACGTTGCTACGGCGCTGGTAAAGGAAAAGAATACTGGGGACTAAGGAAATCCATCTAATGTCATTTAAGATAAAAACAAATTTTATTGATTTATCTTCTTTTGCAGTCAGTTTTCTTGCGATCGCCGATCATACTTTTTTTGAAATTTGTCCTTCACGTTTTTTTTACAAACATGAAACATGAACTTTCCTGTCGCGTTCTTTTCTTGCCCGCTTTCTGTTTGAAAAACAATTAGGGTCTTTATAGGTTTATTAACTTTATATACTTATAACCTGTCGCATCACAGACTATAAAATAAATCTGAAAAACAAACTTCGGCAGCAAATTGTTTTTTTTTTAAACTTTATTCAATGTAAAATAATGCATAGCTAGGTACCTACATTTTAAAAAGTCATAAATCTGCACTAATAATTAGTTCAATTTATTTAGTGTTGACTTATGAGAGTTTATAAGTAGCGAACATACTGCACAACCGGGCTATTCACAACATTTGGCGAATATGAGAATCCACCTGGGAAAGGTACTGAACTATAAGTCGACAAGGGAATTGGTGATGCGACCAGAGGCAGAGGAGCACTCTGGACTAACTTAATTCCACTGTCGATCTTTTGGTAGGAGTTCCTTAACTTTGCCTGCTCAATAGCAATCGAATGTTCTGCCTTAGCCTTGGCAACTTCAGGTGTGTCCTCAACTGGTCTTGGTAGTTCAATAGGAGCTGGAGTCAAAACTTCAAGAGCTTGGTAACCATTTTGTTTCTTGGCTTCTTCGATGGCGGCAAAATGAGCTGACTTGGCTGTGGCAACTTCAAAAGTATCATCGACTTGTTTTGGCAAATCCTGAGGTGCAACGACTGGAGCCTCTACAGACTTTGGCAAGTTGGATGCGGCTACGCGGAAACCACCAGCATCAGCAATGTAATCAACAGTTTGAAGAAGGTTATTTGAGTCGATGTAGCTGTACGATCCTTGAGTGATTCCATTCAGAGACTTGATCTCCTGCTTGGAAGACAAATGGTCGTTGTATCCATATGCATACTGACCGATGCCATCCTGAGAATGAAATTGACTTGAGGCAGCCGGGACAACGAGAGGTGCTGGAGCCAAGTACAAATGACCGGCTGATGCAACAGCCAATAAAGCCGAAAATGCAAAGAATGTTTTCATTATTTTTCAATCTTTTTGTTATAAATGTGAAATGTTCAAAAACGCTGCTAGTTGTTGACTAGTACTCGCTTCTGAGAACTCTGATTTTGAAAATAATGCAGATTGATTTATATAGGAACAGAAATTATACTAGATTTGATGTCATTAACAGAAAACTAAAATAAATCATAGCACACAACCTCAGAGCCATTGAAAACTGCATTTCTCCAAACAACATCATGATGGCTTTCTTATCTCTGTCCACATTTTTCTTTAAAGCTCAAGGTCACTAATGTAATTCTAATTGTTTTTTTTTAATGATCGAACAGAAATTGTCAGCAGGTTTATGTGATGTGAACATATTTGATTAATCAAGTTTTCTGGAACCAAGAGTTGAAGTGAGAAAACTTTAAGTAGTTTGATTTCCAAAGCAATTAATTTTTGTATATAAAGCAACACTGTTGTTAGAAAAAATCAGAGTTCTCAGAAGCGAGTACTGATCAATATCATTAACTAGCAGATTTTTAAACAATTCACATTTTAAACAAAAATATTAAACAAACATGAAAACATTCGTTGCATTTTCGGCTTTATTGGCTGTTGCATCAGCCGGTCATTTGTACTTGGCTCCAGCTCCTCTCGTTGTCCCAGCTGCCTCAAGTCAATATCATTCCCAGGATGGCATCGGTCAGTATGCATATGGATACAACGACCATTTGTCTTCCAAGCAGGAGATCAAGTCTCTGAATGGAATCACTCAAGGATCGTACAGCTACATCGACTCAAATAACCTTCTTCAAACTGTTGATTACATTGCTGATGCTGGTGGTTTCCGCGTAGCCGCATCCAACTTGCCAAAGTCTGTAGAGGCTCCAGTCGTTCCACCTCAGGATTTGCCAAAACAAGTCGATGATACTTTTGAAGTTGCCACAGCCAAGTCAGCTCATTTTGCTGCCATCGAAGAAGCCAAGAAACAAAATGGTTACCAAGCTGCTGAAGTTTTGATTCCAGCTCCAATTGAACTACCAAGACCAGTTGAGGACACACCTGAAGTTGCCAAGGCTAAGGCAGAACATTCGATTGCTATTGAGCAGGCAAAGTTAAGGAACTCCTACCAAAAGATCGACAGTGGAATTAAGTTGGTCCAGAGTGCTCCTCTGCCTCTGGTCGCATCACCAATTCCCTTGTCGACTTATAGTTCAGTACCTTTCCCAGGTGGATTCTCATATTCTTCAAATATTGTGAATACTCCAGTCGTGCAGTATGTTCGCTACTTATAAGTTCTTATAAGTTAACACAAAATTGGTAAAGATTAATAAATTTTAATATTAAATGCATAATTTCGACTGAATAAAACTCAGACAAACAATATAATTTTTTCAAAGACGTCGCATTTTTATTGAACAGCTAAATTTGGTTTCTTCGATTTAAGCTTTGAAAAGTATTTTTGAATGAGAATACAATTTTGCCAATAAAAAGTTTTTACTGAATAGCGGTGCCGCCCAAACGAAATTTCCGTGCAAAATTTTCTATGACACCCTGATATTTTCGTGCCATATGAAAAAAAAACTCAAATTCTTACATTCAAAAAGTATGTATCGACGTAATTCAATTTAGAAGTAAAATACAGGGTGTCCCGAAATCACCGCCTCAGAAGAAATACATGAGTTCCTGAGGTCATTTAAAGTCTAAGAACTTATGAGGTAATTTTCTCGTTTTCGCTTCGTTTTCGACTTATAACGGTTTTTATGATTTTTATTATTTTTTCCTTTGACTGTCTCTAGCTTTGCCAAACTTCAACCGATTTTTGAAATTTTTTTTATTTAAACAAAAACAGTTAGAAATTTATATCTACCATACAACTTTTTTCTGTGTGGATAACGGTTTTCCCGAAAATTATTTTCAAGCACATTTTTTGAGCATTTTTAGGTTGCTTTTTTGACTTCGATATGATTTTTTTTCACAAAAACACGTTATTAAGTATAATTTTTTTTTTATTATTATGAAAGGCCAATATGTGACCTTAAGATATGAATATTTGAATAAAAACGAATTAACACGAATACAAAATTTCTAACGGTCTTACCCTTACTTTACTCTTCCTAACATTCAACACTCAACGCTTAGTGTAGTTTTTTATTCGTTTTCATCAAATATTCATATTTTCTTGACTTTCCTTTATTTTTTGTTTTTATTTCTTAAATAATTTTTGATGTAGTTTTATGTAAAAAATGTTAATTATTTTTAAGGACACATATTGGCCTTTCATAATAATAAAAAAAATCATACTTAATAACGTGTTTCTGTGAAAAAAATCATATCGAAGTTAAAAAAACAACCTAAAAATGCTTAAAAAGTGTGTTTGATAATAAATTGCGAGAAAACCGTTACCCACACAGAAAAACCTTGTGTGGTAGATACAAACTTCTTCTTGTTTCAACAAAATAAAAATATCAAAAATCGGTTGTAGTTTGGCAAAGTTAGAGCCAGTCAAAGAAAAGAGAAAAAAAATCATAAAAACCGTTATAAGTCGAAAACGAAGCGAAAACGAGAATTTTACCTCATAAGTTTTTCGACTTGAAATGACCTCAGGGACTCATGGTTTTCTTCTGAGGCGGTGATTTCGGGACACCCTGTATAATACAAAATTAGAAGAAATAATTTTCTCTATTCGGGTATTGTCGAAAAATAAGAGTTTCTGCAAGTTTTTATTCCAATTTGAGCAATTTTCCTTCAAAATTCGCTTATTTGAAGTAAAAAATGGAAATAAGAAAATCGTGCAAAATTCAATTTTTTGTGCCACAGATGACACGAAGAAATTTTCGTGTCAAAAAAGCATGTTCGTGCCACTTCGACAACGCTGTTTCTGAAGTTTCAATTTCAAACAGCAGGTTGATGGCGCCTTTAATCTAAGGCCAGTTTTTTTTTCAAATAAATAATGGATAACAACAATTTTAAAACAAGTTAATTTCGTTTAAGACCAAAAAGCTGTTTAAAATTCAAACCCACGTATAGTTATGCATTATTTAATTTACAATTAAACCCGGTTTCTTATATATATAACTAGGGCTAGGATTTCCATGCACTTAAAAACGCAAAATATGCGCTTAAAATATGCTCTTAAAAATGGGAAATATGCACTCAAAATATGCATTTAAAATCATGTATTTTACCTTCTATCTCAATTTCTTTTCAATGAACACAAACAAAAATTGGTATACAGTTTTTAGAAAAAAAGTCAGTCTTTTATTATCTTTTAAAGGAACTAAAAAACAATTAGGTACATTAGGAAATCAAAAAATACACAAAACATATTCTTCCATATTTTGTGTATTTTTTGTGTATAATTTAAATAAAAATAACATCAACATAAGAAAAAGACATCCGTTCGAATAATTATTTTGTTCAAAATAACACAAAAAATAGAAATTGCTATCGACATCTAATTCTCAATATTTTCATTATGTTTCATTGACATAAATCATGAAATTCTTCTTAAATTTTTAAAAAATAAAGCTTTGGCGACTGGGCCTTTGCAGTGGTGCATTCTTAAAAGAAGAAATTTCATCGGTTATAAAGCTTCTCAAATAATTTTCATTACTGCCTGCCTTGCTGAATGCCTTGCATATATTTTTCGCTGTTGAAAATCCTTCATTTTTTGCTAGAACATTCTCGTTCTTCTTTTTTATGGCTGGACCAAGAGTTCTTTAACGGCAGTTATTTTTACAACAGCATTTTCAACTAAATCAATTTGATTTTTTTAATGAGTTCCTTCCCTCAAGCTTTGTTATGGTATGCCAAAGAAAACTGTAGTTAGAGCTAATTAATATTTTTAGGCAACAGCATCAAAATCATCAAAATTATTGCCACTTCTTCAAACTCCTCATAGTACCTTGCGTAATGTACAACTGCTTCTATCCAAGTTCCCTACCTGGTAACAAATTAGACTGTGGTGGAAGAGATGTTAAGGTATACTTTTCTCTAAAAAGTTCCACGCGAGATGGTGCCTTTAAAAATATTATTTTTTTTTCGTTTGAAAGAAATAATGGAACGCAATGAATTTGTTTTTATTTTCACCCAGTTCATTGATTCTAATTTTAATGGTGCGTTTGCATTTCTTTGAAACCGATGTTTTTCAATTTTATGGTAATTTTTTAAGAAATATGAAGGAAAATATGCATTTATTATAAATATATGCAAAAATATGTAAAATATGCATTTATAGTCAAATATGCAAAAATATGCACTAACGATTGAATGCCATTTTAAAGAAAAATTAATGATTCGTAAATATAATTTGTTCTCTTGCTTCTAAAGTTTGTCAAAAAAAATATGCATTTGCATGGAAATCCAAGCCCTATATATAATTATATAAAGGTAGATAATGCTGACAGTTTTAATTCTCACGCCATCATAGAACTAATTATCGTTCGATAAACCTTTTTAATTTGTCTGCACTGAAATTGACTTGTCTGTTAGCTTTGTTAACTTCCCTTATTAGTTTTTGATATTTTTATATTTGTATGTTTTTTTATTTTTATTTAGTTCTGTAAAGTTTATTACTAGTAAATGAAATAAATAAATAAAACAAGCGTTTAATATGTTCCAGCAGATTCATTTATATATTTCCCTTGTCATCTATAACTTTTTAATTTTTACAAAAGTGGAGCTGAGGCGTAGCTAAGTGGAGACGCGTATCCGTATGCAGAAGCGTAACCCAAAGGAGCAGCAGCCAATGGAGCTGAGTATGCCAATGGGCTAGCAAAAGGAGAGGCAACGTACTTGGCTGCAAATGGTGTAGCAGCAATGGGAAGAGGTGCAGCAGCTAGTGGAGCGGCAACATATTTGGCAACAGGAGCAGCAGCATAAACTGGAGCAGTAGCAATTCCATTGTAGTTCCTTGCGATCACTTGGCTACTGGTGGCAGTGACAATTTCTGGAGCGGCAGCAACCAAAGGGGAAGAGTATGCAAATGGTGCAATAAGTCCTGGACCTGGCTTGGCAACAGCGCAAGCGATGACAGCGAAAATGACAACGGCCTATTAAAAAAACAACAAAAATTTATTAAGATATCCTTGGAGTAAGTCCTTCTGGTAAGCTTACGAATTTGAACATGTTTGATTTGTTTAGGGCTTTGAACAAGTCTTTTCCAAATGGATTGAGTTTAAAGTCTGATTTGGTGAACGTAACCATCAGTCTTTTATATGAAAACGCAAATCGTGAGACGTGACTTTTATACGTTGAACTTGATTCAATTTTTTGGCATTAATTATTATTCTAGTGGCGATTCAAACTATCGACTTGAGCGTGTCTACTGTCTATGGCAGATAAAATAAAATTATAATGAAAACAAAAATGATTAATTCCAAATTGTGTGAGCATTTAAAAATATTTTAATTTAAACATACAATTGATTCGTCTATACACGAGGTCCACCATCTATTTCCTTTACGGCCACCAGTAGCCAAGTGATCGCAAGGAACTACAATAGAATTGCTACTGCTCCGGTTTATGCTGCTGCTCCTGTTGAAAAATATGTTGCCGCACCCGTTGCTGCACCACTTCCTCATGCTGCTGCACCATTGGCAGCCAGATACGTAGCTTCTCCCTTCGCTAGTCCTGTGGCATACTCAGCTCCATTGGATGCTGCTCCTATTGGGTTACGCTTCTGCATACGGATATACGCTTCTCCACTTAGCTTCGCTTCAGCGCCACTTTTGTTATAAAAATTAAAAATTAATAGATGACAAGGGAAATAAATGAATCTGCTGGAACTAATTGAACTTGTTCTTTTTTTTTTAAGCCTACATTTAAAGCTATATATAACTAACAGCTGTTTGAATTTTAAATGAAATAATCCATGACTATAAGTGGGTTCGAAATTTTAACAGATTTCTGATCTTAAAAGGAATTGACTTGCTTTAAAATGTTTGAACTTCCGTGTAGATATCCGTTTTTCATTTTAAGAGAACTGGCCACAAGGCAGCATAGCATGACCGTACTATAGGCTTAAAATAATGGATTAGAATATTGGTAGTTGATAAGGTTTAAAAAAAACTTGAACGAACTGAAGTTATCGAACTCACAAATCAAAGCTTTTGACTATTATTGGTTCATTAAAATTTTAATAATAGCCGTGTTTCCTTGGAGCTTCCTCAATACTCAAGAGTAGATGCAAAGTGTAGACAATAGGCGTATTTTATTCATTGCTGCATATCACGCCAACCACCTGCCTTTGAAATGAATACTGCAGAAAAACTATCTATTGCCAAAACTGTATTCCCATTCACAAATATTGATTTTCAAAAGTTTTATTTTCCATGCTCAAATCTTAGATACTCAGCTTATCATTAACAATGCGAAGTCTTTGATAAATTAAAAAAATCAAAACCTTTCTTCTATTGTTTGTTTGAACTTTATTCAGTCAAAATAATGCATAGGTTTTAAAACAGACAAATTTTTACCAACTTATTATTGCAGTTTATGAGAGTTTATAAGAAATGAACATACAGCACAACCGGGGTGTTTGGAACATTTGACGAATATGAGAATCCGCCTGGGAATGGCACTGAACTATAAGTCGACAAGAGAATTGGTGATGCGACCAGTGGAAGAGGAGCACTCTGGACTAACTTAATTCCACTGTCGATCTTTTGGTAGGAGTTCCTTAACTTTGCCTGCTCAATAGCAATCGAATGTTCTTCCTTAGCCTTGGCAACTTCAGGTGTGTCTTCAACTGGTCTTGGTAGTTCAATTGGAGCTGGAATCAAAACTTCAGCAGCTTGGTAACCATTTCGTTTCTTGGCTTCTTCGATGGTAGCAAAATGAGCTGACTTGGCTGCAGCAACTTCAAAAGTATCATCGACTTGCTTAGGCAAATTCTGAGGTAGAACGACTGGAGCCTCAACAGACTTTAATAGGTTGGTTCCAGTTACTCGGAAACCATTTGCATCAGCAATATAATTAACTGTTTGAAGAAGATTGTTTGAGTCGATGTAGCTGTAAGATCCTTGAGTGATTCCATTCGAAAACTTCATTTCCTGCTTGGAAGACAAATAGTCGTTGTACCCATATGAATACTGACCATTGCCATCCTGAGAATGAAATTGGCTTGGGATTTGCAAAGATCCTAAAATTTGATTAATTGATGGAATCTGAAAGTTAAACCCACCTGTGCTTTTGGCTGATGCAACAGTCAGGAAAGCCAAAAAGGCAAAGAACTTTTTCATGATTGTTTAATCTCAATTTTTTTGAAAATATTTTTTTGAAATGTGAGCTATTCAAAAAAGCAGCTAGTTCATGAAAAAACACGTTGAAAATCTCCAATATCAAATCAATTTAGTTTATGATATTGACTAATACTCACTTCTGAGAACTCTTATTTTTTCTATCAATAGCTTAGCTTTTTATACAAAAATTAATTGCTTTATAAATCAAAGTACATACCTCAACTTTTGATTCAAGAAAACTTGATTTATCAAATATGAACATGTGTAGATATATATAATTTACTTAAACCTGTGGAAAATATTTTTTTGATTGTTAAAGACGACGATAAGAATGACAGAAGTTACCTTGAAAATTCAAGAATAATAATTATAATGGTCTTGTAAAGGAACCCAATACCACCTTGCCTTGCCTTGTTAAAGTGAAAAGCAATATTTTCAAGATAATCTGGTTTACGGTAAGTTTTAGTTTATAAAGTAAATAGTGTGATAAATGTTATGAAATCTTATCTTACTTCTAATTATAGACCACGCTCTAATATGATTTTATTTACGCTTCTAACACGCTTTTAAAGCTTTTGTCACCATGTAAATAAGTCTCCTAAGGGCAAGTTGAACAGCAGTGGTTTAAATATTTGATACGTGTTTCAGGAATATTATCTCACCGATTTCTAGGTTAAATAGTTGGAGCATATAATTGGCAACCATCACAATCATCGTTCAACCTGAATTATAATCCACTGAGATCGGTAAGTTAAAATTGCGGAACCACCGATTAAATATTCGAATCACATTTTTTGTACAATTGGCTCTAATGATTGTAAATATATAGAACAGACTTCTTAGGAACAAATTACTTTTGTCACTTTCTTAACCAAGCAATTTTTTTTTCTCCGAATCAGGGAAACATTGGATTCTGATATTCATTCATGATTTTAAAAAAATTAAAGAAAAAAAGTGTTAATATTCCAGCATATTCATTTATTTTCCATGTCATCTAATTACTTTTTAGAACAAAAGTGGAGCTGAAGCATAGCTCAGTGGAGACGCATATCCGTATGCCGGAGAATATCCCAAAGGAGCAGCAGCCAAAGGTGCTGAGTAAGCCAGTGGAGCAGCTAATGGAGAAGCTACATACTTAGCTGCTAATGGAGCAGCAGCAAGAGAAAGAGGAGCAGCAACGTATTTGGCAACAGGAGCGGCAGCAGCATAAACTGGAGCAGTAGCAATTCCATTGTAGTTCCTTGCGAACACTTGGCTACTGGTGGCAGTAACAACTCCTGGAGCAGCAACCAATGGGGAAGAGTATGTGAGTGGTGCAATAAGACCTGGAGCTGGCTTGGCAACAGCACAAGCGATGACAGCGAAGATGACAACGGTCTGTATATTAAAAAAATTAAAGAAAATATTTAAATATCCTTTCGAAAAGTCCTTTAAATATAATTAAACTTACGAATTTGAACATGTTGGTTTGTTTGGAGCTTTGGATTGATGTTTTCCAAGTGGTATGAATTTGTAGTCTATTTAATTCATCGTTGTTTTGAATCTTTTATACCAAAATTATACGTGATTGTGCGAGTAGGTACACTGAACCAAAACTTATTAATATTCTTTTAGCAAAACTTTTGCGTGCGCTTGATATGGATTTAAGTGCCGCTACCGAATTTATGTTGACCTTTATCAAATTGAATCGAATTGTAAATTCACAGACATTTTTCTTGGACTATGGTTAAAGATATTATTTTATGAGTTTTGAGTGTCAATTTTATTTTGTTGAACTTATTTTCTAATGTCTATCTCACGACAATAATTATTTTCGAGGGTTTTAAGTTAGCTTAACCAGTTTAATTATATAGCACGAGAAATTCACAAAAATTTAATTAATTATTGGATATTCCAAATTTGGAAGTGGACATGCTAACTTGACGAACATAACGGATGGACCGAATTTAATTTTAGGTCTTCTATAAAATTCTTCAAAGATTTCGGATTTTTCAATTTTTTTTTTTTCAAAACTAACGTTTCTGATCACATCTTCATATATATCAGTGGCGGATCCACGGGGGGGGGGGGATTCGGGTCCGGACCCCCCCCCCATGGACATTTAAACCATATATTTTTATATTAATTTATTAAAGTTTTATTTCTCTACGACCTAAATTTGGTCTAAATTTGACATACTTAATTCCAGAAAAAATTTAAAATTTTGATAATGGAATTTTTTCTAAAAAGTTGTGCTGTTCTGTGCTAAAAAAATAATACAACCGAAGAGATACAAAAAAATCATATATTTACAACTTTTAGGACTGAACGCAATTGTTAGGAAGGAACTTAGAGTGAAATTAGCACCATCATTTTCGATTTTCAAACAAAAACAAAGTTGTGTTTGTGCCCAACTTGTGCCTCCATGTGCCGTAAATAATTTTTTTAAATTCGAAAATTTTGCAAAATAAAGATTCTTAAAAACATCAAAGTTTTGCTCAAAAAATGATTCACATATTTATAGCTTTTAGGGCCAAAAATAAATTTTGGAAAGCATGGAGTTAGTACTGCCGTTTTCGATTTTCAAAAAAATAAAACTGCGCTGTATTGTGCTCAACTTGTGCTCTAAAATTTTTTTTAAATTCGCAAATTTGATTTTTTTTTTCAAAATTACGAACGAACTTTTAAAAATTTATAATTTCGCTGTTTTAAGTTCAGTTTGTGCTTGTTTGGTTTTTTTTTCCAATCGGAAATGGCGGTGCTAACTTCACGTACATAATTAAAAATGAAGCACAAAGCCCACGCAAGTTTTATTTGTCTTTAAGTTTTTTATATTTTTAGTTGGATCCCCCCCCCCCCCCATGATCAAATCCTGGATCCGCCACTGATATATATACAGGCCTATTTATTAGATTTTTGAATAGTTAGACAGTAGTGCTTTTATAGACGAAAATAGTTAGAAATATTATGTTTTATTTGACTAAATAAAATGTTACATTAGCCATGGTTTAGACAACCGACTCCGTTTTCTAAGTTATAAATAACTCTTAAGCATCAAATGAAAATGTATCTAAAATAATTGAAAAAATACTGAATTTCAGGTATTTTCTCCAAAATTTTCCAAAAAGTAATTATGTATAGGATTTTGAAATTTTTTGAGAAAATTAAATTTTTGTTTGGTTATTCAGATTCACGTAAATTATTGTAAAAAAAAACTAAATTAAAACAAAAAGCCAAGAACGAACTTACGATCTTGGCAAACAAAATTTTAAAATCTCAATTTTTAGATTTTGTTCGCCGACTCCCGTTTTATTTGATTGACCGGAAATGAACTTAAAATACAAGCAAGAAGCTATACTCTTTATTTATTAAAATTATAAATGACATAAATCCTCTTAAACGAAAAATAAAAATTTGATCCTTATAACTCGAATTTTTCCAAAAGTTCCTCTAACCAGTGGCGTAGCAAGGCAGGGGGGGGGGGGCACGGACCGCCCCGGGTGTCACGCATTTGGGGGCGATACCCGAAAGCTACCAAGGTGTATATATACTATGGGCCTTATAGATCTCGCAGAGTTTTAAACAAAACATTGCGACATTGTACCTAACCTATCTACCTGCCAGTTTCTATTTGCACAAAAAAATTATATTATCTTGTTTTTTTCTTTTGTAAATTAAGTTCATCGTCGTGTCGCCCTCAACGATTGACTTACTCGTTTTTTGTTTTTGCTTTATTTGGTTGGCCCAGGGTTAGAATCTCAATAGTAAAATTTTAAAGCAGATTTGTAAAAAAAATGGAGTAAATCGAAAATTTCCGGAGTAGAATTAAAAACGAAAGAAAAACTTAAGTTTTCAAAAACTTTACTTTTAACAATTAATAAAAATTAAAATTAAAAAAAAAAAAATGTATCAAATACATTCTATTCGTTTCAGAACAGATTATAGAATTTTTGTTTGAAACAGTCCGAGCAAAAGTTTGTTAGAAAATTGAATACCTAACATATTTCCTTTCAAGTGGTTTTTGTAAGGAAGTTTTGTTTTTCAGTTTAGAAAAATAGGAGTGGATCTCAAAAAAGCGTTTTAAGTTTCTACAAGTATATTATAATGTGTTTATATATTAATGTTTGTTCTGTTTTTTTATACAATGTGTATATTTATATAATAATTTTTGTTCTGCTTTTTTTATGCGTATAATATGTATGTATGTACATTAATTTTTCTCCTTTTTCAAATTTTTTATTTGAATTTAAAAAAAAAAAGAAGTCATAATATAGTAATAAATAAAATCAGGAATAGTGGAATTTCATTTATTTTACTGTTTTTCATTCTGGGGGAGACACCATTATTGCCGCCCCGGGTTACACCCAGGCTAGCTACGCCACTGCCTCTAACTCGAACTGATTTAGTTTGATTTCCCGTGAAAGTTTGACTTAGAGGGAGACGACTGTATCCTCCGCAAAAATGCGTTTGAAATTTTTGTTTCCATCTTTATTCCCATCAATAACATTTTTTCCCACCATTATATTTTGGTTCGAAAAACAATTATATCTAGGAACACTGCTCAGTTTGGTAAAATTGCACATGATTTTACAAAAAACCAATGTGGAGGTTTCGAGGTACTTTCAATAAAAGTGTACCTACAACTATATAGTGTAAGAATCATCATCGATACCAATTTAAATATTTTAAAAATAAATTTTGTATGCGCGGCAATATCTATTACTATAATATTCTCAGGCAACACATGTAATAGGTTTTAAGTTTCTCTTAAAAAGAATTTTTCTTTTGGTATTTTAGAACTACATACATATCTACATCATCTTATTACGCTAAAGTTATTTACTAACCACTTTCCTTATCGCTATACACATATTTTAAAGTCTGATATTTACCTTCCTACCAACTTTTATTTACAAATATTGTAAAACTTATACCTATCGGACATTTTGCTTCAACAAAAACTTTATCTGCCAAATTTAATTCATTTCCCTTTTTATAAAACTTTGTATTTCTCTGAAATTCAACCACAATGTATGTCAAATGCAAATATATGAAACTTTTTACTTCTAAATCCTTATATAGCTAAAATAAAGCACATACGTCCTTGGTCTTTTATCTTTTACATACAAGTACATTCCTTGTATACCTATACACCAACAATGCATTTTGAACAATAAAATTACTAAAATTTAAGTCATTATTTGTACTGGCACAGACGTAACTTTTAAATACAAAATCCTTCAAAATAGGTACAAAGGATTCCAAACAGAAGGATTCCCATGAATTATTATGTTCGTATAATTACGTGAAAACCCTACATTGTCACGTGAATGCCAAACCGCTATATTATATAGGTATAGGGATAAGGTAGCATTGTGCTGCACTGCAAATACACTCATGCATATCATAATATTTTTTTTTTTGGAACAAAACAAGGAACATTTATGTACAACTCACATATTTCGTTGTGGCTCCACTCATATTAAAAGACGACACGTATTCTGCTCCTTTTTGAATATAATGTAAGGACAATAGAATTAATTCAACACCATCATCCCCCCAAACCATCACGAAGGAGGAAAAGAGTGACAGCAGCAACATCAGCAGCACCACCATCACCACCAACACAAGAACAGGTGCGCTCCTGACAAAAGCATATTTATTACACATTCGCTTAATGTCTACATTACCCAGGATCAACCGCATCCTTGCTTCTTCTTCATCTTCTCTGCGATGTGACTCCACCATTCTGTTTTGCTGATGCCCCACTTCATTTAAGGACGAATACGAACAGAAGAAGAAGAAGAAAGGGACTTTTTCTTCAAAACACGCTGGATAAATGGTGAAACAATAGAGCACTCATCTTTCTCCAGAAAGGTGTTCTTTTGGCGTATTCACAGTTGTTATAATATGTAGATACCTATATAGTAGGATAGGTATGCGTGATGGGTTGTGGGGAGGGAATGGGTTATGTATGGCTTATGCGGGCTATGCTGTTGGGGGGGGGGGGGGGGCAAGAGAATATAAGGCGCTAACATAATATCCTCGAAATGGATGCTAATTCATAAATTAAGAAAATATGGCGTTCGTGTCAAAACAGCCCACAAGCTCACTCACTAACTCAGTCACCTGTGAAGTGATGGCAATGGTGAAGCGAGAGAAAATGAAGATCCTTAAGGGATTTGTTTCTATATTTTTTTTTTTTATTTTTATTTTTCCAAGGATAATGGTGAATTATGTTTCCCATGTTGATGTAGATGACGATGAGGTTGTTGTTGTTGTTGTCGTGTTTTTTTGTTTTGTTTTTCATTCTTATAGCGAGTGGTGTGGCGTCAGATGGTTCTCTAATAAACAAGAGTATATTTGAACATAAACCTTCTATACCTATAAAGGGGATTGAATTGAGCATCCTTAAATTCGCAACAGCTTTTTACTTTACAAAATTTAATGAGAGAACAAAATCCAGTGCTTAATAAAGCGATTCTGTGTTTGTTGTTGTTGTTGTTGTTATTTTTTTTTACAAATTAAAATGTCAAACTTTAGTACCTACCATACAGAAGCAGGAATATCTTGACTTTTCCATAAGCTGTAGGTAGGTGAACGGCTATGTGAAAAGTATGTATGAATGGCTTTATATGGGTGTGGGAGTAGGTATAGAACTTGGAATAGGTACCGAACCTACGCCATAAAAATATCCTCATACATTATATGTAGGTACATGTTTGATATATGGAAGAATTTCTTATGTGACTGAACAGGTTAAAGGAGGTAAACTCATAGGTAGGTACGTTAGGTTAGGTACCTATATTATATAGCCGTGTATATAATGCAATTAGACGCTTGAATTAGTCGCAGAACTTATATACCAAGGGGCTATAGTAACCTATGTGTTGTTTTGGTGGCGACGACGCGACGTTCAATTGGGATCAATGATCTTTAAACTTTTTGTACTATTTGAATATATCACATTTGAATATATCTCTCGCGTAATTCCATTTGAGTGGATACTGATGAAGGGCACATGCACCAAAGGGCTATTGTATGTCGAATCAGTTGGGCGTTGAATCAATGCAGGTGGTTTGATTCAAGGTTTTATTTAAAAGATTAATATTTTTACTGTTAAAGGGATTCTTAAATTTGATTCAAAAAATCTAAAAATCAAAATATCGGTACTAAAAATTTTAGTAAAATTTTGTGAATTAAAATTGAAAATAAAAATATGAAGAAATTGTAAATATACATAACGTACTTAAATCTTTTAACAGTCTTTTCAAAAAGAGGCTGGCGGTAGTCTGACCCACCACTGCTAACAATTATCATTGCCTTTGGAAACTAGAGACCCAAAGTTATTTTGTAATAAGAAAATTCCTAATTCAAGATCTTTGAAGACCTTGGACCTATTTCACCAAACACTTTTCACTTCGCAACTTTGCAATTTTGCTTTGCAAATTTTGTTTCACCAAACGCAAATTTGCAAAGTGGAAATTATTGAATTGAAAAGTTTTCCTCTTTGCAAAGTCTTTGCACTTTGCAAATTTTGTGAAACACTTTGCAGGAATCTATTTTTTGCAAAGTTGCAAAGTGAAAATTGAAAAGTGTTCGGTGAAATAGGCCCCTTGTCAGGGTGTTCAATATGCAATCAACTAAAGGCCAAAAATGGGCCGTTTGTTTTAGAGATATTCGAAACGAAAAATATTTTTGAACATTTTTTAAATAGTTTTGTTTTGCATTTTGTTGGTTTAGAAAAAACTGTCAATTGAATGTTTTTACCAACTTTATCAGTTTTTGACAACATGTGTTTAATATATAATTAGCCCGGTTAACGAAAAACATTTTTCAACGATTTTTACTATTTTCTGGTAATTTTGTTTAAATTCATAAACGCATAGTTGCAGAGATGATGCACAACCACTTGCGTCAAACAAACATTCATTAAGCCATCAAACCCACATCAATTTTAGGGTAAAGTGTTCACTATTGCAAACTTGCGTCAAATAATGCGCAAACTTCAAGCAAACCAGAATCAATAAATTTCATGATGCGTTATAGTTGCTGAAGTATTGCATCAGCATCAGCTGCGTTGCGCATCAGCATCGCAACAAAGCAAATGTTCGATGTTTATGAATTTACACTTTTTTACTTTAAAAAAAATTTTCAATTGAATTTTTTTACAACCATTTTTATTTAAAGAATTGTGTGTATAAACTAAAAACATTCTTGAGTCGATATCAATGTTTGTTTTTGAGATATTGGAGTCAAAACACAATTTTTTAGTAGTTTTGTTCTGCAATTTTGTTGCTTTATTGGACGCGTCGCGCGAACCGAACCATTATTTTGGTAATAAATTTTCACGATTTGCAAACGTTGTTCAGGAATCAGGAGTTAGTCTATTCATTATGAAATGGCAAACCAAACTGATCATAAATCAAGTGACAGCTGTCAAAAAGACCAACTCCGAAAAAAGTATTGCCAGATGGAAAACCACACGTCTAAAAACAAACACCCGTTATATAGATCTTAACCTTTGAACTTGATAAAAAGTTCTTATATTCCAAAACTGAATTATTATTATCGTAAACACAATATCTACCTATTATTTGGGCTCCCATGAAGTATTCGGAGCTCTGACGTATTAAAACGGATATCACCCAATGTTTTATTTTCAATTAAAATGGGTGATTTATTTATTTAAAGTCAATGACTTACTTCTTGAGAAATTTAAAAATACATATTCGGTAATTCCCAAATCATAAAAAAAAATAAAATGATAAACCTAAAGGTCAAGATTAGACGTTTTGGAATTTCAGATGTACCAATGAACGCCCACCATAAAAAAAGAAATAAAGCAAATATTTTCTTTAACAATGCATACTTTAACATATTTCTTACGTGGGTATTCATGCTTTGACTTTATAATTAATTTTACTGTCATCCACTCATCAGCATACACAGTACAAATGCTTGTTAAAATGATTATACAAAACTATATGAAACCACTTGATTTGCAGTAATGAAATCATTATACTACAACATCAAACTTCTTGGAGCATTTTAGTCCAAAAAAAATAAACCAAAATCAATCAATATGTTCAAATATGTAAGTTGATGATTTAGATAAGGATTCTTGGATACAAACTAATTTAATCTTTTTTCATAGACTGTTGTTCTCTTCGCTGTCATCGCTTGCGCTTTTGCTAAGCCAGCTCCAGGACTTATTGCACCACTCGCATACTCTTCCCCTTTGATTGCTGCCGCTCCAGGAGTTGTCACAGCTACCAGTAGTCAAGTGATCGCAAGGAACTACAATGGACTTGCTACTGCTCAAGTTTATGCTGCTGCTCCTGTTGCCAAATATGTAGCCGCTCCCGTTGCTGCTCCACTTGCTGCTGCTCCTCTTCCTCTTGCTGCTGCACCATTGGCAGCTAATTACGTAGCATCATCTTTTGCTAGTCCATTGGCTTACTCGGCTCCATTGGCTGCTGCTGCTGCTCCTTTGGGATATGCTGCTTCATACGGATATGCGTCTCCTTTGAGCTACGCTTCAGCTCCTTTGTTCCTGTAAGAAGAAATTGGTGATAACAAAAATAAATGAATGTGATTGACTAAACAAACAAAATTTTATTTTTTTTTTCAATTTATTATATCTTCTTTAAAAAATTGATCAAATAGACATTTTAAGCAAAAGAAATGGTAATTTTCTGTATAGGTTTAAGGAGCTCCAGAAAAACTATGAAGGTATTTTCTAGTAAATGTTTTCTGTCTTTTCTTGACCTTCTATACTATATTAAGTTTATGTTTGCAAAACTTCAAGATATTTAAACACATAAAATAATATTTCTCCCCTAATATTTTTTTTACGAATTATACCTTTATTGTATGATATTTTTCTATGAAAATATATTTTTTAAATAAATAAATTGGGTGTCGCGACACCTCGTGTAGAACCAGAACCTAGTGACTTACAACTCTCAACCATTCCTGTTTGCGTGTTGTGTTATTGGCAGGAATGGAGGGGACCTACAATTTTTTGCCGAATCCGAAGGGCTAAGATGAGAAGCACTTTTTCATGACAAGAGATACTTTTGAAGGATTGAAGGATTTGTCAATTCCTCGAAAGAGGCAGAAGCCAGTAAAAAAACATTTCTGTTTTTAGGTGGCATAGGCTGAGAATTGAACCCAGTCCTACGCACTAACCATTACGTCACGGACTACATTTTTATCCATTTTGTCATTTTTTCCCATGATACTCGCATTTAAAATTTCTTTTCTCGCATACAACTCACATGATACTTTTCTTGAATGATACTTTTCTTGCATGCAACTTTTATTGCTTACAAATTTTCTTGATGCAATTTTTGTCGCATATAACTTTTCTCGCGTGATAAATTTCTTGAATTTTGAAAAGGTCCATATTCTCTATTAGAACACGCCCTTAAATGCAACCAAAACGTTGAAATTACGATTTTGGTTACATTGCTTGTGAGTTTGCTGTTATCGAGGTGGGTTCAAATAATAAACTCACAGGGCTTTTCTCGAAGAGAAATTAATTTATTTACGTCTATAACCATTATGACTGTCTAGGAGTTCTTCTTAAAAACTATTGTAATAATTTAAAACATAAGAGAATGAAAATATTCATACATTATAGCTCTATATTATAACCTTTTCCATAATAATGGATTTAAAAATATTTCTATTTTGCTCAAGATCAATAACATTTGCAGACTGATTAAAATTGACACAAGCCTTAGTGATTGGTTCATTTTGGCCATATCATTTGTTGCATGTTGGGAAATATTCAAAAAAAACACTGCTTATTGTTCTCGAAGGCTCATATATATACCGAACAAGGCTAGAAGAGTGGGAGTCAATATATTTCCCGTTATGATATCTCTTCTTCTACAAGATAGAGAACATTTTAAACCAATTAATTAGCACCTATACTTTTATACGATGGCATGAAATCTGACCACTTCAGTTTGTCTTAGCGCAGATTTGTTAAATCGTTTTTGATTTTTTACTAGCGATATATAGGTACTATATGACCAGTTGGATTCGTAAAAAAAAAATAGAACTCGGGATTTTGATCAAAGTTGACATTACGATGATAGCGAAGTCCGAAAAAAGTGGGTCTCGCAAGTCTGTCCGTCTGTCTGTCCTTTCGGCCGCAGCCTAAACGGGTTGGTCGATTTTCTTCTACCTTGCGTTTTTTGGACATTCCCCCCATACGTTTTTTTCATTTTTTTAAGACCAAAAATAACGGTACCTACATGCCATAAAATTTTTTTTAGCAAAAAATGAAAATCTTATTTTTCTCAAAAGCCCACAACTTAAAAAAAAAAATCTGTAATTTTGTTTACAAAAAGGCAACCATTTTATAAAAAAACATTTCCATAAAATGGTTAAAAATAATACCTCCCATAGAACCATTTTTTGATTTTCGTTTTCTCATAAACATTTCAACTGATATTGATCAATTTTATTATGGAGAATGTTTGAAAAACTTTTAAGAGTTTAGTGTACCAAATTTTTTTTCTGAGAACTTACTAATTTGAAAACAACTCAGTCAATTTTTATTAAACTTGGCACTCAGCAGTTTTTTAATATTATCTAGCAGATTTTAAATGAAAATTATTCTTATAACCAAAAATAACGGTACCTCCCATACAAATGTTTGAAAACTGGTATTGAACATTTCATTTTTCTCAAAAACGGCTCCTACGATTTTGATTAAAAATTTTGTGTCAGCTAATATCTGTAGGTACGATATTATTGGAAAAAAAATTATCTATAGTTTTAAAATGGTATCTCTCATAGAACCATTTTTTTGAATTTCGACTATCTAATTATCAGTTGAACTGATTTTAATAAATTTTTTTGCACAAAAGCTTTAAATAAGTTCTGTAATAATATTACATACCAAAATTTTCAAAAGAATAAATTATTTATTTTTAAAAAAATTATAAAATTATTTTTGAAAATTCCATGACATTTTTTTAATTAATTTTTTAACTCCGCAATAATAAAGGTTAAAAATTGCGTCTCATTTTTTTTTTTAATTTTTTCAAAATTTAACACAAATCCAGACAGCGATACATATAACATAAATAATACATATTTTAAAAGAAAGAATTAAATCAAAAATAACTCTCAAATCTTTTCGATTAACAACTTTTTGCAATACAACATCTACGATCCTATATGCCTACTCAAACAATATCGGTGTAGTGCACCTTGAAAAAGACATAATTGAGCATTTATTTGTGTTCAGGCTTAAGGCGTTCATTCAATTCATAAATATCGATTTGTAAATGCAAACAATCTGTTACTGAATTAATTGACTTAAAGATTTTCACATCATCCTCAAATATCAGACATTTTTAAAAATCAATCACTGTTGGTAAATCAATAATAAAAAGTAGAAACAACAAGGGTCCCAGGTGACTGCCCTGTAGCACACCAGAGTAGTATTTTAATTTTAAAAGATAATTTAGGTCTAATTTTAACAAACTGTGCACGAATTCTCAATTAAATTTATTTGCAAGTTGACAGATTTAAAAGTTGAACAAGAAGATGAACAACGCTGTGAACAACCGATTCGTGTCGCATATAGACACCTACAAAGCCTCATACGTGTTAGTCAATTATTTTTATCTTTTTGTTATTTTATGTTTTTATGAGTGATAACTGTTAGCATACCAATCTTTTAATTTCTGTACTTTATTGTTGTTTAAGGCTCATAATTTTTGTTCATCAAAAGCATGTTTATGAGATATTATGAGATTTTCTTTAGCTCATAATATTTTAAATGTAACACAAAAATTGAATTAAAGAATTAAAAGACATTATAAAAAAATTGTTTTTTCGAGTCAATAAAGTATTCATTTATTTCAGTTATCATCTTTTTACTTCTTACAACAACAGAGGAGCTGAAGCGTAGCTCAAAGGTGAAGCGTATCCATATGAAGCAGCATATCCCAAAGGAGCAGCAGCCAAAGGTGCTGAATAAGCTAATGGACTAGCGAAAGGTGATGCTACGTACCTGGCTGCCAATGGTGCAGCAGCTAATGGAGCAGCAATGGGAGCGGCAACATATTTGGCAACAGGAGCAGCAGCATAAACTGGAGCAGTAGCAAGTCCATTGTAGTTCCTTGCAATCACTTGGCTACTGGTGGCAGTGACAACTCCTGGAGCGGCAGCAACCAATGGAGCAGAGTATGCGAGTGGTGCAAAAAGTCCTGGAGCTGGTTTGGCAACAGCGCAAGCAATGACAGCGAAGATGACAATGGTCTAAAAAAAATATTAAATTAGTTAGTGTCACAAAGATATCCCTCCAAGAATCCTTATCTATAAAATTATCAACTTACGTATTTGAACATATTGATGCGGATTTTAGTTTATTTTTTTGGACTGAAATGCTCTAAGAGGTGTCAAAGTGTGGTATGATTTCATTACTCCATTTGAAACCATTTTATAGCTTTACTTCTTTACTACTGTCATACTCATTACTCATTCAAACAAATAGTAATTGGTAAGACCATTGGTTGATTAGAAATTCAAAGCATGTATAACTTCTGTCTGTTTAGTACGCGCGGTTAACGGTCGTTAAGAAATTTTGGTTTTGTTTGTAAATATGTATTGCTGTTGGTGTTCATCGAACTTAAATTCCAAAATGTCTGATCTTGACCTTTCTATTTTATTGGTATATATGGGTATTTTTGGCGAATTGCTTAAATTAAATTAATTATCATGCACTATGAACAGACCACCTTAATAAAGGTGTTTGACTTGAAATGTTGTTTTTTTTAACTTTTAGAAATAAGGTGTTCATAAAGAATCAACGTGAGTTTCATATAAAGGAGGTACAAATTGCACACACATTCCCCATATTATTGCAATTCAAAGCAAAAATTCAATACCTACCTACATATTTTACTTTTTTTTCAGTAAAATTGCAGAATTAAATATTTTCTTGAATTTAAAAATGCAGCTGGAAAAAAATTAATTCATACGACATTAAATTTTTCTAAAATTATGATCAAATAGGAAGTACATTGTAGTTAATATTGTATAGGAATTCAAGACTTTGGGGTCTTATATTTCTTTACAATGATGGGATATTCGAAAAAAATAGTATGTCATCTAAAAGATCAGTAATTGTTCAAATAAGATAAACTGTTTTCAGAAATTGGTTAGCCACAGACAATTTTTAATCAATATTAAATTTTTTTTCAAGATTATTAGAGATTTTTTGCATTTGTGGGATATTCACGAAAAAATTATACAACTCGAAGGACACTAAATTGGCTAATTTTCCTAAGTAGATTTAAGAACTGTGTTGTTTTCGAAAATTTATAATTCAGAAAATCGAATAGTAACAAAGCTGGTTATACAATGTATCTTAATCGACTATTAGTAATTATTATCACCAGATTATTAGATCAAATACGTATCCTCATAAAAAAAATTCCATTTCTTTGTTTCTTATACAAAATGGGGTTATAACCCTATAAAATCCTCCTCAAAAAAATCTATACAGCTTACCAATTAAGTACTCAAATTAGTTGACCTTTTATGAAGACTAGTAAACCTTTCAGATGGTATTTCTTTTTTTATATCCCAACAATGAGTTGTTATCAATCTTTCCGACCCCGAAAAAATCTTTTAAAACACACCAACAAAATACGGCTATGCGGCACAAGTGACAATTTAGAAACTTGTTGATCTTTTATGACAATTTGCAGTGGCCTTTGAAATGCTATACTTTTTTTTGCGAATATCCAAAATATGAAGTACTAAGATCCTGGAGTCGGAATTCAAAGAGTTACATTATTAACTTGTCTATCAGCGGAAAATCGAAGTAAATTTACTCTAAATTTACGAAAAGAAAATAAATCTACTACACACCTCTCCGATTTTTTGAGTTTTACTTTTTTTCCACAATGAAAAGTATTTATTTATGTATTTATTTATTTTTTGTTAAAAAATATTTATTTTTGTTAAAATATTTTTCTGCTAAAAATCAGTTTTTAAAAACTTGAGTTTTTCTTTCGGCATTAAATTTACTCCCGAAATTTACAATTTACTCCAAGATTAAAACTCTTGTTATCAATGGATTTGAAAAAAAATATCAAATTTTCACATTGATTACTTATCAATTACCAAACCTTTGTTAGTCTCAGTCTAGTTAAAATCGAAAAATGTCGGTATGATCGTCTGAAAGGGAAAAAAAAAACAAATCTACTCCGCCAACCCTTTTGAAGTCTGCTCCTTTTGTCCAAGCTAAAAAAAATCAAAAATTCAATTTTCCAACCAACTCTGACTCCTGAGTGTCCGAAAAATTAGTTTGTGAAAAATGCAGTTTTTGAAAACAAGAATTTTTCTTTTGTTTTCAAATCCATTCCGGAAATTTTCGATTTACTCTACTCCACTTAAAAAAAAAATTGTTATGAAATTTTACTATCTGAGGCTCGAACCAGTATTGTAATGAGGTTTCAAAATATCGATGTTTTGTCTGATTTCTGTGAAAAATCTTAATTTATGAGAATTAAAAATTCCTTGGAGCGGTTTTAAAAAAAAAATTATTTTATCTGTAAATAAAATTTGATAAACATTTTGAAGGAAATAAATTTGTACGAAAATGTTAACCCATTATTAATGCGGAGTTAAAAAAACTAATTTTGAAAAAAAATCATCAAGTCTTTTTCGAAATACATACCAAATTAAAAAAAAAAAATAACTTTGAAATTTTTTTTAAAAAAATTGACAAAATTGATACGCATTATTTTTTAAATTTATTAGGAGCTCGTGTGTAAAAAATTTCTTTGAAATTGGTCTAACAGATAGTCAAAAACCAAAAAATGGTTCTATGGAGGATAGTGTATTAATTGATAGGCCTAAAAATGTTAATAAAAATCGTAGGAGCCGTTTTTGAGAAAAATTAGATTTTCCTTACCGGTTTTTTTAACACTTGTGTGGGGGAAACCGTTATTTTTGGTTAAAAGAATAATTTTCATTTCAAATTTGCTTGATAATCTTAAAACCTGCTGGGTGCCAGGTTAAATAAAAATCGATCCAGTCGTTTTCGAATTTATAACTTCTCAAAAAAAAAATTTAACTTTTTTAGAGATCAAAAAAATATTTTTGAAAATTCTCCATAAAAAAAATTGATCACAATTAGTTGGACCGTTTTTGAGAAAATAGAAAAATAAAAAAAAAATGGTTCAATGGTAGGTAGATACCATTTATCAGAATTTTTTTTATAAAATGTAGGATTTTGTAAAAAAAATTACTGATTTTTTTTACAAAAAAGATGGGCAAATATTTGAGAAAAATAAGTATTTCATTATTAGTTAAAAAAAATTGCATGGCAGGTACCCTTATTTTCTATCCTAAAAAAATGAAAAAAAAAAAAGTTTCGTGCAAATGACCAAAAAACGCTAGGTAAAAAGTTTAAAGAAAATCCGCATCCACTCCGTTGACTTCAGCCGAAAGGACATACAGAACTGCGAGACTCAAATTTTTCGTCTTCGCTATCATTGTAATGTCAAGTTTGATCAAAATCTCTAGTTCGATTTTTTTACGAATTCATAACTTGCCATATAATATAGTAGTTATGTATGTATGTAGTTCTAAAAACGATTTTTGTTAAAAATCATTAAAATAGTGTTAAAAAATTTTTAAATGCGATGACTAAACAAAAATCCAGACAGTTGTTTTCGAAATAAATACATATTGAGTTTTCAAAAAAAATCACAAACATTTTTTTTTAATTTTCTTAAATAAATTTATACACATTTAAGAAACTGCCTGAAAATTTTATCAAAACCAATTTAACCGTTTTCGATAAAATCGTAAAAATTTATGAGAAATTCCAGATTTTTCCTAACAGTTTTTATATGGCTGGTAATTTTTGATTAAAAAAAATAATTTCGGGGGAATACCTTAAAACGCTTTACATGTACCGATCCGTTTAGTTGATTGAGATCAATATTGTAGACAATCTACAGGACTTGCAGTATAATAAAGTCAAAATTTAAGAATGAACTAAGTGTCGTGGAAAAATTTCCCATTTGAATTTAGTTTTTATAAATGAGACTTCCAATCCAAGTCCAAAGGTACATTCTATATCTAGACATCAATACTAGATTTGGACTGAAAAGATTAATCATCTTAAGTTCATTTTTAACATTTTTCAGAAGAGCAAAAAAAATTCTTAAAAGAATTTGTGTTACCAAGTAATTTTCGTACATAAGATTACTAATTTTGTTCCTTAATATAAAGGAAAAGGAGTGAGATAGAAGAATGCGGATTAGACAGAACTGTGCACCATTGTATTAGTAACCGGGTACATTAAAAAAATTAAATCATCTTAAGTCGACGATGTTTTACCATTTTAGCCTAGAGATATTTGCCAAGCCAAGAATATACATTATATATATAGGTATACCTTTACACTATACAGACTACACCCAATGTTGAATATATGAATATTTTATATATGTAGGTACATGAATGCAATCTCCGGACATGATTGAGCTTTTGTTTCAAAAAATCCTCAAACCTTTCAAATTTGTTTGCTTTTGTTTCAGTAATTTCTATGAATTATCCTCTTATTTCACGAGTATGATCGATGTACAAAGGATGCCAATTAAAATTAATAGCGTTCAAATAAATCGAATTAATTGTTTTAACCTTCGAGATAATCCTCTTAAAAATATGCATACATTTTATTTCCATTAAATAAATTTAAAAAAAAAAATATAGCGAATAGATATATGAATTATTAAAAAGTCTCTCGTCTTTTTTTACATAAATAAATTTTATCACAATGGCACTGCACACTTAATTAAATTTATAATGATAAAATCAACAATCACTTAGGTTTCTCATTAAAATCAATTTACTCAAAAATGTGTATAGGTATGCCGTATGTAGGTTCTTTACCTGCATTCCTGGATATAAACCAAAGCTAAAGTATATAATACCATCAGTCAACTTGGTTATTGCATTCCTATATACATAAGTATACGAGTAGGTATAATACCTTCATATTTTAATACGTCAAAGAATATTAATTTATCCAATCAACACCACCATAGCATCGAACCAACCAAAAGCCAGGTGCCTGTAATCCTTAGGCATGCTCCATCACACCAACATCAATGTTAATATCCTGATGAAAAGAAAAATGTATCCATCACCCACCAAATCAAGCAAGGAAGATGAAAGTTTATTGCGCGTAAACGAGCATTTTTCGTTTTTTTTTCATTATTTTATTAAACGTATTCCTGGATTTCAGTTCAATCAATTTGATTAAATCATCCCACTTAAGAGTATGGGTGAAATATTTTCAATGAAAATATCAGCTGCACGCCAACATTATATCACGCGCCGCAGCACACCGCGCCGCACCGTGATATTTGCAAAGTCCAAGCATGAATATTAAAAAAAATTATTTCAGTACGAAACAGATGGGCATCCAGCTTTTGTATAAAATGACTCTTTTTAAGTGATTTTGGGATGATTGCATTATAAAATTTTAATCCTTTTATATATCCTAAAAATGGGAAATATTCAAAATACATATATTAAGGCGCAAAGTTTACATAATTATTTTTTTCCAGTAATAAGAACAGTGTAGAGTTGAGATCCTAAAGAATAAACATTAATAAATTTCATTACTGATTGATAAGTCCAAATGAGATCACTCGTGACGAAACGCAAATTTTTGTACTAATTTTTTCAAAAGCTATTTTGAATTAAACTATGAAATTCGTTTACCTTTCCATCGAAATGAAATATTGGCCAATTGAAAATTTAAAAAAAAAAATGAACAAAAAATCAAAAGGTCAAGATCAAAAAATTTCGAATTTCAGCAAATTCCCTTAAGAGGTATAATTATTTCCCATATTTAAACAAGCAATGCATCTGTCAACAGAGTCCGATTAACAACGAATCATGCTTTGAATTATTAACTAGGTTTTTTTTATCGAAAACAACAATAGATATAGGTACTGTTAACATTATTGAAGAAAAACAAAAAAACCAAAAGCAAACGACTATAAAATGACTTCACTTGGTTTATTGATTATTCATATCGAAACTTCTCTTCTCTTGGAATATTTCAATCCAAATCAAAAAAACTAAATCAAAATGTTCAAATACGTAAGTTTTAAGAAAAAAAAAAGGATGTTATCAGCAGGATTAAGTAATTGTTGTTTGTTTTATTATTCTAGACCGTTGTCATCTTCGCTGTCATCGCATGCGCTATTGCCAAACCAGCACCAGGACTTTTTGCACCACTAGCATACTCTGCTCCATTAGTTGCTGCTGCTCCAGGAGTTGTTACTGCTACCAGTAGTCAAGTGATCGCAAGGAATTACAATGGAATTGCTACTTCTCCAGTTTATGCTGCTGCTCCTGTTGCAAAATATGTTGCTGCCCCTGTAGCTGCTCCACTAGCTGCTGCTCCTCTTCCTCTTGCTGCTGCACCATTGGCCGCCAGATACGTAGCCTCACCTTTTGCTGCTTCATTGGCATATTCAGCACCTTTGGCTGCTGCTCCTTTGGGATATGCTGCATCATATGGATATGCATCTCCTTTTAACTATGCTGCAGCTCCATTGGTTTTGTAAAAAAAAAGTTTAAATGTGATGACGAAAATAAATAAAATTGAATGATTTTGAACTCAAACTATATTTAAAATTTGTTTGGCTATATTAAATTCAAGGCTCGATGATCGGTAGGCATACAGCTGTGATTGACAACGCCAGGAAATAAGTCTCCACGAACACTCCTGTTCTCATTTGTTACCCAAACAATATTCCAAAGAGATTAAAGTCCAATTCTTCAAATAACGTAACATTTTAAATAATATAATATAAGCTCGCGGTAGCCCAGAAAAATTAGACATTCAATTCAAAAAATTTTCAAAAAAGATAAATTTTAGTGTAGAGTTTTACTTTTATGTGTATAAAGCATTTCCTAAAAAGTACCCAGTACCCAGGACTTTTGATTTTGTTACTTAAAATTTAATTCTTTCAAAAATTTTTCTAAAACTATCAGTTTTTTTGGAAGAAATGTCAAGCTTATAATTTTCTACACACACAATTAACTAGCCCATTTTGTGTAGGAGTAATAGATTCTGACAAGGCATGGCACAGCGGTGATGTGGAAAAAATAATATTCATTAGATAAATCAAATCATATTGTAACGTTTTTTTCAAAATCCTTCTCTATTACTTTTTATGCAAAAGTAAATCTCTCCACCAAAATTCAGCTTCGGCTACCACGCGTTAAACATTACTTTAATGGTGTGATTCAAAGTTTTGAAAAACTCTTACACTCTTATAAAAAAATTGAAATATTGTTTTTTGTGTAAAGTTTTTTTTAATTCGAATGGAAAGAAATTAAAAAAAAAATAACTGATATTTTCCGAGAAATTCCATTTTCTCTGAAAAGCAGGTGTCAAGTTTAGGATAATTTTTAGGAAATCCTTATAGCATAGAAAATTCTCCACCAAAATTCAGCTTTTTCGTTTTTTCTTAGAAATTAATGTCTTATTTATCTACAGCTCGGTGAACATTTATAGAAGATTGTGTTTTTATTACTTTGAAAATTCTAATCCTCTTAAGAAAAGAAAAAAGTGTAATTTTATGTTTTGCGTAGAGTTTTATTGATGAAATTTTTTTTGATATTTTAAGAGAGATTCACAAAACATAAATTTTACAATTTCCACCCCACAAAATAAAAATTCCTGGTTCTAATTTAGGGTAATTTTTAGGAAAATCATATCATATAAAAAAGTCTCCACCATTTTTAAAATTTGCCGGAATTTTGTTTGCTATATTTATTTCAATTCGTTTCCGGGATTTTTTCGAAGTGAATATCCTCTATTGCTATTAATAAAAAAGTGTTCTTATCTCTTTTGTGTAGACTTTTGTGAATTGAAGTGAATAAGCGAAACTCGCTTAAGTGAAAAACCCGGCTACCTGAAACATGTTTTCAGTTAAATTTAATATTTTTCATTGAAAAAAACTCTTAAATGAAAAAAAAAAATTTAATAGAACAGAACAAAAAATTTGCTGAACGCTTTTAAGCTATGCGCAAACCGACACGGTGGCGGTGGCGATCGCTATAACTTTTATCGCGCGATAAATATGCGTTCAAAAACCTGCTCACATCAACGCGATATATTTGTATCCCATATCTTATTTTTTTTTTATATTTTTATAATCTTTGTTTGACAGATCATATAAAATGGAATTCTCCCGAACTTTTTCTATTAATTTTTCAGTATTTGAAGTCATTTTCAAATTTTATTTTTTAAACTGTCATTTTTGTTCAGGCGATAAAGCGATCAAATGGTGCTTGTTGCGTTCAAGAACAGTCGCGTACTGAACGCAGTAGTGGAACGTGAACGCAATCCACATATCGCGTTGATTTGTGCCCCTCCATTGATTTACGTGTGCGGCATCTACATTGTTATCGCGATCGCCACCGCCATCGCGTCGGTTTGCGCGTAGCTTTACTTCTTTTTTATTTTCCACCTCTACCAAATTTTCATCACGAAAATGACATTTGAATATTTAATATGTCAGAACCCTTTTTGGAATTTTTAAATCCGCTTAAGTGCAATTTTTTTTAACTTATCCGGACTCCGCTTAAGTGAAATTTTTGTTCACTTAAGCGGGGTTCGTTTAAGTAAAAACCCCGCTTAAGTGAAAGAAAGACTGTGACATTTTGCAGTTTCTCGTAAGCGGGTTTTACTGTATTTACAAAAAACATTCATTTTAACCCTTTACAATAATTTACCCCGGCAACAAATTTTGGGGTACCTTTTAAGAAATGTTTGGACAAAAAATAAAACTCTCCACTGAAATTCAACCTTTTCCGAAATTTTCTCAAGTTTTTGGTTTATATTGTATATTATTTTTTTGGACTGTGCAGGTGAGAGTGATCGACAATAGACATAATATGTAGATGTGTTTTGAAAAAAAAAAACTTATGGACGCTGGTGTCTATCTGTCAGTTTGTCCTGGATTATATTCGAAACGCCCCAACTGATTTGTATGGAATTTTACTGACACTCTCCATAGTTATTTTGACTACTTTATATTCCTTAAAATATATTGGTTTTCTTTGTAAATAAAATGGCGCCAAATAAGTTTATCTAATAATTTTTCATGCGCTATTTTAAGAATTGTGACTTAAATTTCGAAGGCATTTGTAGAGCTTCCAAGGTTCTGAGAATAATATATATTGAAAAATATAAAAAAAAATTCATTGAGTCAAATCTGGAAAGCTTGTGGTACAGTTGAAATTGCGAGTTAAGATGACAGTTGGGCCTAGAAGTACATGCATACCTTTGCTTTTTGGTTTGCGACTCTATACGCTTGTAACTAGACGTCTTCAAGCTTTGTTTCTTGCTACAAGGAAAGCAAGAATAATTTTTGGAAATTAAATGGAACGCCTCGAAATTCTAAAAAGGCATCTGCTTGCTTTGAACAAAGTGCGAGATATTGATCAATTTCATTCATAGTTATTTATATTCCTATTTATTGATTAAATGAAAAACTTAAAGAACTTTAAAGTATTTATAAGAATCATGATCATTAGTTAAAAGTTATACAGCTACTTTTATTTTAATTTCTTAAATTGTTAAGCCTCATTTAACACTTTCTCAACAGCTTTTTCATTTATTTCTAAAGCTTAAAATTAACAAAGTCGTTAGTTGAACACAATATCTGGGTTGCCATTCATTAACTAATTAATTTAGCATCTTCTTCTCCTCATCTAAAATAAGCTGTTTCCCTAAAAAAAAAAATTATTGGCTTATAGAGAAGTTCTTTTCGCTTTTATTTTTTAGGATTTGGTAGTCTGTATATTTTTCATCTTCTTCAATTCAATGTTTAATCTGTTCTTCATTAATTCACTTCTCTTTCGCGAAATAAATTGCTGCAAATTGCAAACAGTAGGTAGGTAGGTACGGTAGTTGATATATAAAGTCGGTACCTAAAATAAAGTTGTCGAACGAGAAAGGACTCTTTAGTTGGTGTGGACAAAAAAAAAAGATTGAAAACAAAGGAAAAACCGACTGAGAAGTAAAATTCGAAAAAGACTCTTCATCATCAATTTAAATTTTCAATTAATTTTCCACACCCTCGCACATTTGTTCCACCTGCTACAACTTCTATTCTCATTCTCTCTTCCCTCAATCCACCGCGATCCATAAAAAAAAACCACCCCTTTCATCCTATAAAGAGTGGTGAAAGTGCTTTCACTCAGCTATTCTCTGATTCCTTAAATCTGATTCTTCTTTTTCGTCCTTCCTTCCTCTTCTGTACCTCTATACCTTCTCATTTGCAAAGTCAACGTTCTATGAGCTAGCTCTATAAGGGAGATATGCAATGGAATATTATAAGAATGTGAGGTACCCACCTACTCCTTTGGGGTAAACAAAAAACATAACTTAAAAGGACGTCTCCGACATCGTCGTCGTCATCTTCTAAATACAAAAACAACTTCATTCGCACAAGACATAACTTGAACAGAAAAAAAAATTAAAATAAAAGAAAAATTCTTTCGAGGAAGAATAATAATAAAGAGAAAATAAAAAAAAAAACTATTTTTCTCGCAAATTAAGGACGAACGAGAAAAATGTGAAATTAAAATAGAAAGACAGAAAAAAACAAGAATCCTTTCGTTTCGTTATAAGGATTACCAAATGGATATGAGAGATATAGTAGGAGATGATGGTTCACAAGGATTACTTCTTCTTATTTTCCATTCGTTTAAGAAGAAGAAGAAAAAAGAAATAGAAGAACATCTCGACATGGAGAGCTTAAGCAGAGTGTCAGTGGCGGTGTGCTGCCTGCGACTTAATTAGTGTAAAACTACCAAGGCAACCCAACCCAGTTTTCGTTCATAGAACTACGAACTACTTATAGATTTGCTTTCTTCTGTATACACCGACTTATTTTGTCTTTTTTTTTTGTTTTTTGTTCAAGAAATGGTTTAAATTGACTTTCAAAAGAGTGAGTTTGGTTAAATAATGAAAAAGGAGGTTTTAGCTAAAAAGTTGTTATGTATGTTGCCTAGAGGAGCTTTGAAAAGTTTGTTGCAGAAAAAAAAAAAAACAATCCGCAGAAACGATAGACGTGATTTTAAATTTTGTTAAATATCTAAAGCTTGATGAAGTTAGAAAGTTTTTTTTTTGAAAAAGACGTTTGAAGAGTATGTGTACTGTGTATTCATTAGCGCTGAGATTTTTTTTTTGTATATACCTACTTATTCCCAGCGGCAGAAAAAATGCTTCGAAAAAAAATTAAGATCCTCATGAGGAAGGATGGAGTTAATGAGTGTTCAAGTTTTTTTTTACTAAATAGTTTTAGGGCTAAACAACGGATCCCTGATTGCACATTAGCAAATAATTTCAAGGCTTTGTCCTTTTCTTGCCAGAAACTTCATGAGGAACAAAATTAAATTAGCATCTCTTTGAAGTAAAAATTGGAAGAAAGGTACCTACATACCTATTAGATTAAATTTTTTGCACGAATGGTTTTGGTTTTGCAATAGCAAAAAAACAAGAAACAATTTCCTCAAATGTACCTATGTATGTGAATTTTTTGGAAAAAAATCGAAAAGCAATTTTATTGCATTAACTTTAAACATTATACAGGGTGTTAGCTACGACAAAAATTTAGGGTGTGTATAGATTGCTCTTATGCCTACATTTTTAATACGGGAGGAAATAGACCCCTTCTATTAGATTTTTTTCTTGTCCGGATCCAACCATACACGCTTATGCAAAACATCCTGTATTGGTACTTAAGGGTTTTAAAAATGCATTTTTTCTAAATGTAGAAAAAAATTTTATGCAAGTTAAAAAATTATTTGCATTCAAAAAAATTTTATGCAAATTAAAAATATTTTGCATTCAAAAAATTATTTAAATGCGAGCTGAAAATATTTTGCATTAAAAAATTTAGTTCAAAAATTATTTGCATTAAAAAAAATTAAAATTGCGTTCGAATATTTTTTGCATTAAAAACAAAATGCGATTTTTTTATGTTTCTTTGCATTAAAAAAAATAATATATTCATTTATAAGAGCTGATTTATGCATATCCTTAGTGTAAAAATGTTTTTGATCATGGCGATTTAAATTAAATAAATACATTCATATAAAAATAAGTAATTTCTTTCGAAAAAAGTAGTAGGTAGTCATATTGAATTTTTTCAAAAACTATAGAAGAATTGGTAATAACATCAAAAACTAACTAACAGTAGGTAAATAAAAAAAAATGTTATAAATTTTTTTGAACAATTTGAGTTAGTAAAATATTTTTGCAAAAATACTTAATTTAAGAAGCAAATTTTAAATTGCATTTGTTGTAAGATTTTTTTGTTCAATTTTAATAAATTGTAATCCATTTTAAGTAACTTTTTTTAGAAAACTGCCCCCCCCCCCAGGTCTAAACGAGGGGAAATACTACCCCTCCCCACGCTCCCATACAATTTTTTTCTTGTCTGGTTTCAACTTACCATTCCCTATAGCTAGTGATATCCTGCTGAAATCACACTTTATTCAATTTAATATAGCTTAATTAAATGCTTACAGTGCAGCGCCAGTAGAGGATAAAAATAATGATCTGAAAAAATTATGGAATTGTTTTTCTTCATTTGGAGCTGATTTAGACCCATCCACACTCCGTGTATATCAGGAAGCATAAAATATAGGCTTCCATAGCTAATGTAGTTCTTTTAAAATCAAATGAATAGGTTTACAATATTCAGAAAATAAATATTAATGTAATCGTACATAACACCAAGTTCGAACCACCCAGTCGTCAATTTATTTTTTTTTTAATGCAAAAAAAAGTTTGAATAAAATTTTCATTTTTTTAAATTCTTGAATAAAATTTGCATTTTTTTTAATGCAAGAAATGTTCGAACAAAATTTGCATTTTTTTAAGGCAACAAATGTTCAAAAAATGCAAAAAATATTCGAACAGAATTTGCATTTTTTTAATGCAAATAATTTTTTTATTGAACTAAATATTGCATTTTTTTTTTAATGTAAACAATTTTCAATTTTTAACAGTAGGCACATAAATATGAGTTACAAAATAATTTTAGGTCGCAAAAAAAATGGTATACTTACTACTTAGGCTTTACTTTCATTTTAGTATTCCAGAACTCAAAACTTAGACTTTTTATAATTTTTGATTGCTTGATTTAATTATTTTACCACCGCATTTTTAAATATGGTTCTATAGGCACTAAAGTGTGAAAAGTTCATTAAAAGTCTATATAATAATTATTAGGTAATATGTAATTATAATTAGATATATTCTATTGCTTCTACATTTGAGGTATTCTGTTATTTGTTTTAAATATTTAATAAGTTTTGGGAAAATACATTTAACATCTAAACATCCTTATTATATAAGACATTTTAATTCCATGATGCTATTATGCTATAAACTACATCAAAATTAAAATGAAGGTATTAATTTAAATGTGACCTTTTACCCGAATAACTTAAATAAAATATTGGAAAAGGGAATATATATTATAATATACATATGTACCTAGGTGTATGTAAGATTAACAAGACCTTTTGACAGAAGTTTGGAAATACATAACAATATAATAATTAATCACTTGTGATGCTGCCCAAGTTAACAAACCATATAATTCTTCACCTTAAGCAATTTCTTATTAGATTGAACTATTTGGATTTAAATTAATAATTTATTTCTTCTGAACTTTAAACCCGAAAACAATAAATTATTGATAAACCTTCAAATGAAAAAAAATCATCTTAGCAAGAAAATAAATTTTAACTTGTCATAGTTAGCTTACGGTGACTATTCCTAAAATTTCAGGTAAAGGGTTTTTTTTTTAAATGAATACGATTTGTACTAAGAGGTTCTAGAAGTTGAGCTTTTAGACCATATTTGGAAACTTTCTGAGTCAAGACTCAAAGGGTTACGTACATATGTTATAATAGTTGCACCTCTTATCCAATGCAGTGGGGGAAACAAATTTAGGGTATACACAATTTAAATGAAAGTTTTCCAACATCAGCCCCTTGCCGGGTTTCCATTGCAGAATTTAAAAGTCAATATTTTTTCATAAAAATCAGTATAACATCAGACCTAAAAATTGGTTGCATGAAGTTGGCCCACCAACTATTGAATTGAGCAAAACTTGTATGTACAATTTTTAGAATAATTTGTACATCTCACCGTTTTTTTTTTTTTTATAGAGACACTTCAAGAAAATGAACGGATTTTGGCTCACCAACTTTAACGCTCGAAAAATCTGTAAATGTAGTTCTATAGACAATCTTTGTATACGGTTGTCTTATTTTTTTTTTTGGTTTTTAAATGTCTCAAATATTTTTTACATACAAATTTTTATTAAATTTTTGGAGAAAATACAATTTGTTGATACATTAGTTATAATGACTCTGGAATAAGTTTTATAAATTTAGTGTAAGTTTTATTTTTAATCAATTTTTCAAAATATTTGGAAAAAAACAATGTTTGAACCACTCCGATATGTTACACAAATTGATTGGAGTTATGTTATTTTGTTTCGATGTAACCCTACAAAAGTTGTTGGATATCGATATTTCTACATTCGAGGTTCGTAAGTGGTTGCATCAAAAAGTGATTTTTTCATAAATGTTTCCAAAACCCATCGAAATAATCATAAAAAGAAAAAAACTGTATCCGCACCTATAAACCAAAATCTTCTACGTGGTCTGGGGTGGAATCGTGTAAGGTGATTTGCGATAAGTGGGAGTCACAATCAAGCAATTCAGTCTGTGTAAGATGATATCACATTTGATAGCTAAAGAGCTATCACATCAAAAATATGATTGTCATTTTCCAACAAATTTGACGTTTCTGCCTGAGTACGACTAGAGTTACCAACAGCCTACAAAAATTGTATGAATTTTTCAGAGTTCTTTTTTTTACCGTTCATACAGACAAAAATGAACATTCTTGTGACCAACAAAGTTTACTATATTCCGAAATATGAAGAAAACATAAGAATTGTATCGCAAAGACGTCATTTTCGTTCTATATTTTCGATAGCTCATTACAAACATTTGAAACATTCACTATGGCAACCATGTTTTTGACAAATGCCATTGGAAAGTATTCAATTGTATTGAATCGAGTTGAATCACCTTACCCAAACGGAAAACTAAATGATAATCACATTTGACCACGGTTGATGTGACAATCATTTATCACCTTAGCCGATTCCACCCCTGGTTTTTATTTTTTATTATTTTCGATCGAACGCAAAGCCTAGTACGCTGCTGATGCGAAACGAAATTTTTCTGTGATCTCCAAACAGACAACGAAACGCTTGCGAAAACACAACGGAAAATATCCTTGGAGAGTTTCACTAATTCCAAAAACAAAATCAAACATAAACGCAAAAAATCAGAGAAACCCATGATGTAATAAAATGATAAAAAAAAAAAAACACACACCCTTAATGTCATTTTTCCGCACACAATAAATAGTCTGTATAATTAATTCAGTGCGAAAAAGGAGCGGAGACTTCTCCACATAATCTACTACAGTTATACATTTCGCTCTTCGAACTGCGTACTGCAAAACGAAAAGGAGAACGAAATTTTCCGTTTCTGATTTCGTTGTGTCATTTTTGTATGGGATTTTTCGTTTCGCATCAGCAGCGTACTAGGCTTAAAGAAGTTTTTGGATAGCGATATTTGGAAAAATCGAAAATTTGAAATCTTGCAAAAAAATCAGTTTGAAAACTTTTTTTTCCAAAATTTAGAATTTGAAAATTAATTCTTAAATACAAACAATTTGATTTCAAAAGAAAATTAAAGCATGGACTTCTGGGATGGAGTGTAAGTGTTGCCATTGTTGTTGAATATTTTGTTCAATTTTGTTTTAAACGTGTGCAAAAAAAATCCCCTTGGCTCCTTCTATTCTTGATTTGACCCAACCGACCGCATACTCTTGCCTTTAGCCGTAGACCTTAGATATATTATACGTAATGAAATTGTAGGTGTGAAACTGTCTCAAGCTAATGAAGAAAAAAATGTTGCTAACATATTTTAATTATTTCTTTTTTTATTACGCCCACATGTCCCAGTTAACAAATATCTATTAATCCCTATAAATATCATTGATTTACACAAAACATATAATTAACCAAAATTTCGATACTAAATTTCCCACTTCAAGTTGCGTATGTGTAAAGACTTATCTCATTGGGAAAAGGACTTCCATTCTAGGCCATTAGGTTTTCCTTGTCACAGCTCATATAAAATATCCAGAATATAACCTATCCAATTAATATCCCATTAAGAAAAGATCCGATGGATTCTTCATCGGCAATTAATAACATTAAGTCAAATGCCACAAAACAGGAATGCCCTACAAATATATCCTATAGAATTCCAAAACTTATCAAACGTCAAATCCCATCTCTTTTGTGAGTTCTGTCTCTGCTCTGTCCTCTGAAGACAAGTTAAGCTTATATAAGCGTGTAATTGTGTTCGTATAAGTAGGATAGATACATATACCATGACACTATAATATCGATTTAGTTAGAATTTCATTTGAAGATTCTGCAGCATTCTTTTATCTCAATTTAGGAGGGGATTTCTAGAATGATGCTGCTGATGGGAAAGGTTCTCCTCATGCCTGCACACCGCATGTACCTATAACTAAGTCTTGCTCCGTTTATAACCTGGATGGGGATCCATTTCGTACCTACATATAATATTCCCTCAATACACTCTTCTTGTGTGGTGTGGCCCATCTGCAGAAAGGTATTCGAAGTATTTCCGCTTGCTTACTACCGTTAAATTTCATACCGCATACTTCTCTTTATTTTATATTGAAGTGGAATTTATATCCTTCTTGGTGATTGGAACTGTGGTAACAAGGACAACAACCGCAATAAGACGGCTATTATGGTACATGACATTAATGTGGTACATATATACAATCACCTACCTACACATATACCCAGTATAGGTAGGTACATTGGCCTTTCGACAGTGAGTCCAACAGTGTCGATGAGCATAATAGAGATGGGACGGGAAGGACATTCCAAAGCATCAATGCCATTGTGTGCCATACATCGTCATAATAGTCCTTCATTCGATCGATGAGCAGCTCGTTCATGTCCTCTTATTTGGAAAATTTTATGAGACGACCGTTAACTAAAGTCAAAACCACTTTTTGTTCAACCAGCACTTACCTCTCTACCTTATACATCTACTCCTACATGGTCGTACATATTTATGGGAATTCTTTTGAGCCCTATATCACAAAATATGTAGGTACTAGGTATATATACATACATTTATATATGCAAAAGGATCCAACATAAGATTCTGAAGTCTTTTAGGGGCCAACACAAAAAAAAATAACAAAACAAAAAGAGTTGAAGAAGTTTGTCCTTTTATCTTATATGTTCGTATTGTAGCTCAGACAGCAGTCAAAGACTTATATATAGGTACTTAGGTATATATCACAACCATCAGCTAGATATACATTTTCATACACGAAATCCAAAGAAGGATATATTCGGCATGGCATCACTGAGAAAGAGACAGAGAGTTTATGGTAATTTAGTGTTCCGCATGACCAACCAGCTCTCCATATCCTTATTGCGGTCGGATTTGAATGGTTTTTCGTTGTCGTAAAACAACTTTTCGAAGCTGTTAAGTGGACGCACTTTAAGCTAAGTGAATAACTTTTATAGATGGGGGGAGTTTTTGTATATGTGGATTAACGATGTATAGGTAGTTCTAAGTTTTTATGTGTCTTTTTAAATTGTTGTTAAACTTCTTCATACTAGGTTTGTATTGACATGAGATTTTGTGGTATGGAACGTATGTATATATAGTAGTAATCGAAAAAAAAGAGTTTAATTTTTACGCATCGGATAAATTATTGGAGAAGTATATTTTTTGAGTAACTGAAGTAACTGAATTGAACTTCAGCTAGATGAGACAAAAAAAATTCCGACAAATGGCTTTAAATGTTTCCTCCCGCATAGAACCATTTTTTTTGATTTTCGATTTTCTCAAAAACAGTTCGAATAATTTTGATTAATTTTTTTAACGAGAATGTTTTTTCAAAAGCTTCTGAAATAATTGCACACAAAAATTAAAAAAAATTTGTTTGCATTTTTAAAAAAAGGTTACATTTTTTTTCTTTGTGAACTTAATAATTCAAAAATAATTACTTGTTCGAAGGTTTTTTTAATAATACAAAATATATATACTATACTACTGAAATACATCAGCCAAGTAGAAGACTTAGCACTTTTTTAATGGACTTTGTTGAATTATTGATTCAAAATAGCTTTTAAAAAAATTGGCGTTTCGTCCCGGCGATCACACTTGGACTCATCAGTTGATTTTCATCAAACATGGCACTTATAGTAGTTTTCTAACATTAATTAACAGATTTTAAATGAAAATTATTCTTATAACCAAAAATAACGGTACATCCCATACAACTGAATAAAACCGGAAACGAAAATCTCATTCGTCGGTTCCTTCGATTTTGATTAAAATTTTTATGTAGCCAAATTCAGTACGATCTACCATATTATTGGAGAAAACTTTGTATCTATCAATTAAAAATACAAATAGTATATATAGAACAATTTTTTTTTCGACTACTTATCTCTTTATCTGTTAAACCGATTTTTAAGAAATTTTTACACAGGAGCTTACTATATAATAACTTTAAATAATATTGCAAATTAAAATTTGCAAAAACTAAAATTTCGGATTTAAAAAAAAAATTCAGTATTATTTTTTGAAAATTCGATATTTTAAAAATGGGAAGATGATTCTTTTCAAAATTAAATTTTTTACTACGCATTAATAAAGGAGAAAAAAATTGCTTACCAATTTGTTTTCTTCAAAATGTTTACAAAATATATTTTTTAATGCATTTTATTTAATTATATGGCTGAATTGAGATCAAGCGCAAAACTGGTGTTTTGGCACATTTTATAAAAAATTATTAAAAACAATGGCAAAAATTATTCATTTATTATTATTATTATTTTATTTTATTTTATTTTATTTTATTTTATTTTATTTTATTTTATTTTATTTTATTTTATTTTATTTTATTTTATTTTATTTTATTTTATTTTATATAATCTTATTTCTATTAATTTACTTTCAAAACATGAAAATGGTGTTTCGGTGCATTTGATTAACAAAAAGTATTTAAAATGAAAAACGTAGAACGTAGTATTTAAAATTGTCAAAAAATCGGTACCTATTCAATTTTATGTTTTTCAATATTTTTGAGTTTGAAAATAAATTAATAGAAATAAGTAAATTTAAAAATACAAAAATATAATACTCTTTTGGCTTTCAAAAAAACACAAAACAATTTTAAGTAAGTGTTCCCATTTCTTTCATTTTAAAAACTTTTTTTTTATAAAATGTAACACAATTTTCGCGTTTTAAAAGTAAATTAATAGAAATAAGTTGATTGAAAAATAAAATAAAAGAACAAATATCTTTCAAAGCTTTCAAAAACGATAAAAAAAATTTTCAATAAGTGTTGCCATTTAAAAAAAATTTTTTTTTTCATTTAAAATGTTTTTTTTATAAAATTTGTCGAAACAACATTTAAGCGCTTGAATTCAATTTAGTTGCCATATAATGAAATGACGTACTTTCCATAAGCTTTTTCATTAGTCATAGTTACATACGTATAACTCTTTAGCAATTTTGAAAGGGGGCCCAAACTTCAGAATCCATACGAAATTGCTCATGGTCGTTTCAAGAATTCAAATATTAATTTCTATATGATCACTGATCAGTGCGACGCAACGTGATGGCAATGCAACCTTTTGAAAATAAGTTTCATTTATCTAGAAAACATAAACACTGTTTCTTTAGCACATTTTGCTTACGTCAGCTCATGGTACACGTTAAATTATCATATAATATTTTGCATGCGTTGAATATACATATTTCTAGAAAGGAAAAAAATTCATTTAATTTTTTTCCAGAAATCTGCTTTTGATATCTAAAACATCAAAGACACAAAGAAAATAATAAAACTTGAAATAGATCCTACAAAATACACTTCAAAGTCATATATAGTCCTTTTCTTACACAGTAATGTATACACAAGTCCTTACTGATTCCTTTCTTTTTTTTTTTGTTTTTCTCACATTTGTCAACCCTCGAAAACCCATTCCTTTTTAAGAGTTTATTCCTTTGATGAGGATATAACACTTTAACCAAAAAAAAAAAAAAAAGAAATAAAAGAACATCATCCTCAAAGAAAAAAGTGCTCCACATAAGTTCTCCTCTCTCTCTATAACATCGATAATATTTGGAACATGAAGCACGATTTTAAAATCAAAACCACAACGCTCGCTCCATCTGCATTCCTTTAAGAAGATGCACATTAAAAGCTAAAATTACAAAATGCACTTACACAGGTCCTTATGTCTCCCCCATCCCCCCAGCTTTGGTCGGTGGGTTGCTTAGATGGATGGGGGGTTTGGTTATAAAGTTCGATACGTAGTACTTCGAATCCATTTGCATTGACGGCTTTTTGTGCAAGGAGAGGAATATGTATATATATTATATAGTAGGTATAGGTAAATGCTGATATGGTGCGGTTTTGTGTATGTGCCAAAGCAAGAGGACCTCTTGTACTAACAGTGTTGCTGCTTCTTGTTGTTTGCATCCACACATTTTCAATGCGAATATCAGAAACTTTTGTGTTTGCAGTGAATATATACACTTTATGTGGAATAAAGCTGTTCCTGAACTAGGTACCTTGCTAGGTCCTTGCTGAATCTTCTGGGTCCTTGATGCTGTTGTTATCCCAAACTCTCTTCTTACTGCAGTGGCAACATATATTAAAATGTTGTTTATGCCCATCAAAGGTGTCAAAGAAACATTTTGAACTTTTTTTTTGTTGTTGTTAATATTTATGTATATGTACTTATTTTTATTTTTATGAAAAATAATTTTGAACTCCTTGCAATCCATTCAGTTCCTTTGAGTGAAAGTGGTGGGTGGTGCGAATGTCAACATCCATTTTTGTGACACCATCAGCTATAAGCTTAGTGCTCCTTTATTTGATTGTATACCTACCATCATACCAGCAGCGTGCATGCTATATACGCAACATAAAAACTTGTATATATTTTCGGCTTTGATGTTGCATTTATGAAATTTAACCTTAATCGAAAAGGAAAAAAGGGTGGGGGGGGGGGGGTCGGCCGGGGATATCTGCAACGTTGCAAAACATCAACAACATTTTATAGAGAAGGTGGAGATAGAGCCGGTGTACCCTTGAGACGAAAATTGTCAACTCAAGTGCTTCTACACAGATATATATGTACATATGTACGTATGGAGTTTCGTGGTGTGCTTGCAAGTGTATATATGTATGTAGGTATATCCGGATGGTTGGGATATTGACGGAGGTCCTTTTTGACAGGAGGTGCATTCTTTTTGCAGTTTTGCTTTTGTGATATTCTCTGCTTTCTCTCTGAATTTGTGCAGACATTTTATAACGTTTGGAGGTAGACAATATAAAGTTTAAATGTTCACAACTTGAAAGTTTTGACATCTTCCGGAATTTTTGTTGATAGGTATCACTTTATTTTTATATATACGAAATACTTGTGCATAGTTTAAAATACTTGCTTAAAAGATAAACGAGAGGGAGAAAGAAATTAAATGTAGAGAGAGAGAGAGGGAGAGAGGCGGCGAGCGAGGGATGGAGCGGCAGAGGTAGGAAGAGAGAGGGTGAGAGAGGTAGAAAGAGAGAGAGAGGGAGAAAGAAGGAGAGAGGGGGAAAGAAGGAGAGAGATATAGAAATAGGGAGAGGTAGAAGTGGAGAGATAGATAGTGAGAGGGACAGCGACGGAGAAAGAGGGAGAGAGAGGAAGGGAGAGAAGAGAGAGGGAGAGAGAGGGGGAGAGAGACAGTGTGATAGGAAAAAAGGGGAGAGAGAGGGAGGTAGAAAAAAAGGTATTTTAGTTCAATGCATAGTTGAAGCGACCATTTAAAATATTATTATCACTTTTTGTCATAATGGAATAAATAGGATAAACAGATACAGACAAAAAGAGAGAGATAAAGAGAGAGTAAGACAGAGAGAGAAGAACAGAATCAGAGAGAGGAAGCGGAAGGATTATCTTATTTTATGGCTGATATAATGTATATTTTATTTAAAAAAAAAATTATCGGAAGGTTGACAGCTCGTAGACTACAAATTTAGGGCCTTGTGCCTTACTGTATCGAATCATTCCTATTTATAACCAAATAAATTAGGTGACGCGACAGCACGAATAGAACCAGGGCCTAGTGACTTACAATTCTCAAACGTTCCTGTGTGCGTTTTATTCGTAGGAGTAGAGGGGACCTACAATTACAATTTTACCAAATCCGAACGGCTAAGGTTAAAAGTACTTTTTGATGACAAGAGATACTTTTGGGGAATTTTTAAATTCCTCGCATGAGGCAGTCCGCAGTAACCCTTGAAAATCATTTCTGTTCCTTTTTTAGGTGGCATTTGCCAAACCCCAAATCTTCGGCGTGGCATAACAGTAACGCCACGGGCTACTGTTTGCGTGTTGTTAATTGGCAGAAATGGGGGCATACAATAATTTTCTGCTGAATCCAAACAGCTTACATGAGAACCATTTATTCATGACAAGAGAATCGAATTTGGAAAATTTGTCACTTCCTCGCCTGAAAACAACTTCTTTTTTTTAAAGCTGGGATTCGTTCTCCAGATTTCTGGAATTACCAGCTATTACACCACGGGAACTAAGTTACCTACTATTTAAAAGGAAATTTTCTAAAACAAAATTTTGCAAATGTTTTTTCGTTAGCGTTCTAGACGGTTTACATACCGGTAGGTCATGACTCATGAGGTGTTATATATGTTTTCCGGTCAACCTGATCCTAGCAGTCTTACAAAGGACATTCTATATAGTATAGTATTCATGATTTATAGAACTTTTTGAGTGCAGTGATATATCGTTTCATGAAATTAGTCTTATCTTTACAGGGGATTCCTGTCAATTTCGTCCAATTTTTTACAAGCGTCGTATTTATTAGGTATTTTTCAATACCCAAATAATGAAGAATTCTTCTGAAAATTAATTTTACCCGAATCTGAAACTCCACAATGCCCTATAACCTGGTACGGGTAGAAAAAAAAACCCCTGGGTCTATAATGTCGGTTCTGGTGCCCATATGCCACTGGTTGATGGATCAAACTTTACCTGTGAGTTTTCCTAAAATCATTATAGGACTAAATTATGTTCTGAGATATTTTTTAAACACTTAAGACCCCCAAAGGTATCAAACAGCCCTCGCTCTCTAACAGAGAGTGTATCTCCTATGTTATACATGACTATACGAAATAAAATACTTTCTTGTCACTTTGATTTGAAAAGATCCATCATTAGATAAAGGCACTATAGAACGAGCTCAGTATATGAAATATTCTTGCTCTTCATGCAATAGAGCCTGAACCAATTTATATCAAATTTTATATTCAATACCTTTTTCTCTCTTCAAGTTAGTAGGTAATAGGAATATTGAATAAAAAACCTCTCAAAAACAGAAACCCCCAACTATATGTATAACAAACTGCAAATGGGTAGCTACCATTCACAAAACACTGATTGTTTCATATATATGTAGGTAGATACAAAAGAAAAATAAACCTCAAAACAACTATCATGTTCATGGTGCAGTGGAAGCAAACGCACACAATTAGATTATAAATTTTAAATAAATCCATTGAATTTCAAATTGGCATGGAAAATATAAAATGTGTCGTCATGGAAATAGAAAAGTAATGCAGCCTGAACGAATTGAAATCAAATCCTTTTAGTTACCCAACAAAACAACTCTCTTTTACTTTAAATTCAAACAACTTCAACCGCAAAAGCAAGACTCCCTGGGGGAAAAGCAAGCTTTATTGTGTATATGTAAGGTATGTATGTATATTTGAAACCATTCAAAGGTTTACTTATTTGTTTCAATGGGGAAAGCTTTTTGTACTATGTACAAGAATTCTTTCGATAAAATAGAATTCATATTCTATATACAGCTGTCTGTGTACCAACTTATACAGGGTGATTGGTATAAGGTGCACCAAAAAGTCAGATTGAGTAGGTTGGGTTAAAAAAATCGTCGGATCTATTCCCCCGTTTAGGCAGAAGGGGCAATTTTCTAAAAAAATTTACTTAAAACGGAAAAAAAAATTATTTATATTTAAAAACAACGGTTAAACATACAATGCCATGCTAGACTTTTTTGGAAAACCAGAAATCTCTGCTTTGATTTTCATTTTAAGGTAAGTTGTGTTAGTGAATAGTTTTTGAAAAATTAATTTTCAAACTCAAAATTTTGAAAAAAAAAATTTTAATTTCAAACTAATTTTTTTTAAATTTTTTTTGGAATTAAATAAAATTTTTGTTTTTAAAATTCAATGCTCCTATTAGTATTCAATAAAAAACAGAAAATCGGATGCTAAAATGTGTCTTAGTTTTTGAGAAATAAAAAAAAAAATGTTAAGTACTTTTTTCCAAAAAGGTGAAATCTAGTTAATCAAGTTAATTTTGTTTTTAATATTTGCTAAAAACCGGATGCTATGCAATAAAAAATAAAAAAGGGACAATCTGCTAATTTAATAATTTACCTAAACAGATAAAACTTGGGAAAACCAAAAAAAAAGTGTTTTTTTTTTTTTTTTTGAAAAAAGTACTTTTTATTTTTTTATTTTCTCAAAAACTAAGATATATTTTAGCATCCGGCTTTCTGCTTTTTATTAAAAATTAATAAGAGCATTGAATTTTGAAAACAAAAATTATACTTAATCACATAAAATTTTGAAAAAAATTAGTTTGTTATTTTTTTTCTTCAAAATTTCGAGTTTGAAAATTAATTTTTCAAAAATTATTCACCAACAGAACTTTATTCAAAATGAAAATTAAAGCAGAGATTTCTGGCTTTTCAAAAAGGTATAACATGGCATTGTGAGTTTGACCGTTGTTTATAACTTTTTTCCGTTTTAAGTCAATTTTTTAGAAAATTTCCCCTCCCGTTTAAACGGGGGAAATAGACCCTCCCCTCCAATACAATTTTTTTCTTGTCTTAACCCAACCTACTTACTCTAGGTTTTTGGAGCACCTTATACCAATCACCCTGTATAATATGTCCTTAGAGAGAAGACAAGATTCTTTTTGGAAATATAATTTCACTCAAGAAACACTATATGGGTTGTGTTATTGTCTGATTTGTTGGGTTGCTGCATTTGAAATAGAAAAATAGGAATACTTTTGTTTGAATGGCAGCGCGTACACATAATACGATGCATGCCATTTTTATAGCGCACTACCACCTTTGTTATTGCATCTATCTATATGCAATTCACACGAAATGCCACTCAACACAGGGAAATGAGGTGGTTTATATACAATCATCCTTAAACTACACGGCAAATTGATTATTATTAAGGCTTCGACTGCGGTAGTGTTGCCAGAGCGGTTTTTAATATTATTTTTTTGAAAATTTCGATATGCAATATTATTTGAACCTACAAGAAATTCTTTTATAAAAAAATTAATTTAACTCGGTTGAACAGATTAATGAAATAGTTGCAAATAAAATAAAAATATGGTTCTATGAGAGGTAAAATTAATAATGGTTTAATGTAAAATTAGTTCGAACAGAACTATTTTGGAAAAGTATCAGTAAAAAATTTGATATGCTAACACTTGATATGCTAACATCATGGATGTGTAAACATCTATGCCGGCGGTAGGGGTCAACTAAAAAAGTGAGGCTTTTTAGATTTGATTATTTGAATACAATTTTAATAATTTTGTAATATTCTCCATAAAAAAATTTATAAAAATTAGTTGAACAATTTTGGTTCTATGGGGGTGCGATAAATAACAATTTTTTTCACAAAAAAATGTTTCACCAAAAAGTACATCTACTAAAATAATTTATTTTTTATCTGTGGCACTTTTTTTGTTGAGAAAACAGACAGACAGACAGAAGTGCGAGACCCATTTTCGTTTTTCTTATCATCGTAATGTCAAGTTAAATAAAAATCTCAAGTTTAAGATTCTATATAACTTTCCATAAAGCACCTACATACATAAATACATCACAAGTTGCTATAAGCATGTTTTTTTATAAAAATAAAAGAAAAATTAAAAAAAAGTACGCATACGCCACAGTGCACTATATTATATCATTATATTTTCATCGATGACGAAACTGTAGTTTTTAAAATAATTTAAACAAAATTGCCTGAAAATGTTAACAAAATTGATTAAGTGGTTCGGAATTTCTTTCGCTAGTAAACATTCGAGAGTATCTCTTGGGTCCCTGTCCATTTGAGAGTAATTTTTTCGTAAAGTTTTGATAACTAATTTCCTGAGAGTTCTGTCTGCTAGTTTATGTAAAAGTAGTGGCAATAATTATTTTTCGAGTGGGTCTGTAATGCAAAAATCTTAAATTTATAAACTGAATTAACAAATGTTTTTGGCATTCGAAACCAAAAAAAAAAAAAAAAATTGTTTGAATGAATAAATTTGCTGTAGAACAAGTCAAAATAGAAAAATTCTTATGGTGGAAAAAAACTAATTTTAAAATTATTTTGTATGTTTTTAGCTTTTTTGCTTGTTACATTAGTTAACTGTTTTTACCGTTTCACTCAAATAAACTTTAAAACATTTTGCTGTTAATTTAAATCTAATCTTTTGACCTTTGTACATACAGATGTCTACATTAAGTTAAATTTAATTTTCAACCAAAAATTCTGAAGCACCTTGTATAGTTATTTCATTTAAACTCGTCAGCTTTATAGCCTTAAAAATTCCCTATAGATAAAAAATTGTTACGATGTTTTTATTCGTTTAAGAATTATTATTTTAGCAACCGAAAAACTCGAAATGGACCACTGTGCTGCGTTAAGAATAATTTTTTTTAAACATTACAAGTTTTGGTTCTAATCGCTAAAATAAATTTGTATAGTTTCTTATTCTTATAAAAAATTTAAAAATAGGGTAAGTTCATTCAAACAAATATTTTCATATTAGTTTATTTATTTATTTCTCTTCGATCTGTATTTGGTCTATAGGTTTATCCAGAAAACCCATCTTTTTATAATAGATTGCGTAACAGTTTTATAAAGGAATCTTTTTTCAAGGGCTTAAGGCCTGTTAAATTTTAAAGACTTATGGCCGAATTCACGAATTAAACATTTAACAGGCTTCTAAACCTTAAAGCGGATTTTTTTGGTTTCACCAGGCACTTTTAAATTAAACAAGCTTTTAAACATCCTTATAAACTAAATGCCCATTTTTGAATCATTAAATTTTAAAAGTGTCATTGAAATTTGATCAGATGCAGTTAACAAGTGGAAATATCAGCTGACATTTGCTGACAAAATTTTGAACAATTTTAATTTTCAGTTTTTGCCGTGCAAGAGTATTCCGGGTTCATAGCAATCCATTCTCTGACTATGACGATATTGATTGTGTAACTTTTGTCTCTTTCTTTTCTTTTTATACATATTATGTGCATTCATTATTGAATTTAATTGAAACTCACTTTATAAAAACCTTTCGGCAGCGGCCCAATGTTTGTTTTTGATCTTGAAGATGTGTGCCGTTTTATTTTGCAATTCTTGGCATTTGTTTCAATACACAATGCTTTCTCATTTTTTTCTCATACATTTCGCTTATTAGAAAGAAAAAACCAATTTATTTTCTTAGGGATGTGAAGAGAACTCGATGTTAACAAAAATTTCCCTGAAATTTCCCTTTTATAGATTGCTGAAACTAAAAATATTTAAGGGCCTGATAAAATTTAAGAGGGTTTTTGATAAAAGTGCTTTTAGTGTTCGTTATGAAATCGGACATTATAGGCAATTTATCCAAACAACATATTTAAATACAATTCAATATTACAAGGACACAAATAATGTAGCACAAATCCCAAGCAAGTTTTATTTATTTTTAAGATTTCTACTTGTTTTGAAGAATTCTACAAGAATTTCTTCTTCAGAAAGTTGTACGGTGGTATGTATGTTTAAAGAAGAAAGACTATTCAGGTGCGTCTGTCCCATAAAATTTCCTTGTTTGTGAATGGGCTTTGTATTTATGAATAAGCCACTTGGCTTCATGTACAGGAACATGAAGCCAAGTGGCAGATAAACAGAGTTCCAAAAAATACTTTTCTCTTATCGGTAAAATGTATGAAGGTAAAATATTTCCTGAACGTATAGTTGTACCCCCCCAAGACCAAATCCTGGATCCGCCACTGGGTAAGTTCGTAAGTATTCCAAAATAAAGACAAAAACAGGATAATTCAAATTCATTCACTTTTACCGGGTTCTAACGTACAATTTATCCCAAAAATATACAAAGCTATTTCTATCGATTGATTTGTTCCCTCTGAAGACCACAGTGTCACCATTTAAACTCTCGACATGTTACTCGCAAAATATGAACCGTGTTCGAATTCCGCGAGCTATTCTCAAGCCTGTGTCTACTTGCGAGTTTGATCTCGAGATTAACCTGAGAGCTACTCCCAATGTTTTTACTCTCAAATAGACGCACACCTTAAGATAGACTTGCCAGCATACAAAACAATAAAATGAGTAAAAAAGTAATTCAAAAAGTTCGCGTGGAAAAAAAATATTTTTTTACGAAAGTATATAAAAAATTGACAACATTTTCTCCGAACAGATTTTTGATGATTTTATTAGATTTTGTTTAAAGTATATGTGAAGTTAGTTGGTAGAAAACGTATTGTTATTTTTTATTGGAAGTGAAAAAGATTAACTTTTTATATGCCTCGTGTTTTTTTTACAAACTTGTCATAAAGAGTAAATAAAAACTGCCGTAGATGGATAAACATATTTATTACTTACCTACATTTTCTATACGTAGGTATGTAAAGGTTTTTTCGATTATAGACGAAGGAATATAAAGGTAAAAAAAAAAAAAACAATAAAAATGGCACTCACGGAATCTACAGCAATAGAATTCGTAGATTGGAATTTAATTATGAATTTCCTTTCTCTGAAGGCAATGTTTACTTTTTCACATTTTCTTGGAAAATTTACCTGCTTTTCCACCGACAAATTAAGATAGATACCTACTGCTAGAATCTCACGTTTCTTATATATAGACGATCATGAAGTATGAAAACGTTTGGATATGCAAGTACCATCATCTCCAGCAGACACCTTCTTGAACAAATCCCGTCGTCGTCGTAGTCATCATCGTCGTCGTTGTCAGAATTGTCATTCTTTGTCTGTGGTATATATATATACCTTCGTCCTTTATATACGTTGTCATCATCATCGACAAAATCAGAAGAGAACCAATGAATATTCATGCGAAAGCAATTTTAATCAAAATACCATCGTTTGTGTTGATTTATATATTTTTTTTTTTACATTTCATTTTTTTTTTTTGTCAAATGAAGAAATTTATTTCCACTCAAAGCAAAGGTGGTTGCATCGAATCGAGATACTTGTTTCAAGGAGTGCTAAGTTTAATGTGGCAAACGAGATTGCGATTGCGATTCATTCAACATTCAATTCGATTCATCATGCAATTAGTGATTTTAAGGTACATACCTAGCTAGACGATTCCTTTTTCTTTTTTGTGGTTACGCCCCACCTGATTGTGATTGTATTTGATCATATAAATTCACTTCAATTAATTAATAGCAGACATTTTTGTTGTTGCCTTATCCTTGGAGAGACATACAAACAAACGTCTCCTGCAGTATTTACCTGTTGAAGAAAATAAAAATAGATACTTCAGGTTGTATAGATGGTTAGTATGTGTATACAGAGGTAGAAATGCTGTAAGTATCACCATTCTTTTAATATTATCCAGAAATGGATGGAGAAAAAGACGAGGAATATAATATCCTTGGATTTTAAACTGTTGTCGATATTAATATATGTACAGGGCGATTCGCATAATGCGTAAGAATGATGTGACAAAAAGTTACAGTGACACGCACTGTAATACACTGTCTTAGAGTTAAACAAAAATTTCAAATTGATGGGGTTGATGAATGGAACAGTAATAATCTTGAAGAAAAAGTTCATGTATGTACTCAAATATGAACCTCTTTACCATCATCTAAAAAACATCATCTTAACAAGAAAGTAAAACTCCTCTTCAATGCAAGGACCAAGCTCTAGTAGAACCAAATCGAATAGCAGATGTTCGATTAAATATGTAGTTGACAGATGATATAAGTATAAGTAAAAGGAAACGAGTAAAAATATCTATACGAATAAAGAATTGTGCACTCTAAATTCTTTGAAACGAGTGGGGTGGGGAAAAAGTGTAGGAAGAAAATAAACGTTTTGAGAACGTGTTTGAAATTTTCAATCGTCGAATACTGAATGAGTTGCCATTTTATACCAACGAAGCAGACAATGACAAGTGGAGACTTCTTCAAAATAATTCGAACCATGTGAATTTTTTCTTTTCTTGAAATTGCAACCAGCCAGTATATTATATAGTATAAGAAGCTTATATTGCAGTTGCAATTCTGGTGTTCTAATAGACATTTTATTATGAATTGCAATGGAATAAAAAAAAAACAACACAATTCACAATTGAAAGTATTCCTTTTTCTTCTAGCTAGGTAAAAAATTGATTCATATAAATAACTAAGTGAATACCTACTTATAGTTAAATAAGGTTTTTTGACGGGAATTTTGAAATTATGTAGGTTTATTGTAGAAATTAAGTTAAAACTGTACGTGTAATTGTTATTAAAACTTTTTTACTTAATTACTTTAGAAATTAAATAAACAAAATTTTAAAAAAGAAACATTGCGATTAATTATTTGCTAAATTTTTTTCAAAATTTTAGTTTGAATATTAATTTTTACAAAACTAAACAAATTGGATTGATTTTAAATATATCTTTATTTATGAAAAAAAATCTTAAGAGAAGCGGTTTTTTTTTAATAACTTTTTATATATAAAATTTTACAAACATTTTTAAGAAGCCAAATTGGTGCTCAATTTTTTAGAATTTATTTATTTAAAAAAAAATCATCTACCCATTATCGAATTTCCAAACAAATATTTAAAAAATTTTTTTTTAAATATACCAAAATTTGTTTTTTTTTGATAAATTTGATTTGCAATATCATTCAAGCTCATTAGAAGCTCTCGTGAAAAAAATTTCATTGAAATCGGTAGAACAGATATACATATAATTAGATAGTCGAAAACCAAAAAATGGCTCTATCAGAGATACCATTTTTAATCTATAGATACAATTTTTTTTCCAATAATATGGTAGATCGTTCTGATATTTAGGTGATATAAAAATATTTAAAATCGTAGCAGTCGGTTTTGAGAAAAATGAAATTTTCCTTACCGGTTTTTAAACACTTGTATGGTAGGTACCGTTATTTCAGGTTTAAAGAATAATTTGCATTTAAAATCTGCTTGATAATGTTAAAAAACAGCTGAGTGCCAAATTTAATAAAAATCGACTGAGCCGTTTTCGATTATTAAGTTCTCAAAAAAAAAAATTTAAACTTTTTTTTTAAATCAAAACAGAAAAATTTAATTTTTAAAACTTTTTGAAACATTCTCCATCAATTAAATGCTAGCTTTTTAGCCAAAAAAAATTACTGCATTTAAAAAAAAAGTTGTGCGCACGTTTTCGAGAAAAATAATATTTAAATTTTTTGCTAAAAAAAATTGTTCGGCAGGTACCGTTATTTTTGGTATTAGAAAAATAGAAAAAACCTGTCGGGGGAATTCCCTAAAAACGATATGTAGATTGTAGGTACCATTTTTAAAGTAAATTGACCCACCCGTTTAGGTTGCAGATGAAAGAATAGGACAGACAGACAGGCAGAATTGCGAGACCCACTTTTTTTGAGTTTGCTATCATCGTAATGTCAATCTTATCAAAATCTTCCATCCATTAGGACATATTTTAGGTCTTAATTATCGATATATGGAAAGTAAAACCCTTAATTTTAAGAAGTTTTGGCAATTTTCCGGCCACAAAAATTTGAGAAAAGTTTATATTTATAATGGAACCACTTTTTGTTTATTTTCATTTCTCTCGAATACAGTTCATCTGTTTTTATAAATTTTGTTATGAAAAGTATAAATTGTACTATATACTTAATTTTTTAAATATTTATTTTTATTTTTTTATTTTCAGAGGCTTCAATAAATTCAAATATATTTTTTTTAATTTTAAAAGAGTTTCAATATTTTTTAATCAATTTTTTGAAAACAACCTGTGCAATTTTAACTTAACTTGGCACCAAGCGGTTTTCAAACATTATCTTGACATTTTAAACAAAAAATTGTCTAATATCTGAAATGAATGAAAGAAAATTTAATTTTTCTAGTAACGATTGCAATTAAAATTTTTCTATGTGTTAATATTTGGTACGGCCTAGACTTTAACAGCAATTTGATTTTTGTTCGTCTCTGTATACACAACTAACCATCATATTTTAATGATATAGGATACTCAATAAATTTTGTTTATAAACAAAAAATTCTAAAAATTTTAAATAACTAACTGATCCGTCCGGCTTTGCACGAAATTTTTCATCAATTTTAGCATTTTAAAAATTTAAAATAAAATTTAAAGGATAATCTTTAACAATGAATTATTTGGCATGCCCCATTAATTTTATACATATAGATCTAGCAGTCTGAGAGCGCAACTCCATCTGTTGGAGATCGTATTTTCGTTAGAGACAAAATACGGCGATTGTCAATTCTGAATTCTGGTTTGTCATTCCTTAGAATCGATATTTTGTCCTTTCATAAAAATGCAATTTATTATATCGCCATCACCATTCACCCCTCAAAGTATGCAATTTTAATTTTCGTCCCCGTAGTGTGTTTGAAAATTTTACACCATTTCATTAATTTTTGAAATTTATTTTTTTAATTTCATATTAAGCTGGTTGCTGGAAAATAGGAATATGATATAAAGGTTGCACCCAAAAAACTATAAATTCATCTGAAACTAAACGAGTCCATATAGAGAGTCAAATACTTAAAAAAAAACTCTCCAAAAATTATTCCTTTGGAGAAATATCACAACAAAAAAGTTTTTATTTTAGTTCCCGGAAGTCAGATGGTTTCAGGATGAAGAAGTGGAAGAGGGCTCATTTTACTTTCTTTGTAAATTCCCCATTATTTTATTTTATTTTATTTTATTTTATTTAATATTATTTTAAACTCTTGCATAGTTTAAAATAATTCTTGATCAGATTATATTTTTAAACTCAGTGTTTCTTAGATCCTTTATCCAAGATAAGCAAATATAAAAATCTAAGCATTGACAATTTTAAAAAAACACACATTTTAGTAGGTAGTGATGGAAGTATGTAATACATATATTTGTAATGTACATGACTAATAATTAATCAGTTGAGATAGTTTTAAATTGCATTATTGTAATTTATGTAAATATTTAAAAAAAAATCAAGAAAACTATTAGGTTTCCTAATCTGATGACAACCTCATAAAAAACTCACATAAAAAGAAGAATAAAACAAATCGTATTCGAAATAAAATTAAATCACACCTCCTCCATGAATTTTTAGCAATAAACGTGCTCAACGTAATACCACCACAGAGCCCACTTTCAATTTCAACTGCCATCACTGTACACCACATGAATACTAACTAACCAACTCGCAAGAAGTATAAAACCGTAAGGTAGCAGCAAGAAAAGTATCATAGTTCACTTTTCGTTCCATCGAAGTAAACCTTAACAAAAAAACCAAAACCAATCAAGATGTTCAAATTCGTGAGTTAAAAAAAAAGGATAATCAGTTCAAAAGGATAACAAGATTAATCAATTTTTGTTTTCAATTATTTTAGGTTGCTATCTGCTTCATGGCTGTTGTTGCTCTTGCTGCTGCTAAACCAGGAGTTCTTGCCCCATTGGCTTACTCATCACCTTTGGTTGCTGCCCCAGCTGCATACGCTTCATACGTTGCACCATATGCATCAAGCTACAATGCCCACTCTGTTGCTCATTCTGCTGCCTACCCAGCTGCCTATGCTACCGCTCCATTGGTTGCTGCTCCAGCTGCATACGCCGCCGCTCCTGCTGCTTTGAGTGCTCCACTTGCTTATGCTTCACCAGCTTATGCCGCTCCAGCCGCTTATGCCGCTCCAGCAGCCTATGCTGCACCAGCTCCATTACTTTTCAAGTAAAAAAACGAATTTGACTCATACTGCAATATGACGCGCACAGGACTATGATCAAGGACAATAAATAATTTTAACGAAAACAAACTTTTTTGTATTTAATTTTTTTTTTGAAAATTATAGAGGTCAAATGCTCCCAAACTACATAAACGTTTAGGGATTAACATTTATAATTTTGAAGTCACATACGACCCTTTATCACTACGTTATCGAAACAAAAAAAAAAACTGTAAAGTAAAACTTTTCCTAATTCTCAACCTAGCACTATATTAAGCAACACATCTTCATAACTTTATCCTATAGAAACAACACAGAGGATTTCACATGATCTCTTTCTGAACCTTACGAACATAGCTGAAGGTGTTTATTTGGGCGTGTGTGTGTCCCAAAATGATAAAAATGACAAAAAGTCAAGCAATGAATTTATATGTCAACAAGGGTGCAGTATAAAAATGTAAACCTTAAGGCAAGGATAGCAACATAATTGTGTGAAAGTTTTCAATCTAATAGTTTTTTTTTTCTACAGTGCTTTGAAAAACAAATTTTAAGAAAAGCTTTTAATTTGTATATTCAGACCAATATAAACATTCAAGTAACCTGTCAACACTTTACAAGAAACATTTTTTTAAATTTTTTGCAAATGTTTTCCCCATTTGAAAAATTACTTAAAAAATATTGAACTAGGTAAGAAAATATTTCTTTTTGAGTAAAAATTGCAGACAATTTTTTTGAATTGGATATCATTCTTCTGTTTGCGACAAAATGTTTCCGCAACAAATGAGGGCACAATTTGAAAAAAAAACACTAATTTCCAAAGAAAAAGTTTTTTAAAAATATTTTTTCAAAAGTTCACCATTTTATTCAGAATTGTTTCTTTTGTGACAAATGGAAAAATTAAATTGAGTATACGTATGCGCTGATGAAACATTTCTGAAATTTGTTTGATGTTTCTTTTTCTTTCGATTTTTTGACTTGAAAATGGACTCAAATGAAGGAGGATCATCGCCAACGCGTTTCATCATAATGCAAAATACAGAAAATTGGTCTTTCTGAAATTTCTGCTATTTATATTCTATTATTTCTGAAGTGTTTAAGAAAAATAAGGGAAACTTTTGTGAAATGTTCCTTAAATATGTTTCTAAAATGTTTCTTTTGGTTTAGACACATTTTTAGAAACATTTTAATTAATTTTTGTTGCGTGGATGTCGTGTAACATTTCTGAACTTTGTTTGAAATGTTTCTTAGTTTCCAAATTTTGTTGACTTAATGTTTTTTATAAAAACAAAAAAATAAGAAGCTGGGAAAAATTATAAAATGTTGCAAACCTACCTCTGGTAGGTTAAAAATACGTAAAGAAAACTGATCTTGAGATTTTGATCAAACTTGATTTTACGATTATAGAAAAGACGAAAAAAGTAGTTCTTTTAGTTCTGTCCACATTTCTGTTCAGTTGCAGCTTAAACGGATGAGAGCATTTACTTTAAACTTGGTAGGTACCTACCTACCAAGGGTTTTTTTTTTTAATTGATAAATTTTGTTAAGAAATTAAGAAAAATCTTATTTTTCTCAAAAACTGGTTTCGCTTTCCTCTAAAATGGTTCAACTGGTGTTAATTAATTTTTGAATGGAGAATATTTAAAATAATTGTAATAGATTGTATATCTTTCAACCAACGTTCTCAAAAATTATTTGTTGGCTTAAAAAAAAAAGTTTAAAATTTTCATGGAAACTTGAGTTTTTCGAAATCGAATTTTTTTTTTCGAATTCAGCATATTGAAAAATTATGTTTTGTATACCAAAATAATCAAAACTTATTTTCTGGCTTAAAACAAAGGATATCGACTTTTTTCCAAATCGAATTTTTTTTTCGAAGTCAAATTTTTCAAAAATTATATTTTGGCTTAAAGAAAGTTTCAATTTTTTTTTTGGAAACTTGTGTTTCAGGAAATCGACTTTTTTTCCAAATCGATTTTTTTTCGAAATCAAATTCTTCAAAAATTATTTGTTGGCTTAAAAAAAGTTTAAATTTGTTTTTGGAAACGTTTTTGGAAATCGAATTTTTTTCCAAATCAAATTTTTCAAAAATAATTTTTGGCTTAAAAAACTTTCAACTTTCAACTTTTTTTGGAAACTTAAGTTTTTCGAAAGCCCAGTGTAAAACGTAGGTAAAATGCGTAAATAAGTGTAAAAAACGTAACAAACTCGTAAAAATGGTAAAGAAGAGGTAAAAAGTTAAATAACTGAGAAAAAAGAGAAAAATGAGAGTCATCTTCTTTAAAAATTTAAGTAAATAAAGAAAATTTGGCAAACATTCAAAAATATCAAAAGAACAAATAAATAATTGAAGCATTTTATATTGAAAAACTTTTAATGAACGGGTTCATTAATTTAAATGAATGATTTCATTAATTTTAATGAACGGGTTTATTAATTTTAATGAACGAATTCATTAATTTTAATGAACGGGGCTCATTAATTTTAATGAATGGGTTCACTAATTTTAATAAACGGATTCATTTATTATAATGAACGGATTCATTTATTATAATGAACGGGTTCATTAATTTTAATGAACGGGTTCAATAATTTTAATGAATGGGTTCATTAATTTCAATGAATGGGTTCATTAATTTTAATGAAAGGGTTCGTTCACGTCTTATTTTTCTTGATAAGCTCCTAAGACTTCTCTTAAAAAAAATTTGGGTGCGGAAATAAGTATGAATATCCTTTATATAGCAATTTATTTTACCATACCTAAGTTCGTCGTCGCCGATTAAAAGACAAATTAGATACAAATTTTCCTAAATAGTAATAATTACGTTGATGTAATCATGTTCTGAATTTAAAAAAGATCTATTAAATTTTGACTTTTTTTTTAATTTAATTTTTAACTTAAAATCATTTGTCTTCCTGAATTCTTTATTATTTTTTTTATTCAAGTTAAAAAAAGAAACTTTTTTTTAACATATTAAATTAAATTTTCCTATAAATATAAATTATAAATTATATAAGAACTTAAAAGAAATATTTTTTTACAAAATTCCCAAAAATGCTACTGACAACATTATTTACACATAACTTTAAATTCTTTTTGAACAAACAAATAAACAAAAAAAAAAACACACTGAAACTATACACCAATGCACGAAGGATAAAGTATCTCCGTTAACAATATAAATTGAATTGAATAGTTAAGAAAAGAAAGTTTTGGCGGATTTTCATCGTTTTCTCCCAAAGGACACAAAATGTTAGTAGGAGTACGTATAAGAATATATATGATGTATATTCTCTTCTTCTGGGAGATATTTTCTATATATAAAATTTTTGTTATAAGTTGTTTTTTTTTTTATTTATTTTTAGTTTTTCCTTTTAAGGGGGTTATTTCATGAGGGGATGGCAAGTTGTCTCATGAGTGTTTGTCTAAGTTTTGTATATAATTTTCTTGTTTTTTTGTTTCTCTTTTATTTCAACTTTGGATTAACTGAGATTGAAGTTAGTATAAAAGTTTTATTGGGAAAACATTTCATATCCTGGTGGTTGGAAAAGCAAAAAAATGTGAACAATTTCGAAGAATTTTTTTTCGGATTAAAATTGAAGTTTTTTTTTTTTAGTAATTTGATGTTGGAAAATAATTAAAGGTAAAAGAAAATTATAATTTTGGCGGGGAAGATAAATTGGCTTGATTAAAATTGTTTTATCTTCTAGCATATGCATTTAATAAAATATTGTATTTGGAGTATAACTTGTCGGTGGTTTTAAGTAAAGAACATACCGTTATCGCTCAATGGAAAATCTTCAAGTGCATTTTTTAGAAGCTGAGATACATCTTGAAGATATATGAAGAGATTTCTGTTCAAATTGAAAATCTTTCTGTATGGAATCTGTTTAGACTATTCAAACTTTAACAAGCAAAAACGTCAAACAAGTTTAAATCACTACAGCTTTTCTTGAAAAAAAAACTAAAAAAATTGAAAATTAAAATAAAATCCTAATAATCTACGCATGCACTAAAGCTGATACTTAAAAGTCTTACAAATTACTAAAAAAATAATCTTTTATCATCAAATCTTTCTAAACAAACAATTCCCAATTGTAATTTTACATTTCATTCAAAACAACTCACAAAATTCTAGTAGGATAACAAAATACACAATTTGAATGACAAGGTCATTTAAAATGAATTCCATGTGCTCTTTTCTTCATCGTAAATATCACTTAGAAAAATTTTTTTTTTTTCTTTTACAGCATCAAACTCATTTAAATATTTAAACAAAACAAATTCACTCGCAAACAAAATCTCATTTTTCTCACTTAATATCCTGTATTTCATTTATCTTTGTTACAAGAGTACGTCCTTTTGTAGATTTTGTATGTACATAAAAAGGTTCTACCTAATCTGATTTTGTGGCACAAGTTTGCAAATTATCACTCTCATTGACAAAAAAAAACAAAGCAAAACATAACAAAAACAAAAATAAAAAACTTAAAAGTTTTAATGAAAAAAGTTTTGTATTTTCTTTAGTAATTTTTTTTTTCTGTGTATAATTTTTTTGTATGAAAATTTATTAAGTGCAGGTAATTGCAGAAATATTGTTTTTTTTTTTCTCGGGGAATAACCTTCAAGAATAAATAAAAAATATTTGAGAGTAATTCAAACTTTTGGGCGACAAAAAAAAGCATAAATCTATTTACTGTTCAATCCTCAATATTGACCATTAAATCAATTGAAAGTTCAGCAGTTTTTATTTTTGAACCAAACAGAAAAAAATGAAAACAATAATTATTGAAGGATTTCAAAGTTCGATACAAAGAAGGATATGAAAATATGAAAAATTATTATTCGAGGCTAAGGACAATGAGGTTTTTTTTTTTAAATGCCTGCGTCAGAGAAAGAAAAGTTTCTTTTTCTTTGAAAAGACCTTGGGTTAACTTTTTGTTATTATACAGTTTAGAGTCAAAGTCATTTAGAAAACTTAAACGAATATATATGTATAACCTAGGTACGACTACGAGTATTGTGAAAGAAGAAAAAAAAAATTACCATCGACCATCATTTTAACCAATAAATACCAAATCAACATATCAATATATCAATTCAGGTCACGCACAATTTATAAGTTCGTAATCTTAACTTACTTTCGTTTAAAAGGGTATAAAAGCAACTTACTAGAAATAAATTAAGCATATTCAGTTTACAACTGCAGACTAATCAAAAACTCACAAAAATGTCCAAATTCGTAAGTTAATTTTGTATATAATACGAGTATATGCAACTTTTACAAAATCAAATAGTTTATGTAATTTTTTTTTTCTTTCATTTTATTTTCCTTTCAGATTGTTGTTCTCTTCGCTCTTGTTGCTTGTGCTGCTGCTAAGCCTGGTATATTTGCTCCATTAGCATACTCATCAGCTCCATTGGCTTATTCTGCTCCTTTGGCCTATTCAGCACCTTTGGCATACAATGCACCTCTATTGGCTTCAGATGGAAGCAGCCGTATTGATATCCAGAATAATTATGGTTATGCTGCTCCTTTGAGTTATGCAGCTCCACTTAGTTTTGCAGCTCCATTAGCATACAGTGCCCCAATTGCTAAAGTAGCAGCTCCAGTACTTTTGTAAATGATGAAAAAACAAATGAAATAAACACAAATTTTGACTGAAAAAAAACAATCATTTTTTAACTTTGTATATGGATTTAATTTTGTTTTATTTTTTTTAAAGCTAATTCCAAAACCAGATTTTCAACAATGTTTTCATTGTATAAATAAAAAAATAAATAGGCACATTTTGTTCATATGTATATGTTAAAATGTTGGTTTTGGAACGCGAAATATTGTTAAATTCTCCGTGAAATTAACAGTTCCTCTACAGATTTCAAAATTGTGGGCAAGCCTTTCCTTGAATTGAAAATTTGGTTCCATTTTAAAAGCTCATATTTTGGTTTTATTGAGAAAAGTACTGTATAGGAAATGTCACAATAAAGTTAGCGGTGAAATATGAGATAAGTGTTACTTGGGATATATAGTTAGGTTAAACTGGTTAACAGTGGTACACAATGAATCACTTGCACTCGTACTGTCTCTTTTTATTTTAAAACGAATTTTAGAAACGAGAAAATAACACAGCCTTCCATAAAACCATCGCATCGGTCTGTGCGATCTCATAGCCGAAGTCGATTTGTCTTGTGTTTTCGTGTTTTCTGCATTGGTATGTATTTTATTTGTGTGTATTGTTTTCGTTCGTATTGAAAAAGTGTGTGCGGTTCCTTCATTTAAGTTTACCTTTATAACTGAATTTTTTAAATTTTGTCGATTTGTTTGTTTTCATTAAACAGTTTTTAAATTATAAAAATGTTTTTTCAAAATGACAATATGATACACAATGAATAATTAATACAAAAAGTGGTACACAGTGAACCACTGATTGAAGCTCCCGAATTCAAATGTATCATTGAATGACGATTTTTCAAATATGGGTATTCGCTAAAAGCTTATAGCAATTGAATCGGTGATTGTTAAAACAACATAAGTGACATTTTTGTTTGTTTTACAGGAGGGAAAAAAAACCTTATATTTTTACCACGCGACCGCATTGACAATGCCGATTTCGCGCTCGAATTGTGTGTGTATTCCAGTGATTTCGAAAAATGTGTTACTTATGTTGTTTTAACAATCACCGATTCAATTATAAGCATTTGAATTACATGTTTTATTGGTCTTTTAGTTTCTTAAATGTACGATTTTTTACAATCTGAATAGTTAAGTATCTTATTTATTTTTTATTAATGTTAAGGGTTTTTTTTGTTTAAGTGAAAAATAATATATATATGTATGTGTATCTATCGACTTACAAAATATATAAAAGTTTTTTACTCAGCAAACATGATTTTAAATCCTTGATTCATTGTGTACAATGCACTTATTCTTAAAATGGAATAGTGAAGTTCATACAATTTTTTCACTATATTAACAATAATTAGGCTTTAAAATTTTGTGATAACATTAAAGACTTAGTATTGAAAAAGCTATAAAAAAAATGCAATATTTAGTATTAAAAATGTGACATCTACAGGGCAGGAAGTAAAACGTGATTCACTGTTCACCAGTTTACTCTACTATATGGAAAGTCGAAAAAAGTTTGGTCGAAATTCTGTTTGTCTGCCTCTCCGTCCTTTCGACTGCAGCCTACATAAATATGGTGGGGATAATTTTCTTTAAACTTGGTACCAAGAGTTTCTTGGGCATTCCCACAAAACGTTTTTTTTTTCATTTTTCTTAGGACCAAAACTAACGGTACCTGCCGTACAATTTGTTTAGCAAATAATCAAAATCTCATTTTTTTCTCAAAAACGTGCCCATAACTTTTTTTTTTTAATTCAGTAATTAAAAAAAGACTATAATTTGATAAATTTTTTTAGTGTTTTTACCTCCCATAGAAACATTTTTGGATTTTTAATTTTCTCAAAAAAACAACAGATTTTGATCAATTTTTTTATTTTTTAAAAACTTTTAAAATTTGTTTGTTTATATTTTTTAAAAAAGTTTCAATTTTTTTTTTTTTTTTTTGAGAACTTAATAATTCAAAAACAACGATCGATTTTTATTAAATTTGGCATCCAGCAGTTTTTAAATATATCGTTATTGGCTTAAGTCGTCTTAAACTATTTTACATTTTTAGTAAAATTACCAAAAAAAGATTAAACCTTGTACTTTTGTTGTTGAATTGATATTTTTTGATGTACATTTATTTGAAAATTTGCATGAACCCAATTTTTACTTAAAATTAGATTAACGGTAATTTCCTATTGAAAGGATGTATACATTTTACGATGAAAATATACCAATAGTGGTATAATAAAGCTCATTATAATTTTTTTGACAAATTCCCACTTCTGATTGTTTTTAGTTTATTGTTCAATGCAATTTTCTGATTCTAAAAATAGTTTGTTTTTTTTCAACAAAACGTGATAGATACTCATCTGATGTTCAATGTTAAAAATAAAAATGAATCGATTAAAATAATGAAACCAGCCAAAAGTCAGTTGAGCTATATGGTTGAATTTTTCAATTAAAATAATAAAAATCTATTACATTTGCAAATTTCAATTAAATCTAAAACAAAAAAAAATTAAACTCTTCCCAACGAATATTGATTTTTTTCCATTATTTAATAGTTTATTTCTCCTTTAATTATGACATAGAGGAACAAAAAAAAAAATATATAACCAATTACATTCTTCAAATCGCAATATTGAAACGGACACAACTGATTTCAATCAATTCCTCACATTAACCACACCATCATCATTGTCCGGATATTTTACTTAGCCCCACAAGGAAATAATAAAATCACTGTCGTGCCGTTACAACAGGACAAAGTTTTTCCGCCTTTTTATTTTTTTTTTTCCATTGGAAAATAATTTTCTTATGGCTGATGTTTTTGACTTCACCTCAACTTTTGTATAAGAAAAACTATACTATCGTTTTCGTGGAAAAGTTTTCATTACTATTTTTTGTAAGGGGTAAGTATTTGGTGCGTGTAAAACGAGTATCAGGGATGACCAAACTGTCACTTTTTGAATAAACTACATTTTTTTACAAGAAGGTTTTTTTTAATAATACAAATTCTGTATACTATACTACTGAAATACATCAGCCAGGTGGAAGACTTAGCACTATTTTAATGGACTTTGTTGAATTATTGATTCAAAATAGCTTTTAACGGCCTTTAACTCCTACAAAAATTGGCGTTTCCTCCCGGCGATCTCACTTGGACTCATCAGTTGATTATAGTGAGGGCCTTTGTCAATACGCAATTTTTGCTAAGTTCAGTTCATCTTACATAGATTTCGTGACGAATACCTAGTGTGAACATTTTTTTACATTTGCTACGTAGTTAATGTTAGTTAAACGTAGTAAATGAAACAAATTGTAGCAAACGTGGTTTCAAATGTGAAATGATCTGTCAGCTGTCACTTTCAAATTTGAATTTCGAGTTGAAATGTTCACCATTTTATTAAAATTTTATTATTTCTCTAGATTTACTATGCATGTAGCAAACGAAACAATTTGTACTAAATAAGGCGTGTACTTTATTCAACTAACAACGCGTAGTAAATGATGTTGAAAATGTAGTGTAGTTAATTCGTCCAACTGTTGTGTAGAAATAGAAAAATTGAAAGAGATATAAGAAGAAGAATAAAACAAAAAGAGTTTTGACACATGGTTTTTATCTATATTTTGTATAAATTTTAGTTCTGCTTTTCGTTCTGCACTTTAAGCTGTTTGATGAGCAAAATTGATAATTTTACCAGATTTGGTAAAGTCTCCACTTTTTTTGGCTTAATTAATTCCTTCGACCATTTGTGTGCGGAAAAATAACATTTGAGTTTTTATCTTTTACACTTTACAAAATTTTGTTCTAGATTTTTTATTAAAAATTAAATTCCCTGCCCAATTCTGACCCGCCCCTTTAAAACTTAAATCAACATAAATAAAATGTTGGTTAAAATAAGGGGAAATGCTATATACACACAGATTAATCTTTCCACCGAAATTGAGGTCTGTGGGAATGCAATTTTTTCAAAGTTTGACGTTTTTGCCTAAAGAAATGATTTTCTTTCCAAACTTTGAAATCAGCAAATACGTACGACCAAGACATGAATTTCATTCAAATTCAAAGAAAACTGCATAAAAAGTGGAAGGAGCAAATAATCAAAACCGAATGAAAAAATAAAAATTAAAAAAAAAGAGGTGAAACTTTCTCCTTCAATAAACTTTGTAGATGAAGAAACTACTTGCGAACGTAAAGCTTCATGTTGACAAGAAAATGTTTTTAACTATGCAACTTCTCAGCTGGCAAAAGTTTCTCGCATCTATACTGCATCATCTAGATGTTCCTTTTCTTCTATTTATATATAGATTTTAGAAAGTATAGTAGAAGTCCATAGGTATAACTAGGACGATAATAATTTTTCCAAGGAGTAAATTAACTGGAGCACAAGTTTATTATTTATTTTTCGTTCAGTTGGTTTTTTTTTTTTTTTAATTTATTCTTATTGGAAAGAAAAGGTGAAAGGAAATTTCAATTCCAGAAGCCACCTGCGTTTTTGAAATCGATTTTTTTCTTTTAATTTCTGTTCATGCTTTTGAGATGATGAAAAAAAAAAATATATTGACATAATATCAACTCAACACGTCTGAAAAATTTACTATTCGATTAACATCGAATATGGATGGGTTATCGTTGCTCTTGTATAAGTTATAATATTATGCTCAAAGTAAGATTAAAAAAAGAGTATTTTCTTGAGAATTTTTTTAAGAACTTTTTCGAATATTGCGATTTGTTATGCGTGAAAAGGATACTTACCATCTATGTACATTTATCAATCACTGTCAACACCAAAAAAAAAATACCTTTTCCTACATATAGTACCTAATCTAGCTATACATATACATATTATATAATATATGCTTTGAGTGTAGAGTGTCAGATAAAATATTCAAAGAGCTTTCTTCACAATCAATAATTTAGGCTAAGTTAAGCAGTTAAATGGCAGCATTAAAACTGGTGCTATGTGATGTAGCGATACATACATATATTTATACGTGACCTTGGAAGTGTGTCATTAGAAATTCCACACAGCATTTAACTTGTAAATGGATGTCATTCTAATTTAGTGTTATATTCTCTCTGAATCTAAAATAAAGGCTTTTTTTTTGAAAATATCAAATTGTTAAACCCTCTTCAAACAAGATATTATAGAAGTAGGTATACCTTGGAAGAAATATATTTTCTTTTAGAATTTACATCAACGGATAAAACTCAGGTGGCAAAGAACCTTAATTATACACATTACTGCCATCAAAAGATCCACTTTTGTTATCATCAAGATATGGAAAATTCATACCTAAAATGGTTTACATAAACCTATCGGTATATATACGCAGGAAAAACTGAATGAACATAAGAAACAAAGTTTATTTACATATAACAAGACAACAAGGGTAATAGAAACAAGATATTGAAGAGAACAGAATGTAAAGTTGAGAGGTCAAGTTGTGTATATAACTCAGGCAAAATAAACTTTTGCAGCAGAAAAAAATCCAAGAGAATATTTTTATAGGCAATTATATTTAATTTGGCATAAAAAATACTTGCTTAAAAAAATCCATTACAAAATCTTGCTTGCATAAAAAGTTATTCAGTGTTAAATGTCAAAAATATCGGTTTTTCGAATTTAACTTTTTAATGGTAAACACCTTTGAAATGTACTTCATACACAACTTGTAGACTATGCGATTTTATAAAAAATATGTGTTAACACTTTTTTTTTCCACGACTAACCGTTTAAAAGATATAGCCATTTTAAAAGAAGTGAAGTGAAATAACGAAAATGTCGAAAATGTGAAATAACTAAATAACTTCACATTTCGTGTTTTCGAAACCATATTACCTACCTTCAAAGTTTGTTTATTCAATGGCCATTTATAGAAGAAAACATTACCATGAACATTATCCTAAAATCGAACATTATAAGACATATTATTTAAAAAAAAATTCGTCAAAAGTCAAAAATACTGATTTTTCGACTAGGAACACACTAATTGCGATCGGGCGACTCATTTCATTTTTCTGGCGATGCTATTTTCGCAAGATCAAATGAATCAGATGAAATTACACGTTTATGCTCGCAATTGCGATTTAAATTTCGACAACCAAGAAATCGTTCTCATAACAAGAAATTAATCAAGTTTCAATTGCACTTCACACACATATGCGACATAAAAAAATCGCAGCGATTAAAAAAAATAAAATAGTTTCTATTTAATTTAAATAAGTCGTTCTAACAACAAGAAATCAACATACAGGCACTTGTGGGTTTCAATCGGACGACTATTTAATTGCACGCCACACACCTATGCGACTAAATATACATATTGTAGCGATTAAACACATAGGCGCATATTCATAGTTGTTTTTAGACCCCAGTTTATCTTAGCCTGTAGTTTATCCAATTGTAAATTAGATAGAATAAACCCAGTATTTTTTTAAGAAACAACTTAAACAGTGACTATGAATATGCCTCATAGTTTCTATTTTTAAGTCGCAAAATTAAAAATATTAAATGGAATGAAATGAAACTTTAAGCACATGCAATTTTAATAAAAGTCTTGTCATATTTATCTTCTTTTTTTTGCGACTGAATATTAACGCAATCGAGATCGCAAGTACGTTCTAGACTTTTTAAACGTTGGCCGTTGCTATTTGTAAAGTAGCAAATGCTTAAATGCTCATTGAAATTGCTATATTTGCTTAGGATTCAAAATTCGCGGGACTTAAAACCCTTGCATAGCAATAATTTGTTGCGATCACGATATTTTTAATCGGTAAGACTGAAAATCACAAGTGTTCTCTTAGCCTTAACGTTAATTTTTCCAATATAAAAACGTTAAAAAAATATAAGGTATTTCATACTTTTAATCGCTGCGATTTTTTTAGTCGCATATTAACATCTCAAACCATGATTTCCATTTCTTGCGACTCGTGCAATTTAAAAATTCCAATTGCTTGCATATTTATTTCTTGTTGTGACAACAATTTTTTAGTCTTCGAAATTAAAATCGCTAGTGTGTGCCCAAACGTATAATCATTTGATTCAATTTAATTCGCGACCGCGTCGCCAGGAAATGAAATATATTTCAATATATTAAGCATTGCGATTTCTTGTTATCATGTGTGGTCATTCATGTGTTTTATTTTTTTGCGATTCAATAGTAGCGCGAACAATAGCAATCGCAAGTGTGTTTCTAGCCTAAAGGATGTGTTGCATTTGCTTCTGATTAAAAAAAAAGCGCGGGACTGAAAATCACAACTGCATGACAATTATACCTTGGGATCGCGTTTTTTTAATCGCAACTACAGAAAATCTCAAATACTTCCACACCCTTACTCTTTAGTCCTTTTACATTTGTTTTTGCATCTTATATGAAAAACACCGTATATACCGACAAAAAAACATCTGTTATTTGTCAAATTCATGAAACACTAAATTAGGATTCCATTTTTCAACTTTTTATTTTAAACTCAAAACCTTAAAATACTGGACTATATTATAGTGTAAGGCTTTTCTTTTTAATTATTTATTTATTATAAGATAAATCTAGAAAATGTTAGTTTATCTCTGGAAAATAAAAAAAAAAATAAAAAAAGGAACAAGGAACAAGGCTAACGCAATAATTTATGCAAACGAATTACCTAATTTAAAATTTGAATGTACGAGTACAGTATAATACATACCTCTTTTTGTGGGAGGTTTTATGTTAATTTCAATGACATACGTCAACAACAGGATGTCAACCTAAATGATTGAGGTCCTTGTTAATGTGCTTATCTGATATCTCCATTTATATAATTTTTTTTTCTCCGAAAAATTCAACGAAGGTCAGAACAAGGATTAGGAATTTAATATCTAAAACAAATTGAGTGTTTTTTCCTCTCCTTCCCCCCTCCATGCGTTGTAGTGTCTGTGGAGCCATCTTCTGATGTCCTTGTTCGTTTTTTACAAAAAATTGAAGATTCAATAACAAAATGATGAATGCGGGAAAGAGAATGGCGGCGCGGCAGCGGTGGCGTCGGTAATAAAAAGGGATTTAAGCTTTTCCATCTTTTTCTCCTTCTTCGAAAGAACGAACCCCCAGACCATTTTAATTCAATTATTTCAATTGCTCTACAAAATGAACGAACTTAGATTTTATTTTATTATTTTTCTAAAAAAAAAGAATTATAAAAAGGATTTTCCTATTTCGTAGAAAAGTTGAAAGTGTCTATGTCTATATAATAGAATAAAAGTTGGTATGTAATTATCTAGGTTGGTTAAAGTGCTGACGCTTTGGCAATTTGGTATAATCATTTTGGACTTTTTGATTTTATGATGCTAAATTAAGAATTAAGAAAGTGTTTTTGTCAGAATTTAAGGACTTCATTCTAATTCGTGTTTTTGATTATAAGTCGTTATCATCCATGAAAGATTAGGTTGAATTTAATGAAATTAATAAAAGAATTTAAATTCAATTGAAAAAAAAGAATAACGAGAACTTAATTAATATTATTTTACAGTACTTACAAATTTGTTTGTCTTTTAGCAATGGCGTAGTTATAGACTTCAATGGGCCGCGTATCGATAATTTGTTGGGGCTTCTTTTTCCCAACTGGTGCGAAGCCTAAAATAAGGGAACAGATACAGAGGGTACATTTTTTCACGGTTGGTAAAAATTTTAGCAATATATCGACAAAATGATTTTTTTAATTATTTTTTACGAATCCCATCTATATGTTCAAAATTATACAAATCCCGACCAAAAATGTTGTAATGATTTTGCAAAAAATTTTACGAAGCCCGATATTTCCGAAACCGCCACTCGTAAGTGGTTTTCGTTTTCAGTGCCAAAATGTGAATTAACAGTTTTTTCTACGGATGATCAAAATTTTATAAATTTCGACCAAGAATTTTGTAAAGATTTTTTCAACTAACTACTTTTACGAAACTCGATATTTCTGCAACCAAATCTCGTAAGTGACTGTGGCTTTCAGTACTGAATTAAGAATTAGCAGACCCATCGATGTTCAAAATTTGAGAAATATCGATACAAAATTTTGAAACAATTTTTTCTATTTTTACGAAACCCGATATTTCCGCAACCAAGCTTCGTAATTTACTGTGTTTTTCAGTACCAAATTGAGAATTAGCAGACCTTTCCATCGATGTTCAAATTAAAAATCTCGATTCAAAATTTTGTAATAATTTTTTCTACTATTTCTACGAATCCACAACCCAGCGTCGTATATTGTAGCGGTTTTCAGTGCTGAATTGAGAATTAACTAAATTCATCGATTAACAAAATGTAAGAAATTTTTAATGATTTAAAACAAATTAAAATTTTTTAGAAAAGCCCGATATTTCCTTAACCGAACCTCGTAAGTGTTTTTAATTTTTTAGTGCTGAATTATGTGCGATTCCGAATGAAAATAAAAAATTTAAAGCTAATCTGCAGAAAAATTTACCAAGTTCTTTTAAGTGAAATCAGGCCACCGCCATAGCCCATATCTAAAATTGAAATACGAAAATATGTTTGTATGCTCTTAGAATATCAACTTTAGTTCAAGTGTTCCTATGCCTGAAATTGTTTTATTTCCAAAGTCCGCACTCATTGAAAAAGTTTCTGTTTGAACTGTAACAATGAAATATTTCGTATGCAAAATATACAAAATATTTAAATAAAATTAAAACAAATGAAATAAGTTTTTTTATGTTTTCGTTTTATTGTAGCTATAGTTGATCAAATTGTTGGTCCCAAAATCAATTCAAATTCCATCTTCTTACTTGAAAAGCAGAGGAGCTGAAGCAGCATAAGCGGCAGTGTGTGCGAAAGCTGGTGCAGCATAGGCTGCTGGAGCGAAAGCTGGTGCAGCGGCATAGGCAGCTGGTGCAGCAACCAATGGAGCGGCAGCATAGGCAGCTGGGTAGGCAGCAGAATGAGCAACAGAGTGGGCATTGTAGCTTGATGCGTATGGTGCAACATATGAAGCGTATGCAGCTGGGGCAGCTACCAAAGGTGATGAGTAAGCCAATGGGGCAAGAACTCCTGGTTTAGCAGCAGCAAGGGCAACAACAGCCATGAAGCAGATAGCGACCTAAAATTTTTTCAAAATAAAAAAAAAAACGGTTAATCCTTGATATCCTTTTTATGTATGCTTTAATCCTCAACTCACGAATTTGAACATCTTGATTGGTTTTGGTTTGTTTGTGTTTGGTTAACTTCGATTGAACGAAAACTGAACTTTGATACTATTACCGTTGTTGGCAGTCGTTTTTATACCAAATCAAAGAAATTACTTGCTAACTACTTAACATTCACGAAGCGTGTATATAAGCACAGTAGTTGAAATCGAAAGTGAATTACGGGCGTAGCATATAGGTATAGCTTAAATTGATCACGTCCATCACTTCCCAATATTATGTTGAAGTAGTAGTTGTGCTCTTGGGATTTGCGTATGCAATATAGCCTTCCATCCCTTCTTTCACTACCTGGTGGCTTCGTCGTCGTCTGTTTTCGTTGAAGAATTGATGAACGCACATTCTTCTTTTGGGCTTCAATGTTATTTTAATTTTGAATAATCATGCTATTTCACATATGAGTGTAGCCATAGGGAAACCAAATCGGTGCTTTATTGGGACAATAAACAAACAAAACCAACAAATCACGCACCAACATTTATATTGCGGCAATACGAATACCAATACCCATCTGAGCCCCATTTATATGGGTCATGGTAAGTATATCTATCACCTTCGCCTCTGCAAAAGGCGATTACTTCATTCGTGCACCTTCCAATCATTTTAATGCATGACAAACCAATCTTCGCCAAAAAATAAAAACACTTTCATCGGCCATTAATTTGAGTATAAATGATGGATTACCGGTTATGGGCGGCATGGAACTGAGGAAGCCATCAAATAGCTTCATGACAAGCAAGGGCTCCTTTTTGCGTTGCTTTCAAATAGCTGTACCTAGGTAGAATCTACACCTACGGTGAGGAATTATACAAAGAGATAGAATAAAAGGGGAAAAGCAGAACCCTCAATAATAATAAAAAAATAAACAATAGAGAGATAAATAAACAAGCTGTCAGGACGCAAACAAAAACAACAACAACAACAAAATTGCGACAGGGGCATGTTTCCAAGTTTTTGGTTTTTGGAATATATTTTTAGACAGACGGTCGGTCGGTGGGAGTTGAATATAAATGGTGGGTGGCCTGGCCATGTGTTGGGGGTTTGCCAGCGGATGGATATAGCCTCGCGAGGCCAGCAATTAAGCAAATTGAAAGCGTTGACTCGATCTGAAATGCCGCTGGACCGATTTATTATGCAAATTTATCGAGAGTGCTAGCTCTCTATAGAGGTGCGCAATCTATTCCTTTTTTATTATGGGTAAGTTTACTCGTATATTTTTATTTTTTATTTTTTATTATATTTTTTTAAAAGGATGGAAATTTAACCCCATCTATGTATATATTATGTAGATGGAAGAATATGGAAAATAAAAAAAGGTATAAAATGAAGAAGGACAACGGTAAAAATGGTGAGTTTGCTGTGATTTTAATGACAACGAAACGAAACAAGGACTATGGTTATATTTTTTAACGAAAAACGTTTCTGTCTTTTTTTGTTATGTAAATGAGTACCTAAAGGATATTTTATAAAAAAAAGGTTTTTTTTTTATTGTGTGCATAATTATTTATTTTCAATTAATAGAAGGTCCTTTTTATAGGTATAGGATTAGAGTGATGCATATTAAGGGCTTACCACATTATTGTAAATTGCTAGGGATACATATAGTCAAGTAAATTTATGGTTTGGCCTCAGATAAATTATTAAGAAAGCAAATTCATATATAGGTGACTCAAAAAACACTGATAGACACTTAAGTGAATTAAGACATATTTACGATCCGACAAAATCGGTGCATGTCATTGGTACTATGTATGGTATGTACCTTCTCTCGATCCCTGTCTTCTCTCTAGATAAAATTTAAAAAAATTAAATGTGTACACGGTTTTTCAAAATTGGACTTTCTAACGGGTGTTTTTTTTTAGACGTGTGGTTTTCAATCTGGCAGTACTTTTTCCCGAGTTGGTTTTTTTGACAGCTGTCACTTGATTTATGCTCAGTTTGGTTTTCCATTTCTTAATGAATAGACTTACTCCTGAACAACGTTTGCAAATCGTGCAAATTTATTACCAAAATAATGGTTCGATTCACGTGGCGAGATGGCCACCGATCCCGATTTTCACAAGAAAATTTTGTTTAGCGATGAAGCTCACTTTTGGTTGAATGGATACGTTAATAAGCAAAATTATCATATTTGGAGTGATCATAATCCACAAGCCATTGTTGAGACGACGTTGTGCCGGTGTGCTCTATGGACAGAGGGAATCATTGGTCCATATTTCTTCAAAAATGAAGCCGGCCATAATGTTACAGTCAATGGGGAACGGTATAGAGCCATGACTTATGACTTTTTTGTGCCTGAATTGGAGGATGTTGATGTGGACGACCTTTGGTTCCAACACGACGGCGCTACATGCCATACAGCCAACGAAACAATCAATTTATTGAAGGAAACTTTTGGTGAGCGTGCGTCGTGGGCCTGTGGCGATTTAACACCGCTGGACTATTTTTTGTGGGGTTATGTGAAGTCGCATGTCTACGCCCGAGACGATTGACGCCTTGGAAGAGAATATTTGGCGCGTTATTGCTGACATACGGCCCAAATTGTCGAAAATTGGGCCTCTCGGCTGGAATTTATTCGAGCCAGCCACGGCGGCCACTTGCCCGAAATTATTTTTAAAACATAATGGCAAACCCTTATCTTTATAATTAAATAATAATATTAAATTATATGCGTTTTATTTCTTCTTGAAAACCACACGTCAAAAAAACACCCTTTACTAACCGGATGTCTATATTAATAACTTACATTCAAGTAATATTTTTCAACCTTAGGTCATACAATGTTCGATTTTATAAAAAACTTTCCATATACTTTTTGACAGAAACTCAAATCTTTGTCAGATTTGAAAATTTCTCCAAGAAAATAGTGAAAAAGTACGGGAACGCAAATTTAAAGAATACAAATTAATATTTACATTTTTAAAATAAAATTATAATTCGTTGAAACAGCAGGTAATTTCGCTTCGTTTGACACCTCATTTGTCAAAATCAGTGTAGTTTGAGAGTCAGAAAGTGAGTCTAGACTATAGAAATGATATATAAGATAATGCGTGAACTATAACTGAATTTGGGATGAAATATATTTTTCTGAATTAAAAAAAAATTTACAGAAACAAAAAATTATTACTTCTCGCGAGGTATTTTCTATATGAGAAATAAAAAATGTTAAAAGGTAAATACATTTATATCGTGGAAAGCATTAATTTGATGAAATCTGTGTCTGAAGTACAGACATTTTGATTTTTTTTTTTCAATCCAAATTTAGTTTTTTTGTTGGAAAGTTTTAATATTCAATATTTTTTCAACATATTATAGAAGATTTTGCAAACAAAACTCAATTAAAATGGGTTGGAAAAATAGTCTAAAATAAATAAAATGCACGACTGGGTCGCACGAACTTGCTCTAATGCGCGATTACACTGTGTTTTTAAAGTTTGAATATTTAAGATCTACTAATACAAATATTTTTAAGACAAAAAATCGGTACGTTATTTTTTAGAATTTATTAATGCGGGATTAAAAAATAAATTTTGAAAAAAAATCATCTACCCATTTACGAAACATCGAATTTTCAAAAATTAATTTTAACTTTTATTTTTAAATCCAAAATTTATTTTTTGGAAAATGTTGGTATGCAATATTATTCAAACTTATAAGAAGCTCTTGTTCTTATTAAAATCGGTTAAGCAGATAATGAGATAGTTGAAAACTAAAAAATTGGTACACAAATACATATACATATGTACATATGTACATATGTACATATGCATATTAAATCAAAAAAAAAGAAAAAGTAGTTAAAATATTTTGTTGACTATAGAGGTTTGGCCACCAAGATCAGTCAGTCCAAAATTTCTAGGATTAATCCAGAGGGATGACGCTTTTAATATAACTATACTGCATAAACCCCTTTTATAGTCAAGATGTACAAATATTCTTAATAATCTATAACATGTCAAAATTTCATGGTATTCCACAATTTTTAAAAATTAGAAGTAGTTTTAAAACATTTTTTTTTTAATAAATTATTTTATTAAACGACGCAATGAAATAAGCCCCCGAGTATTTAGGCCGCTAAAGGTTTTAATTCTTACTCATTAAGAAAAACGTATATAAACACTTTCATTGAATTCGACTTAGTTCTCTTTCGAAGCTTTGATGTAATTTAAATTTTCTTAAAATGGTTTTAATAATTTCGTAATGTAAAAAAGGTATTTTTAAGAATTTATTAATTGTTAATATGTATATAAAATTAAATTTGAAACGCACTAAAAAGTCGAAAAATTCTAATTCTTTGATATTCTGGAAGAAAAAAAAATTATTGAAACAATTTACTTGTGCCTTATGAGTTTTTTCGCAAGAAAAAAACAAATTTTGAAAGTTTAAGGGTCTGTTTCACAATGTCTGATTAAAGTTCCAATTAAGCTACATGGAACTTATTCAACAATTAACAACCTCATTTACGTTTCACAATGTCTGAATACGCCTAATTGGCAATTATAGTTCTAAATATTTTACTGGCCAGATGAAGTGCCGATTAGCAAATTAAACTGCCAATTAAAACATTCAAATCTTTCACTGATCACACACACTTCGATTCAACACAATTCGCCTCAAAGCACTTATTTGTTTCTATCCAGAGCTCTTGGAATCAATCCTCTCGACACTTTTAAGACGTACAATAAGACGACCGACACTGCAAAATTAACTTTTTGATTTAATAAATAATTTTTCTTTAATATTTAATTTGTCTGGAAAACTGGAATAACGAAGGAATAGCTAATTGATCATTGTGAAACGCAAAGTTTTTTAATTGGAGGATTTAATTTTAGGATAACTTAAATATCGGATAACTATGTAATTATAGAAATTTACTCAGACATTGTGAAACAGACCTACAGCTACATGGAACTTATTCGTCAATTAAAAACCTCGTTTACGTTTCACAATATCTGAATAGGTCTAAGTAGCAATTAAAGTTCTGAGGCCAACTTGAGGTGTCGATTAGCAAATTAAACTGACAATTAAATTATTCAAATCTGTCAGTGCGACCGGTAGCATATTTATTTGTTTTGTTTCGATTTATAATGGACATTTTTGAAACATTGGAGGACGAATTCGATGAGTTTTTTGATCGTGTTATGGAACCAAGAAGAGATCGTGTTTTTCGCGAAAGACCAAATTACATGGAGATTCTGGACGAAACCGATTTTAGGATGTGTTTTAGACCGAAGAAAGAAGCTGTATTTTATGTATTTTCATTGATACAACATGAAATCTCGTCTCCCACACAAAGGTTAGATGGTAGAACAAATTTAATAGTAAATATCCCTTTTTTAACATTATTCCAGAAACAATGTGATGGAGTTAATAAATTGTCTCTTGTTGAAAGAACTGGGCTTATGTTGGGACCACCTCCAGTTCTATATGTATAATATAATAATAGCAGATTTGTTCTTGTTTCTCGTTTCAGAGCTTCGTATTTAATCTTTAAAGTTTTAGTACTTCTATAGGTTACCCCGCTTGAACTATTAAAAGCTGCCTCAATATTTTTCCGGCAATTTTCTTTTTCCTGCCACGTAACAGCATCACTTTTCTTATTTTCGATAATGTGTTTAGCATCGCCAATAATTGTTATTAGTAAATTCGTTTCTACTCTAATGAAATTCGTACTTCTTTCCGGCTTTTGTGACATTTTTAACACGTACTATATAAGCAAACCGACACTTAAAAATTGACTTTACAAAGTTTATAAATAATTTTTTTTGAATGTCAAAGTTATTTTGTCTGGAAAACTGGAATAATAAATGAATAACTAATTGACACATAAATTTATAATTTTGATAATTTTGAAACGCAAAGTTTTTAATGGGGGGATTTAGCTTTCAGATAATTTAATTGTCGGATAGCTAATCATATCTTTACTCAGACTTTGTGAAAAAAAACCCTAAACTAGAAATTTCAACTGGAAAAGTGAGAAAATCGTGACAATCCAAAATTACTTTCTTTCAGGGGTGGACGGTGGCGATATACCTAATATTATAATTCCATTTTGTATTGGAAGGAGAAAATATTGATTGAAAGGAATGAAAAACACGGATTTGACAATCGGATAATTTTATCCCTCGTGAATATAGGATCACCAACAGATGGCATTAAACTCTCAGGATGCTACACCCTACATATAAGGATATATTGGAACGAGAGCCAAAAAAATTAATTGAAAAGAGTTTTTTGATGCACCTTTAAATTTTATTTCACTTTCTAAAATGCTGAAAATGATAAAATTAGATGCTGAAAATGATAAAAAAAAATCTCTTTCGAAGTAAAGCGGACCCGCTAATATAGTTTTTAAATATAAAATTTTGTATAATCACTCAAGAAATCAATGTAGGAAATTAAAATTGATCTTGATCATCTGCCCGGATTGTGTCTGGGGTGGAATCCCAGCCTATTTCCCATAAAAAAAAACTTTTATCTTATCATCTTATACTCTTGCGGAAAATTGACGAATCCTTAATTATACAGAAAATCGAAATATACCCTCCATTTTTCCTTGATTGAGAGTTCTTATGACCAATTTTACGCAGAGCACACGTCTTAATAAAATAAGTGGCACTTGATTCTCCCATTTTGTCACTTTAGATGCAGTTTTACTGTCGGAGTAAGTGGCACTTAAGTGGCCAATATAGGAGACTTAGGGCCAGTTTCACAGTGCACACTTAACAAAATAAGTGGCACTTAATTTTTACATTTTGGCACTTTAGCCGCAGTTTTACTACCTGAGTAAGTGGAACTTAAGTGGCCAACATGGTAGACTTAAGTGTCACTTATTCCGATAAGTTTACACTGTGATATTGGGAATTAGTTTTCCATATTTGGCACTTAAGTGTCACTTACTTCACTGTGAAACTGGCCCTTACGCCCAGTTTCACACTCGATTAAGTGTCACTTAAGTGCCAAATATTGAAAACTAAAGCACAATTTTAAAGTGTAAACTTAAGTGACACTTAAGTCTCCCGCGGCTAAAGTGCCAAAATGGGAAAATTTAGTGCCACTTATTTTGTTAAGACTGCACTGTGAAAGTGGCCTTTAACGATCACTTATTCCGATAAATTTACACTGTGAAATTGGGCATTAGTTTTCCATATTTGGCTCTTAAGTGACAATTCCATCGATTGTGAAATTTTGCCTGAAGCATTGATCCTTGTTCTTCACGAACTATTGCTTTACCAAAATTTGTTTATTTTTTTAAGAGCATCTTTAAATTTATAAGAACTTACCTTTTGATATTAATTGTTAATAAGGGTTATTTGTGAGAAGTGTCTTTGCTTCCAGAAAAATTGACCTAGGAGGTTTCTATATTGAACGATGATCATATATTCAAAATGCTTAACATTTTTTCTAGCATTTCTCTGATATTTTTAGAGACAACAATTGGTTGGATTCTAAACTTTAAACTTCATGAAGAGTGACAATGAAAAAGATTGGTTTCAAAATAAAATTATGAATGAGGTAAAAATTCTGATTTCAAAAATTCTTCTTCTCGAAATTATTTTTTTTTTTTTTGCAAATAATAAAGAAAAATCTTCGAAAACGTTTTTTTTTAAACGTCTGATTTAACTAAAATTTTTAAATTGGATTTAAACGACAGATATTTTGGAATTTGTAGCGGAAATATCAATTTTAAATACATTTTTACAGCATAATATCTAGATTCACAAATGTTTCACAAAAGACATTATATTTCTTTTTATTTCAATATCTTCAGAGAAAAGGAAACATTTTAACTTTTCTCCTTATCTAGAAGACTGCAGTGTTAAAAATTCAGAATTTACTACGAAAAAAATAAATAAATAAAATGCAAATGCAAAATAATTTGTATCTGCATTACTCTGCAATCTGCTGTTATTTTTGATTTATCTTTATTTTAAAAAAATGTTTTTTTTTTTCATTTTATTTATTCTTTCTTCAAACAAATTAAAACAGACACGCTGATGTTTCATGCTCTTCTTGAATATACAAAATGTAACTGAATATATTTTGACTTTAGAATAACTTCTGAACTGCTTTGAATTCTAACAAAAATATACGATAGCTTTTTCATAGACAGGGTTCTTTTTTGGAAAAGTCATCTATATGGATACAGCTGCATCATGATAAGTTTTCTTTGAGATCCTTGTATCGTTTATCAAAATCAAATAAACTTATGTATTTGTAAATGTAGGTCACACCATACCACAACCAACTTATACACTCAAAAAGATTTAAAATTAAAAAAAAAAAGTTGTAAAGTCAACGAAAAGGATGTAAAAGATGCAAAAGCAAAGTCATTTATTTGCAAGTCAGTAAGTAAGAGTTGTATAAAGAAAAGTAGAAGAAGATTTCCTTTTTCAACTCTGCAGCTCTTCTATATATGTCAAAACGATATGATGAAGGCAATTTTATTTCAAACGCCCTCTATTGGATTTATTTGTAATACATTTTTTTTTTTATTTTTTTTAGCCATCAGTTGTAACTTGAGAGAAGTTTAAATGTTAACTTGGTAATTCTATTTTGTAAGATTTCGTACTGAAATCTAATCAACTTAAATCCAATTTGTTACAAACACACATAGATATAAATAAATTCACACATCTTTGTGTCGAGATATTATAGCCAAGGAACTATGTACTATTGGTAGAAGGAGATGCGGGTCGGAACTCGCACAGAGTTCCCTAGAGAGGGCTATACGATAAATCGTTCTCAACCCAACTTTGCCTTATATTTATAAATATAAAATATGTCTGGGCATTCTCGTGTAAGGATAAAGTTTCGATTTAGAAGGAGATTTTTCTTTTTTGTTACATGGTGGTCCTTTGAGACGACGATGACGACGCTACGAGAAGCACGACTATGCGACGATAGATGCTGTAGTCATGTAATAGGTTTAAATGACGAAGGACTTTGGGGCTTATTTTTTTTATCAATGTCCACATTTAGAGTGAATTATATATTTACTCGTAACAAGTGGGAGATTGTAAAATTTTGAATTTTGTTAGTTAATTAGGTGTAAAAATCTAATATACTATTTTACAAATTTTTAATGCAAAATTGAAAAAAGTTATGATCATTTAAAAATCATGTTTCTTTCAAAACCCGATATCTCCGCAACCAAGCCTCGTAAGTGGTTGCGGTTTTCACTTCTAAACTGACAACAAACAGACCTATAAATGTTTTAATTTCAAAAATAAATTTAACGGAAAAAAAAATTAAAAATATTAATCTTATAGCTATACATGGGGAACCATTCTTACCTACTTGGGGAAACAGCTGGAGAATTTAGAATTAGTTTCGTTCAGATATACAAATTCTTCCATTTCAAAATGGATTTAAATTTTTGGTTTTAAAAATTATTTAACCGGTGAAACCAGGGGGTCTAGCACGTAACATTGATATACAATCGAGTTCATTGATACAATCGAGGATAGGCAGTTCCTAATTTAACTCGGTCGACTGTTTTCGATTCGATTGAACAAAATTAGGAACAGTCTAAGCTCGATTGTACCGACTCAACTCGATTGTATCAAGTTACATGCTGGCACCTCAGGAAACTGTAGAGTGACAGTAGATTTTTAAAATTTTACAAAAAACGTTAAAATCAGTCACAATGTTAATTAGAAGCTGATATAAAAAGCCACGTTACGTGTCAATTTATTTAATTATAAAAAATAATTATAATAAGATTTCACAAAAATGTCTATTTCAATTTCTTTGAATACAAAAAAAACAACAAATAAATAAAAAGGCAACTTAGGTATGTTTCCATATGAAAGAAACCACAACTATATATCGGCAAAACCCTTCACCACAACATGACATGACCCAGATGAAGCCTTACAGTGTTTTTTCGCCTGAACTAAAGTGTCGATAAAAATCGAGTGCATTCACTTTACAGATCACAAAAACACAAACACACACATATACAAATATATACATAGAACGGCATAGAATTCGATTAATATAAAGGAAAAAAAAACACGATGAACCACTTCGTATATTGGCAGCGGCGACGGTGCACCGCGTTGGTTACTGTGATGGTTTCTATAGAGCTCATTCTAAAATAAAAAAAATACTTTACCTACTACTCGTATATACACTCAACGGCTCTAAACAACATCTTGGATTCTTCCTCAAGCTTTATCCTGCCAAAATCCTCTTTATCCACCTCTACATATAGATTCTCATCTTTTATTCATTTTTCATATTTTGTGCTTGAAGCTGTTTCTATAGGTTAGGTAGGTTACTGGTTAGGTAAGGTACCACCACGAACATATAAGATCTTTCTGGTTAAGCTTAAGGTTTGAGATATATATACAGTTTGTTAGACCGAAGGACTTTTTTTTTCTATGAAAGTATTAACTGACAGCTCCTTGCTCAAGGACTCAAGGTAGGGGTGTTAAGTTAGAAACAGAACAAAATAAAACCCTGTATATAAATTCGATTCCATAATAAATATATTCCGAAGGTATATTTGATTTATGGAAAATTTATTGTTCAATGAATTGATTTTCAGAGAACACTCTACTTGTGTAGCTCATAGTTTTCCCACGAGGTATATAGGTATAGTTTTGTTATTTTTTTTTCTTCTATTTTAAAGTTACCTACCTATACAGTTCTTTATGGAGCAAAGTGAAAAATGCATTCGGGGGTATACCTTATACCAGTGGCGGATCCAGGATTTGGTCATGGGGGGGTCCAACTACAAATAGAAAACTTAAAGGCAAGTAAAACTTGTGTGCGATTTGTGCTACATTATTTATGTGCGTGAAGTTAGCACCGCCAATTTCTATTTTCAGAAAAAAAACACAAGCAAGCACAAACTAAGCTTAAAACAGCGCATGATGTATAACTTTTTAAAAAATCGTAATTTTGAAAAAAAAAATTGCAAATTTTCGAATTTAAAAAAATATTTACAGCGCAACTTTATTTTTGAAAATCGAAAATGGCGGTGCTAACCGCACGCTTCGCAATATTTATTTTTGGCCATAAAAGCTGTAAATATGCGAATCATTTTTTGAGCAAAATACAGCACAACTTAGATTTTTTGAAAATCGTTATTTTGCAAAAAAAAAACTCATCCCTAAAATTTGCGAATTTAAAAAAACTATATACGGCACATGATAACACAAGTTGATTACAATACCTACAGCAGAACTTTTTTGTTTGAAAATCCAAAATGCTGGTGCTAATTTCACGCTAAGTTCCTTCGCAATGTTACAAATAGTAAGCGATTTTTTTATCTCGTCGGTTGTACCATTTTAGAAAAACATAACTTTGGAAAAATTTAATCTTAAAAATTTTCAAATTTGTGAAGTTTTTAAAAATATTTACGGGCCATCGCAGCATACCTTAAGCCCTTGAACTAAGTTTCCTTCATAAAACTATATTATGCAGTCACAATCTAATGTAAGTATGTATATCCCTATTTCCAATAAGATTCATTTGGAGGTATACCTAATCATTAAGCACTTAAAGAAATTTTTAATAGAAATTTTATAAAAAGATGGGCTTTCTGGAATTAAGTAGGTTAAACGTAGACCAAATTTAGGTCGAAGAGAAATAAATATTTAATAAATAAATAAATTAATATAAAAATATTTGGTTTAAAGGCTCATGGGGAAGGGTCCGGACCCAAATTTGTGGATTTTCATCCCAAAACGGAGGCACTTTAACTGAAGCTCGATTTACAGTTGGAGTCTGAAGTGGAATTTCGGTAGTCAGTTCCTATAGCGAGATGTGAAACTGTAAATTTACCACACTCACCAGTGCAGTGGTTGTTCCGCTATTTGTGTTGTTCGATTGTTTAGCGGGATTGTGTTCGCCACAAGCGTCATGGGGTCACTAATGTAGAACCGATAACGAAGTTCTACCAAAAAAGGTTTATGTTTTTATTAACTTTTATTTAACAATAAAATATAATATTTCTTATTTAATATAACTTAAAAGAAAGTTTATTTAAATTCAGTGGTTCGTTGTGTGGAACGTCGGGTCGTGGTCGAGAGACATCTTAATCTTGTTGATCGCTGTAGGTTTTTTTATATATCCATTTCTAAAATCACTGCTGACATTTGATGAATGGGAAATGTTACCACTTACGTATATCAATGTTTCGATACAAGTGTAGTCAGTGTAGGATGAATGTTGTAGGTGCCACAATTTTTTTTAGTATAAGGTAGTACATCCCGGGTAGAATTTGCGACTCGGTATTGCCTTGGCCCCAGCTAGTTTCGCCATGTTTATGTCATGGGCCTATCGAGCAGGAACTAGCTTGGCCCTTGCTAATTTGTTAATGCTCTGTATTCCGTGGGCCTTGCTAGTGGTTCCCATATGGGCCCTAGATAGATCTTCCAAGTCAGGAATGGGCCTCTTGAGCAGTAACTAGCTTGGCCCTTGCTAATTTGTTAATGCTCTGTATTCCGTGGGCCTTGCTAGTGGTTCCCATATGGGCCCTAGATAGATCTTCTAAGTCAGGAATGGGCCTCTCGAGCAGTAACTAGCTTGGCCCTTGCTAATTTGTTAATGCTTTGTATTCTGTGGGCCTTGCTAGCGGTTCCCATATAGGCCCTAGATAGATCTTCCAAGTCAGGCTTTGGATAACTAAAAATTTAGAGATTTTTAGTCACTATCTAAGGGCCTAGGTAGATTTTTACTGAAACCCATATAGCCCCCACCCCTCTCATATTAGGGGTGTTTGAGACCGCTTTTCTCTTTAACTGAAATGTATAGAATTTAATTTAATTTTAAAAAAACTTCACTTTTACTTTTACTTACTGGTTTCTCCGAGATTTGAACTCGCGTTCCTCCAATCAAAGATCCAGCACGCTACCCACCAGGCTGATTTGCGATACAGAATAGGGATGTAAAAATGTTTATGAGTTGATACTTCACGTATTTGCTATATGGACCTTACACAAGTTAAATTGGTCGTTGGGAATGCCAATAAAGAGGCGACACTATCTACGAGCAATATAACGCCAAGAAAATGTTCCATGTCTAGATAATTTTCTACCCGGGTTATTATTATGTAAGAATACAAAAATTAACAATATAGCATCGCGGTGCGTATTATATAGTCCATGCGCATGAAACTTACATTTTAAACTGAAAAATTGGTAAAAAATAGAAATAAATTAATTAAACAAAATCTGAAATTGTTTTCACACCAACGCTTTGCACGCATTCTGATTTCTAAAATAAATTTTAATTTATGAGATGAAAAATTTCAAAAATCGTTGGAGCCGTTTTTTTTTAATAATTTTGTAATTATAAAATTTTGAAAATTTTTTGAGAAAAAAAAATTTGGTACGCCATTTTTTAGTGTTTATCAATGCGGATTTATTAAATAAGTTTTGAGAAAAAGCATATGCCCATTTTCAAAATATCGAATTTTCAATAAAAATTTTGAAATTTTTTTGTTTAATCCAAAATTAATTTTGTTGAAAATTTTTATATAAAAAATTGTTTAAACTTTTAAGAGAAGCTCATTAAAATAGGTTCACAGGTTATGAGCTACTCGAAAACCAAAATAATGGTTTTATGAGAGGTACCGGTTACTAAAAGGTAGATACAATTTTTTTTTTTTTTTTCAAAAAATAGTAGATCGTATACCTACTGATATTAGGTCACATAAATTTTTTTTATCAAAATCGTAGTAGCCGTTTTTTGAGAAAAATGAGAGAAAAATGAACAATGTCTTTTTAAATCTACAAGATGATATGAAAAAACTGCTGGGTCCTAAGTTTAATAAAAAATCCAGGTCAGGTCGTTTTCGAATTATTAAGTTTTGGTCTACTATACCTGTCAAAGTTCTTGAAAAATTCTCCACAAAAAAATTGATCAAGATCCAGTAGAACCGTTTTAGAGGAAATTGAAAATAAAAAAAATGGTTCTATGGAAGGTACTATATTTATACCATTTTCCTGATTTTTTTTTTATAAATTGGTAGATAGCCGCTTTATAAAAAAAATTACCAAATTTTTTCGACTTCGCTATCATCGATCAAAATATCAAGTTCGGATTTTTTACGAATCTTTAGCATGCCATTAAATATAGGTACCTACAAATATATCTATCGCAAGTAATAATTAGAAAATTTAAAATTTGTTGCTTGCCAGAGTTTGGAGCTACCTCCAAATTGATTTATCGCTCGACTTTTTAGCTAATATTGTTTTTTTTTATTTAATCTTCCGCTAAAATAAGACGTAATATAATTAATTAATTACAAAATTAAAAAAAAATCATTTTCAAACTTTTTATTTTACCTTAATTTGCAGCTGTTTCAAAGACTATTTGATGTGCCGACATTTATTTTAAATTTTGTTTGGATTGTTTTGTATTTTAAATTTTAATAAAAAAAAACTTTAAATTCTGACAAAACAAAAATATATAACTATATAAGAGCTTTCAATACGCTACAAATTCAGGTGACAATTAAAATATTTAATTCGTATTATTTTAGATTTTGTCCACTTACACTTCGGACTTATACAAAATTAAATTCTAAAAATGTATATAGATATTCGAACTATGAATTATTGGTTTGCACATAAAATTGGAATTAATTTATACCAACAAAAATGGTATACCCAAATTTATTGATTCCGCCAAAAAGCACGCAGAAAAATGATCGGTTAAAAACAACCTAAAACTTTTTTAAGTTAAATAACAAACATGGTTAGAATACAAACTGCTAACTCACCAGGTAAAATTACACGGGTCAACTCGATTAAAAAAATTATTTAAATCTACACACTGATTCGGTTAAAGTGCACTAAATTTGATTAAACTACTTCTGGATTATTTTGTTCGGTTTCAATAACTAATAAAGTAAGTTAAGCAAACATATTAAATCCATCATGAAATCCTTATAACCAATCTACTCAGAGATAGGTGAAATTAAATAAATATAATTATGTGATTTAAGCAAGCTTTATACATATTTAACATAAAAGATCTTATAAATTACGAATTTTAACCAAGTTTCTGCATTATTATAACCTTTTTAGGTTTTTATTTTAAACAATTTATTTAAATCGAAAAACCATCAAAACCTTATTTCCCAATTTTAAGAAATTATTAAATTTAATATTTTTTCAAAAGCTTTAGGCATTAGTAATTTTTCAAAAATGCATTAAAGTCAAAATCGGTAGAGTCGTTTTCGAAAAAATGAAAAAAAAAAAAAAAAAAAAAAGAAATCATGTGGCATCTAAATGAAAAATCCAAATTCCTACTTTAGGGAATCACAGATCGTATAAACTAGCTCAAAGTACAGTACATGTGGATACACCGAAGTATATGTAAACAGACCAACCGCTACGATGCACGGGACGAACGGCATGCGGAAATGCAATATTACTGTCCAACATACATCTAGATAGTATTTTTTACGTTCATTTATATTTTTTGAGTTTATCCGCATTATGCAGACTATACATCCGCACACAATACCTTTGTCTAGCAATAAATGGCGCCCAACGTGGTGCCCAATTTCACTCAATTTAATACTGGTTTAAAAAATTCTAACTAAATTATAGAACCACTGATCCATATATGTTAATAATTTAAACAAGAAGGACCCATTACTATTTTCTGTCCCTTTTCATATCTTTTTAAAACTTTTTATATTTTAACTAAGCTATTCAACCAAATTACATTTGAAAAGATTCTGAAAGAAATTCTATAGAGTGTAAAGAATTAAAAATAAAAAGCCACACACGATTATTATCATAGCTCTAATCCAGCAGCCTTCCACCCCCCCCCCCCCCCCAACCTTCCTCACAATATAAAAGTGCTATACCTACCTACCTACAAGAAATTAAAACAAAAACGTGCAGAACATAAAACACCTATCTATAGTATAAATGAGAAAAGATACATTCACCCAAAGTACTCAGGTAAGACAAACAAAAAATACAAAAAAACATCACAACACAACACACAAAAAAAAATTAAAAAAAAAAGAGCAAAAGTACACTCTTGATGTAACGAACGCGCCTTATCACAGGAACAGGACAATATTCTCGGTCACCACCATCATCTCTATCCTCCTTCAGTCTTCACCATTTAAAAGGATCTAATCCATTCAGCTCGAACTCGAATCGACTCCCTTGACGAGCGTTTTCATTTATTTCGTCTAGCAACGAGACGACTTTCATTTCATTCATTTGTTAAAGCATAGGAGGGTTGTGTTTTGTGTGTAGGTGCAGAGGCTTTAGGTTAGGTAATTTTCGGCTTCGGTTGGGTTTATGAGAGCACTTTTGTGCTGAGCTAAATTGGTTCCAGTGGTGCCACAACAGCGGCTTCTGTTCTAGTATCAACCATATCAGCCCAGCCACTCTATCTATACCTCTACCTACCTTCACCATTATATTTAGGTACAGATACACAGATACAAATGGCTGGCTACATGCGGACTCCATGTCATCTTACCATAGGTATATGTGTTATTGTGGGGTTGTTTGGGATTGATGCCTTGATGCTTGTTGGATCATTTCGCATGAAACGAACATCACTTACACTTATTACCTATGGGAGTGTCAAGTGGGACGAGCAAGTATCTATCCATATGAGCTTGTGTGTGTGTTATATTCACGCATATACGAAAGGATACGAATAAGGACCCTATGATGTTTATACGTTTTGCCGGTTTCCATATATCTAAATGTAGGTATTCCAAGTTCCAACACCAACAACGAAGGACATATACAATTCAGCAGTGGATTTGAAAAAAATTCGTGTTGTACCTTTTTGTTTTGTTGTTGTTTTGCTTTGTTGTTCTTGTGACTGAGCGCTGATTGAAGAGATCACATCACTTGCAATGTATCTATGTATATGTGATGTGACATCGGAAGCCATTAGTAGGTATCTCCTGAATGAATGGAAAAACCAAAGGGTTTCATTTCCATGATGGGATGATACTGCTGGGAAACTTTTGTTTTAAAGAGGATTTTCCATTCAGTTCGAAGGACTAATTGGCCCCGTGTATACATAGATATTTATATAAAAGAATGAACATACAGACGTGAAGTTCTGGTTGACAAATCATTTAAGCGGCCAAGTTTTTCAAATTGTTTTTGTTTTTGGATTTCAGTAGACTTTTTGAATTAAAAAAAAAAAAATACACTTGAAAATTCGAGCCAGATGAAGATGTCAATTGAACGTTGCCAAATGAATTTTGTATAGCTTTCAGGAAACTGTTTGAGGAGTTTTTGTGAAACTTTTTTAAAAAGAAACTTTTTTTTTAAGGGTTTTTCAAGTTGTTGTTTCTGTCAACCAGAACCAGACACAATTGACTTTGTAATTTGTACAATATTATATTAGTTGTCGAAAAGGTCACTTTAACAAGTTCAATGCAACATTACATATAGTGTCAAATGCAACTGAAAATCTTCCAAATATAAGTTTCTACAAATTTTTAAAATTCCCTTCTATGGCTGCAATGAAATAAGAATCGTGTTGTCGTGAATTAACAACAAAAATTTTAATAGCAGTTTTACTCGAAAATTAAACAACTTTAGAAGTATAGATCTTCAATGGACCAACCTATATGGTCTAAGGGCCAGTTTGTTCAATGCAGTGGGTTAAATCTGAACGTTGACTTTCACAGCTTCTAACTAAATGGCGCTAGTCAACCAAAATCGACTGATTAGCGATTTCCATGGTTAACAACTGAAACTATCGATTCCTTGAAAAAAAAATTTGATTATATCATGCTCATTCAATGATTTACCAGTTGCAATAATCCTTGATTAAAGATGATCAGCTGTCAAAAAACTAGTCCTACGTGTATCACAAGTTCTTTGCTAACAGTCAGTAAACCTAACCTAACCTTAAACCGAAGCAGATCTTGACTTGCATATTTATATTATATGTATAGGTAGGTACATGACAGAAGAAGATTTAAACAAAATTGACATTGACATTTAATTGACAGCTAACACTTGTTGCACTAAAATTTAGCGTTGCCACTTCAAACAAAAATTTCGTAGTAGACCATTTCATTCGATTTTTTTTTAATAAAAAGAAAAACAAAATAAATAAATTCTGAAAATACTGATCTGTAAGTTCTGTCCACTCTCCAAAATTTTATTAGATATAGTTAATATACCAGATCTCCAGTAATACAAAAATTAAAAAAAAATATATTATCATTTTTATTTTATTTAAAAACTTGTATTCCCAACTTTTTTCATTTTAAAATTTTTGTAAACTTTTCGAAGTGTCTCGGGCGATGCCTACACTTTTTCCTTTTTCAAAAAATGTATCACCCGAGAAGGATGAGACACTCCCAAATGCGTTGCATGCTTTAAAAAAAATTAAATCTTTTTTTAAATAAATTAAAAATATTATTTTTTTTTAATAACGTAGATGAAAATAATTAAAAAACTACTTCTGTTTAAGTCACCTCAACTCCAAAAATTGCATTTCGCCCAGGTACTACAGTGTACCCTTCTAAGACGCGAATTATGGTCCATGCTTACCGACTCTTATAACGGGTGATTTTTTAAGAGGTTTAGAACTTTTTTTTAAAAAAAAACACAAAAAATTCGAAAAAATGAATGAAATATTTATTTGAGTCGATAGTTTAAACCTTGCAATTTAATGTTTAAAGATAATTTCATGCAAATGTTGACCGCGGCTGCGTCTCAGGTAGCCCATCCGCTGAGTCCAATTTTGGCATACTCTTTCACACATATCGGCCGGTATCTCACGAATGAATGCATGGATGTTGGCTTCCAGTGCGTCAATCGAAGCGGGCTTGTCCCTATAGACATTAGCCTTGACATACCCCCACAAAAAATAGTCTAATGGTGTCAAATCGCACGATCTAGGCGGCCAATTGACCGGCCCGAAACGTGAAATTAACTGTTCACCAAACTCGCCTCGCAATTGCGCCATTGTTTCGCGTGCTGTGTGGCATGTGGCACCGTCTTGTTGAAACCACATATCATGCAAGTCAAGAACTTCCATTTCGGGCAAAAAAAAGTTTGTTATCATCGCTCGGTAGCGTTCACCATTGACAGTAACGCTGCGATTCGCATCATCTTTGAAGAAATATGGCCCAATAATGCCGCCGGCCCATAAACCGCACCAAACAGTGGCTTTTTCGGGATGCATTGGTAGCTGTTGCAATGCTTCTGGCTGATCTTCACTCCAAATGCGGAAATTGTGCTTATTTACGTACCCATTCAACCAAAAATGAGCCTCATCGCTGAACACAATTTTTCGATAAAAAAGCGGATCCTCGGCCAGCTTTCCAAGAGCCCATTCACCAAAAATTCGGCGTTGTGGTAGGTCGGCTGGCTTTAGTTCTTGCACCAGCTGTATCTTAAAAGGCTTTACGCCCAAATCCTTCCGCAAAATTTTCCACGTAGTGCTGTAACAAAGGCCTAACTGCTGGGAACGGCGCCGAATCGACATTTCGCGGTCTTCTGTCACACTAGCTGATACGGCCGCAATATTTTCTTCACTACGCACAGTACGTAAACGTGTTGGTGGTTTAATGTCCAACAAAGTAAATTTGGTGCGAAATTTGGTCACAATCTTCCGAATAGACTGCTCAGAAGGTCGAGAATGCCGCCCATAAAATGGAAGCAGCGCGCGATGAACATTTCGAACCGAGCACGAATTTTGATAGTAAAATTCAATAATTTGCAAGCGTTGTTCATTTGTAAGACGATCCATGGTTAAATTGCAAACCAAACTGAAGCTGTTTGACAGTGACACAAGGTACTAAACACACGTCAGCTGTCAAAACCAGTGTTGCCAAAACCAAACCAGCTAAAAAATCACCCGTTAAAACTCACAGCATGAATATATACTATGAATTTTAAACGCAATTTTTTGAGTTGAGGTCACTTGAAATTATTAATTGAAATATAATTTTTTTAGTTTCAATTTTTATTAATATTTTTTTAAATTAATTATTCTATTATAACACAGAACTTGGAGACAAAAAATCCAAAAAATGTTTTTGTAGCAAATTGGAGCACAATGTGGAACACCCTATATTATAGTTATACACGGGAAGGCGAAAGGATGGCATGGTGAAGACGGGACAACAAAACCCACGAAGTCTTGGGCTATAAAACTGAAGATATGAGCCCGTAATCAGAATGTGTGAAAAGTATTTTTGGAAGTGGCACTTTTAAAAGTTCGACTAGAAGCTGCAGATGGTCTGCTCAAATACTTCAAGTATACTTTTCAGTCCTCTATGAATGGCTACTTAAGTAAAGAAATAAAAAGTCTAAAGGGCTTTACAATGACAAAAAGTTTCAAAAAATGTTGTTAAACAATGTTTGATTCCCTATAAAGTCATCTCAGTGGAAGTAACTACCAACGCATGCCAGGTAGATCAGTTACAAGTTGCATAAAAAGCGACAATAGGCTAGAGCGTATAAATTGGGTCGAAATAAGAAATTTTATGGGGAGAGGGTTAATTACCCCTTAAAAAACTGATTTAAAATAGATAAAAATGTAACTGTCAGAGAAAAACATCAAGTAAAAGTTTAACAAGTTTGTCTTGTTATAATAAAATTAAAAAACATTATATATTCGTGGTTAAATTAACACATCATCTTTTTGATAAAATTTTCGTTGATTTAAGAAGATGTCATGTTGTTTCCACATGAAATTCTTTTAAGATAAAAAAAGTTTAAAGATTTTGATATGAACGAACGTGCTATTATAACACTGCATTCTGATATTTTCAATTTTACATACATATACCTGTTGTCTTACAGTTTCATAGAATTATTTTTAAAATTGTTTATCTGATGAATTAAATGTCGTTACTTAACATTGTTATTGGTTTTATTAAGCCTTGAGTCCTTTAAATTATATTTGAAAGTATATACTGTCAGCTTAGTAGCAGACGAAGTGAATTTATCCATATTTTTGTTTTGATTTAACAGGATTATTTATTTTTAGATGTGTTAAGTTTACAATATGTTATGTAAATTTAACAATTGTGTAACATTTTACTGTTTCAATGCAATGTTAAAGTTTTTTAACCTGTTAAGTATTTAACAGGATAACAACCAGATAATTGGTTAATTTTACCTGACACTTTTTCTGGGTCACAAAAACACAAAAGCAACACTTTTAAAGTCATGATATAGTTTTTTTCATAGTTATAAGTTAATTCTTAAATTATATTTCTGAATAAAGTATATTTTAAGGGAATAGTTAAAAATAAATTTTCAAAAAAAAAAAAAAAAAAAAATAAAACTGAAATTTTTTGCCAAACTGAACATAATTAATTAGGTACCTACTAATTTTGTTATTAAAATTCAATGTTACTATCAATTTTTAGTCGAACATTTAAATGCAAATGCTTGCGTAATGCCTTTTTTGAGAAACTTGAGAATAACAAAAATTTAATTTTCCGTTTTTTAGAATTGATCCAAAGATCATATTTTTACAAGCCACAAAATTCTGAGCGACAGAAAAAAAATATAAAATACTAGCTGATCACGTCCGACTTTGCACCGAATTTTTCATCAATTTAAACATTTTAAAAAGTTAAAAAAAAAGTTTAGGGGCTTCAAACTAACCTTTAACAATAAATCTTTTGGCAATCTATAATAAGTTTTATATACACAATAAACCAGAATTCTGACTCTGAGAGCGTAAAAGCGTAAGGGACAAAATAAGCCGATTGTCATTTCCATAATGTTTGTCATTCTTCAGAATCAATATTTTCCATCGACCCCAGAAAATATGCGAATTCGAGTTTTCACGATTTTCCTACTTTTCTGGTCGAAATTTCCAATTTTCGACTCTGTTGTGTTTTTATTTGGTTCAATACGAATCCAACAAAAAAATCCCCATGTAAAGAGAATGATTTTTATTTGTATATTTAGATTATGAGAATGTATGTAGCCAACGACATTGCTGAGCAACACGCGTTTTAAATTGTTCACATTTTACTGCCGAAAGTTTGAAATTTTAATATCAAATCTCAACTGTCTCAAATGTCACCCAAAATAACATGTCATCCTAAGATCCACACTGACAGGTTTTACAATAATTGTTTTATGTCCTTTTAATCAGACAGTTGATAACTGCTAAAGGGACTTGCATGGCATTATATACTGCAGTTCTTGTAGAACTCTATCATGTACCTACCATAAATATTTATGAAACAATTATTCAAATCCGTTCAACTTAATTTTAAACTTTATTGCGCCCGACTAGTTGCATCCAATTGAATCTTTGTTTATTTTGACAGAAAGAATAATTATCCAAAATGATAATAATTATTGCCAAATGTTCACAAAAAAACTTTTTGCAAGCAATAACCCCTTCGTGGCCTAGTTTCGAATTTTAATCCAAAACTTTTGCTGCATGGATCTTTATAAAAAAAAATTTACACAGATCCAGAGAACTATGAGAACAGAGTAGAGGCATACCCTGTACACTGTACAGTAAAGCACATGACTTTAGCCTTCACCTTCCATTCATGTCTATATACCTACCTATCCTATACTTGGTATAGATATATTGTAACCTAATTTCGCATGAAAGTTTATTTACTCAAATTTGAGCATCATCTCGTTCCGGTTTGAAAATCCCCATCCTTTCGAGTTCCATCAGGAGAAGCCTTAAGCTTTTAAAATCCCCATTCGACGTGACAAATTCACTCAAAGAAAATTTCAAACAATTTCATTTTGAAAATTGCGTCGCTACAGATTCGTCCTCCCCCGAGGACATTCAATGAAGCTAAAGCTATATACCTATACTTACAAAACTCTATACAAACTTCCACAAAGTTGTTGTTTCTTTCTCCATGCAATATAACAATATGCATCTGCTCCCAGTTTTATTTCTTCTGCCTGCCATTTCTATTATTATCATAAGAAAACTTTTTTATCCACATAATAAATCAATTCACTTCTTGTCTTTCGATCTCACTTCATCCATCTTTAAGGACTCCCCATTGCCAACAATTTCTATCTATACCTATATATCTCTGGAAAGGAGTGCACTTTTTCGCCAGGCGGCCAAACTTTGGCAACCGGAACTATGCTCCCGAAGACTCACTCACATACATTATAAGAGGTATACAGAACGAATGAACAAACGAACGAACGACAAAATCGCAAGAAGTAGGTAACTGTTAAAAAAAAAAAAAAAACAATTACTCCAAGGACGATGGAATAAACGACATGAAGATAATCGAACGGTAATAAAAATTTGTCTTCTATTTTTCGTAAATGGGCTGTGCTCACATTTCCATCCAACTTAGAGCCGATTCAATATGATCAGATCCTTAAACATCAAGGAAAGTTGCACATGGATGGAAAAAGAGGACGAAAAAAAAACTACGATTTTGTAATAGAAAATTTCAGAATCACCTATAACTTAAGAATGTATGGGTGAGAAGGGGGTGGGGGAGGAATATTTTCGTTTGCTTGTCTCGTTTTCTATATACCAACGTACCTTTCCTGGCAAAGTTGCAGATTCACGTTTTGTAGAGATGTCTTTGTATCAACGCGAACAAGGACAAAAGGTACCACCGTACAGTGCACTAAAATGGAACCGGATGTTGGAATAAAATCGAAAGACAAAGTACCGTCAATAATTCGGAATCTCATGTTGCATTCAGTAGTTTGCTAGAGAAGAAAGGTATATGAGTATGGAATAGAAGGACATACCTCACAGCCTAATGCTACATGGACGCATAGAGCATCGTATACCCACCCACTTGATGCGCAGCAAGGACAATGCCGGGCAACAGGTACCAAAGATGGGACGTAAAAAGTGTAATCGATGGATTTGATTTAGTTCAAAAAGTTTAGGTTTTTTTTTGTTTTCTGTTAGTTTTTTGAGTCCTTGTTTCCAGTTGTTCTATTTTTTTGTCTTTTATTTTTGGATTAGTGTGTTTGAAAAAGTTTCAGACAGGACACATTAAAGTATATTGGAGAGATAGTGTACGTATAGGTACCTACCTATACCTACAACTAAACGGTTAATATTAATGAAGACTGTGTGTATATGTTGAGCACAATAAAAAAGGTTAGCGCATCGGGGATGGAATCATCATTTATTGTCGACTAGAGAACATTTTCCAGGAATAACAAAAGAGGATTATGTATATTTTCTTGTCGATTTGGAGATGGAAATTGTGTATTCACGGAAAGTAATCCATACAGAGAGGTAAGGTATAGGTAGATGGGGATTACAAGTGTTCCTGATGTTCAGTACTTTAATAGTTGGCAATGGAACATTTTTTTTCTGTAATGTTTGAAAACAGTGGATTTCATTTTGGTTGGATTCAAATAATTTCATAAATCTGTATTTAAATTGTTGGATTTAACATAATTTACATACATCCATGTTTTTTTTTATTGTTTAATGTTAAGGCGGTATTTTTCGAATTTTATTTTTAAATTGAGAGTGGATGGAGTTCCAGAGTTTTTTTTTTTCGGTTTGATTTTTCAATTTACCATAAATAAACTTAAGCCAGGATAATGCTTTTATAAAATATTGTATACCTACCTAAACATATTTATTTTGACATTCAAGGTTCTGTGTGTCATGAATTTTTTTCATTCAGCATTAAAATTAATTTTCTATAGGAATGAGGGGAGTCAAACATTTCTCCATTTTGGTTACGGAGAATATAACCTCGTTTCTTTAAAAAAAATTACCATCTATACGAAAAACCATTTTTCTGCGAAATTCTACGAAAAATAAAATTTCTACTGTATTTTTCGAAAAATAAATTTTTTACGAAAATTAAGTTTTCTACGAGGAGGAAATTCGAGAAGGTATGGGAGAGGAAGATGTGGCTTTTTGATATCCTGGTGTGAACGGTGATGGGATATGGGGCGGAGATATGTTGATGGGAGGAGAGACAAAAAATGGAAAGAATGCAGGAGAGGTACCTCAAATGGACACTAGGAGTAGAATGGCAAACTCCAGGATACATGGTGAGAGAGGAAACCAAAAGATATGATAAGGGCAGGATATGATAAGGGCAGGAAGAAGGGCATGGAATTATGAAGAGAAATTAACAGGTGGGAAAGGAAGTGAAATAGCGAGGGAATGTTTAGAGGAGATGAGGGAGAGAGAGAGGGAAGGAAGCGAGAGAGGATCCCGATGGGAACAAGGGAGAATGGGAAAGAGAGGAAGGGAAGGAAGAGAAGACAGTGTGACAGGGTACGAGAGAGTAGAATGGGAAGACAGAAGAGAGCAGGAGAAGGAAAGACTGGAACTAATATTGGAATCCAGATATAATAGGTGGTTGAAGGAAGTAATGACCGAGGGGATCCCACAATATTTGAAAGCGGGATGGAAGGCAGACAGAACAAGGAGAATAGCGAGAGTCAGGCTAGGGAATGAGATGAGAGAAAGATGGTACTGGAAGCATGAAGAAGAAAGAATGTGCAGAGTGTGTGAAAGTGAACCTGAGACGTGGGAACATGTGATAGAAAGATGCAGGTCAGGTGGGGATGAAGGGATGTCAATAGGGGAGAAGATGAGGGATATAATGGACGAAGGAGGGAGGGGAGAAGAGTGGATAAAGGCACTAGAGGTTGCGAGAAGGAGTTAGGCGAGAGGGATAGGAGAGGGAGAGTTGTAACCCTTAGGGGAACCAATACAATACCTACAAGTTTTCTACGAAAAATAAGTTTTCTACGAAAAATAAATTTTCTACAAAAAATCAATTTTCTACGAAAAATCTATTTTCTATAGTTTAAATCAGTTTTCTGCTAAAAATTAATTTTCTACGAAAAGTCTACGAAAAACCAAGAAAAATCAATTTCTACAAAAAATCTATTTTCTACGATAAATCAATTTTCTAAAAAAATCTATTTTCAACAAAAAAATTAATTTTCTACGAAAAATCAATTTAATTCCAAAAATCAATTTTCTACAAAAATTCAACTTTTTAGAAAAAAAATCAATTTTTTTTACAAAAAATCAATTTACTTCCAAAAATTTATTTTTAACGAAAAAAATTCAACTTTTAACGAAAAATCAATTTTCTACGAAAAATTAATTAATTTTCTACGAAAAATGAATTTTCTACAAAAAATCTGTTTTCAACGAAAAATATATTTTCTAGGAAAAATTTATTTTCTGCAAAAATTTATTTCCTACGAAAAATGAATTTTCTGCGAAACATCAATTACCTACAAAAATCAATTTTCTAAAAAATTCTATTTTCAACAAAAAATCAAGTTTCTACGAAAAATCAATTTTCTAACAAAATTCGAATTTCCTTAATTTGTATAAATAATGTATAAATTAATTATACAAAAACATCAATTTTCTACAAAGTGGAATTTTGTACAATAAAATCAATGTTCAACAAAAAAAAAATCAAATTTCTAAGCAAAATAAATTTCTACATATTAAAATTAATTAATTAATACCTGAAGCTAGAAAGTCAACACAGTGACACTTGCGTTGTTAATTAAACATGTTTTCATGTTGACACGAAAAAGTAAAATTCGAGTTTCAGATAACGCACGTCAACGCATTGTGGGAAAATATTGGAGTGCGTGAAGTTAGCCCCCCTTTTTTGGAATTTGTTATTTTTGAAAGTTGTTCCAGGTTGTTCCCGATTTGTTCCGCATTGTTCCAAGTTTTTTTTGAAAAATATTCAAAAATGGGGATTTTAGAGCCAAAAAACCGTTTTTGACCTAGCCCCCCTTTTTTCGAAAATCAAATTTTTGAAAGTTGTTCCAGATTGTTCTAGTTGTTCTGAACATTGTTCCAAGTTTTTGGACCCCTATGTTCAAAATTTCAAAAGTTATGGGCAAAATTCGAAAAAATTCTAGCCCCCCTTTTTTCGAAATTCTTAATTTTGAAATTTTTTTCGGGTTTCAAAAAGTGTTCTAAACATTGTTCCAAAAACTCAAAATTGTAGGACGTGTATTTTTAAAGATAAAACCTTCCGAACATTTTTTCAAAAATCCAAAAAAACGGCTCTCTAATATTTTATTTTTTTTTAATGCATTGACTTTTGAAACCTTATGATAAATGCATGTATTGAAAAAAAGTTCTGACCATATATTCTTACTACCAGCTTAAAAACTAACTTTAAAAAAACATCTCCGATTTTTTTAACTTTTCAAAAAGACCCCTGCCCCCCCTTTTCTAAAAATCCAAAATCTAAAATTTATTCCAAGTACAGAATCCTTCAAATCCAATTGTTCCAAAATATCATCAAAAAATATTGAAAACTGAAGATTTTAAGCCCAAAAAACACTTTAAATGAAAATATCTTATTATCCTTGCTCTAGCCCCCCTTTTTAGAAATCCAAAATTCAAAAATTTGTTCCAGGTTGTTCTAAGGCTCTTCTAAATTGTTCCAGACTTTCGTTTCTTAAAATTGATTTTTAGTATGAAAAATTTCAAAAAAATGCTCCCCTGCCCCCCCTTTTCCAAAAATCCAAAATCTAAAATTTGTTCCAAGTGCAGAATTCCTCAAATCCAATTGTTCCAAAGAATCATCAAAAAATATTGAAAACTGAAGATTTTAAGCCCAAAAAACACTTTAAATGAAAATATCTTATTATCCTTGCTCTGGCCCCCCTTTTTAGAAATCCAAAATTCAAAAATTTTTTCCAGGTTGTTCTAGAGCTCTTCTAAATTGTTCCAGACTTTCGTTTCTTAAAATTGATTTTTAGTATGAATAATTTCAAAAAAATGCTCCCCTGGCCCCCCTTTTCCAAAAATCCAAAATCTAAAATTTGTTCCAAGTGCAGAATTCCTCAAATCCAATTGTTCCAAAGAATCATCAAAAAATATTGAAAACTGAAGATTTTAAGCCCAAAAAACACTTTAAATGAAAATATCTTATTATCCTTGCTCTGGCCCCCCTTTTTAGAAATCCAAAATTCAAAAATTTGTTCCAGGTTGTTCTAGAGCTCTTCTAAATTGTTCCAGACTTTCGTTTCTTAAAATTGATTTTTAGTATGAATAATTTCAAAAAAATGCTCCCCTGGCCCCCCTTTTCCAAAAATCCAAAATCTAAAATTTGTTCCAAGTGCAGAATTCCTCAAATCCAATTGTTCCAAAGAATCATCAAAAAATATTGAAAACTGAAGATTTTAAGCCCAAAAAACACTTTAAATGAAAATATCTTATTATCCTTGCTCTGGCCCCCCTTTTTAGAAATCCAAAATTCAAAAATTTGTTCCAGGTTGTTCTAGGGCTCTTCTAAATTGTTCCAGACTTTCGTTTCTTAAAATTGATTTTTAGTATGAAAAATTTCAAAAAAATGCTCCCCTGCCCCCCCTTTTCCAAAAATCCAAAATCTAAAATTTGTTCCAAGTGCAGAATTCCTCAAATCCAATTGTTCCAAAGAATCATCAAAAAATATTGAAAACTGAAGATTTTAAGCCCAAAAAACACTTTAAATGAAAATATCTTATTATCCTTGCTCTGGCCCCCCTTTTTAGAAATCCAAAATTCAAAAATTTGTTCCAGGTTGTTCTAGAGCTCTTCTAAATTGTTCCAGACTTTCGTTTCTTAAAATTGATTTTTAGTATGAATAATTTCAAAAAAATGCTCCCCTGGCCCCCCTTTTCCAAAAATCCAAAATCTAAAATTTGTTCCAAGTGCAGAATTCCTCAAATCCAATTGTTCCAAAGAATCATCAAAAAATATTGAAAACTGAAGATTTTAAGCCCAAAAAACACTTTAAATGAAAATATCTTATTATCCTTGCTCTGGCCCCCCTTTTTAGAATCCAAAATTCAAAAATTTGTTCCAGGTTGTTCTAAGGCTCTTCTAAATTGTTCCAGACTTTCATTTCTTAAAATTAATTTTTAGTATGAAAAATTTCATTAAAATGCATTCGTTTAAAATGCATTTTATTTCATTAAAATGTATTCGTTTAAAATGCATTTTATTGAAATAAAATGTATTTTAAACGAACAACCTGGAACAAATTTTTGAATTTTGGATTTCTAAAAAGGGGGGCCAGGGCAAGGATAATAAGATATTTTCATTTAAAGTGTTTTTTGGGCTTAAAATCTTCAGTTTTCAATATTTTTTGATGATATTTTGGAACAATTGGATTCGAAGGATTCTGTACTTGGAATAAATTTTAGATTTTGGATTTTTAGAAAAGGGGGGGCAGGGGTCTTTTTGAAAAGTTAAAAAAATCGGAGATGTTTTTTTAAAGTTAGTTTTTAAGCTGGTAGTAAGAATATATGGTCTGAACTTTTTTTTAATACATGCATTTATCATAAGGTTTCAAAAGTCAATGCATTAAAAAAAAAATAAAATATTAGAGAGCCGTTTTTTTGGATTTTTGAAAAAATGTTCGGAAGGTTTTATCTTTAAAAATACACGTCCTACAATTTTGAGTTTTTGGAACAATGTTTAGAACACTTTTTGAAACCCGAAAAAAATTTCAAAATTAAGAATTTCGAAAAAAGGGGGGCTAGAATTTTTTCGAATTTTGCCCATAACTTTTGAAATTTTGAACATAGGGGTCCAAAAACTTGGAACAATGTTCAGAACAACTAGAACAATCTGGAACAACTTTCAAAAATTTGATTTTCGAAAAAAGGGGGGCTAGGTCAAAAACGGTTTTTTGGCTCTAAAACCCCCATTTTTGAATATTTTTCAAAAAAAACTTGGAACAATGCGGAACAAATCGGGAACAACCTGGAACAACTTTCAAAAATAACAAATTCCAAAAAAGGGGGGCTAACTTCACGCACTCAAAATATTGGCGGACTGGCGTCAATCGTGTGATCCTCAACGTTTCATACGTTGACAATTGATGATGTTTTATTTTTTGGTGTAAATAAATCGTAGAGGTATTGATCTAGATAAAGGACGAACACGGATCTATTTCCTTGAAAACTGAATAAGCGAATATATTAAAGGTATATTCAATTAAAATTGAAGTTAAGGTCACCTATGAACTTTTAGTTGAAAAATGATTATGATGTAAAGTTACATTTGTTTTTAATTTTCTCCAGAAATTCCTATGTCTAGCTATTTCAATTTTTAAAAATTACTTATTCATGTCATTGTTTCTATTTTAAAAAAAACAACGATTTTTCCTCTACTAGACCAAAAAAAAAAAAAAAACTTCAAATCAATGCCTCATCATAATCGTTATTGCTGATGATGTATTTTGATTTGAAGCAATTTCACTGTTATTTTTTTTTCGCTGCATTGAAATCGAAATGAAACAAAAACAAAAAAAAAAAGGATTAAGAACAAAAAGAATTCAAAACAATATTCAAATGAAAACCAAAGTAGAGTACTTAACTGATGATGAATTGAGAACAAAAACCGAATGAAGTGGAGAATTGAAGCAAAATATAAAAAAAAAAATGAAAACTTTCAGGATACTCACTATACATGCATATAAATATATAATGATGATGGATACCCGCAGACAACTACATATAATATACAAATCTACCACAAAAATAGCGCATATCTCACATCTATCCGTCCAACTTGTGCACCGCAACCAAATAGCAATCAACGTTCATCATGACGACGACAGTTAACAACAGTAAACAAGAGAGGACGAACCAAACAAATATAAAAAAAAAATAATAAAAAAAATAAAACTGCCGATAAAACAAAAGGATTTAATCTTCGAAATACAGAGCATCAACGTCACCCTTATTCCAATTCCACCCATCATCACCATATCAACCACGAGTTTAGAAATTCCAACAAAATATACATGAAGTTTGTGAGGTATGTGAGATGGTGGTAAAATGATCCGCAACTATCTACAAACAATTAATTCAAAAATAAAAAAAAAACAGGTTAAAAAAATACTCTTCGTCAATAATATGACCATCAAACTATACACGACTAACTATGTTTTGTATTTCAATTATAATTAAGAGTACCTTGAAAATAAAATTGAAGGTGAGAAGATGGATGGAAACTTTTCAAAAATTGGACCTACAATTTTAGAAGTTTATTTATAATCTATTATTCAGAAAAAATGTCACCAAGAATGATTTTTAATTAAAAAAAGTTTTCGAAAACCTTAAAACTTTATAAGAAATGAACCTTATTTTTGTTCATAATTCTTAACCATTTTATTGGAAAGATGACCCCCACAGTCTGTATTTTTTTTAGCTCCCGCTTTAAGTTCCTCTCCATCATCATATCTTAATCCAATACAAATCTTTTCTATTCATTCTAAATTACCAGAGCTCAACTTACAAGTTGTATATATAAATCTTGTTTGCTGATGTTGACTTAATGAATTGTTTTCACAAAAAAACCACTCAGCAGTTAAGTTGAATTTCCTTCTCGAGTTTTAATTACATAATACCAAACCTCACTCACTGAATTAGCGGTGGTATATCCCCTCGTTAACCAAAGCATAGCTCAGATATTGTTTCATTAACATAAAATATCATCATCCCACTATAACAACAGGACCACAACAAATTCCAAAGTGTTGTGTGAATTATAATCTGGGGCATAGATAAAGGGATTTATTTAACTTCTCCCCAAAAAGCCCCAAACCCTCTTTCAACCACACCGCAGCCGTTGACCAAACAAAAATAAGTTGATTTTTCCGAATTTCTTCTCCTTTTTAACATGCTATAATATCCATAGTTAAATCCAGGATATTAAACAATTCCCTTACGGGCTATCAGGTAGAAATTGGAAATTTATGTTCATAAGGTTTGAACCCTTAACAAAATCGGAGCATCCTGAGCTAAGAATCTGACAACCCGCATATATTTATGTTTTATGAATAAAATTGTCATCGAAGGACTTTTACGCTTGATGTGCAATGATCCTGCATAATGTTCCTATAAGAGCACATGTTATATAAAAAAACTTTTTACAGACCAATCAATCACGACGACCACAACCAACAGAAGATGTTTGTTGCGGTCGTCTAATGGAGTGGTATTTAAAAGGGTTATTTTCTGCTCTCTATGATATACAAGTTCCCCTTTCCATTGAATCAACGCTAAAGACCTTGACGAAGTTGACAATAATTTGTGTGTGTCCTTTTTTTTATGGGGGGATGGGTGAAGGGACTCGTTGACTCGATTTCTCAAAATACCAGCATTATCATTGCTCCATTGCACACACGTCACGTTAGATGAGCTTTTATAACCGACAACGAAATCTGTGCGATATATAGAAATGAAATGGTTTGGGTGTTTGGTTTGGCTAAAATATAGGATACATATGTATAACTTCTTGGCATGGTTTTATCATTAATCATTTGCTCACTTCAAGCGATGTCAAAATGCTTTTTGGTATTTTATTCTTTTTTTTTTTATTTTTTGTTGTGTGTTGCCTTTTTGAACAGGACCTTTAGAATGTCGTCAGTAATACAAAGTGACTATCAACATTCTTAATGACATAAAAGACTTTTACAGAGAATAACCGTGAAGGTTTTTTTGTCGTTTCTATTGTTGTACTTTAAATCGTTTATAAAATATAATATTTAAAATGTTTTTTTTAAGTTAAGTGACGAAATGGCTTCTATGCGGTAAGACATTTTTGAAGAACTTTTTTTGCTTTTCTTTGAAATGTATTCGGATCGGATTATTATTATTATTTTGAGATTGCCGTGACAAAAGACTTAGGGTCAGTAAAAGAGAAGCTAATTTTAGGATTTATCTAAATGTGTCCCTTTTTAGTTTGTCCATTATATATGTTTTTCTTATTTCTATAACTGCTGATTTAAAGTTAAATAATTTTTGTTGATAAAATAGATATGAGATAAATTGGCAAAATCAGCCTTATTGTGAGTTTCACCTGAAAAATTTTTTGTTCACCTGGAATTTTTAAAGCTTTGGGAGTTTCGCCCGAACGAAATTTTTTTCGCCTAGTAAAAGAAGTGAACATTTCGGTTGCCAACGGCATTACATTCCGACCAAAATGAATGTTCACAATAAGAGGAATTTTTTGAACATGATATTTCAGGTGAAACTCACAATAGGCGAAAGTAAAATGTCAAATATTGTTCGGGTGAAACTTGCGATAAGGCTCAATGTTTTTTTTTAATACATTGTGGCTACTGTATAGGTTGGTCCTTGAAGAAAGATTAATTTATGGAATTTGAGAAGAAGCTTCTCGAATCCGGAAGTGATGTTCTTTTTATGGCCAGATTAACATCTTAAAGGTTTGTAAAGTTCAGTGGTTGGGGCTCGTATACAGTCTCAAATCTGTAAAGCTACGATTAGATGGTCAAGCATTGACTCCTTGATGCCGCCAATAATATGATAAATATATTGTCAACATATTGATACATACATATATAATATGCTAAAAAAAACTACTTAAAATAATCAGACATTTCATTTTAAAGTTATTACTTCCAAAAAAAATAAGAAAAAAAAAAACAAAAAACAAAAAACTAAAAACAAAGAATCTTGAACTTGGTGTTCGATGGATTCTTCTTTTCACAACACGCGTATACAATCTGCGGGATGCATTTAGGAATTCCTTGAATTCATGAGTTTAGTGTACACCTTAAAGTGGATTTCCATGTATTAAATTTTAACGTCTTGCTAGTGAATAACCTGGAGACTAAATTCGTTATTAGTATGCGAATGTTCTGTAATCTGGAGATTTTCGCTTAACTATTTACTAAATTTGGTTATTAGTAAGGCCCAATAACACGACTATACCAAATCCCAACTCTTTCAGCGTTGATGCTGAATCGACAAGTTCAAAAATCAATAATTTTTCGGGTTGACGATCACACAACGTTAAAATCTTAAACCAATGTGACATTTTGCGGCTAAAATTCAGTATAAAAATTAATTTTTTAAGAAACAGCTCCGACAAAAATGTTTTTTGTCATAAATTTAGATTTGTTTATGATTTCAATTTCAGAGGTTTTTTCACTAATTTTTTTCTTATTATATATAGATTTTTTTAAACAATTTTTTTAAAAAATTTTTCAGTCTAAACTGTAAGTTTTCTTGCATATGTGCGCAACACGGTGCTATATTGTTCATATATGTAAATATGTTCTCACATAATACTTCCTTAAACTTTACTGGGAAGTGTCATAAAATAACTAATTATTTCTTTTAAAATCAAATGAATAGATCTAAACTATTCAGACTTTAAAACCACAGTGTGATCGCACATAAGAGCAAGTTCGTGCGACTCAGTCGTGTATTTTATTTTCTAAACATTTTGTATGCAGTTCAAGAAAAAGCTCAATCCAAATTTTTAAGTCATAAGTTAAAAAACAATCCATACTTCAACGCTATTTTACATTTTGAAGTTAGGTTGACAGCCCTTTTCTCGGCAACTGTGCGCAAGCTACGACTTTGCATTAAAGCTCCAAAATTTCCAACTAAATTTTAAAGTCGCAATTAAAAAACAAATCATTCTTCAACACTTTCTCTAAATCCGAGCAAGTTTGAAAATTTGAAGATATGTAGTTTCCAATTTATAAATTTGTAGTTTTAAGTGTAAAATGCAATTTCAGAAATAGCTCAAAATAAACTTTAAAGTCGTAATTAAAAAAAAAATTAAATAAACTTTAAAGTCGTAATTTAAAAAAAAATTACTACTTCAACATCTTTTTCTCATCAAACAAAAAAGTTATAAACTTGTAAAAAAAAGCTCAACAGTGTTAACTTTATATGCAGTTCTACTAAAGAAAAAGCTATAGCCTAATTTTGAAGTCATAATTTAAAAAAAATCATACTTCAAAGCTTATGTATTTCTCTGCATAAAAATTTGGAGCGTAAGTGCAAATTTCAAGCTAGCGTGGTTGCTGAGAAAATAGCTTTCATGCCAACATCACTGTAAATTTAAAGTTGAGGCATATTTTATTTTTTTAATTACGACTTCAAATTTTGGTTTGAGCTTTTTCTTGCCCTGTTTTAATTTTTTTAAAATTAATACTTTAAAATTTAGTTTGAGCCAAAAATTTGGAGACTTATACCGCGCTTATTCCTATAGCTATAGCTTGGGGAGTCGACTGGATTCGTAGCTATATCTATCTTCATCTCCGTTATATATTAATTATCAAACAATTTGACAAACTTTTAAAAACCATTTTTTCTTATTTATTGTCAATGTTTAAACTTTATCACTCCACCATTCTTTCGAAATTAAATCAAAATTTATCGTTTTTTCAATTACATTTTTTCGATAAACCTAAACGGTTACTGAACAGTGAACAGTGATAGCATCATTAATATTTTACAGTTCACTCAAGGCATTGAATATAAATATATATATTCGTAGACCTAAGTCAGCTTTGTCCCCAAAAAAAAATTAAACGAACCAAAAAACTTTGTTAAAAGTTCTCCTTTTCCTTTCTTAATATTTTTCCCAAAGATTAAATATTTTTTTTACGACCAATGACGGTATAACTTTTTCAAACCAGCAAGAAATAGGTAGGTAGGTGTATCGCAGAAAACAATTTCAATTGAAAAAGCTCCTTTCTTTATGGCCTTTTTATATTGTCTTATTCCAAGGTATATTGTGACAAGACAACCCTTTTTGGTTTTGGTGAATTTCAATGGAAATACAGTCTCATCAGTGGTTAAGGGTTGGATGTGACAAGACAAAAAAAAAAACTTTTGGTTACACAAAAAAACAGGACCCAATTATTTTTAAAAGCCAAGTAACATCCGGTTGGATGATGATGGTTGAATACTCTAAGTATTTCGCATAGAATGTTTAAGATTTAATTAAAAATGTAATGGGAATGGGTTGGGTGGGGATTGCGATTGAGGCAACTTGGAAAATTGACAAATATATATTCTTGATTATACAGAAACAATAAGAGGGTGGTGTGGTGGTTAAAAATATATTCGAAGAACAACTCTTGACGACTTTGTTAGAAGATTGATATTTATTTAAATTCCCAATTCCGATACATCAAGCACTCGCACCAGATTCTAATTAAGAGTAATATAGTTTCCGCAGCCTGTGGCAATTATTAGTATTTTCAGTCCTTTACCTTCTCGAGCGTGCTAATTTCTATCCACACCACTAAGCAATGTTCACTGATTTGAAAGCTGAATATCATCGGTGTCCAGCTCTGCTGGTTTGGTATCGGTATATTTGTATATATGTATACAGTTTGGTTGCGATGATGGTTAGAAGGAGGAAATGGAATTTAGTGTTATTCAATCTGTGTGTTCGGAGCTAAACCGAAACCAGACTCACAATCGAATTAAATGAAAATGCAAAAGTCAATTGAGGGAGAGAACGAGTATAGTCATATTTATATTGGTTTGTCGACGACGACTCAGGCGGTAATAAGTAGATACATATTGATTTGTTGTACACTAAAAGCCCGTCAAATGTTGTTCACATGTCTAATGTTAGATTTATACATATTTGAATGAATGAAGGTGGAGCCCAGCCAGCAAGTTGGTACGATGACTAAACCAACCCTAACTTGAAAACTGATACGTTCGAAGGATTATTATCGTTAAACACTGGCTGATAAGTTTTTAGGCGAACAGAAATGACTTCGAACAATTACTCGTAAGTATGGAGGAAATTTTCTGCTTTTCTTTTTGTTTTGTATGTTTTGCGTCACATTCCGAAGGATCTTCTTTCAGGACAACAAAAAATAAAACAAAAGGGTTGGAAAGCTGTCGTGATTTTGATTGATGACTTAACGCTTTGGGATATCGTATAACTTTAGATTTTTTTCCAAGAAAAGTGACATAGAAAAGTAATAGAGATATCACTCTACTTCCAAACTTTCGAAGGAAGGCAAAATAAGTCACAGAAATGCTACAATTTTGTTTATTTACGTAGCTTTTTAGGTGAAAGTCAGCCTCGACAAGGGCAGATTTACTCCAAAAGATGCGATTTAATACGAAATTTCCTCAACATTTTTTGATAAAGTTGGATTGAATTGAATTGAATTGAATTGCATTGAATTGAATTGAATTGAATTGAATTGAATTGAATTGAATTGAATTGAATTGAATTGAATTGAATTGAATTGAATTGAATTGAATTGAATTGAATTGAATTGAATTGAATTGAATTGAATTGAATTGAATTGAATTGAATTGAATTGAATTGAATTGAATTGAATTGAATTGAATTGAATTGAATTGAATTGAATTGAATTGAATTGAATTGAATTGAATTGAATTGAATTGAATTGAATTGAATTGAATTGAATTGAATTGAATTGAATTGAATTGAATTGAATTGAATTGAATTGAATTGAATTGAATTGAATTGAATTGAATTGAATTGAATTGAATTGAATTGAATTGAATTGAATTGAATTGAATTGAATTGAATTGAATTGAATTGAATTGAATTGAATTGAATTGAATTGAATTGAATTGAATTGAATTGAATTGAATTGAATTGAATTGAATTGAATTGAATTGAATTGAATTGAATTGAATTGAATTGAATTGAATTGAATTGAATTGAATTGAATTGAATTGAATTGAATTGAATTGAATTGAATTGAATTGAATTGAATTGAATTGAATTGAATTGAATTGAATTGAATTGAATTGAATTGAATTGAATTGAATTGAATTGAATTGAATTGAATTGAATTGAATTGAATTGAATTGAATTGAATTGAATTGAATTGAATTGAATTGAATTGAATTGAATTGAATTGAATTGAATTGAATTGAATTGAATTGAATTGAATTGAATTGAATTGAATTGAATTGAATTGAATTGAATTGAATTGAATTGAATTGAATTGAATTGAATTGAATTGAATTGAATTGAATTGAATTGAATTGAATTGAATTGAATTGAATTGAATTGAATTGAATTGAATTGAATTGAATTGAATTGAATTGAATTGAATTGAATTGAATTGAATTGAATTGAATTGAATTGAATTGAATAGAATTTACATATTTACTCCTCCGAGGGGACTGCTCACCGAAATTTAAACAAACGCACAAAAATTCATAGCAATGGAAGAGAAGTTATAAAATTTTTTGAGAATAAAATTTTTTGAGAATAAAATTTTTTAAATTTTATTTCGGGAAAAAAAACAGAAATACCTTTGTATATACAAATATGACATAAGCAAGGACAAGGTAAATAATTATAAAACTAACTGGGTTAAAAAATAGCCTCAAGTTTTTTTCCTTAATTAGAAATACGCCTCAGCGCTAACAAAAAAAAAATAGAGATTTTACTTAGCCAAAAACTACAAAAGTTTTTAAATAGAATTCTTTCCTTCTCTATATACAACTGGGTGTTTATTTATTCGGGTTTCTATTTCTATGATGAAAACTTTTATAAAACTCTTTTGTTTTTCTAATTATCTCAAACTTGTCCCAATTATCTTTAACAAAAGAACGACACAAACGGTGTCCTTGTTATGTAGGTACCTCTCTCCTTTAAATAAAAATGCGCTAAACAACTACAACTATAGGGTAATTTCCTTCCCACTGGATCTTATTTAAAACTAAAAACTCTTAATAATAATTTACCCATAGAAATTAGAGTGTTCTTCGACATCAGGGTATTTATTCATAAATAAAAATATGAACTTTTAAGTTTCTAATTTTAAAGCCTGTATTTATCACATTATTTTTTTATTTTATTTTTTTGCTAAATTTACCTCGGACGTTTTCTTTCTTTAATTTAATTTTGTAGCTTGAGCTTCTAACAGCTCTGTTAAAATACAAACATCACACCTCCTGGCTCCTGGAGTTCTGATGCCTTTGTGTGTATATGGTGTATGTATTCGTTTGAAGAAAAACTAACTTAAATTATATGAAGGAAGTGAATCTAATTATATTTGTTTGTATATTCATTCGGTGCTAGTGTTTTATAATTATATGTATAATGTATATAAATAGAAGTGAGGAGAATTAAGTTGAAACAGCGACGAAACAAGTTTCTTAATTAGTTTGCTCAACTCAAGGACACATCACGAGACAAGTTATAAATATAGTAGGAGAAGACTAAAACATAAAAGAATATAATATCTCTATTTTAATAAAGTATGTAGATTTATGTAATATATAAACTTCAGCTATATAGTTTGTAGGTATAAGGCTTAATAGCCTGAGTAAGAAGGATTGGCGTATGATGGATTGAAGTTTAAATTACGTCAGGTTTTTCCGGATCAGATACATAATATGGAACGCAATATATACGGGTTTTAAGGAAATAAATGCTGATTTTCCGCAAGGGAGTATTATTGGTCCCGCTCTGTTCATTAAATTTTTAAACTATTAATTTTGATAGAAAACCTGATTTCCTACAAAATTCTATTAAGTTGAATTCTCAAATTTGGCTAAGTTTTCGAGTTACATAAATGCCAATAATATTGAAAAGTAACCAGTACATCCATTTTTTTTTAAGAAATTTAAGTTTTAAAGGTGATTTCAGATAAATTCAAACTAAATTTTTGACATTTTTAAACAAGAAATCTTAAAATAAAAAAACCTTTCAGCTGACAAAAGTTATACTTTAATTTTACACAAATTGCGCCGGGCACATCGCGACCCTAGATCCCATTCTGATTCGAAACCAGGACGCATCAGGATGTTATTAAATTGTTTCGCTATTCAGTTCCAGAACGGAAACCATGGAGACCATGTCTGATGTGCATTATATTTATTATATAATGATGTTACTCTGTTAACCCTTGCATTACACGTGTCCCTGTCCCTGTAGATATGTATGTTTTGTGTGTGTGTCTATAGTGAAAGGTCCTTTTCAGATTTGTATTATTTGTTCATAATGAGAATGAGAACAAAAAAAAATGAAAACAAAGTAAATATTTTCTTGTCACAAGAGAAGAAAACCGACCAACGGAAGAATAACTGAAAGAGAGAGAGAGAGAGAAAGATAGAAAAAAAGAAGTTGCTAAATGAGTTCAGGAAATGCAAAAAAACAAACGAAGTAAAATGCGAACACAAACTTCATTAAAAAGTTCACTTCCATCATCATCATCCTTTCTTCCTGTTTTATATTTTTTTTTCACATCATGGAATGTGGATTTTTTTTATTTATATTTTTTTTCTGACCAAACAGCAGCTCCAGAGTGTATACTTTCATTACTTGAAAATTTCTTGATTTTTACATTATTTCTCTTAATTTTTGTTTGTATTTAAATGAAAAAAAGTTCTTCATTTAGTAATGTCACAAGCTTAAACCTAGTCCTGGAGAAGATATAGTGGTGGATTGTAGGATACAGTTAACGACGACGAAGCTGTACCATATATACATATAAATGGAATGGTTGAATGGCACATCAACGGATGGATGGGTGGGTTTGTATGTAAGAATGAGAGATGGGGGTGGGAGGAAGGGGTGGCTTTTGTGTGGATTTCGTTGTTTTAAGTTCTGACATCGAGAATTTAGAGCTTGTATACCTAGTTGTATATCTTCATGGAAGGGTTTATCTAGGAAGTGAGTAAGGGTAGGGGATTTGCGAACTATGCGGGTTTTATTTTTGGATGGATAATGACTTTCTGCAGGATGATGAAAGGAGATGGATGACAAGTATAAACTCTATATACCAGAAAGGGATTACTAAGAAATTAGATTAAGAGCTAAAAAATTCATAAAAAGTTGAAGTTTTAATTTTTTTTTTTAAACCAAAAAAACTTACATCTTTGCCAAATAAAAAGAAATAAAGATAAGTTAAGGAAAATACAAAGATGAAAATGAGATATTATACTTAGCATTATTGACGTTAGAGTTAAGTTTGAACTTTTGCTTACTCAGTTGTATTAACTATATATACACTCTTTACAAAGAATGTTGACACTTTGACAAGAACTATGATAAGAAAGAAAAAAAGCTTATGCACAGCGAAAAGGGAAAGGAAGAAACTTTTGTATATGTGTTTTAACTTTTAAGTCAATTTATGCTGATGTAAGTATATGTATCTATAGTGTGTTACACCTCAACTAGGAGTGAGCAGCGATGCAAGAATTAATTAGGTATCCTGTCAGTCTTTATATTATAATAAAATGCATCTGCATTGCAAAAATTTATCATTTTTTGCATTGACGATAACACGACGCACGTTGACACCTTCAAGTCAATGTTAAATTGACTCAATTGTATGCTTTTTCGATTGATAATGCCAAAAAACTTTTTCAATTAGTAAATTATCAAATTCTACCGAAGTGTCATTGGAATTGAGTCAGTTTATATTTCAGAGTTCATACTTATTTTGTTTTGTCAAAAATTGTTGATCGGGCAAATCCAATTTGTTTTATTTCAGTACCTACCCTTTTGTTGAGAAATCTCATTTATATTTGAATATAAACTGATCAATTTAATTTTTCGACAAAAAAAAAAAGAAATTTAAGTGCTTTACAGCGTTTTCGAAGTGGCACGATCGGCTTTACTTATTTCCAGTATTTTACTTTAAATTAATTGAAATTAACTGTCGAAATATGATAAAAAGTGCTCCAAGTGGCGTTAAAATTGTCAGAAATTCCAATTTTTTGACAATGCACGTATAGAAAAAATATATACTTGCACGTGCAGTCAATTCCTGCATCCTAAGAAAGAAACCCATTTACCCATGGTGGAAATAAACGTATAGTTTTCTTCATCCAATCAATGATTTCAAAAATAGTAAAGTAATGTCCAAAATTTGTCAGAATTCTGGTATATTTGAGAATTAATTATGAATGCGTAAAATCATTTCATCTTCGGATTCTGGTTTCATTAATCGACGAATGCATTTCAAAGGAATATTTCATCAGAATAGGTTTACCACGACATCTAGACAATATAGAATAAATATGTTAAAATATAAAAATTAATATATTAATTATAGATTACTTACTTTTTTTTTTATAAAACGCACAGAATTTCAAGGAAAAATTATTTTCTTAAATATTTAACTTTAAATCAAACAATTTATTTCACAAAATTTTGTAATTTAAAAGAAGAAGAGCAGTTAAGTCGGATTACATATTGTAAAATATTCACAGAGCTCAAAGTGCGACAGTTAAATCACAAGTGACGCTACAGAAAAAAAATATTAAAAACTCCTCTGTTAAATTGATATTCTACCCCAGGCAGGATTACCTCTGAATATTTTAAAGAGGAGTCAAAAAAGGAGTCCCGGGTGAAAAAAAAGAGTCCTCTTGAAAATTCAAATAAAACACCAATAATTAGATTTAAACTCTATAATTCAAAGAAATTTAGTTTTCAACTTTATTAAGGGGCCAGTTATAGCTTTCATTGAAACTCATCATTGAAAATTTTAATTTTCATTTTTGAGGCCCTAAAAAAGCGATATCAGTGATTATTTTGATGCCAATACTCGATGACTCGATTATTATGTCCAGTCAAAAAAAATATTTCGTTTTGGCCCTACCTTTCACATAAAACGATTTCTAAAATTTCAATGATCAATGATTCAATCATTGAAATAAAGAAATTCATTTCCTGCGATAGGCTGGGCCAAAATTAAATATTTTTTTGACTAGAAATAATAATCGAGTCATCAGCTTTTTATTGGCATCAAAATAATCACTGATATCACTTTTTAAGTGCCTCAAAATTAACAATTAAAATTTTCAATGATGAGTTTCAATGAAAGCTATAACTGGACCCTAACATAAGGCTCCTTTTTATACAACATAAAAAAGTTCAAAAATAACCATATGTTCCATAAAAAATGAACTTTAAAATCGTATATTAATAGCCAAGTTTTCAATAGTCAGTATAAGCAGAGAGTTAGTACTTTTGCTAGATTTAAAAGACTGAAAAATTGGCAGTATTTCTGTTACAAAAGTGGTAAATGAATAGAAAAATTCACTTTGACATTTTGTCATTATCATTTTGTTTTACAGAAATACTTCCATTTTTTTTGGCAGTGTAAATCCAGCATTAATCTCCATGCAAGCTATGGGCGGCCGGGCCGGGTGTAATAATACACGTATTTTCAGTCGAAAACAGCACTAAAATCTTTATTAAATTTTATTAGTTTACAATACAAAAGATTTAAAAATTTAATAAATTCTTACATTTGTGCAATAAGGCACCACCTGTTTGCTCCAAGGGTTTAAGTAAAAAGAAAATTTTAAAGTTAAATGATTTAATGAGAAATGGCAAATAAATGAAAATGAATGTAAAAAAACATGAGAAATGTCAAAAGCAAAAAATAGTTCAATTCGTTAAGTTTATCATTCGTGGTGGAAAATAATGGACAGCTTACACCGCAACACAAGCAGAAAAGTTACAGTAAAATAATAAAAGAAATGGTTGAGAGCTATTTTGAATCAATAAAAGAAATAGTCTGTGTGTGTTACGGATGTGAATATTATGGTATCTGTGACAGATCCAAAAAGTAAACTTTCATAGAATATTTGAAATGAAACCGTATAAAAATGGCGTTATAAGAAAAGGGTTGAATCATAGGAAATGTTTTCAACGCACAAAAAGATTTAAAAGGAAATAAACTTTGACAGTACTTTTCAAATTGCAAATTTTGTTTTATTTTTTCTTCTAAAGTAGAAGTTCAATTTGTATCAAACGATGAAAAAAAATACATTCTCGAAAATGTTCGCTCAATTCTCGAATATTGTACTGAATATTGTGATAGGGAAATAGGTGTGTTCGATTTGTGAAATTATTGGCCCTATGAAGATTTAACAAGATTAATTTCTAATCTACTTGATTTGAAGATTAAATTGTATGGTAAATCTTTGAAATTTGAAGGGGATTTTGGGTAAACCTACCTAAATCTCGGTTTAGCGGTCGGTGAAAACATAGTATAACGCTGCTGAACAGATCACAGAAATGAAAAATAAAAAAAAAAACTTGAAAGGGAACGGTAAGAATGACGTTTTAAGAAAAATGTTGAACGAATTCGTTTCCAAAGTATTCGATTATATAATATTTTGTTGGTGCATTTACAAAAAAGAGTCCAAATTTTAAAAAGGAGTCAAATTTCAAGAAGATGAGTCTTGGAGTCCCAGCGTTAAAAAAAGAGTCAAAGTGACTCTAAAGAGTCCCGAAGGTAACACTGACCCCAGGCTGTGCTGTGATGCCAGCAGACCCTGCATAAAACCGTGTTTAGTAATCGTCAAATAACACTTTTATATAATCACAAATGAGCCCAGAAAAATAAATTGCTTTATATAAACTGAATAAATTGTAAGTCTTAAATAGGTAGCAAAAAAATGTCGAATAATTTTTTTTCGAGATTTTTTTCAAGATGTAGCTAGTCTTTCGAGATTTTTTTCATTCTAGATTTTTGTGCCTTCGAGATTTTTTCATTCTTTATTGTTTTTCGAAGTATTTTCTGCATTCGAAATTTTTGTCATATACGAGATAACGTTATGATCCCCATCAGAATGAACTAAAATCCCATACACGTTCAAAACCAACATTCCTTTTGTATGCATCGTATTCTTGGGAACTACAAAATGTAATTACAAAATCACTTATCTAGTTAAAATAAAATTTTGTATTTGTGATCGTTATTTTTTCAGCGAACTCTTTTCGTGATTCAACCAATCTTTTGCGTTTCTCCAACAAATGGAGCTCTGCATCATAGCAACCTCTTCTTCTACTTATTTTAATAAATTAGAAAATGATTCAATTTCATTTACATCTCCACATAAAACTTAATAATTGTTGCAGTAGATGGAAATTAAGGAGCAAAATTTTTAAGAATTTTAGGTAATTTCTTATTTATTTTAAATCCGTCAGAGATTTCATGGTATCCCACTTCTGAAAATGTAATTACAGTTAAAATTATTATTATTTTATTTAAAGAAATAAATATAAATATATAATAATAAATAATAAACAAATTTATGAATAGCACCTAATTATTTTAGATTAATTTGACTAACTTTGATTTTAGAATTTTAAAAGATTACTTTAAAAATAGAAACTATATAAAATAAATTAATTTAACGTGTTTTTATTTACAACTTCAAATTAACCAAATTATCATTCGATAAATATGTTCATAAAATTGTCAGAAACTTCAAAAATTTTTGACAATACGCAAATAGACCAATTTTAATTTCTTTTAATTTCTTATGGTATATTAAACCCCGTAACTGGGTTTTAATATTTTGGTTTACGAAAACAGGAGAATTAATTTTTTTTGTTATTTTGCACAAAAATGACATTGTGTTTCAAAAACTGTGGCATTTTAATTTCTTTTTTGGGCCGCAACACTTATGTTTTAGAACAAAATCCTTTTTATCTGTCAACACAAATTGCCAAACTCCAAAGAAGGATATCGAGCCAAATGATATTTGGAACAAAATACTCTTAATTTACTTTGAAATATAGTTATTCATCTATTCGTCAAATCGTAAAGTGTAAAATTGCAAAGAAGGTTATAAAACTTCTAAAAAATCCAAAAATTTTGAATGATGTTTTGGAAAAAAAAAAAAAAAAAACATTAAATATGCGTCAAAATATATACTACACGACTATAACACCTCAAATTAGTGTCAAAATATGGTCTATGAACTATCTATCAAGAAACTTACTTTCAAATTCAATAGAAGGATGGATAGTTACAACAATTCTAAAGGGTGGTCATTTTAGATAATGTGTTTCTCACAATTCATTTTTCAAAATTCCAAAAAAAAAATTTTTTGATGAGTTAGTAAAATTCTAAAGGGAAATGATTTTCACAATGACCATCTTTCAAAATTCGGAAAAAAATACAAATTGAGGAATTACAAAAATTCTAAAGTATGGTCGTTTTAGATAATCATGTTTTTCATAATTGTAATTTTTCAAAAAATCGAAAAAAAATATCTGTAAGGTGTTTGAATAATTCTAAAAAGTGGTCATCTAAGCTAATAGTGCTTTTCACAGTAATCATCCTTCAAAATTCGAAAAGAAATATTTTTTGATGAGTAAGAAAAATTTTCAAGATCATTTTAGACGTGTTTTTCTACAATTCTCATTTTTAAAATGCGAAAAAAATATTTTTTGAGAAGTTAAAAAATTCTAAATGGTGGTCATTTTAGATAACTGTGGTTTTCACAATGTTCATCTTTCAAAATTCGTAAAAAAGTATTTATTGAAGAGTTAGTAAAATTCTAAAGTGTGGCAATTTTAGACAATTGTGTTTTTCACAATTTTTATCTTTTAAAGTTCGAACACAAATATTTTTAGAAAAACTAATAATTCTAAAGGGTGGTTATTTTATGCAATTGTGTTTTTCAAAATTCTCATCTTTCAAATTTTGAAAAAAAAAATATTTTTTGAAGAATTAGAAAAATTCTGAAAAGTGGTAATTTTTAGATAATTGTGTCATCTTTTAAAATTGGAACGAAATATTTCTTGAGGAGTTAGAAAAATTTCAATGGTAGGCCATTTTAATTGTGCCATCAATTGTTAAGTCTCTCAAAAATTAAAAAAAATATATTTTTAGGGGTATTCATCAAAAGGGTGGTCAAGGATGGTCATTAAATTGGTCATCTTTAGCAAAAAAATCAAAAAAATCGGACACTTTTTGGGGCCAAGTTAACACTGCTGTTTTAAAGAGAGAAAAACTACGAGGGGATTTTGTCATACTGCCGTTTCCTTTTCGCTTTGCATTTTTATTTATTATAGATGTTCTTAGAAGATTTTTGCCCAATTAGCTAGCTCATTGTCTAATCAATTGGACATCTTCTTATATATAAACGCATTTCACCAGTTGTCTTAAATATGTCCTCGCATAATTAATAAATTTGGTGAAAGTTTTGGATATAGGTACGATTTCGAAACTACTATTATAAAGATACAATTATTAAACATAATACACATAAGTTCTTACAACAAAATAAGAGGATAGGTTTACCTTTGCACTGTGTTTTTTTTCACTATATCCACCACCCTTTTACAGAAATATACTCTTTTTTATCAATAAGTTCGTAGCTAAATCGAGAGAATTGAACAATTCTATCATAGCTTTAATAACAACCATTATGACTGCTAATACCTACTGTTAATGTACAAAAACGAAACAACAATCCAAATAAATAGAACTCTTCCTTGGCAACAAACAAACAAACAAACACAAGAACGTATGGCGTATGAGTGATATTTTAAATTCTTAAACAAGTTCACATATAAACATTTTCACTCAATTCATATACTCAACTTTACCACCATCAAATACCTACGCGCAATTCACCACATACGATGATGGGCACTTGCTGTGATTTTTCATTTTCATTCACAACTCTCACTCGCTGCTATCACATGGTAACACGCATATTTTAACTTGAACCCCCAACAATCATCCCCAAATCACAATAAATTAAAAATGCACCTGCGCTTCATGGAGCTGGATTCTGCAAAATACATCCAGATGAATTCTTCCTTGCAGACTCCGTTTTTCCATATTTTTATCCTGGAAAATTCCCATCACAAGGATCTAGAGCCATGTGCACGAAGAACTATCTAAAAGGATTCTCAGTCATAGTTCATCGTCTCTCTCGGTCGGTAGTGGTAATCGGACAAAAAAACGGATACGCACGTTATATAGAGGAACCCCCCCATTTAAGCCTTAGACATAGAAAAAAATTGATTTATAAAAAAAAGGATAAGAAAAAAATTCCTTTAGCTCGGCGGTTGTGTGAGTGAAAAATAAAAATTACCAACAAAAAAAAAAACAAATTCCAGTGAAAATATTAAAAGATAAAAAAAGGATACAAATTTACATTTTTCATAAATGGTTAGTATTTTGTTATTGTTTTTTTTTTTTTATCGAAGAAATACCTATGTGTCTGTGATTTAATCTTGACAAATGTTTTGCCTAAATGCAAACTGCAGACTGCAGTTGCAATTAATATATCTCTACACTTTCGTATTTGTGTTTGTGTGTGTGTGATTGTTGGAGAAGAAAACTGCAATAAAATCGAATTTGCCGGTGCTTCCTTGGTGTTTTTTCTCAAAATAAAAGGACTCCACAGTCAATATAACTTGAACGAAGAAAAATCCTTTCAATTAGTGATAACCTGCTGCAAGATATGCCCTTCATCGAAAAAAAAAACTAACTTCAGGGTGGGGAATAAAAAATGCAAACTCAAAACGACGATAAAAAAAAATTAGTGCGAAAAAGCAGAGCAAAAAGAAAACAACAACAAAATCGATAAAATCCTGTGACTATATGACGAGGCGCATACCTAGTGTGCATGCATATAATTCAGAAGGCGGCTAAGGCTCAGGCTTCAGGACAGGACGTATATCTACAGCCTATATGCCTGCCTTCGCCTGTCCCTGTGCCTGTGCCTGGCCCTATGCCTCTTTCCGTGTGCATATTTATGTGCAATGAGTTTTTATTTTTGCTTCCTTTATTTCTTTTGTGTTTGCATACTTTTCGTTGTTCCTTTATCCGTGTGTTCGTTTGTGATAAGAAAAGAATCCTTTTTCAGCAGCGTGACACCAGCAGGGCATGTGATGCGAAATTTTGTTTTTGTTTTTTTTTTTTTTTCATTTTGTATTCTCTGGTGTTGCATTGTGTTTTATAAATGTGTGTGTGTGTGTTTCTGTGTATTTATGTGTGTACTTTATGGTCCTTGCTGTTGGCTGATGCATATTCATTTTTGCTAACGTGGCCAAAATTTTGATTTTTTTCAATGGAAGACAAAATCCTGTCGCTGCTGATTTTGGAATCCACTCACTCTCTAAAGTGTGTAATCGATTGTATAGTAAAATTTTGTTCATGTGGTTGACTGTGTGTGTGTGTATGTGGATGTGTAGCCCATGTGTGTATGTTAATTTCGACAGAATAACCAAACGTAGTAAATGTGTCCAGTTATCCCTGTTTTGAATCCTTCAGGAAGAGCCAGAACATAATCAAACAATGAATTTGTAGTGAAATACGCTTACTATACACATTTTATCACATATAGATTCTGAAATTTTAATCTTTTCCGATGTTTAAGTTCGAGTTTGAGTGTGTGTGTGTTTGTGTGTTATGTTTCTGATTGAATGTACGTACATATTGTTGTCCTTTTAAACGATTTGCATACAAAATGCAAATAAAACCGAAAGATTCCTATACGTACAGCTCTATATGGACGAAAACGAAGCTGTTTTGTGTGTGTTTTACAAGGGCAGACAGAATTTTTTTTTGTTAAAGCATTGAATTGGTAAGAAATTTTAATTATTCATCAGATTTATTATATATTATCTCAAGAACCACAAAAAAAATGTACCTACCTAAAAAGAAAAAAATATTTTTAGACTCTCCCACCAAAAAAAAAATAGATATAAATTGAATAATTATTATTTACCTTAAGTCTGGAAGCTTTAAAATTCAGCAAATACAGTACATTCCCTGTTGTTGGAATTTATAAAAAAGTATTGTGAACAAAATTGGTAGTTTTACTTCGGTTTCATTATCCAAGTACCTACCTACATATTTTTTTTTTCTGCAAAAATGACTAAACAGGGATATATTTGTAAATATCTGTAAATAACTCATGAAAAATTGCCAGTTTCCTTAGAATATCAAAAAATTGATGCTATGCACAAATCCCAGTTTTATTAATTGATTTGGCAATTAGATGCGCTATTTAAACAACAAACATCATCATTAAATTAAAATAAAATATTAAAAGTGTTATTTTAAACATCACCATTCAGTTAAATAAAACAAGAAGATTATTTAATAATGGACATTTTAACTCATTTATTACAAAAAATTAAATCATAATGATTGATTTCTTTTATCAAATTACTATTCGTTAAATTTAAACAACTACATATATAAGTTTAATTCAAAAGAGATGATTGTTAAATATTAAATAAGAGATATGTGAAATAAACTTAATGACGTCATTATTTGATTTAAACAAGCAATTTGTTAAATATAAACAATTTTTAAAGAAGCTAAATCATAATTTATTTTCTGAATTCACATAACCATATTTATCGAATAATATTTTCTAGGTAGGTATAAACTCTTTGGGGAGTTTATTTCAAAAAAGTACATTTTAATCGAGTTGACTTATAGTTATATTTTAACAACTTGCACTGCGTAGATTTCAAAAAAAACTGTGCTGTTTGTAATAGACACTTTTTAACCCTCCAAAAAACTATATATGTAGGTGTAGGTTAAAAATTGTTTTTGTAATAAGAGCAACAATAATTCTTTTCTTTTTATAAAGGGTCTTATTAGGAAGTTCAAATTCTCCAAGAGTATATCTCTTGTCATGAAAACCATTTACCATTTGGATTTGGCAGAAAATTATATAGTTTGCCTCCATTAACAACAAATACACATGAATGGCTTGGAATTGTAAACCACTAGAGATTGGGTTTTCCACGAGTTGTTGCGCCACCAATTTTTTTTTTTTTGTTACTTGCAATATTGACATTTTTGGTCAATGTTAAGGATTTAAATTGCATCCATGTGTATCTTCTTGCCTTAAGCAATTTTCTTGTAATTTTGAATTTATTAGTGCTTCCTTATAGAGGCCAAATTTAATTTTTTTAGCTCTAAAAATAACAATACCTGCAATATTTGAGATATTGTAGGTATGGTTGCATTTTTGTAAAAAAAAAAATATTAAACAAAAACTCTTATTGACGGTACCTGGCTTAATCAGGTTTATAAATTTTTTTAAAGAAATACCACTATGGTCAAATACCACATCCACAAATGGAACTTCATAAAGAAATGGGTGAGTTCCAAAATATCAAACAAAAAGTATTGATGATATAACATTCAAACGCAACGCATCTGTAATGCATACCGAATGCTTTTTATAAATTTTACTTTACATCAGTTTGATATTTTGGAACGCATTTAAGAGAGCGGTTAGATGTCGTTTTAGTTAAATACAAACCATAATAAAAGTGTCTAATATACCGTAATCCACCAAAAAAAAACCAAACAGTCGTTTTTTCTTGGCAATTCTATAGGCAGTGCAGTAAAATTTTACACAGTAAACAACAACAAAGAATTAGTGTCGAATAAATTAGTCAGTAAAAATAGTGAATATAATAGTTGAAATAAAGTTTTGGAATATCTGAAATAGTTTGACAATCAATGGGATTGCTGAAAAATATGAGTTGGCATGTAAGGATATACGTTCGTTGATATTTTTGATAATGTTTATTCATTGTTTTCAGTAGAAATTAATTGGAAAATTAAGCTACGGTTAGATGGTCAACATAAATAACTCGATGCGTTGACTCCTTGACGTCACAAAAAATCATAGTATAGGTACACAAAATGTTGTTCCTTAATGCATTGACATTCTGTGTAAACGTGTGAACGCTTCTATCTTCGATTCCTAAATTAAATCTAGAATCATTTTCTGCACTTTTCAAAAGAAGGCTATATAAAATCGAAAACAATATTAACGTTTTCTGGTGAGAGTCTAAATTAACTAATATACTGAATAAAAGTAAATTAATTATGCAGTTCGTTCCCTATCCATCAATTTAAAGTGTCAAATTCCGCATTGAACAATGGTTACGATGATCTTCTTTTATTAGAAGTCCAAACATGAAAGCGAAAAGTAAGAGAGAGTTTAAGAAAAAAGCGAAACTCAGAAATTACCAAAATGTCACTCTGAACGAAAATAATAATGGCAGATTAAGACGATGGCAGTTTTCATAATTTATCTTATTTTCTTAAGATTTATAACTTCATCGTGTAATTAGTCTAAAATCTGCTACTTTATTCATCATAAAAACTGAAAAGTGCAACTGATGTTTAATCAATAATTTTCTTCATTCTTTTTTGACTTCGTGTAAATAAATGTTGTTCATTATTTTGAGACAGAAATTTGGAGAGTTGTGTAAATCCAGCATAAACGAAAAACCATAAAAAAAAAAAAAAAAAAAAAGTTTCTCAGAAAAACCATCTGTTTCTCACCTTTCACAAGAGAAAACAAGTTTCTGGAGATTTTTTGACCAATCGTAGACCGTTCACTCTTCTTACTTATATTCCTTTTCACCTAAAAACTGAATGTTTCTAAAAAATCAGTTTCCTCGTATGAATTGAGTTTTGATTGAGTTACGATTTTTGCATTTTATTTGTTATTTTTTTTTTCAAATTCAAATAATTTAAAAACAATTTTTAGTTGTATTTATAAGCAAATATGAAGTTTTTAAAAAAATTATTTTTCACTATTTGCAGCAAAAATAAGTCATATTATATACACAAAAATGTTAGAAAAACCCCGAGATACTTTCTTTTTTGTCATTTGAATCTCTCAACAGTCACTTAACGCTAATCCAACTCAACCTGCATATAACCATTCCCTCTAATTTAACATCACATAAAAAAGACAATATTTTTCCAACACATCCCTTAACTTTTTAAAAAGTGAATTAGTTATAAGTAGGTATTTTGTATTTGTTTTGGAAAAAAATGTACGAGCGAAAATCCAAAATATTATTAAATGAAAAGAAAATATATTCAGAAAATATATTAATTATGTTAGTTAGACGCAACAATGGTTCCTACAAATGCCGATTTTAACCATTTTCCATATTTTTTTTTTTTTTTTTTTTCAAATAATTATTCATTTCTATTTTTTTTTCAAATAATTTTTTATTTCGGTGAAAGCTGTTTTTGACACGCATACCAACTTTGCGACGGTTTAAAAGTGGATATAATAGTGATTATAACTTTTTTTTATACTTTTCATACTTGCATTACTATGCTTGCTAAAGTTCCCAATTAAAAACGCCTAACAATAGAAATATAAACTATATCGCTCGATATTCCATATTTTGTTTCCATTTCAGTTCAGACGTCAAATTGTCAAATGAAAGCATCCAAACATAATTGGATGCGTTTGCTGCTCAGTTAATGCGCATTGCTGACATTTGGGATGCGTTCAGAAACTCTTGAATTTGTAACCATTTTCTTTTATAACTCTCCAAACTCATAATTTTTCACCAAATACGTATCTTATGCGTTTTGGAATTTTAAAATCTTTAAAAAATAAATAAATATTTGTATGACAAAAAAGTCTCTACTATAGCCGATAATATTGATATTTTTCATTTTTTTTTTTATTGAATCACTTATTATAAATTCAACAGTTGATCATCAATCCTGCACAAATTTACAATTACATAGAATCAATGAAAACAAAAACTAAAGAACTAAAACAATAATTGGCAACACTGATGTATCACAATCAATTTCAGAGCAACGACATTATGTATTTTTAAACGTCAAGTAAATGTCAAATAGAAACTTTAAGAAAAAAAATACAAAATCCTCTCCTCCTTTTAAAAGTCCTTATACAAATTATTCGATCCTTAAACCCTGTTCATAAAACACTGTCTAGCTCATGAGTGATTACGTGCTGTAACTTTTCGACTTTACACGAGTAATTTCATGTACTAGGTAGGTATACAAGTCAGGAAATGTTTAAAAAAAAATAAAAAAATAAGGACGATCAATATGAAAAAAGGAAATGAGCACATGTTTTCTCGTTGATTTTCCGCTTATGCTGTTTCCTCCATGCATATGCTTTTGGCATGCTCTGTGTAACATGTAAGTTAAACTGACACACGCACTCCAACTTTTCTATACATATGTATATTTATATTGCTGCACATGCTGAGGTTCATTTTCCTCGTCCCTATAAACGGGCGTTTGCAACACACACAAAAGTTAAAGGAACTGCCAGAGGTGCAGTGCAATTTCTAGAAAATTAAATAAAACTTTTCCAAACTCTCTATATATACATGCCGAGGTCAAAATGAAGAACAAACATCATATATTGCTGTCTTAACAGGAAGGTATACACTTTTGCCTTGAGAGAATTATTTCCTTCCTTTGATTTTTTTTTAAATTTCATCCTTCCAAGGATATATGCAATGCCCCTCCGTCTATGCGATATATACGAAAAACCAAAGTTCAAAATGAAGTTCGATTTCACAATGGAATTCTTTTTTTTGGTCGACATTCCCAATATAATTCCGTTTTAATTGAGGGGCGTCGTCGTCATCATCGTCCTGCCACTCGAGTGGAGCGGCGGGCGTTTGTGCTGTTTAAACAAAATTGAAAGGATATTTTGCTGGACCAGCTATGGAGGAAGAGCATTTAATTAGGCCACTAGTTGGAATTTTGTAATTATTTACGTGGATTTTTGCGGTCGATTTGTTTCATGATTCCAGTCCTTGGTGGTGTTTATCGTTCAAAATATCCTTGGTTGAAATTAAAAAAAAAAAAAAAAACTTAATCGCTGTTTTGTGTGGCCTGACCTTTTGATCATTGAATCCAGGTACCTATACCTTAACCACTGCTATAAAATCTGTGCAATGTGTGGGGACTCTGTGTGTTTGTCCAAATGGGGTGAATTTTATTTATATTGAAAGTGCGGGGACTGAATGGGGATCACAGAGGAAGTGTAGTATCTATCTTTAGGGAGATAGCTGGTACTTGTATTAAGTAGCAGTTATTTGGTAAAATTGTTAATTTGCATCGTTGGTTTTGAATGTGTTTGATGAATGAACGAGAGAGATCAGAAGGAAGATTTTTTGTATGCAATGATACAAAATCTGGAATGTATCTATCATACCTATATACCTTCATATACTCGTACCTAGCATAGGATGGGGGATAATTCACACGTTTCGAATTTGAAGAGGAATTTTAATTGAAGTGATGGTTATACAGTTACAAAAATGTATGTATGTACATTGCTATATTGGTATTTTATTTATTTGCTTTCATTTATTTTCTCTCACAGAGGAAGGGAAATAATATTATGGATTTTTTTTTTTGCGATTGCATTAAGGGTCATGAACATTGAACATACAAATAAAATAAACAACTTGAAAAAAAATTCATATAGGTACAACTTGAATCAGAAAGTTATTTATGTTCCAATTAAAAAAATATTTAAATTTTTGTTAAGTATGCACGTTTCGTAAATTAATTGTTTATTGATTTACTTTTCACAATATTTAAGTTGCAAGTAAATAAAGTATGAACACATGTAGGTATATCTAGGTACGATACGAGTTGCTTGCATTTATAGTATGGTTGAATAATTTTGATGCAAATAAAACTTGAACTACGTTTGGTAAGAGAAACCTGGATAATATAGTAACTTAACTCTAAAAAACAGCGCGACTGGTTCATAAGTACATTACTTGCTCTTATACAACCGGTGAAGGCTATATGAACTTGTTTTTAGTTGAATTTAAATAAGGAATGCAGTACACAGTACATTACCTATACATTATGCAAACTACATGCAAAACTTGTCATTGAATTTTGTCTCTATTTTTAAAAGAAATTAAAAAAGTTTTCTTAACTTATTGTTGTTTTAGAATGTGATTGTTTAAAGATTCCTTTATGGCAGAAAAGTGCCATTTTCTTAGTTTTACTTGAGATATTTGACTTTGAATGAAAAAAAAAAGACTTTTGAATTTGTTCAGCATATATCTTAGGAATAAATGATGCCACCGAATATTTAAGTGCAGCTCTGAAATCTTGAATTTTAAGAGCGTTTTAAAACTACATAATGACTAGTTTTTTAAACTTATACCATAGATTTAAAAAAAACCAAACACAACGACTTTTTATAGACTTTTGGTAAATCTTTCACTATGCTCTATGCAAATATTGATTGCACTACCAATTTCGGTATGGGGTTTTTTAAAAGACGAATAAATTATCAATATTTATGTACCGGATTATCAAAGTCTTACAAACCAATTTAAGGAAAAATTGAACCGTGCCTAAACATTGTGCAATCATCATCAAAATTGAAAACAAAATAACTATGTTTGTCGACTTTTTACACAGGTTTGAATTAATTAAAAAACTTATAAAACTTTAAATGAAAAAAAAAAAAACAATAAAAAATTACATATTTCAAATATTGAAAGAAATTTCAATTTCACTGTCGTACCTACCGTGGGTGATAACATTTTTTTTAGTTCAGTTTACCTGAACTTTCTAATTAAATTGTATACATAAATTATTCAATCGCTTAAGATAAACTGAAGAAAATTTCTTTCTTGAATTTCTACATTTGCAGTATGCCATAACCTAGACGAAAACAGTAATTTTAAAAAATGTATAATTGCTAGAAATTTTGTGAAAATGTTCGTTCTTTTTGATTCTCATATCTTCGAGTTATATACAAATGAATTATTTTTTTGTAAACGCATAACTAGGGCTAAACATCATCGATTTGAATGGAGATTTGTTTGTTGAATTATAGTATTGAACTAGATAAAAACACTACGAAAATTGGAAATTTCGACTGGAAGGAAAAGTGGGAAAATAATGAAAACCCGAAATTCCATATTTTCATAGGGATGGATGATGGCGATATCTGAAAAAATCTATTTTGTATGGGAAAGAAGAAAATATTAATTCTAATGTCTAGAACTCATTAAGAAAGAGTATGATTGAAAATGAAATTTCCATACAAAGTTATGCCTAATTCATTCATTTGAAATTCACAACAAGAAGTGAGAACCAAAATATGAAAGTGAAATTAGAACCGCTTCTTCAATAAATCTCACGCAAAATTTTCATTTCACAACGTATATGACCACTAGGACAAAAACTAAAGTGTTGTGGAAAATTGTGACATTTTGTCAATCAATTTGTTTTGCTGGAAATATAAAATTAATAATTTTTATTCATACAAAGTGAGTATAAGAAATTTCGAACTGTGCATGAAAAATGGATGTGAAGAATTAACAGCCTAGTTCCTTTACTTTGAAAATCACAGAAATGCACAGAATTTCTGTGATTTTCTACATCAAAGTCTGTCAAAGTTCATATAACAAAAATAAAATGTCGTAGAAATTCACACAAATGCACAGAGTTTTAAAGTAAAGGAACACACCTAATTATGTGTTCATAGTTATTTTGAAACGTTTTTATTTTTCATTTTTCGGGAGTACTAGGCTTAAAACCAGGCCTGTTCACTATTTCGAGAGAGAAACTAAAAAGTCTTTGCAGTGTGATTTTGATACGGAATGAATTTTTTTATTTATTAAAGCGTAAAATAATTTCAATTGGGTAAAAAAAAACATAAATATTTTATAATATGTATTATAAATAACATACAATAAACGTTATTTTTCATAAAAACAAAAAACTTCATAGCTCCCGGTACAAATTATTTTTTTTTTTTTTTTAATAAGAATGAAATCACTAATTCGGTTTGTTTGTTTTTCAACTTAAATTTGATTTGCACTGATTTTTCTTTTAAATGTTTCGTAAATAGGTATGTCCACAATGTTGCAAACGCACTGCTGCTGGCATAATCTTGTTAAATATTGAAAAAAAAAAAAATGTGAGTTCACTATATCGAGATACCTTTTGTTCACTATTTAGAGTTTTCTGTATAAAATTTTGTGGGTTCACTATACTGGATAGTTCACTATACCGAGATTCACTATATCGAGCGTCTACTGTATTTTTTTTAATGCAATATTACTTAAACTGCTTTGAAAAACCAGACTGAAAAATTATGTATACGAAAAATACTGAAATATTTTTTGAATAACGAAAAGATAAGGAAATTTTCATAAATTCATAAATTTTCAGAGACTATAATTTTTGTTATCCGATTTTTTTTTTTCAAAAACCTAATATGCATATAATCATTGGAATTACTGGAAAAAATACATAGACCAAATATAGAGTAAAGTCAAAAATCCATTTTCTATAAACGAAAAAAAGGCAGAAATATAAGAAACTCGTTTATCTGTTAAAAAATTTCATAAAATTCTGCAAATCAGAAAATGGATGCTTGTGAAATGAAAATAAGAAAATATGTACATTTGAAACTAACCCACGTCACATAAAATAAGGTAATTTTCAATTGGAATACATTCTTTTCTGCCAAAACCTGGAAAGTTAAAAAATGGCAAATAAATAATTAAATTCAAATATCAGTAACCCTTTACTGTATTATAATTCCTTTTGCCCCTATATACCGACATGTTTTAAAACCTTTTAGGTTCTATGTATTAGAATTTCATGGTATTATTTTTGTATTCATATTTTTTTGTATTTCTTGAACAATTACACATTCGACTTTTAAGTTTTTGACAGAAAAGTGAAGATATCTAATATCTTTAAAATATTTCAGAAATTTTCAATTTGATTTTTGATCTTTTCTTAATACAAAAGTTATCTTAACTTTCCAAATTAATGCAAACATTATTTTCCCTTCGCTGAAGTAAAAAATTATATTATAAGATACAGAATATATCTACTAAAAATTATTTAATTTAAATGCATCAGCTTCGGGCCATGTTTGAAAATTCGGGGTTTTAAACTTTTGTAATAAAGGTAGTCCCAGAATTTATTTGTGATTTAAATTTTTCGCCATTTGTATGGAATAAGGTGTTTCAAACGAACGAAAAAGACAACTTGGCAGCTGATAGTTGAGGATTATAAAAAAATGTAGCGCTACACGAAAGAAAAACGCGATTTCTTTGTTAAGCAATAGTGTCAGTGATAATGCTCTTTTCATCTTATAAAACTGACTCATTTGGGGTTCAGAAAATATAAGATTGCTTGTCTAAAGTTATTACCAACAAATAAGCTACTTGAATGAGAGAATTAATAGCTGTATCAATGATACATTTATGTGTAACGGTCATGGAAAATATAAACAAAAGAGTATAAATGTGCCTGAAAAAGCCGAGTAGGCCACTTAATCGATATTCTATTCCCTACATAACCTACATATTTTATGAATCAAAAAAAAAAAAAAAAAATAGAAAAATTTCCTGTTCGTCTTTTATTATGTCGCAAGCGATAAGTTGGTATGGTAAGGGCTTGAGATATTGGTTTTACTAAGCAATATTTCAATTTTTTTTGGTTTGATCACTAAAATTTAGGTGAAATGAAACGTGTTTATGTTTTTTAATAAATAAAATATAAAAACAAATTGGTTGTGCGACTATAGTTCACGCAGAAACAGGTTGAAACACTCAATAATCCTTGTGATTATGTGAACAACGTGTTATTTGTCCACAGGAATGGAGGTCACCTACAATTTTCTGCTGACAATTTTGTTTGTTAAGAATGTTTTTTTTAATAATTCAAATTTTATATACTACTGAAATAAATCAGCAAAGTAGAAGACTTGGTGCTATTTAATTAAACTTTTTGAATTATTGATTCAATTGATTGATTGATTTTTTTTTGTTATTATAAAGTTAAATCAGATGGGATTTGATCCTGAGACCTTCGGCATGATAGGCCAACGCACTAACTACTACGCCACGGTATACAAACTACCAGCTTTATCCAATTCCAATGAAAAGTTTAAAAAAGTGTATGTGGGAACGGGTCGTTATTCTTTATGACCAAAAGTCTATAAATACATAGTTTGAAAATTCTGTATGAACATAATTATATATTTCATTATTTTGTAAATAATAACGAAGGTGAAAAAATTTCTGTTTTAGTGGAGCGATTGAATATAATTCAATTAATAAGTTCAAGTGACCTCAACTCCAAAGATTGCGTTTCGCCCAGGTACGACAGTTGGGCTCATCAGTTAGATGCTGTCATATATCCTTCTAAGACGCAAATTATGGTCGATGATTACCGACTCTTATTAAACTTACAGCATGAATATACTGCGAAACGCAGTCTTTGGAGTTGAGGTCACTTGAACTTATTGATTGAATTATATTCAATCGCTCCACTAAAACTGAAGTAGTATTCTAAATTTCTTCACCTTCGTTATTATTTAAAAGCCAGACCACGGGCTACTATTTTTCTAAGTGTCTGAATGTAATCAAATTCCCTTAGAAATATAAAGTTAACAGTATATTCATGCTGTGAGTTTTATAAGAGTCGGTAATCACCAACCATAATTTGCGTCTTAGAAAGGTATGACAGTATCTAACTGATGAGCCCAACTGTCGTACCTGGGCGAAACGCAATTTTTAGAGTTGAGGTCAGTTGAACTTATTAATTGAATTATTTTGTAAATCTATTATTCTGTATTCCAAAATTCTATTTTTCCAATTTTTGTAAATCCAAATTCTGTAAAATTTTAAATATTGTATAGTAAATAATGTTTGTTTTTCAATTAGTCTTACATTAAAAAAAAAAACAGCCGATGTGTAACCTTTCTTCTCGTTGTTTTGCTATCAACACATTTTGACATACATTATATTAAGTAATAGGATATATTTTATGACCCTAATCCACATTAATAAATTGAAATTTTGGTTTTTAATAATCACTTCGAACTAAAAATTACCAATAAACATATTCCCACATGGTTATAGTGGTAAACTGTGTTGTAATTTAACTGTAAATCCAGAAGATAAATAAGAGGAAACATTGTTCACCTATGTCACCTATCAAATTAAAAATTGCAAAAATAAAAGAAATACTACGTTATTTCTTGCGTTTGGTAAACTATCAGATAGGCTATCCACGCATCTAAAAATTTTCAGATACGTTGGGTTGTTGTTGCATCAGCTGTTTGTCACAAGGGATTACAACAACAAAAATCTATCCGGATAGCTTTGGATTGATCCCCGAACGTGACCATTTATATGATTTCGTTTAAAACTTCAAAATGCGAGACTAAAGTATTTAATTTACAAAAAAAACATTTTCAAAAAAAATTTAAATGAACACAATTATTTCTGAAAAATGTTGAAATAAATTAATTTTGAACTCTTTATTGAAAGGTTATTAGGTATAACCAATTTTTGTATTCTGAACTCCAAAATGCTGTATTTCAAAATTCTGTAAATTATAAAAGAAAAATTGTTTTGAAAATGAAACAAAGTGCGCACTTTTTTCATTATCAAAACAATTTTTCATTTATAATTTATAGAATTTTGTAATACAGATTTATGGTTTAGCAGAATTTTGAAAAACAAAATTTTGGCTTTTCAGAATTTTAGATTTAGATTTTGAATACAAAAGCCTGAAATACAGATTTATGGTTTTACAAAATTTTGGCTTTTCAGAATTTTGGAATACAGAATTTTAGATTTACAGAATTTAAAAATACAGAATTTTGGAATAAAAAATTTCGGAAACTGAGTTTTGGCTATTACAGAATAATGACCCCAACCCGTGTATGTTCCGACTTCTCATCCCATTGTAATATGTTATCCTTTCATGCAATATTATATTAGAGAAAGTCTGGTGCTTTAAACTGAATAGTGTACAAGTGTTTATTTCTATATTTTTTTTTATTTTATATCAAATTGCCTTATTTTATGCAAAACAGAAAAAAGTCTGCATTCTGTAGACTTTTAAATATGCCCAGACAAAGAGAATATAATTTATTATTTTTTCTTCCGTGAAGACTTTGAACCTCAACTATTATATTTTCATTAAATATGAGAAGAGAGAATATTTTCTCAATCGGAAGTGAACTTTCAAGTGCAATGCAGACTAAAAAGTTGAATTTCTCCATAAACCAGCTGCAAGCATCAGGCTTTGTCTTTCTGCCAAAATTTTTATAAAACGCAATAACTAAATATATTTTGTTTTTCTTTTCTGAATTTCAAGCTTAACCTTCTATTGGTATTATGTATATAGTATGTATGTCCTTGCATGCTGTGGTTTTGTTATCCTTTATATCCCACCTTTTTACTCGAACTGTTCATTTGCCTCAAGATGTGCCA